>JAIXND010000657.1:19312500-22003612 GCA_023646645.1 Varanus salvator macromaculatus
GAAAGGTCGCCGGTTCGAATCTGCACAACGGGGTGAGCTCCCGTTGCTCCGTCCCAGCTCCTGCCCACCTTGCAGTTCGAAAGCATGCAAATGCAAGTAGATAAAAAGGTGCCACTTCGGTGGGCAGGTAACAGCGTACCGTGCACTTCGGTGTTTAGTCATGCCGGCCACATGACGAGGGAGACTGTCTGCGGGCAAGCACTGGTTCCCTCGGCTAGGAAACGGAGATGAGCAGCGCCCCCTAGAGTCTGGCATGACTGGACGTAACATCAAGGGGAAACCTTTACCTTTACCTTTACCTAATAACATTTATATGTAGATGCACTGAAAGTAATCATGTGGAGATTTATTTATATTTATCTCTGAGTGATGTATGTTACTACTAATATTCCTTCTTCCCTGTTAACTGTCGCAATATTATTCTCATCATATTGGATAACGAAAGCTGTATCATTAGGTAAATATAAGGCAATGTTTTCATGCCTTTTTTATGGAGTAACTTCTTGCTCATTTTTACATAGCTCTTAGTTTTTCTGTACCTGTTGGTGTTGATTACCAACGGGTATGAAAGAAGTATTCTGCCAATATAGAATGAAGATAAATTTGCTTGCATGTAATGTTGAGACTTTTTAAAGAAATTATTTTTGACACTCATTAAGGAAAGGAATTATTTTCCTTCAACACATGTACTTCTCATAGAAAAAGAATTAGCCCTTCTTGTAGAACACTGTCATCCCATGAGGCTCCAGCAAAGATGAGTGGTGGGAAATGACATCTAAACATAAATTCCTCCAGGGAATTATCAATCCTCATCGTCCCCAGATCACTCCATTTTTGCTGGGGCCACCTCCTATTTGCCATTCCTTTTCACAGTTTCAGCTTTTCCCAAAGGGAAAAAGAATGGATAGTCCCGGACGGTCCATTGTTCCTTCTCTGTGTTAAGGCCAGATATTCATAGAGAATTCTCTTGAGGTTTACAAAGTGTTCCACAGGGAGAGCTAAGGGGCGCACTTAACTGTGTTTTTGAGAACTTCAATAAGAGTGCTCATTTGTGGTGGAGGTGGATCCATGACCTACACTGTGCCTCTGTTTACAGAGGTAGGGAGTGGGACAAGCCTGCTAGATCTGAGTTTTAAGGATGCTCAGCTACCTTTTATTCAGTCATCTATTAATTGATGGTGTTGGATCTTTCTCTTACTAGATTTTCATTCTACTTGTGCTAATGTGAAGTAGTGCTAATGCATACTTATGCAACTGAAAACCCCTCCCAAAAGTGAAAAATTAAACTGCAAATACACGGAATCCGCATGAATCAAAAAAGGCAGTCCACTATAGCAGACACTGGTTGCTGTCAGACCAATTGGAATGCATTTCAACAGGTTTCTCCAATGTGTGTGTGTGTGTGTGTGTGTGTGTGTGTGTGTGTGTGTGTTTGTAGACATTGTTTTATAAGCGGGTGCAGCTGACGCGCCAGGCTGGTTTTATATAAACAGACATGCACACACATGCAGAAACCTGGGAGCGTGATCAAATGGCAGTAAATTTTTGACAAATTTTATCCAAAGTACACCAGCCTTAGGCCACAAACACATCAGTCTTCAGCTATGGTCACAAAAACACCAAAGTGGCACCACACATGAACATGAAAGTACACTTCTGAAAATGTTTGTAATTACTGGAGAATGATATTGGAAATTATGGGATTCAGGAATGTGTCTAGTTTATTAGCTAATTATATTCGTATCTACTATTTATTTATCTGATTGGCACACACTTAAAGTACCCAGTGAATATGTGAAAACCATAGAACAAAACTGCAGAACCGCACAATAATTTTATGTATGGACATGCAAAGATATACTTTCTAAAATATTTAAATAAAACATCAGATGAAATATTAAATGGGTTCTGTGTATATTTTATTAGGTTTTGTGTATTTTGAAGAGGTATTTACACAGATAAACAGACAATATTCACTGAGTGAGAGAGCTTGCCTGCAGCCCGCATTTCTCACTGCGGGCATTTTTTTATGTGTGTTTAGAGCACCAAGTTCATGTACTGATTTTGTATTCTGTGCAACAAGGTAGTAGACAGATGATCTTGCAAAGACCATTTCTTTGGTCTTTCTATATGTGATTCCCAAAGAAAACTTGGCATCTAACAAGATGAACAGTTGAGAGAAAGGGAAGGCAGGCATGCACTGTAATCTCCCAAGTGCATCAAACATAGATTTGGGGCTATTACTTTTTCTGCTAGAGTGAATTTTGAACGTAGGTCTCCTGAGAGACATACTGTAGGGTGAATTCCAAAGTATCTGCCACAGAATTCTTATAACCAAGGGAGTTTCAAAGGAAAATAGTAACCCCATTGACTAGGGAAATGCACTATTAACAGATTGATTCCCACAGGCCTGACAGAGTACTCAGTTTCCAAAGCATGATTTGGCTTTGTGCACAAAATGGCACTCTTGTGCCATACCATAATAGCAACGCATTTGTTGGAGTCAGCATTTTATGATGTGTACGCCTTTTCACGTTTCTTCATTCCAGTTCATTTGAGCTGCTTCGATTTATGAAGGAATTAGGTATACGCATACAATTAATTGTGAAGGATTCCGTTAACTTATATGGCACATCCAATTCACCACACATATGCAGAACAGGTCCATGGTGAGTCCAGAATGGTATGTATTCTCAAACTACATGGCTGATCTTTGGCTTATGCTGCTGGAATATGCCAAGGAAAATTGTTCTGCCAGAGATGCTCATGGTATATTTGGCAACTGCAAGGGCATGATTGTGGTTTGCAGGTGTCTTCACTGTGCCGATCATTCAACTAGTTTGGGATGTTACTTGCGATGGTGGTGCTGCTCGAGCGAACTCTAGTTAATATTACACAGAAGAAGGATGTAGTAACTCACTTATGAAAGTTCTTATCTTGAAAACCTTATAAAGAAGCAATCCAAAATGAAACGAGAGATAGGGCCAGAACATAAGACCCCTAAGTTGGTCTTATGACCCCTAAGTTCACTTTATGAGCTACTGGGGAAGGGCAAAGGACAAATACTAGTAGTATTGCAGCTCATAAAACTACTAGATCAAATCCAAAAGAAAGTCTAGTGGCCAACAAGCACAGAGGTGGAAGGAAATTATGTATAACATATACTATTGGGACATGGAATCTGAATCAAGGCAAACTGGAAATCATAAAGCAGGAAATGGAATGAATGAATTTTGCAGTACTTGGTGTGAATGAACTAAAGTGAGCTGGAGTGGGACATTTCCAGACAGACATATACCAAATGCTCTACTCCAGAAATGACAAATTCAGAAAAAATGGAGTGGCTGTAATACTAAGGAAAGATGTAGCAAGGCAGTAAGAGATTATAGTCCAAAATCCAGCTGTATAATATCAACCAGAATTAGTGGAAAACCTATCAAAATAATGTTCAAGTCTCTTGTCCAAAAGTTTGGCCTAGGGGTAAGAAATGAAGCAAGAGAACCGCTCGTAGAATTTTGTGAAGCCAACATCCTGTCCATTGAAAATGCATACTTCAAGCTACCGCTCAGATAATTGTAAACATGGACTTCATCATATGGCCACTACAGAAATCAAATAGCTATGTAATTGGAAGCAGAGGTAAAAAAAGCGCTATTCTTATTGTCAAAGCAAGACCAGAAGCAGACTGCAGAGGTGAACATCAACTTTGAATTTCAACTCAGACTTAAACTAAAAAAGATCACCAACAGAAACAGTGCCAAAATATAACTTAAGTAATATCCCTGAAGTCCACATAAAGAATAGATTTGCATTGCTCAACTTAATTGACCACAAGCCAGAAGAACTGTAGTCTAAAATCAGATACATTATTAGGGAAGGATGCCAAAAGACAATTCCTGGAGCACAAGAAGCCTATAAGGATGGCAGAGGAAACACAGTTGCAAAGGATAGGCAAGAAGCAAAAGGTGTCAGAAATAGGGTCAGATTCCTGAATGCAACTTATCAGAGACTATCAGATCCAGATCAAGGAGCACTCCCAAGCTGTGGACCCTGTCCTTTAGAGGGAGTGCAACCCCATCCAGGACAGGGCCAAAATCACTTACCTGAAAGCCCGAACCACCTACCAACAGGACCGCTGTCTTATCTGGACTGAGCTTCAGCTTATTGGCCCTCAATTGGCCCTGAGCCCATTACCTCAGTCAGGCACCAGTTCAGGACAGCCACTGCCTCACCTGGATTAGTTGAAAAAGAGAGGTAGAGCCAGGGCCATCTTAACAGCATTATGGGCCCCGGGCAAAGCAGTGCACTGGGGCCCCTACGACAACTACAACTCCTGTTAATTTTGGAAGTTTTCCAATTTTCCAAGGGTTAATATACACAGATTAGTATGGGGCCCACAGGCAAGTGCCCATCAGGCCCATGCGTTCAGACGGCCCTGGGTAGAGCTGGGTGCCATCAGTGTCCTGGTGTCTCTGCAGCGCAAACCTCCGGATGACCTCTCCAGCAGTTTCATGCAGGTGTTAAATAGCATGGGGGATAAAATGGAACCCTGTGGAATTGCATGGCAAAGCTGCCATGGCACAGAGCCATAGTCCCCCAGCACCACCTTCTGGAATCGGCCAGCCATGTAGGAACAGAACCAAAGGTTCAGCTTTGGATATTCTCAACAAGTGTAGAGTGAACTTCTCTCTCCTTTGATTGCTTGGAAAATTTAAATTCCCCTAGGTAACATTTGCTGCTGATTTTCTTTTGCCTTTTGAGCTCATTAATACCTGGTTTTGAGCACATTACATAGCAGTCTCATTTTGATATAATGCTGTTATGTGAACAGGCCTTGGGCTCATTGCTCTCTCCTCCTTTGCTTCCACTCTTAACTACTTGTTGACCACTTGATGCTCATCAAACCAACCCTTAACCATAGCTAAGACTAGCCATAGTTTCAGGTTTGGTTGACTGCAAATAGAATAGCTTCTGATCTCTTTGCAGAACCCAAAGCTTGTTCATATAAATCTAACCCATAGTGCAGTTCCAGGTCTGAACCAAATTATTACAGAAGCATCCCTTGGTTTTTTGCAAGTGTAAAGACGCATCTCTCTAGGCTCCAATCCTCTGTATGTTTACGAATTCCATTTGTTTCACTCCTGATTATATCCACATATAATAGGGTATTTGTAACATAGTAGTTTTTGAGATAACTCTTCCAGATGAGTACACTTATTCCTACTGAATTTTAGATGGTTTCATGTGGATCTTGTTTATTGCATCAATTGCTAACAACAGAGACTACACTGAATGGCAAATTTCCTGCATCCCAAAGGACATGGTTTGTGGTATTTCCCCCTCTTGTCCTTTGGAAACACTATTTTAAGCTATCAAATCAATATACCCATTACACTTCCTAAAAATAAGTGGTGTCCAGAGTCATTATGAGAAGGTTGTACAATTGAGTCAACCTGAGGAGTTCACAATTTATGAGGTTGGTCATTCACAGGGCACTGAACCAGGTAACTGAACAGAATTGTGTGGGTGCTAGGAGGTAGGGAGACAGGATTACAGGGTGCTGCATCTTTTTAAACCAGTGGTGGGCAGCCCTTTTTTACTCTCTGTCAGGGGCTGCAGTCCATTGGGGCTAATCTGATGGGGGCGACGTGGGCAGGGCTAGAGAGCAAGGTAGGTGGGGCAGTCCTTGGTCTCTTGATCTCTCTTTCTGCCATACCCTTTCCTCTTCTCCCATCTCCTCCCCAGCTTGTCCTGCATGTTAACATGGTCATTTATACCATTTCCAACGGGTATTTACCATACATGGCTTTCGAATTTTGTCCATTCCCTTTATTTTTCCCTTGAAAAAGTGTCTTGAACAATGCGTTGCGAGTGGAGGTCTCAGCCATTGCCGAATGTTCCGCCAAGGTAAGATTTGTGTCCATGGGATAGCGTAAAGCTGAGCTCCAGCTCCAACTCCAACTCCCCCTGCCTGGCAGTGTTAATTGCCATTGACTGTAATAGAATATGAATAGCACCAGCCACTTGACACCAACTTAATGGTTCTGACTTTTCAGTGGCTGAGAGTGTTAAGGCTAGAGGGGAAATAGGGTCAGAGAATAGATAAGAGCCCTTCTGATTCTATTGAAAAAGATTAAAGCGGCTGCGTCTTTGAAGTGGCTTTTGTGAGGTTTGCCATTTATATGAAGTCATGTTAAAATAGGAAGTGATTGGGAGGTTTCGCAATTGCAGACGCACCATTAAAGTACTTTCTCTGTGACATTCCCTTAATATTGTTCGGGTCATGGCAGAACAAGAAACAACAATTGGCTATCTCACATCTTTGAGATTTGAAGAAGAGATAATCACACAGCCCTTATGAATTGCTTCAAGGGCCACATGACCCTGAACCAATCTTTACAAGAGGACTACATAAAGTGGGTAGCAATCCTCTGTAATCTTATATGGTGAGGCGGAGGAATGCAAGAAAAGGAGAGTTCCTCAGGGGATCCTGCAAACTAGGAATTAAGATTTGGGAGGGTTGTTCATTTGAACACAGAAATTCCCTCTCTGGCACTCTGATCTAGTGCAATAGCCAGCCAGTTGCTTGTACTTAAGGTGCCTGTGAACACGGGGAATTCCAGTCCACTGCCCTGTGGCTAAGCATTATTAGCCTGGTTTGCAAAATCCTCTACAGTAATTTCCAGGCTCCTTCTGAATATTCAAGCCTTGATTGTTCTGCATCCCCTGCAAGAGTGACTTGTCAGTTTGGTTGACAACTCCTGCCAGCAACTCTCCCTTGCCAAGTCTACATACCAGGCATCAGGGCAACTGCCTGCTGTGGCTTAAATATTTGAGACAGCCTCTGATATGTGCCACGACCTGCTGTGGCTGAAATGAGCTTGTGCAGAACGGCCCAGCAGAGCCATCTTTTCTGTACTTGCCCGGGCCCCTTTCCGTGGCGTCTAAGGCAACATTCACTGCCATGCCTCTTGTCATACCAGTGAGCCCCTTACGTTACGTATGTGTTGTGGGTTTATTTATTTATTTATTTATTTTTCGATTTATATCCTGCCTTTTTCCTGCAAGGCAGCTTACATCATTCTCCTCCTCCATCTTATCCCCACAACAACCCTGTGAGGCAGGTTGGGCTGAGAGTCTGTGACTGGCCCAGAGTCACCCAGTTGGCCCCATGGCCGAGCGGGGACTAGAACCCAGGTCGTCTGAGTCCCAGTCCCGTGCTCTTCACCACTACACCACACTGGCTCTCACTGGGTTGCGGGGCACTGGTTAAAAGTGTCCTGAACCTACTGCCAGTCACGTTCCTTGACCAATCCCGTGTCTTGTATTAGAAAAGAAGGAGAAAATCTTCATGCTTCCATGATTTTGTAGGCTGGAACATGTTTCCTGAGCTGACTGCACTAAGCATGTACAACCATAGAAACATAGAAACAGAGCGAGTCAGAAGGGGCCTCCTGGGCCATCTAGTCTGACCTCCGGCACCAGCCGGCTCCACTCACGACATGCCCACCATGTGGACGTCCAGCCTATCCTTGAACACCTGCACTGATGGGGCCTCAACGACCTCCCGTGGAAGCCCATTCCACGCCCTCGGGGTCCTAAGTGTCAGGAAGTGCTTCCTGGCATCCAAATGGAACCTTGGCTCCCTGAGCTTTGCTCCATTGGAGCGCGTCCCGCCTTCCTCTGCAGGGGAGAACAGGCCTCTCCCCATCTGCATGTGACACCCCCTCACATACCCATGTGACATCCCCAAATTAGGGGGCAGAATTAGTCTAATACCATGGGCAGCAATTCTCAAAGAAATCTTCTTTAAGTGGAGATGCCAGGAATTGAAATCAGGATGTTATGAATACAAAGAACAGGAGTCCCACTGAGCTCTGTTCCCTCCCCTCCCCTCCTGCTTGTGTGCCTAGCAAATGGGCCACTCTTCCATGCAGTCTGAACTGTTGGATGCTTGCACATGGCGAAATGCTGGGTCAGGCAGATACAAAATAAGTAAAGTGACCTCTTAGTTACTTTTAATCAACATAAGTCTGCAAGCCAATGTACCCTGTCAATTTGGAATAAAAAAGGTGCAGTTTTGTACTTAAAGCACCTAGACAACAAAAATAAAATAATGCATGTTTTGGTAAACAGCCATTCAGTTTATGTTGCTGAAACTGGTCACTCTTCCCCCTGGGGGTGCAGAGGACTTTGTTTAGCCTGGAAACTTGCTTAGCAAATAGGTAAAAGGGAAGGGCTTGGGTCATCTACTTTGCCTTACCTTATTTTCCAAGTCTGATACACAATCCCATCTCTGTGGAAAAGTTAATTTATTATTACATTTATATATTCTGTCCTTTCCTTCTTGTGGGAAACTCTGCTCGCTTCTCCACTTTACGCTTACAACAACCGTGTAAAGTAGGTTAGCTGAACATCAGTGACTGGCCCAAAGTCACCCAGTGGCTTTCATACCCAAGTGGGGATTAGAACCCAGATCTCCTAAGTCCCAATCTAGCAGTCGAATCATTATGGCAGACTGGCCGTCACAGCCCACTTGGGCAGGGAGCAGGACAGATGGATTAAGTCCTGATGGGCCACATCAGGCCTGACAGATGGATTAAGCCTTGGATTAAGGATTTATGAGGATGGGAGCCATCCAAATTAGTGGCCATCACTACTTCCTATGGCAGTGAATTGCGTGGTTTATGTACTGTGTGAAGAAGAAGTAGTTCCTTTTATCTGTTCTGTAAACAAAATAGGATGGCGCCAGGTTCTAATATTATGGGAGAGGGAGAAAAACGTTTCCATCTCCACTTTCTCTGTGCCATGCATAATTTCAAACACCTCTCTCTTCTTTTTCCTTACTCACCTTTTCCTAAGCTAAACAGTTGTTGTAGCTGCTCCTCACAGGACAGCTGCTTCAGCCCCATGACAATTTTTGTGGCCCTTCTATGTACCTTTTCCAACTAAAGAATGCCCCCTTTTAGGTAAGGGGACCAGAACTGTACACAATATCCTAATATTGTTGCACCATGGATTTGTGTACTGGGAGTACAATTTTGGCAGGTTTAATTTCAGTTCCTTTCCTAATTATGCCTAATATGAATTTGCCTTTTTCACAGCAGCTGTGCACTGGGCCAACATTTTCATCAGGTTGACCACCACAACCCCAAGATCCTTTCTTGATCGGGCACTGCTAGCTCAGTTCCCATCAGCCTATATTTTAATAGGGCATTGTGGGATTTTTTGTCCCACAATGCCCTGGATGACTTTTACCTTCAGAATGGTGCGCACCCTTGTCACGAGCACCTCTTAGGGTTCTGCCCTTTCTCTCCCAGATTGCTATCTAGTTATGTCTAAGCTTTGCCATCTTCTGATCCTAATCATCTTGCTGATGATGGGGAAATACTTCTGGACAACCTGCTTGAGACTTAGACAGTTCTTTTCTGAAAGTTACAGCAAAGTTTGAACATTCTTGCCTTATGGTATACTAAAATAAATAGGCAGTGGATAAAGCTTTCTCCTTTCCTTTTCTCTTCCCTTCTGCTTTCACAGAAATAAAAAAGCTGTTATAGTTCTAATGGATAACAATGGTGTACTTGCATTTATACAGCACTTTAAATTGCTAAAGTTGCAGTTTAAAGTGCATTTATACAGCACTTTAAAGTGCAACTATATATTATTTATTAAAGTTTATTTATTTAAACTATTTATGTTCCATCTTCTTTGTATAGTGCAGGTTGGCTAACACAAAAATAAATGTGTGAAATAGAATAAAAACAATTTAAAAAAAAGAAATCCATCAAGAGTAATGAGCTAGTGCATATAATGATGAAAAGCAGTGGCTTTAAAACTGCACTAGAAGGATTCTACGAAGTGTACTCAATCCAGAAATACATGCTTCATGCTTTGAAAGGCCTTTGGATTCTTGATGCTGCAGCAGAAGGCTAGCTATGGGAGGGGGAAAACCAGTTGCCCCAGGCAAGTTGCTCCAAAGTCCGGGCATGGCAAATAAATAGCACACTCCCTTCCAGCAACAAAAATGCGAGTTTGGAACAGGAGAGGAGTCCTGTGTTTGATCTGCAGGAGGATCCTTGCTTTACCACTTTGAGGTAAGGTATTATTTTACCCATAAGAATAACAAAATGTGATCTTGCGCTGCCATAAGAACTGGTTTTGTAAATCATTTGTAATTTAATGTTTAAAAATGAGTATGTGCATCTGACTGAATGGCAACCCTATGAATGAACACCCTCAAAAATGTCCATGAAAGCCCTGCTCAGTTCTTGTAAGCTCAAAGCTTTGGCTTCCTTCCTGGAGTTGATCCAGCTCATATTTGATCCATTTTATATTCTGTTCTAACAGTAGCTTCTTGAACAGGATACAGGTTACGCACCGGGACACTCAAGTGCCGAGGCTCACGAGTTTCTTTTGGGACCGTCCCTAGCTTCTTGTGATCGGCACAGTCGAGTTGTGTTGCAATTCATTGCTGCACTGGTAGACAGTGTATAATTGCAATATGATCTCAAGTGCCTTTTCCTTGTCAGAATCCATCTGGAACGTCAGGCATCTCTTGCTCAGCGCAGGGTAAAATTGTTTGTTGCAACCCTGCAACAAACTTGCCAGTGGGATCTCCTTCTTGGGACTGGAATGCATATTGATGCTTCCAATCCATGGGTCATTGTTTTGTTTTGTTTGAATCATTTTCACCAAGTCCTGTCCCAGCACAGCACTAACCAAAGTAAAAAAGATGTTTTAAAAAAAGTGGTTTTTTTTTAAGTGAAAAGATGTTTTCTTTCAGAATTGCAGTAGCGAGAATGTTAGAAAAGGACACTTTTGTCATGGAAAAGTATCAAAAAACAGAATCTAGATGTGGTAGCATCCTTTTGTCATGATAGTATGCACAACAGGGGTGCAGCCCAAGCAGTGCAAAGAGCCCAGCCCAGCTCAAACTTAGTCAGGCGTCTACAGCATTGGTCCCTCAAAACAGCCTACAACCACCAGAGAAACATAGAAACAGAGTGAGTCAGAAGGGGTCTCCCGGGCCATCCAGTCTGACTCCCGACTTCAGCCAGCTCCGCACACAACATGCCCTCCATGTGCATGTCCAGCCTGTCTTTGAACACCCTCACTGATGGGGCCTCAGCCACCTCCCATGGAAGCCCATCCCATACCCTAGGGGTCCTAATTGTCAGAAAGTACTTCCTGGCATCCAGATTGAACCTTGGCTCCCTGAGCTTTGCTCTGTTGGAGCTCATCCTGCCTTCCTCTGCAGGGGAGAACAGGTCTTTACCCACCTCCGTGTGATACCCCCTCATGTACCTGCATGTCGCCAACATATCCCCTCGGAGTCTCCTGTTCTCCAGGCTGAAGAGACCCAGTTCCCTCAGTCTCGCCTCATACGGCTTTCCCTGCACTATCAGAGTGCCCTCCATTTGGGGGGCGGTCCTCAAATGAACCATCTGCTTGGGACTTTTCAGTGTCTTACAAAGGGCCCATGAGGCACCAGGGAACTAGAACTCTGTTTAGTTGCTTGTGGTGCCATAAATAAATAAATACATACATACATACATACATACATGTAAGCTCTCAGTTTTGCTCCACATAAGCCCACTGGGAATTGGGCTGATTCATTAAACATCACTCCACAGAGTTCTGTCAGTGCTACTCACATTTGTTTCTCATCTAAACTTGCCTGGTAGTGGAGGCGAGGCTCCCAGCAGCATTTTGCCTCATCTAGAGGCTGGTGCAACTGTCTGCAGGAACGCTCAGGGGGGAACACAGGCAACCAAAGTGCAGCAGAAATGACGAGAGCTACATTTCCCAAGATTTCCAGTGTCATGGAGGAGCACCCAGACTGTGGACGCAGGAGTTCTCCCTCCTCCTTACCTATTGTGTGCACCCTTTAGTTATTTTTTAGAAGGCTTTGCTGTTCCGTAAATGTATAGTTGGAAAAAATGGCGTGAATGAAGACAATGGGGTGTCCTGATAGGTCCAAGACAGAGGGGCTTGTAGCTTTCATTAAGAACTTTGCCTGAACTTTCTTTGCATGATTCAGACTCTGACATGGGCACTGCTACAGCTGAAACAGCTGGCAGGCGCTGCTGCAGCCAGGCAGAAGCACAGAAAGTTATGGAAGTCAAGAGGTAGGGAATGGAACAAGACACAGGCAGCATGAGTTCCAACTTAGCTGGATCCATTCCAAGGCCATTTAGCCCCCCCACACAATGTTATTCTTTCCTCAAATCCAATTTCTGACATGCATGTCAGATGAAAATCAGATGATTTTCAATCTGACATGCTCTGTGTGGAATTTCTTTTATGTACACTGCTAAACATGGGAAGGATGTATGGTATAGACTAACAGGAAAATATAATGGGCATAAGGAATAGTACCATCAGTGTGAACTGTGTCTATATATGACAATAAACATGTCTGTAAACAAAAAAGATTTTGTTAATGAATAGTGTGGAAGGACATAGCCTTTAAGTGCTGCATTTGTAGTTTCTGGACCATCAATATCCTTGCTTCTTTCATTAATAAACTGGCAAACCAAGGGAGAAAGCTGGAGTACTTTTTTTTTTTTTCTTTAACCCTGAGCTCTACTTAATCAAGAGCAGTCGTGATCAAACAGGAAAAAAAATGTAAATCAGGCTCATTAATTTTGCTGGCAATAAACAGGAAGGAGAAAGCTAAACATGCAGTTGTGTGTGTGTGTGTGTGTGTGTGTGTGTTTTAGCCACAGATATTTGAGATAGGAGAGCATATGGAGAGATTGGGTAGTTAAATGACCCTTCAGATGGTGAGTGACTAGGGGAACGCAGGGGTTTATGTATGGATTAGCACATTGATAGGCCCTGAGTAGCAAAAGACGATGACTAATTGCCTGACAGAACAGCACTCTGTTCAACTTGGTCACTGAAATTAATTTCTGTTCTCAGGACTGGCAGAAAGCAGCTGTGGAATTTCAGTTCAATACTCAAATTAACTGGGAGTCTAAATTATTTCTTTGCACACACACTATTAAAGGAGCAAGTTACCAAATTGATCTAGATTTTTATATAGTGGAGGCCAGGTCTATTCTCTTTCTCTCATCAACCAGCCCTGCCCTTCAGAATCGGAGTATAAAGGCAGGTATCAAAGTAACTTATTTGCAAGTGGGTCAGCTCTTGTCCAGTGATTAGCATCTCAATATTCCATTCAAGTTCTGGAAAAGGGGAGAGAAGAACCTTTTGAAACCTAGATGTGTCAGGTGGTGTAAATTCTGTGACTTAGACCATCATTTCATTTACTAATCAGCTTATACAAATAAAATGCAGGAAATACAGGTCCAATCCATTGATTTCCATGGAAAGAACATGTATAATGTTCACTCCATTGAAATCTATGGAAATGAGAAGAGTTTATTTTTGTTTAGATCTTAGTAGATAGATGGACAGGCAGATATTCAAAACAAGAAAATGGAAAAGGGAATCTTAAGTGAATGCATTCAAGTGCTGTTCTCCTGCTTCAAGACTGAGTCTGTGTGTAGACTCCAATCTCCTTTGCAATGGGCCACAGTCTAAGCTCCTGGCGAGCACTCCCAGCACTCGGTCAAGCCCCACCGACCTACGAAATCTACTGCCCCGATGGAAATATGTGTACACTGGCAAAATATACTGATAGACGCAAGAGCTCTGGGCAGAGGGATTTTATGGCCAGGTTTGTTTTTACTATTTACTCTTTCATTTCCTGGATAATGTCCTTAATATTTGAGCAACCCATGAGAAGTTTAATATGTTTTCCAGATGCATTTCCCTCTTTATTGATACTTCTCTAGATGTAAAACACACTTGCTAAGATTTCACAGATGAAAATAGGGACCACTCTTCCCTGTGTACACCAGGGATCACTGCTTGAGTCTACACATGTCCCCAAGTGATGAACACGTTTGTATTCCTAGGCACTGAAGCAAGTCAAGCAGGGTATATGTGTGAACCGTTTCCCTTTCATAAGCACCAGTTAACTGCTCCTAGTACTGCCACTGCTACTGCCTCAATATTGGAAGAATATTGATAGTTATTCTTTGTGGTCTCTGTGCATCACACGTATAGGCTGTTTGCGCATGCATGGAGAGTACTTTGGGAAGATTCTAAAGCTGATTAATTAGTATTAATCAGGAGCCCGGCCCCCAACGCAGCCAGCACGAGGGCGGGGCTCTGGTCAAGACCTCAGTTTTTCTTCGACCGCCATCATGAGAGCATCGGGAAGTTCCTCTCCAACTTACCTCACAAGTTATATGTAATAGCTCCCTCTGGTCAGGTTTTTTCTCTCTCTACCTTCTCTCTATTGCTAGAAGCAAAAAAGGAAGGAAGGAAGGAAGGAAGGAAGGAGAAAAAAGAAAAAAGAAAGAAAAAACATTGATTACATCCTACAGCGGTTACCGCTGAGGGTTTTTGTCGCACCTTGCTTGCCAGGCAATGGCACTGAAGGCTGTTTTCCACGACTGTACCACGTGCGGGAGCAAGCTCCCACCAACCAACGGCCACTCCCTTTGTTTGTTTTGCCTGGGAGAGTCTCACGTCATCGAGTCTTGTTATCACGGCCAAGCTTTTACAAAGCAGGCAAGGAAATACCGGGCTGACCATTAAAAGTGGAACTTTGGAGCCACGCCTTAGACACCGAAGACCCTCAGCTGTCCACTACGGTGGCTTCGGCTGAAAACCCAGACGACTTGCCACCTCCCCCACCGGTGAAAATGCCCAAGGTGGCAAAACAAAAGAAGGCAGAAAAGAAAGCAAAGCCACCAAAATTGGCGCCACCTGCAGTCCCTGTAAAAGAGAAGGGAAGCTCACAAAGTGTCCATTACTCACTCTGAGTCGTCAGTACCTAGCAGCCTCCCGTGTACTGGAGGCACACTGCCGCCCCAAAGCCAAGAAAAACCAAGACAGTCCCTACAGCCATTTCAACCTTCAAGGAGCATTTTGGTGTTTGAAGGAGACATTTGAGAGTCACCGGTTCAGCCTCCTCGATCAGCCCTCCCTCCGGTACGAAGCCGAGCTGAGCCGAGCCTTCACCCTTGGTACTGAGTGTATTTCTCCAACCCGAAAGACAAGGAGCTAAACAATGTTCTTGATCTCCTCTGGCCCAGACTCCTCGTAAAAAGCATCAATGTTCCCCAAGACATCAAGGGGATTTCGATTCCAAGTTCTATTTATAATAATGGGGATCTGTCAGCTCAAGACAAGGATGGCACTGGAGCTCAGAACATGTTATTTTGCCTAGTCCCAGCTCTCGCAGTGCATTGTAGCAACCAGCTCAAGACCCTACCAATTTTTTACAGTTCGCAGATAGGCGACCTCCATCCTCCTTGCTTAGCAATCTTACAGATAGAAGTGAAGGTCTCTTCGAATGAGGACAATATACTTTGGCCTCAGTGGCATCCTCTCTGGACTGGCAATCCGATATTCTACCAGGTCTTATGAGAACTGTTTCAGATCTATCTCAACCACCTGAGGACATTGGATTTTTTCCATCCCAGGTTCTCCGAATGGCTCATAGTCTATGACTTAATCTTAGGCAAGAACCCTCGAGACCCAAAGACCCAGTCTTCGAGGCTGTTTATGCGGAGTCTGCTGGACCTGTAACCATTCTGCAGCTCCCAACTCTGCTGGATGTGATCCAACACGAATGGAGATCCCCAGCATTCATGGCCCCACCACCTCGCCACCTTGAAACTATTTATTGCATCCAAGAAAAAGACGCTGAATTCCCATTTCAGCACTCTATCATTGTAGAGTCTGCCCAGTCACACTCCAGAAGGGAACATGCCACTATGTCTGACAAGGAAGGCAGGTGCCTGGATGCTATTGGTCACCGCTTCTACTCCTTGTCCACTCTCCCCATAAAAATAGCCAATTACCAAGTTCCCATGGCCAAATATCATCTTATACATTGGGATAGAATGGCATCCCATTACTTACTCATTAAGGCGACACAGCTAACTTGTTCCTTTCTTTCCAGTTTGGGACTTTACATTAATACAACTTAATCTCACCTTTCTCTTTCTCAGTCAATGAACTTCATTGGAGCCAGACTCGAGTCCATACTGGCAAAGCCTTCCTCTCTCATGAAGACGCTCTACAATGTCCAGAGAGGTGAGATCCCTGATTGACACCTCCTTGCCAACTGCCAGATTGATCCAATGCGTTCTAGGACTCATGTCTGCAGCAATCCCAGTTGTTCTACTAGTCCGTCTCTTCCTGAGTCCTCTCCAACTCTGGTTCCTTGTGTCTTTCAACCCAATGATACAGCCATGCCATACCATGCTCTATTTTCCACCATGGGTTTCGAAATCCCTACATTGGTGGACAAGGAGGGACATTACAGCTATTGGAGTCCCTTTCTCCCCTTGGGACCCTCAAGTGACTATGTGACAGATGCCTCCCTCCTCGGTTGGGGCACTCATTGTGGACAAGTCACCATCCGTTTCAGGTGGAGTCCCCGGGAAAGTCGCCACCATATCAATTTCCTCGAACTCCTGGCAATCAAGAAGGCTTTGGTTGCCTTCCAAAATCGTATCGGAAATCGCCATGACAGAGTTCTTACAGACAATACTACTGATGTGGCATACATAAACAAGCAAGGTGGAGCCAGGTCGAGCAGCCTAGCATACCTTGCCATGACCATTGGACACTGCTGCATAACCAGGCGGGCCACACTAACTGCCTTATATGTGGCGGGCACAACCAATGTTCTAGCAGACTTCTTGAGCAGAAGTTGTACCACATGCCACAAGTAGGAACCCCATCCTGTGGTCCTTCGAACCCTATGGGATCATTGGGCATGCCCCAGATAGACTTGTTCGCTACTGAACACAACATGGCATGAGCTCATTTCTGCTCAGGAGCTGGTTTCAACATATTCTCTCTAGGAGATGCCTTTCTCCTATCCTGGAATGGAAAACTGCTTTACCTATTGCCCCCTTTTCCTCTAATTCTGAAGGTTCTAGCAAAGATTTCTTGGGATCGTACCAACACGATCCTCATTGCTCCTTGGTGGCCCAGGCAACAATGATTTCCCCTCCTGTTCGACCTGTCTAAACAAACGTTCTGTCATTACCCCACAGAGATGACCTCTCTCGAGATCATGGCAGAACTCTCCATTCCGATCTATCGACACTCCGTCTCATGGCATGGAGGGTCTGTCAGACCTAGTCCCTCCTGACATCCTAATGCTAGACCCTAATGCTAGACGCATAACATAAACCATCCACTTGCAAGCCATATAGTGTGAAATGGGCAACCTTTGAGTCCTTTGCAAACCAGCATAATTTCTCTCCGGCTACTGCCTCTCCAGTTCAAATTCTCTCATATTTGAACTCTATACAAAAGAGATCTCTTCTACTTGTCGATCAAAGTCTACATGGCTGCCATCTCGGCTTTCCATGACCCGATCCAAGGACATACAACTTTCTCACATCCCCTGATCCACAACTCAGCCTCTCAGGCAGACTCAAAGGCTGTTCATTCTCTATGATGAGCCAGGCAGAGGAAACCCAGTATCTCCTTAGAGGCTCTCTAGGTGGATCGTCCATGCCATATGTCTGGCCTATGACCTCTCTGGCCTTTGGCTTTCTGGACCTGTCAAAGCTCACTTGACTAGAGCTACATCCATCTGCACTGGACTCTATGCTGGAGTGTCCCTGACTGACCTCTGTAAGGCAGCCACATGGTCAAATCCATCAACCTTCGTTACACACTACTGCCTCCATGTCAAATCAAGAGAGGACGGCACCTTCAGCAGATCTGTCCTCTCTGCTTTGGTGCCCTGAGCAACACCACCCTCCTCCTTGAGGAAAGCTCGCCAGGCACCCATATGTGTGATGCACAGAGACCACGAAGAATAGAGACAGCTTTCCTTCCATGTAACTGTCATTCTTCGAGTGGGCTTTTTTCTGTCTGAACATGAAAGGGCTTGTCCCCTTCATTGCTGTAGAAAAGTAGCAGCTCTGCATAATCGCTAATTTGGATGGTTGCTGGGTGTTAAGTGGGAAAGAGGATAACGGTTTTAGCACTGTCTCTATGCATGTCTATGCGTGTTCTCATCCTGTACCATGGAGTCAAATGAAATCTCCAGGCAGGGCTGGAAAAGACTCAAGAGCTGCTACCCATCAGTGCAGATCATGCCAGGCTCGGTGGACCAACACTTCCAATTCCACCTTCCAGCTTTCTGGCCAGTGAGAGCATGGCAGCCAAATAAAAAAAAATATGGGCCAGTGTTATCAGTTAATTGCCTAAATGTAGTAACTGCTATTTTTAGCAATATTCAACACACACCACTATACCTGGTTTAGGCTTGCTCCATTTATGCACAGGCTATTCTGTGCTGCCCCTTTAATTTCCGTCCTCTATAGAATTTCTGGCCATGGGCCAACGTAAAACGCAGCATCAAGGCTACTGTATATTTGCATTTCGTTTTTTTAAACCATCCTAAGGCTTTGACTCACTGCAGAATCTGGGGTGGGGGGAATGCCGTAAGAGCGACACAAAAGGCTACTGCTGGCTGTTACGCCTCCATTTTGTGTGTGTGCGCTAGCTCATGATAAGTAGGTTATGTTGGCACAGTTTTTCCTTCTCAAGATCAAACTCTACCGCTTGTTTTCTTGCATTAGCCCTGGACTAGAATAAGCAAACAGAAGGATCCTTATGGCGAAGACCTAGCATTTTTCATGTCAGTAGTACAGTGGGAATTTATAAGCAGGCCATACAATTCAAATAATTATCTGACTTGAAAAGTGTATTAGTGCCACGAATGTTAAGAATGCATGACACAGATCTATGCAACCTGGAGTGAAATAGCGTTTCCAAAATTATATTAATTCCTTATACTGACAAAGCTTGAAGTATTGAGCACTACAGAAATATTTCTGTCCAGAAAACCAAATTGCATTGGTACATGGAGGGGAAAGGAGAAAATTGCGGTGGTTCACTAGTGCTCTACCGCATCTCAAGGCTTGCATGCCCCAAGGAAAGGCAGAACCCAGGAAGTCCAAGGCAGAGACTCTGTGCTCTCAGCACTGGTCAAAATGAAAACGGAGACATTCCGTCACAACATAGGGTGGCACACATTATTGGGTTATCTGTGAGAATGCAATTGCAGACTCCATCAGCACTCCCTCCATCTGGTCAGCCTCAAAGGCCTTAGGCAGTGCGCTGAGCCTTTATTGCCCAGGGCGGTGGTGGCGAACCCATGGCGTGCGTGCCCCAGTGGTCACGCAGAGCCCTCTCTGTTGACACGCGAGCCAAGTCACCCCAACAGCTGAGCATTGGGTAACAGTGCACAAAGGGGCCATGCACATGCTTGGAAAGGACTAGCGGCACCAGGAGATGAGGTCATGAGCCACGACCCGTCCGAGCTTTCGCATGGCCAGTCAGTGCACTGCCAAGGATATACAGTATGTTTCGCTCTATAAGACGCACCTGACCATAAGACACACCTAGTTTCTAGAGGAGGAAAACAAGAAAAAAAATATTATGAATCCAATGGGCACATAATCACAGGCACATTCCCCATCGCTTCCCCATGGGCTGCACATCTGACAGACTTACTGCACACACATATTCGCTCTATAAGACGCACAGACATTTCCCCTTACTTTTGAGGGGGGAAAAAGTGAGTCTTATAGAGCAAAAAATATGGTATATACATATTTGCTTGGACTGGCTGTGAGTTGTTTTTCTTAAAATAAACCTCAGTTTTCAGGCTTTATTGCAGTGTTGGCACTTTGCGATAAATATGTGGGTTTTGGGTTGCAGTTTGGGCACTCAGTCTCTAAAAGGTTCACCATCACTGGCCTCAGGGAAGGGGAAATAAGCAGTCGGAATGGCCAGCCTCAAATAACACAAGAATCAGAGTTGCCCATACTGAAGGTTACAATACTCTGCACATGCCCAGCAATCTATCAGCTTTCCTGTCCCACTGAGGTCTCCTTCCAAGGGCTAATTTTAATTCCCTTCTTTCTAACAGCAGTTGCAGTACCACCACGAAATAAACTTTGCACTGCATATTGGTAGACTTAGGCTGCAATCTGACAATACAGAAGAGGGCTAGGAAACCCATGGCCTTCAACTCCCACCATCTACAACCAATGGCCATTCTGGCTGAGGCTGATGGGAACCTGTAATCCCAAAGCATTGTAGGGGTGGCAGGCTTCCCCAACTCTGGAGCAGAGGCAGCGTTCTGCCTGGGCGAGTTGCTGTTTATGCCCCCAAAACTCCAAGGGCGGTCAAAGCTGGGCCAAATTCAGGGACCAGATTTAGTTACCGCCATTTTAAAAGTATCATTACCCGCCATATGCATCAGGGAAGAACTACACAGTGGTACTTGAGAGGCACCTAATCCACATGACTAAGCCACCTGGGGAGGAGTTCACGACCTTTTCTTGCCTTCTGCACTCTGGCTTGTACCCCAGGAGGTACTTCCTATGGCACAGTTCCTGGTATAAAAATGGGGAATAATGAAAAGCGTCTTCACCCCACTTTCTCTCTCTTTCAAATTGCCCCTACCCAAGGCAGAGTTTTTGTTTTTGTTTTGTGGCTTTCCATAGCAAAGCATCCATGATGTTTGAGCAACAGGATGTGGCATTGCCCTTTCTAAAATAAAATCTGTTCTTCATTTTTTGGAAAAGTCAGAACTATCGCCATAGGTTTGGCATTCTGTACCAAATAAAATTGTCATAGTGAGTCTTCTTTGTACCATTAGGAAAGAAGCACATTAACAAGTCAATTATATACTTTTCCAGAAAAGTGGAAGTTTAAGCAAATTCTATGGATTGGTACTGAGTGAGAAGCTCGTCTGAAACATTTCCTGCCAAAACACTTCCCTCCTGACAGGAAGTAAACATTAAAAATAATCTTTAATCCCTTGTCTGGTCTATTACCATTAACAATTGATGCACTTTAATTTTGTGGGATTTTAACTACAAAATGGAATGGCTAAGTAGTGATAATTGGGTTTGGAATTACACGGTCATTTATATCCACCGAAATGCAAGAGGCTGGGAGGGTGACATTAATTATTTAACATTTCCTGGCTGTGGTTCCCATTATAGAATTTACTGATATGGTCTGTTGTGAACAATTATCACCAAATGAGAGTAAACAAATTGGGATGTGACGGCTTATTTATAAATGTGGACTGTATTTAGACAGCGTTGACTTAATTTGCATTTACATGTTTGGCTCTTCATGGGAGCACTGAAATCAAATTATTTTCAAGTACTTTCCCTCGT
This sequence comes from Varanus salvator macromaculatus, assembly GCA_023646645.1. NCBI lineage: Eukaryota > Metazoa > Chordata > Lepidosauria > Squamata > Varanidae > Varanus > Varanus salvator. Next base: position 19,333,755 of record JAIXND010000657.1, read on the forward strand.
TTATTACATTTGTTGATCTTTTCGCTAAAAACACGTACTGTGTCAGAAACCCCTCATAACTGTAACAGTGCTCAGGCAATGACAAAGGAAGGCATCTAATAACCTTTCAATCTGAACTTTGTTTTCTCTCCCTCCTTTCCTCCTGTCTCCTCCCTCTCCATTTAATGCCTCCTCCTTATGCAGTATGTTTATGCTAATAGATCCCAATGAAGTTCTAGGCTGTAATATTTTGGGATGCATCTCCAGATCAGCAGATTGCATGCAGTTGTTCTGTATAAATAAGAATGCATCAGTCTCTAAACAAGAGGCCTTTGAAGAGTATTAGGCCAAGGTATATCTCTCCCTGGCTGCGGCCCATGGGGGTGGGTCTCTAAAGCCATGCAACTTCTAGCTTGATCCAGGAGATTGTTCTGGGAGGATTCCAGCTGTGCCTGAAGGTAAGAGCAAGAAGCACAGTGCATGAGGTACGGAGCCCAAGGGCCGTTGGCCTAAATAAAACCCAGCAAAGGTGGGGCTGGAGAGTAAGAGGTGTTAATTCTCTTCTTTGCTGCTTTCAGCTTGACCAAAGAGCCTGTTGAAGTCAGTACTGCTTGAAAGATCAAACATGTGCAATTAACGGTCCCATTTAAGTATTTGCGAATGGACCGAATCCCTTGGTTTTCTCAAAGATGGTGGACAAAATAGACCTAGATTGATCTTACAAGCTGCATTCAGGAGGTATACATGGAAGTCCTACTTTACATGGTGCATAGTTGAAGTATGGAATTTGTTTACACAAGAGGTCAGGACAGCTGGCATCAACTCTGCCTTCAAAAGGGATTAGACAAATTCAAGGAGGATAAGACTGTCAATGGCAGCTAACGACAAGTTATATATTACATGATCCATGAGCAGAACAAGTTCAAATTACTGGAAAACACAAAGGGACTATCTTTGTGCTGAACTCCTGCTTGGGGACTTCTCACACAGTTCTGCTTGGCCATTGTGGGAACAGAATGCTAACGGGACAGGTCTTTGGTTTGCTCAAGATGTCTGTTCTTAAGTTCTTAGTGAATTCTCTAGATCATTTCACATGTATAACGTCATTGCTAGCAGTACCTGAGTATTCTTCTTTCATAATGTTAAAACGCATCTGTGGACCACAGGAATTCTGCTGACAACTGAAAGACTTTATGAATTTGAAGATAGTTCACACCCATATTAGTGATTTTTAAATTGTTATACTGTGTTGTCTTACACATGCTCATCATTCCTTGTCTCCATGCAGGTATTAATAAAAACCTGTCTATATTAATAAAAACCTGGAATCAAGTAACTTCATTATGAATACTCATAAATGTCAGAACTTTTATTTATTTTCTCCCATTTTAATTCTATTTGCAATTTCAAATAATTGTCAGCAAGAAAGAACAGTTTTAAACAATACTGTTTAAGTATTGCTACATATTATAGGTAGTTATCTGCCTACTCAGATGTCTTTCTGCAGATTCAAATGCCATTTTGCATACACTGATTTTTGTTTTCTCTTAAGTATAATCTTTCTGATTTCTTTCAAGTACCGTATTTTTCGCTCTAGAAGGCGCGCCTCACCATAAGACGCACCTAGTTTTTACAGGAGGAAAACAAGAAAAAAAATATTCTGAATCAAATAGCCACATAATCACAGGCACATTCCCCATCACTTTCCCATGGGCTGCACATCTGACAGACTTACTGCACACACATATTTGCTCTCTAAGACGCACAGACATTTCCCCTTACTTGTGAGGGGGAAAAAAGTGAGTCTTATAGAGCAAAAAATACGGTAGTTCTCAAGTACCTTAACAGAAGTTAGAACTGGTAGGCTGAAACATATCTAAGTTGTCCAATTAAACACAATACCAAATGTTTTTGACATTTGAATTTTGGGAAGGCGTTAGTAATTGTAACATTAATGATTTCTCCTTAAGGAGCCTTGCAGGACTTGCGATATAAACTTGGTAAACCTGTCAGGCTGTGCTAAAGAGCTTACCCAGAGATGCTTTTGATTTATTGTAATATCTTATAATCCTCTTTGAAAATGAAGGAAAATGATAGGAATCTCTTTATTTCATGTCCTTCTTTAATAAATTGGTAGTATTTTTTTCCATCCCTTGGAAAGTGGTGTGTGCACAAGCCAGTGATTTTTGAAAATACTATTACTGTTCATTACACTTTTAAATCACACAATAATACAACTTTCCTAGGTGGAGCACCATTAAAAAATACAGAAATAAAAAGGAAACAGTTCTAATTCTACAAGACCGATACAAGCAGGATAAAAGCAGCGCGACATGGGGAGACTAAAGAAGGAAAAAAGAAAAAGTGGTCAAAACCATGCAAAAAGCATTAAAAACAGTGCCTAAAACACCCAGAGAAAGAAAAAAGTAGAAAGGAATCATGGAGGTGCCAGCTGAGCATCTCTGGGGAAAGCATTTCACCACTGAAAGACTACCCACCTTGCCTTATTTGGAGAGTAGGCCCCAGGTGAGGACAAAAGAGTCCATGTTGATAAATACGGGGCCAAATAACTTGGCTCCAAGACATACATTTATTTAAGCTTCTATGCCGCCCCATTCGCTGAAGCCTCGGGGCAGCTCACAATAATAAATAAATAAATAATCACAATATAAAAACAATATACTTTGAGTTGACCTGGCCAAAAATAAACAAATAAATAATGTTAACAATTAAAATAACGTTTGAATAAAAAGGTCTTTGCCTGGCGCCGAAAAACAAATAACGATGGCGCCAGGCAGACCTCTCTGGGGAGCGCATTCCATAGATTGGGCGCCACCGCAGAGAAAGCCCTCCTCCGGGTACTTTGCCTCCTAATATCTTTCACGGAGGGTTCCCGGAGATCTCAAGGGGCAGGCGGGCATATATGGACGTAAGCACTCCTTCAGGTAACCAGGACCCAAGCTGTTAAGGGCTTTATAGGTAATAACCAACACCTTGAATTGGGCCCGGACTTCAATGGGGAGCCAGTGAAGCTGACGGAGACCTGGAGTCATGTGAGCATAATGCCCAGTCCCCGTCAGCAGCCTGGCAGCTCTATTTTAGAACATTAAAGGTTAGACCCAGCACTTTGAATTGGGAAATGGACTTACAGCCAAAGAAAATAGCGACGTATACTCATAAAAGGATGGTATCGGCCAGTCCCTATTAACGATCAAGACACCCTGTTTCAGACTAGCTGAGGTGGTCGGGATTATTTATTTATTTATTTATTTAGAACATTTATATGCTGTCCTTCAGTATCACATCTCAGGACGGCTTATATGCGTGAGGGATTCTGGGAAGTGAGAGGAGGTCACTATGAGCAGCATAGAAGTCAGACTACAAATGACTGGCTCAAATCAATAAATCTGTTTTTTTCCTTCTCCTTATTGTATAGCATACAATGCATCAAAAGGACTCTCCAGTTGTAGTAACCTGCAAAAGGTATGCACTGTTTGTTTTCCTCCCTGAGACTAACATGGTATATACCGTATTTTTTGCTCTATAAGACTCACTTTTTCCCCCTCAAAAGTAAGGGGAAATGTCTGTGCGTCTTATAGAGCGAATATGTGTGTGCAGTAAGTCTGTCAGATGTGCAGCCCATGGGGAAGTGATAGGGAATGTGCCTGTGATTATGTGGCTATTCGATTCAGAATATTTTTTTTCTTGTTTTCCTCCTGTAAAAACTAGGTGCGTCTTATGGTGAGGCGCGCCTTCTAGAGCGAAAAATACGGTACTTAAAATAAATGTAAGCTGGTTGAACTGTTAGAAGAACAAGCGAGAGTGCTTGAACAGCTAGTATCCATCCTCCAAGGAATAAGAGCAGCAGGATGAAGTTCCGTAGGGACAGATGCCAAGTTCTGCACCTAGGAAGAGGGAAACAAATGCACAGGTACAAAATGGGAGATACTTGGCTCAACAACACTACAAATGGGAGGATCTTGGAATTGTCCTAGATCACGGGTAGAGTATGAGTCAACCGTGTGATGCTGCTGTCAAAAATGCTTATGCTATATTGGGCTGCATTAATAGAAGTATAGCGTCCGGATCAGGTGAGGCACTGGTTCCCCTCTGTTCAGCACTGGTTACGCCCCATCTCGCATCCTGTGTCCCGTTCTGGGCAACACCCTTCAAGAAATACAGACAAACTGGAAAAGGTACAGAATTGGGCAAGAAGGATAATCAGGGGACTGGAAACAAAGCCCTGTGAGGAGAGATTGGAAGAACTGTGCATGTTTGTCCTGGAGGAGCCTGAGGGAAGATTATCTATCTATCTATCTATCTATCTATCTATCTATCTATCTATCTATCTATCTATCTAGAGGATTTGTATGCTGTCCCATCGCATAGCCTCGGGACGGCTCACTTAAAATAAAATGAAACATAGTACACATAAATGTGTAAAGACATGACAGCACCCCTCCACTACCTGAAAGGCTGTCACACAAGGTGGGCCAGGATCTCTTCACAATCATCCCAGAGTTCAGGATGATGGAATAATGGGCTTATGCTACAAGATGGCAGATTATGGCTAAACATTAGGAAAAATTTCCTGACTGTTAGATTAGTATGGCAAGAACACAAATGGCCTAGGGAGCTGGTGAGCATTCAAGAGCCATCTGTCAGGGATGCTTTAGACTTGAGTCTTGCTGAGCAAAGAATTGGATTCTATGGCCGTAAAGGCCTCTTCCAATGCTATCATTCTATGATTCTGTGTTTCTGGGCTGTTTTCAAAAGCAGCCCCCCAGTGACCCAAATGGGAGGTGGCAGGTCATGAATAACTCTAGCAAAGCCGTTTCTGTCAAGGTAGGGTTGTTACTCTATCAGTCTAAGCGAACGAAAGGCACTCAGCCACCAAACCACCAATGCCTCTAGTGACAGTGATGGATCCAAGTGCACCCCCAAACCATTGATCCTTTGACTCTACACTGGTGTCCCACAACTGACTAACTCTTCCCGGTTATCCCAGCCAATTCTTGGTCATGCATGCCAGGTCAGCTTCCTCATTCACAGTGAACACATATATGAATGAGGACCACTCTGACATTCAGCATCAGCAGCAAAAGACCAGTGGGCAGCCAGTTCCTCTTTCATTGAGGAAGAACCCCAGAATGGAAGAGGCCCGGGATCCCTCCTTACTATTCTCTTCAGCTAGTCTGTTAGCCCCCGTGCCATACCTCCCTCTGCTTATGACCAAACTAATAGCCATACCTCCCCAGTTTAACAGAATCATCTTCCGAGCATGTATCAAATCACAGTGAGTCAACAAAGTGCCCCAGAGCCAAAGTCTTGATAGCGGCACTGGACCAGGCACCATACACTTCTCTGATGTCTTGGCTCCTATGCTTATCATTCTTTGGTGCTAACAGTGGCAGAACTGGCTCAGCAAAAGTCTGATTCCCGCCTGCCACAGAAGGCTGTCCTGCCGAGCAGGATCATGCTCTAGGCCCTGTGTTACCTCTGTGCCAGCAACGCTTGTGGCCATTATTAGCAAGGGGTCTGATATCATATTTTAATTAAATACCCCACTTTTATCCCAGTTGACCCAGCTCCCGCCATGCTGCTCTCTCCTGCTGCCTGTACTCTTTACCTGGCTCTTCTGCCTTTTCTTCACTTGCAGGACAGAAGGATGCTTTGCTGGTGATGTTCATCAGCACTTTCTTCTGGCTTCTAATGTTCCGGTCTTGGCTACATCTTCTCCTGCTCAGCCAGCTTCTTCAGTTTCTCGCCACATGCTGTAGAGTATGGTCCACAGGGTCTGAATGTGTGGCCTTTTCTCTCAGCATGTTCCAAAAGACTTGCACCAGCCGGCAAAAAGTCTTTGCACCATCATTTTCCCCCTAGGAGCAGGGATATAGAGAAGCACTTCGTCTGATTTGGGAAGAGCCATTTTATACTGAATACAAATTGTGTTTAAAAATATGCGTTACTTAAAATGGGTATACAGTGTGGCTACCAATTTTGGGGATGCGTTGGGCACTTTGTGCAGCTCCCCTGGGAACCTCCATGATGTGGGAGACATGGTAAAGGAGAGTAAACTGTTCAAGAGACCAAGTACCAGGCAAAGGTAGGATCTGCGCTCCAACACACTGAACGGCTTTTTTAAACCCACAGCTTTTGGCCCCAGCAGAAGGCAATTTTGCAGCTTTCCTAGCTGCTGGTAAGGAAATATGGGAGGTTAGAACTTCTCAGCAGCACTGGGAAAGGTGTGCAGGGGCACCTTGGTGACCACAGGAACCATGTTGGCTAAACCAACCCATTTATTTTTAATATGAGGACCTTCGTATTGATTCCCATTTTGTTACTAATGGCCAGGATCCAAAGAGCTGTGTAACCATTCACAGTGCCAAAGGACCTTGCAAACCGAGGGTCTCAGTAAAGCGTTTGTGGTCTGACGGAGGGACCTGCTGCCCGGCAAAGGTCAGTGCTTGCACTGTGCATGCCTCCCCCCCCGCCCCCCATGGTTAAAGTACCCACCTGGAGTCTGGCAAAGGCTTTTGAGAGTGAGTGTGCAGGAAACTCTGGCTGTATGATCTGTCTCTGGGTGACAGATTCCTTTCATATACCCCTTGTTTGATAAATTAAATCATCATTTTGCATATGGACTTCATTTCTGTGTACTCAGTTGGCTGGAAATTAAAACAAAACCACCAATTACCTAAATAATAAGACTGGTAGTAATACCAATATTTTTTTTCAGTGATAATTGAGTAAGTTACCCGAAAGGTGCATATCTGTGTAAATAACTGAAACTAAATAAATTAGTTTTTAAAATGGAATTCACTGAACAGGAATAGTCACTTAAAGTGTAACTGGAATTGACTGTGTCATGTATCAGCCTAATAGCCAGAGTCCTGGTTCAATACAATGAACTTGGGAAGGTTTTCTTAATGAAAGAACTGACGTTTTCCGTGTGGTTGCAGCATTCATCAGATTGCAAAAGCGTTCATTACACTACAAAGGACTGCCAATGTGAATTGTTAGGATCATCTGTTAGGTGAGCCTGATAGGGACTGGAGATAAGTGAAGAAATGAGCAGCTTTGACTTCTTAACAAGCATATTCAAAAGCTATGCTGCTTTGATGACCTTAGCCCAACACATTAGAATATCAGCTCTGGGCAGTAATTGGGCTACAGGACTGCACTCCTGTTAGACCCACATTACATTGTACAAGAAATTTAATAATCTCTTGGCTACATGATACTGCACACTAACTGTGTATTATGTAAGGCCATGATATTTAATTTGGTCGTGTTGAAATAACTGTGGATGATATCAGAAAGGAGCACACTCTACCTTTCAATTAGACCTAATTAGGCTGTTAAAATTGCCCTGTTTTGTGGTGCTAATTTGGAGAGGAGCCACACATGGAGGTTTGATTTCTTCAGAGGAAAGATGAGCCTGGAGCCGTTGGGAAATGGGAAATAAACCAGACACACTGATTGGCAAGGTCAAAACCAGGAAGGCCCAATGCTGAGTAAGGAGCAAGCACATTAACTCAGCCTGTATTCCTATCTACTTTGTCCCTTGCTAATAAGATCATGGTTACATTTGCTTCCTAGGGAGATTAGCAACTGAAAGAGATTTAAATGGTAAAGATGTGGGGGAAATGTGAGTTTAATTTTTGGAACAACAACCCCCAGGTACTCCGGAGGGATGCATGTTCATCCCAGACATACTGGAGATTGCGGCACCTTAAAACCAATGTGATTACCCAGCTCTGTCCTTTCCTGTCTGGAGTTCTTCAGCAAAAAAACCCTGCAGTTACCTTTCATCACTCATTAACACAGAGAGCTTCCGTCTGTTAAGGTTTCCACTGAGACTGCCATGACCCCCAGCCTCAGAGAATGCAGCTTGTAAGAGAAGATTTTGATGAGGTTGAGGCACATACTTCCTTCCTTGGGGTCCTCCTGACCTTTTTGGCTCAGAGGGTAAGCCCAAGGCAGAAAGTCCATCTCTATCGCCTTGCAAAAGTCTCAGGCTACAGAATCAGGTGACAGCCCTGAAGCAGTGCAGCCCGCTCTTACAAGAGGAACAGTGCCGACTACACTGTAGTAGGCTGCCTACGGAAGACTTCACTTGGCCTTACTGTCAAGTTGGGGGCAACATGATTCTATTTTTCTAGGTGGAAAGAGTTCAGGCTAGCAGACTTGACACAGTAGCCTTTTTCTTCCTTTCTGTGCAGTCTCATCTGATGATAACACCTTCCCCTGAAAGCCTCAAGGGACCACAGAGCAGCCTAGGAAATGCCTGCCATGTGGGATGGTGCCTTTGGGTCATGATACCAAAGCTTGGCATTCCTAGCCTTACATTTCTCCTCCTGTGGCACCTTTAGACTTTTCATTTTTTTGCAGATCCATGCATGGACACCACTTTCTTCCATGAAGCCTGAATGATTCATTTTATTCCTGTCTTGGATTATCTGTTTTATTTTAGGAATTGGACGGCCCTAGTTTCTAGTGCCTCATTTTCTGGGTGCCCTGTCCTGTATCTGGTCAAGGCAAAAATATAGGCATCAAGGTCATTAGTAATGTGAAAAAGATATGTCTCTATATAAGACTTGCCATATAGCATATGTTTTCGGTGACATTAAAGCTCTAGTTTAGCTATACAACAATCGTGTAGTTATATCTTTCTATAATGGGTTTAGTATTGCACCTGTTTCTACAAGACCCAACATTTGCCACCAGATGGTTTGTGTATAAGTGTTTGAGGTGTAGTCTTCCTGTAATCCTTATGACCGCCATTTAAGTTAGGGAATAAGATATTCCCACCTGGCATATTTTGAGAGTTGGGTAGGATGCTGAGGCTGAAAAGGTATCCCTGACAATGGTTATCAAGTAAGTTCACGACAGCATTTGACTGCAAGAGAAAGGTCCATTTCTGACCAGTCACAAGACACTCCACAAAACTTTTTCCAAGGCTCTTAGTAGGTATTTCATAAGCATTCAAGATATGGCCATCTGCCTTGTGAAAATAATGTGCCACACATTTGTAGCCCATTGCAGTTTCTAGGACTGGTGGGTTCCGCTGCCTGTGCCAAGGTGAGGGAGACAGTGACGAGGTGATTGGATGAACAGTTGTGAAGGGATGCCAGGGAGTTGATGGAGGATGTTTGTTGTCTACTGCTGCTCATTAGCTTCTGTTTAATTTAGCCATGCCTGCTGATAGGAGGAGCCAATCAGGGATGACGGGGCAACATGCACAAGCACATAGCTCATTAAGAATATGCCAGAATTCTTTCCAGTGCTGGCCTTTCCATACTGACTGCACAAGCAGAACTCCTGTTTATCTCTAATATAGGAGGTTTAAAATAAAATATCTTCCTGTTTGGTGAGACAATTGAAGTGGGATATGGTTCATTTTTGTGCGGAAGATTGCCATGCCACTACTGTTGCTTGAAGGCTTATTTTTACCTGATTAGCTTGCTTTTCAAAGTGCCTGACATATGAACCTAGAATCTGAGGAAAGAGTTTCACATGCACATATTGAAACCCAAACGAAAACAATTTTGAGTCTGTAACATATATTTTTAGTGTAATTCTAACTCATAGAATAGTAAGGCATTTAGATATAAGATCAAAAGGTCTCTATCAATGGTGATTGCTATACATTTTCACTAGGATGTGTTTTGAAGCACTGGGATCATTACTAACTTACTTATTTCATTTTTATATCGCCTGATACTCAAAGATCTCTGAGAAGAGTTCTGTGTCTTGCAGTTCTAGGATTTGTACCACACACTATTATCCAGGATGTAGAAATACAAACATCCTGGCGGTTGCCTTGAAACCAGGTTGAATTTGTCCACATGTAACAACTGCAGGTGGCGCAGTGGTTTAAACCGCTGTGCTGCTGGGCTGGTTGATCGAAAGGTCGCCGGTTCGAATCTGCCCAATGGGGTGAGTTCCCGTTGCTCCGTCCCAGCTCCTGCCAGCCTTGCAGTTCGAAAGCATGCAAATGCAAGTAGATAAAAGGCACCACTTCGGTGGGCAGGTAACAGCGCTCCGTGCACTTCGGTGTTTAGCCATGCCGGCCACACGACCACGGAGACTGTCTGCAGACAAACGCTGGCTCCCTTGGTCAGGAAATGGAGATGAGCAGCGCCCCCGAGAGGCAGGCATGACTGGACTTAATGTCAAGGGGAAACCTTTACCTTTTTAACAACTGAATGCTAGTAAAGGCTCAAGCAGTTTGTGACTGCTTGATGGGAATGTTCACCAAGTGCCCTTCCTGTCACCCCAAACTTGCCCTGCCTAGTAAGCTACAGAATTAGAGAGGTAGAAGGGCCCTCAGAGACAATCTGTTCCATGAATTTATTCGTTATTTGTTTTTTGGCGCCAGGCGAAGACCTTTTTATTTAAAAGTTATTTTAATTGTTAATTTATATTTGTTTATTTATGGTATTTATTGTATTTTTATCTTTACCTTGAGATGGGCCAGTTTTTAATGTTAGTTTTAAATAATTTAATTTAGGATGTTGATTTATTTATTGTTGTGAGCCACCCCGAGGCCTGGTCGCAAGGGGGCGGCATACAAATTTGTGAATGAATGAATGAATGAATGAATAGGCAACTTCAGGTGGGCTAAGGGCCAACTGCTAGTTGCCCAGAATCTGCATGTCTGCTGCACTCCTGCTGCCCATGGGGTGCGGTGGCGGGGAGTCAAACCATTGCAGAGACTCAAAAAACCCAACATTTATCTTGAAAACAAGCTACATTTGGCGCTTTTGATTCTCTGGAGCAGTTTGCCACCTCCTTTTGGCAGCAAGGGATTAATGTTTTGCATTGGCACCACCAAATTTCAGCCATTTAGGGGGCAGGAACAGGAGATTCCACAGTACAGGCCCAGGTGTTGTCTTGTCCTGTTCCTGTTTGCGCAGGAAATCAATTCCTGCTGCTTCTGCTCTTCCTTCTCTCACTAAACCTCAGGTAGGTTGACATGCAGCCTTGCTTAAGCATCTCTACGGAAGGCAAGTCCACAACCTTTGCATGCCTTCCCCACTGCCCTCCAAGTCTTCAGTGCTGCCTGAGGCTCCTCTTGCCTCACCACACCAACAGTTGATAGCAACCTCTCCTCTTCTGCTGCACCTTTGCGGATAGAACTCCAGCACTCATCCCTGCTCTACCCCGCAATGCCAGAGACCAGACGAGGAGCAGAGGGCATACAATATGGACTGGGATCTGCCACAGGGATGATGAGTATCCCTGGTTTGAACACAGCAGAGCAGACTGACCAAACCAACTGCTCTTCCACTGCAACCTTCCTTCCATGTTGAGACCTAGACTGGATTCTCTCTCATCAACCCCAGAGGACTGTGCTGGCACTGGAGACTGCTCAATTTGTCTCCAGATGTAAAGGACGCCTACTTCCATACTATATGCAGCACAATTTCAAACCGGCATGGAAGCCTTTTAATTCTCTGTCATTCCCTTATGACTGTCTACCACTTCTAGAGTATTCACCAAATGTGTGACATTTATCTTAGCTTAATTGCACCTCCGAGAGATCCAGGTCTTTTTCTGTCTTGACAATCGGCTCATCATAGCCCATCTAAAGCAAACCTTATCCAACCTATACAGATCACTGGCACCCTTCTGCAAAACACTGGGTCATGCATAAACGTTGACAAATCTGTTCTCCCTTCCCAGTTGATCATCTGCATTGGGACACAAATCAACAGGGAGGGCCTACCTCCTGGCCCTCAGCCACACCCTCGACTCTGATCAACCCAGCCTATCAGACCCAGCCTGTTATCATGGTATGGCAAGTGCAGTGTCTCACGGGTTTCATGGTGCTGGTAGCTGCGGTAGTACCATTTCCGCAGCTCAGGATGTACCCTCTCCAACCCTGGTTCATGCACACCCATCCACCACAGGTTGACCTGGGACAGGCTTGCCTCTGCATGCTATACTTGGGACAATGAAGCCTCGCTTGGTGGACCGGCCAAGATATCCTGGCCAAAGATACCAGTTTCACATCAGCAGACCCAGAACTCCTGGTGACCACAGATTCCTTCCTCCATGGATGGGAAGCTCACTGCAGCACCAAACAGATCCATGACACATGGACAGCTTGAGAGAGACATGACAGAGATACGCCAATTATCTCCTCACAGTCCCAAAAAGCCCTTATCACCTTCCAACCCCTTCTCATGAATCGTCACATTCAGATTGCCATGGACAACACCACTGTGGTGTTCTACATCAAGAAACAGGACAGTACTTGGTCCATTCAGCTAGCACACCTTATGATCCATATCGGGGACTGGTAAATCAGTGAGAGCATTATTCTCTTGGCCTTCCACATGACTGGGTCAAGCACTTGACCCTGATCTGAAAAGCCACAGGCATCCACAAATGGGTGATGAACCCACAGATGCGCAGAGATATTTTCTGAGCCTAGGAAGACCTATGGTTGACCTCTTTGCCACCACAGACAACATGGTCAGTGAGAACTTCTGCCCCCAAGCAGGAATTTGCAGACATTCCTTGGGGGATGCATTTCTCCTGTATTGGAAAGGGATGTTCTTTTACCTCCTTCCACTCATCACCAAGGTGCCAGCAGAACATCCCTCATTGACCTGTGATGTTTCAGACAGCCATGGTTTGCACACCTCCTTCAACTCTCAAATAGAACGTTTCTCCCATCAGACCCAGCCTTAATCTCACAGAACTGAGGAATGATCTTTCATCCCAACATGGACAGCCTACTCCTCATGGCTTGGAGGATCCTACACTGAGGGACTGGTCTATATACCTACCACAAGACAGCTAAGGGATTCTAGACTGAATCAACATTGAAACCCTCCAGTAGAAAATACTTTAGCTAATTGGAGTGAATTCTGCATTTTTGCTCAAAGAGATTTTTTTTACCCACGTCAGTGCTCTATTGAAGAGAAACCATCTATCATTTACCCTGTAGTGATCTTTTCCTTTCAACCTCTAGTCCAGAGCTCCTTGGTCTTCTCATGCCCTTTCGCTTAGTCCCTTGAAGTTATCCAGAACATTGCCCCACCAACTCAATCCTTCATGTGGAGCTGGAGCCTCTCCTTAGTCCTTCAGGCCCTCACCAAATGAACTTTCAAATCGTTGACCACCATGGACCTCAGACTACACTCCTGGAAGGTAGTGTTCCTAGTAGCTGTCATGTCAGTCCACAGGACCTATGAACTCTGTGCTCTTCGAGTGGCCTCATTTTCCTCAAAGAGATTAACTAGTGTTGCCCTCGGATCCCTCATTTTTTCTGAAGGTTGTCTCACTGTTCCATCTGAATCAGAACATTGTCTTGCCTGGATTTTTAGCCATCTCACCTGACCCAACAGAATCCATAATACACTTAATGTACACAGGGCACTCACTTTCTATACTCTCACACAGAGTCATCAAAACCAAAGACTTTTCACCTGCTAAGACAAACCAGTCAGCTCTCAAAGGTTTAAAGCCTGGATAGTTGAGATGATCACACTCACCTATAAGACTACAGGACTACAGCTACCTGAGCAACCCAGGGCACACTTCGCAAGGGTGGCAGGCTCTTGAACAGTCCTCGATGCCAGTGCACCCCTACAAGACCTGTGCAAAGTGGTGATGTGGTTCACACCGCTAATGTTTGTTAAGCATGACCAACTTGAAATCCATGCCAGAAAGGACTGTTCCTTTGGTAGATTGGTCTTCTCTGCAGTATTTCATGAGGACATCTCCCGACTTTCCATTCAAAGGAATCTCATTTAGTCACCTGTATGTGTGATGCACAGAAACCACGAAGAACTAAGTCAGGTGGCTTACCTGTAACTGTTGTTCTTTGAGTGGTCATCTGCACATTCATACAACCCACTCACCAAACCCATATTGGTGCAGCTCAATTCTCCATTTACAACACCATGACTCTGCTGTCACGAAGCACAAGGTGGCCCATTACTGTGATCTCAAAGGACCTGAGGGAAAACCCACCTAGATGTACAAGACAGAGAAAGGGGAGGGGTTCCCCCAGAAAACAAGTTTTGCTGACAACTGGCTCTGCACAGACGGACCCTTGAGGAATGACGATTATGGGTAAGCAACCTCCTTTTCATGGAATGTCTTGTGCCTGTATCATTGTCAAATTTTGTCTCACAATAAGACCTTGTCAGAATTAGAAATACTTGATAGGAGGGACAAACAAACATAATCTGAAGGCGCAAACAAAATTTTCATTAAAGGGGAGAGACTGGAAAGAGATAACATTCCAGTTAACACCTCACTTAGACACTGGGTATCAATAAGGATAAAGTTTGATTTTCAGAAAGATGGCCAGAATTTCAATTTCCACAACTCCCTTAGTTAGAAATAGGTGACTTAAAGGACACATACAGAAGTACATGTGCACACCCTTCCAGTTCCTACACTGTGCGCCACTGTTAATAAAATCCCCAGCTCAGGCTGAATCACTAGTCCTCATGCAACCAAACTGCATGGACTGCAAAGCTACTTAGGGAGCATGTTTTTGTAGCATTTGTAAAGCAGCAGCAGCAGCAGCGACAACAACAACAAAGAGAGACTACACTAAAGACCATTAAGAGGCCCCGAGACCCACATTTCAGTGTTCATCATTTGTACCGATTATGGCGTGACAGCTCTTGAGTTTCCAATGATAACAGCCATCTGACTTGATCTGAGTTCAATGGATTTTCACTGAAATAGAATCATCGCCTTTGTGATGGATAGAAAAAGTAAAGCAATACATCCTGATAAACGTTCCCGGCTCCCCTCCCCCTCCCCCTCCCTCCCACCTTCCTTTACTGTGACCTTGCACAGTCTATAAGTGAGCAGTGCTGAGCTTCAGCCACTGCTGAAATGCATCAGGACTTTGAAATTTAAGTAGCTCTGAAACCCATCAATGGGGTGAAGGGAGAATGGCCTGAGAAAACGATGGATCATGCTTAGAGGGCTCACAGGGAAATGGGGTGTGCTGAAGGTCAATATGCAGACACGTCCGGAAGCAACAGCTCAGACACTCATTTTCCTTCGCATCTCATGCTCGTTGCTACCCCTGCACTGGAAAGAGAGATCAGTCAGAGAGTAAAATAAAACAAGAATTCTATAGCATATAGCCTATAATTTCTTCTCTGCATCGACTGGCAAAAGGGGACACTATAAAATAGTGATTGCCTTACTGTGGCAAACTGGAGCTTCAAATAGAGCAGAGCAGGCTGTGTAGGGGATGGTTGACTTCTGCCACACAGATTCCCCGTTTCCAGAGTCTGAGCAGCAAGATGTTTTCTTGAAATAGTTAATGCTCGTTTGTACCATGCTGCAAAGGGGGAGTGGGTGGTACAAGCTGCTTTTGTGTGACATGAACACTGAAGAGCTGCCCACAAGGACCAGTATTGTTCCTTTGCTTTATCTGGTTCCATTGTGGTGTAGGGTGCATTACAGAATTGTGTCCCCAAAACAAAACAAAACAAAACAAAACAAAACAAAACAAAAAAAACTGGCCTTCGCTTTAGGAGTTTATGCTCTGAATGTTGTCACTGAGGACAAAAGGAGGTGAATGAAACATGGGGCAAAGCGGGGGGGGGGTAGACTGTAACACTTTCTTGGGTAGAGTGGCCTTCATGTCCTGTCTAGACCCTTGATGATCGCTGTGAAAAACGGCATGTTGGTCCTTCAAGACTCCCACCTCCTTTTAGCCATGAGAGCTAAAGAGAACTGCCATGTCCGGGGGCAACATGCCCCTGAACATCAAGTGGGGCTATATTTGGCAAGGGTGGTAGCTTTTTCCTCTGCCTGTGGGTTTCCTGGAAGCATCTGGTTGAGCGCTCTGAAAAACATGGTAATGGATTAGATGAATTTCTCTAGGCGAAGCCATAGTCACAGCTGGTAACGGACGACTAAGGACAATGCATAGACAAGGTGGCAGAGCACCTACATAATGTTGGGAAAAAGAGACGCAACGATGGAGGTTCCAAGTCTGCCTACTTATGGGTTGTCTTGCTGAAACCGAGTCCAGGCATTTTCTCCTTAGTCAGGCTCTGTTTCAGAAGCAGAGCTGAGCTGTTGAAGATGAGATCCATGGGGAAACACAGAGCACACCTCTTTTGCCCTGAAAATTGAACATCACCTCTGCCTGAAACATGCTTGCCGCAGCCATGTGTTTGAAGCAGGAACCCTGCCATGCTCGCCCTGCTGTGTGGCTTTCTGGGTAACACGCTGCAGACCAGGTGCCTCCCCACAGGCATGCGCAACCATGAAGGGAATGAATGGCAGCTGAGCAGCACCACCACTGCGCTTGCGCATACCTCTTATTAATTTCAGTTTGCTTGTTTCAAGACAGTGTTGGAAGATTAATCCAATATTTTTAAAGGCTATTTTACACTTTGTACTTCAAATTGGTATGCACTGATGTAGTCACAGGCAGAATTCCCACCTGATTTTCCAGTCAGTTTACTTTAGATTTTACTTTATAAAAGGTACAAGATACCACTCAAAGTTGTGCCCCACTCTGAACTTATTTCAAATAAAATTAAGTTAAATTAGTACATAAATTTGAACCCACAGTTACCATGCCTAAAGCAGGAATTGCCTAACAATTTAAGGGTCTTATTAGCATTTTATGCAAATCAGTTATTACTGTTCTCTACTTCCTTAATTATCTATGTTATTTCAATACAACCCTTCCTTTGATGTCCCAATTCTATATTTAAGTAGTGCAAGATTTCTATCGTATCCGCCCGCTGAGGTTTCTTGCAAGCAAAAACATGCCAACAGCAGCTATTTTAGGTACTACTGGGAAATGTCTAATTGGTTAATCCCATTTGAGTTATGAAGGGTGTATTGCCACTCATAGAATATCAGAAACATGTAAAGTGTAGGCAAAGAGAAGTTTACTAAGACCTGTGCAACTTCCCCCAAATTACAGCGTCAAAGACGTTTTGTCTCCTAGATATCCAATGGGAAATTATGCAGAAGATTAAAAAAAATTAAAAACATTCAGACTTCTTTGAAATGTGCTAAATGATTGATTTATAGTAGAAATATTTTCATTTAAAGCGTGCAGTCATCCCTCTACCCCCAGAGACTGGTCTCTCTCTTTTTTTATCCTTGGTCTTCAAAAGAAGGGGGGTCATTCAGTGGGGGACACTCCTTGTGGCTGTGATTCATGCACTCTGCAAATACATTAGAAGGATTTACCGTCAGGGTGCCTTATACTACGAATTGGTCAGAATTTGTGTTTGCATATGAAGCATGTGCAGCTGTAGCACGCCGTTGTTGTTGTTGTTGGTTGGGTAGTTTCAGTGATGAATGCCACTGACAAATTTTACCTGTGTGGTGTGGCATCAGCCTTCCCTTGCTCCAGAGGGATTTCTCCACATACCTCGGCCTGATGATACCCCCACATTTTCAGGGCATTAGCAGCTGACAATCCCTGTCAGATCTTACCTGAATAGGAACAATATATTTAAGTGCAGATTTGACTGTCCAGAAGCCCGGCAATAGAGAGATACAAAACTCTGAATGTGGTTCATATTTGAAAATAACCTTTTAGACTAGGCGACAGTGGTTCCATCTTTTGTTGGCATTAAAACAAACTTTCTTTTTTGAAAATGTGGATTAGGCACTAGCGAATCTCCCTTATTCTTACTTCTGTTTCCCCAAGCTGAGATTTGAAGTATCTGCCTTGTAGTTATCTGCTCTTTGCTGTCAGAAACCAAAGCCTCCAACCTACTTCCTGCAACTTATAAATCTTACTCCTTCTACTCACTCCTTATAAAGTGGCCACCTCACGGGAAAGTACATTGTTCCAGCTCTGAAATTATACAGTCTAAAATCATCATCATGTATTTTCATCAGGATGAAATATCGAGCGCGCTGCTTAGTGCAAGGTTTTATTAATGATGTGCTGTCAGAAGCTGGATGCTCTGCATATTTGCATATTAAACAGCTGAGTGAAGAAACATTCCTTTTATTGCTGCAGGGAATAAATCAGTTTAAAGCAAGTTCTCATCATTTATACTCCTTTCTGCTAAATCTTCTTTTATTGAAATAAATTGTTGAAGTGCTTTGCTCATTCTTGGAATACTGATGAAATTTACCTTGATAGGGGCCAAAGAAAACAAAACATATTCTTAAAGGGGCAGTGATTGCTCCTGATGTTCTTATGTCTTTAATGAGCTGCACAAGGAGTCTTAGACGTTTAAGGAAGGCGAGGATCATTCCAAGTTGGGCAGTATATTTTCCAATGTTACTGCATTTCTTTGTTAAGTTTCAGAAAGCAATGGTATTTATTTCTGCCAGACAGAGTGAGGCCTTGGGTTTAACTCATCTGTTGGCAAATGGCATTTGTTAGTTATTTATTTGTAATATGATAACTTTGTTACACTCTAATATATTACAATACATTTTGTAGAATTGTTCAGGTTACAATTCTACATTACAGGTTCAAACAGCAGCTCAGTACCTTAATGAATTTTCAAAGTATGGAGAGGGGATATACAATATTTTGGCAAATCTTTATCTGCTTTGAAAATTGAGATTTTGAAATGAAAAGTGCTATTCAGGACAGCATCCCATGTCTCATATTCGGAATCCAGTCTATATTCTGCTTTCACTCCATACCCTGCAAACACGAACATCTTTATTTTTTAAGGAGGGCTGGAAGAAAGCAAATGTTATGTGCCACACTGTCTTACTACTTTTGAAAAATAAATGTCAGAATCAAACATTGTCTTTAATGCATTTTAGATCAAAACTCAGCTGGACCTTAACACCATAAAAAGGGTTTTATGCAGACATTGTCACACTTACGTTTGAAACCAATAAAACCTAAAGTTAGTCATGACTAACATGTCCCATTGATTTCAATGGATCCATCTTAAGTGTAACTAAAAGTGGAAGCAACTTGCTCTAACAGAATAACAAGTTTTATTCTGCAAACTCTGTACCACTAGTAGAGTTCCAGCTTGCCATTCCACAAGCAATTGTGCATTGATTGATTGATTATTTTCTATACCTCCCAACAGCCGAAGTTCACTGTACACTTGCAGAAGTAGTGGTGCAAGTGCAGTACACAAGCATACTTGCACAAATATATATATCTTTTTAGGTGGAAGATAGTTTGCACATACTCCAGAACCTACTTTCTTAGTGTAACTTCAATTTTGCCAGAATGGCACAGTTGGATACTGCTAACTATCTCCCTGAGGCATTAAAATAACTCAATGAAACTTGGTAGGTATGTTTCCAAGGTAATTCTCTGTTTGAAGTTCAACATTAGCTTGATTTAAAAATTCCTTTTAAAGACTGGAGCAGGAAGATAACAAATGTTGTAATGGGATATCTGTATCTGGCTTCTTGATCATTGTGCTTTACTACTTAATTATTTTATTGTTTATTTTATATCACATCTGAATTAAAAACACCTCTTATTGTGAACATACAAACTCCTGAAAATTCCAGCAACTTTATAAATGCTTCTTCATCTGCTTCTTTTTTGTCTGATGGTGGCAACATGTACATGGGCTGGAGGAATATTCAAGCAGGAAAAGATGGAGGAGAGTTGGCAATTTATGTATTGAGCTCAAAAGAAGCCAGCTGCTGTATCAAATCACCTTGATTTAAATAAATTACTTGCTTTGAAGTATCAATTAAGAATGAAGGAAGTATGTGTGTGAGTGCGGTGGTGAGAAAGGAACTGAAGCCATATAGCATGGACTGGAGCAAAATATGTGGACTGACAACAGGTCAATAATAGGGTTCCCACAGCAATCTCAGTCCCAAGAGTATTTCTGCTGTGTTCACCCACTTCAGGAATGCCACTGAGTATAGGCAAGCAAACACACTCCATAATCAACTGATAAAATGTTCAGACTCTTCCCACATAAGCTGCCTTTCTCCTGCGATTCCTGCCCGGCCATCAAGGTCCATTAAAGTGACACAAGAGAAGGAATATTCCCTAGTACTGAGCCACATGGTGAGCGTCAGTTAACATTATGGTGCAGAGTAAGAGAGTAATGATGCTGTTTTTGGCAGGATTCCTGTGGCAAAAATGATGCGCCACTCAGCTCTGAGTTTCCCGGCAGTTATATTCTTGATGTTGTTTTAATCTAAAAACCATCCCATAGTCTTATAAATTAGGAGGTAGGGAGAGAAAAATCCTGAAGAAGAATTGGAGACAAAAGCTTCATTTGCTTTCTGTTTCCTTTTTTTAATTGCAGGGGGCGGGGATAAGAGACAGTCATTTAAGTATTGTTATGATATCAATCACTGGTTACAGAAGTTCTTTGGTTTTGCAGAAATGCTCATGGAATAACACAGAAATAATGTCAAAACACCCTCCACCAAGTGAACTACAGTATTTACTTTCAGTTTTGTTCTCAGAGGCTGGGTTTAGCACGAGTCTTTTTGGTGACTTAAAAACCTAGTCTCCAGGCCTCATTTATTTTAATTGGATAGCATTAAATAAGCTGACTTCAGGATAACAAAGCAGTCAGTGCAGTTGGACTTTAGCACAAAATGAAAGGAAATAACTGAAACAGTTATTGTGAGAATGAAATTGGTAGCACTGCAGGATCGAATGCCGTGGTTTTTGTTTTTTGCAGTGCCTGCTATTCCTCTTTGTGGTTGTGGGGAGTCCTTGAGAAATGTGTATCTTCTCTCTGGCTAGCTTACACCTGCTGTACTGATCTGCTTTAGCACCAGAATTTTGGAATGAAAGAAGATAAGCCAACCTAATGCAGAGAGAATTCTGAGCAGGGCCACAGTTGCGCAGCTGATAATATTTTGATGGGGTCTTTTCCTACGGAAGAGTTCACCAGGATGGGTCATTCAGATCTACAGTAATGCCCCCAAAATGCGCCCTCCATTTTGACTCACTGGGAAGTCACTGAAGCTTCTACTTAACGTGCTCCCATCAATTTATATCCATGTTTCTTCCCTAAATAAAATAGTAATTGCATCCTTTAGCTTGAATATCTTTAACTATTTAACACAGTTTTTTAAAGTTTCTATATTGTTCTTATTCCAAGGCAGAATATGGTTTAGTGCAAAGCTAAAACTTGTCTTATTTATTTTATTTTATTTATTTATTTAAATATTTATATGCCGCCCCTTGCAGCAGCCTCGGGGCGGCTCACAATACAAAAACAAATATAATATTAAAAACATATACAGTATTTAAAAACTGGCCCATCTCAGGTTAAATATAAAAACATACAACAAAAAAATATATATAAATAACAAATTTAAATTAATCTTAAATAGAACATAAATTAAACCTAAACATAAATTAAACCTAAATTAACCATAATATTAAATATTAAAATATTGTCTAAATAAAAAGGTCTTCGCCTGGCGCCGAAAAGCAAATAACGATGGCGCCAGGCGAGCCTCTCTGGGGAGCACATTCCATAGATGGGGCGCCACCGCCGAGAAGGCCCTCCTCCGGGTACTCACCCTCCTAATATCGCGCACGGAGGGTTCCCGGAGGAGAGCCTCTGCCGCTGATCGTAGGGGGCGGGAGGGCATATATGGTCGCAGGCGCTCCTTTAGGTAGCCAGGGCCCAAGCCGTTTAGGGCCTTACATACAGATAATGGATGGACTTTGATGATTGAAGGCCTATGGATTAAATTAGCAAATGTGGCATCCTCTATCTTCAGTTCTGCTGAGATAAAGTCAATGGCATGGAGTGGGGGCACTTTCATGAGATGATTGGCCGGTAGGACAGAGGGAAAACAATTTTACACCCACCATTTCTCTCTCACAATGTCCAGATCCTATAGAGTCTGTCTTCCAATGTTGGGGTTTGACCGATGGAATGGCTCCCTGAATGGTTTGCAGCATTAAAATATATGCCTACGATAAAAACACAAGAATAATGAAATAAAAAATAAAATACAATAAATACACCAGATAAAAACATTATAAGAGACATCATAGCCATTATATACTTTCCACAACCCAACAGACCCGCAGAGGCACAGCAGCCATGCCAAATAAAATGCAGCAATATTACAAAAATGATTAAAACTGAACTATTCAAATAGTGTCTAAATGAAAAGGTGTTTACCTGGCACTGAAAGGTAAACCGACTTGGGAACTGGTTCTGTAACTGGGGTGCCTCAATTGAAAAGGACCTTCCCCTAGTAGCCACTCTCTTTATTTCTTTTAGTGGGGGTTCTCTGAGAGGGAGCTCTGATGAAGACCTCGGGGGCAAGTAGCTGCATGTGGGAAAGGGTTTTCCTTTAGATAAGCTGGCCCCAAACTGTCCATGGCTTTAAATGTTAGTGTTAGCACTTTGAATCAGGCCCGGACTTCAACTGGTAACCAGTGCAATTTGAAGAGGACTGGCATAATCGGCTCTTGTTGGCCAGTCTCAGCCTAGCTGCCCTATTTTTGATCCATTGAAGTCTCCCAACCATTTTCAAGGGCAGCCCCACATACAGCACCTAACAGTAGTCCAGGGAGAGCTTTCCAGAGCGTGGATCACTGACGCAGCCTCTGCCTGTCCAGACAGGGCCGTCGTTGGTAGATCAGCCTGAGCTGATGAAAGGTGCTCCATCCGTCCGTGTCCACTTGTGACTGCACCCTCAAACTATTGATCCTGCCCTTTAGAGCAAACACAACCCTGCCCAGAACAGATGGAATATCACCCGACTGGACAAACGACCTACGTACCAACAGTAGCTCATTTTGTCTGAATTGAGTCCCAGTTTACTGGTCCTCATCCGGTCCATTACCAAGCCCAGACACTGATTTAGAATGGCCACTGCCTCACCTGGGTTCGATGTAAAAGAGAGGTAGAGCTGAGTGCCATCTGCACCTGGCTGACACCTCAGCCTGTACCTCCAGATAACCTTCCCCAGCAGTTTCATTAGATGATAAATTTAGCATGGGGGATTATATCTCCCAGCACCACCTTCTGGAATTGGCTGAACTGGAAGAAGAAGGAGGGGTTAAGCATGTTTTCCTTGTAAAATGTATACCTACCCTAGAAAAAAAGAGAAAGCTTGACTGTTACCACTGTGTGTGTGTGTGTAAATTTCCCTTGTTGCTCCATTTCTGTTTGTATTTTATTTGTTGCTTTTCTTATTACTAACTGCACTGAAACTGATGGGATTTTTCTACATGAAGATGGCTCTAAAACTGTCTCAGCACCCCTGTTGTATATGAAGGCACCTTTCACTCACGCATGTGCTTGTTTCGCTGCCTTGCTCCAGGTACCTGAAGTATCCACATGATGGGGGTCTGATCTTCATCACTTGAGCCCATAACACAAATGCATCATCCAAAACTTCAATTTTCAGCAGTGGAATCCCTCCGTCCCCCTTTGAAGTGCTGGGCGGAATCAATAGAAGCAAGTTTTAGTACAGCAGTGCAAGATAGTGCATGGGAGAAAGTCAGTCTCTGGCTTTGCTTATTTATAAATGAAAGATCTTCACTGTTTTATTAGATTTATTAGTGACTTTCTTAATTGCAACTCTGCTTTATTAGCTCTACTTTTTCATGCTGCATAGCATGGGCTTTAGATTCTGAATTGGATTCAACATATTACTTGATTAATATACATAATTAATTCACTAATTTCTTGGAAAAGAGTGTTCAGTGCCAATGACATTTTTGTAAATAATCCCCATACGTCTTTTGATTCAGTAAGTGCGCCTGTGGTGTTTAGCCAAGAGAAACGTTTAGCTACTATGAAATATATTTAAGGGTTTTGAAGTTGCTTTCAAGTCTGGCTAAGAAGAAACTGGTTAGTTGTCTAAACTGCTGTTAACTTGACTGCCAGCGTCACACTTAACTGTGGTTAACTAGCAAGGGGGATGAATGAGTGCAGTTATGTCATAATTAATGTTACGTATCCTATGTATTCATCACACAAATCATAGAATTAGATCATGCATATCTTTGAATAGGGTTGGTTTTGTGACGTCTCACTGGCATAAAGCACAATGAAATCTATCTGCTGTATTTAACAGCATCCGTTTTTAGACTGTGCCATCCTCAGAACTGTATGCATGGAAACTTCTAGTGGCTGACTTTTCCCCACTGTTCTCTTAAGATGTAACACTCCGCTATTGTTCAGGGCACTGGAATGAGCCTGGCAGGCTCTTGCATGTCCTTTCCTCCATCAGCCAGCAGGGCGGTATTGGAAACAGCTGCTTGTACTTTGTTCCACTAAACACAGTTTGTTATGTCCCCAACAGGCAAATTCTGGATAGCTTATAACCTACATCTGATGATTTATACCTGACACAGCCCTCTTCTGACATGGACCTGCCTATTCACTGTTATCGCCATCTGAGGTCCTTCTATGACTTCTTCCTCTGAGGCTTTTGAAAAAAAAGCAGCACAGGATTGAAAGCCTTCTTGGTGGTGGTCTCCACACTGAGGAATTTATGGAATACTCTCCCACTGAGGCCCGCCTAGCACCAACATGGTCATTTTTTGGCACCAGGTTAAGAGTTTAGTCCCAGGCATTTGATGGCATATGGTGGACGTGTTATTGCTGTTTAAAATGGGTTTACATTTCTCTGTATCTAAAGTTTTATGTTATGTTATACAATTTTAGGATTCTGGATTGCTGTGAAGCGCCCACTGTAGATTTTTGTAAACCTGCCTTTTTTTTCCTATACGGTATTTGAGTGACAAAGGAATATAATTAATTGATTCACTGAATGGATGGATGAATAAGTAATGCAGAAACCACAGTTTGATCTTGGCTTGTTTCATCAAATCACTATGTACGTGAACCACAGTTTGTCCATGCTAAGTGTAACTGAAAACCACAGATTGTTTACAAATGGAACTATATCCATTCTCCTCATGTCCATACCATGGGAGAAAAGAAGGTTGGGAGCACTTGAGCCCAATTCTTTATCACGTTCATTTCTCTAGCACTGAGCTGTTGCTCAGCATTATGTCTTATCGCCACAGCTATTTTACAAAGTATGCTAATTTGAAAAGCAAACACATTCATAGACAATAAGACACTGTACTTAAATCTAAAATACTGGTTGCAGAAAAAGTCCTGCTTAGATTGATTTTAATAATCTAGGGGAGCTCACCTGCAGGTGCCATCCTGAGGTCCTGATGAAATAATTTCCATAGCCTCAGGTAAACTGATAATGTAATAGGTAATCATTAAGCATTCCCATTTTGTCATGCTTGGAAGTTCAATTGATTTATTGACAACCGGTCTGAAATCTTCTTGGCTTCCCTAAGATTGCTTTAGGATGTCATGAAAATAATACCAAAAGGGACAATGTTTTCCTGATTCCAAATTATTTAGAAGGGCAAAAAGTAATAGGATGCTTACATTGTTATTATTAGGGTAAAGAAAAGGAAGCAAGCATATAATGATGACTGAAAAACCTGATTACTAAGCTATTCTTCTTTGACTATTCCAAAAGGTTTTCTATGAGATTTTACAAAGAAGGTTTGTGAAAACTGAGCTAGCCAGAGGTTCTTTTTGCTATATTCCTGCAAAAATCCTGATAATAGCCACGAAGGTAGCTTATTTTTCCTAGTGTTAGCTGCTTCTCCTGAAGGCAGTGGGCAGGTTTGCACTAAGGAAAAGGCATTGTGGTGCATTACTCTGAAATGCAAAGAAGCCACGAAGAGCCCAGCGCTCCTCTCTCCCGCTACCTCCTTCGCTCTCACCCACCCCCGGCCGTATCCCAGGGGACACTGCAGGAGAAAGAGGCGCCCCTCTACCAGAGCCCTGACCGCATGACTCATGCCCTGAAGTGCAGTAGAGAGGACACCAGAGCCGATCCGACCCCCTTGCTTTGTGCCCCAGTGGCAACCAGGCAAAAGGGGAGTCAGTCAGCTCCAGAAAGGAAAAGCTCCACTCAGATTATTCTTCCACTTATGCCTGAGAGGAAGCATCTCAGGTTGGAGGGGGGCAGAGAGCACCTCGCAGGAGCCAGCAGTGGGGAGGCATCCGCTGGTTCCCCCAGTCCTGCCAGAGAAGTTTTATCTCAAGCAGGAGCAAGGAAACAAGATCCTGGGCTGGGTGAGGATGTTCCCTTCCTGCCTGCTATCCACCTAGCCAAGGTGCCCCATGCCCTGCTTCTGCTGTTCTGTCAGGTGACTTACAATATACTGAGACTTATGTATCTGTGCATCTTATTTCAGTCATGAACTACTAGGTTACTCTCCCAGCCTCAACCTGCAGTGTGGGGGTAATGACAATGGTCGACTCTACAGAGCTGCCATAGCAAGTGCAAATACCTAATGCCTAGAAAGTGCTTTGGACACTTGAACACACTATATACATAGAGAGTGTTATTCTTTGCTTGGCAGACCTGCTCTTTTTTATTTTACGCTTTAAGATTCAGGAGTAAATGAAAAGAGTAGTCCTGCATATGGTTTAACGGGTGTGATGCATTCATTAGACATTGCAGTCCCTTAGACATTGCACTTACATCCAAATCCCCACTCAGCCACAAAGCTTACACAAGGGTTGTGTGACAGTAATATTGTTTAGTGTAGGGAGAGACTCATGAAAGCAACCTTGGGCCCCCTTGGAGGAAATGTGGAATAAACATTTATGCATCAGTGCAATGAGAGTCTGAAGCAAATTTGGAAGGCAGTCTCCAGCTCCTCAGCAACAGGTGAAAGGTGCCTTCCTTTCCCTGCCTGGCGGGTGATTCTGTACTGTTTGATCTCCATTGACAATCAATAATCCTCTGCTGTCCATGTTACCCAAAGGGCTTGCATGGCCAAAATCAGTGACTGATTCCCATATCATGAGAAACCAAAATATAGACTGTGTGTTGGTTTTCAAGAGCCATGGGATGCCATTCAGCCATGAGTTCTTATGTTGTGTGAAGTCAGCTGCTTTTTATAGTTTGTTGACCACGAGCAACCCACAAAGAGAACCCATGGTTTGTTGTTGAGTTGTGAAGTGTGGGCTGTTCATGGTTAACAAACAACAGATTATTAACATGACTAACATAACAACCTATGATTGAACTAAACCCATATTCAAGTAGGACCCACATTCAGCCCATATTCATCCAATACTCTGGCTTGTTATGTTGTGTGAACTAGGTCAATGCCTCACATACCAAATGATAGCTTGGTAGGATC
The DNA here is from genome assembly GCA_023646645.1 of Varanus salvator macromaculatus. Taxonomy (NCBI): domain Eukaryota; kingdom Metazoa; phylum Chordata; class Lepidosauria; order Squamata; family Varanidae; genus Varanus; species Varanus salvator. Next base: position 19,360,846 of record JAIXND010000657.1, read on the forward strand.
AGGCCAAGCTTCTGTTTGTAACAGATGCATCTATTTTAAGGTGTTTTTTTTTTCACCAAAACACCATGGGTAGGTTAGCAGCCAAAGAGAAACTCTAATTGTTCACAGTCATCCACACATATCTAGCACCACATTTTCTGCTTATGCTTGAAGTAACACAGCTTATTTACTATCTGCCTTTAGTATTAAAACTCTACTTCCTGTGCAACAATTAAATTAAATATGACTGCTCTGTCTTATGTTGGGGTCATGCAATAAAATACACAATTTTCGACAAACAAATACAAACACATCTTCATTAAGTATGTGACTAATTTAAGGGATTTATTACCAGAAGATGCAGTTACCTCAGGCTTCGATAATTTCAATTGTACTAAACAAATCCATGGAAGTGTATTGGTAGCAGTTAGCTATTATGCCCGTATCAAAGCTCCATGTGCAGATGCAGGATGTCTCTGAATATGAGCTGAGTGAGGACAACAGTGTTTTCTACTGCCTGGTGCCCTACTTGTGGCTTTCTGGAGTCATCTCATTGGCTTCTCTCCAAAGCAGGATGCAAGTTAGTTCCATCTTTTAGATGATCCAGCAAAGTGGTGGTGGGAGCAGTGGTGGGAGCAGTGGTGGTGTCTCCTTCCCCTTCCCCTTCTCTAGTGTTTCACTGAAATCACTAACACAGCTTTCTCCTCTATCCCCACAAACAATAGCATCTGGATTCTGCCTTTCTTTGCTGCTGAGATACTCTTAATTTTAGCAAAAACAGACTCAAATCAACCTGATTTATATATTTACATCCTATCATCCAGCCTTTTACAAACTGTGTGCTTCCCCACTAGCTAGCAAAACGTTTGGCTTAAAATAACAATGCAGAATACAACAGTTGCCTAAAACAATACAATTAAGGAAATAAAAAAATCAACATCTACAAAATCACACTTAACAGCCATTTCTGATGAAGAACTAGCTTAGCACTGACAAATAATTATGTTTATGAATTAGTATAATACGCTCTTTGGAAACAAAGAGGTGGGTTTTTATTCAGCAACATTGGCTTTAACAAAGCTATTTCAGATTTTGACATTGTAAGTTATTGATTTACCTTTTCAAAATTGTTTGTGTGGGGGGAAAGAGAGGGAAAGTGAGAATAATTGTACAAAAGCATTTTTTCCTGAAATTGAGCAAAATTACTATACTTATAGCCAGGAGTCATCAAAAAACACATCTCCCCAATTGATACCGCTTTATCCTTTTCATATGACTCTTCAGTTAACAAATGGGGAAATACCAAAAAGCTTATCCTTCCAAGATACAGTCAATGATACTTTGCACTCTAAGAGAAATCCTGCACTGTTATTTTTATTGCTATTTTTTAAAGCCACTATTTATGTTGCAGATAAAGTAAGATGATGAAGAAAAAGACACTTTTGACAGTGGAAAGTGCTGCACAACAGCACTTAACGTCTGTATCTTTCTAAACTGCAAAAACGGAGTAGCAGAAGGGTATAATTTATGTATCAACACTTAGTTTATTCCATATGAATACTTTATTATTATATATAATGTTGTAACTCAAAGTAGTTACCTTGATCTTGATTAAAGTGGTTCGTAGTTCGCTTTGCACACTGAAAAGCACATGCTGCATGAAGCGCTGTGCAGTGTTGCCTTTGGGAGAAGTAGCAGAGAAAGGTCCTGGCATCTCCAGGGGGGAGGGTCTGGGAAAGACCCCCACCTGAAACCTCGGAAAGCCCTTGCCAGTCAGGTGAGCAGCAGCGTGCTGGTAGGATTCGGTATATGACAGCTTCGTGTTCACCTTGTTCCTATTAGGACATTTGAACCAATGAAGTAATGAAAAACGGCCCGAACTGCCGATTTCTGCTTGGATGGTGGACGAAACCATTGTGGTACTGAGCACCCATAAAATAGGCTGTTGCTGCCACCACTGCCCATGAGTTCTCAAAACCAAGGGTTCCACATTGAAATACCACAACAGGGTTCAGACAGCATGACAGGCCAACAAAGGTAAAAACCCTGCCTGCCTTGTCAAGCGAATCTGCCCAGAGTCTGTCTTTACTGCGGGGATGATTAAAATTGTGTATTTCTAAGCTAGGCATTTTTAGTGCTGCCAGGTGAAGCCGGGAAATGCTCTATTTACTTTCTTTCTATTGACGACCTGCATTCAGGCAGGACTGCCAGTGCATTGACATGGAAAGCAACAGAGACAGAACCATTTCAAACCACTGACATTATGCTGCTTTATTTGCAAGCCGAAATGCTCTTGTATGCACCAGTTACTTTTTATGGAGTTGACGAAGCTTTAAAAGGAAGGGAAGTAATGTGATGGAGACTATCATAGAGAAGCTGTCATTTTTTTAAAAAAAAATCCATTTCACTTTTTTCTTTTATTTGTTCGTTGAAGAAAACAACACCACCCTGAATAATTTCAAAGGTCAATAGAATACATTAAAGAAATAAAAGCAGTTAGCAATTCAGAATTTCATTTGTATGTGATTTTTGAGGCATTGTGAAAATAACATTTATGTAGTTTAATTCCTCCCATCCCCTTTTCTATTTCTTGAAATGATGTGATTTCTGGAGTGTTGATTTAAAACTCATTCTGTTATATGGCTAACATTAAGGAAAAATGCATCGGAAGCTAAGTGAAATAGAAGCACGTAGTCATGAAAATTGGCTTTTCCATGCAAAACGATTGGATAATTGGGAACCACACACTCCCTGAAGTTCAGGTCATGCAGTGATTCAGACAACCATTCCATCCCTGCATTTAGCACTCACTGTATTAGGTTTGGCAGCACAGAACACCTGATTCAACAGGGCTTTTTTGCCCTGACTACTTCAGATGTAGGAAAACCTGCAGCATTTTGCCCTTTCATAGTCTTGTCAACTGCTTCCTCCTAGCTAATGGACGAGACCATCAAAAGTTTCACATATAATGCACATATAATGATTTTTAACAGTATATTCTTTAGACAGTTCTGAGAGCTTGTCTAATTGAACAGAACAGAAACACCTTAAATATGTACGTACATACACACATACGCAATGTGCGTGCGTGCATGCCCACATTGAGTATGTGTGTATGTATGTACATATTTAAGGTGTTTAAGGTATGTACAATTCCGCCAAGGCTAGAAACACAGAATTCATTTTACTTTTTTGCTAACATTAAAGGAAAATGCATCAGAAGCTAAGTGACACATAAGCACATGTTCAGGCAAATTGGCTCTTCCGTGAAAAATGATTAGATAATCTATGGTACTTCATACAAATCCATCGATACTCTGAATTACTTACAATTTTTTAAAAATACACCATAATACAGTAGACTTCCATAAATAGGGAGAAAGTCCTGTTAGGTGGGGAGGAAAAGTCTTCACTGAACATCTAAAAGCAGTAAAGGTAGCTCGGGAACTTCTCTTGGTGGAGTCCTTCTGATAGAAAAAGCCCTGTTTCTTATGTCTGCCCACCTCACCTCTTACAGCACAGGGTTCTAGGGTACACACTGTATGAAATAGTATGTTGGTCTGCATAAAACTTTGGTTTGGTTTAGTGGGATCAATTCTTAATCTACTCAAAGTTTGCAGCTGCAAAAATCACGCTCCCCACTGCCCAAAAAACCCAAGTTGGGATACCTTTAGCTGGTCACTGTGAGCAACGTTTTTTCTGAAGGTGATAACAAAGCCCTTGTTAGAATGTGTCACCCATTTAGCAAGCATAATGCATTGCCACAAACCTGGAAGAGACAGTCGCAGTGGTACCCTGGCTCACGACCTTAATCCGTTCCAGGACTCTGGTCGTGACCCAAACTGGTCGTGAGCCAAGGCAAATTTCCCCATAACATTCAGTGTAAATAAGGTTAATCCGTTCTGCAACTATTTTTTTCACTCACAAAAAATTTGAAGCAAAATGACAAAGAACAACAAAGATCGTGGCCATCTCCCCCCCGCCCAGCGATTGTGCGGGGGTGTGGGGAGAAGGGTGTGATTGCGGGCATGTTGGGGGGAGCCAGGCATGGGTGTGCGGGGAGAGGCGGGTATGGGCACTCGAGGGGGAGGCGGGCACGGGCAGGGAACACGGGTGCAATCGCGGCCATCCCCCCGCCCCCACAGCATGTCCGTGATCACGCCTGTGCAGGGAAGGCGGACATGTTCGCGATCCTCACCCGATGCAGAGTTTGCGACCTGCAGCAAAATGTTTATGGAATTTCTGTTCACGACCCGATTTGGTCATGAACTGAGACGTTCGTGAGCCGAGGTACCACTGTACTATCTCCTGGGACCAGGACCTGAATTCCAATGGGATTGCTGAAGAAGATGTGACATATAATCAGAATTAGGCTTGTGTGCTCATCCACAACATACATGTTATATAATATGGAGCGGGAGATACCCAGAAAGCCAGTGAGCCACTTCCGGAGGGTGTCACAAAGGCAGTGTTTTGAATATGCTTTGGTCACTCAAAGGCTTGCCTGTGAATTGAAAGGGTTCCTTTGCATGGTGATTGTTTTCTCCCTCCTGTTGGTGTCATTCTCTTCCTTCACACTTGGAAAAGGAGGGAAGGAAGAATGCTGGCTGGCTGTTTATCTGGCGGTGGAATTCTCTGCTGAAAGGACTGCAGCCTTTCTGTTAACACAATACTTTTATCCAGTAATCACACCCTGCAGGAGACAAAATAACAATTCATCTGGAAAATGAGATTAACTCATTTAAGTTAGGCAGTGATCACAGAGAGAAAACCGGTTGGCGTTATCTGCTTGAAGGAAAGCATACGGGTTCGAGGGCCATTCCGGTTCAGGGGGTCCATGTAGTAGGTCCAGCTTGTTGAAAGTAATTGGGCCCTGTCAGAGCATGTCTTTGTGAGATATGGATATTACAATGGAATTCTATTAATCTCTGACAAATCCTCTCTCATCTGATGGAGACAGTATGCCCCTTTCCTCCACCAAAACACCTTCTAAACCACCTTTGTACGTGTACTGAGAAGGGTGGGGGCATATGCTTTCATCTGTATGTGCTCATCTTTCTAATGTTTTGCCGTTGGACATTAAATGAACATAAACCGTCACATTTCATCTTGTTTGTTGCCAGTTTTAATGCTTTGCTAAGTGTTTCAGCTTGTGTGTGTGTTTTTTTTTTAAACCCCACAGGAGAAAAATTAGCTTTCTCCCCTTAGACAAGTTATGCTTAAAAAGGAAACACTAGAAGCACAAAAAAGCAAGTCAGGAGGGCCCCTCTGGGCCATCTGATCTGACCCCCGGCTCCAGCCGGGTCTGCTCATGTAATCCCCAGCATGTGGTTGTCCAAGGGGAAGAGGAGCAGAAGGGCAAAGGGGAAGAGTGTTCTTTAGAACAGCACCAAAGGCTGAGGAAACTTAAGGCCTCTGCACCTTTTAAGGGCAGGGGCCTTGAAACATCACTTTATCAGCATCCTAGTGGGCATGCCCTGAATAAGTTACACCACTGTAACTGATCTCTCTGATTTGAGTCAAAATGGGAAGCATAACTATGAACACAGATGCTCAGCTGTGGCCCTGGGTGGACTCATGCAAGCAGAACCATGAAGCAGTTAATCGTTTTGAGTGCAAGTGTAGATTTGCAGGTTGGGGTGAGTTCCAGAATATAAGGCTTCTGGTGCAGCTACAGAGTGCAAAATATACATGTAATGTGTCAGATCTGAAAAGGCTATGAAAACACCTGTGGCAACCTGTAAACGCTCACCAGCAAATGGCCACTCTTTTCATGGTTGCAGTAATTTATGTTGCGAAAGTACATTTCGGCTGCAATTCTATGCACACTTTCCTGGCAGAGAGTCCCACTTTGTAGTTACACACAGAGGGCAATGAGTTCTTCACGAGGAAGGGCAGGATATACATAATAACAAATAAATAGGTAGAAGCTGGTGTAATGACAGCGGTTTCCACTTGTGTTTGTCCTTTAATTCTGATGTGCTGCCACACCAAACCGATGCATGTTTGTTCAGAACTAGGTCTCATTACCTCACTGCGTTCAAAGCTCTACACTCACGTGTATATAGGAGTGTATTGCGGGGCTTACTTCTAAGAAAACACACACAAGATTGCCAGTGTATATTTTGCAAAACAACTTGTTGCCATTTCCTTTAAAAGTACATGCTAAGTGAAAAGCATGACAAGATTCATCCCTATAGGATGAATGATAGAGGAAATTGAAGCAATTTCCACATACAGGCTCTCTTCATGCCCACTTCTGTTTTCACTCAGGTATTGGAGTACAAATAGATATTTTAACACTTGACTGTAGTCACAGGAACATGAGGAGCAGTCTGACAGGAGTTCAGTCAACTCATCCATATAAATAGCTCACTATTAGCAGTAGGTCTCCGGCAGATGCTCCAGAGCACCCGATCTTTTAACGGGGAGTACCAGAGATTGAACTTGATTGGATATATATCTCTACTCCAGCCAGATACTCTGCCACTGAGCTAAGGCTTCTCCCCAAAATCCACTTTATTCCTGGAAGTCAGTGCTATTGTGTCCAGTAGGTGGACCTATGGCTACCACATGTGCAAGAAGTGTTCTTTGTCAAGAGCAGTGTTTGTGTTTGCCCTTTACATGTGCTATAACCCTACAGCAGACCTTGAAATGACAACCTGAAGAATGCCAGGGAGGGGATTCAACCAAATAAAAGGGCCAGGTTGTAGATGATGGGAAGCACCTAGCCCTAGGACCGTGGACCATTTCTGTGATTCAGTAGGAAATACCCGGCTAGACAGACAAAGGGCCTGAACGGCACAAGGCCAGGACGTCTTCATCTATATTGTTTTATACTGTTATTATGTTATTTATTGTTGTGAGCCACCCTGAGGCTTTGGCGAATGGGGCAGCATAGACGTTTTCTAAATAAAATAAAATAAAATAAAACAAGAACACCGTAAGAGTCATGCTGATCAGGCACTGGGCCCACTTAGTCCAGCACTGTGTTCACACAGTGGCTGAGCAGCTGCACATGAGTGCCCAGCACCCTCCCACCGATGTTCCCTAGAAGCGGGGGCATGCTGGCTCTGGCACTGGAGGTTGCATACAGCCAATAGCCATCAGACTATAGTCACGGATAGCCTGTTCCTCCACGAATTTGTCCAGTCCTCTGCAAAACCATCCAGAGTGGTGGCTATCATGCTCTCTTGTAGAAGTGAATCCCAAAATTATAGCCATACACTGTGTGAAGAAGTAGTTCCAGGTATGTGGCAATTCCCAGGGTTCTTGACACTTCTTGCATTGTGCTGCTTTCCAGGTCTTTTGCAAGTTGCTGTCGGTGAGCTCCCTTCCTGCGTGCGCCTACCTCCTTGCGCATTTACCCTGTCCATCCAACCACCTCCAAGAGGGAGATAATGAGGCTGATGCAGGTTACTGAGCCTCTTCTTTCTGCCACTCACTGCTTGTTTTGTCAGAGAGGAGAGGGAGAAGCAGGGTAGAAGGCCCCAGGAATTGTCTCTGGACCCCCTGCTCATACAAGGACCTCTGCAAAGATGCCAGCTCCTGACACCAGACCTCTCTGGTCCTTCTAAAAGCTTCTACTCGTAGGTCAGACTTACTTACTGGTCTGAGCTTTATAGATACCTCTTCCTCCTAAGCTTCTATTCAAATCCAGATCTACAAAAGTATTTCTGTTGGGGTTTGGAAAAAGTTCAATATATTTTACATTGAATCTGTTTACTGATTAAAAGGTCAGACTATTGATCAGCTACAAGTCCAATTGAAAACATAGATCCATACATTTCAATGCTTTGCCGTCGTCATTGTCGTCATTATCAATTCCATTTCTATATCATTCAATAGCTGAAGCTGTCTGGTCAATTTACAACAGTAATACCATTAGTTGGTCAATATGTAGGCTGGCATCTGTACAATGGCTGTTTTGAAAGTTGTGATTCAATAGCACAAATAGGCTTTCTTTGTGTCAGTTCTGCACAGCTAGGAAAAGAAGATAGTTAATTGTCTAAGAGACAGGAGTGGAAAAATTGTTCATGGTTTCTGTTTCCTGAAACATTAGACAGCAGAGCTTTTAATATGTGTTCAAAAATTCATAAGCAGTTGCTCGCAATGAAGATGTGCCTGACTAACTTTGTAATCTGCAAAATTATGAATGAAACTTCTTCTCCAACTGCATGTCAGTTGGTACAGGATTTGGCAAAGAAACTGTGCTGGGCCTGGAGTTGCTGCAGAAACAGTCTTGGTCGCTCAGTGGGATGGCATCTTTCGGAAGGGGCACCAGGAAAAGTGCAGCCCTGTTTGGAACACAACGTTGGGTTTGGTGGGACTGTGTTGCAGTGTTTCCATTCATACCTGGATGGCCTTACCCAGAGGGTGCTGCAGATTTCTCTGTATCCACATGGCATCTTGCTTTGGGGCCCCTCAGTCCTCACTTTTATCCTTCATGCTGTTAACGTCTACATGAAAGCATGGAGTGCAGTCGTTCATGGATTTGGAGTGAATTATCATCTGTATGTTGTTGACATTAAACGGTGATTCTTCTTTTCTTTGGACAAAGGTGAGGCTGTTGGTATCGCAGACCAATTCCTAGCTATTGTGATGAACTGGATGAAGGCTTGCAAACTGAGGCTCAGTCCTGATGCAACGGAGGAAGTATTGATGGCGATTCTTTGATACAAATAAGTGGGATTCAACCAGTTCACAACATTGGATGCACTCTCTCAAAAGAACCCGGTTCATAGCTTGGGCATGCTCTTAGATGCTTAACTGACCTCCGTGCTGTTTATCATGCTTTAGTACCCTGGTATTTGGAATACTGCAGTGTGCTGTATATGCAGTTGGTGCAAACTAAAGTACCAAATGCACCTAGGACCGCATGGCCTGAACACTTTTCCTGTCTTACCTGCACTGCCTTCCAGTTCATTTCTGAATCTAGCTTTTGGCCCGTAAAGCTCCCAACATCTGGCGTGCCTCCCTTGCGTGCCCACCTGTGCCCTAGGGTCTTCTGCGGAGGTTCTTCCCAAAGTATGCCCTCATTTTGAATCTGAGAGGGTTGCTGCTAGGCAAGGACCTTCTTGGTTGTGTTCTGCTGATGGAATGCTCTCCCCCGGGAGATCCATCTGACATCAACATTGTTTGCTCCCTGTTGCCTTTTTTGGTTCTCATGAACCTATGAGGACTTTGTCGCATGTTGGTGGGCTTTTTGGCTGGTTTCAGCTTCTCATTTTTACTTCTTTTATCAAGTTGGCTTTATATTGTACTTCCATCATGTTGGCTTTTGTATTTGCTTCTGTGTTTTTATTGTGTTTTATTTGTCCTGTGATCTTACATCTTTGTCTTTTTGAATTATTCTTCCTTTAAAATAATTGCATGATGTATAGAGAACCTGTTTCTTTATTCATTACATTTTGTACTGGCAAAACCTCTGGGCAACTGTATAGGTATCTAATAAATCTGAATAATTAATAGCATAAAACAATAAGACAAATTAGACGGTGTTCAGGATTCACTACATTTAGTGAATGTATCAATTATTTGCACTTCAGTTTTAGTTGCTTTAATTATCCAGGTTTGTGAGGTACTTTGAAGATGGGAGCTCAGGTGTGAAATGAATCCAACTTCAGTTTGGGAAATGCGCACACACACACACACTTCGAGCAATCTCCAAGTCCCTTGGACCTGGTCCTTTTAGTTGCATTAGGATTCCCGCCATGCCTTTCCTGAGGCCTAGTCTTCCCCTGCCATTTTCCACCATCCCCCAAACACACACACACACGCACACACACACACACTCCTTAAGAAGAGGGAGGAGGCAACAAAATGTAGAAATATCACTACTATGTAGGAGGGACCCATCACATTAATTTTTAAATGTGAAATTATGCTTTGAGTATTTGTAGCTGGGGATGAGATGGATATAATCATGTGGCCGTTCCCCAGGGTACTGTTTTCTCTATTTTGTTTGTGGAAGGTGAGAAGGGACTTGAAAAATGTCCAGAGCCTTGACTCATTTGCTTGGGCTTGGTGAGGATTTGTCTTGAACTTTCAAAACACCCTTCAGGATTTTTGAAGGGACACACCACAAGCTCAGTGATTTTCAGGGAAATCTGGATTGGATTCACATGTCACATCTGCAAAGTTGGCAAGCCAGTCCTTTCAACAGGATTACAACCGAACCTGGGTAGTTCTTGTGTCCCAAGATTTAATGTTGTGCTAACCAGGCCTCCTTTCTCATATGATTTGCAGAAATGACTCTGCACCCTAGTGTTTGGGAAATTGCAGCAGTAATGGGCAGCCAACAAGCAGGTTACCTCATAGCGCTGGAACGCTGCAGCTCCTGGGCCAGATGTATTCCCATTGTCCATTTGAACTAAATAAAATTAACTGGATTTTAATAGGTTTTTCCTTAACTGACCCATAATATGTAACATAGAAACAAAGCAAACCAGAAGAGGTCTCCCAGGCCATCTAGTCTGACCCCTGTTCATGCAATCCCCAGCTTTTGCTTGTCCAATCTTTCCTTGAACACCCTCACTGATGGGGCCTCAACCACCTCCCTTGGGAGCCCATTCCATATCCTAGGAGTCATAACTATCGGGAAGTACTTCCTGGCATCCAGCCTGAAGCCTGGTTCCTTGAGCTTTGCCCCATTGGAACGCATCCTGCTCTCCACTGCAGGGAAGAACAGTTCACAGCCCTCCTCCACATGGCACCCCCTCACGTACCTATAGGTTACTAAAAGATCCCCTTGGAGTCTCTCCCTCTTCAGGCTGAAAAGACCCAATTCCCTCAATCTCTCCTGAGATGTCATCCCTCCCAAACCGGCTACCATTCTTGTGATCCTGCGCTGAACCGATTCTATTCTAGCAATGTTTCTCCTATAATGTGGAGCCCAGAACTAGATGCTCTACTCCAGTTGTAGACACACCACAGTTGTGAAGATTGGTATCACCACTTCCCTAGATCTGGAAGCCATGCTTCTGTCTGTACATCCAAGGCATTTGCCTTCTTAACTGCCACATTACACTGTTGGCTCATGTTCAGCCTGCTGTCAGCAAGTACCCGAAGATCCCTTCACAAGTGCTGTTCTCCAGCCACTTATGCCCCAGCCTGTACCTGTGACTCCTATTCCTATGCCCCAAGTGCAAGACCTTGCACTTATCCACATTGAACGCCATCCTGTTGTCTCCTGCCCACTTCCACAGTCTGTCCAGATCCTTCTGGATCTGGATCACCTGCTCCTCAGTTGCGGCCACTGCCCACACTTTGGTAATTCAAAAAAAAAAGAACAAGATTAATGGGTGAACGTTATCTTTCTCTTGTTTACTGCTAAATGTGTGATTATTTTTATGCCAATGTTAAATAATATTTGCATGATGAATTGTATAGAACATGTACAACTGATTTATACTGAATTATATGCAAACATAAATATGTTTCCCCTTGCTTGTACACACACACGCACACACACACACATACGCACACACTATCTAGTGTGTGTTTAATTAGACTTTCGTTTTTGAGCTTCATGCCTCACTTTCACTTATCATTGTAGGGCTGCTTTAATCAGAATTTATCATGGTAAAATATGTTGGTGTTTCCCTGAATTTACCAAGTTCCAGGTGTATGTAGAGGGTTCACACAGTGTCCAGGGCTGCATCTTTTCTTGGGCACTGACAGAATCTTGGTTTTCAATTTGTGAGGAGGAAATAAAAGCTCGGGTTCGTGGGAAAGATCAAACGTTCGAACCTCCACTGCTTTATTGACATAAGCCCAGGTTCCCTGCACATTCTACTCATGATAATGCATTACCGGGCAGAGGTAGACTCAGCTGTGAGGTTTCAATGCAAGTGCAGAGCATTTTATACTCTCCTGGTCACATACACAGGTACCGAACACTTGACGACAGAATGCAGACATTACAAGGAAATTCTGACGTCCTCATATACAGAACAGATAAGGAAGATCAGCCAAACATACAAGTGACAATGAGATTACAATATTTCTAATTGCAGTGTATTGACATTTCAGTTGAGTAAAACTGGAACCCATCTCCGGGTCTGCTTAGACATGTAAATTCCGGCTATTGAGAAACCATTCATGAACTCATAAGCTCATCTGTTGTGTTCTGTTATCAGGAAGACTCAGACCCTGAGTAATGGATCTGCACCTTTCTGGTTGGCTACAAACGGAAGCGTCCTGGGCTAGCTAATGAAATACTTCTTGGTAAACTGTGAATTCCTGCAGGGACTCTGCAGCAACATTGTAGCGGTGATTGTGTATTCCATTGAATGGCCTCTCTGCTCTGACTTACAGCTAGAGGGGAGAAGAAGAATGAGAGAAGGAAGGGGGAGTGCCATTTTCTTAAGGCGAAAGCAATATTTTTTATTTATTTTATTTTTATATTAAACAGTGACTTGGCTTAGAAAGCTGGTGCCTTTGAGAAAGAGTGCAGGTTTGGTTTTATAACACAAAGGCACATTTAAGCAACGCTTTTCCTGTCAGGATTTATCCAAATTTTCCCAACAACACTTACCACAAAGTGCAAGTGCCCAAGCTTGCCTGCACTGAAGCCCAGCGTCGCAGCTGAATCCACCTGGGCAAGAGTGTGCTTGGGAAAGAAGCTGCATGTTCTTCCCTGGAATATTGCAGAGCACTGCACAATATTGGAATACTGTGCCCGGTGCCCTCATTGTGCATGGCTACCCAGAGCAGTCACCTGATTTGCATGTGCATAGCTTGCCAGGGTGCAAGCAAGGGGTGCAAGCAAGTGCATTGCTTCCCTTCTGCTTGCCATGTCTGCCTTGAATGAACTTTGATCAGCAGTGCTGGGATGCCATGATCCTGAGCTGCTGGATGGCACGCCAGAATTTAGAACTCAGGAATAAAGCACTGGGCAACTGTTAAGTTTAAATTCTTGCTTGAATAAGTTTAAATTCTTACAAACCAACCAACCAACCAAGGCAGTGTCCTGGGTTTGGACATAACTTCAAACAGCCAAATTTGTTCCTGGGTTCTGGATTAAAACTGATTCAAAATGGGATGCTGGAGCTCACATGTTTGCTCTTTCACTCAGATCCCTGAGAAACAGGGCAGCAAGGCAGAGAGGCAGGGTGGCCAGGCAGCGGAGGGTGCACGCCGGGAGGCAGAATGGGGAGCACCTCCACCCACAGCAGCCATGGGGGCAGCCACATGGGGCCTCCCTCCTGGCCGCTACCTGTGCTGGAGCAGAGCATGGGCAGCACGTAGGGAGCCTGTGTCTCCCACTCCCACTCCGCCCCATTCCCACCCTCTCCCTGACAGTTCAGGGGACTCCCAGAAGCCCTTCCCAACCAGCAGGACACACTCCCTCTGCACCTGCATGGCTGCCCTTTGTGTGCCGGGTCAGCAGAGGGCGGCGGCGGGCACAGATCCTGCACACTGGGAGGAGCATCAGACACATGTGCAGCAAGGTGTGGAGGGGGTGCAGGTGGGGTCTTCTGCAGGTGCCTAAGTGAGGCAGCAGCAGGGGGCGCTGGTCTGTTGCCCTTCCTGTAAGGAATAGGCAGTGGCCCTGCAGCGCAGCAGGGCAAAAATGTGGTGGCTGCCCAAGAACATTGCCGGGGGGCTTGTGGGTCACTGGGGAAAGGCCGTTGGAGCGGGCAGCAGAGTGCATGCAGGGACTGATTCCCAGCCATGGGGGCCATTTGGAGGAAAGATGAAGGTGTGTGGAACTACTCATGGGCAGTTACCACATGCACATGTGCAACCCAGGCACAAGGTGAGGTAGCATGCCATGCTAGCGGCTTGCTTTACCGTTTGGGGTGAATGCACCCAATATGTGGTTACAGAAATGGAGCTACAACCCCCAAAGCAACAGCAGCGGCCCTTGCAACTGGGGACTGTTGCAGCCATTTTTATAATGACATCGTATGACCTCCGGCAAGCGCTCAACCTCCCCAAAAGCAATTGGCATTTTGCTTGAAAAATTACAGTAACATTAATCTAATCTGTGCAAATGCTTGTGCTCAGGAGTTACCTCCCTGAAGAAGGTGTCTGTCTGTCTGTCTTTTCTTCAGCGACAATCCTAGCATACTCATAACATCATAAGGCATCCTTAGAGAGCGCTAGAAATGCTTAATTTGCATTACAGTACCTAATATGAATTTACTAAATAATAATTTGCATCCACTGATACTGTAACTTCAGATGCTTTGGGTTTCCGTAATAAGCTTAGATCCTGTATGGTTTGGTGCAGCTCAGGTTTAACATGAAAATACAGCATTTTCACACCACTTGCTTTAACATTTATAGAGATGATAAGCATTAACAGAAAGTAATCTTTGCTTATTGATGGTGCAAGTATATAACATTGTCAGACTGCAAACATTAGGGATTTTCTCCTCTTACGGGAAATGGCTCAGAACTTAGCTTTTATTCTTTGCCTGCACATGCATTTATAGAGCCATTACTCAAGGTATAGTTGGTTTGCTTTTAATGTCAACCAAATACTTATTTTTAATTGTCTGGGGCATGTGTTTTGTACATTATGCCATCATGCAGATGCTCGCTAGTGTCATACAGATTTGTGTACTACAGGATGCCATTTTTGTGTTTTTCAGTTAGTTCTTCTGGAGTTGGTCGAGAGAAGACTTATATGCAATTTGGATATTTCCTCATTTGGGCACTTTGTTTGGCCCACAGTGCACTGTGTAATCTTGCTTAATTGAATGTCTTTATTGCTGCATTCTTATCTGGCCTCATGAAAATGTATGCCTAAGTGGGAGAACATCCATAGCTTGGAATAGCGTCCTTAGCACCAGATGTGCTGCATTTCGACCTTGGATTCCAAGGTTCCCAGGCAGCTGCTGGCTGGGCACTTAGGAAAATTGCAGTCTGACCAGCACATCTGGAAAGCTGGCTTAGAGGTGGCCACTTAAAGCTATAGAAATCTCATTTGGGCTGCCCTACCTTGTCTGGAGGGCCACAGGCTAGGTGAGAGGCTCAGGTGCATCCCAGCAAATGCATTCTGTGGTCAGGGATGCGGCTCCGGCTTCGGCTCCAGAGCATCTCCTTCTGCCTCACAGCCAGCGAGGTTCTGCCTGCACAGGCGGTGTCTTCGCAGTCACAAAAGCAACTTCCAGGCTGGCACTGGGGTGAGCAGGAGAGAAGCAAGCCTTCTTCTCCAGGCCATGATGAAGCTTGGTGGTGCCTCAGCCCTTCCTCCTTGCAAGAGGCTCTAAGGCAGGCTATGTCAAAAGACAGACAGCTGAATTTGATGGCCTTTTGCCAGATGGGTGATTGTGGAGGCCTCTGGGCCCCTCCTGTGCTCAGCCAGATGCCTTCACCCTTCCGAATTTGGAGGCTTGCGGGCAGCCACATTGGGTGGCAGCCTTAGGCACATTGCTCTGGTAGGAATCATCATGCACTCGCATCCATTCGATACCTTTGTTCAGACCAGCCGAAACTTTTGGATGGAGACTTTGCTTGGTGCAAAAAAGACTGGCTGCCCAAAAACCACCAGGATCCAAGTAGCAATTGAGGTTCTCGTTTTGAAGTATTGAAACAGTGGCCCACCCGGTAGCAGCTGCCACTGGCACCCCCTCGACCACTGCCCAGGCAGTGTCTCTCTTCCACACCAGCTGCAGCTGGCCCTTTGGGTGATGGCAGTGAAGGCTGCTGCTGCTGCTGGCCTGGAAGGAGGCTGCCACTTGCACGGCTGGGGCTCTCAGCTCAGCTGTCTTTGGAAGACCGGGCCAAGCACAAGTGGGAACGATGCGGCCTTCTGCCAGCACACCACCAGGGGGGGCTGTGCCATAGCTTCAGGCTGGAATGCTGGCAGAGTAGGCTTCTCACCAAAAGCATCACGGTGAGGCGTCAGGGGAGCTTCTCTGGGGTGCCACCACTGAAAGTACTTCTTTAAATGTTTCGTTGTCCCCTGCGTCAGCAAATCTGGCATGGGCACATGGAGAAAGGGGCTGAGGAGACAAACACAGGGTCTGGAGCAGGTATATACAGGGAGAATCCTTCATGCAACATGGCCAGAAACTGTTTAGGGCCAGATGGTCCCTATGCGTTCCTCTCTGCTGGCTGCTGGGTGACCCAGTGTGGAAAATAAAGATGCCCACAGGTGCTGTGGAGCCTTGAAGCGGTCGCATTGAGTGCACTTGCAGACTAGCCTTGACTCTTCTGTGCTTTCAAGCAACTGCAGAGCGTGCAGTGAAGGCAACCTGGCTTGCAAACAATGCTTGCCACCCCCCAGCCCCAGCCCAGTTGTTTCAGGCTGGCCTGAAAAGGGCAGGGCAGCGGGGTGCTGCATCCAGCTCTGGGGCAGGGGCCAGTTTTGGGGCATTAAAAGTACTCCATTCGACAGTTGCTTTTAGCCCTTCCAGCTAGGTGAGTCCAGAGGCAGCATTCCTCAGAGTACCAGGTGCCGGTCTTCCCATGAAAAACAGGACAGTGGGCGAAATGGGATCCTTGGACCGATGGTTGTTGTGTCCTCATTCCATGGAGCCCCAGCCTGTCGAAGAGCAAAGGTTCTCCAGTGGTGGTCTGAGCACTGGTAGCAGCACTGTGAGCGCCATGTGGCTGATCCACAGGAAGGTCCTATGGCTTATCTGTACCTGACCCTGGACCCAATTTCATTTGTCACGACAGTGGAGACGGAGGCCATTGCGACAGCAGCCAGCTTATCTGGCTGACAAGGTCCACCGGGAATGCAGGAACAGATTCCACGCTGAATGCTGTCTGCGGTAAAGCTGACAAGAATTGCACTCAGTTCCCCAAAATTTTGCTTATCAAGCTGCTCTAGTGCTTTCGAAAGTCTGGAACAAGAATTATTAAAAGATGAGTAATCTGCTTTGATTTGTGGAGTAACAACAATGAATTAAGTGGTCTATCAAGGACCTTGGTGACTGGTTGACTGCAGACTAAACATGAGTCAACAGTGTGATGCGGTGGTCAAGAGGGTGAACGCCACCCTTGGTTGCATAGCCAGAAGTGTGGCTTCTAGATCAAGAGAGGTATTATTACCACTCTACACGACTCTGGTGCGCCTGCAACTGGAGTATTGTGTTCAGTTTTGGGCCCCTCATTACAGGAAGGATATAGCCAGGTTAGAGTCAGTGCAGCGTAGGGCCACAAAGTTGGTGGCCGGTTTGGAGTGGATGGGGTATGAGGCGAGACTAAGGGAACTGGGTCTCTTCAGCCTGGAGAAGAGGAGACTCAGAGGGGATCTGTTGGTGACATACAGGTATGTAAGGGGATGTCACACGGAGGTGGGTAGAGACCTGTTCTCCCTGCAGAGGAAGGCAGGACGCGCTGCAATGGAGCAAAGCTCAGGGAACCCAGGTTCCATTTGGATGCCAGGAAGCACTTCTTGACAGTCAGGACCCCGAGGGCGTGGAATGGGCTTCCACGGGAGGTCGTTGAGGCCCCATCGGTGCAGGTGTTCAAGGACAGGTGGGACATGCACATGGTGGGCATGTCGTGAGCGGAGCCAGCTGGTGGCGGAGGTCAGACTAGATGGCCCAGGAGGCCCCTTCTGTCTCGTTCTGTTTCTATGACTCTCCAGTGGTGTGCAGTGTAGCTGGGGTGACATTTGAGAACCAGTTGCAGAAGAGCCTGGACCATGGTGTGCGGCACTGGTTCTCAGCTAGTGCCATGCGTACCACTGCTGGGGTGCAGAAGTGTGGGTGAGCATGGACTTTTCAGGGCATTCGCTAAGAATCTGGTCTCCTTTAAATACCACATCCACCAGCAAGCATGAAACATTGTCTCCTGCCAACTCTGCCTGTCATCAGTTACCCACCTGTGACCCTTTGGCACACTAGTGGTCATCTCTTCAACTAATAATGCAATGAATTACTTTGTAAATTTGCATTTTATAAAATCCAATGCTACCGTGATTTATAGTTACCATATTAGTAAAATGTAGACTCAACAGTATTATTTTTTGTGTTTTTAAAAATTAATAGAATTAGTTTTGTTTGTGTTTTAAAGCCAACACAGTAAAATGTAATTCCAACAATACTACTGCATTTTGTGTCCTTAAAGTAATGCCTGGAAACAGATATGTGCCTTTATGTGGCCTTTTTGTTGCTATCATGGTGACCCAAGTTCTGTGTTATAGCAATCCATGGGATGTAAGACCCGAAAGGTTGAGAACTGCTGTTGTAGGGTATGGCAAATTGGAGGAAAAAAAACCTATTTTGTGCCAGGATATGGTGCCTCACGATTATCCCACTGAGTGAAAAGTGTGTCCTACAAATTGTGCTTGCAGTCAATGAGACGTTACCAGCATCTTGCCCAGTATATTCTCCACCCCCCCCCTCTCTCTTTCATGTTTTAGGAATGCCACAACAATGGAATGCCTGTTTTTGCAAGCTCAGTTAAGTTTATTCATTTATTTATGTTCAGGCAATGTTAGAGTCTCTTTGAAATCCCGAAAATTATTTTTTGCAGTGAGGGGACAAATAAGATCCATAGTATTCTCCACCTTACACGTCACCCTCGAGCACTCTTAGAATCCCTTCATCTTGGATGATAACTCTGTGCCCCAAGACTCACCAACGTTCCAGGCACTAATTCTATTGTCTTCTTCTGCTGACGCAGCACCTCTCCCCATTTGTTTTTAAGAGGTACTGGGGTAGAGTAACAGAGGGCCTCATTAAGGCCCATCTTTTATCCTACTTCATATTTTATTCTGATTTTTTAAGATGCTTTCAGCAGAAGAAAGTAAAATGAAAAGAACAGAACATCATTTTTTATGGCTCCTCGGCACCAAGCCCTCCCTCCCAGTGTCAGAAATATCCCATAGTTACAGTTATGGAAAACTTCACAATCGGGTTGGTGTTACCAACAGGGCTACTGAATCACGGGTCACTGAAAGTATCAAGTCCTAAAGCTTCTTCAAGAGAAAACTGCTATGCAAATAAAAGAGAGGCGGACAAAAGGAAAGTTGAGGAACACTGAGGATGGAAGGCCTAGTATTTAATGTGGTTGGATTTATAAAATTTCACTGTTATGCTCCTGTATATCTTGGGTAAGGACCATGAATTTCTGTACTTATAATTGTGTTATTGCGCCTGTACAAAGTTGTATTGGGATTGCAAAGATGGGGGCTTTTTCTGCTTTCAGCACAAACTTTACTCCTTCCTCCATTCAGGGTATTTCTGTTTGGCTTACAAATGCCCGAAACACCATTCAAAGTAGCCAGCTCTCCACCCACACCATGAAAATGAGGGTCCATCGTTATGCCCAGACCTTTTCTTTTAGCCTCCTTTGTCTTTTCGTAAGTGCTTAGAGCGGTGCTGAGAAGCTGTCCGGGCTGTACTTTCCCAGCCCTTTGGTCGAGAATGGCACCATGAGCTCCCCTGTTTGCAGCCATTCTCTCCAGCCTCCTGGGTTGCTGCTGTGCCCAGGTGATAACCACTGATGAGACTGAACCGGCTGTAAGAAGAGCTGTCCTGGCTCAGGAAGCTTCTTTTGGCCTGACAGCTGCATGCAATTTTGGAGGAGTTGTTCAGTTCCATAATCCAGCTGAAGGCCAAGAGATGGGGCCAAAATGCAGAAAACAAAAGCATAACACACAAGCCATGACAAGCTGTTTAAAGTACTTGCTGCTAGTATTTAAGCCTTAGGAGATATTTGCAACTTTTTAGAATGGGAATCTTTTTCAGAAAGGCAGGAAACTTCCAAACAGTTGGTGGTTGGGAAAAGGGGTGGGGCCAGAAGAAGTAGGTGGGGCTATGTGGGGACTCCAACAGGATAGCATTTGGCCCTGGGCTGTTTTCTCCACACTTGGCCATTTTAATCGGATATTATGGTTTCTACAGGAGGCAACAGATGCTTCTGACAAGTGAACAAGTCATGTCTGAAGGTAGCAATCTTCTTCCATTATGCTTCTTGGAACCATGTGTTGAATTCTGTGTGTGTGTTGAATTTACTTGAATTTAATCTTAGTTTTTCATTTTGTAAACTATGTAGAACTTGAATTCAGTGGAAGGCTGGGGTTAAATCCAGATCTTCCTTGGTCTTGTCTCCCTTTTTGCTGTTTTTGTCATGCTAACAATTGTATTGTTTTCGAAAAAACAAGGCTGACTCTCCTCAATCTTTTTCTCAATCTTTTTTTCTCAATAATGGAAAAAAAAGTTATTTAAGGTAGTTAGGTAGACTTTTCCTCATACTTCCCAGAAGCTAAACATCTCTTAGGTAACATACATAGCTTTATGACACTGGTTACAGTCATGTGCATTAACTCAACAATACAGTGATGTGGGTAGTTACTGTTCTCACTTCTGGATTCATTCATTCATTTTGTTTTTCTAATAGTACACACCCTTTCACTAAACAATATGGCTTTAGTTAGAAAAAAGGAGCTAGCTGATAGCTATGGTGAATTTTACCTGGTAACCAAGTTTTACCAGCATTGCTCAGAAAAACAGGTGGAGGCTCATGTTTAATGAGATGAAGGGAATCATGGCTCGCCAGTTTGTGTCCTTGAGGGTTTAGAAACATGGATTCTGCCCCACCCTTTTCATGCTTATTATGGAAAATACTGGCAGGCAACTGTGAAACGCACAACTCAACTGGGTCTGCTGGGGCAATTGTGCCTTTTGATGTTAGAAAAAGTTGTGTTTTGGTGCCTGGTATCTCTGCTGGCAATTCTTCCTTGGTGAAGCTTTCTTGATTGGATTGTGTAAACGGTCGGTCGGAGTGTAGCCCTTCTTATCTGGTAATGAATAGCTGGTAGCTAATATTTTACTGTCAATGTTTATTGGAGAGATTTGGATGGTAACTGGCACCATCCAAATCTGTTTAATGCAGTGGAGATTACAGCATTGAATACCTTCTGCTTCCAGATCATCTTTATCAGTGTGCACTAATGAGGAAGTGCGTGTGCAGCAGGGAAGGGTTGTAAGAGCAGCACAGACCTTCCAGTGCACCTTGCATGATTTGTAGAACTTCTCACTTGCAAGTTCCTAATTTTGTGTTCCCAAAATTTGGTTTGTATTCAGTGTAGTGTGTAGCTTGACCCTAAGACTATTCAGGTAGGGTTGGAGAAATTGGTCAATTTTGATTTATTTTAGTTTTTAACTTTTCTAATCCTGTGTGCATTTTGTACCATTTCCATATCATTTCTGACCTTAAAAATCATGGAAAATTGTGTCCGTTTTTATGTGGATTTTCCTAATGTGTTTTCTGTTCAGTTGTATAATGTAAGCTTTATATTTTTTATATTTGCAAAATGTTCAAATACATTTTATAAATACTCACTCTAAAAACAATATGTATACATTTTAATACATATGCATTTCTTTAATGGATCGCTTCATGACAAAATTCAGAAAAGTGCAAATACCAAAGTATAACTGCTTTTCTGTTTGCGTATTGGTACAAGAAGTCAGAATACTAAGTTTGTGTTAAAATGTATACTAAATGAATAACTCCCCCACATCCCTGTACATTCAGGCATGCACTTAGAACTGAAGGATAAAATCTAAAGGTAATTTAGACTAAAGAGAACAGTTTGAATAGGAAATCATTCCAAAATTGTAAGGAGGAAAGAATACAAGCAGGACCGTGCTGCATTGGACCTCTTGCTAGACTCGCTGCGTGTTCCCCCAGAGATGCACACAGGGCCCTGTCGCTGTTGAATCTTGACCTGCTGGGAAGACATGCCTTTGGCTGCAGCAGATCCGGCGTCAAGGGTGGGCATGATCAGGCACAGGCTGAGGGCTCAAACCTTTTCTGGAAACTCCCTCCCTTCCACTGCTTCTGCTTGCTTGCCCCCTCCAGTCCACTGCAGGTGCCTTCTGACGAGATCGGCCCAGGAGTTCCCACCACATGTTGGATGCAGGCAATAAGCCCTGGAGGGACCTGCTGGTAAAAACAGCAGAGTCTCTTGTCAAGGCCCAGTTTCCCCCAAGTCGAGTCCGAGTCAAGTCGCGGATGTGACGGTGATCAGGCTAGGGAGCAAGTCTCTCGACTTGAGTCCCCAGTATTTCCTTCTGCTGCCTCATCCCCAAATCTTTCTGTCTGAGTCTCTTCTAAAATCAAGTGCCCGAAGACCTTGATTTCGGCAGTGCGTTGCCGCCCGGCTCCGCCCCATGCACAAAGCAGCCTTCGTGCACCTGCCGTTTTCTACATCGATGGTTGAAAGAAAGTGTGATTGCCGTGAGGTCAATAAGGCATTTCTTTGTCCAGCTATTAAGCACTTCTCAAAGCTTCATCTCAGTGGTTGTTGACTTCATGAAGTCCGGGAGTGGGGCGGGGGCCATTCCTCCTTCCTCCCGTACTTCCAAGAATGGCAGGCTTCTCCCTGATTATTTGTTTAATAGGAAAAATGGCATTCGGAGCCCCACAGAGCACAAAAATTACACATCTATGCAAGTTAATCACCACCACCACCACCACCACCACCATCTGGGGTCCATTAGTGGATGGGCAAGGTGTTTTGTGTTCTCTGTAAAAGCTACTGCTTTTTGTCTGCATGCGTTGCCTTCCTTCCCATACATGAATTACGAAAGGCTCTTAACAAAAAAGTACAAAGCATGTGCAGCATCTAACTCTTAAAACTGTTTGCATAGGATTATGCTTATGAAGTTTCCTAAACCTCTGTTCATGCATGTCATGAAATAGCAAATATACCTCTACATCTTGCTTTGAGTTTTATCCGTGGCTTGTTTGTTTTGTTCTGTTTGGGGGGGGGTGGATGGGGGGGTTATAAAAGTCATTTTGAGATTAGTGGGGGTGCATTTTGAAACTCCCAAGTGACTGGTTTGCATTTTAATGGGTAGACAGGTAGCGCTGGCTGCCTTGGCATTCTTCGTGCACGATTTGCATGTGTTCTTGTCAGAGGTTATATTTATCATTTGGGAGCAGTAATTGTTTTGTCAGGCATTTGCACAATCATTTCAATCTGTAGGATACAGTTCTACAGAAGTGCCCAGTTGACTGAATTTTCTTCTTTCTCTCTGGAATTAGCTGTTTTCAATGGAGTATGTGTGTTTCAAGCAGAAAGGAATTGGGCTTTTGCATATTCCTTGTAATGCTAAAAATGCCCAATAGAGATGCTGTTCCTGTTCATTAGATGTCACCCATTACTACAACTACTACTACTGTTGTGGTTGTGAAAGCCACAGCCCTGAAGTTACGAGAGCTGAACAGGGCTGCCATGGTTCGGCCATTGGTCGGGGACAACTTGATGGCACAGAACAGCTGTTGTTATTACTGCTGTTTTTTAATTCCATTTCTGGACCATCTTTCTGATGGGGCAGCTGGCAAACAATAGCAAAGGCAAATCATAAACAAATAGTAAACTCTTAAAGGGAACTTGCCCCTGGCACAGGCTACATGGTGGGATGGACTTGCGCTGAGCTGGTTGCCACTAGCCTCTGCCATTACATTGCCACTAGGCCCTGCCCTCACTTGTGTTCCTGTCCTCAGCTGTACCAAGGTAAAGAGGCCAGCCAGAGCACAGAGACTGAAAGCCACGTGAGCTACAGGAGGAAAAAGGAGCCATAGGGCCACAGAAGAGTGGAACTGGAAGGGGCCAGAAGGCCATCGGGTCCAGCGCCTGCTCATTGCAGGACTCCCAGTTGAACCCTCCCTCTCGGATGGCTGCCCAGCTACATCTTGAATGCCCCCTGTGTGGGAGAGCCCACCACCTCCCCAGGTCATGGGTTCCATTGTCATACTGCTCTAACAGTCAGGAGGTTCTTTCTGACATCTAGCTGGAATCTGGCTTCCTGTAACTTGAGCCCGTTATTCCGTGTCCTGCACTCTGGGATGATTGCGGGATATTGTCCTTCCTCTTTGGGACAGCCTCTCAGGTACTTGATGAGTGCTCTCCCATCTCCCCTCAGTCTTCTCTTCTCCAGGCTAATCATGCCCAGTTCTTTCAGCCTCTTCTCAATAGACTTTAAATTGTTGCTGTCCTCTACAAATGGCTGCAAACTTCTATCACTTTCACATCCGCAAGAGAAGGTTCCCCACTTCCTTGTGGAATGAGAAACATCATGGCTGGGTGGCAGACCCAATGCAAGTCTCAATCTGCACGGGTTCTGCCAGGCACCGGATTGCCCGCAGAGGCTTGAGGGTGCCATGCCCTTGGTGGCTTCCCATGCAGAGGAGCAGCATCCTAGTTCTAGCAGTGGCAGCTCCCATGGAATGTAGATTTCTCTGGTTCATTCAGTATAATGATGACTCAAGCACAAATAAACAAATGGAATAATCGCTGGGTTTTTAAAAATGCTGTGTAATGTTGCAGGCCTGGCTTCCTCAAGACTGGGTTGTTTTTTTGTTTGGTTTTGCTTGTATTTCGCATGTAACATTTAAAAGCCCTTCACGGCTGGAGGGTTTTTATTGTAAACATAAAACATTAATTTAAACATTAAATATTTTACAGCAGCTTTTTAGTACATAAATTTTCACTGACACTCCAAGATGGTAATTTTTGTTTTAATATTTGTTTTTATATTAACTTTTCCCTCCACTAGGGCTCCAAGGTTGTTGGGAAATGGGGGAGGGGGAATTATATGCATCTCAGTTGCTCGCTTAGATCTTTCTAGTTAAAAGAATAAGGTTCCTAACACAGAAAAGAATTTCTGCTAAATGGGGGAGCAAATAGGAGCAATGCTAAGGAAAGCAAATATTACCGTAAATTTCTCTTGGTGCAAGGAGGGGGGAATGGCGTTGTCACAGATCACTGCCCTGCTCTGCTTTAGACAGGGAGAGAATTAGGACAGTTACTAGAACTTCCAGACAAACAAGATTTTCAGTATTTCAGATGGTCTAATGGCAGGTAGACAATTAGATTGTATGGTAAGGAAAAACAAAAACTATAGGTTCAGACAGGCTACAATCCCACTTTTAAGGGTCATTGTCGAAACGCGGGTTGCTAACAAACTGTGGTCTATTGCCCATGAACACCCTGTGAAAAGAACCCATGGTTTGTTTCTGGGTTGTGAACTGCAGGTTGTTCACCAGGGCTTATATTAGGAGTATTTCAACAAAAGCAATGGTTCAATGACAAACCATACTCAACTCTCATGTATGGGTTATTGTGTTATCTGAACATAGGAAAGGCCTCAGCTGTTTGGATAATCTTTTATTCTACTCTCACTGCCCTAGATTTTAGTATTATTCGTTACATATTAATTATATTTATACCCTGCCCTTTTTCTTCAAGGACTTCAGGACAGCTTATATAACCCTCCTCTCAATCTTACCCTCCCAGTCACAACCCTGTGAGGTCGGTTAGGCTGAGAGTCTGTGACTGGCCCAAAGCCAGTCGGTGAGTCCTGAGGCTAAGTGGAGACTTGAACCCGGATTTCTCAGGCCCCAGCCCTACACTCTGACACTTTACCTTTAATGGCCAAGCTGGATGTGGGGGAGTAACACAGCCCTCATGTGGGGTCCACAGAGGTCCTATGTCTCTACCTGGGTTGCACCACTTCAGGTTGCAGCTGCAGATTCGGGTGAGTCTGCTCTGTGCAATATGGGAAGCTAACATGGTAGAGGAAAGGTGAGGCAACGGTCCTTCTCTGTAGACCGGGATGTAGACCTGGCTGCCTGCACAGAAGGATGCTTTTTGGAAGGAGTATTCCAGTTCTGTTGAGCCCTTGAACTAGTACAGACCAGCTCAGGCTGAGTGAAACGTAGACAGTCTTCTAAATCCCCTTACAGAAGCGAGTTCCACTTACGTCCAAAGTAATGCTCCTCTACCATGTGCTGTTTTCTTCCTTCTTCACCCGGGACTGAGTCAGAGGAAACCTGCCACATGTTGAGGCAGTCGCCATGTCTGCATCTTCCCATGGGAACTTAGAGCTGAGAAGTGTTATGGGTTTGGGACTAGGAGCCTGACTTTGTTATAGAAAAGATTGGCCGGCATTCCATGGAAGATTTTATCTGCTGTGCTAAATGCAAATGCCAGTCTAATGCAACAATCTTCTCTGCTTTTACCTGTCCTTGTGTTTTTTCTTTATTTCTAAACTGCATGTGAATCCTTTCCTTCCTTTCCTATGAAGTTTCTATATGCATGTGCTTTGAAGCAGTCTCAGAACTTTGTGCGGGGCGTTTGAATCGCATCTACAATCCCAGTGCACACTTAATGAAACACTTTCCTTGGAGGTCTTATCTTTTTTCTTTCTTTTTTTAAATCTAGTTTTAATCATGCCTTTTAACCTGCCATAAGGGTTCAGGACAATGTGTGACAGAAAAACCTTAATAGTTTAACATGTAACTCAAGACCCCCGCCCCCCCGCCACACACACACACATGAAGCAAACTTCCAAGAAATTAGTGAGCCTTCATTACACTTCTGGTGAAACGCAAATGAGTACAGATTAGCAATGACAAGCAGTTCAGAGTTCCTGGAGATTGGTAAGGCTTTTCTTGTAAAAGGGTCCTTAATCTTTTCTGACTTGGAGTCCTGATAGTCTACTATAAACAGATTAGGGGAAATACAAGCATTTTAACCTTGTAAACAGAGTGGGAACTGGTTCAGAAAAATCACAGAAGGCTGCAATGAGGTGATAAATCTGTGTTGAATTTTAGGCTGATTAGGAAATAACATTTCCCTTGTGGAGGAATGCCTCTTAAAAACAAAGTTACAGTAGAATGTCAAGTCTTTGTAGACTTCACAAGAAAGAACCTATTGAATAAGAATCATTCCATTGCCCGTGGAGATTTCCTGGGAAAACCAAACAAAAACTCCTTCCTTTCAGTTATGATGTTACATTTTCCTGGGTGTTCCCTCCATAAAGAAATTTTGTGTTTGAATTTGCCCTTACAGCCAATTCTCATAGGACTTTCTGCTGCATCTGGGTGGAAGAGGACGTTTTGGGGGAGGGGGCCCGGAGTCGCAGCAAAACAAAGGGAGGCATGCTTGCTGTCTCACCCCATCTTAAATTGGAGCACAGGGGAATGGCTGTTACGGACACAGCCGGAAGAGCAAATGGGTTGCAAAATCCTGCTGCTGATATACTAGGATTTAATGAATCCATCCATCCAGTCTAGTAACATTTATAAAGGTGTAAATCGCAGTTGTATCTTAAGGTGCAAATTGGCCAGTTTGGTTTTGGTGATGTTCTGCAGAGGCCGCTCAAGGCATTTTACTGCCTATGGTGAAGGACGTGATCCTGCAACTCCCCCCTTTCCCCACTGCTCCAATTGCAGGCATAGAAACTGACTGGACTGACTATGGATTGTATGTCAGCAAAGCTGATGAAGGGACAGCCCACTGGGAGCAGCAGGCTAGTTCACAGAGCAGAGGGCAGGAATCATCACATGCACACCTCTGTTCTCCAGCACCTTAGTTCAGAGGAATCGGAACACGTTCTGAGAAGGACCGCAGTGATGACCAGAGAAGTGGAAACTAAGGCCTTTGAGAGAAGGTGAAAAGAGCTGGGTATGCTTGGCCTGGAGAAGCAAAGACTGAAGGCAGGGCTAGGATTGCACTTTTCAAGTCCCTAAAGGGTTGCCCCATAGAAGAGGGATGCAACCTGTTCTTAGTCATCCAAGACACACAACGGATTGAAGTTGCAGGAAAGCAGATTTTGGGTGAACGTCAAGGAAATCATCCTGTTGGTCAATCAGTCAGATGGGGGAATCAGCGGCTTAGTGAAGTGGCCGCCCTGGACAGCCAACTCTGGACTGCCACCTATCAGGGAAGCGCTAACCTGGATTACTACCTGAACAGCCATGGGCCTTGGTGGTCCCTCCCAGCTCTATGATCTATTCATTTATTTATTTACATATATTTATAGGCTGCCTATAATTGCGGAGGCCTTCCTCGGCCGCTTACAATGTAAGACATACTGACAGTAAAACACATTAAAAACCAAATAAAACATAATAAATTAGACATCTATAAAAGCAATTAAAAAGGGCCACAGCATTCAGGCTAAATGTTTAAAAAATTCCTAAAATGGTATGCCTCTGCCTGGTGCCGAAAGGAAAATAGAGATGGCGCCAGGCGAATTTCCCCAGGGAGGGAGTTCCAGAGATGCAGAGCAGCAGCAGCAGCATATTTATTTAGGATCTTGCCACCACATCTGGTACTTCGGGCAGCTGTCTTACTCTGGCTAAGAGTTGGACTGGCCATGGGACTTGCAAAGTTGGCCGTAGACCAAGCAATACAGAAGGCACTCACAGGCCATGTGTGGGGAAAGTAGCACACTGCCATGATGCATGGCATTATGACCCCGAAAGCAGGTCTATCCCCTAAAATGCACTATGTACACAACAAAAAATACAGAAGTTTGACTTGAATGTAAATTGCTTGCAAACATGCTAGTAACAAGATCGGTGTTCTTCTCTTTTTTTCACATCCCCAATACTTTTTCTTTAGAATTTTCTGAGTTTATGAAATGAACTCAGCTGGAATGTATTTCATCACTCTAATTACACAGCTTTTTAACGATCCAGCTGTTTTTCTCCGTATGCCAACGATTTAGTAACATGTTCATCTTCGTAGCTTGTTAACTAATCTTTTCTAGAATTGGATAATGAATGCCACCATCCAGAATTAACTGTGGTTATATCCATGTTCCTTCTCCAGGGGAGGGGAATCTGATGACATATAATTTGCTTGATATACTACAGGTTTTGATGATTGCAGATGATATCTGGTAACTTGTAATAACAAACAATAGAGAGATTTGGTTTTTCAAGAGCATATATGTGAATGTTCCCATCTGATTATTTCCCTCAGCAAGTACAGCTGGACTTCAGCTGCATAAGCATCATGGAGAACCTTGAATGCTACTCCAAGCCATGGCCTAGCTCTAAATATACCCTTATGGTTTACTACTGTTTAAGCCCCAAAGCCTCCCACAAAAGAGGTGGAGGGGTTTTATGTACTAATATATTCAAGTGCCTGATGTGAAAAGGGTTTTTTTTAATTGTTTGCTCCAATTTTGCCCTCTATTTTATCTGAGCAGCTCAGAGTGGGACATACTGGCCATCATAACATCCTCAACAACTCCCAGTGAGGTTGGTTAGACTGAAAGACAGTGAAGCAGAGAAATAGCCTCAGCTCTGAAGTGGCCCTGCAGATGGGCTAGAAGGCCCTCCTGGACAAGTAAATGGCTTTCAGATGAAGCTCAGGTGTTGCCTGAGCATCAAGCTCTGCTGGGGCTTAGAGAGTCTTCTGGGTTGGACTCCCTGGCCTTGTTCTCTGGCTCTCTGATGAAACTCTTGGCTCATCTCTGGCAACTGCTTTGAGAAGAAGATGGCTACTGGGACCAGACAACACAAAATGTACTGAAAGGTTGTACATGTGTTGTGTGCTGATTGTTGTTGAAACATAGGTAATCATGTTGTCTGGGCCCAGCTGAGATCATAAACTATGATGAACAACCCACAGTTCACAACCCAGCAATACATCCAGGGTTTTCTCCATGGATCGTTCATGGTTAACAAGCCATGGCTTTTCAGCCGGGTTCACACATTCAATGACAGCCCACACTCAACCCATATTCAACCCCTGGGTGTGAGCTACTGTGTTCTCTGAACAGAGTTAGTACCTCCCCAAGACTGCCTAGCAAGCTTCAGGCTGACTGGGGAGTTCAAGAACAGGTCTAGCTAATCATGTCACAACACTGGTTCTTATGATAGAACGTGTGCTATTGGGGGAATGCATAGCTCAGGCTCAGTGACAGAATAGGCAGTTTGCCTGCACCTTCAGTCAAATGACCAGCTGATGGCACAGAGGCTTCTGGGCATGTGTTCCTGAAGAGCTGCTGCCAGCCAGGTTAGACAATGCTGCATGAACAACACTGTCGGTCTAAGTCATTATGAATTACCACAGTATCGCCACAGTACTCTCTATTCCTTTCAGGTTGTCGTTGCACCACATTGTGGGGAGATATGCCCTTCACAGTAAAATGCCAGAAACAAATGGTTAGATACCTTCTTACCTTTTAGCTGTTCTGTAGCAGCAGTAGGTTTTAAGATTCATGCTCTTTTCATGAAGGCTATCTAGCCTGCTGTATTAATTTATAACTGAACCCCACATACCATTTTCCATTTGTTTTCTAGCTCTCCATCTTCTTGATAGGCATTTAGAATAAACTTTTCGCTATAATGGGCACATTATGTACCTGACATCACTGAATGAGGCAGAACATCCTTCTATAACTCATCCAAGGAGTCCCGCATGGTGGTTTCACTCTGCGAAGCCAAACTATGCATGATGGTGTATGGACGGCATTCTCCGCACGCCACTTGCCAACCGTCTCCTTTTTAGCACAGCCAGACGCTTTTTGGAGAAAAGGTAGCGCCACCACGGTGCAGTTAGAGAGTTCGCAGGGTGAGCTCTGTCACCCTGGTGAGGTTTCTCACTGTCCTTCAAGAGAAAGAGAGGGTCCAACACAGTCTAAGAAACGCAAAAGGTCTACATGGGGTGTAGGGAACAGCCTCAGCTCCTTCATGCTGCAGTTTCCCCAAATGGATTCTTCAGATTCAGAGGTGGAGAGACAAAGCCAGGCACATGACTTGGTAGTACAAAGTCCTGCAACAGCAGCGGGTTGGACTCGATGGCCTTCATGGCCCCGTCCAACTCTTCCATTCTATGATTCTAGTGAAGAGAGCATGAGAAGCAGCCTGCCTTGGAAACGCAGGAAGACAATCCAGAATAGGAGAGGTGGAGATTGAGGGCCGTTCCTTTGCCTTGAAAGAAGACCGGTGAAGCACACAGACCGTTTAAGAAATGCCCAACATCTCTCAGGAGCCACCCTGAGGGTAGAGTCAAGATCTTTCTGAAAGGGAGGGAAGGAAGGGTTGTCAGAACTCTTCCCATGGGCAGACACTACTCTCATATTTGAAAGGGAGCATTACTTGGATTCATGCTGTACATAAGCTGTAGAGCTCAAATCAAGCACCATGTTTCTAAAATTTTGCCCAAGACTGCTGAAGAGGGAAAACAGAGGGAGACATGGAACTTCCATTCTGAAATACTGGATTTCAGCCGTGGGTTCATCTTTGCACATTTTCACAACTGCAGTGCCTTTCAGAAATATTTAGCCCTCTTAGATTTTCCCACATTTCCTGGGTCACAACCTGGAAAGGAACTGGATTTAATCGCCAGTGTTGCCACTTGATATTCACAAGAATCTTCTAATCTGGTATAAATCATCTTATGTTCTTTGCAGCAGGTCTCTTATAGTCTTATTTGCAGCCTCAAGAGTCCTCTATTACAAAAGCTGCTGTGGAAAGCTTGCTTCCCTTGTGGCGCCCAGCTTCCTTTTTCTGCAAGGTGAAATGGCACTTGGGTGAATGAATAAGAATCGGAGGTTCCTTTGGGGCCTGGCAGTGTCTCTTGCTTGGGGCTTGTGCTCGGCCACAGCCCCACCCCCCACCCTGTTCAGCCTCTTCAATGTCTATCGTAATTACAGAAACAAAACCAACAAAAGTGCCAGCACAAAACTTACCCTCATTTTTCCCAGTCTTCTCTGAGGGTTTTTCCTTCACTCCTTCCTAAGACAAAAATTGTCCTTACACTTGAACCCTTTCATAGATCCTGCTAGCAGCTGTCACAATGCAGAAGGCCAAGCAGAAATGTTTGGACTTGAGGGAGGAAATATGGGTTTCATGTTCAACCTGGACTTCTACCTTTCTCTTTAGGTTTGTTCTGCAATCAGACATGATTTGCCAGAGGACAGGGGAAATAACCCTGCGTTTGAGTTAGTAAATATTTTACTGTGTATGAATTATTCCAGTGGATCTTTCAGCTGGGTTTATACTTATTTTTCATAACCACTCCTGCATTTTTAAAGGTTTTCCAAAAAAAACCTTAATATAACTTATTTCAGTCCATACTGTAGCCAAAAGAACTAATGTGGTTTATGACAGCTCTCTCCAACCTGGTGCCCTCCATCTGTTTGAAACTACAAGCCCCATGACGAGTACCTTGCTTGGAGATGATGGTTGTCCCACACAATAGGGCTGTGGGTGCAGCAGAGAAGGGCTCAAATCTCCAATCTGCTGTAAAGTTCTGACTGGATGATCTTGGGTCTGCTACTATTTCTCAGCCTAATCTACTTCACAGGATTGTTGTGAAGTTAAGGGGACAGTCAGACATCCCATCCTACTTGAGCTCCTGGGAGGGAAGACAGGAGAGAACTAGAACAGTAGGAGTAGCTCAGTATTGGAGTCTCTGTTTTGTATGCTGAAGATGCCAGGCTGAATCTCATGTGAAAATGTCAAATAGCTAGTCAGGGCCTGCCAGGACCAGCCCTGACACTAGAGAATAAGGCAGCCATCTGGGGGAGCGGATGCTAGGTGGTCTTGGAAGAGAGCATTCTGCTGCCTGGGGCAGAGGAGAAGATGGGGCTCTTTCCTCATACCGAAGCCAATCTTGATATGCCTGTAATTATCAGACCAATTTAGGGGGCACCAGGCAGGCAATGTCCCCCTCACTGTTCTCTCTGCTAGAATGCACTACATTTCCCATCCTCAGCACCTGCTCCTTGAAGCAGACACCTCACTCTGCCTAAGGGGAAGGCTGGCCCCGTAGAAGGGCTGAAGGAATAAAAGGGACGCACAAAACCGGCTTTCACAGCTGGGATACCTTTATGTGAAATGCTAGGATTGTAGGAAGATGTGCTAGGCATGTCTATAGCAGTATGGGAGCAGAATTCTTGCAATGGGACAGAATGAGAGAGTTGGAAGGAGTCTTGGAGACAAGCTAGTCTTACGGTTTTGCTCAACAGAAGATCTGCAGCATCCCCGAGAGATGGCCAACCACCCCAAGGCATATCGCCAGTAAAGGAAAATCTACCATCTTCCACCAGTCTGGGCCAACTGTCTAACAATTCTTATTGTTCAGATACTTCTCTGAATGTTTAGTCGAACCTGCTTCCTTGCTGCCGTGAGATGTCGTTCGTAGTCCTTCCCTCCCGAAAAACAAAAAAGCTCCGCTTCAGCTTCTGCATGAGAATCCAGCAGATATTTGATAACTGCTATTAATGTATCCCTTTAATATTTGCCTATCCATGCCAACCATAGCCAAGCGTTCCTCATAAGACTGGATTTCCAGACTGCTCACCATCACTGCTGCTCTTCGCTGGACACATTTCAGTTTTTTAGTATCTTTCTTAAAATGTGTGCCCAGAGCTAGACATGGTACTCCAAGCATGGCTTGAGTAGCGCAGAGGGGAGTAGCACTGACTAGTACAGAAGAGGACAGAACTGTTGTTCCCCATGACTTGAAAATTAAGTTTCATTTAAAAGAGATCAGGATCGCATGAGCTTCTTTATCAGCTGTATCACCCTGTTGGCTCATGTGCCCCTTCTGTTTGACTAAAACATCGAGGTTCTTAGATATACTGCTGCCAAGCCAAGTTTTGCCTTTCTATAAGTATACATTGCTTTACAGCTATAGATAAAAATGCTATTTATTTTAGTATGTTCATCTCCATGTTGTTGTCCAAAAGATTACATCCTTAGAATTGGTATATATTCTATATTGACTATGACTTTCTGCTCCTTGTCACAATGTTAGCACACATGTTTCCTAGTGAGAACTCTCATTAAATCATGAATCCTTTCAAAAAGGTAAAATTGCAAAATGGGACAGTGTGTACCATTATTCATAAGTAACAAATTAGGATTAAGATATGTGGGGGATCTTGCCTCTGAGAAAAACCTGAATAGAAATGTTTGAACAGTAAAATGCACACTGGCCTATTTTCATATGTTAATATACCACTTGATTTAATCATTGTGGGCTAATGATCTGCAAAATTTCATTTCCAAACGAAGCCATTTTCCAGCTGCTGGGAAGTTAAAGTAACTAAAATTAAGTCACGGCCTTAAGGATGCCTGAGTGGACCAGGCTTTGAGATGTCCTGGTCAAATCTCACAGGTGACTTTTACGTTGTCGTTTTCAAGGCTCTTGCATATGTGGTTTTTAATGGGAAAAAGCACAGCCCTGTTTGAAACAGATTGCACATGGCTATAAAGAAGCCATTTAAATCTTGTGATGTTCAAAGAATTACATGACCTCATTCCTGGAGAACATAATCAAGGGAATTCCACAAATATGCATCGCATTCGTAAACTCACATTATTTACTTGAAAGCATCTCTCGCATAATGCTCCATTTCTAGAAATTGGAAGTTCTGATGTGGCACAATAAAAGTTGAGACTTTGCGGAGCTGTAGCCCCGGCAGAGGAGAATCAGTAGACGAGGGCAGGCAGCCTTTTTGGCCTATGGAGACATGTGGCCTTTTGAGAAGCTGCCCCAGGAACCACCGAGAAAGGGCTGCTGTGAGGAGCATGGCACAGGTGCAGGACCCTGCTCTCGTGGCAAGAGTTCAAGCAGAGGTGGCGTCTGAGCCCCAGCACCCGCCCCTTCTGCACCAACAGTGACGCATTTCACTGGCAGCTGCCCGTCAGAAAATGAGTTAATAGCAATAAGCCTAAAAGTGAGACAGCTGGAGCACCCTAGCAGGTGCCACAAAAAGTATGCCTGCCCCTGCAGTGCACAGTTAGTGGAGGTACGGTCTGAGCTGCGAGTTCCTCGGGTGCTGCGGCAACAGGCAGGCAGAGGAGGGCAACCCACTTTGCTGAATGTGCAGTAGGACGAATCATTTTGTGTGGATCCAGCAGCAGTATCCAAACTAACCTGTGACATGTGGACCTCACGTGGAATTCTTTTGGGGGGCAGCCCTATAGGGATGAGCATCGGGGCTCAGAAGCTCATGCTTATCCAATGCAGAGTGGGTGGAGTGGTGGAAGCACTCTCCACCTGCTGGCTGTTTTCTGGCAACAGTTCTTCAGAGTGAGAGGAACGGATGCAGCTTCAGGAGACCTGGTATTCTGGCCACCCCAGTCTCCTCCCCTCTCTGTCCTCCCTTCCCCTCCTTTTTTCCCTGTCTGGGGTCAATTTCCCAATCTTGGAGAGCAGCTGGTGAGTTTTTTTTCTGTGCCAGTTGCAGGATTGGAGGGTAGGAGTTGCCGCTCCTGTTCTCACTGTACAGGTGCCACAATTGGAATTGGGTGTCCAAGCTGTTGTATGGCCCTTCAGGGAACAGGGACCATAGAAATGCCCCTTTAATCTCATACAGCACCAGTGGTCGTGTTTAGATCTTACCTTTGCTCCAATCCAAGGTGGCTTCTCAATGCAAAATGAGTAAAAACACAAAGCTAAAAGGGTTATGGAATAGAGCTCACCCATTAAAAATGTGGAAGAACTCCAAGGGGCTCTTGCCAGTGGGGGCTCAGCAGGGACCCAACACCTCTCCTGTCTCAGAAGTCGTCTGAGTTGTTCTGGGCGGCACAGCGGCGTTCTGGTGGCCCCCTCCTCCTTGCCATCCCGCTCCCCATTTCTTCTGCTTAAAGCTTCCTTCCCACCTTAGCCTGGGCGCCGCTGCATGAACAGATAATTTAATAAAACATGACTGCTGATTTTCAGCCTTTTGACTAATGCAAGTGTGGTTTAAGCTTTAATGTG
Source organism: Varanus salvator macromaculatus (assembly GCA_023646645.1). NCBI lineage: Eukaryota > Metazoa > Chordata > Lepidosauria > Squamata > Varanidae > Varanus > Varanus salvator. The sequence goes on from JAIXND010000657.1 coordinate 19,396,268, forward strand.
AGGCATTTTCTGTCGCTGAAGGAACATGATGCAATTTTAATAGGACTTTTCCAGCAGAATAAACCTTCCCTTTTTGTAGCCAAATAACAACGATCCAGTGTAGTGCAGTGCTTCGGAGCTGATTAGGACAGGAGAGTGTGGTGGTTCCAATAACCTCACGGGCATGAAGCTTACTGCATGACCTTGGACTGGGCAGGTTTGCAGGGGGACCTTGGACTGACAGGTGAGCCAGAAGGGACCTCTCAAGCCATCTAGTCTGACCCCTGGCTCCAAGCAGGCTCCACTCATGAAATACCTACCATGTGATGTCATGCTACCTGTCAACTGAGAAGGTGATTAGGCAAATGAAGTGGGATGAAACTGGCATGACAGAGACCATCTCTCAGCCTAACCTGTCTCACAGGGTCGTAGCAAGTATCTCCTTGAAATCCTTGAAAGAAGTGTGGATGATGATGAGTTTGGGTGCAGTCCAATTAATGCTGTCTAGTAATATTACGGAAAAATCAATGCTACAGTTACTCCAGGTATTAATGGGGATTTTTCAGTCAGTGGTGGTATGAGGAGCAGAAGTCAAGATCCCCATTCAGCCGATTAAAACCTCATACGACACAGAGCTGGTTTACTCTGTTTCACCATGTCTTGCAGGGGGGAAATAAATATATACAGCCACCTAAGAGGTGGTGGGGTGTAAACACATTAAGCGCAGACTCCTAAATCACTTAACTGCACTTTTGCATTCAAGTTATTTGCCTTGTCTAACTTCTAATCCAAGGATGCAGTGGAGAATATGTTAGGTATTTATTGGAACGTCTGGGTTAAAATCCTGGTTTTGCAATTAATTCACAGAACTGATGATGGCTAATGTTAAGAAAGAGTTTATTTTAACTCTTATTTAGATTTGGGGTGGATAGAGAGAGAGATTCACCTTGCTCACATCTAGGGCAAAATGGCGGGAGGGACTGCAGATGTGCAAGCAAGCTTAGCCTCCAGCGTCTCTGCTCTCCCGGTTATAGGGCAGACTTTTCCACATGGAGCACTGAGGTGTGAAAAACATCCTGACACTTGTTTGGCTGAATGTGCTTACAGAGATTCCAACCTGCCTTTCCAGGGCTGCCTTGCCTCCCGCAGGAGCGGCAGAGGCCCAGGGAGTGCCTGCCAGCATTGACAACTGCTAGCTAAATTTCCCACAACGCCCCAGAGCAACACAAAGTGTGGGGCACTGTAGTGAGGCAAACTGGCAGCTCCCTCTCTCCTGCTTGAAGGCCCACTGCAGATCTGGGCCAGTTCCGTTGATATAAATTCAGATTTTGTTAAGATTTGTAGGGTAGAACAATGGCATGTTTTCCAGCTGCAGAAGTCACTAAGTTTCCAAATATGGACTTCAGCATTCATTTTTCACATGGATTTGTAATAGGTGCGTGTGCATGCACACACATGTGCATTGCATTTTAAAGACATTTGCGCTGAGTCTCTCTGTACAGGTTTGTCTTCAAACACATTTCAAAGGATTCTCTCTATCTTAGAAGTAAATAGATATATTAAAATAAGCTATGGTATGTGTAGTGCAATATAACAATGATAAATGATGTTGTGTGTAATTTTTCTACTATTAACATAAAGTAATATAAACTGAAGGACACTAGTCTATTGAGAGAGTTAGTAGCTAATGTTCCATATCAGATGTGGACAATGTCAGGACTGAATACAGATGAGGCAGTGTGTCCTTTTCTCCCCGGGGGAATTAAACTTTGAGGCGCCACTGGCTGCCCAGGGTTTTACTGCATTTTGTTGGTGCCTCTGGTGCCTTTCTTGGTCTATTAATTCAGGAGCTGTAAATGACAATGTGAGTAAAAAGCTTTTCCAGTGGGATGCATTTCATTTATGTATTCCTGTATCCACAATACCTGTTCAATCCATTTTGTCACAATAACGGTTTAAAAATCGTGTAGATTAACTACAGTTCTTCTTAGCTCTAAGCAATTTTTCTTTCTTCTGATTTGTTTATTAGAAGACAGTAATACGTAACTTACCTGAATGAGGAATATGGATCTTTTCCTATCTTTAAAACGAGCAGGCGCCAATAGAATAGGCACTGACATGCTCAGATCAAAGTAAAAAAACTAACATTGTACTCACTCAACCTAATCAATGAACTTCTATCATTAAAATATAGAATATTCATAACCTGGAGCTCTCTATTTCCCCCATTGTTCTTGTTCTCCTGCATTTTTAAAAATGCAAAGTGCTTTGCCCCCTGCGCTCCACCTGGTACTTCATTTTTATTTCTTAAAGTAGGGCCAAACGGTTCCTGGTTACCATGTGGGATGCCAGGGTGAGAGCGCTCCACCTTACCCATGACCTGCTGGCACAAGCCAGCAGTGAAGGAAGATACTTCCTCATTCCCCATTCCTCTGCTCCAGCTGCAAGAAACTGCAACAGGCTGCTGGGAAAGAGACATGGGGAGCACAACCCTGTTGATTCTCCTGGGCCTCTCAGTGGCTTTTGATACCTTCAGCTGTGGTATCCTTCTGGAGAGGCTGCTGGGTTAGGAGCTGGTGGCTCTGCTCTGCAGTGGCTCCTGCAGAGCATATTCCTGTCTGGCCAGCCTTTTCCAGATAGTGGTGTTGGGGAACTTCCGCTCTGTGCCATGGAGTCCCGCAAGGCCCTATCTTGTCCTCCATGCTTTCAACGTCTACATGAAATGCTGGGAGAGGTCATCAGGAGGTTTGGGCTGAAGTGTCATCAGTATGCTGATGACACTCAGATCTACCTCTTGTCTTCATCCAATCCAGGTGTGGCAGCCTCTGTTCTTGAGCAGTGCTTGGGCTTGGTAATGGACCAGATGTGGGCCAACAAGCTGAAGCCAGTCTAGATAAGATGGAGATTTTGTTGGTGAGGAGTCCGTCCATTCCACTGGGGAATTTGCATCCTGTCCCAGATGGGGTTATCTTCTCCCGAAAGGACAAGATTTCCACCTCGAAGTGCTCCTGGACTTCAAGTTCTCACTTGTTGCTCAAGTGGCCTTGGTAGCCAGGAGAGCTTTTTATCAGCTTAGGCTGGTTTATCAGCTGTATCTGTACTTGGATGAGCAGAGCCTTGATGCAGTTATCCATGCACTGGTTATCCATGCACCGCTTTCTCTGCCGTGGCGCCCAATTTATGGAACGCGCTCCCCAGAGAGGTCCACCTGGCGCCATCATTATTTGCTTCCGAGACCTTTTTATTTAAACATTATTTTAATTGTTAACTTTATTTATTGATTTTAATAGTTTCTCGCCAGAATGTCTCCAATATTTTATGTAATTGTATCATTTATATTTATTCATGTTTGGAGCCGCCCTGAGGCTTATGCGAATGGGGCGGCATATAAGTTCTCCAAATAAATAAATAAATGATTGCAATGCATTCTACATGGGGCTGCCCTTGAAAATGGTCTGGAAGGTGCAGCTTGTGTGCCTGCTAACCAGGATGGGTACCCACGAGCATATCGCCCCAGTCCTGCACAGGCTACAATGGCTGGCTGCCACTTGCCTTCTGGGCCTCGTTGCAATATCATATAATGCTCTAAAGAGCTTGCAGCCAGGCTATCTGAGGGAATGCCTATGTCCACATGTACCAACGCAGTCACGGAGATGGTCACCAGAGGCCCTTCTCGGAATTCCTTCCCCTAGTGAAGTTAAGGGGGAGATGGCAAGGAGGAAGAAAAACCACAGCAGGGCCTGCTTATCATTGTCCACCCAACAGAACCAGCACATTCCAGCTTCTGCTGGACTTGCTTGCTACTCACCATAGCTAGCAATGCTGGTAAACAAAGGACGGTGATGGTAGGTAAGGAGTAATCAAAGCTATCTGGTACCATGCCAAATGAGTTCGTAATTATAGAGTTGGTAAGGGTGTAATCCTACAGGCGCCTGCCATCATCGGGGGTTCAGTGGGCATAGGATAGGTTGGAGTCCTAACTGATTCTGGAAAGATACCCCTGTGTTAGGGCCTGGCCTCTGTCCTTGGACCCTCCTTTTGCAGCTGGCACACAGCATTCCATGTCTGCTGGGCTCTGAAGATGGAGGGCTGCCTTCGGAGCCAGGGTGAGCTGTGTGGGGAGCAGTAGAATCCTGTAGAATCCCATCCTCTGAATGTACATCCTCTGATGTAGAATCCCATCCTCCGAAGAATCCTGGCATCGCCCCGGCTGCTGCTTCTCATGGTGGGGGGGGCACAGGGCTGGGTCATCAAAATGTATTGGAGGGCAGAGGGTGGGACAACAGCAATCCTAATGTCCAAATTCCTCGCATCTTCTATTGAATGCATGTGATCCTCTGGGTTTGGATTTTGCAGCAATATCTTTGGAAACTTTAACACCTTAATAAGATAATTGAGGAGGTGGCGCAGTGGTTTAAACCGCTGTGCTGCTGGGCTGGTTGATCGAAAGGTCGCCGGTTCGAATCTGCACACGGGGTGAGCTCCCGTTGTTCCGTCCCGGCTCCTGCCAGCCTTGCAGTTCAAAAGCATGCAAATGCAAGTAGATAAAAAGGCACCACTTTGGTGGGCAGGTAACAGCGTTCCGTGCACTTCAGTGTTTAGTCACGCCAGCCACATGACCACGGAGACTGTCTGCGGACAAACGCTGGCTCCCTCGGCTAGGAAACGGAGATGAGCACCGCCCCCTAGAGTCAGGCATGGCTGGACGTAACGTCAAGGGGAAACCTTTACCTTTACCTTTAGAGACCTTTACATAATAGAAATTACTGTCATTGAACAAATGATTATAATACTGTTTAAACAAATATTCAAGAGCAAAAGGGCCACCGTGGTGCTGCATCAGGAGTCGGGGCAGGGCAGGGCAGCATGTGTGACATCTTTCTGCTCTGGGTCCATCCTTGCAGCAACCCTGAAAGAGAGTGGCAGGCTCAAGATCACATGGTTTTTTGGAGGCATCCTTTTGAGGTGTATTGCGAGGACACGGTACATCTAGGCGGGTGTCTGCCGACCCAGTGAGTCTGCCTTCCCGCCACCGTGCAGTCAGCTGCCATTGCTCTTCATCATGCTTCTCCTTGTTGCTCTTACTCACTTGTGAGGCAGAAGTAAGCCAGGCAGGAAGGAGATCCTGGCATCTCCTCCTCCTCCTCCGCACTGCCATTGTCTGGGCTGCAGGAGCAGGTCTGGGGAGCCTGTGACACACGACTGCTGTGTGGTCTCTCATGCCTGCCGTGATGTGTGCGTCTGAAGTCTTCTTCTCCAACACACGTTGTGTTCCCTTTCGAGTCATTCCAGACGGAAGTCCGACGTGACCATTAACTGAGCCTTCCACAGTTGTGCTAGTTGTATGCCCTGCATCCTCTTTGGAAAAGCTGGATTTACTTAATGATTTCCTAGGCAGTTGGGTGTTGCTTTTGTAGAAAACAGATGACTTTAGTCCTTCAGTTTTGAAACTGAATTATCATTAAGCTTTGTGGCACCAATGTATAACCAAGTGTGCATAGTTAAGGCACAACAGAATTAATTTTAGTGTGTTTATCAGTTGTGTCAAGGTATTTAAACACATAAAGAATAAATAATCTTGGTGCCGGTCCTTAGCATAAAAAGAAAACCAGCAAGGATTTTGGCCCTCCATTTCCTATTTTCTGTGGAACCCTTTGTACCCTCAATAATAAATTCCGAGGGCTGACAGTGTCTAAGTCTCCTGCTCCTTTGCCCTCAATTTCAGTGAGATGGGCCATTGAAAACTCATTACAAGCTGTTTAGACTCTGACTTTGACTTTTGCTCAGCAGTGAACAAAATTAACAGCTCTTGGAGGTAGCAAAAGAAAAAAATGGCATTGTGCCAAAAAGGGGGGGAAAGAAGGAAGGAAGGCAGGAAGGCGTGCATTTGGTTTAGCCATGCAAACAAGTTGACGCTTCAAAGTACATGTGTTCTACATATGTCCTTAATTAGGTGCTCCTTCTTCATTACACCTCTCCTCCCCACCAGCCCTTTCCTGACTTTTACTACTTTGATGGCCAACTTGCCTGCATGTCAAATACACTTCCTCCCATTTGCTTACATGCCAAGCAACACACTTCAAGCAATACAGAATTGCTTCATAAATTTAACTATCCCTTTAAAATTCTGTTTTTCCCCTTAATTTAGTGCTTGATAGTTTTTTATGTGGTAATTTTAAAGTGCTGTTTATAGCGAAAGTTACCTTGATAAGGACAGAGAAAAGAATCCGGGCTGTGCTGAATTACTTGTAAGCTGGTATGGTGGGCAGCTTCGCACAACAAGCCTTTACTCTCCTTTTTGTCTGCGTGTGATGTGGAACTGAACTCCTTGGCATTGTGAATCACAGGTACACTTGATGTATCCATTTCCCTATATTTCTGCTGTTCATGCTTTAAAAAATAAATTCTGACAACAGAATCAAAGTCCTCACCACCTCTGCTTCTAAAAATCTGTGATGTTTCAATTTTCTATCAAGGGTCCCTTTCCTCCTCCTCATGGTATTATCAGATTTTCCCAGTTACGTTGGGCAGTCCCACATTAAGCTATCTTCCCAAATGCTGGAAATAATTAGGATCAGTGAAACATTTGGAAGAAAGCTCAGTCCAAAAGGACTCTTGAATCAGCATTCAGTTCAACTGGTACATTAAAGTTCACATTAAGCGTTTACAGCCAGTGTGACAGGAGTTGTATATACCTTAATATAGGCAAAGAAATAACTATATATTTGAAGTAGTGCATAGGGGTGTGGGGGATTATGCTACAATTGGTTTAAATAAGCTTGATCTTCAACATAATTATGTAGCCAAAGAGTAGTCAAGCTGCTTCCTCAAGATTACAAGGGGCTTTTTCCAAACTCTACTGGAATTGTACCAGTTGAAGAATCCACACAATTAGTCAGCTACTGAAAAAAGGAAACAAAAGATTGGAAAGCCTGCTCTCCTACATTTACAGTACTCTGCTCTCATGTTGGGCAACAGTGTCTGTAATCTCTGGCCAATCGCCCGCTCTCCGCCCCTTTCTTTCTTTTTTCTTCTAGTCCAAAGCCATGCGGTGTTGTAGTGGGAACGCAAGTTTAAGTACCCTGTTGACTATGAAGCTTACTGGATGGCTCAATCAAATAAATTCTTTCTGAGCCAAAACCATCCCATAAGGCTATTCTGCCTCTAAAATGTTCCATAAAATAGACCTGAATTTGTTCAGATTTAGCATATTATAATTCCACATGTGAATCAACTGCAAAATAGGGCGTGTCCCATTCTCGGCACTTGCTTAGAGGGCCCAAGGGTAGATACCATCAACTTCCCACTGGGAATTCAGAGACTGGCCATCTCAGTTACATCTCCTGTGCAAAAACACCCTGCAAAGTCTGCCAGCTGGCTGGTTCCTCCTGGTTGTGCCTGGATGATGCTATTTTAGCTACACAAAAATGTGCACTCAAAGAATGGCTTGCTGTTAATTTATAGAATTATGCGAAGGTGTAGCAGCAGAATCTTATCCCCATTTCCCAGCGTTCTAGCATTCTAGGTTCTGCCATCCCAAGCAATGCAACTTGCTTGGGTTTCTCCGATTTTCCCTTGAAAACTAGTGAGAACGTGCACCAAACAGATGAAGGTCATTTGGGAGACGGAGGAACAGTGTCTTAGACCCACAATGTCAAATTACTTTAAAGTGTTTACGCAGTGATATGCGGTGAATTTAAGACTGGCAGAATGAAGCCCAAATCAAACCATTCTTATTTCGCTAAACTACAACAGAGGCCTTGGTGTTTTATGGCTGTTTTAAGGTCCATTAATTCTTGAATCATAGACCATGTAAAAAGTGACAGCTTTAACATTCAGTCCCTCGATTTATTTAAAATGTTTTTACTTCAACGCTATTCCTAATTAATATCAGTGAGTCTGTAACCTGATTCAGATGTACCAAAAAGCACAGACATGCAGAAAGTAGTCTGTTAATTATTTGGTAGGACATTTCATATTTATTTGTTTGTATTTATGTCTTTTCCATTTATGGCAGGAAGTTACATTCTGAATTTAATGAGATTGCTCACTCGCAGAGGGTGAGGGTGTGTGGGGAAATTACTGTTCTATCCTTAACAGTAAAACTGTACTGTTTTATCTTTTGCATTTTTATGAGCTTATTTTTAAGGCTGAGTGATGGGCATAAAATGTTGAACTGGGGTGACAGAACAATCATAAGCAAGCCCTCCTGTTTGGAAGGAAGGGAGGGGTCCTGGGACATTGTGAAGGCAGCCATCTTGCTCTTGATTTCTGCTCTGCCTAATTAACAACCTCTGTGATTTGCTTGACTGCAGACAGACCTGAGTAACTGCAGGGCTTTATCTTTTCCTTCATGAAGGTCAACCACTCTTGCTTTGTCCCAGATTCCTCAGTGTCACTGGATACCCACGGCACATAGCATCCCTGAATTTAGTTGAGGCTAATTCAGTCCATCTGCAACCTCCCATTCTGAGGCTGGGTCAAAATGCAGACCTTATGGCCGCGACATCCAGACTGCCTCCTTCTTCCTTTTTTACTCTTTGTGTAAGATCCAGCCTGGTTAATCGTTCTGGTGAACTTTATATCTTGCACACTATTTTGTTATATTTTGGTTGATCCAAATACAGACCAAAATTCCCCAACTGTAAATGTTGGAGTTTTCCTTACACCTCAACGTGGCTGCATTTAGTTATTATTCTCTGTATTCTGTATTCCCAGTGTTCAAGTTGCAAGTCCCAATGCTAATGTGACCAAATGCATCACTCACACTCAAGAAAAGTGTCAGCAGGTTTAGAGCAACCCTGAAATTGGTGGAAGTGTACAAACAGAGGAGAAACCCTCCCAAAACAACCCATTGAGGTCCGGATGTATTCAGTGGTCATGGAATACTGAGTGACTGGTATGAAGGAAAAATAGAATTTAGAGGCAGAAATCTTGAACATGGAATTCTCTGCTTGGCCTGTTTTTCTAAAACAAGTTATTTGTTATTTCATATTTTCCCCCACATTCCAATGTTTACAAAGTCTTTAAAACAGCTTATAAATGAGATACAAGCAGCAGACAACACGAGAAAATATATTATTCAATTTAACATGCCAATAAAGCAACCAGAACAGATGAAGCTGCAGATGAAAGACAAGATAAAAAGGTCTCCAGTGAAAGACAAAGTTTGCCTCAACAGGTTAACCTAAAAGAGTGATGATTGCTCCAGAAAAACTTGTCTGGGAAGTCGGTTCTATAGCTGGGATGCCACCCAGAAAGGGCACTTACAGAAGAGTTTTTCAAGATGATTGCAACTAATAGGCAGTTCATAGGAAAGAAGCGAGGTATTTCATTACCTGTCAATGATGAAGGAAACACTTCTCCATAAATCACTCGAGAAAGAGCAGTGGACTACTTCCATGGTCAGCAGAAGTAAGCAGGATTGAACAAGAAAGTGTTGCATTATATCCCCATCCTGAATTGGATTGTTCCTCTTAGAGTGGCCACTTATGCATCATTAAAAAAGAACGCATGGATCTGCATGTGCTGATTTACATGTACAGGTTGCTGTCATTTGAACAGAAATATGATCAACCGTACCAATGGAGCAAAGCTCAGGGAGCCAAGGTTCAATTTGGATGCCAGGAAGCACTTCCTGACAGTTAGGACCCCGAGGGTGTGGAATGGGCTTCCATGAGAGGTTGTTGAGGCCCTATCGGTGAGGGTGTTCAAAGACAGGCTGGAAATGCACATGGTGGGCATGTCATGAGCAGAGCCGGCTGGTGCCGGAGGTCAGACTAGATGGCCCGGGAGGCCCCTTCTGACTCGCTCTGTTTCTATGTTTCTATGTACCATTACAATGAAGGCTCGCTGGGTACCTTGCTTGGCTGTTCAGTCTCCTGCCTAGTTGCTATGTGTGCGTTGCCAGCGGAAAGCCCTTGCGCTTTCTTCTTACAGTTCTTGAGTTCTGAAATGGACTTCGAGTGAGTGTCCCTTTAAATAGAAGACTCTTTCAGGGAAAAGGCTCCCAGACCACCCGTCCACTGCTGGAAACACACTTTGTGGCTATATGGACTTTTTCACTGTGTTCTCACCTAGCAAGGCAATCTCATCTCTTGTTCAGCTGCCAAGGTTTTGCTGCATGCGCTGCTTATATGCTCATTTTGTCTTCTGACATAGTTGTTTATTACATTTGTGTTTTGTCTTTTCTCAACGTTATCTTCCCAACAACTTTGTAAGGTGGGCTAGTCAAATAAACAGCAGCTTGCCCACAGATAACCGCTTTTGCTCTGGAAAATATTTATTTATTTAGTTAGTTAGTTAGTTAAAACATTTCTATGCCGCCCCATCACAACAAAGCCTCGGAGCAGCTCTCAACAAACAAACAATACAAAATTTCATTAAAATTTCATTAACCCCCCCCCCCCCGTGCATCTCGGCTAAGATCTTTAAAATTCGATAAATAATTTAGCAGTTACAATAGGTTTTAAATAAAAAGTCTTGGCCTGGCGCCGAAAAACAAATAGCGATGGTGCCAGGCGGACCTCTCTGGGGAGCGCATTCCATAGACGGGGCGCCACCGCAGAGAAAGTCCTTCTCCGGGTACTCACCCTCCTGATCTCATTTACAGAGGGTTCCCAGAGGAGGGCCTCTGTTGCTGATCTCGGGGCGGAGGGCATATATGGGTGTAGGCATTCCGTCAGGTATCCAGGTCCCAAATACAGAAGGAGAGACAGCTGGGTCTCTGTCTTCACATCAGTGCTTTCTCTCAGTGGAAAATGGTAACTGCTGCAGACTCTAGCAGTGCAAGAAATACTGTCGGGACCCACTTGTGATGCAAACTGCATTTTCCTGACCCATTTCCTTCAGCAATGCAATATTTAGTTTGCTCTTCCTTCATAGGTGCCTGCATTAAACTGATGAACTCTAATGAGCTCTGGCCCGAGCCAAGCTAGTCTTCTGCAGCCTGGTTGCAGACTAGCGCAACATGCAGAAGTGCCGGACTGCGACTCTCACCGTTCCAGATACAATTCCCAGCTCATGTGGAAGGCACCAGGCTGAGGAAGGCTAAACCAAGAGGGCAGGCAGCTGGTAACCCACCAAATGTTTTGTCCTGCAGAAACTCTCATTAGCGCTAGCCAGCACAGCTGATAGTGATGGATGATAGGCATTGTAAGCCAAAGCATCTGGAGGTCTGCAAGTTGTCCACCCCAAGCCACCATCCACTGCCCAATAAGTTTCAGGATGGCTTGGGGGACCATTCTCCTCAGTTGGACCATGCAGCTGTACCACCCTGTTCCTTAGCACGATCCAACCTGGAGTGTGGGTGGGCTTCTTATGACATGATTCCTTTGCCACAATCTATCAAGTATGCAATGATCTCTCTACTTAAAATAATAATGATAATGATAATAATAATAATTCTCCTGTTTGGTGTTCACTCCCTCCACCATAACAAATAAATGAATCAAGAGACTGGTTTGTAAATCACATCTGACAACCTTTTCAGACCCAGGACAATATCAGAAGCAACTGGGAGAACAGGGCAGGGATCTGAAGGCAGCCTGATTGCGACTTCTGTCACCCTTCGATCACTAGGTTGATTCAGCTGACCGGCTAGGTGGGTCTCCCCTTCCTCTGTCCCCACGCCATGCGTGGCCCTCCTGAAGCTGCACGCTCATGGCAGAGGGGGACCATGCCTGGCAGAAGGTACCATTCTTCATTCAAGGGTATGAAGGTAAATTAGTGACCTGCCACAGCTCTGAAGGCCTTCTTGGCCCCTTGCAACTCTATTGTTCTGTGGTTCCACGATTCCCAAAGTTGCACTCCTCTGCTAGAACCTCCAAAGTATTAGTAGTGAAATAGCATGTGCTCCGCATGCTGAATGACCAAGCTCTGATCCCTGGTACTTCTAGTTAGACTGATCGGGAAGGAGGCAACAAGGGCTGAGAACCACTGGCAGACAGTCCTGGGATAGATGGGCAAATAGCTATAAAGCAGCTTCTTGTGTTGAAAGAAACAGAGACAGACAAAACGCTGGTTTGCGGCTGTCACTCCGAAGGGAGATTCCTCTCCCCGCTTTGGCTGCTGTAGAGCTGGTCTTGCCATCAGCCACAGTGGGAACAGATGCTGAGGTGTGATGGACAGAGACATGGACGCCCTATGGTGCGCCCTGCCTGTGGAAGAGGGGAGGTGCCGTCTTGCTTTCAGCCTCAGCCAGCAGAATACATTTGGTCAGACCCTGGTGGCTTTCAGATTCACATCAATGCTGTTCTAGTACCGTGATTTTCACTGTTGATCTTTCCAGTGCTACCACTTGGGAGACTCTTGCCGTGTGTGATGCTAAATTTAAGGACAGCTTAGGTGGACATGGGGAGGAGAAAGGCTTTATGCCAATAGAGTGATTGTATATATCAGGGATGCTTACAGCTCTATTCGTGAAATGTCAAAGCATTGATTTCTTCTCCCCATTCTTCCCATCTCAGATAACAATGTTTTTTCTTCTTCCCCAGTTTTGCTTATTGGAGCACTTGGCAGTGTCCACTTTTGGACATCCCCGAGTCAGTTTTCTCAAGGGATGTCTTTTATAGCCATCTGGACACTCCCTGAAAAATAGATAGATAGAAACCTGCGTTGTGCACTACTAAGCCAAATGTACAAAGATGTTTCTGTTACACAAGGACACATCTCACACATTAAGGCCAGGATAAATGTTTTATTTTTCATTTAATTTATTTTTACAGAGTTACTTGATTCACCAAAAGGTCATATATTTACACATTTGTGTCACCTTCCCCAACATTTGTTAAATTTGTTTTGTGAAGAGAAACAAAACTACACCATTGTGATTTTTTAACAAAGCCAGTTCAGTTCATCCTCCAAAGCTTGGTGGTGTTGCCAAAATGGATAAGAACCTGCATTTTCATGAAGAGCCACTCCAGAGCTTATTTTCGCTCAGGAGCCGAGGTGGCCGTCCTGCACTGTACTAGCAGCCATGCCTTTTGTATCCTTAATGCCTTCTTTGTCAAATTATTCCACCTCGTGGGGGCTGAGTTACATTGGTGACATTGATAAGTCTAAGCTAAATTCTGTCTCTCTTTCTTGTTTTATGAGGTTTTTGTTTATCAATAATGTGCAATTGTGTTTCATCTTATCATCTGGATTTCAATTTGATATGAAACTTGTACCTTGCAAAAAATAGCTGCTTTTAGGGCTCTGTGGGCTTCACATCACCATATGCAGGGATATGGCTTCCTTTTCTTGGAATATTTCAACCAGTCACAATTCTTCTCACTCCATCTGCATAGTTAGTGTGTTTTTGTTTTGGGAATTATCAGTTGCTTCAGGTGCAATATTTAGCTGTATGAATGAATACTTAGTATAACACTGAATAATCACATTTTATCAGGCCCACGTTGCTATTAGGAAGAGGGGGGCAGTTGGAGAGCAGGGGGTGGTGAGTGGTCCTGAGGTGTTGGAGGACAGAGCTAAGCGTTCCCGAAGACCTTTAAGGGCTCAGACTGCAAAATGTCTTGCCATGCCCTGCATTCCAGACATCCTTCTGAAGAATTGGACAGCTTCTTCTAGAGGTCAGGCTGATCGTGCTTTAGTCAACAGTTGCAGAATGGTGCTTGTTGGGTTCTAGGCTGCGCTGTCTGGTCCCTGGGGAGGACCGAGAGACACAAAGGCCTGGTGTAGCGCTGCTGCACTGAATACAAGCCCAGCAATGGCTCTGGGAACACTGGTGCTGGGCCAGAATTCCAGTGCAGCGATTCCTCAAGCAATATGAATCAAGGTGCAAAGCTTTCCCTGGAAGTGGACTATTTGCAAGCTCAAGCCACTCTTGTTGAGCTGGGGTGAAAGCAGTCTTGTGGAGTCTACTTATTTTATGTTTATTAACATGTTTATTTAATAACATTTATTAACTGCTCTTACCTGAAGGATTCTAGAGTGGTGTACAAAAATGTGAATGCTATATGGCAATACAATCATATGCATAAAATATAACAACAGAATAGAGCAAGCAATGCAGCATGAAAAAGCAAAATATTTAGGCCATGATCCGATGTACATTCAGACAGAAAAAGAGCCCCACAACTCCTAGTATTTCCTGTCATCATGGTTATGTGGAAGACTGCTCAGAGTTGTTGGACAGAGTTGTTTCCCTGCTCTCCTTTTCCTTTGCATCTCACCCCCCACCCCCCACTCTGATTATACCGTTTCAGTACAGCTCTGTGGAGCAGTTTACCTGTTGGGAGGGAATCTGACAATAAATAAATGGAAGGTCATGCTAGTATTTGTGGGGCAGGTTCGTCAGGAGGGAGCATGTTCCAAATGTATTCCCCAAAGACAGCACAATCACCCCCCTTTAACTGGAGGTGTGGCTTAACCAGGGGAAACAGCACGAAAGGTACTGGATCCAAGGTTGTGAGAAAAGATCATGTCCTCTAAAGCAAAGATCAAGTAAGTGATCAAACCTGAGCAGCTCAGAAAAGCGCATGCACCGGACAGGGTAGGTCCTGTTCTCTTCGGAGCTGGAACAGCTGCGACGTGGGAAGTGCGCCCTTCCCCGCATGGCTTTGGCAACAACAACAAGAACAACAACAGTTCCTTGTATTTCTTTTCTAAAAGATGACCAAGCAAGTGTTTTCCTTGATAAATGGAATTCTGTTCCTTTGCAAACATAGTTCAAATTTAACGCATGTATGCAATTGATGCATGTCTGCTTAACTGCTTGGGATTCTGTGCAGCTTTGCTTGTATGGCCATACAGCTCAGTGTTCCTTTCCTTTTCTTCTTCCCACTCCATCAAGAAGTAGAAAGCAAGCAGGCTTATGAAATATGCGTGAAGCAGAATCTTGATCTCTCTTTCAATTTTTCAAGCAACCTAGAGGAATTCCCACAAGAGTCTCATGTCGAGATACAGGTCAAGTCCAGACTTTGAGATAAAGAACTATACTGTAAGTTTTCAAACCACGCTCTCCTCATTGTATTCATAATACCATTACTTGGTATAGCAAGGCTAGGGGGACAACTCAGGGACCGTTTGCCTGTGGTATTTGCTTTGCCGTTCATGCTTTGCATCAAGAAACTGATGGTGCGTCCATCATGAGTCAGGCGATTGGTCCCTGTGGCCCAGAGCCATCCACTCTGAGGCAGTGACTCTTCCACATCTCCCGCTTCTTCTACCGGCAAACTTTTAACAGGAGATGGAAGGGGCTGGACATAGACCTTGTGCTTGGAGCACATGCAGCGTACCATCAAGATGTAGTCCTGTGTGTAAAAGCTGTATGAGATCTTGCTTCTCTGTCACTTATTTATTTGATTTATACCCTGCTTGTTCGTTTACAACAAAACTCCAAGTTGCTTACATCATTCTCCTCCTCCTGTGCTCAATCTTATCCCCACAACAACTCTGTGAGGAACGTTAGGCTGAGAATTTGTGACTGGCCCAAAGTCACCCCTGGCCAGCAGGGGACTAGAACTCACACTGCCCGCGTCCCAACCCAGCGCTCTTAATCCCTACACCACACTGGCTGTAGGCTGCATGGGTCTGTCTACAAGTCAGGGTTGTACTCTTTTCTTGCTTTTCCTCCTTCCCTGAAGAAATGTGGCCCTCAGAAGAAACAAAAGATGTTTCCAGCTCCTGCCGACAGCTCAAGAAACATATCCATACATGGACATGATTAATTTGATAGGCAGGTCTGAAACACAAAGATGGGTGGCAGTTTGTAACTGTGAGTAGCTCGCACTCTGCTTGGTTTTGTGCACAAAACTTCACTTAGCCCTGTGGAGAGATCCTCTTTCCACTGAGCTTTTGGCTCCTGTCCACTTCCGCTTTGCTCCAGACATGGCCAGGCCTGCAGAAAGAGGTGCTTCAGATATCGCAGACCATGACCGTCAAGAAGGCACTAAAGACGGGTCTCTTCCGAGAGGCCTTCCCAGATAAGTTTCATTTAATGTGCCTTTCTTAATCAGAGTTTGAATTGCTTGGTTGTTGGCTTTAAATTGCTGTAAACTACCTAGAGTCTGTCAAAATGGGGCCGTATATAGACACCATAAGTGAATGAATGAATGCATACAGTGGTACCTTGGCTCACGAATGCTCAGTTCACAACCAAATTGGGTCACAAACAAAAATTTCATAAAAATTTTGACTTAGGTCACAAATTCCGCATTGGGTGGCAACCGTGATCGTAGCCATCTCCCCGCCCCCCAAGTGGGGAGATGGCCGTGATTGTGCTGGGGGCGGGGGGGGGGGAGGAAATAGCTGAGATCGTGCCTCTCTCTCCGCCACCCCCCAGTGCACTGGGATGACGAGCGCGCTCATGCTCGGGGTGGGGTGGGCGAGATGGCCATGATCTTTTTTGTTCTTAGTCACTTTGCTTCGCATTTTTCTGATTAAAAAAGTAGTTACAGAACGAATTAACCTTATTTACATTGAACCTTATGGGGAAATTTAGCTTGGCTAATGACCAATTTGGGTCACAACCTGAGTCCTGGAACGGATTATGTCCGTGAGCCAAGGTACCACTGTACATGTCAGAAATATGGTTGCTTCTGGTTCTCCTTCCCCTGCCCCATTTGCTTCCTGGAACAGGTACCTTTTTGTTCACATCTGTTCCTACTCTGCATGTGTACGTGTGCATGCATGTATGTTCTGAAGAACAAGATCATTTCTGTAAGGATGCAGTCAAGATGGGAAAATGGCAGGATAAGCAGTTTTGTAGAATCCTTTTCTCAAAAGCATTTTAAGAGTTCTTGTCGATGACATTGGAACTGATATGATTACTCTAAAGTGTTGATTATATTAAAAGGCAGGGGAAAGCATCATTATTTCCAAAGCTGGATTCCCATTAAAACTTCCCACTTAACTGAAGACTCTCTTCCCCACCTCCTATAGGATGTTTCCAGTTGAAGGACTCAGTCTGACCATTAAGTTCCCCCTTCCTTGACCTTTTAAATCTTATTTATGCATTTATTTATTTTGTCATATGAAGTAAAAGATGGAATATGTGATGGGAGGGTTACAAATGGAATACAGGAATACACTGGCATCTGGAGCAGGTTGTTTGCACAATGAAAGCCTTGTCTGAGCTCAAGCCCAATTCAGATGTGCTATAAGATCCTGGTGAGTAAACTGGCATTAAAACAGCAGTTCTCTCTGTTTGAAACATAACAGAGAACAGTTGCTTGAGCAATCCTGGATGCTTCAGTGTGAACATGTAGAGCCAGGCAGTGCACCGGCCCAAATCTCATTCCCATCTTGCTAAACTACTATTGTAAGATCAGGAGTTTGGACAGGAGATGATTAATGGGGCAAGAATGACTGTGAACGCCCTTGGACAGTCTGATGGACAATGTTGCTAAATTCACCATTTTGTTAGGAAAACAACTGGTCCCATCTTTCCATTTTTCTTTAGTCTTCTGAATACGGCAAAAAGCTATCCAACCTCCTAGATCTCACACATCCTAGATGTGACTTAGGTGTCTGTGAAGGAAACAAATGGGAGACCACAATCATCTTATGGTATTAAGGGAAGAGGAAGTGTGACACTGAGTTCTAATAACACTGTGGATTGTTGGTTATTTCCTCTGGAGCTCTGGTTGCCTGTCGGAACTATGGGGTCCACTTATACACCACTGGTGCTTATCAATGGGCACTGCTGGCATTTAGATTTATTGCCAAATCTGGTACCTTGTCCTGAGTCCAGTGATAACATTTGTTACAGATGAGGTGGCTGCCTAGAGAAGACAATAATGCTAAGGAAAGTCAGAGCCAGAAGACCAAATAGGAGATGGATCGACTCTATCAAGGAAGCCACAGCCTTGAATTTACAAGAGCTGAGCTGGTCTGTCATGGGCAAGACATTATGGAGGGCTCTCACTCATAGGCTTGCCATAAGTCAGAGATGACTTGATGACACATAACAACTATAAGCTAGCATAGGAGAACCACCTATTGTAAAGGATTTCATGTTGTGACTGACAACCTGCACACTTTTCACAGGTTTATGAAGTATGTTTTTCACATTTGCAACCGTAAGCATCAAGAACCACTGTATTCATTCTACATAAAATGTATGCTTGATGTTTCTACTTGTTCTGTGTTCCATTGCATAGTCCTCCACATAAAGAAACATGGCTTTGAAACATGTGAAACTGACACTGTGGGAACCCAAAGGATGGATCATTTGCTTTACTTTTGCTGGCAGGAAACCATTTATAGGTTATATACCTAGAGGCATATTTGAACATTCTCTCAGCTGTTCTCAGGCTGGCCAGCTATTGGATAATTCAGAATGTTAGCAATGTCATGGCTCATATCCCTTCCTGCAAAAATACAGCCACGGCATTGCATTCTCAGTTACTGTGTCCTGGTATGACAGCCCAACAGGAAAGGGAGCTGCCCAGAAGACAACTGGTGTGTTCGAGACATGGAGTAGAGCTTTAAGAATGCCTTTGACCAACAGAAAGGGAACAACTGGGCTCAAGAACTTTCACCAGAAGCAAAAATGCTGAACCTGAAGCTGTTGTACTTCAGGCACATCGTGAGAAGGCAAAACTCACTAGACAATCAGGCTAGGGAGAGTGAAGGCAGAAGAAGAGGAAAACCAACCATGAGGTTTATTTATGAGGTGGTAATGGGATGGATTGAGTCCATAAAGGAGGCTGCAGTCTTGTGTCCACAAGAGTTGGACAGAGTTGTCAAGAATAAGACATGCTGGAGGACATGCGTTCATAGGTTTACCATAAGTTGGAGAAGGGTGGACTGCACATAACAGCAGTGAGGGACTTACTGAGTTGTACTGCAAGGGTGATTAGTGGTGTGGTGGAGCTGGGGCTTCCACGGATGCACACTGGCACACCTTTGTTAGGGTCACTGAGGGCATTCGCCACACATGCACCCTCAGAGTTCCCATTCCTCTGAGCTTAGCTGAAGTTCTCCCAGGACCTGAGCAGAAATGCATTTCCTCAATAACAATACATTGTTCCTTGTATTGTAATCAAAAGTGTCTTTCAGTGGCTTGGGCTTGAATGAGCAATTAAGATCCATTCTCTTTACAAGAGACCTACTTTTAGCAGGGGAAAGGAGAGCTGGTTTGTTGGCATAGCTCAACCCAGCTGCCTGAATATTTGGGCTCTCTCTGGGGGCTTAAGTATGGGGACTGTCATCATGATCACTTGTACCACTGCCCCACTGATGACGATCTCTAGGATTAAGCGCTAGCTGCTAGCACATTGCTTTCTGGGTGAGAGGTCCATCCCATGGTTTGAAAGACATGCTTCAATTCCACCTTTTCGCTTTGTGCTACTAAAACAGGCAAGCCAAAGTGGCATCAACTGGCTTGACGGATTCCCTCCCCCCACCTCACTGCAAAGAATAATCCCTTTTAAAATAATCCCTTTTTAAAACCCACAGAAACTTAGGTTTTCTAAGCTCATCTCCCCTCCCCCCCTGCTTTTCTTTTGCCCATGAATCAGCTTCTGTGGTTTTCCTAATACCTTTTCAAGTGAAATATTAATGTCGTTTTATAAGGTGGTGACACATTATTTTATCAGGGTTTTGCCAGTGAATTAGATCATCCTGTTTTGACTGCCATAGGCATTCTGGTCCTTTCTTGGTAGTTCTTAGTATTGATCCTAGGCAACAGGGATGTCCCCTCTTCTTTTTAAGTAGCGTTTCGCCATTACCTCAAGGTCTTCTTTGAATTCTTTCTTCTCCAGATCAATCATTTTCAATGGATTCGGTGCACCAAACAAGGTGCAACATTTCTCATGTGTCAATGTTAATTTTTGGTGTCATGTATCAGGAAACTTATTCAACAAACCTGGTGGTTGGTTGGTTTTCATTTTCTATGGATTGACTTGTTTTTTTTTCTTTTGTTTTCTGCATGTTTGCTATCATTGCTAATTGTGCACTGTCAGCAAATTTACCTAGTTTGTGTTTGCTTTTCTCACTGGGTCATTTATCTAGATTAGAACTTACAGCAATTTGAATATCCTGCTTTGGGAGAGTACAAAGCAGGTGTGCGTGTTTCACAGGTGAACCTCTTCAGTGTGCTTTCAAACTGTTGCTGTGCTGCAAGTATAGATTAGATCCATTTGCAGAAGTTCCTTCTTTGTGGAACTCAAGTAGAAAAGCGGTTGAATTCACTGCGATGAATATTTGATATTTGATCAGCGATGCAGCTGAAGACTGTGTAGGCAAGGGGTTCCCTTTCTAGAATCTTTCTCAATGTGTTTTATGGGGTGTTAATTGCAGTAGGAGTGGTCCCAAGATGAGACCAAAGGCTCATTTCATCCAGCATCGGCCTTTCTGCCCCTGATCAGCACAGTGCAAAACCAGCGTTCCTACTGAGTAGTTTGCTCTCGCACCGGTCATTTAGCATTATATTGCCACCAAACATGTCGGCAATACTTAACTGTTGTTAAGTTGAAGTGCGAACATTGACCTCATCCACCAGATTATGAAATGCTGATTATGTCAAGCACTGGACATCTTTATGTCTACTTGTTTCATTATTATTATTATTTTTTAATTATATTCTGCACTTCCACTCTTAAGCAAGTGTTCAAGGAAATACACATGATTAGAAAAAATGCAAAATAACACTTTTTAATTCAATATTTTAAACAACAATGAAACAGACTATGGCAGGTTTAGAAAGCATGATTAAAAATCGTGTTACAGTCATAACTGGGACACGGTCATATGTACGTATATGCAAAAAATGTTGTGGGCCATACCTTTATTTACCTTTATTTAAAAGATGAGTAATCTGCTTTGATTTGTGGAGTAACAACAATGAATTAAGTGGTCTATCAAGGACCTTGGTGACTGGTTGACTGCAGACTAAACATGAGTCAATAGTGTGATGCAGTGGTCAAGAGGGCGAACGCCACCCTTGGTTGCATAGCCAGAAGTGTGGCTTCAAGATCGAGAGAGGTATTACTACCACTCTACACGACTCTGGTGTGCTCGCAACTGGAGTATTGTGCTCAGTTTTGGGCCCCTCATTACAGAAAGAATATAGCCAGGTTGGAGTCAGTGCAGCGAAGGGCCACAAGGATGGTGGCCGGTTTGCAGGGGATGGGGTATGAGGTGAGACTGAGGGAACTGGGTCTCTTCAGCCTGGAGAAGAGGAGACTCAGAGGGGATATGTTGGCGACATACAGGTATTTGAGGGGATGTCACATGGAGATGGGTAGAGACCTGTTCTCCCCTGCAGAGGAAGGCAGGACATGCTCCAATGGAGCAAAGCTCAGGGAGCCAAGGTTTCATTTGGATGCCAGGAAGCACTTCCTGACAATTAGGACCCCGAGGGTGTGGAATGGGCTTCCACGAGAGGTCGTTGAGGCCCCATCGGTGCGGGTGTTCAAGGATAGGCTGGACGTGCACATGGTGGGCATGTCGTGAGCGGACGCAACTGGCGCCAGAGGTCAGACTAGATGGCCCGGGAGGCCCCTTCTGACTTGCTCTGTTTCTATGTTTTATAAAGGTGCTTCTAGTTTGATGGCATTGTCAAGCCGCATAAGAAGCATTTTGCAGAGCAAGTCCAGGGGGAAGGGAAAACATGCATTTTTGAAGATTCCCAGGGAAACAGTGTCAGAAGTAAGGATAGCCATGGGTCAGCACTGGTGCACTGGCTTCGCTCTGTTCTTCAGCAGTGATGGGAGTGACCAGCAATGATGGTTCTGATTCTGCGCATCTACTAATCTCAGACACTTCATGGACATTGTGGAGAAACACCCCGGAGCCAGATATCCCCCTCCTCTCTTTCAAGGCAACAGACTATTCTTTGGCAAAAGCTCTTTATTCCCAGTGCACACCCAGCAAACTATAGCCAGTAAAAAAAGAGTCTCTGAGCATGCACAGAGAGGTTTGTTGAACCCTTGTGTTCATTGCAGGGAAAAAGGTGGGATACAAATGTACTGAAAACAAATGCAATATGATGAAAGGCATTTCTATTAAATGCCGCTAATGATTTCCCGACAAGCACTTCCACATACGCATTGGCCTACGGAAATTTTAATGCAAAGCCTCTCCTTGGTTGTGCAGGCTTTGCTTTGGGGTGATGCAAAGCAGGCGGCCTGCGCCGGAGAGCCAAGGGCAGGCGGAAAAGTCTTAAAACCGTGTTCAGATGGCAGCTCACGATTTGCAGGGCGCCACTGTTGCGTTTGGAGTGGGCTTGTGTGTGTAGTCAGCACGGATGCACACAAATGCATGTGCGCAGCTGACAGGCTGTGTCAGATGGCTCTAAATGTGGCGCAGGGCTGGGAGCCAGCATTTGCTGCTCTTCCGGCTGAATGGTAATTCCCTGGGCCCACAGTGCATCCAGCGCTTAGCAGAGCTAAGGCTGCAGTCTGAGCCACACTTGCTGGGGCTTCACGGGGCTGTTTTCCTGGAAAACGTAATGTGCGTGGCATCATCAGGCCAAGAGGCCTTAATGATCATTTTTTGAACTTGTTCCCTTGTCCGCTTCTTTTCAGCCTTATCTCTATTCCAAACTGTTCAGCCTTGATCCCAGGGGAGAAGACAGAGCTAGCAACAGTTTCAGCGGGGTGTTTCCTAAAGAAAAGCTAAGCTTGCCGTTCTGAAAAAATAACTTTGCATTTTCTCCAGAGTTTGGTGGTTGCTTTGATTTGCGAGGCTTGCCTTATCCCCTAACAGCAATTGGAGGAATCACTGAAAATATGTAAAAGAAAACAAAAAGTACCTGGATATTTTGATTCTTCTGTCTGCTCTGGAAATGCCTAAGAAACAAAACAAAATATAGGGAGAACTTGGCTGAACCTTACCTTACTTTTGCCAAGTCAAGTGTGCTAAATGCAGCCAAGTTGGCTACAGAATGAAGTCCTCGAGCCAGCGCCGATCATTTCAACAAGTAGTTCATGCTTGCTCCCTGTTTAAGCCCTGCACTCCTTAACTGATGGGCGTGTGTGCGCATGTGTGTGTGCTCACGCACGCACATGCACACAGCATGCGCGGGGGCGTTCGGGAAAGGAGCAGGATGGCTCTCGGGGGAGGGACATCCACTCGGCTTAAGGGTGTGCTAACCTTGCAACAACCTAGTGACATCCTCATTTTTCACCTTAAAGTTCTTCTCCTGGGGTATGCCTTCAAAGTGAGATGGAGGTGAAAAGGTTTCCCCAGCAGCGAGACAAGCTGCTTGACAAATGGGCCAAAAAGTCAAAGAAAAATTTTAACCTAGCCTGGCTTTAGCGCGCTCACTCGTTGCACCTCTGAACAACGTGATGAATGCATTCCTTCAAAAGCAGCAGAAAGCTCAGGGGCAGGGGAGGGAGGCAGAGGCTGTGCTTGTTTGTGGGGCAGCTGCCCCTAAATACTTGCACGCACTGTTCCTGCATGGCAAGCCAGGCTGCTTGCTCAACTGTGCATGGATTATTAAGTTGTCTCCCAAGAAGTGCCCTAGCAGTTGGTTCATAAATAAGACGGACATGGTACTTGACACTGACATTGACATGCTTCATGTGCTTGAAGGCACTTCACATGCATCCCTTACAGTGCCTCTACAGGCTCGGTCAGTATTACTACTGTTCTCCACACATTCCAGACGTGCGTAAGCCAAGTCAACAACGGCTTTCCTGAAGGCCACATAGAAGCACTTTATGGCCTGGCTGGGATTGCATTGTGATGATCCACCAGATGGTTCGTTTGCTCTCATCTTTGGAAAGCTAGATATCCCAAAAAGTCAGGGTGAAGAATGGTAGCTTATTTGGCTGAGACAGCGTTACCTGGCCTCAAAAGCCTCATCAGACAAGAAGCTCCTTGGACCAACTCCTTGGATACGTTCTCCCTCTCGACATATTGTACGGTATTGGTGCAAGGATGAAATAGGAGACAGTGTTCGCAGCCCTAGATGATCCTCCTTCATGCTGGTGCCTTCCAGACAGTTCAGACTGAAGCTCTCCGAAATTGTGTCCATTTGCCATGCCAGCTGGGGCTGAGGAAGTTAAAGCCTAAAGTACCTGGAGGGCACTAGATCGGGGAAGACTTGTTTGGAAGCAGCTAACTTATGAAGTAGTTTTTATTTTGCTTTTATAATTGCTTTTCTCCCAATTTTAACATCTGATATTAACAAAGTTCCCTAATTTTTCACTTCGTCCTTTGTAAATTTTATAGCGGCCTATGGCTAAATGCAATAAAACTGAACTTGACTTGGAAGCAACAAGCCAGAATTCGGACTTGCTGAAAACCAATGACCTGGTTTGCATGATTGCAGGTTGTCAGTGAGTCTTTTCAGCCAGCTTCTCTGTGCCAGTTGTATGCGCAGAGGGTTCGGGCATCAAAAACACGGCTTCATGCGTTGCGCGAACGAAGCCAGAGTGGCTTACTGCCACACAGAACCCATGGGATATTGGGGAGTTGTGGTGTGGTTTGCTAAACATGTCAGCATTTGCACAGGGTGCTGCTGAGGTCACTTATGTGAATCTGCGCCAGCATGTCCTGCAGGTGAAATGCCAAGACCATCCGCACAGGCAGAATCGTTTGCTTGCCTGCTCGTGCTGGCAGGAGGAACAAAGTGGGAGCGAATGTGCTGCATGCAACCACAGTCCTGACTTGGTGTTCCATGTGAACATGGCTAGGATGTGGCATGTGGTTTCCCCTTGATTTTTGCATGTATCATAGTATGTTCTGTAGTCTTCTGTGAAGGAAAATGTATTTTTGAGCAAAAGCAAAATTGTAAAACTGCAAGCAAAAACTTTATGGAATTCAGTTCTATTAAACTTTAGGGTGTCCACGGTTCGATATCTTGGCATTTGAATAGCACAGCCAAAGGCCTGGCCCACTGTGTGAGTTCTTATGGTATGTGTATGTTAATAAGTATTATTGGCGGGGGCAGGTTAAGGGTTTTCCAAGGGCCCATAGTCCTTCTACAGTTGCTTGAACCTCTTATTCCTTATTCCATGATGAAAGTTACCAAAGTAAAGGCGAGAGGACATTTTCAAAGGAATGCAACCCATATGACAAGTGCAAACGTATGTTTTGCCTGTACAGAGAAGAAGGCTGATGTCGCAAGCTGGATGGTCTTGGAAGCTGGTTGCGGGATGGACTCATAATGAGAGAGATGAGTGATATAGCAGGGGCAAGAGGCAATCCACTGGTCAGTGATGTATGATCAATGTGCTCAGTGCATAATTCTGTGGTTTAACACATGTCCAATACTCCACATATTAAGTATCCCTCAGTATAATCATAAAAACTTGTTCACGTGGAATCAGTTTATGTCCTTGAAAACATATAAAGTGGCTTCATTTATCTGGGCTTTTTGATAATCAATTCCATCATAAATTGAAAATGGTTTGTGTCGCTCTCTGTGGTTTCTTTTATTCCCTGTTGTAGATAGATACCCATGTACTGCCAACATCGTAAACCCCCATATTCTCAAAGGGGGTGGGTACTGCTATAGGGAGGCAAGGGATGTGATGTTTACATCTTTATTCTCAACACGCAAGACAGGGCTGACTTGGTCCTATCGTGCATCAGTGTGTTTCTGCCCATTTGCACACACAATAAAATGAGAATATAATTACTATTTCCAATTATGAATATAACCATTCATGCATATCCCTATCCATCCATCCATCCATCCTAGAAGGATGTGCTAAATCCAGATAGAAGTACATATTGAATATAGTTCGCAAGTGGAAAGGGAGAAATTCAGATGCACATGTTTTATCATTATATGTGTGTGGCCATTATATTGTCTTTTAACAGCGTGTTCTGCTGAGGAGTGCCATTTCTGAATTCTTTCAGTGGAGAATAGCTTTTTAGGGCAGAGCTGGGGAACAAAATTAGCTTCAGAGCAGATGCCAGCAGCTCTCAGGTGCCACCGGCGTGCCAGTTCCTCTCGCGCACAACGTATCGGGCACTTCACGGATCCCTTCCTCAGAGGCACTGTGACTTGCACACTGGCTCCACATGCTGTTCACTCTCCAAAAGGGGCAGCAGGAGATGGATGGGTTAAGCAGATTCAGAGGGTGCACCCCTCTGATAAGTTCCTGGTCATCCCTCACCTTCTTCGATCAGGGAAGCTGAGGGAGGGATGAAGCTGGCTGAAGCCGTGGCTCAGTTGCTTTCCCACCCTTGACTTACTTACTTATTAGATTTCTAACCTGCCCCACTATCCACACAGTTCCCTGGGCAGGTTGCAACCATAAAATGGCCTTTTCTGTTGGCCTGGGCCTTCTTCCAAGGTTCCTACAGGCCGGCCAGGGTAGCTTGAATGCAGCCCATGGGTGGGACGTTCTCCATCCCCATTTTGGAGGGTACGGTGGTTTTTCATTGGAGTTCAAAAGAAGAAATTGTCAATCTGTGGGATTTCCTTCCACAGAACCGGTCAGAGGCTGCCCCTGACTCCTGGCCCCAGAACGACTGAATTTGGTGCTAAGACTTGGCTGTGCAGCAGCAAAAGGTACTGTTCGTGTTGTTTTAAGGCCAGCAAGTGGTGTTTTGCTGCCAGTGTGCCAGGAACTGCACGCCATTTTCTTCCTTGATTTAATGGGAAATCTGCAAACATTTTCTGCTTTGTTGCCAAATTTTGCTAGCAAATTCAGCTGTCGTGGTAGGAACTAGTGGAGCTGCAAAAAATGCTAGAGGGTGCAAGGTCCCAGCAAGATGCATGTCACCCACCCCCGGTTTATAGGCAGTTTGAAGATAGAACTGGAGATAAGGATCTATTCGAGCACCATTTCTGTATAATAGAGCATAGCTAAGGTTACAACTGGATCAGGATCAACATGGTTTTGTGTGGTTCTGCCGCAGTGTGTTTTCCACCTGTACAGTGATCTCTGCTTCTAGCTGTCTGTAGCCATACACCAGAGATCTCCAACTTCTTTAGGTCAAAAGGGCATTTGAAGTTTTGGGTGAGTGTCATGGGAGAGGGGTGGCCTTCCTATTCAAACAGCACAGAAACAGAGTGCATCAGATGGGGTCTCCAGGGCCATCTAGTCTGACCCCGACTCCAGCCGGCTGCACTCATGACATGCCTCCCATTAATAGCCGTTATTGTGGTAGGGATGGCCAGCCACAAAACCCTCATTTTTCAGAAGGCTAAATCAGAAAAAGGAGCATCACCAAGAACATGATGCAAGTTGGAACTGGGATTGGCACTCCGAAAGTCTTGGTCTGCTGTACCCAAATAAAGATAGTGCTGGGAACAACACTTCACTTTGCAGGATTTTTTTTAAAATAAGGAATATAATTAAAACAAAAAGGGGAAGGAAGAGTGATGGACCTCAAGACATTGGTCTTTGGACTCGCTGGCACCCATGGGCCTTGCATGAGAAACTCCCATGGTAGTGTTGCAGTTCAGAAGCAAGCTCTGAGGAGTCCAGCTCCGACTTAGTCGCTGATGAGTGCGCCCAGCGCCACAGCCTTAGTGTTGGCTGACCCTGAGGGTAGACCAAATCAACGTGTTCCTCAGAAATCATTGCATTCAGAAGCACAGATGAGAAACACAGGCCCCCGCCCCCCAGCTTCTTAAATGGCCTCTCTCCTCTGGCTTATAGGTCAAATACATTTGTTTATGCAGCATCCATGTCCCACATCCTCCATCCTGTACTGCACCCTCAAAATGGCTTGCCACATTTTTCAGGAGGTGGCCTGGAAGAAGAAGCAGCCTCCCCACTGGCTCCTACTTCCCAGGACAGTTTCTAGCTATTTTCCAGACGGTGGAACATTTGCATTGTTTCCATGTCGGGGACATTAAAACATTCAGGCAAGGAGGTATATTTGCTGCCCAGTCTGCCAAACCAGACCATATTGGCATGCTCAGATGGATGAAGCTTCTCATTTGGATTATGCCCATCTAGATTTATCGTTCATGATGCTGAACAATGTTTAATGGGCATACTCTGTTTTTGAAACTGTGCTGGGTGGGGAGGGGGGGTGGGGATGGAGGGAGGGAAGTGTGCCTTAGACAGTCCTGATGTCTCCGTTATTTCTGCTTTCCCCCCAGTCTGAAAGCTACATGGTTGAACAATCATACATTAGAATTAAAGCGAGCAGTTCAAAGCTGCATGTTGAGAATACTGATAAATTGACCCATCCCTTCCTGTAGGGATGTAATCAAACTGCAGCAAAATCTCTAAAGAGAAGACATTAATACATCAAGAGTTTCATTTTTTTTAATGAGTTGTTAAATGAAAGATTCATAATGCTGGATATTGAGCAAATAGTGTTCGGAAGCCTTGGACCTTGTTTGTCAATTGATGAATTAATCTGTTAAAGAAATATTGGATTTATATTTAACTTGAAAAACAGGGGAAGATCTTTTATTCTGCACTTATAACTTTGAATACACTTTTCAGTTGCTCTTAGTTATCTCAAATTAAATCTTAAATTGAGCTTGTGGTTCTGTGAATTAATACCCTAGCCTTTCAGCTCTTTTGCTGAGGTCATACAAATCTAATGGTTGAATTGGTCACAGGGTCAGACCTTGGCATGTAGTGTACAGAAATGGTTTAATGATGCCCACAGATGTTTGCATTCTGTGCATTAGAACCTTAATGCTTTGGCGGGCGCTCTGACGGCATTTCATTATCACCTGGTGTGTCTTCCTTTCCACTGAATCTACTGCCATTGAATTGAGCTTTAGAATATTTTTATGTGTATATAATACATCAAAGGCGCTGTGCCATTAAATATGGAGTGGCTTATTCCCAAAACACAAATTAGAGAAAGGGTGCTTATTATACTGCACATTCACCTTGTGTTCCTTTGTTTAGAAAATACATTCAGAGCAGCTTGGAAAATTCTTACCATCACTTTCCAGTTGTAGCTTATATTAGGGCCAAGCACCTTTCTCGATGGTTTAGTTCACAGAGAATGTCAGTGAGATGGGTAGCAGGTGCAGCATAACACCTTTTTGGTTTTGTCTCATCGGATATTTGGACCATAGAGTTGGAAGGGCCAGTGCAGGATGCCATGTTAAAGCGCGCCCTACCCAGGGCTTCCTTACAGCCTCTTGAGTGCCTGCAATTACCTCCCTAGGTAATTCAGTTCATTGTCAAACTGCTCGAACAGTCAGGAACCTAGGCTGAGCCTAGCTTGCTGGAACCTGAGCCCTTTGCCCCATGTCTGGGTCTCTGGCATGATGGAGATGTGTGAGAACCGCCCCTGAGCCCTCTCTTCTTCTGCTCTTCATGCAGCCTTGATTTCAGATCCCTGATCATCCTTGCCACCCGTCTCTGAATCATCTCCAGCGTGCCTACATCCTTGCTGAACAGCGGTGTCCAGAACTGAACCCAACACTCAATGTAGGCCCTAACTAGTGCCAGACAGAGGGTAACCAGTACTTCAGCACGTCCTATACTTCTGTTAGTGCAGCCCAAAATAGAATTAGTTTTTCCCCCCAGTCACATCATCGTGCTGGCCCAGAGTCAGCTTGTGATCTACACTGATCCAAGATCCTTCTTGCTTGTAGCATTTTGAGCCAAGTGCCCCACATCTTAAAGGACTGTGGGTGGCGCAGCAGTTTAAACTGCTGAGGTGCTGAGCTGGTTGATCGAAAGGTCGACAGTTCGAATCCGCAGGATGGGGTGAGTACCCGTGCTTTGTCCCAGCTGCTGCCAACCTTGTAGTGTGAAAGCATATACATGCAAGTAGATCAATAGAAACCACTTTGGTGGGAAGGTAACAGCTCTCCGTGCCCCTCAATGTTTAGCCATGCCGGCCACATGACCATGGAGACTATCTGCGGACAAACGCTGGCTCCCTTGGCCAGGAAACGGAGATGAGCATCACCCCCAGGAGTCAGGCATGATTGGGCTTTAATGTCATGTCTTTACCTTTTTACCCCACATCTTGTAACTGTACACTTGTTTGCCTTTTCTCTGGTGCAGAACTTGGTATTTCTCCTTACTGAATTTCATTCTGTTCCTTTCAGTTCGGCATTCCAGCCTATCAAGATCACCTTGAATTTTGTTTCTGTCTTCCAAGGTATCAGCTGTCCCACCTGATCTGTGTGTTCTGCAAATGTGGTCAACATTCCCTACACTCCATATGCAAATAATTAATAAAATGTAAAGAGCACTGGGCCCAGGACTGAACCCTGTGGCACCCCACTAGTTACCTTCATCCAATTTGAGAAGGTGCCATTGATGAGCACTCTTTGTGACCGATTTAGCAGCCAATTTGTATCCACCCAATAGTTTTTCCATCTAGTCCAGTTTATGCTAATTTGCTTATCAGAATGTCGTGGGGCACTATGTCAAAATCTTTGCTAAAGTCTAGGTACATTATGTCCACAGTGTTCCCACTGTCTATTTGGGAGGTTACCCAGTGAAAAAATGAGATTAGTCTGACAGAATTCATTTTCTGATAAATCCATGGTGGCTTCTATTAATCACTACATTTTTTCAAGATGCTTGCAGATGGATTTTTTAAAATAATTTGCTCCAGAATTTTGCCAGGATAGAAGTCGGACTAACTGGTCTGTACTTCCCAGGTTCATCTTTTTCCCCCTTTTTGAAGACAGGGACAACAGTAGCCCTGCTCCAGCACTTCTGACACTTCTGTTTTCCAAGAGTTATCGAAGATGATAGCCAGTGGTTCTGAGTGTTCCTCCACTAGCTCTTTTATGCCTCTGGGATGGAGTTCGTCAGCCCCTGGAGATCTGAAAGTGTCTATTCCACCTAGGTATTCCTTGACCATTTGTCTGTCAATCCTGGGCTGCCATCTCTCACTTCCAGCTTGAACTTCCTCTTGATTGCAGATTTCCTTGTGGGAGAAGACTGAAGCAAAGTAGGAATTGAGCACCTCTGCCTTGTCCTTGTCATCTGTTATCACTCTGCCATCCACTTTAAGTAGCTGGACACCCTTCTCTTTCTCATGTCTTGTGTTCTGGATGTATCCAAAGAAGGCTTTCTTGTTGTGCTTCGCATCCCTTGCTATTCTTAGTTCATTTCCTGCTTTAGCCTTCCTGATGCAATTCCAGCAATTCCTTGCTATTTGTTTATATTCTTGTTTTGTGACCTGGCCCTGTTTCCACTTCCTGCACGCATTCTGTTTTTCTTTTCGACTGTCACTTAATCCTTTGTGGAGGCACGTG
This sequence comes from Varanus salvator macromaculatus, assembly GCA_023646645.1. Lineage (NCBI taxonomy): Eukaryota > Metazoa > Chordata > Lepidosauria > Squamata > Varanidae > Varanus > Varanus salvator. The sequence goes on from JAIXND010000657.1 coordinate 19,427,307, forward strand.
GGCTTCCTCTGCTGTCTTCTACACCTTCTTCTTGATGGAATTGTTCATAGTTGTGCTTTGAGGATCTTCTTTTTCAAAATGTTCCTTTTGGACACCTTTCCTCTTAAGGGTGTGTTGCCATGGCACTTCGCTTATCGTTTTTCCAGTGGCTCCAGTGACCCTTTGGCTCCTTCATAACTGAGAATTCAAGTGTCACATGGTCACTTTCCCCCAGAGTTCCCATGGTTGTTATTTTGTCCACCAAGCCATCCCTGTTAGTAGTATTAAATCGAGGCTAGCTGATCCTCTCTTACCTTCCTCTACTTTCTGCTGGAGAAAGTTGTTGGCAACACATATCAGGAATCTCTTGGAGGGGCCATGCTTGGCAGAATTTGTCTCTCAGCATATGTCAGCTGGGAAATTGAAGTCTCCCATAATGACATCATTCTTCTTGGAAATGCTTGCAAGTTGCTCTTCGAAGGTTGCATCCTTGTCCTCCTTTGGACTAGGTGGATGGTAATATATGCCAACAACCATGTTTTTCTAATTTTTTGCTCCCTTTAAATTTAGCCAGATGCTTTTAATGGGGCTACTAAGTTCCTCTTCTTGTATTCTGTGCAGATATATGTGTCTCTCACATATAGTGCAACCCCACCTCCCTTTTTGTCCTATTTTTCTTGAACAGGCTGTATCCATCAATTGTAGAGTTCCAGTCATGTGAGTCATCCCTCCAAGTTTCAATTATTCCTATAAGATCATAATTGCCTTCATGTACTATGAGCTCAGGTTCTTGTTGCTTGTTTCCCATACTCTGGGCATTGGTGTAGAGACATCAAAGTTCATTCTTGCTGTGCCCTGGCCTGGTTTTCTTTCTGCGTTTCTTGGGAGACTGGTGCTGGGCTGTGCTTGAGGGTTTTTCTCTGTTGAAATATACACATCTTTGCCAGGTGATGGTATGCCATGCTGCACATCTCCCTCCCCTAAAGGTTTTAGTTTAAAGTTCTTCTGATGGGGTTTTTCATGTGGTGGCCAAACACCGGCTTCCTGTTCTTTGTGAGGTGCAGCCCATCGTTTGCCAGTAGTCCATCTTCCGGAAAGCTTAGCCTGTGGTCCCAGAATCGCACCACCATCGTAGCCAGTCATTCACTTGAAGGATCTTTCTTTCTCTAACAGTTCCTCTTCCACGTACTGGTAGGATTGACGAGAAGACTATCTGGGCCCCAGTGTTTTTTATTTTCCTCCCTAGAGCTTCGAAGTCTGACGTTATATCAGCAAAACTTCTCATGGCAGTGACCTTACTTCCCACATGGAAGAGAAGGAAGGAGTGTTTGTCAGTGGGCCGTACGAGTTGTGTGAACTTGCTGGTTAGATCTTTAAGCTTGGCGCCAGGGAGACAGCATACCTGGCGATTCTCCTGGTCATCATGACATACATATTTTTCCATGCTGTGCAAGAGGGAATCTCCCACAACTAGCCCTCTTCTCCTTTGGTTGCAAATTTTGCAATCCCTTTCCTTGTTTGATTGGCCTTTTGTCTCTGAAAAGGAGTTATTCAGTGTGTCGTGTAGTTCTTTTGCAGTGGGTTTCTCACCAGTCTCTTCCTCAAGCAACTCGAAGAGGTTTGGGATTTCCACTGCTTCCACGGGCGCAGAGTGTTTTCTAGTTCTTCTGCGTCTAACTGTCACCGTGTTCTAGCGAGTTTTCTCATTTTCTCTTCTCTTGGGGTTCTTGTCTGCCACCTCGGCTCGCTGTTGCTCTTTTCCTTCTGGCCTGCACTTACCTGTTGCAGCTCCTCCGCTCTGCCTAGAAACTCTGCATTTTCTTTCTTGTCCGGAGGGTGGACACTCGCTGCTCCCATGCGCTCACTTTTTCCTGTAATAGGGGTACGAGTGTGCAGCAGCTGCAGTTGTTGTAGGGCACCCCAGTGGAGTCTTCTTGGTACGTTGCTCGTGCCACCACATGCAGCAGGGGAATTAAGGTGAAATAAGGAAGAGCAGCAAAACTGGGGAAAAAAAGTTAGGGACCTCCCCATCCTGTTCACCTGCTCCCTGGGAGCTTGGCTGCTTGTATCCCAGAGGCCCTGGACCAGCTGGGGCAGCTTGCTCTGATGTCCTCTGCTCTGCTTGGAGTCAGGAACCAGAATGAATCAACCCACCCACTCAGCTGCTGCCTGCTGATCAGGCCACTCCCTTTCAGCTAATCAGCAATCCCAACCTTCCCTTCACCTGTCCCTTAGAAAACAATGGACATTAAGCTGGGCTAGACCAGACTTGTCTCTGCCTTGCCTTGCCTCTGCCAGTCTCTGCTTGGAGTCAGGAACGAGCTGAACCACCATTTCTTTTCTCTGGCTTTTACTGTGCACATACTAGAGAATTACTTTCCTGTTGCTTTTAGCATCCCTTGCTAGCCGCCGCCTCAGCTGTAACCTTCCTAACATCACTCCTGCATCTCTGCACTGTCTGCTCTCTTCTTTTGCAGCTTTGCCAGCCTGCTATTTCTTGCGTGTGCCCATTTTTGGTTTTGGACCAACTTGAAACTTCTTGTGGAACCGCATTCACTTCTTTTGATCTGGTCAATCTTTTGTTTGTGTTGAAATTATTAATTATTGATGTCTCTGTATGACATCAAACAAATTAGTAGTTCAGGCATCTTAAACATGTAGAGGATGTACGCACAACAAGGAGTAAAGGCTGGAAGTGCAGGATGTGGAATTGATCCTGAGAATGGGTGGAGCCATGTACCTCAGGTGTGCCAGAATCACTTAAAGACATGTGCATTGTTTGCACTTCCTTTGTGTTCTTTATTCGAAATGCACGTTCCCCACACAAAGGGTCCAGTGAACACCTGGGGATGATGGGTGGTCGGGCAAGATGCATCAGGTGTAGGATCTTGGCTCTCCAAGATTCCTTAGTCCATGGATTTGGTCAGCTAAACAGCATTAGCACAGGGGTTCTTTAGTGGATGCCAGTGGCTGGCACTGGTGATTGTCTGCAAGGAAGGTTCTGGAAGGAGGGGGAGGTTGTGCTGTGCTGTATAATTCCAAACTGCATTCCCCAAGATGCAGTTTGATAAAAGGCAGAATGAGAGCCTAAATTTGGAGACAACTCTCTGAAGAAATATAGGATCACTTGGGGTGAAATTCACCCATCAGTACTCTCTAATAGTTTAAGCATAGTTTCAAGTTAGAGAATTGTCATGTCTGGTCTTGTGCTACCTGTTTATCCCTCACCTGTAAAATGAGGTGAGTTTGCTTGCCTTTGCCATTGTTTGCCTGGTTAATTTGATTGCCTTTGACCAAACTCTCTGCTACACATCTGGCCAGTTTAGACTTACATGCTAGAATCTCGAGTTTGTAGCAATCAGATACAGAGTTGTTCTTATGCAAGCCGGTTGCATCTCAGTGCACAGCTGGCATTCTCAGTCTGGCTCTGCACCCATTCTGTATTGTACACCTCAGTCCAGTCTTGCTGGTAGTCGTGAAGTCATGTCCAACCCATCGCAGCCCCATGGACAACATTCCTCCAGGTCTTCCTGCTCTCCACTCCACCCCCCCCCCGAGTCCACCTAAGCTCACTCCGACTGCTTCAGTGACCCCATCCAGCCACCTCATCCTCTGCCGTCCCCTTCTTCTTTTGCCATCTATTGTTCTCAGCATTAGGCTCTTCTCCAGGAAGTCCTTCCTTCTCATTAGGTGGCCAAAGTATTTGAGTTTCATCTTTAGTATCTGGCCTTCTAAAGAGCATTCAAGGTTGATCTCCTCTAGGACTGACTGGTTTGATCACCTTGCAGTCCAAGGGACTCACAGGAGTCTCCTCCAGCACCACAACTCAAAGGCCGCAATTCTTCAGCGCTCAGCCTTCCTTATGGTCCAACTCTCACAGCCATACATCGCAACTGGGAAAAGCATGGCCTTGACTATGCACACTTTTGTCTGCAGGGTGATGTCTCTGCTAGAACCCTCCAGTCTTAGGGTTCTGGTAAAAAATGAAAACAGAGTACATCCATATATTCTGAAGTCCGTCCACATCTGCTCTAGACCTGTATTAAGCATCTTAGTACTCCTCTAAATATTTGCTGACCTATTAATTTTACTCTCAAAAGTAAACAGTTTTCCCCAAATGAAATCCAAATGAGATTTTGCTGGCTAGATAGAGTTCTGTTGCTAACTGTGATAGTTTACATGTGATGCTGCTGATGTATATTAAATATATGCATGGCTCCTATTGCTAGCACCTATGACTTGGGTGAAGGTATTATTGTTGCTAAATGTCAGGGCATTTTTAAACAATGAAACAAAACTCTAGTACACTTGAACAATTATATAAATACGGAAAATGATTGGGCATTGTTGCTTTCTTGCGTAGTTTGCAATTATATTGAAGCAAAGCTAAAATAACGATCTCTCATTAATTTTCAATGTTATTATGCAATTTCAGGACATCACACACAGTGATACACCTTATTGCAAACTGGCCAGGAAGCACAGACCTTAAAAACGCTGCGGGCTTTTTCTGTATCTTCTCCACACTCAGATGACCTTAGAAGGTCAACAATTTAAGCCTCTCTACAATCCAAAAATTGAATCTTAGTACATCCATTTTCCTAATAGAATTTCTGCAATACCAATTGGTGCTGACAGTTTTGGTCTCATCTCTCTATTGTGCTGTATGGTTTTATTTGACATCAGAGATGGCATCAGTCTGTATTGGAGAGAGCATCTGACTAGTGGCACTTCTCTTGGGATTTGGACTCTTTCACATCCCTTCTATCACAGATGGATGCTTCTGTCATCAGCCTACATTCTGTGTGTGTTTGTGCAGTCGGGTAAAGGTATCTTTGTTTTAATTATTAATTCAAAGCATGGGAACAATCACAGAAAACAAATGTACCTTTATGCTGACCTGAATGTTTCAGTTGTAGGAGCTGTAAGAGCTCTCAAAGGAACTCGGGATGCAGGGTGGATACCGTCTAAAAGGCAGATGCAGGGCTGGGTTTTTTCTTGTTCTGATTGTGATCTGGAGAACATGGACCATCCAGTGAAGTATAGTTCATAATCATGCCAGGCTTTTGATATAAGTCTGGGCATGAGGCAGTTTTCCTTAGGAGCACAGTGCTGGCCCTTGACAGTGGGTAAACAGGCCAAGCTGGAGATCCAGCCCCTTCCAGAGTGATGGGAACAGAAAGAGCTGTGATGGTTGTAAGGCCGGGGTGGGTAAGTGCAGGGCTCCAGCAGGTCCTTGTTCCTCCGAGACCCCTCTGCATTCTGCACTCCTGCCGTCCCACCACCAAACTGGCCACAAGAAAGGAAAAGAAACGGGAAAAGACAGGATGGGGGACAGAGAGCAATTTTTCTTTCTTGGCAGCAGACTCTCCTGGACAACTACAATGGCCAAATCACCAAATTTAGCTTGGAAGCAAACTAAAATGTCATAGTGGCTTGTAGCAGAAATTCACGAGCAAACTGCCATGTTTCTTGTTGGCTTGTTGGTCATTGGTACCCATTTCTGCCATGTGACAGGGGGCTAGCAAAGCCAGCTGCCCACCCCCACCTAAGGGTTTGCAGACAGCGAAAATGCCAGTGCATGAGCATGGCCCTCCAGTGACCCTTTCCAAAAATGTCCAGCTTGTCCTAAGGCTTGTACCCAAAACATGCTCCCACTTACTCCAGATTCCCTTACATTCATAAGCTTATTCTAATCTCCTGCTTTTGGGGACACTAAGCTCCTGAAGAGAGGGGGACCGCCAGCCCTTCAGTGGCTGTGTGCATTGGCTTCTACTCACGGAAGACCTCCTGCACCCGTGGTGTGCATTCCTCCCACTGTAGGAATTAATCCTCCTAAAGTGAGATTAGGGCTAAACTCCTTTCGCTAACCCTTTCTACTTAGGAGGCAAACCTGCAGAACTGCAGTTCCCCCCTCCTTGTTGGCCTTCAGTGCTGCTCCCGCCAGTGGCTGTGCCTCTGCTTCTCTCAGCTCCACTGTCCCCAACCCGTGCCACAGCGTGCCTCCAGCTGCCCCGCAATGCAAGCTTGCCTGCAAGGGCTGCGTGGCCAGCATGACCTCACTGCGGGTTGCCCGAAGAGTCTGAGGCTCAGGCTCACACGCCTCCACTGCCTTCTCTCCGAGCTCTTCCTGAATTTGTTAAACTGATATAGACTCTCCCATTCTTTCCCTCACCCTTTTTACTAGTATCCCTACTTGACAAGGAGGGTGTGGGGCTTGTGCATCGCTGCCTTACAGTCTGGTTAGAAAACCTCATCCTTGGAGCCTATTTTAAATCCCCTGCCTCCTTCCTCGAAAACAGCCAAACCATATCACTGAACAAGCGGCATTTCAAAAGTGTTGTCAAAATAACATATTTCATTTTGAGGAGATTTTCCTTGAAACACTATTATTTTGAGTATTTAATCAGAATGAGATGGTAGCTGGCGATGGAGCCTTCTGTAGCTGACTCAGCCACTTTGAACAATGTGCACGTTTTTATGAAAGGCATCCTCAGTTTCAGGACCCTGTATTTGAGATTTACTTTAAATTGTGTGTGCCCCCCTCTCCTGGCAAACCATAATCAAGGAGGATCACGAGAGAATGGCAAGGGAAGATACTGGCATGATGATCTTGAGGGTTTCTTTACAAGTACAAAGTCACAGGCATCTTGTAAAAATGTTTATTTACTGCACTCTCCCTGCATCTCCCTTAAAATGCCCAATCTTTTAATTCCCAACAGTCTGTCCAGTCCCACATCCCAAGCTTTCCTGAACATTGCCTATGGATCTACTCATTGATTATGTCATTTACTTAATTATTTATATCCGTCCTTTTTTCCTTCTAAGGAACTCAAGAAGAATTACATAAATCTCCTGCTCCTCTCCAGCTTACCCTCAGAACAGCAACCCTGTAACGTTGGCTGGCCTGAGAGTCTAGAAATGGCCAGAGTCACCCAGTGAGCTCCATGGCTGAGTGGGGACTCGAACCCAGGCCACCTGAGCCCCAGACGCACACGCTTACCCACTACACCAAACCAGAGTCCTGATCTTTATACCTCCATCTGTTAGAGGTTAAGCAGATGGTGCCAAAGCTGCTTTGTCAGTGCCGGCACTTGCTCGGAACATCCTCCTGGGCGTCTGTCTGTTCATCCTTCAGCAGCCTGGGAACACCATTTTATTCTGTTGAACTGCTACTGCTCTGCCCTTTTTGCTGCTGCAGATCATTGTTTGTTTAAGCTGTGCCGTGACATAATTAGACTGATTGCTCCTAGATAGTAGTTTTTGTATTGATCTTTGGACTGATTTTATTTTTTCTTATAACCTGTCTTGAGGACCTTATAGCGGAAGGGTGTGATGTGTTTTAAAAGCTGAATATTGCAAAAAAAAAAAAAAAAAGAAAAGAAAGAGGGTGGGGGAGATGGGTGAAACCAAGGAAATAAGAAGGATGTACAAAAAGAACATAGAAGGAGTCTCGCTTGGTCAGAGCAAACTCCTCCTTTGCATCCCGTTTCACAGTGGCCGAGCGGATGCCCATGGGAAGCCCGCAAGCAGGGCACAAGAGCAAAGCAACGGGCATGATGCTGCCTTTGATACTGGGAGATTCTTAGAGAAATGATATTGCCATCAAGGCCGGAAGCCATTGCAGCTGTACTGTCCAGGACTCTATTTAATTGCGTTGCAAGGTGTTTGTATTGGTGATCATCACCACACCTCGAAGACGCATCTGCCATGGTTTGACGCTGCACAGTGCGAAGCAATGCTTCCTTTCCTCCTTGCAGAAGAAGCTCAGCAGCAGGTGCTAGTTGCACGGGGCCTTTACAGACCAGAACTTTGTGCAACGTCTTTCTCGCTTTGCGGACCGGTGGCGCATGGGTGGGATGAATGCAGATGCCTCATCCCTGAGAGGTCGCTTGCTTGTTTGGCAAAGCTCATGTCTTGAAAAGGAAATGCCTTGATAACACACGCCTGTTCCAGTTAACACGTCAAACAGTCTTAAAATGAAATATTGAGTGCCTGGATTTAAAAAGTGGCCATCAAATTGTCCGTACCACCACTTGTAGATGTTATGATGAGGTATGTATAACTCCACAGCTGGAAAGGCTCCTTCCTGCTCAGGATGTTCCTGTGAGTATCCAAATTCTTACACACTTTGCTTTGAACATTTTTTTTCGTGGTGTAGCCCTGAAAAAATGAAATGAAATGAAATGAAATGAAATGATATGAAATAAAATAAATAAAATAAAATAAAATAAAATAAAATGTAACCACATTACCAGATCTATGCTTCCCTGTGCCATACCTTGAGGGCACAAGCTTAGGTAACTGGAAAAAGTTTTTCTGTGCAACTATAAAGACTTGTGTGCCTTAGAGGCACAAGGGGCCATTAATGTGCTTGTAATAAACATTATTTATGACTGTTAATTGAAAAGCATTCAAAATTGCCACTGCGTATTTATTTTGTCATTTAAATTTTGCCATCTCCCCCTGTTGCTTTGGCAATAAAGGGTCATGGGGAAAGCGCACCCTGGGAACGGTTTTCATTAAGAAATTCCATGTCAGGGGAGAGACACTTTAGAAACAAAATTATTACAATTATTATACTGTCTTTTCCAAAAAGGGCAGAGTCATTAAAACATTACAGAGCTGTAGTCAGCAGATGGTCCAGGAGATACTTTTCAGGATGTTTGTAATTAAAGCATTGTTTTTAATAACAAAATAGGGTCATTACCAGCTCATGGGGAAAAAGTTGGATCTACTTTGCTATTGTTAGCTAAACAAATAACTTGCAACATATTTTTCAGCTGGAGCACAAGCCAGCGGGCACATGCACCATGCACATGCACATGCACATGCCCCGGCTGAGCCATCACACACATGCCGCAGGGCCCTGTGGCTCACCCCGCTCGCCACGTGGAGCGAGAGTGCCCCTGCAGACCTGCCGCAGGTGTAGGCGTCATCCCAGGGCTGGAATCCGGCTTATGAACCCGGTTAAGAGGAAACTCTGGCTAGCCTTGACCGTGGATTGACAAGGGGACAAAATATCAGCTGTCATAAAACATGACGTGTTAGGCATTTAGGATCAGTGTCTGCAGTCCCATTTCATCTGTAGGAGCCAACTGGGCATCTTACTTCAACGCTGGTGATAGGAAAGTGTTTTCTTGCACACCCAAAAGCAGCAGAATAGGTGGAGAGCGTGTGACTGGACACATGGTGCACAGAGCTTCATCCCCAGCACCTACAGGCTATTTCCTGCCCCATTATCTGCTGCCTTCGTCCACCTAAAGGTAGGGCTGGCCCTGAAAATGAGGGATCCTCATACAAAGAAGAATACCTGAATGGCTTGGAGGACAGAGGAGGATGGCCCCCTGTCAAATCCGACTGTTGCTGCCTTAGGAAGTTTCCACACTGGACCAAACGTGCCAATATATTTCCATGAAAGGCGGTGTTGGGCACAGCTGCCATCTGCCCTCTCCCCACCCAGAGGTCCCAAGTGGCACTGCGGAGAGCTCCACCCTTTCCCTTAACCACCAGCTGTTCCAGCAATTCCTGCTTTGGTGCAGTTCCCCCGCCCCTCATTCTCAATGGCTGCAATGCCTCTTCTATTGCTGGCAACAGTAACTTTAAAATAAAACAGGCTGGCATTGTTCCTGTTTGGCCCAGCTTTTCTGCTTTTTGCCCCACTCACATGACCCCCAAGAGGTTCTCCGCAGTGGATCTGGCCTCAGCCCGAAAGGGGCCATGCACCTCAGATGACCTTTCTCCCTGGGCCAGCCATTGCCAGACAAACAAAGGACAGATATACCTGATGGACACATAGTCCTGTTATAAGGTAGCTTCCCCTATAATATTTTAATAACAGTAGGGATAATATCAATCCGTGTGTCCACAAAGATTCCCCCAGTTACCAGGGGCAGGGAAGAGTTGTGTGTTGTCCTTTTTTGCGTGCATTTCCCAATGTTCCCTCATTTTGAATGGCCGCTCATTCTTCTAATATGGTGTCTCTCCACATCGGACATCTTTTCAGTGCCCCTGCTGTCCACTCTGCTACTAATCAGAGAGTGACACTGAAAGCGTAATTACATTTCCTAATTATGTGTAATTAGGCGAAACCCAGATGATGTATACAGTGAGCTTTTAAAACAGCCAAGGGTCAAGGACTTCTGGAATTTCATACTGGTTTTCTAAACAAGCACTGTTACACTGTTAAAGCCAAGATACAGTTGTGTGTTCCTTGCTTGAAAAACCTGCTTAAGGCTTAAAACAGATGGATTCATTTATTTAGCTGAGTAAGGATATATTTCAGTGTGTGCGGTTCCCTCCCTCCATATCCTTCTTAAAAACTAGGTTTTTGGTTTCCTGAGCTTAACACAGGAAAGGCACTCTGCACCCAGCTCCATAAAGTTGTAGATGCTGACAGGCTAAGTGATATTTATTTTTCCAACCTTAATCCTTTTGAAACATGGTGAAATAAATACATCCTCTTATCTAGCATGTGCCTGAGACTGGAAATAAATTCTTGTTTTCTTGTACTCCCATACCAATGGTCTGCAATGAATAATTCGGGCAGTCTCTGTGAATAGAGAGGAAGAAGCTTCTCTATTACCAGTGATAATTATAAAGCTCATAATGGGATCGCGCTGAAGCCCCACCATCAATCAGCGAGGAGAAACAATGGGGAATGATATGTATGTGAAAGTGAAAATGGCGAACCCACATATGGAAACACTATAGTTTTTTGCAAGGTTATAAATCATAGTGTAGTCAGACTCCTCTATGCAATTAATATCCCACAATTAAAACATAACTTTTTTGTAAGGTATTTAGAACACAGGTGCACAACCCACCATTTCAGACTGGGGTGCGCTGAGGCACAGGGGCTTTTTAATTATTACAGCCAGTCCTATCACCGGAACGGCTTCTTTGCGGGTTCATCTCACAGTACCGCTCTGTAGCACAGAAAGAGCCATAAATCACACGGTGGGGTAAACCATGAGTGCCTCTAATAGGAAATTACTGCCCCCCATCTCAGCTAAGCAACAACCATCCCTGCAGGGACGTGCAAATCAGCACAATGCAAGCCTGCAGCACAGCGCTGCATTCCGTCTCGTTCCCAGCCCCAGTCCGTATCAGCTTGCAAGCTTTCCTCCCATTTTTGTGCATATTTTGAAAGGTATGCTTCAGTTAAGCACATCTTTGAAATGTGGGCACTCTTCTCCCATTGATTAAAATATGTTTGCTGTGCATTTTTCAGAGGTACACATTTCCCATCCAGATTTCCAAATGCATGCATTCTATCAAATGGATTTTTTGTTGCTCTGCAAATCACAATACAAGCTCGGAAACGCATGGACATCAGCCACAGACTGTATTTGGTACGGAAGGTACGCAGTGGACAAATCCGGTTCAGAACAAAACTGAAAGAAATTTCTTATGCAGCTGTAAATCCCAACTAGGTAACAACAACACCATGGACTCTAACATTGTGTTAAAAACCATCATAGGATAAAGCGATACAGATGTGGTCCACCCATCACAGATGGTACATTTGGATGGTCCTCCAAAGCAACCCTAATAGACATTACCAACATGAGGCTGTGAATAGTTGGAAATGTATCTTAGTCAGCTTTACTGCTCCTCATTATTTGAGTCCAGTCTAAGGGCTTTTCTGCACAAGGCATTTATTGTACACTCATGATTCCTCACAGGAAGTTGTAGGTACTTACAGAACAGTGCCACTTCCCCAGTTGTCTCCCATGTTTTCGAGACATTTCCTGACTTGTTGGAGTGAGGATAATATGGTATCTCCTGGGCAACTCCCATTCTTAGTTCTGGAAGCCTAGCCTAAAGTCCAAATTCTGCTCCTTATCATGAAGTGTGATTTGTAATGGAATGTATAGATAGGCAGGGAGAAAAACACATGGGAAATAATCTTCTTGTAGAAGGGTTTTCTTCCTGCTGCAAAGAAAACATAACAAGAAGGCTTGGTAAAGCACTGGGTTAAATGCCTCATGCAGAGAAGTCCTAAGGCAAAAGAAAGAGACCCAATAGAATGCTAATGATCCTCTGATGTTAGAGAGTAGGATTCTGAGGAAGATGGTGCTGGGAATGACATGCTTTCCCCACTTCCTGTGACTCTTCCTTCTCAGCTGAAGGGCTAACTATATTTGTAGAGCAGGAACAAACAGTCTTCTTGGGCCATGGCTATAGGTGGTAATTTGAGAAACTGTCTGGGGCATACCCACAAAATGGCTGGTGTGGGGGGAGCAGCAAAGGGGAAGTCATCTGCTAAAAAGACCAAATAGAAACAGACACAGTGAGTAAGAAGGGGCCTCCTGGACCATCTAGTCTGACCTCTGGCTCTAGCTGGCTCCACTCACGACATGCCCACCATGTGCATGTCCAGCCTATCCTTGAACGCCCTCACTGATGGGGCCTCAACCACCTCCCATTAGGGGTCCTAACGGTCAGGAAGTATCCAAATTGAACCTTGGTTGCCTGAGCTTTGCTGCATTGGAACGCATCCTGCCCTCCACTGCAGGGGGAAAAAGGTCATGACCCACCTCTGTGTGGCACCTCCTCACTTACCTGTATATGCTAACAGGTCCCTCTGAGTATCCCCCTCTCAAGGCTGAAAAGACCCGGCTCCCTCAGCCTCTCTTCATATGGCTTCCCCTGCAAACCAGCCACCTTCCTAGAGACCCTTCGCTGCACTGATTCCAGCCTTGCTATCACCCTCTTGTGATGAGGGGCCCAGAAATGAACACAGTACTCCAGCGGCGGGCGCACCAGTGGCAGCAATACCTCTCTCAACCTAGAAACCACACTTTTGGCTATGGGTCCAAGGGTGGCGTTCACCCTCTTGGCCACTGCATCACACTGCTGGCCGAGACCAGCACCCCAAGACCGCTTTCACAAGTGCTGCTCACCAGGATATCATGGGGCACTTTGTCAAAGGCCTTGCTGAAATCCAGGTAAATCACATCCACTGCATCCCCTTCATCCAGCCACCTTGAAACCCTGTCATACAATTCCACAAGGTTCGTCTGGCAGGACCTGTTTTTGCAGAAACCGTGTTGTGTGGCCACCAACCTCCCTTCCCTATCTAGGGAAGACGCTCTGGAGAGCGTTTCCTATCATGGATCTTTCCATTGTCTTTCCCACAATGGACATAAAGCTAACTGGCCTATCATTCCCCACGGTCCCTCTGCTACCCTTTTTAATGATTGGGACCACTGATGCCACACTCCAGTCTTCTGGAACCTCACCCATTCTGCACGAGGCCTCAACAACGAAGGCCAGCGGGCATGAGAGAACCCCTACCAACTCCCTAATTACCCTCAGGTGTAACCTGTCAGGGCCTGGCACCATGGTAACGTCCAGTGCTCTGAGGAGCTCCTCAACTTCTGAGGGGGGGTGACTCTAGTCTGTGCCCCAAATCCCCAGTTTCATCCAATCCCCAGTGCAGATCTCCCCCATCCTGCTTTGGTGATAACACAGAGAAAATAGTTATTTAGCATCCGTGCCTGTTCCCTCATACCAAATCTTTTTCATCCTTATTAAGCGGTCCCTCCACCTGTTTCCCCTTCCTCTTGCTATTTACATGTTGGTAGATAGAAGTCATAGGTGGGTCTGCTCCCTAAAACACTAACAGTTCCTTTGATCTCAATTTGCTGTAACTTTTTTCACATCAGTCCGAGCTGTTGACAAGAATTTATTTATTTATTTAGCATATGGCTTGTCATACATGGACTTGTGATATACATTAGCATTGGAACTAGGTTAAACATACATTTAAAATGTAAATGTTAAAAAGATCGCTATTCAAACATTACCGACCAGGCCATCTAGCCATTGAAGCATAGCATTGTTGATGTGGAAAAAGTCAGACACTGGGCTACAACATGGTGTACAGTCTGACATGGAAATGCATGGTCACACTGAGGGGTGGGAGCTATTAATGCAGTGAGTCCTGGCAGATGTTGTGTGAGGTGCGAATCCTGTTCAGAGTTGTCCAGTACTGGCAGGGTAAGTCGAAACACAGCACCTTTCATGTGGGATCATCTAAATGCCTACCTGTTTCTTGGGTGTTCAACAGCCCATTTAACTTTCCATTGAGAATTGATGTTAACGTTATTATACAGATGTTGTGAGAATGCCAGTGAGGGATCCTGGATCTGAGCCTGCCAACCGATAAATAAGGAAGGTCCGCCTGCATGGGTAGAAGTGTTTTCTGTATTCTCCCTCCAGGGCATCTTGCCTTCGTAGAGCTGGTGGTGCTCTATGGCTCAGAACAGGAAGCCAGCAAGTGGGAGTGGGTTTGATACATCTGCTTATAACCCTCGTGGTGTCGTTCAGTCTGGTGTCAATCTTGCTAGTATGGCAGCCATATCGGGGCGCAGTATTCTGCTGTGGAGTAGGCGGAGGAAGCTCTCCATTCTGTTCTGCTTAGTTTCTGAAGCATGCCGTTCCCAGTATTTATTTTTGTGGCCCTGCTCTCTAAATACATCTTGTAGGAGAGAGTCTGGTCCAGCGTTTCCAGTGGTCCAGTGTTACATCAAGGTATTTTGGATGGGGATTCTTTAGGTAGCCCTTTGGAGATGTATTTGGTAGTTTATTGTTGAGGTAGACAACATGTCATGTTGGCAAGAAAATGTGTACTTTTTAAAAAGGAGCTGGGTCACTGGGTGATTGCTGGGCAGTGAGAAAGGTACCTGGGGATGCATTGATGCCTGTTGGCATCCTATTCTCTCCCCTGCAGCAGAATAATTCCAGAATTCAGCCTAAACAGACAATTTCCCCATAGAAATCCACTGTCCAAGACTGGGAAACCAACTGGAATGCTCGAATTCCAAAAATTGTGCACATCACTTATATGTATTATTGTTCAATCCCATTTGCTTTGAAAGTTTTCCCTGAATGAGGAAAAGGGCTAAAGAGGAAAGTGAACATGAATGTGTGCAAACATGCACAGAGAGAGAGAAAGAGAGAGAGAGAGAGAGAAAGACAGAGAGAGAGAGAGAGACAGAGACAGAGAACAACTCTAGTTTCATTCTTTCCTTTTCCAAACTTAGCCCCACTGCAGAAACACTGGGGTTTTTTTCCTGGCTATCAAAATGTTTCAGTAGGTGGGGCAGAAGGAGACAACCATAGAAGACACAGTACCAGTAAGCTGGCTTTCTTTCTGCCAAAAGCACTTCTCTGAAAATGTGTTCTGTTTCCTGCTAAGAATTTCATTTACTGTGTGTGCATGACACAAAGTGTTCTTAATTGAGCAAAGAAATAATGCCACTATTATTCTAAGTAACAAATGTGTCTGTGTTTGCTGCAGTTGCTACTGTTTAAATGTGTGTGTCTGCAGGCGGGCACAGAGGACATCTCAAATCACTTGGATTTGTTTTAACGCATTCAGCAGAGTCTTCCGTGGCTTAGGAACATACAGAACGATCAAGTTAGAAACTTTGACTGTGCGGGGTGGGGGTGGGGGGTCCAAGGGATGCAGCAGCCCTGCGGGCTGAAGGGCAATGAGTGTTACATTTGGGAAACGATGGGTTTCCAGTTTAAAAGTCCCGAAATCTCCAGCAGTGGCAGGCATAGACCGAGGACGGCGATGTCAGTGGTTAGCTTGCTGCAGCCAAGCCTCTGCAGGTCAAACTTATACAAGAATAATTAGGCATCCCACATGTTAGCAATGGACATGAACAAAAACAACAGTCTCCTTGTGGCGCCTTGCCTTTGCTTTGTAAAAAAAAGGGCATTTGAGTAATATTTTAAATTCAGGGAAGTGAGGACAGGAAGAGAAAGTTCTCCTTAATGACCTCAATTGTGCTAATGCAACAATCTAATGAAAACTTCACTTGGTTATTTTTTCATAATTTGCAATGAATCTGTTGGACTGGTGTTTTTTTCCTCTTTTGCTGAAATATGTCAGGTGTGGGTTTCAGTGAAGGGATCTATTTTGTTGTGCCTTCCATAGCACCTCTGGTTACCCTTCTGACAGTCTCAGGAAAAAAACACAGCCATTTAATGGACTTAGAATCATGACTAATTAGCTTAAATGGCTTGGCAAATCCTTCCAAATTCCCTCCTTTTCCAACCAACCCCCACATATGTTTAAAGATATTTCTGCTAATTTACAATCTGAAAGATAGGTGAGGAGTTGAGAGTTTGAAAAATAGATTACTGTCTTCATTAATACAGGTTTGACCTACAAAGTCTTCACGTACTTAATGATTAAAAACCAAAGTACTAAATAATAAATTATAAGAATTTATAGGAGTCATCATCTTGAAATTAGCTTACCGAATGTTCTTATCATAATAAATCTGAGTGGGGTGTCTAATTTAGTGTGAGCTGCCTAAAATTCTATATTGCAGGTAGAGAAGGAAAGAAGGAAGGAAAGAACTTTTGTTTCGAGACCCCCAAAAAGCCTTTGTGAATTTAAGTACAGGTGGCTGAAGGGAGATCATTGTTTCTTCTTCGGAAAACTATAGATGGGAGCGCAACTGAAATTGATTCTAAAATGCGAAGCAAATATAATACAAATTCCTCAGCCAACTCAACAGAGTTTAATATTAATGCGAGTTGCGTTGGCGAGCGTCAGCTGAAGTCCAGGCCAAGAAGGGGACAACCCACAGCAGCAGTGCAACGGACACCCCATGGCACTGCTTGCCTACTCGTAAATCTGTTCTACCCCAATTCCTGTCCCTGCCCCATCCTGAGGGTTTCTCAGCAGTGATTGGTTAAAAGTATCTTTTAAAAGCATGTTACATCATAAAAATAGAAACATCTATTGTATCTTTGTTGCCATATGGAATGCTCCTCTTGCCAACCCTTTTCCACCCACACAGCTGCTAGTCAGAATGCCCTGCCCCTCAAGCGGGCCTCACACTCCTCATTGCCTTTGGCCTCCACAAAACCTGGGTTGCGGAAGCCCCCTGATATCCCTCTGCCTTGTGTGTGGCTTATGCTGTTTGATTATATAAAGACCCACCCTCTCAGATGAGTTTGCTGTTCGTATATTAAATAGTGCGAAGCTTTTAGGAAGGCAGAGCCTAAGTGACAACATTTCACAGAGGTGATCAAGGGTTCCTAACCGCTAGGATTACATAAATTGGTAAAGTTTAGTTTCTCCCAGTTTATTATTCTTCAGATCCTGAATTCAGTTTGTCCTAGACCTTAAGTGGTTTTTCTAAGGCTCATATGAAAATTCATGCTCCCCTTTTCTGTCCACTTCTCTTGCTGCACATATTTTGTGCTCTGTTGTACCTAATGCAATTTTTTGCAAGCGGAATCCCTAATACAATACATTTTTAACATTTCCACTGATACATGCATGTTTGTATACAATTTCCTGTAGAATATTTTATGCATTTTTTGATGGAAGAATGCCAGTGCAACATTTGGAGAACTGTGCATTCAGAAAGAAAACTGAGTTTCAGCTTGCATATTGGTTCAAATTGTACAATTAGGTAAGCACTCTAAATGTGAATCGGGGTAATTTCTCTTCCATTGCTATGGCCACCAGTAATTCTACCATGGCTTAGTTCTTCGAAGTTGCAAATGCTGGTTCAAACTAAGCATGATGTTAATTGTCTTGATGCAGTCAGCATGCCTGCCTGTTTGTTGTGTAAATAGCAGCTACGGGGTAGGTAACCTTGCAGTTTTGGGGGGCAGAAGGTGGGTAACTTTTTCCCTGCCTGCCACTGTCCCAGCATAAATCTCTCATTTGAAAGAGCCACTCCAGAGAGCTGTCCTTTCTCCTCGGAGACATGTAAAGATTGGGCTCAGGCGAGGGAATAGGTGGCAATGGGGAGGAGAGGCACCTTGCAGTCTGGGGCTGACGCTGCATGAATAATCAGAGGGCAAGATTAGGACCGTCCACACAGAGGCTTCCGTGTTCCAAATGGGAATGTGCACAACCTGCAAACAATAGAAGGCACTTGAAAGTCCTCGCTAGATTGCGCTGGCCTTTGAAAGCGAAAAGGAGATCTCAAAGACAAAGCATAATGCTAATTGTGTTTTTTCTCAAAATAGAATCTTCAGTTGCAGTTTATGAAAGAGAAATGGTACCGCTAGTTATGCAGCAAAGAGCAGGGGAAGCCTGTGTTCTACCCACCCAACACAATTTCTAATTAATTAGAAAGAAATATGCCTTCAAGCAGAGAAGGAAAGGACCTCTGGGATTTTTACCAGGAAGAAATGGCTCCTGTGTTTTTTTGGGAAAAGGTTTTTTCTTTATTTTTCTTTATTTATTTTTGGTATTAAAAATTAATTAAAACGGAATGTGCTAAAATCCAGTTTTTATCATTAGCTCCAATTCTTCAGTGAAAGTGCTGTTGGTAAAATTTAAATTTCCCTGTTAACATAATCTGTGTTTTATGAAGTTCTGCTAGCACAGATCATTTTGATGGTGAAAGTCAAGGCTCAGTTATACTCCTTGAAGTAGATGAAAGTAGTAATATTTAGTTTACCTAAAATAGTTCCTTGTATGGATTTGAAAGGGGCATCAGAGCTGTCATGGAACTCTCATGAGGTTTCCGCGCTGCCTCTGGGCTTTGAAGAGCTCAGGGTCCTGTTTCGGTTTTGTTCCCCTGTGATGACCAAACACTGGTTGGTATTCTCCTCAAAGAGAAGGAGGGGACATTCCAGGGGACCCAGGCCTTCTAGTCCTCGAGTCCCTCTAGCCTGGGAGGTTTATAAGAGCTGCAGGAGCCTTTTGGTCTTCCGAGGAGGAGGTTTAGTGTAAGGGGGACATTCAGGCTTTAAACTCACATGATGGTCATAGTGTGAGAGGGAGAACTATTGACTCCTCGGGCTCTGTTGTGTTTTGATCACAGGTTGTGAAGGTTCCTTCTTTGGCAGCAGGAAGTCCTCTTTACTAAAAAGCCTCACTGCACAGTTTAGAACCATGAAAGATCTGGATTACAAGCCACCTGGGAGCCTCCTCATGGGCAGCCAGTAGTTTGCTTCAGGAAGAAAACAATGCCATGATCTGAGGAGCAGAGCAGAACAGAGCTGGGGCAGCAGGATCAGTTCTGCTCTCTTCTCATGGGACAATGAAATAAGCTGTCCTGCATTATGTCCAAAGCATTTCTGGTAGTGCTGTTAGTCCCCCAAATTTTAGCACTGTAAAGCATTTGTGCAATATCTTTACTATAATCAACTTTTAGGGTAGGGTTAATTGCTGTCCAGTTTGACTCCCATGCCATGCTCTCTCCATGAGTGTGGAGAGAGCACACTCTCCATGACAAAGGAATACACAAATAATCTAAATGGCCAAGTTTGTTCAATAACATGTTGGTCCAGGAGCCATCTGTGCTTGGGTCCATGACTGGCAAAACCCATGATCTTAGTCTTAGAGTGATTTATTGACAAGTCTTCATGTTTACTGAAAGTACTGAATGCCTCTAGAAGATTCTTCAAGCCCAAACGGGAGAGAGAAATTAATACATCTGCATAAATCAAAATACAGATTTTTCTGTTCGTAATTACTGGGGAAGGATAGTGCTAGATATGGTACCAGGTCATTGGTGTAAAGATTAGAAAGGGTGGGGGCTAAGAGACTTCCTTGTTTTTCTTCCTGAGTTGTTTTAAAGGGTTTTGCTAAGGAACCATGCAGCCCAATTTCCCTGTTGGTATCTAGTGCCTTTATTGACTCGTACAAGTTTTGGAACAAAGTATTTGATGGGCTGCTTGCATTGAGCCCATCAGCTAAGCTCTACCTAAAATCCAAGGTACTGTTAGGGGGCAAGCAAGGTAGGCCTTTTTCAGAGTAGCATCTCAGCATTTGGACTCCACCTTCCCGAGGGATACTTGTCAGGCCCCACCTCAATCGTCAGTTAAAATAGATTGGTTTTTCACAAATTTAGCTGGGAATCTCTCTATTTTGTTTTCTTCTAGCTTATTCTTTTTGTTATTGAGACTGCTGTAGACTTAGTTTTCTGTTCTTTTGCATTTAAATTTTTATTTGAAGTGTTTTTATGGTAGACGTGTCATGAGTGGAGCCAGCTGGAGCCGGGGATCAGACTAGATGGCCCAGGAGACACTTCTGACTCACTCTGTTTCTGTATTTCTATGTGTTTATGTCGTTTATATGAGCCTTAGAAAAATAGAAACAGAGCAAGTCAGAAGAGTCCTCCTGGGCCATCTAGTCTGACCTCTGGCACCAGCCGGCTCCGCTCACGACATGGCCACTATGTGGACGTCCAGCCTATCTTTGAACACCCACACCAATGGGGCCTCAACGACCTCTTGTGGAAGCCCATTCCACACCCTCAGGGTCCTGACTGTCAGGAAGTGCTTCCTGGCATCCAAATTGAACCTTGGCTCCCTGAGCTTTGCTCCATTGGAGCGCCTCTTGCCTTCCTCTGCAGGGGAGAACAGGTCTCTACCCATCTCCATGTGACATCCCCTCACATACCTGTATGTCACCAACAGATCCCCTCTGAGTCTCCTCTTCTCCAGGCTGAAGAGACCCAGTTCCCTCAGTCTTGCCTCATACCTCATCCCCTGCAAACCGGCCACCAACCTTGTGGTCGTACGCCGCACTGACTCCAACCTGGCTATATCCTTTCTGTAATGAGGGGCCCAAAACTGAACACAATACTCCAGTTGCGGGTGCACCAGAGTCGTGTAGAGTGGTAGTAATACCTCTCTTGATCTAGAAGCCATACTTCTGGCTATGCAACCAAGGGTGGCGTTCGCCCTCTTGACCACCGCATCACACTGCTGACTCATGTTCAGCCTGCAGTCAACCAGTATCCTGAGGTCCCTTTCACAAGCCTCCCCACCTTACTGACTAAAGGTATTGTCAAGGTTTGCGCCTCCAAAACCTCCCTTTTGAGTGCCATCCACCCCTCCTCAACTCACTTACCTTCCAGTAACCTATCCCAGGAGACTTTCCCCAGTCTGGCCTTCAGTTGGCCAAAGTTGGTCCTCTTGAAGTCCCAGCTTCTAGTGCTCAACCTGCTGCATGTCCCCAGTCCCTGATCTCAAAGCAAAGGATGGAGTGATCACTTGCATCCAGAGCTCCCCTAATCTGTACTTCATCTATCAGCTCCTCCCTATTGGTCAAGACCAAGTCAAGGATGTTTCCCCCCCTCGTCGCCTCTCGGACCCTCTGTGTGAAAAACCCTCCCTCTATAGCTTCTAGGAAGCTACATGACCTGGCTGTCACCGCCGAGTGAGTCTCCCAAGTAATATCCGGGAGACTGAAATCTCCCATAATTACTGTGTCTCTCCCCTGAGATATCCTTAGAATCTGGCCTGTCAGGACATCATCCAGGGTCTCAAGGTGACCTGGAGGGCGATAACATACCCCCACTGTCAGGTCTCTTTCCCTGTCAAAACCCCTAAGTTTCACCCAGACTGCCTCTACCGAATCCCCATCTGTGCTGCACTCTATCTCACTGCATCCTATCCCTTCCCTGACATATAAAGCCACACCCCCACCTCTCTTTTCCTTCCTGTCCTTTCAAAAAAGGTGATACCCTTCTATGTTCACATTCCAGACTTGCCTTTCATCCCACCAAGTTTCTGTGATTCCCACCAGATCGTATCCTCCTATTCCCAGGAGAGCTTCAAGCTCTTCCTGCTTATTACCCATGCTCCTAGCATTGGTGTACATGCACCTCAACTCCTTCCCACTGCTTCCTTTCCTTGGAGTGCCCAGAATCCTCCTTCCTCCCATCCTCCCTGGTACCTGGCCCCTCTCTGTAGAAGTCCTGTCAGTCCCTGCAGTATCTCTAAAGCCCTGCTCCCAGAGCCCCGATCCTCCCTGCACACTTGTCCAGTGCAGACACGTTACTGGGGGGCCTGAACCCACCCCCCACTGGCTCAGTTTAAAGTCTTCCGGATGAAACTCGCTAGAGCATCTCCAAAGGACCTTTTCCCCATCCTCATGAGGTGTAACCCATCCCTTGCCAGAAGTCCATTGGCAAGAAAACGAGTGCTGTGGTTGAGGAACCCGAAGCGTTCCTTCTGGCACCACACCCTAAGCCAGTCGTTCACCTCGGAGGCCCTCCTGTCCCTTTCTGGCCCAAATCCGGCCGGACAGGTAAGATTGACGAGAAGGCCACTTGGGCCTTCAGCTCCCTGAGTTTCTTCCCCAAGGCCTCAACGTCCCTGGTGATCCTGACCACACCCTGCCTGGCCACGTCGTTTGTGCCCACATGGATCACCAGGAGCGGCTGGTGACCTCCGGAGTGAACAAGACGCTCCACTCTGTCCTTCACATGTCGGATGCATGCGCCTGGCAGGCAGCAAACCTCCCTTGTCTCCAGGTTGGGGCGGCACACCGCCGCCTCAGTGCCCCTCAGCAGGGGGTCCCCAACAACAAACACCAGCCGCCGTGTCTTCCTAGTTGTGGTGGGCAGCCATGCCCTGGCGCTCGCCTCTCCTGCGGCGGCCCCCTTACTGCCTGACGTCCCAGGCTGGGGGTCCTGCTGGTCCCCTGAGGCCTCCTCAGCCCCAGCCTCCCCAAGCAGAGAGAACCTGTTTCCCAGCTCCAGATTGGTGCCAGGAGAAGGAGGAGGCTGTGCTGGCCTCCTCCTCCTGTGGGTGACATACTTCCATGTCTCCGCAGCTGCTCCTCCCCTGGTCTCTCCCTCAACCCTCTGTCCAGAGGGGGCTGCTCGGGGGGGGGGAGTTGGAGAGCTCTCTCGGCCCTCAGGTACCCTCTTCTAGCAGGGTCACCATCTTGCACTGAGGGAAGGCCTTCCCCAACCATGTGGCCTTCAGAGGCATTTGGACCACAACTCCCAGATTGCCCATCCAGCAGGGCCATTGACTGGGAATTCTGTGTGTTGTAGTGTCTACAAGGCACAAGGTAGCGTAAGGCTGATTTATATGAAGTATGCATTGATTATAAGGACACAACATGCAAGAAGAAGAGAATGGTGGTGGGGATGGGTAGTTATTTTAGCAGAGATGCTGGAATGGCGCTGCTTCTGCCTCTTATCACTCTCAGCCTGTTGGAATGGCCGCTGACAGCTGAGGAAGGAGAGGTCTCCATGGGAGGAGAGGTCTTCTGCAGGGCTGGTGGAATAGATCTGTTCTCCCTTTCCTCCGTAGCACACATCATATTCACATACGAGTTGTTATTTAATGGTGATGTTTCACTCAGTATACTGGCAGTCCCCAAGTTATGAACGACTGAGTTGTGAACATCCCATGCTTACAAATGGACTGCCATAAAGCCTATTAATTTAGAAAAATTATTGCAGGAAATGGTCATCCCCATTTAGAAAAATCATTGCAGGAAATGGTCATCCCCATGTTGTTGTTGTTAGTCACGAAGTCGTGTCTGACCCATCGCGACCCCATGGACAACATTCCTCCAGGCCCTCCTGTCTTCCACCATCCCCTGGAGTCTACTCAAGCTCACACCAACCGCCTCAGTGACTCCATCCAGCCACCTCATCCTCTGCCGTCCCCTTCTTCTTTTGCCATCTATCGTTCCCAGCATTAGACTCTTCTCCAGGGAGTGCTTCCCTCTCATTAGGTGGCCAAAGTATTTGAGTTTCATCTTCAGGATCTGGCCTTCCAAGGAGCAGTCAGGGTTGATCTCCTCTAGGACTGACCGGTTTGATCGCCTTGCGGTCCAAGGGACTTGCAGGAGTCTCCTCCAGCACCACAACTCAAAGGCCTCAATCCTTTTGCACTCGGCCTTCCTTATGGTCCAGCTTTCACAGCCATACATTGCAACTGGGAAAACCATAGCCTTGACTATACGCACTTTTGTTCCCCTTAGACAGAGTAAATGGAGTGGTGGGGAGAGGCCTCCAAGGTGTGGCATTTCCTTGCTGCAAAGAGGAGGCACTGGTGAGCTTGGGCGGTGGGCGGGAGCTGGAGGCATTTGCAGAGCATTAAATACTTCACATGGTCTTTCTGATTGAAAGATTACAGTATGTAGGGGTTCTCCATTTAAAGGGATAGATGGAAATGTGGATCTTTGTCTGACCCAGACTGTTGGTTTTTTAAGGTTGAGCTTATTCTGCCTGGTTTCTACATGAGTTTGCACTTTCAAAAAATGTGCAATGTACAGAAGTTGCAAAAATGTGCACCTTGCAATGCAAATTTTTCCTGTAGTATACATTTTATTTATTTGTTTGTTTGTTTATTTAAAACATTTCTATGCTGCCCCAGTTGCAAAAAGCCTTGGGGCAGCTTACAAAACAAGTGCATATGTGCAATTTTTCTAACTGTGGCTATAATGTAGTTTTGTGTGCATTCTATCCAAATATATGTATTTTATGCACACATTTCCCTAATAAATATTTGCATTACAAACTTAGCAAAATGTGGATTTCAGTACACAATTCTGTTTCAGCGTACTTAAAGGCATAGGAGGTGTGAATTGGACAAAAACATAACCCATGAGGCAGCAGATTTCTTACCTACTCCCAGATGTTCAGTGATGCTGTTTCCCTTTTAAAATACAAACTTCAGTTCCTTTGTCTCTTCCCCTTGAATCCTAGTTGATGCCTAAAGGGGGGAAATTTAAAGAAATTATAGGTTGTATTCGAGTCAAGGTGCATGTAACCAGGCTTGTAGAAAGAGACTTCTGGAACCCCTCCCTTCAGCTCCTGCAATGCTATCTAGAGGGTCAGGGGACCCTGCTGGATGCTGTGAACTGTGATGGAGCAGGAGAGAGGTTGAATCACAGCATCTCCAAAATTCTTCCCTGAAGCCCCACCTCCACTCACTGTGGACAGTACTTGGCCAGAGGTACCGGTGGCTTGACTTGGTGTTGGGCTGCTTCCTAAGCCACTGTGTACTGAATGAGCTGGCACGAGGCCTCCCATTTCCCCAATCCTAAACTCTGGAATTCCTAGCGCAGATCTTGGATCTGCACCCTACTCACTGGCTCCTGGTGGCAATGCACTAGCTAAGCGAACATTAAAAAGAAACACATTCTGGCAATGGAAGATTTGTAATCTTTTCTGACAGGTATTTTTTCCTCCTCAAGTATCATTAGCATTTGTAATTGCTCATTACTTGTGCAAAAGGCTTGACTCAGCAGCATCTAGGCTGCTGTTCTTTGCAGCTGTGTTGCTGCGTAACAATGCAAGGTCACTTGGGTGCCATGTATTTTGCACTGTGGGCAGTGGGCTCTTTTTGGACGGGAAAGATATCTGCACATGCCCCATGAAGAATCTGCCACACCTGCGGCTGTTTTAAAATTGCATGTGCTCCCTTCAGCACAACCAGGGATTTTCCTGCATTTGTAACGAAAGCTGTGAGAATTGCCGACTTTTTCCTTTTTCATATTGCACAAGCTGTGCTACCTCCCTCCTAGTCCTGTATTGCTGTTAGGGTTAGTCAGTAGTCTAAATAAGCAAACATTTGGCTTTTCTATGCCCGCTAATTGCATTTTTAAGGCAGGGTGGAATGGTGCATTGTAAACATGCCTCTGCTCCCACGTGGGCTGTTACTTAAAAGGGAGAACGGAGTTAAGACGTTAGCCCTGCGATGAGGCAGACTGAGCAGGGTCGCCCCAAGCACTGGATACTCGGAAGCATTGCATCCCCGCCCCCCAGCCTTCTCTCCAGAGCCATTTCACGCTGTCCAAACTAAGCCAGCCTGCTGCCCACAGGTGTGTCCCTTGTCTAGCCTTCAGATGTGGCAGAGGATGCCAGCCCACAGGCAGGTTTGGAATAGGTTGCAGGACAGGTGGGTACCATCTGGCCCTTTGCCTGATGCATTGTGGAGTCCAGGCCAGCCCTGAAGCAAAAGGCTCAAAGTCCTACATACACACTTCAGACAGTTTTTCTCTAAGCCAGGTTTGTTTCAGAGGCAAGCTGGGCAGCAAACAATGAAGAATGACTGGGAAGGGCATTTGTAGGGAGAATCAATTTGCAGACGGAGAACTGAGCACCCCTTCATCAATTCTTCTCTGAAAGTGTCCTCCGGAATACATTTCTGCTTTACTGGGAAACCACAGTATTATTGGCTCAATTTTAAGGTAGGAGGGCAGAATGGATGACTTATAAAGTATCTTCCAGGCCTAACATTTATTGGAAAATAAAATTGGGGCCGGCAGTGCAACAAGAAAATAAATAAATAAGCAAATGGGAGGGACCCCTTGAACAAGATAAGGACCTTGTCTGCGTGGCCTTTGTTCCACTTGAATCCCACTCGTCCATCTTGCAAGTTAGTAAAAAAGTAGGATCACTTGTCATAGCTGTAAGCTATCAATAAAAATTAACGTAGCACAGGAAATTGAAAGGGAGAAAAGGCATTTAAATGTTCAGGGTCACAGAGTTATCCTGCATCCCTCATGAGCATCTCCCAGTGAGAAGAGACATTATTGTTTGCCACCGGCTGCATTTTCATGCTATATGCCTAACATTAAATGCCAACATATTCAAATGAAGGGCATCGCTAGTAAACTAGCATGTGATCAGCAGGCAGAATAGAGCTACACACTAGTAAATGCTCTGGAATGAGAAAATGTGGAGGATGTATCACAAAATGCTGTTGCCCCGAAGGGCAGTGCGGTGTGGCCTCCAGATATCCCCTGCTTCGCCTACCCACATTGTAAAGAAACAGGTACGCTCACAAGAGTAGCCTGACTGGCTGTTATCTTGTTAATTAGGCAACAGAACCAAAATGAGGCAGAGGTGGGAAGGGGTTCCTTTCACTTTCCAAGAAAGAAAATCCTGCTGTTTACTTAGGAGAGTGATTTCCTGGTATGTAGTGTGAGCATCCTGGTAGTAATTTTAAAATGCATAAAACATGATTAGCAGTGGTTGGTTCTTGGGCCATGCATTGAATCACATTCGCAATGTCTTCTCTACTCTGTAAGCGGATCAGCTGATTTGCACCAGTTCTTGAAAGTCTGCTGGTTTTTGTGGGCAGCGGGGTGGGGGGGGTGCTTTGGCAAATCTGGAAGAAACTCTTCTCCGATACCCTGTAAAATCTGTTTACATTTCTGTTATGCTTGCTGCCTGAATGCTTGTATGTGGTTAGAGTCCATCTCCATTCACTCTTTCTGGGAAAAAACGTAGGTGCACTGTTATTTCTACTCAGTATAGGGGATTAATATTAGGGTAACACCACGCAAACATTATCTGGGATGTAAAAAGCAGGGTGGCTGTTTTGTGCATGGATAGGTGGTTGTTCAGGAACATGAGCCCTCGTGTCATGTGCAAATGGCTCTTGAAATTCAGGGGTGTTCACAAGCATTGCTCCCCCACAAGCATAACTCACCCATGTAGATCAGCACATCCGTTCACTCACACTTTTAACCCCACCTCCATAGACATTGTAGTCCGGAGGGTTCAAAAAGCACATTTGCACCTTCAGTAAATGCATTAAGACAAAACCATAAAAACTGAAAGAATAATTCCAGATAATAACAGCAGCAAAGCATAACATCAATATGACATCATAAAACCAGATTAAACCAACAGCAGAACAGAGTAGTAAAAGTGCTGAAAAGAGTCCTTTAAAAGCCCAGGAAACTCAAAAGGTGCTGGAAAGACCATCGTGTGGATGCCAGGTGAGCCTGTGTGGGGAAAGCATTGTGCAAATGGTGCGGCACAATTCAAAGGCCTACCTGCCCATCCTCATTTGGGATATCTGGAGGAGATCCCCAAGCAACGATGATAAGGTTCAGGTAGGTAAATATGGCAGGAGATAAACCAGTCCTGAGCTAGATTATGAAGAACACATGTGTTTATTTTGAGGAAGGAATGGCTGCCATTTTTAGTTTTGGCAAACTGGCACATAAAAACATCTATCCATGTTTTTGCTTGTACAGCACCCTTATTTGTATAGGAAAATTGCCTCATCCAACACATTGTTTATTAGCAAGAAGTGCAGTGTGATGGTGTATTGCTAGGGTAAAGAATCCTGATAAAAAGGGATTGAACATATTTCCTAAGATATGAAAAGTATAATGGATCATAGAATAGTAGCTTTGGAAGGGGCCAGAGGGCCATCAGGTCCAGCCCCCTGTTCAGGACTCCAAATTAAACCAGCTGTCTCAGGTGCCTCCAGGCGGTAGAGCCCACCACCTCACT
The DNA here is from genome assembly GCA_023646645.1 of Varanus salvator macromaculatus. Lineage (NCBI taxonomy): Eukaryota > Metazoa > Chordata > Lepidosauria > Squamata > Varanidae > Varanus > Varanus salvator. The sequence continues at coordinate 19,455,293 of JAIXND010000657.1, forward strand.
AGATCATCAGTTCCATTGTCGTACTGCTCCAACAGCCAGGACATTTTCCCCAATACCTAGCTGGAATCTGGCTTCCTGTAATTTGAACCCATTATTCTGTGTCCTGCTGTCTGGGATGATCTAGAAGAGATCCTGTCCTTCCTCTTTCTGACAGCCTTTCAAGTACTTGAAGAGTGCTATCGTACCTGCCCAATTCTTTCTATCACCCCCCACAGGCCTTTGCTTCCAGATCCCTTGTTGCCCTCCTTGTTGTCTCTCTCTGAGCCCTTTCCGCAATGCCTGCCTCTTCCTTAAGCTGGACACAGTTCTCGCGATGAGGCCTAACCAGTGCGGAGTAGTGTGCAGCTTGTACTTCAGATGATCTAAACATTCTTACCATAAAGTTTTAGGCTTATCCTCCATTTTTGGAGTGCTATTGCCACCCATCTGTGTAATTCACCTGTGCCATTTTCAACATTCCTCACAACCCAGAATGAAAGCTAGAAGCAATTCTTCTACTCAGCCTGATGGCACCTTCCCAATCAAATAAACAAAGAAGCAGGGAGCCACGTCTTCTGCACTAACAGTTGTATCTTCTGTGTTGGAAAGTACCTGAGAAGAACATGCCACTCAGTCGCAGCAGGGGACAGACCCCTTTCCCCGTTTGAGTCCTTCTGTCATGAAAATGCCCTCCGCCCCTGCCCCAGCTCATGAGCCCCAGTGGCCATGGCCCATCTCTGCGATCCTTCAGAGGAACACTTGTGGTACATGGTGGGCATGTCGTGAGTGGAGCCGGCTGGAGCTGGGGGTCAGACTAGATGGCCCGGGAGGCCCCTTCTGACTTGCTCTGTTTCTATGTACAGTGGTCAAAGCAGCAGTGCCCGTGCTTTGGGGCCCTGCTCCAGTTCACAATCGGCCCCCCGCCCCCCAAGACACCGTTCTGATGGTCAGACATCTCAGAGTGTGCCTCTTCCCCTGAACAGTTAGCAGTGGTTTGTAGCACACAGCAGAATTTACAGTTTTGTTGCTAATTAATTTGCATTGTCTTTTAATTGTTCTATGAACTGTCATTTTTAAGCCATTGTATTTTGTCTTCACTGCTTTCTGATTCCTTGTGGAAAGCAGTATATACATCTGAAAAATAAATAACATAATACATAAATGGGGCGGCAAATCTGGAGCAGGACCATTTTGGCTGTGCTCTAGGGAGGATTTTATCAAAAGTTTTATGGACAGGTCCTTTGTATACCTGAAGCTGCATTGTACCTTCAGTACTTTCAGTTTCTCCTTGGAACCTCACGCTGTATGAACTGACACAAAGCTGTGGGGCTCCCCTGTGCATGTGTTTTGAATGGTACTGCAAAATAAAGCAGCATCACAAACCAAAACACAAGCATCCCATTTTGGAAGAATTTCTATTTTTCTGAGTGTATCCATAAGCAACTCAGCAGAGAAGAGAGCTTGAGAGATTATCTGCTAAGAATACAGACCATCAAAGCACCAGGGTCTGAGCCCATTAACTTTTATTATATAAGATGAGAGGCAGTACACTCGGAGGAGGTAGCAGGCCTTCTAGAATTAATCAATCTGAATTAAGTGGAAGAGTGCAACAGATTTCTGGGACTGGGATGTTAACATTTAGAAAAGGAACCACTCTGCTGCACACTGTAGACCCTCCTGACTTGGGTCAAGGTTCTTCATGGTCCTGGGAAGATCTCTGGGTTGTCAGAGATCTCTAAAACACTCGTTAGGCAGTTCCCAAAACAACTGTCTCACCTGCCTTTTGATGCAGAGGATGTGGAATCTTTCCTGCTGAGGAGCCAGAATGCTTCCCCGGATCACATCCAGCCTCATTCATTCACATCCCTTCCCACTCACCAGAAGGGCCAGATGCAGATCATTGAACCAAGACTCGGATTCATGGAGATACAAAGAAATCACCTTGGCTCTTTATGTACTGTTTTCCCAGCCTTTTCTAGTCCAGTTTACCACAGATGCTTTGGAACTCAACCTCCCTCAGTCCCAGCCAGCATGGAGTCATAACGAAAAGCATCTGGAAGTCACCAGGCTGAGCATGGCTGTTTGAATCAGTGCGCACACAAATATGGCTAAAAGTAAAGATGCAGACAGAGCGAAGGAACTGAGGGCTGTGCCAACAAGCGCTTTTTGGATCCTCGCTAGAGCACTGGAGCTTGTTGAAGAATTCATATTGCCCTTCCAGGCAGACCAAGGCAAAGCGTTTCTAGCTAAAGGCTTTAATTTGTTAAAGCTGACCAGCTAGGCTAATTTGATAGTATAAAAGAAGACGATTGCAAAAGTCAGTAACAAAAGCCTAGAATGCTGCCTATTAGCGGAATGTGGCTTAATGGAAAGAAACTGCTTCCAAACTAAAAGCCCCTCCTCATTTCAATCTGGAAAGAGCCAAGCACACCTTTGAGGTGGGTCCTCCTGTTTAAAGAACAGTCTCTTGGGGCATCTGATGCTTCTCAACTGGTCTTCCCTCTGAACCGGAGGCCGTATTCTCAAAATAATGATATCATGTCTTCCCTCTCACATCAGCTTGTCCACTAAACCTTCCCACAGAACTTGAAACTGTCTGGCAATGCTTGGTGATGAAGTTGAGGCTGCAGGGTCTTGTTAGGGAGCAAATCCTCCACAGGAAGCAGGCCAGAGTAAGTTTCTCAAGCAAAGGGGGAAAGATATCAGCATTACAGATGCTTCAAGTGGAGCTGGGGCTGGAAGCCAGACAGGACTGTCTATATTTGGTCCTCACAAAGACTGAGGCAAAAATAGGAAGTTGCTGGCAGTTAGACTGGTGAGCACCATTGAGCAAGACTGGTTCTTAAATTGGCCTGGTCCGCTTCAGCAACCGCTGATCGCAACAAGCACCTTCAGGCCCTGAGTCCTTGAGTCTGGAACTGTGCCGCACGTGCCCCGGGAGAACACGCAAGCAAGCGAGCGAGCGAGCGATCCAGCCAGCCAGCCAGCCAGCAATAGATTCCCAGGACTGTCCCTGTGCCAGCGGTGGTGCCTGCACCTGTGGCAACAACTGTCAGTGCAAAAGCTGCAAGTGCAAATTGTGTAAAACAGGCTGCTGTTCCTGCTGTCCCGTGGGATGCGCCAAGTGTGCCCAGGGCTGCAAATGCAGCTGCTGCAAGTAAACTGCCAGTCGCTTGGTTGAGCGCCAACCTGTATATTAGCCCGCAATCATGCAATGCTCAATGTCCATTTATATGTATTTGCCTGGGTGTTTCCCAGTCTGTAGATGTGAGTACAAGGTACATGGAAAGCAATAAAGGTATCTGTATATAAGTAATACAAAAGAAGAAGAACCACCACCTGAATTCATGAGTGCAGCCTCTCTACTTGCAGCAGGCAGCTGGTATTTCTCCATAAAAGTGGCTTTGGGGGAAATGGGAACCTTACAACATCTTTCTCTGGCCAAGTCTCCTACTGACTCCGGACCATCTCTGGAGAGCAGAAGGGTTGCTTTTGCTGGGATGATGGTTCTGCATACTGGAATCTGATGTGGAATCTCTCAGGAATCTGATATGTCGCACCAGATTCACTGCCTTGCCAGAGAACCCCCCACCCCCTTTGCTCCTACAAACGCATTTCTTGTATCTCGGCCAGCAAGGCAAATAAAAGGCACCTTGCTATCTCCAGTGGGCGGTGCGTCAAAGCAGGGATGGGAACCTCTCCCAGACGGAGACCCACTGTTCATTTTCAGAGGTCTCCTTCCAGTGATGGGCAGAATCACAGGAAAACGGGCAGATCCTCTTCTGGCTACAGTGAGCATATTGCAGCTTAAAGCTCTGACTGCCAGTAACTAAGCCTTAAGAGAATCAAGCAACTTTTTAGAATGGGAGAGAAACTTTCTGCAGACTAACTGGTGAGGGGGCAGGGTCATCTGGGAAACTCTGGTGGGCGACGCCTGCAACCCCAGGAGGGCTGGATTTGGTGCTCAGGTTCCAGACCTCACCTCCTTGCCTGTCATAAGAATATAAAGGTAACGCCTAGAATTCTTTGTCACTTGACCCTGTGGCACCAGCATGTCATTAGCATGTTTCTGGTTTGTCTCTCATGACTCCAAGGCTAAAACCATGGTCCCCCACAGGCCTCCTTTCTTTTTTAATGCTTCTCGTAGTTTATGGAACACCATCAGCTTAACACACGGGCAGCTTTTTGTGGGAAAATCAAAACTCAGCAATACTTCATGCAGCGCCATCCCATAACCTTTTTGCGAACAATGGGACAGATTCATTAATATAGGTATAACAATAAATATATATGATTTTATTTTTGTACACCATTTCTTTCTCCCTCTTCCACTTCATTTTTAGTACCTGAGAATAAAACTTAGAGGGTGTGATAATATTTAAGCATCTATTTCAAATTCCTAAATCCTTCTCTCTATTATCCTAACATACCATTTTCTTACATATTCCTTATTAAGCCTTTTTGATGAATAGAATGGAACTTATGAATTTGGGGTGTGTGTGTGTGTGTGTGTGTAAAGCCCATGGGTGGTAGTTCATTAGTGTATAAATATAGTTTAACTTCCTGCATAATTACTAATTCTTTTATTATTTTTGTAATGCTTTTTGCTTAGTTTGCTTTGGATAATGTTCAAAGTACTATTCCCAGCAAAGATCCCCAAGAGACAGAAATTCTGGCTATTAAAGTTTTTTCCTTTCCTTTCCTTTCCTTTCCTTTCCTTTCCTTTCCTTTCCTTTCCTTTCCTTTCCTTTCCTTACTTCATTTCCTTACCTTTCCTCTTTTCTTTTCTTTTCTTTTCTTTTCTTTTCTTTTTTTTCTTTTCTTTTCTTTTCTCTCGGTCTGAGATGCAGCACACTGAGAGGACCCCTAGGCTATTTATAATTTGATTTTATTTCAAAAATTTAACTGGAAGAACATGGTGTCAGAATCTAAGAGAAAATGCTTCAAATATCAGCTATATTGGTGTGCACTCAAAGAAATTGATTTTAACAGTTTGACTGTGGTTTGGGGTGCAAAAGAACTCCCATGATTGCTGTTATCATTCTGTCATTAGTCTATAAATTCTTCAGGACATTCTTAAATAAAAATGGTAAAATTAAGGGTTTGATTTTATAGCATGTTATATAGGCTTTCCAGATTGAATGCTCCCCAAGGATTACTCATTCATGTGGACATTGGTACTTCTAAGTCCCCCCGCCCTTAAGAAAGTTGGCATGATATTAGGTGTGGGTGAACCCCACCTTGTTCCCAACTTGCATCAGAATCTTTCATAAATACAGTGACCTATAAAGACACACTAGTGATACTACTAATAAAAATACCTAGGAAAGGGTTTGACTTTATATGAACCAGTCTGAATCTGACCCATCCCTGTCCATTCACACACGTCCCACAAGCCCACTTTCTATCCACTCACCTTCCAGGCCACCAGCCCCCAGTTATCTTGCCCTTTGCTCAAAATCCCACTCACTACAACAGCCAGTGTGGAGCTAGACTGGGGCTCAGGGGATCTGGGTTCTTGTCCTCACTTGGTCATGAAGCTCACTGGGTGACTCTGGACCAGTCTCCAACTCTCACCCTAACTTGGCTCACAGGGGTTTTGCGAGAGTAAAATGGAGAAAAGCCTCGGGCTCCTTGGCAGAAAGGGGAATATAAATGCAATAAATACATAAATGGGCGACTGCTAACCATTTTCCACCACCCTCCTAGTAGACGCATCTTGCCCATGAATGAGGTCTGAGTGAAGGAGCAGACCCTAATGAGGACAGTAGGCTTCTCAAGGAGGCCATGCTGTTGGAGGATCAAAATGCCCTGATTGTGCAGTTCTTGTCTGGCACTACTTCAGACATCTTGGCATTCCGCTTGTGAGGGTACCAGGAAGGGGTGGAGCAGAAACGCCCCATATGAAGCTGCCCAGCTGGAGCCACAACATGCATGTGGTCCATGCATATGATGGAGCACATGCATGTGGTCCACGTTGGACAGTTCCTCTAAGGACTGACTCTCACAGTACCACAGGCTTCCTGTGCTACGGAGGCATGTCCTCTGTGCAACAACCTATTTGTCTGCCTTGAGCTGTGTGAGTCCCCTTCTGAGGGTTCATTTCTTCAGAATGACACCTTCCTTCCATGAAACCTCCCTTCTTCGTGTTTGCAGAGGGGTTGTCACCTAGGATCCATGTACCTGGCAGTGCATTTTCACACTCACAGCTGTAGAAACATGCAGTTGGATGGAGCCTTGCAGGCCATGAGGTCCAAAGACTTGCTCAGTGTAAGATTCAAGTCACCCATCCAAATTTCAACCCAGCCCGACCCTGCTTAGCTTCCAAGATTACGCAGGACTGGACACTTTAGGCTAAATCAGCAACCAGCACACAGAGAGAAAGGTGGGGGGGAGCAGCCCCCAAACAAGTTTGTAGTAAAGGCTCTTTCTAAGGGGGTGTGTAGGGGTGAGTCTGGGGCAATTGTTGGTTCTTTTCTTATCCTTTTTATTTATTTAAAATATTTCTACACTCTTCAAATTATCATTAATTCTCTCAGTACGGATTACAGAAAGCAAATATATCAAAATAACAAAAACTGAAGGCATTTAAAAAGAGTCATCTGCAGTAACAGTAAAAGCTGTCAGGCATGTGTGGCAAACAATAAGCAATGCGACACAATGCAACACAATGCATAACAACAGCTAATCCACCTGTGCCAAAACAATTAAGAGTCAATATTAAAATAATCAATGGTTAAAATGGCAAGAAAATGAAGTCTTGACATATCTCCGAAACAGGCATATCTCCCTGGAGAGCACAGATGGGGCACCACAGCCCAGAATGACCCTCCCCTTATAGCCACCCTCTTGACTTCCTTCAAGGTGATCTAAGATGATTGAAGGGTCCAGGCAGGTGTGCATGGGAGAAGACGCCCTTTTAGACATCCAGGCCCTAATCCGTTTTGGGCTTTATGCATTAGCACGAGCACCTTAAAGCAAGCGTGGACTTCACCTAGTAGTCATTGCAGATGATACATCACCAGGTTTTTATTTTATTTTATTTTATTTTATTTTATTTTATTTTTTATTTATTTATTTATATTGCGATTTATATCCTGCCTTTTTCCTATAAAGGGCTCAAGGCAGCTTACATCATCTCTCCACCTCCATCATATCCCCACAACAACAACCCTGTGAGGTAGGTTGGGCTGAGAGTCTGTGACTGGCCCAAAGTCACCCAGTTGGCTCCATGGCTGAGCGGGGACTCGAACCCAGATCGTCTGAGTCCCATTCCCACGCTCTTAAGCACTACGCCACACTGGCTCATTTCTGCTTATCTCTGTCAACAGATGAGCTGCCCTGTTCTGTACCAACTGGAGTTTCTGGACCAGTTTCAAGGACAGCCCCATGTAGAGCACATTGCAGTAGTCTAAATGTGAAGTCACCTGCGCATGGATTACCATTGCTAGATTTTGCCTGTCCAGATAATGACACAGTTGAGAAATCAACTGAAATTGATGGAAAGCACTCTTGGCCACAGATGCCACTGAGACTCCAGAGACAATTCCAGGTCCAGGAGCATCCTCAGGCTCTGCACTCTGTCTTTTTTTTGTGGGGGGCCAAAACAGGGCAGATAGCATCCTCCTGGATCAGGGTTCCCCCCACCAATAGTTTAATGACTCTGGAATGGTTAAAAAAGAAAGAGAAAGAGGTTGGGAAAGAGGTTTATGTGGGATCACCTAGCATACCTTCTAAAATCTCATTTTTGTAGTTTTAAGAAAGTTCCATATCGTGCTATCTGTATTTTATTTACTGACTTATCTAGACTTATAAATATTTGAGTAACATTTGGTCTGGATAAAAATCTTTCCCGGCAGCTCATTGCAAATACACTTTTTGCTCCGGAGACAATAGCAATCAGATAAATTAATATTGATTCGTGAGAAAATACTTTCTTTTTAAAAAGACAACCCTTTTACTAAATGGTGGTTTTTTCTGTATTTGTGAAGCAAAATTATGAATTTAAAGAACAAGGAAATAGTTTCTCATGGTTTTCCCTGAGAAACTAATTATGGACAAAGTAATGCAATTGGTGTGTTTGTGTTATTTTCTGTTAAATAGCACATCTAGCAAAAATCCTGAAAGGGGGAAATCAGTCATTTAGACCCTTCATGATGCCTGGAAATACAAAACCTTAAATAGAGGATGGAGAATTCTGGTCTGTTGAGCCTAACCGGGCCCATGGAGCTTGTCCATTTCAGTCCATGGTGCTTCCTTGGCTTCCTCCAAGGAATCTACAGATCAGAGACAACAGTGGGGATGTTGTCAAGGGAGGATGTTTAGCTTGTACTGGGAAGAGCCCCCTGCCCCGAACACTGGCTCAGTCCTTCCACTGGTGGGGGTGCAGTGTAGACAAACTGGTCCCAGCCAGACTAGCAGTGAGGAACTGGTGCGCATATGTCTCCTTTCCCACTTCCTTGTTAAAAAGATAGGATGGAGTGTGCGCATTTGGTTTTTTTCTGCGTTAGCTTAACTGCATATCAATATGTCTTGTCAACCATAAGCTGTGATCAATGGTCTGTTCAAGCAAAACTCATGGTTTGAAGTTGGTTTGGTTCAAGTAAAGCATGGTTTTGCTAGCCGGCACTGGTTGTGCATCTAAATTAGGCGAAACCAACCCAACATCCAGAGGCTACATGAAAACTTGAGCCACTCTCAGTGTGGCCTGCAGAGTCATGAGGACCCCACCCCAGAAATTGGGAAATAGGTAGGTTTTCTCTTGCTAGCACTAGTGCAGAAAACCTTGTTTTTATCCCCAGTCTCTCACCAGTGATAAGGGAAACGTTTCTCTTATTAGCACTAACATTAGCAAGAGAAGCTCCCATCTCCAGTGTGTGTAGGGAGACGAGAGGCTGAAAAGGCTGTGTGCGCCTTCCCTAACTCAATGCACAATCGCAACCACTGCCTTCAGAATTGCTCACCTGTTCTAGCAACAAGGGAGACATGAAATGATTAAACTTACCAAAGCTGGGAAATAGAGTCAGATTTAGGTTGCAATTCTGTTACCACTTCCCTAGGATTAAGCCATATGGAAGTATGAGTGAGTAGATATATTAGGATTGGGCTGTTAGAAATACTAGGTCCTTCATTCTGTCTCCACCCTCTGCAGTTAAAGTCAGGACCATCAGTACATGGGTGGGCAGAAAATACATTAAGAAATGCAAGCAAACTTTAGAAAATTTCTTAGGTTCATCATCCTTCCATCCTGCCCTTCTGCCCCCATTCAGCTACTTTAGAGATGAAGGGTTGTCAACTATGTGTGTGTGTGTGTGTGTGTGTAGTTAATTTTCACCCTCTTCCAATCTGTGTATTTTGACTGCAGATGAGCCTTAAGCATTTCAGGCCAGCGTGCTGACACGTGCATGTGAGCATTCTTGCACTCATTTTTTATGACGTGCTTGTATGGCACAGAACAGAAAGGACATCCCTCCTTCTTCAATCCCATTTTGTGACTATGACATTGCTTTATTAATTTTACTATTAAGCTATACGTTGAACATGTCCGATTTCATCCTTAATTGATTTTGCCAAGACTTCTTAAAACATCAGTTTAAAACTAGCCAGTTTTTCTGCAAACTAAACTTCCTTTTGCTTTTGCGTGATGCAGATTTTGTATTTTTCTCTAGCAAGTGTTTTGCTGAGTGAGCAAAGGCACTGCCTCTTTAAGTGTTTAACAGTAATTGGTTCATGTCCTGGTGTTCATTGAAAATCCTAGACATTTCATGTAAAATCTTCTTAATGAGGGGATGAATTTTTCATTCACATTAGAAAGCTCACTCTGACAAACAATTTCTAAATAAAACTTTGGCGGTATGACATCCCATATTGGACTTGACAAAGAGGACAGGTGCATTAGAATAAAACTATGGCGATCCTTCAAGCTGTCAGCCATGAATATTTTATTTCTTAATGAATCATCTTTGCAAAATGAACTTTCTTGTTGTAGTGTCAGTGCCATTTACAACCAAAAAAAGGGGGGAAAGAAAAAAAAGAAAAGAAGACTTGCTCCTTTTAAAAGGTGAACTCCTTAAAGATGCTGATGCTAGCAAAAAAAGGCTTAACCCCAGAAGAGACGGTTAAGAAATGACATATTATCGTGCTCTTCCCACCCCTCCAAACTGCTTGGAAGTTAATGCTGCTGCATTTTGCAGTTTCATTATCAATAAAGTTGATCATTGTTTTTATTAGTGTTGACATGCAAAGTCACAACACACCTGCCTAATTAGTCTGTCAGGGTTTTCCTCAGTAAAGTACAAGAAGTTAATTGAGTGCTTATAGATGGTGGGAGATTGGCATCCCTGCCGACAAGGCACCAGTACTCAGCCATAAATGCGGTGGGAAAGAAGCATGAGTTGCAGCAGTTCGAATTATCCCTTCCTCTCCTGACATGAGTGACGGGCCTCCCCATTAGTGCTAAGGGGGCTTGCCGTTTCCCCCTACAGGTTCGTTTTTATGCCTCTGGTCGGGAAATTGTCAAGTAGGTGCCAGATTCAACGGGTGTGATGCACAAATGCTTGGCAAACTGTTCTTCCTTCAAAGAGCAGTTTTGTGTCTATTCTCAAAATATATTAGATCCGAATGAAACAACTCGTTATAAAATTTCCCATCACACTTAAACCATTTGTCATATTTTGACAGATTTTCATTTTTTAAACATTTTACTCCTAAGCATTAGGGACTCTGGAGTGAATGCTCTCTGGAGTTTTTGACCTGATAGCCCAAAATCGTGGAATGTCCTATTCCCAGAAGACATTATCCATATGGAGAGCCTCCTGCATCCATAGGGCCAGGGTGGCCTGCCGCAGGAGTCATTCCCCTTTCTCCCTCTCACTGCACAGATCTCAGTGTGAACAGAGGAGGTTTCCGGAACTTGGTTTGCAGAATTCTACTTTCTGTCAGAAGAATGTCAAAATGCACAAATGGATTAACTAGTGCACACTAACGGTCAAGACTTCTCCTTTGCTGGTTTGCTTTGCAAGAGTGAAATATAGAGCACAAAGAGGGACTGGTGTACAGGCACATTTTGAGGGGTATGTGCCCCCACGCAGAGTCCACAACTGGAGGCAGCTGGGTGATCCATATCCAAACCCATTCTAACAATGTTCATCTCCACCAGGGATGGGTTTTTAGTTAAGCAAATGGATTCTAATGATCCTTCAAGACCATTCTATGCATTAATGGCCCTTCAAAATCCTGTGCATTACAGCAGGGGATATACTGTTGCTGGGAAATGGAGTCAGCCTCCCACCTGATGTAGGGATGTCAGCTGAGTTTAGGCAAACATGGAACTCAAGGATGGGCCGGTGGCATCAGCGTCCCTCTCAATGGAACGCGTTGGTGTCCTCTCCCTGTGAGTTCTCATTCTGCTACATCACAGGTAGCTGTGAGCCATCCATGAACTGGTGGTTAACTGCTCATAGCTTGCAAGCAAAATCTTGTCTTTTTGAAATGAATGAAATGTCTTTTTCATTCCAGCTCCTAAAATGTGTGTTGGGAAGTGACCTAAACCTACATCAATAATGTGTCATTTCCAAAGTGGCTAGCATAACTGTACCTTTTTAAATCTATTACGAGACCACTTTTAAAGTGTCTTCACAACATATTGCACCTCTGCATCTTAACATGAATTCAAGAACAAGAATGTGAAAAGAGCCAGGATGGATTTTCAATAGGAGATGGCTTCAGCTGCAGTGAAAAGCATGCATTGGTCTTTACCCCCCAAAGCCTCTCATCAAGTGGGTGTTTTAACTTCTCTCCCATTGTGGTGTTTTTGTGTCATGACCTGGCGAGTAACTGATCCACACATTTGGCATAATGGGAAAGCCTCTCGTTTCTGAATGACTTCAGCGCCTCTTCCATGGGCAATGCAGTGGCGGTAAAGAGCCCCACCGTTTTTGTGAATGGTGTCTGTAAGTACTAGGATTCTATATTCTGACAGTATTTCTAATGTTTACTTGAAGCTTATATTTGAATGCAAGATATTTGCACTAGAGCCAAAATATTCAGAGCAGATTTAACTATTCTCAGGGTCCACTTATCCTCCAACTTCAATTTAGTACCAATTATAAGTAGGGATGGTTGAATATGTGCTGTTTGGCTCTCTGATTTTTTCTGAGCTCCTCCTCAAAGTTCAGTTCATCTTGTTAATATTCCAGAATATGAGCATCTTTTTAATGCACCTTTTCAGTTAAGAAAAATGTCCGTTTTTGAAAGTGTGCCTCCAAAATGTGCGTTTTCTCCATAGCCTAAAGCAACTATGGCAACTAAAAGAATATATTGAGAAAAATACTTTTTTTTTGGCTTGCTTTCCAAAAGCAAAAAAGGTGGTTGACAGCTGAATAACTATTTGAAAAGTAAAATGTTAATATTAATGACAGACAACCAAATTAAAAATATTACATTAATTATAGGTAGCTAAAAATCATCATGGACTCCAAATTTTTAATACTGTAAACATGATGTTTCTAAGCCCTTGGTGTTGAATAACCTTCCCACAGTTAATTATGATCCAGTTTAAGATAAAAATCATAACTAGTTTTAAGGCAAAAAGAAATGATCCATGGGAAGTACTGGTTAGAATGCTGGAGTCAGACTACTATTATAAATAATATATTTATTTATTTATATTTAATGCAAATATAATTAATTATTATTTATTATTATAAATAGTTCAGACTTGAATGGACATGTGATCTGTTCCAAGATTCTTTGAGAAAAAAATAAATTTAATTAATTTTAATTAAAACATTTCTATGCCGTCCTTTGCAACAAGCCTCAGGATGGCTTAATTAAAAAAGAAATAACAACATTAAGTCCTGTGAAGGCTTCCAGCCATGTAAATCAGAGTGGTAACTCAACTGGATGCACAGTTTGTATGCACATCTGTATGTGTTTGCTTCAATGTTTCTATGCAGCCTTTTAGCCACATCTGTTTTTTGCATGCATCTGGCCCTGTTCACAGACGGAGTGAATATGAGGTAGAACTGACTGGTCAACACACACAGGGCTGTGAAGGGGAGGAAGGGACACCCACGCAGCCTCTCCCCTCGCCTTGCTGTGCTTTGATGCTTCCAGTGGTTATCCCCAGCTCTCAGTTCTGATATGAATGCTGGTGTCCGAGTGTGGTGCAGGGACACAACCGGCAGAAAGTGGGATTTGTATGATGGCAGAAAAGTTAAACACAGGCTTGCACTTCTTGGTGGCACATGCATCCCCCACCCGCACTTGCTGTGACATGTCCGGATAAGCTGTGCTGAAACCCACAGGAGTCACAAACTGGTTGAACAGAGTCCACTTGTATGCAATTCCAGTTCCACATGATCTCAGATTAAATACACCCGTTTCTAGAAGACCCCAGAGTGTATTGGAGGGAATATCTAGACAAACGGTATCATGATCACCAAAGAGCTGTCGAAACAACTCTGGGACTGCAGAAGCACCAGTCAGGTTGGGTTGTTAAAAATATTCCAGATCACAGCCTCTCCCAGAGCCGTTCGTACAAAATGAAAAGTGATGGCTCAACTGTTATCCTGCCTGGAGAAGGCCTTTTGCCAAACCCTGTGACAGAGTAAGGCGGACATATGTCAGAGAAGCAACCAAAAGGCAATGAACTCTGGAGTTGGAGCTGGAGAGACCCATGGCAGAGATGGGAGAAACTGTCCTTGAGACACCCATCAGCCAGACCCTCTGAAAAGCCAGGTTTTGTGAAGAGTAGTAAGAAGAAAGTCATTGTTGAAATAAATCCCCATCAAAGTCCATATGGAACGTGTGGGAGGCAGAGCAAACATGTAGGAAAGGGTTCAAAGCCGACCCTGAGAGCACCATCCCCAGGTGAAGCATGATGGAGCAGAGTCATGGCGTGATGGTGCTCTTCCTTGGCAGAGACTGGGAACCTGGTCAGGATTGCGACCAAGATGGAGGGAGTCGAATACAGGGCAGTTCCAAAGGAACTAGTCCACACAGCCAGAGTAGCACTGCCATTATTTCAAAGCAAGAACCTGAATGTCTCACAGAACAGTCCAGTCAAAGCCCAATCCAGACTTCAATCCTATTGAGAAAACTTGCTGCTCACCAGTGGAACCCACTGAATCTGATAACTGGAACACTCTTGCCAGGAAACATGGGCCAATGTCGTAGGGTTCAGATGCGTAAAGCAGATGCACAAAGCTCACAGCTATAATTGCTGCCCAAAGTGCTCCTACCAAGAATTGACTCAGAGGGATACAAAAACTGATGCAATCAACAAGTGCCAGTTTGTTTGTTTTTTCTTAAGCTTTGTGTCATCATAAGATATATATATTGCACCATCCCAGTGTTGAGTATCAAGTGTACATCAAATGGTAACAGTGTTGCTTAAATCCATTTCCGTTTCTAGACTGTATCACTACAAAATGTGGAACAGCTAAAGGGGCAAATGCTTCTGAAAGGCTCTGTCAATTTGGGCAAAGCTTTGGCATGCTTTATATCTTTCCTTCAGCTGGGTGGCGATATAGATGAACAGGGTAGGTATCTAAACCCCCACCAACATTTCAGGTGATGTACAAATGCAAATGTCATGACTTAGGTTTCTTCCCTTCACACATTCAGAGCCACAGACCTTTCTTTTAAACGGTTCTTCATTGACCCAAGCATTTTCCATAAGCACAAACATCCAGAAGGCTTCTCGTCCTTGAACCCAATCTAGTCTTCAGTTCTAGGAACTCTCCTTAGGGGTACATATGCCCCTGCCCCTTTTGGGAAGAAAGATGCTTGCTCTCCTCATGCCAGTCTTCTCACTGGGCCACCCTCCTCTGCCAGCATCACATCATGGGACTGAGAACAGTGCCCACCCTGCCTGTCCGGGAGGAAACTCCTCTGCTCTCCCCCTTCTGATAGCTGGATATCTGAGGCTGCCTGAGCACCTGGGAGGCTGGCCTTGAGATAAGCCCCTTCACTCCTCTCATCTCAGCATCTGGAACTGGCCCACCTTCCGAGGCTCCCCCTCCCCTGAGCCCCAATCAGAAGAGAACATGTGCCAAGAGCAACTGCGATTCTCACTCTTGACATCAAACTACCATTTACTGAACAGCAGTTGTAACTACTGCTAGCACTGTTTGGCTGTGAATTCTTCGGGCATTATTGCTTTGCCCCACCCCCACCCCCAAAATTATTCTTTTTATATAGATATATTTGAAACTATGATGACTGAAGCTTTTAGTTACTTTTTTACTCAGTAACTTACCTCTAATCCACCCTAGAGGTAAAAACACTATTAAAATACTAAAGGATGTTGTGGGTGAGCCATATAGTATTCCAAAGGAAAGCATATAGATTTGGCATGATTTCTGTGTATATGCAACAGAGGACTTTATGACTCAGTTTGAACTTCCCTCTGAAATAAGCAATGTGTTTGAATTTCTACATGTCCTTTGTGCTGTTTCTAAGCTAATGGTCTTATTAATGCTTCCATCCTCCTCTCTCCCGACCTCTACCAACCATACAAAGTACTAATCAAATGAACTTATAAAAGATGGTTCTTTATTAAATTATTTTTATAATGAGTTCCTGTTACCAAGAAATACAGTGTTAAAAAGGTGATATCACTAAACTAAATTAGCATAAGGCACACTGGACTGATAGAAGTTACTGGATCTTAATCAATAGCAATAGGATTACACCTATGCAGCAATTATAAATTATTTAAAACAGTACCCCTAGGTTACTGACTACTTGCCTTTAAATTAAATTCCCTGTCAATAATTGATGCAAAGAATTAATGTGAGAACACCTTCAGTTACTGAAAACTTTTTAAGGTGGCATAAAATATTGAACTGTTGCCTGTCATTAGCAGGTAGCTTGTCTCTTTTGTGTAACATCCTTCTTTGCTAAATTGGCCAAGAAGGACCTCCGGAGCATGAAAAATGGCTAATGATTCTTCTAGGAATGTTGACATAGAAACACATCAATTTCAAGTAGGAGAGACATGTCAAAGATCCGATGGATCTGGAGGTTACTGAATCGCTTAAATCAGGTGCTTACAGGTGCACTTTGGGAAACCACAGTCATTCCTTAATTCAAAATGAGGCTCATTTGCACCACCGTCCAGTTTTACTTCTTTGGCTTGCTCGGAGGACATGCAAAAGTTTTCCCAGAGCATTTCTGAACATGCATCAATGGTGTTGTGAAGTAACCAGAGCCCTGTCCTTGCATAGTGACACCCCAGCGTCTTGGGGGACTTTATGTTCCTTCCAGGCCTGCATTACTCAGGACTTTACGGCCACCATCTCAAACATGGTCCTAAGATGAAACCTGCACATGTGACAGAACACACACTGGATCTGGTTTTCTGCACTGGACTAAGAGGAAAAGATTTGTGATTGAGGAGGCAGTATGGACTCAGTTGGTGTGGAGGAATCATTACTTTATCCCTTTGAACCTTTAGGATGCCTGTAATCACTACAGGGGTGGCGGACTGAGGTGGATGTTCTGGCTGATTGCTCTGACACTTTGATAGGGGGGAATCTCTGGGGGATTTTCCTGCAGGTTTAGCTGGCAGTCCTGCCACACCTTGGACCTCTGGCTGAAATGAGTGACCTCAGCCATTGGATACTCCCACATTTTCTCAACCCAGTCATCGAGCTGTGCTGCCTCCTTGGTATTCTGAGGCATCATCATCGTCATCGCCCTCACCATCATCATCTAGGCTACCATTCATGACAGGAGCCCTGTCAAGATGGTTTACCCAAATAAAATCTCACAAATTAGTAATGAATAATTAAAAATCATACCAACAATGTACACCAACAATGAAATATCTGGCCTAAACAGTACTGAAACCCTACAGCACAATTGCCACTGCAGATGTGAACAAAATAGTAATCTAAAGCAAGGGCAGGTCAGAGTAAACAAATAAGTCTCCAGGGCCTTCCTGAAAGCCTGCAACAGTGGAGGCCAAATGGTGGGACAAACATGCTCAAGCCCAATTAAGAACGCCTAAGAATTTAGTTTTATTCTATGCTGGCAATGGCAGCAAAGGAATCAAATTTCATCACTGTTGCACCAGCTTAATGTTATCGAACGGAGGTTTTTGTTGTGGTTGCAGGGCACCATGAAGTAGGGCCTGGAGTCCCTTGAGGTTTACTGTGGCCAACTTGCTGGACATTCTGTGGATAAAGGCAGTTACTTATCCATGTTACCATGGGGGTCATTGTTATAGAATCAGAGATGGGCAGAGCTAGTGCACCATCTAGTTGTGTTAGTATAGATTAATTTCAGTGTGTAGAAGCTGAACAACCAGCATGGAAGACTGAGAATGATCATCTTGGCTTGTGAGAGCAGCCAGGGCTGGGTATTTGAATCTATGGGTAGGTAGTACCTCCTGAAGGAATGGTTTCGACTCCACAGAGCAGCTGTGAGCCATTGTGGAAACTAAATGCAGATTTCACGATTTCTCGTAATGTTCAGCATTGGACTTGCCATTCCTGGGCAAAATACTAGAGTGTGTGGTAACTCTGCAATTTTAGTTGGTGCTCAGTAGGTCTGGGAAAGTGAAATTCCACTAAAGAAATTGCTTCTTTAGTTAAAATGTATTACTTGAATATTTCTGACGATGGAAATGACCTTCATGTACCAGGAAATGTAACTGGCTTTCGTGATGCCCCATCCAGCCCTAGCTTTGCATCAGCAAGCACATGCTTGCCTGCAGTTGTTCAAGGACCCTGTGCACCTTCTGTGGGTCCAGTTCATGACACTGGGAAGTCCCATCCGCTGACATGAGCTGATCACGCGACGCACCGTCCAGACGGTCGGCCAAAGCACCTATGAGTCTCCGAGGAAAGGGGAGGATGTGGGGCAGGCTAACAGTGGAAACCCACAGCAGGCCCCTCTGCATTCGCTAGGGCTTACTCTCAGGTAAACATGCCTAGGATTTCACAGCCTGAATCTCCCCACTCCCCCATGGGCATAGTGTGGCATAATATATGGCTTAAAGAAGATATATTTAGATGTAAAGGCCAGTCATACCTATCTAATAGATCAAATAAATCAGTTTCAGAAATCCTTCAGTGCATTTTATGATTCAACTGTTATGGTTAACAAGCTGCCCACTAGTTTCTCAAGCATTATAAAACCCTGTTATAAAACAGTGATAGGTATTTTGGAGCAAAGGGCTTGACTCACTCGAGGTGATTAGTCAGCCATGTGTTTGCATTTTGGTTTAACTAAATTTATTTCAACTGCTGTTTCCCACAGCGCGTGCACACACACACACACACACACACCCATGATGCTTTCTCTCATCCTCTGAGAGTCAGTTTACAAGCTTACATCAGCTACGTTAGAATGTGAGTTCAGGGGATCTGTTCTGTGTTCACATTCTGAGTGATTTTCTGGGCATAGGCATTCTAACTTACTGCACAGGGAATGTTACAGAATCATAGAATAGTAGAGTTAGAAAGGGCCATGCAGGCCATCGAGTCCAACCGCCTGCTGTCGCAGGACACCACGTTACACCGTCCCACTCAGAGGGCTGCCCAGTTTCTTTTTTAATGTCTCCAGGGTGGGTGAGTCCACCACCTCTCCAGGCAGCCGGTTCCACTCTAATACTGCTCTGACAGCGAGGAAGCTTTTCCTGATGTCCAGCCTGAATCTGGGTAGTTGTGGCTTGAAATGATTATTCCATGTCCTGGACTCTGGCATCAGCAAGAACAGATCGTGTTTTTTTTTAAATAAATTTTATTATTTTTTCTAGAAACTAACATTAAAAGCATCAATCATTTAAGACATCAGACATACTGGGTCAGTATCTCACTCTTTTTAACAGTCCATAACCATATTCAAATCTACGCATAGTCCCGTTTCTCTAGCCAATAGTAAGGAGTTCCAAGTTTGATAGAAATATGTATCCTACTTCTCCTTCAGAGACAAGGTCAATCTGTCCATTTCTGCTCAGTCCAAAATCTTTTTTAAGATCAGTTCTTCAATAGGTGGCTCTTCACTCCTCCAGTGTTGGGCAAATATAATCCTCGCTGTAGTAATTACATGTAGAATCAGGTATATAGCTTGTAGCAAGAAGAGATCTTGACGATCCTCTTTATGACAGCCTTTGAGCTACTTATAGGGTGATATCAATTCCGATTTATGGAAAGCGCTCGCCAGAGAGGTCTGCCTGGTGCCGTCGTTATTTGTTTTTTGGCGCCAGGGGAAAACCTTTTTATTTAAACATCATTTTAATTGCTAATATTATTTATTTATTTCACATCTTTGGCCAGGTCATCTCAAATTATATTGTATTTATATTGTTATTATTTATTTATTGTTGTGAGCTGCCCCGAGGCTTCGGCAAATGGGGCGGCATAGAAGCTTCCTAAATAAATAAATAATAAATAAATAAATAAATAAAAATATCATGTCCCCCCTCGGTCTTCTCCTCTCAAGGCTGAATGCCCAGTTCTCTCAGTCTCTCCTCGCAGGGCAGTGTTTCCAAACCCTGGATCATTTTTGTTGCCCTCCGCTGGACCCTTTCTAATTTACCTGCATCTTTCTTGAATCTTGGTGCCCAGAACTGGACACAGTGTTCCAAGTGGGGTCTGACTAGTGAGCAGTATAGAGGAATTACTACTTCTCAAGATTTGGAAGTAATACTTCCATTAATGCATCCCAAAATAGCATTTGCCCTTTTGGGTGTTGCATTGCATTGTTGGCTCATGTTTAGCCTATTGTCCACAATTACTCCAAGATCTTTTTCTTTTTCAGTTCTGTTGAACCATGTAGTCCCTATCTTTGGTTGCTTTTTCATAGGTGGAGGACTTGGCACTTGTCCTTATTGAAACTCATTCTGTTGGTTTCATCCCAGAGTTCAAGTTTATCAAGATCACCCTGGGTCTTCATTCTGTCTTCTAGGGTGTTTGCTATTCCACCCAGTTTTGTATAATCAGCAAATCTGATTATCTTTCCTGGAATTTTTTTCAGAGATTGATGTCTCAGTAACTGGTCTTAGTTCCCAGGTTCATCTTTTTTCCTCCTTTTTGAATATTAGGAACAATATTAGCCCTTCTCCAGCACTTCTGGCACTTCTGTTTTCCAAGAGTTATCGAAGATGATAGCCAGTGGTTCTGAGTGTTCCTCCACTAGCTCTTTTATGCCTCTGGGATGGAGTTCATCAGCCCCTGGAGATCTGAAAGTGTCTATTCCACCTAGGTATTCCTTGACCATTTGTCTGTCAATCCTGGGCTGCCATCTCTCACTTCCAGCTTGAACTTCCTCTTGATTGCAGATTTCCTTGTGGGAGAAGACTGAAGCAAAGTAGGAATTGAGCACCTCTGCCTTGTCCTTGTCATCTGTTATCACTCTGCCATCCACTTTAAGTAGCTGGACACCCTTCTCTTTCTCATGTCTTGTGTTCTGGATGTATCCAAAGAAGGCTTTCTTGTTGTGCTTCGCATCCCTTGCTATTCTTAGTTCATTTCCTGCTTTAGCCTTCCTGATGCAATTCCAGCAATTCCTTGCTATTTGTTTATATTCTTGTTTTGTGACCTGGCCCTGTTTCCACTTCCTGCACGCATTCTGTTTTTCTTTTCGACTGTCACTTAATCCTTTGTGGAGGCACGTGGGCTTCCTCTGCTGTCTTCTACACCTTCTTCTTGATGGAATTGTTCATAGTTGTGCTTTGAGGATCTTCTTTTTCAAAATGTTCCTTTTGGGCACCTTTCCTCTTAAGGGTGTGTTGCCATGGCACTTCGCTTATCGTTTTTCTGAGATTGTTAAAGTTGGCTTTCTTGAAGTCCAGGATGCTTGTTTGGCTCCAGTGATCCTTTGGCTCCTTCATAACTGAGAATTCAAGTGTCACATGGTCACTTTCCCCCAGAGTTTCCATGGTTGTTATTTTGTCCACCAAGCCATCCCTGTTAGTTAGTATTAAACTGAGGATAGCTGATCCTCTCCTACCTTCCTCTACTTTCTGCTGGAGAAAGTTGTTGGCAACACATATCAGGAATCTCTTGGAGGGGCCATGCTTGGCAGAATTTGTGTCCCAGCATATGGTGGGGAAATTGAAGTCCCCCATGTCAACTTCTTTCAAGGAGCTTTGTGTCAATGTGGATTCAGCTGTTCACTGGGAGTGTGAGGGAAGAGAAATTTCACCCATATCCTGAAGTGGTGGTCAGATGGCAGATGTCTCAATTTTGTGTTTGCATCCCACAAATGTGTTCTTGCAAAGTGTAAACTGGGATCAGTTGGACCAGGCCTGGCATCAGGGTAGACCTGGTGGGACAGCCTCCTCTCGCCACATCCTGCCCTGAGATGGCAGGTGCAAAGCAGAGCTGAGCACCAGCCCAGCTCTCATTCAAGAGTGCTGCACCTGCAGCCACAGCAGCTCCCCAGCTCTGGTCCGCATTTTCCTAGGGAGCAATAGCATTTTGGAACAAAGTTCTGTTCCCATTCAGAAGCACTGCTGACCCTAGAAAACTTTTCAATGATGACCTAGGAGAATTTTCAAGGAGAGGGGAGCCTGTGAAGGAGGAGCAGGAAGTGGTTGTGGTGGTGGATAGAAGAGCAAATTAGTGGGAGAGATGTTAGCGCAAAACAGTGATGGAGGATGTGGAGGCAATTGGCAAGTGAACTGGTGGCCAAGGAGGAGGCAGAAGTTGGTAGGTGAGTAACTGGTAGTAGAAGTTGTGGCAGGTGGTCGTAGTAGAGTAGGAAGTCCCTGAAATGGAGGAGGCAGCCAGTCCATTGGCAGCACCACAACTGACCCCCTCCCTGAACTCTTCAATAAAACACCATGTGTGTTCAGCAAAAAACCATGCATTCTTTGGACAAGAGTTCTTTGTAAAACAGAGGTGGAAGAAGAACCAACCACAGGCATTTTGGTTCAGACCAACATGGAGGCACCAGCTTTTTCCATAGCTTCTGGGCATGAGAGCAGGTGCTCCTCGTATCCATCCTTCTTGATGGATAGCTTTGTTCCTCAGGTCACAAACGGAGTCTCCTTCATTTCCAATTTTTTTTTTTTTTTTTTGCTGAAGACCATAGGACCCTTGACTTTTCCACACCCCTTTCCCAGTAACCTATCAACCTGATTTAGACATAACAAAAACCCATGGTTTGGAAGATTGGTTCCATTCGGACGCACACCTTAGACTCTCACGTTGCTTACTCCCCTTCTCTCCCACAATCACAAAGGAAGAAGATAAGAAAATTCTATTTGTGTTTCCGAACAACCACAGTTTCCCAGGGAAACAAAATGAGCAACTGTAGTTGGTTCCAGATCTTGACCAGAAGTTTCCCATTTCCTGCTGTTGTGTACAAAGGGAGTGTGTGGAGGATTGTCTGAATGTAGCCATTCACTCTTCGTCCTGAATGACTGCAGCTGCTGATGCACCCATATGTCAAAATCCTGTCCATAAGCCCAGTGGACTTTGAAAAGCATGCAGTGAACTGGAACTGTTCTCCATTTCCAGGATTCAGTCCTCTGGTGTGGAGCAGGTAAGAAATTTAACAGATGGTCTTCTGGTAGTGATCCATTAGTGACATCTTGATCACAATTGATTACATATGAACATAACACTCCTTGTGATTCATGGTATGGATTTTAAGTAACTTATGAAAAATGCTTCATATAAGATATTTTTAATCTGCTACTTTATTGTTGTCTTTAATTCTTTGTATATTTCCTGCATTTGGCTTATACAGTCAAATTATGCAGTTAAACATTCACAAATGAGATCAAATGGTGAGGCCCTTTCCCCCCCCCTAAGTAACAGTTATAAGTAATATTGGAGAACATAGAAATAATGAGAAAATCAAGAAGAAAATTGGTGCAAATCCTTTCCTTCTGAAAGGAAAGAGGAGCACAAAGTAAATCAAATTACTGAACCCAGAAGGGATGCTATCGCAAATTGAGCTCCACAAAGGCTGTTTTCCTTTACGGTAGAGAAGGTGAAGAAGGTATAGCTATAGTTGTGCTACTAATTGACATGAGTTGTTGAAAGCATCCCTCCCTAATTCACAGCCCACATATTTGCCATTAAGGATCACTGTTGATCTTTCAGGCTCCCTGAATATTCTCCTCTCCTCCTTCATATGCATGTATGCGGTAGACTCTTTAACACACGTATAGAGCCGTCTTGTGCGGGCACAGCTGCAAAGCTGTGTATGCGTTTGTGCAACCTTGAGTTGATTCTGCGTGCTGCCCTGAGGAGGCTTGTGGCAAGGGGCGGCCTATAAATTTCCAAATAAAATAAAATAAATAAAGCTACCTTCATGTGAGGAAATGTCACCGGAAAAGAGGCCTGCGTTTAACAATCTGTCAAAAGCATAAATATTAAAATTGTTTGTGCTGTGTAGGAATACTGTTTCTAGAAAACAGCATTTTGCACCATACATGTTGATGACTAAATGTCTCCTGCGATTTAATTCTCGGAACTGAGGTTAATGGGGCTTGTTTCCATTTTGTCACCTCAGTGGCAGGCTTGCACGGAGAGGACGTGCGGTTCTGAAACGTGGGTTTGTAACCAGCATGAAAGTCCCATCGGCAGCAGAATCCTGTCCCTATCAGAGGCTGTGGCCTAACCAGACTCTTCCCATAACTCGGGGCTGGGGTTTGTTTACGGGAAGACAGGGATATATATATTTACATGTACGCAAGGGAAGGCTGTAAGCCTTACTGTCTTGAACTTAAAACATTCTGGCTGGAATATTGCATCACCCGGGGCGCATGCTCCCCCCAGGAGTGCATCCCCCAGCACACGCAAGGGCTCTCCATGTCAGTGACAGGGCATGGGAACTGGCCCCGTTCACCTGCAAAGAACTGCACGGTATGGAGCCACTTGCCACAGAATTTCAGCAGCAAACTGCAAATCATTGAAGTTTTCTGTTTGTTTGTTTCCTTCGCAGTATAGGGCACATGAGGTATCTGGGAGTGTGAATGTCCCACTGCTCCCTACCTCTTCATTATATGACTCTTTGTGGCATGCCTGGAAACAGAAGTTAAGCTACTTGGGCCTGAGCAGAAACAATCCTTTGCAAGAAGCAGTGGAAAACTGAGTGCCAGGGACAAAGCAAAAGCATTTGCCCCTCATCCAAAGGCCAGCACTGTTGGCCACTTGCCGAGTGTTGCACCTGCAGGCAAGTGACTGCTGGCTCCAGGTGCTGCCTGTCTTTGCTCCATCCCATGAAGCTGATTGGTGGGGGATTGGGGACAGGCAATAGGAAGTCCCTTTGCTGCTACAAGATGTAGTGAGGACCAATGAGTGCTTCAAAAGGAGATCGGACTTCCTATGGCTTCATCCCACAGGGGATGAGATGGCACTGGGCGCAATGGCTTTGTGTGATCGCACGTGTGCGGACTGCTGGGGGACAAGCAGAGGAGGGTGTGCTGCACCCGTGGATGGCTTGAGGGTTCTCACAGGTAGCTGAGTGGCTGCCACGGGAGCAGAATGCGCAACAGGTGGCTCCTCGGTTTGCTCAGCATGGCTATTCTTATTTAATGCCCGGCCATAACAAGGCTGCTCCTTCCATGCCAGTTCAAGCCACAAATTGGCTGTGCCCCATCAGGTTGCAAGGCCAGGTGTTATTCAGGCTGGAACCAGAGGAGCCCTAAGCGCTGAGACCCACAGTGCAGAGCCAGCGTCAACATCAGCCTCTTGGAAGGGTAAGCTTGTGGGTGGCACCAAGCTTGCCTCCTGAATCTGCTGTACAACAGGGTGGTGGGGGCACTCAAAGACTGCCCAGGCTACGCCTCAAACACATATTCAGAATTGCCTTTCTCTGCTTAGCACCCTCAGTATGTGCTACCACCAATCCCAGCCAAACCATTTTTGCAGATCATTGCAATAGGATTGTTGTCCAGCACCATCTGTGGTGCAGGCTGGGACACTGGCTCTTGAACAGGAATCTTTCTCAGCCTTACCTGGAAAGAGCAGGAAATCAACCATAAGCTCGGTCACCCTTCCCTGTGTCAGAGGTGCAGCCAGGTTTCTCTCCCATCAGCCCTAGGCATGCCTAGGAGGCTAAACAAGCTTGCTGTAAGGAGGCACAGTGCATCTCCACTACCCTGAGCTCCCTAGCGGCCGGATGGGAGTTCCGCTGGAGCCGTTGTTTCAGTACAACTTTGGTATTGTCAACCGATCCATTGCATTTTCTGCACTGATACTTACTTTGAAGAGAGCTTTCTTTCCTCTCCTCCCTGGCCCTCTCCCCCTTTTCTCTTTGGGACTTTGCATCTCTGGTTTTAAAGCTTTTATCTGTTCTTTCCCTGAGGAGTTATTTTGGAATAACAAACCAATATTAGGAATAAAATCATTTTATGTTTGTCCTGTAACTTGCAACAGAAAACTAGTGCATGGTCTGTTTTATCCCACTGGCTTTCTAAGGTTCAGGTATTAACATAAATACAGCCCATTAACACTTGTTCCTCTCTGTCAGGACATAAATTAAGTCTGCAGGTGTTCCATGAAGCTTTACCCTTGGTACTAATTAAGCCTTGATAATTAGGTTTGTTAAATTCAGGCCTTTAAGCTTATATTCCCTCTTTGGGTTGCCAAAATGGAGATTTGCAATATACATGGCCCCTTTCTGCTGGTTTTCCCTCCTCCCACTCCCATTTTAAAATAAAACTGCTATCAGAAATTCTTTCATGGTTACATGGTGGGGAGCATCAATCTGAAATTATGTTTCAGGTTAAAATTTATTTATATTAGGGTTCTTTTGCATTAATTAAAAATAACGCTTGACCCTCCCTCTACAAAGAAAAAGCTGCTGTAATGGTAAATTCTGTATATATCTGATGCACATGCATGGCTTTTTGAAGAGGGTCTTGCTTTAAAGAGAGCAATGCAGTATTGATGATGTGATCACCACAGCAAAGGTGGCTTTGATGGAGAAGGAGGTTGGGAAATACCTTTTCTAATGGTTCTTCAGCTCCATTGTGGGAGGATGATAGGTATACATTCTAGCACACCAGAGCTTTTCAGAAAGAGAAGACCCAGAAAGAGTTATACTTACTTTTCAAGGCTAGCTACCAGAAGCCAATAAGATCTTCTTCAGACTTGCCCTGAGCCTCATCAGGACCAAAGATGACACACCTCAGTCTTTGGAACAGCATGAAAAGCTGCTGCTGACGGCCTGATTCCTTTGTCCTACCATGGCCGCCAGATAATTCCTGGATGTCCATGAGCAAACTATGATACAACCTTAGAGCTATCTTTTTGGATTATGGCAGCTGCTCAGCAGTTCCATTGTTTAGATTTAGGGGTGTCATGCTCACAGCACACATTAGTAGCCCCGAGCCTTTCTTGGCAGCATTCTAGTGTCCCACCAGGTCATCTGCTGTGATTTTCCAACATTTGGATCATTGGTCATGCTGCCAGGGGATGATGGGAGGTGTCGAACAGATCTGAAGGACAGTAGGTTGGGAAAAGCTACAGTGAGCGTTCTTGGCACTCACACTCTCTGTTACCTATAGCAATTTCCTAGAATTTGAGTCACAATATGTTGTCACTGAGCCTTGTTCCCAGTCAGGTATTTCCGTTGTGACTTGGGGAGTCTTTTTCAATGTTTCATGTTTCATTTCATTTCATTTGCTACCGAATAGCTGAAGTGCTCTAGGTGGTTCACAAAAAAATGACACGAAGCATCACTTTGTGTGCCCCAGTCCGTTTCCGACCGCATAGGTGTAGGTGTGGGTGTTTAAGCAGAAGAACTGAGCACTTCTGTTTGGTGTCTGTCTGTCTGTGAGTGCGCACAGTCAGTCAACAGGAAGTCCCTTTGGCCATTTCTCGTTGCTTCTAAGTCAGGTTCAAACAGCCTCATCAGAATGGATTTTCTTGCTAGTTGTTTTTTTCAATGTATTCCACCAATATAGTACCCATCAAATCACATGTTTGATAAATGTCATTTTCATCTAGAATAAATTAAACCATAGAAATGACTCTATTAGCGGCACTTATATGTAGCAGTCATGCTAACTTAATACTAATAGCTTTTCATCTCCCTCACCCCCATTTTTCTTCTTCATTTGGGGGAAAGTAAATGAAAAATCACAATTTTAATAACTGGAAGTTAACTGCAAAAACAAAGGCAAAAAATTTAAAAAGTCACTGGGGAATTAACAGCCATTCTAGTCTTTCATCATTCATTTGATTAAGTATCTCATTGCTCTGAAAACTCAAGTTAATCTTTTGGGGCTCAGTTTTGAAGAAATCGTCCAGTAATTTTATTCTGTTGAATGATAAACATACAACATGCAATTTAACATTGCAGTGTTCTATGCATTGGATTGAGCCAAAATCTCCAATCCAGGCATGCAGAAATGTGTATGCATCTGCAGCTAGATTGGCCACCTGCATATTGGCAAAAAAGGGAAATGCATCATCAAAACAGAGAATGCAGATTGCATAAAATGTGCATGTGCTAATTTATCTGCCCAGAAGCAAAGTTATTTATTTGGAACACTTATACGCCACCCCATTCGCAAAAGCCTTGGGGCAGCTTCCAATGCAAATAAATAACTATACACATACATAAAACCTGGAGACATCCCGGCATAAAAATAAAATCAATAAATAAATTCAACAATTAAAATAATGTTTAAATAAAAAGTCTTGGCCTGGCGCCGAAAAACAAATAACGACGATGCCAGGCGGACCTCTCTGGGGAGGGCATTTCATAAGTGGGGCGCCACCTCAGAGAAGGCCCTCCTCTGGGTGCTCACCCTACTAATATCTTTCACGGAGGGTTCCTGGAGAAGGGCCTCTGCCGCCGATCTCAAGGGTCGGGAAGGCATATATGGACGCAAGCGCTCCTTTAGATAGCCAGGTCCCAAGCCGTTCAGGGCTTTATCGGTGATAACTAGCACCTTGAATTGGGCTCGGACTTCAGTTGGGAGCCAGTGAAGCTGACGGAGGACTGGGGTTATATGAGAACAACGCCCAGTCCCTGTCAGCAACCTGGCAGCTCTATTTTGCACTGTCTGAAGTATCCGGACCGTCTTCAAGGGCAGCCCCACGTAGAGTGCATTACAAAAGTCTAATCGGGAAGTTACCAATGCATGATCAGCTGAAGCTGAAGGAAAGCGCTCCTCGCCACCGCTGTCACCTGAGCTTCCAGTGAAAGCTCTGGGTTGAGGAGCACTCCCAAGCTGCAGACCCTGTCCCTAAGAGGGAGTGCAACCCCATTCAGGACAAGGTCCAGGTCCCCTACCCCAAAGCCCGAACTGCCTACCAACAGGACCTCCGTCTTGTCTGGATTAAGCTTCAGTTTATTGGCCCTCATCCAGCCCATTACCTCAGCCAGGCACCGGTTCAGTACAGCCACTGCCTCACCTGGATTGGTTGACAAAGAGAGGTAGAGTTGGGTATCATCAGCATACTGATGATTCCGCAGCCCACACCTCCTAATGACCTCTCCCAGTGGTTTCGTGTAGATGTTGAATAGCAAGGGGAACAAAATGGATCCCTGCGGAACTCCATGGCATAGCTGCCATGGTGCAGAGTCATAGTCCCCCAGCACCACCTTCTGGAATTGGCCATTGAGATAGGAACGGAACCACTGCAAAGCAATGTCCCCTACTCCCAATCCCACTAGCCTATCCAGAAGGATACCATGGTCGATGGTATCGAAAGCCGCTGAGAGGTCCAGGAGGACCAACAGGGACGCACTCCCCCTGTCTCTCTCCCTGCGCAGGTCATCATACAGGGCGACCAAGGCAGATTCAGTACCGTACCCGGGTCTGAAGCCGGACTGAAATGGGTCCAGATAATCAGTCCAGATAATCAGTCTCATCCAAGAGTGCTTGGAGTTGTCCCGCCACCACCCGCTCTAGTACCTTGCCCAAGAACGGGATGTTGGCCACCGGTCTATAATTGGCGGCCACCTCTGGATCCAGGGATTCCTTCTTTAGGACTGGACGGATTACCGCCTCCTTTAAAGGGGCAGGTACCCGGCTGTCCCTCAGAGAGGTGTTGACAACCTCCAGGATCCAGATGCCTATCCCGTGCTTGGCTTTGTTAAGCCAAGATGGGCAAGGGTCCAGTAGCCAAGATGGGCAAGGGTCCAATAAGCAGGTGGTGGGATGTACTTGTCCAAGCACCTTGTCCACATCATCAGGCCGCAACAACTGAAATTCATTCTTTCTCATTTAGAAAGAATTATGATGAGCAATATGGCTCATACAGTCTGTTACCTGGCTGTATCACACCTATGTTTGACAGGGCTTCAGACATGCAACAGGCAATTCCTCTCCAGTAAACCTTCATTCTTCCCAGCTCTGTTCAGGTGCAACCCCTCCCTTACCAGCAGTCCATCTTCCAAGTGAGGTCCCAAAATCCAGATCTCTCACATCAACACCGCCTTCATAGTCAGTCGCTCACCTGGGTGGTAAGAATACTATGTGGGCCCCAAGTTCTTGAGTTTCCTTTTCAGAGCTGCAAAATCGGTTGTGATTTCTTGGTAGCTCCATTTGGCTGTATCATTTGCTCACATATGGATTAGCAGAAAGGTCTCTGTGTCAGCAGGCTTCGTGAGCTTTGGCAATCTCTCAGTTATGTCTCTAATCCAAGAGTACCAGGTATGCCTCCTCCTAGTCTACTCTTGTGCTTCTTGTGTTCACTTGAAACCCGAGTGTGTTGCAATGAGCCATGGAATGGCCAGCTATGATGAGAGAAGAGAGAAGCCATTGAAGATTAGAGAGAAGCCATTGTTCTCCCTCTCTCAGAATACTAGAATATGGGCTCATCCCAGGAAGCTGACTGGTGGGAAAGCATGAACAGATGAAAGGGAGTTCTACTTTGTACAGTGTATAGTTACACTGTGGAATTCACTGCCGCAGGAGGTAGTGATGGCCACCAGTAAGAACTGCTTTGAAAGGGGAGAAGAAGGCTATCAGTGGCCAGCACCCCTTTTGGCTACCTGCTGCGCCCATTTTGAGGGGTGGTTTGCCCGGGTGCAAGTGTTGCCAAGGAGCTTGAGCAGGCAGTACTCTCACATCCATCTTGCTGTACAGATCCCACTTCCAGCTGGTTTCCACTGGGCAAATGGAATGATGGGCTGGAAGGGCCATTGGTCTGATCCAGTATAGCTCCTCTTATACTCTTGCACTCCTGCCTCTGTGAATGGGGGAGTTAAAGTTTCATCCCTGAAAGAAAGTCCCGACCAATTCTGTCGGGCTTTCTTCTCCCTTGCCTAATGTGTTTGACTGATCATGTCCCCGTCTGCCCAAGCCTGGATAAAAGAGAAAACCGGGTGTCACATGGCTTTCTTCACAGCAGTTTAAATCCACTACAGTTTAAATTCCCCCTTTGAATTCTTGAACAAAGAAGGATCCAAACTGGGAGCCTGCAGGGAGTTGGGGTGGGGGAGGGGGTAGATTGAAACCTCTCCTCTTCAGCTGTCTTCTTTCATCTTCTGGAACATATGAAATTACCTGGCTAAAACTATCATTGGCGAACAAAGAGTTGTCTCTGTCGCTTAATGTACATGATCATCGAAACACAGCCAGGCATTTGCTTCTTAGACAAAAAAGCTGGTGCAAACCTAATGCACGTATTCCGCCATGATCAGGGCAACACTTTTTAATCTTTGTGGTGACCTCATCCATGGGTTTATAACAAAACTGGAAATATATGCAGAGAAGGCTGTTTAGAAGCATTGAGACAGATGGCAAATTCCAGGATTGGCACTGCCATGAACTGCATAATGGTTCACCCAGTAGATCAACTGGGGTGGCAAACCGCATGCGGCCATCCATGACAAGAATACTGCCTGCCCCTTCACTGCCTCTGCATGCCCTGTCTCCCACGTGGAATGCCTCCACCATTGCTTTTGCTGCTGCTTAGTTATACACAGTGTTGGCCACGTCAGCCCAACATCTGGCAGTGCCCCTCTGGCACCCTCCTGAGCATGTATGTATCTATACGCCTCTGCCTTACGTTGGGAGCAGATTCATTCAGAGGTGTAATTAGACTTGAAGTCAAGATACACGAACTGGTGTATGTTGCCTTAGACTAAGTCAGTCCATTGGTCTCTGCCGCCCAGGTTATGCACGCTGAGCTGCAGCAGGATCTCTCCAGGAATCTCGGCAAGGATATTTCCACCCCTGCCTGGAAATTCCTAGGCTCAAACCTGGGACTTTTGGTGCACAGAACCCGTGTACTGCCTCTGAGCTGTGGTCACTCTGAAATGAGAGGCCCTCACACACGTGATGGAGGTGGCACAACTTGAAATGAAAAAGGATCAGGAAGGAAGGGGGAAACCTGGGCAGAATGCAGCTGTCCAGCTTTCTGAGCGTTAAAAGATGCTTGGACATTTTCCAGGTTATGCCACCCCAGCTGCAATTTGGGATGGATGCATTTGTTGCCGGAAGAGAAGCATCTCCATGGGCTGAGGGGGAGATTTCCATCAGAAAATGGCAGCAGAAGGGTTAATCCATTGCCTCTGCCCCCATTCCCCCCCCACACTTCATAGCTGATCTTTGCTGTGTCAGAGACATGGACAAGGTCAATAGGCTGGAAGAACAGCTCCAGGCTCCTCAGCTCATCCAGTCCGGCTCTGAAAGGAGTCGTCCTGTTGAGCCACCAAATGGAGCCCGGACTGCCTGCTTCCATACGGACAATGGCGCAGGCAACCAAATAAACAGAATGGAAGGCCTCCCAACAGATCAGGCCGGGTTCCCTGGGCAGCAGCAGGCAGCCTAGTGCAAAAATTCAAGTTTCATCTGAGAGGAAGTAATGCTCAGAGCAAGTGCTGCACCAGCTACCATTGATGCGCTCATTTTGGCTGGTGAGGAGTAAAGATTATCCAGGGAATTAGCATATAACATGGAGGGCCAGCAGCATTTCATCCTTCCAGCTCAATGGGGAGTCAGTCTGTGGGGTTTGTTCCCAACAGTCTCTAATGCAAAATCATCCACTCACTTACAGGGAACGGAATTCACTGGGGCTTAATTCTGAATACACATGTCTAGGAGGCAGTTGTTCAGAGGGAATCCAAAATATATAGATGAAGTTCCTCAGATTTTCGAGATGAAAAACTGGAATGCGCATTTGCGGGTATAATGAATAGTCACAAATGGTTCAGCTTAAGAGGAAATATTTAAGCTGCTGCAGCTCCGCCTTTTCTTTTGCAGATTGTGCTGAAATTGGGTCGATTCTAACGCCTGGTAGGTAAACATGCAGGGCCAAACTTTAGGCCCTGGACAGAAAACATTTTGATTTTTCAAAGAATAGGATGCTTGAACCTGCTGTTCGCGCCCGCACAGTAACTGTGCAGGCACTCCAGATGCACAGTACAGCTAAACAACATTAAGAGCAAGTTTTCGATAACACCTCTGTCTGTTCAGCCATGCAAGACCCATGTGCTCATCAGGATTTCATGGGCTGTTTTCCCGTCACTGCGCTCCACAACCTCCAGTTACTTTCTGTGTGTGCCTGATATCTGTTACCATCAGTGCATGGTAGATCGAAGCTGAGGAATGTGGCATTCCACTACTAGTGATTCAAGGAAGCCTTATTAATGAACCAGCAAGTCACTGCTGATTAATTACATCAAGGACAAAGGGATGGCAACTTCTCCCCTCCATTCTGTCCCAGGAAGCTTCATACTGTAAAGATTTTCCGTGGCATATGAGAAGAGAAACTGCAAGGGTTGAAAGGTGGATGGGAAGCCAAGGGTTAAGGCATTTCAAAATGTCAGGCAGCTTGTTATATTGCAGTACATCATTCTATCCCTTGGGATGACTGCTGAGTCCTAGACCAAATCTGCAGAGAGAGCGAGCAGAGAATCTGACACACGCTTCCAATCCACCCACCCCCGTGCCACTTTACCTCTCTTGGGCCACAACCCATATGCCATGGTTAAGTCGTCAGGCGCTGGTCCATCGAGACATTAGGACAGAAGAAGTCAGTGTTTCCGTCATAGTAAAAACCACCCTTTTTCTTAGCAGAAATATATTTCCCCACCAACAGTGTTCCTGGAATAATAACAGGTTTTTGGGGGTTTTTTTGTTTTTGTTTTTTGGCTGCTTGAAAAACAAAGCTTGATTTTGCACATGCGCACCCTACCCACTACTGCCTTCAGCTGAGGCTTGGGCCACTAATAAAAGCATGAGCCACATCACACGGGATTATGTAAAGAACAAATTTTGGTTTGTAGAGGAGTTTCATTCAGGTGCATGTAAAATAGTGAATCTTTCTAAAAGAATCTGTTAAGCATACTTGTTTGAAATGGCATCCTGTAGTGGTGAAGAGCACAGGACTGGGACTCAGGCAACCCGAGTTTGAGTCCCCGCTCAGCCACGGAGGCCACGGGGTGCTTTGGGCCACTCACAGACGCTCAGCCCAGCCTACCTCACAGGGTTGTAGTTCTGAGGATAAGATGAAGCGTCAGAGGAGAACAATGAGTTCCTTAGAAGTTAAACAGGAGGAATAGAAATATAGTAGAAGCCAGACGAACCTTGTGGAATTCCATGATAAGGTCTTGAAGTGGAGGAGATGCAGTAGAGGAGATGCAGTAGATGTGATTTAGCTGGATCTCAGCAAGGCCTTTGACAAAGTGCCACATGATATCCTGGTCAAGAAATAGTTGAGCTTTGGGGTAGTTCGATGCACTGTCCAATGGATTAGGGTGTGGCTAACAGACTGCAAGCAGAGGGTGACTATCAGTGGGGAATCATCATGACGAGCGGCGTCCCCTAGGGCTCAGTTTGGGACCAATTCTGTTCAACCTATTTATCAATGGCATGGAGGAGGGGATAACCAGTGTGCTGACAAAATTTGCAGATGATACCGAAGTGGTGGCCACAACTGAGGAGCAGGTGATTCAGATCCAGAAGGATCTGGACAGACTGTGGAAGTGGGTGGGGGACAACAGGATGGCGTTCAATACAGAGAAGCGCAAGATCTTGCTCTTGGGACACAGGGGTAGGAGTCACAGGTACAGGTTGGGGGACAAGTGGCTGGAGAGCAGCTCTTGTGAAAGGGACCTCGGGGTGCTTGTCAACAGCAGGCTGAACATGAGCTGCAGAGAGACATGGTGGTTAAGAAGGCAAATGCCACATTTGGATGTATAGCCAGAAGTGTGGCTTCCAGACCTAGGGAGGAGTTGATATCACCCTACACAACTCTGGTGTTCCCACAACTGGAGTACTGCATCCAGTTCCTGGCTCCACATTACAGGAGAGACATAGCTAGGTTGGAATCGGTTCAGAATCACAAGAATGGTAGCTGGGAGGGGAGGGGAGACATATGAGGAGAGATTAAGGGAACTGGGTCTTTACAGGCTGGAGAAGATGAGACTCCAAAGGGATCTTTTACTGACTTAGAGGTATGTGAGGGGATGTCATGTGGAGAATGGCCATTACCTGTGCTTCCCTCCAGTGGAGGGTGGGACACGTTCCAATGGGCCAAAGCTCAAGGAACCAGGCTTCAGACTGGATGTCAGGAAGTACTTTCTGATGGTTAGGACCCCTAGGGTATGGGATGGGCTTCCAGGGGAGGTGGTTGAAGCCTTATTGGTGAGGGTGTTCAAGGATAGGCTGGACATGCACATGGTAGGCATGTCATGAGTGGAGCTGGCTGGAGCCAGGGGTCAGACGGGATGGTCTGGGAGGCCCCTTCTGAATCGCTTTCCCCCCTATGTTTCTATAATAGATAAAACAAACACACATGTCCCTGGAGTTGTTCCCTGGAGTTCAAAGCACAACCACCATGCCATCGCTTATCACCAGGATCGGCTGACATGTTGGCTGAACCCACCCATAGTGTGCCAGTGATTCTGGCCCTGTGACATTTTCCTTCTTCTCTCGAAACCCCTGAGAAGAGGGGTAATGTCCTGAAACGTGTGGTCAGACCCTATCTACCAGTGCCCCTGAGCAGCCACATGGCCAGAAATTAATCCAGTTTGAAGGATAGGAGGGTTTGGTTTGGTTTGGTTTTAATTCATTTTTTCTAATGCTTGTGTACTGCTTGTTATAGGAACAGCTCTAATTTATATGCTAAAATATTAAAAATCACTATCAAAGTACTCCCCCAAATTTGTTTATTTATTTTGGTTGCAGTCACAATCAAAACAAATACATGCATAAATAATTGAACCTGTTAAAACAAAGCAGCAATAAAAGTAAACAGATCAACTGAATCAAATCTCTCTCTCTCTCTCTCTCTCTCTCTGTTGTTGTTGTTTTTAAGTATTTAATTGTGATTTGTTCATCTGTTGTTTATGTTTTTTAAATCTGTAACCCACTTGGAGAGTCTATGGACTCGGGGGTGGTCTAGAACACAATAAATACATAAAGCAGCATCATGACCTCGGTTGCGCTCATTACATACACAGGCACATTTTGAGGAGCTGCCAATCCATGCTGCTCACCACACCTCATGGCAGTTCCCCGGATGTGCCCCACTGTTGTGAATGCCGCCTTTTGAGGTGTCACATGGCCACATCTTGTTGGTTGTGGCACAATGCTCTTTAGTTGTCCCCCTCCCTTTCTCCGCACCCCACTGTACCCTGCTGCGCTTTACCTGGCAGTGGCCTGGGACAATCCCAGCGGTGCTCCTTGAGGGTTGTGGCAGTCATGGCACCAGATACGTTACCCACATGTCCTCCATGTGGCTTTGTTCCAGAGTTACAGTGTGGGCCCCACTGGGATGCTTTGGCCATTGAAAGAAATTTAAAGGACCCCAAACTGCTGTCCTGATAATCTGCCCCGAAAAAGTGGATCCCACTGGTGAGCTCCGCAGTCTTATGCTGGTTTGTTGGGCCCTATTTGCCACTCAAGGCCACCGGAAGGCCACCTCTGTTTGGAAAATGTGGGGTTTTCTAAGCACAGGGAAACCTGGAGGAATGAGGCCAGATTGCTGTCTAAATCCTAAATCTTCTTTTTCCTTTTCTCTTTATTTTCAAAGCCACACAATCTATAAATCTTGTATTTCTTTGTCAGTTTGGTGGTACACATTCATAAAATGATGCCATTTATATAATAAAATGACCCATTTATAATTCTCGTTCATCTCATATACATGTACGCACAATGCCATTAGAAATGCAGCCCAGCCTGCTGTATAGTATTGAATGGAGATCAAGCACTTCTGTTTACCTGTGAAATTGCCTATTAAAATTACAATAAAACCATAAAAATGACTTTTATGTTGCTCCTCTGAGAAGAAGTTTCAATTTACTGGTTCATGGGAAAATATCTTGCACTTAATTGTAAAATATTTTTAGGTAGATTTACTCTGATATTACTTGATGTGTTGAATTCACTGAAAAACTGTTAGAAGAGAATGTTAAAGCAACACCATCTATTTATAGCTTTATGCTTATTTAAAGTGGGGGAACTAGAAACAGACCTTTTAATCTGTGAATTTTCTGTGCAATCTCTTGTCATTTTTGTGGAACGTACTCACACAAACACACACACACACACACACACACACACACACATATATAATTCCACATACCTCATCTTTTTGAGATGATGTATTTAACCAGACCATACTGAAGATATACTTTTTGGAGTAAATCTGATAGAAGCTTTACCACGATTCACAGGAAAGGTATCAGAGATTCCACTAACAATGAAAGGGGAGCAGAACTGATATTTCAGTAGGGAATTTTTTGAAGTTTGGGATTGTGCTTGATGACACTATGGTGGCCAAGGTATCTAGAAATACTTTATCTGCTTAGGGGTAGGTCATATAAAGTAGCTTCAGATGTCATACATTTTAATTCTCAAAGAGCAGATGTGGTGGGTCACCACCCCAAGCTTCATGGCCCTGGCTGGCAGTGACCCCCCTCCGAAACAGACAGACAGACAGACAAGGTTCTGGCCAGAAGGCTCCTTTCTTTTGACTCTTGTTCACAGGAGATTGAACTAGAACCTTCTGCGTGGAGAAGGCATGTTCTGCAACGTTCGCAATGTTCTGTGCACAAACCCTTCAGAATTTCCCAGACTGTATCAGTGTTGAAGCTGTTGTCGACATACTGTGCCTTTAGTTCTTCCCCTCTCCAGCTTTCAGCAGCCGTCTCGCTGGCAGCTGGACTCTCGGGATGCTTGCACACAGTCGCTGTGCTGAGCTGCATCATGGGCCTGAGAAGAGAAGGGGACTTTCCAGGCCCTCCCGAAGCCAGGCACACCAAGAGAGGGCAGAGCAGCAGGCAGTCGTCTTTAGCAGAAGCTCTACTATGTTTCCCACCTTTTTGCAGTTCCAGATTACTTTGCTCCAAAGAAAGTGTTCCTCAGGCTAACTATTGTCAGATTCTCTCCACTCCTGGAATTTGTCTTCCCACCCAGCACTGCTGCCCACTCAAGGGACACCCAAAATTTAAAGATGGCTGCTGTAGGGTGTTTCTTAAGGCCATGCAAGCTGTTTGCCCAAATTTTGGGGTCATTCACTGATCAACACTGTGACCTGCTGCTGTGAGGTGCTGCTTAGATGAAACTCAGGTCCTGTTTTTATATAGCAAACCACCTTCCACAATGGTGAGCTCACTGTTCAGCTGTTAAATTTGTTATTAAACTTTATGGACCGTAAACCCCATGGAAACAAGGGATGTGAGCAGCCTGACTCATGCAGGAGTGTCAAGGCAGGAAGCATATTTCATAGCATCGACACTGCGCATCATGTGCACAAAATAACTCCCCTGTTGCCCACACACTGTGTGTAAGAACATGGGAAGAGCCATGTGCGATCCAACCCAGCATCCGTCCAACAGTGGCAAACCAGCTGTCCACAGGATCTCTTAAGTGGGATGGGTTCAAGACTTCAGCCTCTAGAAGCTCCTCAGCAATGAGATATATAGGCATATTTGCTCTGATATTGAAGGTATACTATTGCCATGGGAACTGGAACCCATTCACAACTTTCTCCTCCATGAATTTGTCCAAATGGGCAGGCAATGCTACATCTCACGGAAGTGAATGTCATAGTGCCGTGTATTTCCTTTTATCGGTCCTGAACCTCCCACCATTCAGCTTCTCCACACATGTATAATTTTAAACACCTCTATCATGTCTCCTCTTATATTTTCCTTTTTTTTTTTTTTCTAAGCTAAACAATTGAGTTGTTGTAATCATGGCCCTCACTCCTTGACCATTTTAATTACCCTGCTCTGCACTTTTCCCAACCTGTTAATATCCCTTTTCATGTGCAGTAACTGTACATAATATTCTAAGTGTGGCCACACTGTAAATTTGTATAAGGAGAAGACAGGCCTGGCAGTTTCCGAATTGTGCCTAACATGGAGTTTGCCTTTTTCACTGCACATGGGGGTCAACCTTTTCATCAAGCTGCTGACGACAACCCCAAGATCCCTTTCTTGATCAGTCACTGCTAGCTCACGTCCCATCAGCTCATACGTGCACTTGGGATTTTCTGCCATCAAATGCACTTCAGTAGCTCACCTTGAACTGTATTTGCTCCTCACATTTCACTTTTGTTTTAACCACCCATAGTTAGGTGCCGTCAGTGGACTTGGCCACTTCACCGCTGTCTCCTCATTCCAGATAATTTATGAATAAGTTGGGAAGCGTTGGCCCTACTAAAGAACATAGAAACATAGAAACAGAGCGAGTCAGAGCGAGTCAGAAGGGGCCTCCCGGGCCATCTAGTCCAACCTCCGGCACCAGCCGGCTCCGCTCACAACATGCCCACCATGTGCACGTCCAGCCTATCCTTGAACACCCGCACCGATGGGGCCTCAACGACCTCCCATGGAAGCGCATTCCACGCCCTCGGGGTCCCGACTGTCAGGAAGGGCTTCCTGGCATCCAAATGGAACCTTGGCTCCCTCACAGAACCCTGTGAGTCTCCCCGCACACATCCCTCTGTTGGAAGAAATCACCATCTATTCCCACTCTCTGGTTTCTCTTGCTTAACCAGTCACTGATCCGCAGGGGACCTTCCCCCTCTTATTCTGTGACTGGCATACATGATGACCCACCTGGGTAGGTGGGACCTATCTGGAAATAACAAACTGCCTAGAGGAACACAAAAGTGCAGCACATGTAGCAACTGCACAGGAAGGCCCCAAATTTGAGCTCTGGCAGCCTCATACAGTTATAGTGTAAAGGAACTGCAGATACATTGATAATGATTTATCCTTGTCCTTTTGAGTTCCCTTTTTCTTGCCTCACATGTAATGTGCCCCCACCATGTCAGAGCGCATCGGTTTCTCTCAGTTTTAAAGACTGCTGTTCAAATTCCACTGCAGCAATTAACAGCCATGGGACCAAGTGTGTGATCTGCCATCAGTGTTAAAGGTAAAGGTAAAGGTAAAGGTTTCCCCTTGACGTTAAGTCCAGTCATGCCTGACTCTCGGGGGCGCTGCTCATCTCCGTTTCCTGGCCGAGGGAGCCAGTGTTTGTCTTCAGACAGTCTCTGTGCTCATGTGGCCGGCATGACTAAACATCGAAGTGCACGGAACGCTGTTACCTGCCCACCGAAGTGGTACCTGTTTATCTACTTGCATTTGCAAGCTTTCAAACTGCAAGGCTGGCAGGAGCTGGGACGGAGCAACGGGAACTCACCCCGTGTGCAGATTCGAACCGGCGACCTTCCGATCAACCAGCCCAGCAGCACAGTGGGTTAAACCACTGCGCCACCTGCAGTCCCTGACTCCGCTACTAATCCACTCCACCCTTGGTATGGCCATGGAGTGGAAACTAAGGCAGTGTGGGAACTGCTCAAGGAGGAGATGCAAACCATCACTCAGAGGAATAAAAGCAGCCCAGGTTCCACCCAAGATATCCAGTGTAGAAGATTCTGTCATACAGGAGTGGGAAAAATCCTTTTACAAGTAACTTATACAGAAACACAGAAACAAAGCGAGGCAGAAGGGGTCTCCCAGGCTATGTATTCTGACCCCCAGCTCCAGCCAACCCTCACATGACATGCCGATCATGTGCATGACCAGCTTATCCTTGGACACCCTCACTGATGGGGCTTCAACCACCTCCCATGGAAGCCCATCTCATACCCTCGGGGCCCTAACTGTCAGGAAGCACTTCCTGGCATCCAAATTGAACCTTGGTTCCTTGAGCTTGGCTCCATTGGAATGCATCCTGCCCTCTTCTGCAGGAGTGAACAAGTCTCTATCCACCTCTGGGTGGCACCTCATCACAAGCCTACATGTCACCAACAGATCCCCTCGGAGTCTCCTCTTCTCCAGGCTGAAAAGACCCAGTTCCCTCAGTCTCGCCTCATACGGCATCCCCTGCAATGTCAAAATGTTGGGATCATGTTCTTCTTCCCATTGAAGCTCATTTTCCTGCAAGTCAAGGTGCAGCTATTCCGTTTCGAACCATCAGCACCTTGGAACCTGCCTGTGCCATATGCTGCCTCCTGCCATGTAAACTGCCCGTTCTTTAAGTCAGCTGTTGTGTTCTCTTTGCATGCCCGGTTCCTTTGGATGCATTGTTGTTAAAGTGTACGGGAGACTATGCTCAGTTCCCATATGTAGAATTCCCTGTCCCAAGAGGTTGGCTCATCTTGCTTCTTGTCCATGATCAAACAAAGATGTTTCTCTTAAAACACACCTTTGGCCTTCTTGTTTGGTAATCTAATGTTACTGACCTCTGGTTTTGGTTCCTTGTGATTGTCTGCTTGCTGCTGCTCTGATGTGAAAAGCTAAAAAGAGTTGGTTTATTTTTTTTTATTTTTTTTTATTTATTTATTTAAAACTTTTATATGCCGTCCCTTATGCATGGCATCTCAGGATGGCTTGCAGTCATTAAAATCAAAATACAATAAAATGATCCATACCAATATAATAAATAACATATAACCAGTAAAAATAAATTAAATCAAAAGCGACTGCAAAAACATAAAAATACTAATTTTTAAAATAACGATTGAATAAAAGGGGTTTGACCTGGTGTCAAAAAGAATGTAAGCTCGGCGCCAGGCAAACCTCTCCGGGGAATGGTTTGGCATATTGGTTATCATCTTTATGCCTTTTAATATCTTGTGTGCTGCTCTGACCAACTCTTTTCTTATATTTAAGAAAAGTATTTAGATGTAGTACATAAATAAAAGAAACACTTGATACCGCAGGGGAGAACTGAGTGAGTTTCGGCTCACGGGAGTAGGGGAAAGGCCAGCCCTGTTCCTGATGCTCCTTTCAGATGAAGATTTGTCAGGAGTGGGGAGGGAAGGACCTCAGAATTTGCCCCCTCCCTGCCTCTCTCAAGACAAGTTTCAAAAGAGTTGAAGCAGCTCTAAATTCTTGAACATGGGGCATAATTGTGTTTGGTTGCGGTACTTTTGTTGCATTCTTTTGAGATTTTACTGATTTTACTGTGATGTTGGTTATCACAAGCTGAGCATTGACATGTGTAATCGCAGTGCCTGGAACTCTAAGAAGAATCTGGATGCAAGAGAAACTTCCAGATTTAACCCCTGTATGTAAACAATATTATTCTTCATATTTATTTACTGAATAGAATTTTTGAATTTTTTAGGAGGAGTTTTTTCCTCCTAAGCAATGGGATAGAATTCCATACTGGAAATAATCGTTTGGGTACATTTCATTAGAAAGCAATGCTTTGGTTTGGCTTTTTACCATTTCTGCCATCTGCCACCTATATTGTTGGGTGTGCCGTGTAAGTGATCTGTCTGTCCCAGCTGCGTTCTGTGAACAAGCTTGATGGTACAACCTGCATGAACACAGGACAAGCCCTGCTGGTCCCCCTAGTCCAACGTTCTGTTTACACAGTGGCAGCCCACTTGGCACGCCCACAAGTACTGCATGAGTGCAAGGCACTCTTGCCCATGTTCCCCAGCAGTTGTTTCAAACAGAGAAAGCTTGAACAACTCCCAGAGTTGTTCCAAGGCAAAACATGCTGTGAGTTGTACACGCTTGCTCTGCTCTGCTCTGCTCTCTCTGAACAGCTACAGAACTTTTCTCTCAGTTTTTCTTTTCTGTCTACTGTAAAATTGGCATAGGAGGTATTAACTTGCACAAAGCTATTGTTAACACAGCGCCATTGCATTAATACTGTTTCCTAAAGAGCATTTATTGTACGCATTATCAGATCACTCAGGGAGTGAATCACAACAGAATAATTGCCCGTATAAACCAAATCAGAAGCTGAGTGTTAGTCACTGTCAGCTCAGACATGTCAACTCCCTTTCTAGTCCACACATTCTGTAGCGAATCCTTGAGTGCAGGATGATCAGATGATGTTTCAGTGTATCTGAAGCAGTCCTAACATGCGAAGACCGGAGTGCAGAGGTGAAGTTGCGCAGAGTTGTTTTCCTGGAGGCTTACAACAAAAGCTGAGTGAGTGCAAATGCTAGGACTCTGTGGTCGTTTCACTCAGAGTAAATGACAAATACTGTACATGCCAGTGTGACAATGTTGCATAGCTGGAATTTTTGCTGTATGTGATAGTTTGTTGCTACAACCAAGTGGCACTTTCTGATTATGATATTGGCTACAATCCTGCACAAATTTTCGGGGACTTACAGCCTATTGAAGTTAGTGGGCAGCTAGACTTTCTGTTAATCTTAATCCAGTGTGTGTGGATGTCCATATACCCTTTTGAGGCATCCTGTTTTCCACTACTTTGCGTTCCTATAGTATCTGGGCCTTTCTCGATTTTGCAGATGAGAAGGACCAAGAACAGTCAGCTTTCCATCCCAGTGGAACGCAAAACGTGCTAATCAGCATTCAGACCTTGCTTGGTGTGAGGCCGCCTAGGCCTTTGCCACTGCCAGAAGCAGCACTTCCATTGCTGGTTCACCCCTTTTGCAAAGCTAAAGAGTGGAGAGAAGAGCAGAGAGTTTGGGCTGCTGTCAAGATCATGGCAAGCTGGTGCCAGACTTCGGGGAAGCAGTGCGTCTGACTTGCAGTGAGGCCAGGGATGGGCTTGCCAGTACAGTAAAACCTTGGATTGCGAGTAACTTGGTCTGTGAGAGTTTTGCAAGATGAGCAAAAAGGTTTTCTAAATTTTAACTTGATAAACGAGCGACGTCTTGCAGTACGAGCATGATGTGCGCTTTGCCTGCCGAGCGCCACGTCACAACTGAGCGCCGGTTCTTCTCTCTCTCGCTGTTGGGTGAGGACAGCATCCCCCCCCCCAGAGCAGGTCTGCGATAGCGCCCACCTCCCCCCGAACGCGCCCGCTTCAAAAAAAAAAAAGTTACAGAATGGATTCACCTTATTTACATTGAAGCTTATGGGGAAATTCACTTTGATCTACAA
This sequence comes from Varanus salvator macromaculatus, assembly GCA_023646645.1. Classification (NCBI taxonomy): domain Eukaryota; kingdom Metazoa; phylum Chordata; class Lepidosauria; order Squamata; family Varanidae; genus Varanus; species Varanus salvator. The sequence continues at coordinate 19,498,487 of JAIXND010000657.1, forward strand.
GTGCTTTAGGTTACAAGCATGTTTCTGGAACGAATTGTGCTCACAATCCAAGGTTTTACTGTAAAAGGTTGCAATCCCATGCATAGTTAAACAGAGACAGCCCTTGCAACCACTAGCCTTCGTACCTCAACCAGCATGGATGGCTAGTGGATGTTGGCTGCTTGGCTGTGCAGGACCCCTTTTCCACGAAACGTATGCACAATTTCCCCTTAAGCCCCACAGCTGATTGATCCTTCTTCCCTCTTCCAGTCTGAAGAATTCTTCCCACTTGCCCACGCACGGTGTTGTTTTTGTTGTGATGTATTCAACTCAGCTGCAATGCTGTTCTTTGTACATGTCTTAGTTTTTATTAAAGATGCTTCTTCCAGAGAGAGAAAAAGAGGGAGAGAATATATTATTCCTCTTATGGAAAATAAGGCCAACCTGTTCAGTTTTCTTATGATTTTGCCAGGAGCAACTTGGAAGAGAAACGATCGCTTAGGATTCTGTGAGCAATAGTCATGTGAACCACATCAGAGGAACCCTCTCGCTGTTTAACTGAAGGGGGAAATACTGTATGGGGAACAATGGATGCGTTTTATTCTGCTAGTACTTGTACTAAGTATTAACACTTCCGGAAGGAGAGCGTGTGTGATTTGCTCTGCTTCATATCCATTGATTCTAAAACTCTACTTACGGAAGGCAGCGTAACTTCAGTTCACTGCAACTGTTAAGCATGTGCTAGATTTTTTTGTTAGCTTGCTTAACATTCTACTTTTCAGTGCCTGTTACAGGTTTATTTAAAGATTTGTAACTGAGAAAGGGACAGATTACAGAAGAAATTGGGGAATGGTCTAAAATTGCTTTTCATTGCACCCATAAAGCGCCCGAGTGTGCGGGTGCAGACTTGTACACACACAGTTTATTTTAAATTGTATTTTTATCATTTCTTCCTACTTCGTTGGTCATGCTGGGATCATAAATTTATGTGATGTGCAGGGTGTAATTTATGTAAATAAAGAAATAAATACAAATTAAACACAGAGCATTCCAAGGTAAGGCAGCCTGTGCGCAGCCTTAGTTTTATTGTATCAAATGCAAAAAAAAGGAAACTCCATCAAATTCTGAACAAATTGTTTTGTTCAGAGGTGCAGCCTGCATGTGGGCCAAGACACAAATGTGTGGGTTTCATTTCAAATCAGTGTGAATGCTTGCAGAAACAACGGCTACATTTCAAATCAGTGTGAATGCTTGCAGAAACAACGGCTACATTTTGAAAGCACCCTTAATGACCTCTACCTCTGCTGGGGATCGCTTTGCCCCTTACAGGTTGCAGGTGAGCCAGGATACACACATCACAGATACAGCCTGTCCTTTGCACCATGTGAAACAAATGCCCGCATCTTTCCCTTGGGAGTTCAGGGCTGCCCCTGCGGTTTCCAGTGCGCTCAGCTTTGTGACGCGGCTACTTTTGGAGTAGCAGTCCTCGTCAGGTGCCCTTCTTTCTGTGTACGAGGACACACTCTGACCATTCCCTCCCTGCCTCTGTTGTCACATTTGTCACCCTGCATGCGTAGAGAGAATTGCTCTGAGCAGGAGTGACTCCTGTATCCGTGGGAGCCACGCAGACAGTTCAGGACCACAGACGGGTGTAGCAGTAGATGGAAGCGGAGCTCTGGAGGGAGGCCTGAACAGGGCTGGAAGGGCAGCAAGCCATGAAGGCTTGAGACCACGCTACTGGTTGCTCCCCTGGCTGACCACAACAGCAACTTGCCGTTCATGAATTCCCACAGCCATTACAAAGGGGCAGTTTGGAGGTTCAGGTTGCCTGCAATGTCTGCATGTAGCAGCTGCTCAACTGGATACACTTTGGAGCCAGTGTGATGTGGTGGTTAAGAGCGAGGGACCCAGGGCTTGGGAGATCTGGGTTCTAGTCCCACTCAGTCAGAGAGCTCCCTGGGTGACTTTGGGCCTGTCACAGACTCTCAGACCGGCCTACTCCTCATGGTTATTGTGGTGAGGACAAGACGGAGAGGAGCAGGAGAAGTACAGAAGCCGCCCTGAGTTCCCTGAAAGGAAAAAGATGGGATCGTAATAAAAAGCTTAATAAACAAATAAATAAATCCATGATACATGAGGACGATCAGAGGGCGGGTCCCTTTAGTATTAGTGAGCTACTGCATGAAAGGGCTTTTTTTCTTGTATCATATCAGCACAAATCAAGATGACTGCTTTCTACTGGGTTTCATGCATGACCTCCAATTTTGTGAGATGCAATTTATTGTGCTGATGGCCACTGGGTTAAATGGCTTTAAAACACATCAGATGCAATGAGGGAGAATCAGTGTTTCAGTTACTATTAGCAATGATGGGTACATGGAACCCCTATATTCAAATACAGGGTACCAGTAACTCCACTGGGGAAGAGAACTAGAACAGGAGACTATTAAGAGGCATCAGCCTGATGGTTGTGGGAAAGACGATCCTGTACTGGATGGACTGTGGGACTGTTCTTCTGTTGCTGTTCAGAACACGCGGGTGCACACAAGTGGAATAGCTAATCTGTCCTGCCCTTTTCTCCTTCTCTGCCTGGAAATACAGGCCAAGTTTGCAACCAGATGTTGTGCTTCCCTTGCTGTGCTGCATCCCAGTAGATATATGGGGAAAGAATCTTTCAGCATCCTTTTGAAGAACAATGCACTTAGGGGAAAAAGACCATAAGGGAGCATATTCCGCCTCCCACTCTTGCCCACTCCCCACCCCCGCCAAAGACTGTAATGAGGAGACTTGCCTCTGAAGGCAAAATGCAGCCATTTCAACAGACATTAACTGCTAAAATGTGCTGTGTCAAAAAAGACAGAGGCGGAAATAAACTGGGGTGTGAGGGAGAGAAACATTTGTTTTAGTGTTGTCTTTTGGTGATTAACGTTATGTGCAAATGAAAGGCCTACTTTAATAATTGGCACACTTTTCTGCATCTTAGAGAGGCAATTGAGTTATTTAGCACAAATTAAGAGTTGCTTAAAAAAATAATTAAAAGTTCCTAAATGGAACATGCTGATTGTGTGTACTTGACATTTCTTCAAATAAAAGGGAATGTAGATGCGTAGCCATGCAGTAAGAAATAATTGCATTAAAATGAAGAAGCAGCATTCTCTAAATTTGGATAGATGGACAGACATATCCCCAGCATTGTAGTGCTCTTGTGTCATTGTGGCTAAGCAGCTGGGTTGTGAGCCAGGAGGTCTTGGACCAATCCCACACCTGTCATGACGTTGCCAGGTTGCCATAGGCATGCCATTGTCTCTCACCTTCAGCTCCTTCCCCTTCACCTTCAGCTCCTTACCAGTGTCAGCAATATGGGATGATTCCACTCATTGCGGGGTTGCTTGAAGGATCACGGCAAAGGGAACATGAAGTGCTTCAGACAGTTAGCAAGCACACTACAAATACTGTGTCACTGCTGTGGGGAGGCTGCGTCAGGGCCCAGGCTCTGACGCAGGCCACAGTTTGGGCACAGGGACCACGAGACCCAAGGGCTCAAGGCAGATGAAGAGGTCGGAGATGGTCTTCCGGAGGGAAGGAGAGAGTTCCAAAGCTAAAGGGCAACCATTAATGATGCCCGTCTCTGTGCCCTATGTCAGATCTTAGCACACATTCAAAAATAAGCAGGAATTGTAAAGTGAGGCATGGCAGTCTGTGTAGAACAAACTGTTCGAGCATAAGCCCAAGCTGGGTTACCATCTACGGTGGAGGCTCTCTGGTTTCCAAGGCATCACTGTTTTAAACAGACATGTCACTCTCTATCCGCACAGCCATCACATGGCATAGAACATTTTTACTGCACAGTTCCATGGAAAGTTGCATGAAAAGCAACTGTTTGCTTTGAGGTCACGTAAGCCATTTCTGGAAGCACCTTCCTCCCCTTTCTGGATTAATCCACGAACAGATGGTTCCCTGTGGGTTGTTGCACTACAGGCTCACCCAGTGGTTTCCCCCCTTTACCATAAGGGTGGGTTTGGAGGGATGCAGGAAAATTCCTTGGACCATACAGTCTCCCACCACTGACCTCCTCCTCTTCTCCTTCACGGTTCCTCAGAAAGCAGTGCTTCCTACCCCCAAAGCCTGTCAACATGTTCCTGACCCTGTGTGTACTTCCAAGCACTTCCAGCTGCATAGAAATACCCAAGTAGAAGTCCCCACATGAAGAGTGAAGGTCTGAGAATGGCACCAGAGAAACAAATACATTGGAAGTGTAATCTTATTCCTCCATGCATTCTGAGACAGGCAAAGGTCAACACCTGAACAGCGTGATTCTCTTGCGGTTTCTCCAATGACTTCAAGACTATTTGTCTGCGCTTTTCTTAAATAGAATGGCCTCTTAGCATACTGTTAACGCTAAGTGCTAGGAGGATAAAACAGGACATTATTCAGTGTGGTTCTTCAGCTTTCATGGGATTCCTTCCTCCTGTTTTTCCGTCTGTCCATCCATCCATCCCAAAAACTGATCGAAATATTTTTCCAAAACCTTGTGAGATTGCTTTATTTGACTCTGTATGGAAAGAGGGAGCGGTGAGCTAAAATTTGTGTGCACATTAATAGCTATTAACTAGCTGGTGTCAGTTGAATAGTTTAAGGTTAGGTTACTGAAGTGAGATAGTGAATTTATGCAGATATATGGGAATAGAATTTGGGGAGAGGGAGAAGCAAAGATAATGAACCAGGAGGACGCAAGCTGTCATGGAGGGTTGAGGAGAGAAATATCTCCCTTGTAAGAGCAGACATGGATGGGAAAGGATTGAAGTGTCTGTGATGAACAAGGACTGAATCATAGCCTGAATTGATAGGTGATGGAGTGACAATGAGTGAGAAGAATTCAAGCCGATATCAGAGCTGTGTGTGTTTTCTTTGTTTGACATGGAGTATTGCTTTTAGAGCCCATGCTCTGCATATCATGAGCTTCTACAGCTTTTAGGGAAAGATCTGATAAAAATCTAAATGGTAGTGATCATTTGTTTTGGTTTGAATTAATGGGCTGATAAATATCCCCTCCCCAAAGCGCCACGTTTTATTGCAAAGCAGCGTTACACTGGGACAGGAAACACGGTGTGAGCAGTGTTTGTTCATTTAACACTCTGTCCCCTGGAACCAGACTTTCAGAGGTTCCTCCTTCTGCACTCTGTATGGCTCAGTGACAACAGTCTCCCCAGAGCATGAAGGTTAGAAGGTCGATTATTTCTGACCTGGCAGGTTTTCCTAAGAAGCAGCATCAGATGCAGAAGCCTAGCCAAAAATAAAACAAATACAATGAAACAACATCAAATTATACCATGTTCTGTTCAGTTAAAAATCAAATAAATCTTTGGTTTGTAAGATGATGTTCGATGAGTGGCACTGATTATGACTTATTGCTGTCTTCTCTCTCTGCAGCTTTTATCATGTCGCTTTTATCCCTGAAAAGCAAGTGTGAAACTTCACAGTGTAATAGTAGCGTATAGGCTTTCCACTTTGCTTGCTTTCTTATTAAGCTGTGGTTAAGCATGACCAGCAATCTGTGCCTGAGCCTTTATGCTGGGTTCCTGTTTTAGCAGCGGTAACACAAAATTGCAGTCCGTGCAACTTGTTGCTGAAAGGGGAATGTTTTTGTCTGCTTAGCAGGCCTTCTAGACTGGGGTCTAATCAGAGTCAGGCAAGAATGTGATGTGCCGGTGAGAAGGCTGGACTGCACGTGAGTCTGCACTGGCCCATGAAACTGCCCTGGGTTTCAAGCTGGACCTTTCCCAGCCCTACCTGCAGGTTGAACTGGGCCCTTCTGCATGCAGGTCACACTCTCTGCCACTGAGGGAGAGGAACTGGAGATCACATTGCCAACATACGCTGGATCATGGAGAAGGCTAGGGAGTTCCAGAAAAACATCTACTTCTGCTTCATTGACTACGCTAAAGCCTTTGATTGTGTGGATCACAACAAATTGTGGCAAGTTCTTAAAGAGATGGGAGTACCAGACCATCTTATTTGTCTCTTGAGAAACCTCTATGTGAGTCAAGAAGCAACAGTGAGAACTGGACACGGAACCACTGATTGGTTCAAAATTGGGAAAGGAGTTCGGCAAGGCTGTATACTGTCGCCCTGCCTATTTAACTTGTATGCAGAGCACATCATGAGAAAGGCAGGGCTAGATGAATCACCAGTTGAAATTAAGATTAAATATCAGCAACCTCAGATATGCAGATGATACCACTCTCATGGCAGAAAGCGAAGAGGAACTAAAGAACCTCTTGATGTGAGTGAAGGAGGAGAGCGCAAACGTTGGCTTGAAACTCAACATTAAGAAAACTAAGATCATGGCATCTGGTCCTCTCACTTCATGGCAAATAGATGGGGAAGAAATTGAGGTAGTGACAGATTTTATTTTCCTGGGCTCCAAGATCACTGCAGACGGGGACTGCAGCCAAGAAATTAAAAGACGCTTGCTCCTGGGGAGGAGAGCTATGGCAAATCTAGACAGCATACTAAAAAGCAGAGACATCACCCTGCCAACAAAAGTTCGTATAGTCAAGACTATGGTTTTCCCAGTTGCAATGTATGGCTGTGAAAGCTGGACCATAAGGAAGGCTGAGCACAAAAGGTTTGAGACCTTTGAATTGTGGTGCTGGAGGAGACTCCTGCGAGTCCCTTGTACTGCAGGGCGATCAAACCGGAGATCAAGGAGATCAAGCCTGACTGCTCTCTAGAAGGCCAGATCCTGAAGATGAAACTCAAATACTTTGGCCACCTAATGAGAAGGAGGGACTCCCTGGAGAAGAGTCTAATGCTGGGAACAATAGATGGCAAAAGAAGAAGGGGATGGCAGAGGATGAGGTAGCTGGATGGAGTCACTGAGGCGGTTGGTGTGAGCTTGGGTGGACTGCGGGAGATGGTGGACAGGAGGGCCTGGAGGAGTGTTGTCCATGGAGTCGCGATGAGTCGGACATGACTTTGCAACTAACAGCAACAACAATGCATGTAATGGCATCAAGGTAGTTTAACAGATATAGTGGAAGGGTATTAGAATTGCATTGGTAGGACTATCAAAGCAATTTGAATGGGAATCTTCAACCTTCATCTCCCTCCAGCCCATGCCTTACATTTCCTGGCTTTTTGGAGTGTTTTCATAATGATAGGAAAAGTTCATATTCCCCAATTCAAGGCCAGGGTCAGAGATCCTTTCAGTTCTATCTGAGCTTGAACAAAGGAAGAAAGGGAGGCAGGAATAGTAAATAGAAATGGAGTGGGATGAAGTGATTGCAAAATCTCTTTCTGAAATTGACCCTTGAATATTGTTCCCTGTTTTGGGTTCTGAGTAACAGATAACACAGACTCTTCCAGCCGGGAATAGAAACGCCCATCAGCCAACTAGCCAAAAGGCCACCTGTGGGCCTGTTGTTGGCTTTCCCCAGTTCTGTAAGCATGTTCCATATCAGCATCTTCTTCCAAACCCTCCCATCTGCAATGATGCTCGTTGCGGCTTCTTCAGCTTCTTACTAGACACAACATTTTCTTTGTCATGGTCATACTTCCAGGTGCTCAGGTCACATGCTGGCCACCACAGTCATTCTGCCTGCACAGAGCCAAACCTTTCCTGTGTTACTTACCATAACGGTAGCTCCAGAGCTTGTAGAACCAAGTTTTGCAGGACCAGAATGACAAAAGTCAGGTATTGTAAAGGAGAAAGGCAATAACATAGAAAGCTGCCAACTCAATAACAAGAAAGGCCAGACAGTAAATGCCCCCAAGGATGGCAGGAAGGCATTAGCACCAGCATCCCCATGCCCAAATGTGGCCGATGTCCCTCCTCCAGGAACTGACATTCAGCAGCATGCTGCATTTGAACCTGCTTGAATTGTATTAATGTGTCCAGCACATTCCAGCAACTCCCATTTACAACCCTGAGTGTTAGAACATGTCCAGAGTTCCAAATGTTTGCACGTTTTCAGAATTGTGATCCCACTGGGGAAAGTGCATTCAAACCAAAAAGCAAAACACAAAAAAAGAATGAAGGGGGAAATGCCCATTTTTCCCCTTTGAGAAAAAAGATGTGTTTGAGAATGTAAATAAGGCAAGCCAAGGAATTTGAGGAGGAATTTGAAGAAACTGGGTGGGCTCAAGCATTGCATGTTTTTCCAGTCCTCCCTCCGGACACTCTGTTCTCCACTCTGCAGGAAGCTTGGCTTCCTGGCTGGCATTTGCTTGAGCTCCCTTGCATTTCATTCTGGCATGAGAATGTGCATGCTTCAAATGGTGGCTCTTCATCACTCAGAGTGAGAAAGGAACCATCTAGCACGGAGAACAAGCCCAGAGTGCACATTAAGTCAGGAGCTCCAGACATGGAGCTCCCAACAAAATACGTAGTTTGGGCCTCTGAAGAGCAATGAATTATTCTTTGGGAAGATGTACTTTTTCATGTATTTTCAGCAGAAAACTTTAAATGATTAAGCAGGGAGGAGAAAGTGCAAGTTTAAAGTAAGCTTATCTTCACGTTTTAGTTATTTTAAGTAAATGAATTCCTGCCCATGTTTTACAGCCAAGTCGCTGAGTGAGACATTGTGGTTTTGAAGAATCCAAACGGCCGTCTAATTGCAACGGCCGTCTTCAGCCAACATGTCTGTGCACATGAACTCACACTTTTAAAAGCCCTTTGTCCTTTCCACATACATATTTACATAATGTATTCTGTATATTTGTTTTTCATTAAGCCCAGGAGTGTAACAGAGATGCGCCCGGACTGCTTGTTTTTCCTGCTGTACATTTCCCCCCAGAATCTCTTAGCTTTGAAGCAAGTAACTGATTCTGCGGCAGCTGTCGCAGTGCCGTTAAAATAATTGTACATACACTTCCCAAACGTATGAAAAATGAGAATTTCTCCGAAAGGGTTTTGACATTCCCTGAAAAGATGATAATGGTGTAGGCTAACAAGAAGGGGGGAATGTACATTTCCCCTTTAGACTGCTCACTCACTTTATACCTGTGTATTGCTGTTTCTTTTAATGTTCACATATAAAACTCAGTTTAGTGTTCCCTTTTCTTCAGGGCTGCAGGCAAATTTCCATTGAAAAATGCCATGCTAATGAACTTGAACTTCAGATTTCTCTATCAAAGGAATCATTATACACACAGGCGTGTTGTCTTTCTGGCTTCTGTTTGTTTTGCATTTTTATTTCTTGAAAAGATAAAAGTGCCTCTTTCAGATAATGTGGTTTTCCAATCAATATGCTAGGATTTGTGCTTTCACATCACAGTACACGATACTCAAATAGCCCTGCTCTTGAAGACAGAAAAGGAAAGAAATTATTAAAAAAATACTTAAGGCTTACATTTTTTTATTTTTTAAAAAAAGCCCTTCTTCATATATTTTGCAACTATAACTTGAAGGGAAAACAATCTTTATTATTTTAAAAGTATTATGATGTAGCCCATGTGTCTTTTCAAGCTCTGAACTAGTCCCCTTTTCTCTGTGTATTTAAGTTTCCTAGCAGTACCCTAATTTAAAATGCTCTAGGTCCCCATAACTAGCATCTACTGAAAAGTTCTGTTTTTATGGATTGATTCTGGCGATCCATTTGCTTTGTTTTTGTATAAGTGGCTTATAAAAGAGAAATAGAGACGGAGAATGATGTGTATGTGGTCAAGGGAGTAATTAAACATCCCTTTTAATATTTTCAGCACAGCCATACATTCTAAGGCACACACCAAATCCCACATATATAAAATGAGACTGGATGGTGATAGAACTTAGTCCAAACAAGATGGCCGACCTTTGAACCTGCCGTTCACTTTTGCTAATTTAAAGCATTCAGCTGTACCACAGTTAATCTTGTTTCATTACCAACAGTGCTCAGAAGATAAATGCCTGCAGTTAGGCTAAAGCAAGGAGAATTGATGTTTTTCCCTTCCTGAGTCACCCCAAACAGTTACCACGGGAGGCTCCCAGCTGCCATGGCTGCTTCTACCTCAGATCAGCAAAGCCTCTTCCGGGAGCGCTTACCAGACTGACTGCCATGCCAGGCCGGCGAAACAGTGGGTTGAAGGACACGGCAGGGCAAGTTGTTGCTCGATTACAAGTACCAACGGCTTTCACTTGATAACTTGGAACGTATAAAATGCATTGCAGATCAGGTGTGTGTGTGCACACACGTGTGTTCGGCACACCAGTGTCTTCAAAATGACATACAATTTAAATACATATGGGAACACAGTAAAAGTGTGATAACATAAAAACAGACAGAACGCATTGTTTAAAACTGCTCCAAGCAATATTAAAACCTAAAGACCTGCTACAAATGCTGCCCTTTTTGCTGCCTGTCTAAACCTCAGCAGGGATAGAGCCAAGCTGCTCTCTCTTCAGAGTAACTTCCACAGTCAGGGTGCTGGAGAAAAGAGCCTCTTCCATACAACCCACCAACCTAACCTCCCTTGTTCTTTTCAGAGCATTCCATATGTATATGCATTGCTCTGAGAGAAACAAGCCAGTAGAGCAATTGTAATTCAGCTGCAGGTATACAAATCGATTAGAGCCTTCAGTGACTGCAGAGAGAACTGCATTATGGGGAAATTAGCTCAGCTCCCTCAGCGACTGCATACCTAACTCAAACTAGACCATGGGCATGTACCGGATGGATTTGTCAGTGTGGGAGGGTGCAAAGGTGGGATTAAGAAACTCTGAGTCCTTAATGCTCTTGGGAGCAGCAAATCAAGTTTGGGGTAAGAGTTAGAAAATGTTGTTGTTGCTAGTCGCGAAGTCGTGTCTGACCCATCGCAACCCCATGGACAACATCCCTCCAGGTCCTCCTATCCTCCACCATCCCCCGGAGTCCACTCAAGCTCACACCAACCGCCTCTGTGACTCCATCCAGCCACCTCATCCTCTGCCGTCCCCTTCTTCTTTTGCCATCTATTGTTCCCAGCATTAGACTTCTCCAGGGAGTCCTTCCTTCTCATTAGGTGGCCAAAGGATTTGAGTTTCACCTTCAGTATCTGGCCTTCTAAAGAGCAGTCAGGGTTGATCTCCTACAGGACTGACCGGTTTGATCGCCTTGCGGTCCAAGCGACTCGCAGGAGTCTCCTCCAGCACCACAAGGAAAAGGGGACTGGGGAGGTTACAACTTCCCAGAGACACGCAGCCCTGGGGGAAAGACAGCTATATAGAGTTCAAAATACACGCCTTCTGAAGTGAGCCCTTTGTATGCTTCACTTGCACTTGCTCTCCATTTGGTTGTTCCTGTGAGGTTCTTACCAACCTGCATTCATGTTTCCCTTTGAAGAGCCCAGGGTAATTGGCACTGGAGGTCTGACCGTGATCCTTGTCACTGGAACATTAGGAGAGGCTGCACCAAAGCTGTTGGGCTCTGATGAAATCCAGTTCCAAGACTGATCAAGCCTCAGCATATATTCATGTTATCAGGAACTGTGTAGGTTGCCCTTTTCAAAAGGACCTCTGAAAATACGCATAGCTTACAAAGGTGCTGCTTCCTGATCAGCCTGACCGGGTCCTGAAGTCAAGCATGGGGCACATGGAAATTCTTGAGTCTCAGCAGCCAAGGAAAAAAACTGTGTTTCAAGAATGAGCCTTTTCAGACCTTAACCCATGGCTAGAGGGGGGTCTAAATATCTGAACTAGGCTTAGTCTGGGCAAAGTAGGATGGGACAAGTGGCAGTACCTCGATCTCCAGCCTCCTTTAAGCTCCTTCTTTAAGCCGTCCAAGAGTAGCAGGGCTCTGTAGTTTATTTCTCCCGAAAGAGATTGGCTAGAGTATGGCTAGGACTACCAAGAGTCAAAAGTGGCCAGTAGTGAATACTTAGATATTGTGTATTTGCTAGAAGTGATGAGAACAGATTACTAGGTGGCATGCTGGGTTCACAAAATTTGGTATGTGTTTTTAACATGTTGAACAAAAGTTTTGATGCCATGTCTATCAACACCAAAAGCACTACAGTTACAGGAAAATTCTCAAGCACCAAGGATGAAAGTCCCTGTCTGAAATGAAGCAGTTGATCGCACTTGGTCAGAGCCATGAGCAAACAAAAGGGGGCACTTTTAGGGACTGGGTTCCATCCGACTGAGCTGTTTCAGTTTCTCAGCCATGCCAAGTTGAAAAATCTTTGTGAGCGCTGCCGTTTCTTTCCTTGCATTTTCAGGGTGTTTCCACTGATCAGGAGGAGAAGAAATTTGCTCAAAGACTGGTTCTTTGCACATTTGATTGGTTTCACATTTTACCTCCCTTGAGCTTTTTCAAATAGTTGCAGCTTGGGCTGAGTGGGTTAAGCCAGCTCTTGCTAGCCTTGCATACATAAGCTGCATTATCTCTGCCTTCTGCACCAAGCATTCTTAGAGTCACCGTGCCCAATAAATGAATGGCTGCCACTAGCCGAGCCTGGGCCAGGGAGAGGACCTGCCCTGCCATCTGCCACCACAGCAGAATGGGAATGCCCATTAGAAGAAACAGTCCTCTGCTGGATGGGCTGTGGGAGGGCACTCCTCTACTTCAAGCCTCTCTTTGGAGACAGCGAGCCAGAAGAAGGGACAGCAGAACCTTGAAATTGCCCATCAGCAGTTAGTACCTCCAGGAATGGCAGGAGGAGCAAGCGCAGTGCCTTACTTGTGTCTGGATGTCCTTCTCTTTAAATTATAGCAGTCACTTCTAAATACGCATGCATAAATTAGCCTATATACTATATATTTCCAATAGGGTATATGAAGATTCTAAGGTTCCATGCTTAATTGCACATTTAATCTGTGCAGATAGGGAAGGATTAGCATATGTAAGTATTACCCAAATCAGCACTCACTTATTTTTGCGTTTTTGTGATGCATTTCCTTGTCTTTGCCAAGTGACCATTCTTCTAAGAAATCCCTTACTCAGCCGTTCCAGCCCTGATCAGGGATAGGCAACCCTTCTGAATGATGTTACTCTTTCTAACTGTGCTGAATCGCACTGGATTTCTTTTCAAGTTGTAGCAATTGTTTCTAAATTTGCATCTATACTTACACATTGGCCAGTTTACAGTCTATGTACATATGATGCTCTCACTCTCCCTCTTTTTCCCTTCTATATTTTGGCCCCAAGTGAGTGGCTACCGGAGACCACAAAAGTAAAATAAATATGCAAAACAGCAATAGACTATTAATGGAATTTCTCCCCAGAAGCTGACCTTGAAGGGTTTTCTTTTTCCATATCTGCACAAGTCAAAATATGCAAATTAAGAATGGCACCTCAGAACCTTCAAGCGCAGTATTAAAAGTTATCATGAAGGCCATGGAAATATCACATTTTACAAAGGTCCTTCATCCGCACCTTAGTCTTTATCAGGTATTAGTGAGAGAAAGGTATTAGAACGGCAGTCCTGTAGTCACTTGAACTCCGGGAGGCTTACTTCAGAGTAGGCGTGCAGGGGATTGCACTATAAATCTGGGGGAGTTAAAACTTACCTGGAGATTTGAGCAGAGTGTGTGTGTGTGGGGGGGGGAAGAGTTGCAATTCATTTTTTTCCTTAAGAGAACTTCGAAAACTGCCATTCTCTTTTGAATAAAATCATACATTTCACAGCCAGAATATATAATGTAGATTTGTAAGATCTGTTATAGATATGTCTGTTTCTTGCCTAGGCAAAATGCACCTAAACTCTAACCATTTTCCACCCACTGGAGAATTATCTGGATCTGTCTGTTGTTTTTCTGTTGCATGCAGCAATACAAACATTCTGGAAACACTACAAAAATACCTTGTTTTTATCCATTCCCCTTCTTTCCACCACCCTCAAGTTAAGCTCATTCCACACACACTGAGGTTCTCACTGTTAAAATGAGTTAATAAAGTCTCTGCTAGAAAACTTTTTTGTCTGAAAAAGAATCATGAATGGGTCCCCAGTCTGCTCAAATGCATATTCTGGTTCTGTGAACATCAGAGTGATGGCATTTTCTCACGGCATCTCCCCACCTTCCTTTGAAGTGAGATCTTTATATAGACATCATGCATGTGTAGATGGAGTATGTACATTTTTAGATTAGATAGCAAGTAATAACCATATGGATATCATATAAATTAAATTAAAGACCACATTGCCTTTAGCAGATAGATATCTTGCATTTTGTTATAGCTACAGAGGTAGCAGCAGGAATTGGAGGCAATTGAATGATTAGGCGCTGCTTTGGCATGAAAACCGCTTCTCAAAGCATTCTTGCCAGCTAAATGAGCAGATACGCCATTGTGCTGGTGAACAGAAGAGTTTAAGGATGCCTCAATCCGCCCCCCCCGCCACACACACACAATACGGCTGTTATCCGTGGCTGCGAACAGAGGATTCGGGCAGAAACTGTGTGTTATGGGCTAATAATACAGAGAATTAGACACATGCCGTAATGATTGGCAGTGGCAGCAAAAGGGACATAAGGGATAGGGCCCATGTGTTGATTATTTTCTTCATTCTGTTTATACAAGTTTCCTCTTCTTCACAGCTGCATGGCCAGAGCCAGCAAAAGCCCCTGAGAGAGAGTTTTAGCCGCTGCTCTTCTATAGACGCATCATTACCTCGCTCCAAACAAAGCCCCCCCCCCCGCCTGCGCGCACGCGTGTGTGTGTGTGTCTTGTCAATAGAGGATGAAAACATTATTGGATTCTGGAGCTCATAGTAGTCCTGCATTCAGCTAGGGACGCGGAGGATAGATTTATGAAATGGACCATTTCAAATGGCATTATCTTCCCACAGTGAGGTACACCTTTCATAAATCATGGGAGAGTGTTCGGAAAATAGAACATTTGTTATTCCTGCTGTATATTGTATTTGCATCCTCCACACTATAATCTGGCAAAAATGGGGAGGGGAAGGTCTTGTGGAGACAGAAAGGTCGGAAGATTCTGTTGATTTTTCTTGTTGCTGATTTTCCTATTGCTTTAGACATGTTGCTTCTTCCCCAGCCCAGCAGGTGAGAGATGCATTATAGAGCGCCGGTTTTCTAATGTAATGTCTCTCACAGTTTTTCATTCTGTGTTAACTTTTTTAGTGCTGTGCTAAAACCAGTCTCTCTGTTTCGTGAACTCGTGTGCAGGCCACAAACAGGGTTGGGTTGGAGAAAATTTTCCTATTTTTCAGACAAAAGATACAATTTTGGGGAGATAGTAGAGAGCTTTATCAAAAAGTGGCAGCAAGCTTTCCCCTTCTTCCCCACCACCTTCTTTTAAGGGTGGGCTGCTGTGTGCGTTGAGACTGAAAAAAGTCTTACAGCTCCCAGCATTCCCCTGGCTAGGGAAACCTGGGAGATGTGGAACATTTTTCTGGCTGAGCATGCATAGAACTGTGTCCTTAAAATCTTGTTTTCTTTGCTGCACTAGTGCTGGTGATTCTCTCAATAATCCAGCACATCCTCTGGATGGCATTCCACTCTGATGCAGCGGTGTTTACATGCATGCTTGGGAGAAAAATATGGAGACCTGCGACACACTTGGAATGCCACTGTGGTATTACCTGCATCGATGTTGGAAAGAGTGAGTGACGTGGAAGGGTGCCTGCACTGCCGCAGCAAGACTAGTTTTAAAAGAAAAGGAAGGCGAAATCCTTTGTCCTGTAGTTCCCAGCTTTCCCCAGTCAACCATGCTAACTGGGAATTACAGGATTTTTTCTGTCTCAACAAGTGTAGCCTTAGGAAATTAAATTTGTACTCCATCTGTAAAAGGGTAATTTTTTTCTATGTTGTCATCTAAAAGTTCACCCATTTTACAAAGTCATAATTCCTTAATAATATGCCACATTTGTGCATGTTCTGGGTTTGTTTGTTTGTTTGTTTGTTTTTGGTGACTTGATCCTTTCTCTTTGGTTAACATGATCCACTTAAGCTACTGGCTTTGGACATCTTTCCAGTTCTCTTTTTGTGCTTGTGGCACATTGTGGTCTGCACTATGGTTAATTGAGAGCGGTAATCTTGCATCATTTTTTGAGAACTACCATTTTCCTTGCTTGAGAATTGCACTTCTGGGCGAGCCTCCCCTCTGCCTGCCTCTTTGGCAGAATAGAAGCAGGACATGCGGTCTGGAACAGGCCTATAGCCTAGTTTTGATTTCTTAGTTCTCAGACTTAAACCAATCTACTTGGTTAAATTAATTATGGACTTAACTGGGAGACTGGGAGTTATATAGTTCTCAGTGAAAAGTAGGCTCTTTCATCCACTTGAGTTTATAAATCTTCCTTCTGTCTCCACTATTAAATACTGTGATAATTTTAATTTTAACATGAATGCCTGATAGACCTCATTGGTTAAACCCACAAAATGGTCTATTACAGCTATAACTAGGAGTAATTTTTAAAAATCAGGGCTTTATTTGTGAAATGTTAAAAAGCACTTCTGATTTATGGAGGAAAGTTTCTCAGTTATTAAACAGTAATATGTCTCTTTCTTTCTTTCTTTCTTTCTTTCTTTCTTTCTTTCTTTCTTTCTTTCTTTCTTTCTTAGCAAGGCACACAATTAACTGCCTTAATTCTGGGCAGTTGGCTTTCAACAGAATGGATAAAGAGAATGAGAGAAAGAGGGAGAGGAATGTTTGGAAACATAGAGAAGCAGCATCAATAATAATGCAATCTGCATTTTAAAAAATGTCCTGAAATCTATGCATGTAGCTACTTTTCTTTTTTCCGCATTGGTCGCAAGGTCTAAATGTAAATGTAATTTCATAACTGAGCCGTTGTGGAGACTGACCTGAACTCTTTGGAAAAGGGTGGGGGGAAAGTTGATGATGATAATGACAGGAACAAAATATGATAATTAGTTTGGACACCCCAGGAGAAAAGTGGGTGAAGTATTTTTATGGCATTCCCTCTGCTCTCCCACCCCCTTTCTTCCTCTCTCTAAGCAAGTCGCCCTGTTTTGCCTTCTACAGGAGGCTTTTTCAAAATGCTGGGGTGAGTTGCAAGCATTGTCATTCTTCCACTTCCAGCCGCCTCCCTTCCTCCTGGCATGTTGCTAGAATCTAAATCTCCAAGCTGGAAAGCAGATGCATCTTGTCCATCCAGTGAGGCACCACACGGTGCGCAGCTTGCCACCCCGCATATTCCAGCTGGCGAGGTTCGTGCTGAACTTTTGATAAGGTATTATAGCAGAGGATGCTTTTCTAGCGTTTCTAGCCAGAGAAAGAGGCACATCCTCGTTGGTTCTAAATCAGCACGGAGCAGACTGTTCCAGAGTCGAATGATGCTATAGGAAGCAGTTACAGAAGGGGCTGTGGCAGTGTTGGAGGCGAAGTGTGGAGGCGTGGACAATGCTCTTTTGGTGTTTGAATAGGGCTTTTGCAAATAGAAAATAATGTCCCCATTTTAATCTGTGGAATGTCAGTATATATCAGGGCTGTCGCAGCCCTCTCGCCCCCCTTCGCCACCTATTTGCAGAGAGGCATTTCAGCAATGTTTTTGAGTGGAGGCAACAAAAGAAGAAGTGAATCAGGGAGAAAGTTGTGCGTTTATCCTACATATGCACGGAAAAGGCCAGCTAAAACGTTCCAGTGTTGGAAGAACTCTCCTATGAGGAAAGATGATGTAGCTTAGAAAAAGGTGACTAAGGGGAGACATGAGCAGGGTGTTAAAATTATGCATAGTGTGGAAAGTGGTTCTGCAGACGTTTTTCTCCCTCATAATACTTGAACCTGGGGCCATCCTATGAAGCTGAATGGTGAGAGATCAAAGATAGATGAAAGGAGATACCTCTTCACACAGAACTATGCAATTCATTTCCAGAAGATGTAGAGCTGGTCACCCGTTTGGCTGGCTCTGAACCAGTACTCAACAACTACAGAGAGGATAAGGCCACTAGTCCTGAGGGCTCTATGCTGTCAGAGGAAGCCTGCTGCAGCCCGTGCACATCTGTAGTTGTACGGGAGGCCCCTGCTGTCCACGTGTCCTGCTTGTGGGTTGCCTAGAGGCAGCTTGCTGGCCGCGGCGTGAGCAGAGCACAGGACCATGGCTCTTTGGCCTTACCCTGCCCGGCTCTTCTCCTGCCCACTCACTTCCTCAGGGTTTCACTGACCAGCAGGAACAGCCGGATGCATGGATCATCCTAGAGCCCGGACTTCATTAAGGCTTGTAGAGGACAGGGCTCAGGCAGCCAGGCGTTTTCAGTTGCATAGCAAGCGTGCATTGATTTTGCCACAGCTCTGCCATTCTGTGTTTGGCAACTGCTTCTACATTCCTGTTGCAAAAGAGCAACCCACCCCGGTTTGCTAGCCCTGTCTGTCTTTCTGTCTATGTGTCACAGTTTCATGTCTTAAACTATCTGAAATCATCCACTGGGGGTTTGCTTTTGCTACTTTGAAACTGAACACATTTACTCAGGAATAAGCACAGCTTTCTTGGACAAAGGGATACTGCTTTTTGTAAAATAAAAATAATCAGATGAGCCTCTCCAACCATGCTTTTTAAAATCCTGGAATGTAGGGGCAGCTGTAAGACATGTAAGGGTGTGGCAGTGATGGCAGGTTGGGATGGAAGAACAGCCGTTACTGTGCAAAAGAAGCAGCAGGCATAGGTAATGCCCAACTCCTTCGGTGTAGCTGCAAAGGAAGAACTGTGGGCACTCGTCCTGCCTGTACCTATGGACACACCCCCAAAACTGCAGAGGCCACAACTGGAGGCAACGGTGTTGTCATCCCACAGACCACCCCTGTGACAACAGGGAACAGTAAATTGTTGCTAGGGAAATCTGGCCCCATACCCCCCAAAACTCCCTTCTGTGCCCATTGCAGCTCAGCTCAGGGAGTGTGGGCATTCCTAGAGGGACAGCAGACGAAGTTCGTGTCCCTGGCGGTGAGAAAAGTTCCAGTACAGCGTCCCTGTAAGCTCTGCCACCACTACAGCAGCGGCTGTGCAGCCCACCCCCCTCACCACTGCCACCTCGGATCCCTGAAACCTCGTTCTGGGAAACCAGATAGCAAGCCTAGAACATCCTTTGCATTGCCTTTCACTAGCAATACGTATTTCTTGTTTCAGAACAGCTACACATGCACGCGCGCACACACGCACACACACACACACACACACCCCACATGTAAAACAGTAACTGTAGATACAGGAAACGAGGAAGCAACGTCGTCTCCTCCCTCTGTCTTCTGTTGGCAAAATTCCACTGAGATCTTTGCAATGCATCTGTTCTAGCTTGACTTTTGCTGAAGTATGTTCGTTTTGATGGCAAAAAGGGAGAAACTGCAAATTTCTTTGGTGAACTTGGCTCTTAATGTTTAGTGGTAGCTGTTTTAAATACACTTGCTCTAGGACTATGTGGTCTGTGTAATTGTGTGCTGTGATCAGATAAAGCCCTGTTATCATAATGAAGCCAGTGGGTAATGCTTTGCATTGTTCAATAACGTAATTGCTCTGCCCCTTCGCTTAGCCTCTTGAGTATGGCAAAGAATAATGTTGCACCTTGCTGCTATTTATAACACTTTCCCCTTCCACTGGAGTCTGAACTGGAAAGTCATTTAAGATCTATAAAGCTGGATGTGTTAAAACGCACAACACAAAAATACAGGATTGAGTCATTCGATAGCAATTGAAGTCTGAAGAGAGTTGCATCATTCAGGATGAATTGCTTTTGTAATAGCTGCATGATTCTGTTGTTGACAAAACAGCAAGACACAGCGTATCTTCCCCCCGTCCCCCACCCCGTTTTTCAGTGTTCTCATTACTGTGAGACCTTCCCAGAACTTCAAAGGCAAGGTAGGCACTACTGTAGCCATGCTTTCCATCTGAAACTACCAGATTGGCCGCTGCTGTTTGACAGCTGTGCAGCGTCAAAAGGCTGGTTCCCACTCGCTTTCAACATCAGTTGACCATTTTGTTGGCGGTAAGAAAGGTCAGTGATCTATTCAGTCAGGAGAGTTTCTGGATGAGTCAGCGTGGAAGACACATACTCTGGGGTGGAGCACACGGTTCCCACACAGAAGGCTCAACATTCAGCAGCCACCTGGGTTGAGCTGGAAAAACTCGTGTCTGAAACCCCAGGGAGCCACTGCTGGCCAGTGTCAACATTGCTGGAATAAATGGACCAAAGGTTCTGTATAAGATGGCTTCCTGACTTTATCCAGGGAATGTCAAGGCATGGTCTTGGCAGGATTAAGGCTTTCTCAGCTTAATCCATTGCATCCTCAGAAAGCCTTGATAGGTTAAGTTGTCCAGAACAAAATGGAATAGACCAATATCAACCAGTAGGTTGTATGACTGAGTTGAGATTTGAACCCTGCTTTTCCCAGTCCAGCTCCAGTATTTATCCACTGGATACGGTACATCCAACCGAGCAACGAAATGCTCCACTTTCACTGGAACAGCCTAGTTAAGACCTTCATTGCACGTCAACTGGATGCAATTGTGTAGGTGCCAACCTTCTGTAATTCTTACGGTCACTCTGGGTTTGGTGCCAACCTCTCCCAGTGTGGTCTCTGCACTTTGCTGGTGGTGGTGCTAGCATTTTAGTATAGCCTAATTATTGCTTTTCATGAATCCCAACACATAATGTTGTACGTCATGCTGTACTACTTTTAATTTCACAGCTGAACACATTTCCACTGTTATAACTCTCCTCTCCGAAGCTCTTCTTCACTTTCTCTCTGGAGGGCACGCAAGGTGTTTAGCTCCTTCAGGAGGTAACATCAGTAGCATCTACCAAGCACCCTCTGGGGAATACAACATGCTCTCAGATGGTTTTTCCGATAACGGCGTTTTTGTAAACCCTCACACTTTTCTTTTCGAGTTACATTTGCTGATCATTGCTAGTGTGGATCCCATGGCATGGCATCTGAAAGGAGTGCTCTGGCTGCATGAGATGGCAGGAGTGGTGACACGCTTCCCACGTTATGTGCTGGGCAGGGTGCTGCACAACCTTCAAATAGGCTTTGAAAGTAACGAAGGACGGACGGACGGACGGACAGAGGCTTGGTACTGTTACTTAGTAAAGGATCGTTCATTCTAGCTGGTTCATTGCATTTCAAGGACTCAGTGAGGACTCACAAATGCAACCTCTAAACTTTACATGTGGGAGGAGGAGGAGGTTGTTAATATTATACATGGAGAATGGAAATACTGTCTTTAGATAATGATGTAAGATGTGCAGTTCCATTGTGTGTGTACCCATGTGCTTTATTCATTATCTTCATTTACATTCTTTATGTCCAAAATACTAGAATGGCTAGCAGTTTAATGAACTGTATAGTATCCTAGCAAAACAAGAAATGTTCTGCAGTTTTTGACAAGGCTGGATACTTCTCTTTAGCTATATGTAGCTAATTTTTAATCCATTGTAAACATGTATTTTATTAGCTTTGAATTTCTGGTGTAATTCCTTATTTAAAAAAATGTTCAAAGCACTCATCCAATCAAAATCTTCTGCGTTTATTGTGTGGACAAACCCTCAAAGTCCCAACAGAGATGGAGGCCTACTTTCAAAGCCAATGGGAAACTGTGTTCCAGTAATGCTTTTGAAGGTTCTCCATTTAACCTACCTTTTAAATTATGTATCTTACTGATTTAGGCAAATGAATTGTGGAGCATATCAAAAGTTCACTGTAGGTGATTGATTAATCAAACAGTTGGCCTTCATGCAATTCAATTGGAGCAGAACCAAATATTCTCAGCAAAATTCACATCTGTCAAAGACAGCTCACTTGGTTAATCTAAATTTGGGAGAAGAGCCTGGCTATTTCCACTGCACACCTGGCAGGGATTAAGCACTGTTCTACAAGGTCTCTTGCAAGCTACACGGTCAGTCTGCCCAAAACCCCAGGGGCTGATCGTCAGACCTTATCAAGACTGCACCAAAGAACTCGGTGTTCATCCCAGGTACCTTGTTTCTAGTGTAAAGGGACTGTGTAAGCCCCTGCTCTCTTCCCCCACCTTCCCCCTTGGATTTTGCCCTGTTCCTCATTTTGGATACTTCTAGTATAATTGGATGATGGCTGGTATCACCTCTCACCTTCCATTTCTGCCCCTGGTGAACCTGCACAGTTTTGTTTTGTTTTTTAAGCTCACTTAAATTGCACCACCATCCTATGACCGCAGGAACAGAATGAATGAAAATGGCTTCTGCTGCCCTGGTGCTACGCATATTTCATTAGAAATAAGTACCTTTTTGTTGTAGGAAAGGATTGTTGTTGTTGGTCGCAAAGTTGTGCCCGACCCATCACGACCCCATGGACAACATTCCTCCAGGTGTAGCCTATCTTAAGAGTAATAGTAGCAGTGGCAATATAATTACCATCTGTCCATCTCTGGGGACAGCACTGGACAAACAGGAGGAAGAGGATGCTATTTTCCTGCCTGGCTGGTGGATGCTTCCCACAGGCCAATCAGGCTGGGCCATAAATAATAACTATTGTAATCTGAATAAAATTAAATTTCATAGTACTTCTGGATGCATGTACATGGGTTGGACTGAGGGGATGAGGAGCCATATTTTAATGAAAGGGTTCCCTGAGGCAGGAGCGGTTTGTCAAGGTTTGGTGCAGTGCTTTGCCGGGCTCTCTGGCTCCACTGCTCCCCAGCTTTGGCTGCTATTGCCAGGTAAGGCAGTGTGGAAGCAGCATGGGAGAGCAGTTGCCCACTGTGGCGAGGCTGGCAGAGCTTGGCTTGAGAATTGGTGGGATCCTCCATGGGCCCTGAGTCCTAGGAAATTCCCAAGGATGGACGAACAAACTAAATATTGCACACTCTGGAAGTGCTCCAAGTTCTTATGAGTGGGGCAACATTTATCAATGGGGTCAAATAAGACTCTGAACGTGTAGAAGGCATGGAAGAAGTAGAGGAAGAACTCTCATTGAGGTTATCTTGACCTTTGCCCCCTCCTTCTTCATGCAGATTGATTAATTGTATTGCTATCCTGCTTTCCAGCTATCGTTTCCCAGAGTGGCTCAGATCAACCAAAGAGAGAGTGGGGCACCTCCCGTCAGGCTTATGTGCTGAAATGTTGAGGTGTACAAGGAAGCAGGTGAAGGGAAGACGAGGGAGATCAGATTTCCAAGGCCAGAACACGGTGGCGGTGTGCAAGCGTGCGCTCACGCGGTCTCAGCCAGGCTGGTTTGCCACCGCTGGTGCAGGCTGAGGTGGAGCAGCAGGCAGCTCCTTCTGGGCGGTGAAAGGAAGCAAGCCGTCTGCAGCTGCTCCGTTTCTGATTTGGCCTGCCTCTCGATTTGCCTTCCAGTGGCCCTTGGTCCCTTGGCTGATGGCAGAAGACCGGGACTAGAACGGTAGGACTCCTGAGGTCAGCTGTAGCAACAGCTCCTGATGTTGTTGCAGTGCGGCTTGCTACTTTTGAGAGTAACGCTGCTATAATGATATTCTCTCGTCTATGTCAAATGTCATTGAAGAAACAACTGAGGAAAATCCCAGAATATTTGAAGAAGTTGACATGACACACCGGGCATAAATAACCATGTTTTTAATGCAGATCAGATTGTTGGCAGCTCTGGGTCAAAATTTTAATTGGGGTACTATAACCCTCTGGAGCTTGACATGAGCTCATTAACTGAGGCCAATTTTAAATGTGTCCCCAAGGGGCTGTTTGTTGACTGCAGGGCTGTTTTCTGGAATGCGAGAGGCTTCCCTGAAGTTCTCCCATTTCAGTTCAGAATTGATCAAGCAAGATGTATGCTGAGGGATCTGGGTCTTGGATTGATAGCCACTCCTAACTGTTGCTACGGCTTCTTTGTGCACATAAAAGCCATTTTACTAAAACAAAATGCAACTGACAGACAGCATGCATGTTTCTCCAAATGAAATGATCTCATGAAACTCCCACAAAGAGAGTAGGAGAGACGGAGAAGTAACAGAGCTTGCGGAAGCTGCACGGGCCCTTGCTTCACCCACAGGGCTCTCCGTGAGGCATGTTGCTATTTGGAACCAAGCTTTGTTTCAGTTTTGTATTGATATGTTATTGTTTTCTAACTCATTCAGCTGTGGTAGGATTTTATCCTGAAAATTTGGAAATTACACCCACCACAACCACCTTGTAATAGCAAACTTGAGGAAGTTGTGTGTACCTTTGCATGGAGGTAGGCAGCCCACAGAATAGTGTCCCTGATCATGTAGAGCAGGGCTAGGCAACCTCAGGGCAGGGTGGCAAATCATGCCCTCCTGGAGTCCCAAATTGTCCCCAGATGGCTACAGCCCTTGCCCTCCCCACAGCTCCTCCTCTTTGGTAGCTTCTTGGCTTTTTGCCCCATTCTAAATGGCTGAAATGGCCTTTCCTAAGGGTCAGGTGGCACAGTGGTTTAAACCGCTGTGCTGCTGGGCTGGTTGATTGAAAGGTCGCTGGTTCGAATCTGCACAACGGGGTGAGCTCCCATGGCTCCATCCCAGCTCCTGCCAACCTTGTAGTTCGAAAGCCTGCAAATGCAAGTAGATGAAAAGGTGCCACTTTGGTGGGCAGGTAACAGCATTCCGTGCACTTCGGTGTTTAGTCCTGCCGGCCACATGACCACGGAGATTGTCTGCGGACAGACGCTGGCTCCCTTGGCTAGGAAACCGAGATGAGCACCGCCCCCTATAGTCAGACATGACTGGGCTTAACATCAAGGGGAAACCTTTACCTTTAAGAGTCACTTATTGGAAGTAGGTGGTTCAAACGAAAACATGCCAGTATCTTATGTATTTTTGGTCCCAACCTTTTTGTCTTTGCCCCACTTACCACTGGAAATGAAAAGTGAATTGGGCTGAAAGTCACTTCCCATCCTCATTGTAAACGAGTAGCATGCTCCCTTCCATGCATCTGGGTCAATGTGGAGATGCTAGGGGCAAGGTGCCATGCTGTTTGCTCTGTTGCCTTTAGCATACCCAGGGACTCCTGCACGAAGATGGTCAATGCAAAGCAGGATATCAGAGCATGGCCCAAAAAGGTCCAGTTTATGCCTCACCTTGTGCTGACACCATGGCATGCAGACACAGCCGAGAAACATCCATCCATACGGGAGAGATTTATGAGAGTGTTCCGTTGGTGCCAATGGATATATACCTGTTTGCTTGCTTTGTTCATTTCCTTGGGAGAACTTTATCATGCATGATCCACACTTTCAATCAATCTGCACCACCCCTGCATTGGTAAGACCACGGCAAATTATTCATCAGAAAGCACAGCAAATGGTTGCACGATCTCAATGTTACCATGGCAGGAGCATTGCCGCTTAGGTGCCTTCTTTGTTTTCCTTTTTAATACAAAGGCTTGATTTGTTTTGATTTGTTTGAATTTCTCTTTAATTGTAACAATCCCAAGTGGCTGATAAAAAGCCATCATTTTCCCTGCAGCAGTATCTCATTGCCATTCTTTCATTAGAAGAGCCACCATGGGGTAGCTGACAGTAATATTGACTTTTTTTCTTTTTTCTCTTAGCAGAAATCACAATCCCTTTTATAGTGGCATGATCTTCCACAAAAGGCAGCATATCGACACTTGGCATTTCCTTTGTCTTTTGTCCTACATGTACTACGGAGGCTATTCTGTCCCTTATTATAGTGGGAAGGGGTCTCAAAGTCTGCAGAAATTCTAAAGAGCTATGCTATTTACAAACTCTAGTTTTAATCTGCAGCTTCGCTGCTGAGGAGCCATTTATAATCATTTTGCTAGTTTAGTGGCTGGAAGTTCCTTTGTTTGGGCTGGTCCTTGTAGAGTTCTGCATTGTGCCTACAACAGCCACCTGTACCTTGAATGTACCACCTGGATGCAGACTGTCAGAAGAGACAAAGAATGGAGAAGAGACCTCCATTCCTCCTGCAGCAGGCCAGCTACTTTTCACAGTGGTCCACCTCCCTCTCTCTCTCCCTCCCTTCCTCTCTCTCATGCCTTCCTGTGATAGCATCACAAATCTGAAAACCCTCAACAGTCATGACATGACTACTATCCTTTGTGTCCCTATACCCTGCAAACGCTTCTCTCCTCTGCGCTTCACAAGGGAGAAGAGTATTGGTCCACAAAGAGTTAATAAAGCTAGGCAAAAGTTCAGGATCGATTTTCTTTGAGATGATTTATTTTTCTTCATGTATATCCAGGTGTATGTCTTGCTGTAGTGCTGATTCCTTGTAAAAAATATCTATTTATTTAAAACATTTCTAGATCATTACAGAAGTCTTAGGACGATTTAACAATCCAAAATGTAAAAATAAAACACAGCATCCTAAAAATTCAACTAACAATAAAAGGCCAATTAAAACTGCCAGGTCTTAAATTATTGGGAAAATAAAAAGGCTTTGGCCTGGCACCGAAAAGTATAAAGTGACTGCACCAGGTGAGACTCTCTGGGGAGTGAATTCCACAATTGGGGCACCACGGCAGAGAAGGCCCTTCTCCAGATAGTCCCCCTCCTAATCTCCTTCCGGGGGGCACCCGGAGATGGGCGTCAGCCCCAGACCTTAAAGGGGCAAATAGAATTAACAACAGCATAAAGCAACGATGTGCAATGCTCCGTTAATATAACTTGGCACGGAGGGAATGCCACTGTCCAGATGTCACCATGGAAAAGGCTGTGTTGCTGATAGCTACACCATAAACCTTGGCATGACCGGGCACCTGCAGCAGGGTGACTGTGGCATAGGAATACAGATCTGCGTAACGTTAGCACACACTGAAATACATAAATATCCTTATAGTCTGAGTAGGAAAATGATGCATTCCACCATATTGCGGAAAACTGTGACCAAGCAGCCCAGGTGCCCGCAACTGCCACCTGTTGAGGGGCAGCACTGAGGGGCCTGGCCCTCTCCTCCTACACTTCCTTCTCTTTCACTTGACCTTGGGCTAGACTGCCATCAAGCAGAGGGCGCTTCAGATTGATGGCTACCCTCCGGCAGTGCTTCGAGCAGAAGGCTGTCCCTCCCTGGAAGCATCTTGATGGGATTCATGCCACGCTATCTATCCCGGATTCATCCCTGATGATCGACCCTCTGGGTGACCCATCCGCCTCTGTGTGTGCGTGGTTGCATGAAGGGAATGCAGCAGGGGGCTCACAGGGTCCGCAGCAACATGAAGTTTCCCTTTTACAAGCCTTAATTAAGCAACTAATGCTTCCAGCGTGTGTTTTGTATTGTTCGTTAGATTTTTGTCTCATGATGCAACAGTTACGATTTCCTTTCTTCCTTTTAGTTGGGACAGTTCCCTGGCACAAAGTTTTCATACAGTTTGATGATATATTTCAGATTATTTTTTTAAAAAAACACACATGGGTTCTAGCAACTCCCCCCTCTCACCCAGCCGTCACTTAAATAAAAAGTCTCTCTCTGTTAAGCCTACACTTTGTTTGGCCTTTATCCCAAACAATCATCAGTCATTAGTTGGATCCACTCTGGCTCATTTTGCTTTGCCTTTTTGCTTTTAAAATCCTGAGTCTGGCTGACTTAACATTCAACCGCAGTTGCTTTTTGAGGTTTCTATTCGTTATTGAAATGGTCCTTTTAATGTCATCTTTAATTTAATCAGGTAATGTCATCAAAATAGCATTTACTCTGTTACTGCAAATTCACTGCATTATTAACTAGTGTAACTAGACAAAAAGATGGCATAAACCCCCATGGAAATAATGTACTTACAGTAAAATTGATACAGTTCATATAGGCTATATATTTGATTTGCAGTTTCAAAGCTCTCACACACATTCAAATTATTTTATGGTTCTGTTCCCCTCTGCTCCAGTTACTTCCTGATCTTGTACAAGGTGTCTTTTTGGGGTTGAGGTGATACAGCCCCATAATAATTTTATCAAGGTGGTGTGATAACTAGGGAAAGAGCTGTTAATACATTTACCAATGTGGAATGATAACTAGGGGCACCGATTTATATGGCTTTAAAAGGGGATTAGAACAATTCCCTTTAGGCTATCGATAAGAAGATAAGACTATCAATGACAACTTGCCTTGATGGCGTTTTACTATCTGGGAGATGAGATGCAGAATGTCTTTGAATGGCATTTGCGGGAGAATGAAAGTAGGAGAAGGCTGTCGTTCTCCTGCCACTTGAGGGTTTCCATGGGCATCTGGTGGGCTACTGTGTGAAACGGGATAAGGTTTTGGTCTGATCCAGCAAAGCTCTCTTGATGTCCTGGGATGGCAGTCACTGAACGGCTATGAACGTATTGCTTTAGAGGAGCTTGGGACACATTTTCCAAGTAAAGATGGTCCCTGCCCTTTCCTAACAAGAATATGCCAGCAAATACGGAGGGGTGGGGGGACCACCAAAACAGTGGCCCCCAACCTGGAAACCTTCATTATATGGTCTAGTCCACAAGAAAGGAGATCTAAGGAGTGCAGCCATATCATTATAGTGATACTCAAGGTAGTGCAACAAAGAAATTTTCTCTACATGGAGTGAGAAATGCCTGAACCACAAGCCGGATTCTGAAGAAGAAGAGGCACTTGAGATCGTATTGCAAATATATTTATTTATTTATTTATTGAAATATTTATATGCCGCCCCTTGCAACAGCCTCGGGGCGGCTCACAATACAGAACAAATACAATATTAAAAACATATACAATAATTAAAAACTGGCCCATCTCCAGGTTAAATTTAAAAACTTACAACATGAATAAATAAACCAATTAAATTAATCATAAATTAAAAATAATATTAACAATTAAAATACTGTCTAAATAAAAAGGTCTTCGCCTGGCGCCGAAAAGCAAATAACGACGCAAATAATAAATATATGTGGGCTACTCAAGTGCACCATAGTCCGTCTGTGCCTTACAAACTGCAGTAAAGCCTTTTGACTGTCAGGGTCATGAGACGCTCTAGATGGCTCTGAAAGACAGAGGCATGCCTCACACTGGAGTGCCCAGATTATCTTCCTCGGTTGTGGACAAGAGGCTACTGTTTGGACAGAATATGGCAAAACGCAATGGCTGCCTACAGGCCAAGGCATTCGACAAGGGTGTATTTTATCTTTGTATCTGTTCAATCTGGATGCAGAACGTATCATTCAGAATGCTGCAGAAGGATCAGCGGAAGGAGGAATAAAAATTTGAGGTATGCAGATGATGATAGCCTATTACTGACAGCAAGCAGCAATTAAATGAAATGACATCCGATGAAAGAAGAAACTGCAAAAGCAGGACTGCAACTGAATAAGAAAGCAAAAATCATGACTGCAGAAGAATTAGACGGTGTTAATATCAATAGTGAAGAAATTGTGAAAGATTTTGTATCTCTTGCCTTAGTCGTCAATTCAAAGGAACAACTGCAGCCAATTCAAATGGAGACTGTAGAAGAAGACTGAGAGCTGGAAGGGCAGCAGTGCAGGAACTATTACATATTATGAAGTGAAAGAATAATTCGCTGGAGTCCAAGGCCGTGTTCATCCAAACATGATACTGATCACTAGGTTTAGTTGTGAAAGCTGGACAGTAGAGAAAACTGACGGGGAAAAATAAGTGCTCAAAACACGGTGCTAGAGGACAGCAGTGTGAACAAACTGGAGCAACAGAAAGGTGAACCGCTGGATCCTAAATCAAATCAAGGCAGAACTTTCCCTGGAAGCAAAAATGATAAAACTGAGACTGACATACTTCAGTCACATCACAACTCAGTCATTGGAGAAAACAGTGCTAGGGGACAATGAAAGCAGAAGAGGGAGACCAACTCTGAAATGGACTGATTCCGTAAAGGAAGTCACAGCTTTGACTTCACCCAAGCTGAGTAGGACTGTTTGTAGCATGGTGCCATAGAGAAAAAATTGAGAAACTTTTATGCTACGCTTTATGGGACCATTGCTACCTCTCATTCTAGTCGACCTCCAAAGAGCAGTTGTGAGAATCACTTGAGATAATCCTCACAGATTCGCAGAACAACCAGGCCAGGAGGGGCCAGGAAGACTATCGAGTCCAACCTCGTGCAGGATGCCAGTTCCATGATTCTGATCAGATGACTGCCCAGTTGCCTCTTGGATGCATCTAGTATGGAAGAGCACACCACCTCCCCTGACAGCTGGTCGTACTGGTCTCAGAGTCAGGAAATTCAAGAAATTCTTCCTTGAATCTAGCCTGCACCTGCTGTACTAGGTTCATTGTTCCATGCCCTGCGTTCAGGGATGAATGCGAATAGGTCCTTTTCCTCTTCTCTGTGGCAGCCTTTGAGGTACTTGCAGCATGCTGTCCTGTCACCTCGTAGTCCATTGGTGATACCCCAAACTCTTTGAATGAAAGGGTATGATAAAAATTTGATAGACAAATCAACATAAAGATTTCAGTCGATCAACACAGAGCGAGCACTTCCCATCCACCAAGCTGATTTTCTAATGCTGGCTGGGCTTCCCATTGCTCAAGTAAATTCAGAGATCACAAAACCAGCCATGAGCAGCAGCCTGTGTAATCAACAGATAGCCAAGTTGGACTGGGTTTTGATATGAGGAATTGGTTTAATCTTTTGATCATAGAGTGTTGTGATCTGCCAAGTGGCCACCAGCAACATAGCTCAATGTTTGCTGACAAGGAGTTGTGGTGCATCAGACTAACAGCTCTTGTCCTTTCTTAAGGAAGTGCCTTTAGGTATCTGCTGGAACCTACAAAGGGTTCTCTATATGATATCTCTGATAAATAGAAATTACTCACCTATAAATTTGATTTCTCAGCAAGTAGTATGCTCTATAGATCCAGACGTAACAATTATTTTAAAGCTGTGGGTGAACTCTGGGAATTGTCTTTGGGCAGTTGCAACAAAAAATAGACGAAACTTTGTGTAGTTCATATCCACTTTTCAGATTAAACTGTTTCAGGCTTTCAGCAGAAAGCAAGTGGGATCCGTAACAAATTATCGCATTCTTACCTGCAGGCCAGCCTTGTCATTGGGCAAGAATGAGGCAATCAGCCCAGGCAGCAGCCACAAGGAGGTCTCGGTGGTGTCCCCAAGGCCTCTTCCTTCTCTTGGAGGACAGAAGAGTGTGTGGTCCCTGCTCTGCCCTGCACCACCTCAGCTAGCCCACTTCTCTCCCGTGTGTGGCAGGAATCATTCTTGTCCGTTGAAATAAGCCTCTAGTTGGAAGGAGATGTGGGCCCCAAACAACCAAGCATCCCGGCCCTTCCTTGTTTCACCTCCAAACAGGAGAGCTTCTGTATGGGATTTCAGTCAGCCTTCCCTTCACAGTTCCTTCTCCACCATTTTCATTCCTCCTGTCCTAACTGAAGTCAATTTTTCTTTGTTTATGCACATATTTATATGCAGTCATATTCCGTGGCTGCTGAGCATGCTCAGTCCTCACTGGCAGGATCTGCCATTTTTGTGTGCTTGCTTTTTGTTTCAATTCGTTTAGGTTTTGGGTTTCTCTGTGTATGTCTCTATCTACCTAGTTGTACTTTTGCACATTCTGAGACTCCCTAAGTAGACTGATCCCCCTCTGGGGCCTGGTTGGCACAAAGCCAGCACCTTCTTGCCCAGAGGAGCATAAACTCTTCATGACATGATGCAGGTTTTAGGTTTTCTTTCCTTTGGAACTGAGGATTAAGCACTTGAGCTTACAAGCTCATGCATAAGGTGCTTTTATTTATTTGTATTTGTGTATTCTTTATCTATTAATTATATTGTATCATCCTTCACTATACTTCCATGGTGTTTTTCCAAAAGAATAAAACAATCAAGATATAAAGGTAAAGGTAAAGGTTTCCCCTTGACATTAAAGTCCAGTCATGCCTGACTCTCGGGGGCGCTGCTCATCTCTGTTTCCTGGCCAAGGGAGCCAGCGTTTGTCCGCAGACAGTCTCCGTGGTCATGTGGCTGCATGACTAAACACCGAAGTGCACAGAACGCTGTTACCTGCCCACCGAAGTGGCACCTTTTCATCTACTTGCATTTGCATGCTTTCAAACTGCAAGGTTGGCAGGAGCTGGGACAGAGCAACGGGAACTCACCCCGTTGTGCAGATTCGAACCGGTGACCTTTCGATCAACCAGCCCAGCAGCACAGCGGTTTAAACCACTGTGCCACCTGCAGTCCCAATCAAGATATATATGCATAAAATAAGCTAAAAGTTACAAAATGATAAAAGCAGAATAAATAGTCAGCAGGACTAAAACTGAATACATAAAATAAAAAGATGTTTTGCTCAGCACTGAAAGGACCACAAGGAGTCAAGAGAACCTCCCTGGGAAGAACTCAGACTCTTTTTAGATGGCAGGAATACTCACAAGAGGCCCTCAGCTGAGGGTCTTAATGTGTGTGAACATGCATAGGGAAATAGATGGTTCTCCGAGTATTTGGAGGAGACCTCATTCTAGTCAACCTCAGTTTCTTAAGCTCAAGTCAGTTATTGGACCATCGACATCTCAAGAAATGAATGCTTGCCTCAGTCCAGGTGCTTGAGAGTGTTTCTGGGTTTGGGGTTGACAATACAGACTCTCCTTTTTGAATTGCTGCTCCTGTGCCTTCTGCTGCTATGCCTCCCGTGGCGAAGATAGGGCACTGGCGTTACCTGATACACCATGCGAGAACTTTCTGTGTTGCAGGGGCAATCCGTTTCACTAGACACTACTCTGTTTGTGAGGCTATGGGTAGAGAATCCTTGGCCTTCCAGATGGTGTCGGACTACAGCTCCCATCATCCCTGACTAGGGTGATCACTTATGCATCATTGCTACCACCCAAAAAAAACACTGCCAAAATAGAGACGCAAAAGGAACACAATTTTGCAAAACAAAACAAAAAAAAGCATATGCTAATGTTTGTATGAAGATGTAAATTCAGAACTTACAATGTACATAGGAAGTTGTACTGGGCGAGACTGTGACTTGTGTGCCTGCTGATGGGCAGCTGAAGACTCCTGCCCTCCATCCTTGTAGTTCTTTATTTGTTGTTTTTCGTAAACTGGACTTGGACAGGGCAGCCTTTCAAATAGTGAATGCCTTCAAACAGAAGACTCTTGTCCGTGACCTGAGACCCAAGGCCATCTGTCCCTGACCCTTGGCCATACCATTATCTGTCCCTGACAGGCATGAAGTCCAAGGGCATATGGAGAGTTCACATCCTGGCCTAGGCCACTCGTGGGTGGACCAAGGATCTTCAGTTCCCCTGTGTTTGGTTGCAGTCGGTTGCAGATGCTACAACTATCTAGCACTCAGGATCTCACCATTCCGGAACTCGTGTACTTGCATGCTAAAAGTTCATATATAGAAAAACTAAGGTCTCCCAAATGATCTCTTCAAAAGAAAGTTGATCTTTGCCTTTCTAAAATGCTCTCAGTGTAGTGATGCAATGAGAGGTACACAGAAGGTATTTCAAAGCAATTCAGGCAAAATGCTTGACCGGGCCGGATGCGTCTGCCTCACTGGTTTCTTACACTTCGGAATCTTTTAAATCTCAGGTTCTTTGTGTCTCATTATGGAGAACTTTGCAAATATGAAGAACTTGGTGTATTTTGGTAAATTCTCATTAAAAATAAATAGAAAGGACACCCCCCTCATATTTTCTCCTGTGTGAAGTAGGATAAAACTTGGAGGACCATTTTCTGTGGTAAAAACACAGGAAGGGAGAAGAATATCTCCCTTTCCACCCCCATCTTATTCAGACTTTTAGCTCTACAGTTACAAAGTGTAAAACGAAAGTAAACCCACAGCCAGGAGAGGGAATATTACTATATGTTGCATGAAGTTCAGCCCTGGGCAATCTAGATTTAGGTG
Source organism: Varanus salvator macromaculatus (assembly GCA_023646645.1). Classification (NCBI taxonomy): domain Eukaryota; kingdom Metazoa; phylum Chordata; class Lepidosauria; order Squamata; family Varanidae; genus Varanus; species Varanus salvator. The sequence goes on from JAIXND010000657.1 coordinate 19,532,110, forward strand.
GTAAGAGAAATGATGCAGAGAGGAACAGAATATTGAAAGCAAATGTTCCACTTTCGTAGCATGAGAATGTTAAGACATGCCACAGATTGTTTTGGCAAAGGCAGGTGCAGTTAGAAATCTTATCCCTGTAAGCTTGACCTCAACTCCACCTCTAGCCAAATAAGAGAATGTCTTACTACAAGTGCTTTTTCCCTCTCCTCCCACTATATGAGCAGCTTTTACACAAGCTGGCTCTAGCAGGTGTCCTCCCAAGTAGACATATGTTTGAGTGGGAAAATATATTTAGCACAGTGTAAGTATATCTATACTGGCAAGATAAACAGAGGGGAGGATATCCGAGAGAATTGTCATGTGCTTTAGTTTCAGTGTGGAGATTGTGCCTTTTTATGACATGTAATTGGACTGGACTGAACTGCATTAGATTGTTGCTGATTTTGCCAAATGCAATATTGCCAGGAGAATCTGTCTGCCACGTACATCAGAATAGTCTTCCTATTAAGAGGGAAATGTTTACTAACTTCAAAAGGGAGAAAAAACCCGATCGTATTTTCTATATTTCCCTTGATGGAGGCAACATGACATTGCAGATGGAATTCCAAAGACATCGAGCAACATGTCAATTGTGTCTTGGGTCTGCTTGGTTCAGCCCAATAGTGCACTGCACTATTTCACCCAGTGTCAGAATCAGAACTTGCTGACGTGACTTCATGTTCCAGAGCCCATGCAACTTGTGTTGTCGTACCCTGAAATCTGGACACCCTAAAGAATCCCTTGATATCTGCTGATCAGAGAGGAGATTGCTGTTTTTCCCTGTGTTGTACCCACAAGCAGTACATTGAAGGTGCAAGCTGCTTCTTTTGCAGATGAAGAACAACGGCTGTTCTTAAAGGAGAGGGTGGCCAGACAAAGAGCTGCCTTTAAAATGCTTGCAATGTGCTCCTTTGCAACACGGCATACTTTCTGCATCTGTTTTAATGCCCAGCATTCTAAATGAATGGAAACATTCCAGAAGGATTTAAAAAGAAAAATCAGGCTGTCTCCATTAGCGCCTTAGCAATTGTTGGCCCAGATGGGCTAAAGTCAGTTGCAGAACCGCAGAGAGAGTGAGAAGCAATAAAAATGGGCAGATATATGGGGAGAGGGAGATCTTGCTTCCTGGCATAATCCCCTCCCTCAAAAAACATTCTTAAAGGGTTCTGCCTATAGAATCTTTGAAACTTGCTGTAATTGGTATTTAAAGTGGACTCTCCTGTAATTGACTTGGGTCTAGATGTGCTATTTAAATTAAATCGTGAATGCCATAAAAACAATGAATTTCTAATATGTCTCATATTTTGTTTTTGTTTTGTTAGGGTTTTTTTTAAAACTTCAGGATTGTTGATTAAAGGCTTTGACTCTACCATTTCGGATTTTTATATAGATCTTGACGACATGGCATGGCATATTTTCGGTGTTCATTTGGAACTTGCCAACAGCTTCACTTAACATTATCAAATGGTGATGCCGTCCTTTGATACGTCTGCCCACAAATTGCCTAGAGCAGCTCACAACAGCAGCTCCAATTGAATTTGTTGCAAATGTTAATATAACATCTCTCTAGACCTATCGGGTCTGTACTATATATTATTTGCACTTTTTGCTGCCGTTAATTAGGGAGGAGGATGCAACAGAACTGATGGAAAATACAGAAGGCCTGGCAGTCCTTTTAATATCAACAGACTACTGAGTCAGTGGCCATCCCATTGCCTACAAGAGGGAAGTGGGACCCGTGACACTGTAACTGATCTTGGGCATGTTCGGTGTGAGGCACCAAAGAGTTAATCCCTCTAATAGCAGGTTTAGGCACTCAGGGCCAAGCTCGATGGAGCCCTGATGCAGCTTGTGAAAAACAAGGGAGATGTGCCAGCGTGTTTGGGGGAGCACGAATGTTTCCAGAAGTGCATGCATGGGTGGGACAATCCCTGTGGGAAATAACGTCTCCCTCCCCAAAACAGCCATGTGCAAGCTGAGCATGCAGGGCAGGCCAGCGATTCCTGCACCACTGGGGTTCATCATCCATTGCAGCTTTTCTTTTCAGTCTCATATCGTGCGGATGGAGCGTTCCTACGGAGCTCCTACAAAGCTCGAAAGAAAAGCCGCAATCAAAGAGGAGCCCGCTGCTGCCATGGAATAGCAAGTACTGGGTGTGGAGCATTACCAAGTAGAAGGGAATAGAGTATCCTAGAAGAGGGTGTGACTGGCTGAAATGCGAGGCAAGAATGTTCCAGAAGGCAACATTTTGTTGCACATACTGCTTGCTTTTATCGTTGTTGTTAGTTTTGCTTATTCAGTTGATTCTTCCAGCTGTTGTTTGCACTGGGATCAAACAGCTGCCAGTATTGTTAATGGCATCAGATTTTCTCCATTAAAATCTTCCATTAAAAAAATCCAGCAGCAGCAGCAGCAGCACCTATGGCTAAGCCACATCCCCCTTTGGCGAAGCAATGAAACATCCAACAAAAAATAGGAACACTTATTACAAAACCGCAGACCGGAGCTTCTGTTGATGGCATCCCATAATGAGAAATTAAGCTACTTAGCAGAAGTCAGGGCTGTCATGCTTACAACTGAGAATATTTCCATTCTCTTGTGCATGCAGGTGGGGGGATGCTTTGGTCAGGTGATAAAGGGCAGGTAGACGGGACTGAAATAGCATCATTCTCCTAAAGTATGCAATCCCACCCCCCAACCCCGGCCAAAAGTTAGCCTGGAGAAAAGACCTTCTCTATGATGTGAAAGGCACTTTCTGAACATATTCCTAGTCTACCTCTGGATAAACTTGAGAAGCTCCTTCCCGCCCCACCTCGGACCTCCCATGCTTCCCTGTCTCTCAAAAGAACGGCCGTGATTAGCACTTTTTGAAGAGCAGCTGAAGCAGGATGAGTGCAGCGAAGGGCCATGAGGATGGCGGCTGGGTTGCAGGGGAAGCCATATGAGGAGAGACTGAGGGAACGGGGTCTTTTCAGCCTGGAGAGGAGGAGACTCAGAGGGGACCTGTTGGAGACATACAGGTATGCTAGGGGGTGCCACACGGAAGTGGGACACAACCTTTTTTCCTCTGCAGTGGAGGGCAGGATGCATTCCAGTGGAGCAAAGCTCAGGGAACCCAGGTTCCATTTGGATGCCAGGAAGCCCTTCCTGACAGTCAGGATCCCGAGGGTGTGGAATGGGCTTCCACGGGAGGTCGTTGAGGCCCCATTGGTGCGAGTGTTCAAGGATAGGCTGGACATGAACATAGTAGGCATGTCATGAGTGGAGCTGGCTGGAGCTGGGGGTCAGACTAGATGGCCCAGGAGGCCCCTTCTGACTCACTCTGTTTCTATGAGATGGGATGGGATACTTTTGAAAAGTGAGTCTTCCCCATGCACAATGATGCAGGAAGCAGAGGACAGTGGAATGATTCGAAGAACAAAAGAGCCAGGGGGTGAATTCTCTGTCCTGCTGGAGTAAAGGTGCCTGGCATGATGGATTTTGGTATAAAGACAGCCTGGTACCCTCTGTATGTTTTGGAGTACAATTCCCATCAGCACTTAAAATCTGGCTTTGGATCCCTGTGTATTTAGCCATCTTTGTGGTACTGGACTGTGGTTGCCACTTCTTTTTTTCAGGGAGGCTCATCATCTTTAACTGCTACATGGCAGGGAGGCACAACATGCATCTGTGGATTTTGGCTGCAGCTGCTGATGGGTAAGGATTTTGTTTAGTTTTTGTTTTTTAGAAGAACTAAACAAAATTTGCAAATGTCTTTAGAAATCATTGTGATCTTCACACTGGTAAGCTCACCAATAGACTACTATACTGCACTCAGTGTGAGGCTGCCCTTGTGCCTAGTTTGGAAGCTGCTGCGAGGGCAGAATTTTATTTATTTATTTATTTATTAACATATTTGTATGCCGCCCCTTGCACACAAGCCTCGGGGCGGCTCACAACAAACATAATTCATAATAGAATTCATCTGCCAGGATGCTCTGTGAAAGACCTAGTTATACAATCATTGCACATATATTAAAAAATAAAATCTGAGCTGGTTGCCTACTAGTTAAGCCATGTTTAGGGTCCTGGTGCTGACGTACGTTCGTTCATTCGTTCGTTCATTCATTTATTCATTCATTCAAAACATTTCTATCCCGTCCTTCATGACGACATCTCAATTGAATATAAACTTCAGTGTGAGACAGGCATACTTAGCTGACCTCCCTACCATATACACGCCTGAGAACTTCACAGCAAGTCTTATTATTTGTTCTGTGATCAGAATGTTAGGGATGGAGGAACCACCTCTGACCATGAGTCCCCAAATATGGAGCGACCACACAGAGTTAGCCCATTCCTAGAATATTCTCTTGATAAGAACTAGGAGCTCTAGCAATGGGAGACTCACTCAACCAGTTAATTAGTTCTCATTCAGCTTCACTGCCACCCTGAAATTTATTTATTTATTTATTTATTAAAACATTTCTATGCCGCCCCATCGCAATAAAACCTCGGGGCGGCTTACAACAGTAAATTAAAAAAACATACACTTCATTTAAACAGCCCCCCACAGTGCATCTCGGCAAAAACCCCTTAGAAAAACAACCTAAATTAACAAAATAACAACAATAGGCAAATTAACAATTAAAATAAAAAGGTCTTCGCCTGGTGCCAAAAAACAAATAACGACAGGCAGACCTCTCCTGGGCCATCTAGTCTGACCCCCAGCACCAGCCGGCTCCACTCATGACATGCCCACCATGTGCATGTCCAGCCTGTCCTTGAACACCCTCACCGATGGGGCCTCAACGACCTCCCGTGGAAGCCCATTCCACGCCCTCGGGGTCCTAACTGTCAGGAAGTGCTTCCTGGCATCCAAATTGAAACTTGGCTCCCTGAACTTTGCTCTGTTGGAGGGCGTCCTGCTTTCCTCTGCAGGGGAGAACAGGTCTCTACCCACCTCCGTGTGACATCCACTCACATACATGTATGTCTCCAACATATCCCCTCTGAGTCTCCTCTTCTCCAGGCTGAAGAGACCCAGTTCCCTCAGTCTCGCCCCATACGGCATCCCCTGCAAACCAGCCACCATCCTTGTGGCCCTACACTGCACTGACTCTAACCTGGCTATATCCTTCCTGTAATGAGGGGCCCAAAACTGAACACAGTAATCCAGTTGCGGGCGCACCAGAGTCGTGTAGAGTGGTAGTAGTACCTCTCTTGATCTAGAAGCCACACTTCTGGCTATGCAACCAAGGGTGGCATTCGCCCTCTTGACCACCGCATCACACTGCTGACTCATGTTTAGCCTGCGGTCAACCAGTATTCTAAGACTTGGTTTTGCTGAGGTTGGCCAGCAACATTTTGTAAGAACCAGTATTTAGATGTGACTGTTTGCTAAATTCAGGGAACTCTTTATGAGTCAAGCACCAAAAATATGACAACACCATTATCATGTGTGATGCAGGCTGAAATTCTTCTGCCTCTGGAGCAGCCAGATCATCCTACCTGAGGTGACCTAATTATCTAAGCTTGGGATGGTTGTAGAAGAAGGGATCCCACAGTAGGCATGGCTCTTTATATCACAAAAGGAAGAAAAGCATCATTCAAAAAGGATAATACCGGTTGTATAACGTTTCCATACACTTGTGTGTGCATGTACACACACAGGCATAGGCACATTTAGAAATAAGATACAACTTTTCAAGAGAAAAATAATTAAGTGTTCCCCAAACCTGCTGGTTTCCGACCACAGTTCAGGCTATCTCATCTCAGCCCAGGCTCCATAAGCCAGAAAACTGGAAGCTGAGCGACGTTTCCCAGGATCTATAAGTTCCCTTGCTCTCAGCTTACCCCCCACACACCTGCTTTTCCCTTGGTTTTTCAGGACCATGTCTAGACAGGGAAGGAGGAGCACTTGGGGCCAGCAAAGCTTCCCCACGGTGTGCTGGGCTTTCCTTGCCTTACCAAGCACCTGAGCCTTATTGTGTTGTTAGACGAACCCTCCTGGGAGCTGGCCCGGGCCTGTTCGTTGCTTGTCAGCAGGAACAATGTGTGACCTTGCACGAGAGCATCATGGGGAAAGTCTGTTGAGGCACCGAGCTCAGCTTCCAGTGGTCAGTGTACAGCAAGAGAATACGCACAGCCTTAGATGCAGAGCTTCTGCTTCTCGCCCAGCTCCTTGCAAAGCATCTCTGCTATGATCTTATTTGACATTGTCTTATTCAAGGAAAAAGTAGCCTGACGAGGCCAGTAATTAAATAGCCACTTGCTTGGGAACATCAGGTTGTGTGGAGTGGGACTGGCTTCTGAATGAGCTTGCATAGGACCCCACTGCGGGTGATGGATGGAGTGGGTGGCTTACGCAGCAAGGGCGCCTTCTGAAAGGTGTCCTCCGCTGAATCTGTGTAAAACACACGGAATCACAGGAACATTTAGTTTTGTACATAACAAAGCACCATGATCATCTCAATACATATTGAATTGTTCAATATTTGTAAAGGTTTAGAAATAGAGAATTTCCATTTATCTGGAACATGACTTTGTTTTCTCTCAGCAGGGTAGGAAGAAAGTCATGACATTCATAGAGGGTATAATTTTGTTCCATTGCTTTCCCCTCCCAACTAAACTGCAGTTGCAAAACACGGGATGAAAAAAGGAAATGGAAGATTGGTCTAGTTGCCTTGATGGGAAATTCAGATCATTGCCTAAACATTTTTGCTGATTTTATAAATTCTCTTCCCCACAGAATTTCAATTAATTGAGAATGATTCCACATTCTTTCCCCTTTGTGCTTGTATAGCTTGTTTACTTTATTAAAAACTTAACATTTTCAAAGAGATTTATAACTCTGGTTGAATAGAAGTAGCAAAACTAGTTTCCCTTGCTGCCTGCCACTCAATACTACTTTTTCATTAATTGAGTTTGTTATGTTCCTGTTATACTATAATGTAATCAAATCAAATTCAAGTAATTGGTTAAATATATTTGCCAGAAAATAGAGTGGTAGAAATGCTTTTGTGAGATTTTGGACTTACCAGTTCAGGAAGACTGGACCGCTGGAAATTGTGCATCTCATTTTAAACACACAAAAGCACCAATAGTCTTCCTTGAACACAGGGATGGTAAACTGTGGGATATTGCTGCCCCCAGAACCTGTGTGGTGATGCAGTCCACTTGTGCTGATACCAAATTCGCTGCTGCTGAAATTGCTGATGAATTTGCAGCAGCAAAACACACGGCAATTTTGCAAGGAAACAAAGCATAGGGGGAGCACATTGTGTTCGCTTGCAAAATTGCCACAATTTTGCTACTGCAGCAAAACCAGCAGGGATGCCCCTTCTCACACCAAGAATTAAAAAAAATCAGACATTAAAAAAACAAACACACAAAAAGTCATCACTGAAGGATGGAAAAGATAATGGTTAAAAAAAAAAAATCTTTTCAGTTACATTTTTTAATTCAGAGCTCACTGGTTCTGTTTCCTTTTCCCATTGGTTTTGAGAATGGAAAAATGTCCTATTTCATCTCCCAGCTGGCACAGGTAAGAGATCCAATCAGGGGAGCAGAAAAGGTTTGGATCTTGAGGTTCCTGGGCCACCTCTGTCGACCCATTTCTGGATGTTCCCTCGGCTGCCCCCTCAGGGAACCTCAGCAGTGCTACAACTGTAGTCACAGAGTTCTCCATAGGTGTAATGGGTCTCCATGACAGTGAAGCCCCCCAACTTCTATCCACCAGGAGAGGAGCACCTTCATGAAAATCTACCCCCTTCAGAAAACATTGGGTTTGGATAGCAAAACAGCAATGTAGGAAACCGCATTATGCTGAATCAGACCATTCCTCTACCTAGCCCAAGCCTGCTGACACTGACTTCAGCGATTCAGGCAGAATTCCCCTAGTCCTGCCTGGAGAAACCAGGAATCAGTCCGGAGACTTCTACATGCAAAGGATGGGCTTCCTCAACTGAGCCATGGACTGATCAATTGTTTCGACTGTAATGATACGCTAGCAGGTTAGTAGCCACTGATAGCCTCTTCTTCCATGAATCTGTCCAATCCCCTTTGCAAGCCATCCAGATCAGTGGCCATACTTGTCATGGCGGTAGATTCCATAGTTTGACTCTAGATTGCATGAAGACCTACTTCCTCTCGTCTGTTCTAACCCTTCCCCCAGTCAGCTTCATGGGATGCCCCCAGGGTCGAGTTATAATGGAGGGAGAAAAATGTTTCACTCTCCATTTTCTGCACTCCGTGCATCTTGTTAAACACCTCTGTCATGTCTACCTTGCTTACTTTTTTGCAAAGCCAAACAGTCCCTGTGGTTGCAGCCGCTTCTCCAGCCCCCTGATCATTTTTGTTGCCCTACATCTAGGACTAAATCCAGGATTGCCTCCCCTCTCTTTGGGTCTGTGACTAACTCTTCCAGGGCACAATCATTTAGGACATTAAGAAATTTAACCTCTCTGCCAGAGCTGGAACATAAGGTTATCCTGACAATGTGTGGGTAGTTGAAGTCCCCCATTATTACAGTGCCACCTTTGTTGGAGGCCCCCGATTTCATTTCCCAGCTCAAGACCACCTTGAGCATTCTGGTCTGGAGAACAATAGCATACTGCCATGGCTAAGTCAGTTTCTGGAGCCAGAAATTTTCACCCATGGTGCTTCTGCAGAGGAGTCTTCACACTATGCTCAAACTTGCTCGACTTTAACACGGAGGGCAATGCCTGCTCCATTTCATCCTATTCTGCCATACCTATACAGTTTGTATCCAAAGATGACCATATCCCATTGGTTATGTCTGCTCCCCGAGGTTTCCGTAATTCCCACTCTTCTAGCTCTTCTCTTGCCATTATGCAATCCATTTTGGTCCCAGGGCTTCTGGCATTTGCATAGAAATATCTAAGCATGGTGCCCCCTCCTTCTGCATGCATGGGTTGTTCTGGCACTTTGTCCTCTCTAACTGAATATCATGCCTTGCCGTGATGTTGTTACCAATTTCCTTCCTTGCCACACTCAGGTACTCCAAAACACCCTCCCCTTCATCCAGTTGACCTGAGTTGACCTGGACCAGATGCTTCCCAGTTCCTGTTCAAGCCAGTTGAACAGCTGCTCTGCCACCTTTTTAATGTCATATGCCAACAGTCTGGTTCCATTCTATTCTAGCAGGGCCTGTCCCTCCTGTACAGGCCCAGCTTGACCCCAAATGTGCTCCAGTGTCTAACAAAATTGCAGCTGTCCTCGCTATAGCACTGTCTCATCCACACCCTGAGACTCCTCAGTTGCTCCTGGCTGGCCAGTCCTGCGTGTGGAACTGGCAGCATTTCAGAGAAAGCCTCCTTAGGGGTGCAGGGTTTCAAGCTTCTCCCTATTAGTCTAAACTTGCTTCTAGGACCTCCTGACTACATTTGCATCACTGGTCCCAACATGGACCATGAGCATTGACTCCACCACCCACACTATGTACAAAGGTGTCGAGGCGGAGTGTGGTAGCAGCAAGCTTTGCACCAGACATGCAATTCACCATTCAGTTCTCATGCCCATTGCAAGCCCAGTTGTCGCTTTCCTAACGATGCAATTCCCACTGCCAGAAGCCCACCTCCCCATGTCTCTTGCCAGGCTTATACCATCCTTTTTAGCAGTGGTCCTTGCAGCAGGAAGAGCAGAAGTATTATTTTTCCCCTTCTGCACTGTAACACACACAAGCCGTCAGCACTAAGAAAAACTAAGCACAGCAGGCTGCCTGGGGGTGGAATTCCTGGCTGGGCTGAAGTTTGAACTAGGGCCAGCCAGTGCATTGTTCATGCTCTCAGCCTCTGACATGCGCAAGTGTGCTGCAAGATAATGCACTGCAGTGCAAGTGAGGGTCTACAGAACACCAAACGCATAATCCTTTGGGTAGATCCTGGCTGGCTGACCATAGGAAAAAGCAGAGTCCTTGCTGTGCACGCGAAAAGCCTTCTGAGACTGTACAAGACACCCTTAGAGCCCCCCCCCGCCCCCTCTTAGCCAGTGTGGTTCTTCCCACACTAGCCGAGGTCCTGAACATGGCACATCACATTCGGGATGGGCACTGGGGGGCATTCCAGGGGGCAGGGCAGAGAGAGGAGGGGTGAGATACCACTATGTCAGCCCCTCCTTGTCACGAGCATTTTCCCCACACCCAGGAAAATTTGTAAATGTATTTGAGGGCAAGGGTATAGGGAGCCAACTCTCTCCTCTGTCCTTTTCCCACACCCAGTTGGGTGTTCATGACCTTCCAGATTCCTAAGGTTACGAGCAGCCACGTTGGATGGCGCTCTAAATATAGTTGCCTATTCAAACGCATACTAGCAGCAATTGCCACTGTCAGCTGGCCCCGCATGAAATAGGCTCACTCTGTAAGAACACATCCACACATTAATCTATGGATTTTTCATTTGCCTTGAAATAGCCCAGCCCACATGCCTGCAAAATGCAAATAAGCAAAGTTTGAACAGCCTTGACTTTAGAGGCATGATTCTGAGCAATTACCTTGCAGGGGGAAAATACGCTTCTTTTTGACTAAATAGATCTGTCAGGAAGAGCCAGACTGCAGTATGCCATTGCTGAAATACATGTGTGTGCTAGTAAACCGGACCCAGCCAATTAAACATCAAAATGTTGGCTGCATTCAGTTCACAGGAAGACTTATGTAAGTTCATTTTCATAGCGTGTGTGTCTGCGTCTTTAGACTTTAACTGACAGATTCCCACAGTGAATAGACTAGGGAGTTATCAATTATATGGTTAGTTGTGCGCTGCAGTTGTATGCTCTGTAGCTTTCTGACAGAAGCAGGCAGAAAAAGATAGAAGGAGTTTAATTCTCTGCTTCAGCAAGACTGTTAATATTTTAGCCCAGGAGCCTGGAATCTCTCCCTCTCGCTCCCATTCTCACTTTTAAGTCTGAAGAAGCGATCATTTGCTTTGCCTGCGCTCTGCAGTCTCTGAAGCAGATGCCAAGTAGGACAACGTATTTGCCCGCAAATAGCAGATGCTTCTGATGTACTGTGCCAAACCATGGAATGCAACGTTTTAGGGCGAGATGAGCCCTCTCTGGGGCATTCTCCACCCCAAAGGGTAAAACGGGTTGCAGGGACCTTCTCTGTGGTCCTAGCTACACGGCTCTCTCCAGCCCCTTCGGCAATGACAGCGGACTCCTGCAATTGTGCCTGGTGCTGACACTACTTAATTCGGCACCAGGCCAAAACCCTTTTATTTGCCCGATATTTTAAGCGTTGACGTTGTTTTAAAGATAGCTTTTATTTGTTGGCAACTGATGGTTGATGCTGTACTTCTAATGTATTACCATCCTGGGACTCAGTGAAGGACGATATAGAAAAGCTTTTAATTAATAAATAAATTGGTGTCTATAATGGCTGGTGATCCCAGGGTTGAATCTGCAGATCTGAAGGAGACATCATTCCCATGCCATAATTTTGATTGTCTTCTTTTCCTCTGGGTGTGTTTCCTTTTTGGAAGTGAATGGGAGGTCCTGAAAAACATTGAGAGAAAATAGATCCAGGCAAGAAGTAGGGGAGAAGAGGAGGGGGAAAGAAACAGAATAGTGAGGGAAGGTCAGTGGTAGAAAAGCTCTGAGTGAGACAACCAGAAAGAGAAAGACAGGTGTCCTACAAATTTAAAAGTGCATCCTGCATTCTAGGTTGGGGATAAAAGTGAACTACAACTCTGCAAGAATCAAGAATCAACGTGTGACCCAGAATAAGACATGTCAGACATATTTGTCTGTTCTTTGTCTGCCTATACTCAGAAATGGGGCAAAGGTATTGAAAACAATTGAGGAACACAAGAAATAGCAAAAATAAAATAAAATTAACCAAGTCTACTAATTAATGCTTGCATAAATACCCTAACCCAATTACCTGTATCTTAAAATACAATTAACTTACATTTATTGGAATTATTCAGGTTCTGCCTTCAAAAAGAGAACTAGAGGAGAGATGTATCCTGCTATGTACCCTTGCAGCCTGCATCTGACACATAAATTACATGGTCCAGTGGATGCGCTCCATGAAAGTCCATCGTTTTGTGCAGAAACAGTGCACAGACCACATTAGGGATCTCTGGGATGCTGCCGCAAGAGCGTCCACATCTTAAAGGGCACATTCCTGTGCCTGTTTAGACAGAAGCAGTCCTTACAGCTTGCAGCATCTCTCAGCTGGCTGGGGCACGCTGGGAACTGAAGGACTTCATTTGGTCTGCAGATGAATAAGATCGCACTCTGATGCATTCATTCCAAGGTGCTCTTCTTTGGTAATTCTGTATTTTTGATACTTTCACAAGTATGGTCGACCGTCCTATCCTTTCTGTTTGCTTTACCTCCTTCCTCGTTTAAATGCTGTTGGAGGACATCTCGTGTACCTGTGACTGATGCAAAGGGCCGTCGTCAGCGGCGAACCCAGAAAGATATTTAGAGGTGCCTTCCAGGAGGGAGTTAAATCCCGCAGCATTGGCTGAAATCTGTGCAGACTTTCCCACTGACAGGGGAGTGGGGGGGATTTTAGCCATCACTGGTGTTAAGCACCATAAGAGCTGGAGAAGCTGCACCCAGATTTCCATTTAATGTCATGGGCGGCTTCCTCTTAAAAGAGCAACTAGAGAAGAGTGGCAACTCTCCAGCTGGATGCCTTCCATTGTTGACACTCCAAGGCCCGCAGACAATAAGAATGGATTTACAAGGAGAGCATGCAAAATCTGTAATATGTATATTTGAATCCACAAGGTTTGTTCCCCTCAGCAAGAGAGAGAAACTCAGCGCCCGAAAATTGCTCCGTAAACACCTGACCCATCCAACTGTAATGTATTTCATGGTGATGTTTCTCCCCCCAAGCCTGTCTTCTGCACCACCATCCTGCCTTATAATTTGTCATATAAATGCAAACTTTCCCTTGCCTTTTGGATGTAACATTTTGTGGGGTGGGGAAAAGTGCCATACATTGCAGATGACACCAAGATACTCTCAGCAATGAGTGAGACGCGGACAAAAGGGAAATCGGCTTGTTTGCAGCCTCAGCGTGGGGGGAGGGGGCCCAAACTTTTACTGTTTTCAAGGGGTGAGGGGAAGAAGTCAGGAGAAGAAGGCCCTGAAAATTGCTTTTTATAATTAAAAAAGGGAATCTCAGATGTTTTATATCTTGAATATTTACAATAAAACCTTCAAGTGCTTGTCAAGGCGGTAATGTGTCATTAGCCAGAGCTTCTGCACCTCTTCTCCTCTCGGACATGACAGTGCGGCAGGATAAGAGAAGAGTAATTATAGTTCAGCAGGGCTGCCAGGTGTGATAAATGAGTAATCAGCCCACCGGAGCCCCCGTCCTCAAAGGAGGACTATTACGGCATTATCAGCTGCAGGCCTGGGTGTAGCATGGCCTCAAACCGAGGCGCAGACAGAGACCTTCGCTGCGCACGGCAGCGAACGCCGCCTGGGAGGCCTCTGTCGCCTTCGCATTCTTGCGCTGGCCTCTTTGTGCTGCTGCCGTCGGGGCGGGAAAGGGGGGCAGAGACCTTTGCTCTGCATGCCCCCCAAGCCTGTGCATGAGTGTGTTTGTTTTGCACCTGCAGACCGAGAGCGGGTTGCCAACAGCCTGAATCTGAAACAATCTGAATTCCAGGCTAGCCAGTCGTCCTAGCAATTTACCCGTTCTCACATTCGCCAGTGACAACAAATCAAACAAACATATGAATCCTTGTTTATCCTTCCTTTCCTCTGAGGTGCTCAGGATGCACTGCTTCTCTTCCCTTTCATTCTCCCTGCGAGGTAGGTTAGGTGGTGGGAGTATGTGGTAGGTCAAGGTGGTGGCGGAGCAGGGATGTGAACCTGAGCCTCAGAGCAATGGGGCTGGACATGCCCCGCTCCCTTGTTAGCAGAGCCAGCCCTGGACTGTGCAGAAGGGCCCAGCTGATGCCCTCTGCACTGACAGAACCCCAGAGGAGTCAGCAGAGATGGAGAACCCCTTGCCATCATCACCCATGGGAATGCACTGCTGGAAGAGGCCATATATATATATGGCGCCCTTGCTGGTATCCATCCCTTCTTGGTGGAGTTCACCTGAGGAGTGGAAGAGGCAAGGCCTCATGGGAACCCCAAGCCCGGGACAAGACACCTGTCTGGCAGCATGAGGCAACTTTCAGTGGGCCTTCCAGGTGGGCAAGACGCTCCAAGTCAGGCCTTTGGAACAGGCCAGAAAGAAGGGAGGAGCAGCAAGCCCAGCGCTAAAGCTACCCAGAGTACTTGCTGAAGCAACACCTACTGTTTGCAGTGCTCCTGGTGACTCCATCCAGCACAGTTCTCTTGCCACTCTGCAGTTCCCGGTTGTAGGATTGTGTTGTGTGTGCTGACTCAGAAGAGTCTTTGCCACATGTGGAGGAGGAGGAGACTTCGCATGGGAACCACTTAGTGGCAGAAAGATGTATATTTGGTGCCAGTGGTACAAAGGACACAGTCAGTGTCAATGCTGGCCCTGAAGCTTGACCTGTGAGTGCGCTCCTGCCTGTATAACTTGAGGAAGCTGAGCTTCTGCTTGGCCATCTTGTTAGTCCTATTCAGGCATTCTAAGACTTGTCACGGCGAGGGAAATCTGGATGGGGACAGCAGGCCCTGCCTTCAACCTGATCAGACTTTGGGAATAGAGACAATGCACCCCCAAACTGCAAGCTACGAATAAAAATGGAATAGGAATAAAAAGGAATATAAAAATAAAAATGCAGGATATGAATCATGTACTCACCTGGCGTATCTATTATCTACCCACACCAAATTAGCTATTTGTTGAGGGCAAGACAGGGCCGGCAGATGCAGTGTTTAATACAATTCCATTGATTGGTTGTCCACTCATTTAGAATGTCTTTCAACAGAAATTTTCAAGAGCTTTGGCAATCATAGGATAGGATTTGGCAGATGGGTTCCTGATGTGACAATAGTTACAAGCTCAGCGATAAGGATGTGTGTGAGAGACCACTATTCCTAGTAGAATGGGACCTTGCGGAGAAACTCTACTTGGAGAGAGATGTTGGAGCTCTCTTCCAGGTGAAAGGACCCCCAACATAGATCCGATTCTCATTAATCCATTGGTAATTGTGGCTATGCAACAGCAAGCAAAGTCCCTCGTGCAGTTGTGTTGCTTCTGCTTCCATAAAAGCCCTCCGTGGTTTGTTAACCAAGGGTGGTTTGATTGTGTGATGGGCTGTTACCTTCCTCTCAGCTTTCTGATGTGCCTGTTTTTCCTGGGCCAGTGACGTGACTGCACCAGAGAAGGAGAATAAGCTCACCTGGATGAAGTTTATCGGAAACATTAGTGTAGAAAACTGGTGATCCTGTGTCTCTAAAGCAGCTTGCAAAGTGCCTGATCTCAAGGAGACTTTGGAAACAGGCAGCACACTGTGTGTTGCTGGCATTCAGCACAAGTTTAGTAATAAATAGATAAATAAAAATAAAACAGCCCATTGTGTGTTCGACAAAGGCACAAAGGTGTCCCATTCTCTTACCAGGACAAACACTACTTTCTGTCTTGCAGTGCTGAATGGCTTGGCATCGAGCGTCATGGTCCCACTTACCTCGATTCAGTTGTTTATTATGACCAGAAATAGTTTTACATCAAACCCTAGTAAGCTCTTTGATTAAACTTAATCAAATCCTAATTCATGCAATCAGTTCTGCCATTGATTCCATGCAATTCCCATTCAGTCCTGCCAACACCAATTTTAGAAGAGCTTATATTTGAAAAGTGTTATAATTCTTAGGTGTAAGAATAATCAGATAGATCCTGTTTTCCTTGGGCTTCCTGTGCTTCACAATGACTTTCTCTTAAAGCACCTGAATCACTTTAAGGGAAGAAGAGGCCTGCTGTTTCTTGTTCAAGAGATTTTTTTTACATGCTCTTAAAAAAAAAAAAGATCAGAGCAGAGTGTTTTCCCTGGAGTCCTGACAATAGTCACAAAAATTATGATTCCACCACAGAGCTACTTATCAGAGGAATGCAAAGCAAACAGACTTGTTATTATTATTGGCAAGATCAGGTCCCCCCACTCTGCACTGGAAAAAAGAACGTGCAGAACGAGGCATGGCTTTGTGAGCAGATAACCTTGCAGGCACGAACCCTCAGACCTGAAGGAGGGGGAAGAGATGTCTCTATGAAATAATCTGTGCATAATGCAAACAGGTCAGACCATAATAGACAGTGGGGGGTGGAATCAAAAAGGGGGAAAAACTCATTTCATCACAGTTAATGGCAAGGAAAAGAAGGCTGGGAAGGGCTTTCTTTGGAGCGGAGCTCTTGCGACAAAAGAACCAGGGCCTTGGCATGTCATGCACCATTTGCTGTCGCACTAGCTCTCTTTTCAAGAGCTGTGAAGCCATTATTGTAATGTGGAAAAGTGGAAAGAAATACTCCCTTCTGGTCACTGGAAGGACAAATGAAGAGGTGTGGGGTGTTTTGTGTGTGTTTCCTTTCTGCGTTGTTTGTTCAAGGGGCTTTAGACATTCCCTATGGTAAAAATCCAGTGGGATCCAGGAAAGATCACAGTGCCCTTATAAACAACACTTCTTGGCACTGTTTATCTTCTTTGTGACTTTGCCTCCTGTGAAGGAGAACGAAAGAGAACTCCAAACTCGCCCTTTCCCTTTTGTCTTTCCAGATCTGTGACCTTAAGAATAACCTGCTCTAAACTTTGTGGGAGGGGGCGGCATGGAGGAGGGGGCCTGGCTGAATTGTGAGTTCTGAATGAAACAGAAACCCGGATCAGGTCTGGGTTTGATCTTTTTCTGCTGGTGGTGACAGGTTCTTCCTCTCTCTCTCTCTCTCTCTCTCTCTCTCTCTCTCTCTGCGCGCGCACGCGTGTGTGTGTGTGTGCGCACACGTGGAAATAAAGAATCGTTTATTCAGCGACATAATGGGAAAGTTGCCTTTGAACATTTCTAATTTGCAAACCCAAGTGCTTTGTAAATTATGGAAACCCAGTTATTACTTGGAGGCTGAATAAAAATGGGTCATCTAATAAGTGGAAAGATGAAAAATGGTGTCACAAATGTTGTTTAAACAGTTCACTCTCTGCCTTTCTAGCATCCACCTCTCCTCCCCCCACCATCTCCTTTCGTAGGCGCACACACAAATACCTTTCAAAAGAGCTTGTTCTTATATATTTATGGGCCCAGCAAGATTGTGCCGGCTGCCCTGCAGCTGATTCTCAGGACTGCTTAAGTGTGAAGAGCAGGAGTGACATTCCCCTCTTTAATAAATCACTATAAAAATGTTTATGAACCCTGCAATTTACTGTCTTTTAAATGCAAATGGAAAGGAGGCATTACTGCAAGTGTAAAGGAGACCTGCTGTAGCTGAAGGGAGTGCGTGCGTGTGCTGTACACGGAGTTGAAGAAGAAATGAGGAAATGAGACAGAGAGAGACTGTGTGATCCAAAAGGGCTCATCTTTTTGGAGAGAATTTCTTGCATCGACTTCTGCGATCCCACCCTTTGTTTGTTATCAGATCTCTGGATTGCTGCAAGATGGAGTTCATATCTCCTTAGAGTTCTGCAGCTTTTCCAGAGAGGTGTGTCTTCATGTATCAGTGAGGAAAAGTTCCGGAAGTAGTAGGAAAAACCGTAGCTTGTGTTGTTTGGAAAACAAGAGCCATTGAATTTTCTTGCGATGGGATGATTAAAAACCCTTTTAGGAAAGGCGTCCCACAGGGCACTACCCAGGCCAGTGCTGGCTCTTTAACAAGGGATTGCTGTCTTCTTCGTTAGAGTCATGGCCTGCAGACATACCCTCTGTTCTCTTGCCATCAGACTTGACTGTTTTATTGCTGCTTTATTTATGTTTGGTGTGTTTTTATTGAATAGTTTGATTTTATTTTTTTCCAACATTTTTGTTTCATTTGTGTGAGGCCAGCTTGAAAGTTTCCCAAAAACTGGAAGGCAGAAGCAAATTATTTAAGGGAGTGATCCCGTGGCCCCTGGGCCTAGAACACCAGAGCAGAATTCAAATTCTCGGAATCAAGATCAGAAAGAGCTCTGACCTCCGAGCTGGGGACACTCCCCCCACCCCGCGCCCCACAGCAGTCAGGGAAAGAACTGTACCGGCTGCCTCTCTAAGCTCAAGCATTTGACCTTGGGGAAGGGGGCTTTCTGGTGGGCCAGAGGCGGCAAGACTGTACAAGCCGGGTCATGACAAAGCTTATGTGGTACATGCTCCTTCTGCAAACTTCCCAGCTAGATGGCCGAAAATGGCTGTAAATCCCAACTTCAGGTATGGACTGGTGGAATCTGAGCTAGCAGTGATTGACCAAGAAAGGGATGTTGGGGCTGTGGTGGGAAAGTTTGATGAAAATATCAACCCAGAGTGCACCTCCTGCGCCAAAGGGCAACTCCATGTTAGGCATAATTAGGAAAGGAATGGGAACTAGAACTGCCAAGATCATACTTCTCATGTACAAATTTTTGGTGCGATCACACTTAGAATATTGCATAATAGAATGTTATGTAAAGTTCTGGTTGCCTTACCTGAAAAAGGAGATCATTGAGTTGGAAAAAGTGCAGAAAAAGACCACGAAAAGGATGCAGGGGTTGGAGCAAATCCCATGTAAAGAATGGCTGCCATCACTGGGATGGTAGGAAATGGTACATGAGGGAAGACATAATAGAGGTGTTTAAAGTTATGCGTGGTCTAGAGAAGGTGGAGAGGGAGACATTTTTCCCATGCTTCATAACACTGGAACCTGAAATCATCCCATGAAGCTGATTGGTGGGAGATTTGGGACAGAAAAAAAGAAGTACTTCTTCACACAGCACATAGATAAACAATGCAATTCACTGCTACAGGGAGTAGTGAAGATCACTGCTTTGGATGACTTTGAAAGGGGACTGGAGAAATGCATGGCAGAAGAGGCTATCATCAAGGGTTGCTAGCCTTGCTATCCATGTGCTGCCTCCATTAGTCGCTGAGGACCTTGGGCAGCTGGAACTCTCGCACACATCCTGCTGGGGGGATCCTGTGGACTTCTGGCTTTCCACCTAGATGGACCATTTATCTGACTTCTCATACCTTCGTATGCTATTTATTTATCCTAGCATTTAGGATTCTGTTAGGTCACAAGCCCACTGCACATCACAGACTTATGGCTGTCTCACTCAAGTTTTCAGTCTCTACCTTTAATGATCTCTTACCCAGCTATTTCCATGTCATCTGCAACCTTGTAGGGGCCCTATACAAAATACTCCCTGGTGACTTTTCCCCTCTGTTGATGAGTCCTGGTGGGCTTTTGCAGCAGTGGAGGGAAGCAACAATAGCAAAACTCCAAACAGCTCTGAATGGTTGAGTCTGGTTGTCATTTATATATGCCCTGCAATGACAGTGCACTAGGTATGGTGTGGGGAATTTAAGTGGCAGCTTATTTAAATCACAGCGGACTGTAAAAGAAAGCAAATAACTACATTTATGTTTGAATATAAACCCTATATTTGAATAGGGCATGGATTGTTCCATGGTATCCAAAGTTTATTTATTTATTTTATTTGTTTAGAAAGCTTCTATGCCGCCCCGTGCACCGAAGCCTCGGGGCGGCTTACAACAATAAATAAATAATAACAATATAAAACAATATAATATAATTGGAGACGTCCTGGCCATAAAAATAAAATAAATAAATAATATTAACAATTAAAATGGCGTTTGGCGCTGAAAAACAAATAACAACGGTGCCAGGCGGACCTCTCTGGGGAGCGCATTCCATAGATTGCAAGTTACAATCTATCAATTCCTCTCTCAAACTGAAAACAAAAGAGGAACATCTCTTGCTATGGGTTTTGCAAAGTTCTTTTCAGAAGCCATCAGTATACACAGACTTTGATCTTGCCTCTTTCCTGGGAAACAGGGCAGAGGCAGAGCTGCTTCAGGAACACAAACGGTCCCATTCTCACAGCAGAAGCAGCTCATATCTAAGGGACATGCTCAGGGAAAGCAGCTTCAAAGCAATTATCTTTGGTGTGCTTCCTAACAAGCCAAAGGGCAGAAGGCCTTGGCATGGCTTCAAGAAGCCAACCTAGCTTTTCAGCACGGGGCAAGTTGACTGTTCTGCCTACTGACCCTTAGTAATCTCTTCTGGGAGAGCCCATCCAATGCATGGCATGATTCTGCTACTTGGCAGATGAAGGGAGACATAAGCAGCGAGCTCCGCAGGGCAAGGGTCCTCTGCAGCTGGCTAAGGATACCACGTGCTTGTGCTGCCCCTCAATTATGCAGGTGGCCGGTCTGATTTAATGTTGCAGCCTGTGCTGGGTCCAGGAGTCACTGGGCAAGACACCCTCTGTCCTCTTCCTTCAGTGATATTGTGCCCGTTTAACACATAACATCACATACGATGCGTATTCTGTGTATCTCATTATATTCTCAATATATAAGAAGCACAATTATGATGATGTAATTATATTTGGTATATACTCGTATATTTGGTGTAGTGCTTTAGGAAGATAGGTAGTATCCTGTCCTCAAGGAGTCTGCAATTAGATCAACGGATCCAAAAGGGAAAGAAGAGCTTGGGTGTAGATCTTGTCATTTAGATTAACTGTTGGTCACCTTGGATACTCTTTAGTAGAATGAGGCACTAATGTATTAAAAACTAAACCCAGAAATTGTGCAAACGATCAACTGAGTGTAGCAAGGAGTGGATGAGAGGAAATGCAAATGACACATATTCAGTTTCGAAGGGCACCCAGGGCTTACAACGTGGAGGTTGATTGCAAACCCATTCAGTGCAGGGCAGGGCGTGCATATTCATCGACTGCAGTTCTAATTTTCAGAAACATCACTGTACAGATTCATTGGTGAACATGTACAAGATTCACCCATATCGTACTTCAGACTCAGTGCTGTGCTACGGCCTCCTCTTCTATGTAGGCTGACCACTTGCCCTTTGGTCCCAACCTGCTGCTGAAGTGGTGGGACTGGTCTGTATCCGGACCCCCCTGTGCTTGAGGTTGCCTCAGGGAAGCAGGCATTGGGTGTCAAACGGATTGGCGTGCATGCAGCCTCCCTTAAGCATGTGCATGATGTGCGTTAAGCACAGCAGAGAAAACAAGTCGGATTTTTTTATTAGTAGTAGTACTGTTTTAACTCCCTTAGGAATAACTGTAGCTGTTTGGTTTATTTTTAACTCAGGTTTGCCCCCTTATGCTCTAAGGTTGTAATAAATCACTTGTGTGATAAATTACAATATATTACATACAAAACCGAAAAGCAAACAAAAGGGAAACGCCAAGTAGAACAAATGGCAGACTTTGTTGGGCAATGGAGCAAAGGAGGCTTACTATGACTTTGAGCTAGTTTACACACAGGGGTCCACATCCAACTTTCTCTCTTTCTCAAGGCGGTTTTTGTGAGACCCTTGTCCATCCATGTATGTCTAGTGGTGTCCCAGGTAAAGAGTGTGATAAATAAATTAATTAAAATACAATAAGTAAAGCAATGTACTCAATGCCATTTGAAAATGAAATACCGTATTTTTCGCTCTATAAGACGCGCCTGACCATAAGACGCACCTAGTTTTTAGAGGAGAAAAACAAGAAAAAAAATCTTCGGAATCAAATGGGCACATCATCACAGGCACATTCCCCATCATTTCCCCATGGGCTGCACATCTGACAGACTTACTGCACACACATATTCGCTCTCTAAGACGCACAGACATGTCCCCTTACTTTTGAGGGGGGAAAAAAGTGAGTCTTATAGAGCAAAAAATACGGTACATGAAAGTCCAAACAGTTGCTGCATCTTAATCACCTTCAAAACTAGGAGCCACTCTTGTATAAAAATGCCTCAGTGTGTCTAACCATGCTGTGCAGAGAGTAAGCCAGGTAGACAGGGGAAAGCCCTGCTGTCTATTTCAGTGGGGGCTAGTTGCTAAAAAGATCCAAGAAGGGAAGGGAAGGGAAGGGAAGGGAAGGGAAGGGAAGGGAAGGGAAGGGAAGGGAAGGGCTCAGGAGAAAGATTCAGCTGTGGGGTCAGCAGGTGGGGAAGGACCTGTGGGGAAGGCCCGGCTAATCCAGGGGAATCAGGTGCAACCAGGACCCCTCCTGCACCCATATTTCAGCAAGTGCCCGGGGACGACAAGGTGCTGGGGCAGAGGACCTGTCAGAGGTTCCAGGCTCCAGCCCTGGTGGGCCTCCCATTAAGACCACCTGAGGGGGTAGGCATATTTCCTGCTTGCGTGACCTGCGTTGCTTTGACTGCCATTCCAGGATGGGCCAGCCCAGGCCAAGGGCAAAAGACACACATTTTAGCCATGCTGAGCCCAGGAATTCACTTGGAGTGCCTGAACTGAGCAACACTCACAGCCCTTCCACGTGTGCATTCACCCCTGGTTTCCCCAAGCCACCTTCACTTCAGCAATTATTATTTATTTATTAAAACATTTATAGGCCGCCCCATCGCATCAGAGCCTCGGGGCGGCTTACAACAATTAAAAATACAGTATAATAAAATACAATAAAAACATAGAAATCTAAACAATAAACACTATATCCCCCCCCTCGGTGCATCTTGGCAACAACAACAACAACAAACAACAAAGAAAAAAAAACATAACTGCAAATTATAAACACATCATACTAACAATTAAAATATGACTTGAATAAAAGGTCTTGGCCTGGCGCCAAAAAACAGATAACGAGAGCGCCAGGCGAACCTCTCCAGGGAGCGCATTCCATAATTGGGGCGCCACTGCAGGGAAAGCCCTCCTCCGGGTCCTCACCCACCTGGTTCCCCTCACAGCGGGTTCCCGGAGGAGGGCCGCTGTTGCCGATCTTAAAGGGCGGGAGGGCATATAAGGAGGCAGGGCATATAATTATATGCGGGAGGGCATATAATTAAGTAGTGGCAGGGGAGCAGTGTTCTTGAAAGAACTGCTGTGGGGTGAGAGGTTTTACCCTCCTTACCCCCAGATAGGTCTGTTGGGAAGATCCATATCAGATTCAAACGAGTTCGGATGGCAGTGGTTCCAACCTTAGACTCTAGAGCAGATCAGCTTTTTCCAAGTCATGTAGATTCCAGGAAACTGAAGTGAATGTGCATTAAATTAGTGCTAATAATATGAAATACTGGTTAAATAATAAAATGACTGTGATTCCCTCAATGAGTATATATGGGACAAAAAGACATGGAACCGATGGATTATTATTGTGTTTCTTTATTACATTCGCCATTTTTCCTCCAACAAACAAGCCAGGGAAGCTTACAGGACTTTCCTCCTCTCCATTTTTATTCTCACAACAATGCTGTTAGGCAGGTAGGCTGAGAACCAGGGACCAGTGAGCTCCTTGATCAAGCGGGAGCTAAAATCTGGTCCTCCCATACCCCATTCTGGTACTCTAAACCTCTGCAAGGCAACAGACTTGAACGCCCTTGGTGCCAGAGGATAGCAGCAAGGAAACAGCAGGACTGGTGGGATGAGGGTTGAGGCGGCTTGGACTTCCCTCCCTTTCTGTGGTCACATCTCAGCAGAAAGTGAGGGGAAGTTTAAACCTCTCCAGGGCTGCCCGTTGAGATGGGCTGGGTGGAGGAAAGCGTTGTGTGGGTGCATAAAATTGTGTGCATGCATGTGCACGCACACATGAATGTGGCAGGAGTGAGTTTTCAAAAAGAATTCTGATTTAGAAACATCGAAACAGAGTGAGTTAGAAGGAGCCTCCCGGGCCATCTAGTCTGACTCCCGGCTCCAGCCAGCTCCACTCATGATGTGCCCACCATGTGCATGTCCAGCCTGTCCTTGAACACCCACACCGATGGGGCCTCAACCACCTCCCATGGAAGCCCATTCCACACCCTCGGGGTCCTAACCGTCAGGAAGTGCTTAAGATGTGTAAGCCTAGGTGAAAGGCTTACAAATCTTAAGGCTCTTCTGATTCCCTTTACAGCTGAACTAAAATTCTCAGAAGGTATTTTTTTCCTGAGAAAATTTCTGAGCAAAAAACAATGAGACCTGAAAAGTTCACTGAGATTGATTTATGAAGTTTGCTCTGCCTCCCATCTCCAACCTGACAGTCTCCAGATGTGTTGAACTACAATGTCCACCATCCTCACTGAGCATGGATATGTGTGATGCTAAGTGCAGATCAATTCATTTGGAAGGCACCAGGCTGGAGAAGGCCATTCATGGTATTTTCCAGCATGCAGGATTGGTCTAACAACTGCCTCTAGAACAGATCAAGTCTGTTCCCTTGAAGAAACAACTTGACACCCATCAGGCCTCACATATTGCAATTTGAGGGTCTCATTTCCTTGTTGTTCATGGCCAGGTGTCTTCCTTCCCTTCTTCCTTTCTTATTATTCATTAAGATATTTATAAACTGCTGCTCAACAAAATGCATCAGAGAGGTAGACAATAAATATATCCAAAATACAAAAAGAACTTGAACACAGAATAGTGAAACACTATTTAAGTCGTTGCCATCAATATTGTGCCTTGTTTGCTGAAAAGCCATCAAGGTGGTACAGCGAAGGCAATAAAAATGGAGTGGGACAGACCAAACAAGGTAGAAAGTCTGGGCAAACGAACGCGTTTTGACATGGTGTCAAAACGGTAGCAAGTTCAGCTCCAGTTGCCAAAGGACGTGTCACATTTCGCTAGTTAATGGATCATGAATAGAGAGAACCCATAGAAGAGGCTCACTTGCAGATAAGAAGACCTGGGCAGGCTGGTTTATGGAGAGAGAGCCCTGCAAATTGCCCAGTGCCCAGGAGCCTTGGAGCTTTAGAGCGGAACACCAGCAGCGTCCCTTTCACAGCCTGTGATCTGACATTGTGCAGCCGTGTCGCATGGGCTGGCTCTTTACCAGTCCTGAATGCCACAGGAAATGCATTTGTGTGTACTTTCGAGTATCTGCCACAGGGCTTGCTGAGCCACGGAGAATGTGGAGAGGTGTTGGCAGCTACACCAGCTTCCCTCCCGTGTTGGATACCAGGTCTGTGTGCTCCATGTTTTGTTTTTTTGTGGGGTGAAGAAGACTTTGGGATCACTGAGTGGGGCAAAAGATTTAAAATATTCTGATGTTCCTCCTTCCTGGACCTGATGTGGCTGCTAGATGCAGAAAAAAAATACAAAATTAAATGTGTACACACAATACAAATCATAAATTTAATGTGATGTGTTGTTTGCATAGAATTGTTTTAACAAATAAAATGGGACAGGTTGGGAACAACCATCCTGTTTGTTAAAATAATGATCCTGTAAGTAAGGCAAGATCTGTATCACTTGGCACCCCCCCCCCCCACATTAACTGATAACTGTTCCTATTTTAGCTCCTGATAGTGATGAATAAGCTGTAAAATAATATCTTTAGCCATAGTGCCATTTTCAAAGAACGTTTTTCAAATATAATTTCAAACTGTATAAAGAATGTCTAGCTGCAATTGATCATGGGGCTTCCTTCTTCATAGTTTTTTATGCGTTTAAAATAACACACATACACACACCATTCCAGGACTACTGACTTATCTGGTGGTCCTGTGCCCGCTTTGTTAGAAATCCTGCCGGGCTCCAGGAGATGTGCTCCCAGCTAAGGATGGAGAAGACGCAGCCTTGAGGTGCAGCCTCATGCACGGTTAGACTGAAATCACTGTTCAAGACGGAACGCCATTTTACACCATCTTTGGGAACCGGGTTTTGCATGCAGAGCTCTGCACCAACAAGGGAGCGAGGAACTTCGTTCGGTGAAAGCCCAGTAGACACTTAGGAACCTAACAACCTGCCTGGTACAGAACCAGGCCAGGAGCCTTTCTAGCTCAGCCTTGTCTGCCCCAGGAGTGGGCAACCTGGAATTCTTGGGCCACATGCCCATGGGGTCGAACTTCCTGTAGCCATTGGCCTAATTTCAAAAGCCATGATTAGTTCGGGCACGGGGTGTGGGTGTGGGGGAGAGAACCAGTTGGCAGAAGCAGACAGATAAAACCCCCTGCCCCAGACCTACAAGATGACTCACAAGACAATGTGAGCATCCTCAGAATCCGCGCAAAGAAAAATGTGCCGGCACTTGGGTTCCAGCTCCGCTGCAGCCCGGCCCAGCAATGCACAGCTAGTCACAGATCAGGCGGTGAGTGAGTTGGAGGCATCGCATGTGAAGCTACAGTTATGCCGACTCTGTCAGCACCAGGCAGTTGCCCACTCCTCTCTATCTGTATTTGAATAAGACAAAGAAAGGCTTACCAAACGCCTGTGTTAAAGCCCCTGGACTCCCTGTGTAGAAATGATTAAATACTGAACCCCACCTTCAATGTCTGCACCACTGTTTCCCTCCACACAAAAATCCATTATTTCCTTCCACAAGTCACAGGGCTTGGAAGGTGAGTGGGGTGGGGGTGGCTGTCCTTTCTGTCATGGGGCAAGCTGAAACACCTGGCCAGGGTGCCCATTCCTTCTCTGGATCAAGTGAGCGAGCCCCTCTCTGTGGGAGACCTGCCCATGTCCCTTCTTCAGTGAGGGCCCAGAGCCATGCCAGATCATCCGCAAGTCCTTCAGCTTCAGCAAGACACACCCCTAGTGAAGTCACAGGGCCAGGATTTCAAGCAAACTCCTCAACGTCCAGCATTTAGAAGTGCATCACCAGCCTCAGTCATTTAAAACTGAGTCAATAAGGTCCCTGCCCCTTCAATGACTAATATTACATTTATGGATTTCAGTCCACTGGGAAATGCCAGCAAGTCTTACTCTGGCTGATGCAGGCAGAAAAGGTGGGGAATGTGGTGTTCACTGCTTTTTGTCTCTAAAGATGACGTTGTCATTGTCATCAGCAGCAGCACCGCCGCCGCCACCACCACCACCACCACGATTATTATTAATGGTAGTATTTTACGCCTGCATATAAATGTGGTCCCATTGGAAAATATACAACTCTTCCAATTCTTTTCTAAGGTCGTCAAGGAGACCAGCCTATTTACATATTCGTCTAACAATAAGCATTTCCATTCTTCCCCCCACCCTGCCTCACCCCGCCTCTCCACCTCCCTTCGTTGCTGTGATCCCCATTCACGTCCATGATTGGGTCGCTCCTCAGTAGACTGAAAATAAACATGCTGCATGGCAGATATTAATCTTTGCAAGAGCAGGGAGAAGGATAGCTCCCCCCACCCAACCACCACCACCAAAGATAGCTAAAAACTTATGGGACTTAACTGCAGCAAAGCAATTGTGAGCTCATTTGTTACTCCAACAGCCAGATTCTGTATGATTTCTCTCCTGTAACAGATGTGCAAGTGTTGTGGGTAGCCAAGAGTTGTTTTTAACTTTTGTTTGCTATTTTTACTGTAAATGACCTTCCCTCCACCCTGTGTGTACTAGGATTTCCAGCAATATTTCCTGTGCCTCGACCCTCACAGAAGTGGTCTCTTTCTCTGTCTCACAAGCACACAGTGACCAAGTTCCCTCTTTTGCGGAGCAGGGTTCTGTTGGAAGGGTTCCTGCATCAGCTTACTCACTAAATTTCTCCCAGAACCATGGGGTCCTCAGGCAGCTGCTGGGCTCAGCTCTGGTTCCACTGGCCTTGGCATTACAGCCGCAGATTCTGGCTCCTCTCCTTCATCTGACTCAGGATCTGATTCCACATTTGAAGGCCCTTTTATAGGAGGAGTGGGCCCAAGCCTGTGTCCAGTGGGTCCTGCCTTTTGCCCTGCCCTCAGCATTGCCCACAGGTGACTCCTGCTGAAGAAGAATGGCCATGGGGGAATCCCCGCCCCGATGGAGAGGTGGACGTGGCGCGGCTCACTCCCTTTCTCCTGCTCTTGCTCTCCCCCCCCCCCCAGCACATTGAGGCTGCAATGGAAGGCAGAAGGAAGGAAGAGCGCCAGGGATGGAGATGGTCCAGGAGGGCAGGGTGCGATAGCAGGGTCAGGCAGGCCCCACTGAGTGCAAGATTCTTCCCAAAAGTTGGTGACTGCTGACACTGAGCTGGAAGGAAATGGAAATGAAGTGATACTTCATGAACTTTATGAATTCAGCGGTCTGATATCAAGTCAGATGTACAGCCTGGTGTTGCTGCTTTCTGTCCCTAAGCAGCATGCACCTCCCTGAAGGTGGACCCAGCTCTGTTTGGTGGGGGAGAAGAGAAGAGGGGAATCTACTCCTGCTATAGCTGAAGACTAACTAACAATTAGAGAGTCTTAAATTGTTGGTAGTCTCTTGCTAATTACTTTTTAATTACTCCCTTTGTATTACAAAACCAGTCCTGGCTGGCCAGCTTTAACATGCTGAAGATTGTTGTTAAAAGCTTCTCTCATGATCTGCTGGGAAGAGCAAAGGAGAGAGGTTTGGAGAGAGAGTTACCAGCTCATAGCAGTTGATAAATTAGGTGTGTGCACCTCCCCGCCACCCCAGTTTTTCCCCAGAACTTGAGACCTCTGATTCTTAGTGCTTGGCTGAGGCCCCTTGACCTTGGTGTCTCGCCCCTTCTCTTCATCTGACTCAGAATCTGATGCCACAATCTTTAAAGGTTCTTTCTAAGGAGTGGGCACAATCCCTATGCACTTGTCACCCGGTCATAGTCATTTGCACTGAGCTAAGGTGTACTGTGTTTCTAATTAAATGATAAACCTTATTTTGAAATTTGTGTCTATACCTATAAATTAGCACATGCAAATTTCTCTCCTGAGTTTTGGTGATGCCTGTCCTCTTTTTGGTGCCAGTCAGTGTACACACTCTGTGCAGATACACATGAATCCCAGGGCATAGAACGCAGAAGAGAACTGCATCTAGTCAAGGCACAGCCATCTTCTCTTGCCCACAGATAGACTTCAAGGGCACATTTGACTGTTACATTTCATGGATCTTTTCAAAGTGTCAGAAATTCCGTATTTTCCACAGGTTCACTCAGCCAACAGCCCCGTGGTCTGCAAGAGCTCAGTGTCTTATCTGTCATCTTTGCCAAGCATGACATGATGTACTTCAGCAATGCTGATGATTTAAGATGTGAACCGCCATCAAAAAAAAAACCCAAACAGAACTGTAAGGATTAGCATTTGAAGGCAGGTCTTGAGTGTTGGGGGGTGGGGGTGGGGGGTTGATTGCAGACTGAGAGCTTGTAATACAAAATTTGAAAGGACATAAGAACGAAACCGGGAGAGAAATGTTCAACTTGCAAGTGTCACGCCATTGCAATCTGATTCTCGGGAAGTTGCCAAGAGACTCCTGTTTTGCTACTTCCTGGATGAATATATAATGAGTGGATAAGAGCAGCTGTGCAAAGAAAAGGAACCATCAGATAATCTTTCTCCTGCTATCATTAAATAGTCATGAGAGTCCAGATCCCACAGACCACAACTGCATGGCCTTGTCAAATTCATCCTGAATGGTACACAGCATTCCACTAACCTTCATGGAATTTGCAAGGGAGAATGATCTGCTGGGCCCAGAATGAATCTACTTTGAGACAGTGTTTTGCACGGCTATATAGCTGAGAACTTTGCGCTCATTCTGTGAATACATAACTTGGGTCCCATTCGTAAGTTATGTTGATCTCAACAATAGGATAGCAGATGCACATTCATCAGTAGAACAATTCTTACTGGTCTTATAACATAAAATGAAAGTTAGAGTTGAAAGTGCAATGGAAAGAGAAAGTTCTCCTTGTAGGGCTAGGAAGGTTGTCTCTCAAATTGTGGAAAACTGACTGGGTTCAGATAAATTGATAACCTGCACCTGATGTCTTGGGCCAAGTTTTCCTCTCTCTGCACATTCAAGGCAACAGCTTACAAAAAGCTCTTTTCAAAGGCTCTTTTTTCACCAAAGAATAAACAAATACAGCCCTCACAGACTGTAATCCCTATGCGCGCATAGAGCAGTTTGTTGAGTCCAATCTAAACAACTAATTCTGCAAACCCTCCTTTTGTATACGTCTGGGCCCAATCCCTTCTGAAGGGCCATTTGGAAGTGATCTGGCCTCCTTGCTATTCTATATGCCTGTTCTCTAATTGGCATTCTCTCCTTTCCCTGCGCTTTATCATGGGATCAAGAGTTGTACCAGATTCATCTCACTCTGAGAACTCCTCTCCTATGCCTCCACCCAACCCCTGTGCTTCTTGGCTATTCTCTGAGCCAGCCGGAGCTCTCAGGGAACTAAGCAGCTAAGCGGTGCTTCTATCATCTCAGGGTCTTGAGCCCATGTTCCTGAGCCCCCGTCTGTCTGCTCCCCTTCATCCTCTGCCTCAGAATCTAGATTGGTGTGACCCATGAGTGTGTCCCAAGAACAACCGCCACCCTCGTTTCCAACACTCAAGTGTTGAGTGTGGGTTGTTGCAATGTAGAAATAGAGGCTACAGTGTCCTTCACTATGCCTGGGAGCCAATGTTGGCTCTGTAAAGGGAGGAGCAGCAGCTTCTGTAATGCGCTCTATGTGGGGCTACCCTTGAAGACGGTCCGGATACTTCAATTGGTGCAAAACAGAGCTGCCAGGGTGCTGACGGGGACTGGGCGTGGTTCTCATATCACCCCAGTTCTCCGTCAGCTACACTGGCTTCCCATTGAAGTCCGGGCCCAATTCAAGGTGTTGGTTCTTACCTATAAAGCCCTTAACGGCTTGGGTCCTGGCTACCTAAAGGAGCGTCTGCATCTTTATATGCCCTCCTGCCCCCTACCATCGGCAGCTGATGCCCTCCTCCGGGAACCCTCTGTAAAAGAAGTTAGGAGGGTGAGTACCCGGAGGAGGGCTTTCTCTGCGGTGGCACCCCATTTATGGAATGCGCTCCCCAGAGAGGCTCGCCTGGCGCCGTCATTATTTGTTTTTCGGCGCCAGGCAAAGACCTTTTTATTTAAGAAATATTTTAATTGTTAAATTTTGTATTTTATTATTGTCATATTTATATACTTCTATTTTATCTTAGATTTTGAGATGGGCCAGTTTTAGATTGTGTATTGCTTTTAAATTATATTTTCCTGTTTGTTGTTAGCCGCCCCGAGGCTTGTTTGCAAGGGGGCGGCATATAAATATGTCAAATAAATAAATAAAGGTGCACCAGAAAGAGAGGGGGGGATCCTCCCTTTCTGAACGTAACCCTCCTGCTCTGAAGTATTGAAATGGGAGTTTTTAGTACCCTTCCTCTTTTTAACATTTCCCCAACTTTCCAGAAAGGGAAGATGGTGACTTCTCAGCTTTTCATGGCTCCTTTTCCAAACAGTTCCTGTGGTTCCCATGCAGATTTTTTTTTTAATGCAGAAGTATACACACATTTAAGGGATGGGAAGTAAATGGATGGGAAAATTGGAGACCTGTATTAAGTTTTTTATTTGTACTGGGGCACAAATTTCCCCTCCATCTATTTCCAAGCCCTTAAATTTACACACACACACACACACACACACACACACACACTTGGGGCTTGCTAAGGGACCTGCAATAATAGCAGTATAGTAGGAAAGGAGAGGTAACATCTGGAGGACCTAGAGACTCAAGGGAATGTTGAAAAGTTAGGTGGCACCGAGCAATTTATTTATTTGCCACCTATAGTTGCCAAGGCCTTTCTAGGTGGCTTATCATGTGAAACATACCAACAGAGTGAAAACACATTAAAAACCAGTCAAAACATAATGAATTAAACATTTATAAAAACAATTAAAAAGGGCCGCAGCATACAGGCTAAACATTAAAACATATCTGAAAAAGATATGTCTTTTTTACAGGCCAGCCCTTAAAGTCCAGGGGATTACCTTGCAGATGGGGAGGGACTGCTCTCCTTCCACTTCCCGTGTGCCTGCTTTTGCTGAGTTCCCTGCCTTTACTGGTGCTTTTCAGTGGACAGCGGGGCAACTGGGAGCATGCAGTCTCACTGTACTGCTCTGCTTCCTACTTTCAGTGTTCCCTTTGGCAACTCAAACATAGGAGGAGGTTGACCAGGCAAGGTTACAACATGTTGGGCAGCCATATTTGCACACTCATGAAAGGCTTTTAGCAGGGGTGGCCAAACCAAGGCGCAGGAGCCACATGCGGTGCTTTGAGTTTATTTTGTGGCTTGTGGAGGGCTCAGAGCCTCGCCCCGCCCTCCAGTCCGGATCTTCGACAGCTTGGGCATGATTGCACGGAGCTCCCCTGAGGCCTCCAGCCCATCCACCTCTGTTCCTTGGGGTCAGGGTGGCAGCCCTGCAAGAGCTGATGAGGCCAATGGCACCTGCGTGATTCCACCTCCGCCACTGCTCCAGGTGGCAAATCTGGCAGTGCTGTTGGAGGCAGCGGTGGCGGCTGCTCCACTGGCCCTGGCCTAAGTGACTGAGGCACAGCAGGGGCGTCTGCATGGGCTTCTCCCATGGGCAGAGCGCCTCTTTTCCACAGAAATGCCCTCTGAAGCATGGATGGTGGCACCAGCAGCCACCAGTTCCATTCCACTCTCCCTTGTCCACACGGTGACGATTCTGGAGAACCAAACTGAGTATAAGCAGAGGGCAACCATTAGTGGGGAATCGTCGGGATGCGGCCAGTGACAAGCAGCGTCCCCCGGGGCTCTGTCCTGGGGCCGATCCTGTTTGATCTTTTCATTAACGACATGGAAGAAGGGGTGAACAGTCTGCTGATCAAATTCGGAGACGACACTAAAACTGGAGCAGTGGCCACAACTGAGGAGCAGGTACTCCAGATCCAAAAGGATCTGGACAGACTATGGAAGTGGGCAGGAGACAACAGGATGGCGTTCAATGTGGATAAGTGCAAGGTCTTGCACTTGGGGCATAGGAATAGCTGTCATAAGTACAGGTCAGGGGACAAGTGGCTGGAGAGCAGCACTTGTGAAAGGGACCTCGGGGTGCTGGTTGACCGCAGGCTAAACATGAGTCAGCAGTGTGATGTGGTGGTCAAGAGGGCGAATGCCACCCTTGGCTGCATAGCCAGAAGTGTGGCTTCAAGATCAAGAGAGGTATTATTACCATTCTACATGACTCTGGTGCGCCCACAACTGGAGTATTGTGTTCAGTTTTGGGCCCCTCATTACAGGAAGGATATAGCTAGGTTAGAGTCAGTGCAGCGTAGGGCCACAAGGTTGGTGACCGGTTTGCAGGGAAAGCCGTATGAGGTGAGACTGAGGGAACTGGGTCTCTTCAGCCTGGAGAACAGGAGACTCCGAGGGGATATGTTGGCGACATACAGGTATGTGAGGGGGTATCACACGGAGGTGGGTAAAGACCTGTTCTCCCCTGCAGAGGAAGGAGGGCGTGCTCCAATGGAGCAAAGCTCAGGGAACCCAGGTTCCATTTGGATGCCAGGAAGCATTTCCTGACAGTTAGGACCCCGAGGTTGTTGAGGCCCCATCAGTGCAGGTGTTCAGGGATAGGCTGGACATGCACATGGTGGGCATGTCATGAGCGGAGCCGGCTGGTGCCAGAGGTCAGATTAGATGGCCCAGGGGGCCCCTTCTGATTCGCTCTGTTTCTATGTTTCTATAGTGTGTGAAGATCCTACTTTTTATTATAGCAGAATGGGACAGCTATCTTCCTGGAAGATCATCAGGATCATCCTCTTTCAGGAAAATGGGAGACTGAGAGTGACTGTTGTGGGGGAGGAGCCATGGAGAAATGTGGACAAGCAGCCGCATGAAATGGTTCTCACTTCATGGGTAATTGCAGGTCCTCAAGCTGAGAAGGGTCAGGATGATGGTCCAGATGACTTGCTTGCTACAGTCCACCATGGCACAGATAAGCCACAATGTGTTGTGATGTGTGCCAGAGGCCAGCTTGGGTATTTGATCCCCAGTGAGGGTTTGCCATAGCTCATAGCCTTCTGAACTCAGGCAGTTGATAGCATCTGAGGACTGAAGAGTGCTCAAATAACCTTTCAACTAACTATGAATTATTTCAGGATTGTTTAATCTTCCAAATACCACTGCTGCCCGCATTCTAATGCCATGCAAATCATGGCACCCCCTCTCCTCATGGGGACTGAGCATTTCACATGGCCAGTGGCATACACCACAACCCATGGCAGCCCATTAAGTCATGGCAGGATGTAGCGATTGTGCAAACCTGGTTGATAGACCACCCCCTTTGCCAAATCAGTTGCTTCTCAGCCACCTCCTTTAAAAATGCAAGGAACAAACCTTAATCTGTGCTTTCCGGTACTGATTTGGAGGGAAACAACTTTGTGCTGAGAGAACCGCTTGATATTTTGGGCATTGAATTAACCCCCAAAACAGTACAACTTGCAAGATGCTATTTATATAAGTAGGCTGTCCTGTATGGAGATCAGCTGTAACCAGAAGCCTATGAATAAGTAATGGAGTCTAATTTTCCGTTATTATAATGATCATTTAAAAAATTCATGTCTGGAAGAACATAGTGATGATTTTGTATTACTTAGGAAGACTTTTACCATTTGTCTTCTGTTTCTCCCACCCCACCCCATCTCAACAGTTAGTTTGCTACCACTTCGTTAGGGTGGATCTCCTGTATTCACAGAGCTCCAGAAAAATGGACAAATGTCGTGTCTCATCTCTTCTCTTCTCTTCTCTTCTCTTCTCTTCTCTTCTCTTCTCTTCTCTTCTCTTCTCTTCTCTTCTCTCTTCTTCCAGCCTTTGAGACTGCCAACACTTTATATACTTTTAATGCTGCCTTTTTCAAATGCTCTCAACATGTTATGCTTTGGCATCCATAGCAAAACCCATTAGCTGTGACAGGGTAAGACGCCTCTGCAGACTCTACTACAAAGGAGCTAAATGCATGCCAGCCATTTCTCCATACTGTGTCCCATGCCACAAAGCAAAAGAGGAAAGTCAAATCTATAACTCTCCTTGTGGGTTTCATGGCCTGAAATAATAGGTAGTTTTCAGTACTCTGGAGAATGTTTGTCCTTTCCATTAATTAAAGAACAGGCTACCAGGATATTCTGTGAATATTCAGCTTATGTACCTGTGTTGTATATCTAATTGTTAAGGGGTTAGAGAGTACCTGTAGACACTGGATTCTGATTAAATTAAAATGCATTGATCACAGAAAATCCACAATCGATATGTTCCAACGTGTACTTTCTATAGGTCTGAAAGGTCCAAGCTATGTGCTAACAAGCCTTGACTCTCTAGCTGTCTGGTATGTCCTCCCAAAGTATGTTCTTCCTTAAGGTCTTGAACAAATGGGTCATAGTGAATTTTATATTTGCGTTATAAAAATGGACTGGCATACGGGTATCAAATTCAACTGAACAGAAAGTGCTCTGGCATCAAGCAGCCAGGAGGTGACCTAGAATAGCCTTCCTCAACTTGGCCACCTGCATGTGTGTGGCCCTACAGTGCCCACTGTATTCCAGGAGATGGCCAGTAGATCCCCATCTGGCCTGTGGAGTGTCTGTGGACTCTTCCATGCTCTGTCCCCTGCATTGCCTCCCAGTTGAGGTGAATTCTGTCATCGCTAATCATCAACTGGAGGAAACAGCAGGCTTGTGAGTGATCATGAAGCAAGGAATCAGCTGGCAGTGTGAAGAGCATCTCTTCCCAAAGCTACCACAGCCTTCTTCTGCATGCCCCGTGTTCGTCCCAGTGGAGATGGCGATAGCCACATGGTGATTGGCTCCTCCAGTTCAGTCCCTTTATGCACCATGCCAGCTCCACTGAGACGCACAAAGCAGCACCAGCTGAGTCATTACTCATGATAGGGACACATAAAGGACTCCTTGACCTCAAGCTATTCTGACCCTATTATCACAAGGGAAACAAAATGGGTGGGGTGAAGGTTATGAGGGTTGGTGTCATATCCATAAGCCACCAATATCAACTGGTCCCACTGTTGTTGCAGTCTGGTACATCAGCAAGATGCCAGGTTGGAGAGGGTTGAGCTAGGGAGTCAGGGCCCTGAACCCAAGCCAGGATTCAGAGCTGAAGGATCCAGAGGAACGCACCAGAGCCAAGGAGACACTTCCTGCAGGACAGGCTGTGCTTCTTCACCTGCAGGAAGATGCAATAGAAACCTGGGAATATTCCATTGCTAGGAAGATATTTCCAGTTGCCTCTCTGATATTTCAGCTCACTTCACATGGAAGCTTCCTGCAGAAGCTTAAGTTCTGGGTCCTCCTTCTAAGTCTAGTAGCTCCTGTAATCAGCAGATTTCAGTGGTCAGATTCTTTTCTTTTAATTTAAATAATGCTTAGAATGCCTTTCTCCTTCAGACCAAACTTCAATGCCCACCCAAATGCTGTTGCCTTTAAGGCCCTTCTGATAAGGTAAGCCATGGCCAAAATATAACCAAAAAATATGTCAGATCAAAGCACATGGGCTTTTATTGTGTGGATATCAGAGTCTGAAGGTGAGAAATGTGAATGCATTTATATTAATTTTTAAAAAGATTTTATTAAGATTTTTAAACTACAAATTAAAAACATCAATCATCAAATACATCGGACAAGCTGGGTCAGCCCCCTATAACATATCTTTTAACATTGTATAATCATATTCAAATCAATTTATAAAAGTTTAAAGACATCTTTAAATCTAAGCCAAGTCCCGTTTCTCTAGCCAGTCGTAAACAAAGTCCCAAGTTTGGTAAAAGTCAGTGTCTTCCTTCTCCTTCAGTGATAGAGTCAGGCTATCCATTTCTGCACAATCCAGAATCTTTTTCAAAATCAGTTCCTCAGTGGGTAGTTCCTCACTCTTCCAGTATTGAGCAAGTGCGATCCTCACCGCTGTGATTAAATGAAATATCAAATACATTTCTTGTTTATTAATATTTTCCAGTACAATGCCTAACAAGAAAATTTCAGGTTTAAAAGCTAAAGATTTTTGTAGCATTTCCTCAAGCCATTTATGTATTTTAATCCAATACTTTTTCACATATTCACAGGTCCACCACATATGATAAAATGTACCCACACCGTGTTTACATTTCCAACATCTGTTTGACATATTTGGAAACATCTTAGCTAATCGATTTGGCGACAAATACCATCTATAGAACATTTTATATAAATACGAGGTTGCTAAGTTTAGCTTAATATTTCTTTCCCACAGCTTTTGCCACTTTCCTAATTCAATATTATATCCAAAGTTTTGTGCCCATGTTATCATAGTGTCCTTGACCTGTTCCCCTTCCATTTTCCTGTCCAGCAAAAACTCATAGATTCTTTTAATCATTTTCTCACCTGTTTTTAACATCACTTGATCAAAGGCTGTTAGATCTTGATAAAACCCCCATATTTTGCAGTCTTTGGCATATCTTGATTGCATCTGCACCTTATACCACCATGATATATTAAGTCCCTGTGCATTTATATTAATTATGACAAATGCAGGAGAATAATGGAATGTACCCCTTTATTCTGCAGGTGAGGAATGCATGCCATTTTTATTGCTTCCCTGCAATAAAATTCCTACAACAAAATAACAGAAAACTAATGCATCATAGATGAAGTCCATAGTCCAGGTAGAATCCACATGTGTAGAGAGCTGAGTGGTGCAAGGCCTCGAGTGTCAGACTAGGATGTAGGACTCCCAGGTTCTCGACCCCACCTGGCCATGAAGCTCACTGTACGGCTTTGGGCCAGGCATCGGCTCACAGCCTAACCTACAGGGTTTTTCTGAGGATCACTTGCGGGGAGGAGGAGGAGGACCGTATAAGACAACTTAGGTTTGTTGCAAAGAAATGTAGTCATCTTGCTGGTACATTTGGCTTGCTTTGAAATGCAGAACAGTTTTCTAAAACATGACTTACATAAAGAACATCTCCCACAAAAAGAAAGGGAAATGGAATGGTGGTAATGTAGTAGTAGGAACCCAAGTGTCATCCTGCCACAGTTTGACCGCTGTTCTAACAACTGAGTTATATCATTCATTTCTACAAGATGAGGAGATGGCTACCAGCCTAGATGAATTCACAAAGGTCAGGACTATCAGTAGCTATTCATCATGAGGGTTCTCGCCCTGCTCTGTTTTAAGATCATGTGGCAGAAGATAGATATCCAGATCTTTTGGACTTGACTCCAAACATTCATGACTGTCCTGCCTAGTCCTGGAAGCTAAGCAGTTTTGGACCTGGCAGAAATTTGGATGGGTGACCTGAGTCCTGCACTGAGCAGGTGGTTGGACCTGTTGGCCTGCTTGGCCCCTTCCAACTGTATGATTCTGTGACAAGGCACCTTCTGCTCACTCCTAGAGTAAAAGGAACCATGGGGGCACCCTCTGCCTCCTCCACTCAAATCTCCATGGGTTGACAGGAAAAGTCCACAGTGAAGATGTAACCAGATTCAAGTGAGCACAATGACAAAGTTCATCGCAATTACAAACCCTGCCTACCTGCAGATCTTAGTCGCATGAGCTTTGTCATTACATTCATTGAATTCTGTTACATTTCCTTTGCAGAGTGTCACGTTCCCTCATGGAATCTACCTCCTGTCTTGGGCAGCAGCTCAGACAAGGTTGCTCAGTTTGATCAAGGGGCTGAGGCACATCTAGAAGGCCAAAGGCTTCAGCACCTTGGTCAGCAATCCTAGAGCAAGAAAATTCATGAGCTACTTCAGTGGCTTTTGAGAGCAACAGGCATTAATTTATTATCAGGCCAGGTCTGGAGAGGAGTCTCAATCCAGACTGCATCTGTTCAGATACTACTCCTGGCTTTTTCCTGTAGGCAATGTCTTCTTCTAAGGAATGAGGCTGGAGGCAGGGAGAGCCAGTTGGAGACTGCTTCCTGTCCACTAGATGCATCTGAAGTCCACATCTCAGAGATAGAGGATTGTGGCGCCTTCTGGATTTGCAAGGAAAAGACATGAGGTCTTAGTGGGGCACACTTAAGAAGGACCAGCAAATGGTTCTGATGACTTCCCAGAGCTGCTGCCACCAGAGGCTTCAGTCTCCATGTGATTCCTATCCTAGGCACACATGAAGGTCAGGAATGGAGGAACTAGGAAGTGCACATCCCAGAACAATCCTAAAACTGAACACCTGAACAAGCCTTTATGGTTTCTGGTTCAGGGGCACCACATGTCTCTGAATATCAGTTGCTGCAGGATAACCAGAGGGTGGAGTGGTTGCCCTCTTTCCTCTTTGTCCCCAAAAGCATCTGGCTATCTATAGGGGAAACGGGCTCCTGAACAACATGGAGCATTGGTCTGGTGGAGCAGTTTTCTCTTGACACTAGCAGCTGGCATGGACACCTGCGAGTTGCTGCACTGAGCAGGTCAGAGGACCATCCCTGCCCAGCCCTTATCTCAAAGGACATTGTTTGCCTTCCTCACGGTGAGTTGGACCTCAGTGACCAAAACAAAAGAAAAGCTGAAAGTGAAGGTGACACGTCCTCTCACTGAGGTGCTTCCAGTAAGCTTGATCCTGCAAGCGGATTCTTTTCACTTTCTTTTGAACAGCAGCACCATGAGTTAAGAACTCATTTTGGTTCTGGATAGCCCTGACCATGTAGATGTCAGCTTCTGCTGAAATGCTGCATTATTTCCACCACAGAATATCATTTTTTTCTTCATCCTCCTGGTCTGTGCATCTCCCAAATAACAAGGAAAAGCCAATTAACATGAAACAGCAAATAAATTGCAGAATCTGCCTGTTTGCTGTTGCCCAGACCTTTTTAGTATTCTCCCTAGCTTCTATCCACCACAATAAATTCCGATTAGATATTGAAACATCCAGCTGAAAAATACCTCTCCTTTTAGTCTTGCATTACTTATATTTTGACACATCATGTGATTTTCTGATAATGTATGCCACCCCAGAGTGTTCAGCAATAAAATATGAAGAGGAGTTCCAGGTTCTGATATCTCTAGAATCCAAAACTGTTGACAGATGTGCATCATACACTGGGACTTTGCCTTTTAGGGAAAGTGATATTTTAATTATCTGTCCCACAAATATAATTAATGACCTTCTCAACTCTAATTTCAACATCCTTGCATTAGTAAAAATACAGTTAATTTTAATTCCATTTTTCAGTTCTAATAGCACTATGCTACCTGCCATAAAGGGATTATTTAGTAGCATTAAAATCGTACTGCAGGTATTAGCTTCCTGGATGTGCCCCCCTTTTTAAGGATGGGCAAGCCAAGCTTGAATTCATTAGTGTTCTAAGCTTTTCCAATTAAGCTTGAGCCACGTTACAAAGGGATGTTTGAGATTGCCATTTCCAAAGTTATAGCCCCTTACAGTGTGGTCATTTCAGCTGCATCCCCATCAGAATGAGAGCGAAGTTGTTGAGACTGATATATACAGCCTTGCAAGAGTTTTTTACCCCACTTTGACATTTCCACATGTTGTTGTTTTATAAGCTGGAGCCCCTAGAACCCCTTGATGTACAAAAGATACTGGAAAATGGGCAAAACAGTTTTATTGTGGCACAAAAGTTACACAAACAAAGATAAACTGGCACTTGCTGATTGTATAAGTATTCACTGCTTTTGCTGGGACATGCCTGGATAAGATCCAATGCAACCCACTGTCCCCAGAAGTTGCACACTGTGAGTAGTTTAATAGAGTCTATCTATATGCAATTTCAGTGCCACATGATCTCAGATTAAATACTTGTGGAAGGCCTTAAACAAGATTAAATAGTTGTGGAAGGGTTTGTTGGAGAGCATATCTTGATCAACATCATGTAGACCAAGGAGCTTTCTAAACAACTCCAGGATAAAGATGTGGAGAAATGCAGATCAGGGTTTGATTGTTAAGATTTGGTTATTTAAAACATTCCCCAGAGCAACAATAAATCCATTATTACAAAATGGAAAGAATATGGCTCAATGACAATTCTGCCTAAAGAACACTATACAAATAGTGACTAGGTAAGGAGGGCAGAGAAGCAACCAAGAGGTAACTCTGAACCAACTGGAGAGATCCTCAGCTGAGATGGGGGAAATTGTCCGTGGGCAACTTATCACCAAAATCTCCACAGAGCTGGGCTGTATGGAAGAGTCACAAGAAAAAAAAATCTATGGCTGAAACTTTGGGAGAAGGCCCAGGGGGAACCCAATGTTCGTTTTGCATACAGTAGGCTCACTGAAATGAATGCAACTTCAGTTAGCCATGACGAACTTAAGTTTCATTCCTTTCAACAGCTGTACTCTACAGAGGACTAGCATGCATATCTATAGCATTCCAGCCAAGTCGTAACTATGCAATCTCCTCTAAGAGGTCGCCCTACTAATATATTATCATATTAGAACATAAGAATAGTGAGCGGTACTCCTGGGCCACATTTTGTGTCCGCCTACCTCCATCTCAGCCCTAAGCCACTGTTGCTGGTTCTAGTGAAAAAGCAAGGACACACTAAGGAAGAAGGCTGTCCCCACTTGCTCTGGACAGACATGGCTGAAATTGAGCTGCAGTGGAATGGAAGGACATAGTAAAATATCCTTAGTTACATTGTTCAGTTTGTCTAGGTGGATTTAACAGCAAGTTGCTTTGGGTGCCATTTTTGCCTAAGTGGTGTTATATAAATATAATCAATTTACACATTTAAAAATGAGTAAGGGAACAACGGTGTGATTCATGAAAGGAAGAGAGAAAGATGGATAAATCTTGACAGCGATCTTTACCTTTAGGAAGTGTGTGTTGTTGAAGTATCAGTGTTAAAGGATGCTTTAGAAAAATTTGTGCCTTTTCCACTCCTGTGACAGATAACTTTTCTCAGTCCAGCCAATTTCTCTTTGCCAAGTATTAGTATTGCTGTTGCTCTTATTATTATTTTCATGGGAATAGGAATAAGATAAACTGAGAACATGTTTGACGGTTGTAAAAATATGTTCTTGGCTTATAAGATGGTTGTTCACCTCATAACGACAATGAATAAGGGAAATAGACAATATAGGTGAAAGTTTTTGAGAGAGAGAATTTCACATTTTCAAAGAAAGGAAAGAAGGGGGCGGCATACAAATATGTTAAACAAATAAGGAAGGAAGGAAGGAAGGAAGGAATCTGTGTAATCTTGTACTCGGCTAAAGCCCAGTACTCATCCAGAAATTCTAATTATCTCATGGATGCTAGATTCATGTAATTTATGGAACCTTGTAGCTATTCCATTTAGGCTCTGTAGAGCTGTCTAAAAGTTTATAAGGTGTGAAATATTTCTCCCAAATTATATGCTGATAAATATCTTTAAAATAAAAGCTGCTACTGTTAAACAGGTCTTTTCGGAGGGGAAAAGCATTATGGAAACAAGGGGGAAGTATAAAAGGGTTGGGTCTCAAAATGTCTTCCTTTAACAGCAGGAAGCTTCGCCGTTAGAGGAAGACGTCTTCCATTAGAAAACGTGAACATTTGAGTACAATCCATAAGCAGTTTTTGCACCTTAGGTGTTCCAACAAGGTTTTAAAAGTAGATCAGGCTGGGAAGCAGCTGTTATTGCCTCTCGTCCTTTTATTCACTACTGCTGCCACTTGTTCACTTGACAGTGGTTAAATCCGTGCTCAGCCCGGCAGCTTCCTGGCTGGCTCGGGATGCTCGCTGCCTCTCAGGCCTCCCTCGCTCACTCTGGGTTTGGTCTCACTCCTGTTTCTGCAGGGGGAAAGTCTTACCTCCAATGGAGAGAATGCGCTCTGTGTCTAGGAAGGGGGTGTGAATGAAGGAGAATCAATAGGTGGCAGATGAATGAATGTGTGGGTGCAAATAGGATGGGTTAGGGTGGTGTGCGCATGGCAGAGAGAACACGTGGTGGCTATGCGCTTTTGCTTCATCCACTTGGTTGCGGCTCCACCCGCCACCAGTGCATGGAATGTGGCCCTCCAGGCAAGAGCAGAAGGGACAGGCCCTGACGCCATGTACAAAGGTGGCAGGCTCTGCTTTGCGGCAGAATCAGACAGACTTGCGTACCTGACCTTTTGCCTCGTGAACACGGACTTGCATTGACTTCATTTCCTAGCAATTGCAGCAAGTGCCCCCCATCTGCCAATCAATCTCTATCATTCTGCAAAGGAGCAGATCATGCTGCTGCTGCTGAAATTGATTTGCACATTATTTATCATATTGGCCAGCTTGAATTGGTCAGCCTGATCCCCTTTTGCGTGGTGAAAATAATAATGTCTCCAATTACTTACTCAATAAACTGTGGGTTTGTCTGTTATTAGTGATCATTAGCGTTATAATACAGCATGGAAACTCAGAGCAGATTAACCACATATGCGGGCTGCTGAGTACATCTGCAGTTAATCATACACATACTATTTAAGTGGGCAGAGGGTTATGTAAGTATCATCCAGGAAGAATGTGTGCATGTATGGGGGGGCGGGGGAGTGTGTGTGCTCCGGTTTTGTTTTCCTCCCCACCCTGCCACTTTCCTTAATCTGACACTCCCAAATGAATGTTTATTTGAGAAGCTGTCAATTGCTGAAAGCACAAAAAAGAATTATAGCTCAAATTAAAATAGCTTTTAATGCTGTTGATTCCAGGGCACCGACTCCTTAAGGCTATAAATAATGAATAGATGGCTCGCGTAGGTATATCCCTTCCTCTGCCACCTCCCTTTCTTTCAATACTCTACCTTCCTTGTACAGAAATGTGGTGGAACACCTTTTTCTATCAAATGATGACACACACTTTCGTGAGCGATCACTTCCAGTCACTGTTATTTTCCTATGAAAACAAGGACTTCCAGTTACTGAGGCTGGTTTGAATCTATGTATATACCAATATAGATTAAAACTGAGGATGCATTTCCACACAACCACCACCACCACATCAAATATTTTCCACCAGAAAGTACAAGTGCCTGTTTCAGAATGTCTTCAGAACTTCCTGAAATCAAGAGCTTTTCTGTGTGATTGGTTTACTCTGGGTCGTTACTGATTTGGATTTTACCTCGTGTGCAGGTGATGTGCAATGTTTGTGTAGGGCCAGGAAGGGGCAAAATTGGATGAAACATGCAGCTGAACTGCTTCTTTGTACCAAATCAAACTGAGAACTGGTAGGGACTGCAGAAATCTGTGCCAGTACAGGTCAAGTTGGAGTCTTTGGATGGGACAAAAGGGCCTAAAACATACAAAGAGTTGGCACCAAAAGCAACATTTTGTGTTTCGTTCCTTTATTTGCCCCCATTAACACCTAGTCCTGTCTTCCCTGACCAGGTGCCTTTCAGCTGTGCTGCACTGTAACACATAAACACATTAGAAGCACCAAGATGGATCAAACCAAGGGTTCATCCAGTCCATTTTCTGTTCATGCAGTGGCCAACTGGCTGCCCCTGGGAAATCCCCAAGTAGGACACCAGTACATAGAAACAGAGCGAGTCAGAAGGGGCCTCCCGGGCCATCTAGTCTGACCCCCAGCTCCAGCCGGCTCCACTCACGACATGCCCACCATGTGCATGTCCAGCCTATCCTTGAACACCCGCACCGATGGGGCCTCAACCACCTCCTGTGGAAGCCCATTCCACACCCTCGGGGTCCTGACTGTCAGGAAGTGCTTCCTGGCACCCAAACTGAACCTTTAGCTCATGTGCCCCAGCAAACTGCTTCCACAGGATGGGAAGTTCTTCTTAACCTTCTTCCACATGAAGTTGCCCAGTCCTCTTTTATAGCCACCGA
The DNA here is from genome assembly GCA_023646645.1 of Varanus salvator macromaculatus. Taxonomy (NCBI): domain Eukaryota; kingdom Metazoa; phylum Chordata; class Lepidosauria; order Squamata; family Varanidae; genus Varanus; species Varanus salvator. The sequence continues at coordinate 19,576,602 of JAIXND010000657.1, forward strand.
AATTGGTGGCCATCTCCACCAAGAGCCTCAATGGTGCTATGGGAAGAAGCATTTCTTGTCCTCTGTCCTGAGTTTCCTGCTGATCAGCTTCAAGGGATGACTCCACCCGATTCTAGTATTCTGAGCGAGAGAAAAAGGTTTCCCCTTCTCTGCAAAAGTGTGTGGCGAATTGACCTACACCTTCCAATTTCAACATCAGCCCCGTGTTTCTCATAATGTGTAAATGTGCCCTTGAAAGGGACACACATTCCTTTGCTGCCATCATTCTCAGAGTCCCTTTTTTCAGGTTAGCATCTAGGAAAACAACCATATTTTTAAAGCTTCAGCTCCTTGCTTTTTTAATGGGGAGATTTTCTTTCCTTTTAATTTACTTTTATTTTGAATTCCTGGTTCAAACCATAAAGGAACAAAATACAGTGCTTCTAATGTGGATGCTAGTCTCTTACTCCAGTATCTCCACACATGCTGGTGCACCTGGAAAGGAGCTCTACCTGTTTACAAATTACCCCAATTTTCTGCTTGAATCAGCAGTAACTGTTTGCCCTCCCCCGCGATGTAATTAGGCCTTCAGAGTTCACGTGTGCTTATTATGATCTCTCTTGTGTTTTGTTCTTTTTTCCTTGTACCTGTAATCATATCTATCTATCTATCTATATAAGTATTAAAATGTTGTATCAATTGTTCAGCTAAATTATGCACAGTGGGCCTTCCTAGCCCTCCATTAACATAAAGTATGCTAAACAAAGTGTTTTCTTTCTGATAATTATACTCTAAAGCATCTACTGCTTATTAATTTACTTTCCATCTAGGTTCCCAGCCCCCCACCCATCTCACCACCTCCATTTCACTCAACTTTTGGCCATCTTCACAGCAACTAGCATGGACCAAACCTTCCTTCTGTGATTTGGAGCAGTTTTCATAATTATTCTCTCGCCCTTTCACATATGCACGAATTGCAATGCTTCACTCGCATTCCTCTCTATGTGTACAAAGCCCGCAAAGTCAGGGCAGGGAAGGAATTAGAACAGCGGACCAGGACCAGGCTGGACGGCTCAGTCTCCAGTCCACACTCAGCCAAGGTTCTCACTGGGTGGCTTGGAACCAGTCACTGGCTTTCAGCCCAACCAACCTCTCAGATTGTTGTGAGAGCCAGTGGAGCAGATCATGTGTACTGTCTTGGGTTCAAAGGCAGTCAGTCAATTGGTTGGTAGGTAGGTAGGTACATGAGCATCCCTCTGGCAAAAGCTATGGCCCAGTTTATACATGTTGTAATCCCAAAATCCGCTTTGAGGACCCTTGGGCCAATTCAGCAGGGAAAAGGGTACATACATACATACACACATACATACATACATGTGGCAGGGCTCCTTCTAGGCAGTGGTCCTGATGAGCTTGGCAGGCAGTGCCATGCCACTGGGTGAGCGCTGCCACCTTCACTCATTGCCTGGAGCAACTGTGCAACGTTCAAATGGTGGCGACCATGCAGAGGCCCCGGCAATCGTCTGAGGATGCCGTGCCCTGACCCAGGTGGTGCCAAGTGCATGGGCCAGTGCCTTGGCAGGGGAGACGATCAGGCGCTCTCTGGCTTGCACAGTTCCTCGAGAAAGGGTGACACCATCACAGAGATGATGGACTGTGTGAGGTGCCTGTTTGTAACAGGTTGCTCCTGTCCATTTCTTGTAGTGTTGCAAGTGGGGATTGACAGATCAAACTGATTTCGATGCAGCTGGACAGCCCTCTGGGAGGGATGGTTTAACTTGGGGTCCTGCACTGAGCAGGCGGTAGGACTTGATGGCCCTCTGGCCCCTTGCGACTCTACTCTTCTGTGATTCTGTGAAACCACTCTTGGTCCCCATCAGTTTTATGTGTGTGGATTTTTAAAGTCCATTCTGCCCCTTTTCGACACATATGCCTGTTTGGGGGGGTTGCAGTGGAAGAAGCTAGACCAAAAATGCACCAGCATTGTATCCTATATGTTTTATGCACATATATAGGCATTTCATGGTTATATTCATTTTGTTCATGCACATTTTAATATGCATGTTAGCATTTTTAGAGCAGAAAACTGTCTTGCAATTTAGGAAGAGCATGGACTTGGAGAGGTATTTACATAATGAACTGTACATTAGTTTTGGACATGCAGTGGGTGGCTTGCCTTCCAAACATGAGGGAGAGGGAATCTTTGACCTTCCATTTCTGGAAGCCCAGCTGCAGTTCCACATGTTTTGGTGTCTTAGTCTCCCTTTCATAACCGTGCTGGCCAAGTTGTTTTGCTCAGTGTGATGAGGCCTTCATCCCATTATTCCCAGCAGGAAAAGTGTATTAATTTGGCAAGGACAGGCCCATCAATCTCCAGTTGCTGATGAAACCGAGCTCCATCTGCACCCACCCTCCTTTCTAACACGGGGGCTTTCCCCTGAGGGGCCAAAGATGGTTACAGCAGGCCGCATATGTGCTGTGTTGCTTGCGTGACCTGTGCTGCTTGTATTGATTCTCCCTGCTTTGTTTTACTCCGAAGTAGCGACAGAGCAATTCCAACATTCCCCCTCTTCTCAGCTGGCAGCCATCTAAGTGTGACTGCCAGAATTCGCTTGTGCATCTTGGGGAATTCTGAAAATCCTTCTCCCCACCCCCTTCAAAATGGTAAACCAGGATTTTCAGCGTTCATGTAAACATTCACCAGATTTTGGAGATTCACTGTAACAAAATGAAAGTTACCGGGGAGATTTATTTACTTCCCCTTCTTTTCTGAGCACGTGTAATTAGAAAGACATTAAGTTTCCATCTCATAGATTGACGCTGAGACTTAATTTTCCCCAGTTGTAATGAGGCTTAATTTCCCCCAATTTATTAGAGAAATGTAATAAATTCTCTGTGTTTCGGCAACAGGATGGCTCTGGATTCTTGTTGTGAGCCTAAGAAAGTAATTCTGGTCAGTGCCCAAGTAGAGTGGGAATGGATATCTAATTCATTTTTTGAGTGTAATTTCAGATTAATTAGTTTTCCAGTTTGCACAGTAAGGTAATGTAGATGTGTTGTTGCTGCTTGACTTTTTGCTTAATCCTTTGAGTGGATATTTAATCTTTTTGTTATATATTAGAATTAGAGACTTGGAAGATATGAATAATTAATCTAATTATGCGCCTATCACTTTAATTTCTTTAATGTTTTATAGAATTTTTTTAAAAAAATACACAGATACACTCCAACTTCACAAATTGGTTTACAATGGGAAACCCTTTTAAAGGATTTTGTGTTTCATCAAATAAGTGCAATTTCAGGGGGAGAAAGTACTGCATTAAATTTAGTGTTATGTAAATGGAGGATAGTTAATCACAGAGCATTTTGGAGCTTTTTGGACCCCCTTTACATGCATTTGTAACTTCCCATTAAGAAGTTAGACTGTCACAGGGAATGGGGACACGTTGCTGATGTGAGACTTGCTGGTTGTTCTCCAGTTTGTTTGGCCCCAGGGAAAGCAGAAATAGCTTCACCCTCCAGCAGACCTTCCCAAGCTTGGGGCCACAGATGTTGTTAAGCTACAGCTTCCCCGCTTCCCAGCCACCATGGCCAATCATCAGGGAGGATGGTGGTGATCCTTATGGCACCCAGGAACCATAACATTTGAAACATTAACTCTGAATCCTTGACTTGAGTCCAGAAGCAAACAAGCTTGCAGTGTAGCGCAGCACAGCCATGAAAGGGAGACTGAGCCCTGCCAGCGGGTTCCTGCCACACTCTGCACCAGTCGCAGTTTCCAGACGTGTTCCAGGTGGGTAGCCCACCTAGTGTGTGTTGCAGCAGTGTCATCTGCAGGTAACTGCAGTATGAATTCCTCTCTTCTGCTTGTTGCAGAGTGTGTCCCTCACCCCTTCCATAAGCTCCCTCAGACCCATTTCACAGCCAAGTGCAGAGAATAGTTGGCTTCGAGGAGTACTAGTACTCCTGGGAAGAGGCAGGCTCATACCCCACTCAGTCACTGGCGGACCTTGGGCCAAGCCAGTCTTCGCCTCTAGTGGAGGACCAGCAGATGGCCTGGAGCTTCTTGGGTGAGAGGTGGGATAGTAACAGAAGAAACGGGTAAGCAAGTGTGATTGACCTGGTAGCTCAGGGAGCTGCTGCAATGCTTTGTGACAGATCCTTATAGCAGCTTCTCCCCTGCCCCAGACTGCAATTCCCAAGATTTCCTTGGAAAAGAATATGACCACCGTATCGAGGTACCCATAAATATCCCCAGGCACAAGGCGATGCTCACCCACTGATGTATTAAAATTATCTATAAAAGGATTCTATTGCCCTGAGCTTCCAGGGAGTGGGAGGCTCCACATAAAGTATGCCATAAAGATACATGGTTGTGATGTTCCTGTTAGTTGCTAGTGCTGTTGGGTCTTGCAGTCAGTCGTAGGAAACTGTTTGTCCTTTCAGTACCATTAAATGACTTCCCGAAAAGGCTTCCACACGAAGTTTTTCCTATGGTGAGCTGATGCTAGTTGTAGTTTGATACCCAGGCTGAACCCAGCATGGGAGCTCAACTGAAACAGAAATCAATGAAATAGCATTAGGATGCAATTGCTACTCATTATCAGAAGCAGAAGACCACTGTAATCACCCGCCGAAAACATTTTACCAACTGTTTTCACAAAGCATTAGTTCTGGTATGTTTTCAATTTTCATGACTCTCTAAACCACTTGGCCAGTAAAGACCATTATTACTGTCACCCACAAATTTGTGGAATTAAACCTAAACAAATTCTTCCAAGCTTTCACTGCTTTCTGATTTCATCTGCTTTCTCTCCACCTCTTTACTCTCCCAGTCACTATTTTTAGTGTGCTTTTCCAGAGTGATAAGTATTGTGTATCTCAAGGACAAGACTGAGCATTAGCACACCCTGTCATTTTAGATTGTGCACCCCATCCTAATATAAGTATCACTTGGCATTCGAGCCTTCTCAGAGTCATCCCTTTGTGTCATGGCACAAGGTCAGTGGTGGGTTTCCATAAGGAATTCCTACCGAAGGGCAGGCCAAAACATTGATCTGCTCTAGTTTTCATCCTCCTCATCAGTGGAGTCTGACACCCAAAACCATGAGCGAGACTGTCTCTCTCTCTTTTTTCCAAAAACAGTTTGGGGAAGATCCTTTGAAGATAGAAACATAGAAACAGAGCGAGTCAGAAGGGGCCTCCCGGGCCATCTAGTCTGACCTCCGGCACCAGCCGGCTCCGCTCAGGACATGCCCACCATGTGCATGTCCAGCCTGTCCTTGAACACCCGCAGCAATGGGGCCTCAACGACCTCTCGTGGAAGCCCATTCCACACCCTCGGGGTCCCGACTGTCAGGAAGGGCTTCCTGGCATCCAAATGGAACCTTGGCTCCCTGAGCTTTGCTCCCTTGGAGCGCGTCCTGCCTTCCTCTGCAGGGGAGAATGTTTCCATACTCAATGCTGTCATGACGTTATGCCTTCCTACTGTACGTGATTTATTGGGCATTACAGTGCCCTGAAAGAGTACCCGTAATGGCTGTGGCATGGCAGATGGCTGTGAGGGCACCTGTGACGAGCACTCTGATGAAAATCTTGTGCCTAGCTGATCTCACTGGATACAGATTCCCTGGAAATCTTTTGCCTAGATCCCCCAATCCAATAAACATTTAAAACCTAATGCACGTTGTTTAGTAGCATCCTGGAACAAGTCTCATCATTTACCACCATCCCTTCAGTTGTCCCCATCCATTTGGGAAATTGATGAATTAATCACAGCAGTGAAAGTTCATTGCATGAATCTAGTATGATTTGATTTAAGTTTTATGGTTTTTCTATATTGCCAGTATTTTTTCTTTGCAAGGAACCTATTGAGAAATCCTTTTGCTTTCTTCTTAAGCTGTTGCTTCTCTGAATGAATACTTCTAGCATCAAGCTGACTTAAATTTGTCTGTTCTGTGTAAAGAATGGTGGTTGAAAGAGACGGACGGACGGACAGACAGACAGACAGACATGGTTATTTGGAGAAGATCCATCAAGTCACTTTCATGATTCACTTAGGGGAAAGCTTAGTCTGTGGCCCACTGAAATGATCTTCACAAATAAGATACTGTATGCAAGAAGTCTGGAGTACATATGCATTAGTAATACATAGAGCTAAAAGGACAACTGCAAAAATTAATAGGAACATGTCTGTTTTCTGGCTGATACCAAAAAGCACACCCTCATACAGAATTCTCTTGCCATAATGCACATGATCACTCACTCTGAGTGTGACATTGGGCATCCTCTGGCTGTAGTTCCTGGAGATCACTGGCTGCCAGTGGGGTGTGACACACATGTGAGTAAGGCGGTGTTCTTCCAGCATGGTGACTGCAGTAATATTCGGATAACCCGATGCAGAGATATTGTTTCCATCCAGTCTAGTTTTATCCGTCATGGAATAGCAAAAGCAGACAATAGCATCTCCTAGAAAATTTCCTTTCCAAAATCCATTTTACTGCAATCCTTTATAAATTCAGTGGAAAGTCACAAAATACTATGCAAATACCCACGTTCTCCATAACTCTTCATCAGGTAAGAAGGTAAACCAGTTTCTCAAAGTCAGATGATACCTACATTTTAAAAAATAGAGTACAAATGCGTAGCTTTACCTACTAGTTGCAGGGAATGTGTCTCAGAAAATGGAGCCTGAATCAAGGTGGCTTAAATCAATTAAATAAAATAATAGCCCTCCAGTATATAATCCCACTTCTGAAATATTACATTTGATCACTGCCAGTTCTGTACTGAGCAGGAAATTGGACTAGATGATCACTAAGGAATCTTTTAACTCTATAATTCTATGATTCTTAAGGTGCAAGTCTATGAACACTTAGACAGAAAATGTCCTAAAACTCCCCGTACTCTCAAGCCAGACCTGCTGGGTCTTTTAGGACATTTTCTACATAAATGTGCATAGCATTGCATCCTACATTCTGAAACAATTATCTTTTTGTTGCCCATTATCACTTTTAATGAGTTCTTAGAACAAAAGAATTGATTGAAGAACAATAAGCAGTATACATTGTAGGAACAACATCCACCCAGGCTTCTTAATAAACATGTGTATGACTTCATAATGCCATATATCTATAAATAGGAAGTCCCAGAGTTCAGTGCTTTAGCTTAGGCAATTATCAGATGGGCGATGGTTAGTGGAGAGGAGACATATGATCATTTACAAAATGAAGCTTAATTCATTCCAGGTGCAAATATTTTAGGCAGTGAAATGATACATGGTTGGTGTGTGCAGTTAATGAGTAAGTCTGTTAGCTGCAGAACTTCTAATTCACGGCAGAATTGATGAGTATCTTCTGTAGGCCAGATTCAAATAACATAAATGCCTACATTTTCCTGGCCTTGCAAGGTAATGGATTCCTCAAGCACTCTGCTAAGATTCAGGAAATTAGTCAAATGAAATAAAACCGAGGCCATGCTGATGCTGCGCAGCTGAATTAACCCAACATTACGTGTGGGCATAATTGGAGGTAACTGTGTTTCAGCCCAGCTGTGCCATTTGCAAAACGATACTGCGCATCTTTACGGAGAAACATGAATCAGGGATATTTTATCCAGGTACATATTTTAAAAGTTTTTAAACCATGAAGGAAGAGTTTTCTGAAAACCAGTTTCTTGTAAGGACAACACAAAAAACGATAACATATTTTTAGGCTATATGGGATAAAATGAGTCTTTGCACCATTGGCTACACTTTGGCTGACATTTCAAGCAGAAGGGAAAAGGAAGGCTGGAGCTGGCCCATTGCATGCTGCTCTCCAGATGGCCCCTGGGGGCCCCTGGGCTGTGGGATCCCTGGAAGCCATCCTTGGATCCCCGCCCTTGCTGCACCGTTGTTCATAGAGGCACAGTCGTCCGGCCTGAGACGCAGAATAAAGTGGATGAAATCCCCCTTCCCACTAATGGATGGTGTGGTGGTTAAAAGTACAGGACTGGGACTGAGGTGCCCTGCATTGTGTCCCCGCTCAGCCATGGAGCCAGTTGGATAACCTTGGGCTAGTTGCAGACTCTCATCCCAACAGGGTTGTTTTTGTGGGGATAAGACTGAGAGCAGGAGGAGGAGATGGATTTGAGCCCCTTTGAGCTTTTTTTTTAAAAGAAAAAAGGCAGGGTATAAATTTAACAAATAAATACTTGTAGCATCAGAGGGTAACGACCTGTCGGATCAGTTCTGTTCCCACAGTGGCCAACCAGCTGCCTGTGGGATACCAGCGTGCCAGCAGTAGCAGCGCTCTCCCTGCTTTCCCTGGCAAGTGGGCATCAGAATTGTACTCTTCAATATGGGAGGGGGGCATGTAACTGCCCTGGCTAGCAGCCCTGGGAGCCTTCTCCTCCATGCAGTTGTCCAGCCCCTGCCCCTCACCCCAGCAATCCGGTTTCATAGCCATCAGTATTCTGGCTTCCCCTGGGCTGCTATTTGCATCACAAAAAAGATGCACAGGCACAGAGTTAATCCTACATTCACCCAATTGACATCACAACTTGTCTTTCCCGGAAAAAGTGCCTGCACGGATCGTGCCGTGCTGTTGGTTGGTTTGTAACTCTGAGTGCAAGCGATGGTCGGTGTAGGCCAGATAAACATTTGCTACCAAGAGCCTGAGCTGGCACACTGAACTCATGCTCTGTAACTTGGTGCTGGAACACTATAATGTTTTGAAGGTAGGAAGGAAGCAAGCAAACTTCCCCATATATAAATCAGCACTTTTCTTAGCACTGATACAGCGTGAGTCACAGAAGAGTTTAACAGGAAGCCCATCAACCATGTAAGATAACATTACACATCCGTCACACCACATATTACCATATACCTTCCTGTTGTTTTTCTGTTCCCGTTACAGGCTTGTATTTCTTTCACCTTGCAGTGATGACTTGGGGCTCACACCTATGAATCTGACCTCAGGTCATTTAGAATGATCCTAAAATACTTTTCATTCACTCTGTTTGGCACTTTAACACACTTGAAACAGGTGACAAGTATTTCATTGATATAGTCTATCAAGTAGTAAATCTCCACTCTTTCTTTTATCTCCATTAATACTGCCAACAATGTAACATTTGAAAGGAGGAGTACTGATTTATATTAAAATACAATTCCATTTTGAAGGAAGTTACCATATGTAATTAAATCGTGTAGTATGGATTTCCTCCTAAGTGTATGTACACTTACTCATCGATGTGGAATTTGTTGCTGCTTTGCTCAGAACAAACATGACTATAGTGTAATATGTTTGTGGGGTACATGGTTTTACAAAATTAATAATGCTAAATGCACACACCAGATTGTTTATTTTCTTTAGATCTTTCTCAACTGCCTCTTTGCAGATTTTTATTTTAAAAAGAAAAGGAATACATTTATAGTACAACTTTAAAATTGAAAAATACAACTACCCCTAATATACTAAAATACAATTCAGCCAGTATTAAAACAAAAGCACCAAAAGAAGGCAGCAGAGGAGGGAACAAGAGTCTGGAGGCAGAATTCGGCCTGAAACCTCAGCCACGGCATCTTGGAAGGTCCAGAGAGGCAGAAGGGAAAGAGAAGATGAAGGAAGGGGAATGGATGACAGGAAGAAAGAAAGGAAGTGAGAGCATGCCAACTAGAGAGTAAGAGAAGGAATGGAGGAGAAATGAAGGGTGATAGGAAGGATAAGGGAGAAAGCTAACAGGGAGAAACCCATGAGAGAGACCAGGGCAACCAAGGTGGGACAGCAGGGAATAGCCCAGGAGAGACGGACTCTAGGAGGATTGTGAAAGGCAGAAAAGCAAGGATCTGCTTCCAGCAGCCCAGCCCCTGCCCAGGGAGCGCGTCGTCCCTGTAATCCATCAGTGCCTTGACATTTAGAGTTCAGTGCCTAGAGCCAACCCAGGGGGCAAAACCAGCTGCACAGGCTTCACTCCCTCAGCCATCACGTGGGGGTTGAAGTGACCCTCATCAAGAAGCGCCTTGCCACCACAACAGCAGAAAACTTCTTTGGAAGAGAAGGAGCTTGCTTGCCACATGGTTACCTGTGCTTGCCTTTATGAGCAATTATAGGAAAAAAGCTAATGTTGATATTTGAGTCTGGTATTTTAATGATGGAACCCACAGAGTTGGGTGGTCCAAGATGTGGCTTCTCTGGCCTTCTCTGGCTCTGCTTGGAACCGCCCCCCCCCCGCATCGTCCTGAGTCTGGGTCCCAGCGATGGCACAGGCAAGACTGGCACGCTCATCCCACTCTCTTCCTGAGCCTCCGGAAGCTTGCCCCAGCATGCCCTGCTCTGCTGCAGCCAATGAGTGCGAAGGAGCAGGCAGGGCATGCTGAGGAGAGTTTGTCAGCTCAAGCGCAAGAGTCTCAGTGTGCCAAATCCAAGAAGGATGGGCCGGGGGTCTCTTGGACGGGTCCATGCGGGGGGAGAAGCAGGGAAGAGAGGGCTGGGCCACCCCAGAGAAGCAATCGTTGCGCTCAGGCTGTGGTCAGAGAAGGAGCTGCATGTGATCTTTGCAGAGAGCAAAGGCAACGAGCTTTCTTTTTTCATTCAGTGAGTCCCCAAATCATCACCTGGTTTATGATATGGAAAGGTAACTCATTGTGTGGCCCCCAGGTTCTGAGCTGAGGTTCTCATGCGGCCCCCGTGGTTTGAAAAGTTGAACCGCCTTGCCATAGACACTCTGAAGTGTCCTTGTCACACCCACACCCATCTGCAAGGACACAGCCTGGAGATGGGCTGTAAGAGTGTTGTTGGCAGCACCTCTCTCTGAAGCGAACGGAAGAGCTATTGGCACGCTCCTTCCTTTTCCCTTTAAGAGAATTAGCATGATTAAAATCGGTTCTGGTTACTTTGCTTGAACTTCGCAGGATTCCATCTGCAGCAGACTCCAAAAATAGTTCTGGAGCGCACAGCACACTGCAGTGCGAACTCTGCCAGCAACACAGTTCAAGGGAGATTGGCACCCTTTGGATGGCGCATTTTTCTCTGCAATCCCGCTTGTGGCTGCTGATCTCTTTGAGACCCAGGAAGGGAAAGCTGTCAACGTTAGTACTACCAAGCCGCTGAAAAGTGATTTGCACACTGACGGTCTACGCCATGGTAGATGCTCACACCACTGGCTTCCATGCACAACTTTGTCTAAGACACCTGAGACATTTTGAGAAGGAGCCTTAGACAATGAGATCCCTTCACAGGATGTGTGCAGTGCGGCAGCCAGGAGTGGATCCTCTGCAGCTTTTCAGCCCAGTTCCAAATGCCTTGCCAGGCCCAGGTGATGGGAAGGCAAACTCTTGCAGGACGGTGGCCATTTGGCAACACGCTTGGGAGTGGACGGCAGGCCCTAGAGATAGTCGTGTGCCTGCACTACAATGTGCAGCCGCCCTCCCCTTCCTGGGCCCTGCATGCTCGCCGTGTTTGCCCCTTCATTCCGACCCTGCAGCAGCTTCCCTATCCTGCTTCTGCTTCCTACACCAACTGCTGTTTGCAACCAAACTTGTTCCTTGGCCAACCAAGATGGCAACACAACTTAAATGGGACATGTGATGGAAACCACTCTCTCTCTGCATTTCTCCCCTTTGAAGGGGCTGCTGATTTCCCAATTTTTAGTAGGAAACTGGCGAGAGCCCCAGATCTGGATTGGGGCCTTGGCCACATTTTCTGGAAATGAGTGAGTTTAAAGGGAAATGATGAATACAAGTAGTAGAACCTGTCATGTGGGTCTTCTCAGTGCCAGATGGAGGCTTTTGAGGGCCTTTGGCCAAGATGTCCTCAGTGGAGCACCTTCCTTGGTGACGCTGCCACCATTGTCCTCCAAAGCCCTTGCTGCCCTACCTCTTTCTTGCCGTCGCCTCCACTGGCTTGCTTGGCGGGCAGAATACAGGTGAGCAAGTCTGCGGGGCATCCACTGCCGCTGCTCCTTCTGTGCCCTGCTGCAGTCTGGGCCATAGCGAGAAGCAGGGGACCAAGCCGGAGAAAAAGAGGGGCCGCTGCGGGGCAGCCTGCCTGTTGGCCTGGGATTGGGCACAGTTCCGGAGCAGGTGCTTCACCCTGTGTGCCCCCCGAGCTGGCCCTCCACCATAGCCATGGGTGCCTGACATGGCTGCTCCCCTGCTTCCCTCTCTGCTTCCACTGCTGCACCTGGGCAAAGATGCGTGCAGAGTTTGCCTCTTGCCAGGTAGACTCCCTCAGGACCACATATGCAGGAAAATGTCATGCAACCGCTCAGGCGCGCTGGGAGGACGCCAAAGATGCTCCTTATCACCATCTAAGCAGCTGGCATGTTTAGTACTCACAAGCTCTCTGCCTGCCCTCAGTAGGTTAAGCCTATGCTGTGTTCTATCTGTGGGGGAAATTCATCTTTTTGAAGCCTCCTTTGCTTGTCAGCGCAGCAGAGGTCGGTAATACTAGCTGTGTCTTTTATGAATGGAACCTGCTGTCTCGACACAGAAACAAGATTATCTTGTTTTTGTCCAATCCATTTCTATGCAAGGCTTTTGGCGGAAACCTGATCCTGCATAAAAGTGACGGAAGTTGCTGTTCTGATTAGGAGATATTTGTGGTCTGCCACCTTGGGCAGCTGACTGTCTCCAAAGCATGTGTAGGTGACACATTCCTAAGCAATTTGGGTGACTGGCAAGTAGATGGTTGCAGGTTCTAGGAGCTTGCTTCCCAATGTTAGGAAAGCTCCCAATTAAACCTACAGTGCAAATCACACCAAGAGCCAGCATGGCATAGTGGTTAGAGTGTTAGACTGGAGATGTGGGAGCTCCAGGTTCTAGTCCACACGCAGCCTCACAGAGTGGCTTTTGTGAGGATCAAACTGTCTTGAAATGAAAAAACAGGTTAGGCATTGAATGAAAATAAAATTTCTTCATTCTCTTCCCCTCAGGGATGAAAACCTTGTGGGGAAGGAGTTCTTCTCCCTGCATACGCTGAGCATGGTTCAAATGTCCAGAAGAGGCTGAAGTCAGGGACAGGGGACCTGTGACCCTCCAAGGCTGTCCAATGCCTGCTCTCAATATCTTTGACCGTTGTCCATGCTGACAAAGGCTGGTGGAAGCTAGAGACGGGTCACATCTGGGGGTCACCTCTGAAATCAACCCCTCCAAGGTTCAGTCACGTGAAGGGTGTGGGATTTGTGGGACAGATTGACCCCACGTACCAGGCATTGCTCCTGGTAAACTGGCCCCTTACCCGTTTTCATCCACATGCAGGGTGGGAGCTTAAACCATGCACCAGGCGGCTTGGGGCGGACTAAAGTAAGTCTTGGTTTCAAGGCAGGAGGATGAATGGAGGCATTTCAAAGTTTAGGACACTCACCAGTGCTACACCACATAAATCACAGTACAAACTGTGTGATTATACCCTGCAGGGAAATAGACTGTGTGTTTATGGGGCTCTTCGCTGAGCACTTAGGAATAATCTGATATAAAGCAGCAGGGGAGGAGAGTAATGACAACTTCAAATTAGTTTAATGAATGTTTACATTAAATGGAGAAGGGGGGAAAACGCTTTTCTACAAACCTGCAAACACAAAGTGACAGTTTTCTTTCCAGATGAGAGCACTTTACTTTCCCTTCCAAAGAGGGAAGAGGGAGAAGGCCAATGCCAAATTTAACCCTTTTAGAACCATTCCACTCATTTTTCCATGCCAACCAAGGATAGATCTAGGATACTCTTGATCGCTGCCTCCCTCTCTTCTCCTGGATTAACCGCTGGTTATCTTTGAGTGTTGGCTAGTCCTGAACTGGCGTTTCTACTTGCTTCCATGTCTCTGACCAGTTCCACACATTTCAGTCCCACTTGCACGTGGGCACACATGTGAGCAGGGCCAGCTTCAGGCTTGCGGGGCTCTTTGGCTGAGTGCTGGCAAACCCTCTTTGTATATTTTCCTGCAGTGCTGCTGACCTAGGAAGCTATTTTATAGGAATCCAGACTATTGCTCCATCTTGCTCAGTTTTGTCTTCTCTAGGAAAGGTGAATCGATCAAGCTCAGACATCCCAGCTCCAAACTCATCCAAGCTCAGACATCCCAGCTCCACCAGCTCCAAACTGCACGGCTACCTTTGTTTTCCTGTATATATAATGTGTGCACGTTTCCAAATGCAGACATGTTTGTATCTAGGCATCCATTGGTTACAACAAATGTTTCTACATTTTGCAGATATCCGTGTTTCAAATGCTTGTTTTCAAATGATTTTTGAATGACTAGGACATGCATGGATTTCCCACAGGTTCATGTTCAGTTCTGCGAGAAGCGAATTAGGCTTTCGCCTAAGGTTTCAGATGGGGGCATTCCCCAGCCTTGTCCAGAGAATCTGTGCTATTTCACCTGCATGCAAAGCCATTGCTTTGTTGCTGAGCTGTCACCGGCAGTGTTATTCCAGGGGCTGGAAACTTTTGCAAACTAGAAAGGCAGCTGCCTTTTTGGCACCGTGTTGTGTGCCGAGGCAAGGGAGACAAAACTAAAACAAGGCCAAGTCTACACCTGGATCATAGACCTGGTGGGCCTGTTTCTGCCTGATACTGTCACATGGGCCAGCCTCTTAAGGAAGCATCTTAAAGAATTATGGAGGAGGTCCGTAATGTGGGTTAGCACAATTATTTTCTAAATGCTAGAAAAGGGAGAAAAAAGTGTGTTTGTTACCTTAAGGTAAGAAACGGGCTTCATCTAAGTATGTTAGTTGGAATAAGGAGCTATATTTATATTTTGTCTCCTCTCTGTCTCTTATTTTCCCTCTCCCTTGCACAAACAATATATGATATATGGTCTGACTTCTTCCTGAGCATTTGAGATGTCCTTGAGCTCAGGATAAAACGGTGACTTAGTTAGCACAGTCGGATAGCAGGAAGCAGAACCTACATGGGCCTCCAGAAATAGGCAGCACAGCAGTGTAGGTCAAGTGAAATTCCCAACAGCTCTCAAGCAACTTTTCAGCATGTCAGGCACATGACTGTGGAAAGGAGATCATGTGGAGGCACACGTGCTCCCTGCCATTGGTTTACCAAAGGGTAATTTTTGATACGCAGCCACATGCCTGTCCCAGGTTGATTTACAGATAAAGCCCAGCCCATCAAAGTCCCTCCCTCCCAAATTGGATTGTTAGACTCTCTGATGTGCCATAAGTCAGAAGCAGATAAGCAGGTGAAGGCTGCATGCTGCCTCCGGTATCAGCGGCAGAAGGCTGCACACACCAGTTGCTTGCGCGCATGGCTAATGCGGCTCTCCAGCACATCGCAGGCCCACTTGTGCTCCTTTCTGTGGCTGGCTTATGGGTGCAGGCCTCTGCCTCTGGGAGGCTGCTCTGCACTCCTGTAAACCAAGCAGGCTTGATTTCTGCAAAGGTGCTTCCTTTGTGTTTCTCAGCAGCTCCGTTTTGGCCACGCTTAGAGATTCCTATCTGAGTGAATTATGTGTCAAGAGTGCGGCAGACTTTTACATTCGTTCTCCGTCACTTGTACCTGCTTCCCAGTAAGGCTGGTGGACGTCATGTCAATCCGCCAACTGTTTTCCCGTCATGTGTTAGAAACTGTAAACTTTGCATTGATTATTGCCAATATTTGGTATAAGCAGTTAATGCCAGAAGTTGTGCCAAACCATTCAGAAATATTCAAGAGAGCTTCATTTTTTGAGGAGACAAGCCTTGATTTAAATCAGTTTAGCAACACTTTGGATCACTCAGCCCCATAAACATTGGATAATGATCATACTCATTTGTCCCATAGCTATCAAATTTGTTATGGTTGCATTCAGTTGTTAAAAAAAAAAAAAAAGTTCTTTCTCTTTCAGCTTTAGACTTCATAAATTTTTATTCTTATCAAAAACAAATGAAATTTCTGCGCATTTGCACTAGCCAAATTTAATAGACACAGCTGTTTCCAGCACAACAAAGACTCTGAAGAGGTGGCAACACTAAGTCAGGACTGACAAGTGCAAAGCACTCAAATCCCTGGGTCGGGATGGAGAGATAAGCCTGGCTAAGTTTCAGTCACATTCATCTCTCTACCTATACCTAATAATTTCACAAGTTCTCACAAATGGAGAGAGCTTTGCAAATTTTAGTCAATTTGTACCAAAACAGAATGGAAATATTTTTTCCTTATCCCTGGAGAGGAAAGCAGCGGAACCCTCCTAACTCTGCTCTCCCACAGTCGTAGCATTGACCAAGAACCTCGGGAAGTGGGCCGCTAATGTTTCAGATTTAATGCCGCAGTTGTGCAGCGTTTCCAAAGGCATGCCAAATTTTAGGTGCATTCAGCCAGGTGAGTTAAGAGCTGCCACTTCACCTGAATATGTTGGGGACAGGTTTACTGTGCACGCCCCACATATGCCTTGATGCATTCTGAGCACATCTGAAGGCAAAGTCCCAGTGAGGGCCACAGCCTTTCTAGTTCAAGGAAAATCCTCCGGGGACGGAACACAGCTCAGTGGCAGACCACTTGCTTGCCTGCGGAAGCTTTCTGGTTCAGTCTCTGGCATTACCATTTGAAAAGATCAGGTAGGAGGTGATATGCCAGATGTTGGTCTGAGCTCCTGGAAGGTCAACAGAGAATACTGGACTGGGTGCCTCATTCACAGAAGGCAGTTTTCGGTATTCCTTATATCCTCTATTTTGCTTGTTTGTTAGATTTATAGCTGTCTTTTTTCCATGCAAGGAACTCAAGGCAGCTTGCATAATCCCCCTCCTCTTTCGAATCTTGTCCTCACAAAAACCATGGGGTAGGTTGGGCTGAGAGCCTGTGACTGGCCCAAAGTCACCCCGGGGGCTCCATGACTCTCTAATCATAAATTAGCACTCAGTACCCCAGCATGGCATCCTATGCATGCTCAGAAAGCCAGTATTGTCCCCTGATGTGACAGTTACTCCCATCTTGATCAGGTGAGATGTGAGGTAAGATCCCTACTCCCACTTGGATGATGCTGCAGACTTACCAGGTGGTTATTGTGTACAGAAGCAAGGTGCCAGTGATAAATCACGCCCTGTGTAGAACCAACTGGGGGAACAGTTCATGGGCAAGGCTGCTTCCGAGCTGTAGGCATCTCCCATGGATCAGTCTTCCATTATCCATTTTACATGCAGCAGGAAACAAGAGCCTCCATGAGAGAATAACATGCAGGTGGAGGCTGGTTCCAGTCTAAATATACGTCCATATATGCCCGCCCGCCCCTTGAGATCAGCGGGAGAGGCCCTTCTCCGGGAACCCTCCGTGAAGGATATTAGGAGGGTAATTACTCGGAGGAGGGCTTTCTCTGTGGTGGTGCCCAATCTATGGAATGCGCTCCCCAGAGAGGTCCGCCTGGCGCCATCGTTATTTGTTTTTCAGCGCCAGGCAAAGACATAGAAACATAGAAACAGAGAAACAGAGCGAGTCAGAAGGGGCCTCCTGGGCCATCTAGTCTGACCTCCGGCACCAGCCGGCTCCGCTCATGACATGCCCACCATGTACATGTCCAGCCTATCTTTGAACACCCTCACCGATGGGGCCTCAACGACCTTTTTATTCAAACGTTATTTGAATTGTCAATATTTATTTATTTATTTTATTCTTGGCCAGGTCGACTCAAATTGTATTGTTTTTATATTGTGTTTATTTATTTATTATTGTGAGCCACCCCGAGGCTTCAGCGAATGGGGCGGCATAGAAGCCTCCTAAATAAATAAGTAAGTAAGTAAGCAAGTAAGTAAATAAATAAATAAATGTGCGAAGTGAGCCCAGTAACAGCAAGAGATGTGTGACATTAGGAGTTTGAAATAATTATCTCAGCTGAAGTGGATGGCAGAGTATTAACATGAGTGCAATTAATAATGGGAAAATTTCCCAAGGACCATTTGAGAAATGGTGTTCTTTCACCATAATTTGGAAAATGGCTTTATAGGTGATAAAGAACATTTCTCTGAGTGAGTAGCGACAACCTTCCTGATGGTCTGTGTATTTCACACACACACACACACCCCAAATTCGTAAGCTTTGCTTACTGAATCACATGCCAGATCACAACAACGAAATGCTCCTCTGTACGCAGATGTACCTTGTGGAGTGAAGTGGCGTTGTCCTTTTGTCCTCCGCTCCGAAGTGCCTCGTGTTCGGTGTCTATTAAATTCATAAAAGCCCTGACAAAAGCTTACCTCTTAATCAGCCACAGTGTATAGATTTGCCTTTGGGGCTCCAGCGAGTCTGGCGAGGTGAGCCCCGGCCTGGTGCTGCATCCAGGATGCAGGTTTTGCTGGCAGCGGCATGGGCCTTGACAGAAATAGCAAGAACAGGTCATGCGAGTGCTGAGCAAGCGTGCTGACGATCTCTCTCAGAAAATTGGATTCCAGGATTCCCTCAGGACAGGGAACACCTTAGTCGGCAGTAACGGAAAACTGGCTCCTCTTTGGCCATTTCCCGAAAACTTCACAGCCTGTTTGGAAGAAGATATGGGGCTTGGTGGCGGCATTTGCCAGGCTGTTTTAAAGTCATTGCGTGAGCACTGCAGGTCAACCGTATCTTTGCATTAACGTTGAAAGGTGGTCATGAAGGGATGATGCCAAGAGGTAGTGAGAGCTAGTGGACCCCCCTCCACAAAAGAGCACCCCCTTGCCCATCTTTCAGTCCTACATAGCATGGGTTGGATCCTTCCTCTGCTAAGCAGGACCTTTGCCACTGCTCTGCCCCTCCAGAAGAGTCTAGGGCAGGAGCAGGCAACCTGTGACACCCCTTCTCCACGTTTTGACCACAGTTCTCATCAGCCCTTTCCATTGGCTGTGCTGCCCGGGACCGATGGGAACTGTAGGCCAAAACATTGGGCCTGCCTCTTTTCTGTGTTTAAAAATGCACCATGAAGGTACGCCTCAAAGCCTCCAGCTAGTCCAGCTCTCAAAAGCTTCCTTATCCTGGGTAGGATTTGGGCTTAGTAATGCATAGAGGAGATCCATTAAAATCAATTCTTGCACTTATCCAAACATTAAAATAAAATATGATGACCCAGAGTGAAAAAGAACAGGTAGTCTTTTAAAAAAATATTTTTAATTGTAAGATAGCATTTGGCTGTTAGGGCACTATGCCAAGTTCTCCTTTCCCTTTGCAGATTGTGGTCTGGGTGCCCAGTCCTGGGCAGGGCAAATGCCGTCTTTGAATACTTGTGGCAAGGGGTGGCATATAAATCTGTTAATAAATAAAATAAATAAAATACTGACAGTGGCAGTCCTGCCATAACTGCTGACCATAACCAGGCCCTGCATCAAATCTTGCAGCATCGAGTGCTCCTGTTCATTGGTTTGTGCCCTTTCCTTGGATCTCCCCTCCCCTCCCCTCCCCTCCCTCAGTATTAACTGAGAAGGGGGGGACGGGGGACGAGAGGGGTGACTGTCTTGTAGCTGCTGCTGCTGTGTTGTTGCTATTATTATTTGTGAAGCCTTAGAAGAATGGGACTACAAAATGGTACTACCACTGCTACTAGCAATA
Source organism: Varanus salvator macromaculatus (assembly GCA_023646645.1). Taxonomy (NCBI): domain Eukaryota; kingdom Metazoa; phylum Chordata; class Lepidosauria; order Squamata; family Varanidae; genus Varanus; species Varanus salvator. The sequence goes on from JAIXND010000657.1 coordinate 19,596,056, forward strand.
GTAATTCTGTTTCTGTGAGCCATCCCCAGAGCTTCAGCTATTGGGCAGTAGAGAAGTATACGGGATGATAATACCAGTACAATGATCCCCGCGTTGTCTTGGAATGTTCCTCTGGAGACCCTTGGCCTGGTCTCTCCAGGAATCATAGCTGCTGGTTCCCTGAGGAGCCTCTCGACCTTGCAGTGCTGCTTTGGAGTTTCACCTCGTTCACTGACGTGCCTCCAAGAACCTTGTTGTGCCCAGTGGCTTTTCCGCTGCCCTGCACATTGAGCTGCTTTGGCTCTTTGGCTCGGATTCCTTGCCTGGGTCACTCCACCTGGGTCACCTCCACCTCAGGCCTGCCAACACCTGCATGAATCTACAGGTGTGAATTCAATTAACTTCAGAATGGTGACTTCAAGGATGCTCTGTAGGATTTTGGTATTTTGCAGGATCAAAGCCCCAAAGAGAGGGATACCCTATTTTTAGGAGACTGGAACCATATTAGTTTGAAGGAGATGAAATGGCAGTGCCAGTGATATGCAGCGGGGGTGGGATGCCCCCCCCCACTTGTCTCTGCACTTGCCTGGGGTAAGTCAATGAAGATGTGAAATGCAGGCAAAGGCAACTGATAAGAAAAAACACAATTACAAGTAAGCCCTAAAGATAGAGCATTTAACGAGGAATCAAACTTTATGTGCATTGAAAAGACAATATTAATGAAACATTTGAAATAATTTAATATCAGGAAATTAGGGCTGCTGCTTTTTCTTTTTTAAAAAGGGAAATTCTGAGTTATATTTTGTCTTTATAATAGATAAAAGTATCATATTCCACTAGTAACAGGAAGCTTGAATATTAACAATGCTGTGTTAATTGTTACAGATAAGTAGAAATTCAGACTTAATAAATCTTCAAACTTTCCATTTAGAACCTCATGAGGCAAAACTCCATGACCTTCTGTATCCTTTGTTTTGATTTCCCATCATTCTCCAGTGGGAACTGGTGCTCTGACTTCAGTTCTGTATTATGCTTTTCATATAAACCAGAGGATCCAGAAACAGGATGCGCCACAACCTGACTGTAACCTGCAAGAATGCCTTTATAGATGTGCAGACTGGGAGCCACTATTATGCTGCTATTCATGTGGCATGCTCCCCTGAGAGATGCGCAGTGCTACCACATCTTAAGATCTGCAGCAGAGGCCCTGCTCCGGGAACCCTCCTTGAAGGAGATTAGGGGTCAGAAACCCGGAGGAAGGTTTTCTCTGCGGTGGTGCCCTGGCTGTGCATGCGCTCCCCAGAGAGGTTTGCCTGGCGCCGACATTATATGGTTTTTGGTGCCAGGTCAAGACCTTTTTATTTACCCAACAGTTTGAAGTTAAAACATTTTAAAAATTGTGTTTTTATTGATAGATCCTCAGTCACATTTTATCTTATCATGGTTTGATGTATTTATTAGGTATTTGTTATATTGTAAGCCATCCAGAGATGACTCAAATTGGACGGGGTAAAAATATCCTCATAAAAATAATAAACAAACAAACAAGCAAACAAAATGCATGCAAAATCTACCTGCCCTCCCTCCAAATCCTGCAGTTTCCTCTGTTCTGTATGCTACTCCTGTATGGAATTCTAGAATTCTGTGCCTGCGTCGGGTCTCGTGTGTGCTCTCATGGTAAAAGAAAGCCATCCTGCTCTGAACTGAAGAAGATCTGCCATTGCGGGGAGCATGGATCATCCTTTGCAGTGGCTAATTGTCACATTTGGCCTGGGCAGGTTGAGGAGGCTCATTCTGGGGAGCTGAGATCACACTCGACACAACGTTAATTGTGTGAGTCTGGCTAATAAGCACTTTTATTATGTAAAGAGCAGCTGTAGGGCCATGTGTGTAAAAAATTAACTGTTGCCACAGTCATGACAAAACTTGCTTCTCTGAATGCATCAGTGCCAGCTGACAAGCATTGTATCTGTGACACATCGGAGGCTTTGTCACAGCCAGGGGCAGTGCCAAGAGTAGATATGGTTGGGCACCTCCCAAGGGTCCACAGAGGAGCCCTCCGGAATTGCTGCTACTCTTCAGCGTTGCAACCAGTGTCTCACCTGGCACAGGCAATGATGCCACTGCCTATCTCCTCTATATTCCATGCAAGCAAGAGGCACAGTTGTGAAGAAGGAGGAGCGGGAAGGAAGAGTTGGAAGAGGAATAGCAGCTGGTCGTATTGATGGCAAGACGGGAAACCCATGTACTGAGTCTTCATGGCACACTAAGCCCCAGGTTCTGGAGGTGGCACCTGGCAGGGGAAGAAACCACACATCTTCCCTTTCTTGAAAGGAAGTGTGGCCAAACAGCTGGATCCCAGCTGCCATTGCTGTGGTGTGCAAGAATGAGCCGTTCTGCTTTCCTTCCTCAAAAGAGTGGCTTGGGACCTCTGGCCTGATTTCCTCCCTCACCACTGGGAAGAGGGGGGATTGGGTGGGAAGCAGCCTCGCTTTCCATGGCCTGGCAGAACCACTGCTCTGTGAAGTGCCAGGCTCCTGGGACAGGAGAGCACATGCCACGTGGTGTGGTCTCCAAGTCTTCTTCTCCATCCCACGGCCACAATTGCCCTGCATTGAGGTGGGGGCGTGGTGGTGGAGTTCTCTTGGGCCTTCGCCAAGGGAACCCAGGGAAATGCGCCTCGTCCCCTGCCCTTGCTTGGCGTGGTGCCTGCTCACTGGATGCTGCACCATGTAAAGGCAGTGCATTCTCTGGGGCTTTGTCCGGAGAGCGTGGCTTGTCACCAGCCCTCTCCAAAGAGCGCCTTGCTAAGCAAGGGCAGCCTGTTTTCTGAGCCTCTGCTGTGGCTGGAGCTCCCAGGCCATTCCACGTGTATTACCAAAATGCAGGTGGACAAGGCTGGTGCGAGACCAGCACCACCCTGAGGACTGGGGAGGGGAGGTGTCAGTCGTCCACTGTGACTCCATCTCCCTCTGAAGGCTTCCTGTCCACTCATGTTTGGGCCTGAATTCTTTACCTTGTGATGGGAATCAAGTCAGATTTGGGATCCTGCTGGTGAACTGCCCACCCCACTGCCCAGGAGCTTTCCCACCTGACCTGACAGAGGTAGTTCTGACCTGGTGTTGAGGACTCCCGGATGTTTGTCCTGGGGGACCTCCATTTCCATGTGGAGGCTGCTTGGTCTGGTGCAGCTCATGACTTCATGGCAGCCATGACAACCATGGGGCTGTCTCAACATGTGATCTTCCCGAGGCATGTAAGAGAGCCTATGGCTAATTGGGCAGCATATCAATCAATCAATCAATCAAACAAACAAACAGATCCACCTGCACTTTCAGGCCAGCAGGGAAGATGAGGCTGCAGCTCTCTCCCCTTGCCCTGCTGGCCTAGAGCAGCGGCTGGGGCCTCTTCTTCCTGCTGCTCATGAGGAATCCCACCTAGCATGCTGTGCACGCCCAGTCAATGTTTCTGAGCACCAGCGTCCTGTCCTCCCACATTGTTATGCATGCCAGCAGTGAATGGGCTGGACCGTTGGCTGTCTCAGGTGAGTTTGCTTCAGTCACTTTCTGTTTACATGTTCACTGAGGTCGGCGCCGCTGCCTTGCTATGAAATACTTGCTTTGGAAGACCACCCTTGCACTTTTTGTGGGATACGCTTTGGTTAACCACTTGCTTCTCTTAAAAAAGACCACATTCAAAGCAGTGCTGTCAACGCAGTCCTTAATTTATGTTGTGGTGGGTGAGTGTGTGAGACGGAGAACAGTCAGAGGTAGACGTCTTCCGCTCAGCACCTTCTGCCCTGGTCTCCTACTTCTTGTGCTCGCTTTTGTAAGAACTGCTGAAGACCAGAAAGGCCAGGTCTCCCCTGTCAGGGACCAGCAGGGAGTCCGGCTCTAAGCCATCCCGTTTTGGGGGCAGGAGCTGCTTGTCAGCCCAGTGGGGCCAGAGGTAACTAATGCAATCCAGGGCATTCAAGGGTCCAACTCCATAACCAGCAGCTTCCAAAAAAAGAGAAATGCATAACAAAGGCTGAGGAGGCATGAGGAACATATCCAAAGTTGGTCTCAGTTTTCACCCACGAGTTGTCTCTGAGATTGGCAATCAAGCTGTGCAGCTGGGCTTTTGCAAGGCTTGGTGAAGTCGGAGTACCGCTTTGCATCCACTGACCTGAGTGCTAAGTCCAGAGATATCTGAGAGCCATCAGCTTGTATCGCAGTTCAGGCAGTTCGCTTGGGGAACATATCGAAGTCCGTCAAGCTTGTAGAAGAAACAGAAGACGGCAGGAGTGCTGGAGAAAAGGCCCTGGTTCCAGGGCCGCAGCAAGCAAGCTTCATCCCCTTTGCTTTCTCAAATTCTGCCCGCTCCTTTCCCGCAGCCCCATTTTGCGTTGCTTTTCCTGTATGTCTTCCTTGCAGAACACGTACCTGCTCACACGTCCGTTCGGCTCAAATTTCTGCTTGATTCTCCCCTGCCCACTTCCATAACGCTCCTGGAATCTGCACAGGCTGTTGCCCATTCCCTCCATACCAGCTCTTTTTCTCTGCGATTCTTCTCCCTTCCCCCCATAGCATTCCGACAATCTCCTTGTCAGCCCATCCCAGCGTTTTCTTTTGTGTGTGTGTGTGTGTGTGTGTGTGAGGGGTGCTATCCTGAGTTGTGCTATTTGAGCGTTTCCATTGCAAAATGCAATTGCGGCACCAGATGTGCCAAGGAGCGCCTTTTCAAAGGGCTGCTTCACCATTAATGAAACACCTCCTGAATACGGACTGAACCTGCCCTCTTCATGGCTTCTGGACACGTGCAGGGGAAGAATCCTATATACCAGCTCAGTTCCCTGCATGCGGTCCCCCATCCACACACAAGGGGGAGCCTGCTCGCGGCCACAGGAGGGGATGGACCCTCCTGGAAGAAGAGGTGGCTGGCTCTTGCCAGGAGCATGACCATCCTCCCCAGCATCTTGTTTCCCGCCCTGCCCAGAGCCTATTAATTGCTCCAAATGCAGTTTCTCCTGAAACCCGAAACTGATTCCATGGCAATTAAGGGTAGCTTTTCAAGGGACAATAGACCATTCATCAGTAATCACCAATAAGCTGTTCATCACAGGCTGAACCTATTAAGAGAAAACTTTTAATTAATGTTTCTGGAAGCCTTTCCTGAAGGGAAATAACTTGTGAGAAATTATAAGAGTAGCGGAAGGCACTGCTGAGCAATATAGCACTAAAGTGCCTGCGTGCAACATCCCTGCTTTCAAATATTTCTTCCACCTAAACTCTGGTACACAGCGTGGTCCAGCTGAAACCACGTGGATCAGGGAATGCTAAGGGTCAAGCCAAGGTTTTCCATACTTGTGTCTGCCAGCATCTGAGACCAATATTTTGATCAGTCTTAAAGAGGCATTTAGGTGTTTGGAGTCTAGGTGTGGAGCTAGCCCAAAAGATGTCTATTTCATTAAAACGTGTGGCTTATGATATGTCACTTCATGCTTAGTTACTTATACGATATTGTGCATTTGTGGAATATGCAGAAGCATCCTGCTTGATCTTGCCTTTGTCAGTATTGGAGCCAACCTTAACGTGGCATAAACTTTGTGAATGCAATCTGTGTACGCTTCTAAAGTAGTTTTTGGACAGGACAGGAACCAGTGGGTGGTAAGTGGGAGCTGCAGCCTCTCCTTGCTATTGCCATGATGTCCCATCAAGGCTTCTCCAACATACAGTGACCCTATGAATGAAGCCCCCCAAAATATCCTGTCCACGACAGCCCCCCTCAGCTCTTCTAAGTTCAAGGCTGTGGCTTCATTTATGGAGATAATCCATCTCGTGTTTGGTCTTTTCTTCTTCTGCCTTTGATTTCCCCTAGCATGATGCACTTCTCCAGGGAGTCTTGCCTGCTCATGATGTACCCAAAGTCTGACAGCCTCAGGTTTGTCAGTGTTGCTTCTCAGGAATGCTCTGGCTCAGTTTGATCAAGGACCCACTGTTTCATCTTTCTGTCACTCCAGAATATTCACATAATCGCCCGTCCCAGTCTCAGTCTTCCCTGAATTTCTTGGCTGCAGTTTCCATTTGAATCATTGACGGAGCCAAGGAATGTGAGATCTTTCACAATTTCAGTCTCTTCATTGTTAACAGTAAATTTCTGTAATTCTTTTTCAGACAGCTGCAATTCTGCTTTTGGACCTTTTCTTTAACTTTTATCAGGAACTGTTATGATTCATAGCTGTTTTCTGCCAGTCAGATGGTATCATTTGTATATATTAAATTACTGATGTGGCTTCCACCAATTTTCTCCTCCTTTCACCTATCCCAATACAGCTTTCCTAATTATATGCTTTGTATACAAAATGACCAGATAAAATTCCCCCCCATCTGACACCTTTGTCTATGGGAAACCATTCTGTTTCTCCATATTCTGTCCTAACAGCGGCTTCACGATACAAATTATGCATCAGGACGTAGTGCTGAGCCGCACCCATGTCTTTCAAAGCCATCCTTAGCTTCAAGTGATCCTCATAGTCAAAGGCTTTGTTGTAGTGTTGAAAGCACAGACTTGTCGTGTGCATGCACAACGCGGCTGGTCTGATATTCTTTGGTGTGCTCCTGTAGCCAACATATATTTGTGACATGATCTCAAGTGCCTCCTCCTCTCTGCAATCCAGCTTGAACATCAGGCATTCCTAACCTGGCTATATCCTTTCTGTAATGAGGGGCCCGCAGCTGGAGTACTGTGTTCAGTTTTGGGCCCCTCATTACAGAAAGGATATAGCCATGTTGGAGTCAGTGCAGCGTAGGGCCACAAGGATGGTGGCTGGTTTGCAGGGGATGCCGTATGAGGCAAGACTGAGGGAACTGGGTCTCTTCAGCTTGGAGAAGAGGAGACTCCGAGGGGATATGTTGGCGACATGCAGGTATGTGAGGGGGTGTCACATGGAGGTGGGTAGAGACCTGTTCTCCCCTGCAGAGGAAGGCAGGACACGCTCCAACAGAGCAAAGCTCAGGGAGCCAAGGTTCAATTTGGATGCCAGGAAGCATTTCCTGACAGTTAGGACCCCGAGGGTGTGGAATGGGCTTCCACGAGAGGTCGTTGAGGCCCCATCGGTGCAGGTGTTCAAAGACAGGCTGGACATGCACATGGTGGGCATGTGAGCAATGCTGGCTGGAGCCGGGGGTCAGACTAGATGGCCCGAGAGACCCCTTCTGACTCGCTCTGTTTCTGTGTTCCTGTGTTTGGTCCAGGTAAGGCACTATTCTGTGTTGCAACGCTTTGAAGATCACTTAGCTTGCATGGGAAATTATTCTTTTGCATCTTCCCTTTCAGGGTATAGAATGTATTCTGGATGTTTCCAATCTGTGGGCCATTGTTTCTTTTCCATACTTGTTGCTATGCTTCTTCTCAGGATTTGGACTGATTCAGTCTTTGCAATCTGGAATAGTTCTGCTGGTATCCTATCCACTTTGTGTGCGCTTTTTTTCTCTTCCAAGTACTTTCAAGGGCAGCTTTCACTTCTCTTTCTAATATTGCAGGCTCTTCCTCATAGGATCCCTCTTCAAAAGAGTCAGTCATCTTACTGTGTCATCTGTATAGCTCTTTTGTATATTCTTTCCACCTCTTTGTTTTCTCCTGGTCAGATACTGCATCCTGCTGTCTGTCTTTTAGCATCCCTTTGTATTGGTCATTGCAATAGTTCTTTTTGTCTCCAAGTGATAGTTGGGTGAAAAGTTGCATTTAGTATTTTAACCCTACTTCTGTCACCTTTTGCTTCTCACCTGACCTTAGCAACTGTTAGTGTTTCTTCTGTCATCCATCCAGGCCTTGCCTTCCCTTCCCTTCAGCAGGAATTGACTTGTAGCATTCTTCTAGCATCCCTGGTTTCAGTCCACAGTACTTCTGGCTCATGGTTAATTAAACAGAGTACTGTGTCTTTACATGGACTTTAAATTAATGAGGAATGAGATTTAAGTTATAATTTGGCACTGTGTTTCTGTGATCTTTTCAGCTTGACTTTGATTTTTGATATTAAGAGTTCGTGGTCACTACCACAATCTGCCCCTGGTCTTGCTTTGGCAGCGAGAATGCAGTTTCTCCATCTGCTGTTTCCAGTTTCATAGTCTATTTGATTTATCTGATGATGTCTGGTTGCCTGAAATATGTATTTATAATAAAGAGATGGTTGGCTTCACAGAACTCTGTGAGTCATTTTAATTGCCCCAGGTCAAATGTTCCGACTACATTTGATTCTGCTTCGTTTCCTGCTTTTGCACTCCAGTCACCTATGATTATCAGCAGGTCTTGTTTTGGTGTGTTATAATTTCCTCTTGAACACCTGCATAAAAGTTTTCGGTTTCTTGTTCTTCAGCATCAGTTGTGGGAGCATAGACCTGAATGATGGTTATGTTGATAGGCTCTCCACGCATTCTGATTAATACTATTTGATTTGGTTTTCCATCATAACTTCTTACTGCCTGTGCTACATCTTGTCTTAGTAGAGCCACTCAATTTCTTCTGAGTCTGTAATTTCCAGAGTGAAACACTTGGTGTTTGTCGGAGTGAAATTGTCCCATTCCGGTCCACTTTCGTTCACTCACACCAAGTTCTATGGCATTTAACCATCCCGTTTCCTGATTTAAAGTTTTCCGTTTGCCTGATTCATACTCCTCACATTCCGTGTTCCAGTTATAAGCGCTGTGCAGCATCAGCTTTTCCTTTCACCTCTGTGCATGCCAGCCACCTGACTTCTTTCTGGCTTTGATCTAGTGGTGTCATTAGTGACAGCGTTGCTCATACCTGTCTTGTCCTTTTCCCCAGAAGCTGCTTGAGCGTATTCCATCCTGAGGCTCTCATCCTCCTGCATTGTCTCTTGTTTTATTTTGGATTGTTTCACCTGATTTTCAAGGCGAGAAGAGTCAACATTGGTTTGCCATGGCCTTCTTCAGTGCATCCTGGCACTGTTGCACCTCAGTGACTTCCCACCCCAGCCCTTTCAACTCCTCAGTCCTGGCATTTGCGTCCTGCAGAGGAACGGATCCACTAGGGAACATGAGTGGTGCGGCAGCAACTGTATTCGAAGGGCACTGCTGTGCATTTCGACGGAGGCCCAGTGCTGCGGTTTCATGCTTCCTTTCCCCCAGGAGCTCGGGCTTCATTTTACCTTTTCTTCAGCCTGACACTTCCCTTTGTCACAAAACATTTTGCTGCTTCAGATGCACGGTGCTATCAATAGCAAGAGCACATGCACTGCCTCGCAAAATCACTTTCGTAACCTTTCTTCTACTCTTTTCTCTTGGTGGCTTTGCAAATAGAAGCTCTGGAAAAAGAGAACCAAATGTGCAGTACCCAAAATAGTTGCACGTCTTTGCTTTATTTCTCTGTCTCTTTTACAGCTCTTCTTTTCTTTTTCTGCATCCTTTCTGTTTTAATCCCAGTGGAGTAGCTAGCCAAGGGTGGCATTTTTTTTTTCTGTTAGAAATAAAACCTAAGTGGTACAATGAATTTATATGTATTATGCAAGTTTGTTTTATAGCATTAAGAATCAGTTTGTGTCAATCAACGCAGATGAAGAGGTATTTTAGCAGCTTTACCTGTGTGCCAAAACCTTCTACATAATTCTAGTGAATCCTGGCTGACTGGCTGTCTATAGCCATGTCTCTAGATATGCCTTTCACTTTAAAGTTTGACATTTTTGAGCTTTTTTATCTTGATTTGCCAACACTTTTTCTGATTTAAAATAGGTGTGTATGGTTGACATTTCTAGAAGCCGCACTCTTTACGTGGGGTAAAAGCAGTGGGGATGGAGTGCAAATTCAGGCACCCCCATAGTCTCTCCCAAGTAGGAATAGGAGATGCGAGTGGTTGCTGCTTCTATGGTACTGAAGGTGTGTCAGGAAAGGCAGAGTTGCCGCGTCATCCCGTGAGTGGGCATGACGCAGGATGGCCGGGATGGCGGGCACCACAAGACATGCGTGCTGTTGCCGCCTCTTGGAGTGATGCTCGGCACTCAGCCCAGGCAAATGGGAATGCAATCCCAGATGCTGATCCCGTGGCAAGCCCACACTCACCTGCCTTCCTCTCCCAGGTTTCCCAGCAGGGCTGACACTACCCTTTGGGTGGTGAAAGAGAACAGTGGACAGTGAAACTTCAGGTAGCACAAGTCAGAAGGATCGACCAAAGCGGGAGCTGAATGGTGCAGCAAGACTACATGCTAGAAGCATTCTCATTTCTCAGTGTGTCCGTTGGTTCTCCTGAACCTCCATCAACCATGGCATCCTTCTGGACAGGCTGGCCGAGTTGGGGGTTGGAGGCACTGCTTTGCGGTTGTTCCACTCCTCTCCTACCTGACTGGCCAATTCCAGACAGTGGTGCTGGGGAATTGTGGCTCTCCTCCATGGCAGCTTTGCCTTGGAGTTCCACAGGGCTCATTTTATCCCCCATGCTGTTCAACATCTCCATGAAACCGCTGGGAGAGGTCATCCAGAGGTTTCAGCTGCGGAGTCATCAGTAGGCTGATGACACCCAGCTCTGCCTCTCTTTTACATCCAATCCAGGTGAGGCAGTGGAGGTCCCGAACTGGTGCCTGACCGGGGTATTGGGCTGGATGAGGGCCAATAAACTGAGACGCAATCCAGATAAGATGGAGGTCCTGCTGGTAGGCAGTTTAGCCTTCCAGGAGGTGTTCCCAACTCTGTTATGGATGGGGTTGCACTCCCCCAAAGGACAGGTGCACAGTTTGGGAGTGCTCCTCGATCCGGAGCTGTCCCTGGAATCCCAGGTTGCGGGTCTGGCGAGGAGAACGCCCCTCCTCTTTGGCCTCCTTACCACCTTTTCCTAGAGTGCAGACAGTGCAGCACAATCTAACTAGACTGTTTCCACTCACAGAAGCATAATATTAGTAAGTATTATGTGGTTTCTAGTTAAAGAAGGAGCCGCTAATATTGGACAAACAGAAGTATTAGCAGTGGTTAATCTTTGTGTGAAAGTGGATTTATGGCCTGGCTTCTTAGTATTTGAATTCATTGCTACAGCTAATGGACATCTCAAACTGTCTTAAATCACTGGCTTTTTAGTGTGCCAAAGAGTAATAGAATGCTTAGAGCTACCATAATTTGGCACCTATGTTTAGAATTGGTTGCCAGAGGAACTTATGGAGAAAAACGATCAAAGGAAATATTTTTCCAAGTGCTCTTTCTCTCTCTATGAAATGTGTTTGATGGCTTGCTCTTTGCTGAATGTAATTTGGAGTTGTGGAGCACTTGATATATGCAAGCTCTCTTGAGGAAGGCTTCCCCACAATGGGGGCTGGCGCAGAGTGTTTGGGAGGGCGGGTGCCGGGAACAGGTTGGTGGACATTACTACGGCTTAGCCACGATCCTAGCTAGAAGATGCCCCTGAAAATGGCACGGCCCAATGCAGACGACTGGGCACCAGCAACAGTGAACAGGTGCTTGTTAAAGAAACGACGAGCTTCCTGATTACAGCAGGATCCAGACACAAGGACTGTGCTGGAGTCCAGAGGACCAGAGTCCTCCCTGAGCCAAAGGCAAATAAAAATCTGGTCATCCCAGCAGGAGCCAGGAAGAGACTCTTAGGGCACAGGGACCAGGGCATGCCGAAGTTCCCGGTTCCTCCGAGGGGTGGGGGACGTGCCCACCACCTTGTGCACCCTTGCCTAGGCTTCACACGGGTGGCTGGCTAGAGCTCCCGGCTTGTCAGTTGCGCCCTACAGGGGCTCTTGGCCTGAAGCTTCTCTTCTCTTCCCTCTTCAGCCATTGTCTGGGAGACGGCATGGGCTTGCCCCCTCTTCAACCCCTTGCTCCTTATCATGGAGTGATCGGCCACAGAGGAGAATAAGGAGGGCACCCCAGCCGCCTTTTCTTAGTCCACTGCCAATCCAGGCAGAGGAGGATTGGCTAATCTCAGACTTGGCCAGATCCTAAAGCAGATGCCCCTCACGTTGGATCAGACTTTGTCTGAGATCAGAGGGCCAGGGAAGGGGCACGGCAGGGGCAAGGCATGTTCCAGCGACAAAGAGAAACAGGAGGCACCGCAGGGCTGGATGCAAGTGGAGGCCAAAAAGGGTCTCTCCGTCTAAATGTTGGTCTTCTTTAAAAGTGCGCAGCTTTTGCTGCAGTTGTAATGGCCCTCAGAAGAACTGCCTCATCCATGGTCCGCTGGGCATTCACTGTGGGAAGATGTTGCCTCGTGTGCCAGGGCTAGGGGAGAAGAGAAAGGGAGAAATTGGAAGAGGAACCTGCTGTCCATGGTGCCTCCCGCTCCCCCCCCCCGCACACATGCTCTGCAGCTGCACATCCTGCAGGCTGGACTGTGTGTTGGATAGTGTGCCTGTGGGGCAGACTTTTAGGGACCCCCAGGGAGGGAGCATGTCTCTCAGTGCTGGCACTGACTCGGAAAATGATTGCACGTATATATTTGCATGTGTTTCAGGCAGGATGTCTCAGCCCATTTCGGTATTAATCAGGGCCAAGTTTGACAGCTGTCACCTCTCACCAACTGCGACCAGTGGTATGAACTGTTTGCCTCCATTTGGGAAGACTGACCTGTGTAGCCAGTGAGGGATTTTTTGTGAATTCACTATATTTTGTGGAAGTGAATTCCATCGTTCGACTTTGCAGAGTTCTGAATCACGTGAGGACCCCAGGTTCTGCTCTGATGAGGAGGAGTAGCGATAAGTAATTCTGAACACTCCTTACTTGCCCTTGTTCTAAATTAAACAGTTTCAACTGTGGCAACCTTTCCTCATGAGAGAGTTGCTCCCTCCTCTTGGTAATGTTTGTTGCAGCTTTTCCGACTGCACAAGGGCCATTGTCAAGCGCCGTAACCAGAACTGCACACAGTATTTTAAGTATTGCTGCCCATAGCGTTACACAAGGGAAGTATGATCTCGGTGGTTTTATTTTCCATTCATTTCATAATTATGCCTAGCGTGGCGTTCGCTCTTTTCACAGCACCCGTGCGCTGCTACTGCATCTGCACTGAGCTGTCAGCCCTGTGAGAGGAGCTTTAAACAGAACAAAGCACTCACACCCAGTGAAAGTGTGAGGGTGGGAGGCCAAGTTCAGGACACGGGGCCCTGCTCCGAGGCCCAGCAGCCACAGAGCTCACCGTGCCCGTCTCTGAGTTTGAGCATGCTCAGCTGAATGCATGGTAGATCCCTTGCAGCCCGCTCTCTCCATTCCACTGGCCTCACAGGGTTGTTGTACAAATGAAAAGGGTAGTGCAGGACAGAGAAGATACACACACAACAGTGTGAGCTTCCTGGAGGAACACAAATGACACAAAGGCATGCGATTACCGTATTTTTTGCTCTATAAGGCTCACTTTTTTCCCCCTCAAAAGTAAGGTGAAATGTCTGTGCGTCTTATAGAGCGAATATGTGTGTGCAGTAAGGCTGTCAGGTGTGCAGCCCATGGGGAAGTGATGGGGAATGTGCCTGTGATTATGTGCCCATTTGATTCAAAATATTTTTTTTCTTGTTTTCCTCCTCTAAAAACTAGGTGTGTCTTATGGTCAGGTGCGTCTTATAGAGCGAAAAATACAGTAAATGGTTTAACCTTAGCAGCTTCATCATGGAAATAGTCAGCAGATAACATAGGCACGAATGCCTCTTATGGTGATGGAGCGATTTACTTGTTTCTTTGTTTTCAGTGTTTACCGAATCGTTTGTTTTGAACAAAAGGATTTCACAGGGATGTTTTTCTGACACATTTTATTTTATTTTCCTTTTCAATCTTTTCCCCCCACTCCTCTGTGTGCTTAGCTGCTGTGGGGGTGGCTGAGACTGCACATAGATCACTGATAAGAGGACGGAAGGAAGACAAATGCAAATGGGGAAAATAGCTAATACCTAAAGGAATGCTTAGGTAGCGTAGAAGGCTAGGGAGCACAGCAAGAGTTCAAGCACCATCAAAACTGAAGTGGTTAAGAAGTGCACCACAATAGGAAGTGGGTTAAGTATGAGTTTCAATATGTTCATGGGGAGCAGACTGGAAAGTGTGTTGCAGTAAGTGTGGAGGGCTACCATGAGAATGAAGCTATAAATATGTGTTTTCTATGAAGTCTTATGACTGATAATCCACATTACTGGAAGTCTGGGCTGTCTCTCTCCCTCTCTCATTCTCCCCCCGCCCACCTTCCTTCCTTCCTTCCTCTTTTTCTTTCTGGGCTCACATCAGAGTAGTGATACATGAATCAGCAAAACTTCAACTGTTCTCTAATTCCATCCTGAAGATTGTTCCAGTCCCAGTCTGTATCAGTTTGCATGCCGTTTCTTTCTTTCTTTCACAATGGAAATCAACACATATCCCTGTGCGTATTTTTCAGCACACATTCAGCACACATCTTTGATTTGTATCCATTCTGTTCCTTTCTGAAATATACACATAATTGTACACCTTTTTAAAATGTACGTATTTCGAAATGCTCACACGCTATCAAAAGCTTTCTTTGTTTGGTCTGTGAATCACATTGTAAGCTCAACATGTACAGATCGGATCTTGGTCTGGATTTGGTTTGGAAGGTGCACACTGGGTGAAATCCTGATCAAAAATGAACTGAAAGGGATTTCTTATGCATCAAAGCTGGCTGTTTCTTTAAGATATCACCATAGTTGAAAAACTGATGCTTTTCATTGTGTGGATGAAGAAGCAATATCTCAGTGATGGATCTCATTCTCTGCATGCAGAAGATCCTGATTCAGGTTGGAGACTGGGGGACTCAGGTGTCGTTGGATCACAAGTACCATCACAACTACCCATGCTAGCTAAGTCTGATGAGAGTTGATGTTTTGACCCAAGCCCATATCAGATCACGAGCTGCTTGCTTTCTTCTTGTTGAATGAAAATCTGTGTGTATTTTCCTGCATATTTTTCAAAATGTGTGCATCATTTGTGCACATCTACGAAATGTATCAATTTTTCTCCCGTTGACTAAAATGTATTTGCACTCATTTTTCAAAGCTGTGTGTTTTTTCACGTGTATTTTTCAAAAGCTTTTGAGAGCAGGCATTTGTTTTGTTCCACAAATGTCATTGCACACGTGGAAATCTACGGACTCCCACTAGAGATTGCATCAAAGTCTGTGTTTTCTCTGGAAAGTGTGAAGTGAGTGAATCTTGACTGGAACAGTTAACTGAAAGGGTTTCCTCATGGACTAGTAATTTTCCTCCAAGGTTCCAGAATCTGGATCTCTCGTTTGCCAGACTTCCTCTTATTGTATTATTCTTTATTTATTTCATTTCTGTGCTACTCTAGCTGAAGTCCTCTGCGTGTTTTACAGCCATGTAGAACACGATAAGGGACTGCAGGTGGCGCAGTGGTTTAAACCGCTGTGCTGCTGGGCTGGTTGATCGAAAGGTCGCCGGTTCGAATCTGCACAACGGGGTGAGCTCCCGTTGCTCCGTCCCAGCTCCTGCCAGCCTTGCAGTTCGAAAGCATGCAAATGCAAGTAGATAAAAAGGTACCACTTCGCTGGGCAGGTAACAGCGTTCCGTGCACTTTGGTGTTTAGTCATGCCGGCCACATGACCACGGAGACTGTCTGCGGACAAACGCTGGCTCCCTCGGCTAGGAAACGGAGATGAGCACCGCCCCCTAGAGTCAGGCATGACTGGACGTAACGTCAAGGGGAAACCTTTACCTAACCTTTACCTTAGAACACGATATGTGCTCATCCCTTGCTTAAGAAGCAAGCCAAGCTGGGAAGAAGTCTGCAAACCCTCGCAGACCCTGCAACTGGCAACCTTCCTCCACAGCACGTCTACACAAAGGCCTTAACTCGCCTGCATGGAGGAGGGGTTCCACTTGTGCAGCGTCCGTGCAGGGCTCTGTTCGCTCGGTGCTTGCCAGGTTGTTTGACTCATGACTGTGGGAAGGCAGGCCCGAGTCTGGGGAGCCAGCCCAGGGAACCTGATGGATTCTCACCCCAGAAGGAATCTCTCACACATTCCTATCTCTCCCCCACCACCCAGCCTTCACCTCTCCTTCTCATATGTGGCTGAACATTCCTCAAAACTGCAAAGATCTATTGACTCAGCCAAGGTATTTCCTCCAAGATATCCAGTCCCTTCCTCCTCACCCTCCCACACATGCACCAACTTGTACATACAACAGACATATAAGTGTGATGGAATTCCAGTCTGACAGGACAGGTGAATCATTGGCTGAGGCGAGCTGGACCTCTGCAGTGTTACCTGGCATGAACAATGTATCTGGGAAGGCCATGGACAACTCTTTCTGCCAGTTTGCTAAGTAAGGTGGTAGATAAGAGCGGTGCGAGGCTCTTCTGAGATAAAATGGGGTTAAGTTTTTTGTTGTTATTTTTGCAGAGGTAGGAACAGACATTTCACCTACATTCTGGAGCTGAGAGGAGTGGAAACATCAAGAAAACACGTCCATTATGCTCTGGCTATTTCAGAGCTCATTCTAGTTCCTTCTAACCTGCCCTTTATCAGAGGTCAGAATATATTGGAAGCCATTTTAATAACCACTTGCTAAAGATATGGCTGGACTTTTCAGTATTTACAGTAAATGAACTGCTTCCTAATTGATCCATTCTCCTCCATGCATATTCATATTTCCTATTGCTGACAGGACTGACTTGTTTCCCTTAAAATGGACTTGGGATTTCAAACAACAAAGCACTCCTGCCTTTAAGAAGTCGCAAATACAATACCTGCAGGAGAAGCTGTGCTAAAGGTTGTGGAAGGTACTTTCCTAGAAACAGTCCTGACAGTTGGAATCATTAACTACAATTTACCTTGGCCAGGCCAAGGCCAGCATTGCATCTGGCTCCAGTCCATATGCAACACCCTGTGCAGTGATCTCCTTCCTTTGAACAGAACAGTCACACAGACATTTCAAGCGCTGCACACCAAGAAATCCTTTGCACACACGGCACCTCAAGGAACCGGGTTACAGATTCCAGCCCTGAGCTGCTGACAGTTGTATTTGCTCAATATGCATGTGTGGAAGCTCTGGTCTGTCCCGTTCACATTGAGAGATACCTGTAAAGCAGTTTAGAAGGTAGATGTCAAGAAATGCAATATGGGAAGTAGCTTTCTGGGCAGATGGGTTGTAGATTGAATCGTTGATATAATTTATCCAAGGCATAGTATGCACACGAGGACCGAGTCATAGCATCATAGCAGATGTTCAGCCCCGTGGACGAGGCTGCTTCACATAGGCATGCTTGCTCGATTATTAAACATCAGGGATATCATGTGCATGTGTGAATAAGCCTTCAAAATCCCACTCTGCAGATGTATCTCCAGTGCATCGCCTCAAACGCAATGCATTTTAGTGGCGTCATTTGACACTTAGGTCATGCAAGCCATAATTGCTCACGGGGTATAGTCCATGGATAGAAAGGGGATCAGTGCTGCTTCTCCAGCTTCCACAACTGGATACCTCCTTTGTGCGAAAAGCTTACACGTCAGCTCTATTGTCCTCTCTCTTCCGCTCGCTCGCTCTCCTTCTCCCACTCTCTGCCATTTGGTGCCCAGCAAACCGCAGAGACACTGGCAAGAGTGCATGTTCGGGTGGTGCTGTTTGTTTTATTTTCAGTATGTATAAAATGGAGGTATAAACACATCAAAAGGCATAGCAACATTATACCCTTGCACATTTTAGCTGCTTGCTTCTTATCTCCCTTATTTAGAGAGTTATTCAGATTTCCCCCATCTTCCAATGCAATACATGTAGCAAGCAGTACGCTCTCACCTTTGTGCTCCAATTCTTCTTTAGCTTTCCTCTCCCTTCTTCCTATCCTTCTGTGTCTTCCCTTTGAAGCTATTTTAAGTCATTGCTGTCACTTTTAAATTGTTCAATGTGTTCTGTGATTGGTTTCACTGAACTTGTTGTCATGATTGAAGTCACCCTGAAAATTTTAGGTATAGCGTGACTCGTAGTGCATGAATAATGAATGGGCATCATGTGCAGCTTGTTACACCTGCAGGATCTGTCCCTTAGAACAATCAGCTCGTGCGAATCAAGGGTCAAAGCAGGTCTGGATCATGGTTTGCACAGGTCCATAGCAACATCTCCTCTAGTGTGTAGGTGGGTTCAGTTGGCACCTGGAGTAACATCTCTTACTAGCGTCATTAGTTCCACCAGCTGGAATCTGGTGCAAAGTACTGGCTCAAGTGGATAGATGGATGCCAAAAATCAAAGCATACTTGTTGCCTCTGGGCACACAGGAAACACAAGTGTTTGCGAGCCGTGCCAGAATCAGGCTCAGATTCTTTCACACAGAAATCCGTTCCTGGATTCCCCAACAGGCTTCTTTGTAGTAACTTTCCCTCTGTCTCTCTCCCTTTCTTTCTCATTGGTTTGTGAAATTCTCACTATTGTTAGAAAATGGGGAGTCAGAAATTCTTGCCCCTCTACTGCATGCCACACTGAGATCCATGCCTAGATTAGGGTGGCACATCACACACAAAAAAGAAAAACGCCTCAATAAAAAGAGAATGGCGATTTGCATAGTATTTGCATATGCTATGGTAATTATGCTCTTTTAAATAGAAATTCAGTACACAAGATGGAAGGCCCGTTTGCCTCTCAGTTTGTTCTCCAGGATGATGGAGGGCATGGGGAGCTCCGCTCACCTTCCGACTAGGATTCCTTCACTAGAGGCTGGATCTGGACCAGCCAGCCCTCCGCGAGGCAATGGCTTCAATTAGGGGGCTTTCCTCCAACAGCTCTTCCTGTGGAAAGCTGGAGAAACGGCTACCCTGGCTAGCTCCTGATCTCCTTTCCGCCCACTCCTGCCCTCATGGTCCCCTTTTTGTGCGAATGACCCCGTGCAGGGGCACAGATCACTGTGAGATGAAGCATTGTAAGACACTGTGGCCCCAAGCCCCCAAGCCCTGAGTGGGCCCCTCCCTCCATAAGGTCTCACCTCCACTGTCCCCACCTGCCGTGGTTCTTCCTCCTCTCTCTCACCACCGCTGGCACGTCTTTGCTCGAAGGGCAGAGATCTGGTGAGCAAGCTGGTGTCATCCTGTTCCCTCCTCCGCAGGGATTCATTTCCCTATATAAGTGCGCTCAGGCACTGAATGATCAAGTCAGCTCTTTGTTTCAGGTCTATAACAGCAATTAGGGTAGGCTATTACTGGATATTTCTGCAGATTTCCTACCTCTCTTGTCAAAAGGCACCATTCCTTCCAATGCCCCCAGCAACAAATCCCATGTGCCTTTGCTGCTCTCTTCCCGTCTCCCCATGAATGGAGGATGTTATCATTTTCTGGACAGATTTTGCAATAATTAAGATGATTTCTAGCAATTCCAGGAGAGGGGCAGGGAATATGACCTGTGCCCAGAACCCTCCAGGCTGGAGTCAAGCCTCTGAAATCAGTGGAGACACTTCGGAGTCAATGGCAGGAAGATTAAGACCGGATTGCATAAACTGTGTTTATTTATATCTTTGATTGTTTTGCCTATTAAATGTTGTGTGGCTCGTTTGTGTAAAAATAAACACAGGCTATATGTTACATAAATGAGCTAGTTAAAAGACTGAATTAATGGTTCATTAACCTCTACTGAACTTATATTCTTATTAGTGGAAATTCATTTAAATGAGTGCTCAAATGATGATGTGAAACTACTTAAAGAATTCCAGCAACTGTGTTTAATCAAGGGATATTAGTGAAATGAATGGGCTGGATGGCGGAGATGGGGGGCACTCTCGGAGACTTAGGTCTGAATTGCAGACTGTGCTTTGAATATGAGGATTAATTGCAGAATTAAATAGATGTGCATACAGACACACACCCTCAGTTCCCCTTTATCAACTGCAAGCAAAGTATTCAGACATGTGAACAGAATAGGTAAAGAATCCGATAAGTTACTGCTTATGTTGAGACAGTAAAATTTACAACTCTAGCCTCAAATGTGGACGCCTTTAGTTTCTTAGAGTGCTTGCCTTTTGTCTTCTAATTATACCTGCAAACTTGTATCAGTCAGTCAGACAACTAAAGTGCAGTTGATCGTTTGAAGTGGAACCAGTCTGGGGGAAGCTATGCTAGTTCTGGAGTGTTGGTACTCCAGTGTAACTTTTGCATTAGGTTTAAGAAATATTAAAATGTTTGGGCAGTGAAAGCTAAGCATGTAAGTGCATATGATTGTGGTGACATAAGTATAATCTGTAGCTTCAGGAAGACTGGATTCCCCCTCTTTCTGTTATCCTTCAATATTCCTAGAATGAACATTTGTGTATACAAGCATTTGTGCACAGAGACACGCAAATGCGAACTGCCGATCGTTCATGAAGAGGGGGAGCAAAGAGATGCCTCCTGAATTGCTCTGACACACCCCCTCCCTCCTGCTTCAGGGATATGTACATGCGCTTTCTCTTTCCAGATGGGCCCACGCAAATACAGAGTCGTTATCACTGCAGTAGTAGATGCTGCTTTTAAGTGCTACAACATCAGAGAGGGGGAGAGAAGGTCAAGTGTCCCATGCGTGCAAATTAGCACACCGAGGAGAAAGACTCCCTCTCATCCTCTGCCTCTTGTGCTAGCCGTGTAACTGCAGACAATGTTACATCAGTTCGTATGCCTGGTTTTGTTTCAAGAGGGACAAGCCTTCAGAAATGCCAACTGCCTTCTTTACACTGGTTCGAGGGAGTGGTTCTACGGAAGGAGGAACTGGCGAAACTGGGCAACCTGAGCCATGAAAGGACGCTCCATTTAGGGTGATTTTGGAAAGGATCTCTTAAGAACATGGGACGCCAGTAGTGGGCAAAGTCAGACTCCTCGTCTGTCTGGCCCAATATTGTGTGCAATTCGGACGGGCAGTGTCTTGCCAAGGTCTTTCCTATCACCTGCCAACGGCTCCTTTCTAACATGCCAAGGACCGAACCTGGAGTTTCTGCAGGCAAAGTAGGAAGTCTACCACTGAGCCGCAACCTGTTCCGCTACTCAGTTCTGATCCCCCAACCCATATTTTTGGGGCAAAGCTTAGGGTCTCTTGTCTCATGCTGTACTTACACCCCCCTGCCCTCCCCCCCGGATTGTGTGGCTACATGGAGAGGCAATTGTCTCAGGGCTCTACATGGCATAAGGAGCTTAAGAAGTAAAAAAGGCTTGATGCTTCAGGGTTTGTTTCTCCAACCTGTGCAGAACAACAGGACAGAAATGGAGGCAGCACTAGCATGTGCTTTCTTTCCTTTTGCTTTGCCCTCCCCTGTCACCAATGCCACCCTCGTCTTGCTTAAGAAGGTAACAACACTGGAAAAAGGAAAGGTTTCTGGTATGTTCTTTTGTTGGGCTGTTGATGTTTAACAACCCCCAGTTAAACTATAGGGCAGCATTTGCCGGTAACAACAGCCCATTCTCTGGGTTGTTACATGCAAGCCAGGTCAATGAAGTGTAGCATTTGTTGGTTCCTTTCTGTGTTGCCTCACACTTTTTTCTTCCTTATTCTTCTTTTGCTGTTGTGCAAAAGACACCTGTCTTGATTTTTAGGATAACACACAAATAAATCTAATCTAATCTAATCTAATCTAATCTAATCTATCTGTTAAAGATTAACCAATTTTTAAAATGTTGGGCAGCCCTACTTCTATTGCGGATAGATCCTTGATGTTTAGATAGTTTCTTCTGCCTTGCAAAGAAACAGCTGTTGGGGACCACTTTAGCCAACATGGCTTTGCAACTTTAAGCAGCCTTTTTATCACCATGGCCATAAATAGCAAACTCCCCCAAATATTACCAGATATTTTTGTTGTTGTTGGCTTTGACCAATGAAGTAGAACAAGACCTCTGAATACCCCATTAGTTCCAGTGCTGCGCTTTGACGGCTCTGCACCAGCAGCTCTTTTTCTATATAAGTCACTTGCTTCACCCGTGTCTCTTAACAAATACCGTTGACAGGCACCATTGCAATTTTTCTGCATGTTCTGACAGTTTAATTCAGTACCTCCTGGCTAAGCAGCCTGAGCCTGAGGGGGTAATTCAGTGCACCGGCATTGCGCTGCTGCAATTAAAATAATTAAGGGAGCTGGGATGGGCTGGCAAAGATTTCCTCCTCCTGCAGCTTTTCAGAGAGCATGAGGGAGCACTTTCCAGTCCCCACGTGGAATGCTCCCAGGCTCTCCCTTTGGAACAGAGGGCAGTGGAATTTATTAACAACAATATGTGTACATCCAGGTAGCAAACTGATTTGCATTTTCACCCAGTTCACACCGCCCCTCTCCTCCCTTCTGTTTCATATAATTTCTTGTTCAAACATCATGAACTGCTTCTGTGCCACCCTGCCTCGTCAAAGAAAATGGATCGGTTTGGCCCCCTACCTGCCCCAAAGTTTTATTCTGAGTGCTTGCCTGAGACAATGGAGTGTTCTGTTTCATATGGCAGTGGCGATTGTTCAGCTGTAAGCATCAAGGCCCCGGCTCATGTAGTTCCTCCTTCCAGCACAGGGATGAACAGGCACAAAAAGCAGAAGGAACCCCACTTGAATCTTTGGGAGCAGAATGACAGACTCCAGGGTTGAGGGTCTTCCTCGTTACTTACTAAATTTGTTTGGTTCTACTTTGTTGTCAAACTGTCCCGAGACTTTGGTGGTGGATGGTATAAAAAACTCTTAAATAAATACATAAAATCGTGAGACTTGGCAAATGAAGCCAGGTGCTACATCGTGGTTCGGGCGAGTGGTTAGACTCTAAGCGTTAAGCAACAGGATGCCTCTGAGGACAAGCAAAGTTCAGGGATTGGTGATCACAGTTAGAAATCCTTGCAAGTCCTTTTAAACGAAAATTCATTCCTGCTTTTCCTCCTGAAGTTATTTTTCAACAAATACTTGGAGGTAGATGGGGAGAAGTTTTTAGTTCTTTGATATTGTTAAATAATTCAGAAGCAGTAACCTTTTGTCAATGTCCTGCATTTCACACAGAGATCCAGCCTCAAAATGCGAGTGAGCAGAAGGCTGATTGGGATCAACTGGTGGATCTTTAGGTGATTTGCTGGAAGTTTCCACTTCCCAGTTGTTTAATTATAGCGAAATAAATAGAGTTCCTCCCTCTTAAAGTAGAATGTTTGAATGAATAACACTTGGGAAACAATGAGTGGATTTGCATGTGTACAAGAACTGCAAGATTACTTCTGAATCTGAAAGCAAATTTCTGGGTTGAGCATTTGCTCAAAGATACCTGGTCCTTCATTTTAAGCATATGTGTGCTCCCAAGTAACTATAATGCACTCGATCCTGGTTGATGAATCTGAGTTCTGGTTCAAAAGCAAAATAAATCCCACAAGCTTCAAGTTTGCGCACTTCTCAAGGCTGTCCAAAAAAGATCCAGATTGACAGTCTGCTAAAAATGGAACCCCAAACATTCCTGTATACCAGCCCTGAGGTGGGCAGATATGAAGTGTGATCCACTTTGTTTTGTACTAGAAGCTGAGTTCCACCATCCAAAGCCTGATGCAGAAGCAATACAATTAGACCCACAGAACTTAGAGTTTTAATTTGTTTCAAGTATCAGAATTGGATGGAATGCACAGTCCCACCGGACAGCCACCCACTCCTGCTAACTCCTGGCTTTCTTTCATTTCAGCACTATTATGTGAATGGCTGCCCAGTTTGAATCTAGTTTAAATATTAAGAGCCTCAAGAAGTTGGCACCCAGAGAGAAGACTGGGCCAGTGTACAGCCCCCCTACATCAAATTCTTCCCTGAAATGTAGGGCATTTCTGTTTCAGGGGAGCACTTCCTTCCCCCGTGGCATCTATGGATGCCAATTAGCCCTTGCAAATTTTATGGAAACTCTGTCCCTTTTTGACTAATGGTAATGCATTTTGGTAATGCATTTACTCTTTTTTGGTGACATGGAAGTAGCCTCCTCCATGTAATGTCATGCATGTCTTCAGGGATGAGCAAACAATGTAACGTGGGATATAAATTTCATTTATTACAGTAAATAAGAAGTTGCTAAATGCTGTCCAAGTGTAGGCATTCTGAGGATCCTCATTACTCTTCTCAAGACATGCAAGGATCCTCCTGTAATGTCGAGGGCCCTGATATCCCTGCTGCCTTGGTTTCCTCAGGTGCAGCTTGCACAATGCACCTCTGTATCTAAAGCATCTGTCTCCCCGCTTTCCATGTGAGTGTTCAGTGCAGCTTGTAGACAAATCAAAAGTGCCTCACAGCAGCAGCTTGAATAAAATGCCAGACTTGTGACCTGCTAAGGAATGCAGCGCACTGTCCAGAGGTGGCAGACTATAAGAACTGGTGAGCGTGCGAGTGTTCCTGTTCCCCTTGGACCGCAAAGCAATGGGAGGCAGGTGGCCGCTTCTGGAGCGCCAGAATGAGGGACTGCCTCGCCAGAAGAGGCATGCCAGAGCAGACAGTAGTTCGCATAAAATGTGCATGTGCTACCTTATGTTCCTGGAGGCACATTGGATACGATGATAATTTAAACAGAAACGTAGAAACAGAGCGAGTCAGAAGGAGCCTCCCGGGCCATCTAGTCTGCCCTCCGGCTCCAGCCAGCTCTGCTCATGACATGCCCATCATGTGCATGCCCAGCTGTCTTTGAACACCCGCACCGATGGGGCCTCAACCGCCTCCTGTGGTGGTTGAAAGAAAGACAGTGTGTCTGTCCAGTGGGCAAAAGGCGATGGCCAGGTGACCTGGGTGCTGCTGTCCAACCTTCTGTTCGGGGGCTCACTGGGAATGGGCACCTATTCGTATGGTTCGTCGTCTCTAAACCAGAATTGGACCAGGCCGCCCTTCCAATGGAGGATACCAGGGATACCTGGCCCCCAGACTGGGCAGGGGCTGGCAGTTGGCAGACCGATACGTGGCTGCGTTAGTGGCCCGGTGTAAGTGGGCAGGTGGCGAATTGCGTGGCCCTTCCCCTTCCTATCTCTGAAGGCACTTTTGCGAATGAGAACCGTTTCAGGCATCTGCAATACGAATCACCGAGGAAATGCAGTCATCCAAGTGTCCGTGTCTCTTTTGTTCCTTGTGTGAGGCCTGAAAAAGGCACCCTGTGATGATGGAGAACTTCTATCCTCCAGCCCAACAGGAAACACATTATTAGCTCCTGCCAGCTTCAGAAGATGGAAGCAATATGGCAGCGTGGAGCCTTTGGGGAGGTCTGTGTGGAGTGAGAGCAGGGCGATGCTCAGAACTGGCACCCAGCAATGCCACAAACGTGATCACCTTCCAACCTCCTTTTCCCAATGGCAGCCCAAACTTGCAATAAAAATATGACAGTTGTCTGGACCACTGGCAGGGCTGGTGCTGCGGGTCGCCTCTGCTGAGGGCCCACACTAACAGGAGGAACGGTGTGCTGCTCCTGCCGTGGTCATCTGCTCCTCGGTCTTGGCTGCACCGCCTCACGGGGGAGGGCGCTGGTGAGGCCACAATCCCTGTGCTCAGCAGATCTCCTGTCAAACAAGCAGGGGTTAGCAATGGGGAGAAGCAGTCTGACGGAGTAACAAGGGTTGGGGGCAGGGGAGAGACTCCCTAAGGGAAGGGGATGGTTGAAGTTGATGGTAGACAGCTAGAGTAACTTCTTCTTTCCTATGGGGACTTGCTGTCTGCATATTTACATACTCCGGTACTCTCCCCATTTAGATCTCAGTGTGTCCTGAGGGTTAGAGCTTGCAATCTGGCTACCTATACTCAGCCTAGGCCTTTGACTAGGCCCAATTTCCATTCGCATAAATAGATCCGTGTCTGGGCTTTGCCCTTGCATGGCAGACTCGGTGCCGGTCAGTGCTCCACATCATCTTCTGCCCATCAAAATGCATCTGGCTTCTTGTCTCTGCTGGCATGCTAATTTGCAATGGCCAAAAAAGAGAAAGAACGCATGGGCAAATGGGTGAGAGAAGTGGACCATAAAACCTGCATATGTATATGCAGGCCAATATAGAAACAATTGCTATTATTTAAATGAAACAACAATGCCTCTCACCATCACAGGGAAGATAAGCAACCTCTGGGCTGCTGCTCAGGCCTCTATCCAGGTGCTAAACTTTTACAGGCAATTTCAAGGTACCCGTCCTACCCTTCCTTCTTAGGGTTCCTCCTCTTTAAGATGACTTTGACAGGACAGCCCTTCTGACAGAAGACACCTCCAAGCAGAGGACTCTCCTCATGGCATGCAGCTAGTTTTCAGTGCAGGATAACATTATTTATTGTGCATAGGATAACATTCAGTGACACAAACTTTTGGAGTCCTTAACTTGGGGTCTGCATTGAGCAGGGGGTTGGACTCAAATACCTTATAGGCTCTTTCCAACTCTACAGCTCTTTCACTCAGCTGAAAGGCAAGTACTGTGGCCCCTGAATTCTTCTCCGGCTCCAAAAACAACTTCCCTTCAGAAAGCCCCTTTCCAACCTTCTCCCACCCACCTACTTGGGGTGCTCTTGCCTTGCTTTCATTTTGTACTGAACCATCATGACCTGGGGGCAGGGATGGAAGCCCAGTTACCTCTGTAGTCTACCCTTTGCTGTGATGCTTGCATGCAGTTCGGTATGACTACTTCCTTTGAAAATCCATGAGTTTGATTCATCACCCTTTAATTGAAATTGCATATCAAGGAGGCAACTGGAAAACATATTTTTACGATGGCTTCCCTGTACATTCATAGATAAACATCATTGACTGGAATTCAGATGACAAGCGGGCATAAATGTGGTCGAGGTTTCTTATCTTGCCCCTCAGCGCATGTGGAATTTGGCCAGATTATGGAATAGTGTGAAGTGTCATTTTATCAGAAGAAATAAAAGTGTGCATTTGTGACATGGCTTAAAATACTGATTGACTGTCCTGTGTAACCTGCCTCTACTGGGAAAGAGGACATATTGGGGACAGGGAGATGTCTCTGTGTTTTCTGCAAGAAGATCCCTTTAAACAAAAACGAGAATTTAAAAATTTACTCCTCCCCAGATTTCTGAAGAGTGTTTATATCTTCAGTCACCGTTGCTCTAGAGAGAGGTGTAGCATTTTTAGCACATTATTTTCTGCAGAGCGAGCATTTCAATTCCAGGCAGGCTACTGTAACTTTAAAAAGATTTAACGAACGTACCTCCAGTAGCTAAGCTGAAATAAGAGTGTCTCATGAGTTTAATGGATCAAACGGCAGTGATGGGTTTTATGGTCCCCTTTTCACTTTAGGGCAAAGGGAAGAGAGAGTGGGGCAGGTTGGTTTTAAATTCAAGGATTTATGTTGCTAATCCTCCTGGCTAATTATAATTTATGGGAATCCTGATAAATTAATATGTGGTTGCTATTCAAAAGCAGAGGATAGTGTAAGGCAGGCATAAACAAGCCTTGTTCATTTTTAATTTATTTCCACCAATGGAGAATATTAAATTAAATGAACACTGGGGCATTTTCAAGGGAAGGTTCATTTTCATTATTTATCTACAGGTCTGTAGACTTTGTGTAACGATTTTGCAAAGTTTGTTTCCTTTATGCAGCAAATAATGTGGCAATTTAGCATGCTGGAGATCATTTCCGATCTGAGTCTATGTGTTATAATTCTAGCTAAATAAATGATCATGAACAGAATAATCTTGCAGGAGGTGGAGGACAAAGGGCAACTATGGGAATACAAAAGAAAATCCTCCATTGCTCATTTTAAAAATAGTTTAATGCCATAAATGCTTATTTTTCATTAGCTAATTCCATCACTGTAGAAGCCACTCATAAAGAACTAAACATGACTTGCATTGTTGTTTCTAAGATATTTTGGAATTTTTACATTTATAAACATGTCTTTGGTCTTAGTTTTGCTGCAACTCTTACCATTTTGTGCATTGTTATAAAGAAGTGCTCATAAGGAGTGATTTATGACTAGAGGAACTCAACAAGAAACAACTCTTACCAGGAACAGACTCAAGCAGTTCAGTTCCACCATCTCCATCAGAAACACAGGGCTGCCTTTCCATTCAGTGCCTCTTCTTCCCATTTCCCTTTCCCTGTTTTCTCTCAAGTCCCTTCTGTTCTATGCTACTTACTTTGTTTCTCTTTTTATTCCTCCCCATTGTCCTATGTCTGTGTCCCTTTGCAGAAAAAAGCCACGCACAAACAAAATGGTTATGGGCCAGCAGTGTAACCTGCTGTGCATCATGCTGTGAGCCACACGTGCTGCCCAAGCCATTAGCTGATGCCCAGCATTTAGAAGGTGACTCATCAGTCACTTGGCCACAACAACAGGGGTCACGGACACACCCTCCTAAATTTTATTTTCTAATATGATGAAGCAAAGCAACGTCAGTGCAAACTGAGAAGGAAAGGAACACTCTGCCTTGCCTTGCATTTCATGCAAACCTACTGCCTTCTTGTAGAATTCAGAAGCACCACAAAGAGTTATAAATCTGAGTCAACCATTTCACAGGCAAGCAAAATTGCTAGAATGCAGACAAAACTCCTATTCCTACCAAGAGTATCTAGTCTGTCATTGCACTTGTGCAATTGATTGCAGTCAAGACGCTGCACAATACCCACGCAGGCCAACCTAGACAGGACTGTTTCACCCAAGAAATCTTCTCTACACTGACATTACATACAGAAAGCGAGATGTCACTGTTCACACCTGGCTAATAACCATGTTTGTGAAGAACAGCTCTCTTCTTTTCAAGTCTGGTGCCTTCCGAAAGCATTTGCGTACCTGTGCAGTTCCTTGCAGGTGCGACCTGGAATCAGTCCACTAGTGGGCCATGTGCTCTGCCTTTCACTGAAGGTGTCCTCAGCTCTGGAGGACTGCCCACATCCAGTTTAACTCTGAAGAACTAACATTGTGCCTACAATGTCAAGCCTTTCATTTCCAGAATGTCTAGGGGAGGAAGGTAAGGGTGGGGGGAGATGTATTCCAGTGAAAGAAAATGTAAGGGGGAATTTAAGAGATGGTTCCAGGTGGGCGGATGGTCAGGTGTTCCATTAACCTTTCAAGCATGGAAAGTGGCCGACAATCCTCTCCATCATTCTCTCTCTCTCTCTTCCTATGTACACGTAACTCCAAAAACGTACCGTGTGCTAACAGCATTATGCGGCTCTTAGCACAGGGTTCCTCAATGTTTCCTGGAATGCCCAGGAGTTCTCCTGACCATGATGTCATGCATTCTCCTGAGCATGCAAGGACTGCTGCCTGACTGAAAGGCTATCCCTCCATTGCCCTTAGAAGAATTTCCCTCCCTTCTCCCTCCCTCCCTCTTTCTCTCTCTTCTCCCCTCCTCTTTTTAAATGCCACTTTGGCAGGGAAGGAGGAAATGGGCAAGGTTTGGCAGAGGAATACAAAGAAGCTCAAGAAGGGAACAAGTGTTAGTACAGTGCTACCTTGGCTCATGAATGCCTCGCTTCATGACCAAATCGGGTCGCGAACAGAAATTTCAGAAAAATTTTGCCTCTGGTCGCAAACTCCACATTGGGTGATGATCGCGATCGCGCCTGTCTTCCCTGCACAAGCACAACCGCGATTGTGTGGAGGCGGGGGGAGTGGCCATGATCTTTGTTGTTCTTTGTCACTTTGCTTCTAATTTTTGTGATTAAAAAAAATAATTACAGAACAGATTAACCTTATTTACATTGAACCTTATGCTGAAATTTGCCTTGGCTCATGACCAGTTTGGGTCACAACCAGAGTCATGGAAAGGATCATGATCGTGAGCCAAGGTACCACTGTACTGGCACATAGGCCACCTGGCCATCGTTTTCTCCACTACAATAAGATGCTTTGCATTTTTATTTACATGATAGCCTTTCTTTCCAAGATTTCTATGTAGACATAGACATCAGCTTATGAAAAAATATGCACATTCTCTCTTTTTTATGATAAAATCTCTTTTTGAGGACATTGTGCAAGTAGCCACCTGGAGGGGAGCCCTACTTGTCATGTTTCCACAGCTGCAGTGGTCCTCGTTTCTTTATTTGTATGCTCTGTTCCACATGCAGCATGCTCGGAGCGGTTTTCCCAAAGCACAAACAAAGCAAGATTCCTAGCTCCATTCAAAGAAAAAGCAGTGCAACATAATAATATCAAGTGTAAAGCAAGACAACAGGAAACAATAATTCTTTTGCAAGCAAGAACAACATAAAGCACTCTCTTGGCTGGCTAGGTAGCAACCACGGTGGCATCGGACCCGTGAAGAGCTGCGAGGGGGACTGGGCCGGTGTCTGTCTCTGTAGGACAGAATAAACACCCCCTGGCTTACCTAGATAGCGATCCAATGCTCTTTCCAGCCACCCTGCCATGAGCTCAGCATTTGGTCCTGTCACTTCCCATTCCTTGGCCCCATAGAGGGACCATTTCTACACTTTCCATCGGCCTGCTTGGCTTTATTCATAGGGCAAAATTGCACTCTACTGGGTGGGAAGCATCAAACATACTCATTCTCTTGCATTAGGGGATTAGCTGTCTCAGAGGACTTCCAAATATGATTTATAAGTTTTTACTGGGTCTTAGTTTAGGATGGAAAATGCAAGGATTTTGGGTGATGAGGAAGAGTCGTCCCTTCCATTTTTAACAAACGATTCCACCACATGTAGCTAGCAGATATTTGTCTCAATGGCCTGTCTTGGGATTAGTGTGGGTTTTGCTACACAGCATTGGGTGTGCATTTCTCAGATGATAGGATATTCTTTTACACCTATATACCAAATGTTTGACACAAGGTTATCAAAAATTGAAGTAGGTTCTGGATTAACTTTCCTTGGAGAAATCACTTGGCGCAATTACATGCCTGGATTTGGTAGGTTTTCGACACACGCCCTGCAAATGATGTCCCAGTCGATGAGGTTTGGCGGGTGTCCGTCTTGCTTTTCCTCCCTTACGCCAGGGATGCAGATTCAGTTTATTTTGTTTTGCTTCAGTTTATTAGAACGTCCTTTCTCAAGAACCCATGCAGGAAGTTTGAAGAGTTACTAAATATCCCTGCAATTTTATTTGTTCCAGAAGAGGTACAGGGTAGCAATATTATATTTGGAAATAATCTGCTTGACTGTTCTTTTAATGGAAAAATCTCCCAGCTGTGCACCACTAGATGAAGCTCAGCTCACAGCATTAGGGGAGTTTAAAGATTAAAAGCAATTTTCTCATATCCTTAGATTTTACACATATTGCAGGACCTTTCTGGTTTCAGACAAAGAGAGCGTCGCATTCCGCTGGTGATTTGTTTTTGGCTGTAATCGAGCAGAACCTTCAGAGTGCTATTCATGGGAAGTCTTCTAAATGCTTCCAAAACTGCCAGCGTGAGTATTGTCCCATCTCAGCATGTATCCAGGTGAATGGCTGGGCTCACATTATACCACGTGACCAAGGAGGTTTGGAGTCAGTGCAACATCTGACCTGCTGAGTTTCTTAATTTTAGACTGGGGACAGAACAAAACTTGGGGAATGTTCACCCTCTGAGGAGAGTCTAAAGTAAGAGTGGCTGGAGTTGCAGTGTCCTACATCCAGGGAGATGAGGTTTAACCTGTTCTGGAAAGGATCATTTTCCCACCAAAGGGACAGGCCTGGGAGTACTCACTGTGGATCTAATTCTGTTCCTAGAGGTCTATACGCTTTTAGCAGCACCAGGTGCTTTTCACCTTTGCACCAGGTGTAACTCCTCTGGGAGACAGCTTGGCTTTGAAGGGAAGCTTCAGAATTCAGTGGGCCCTCGGTACTGCTGGGGCCAGCCTTTTCCCGCACCCAACCAGCGCTGCTACCAACCCTGTGCATGCTGCCGCCACTCTCACTTGCCATTTCCCAGTTAATTCCCAGTTACTTCCCAGGTGCATTTAGCTGGTGTATGGCAGCAGAGAAATTGGAGGGGATCGGGCATCTACTTAGCTCAGTTCAACAGCAAGCATCTGCCATCTGAAGTATCTTTTTAAAAAACTATGTCTAGTGTCAGATTTTTGGATTCAAAAATGTTGGATGTGTTTTGCAGAACACAGCCACGTAGCAACGCTCCTTCTTCCTACCCTGCTGCTGCTTTGCAGAAGTTAAGTACATCAGAATTGGCTACCTGACACTCTTGATTGCCCAAACCCAACTTCCGAATACTTTTGCCTCTAAACATCTGATTCACTTGTGCAAAAGATGGAAGTGAGGAGAGGAGGACACAGGAAAAGAGACATAGAAACATAGAAAAAGAGCGAGTCAGAAGGGGCCTCCCGGGCCATCTAGTCTGACCTCCAGCACCAGCCGGCTCCGCTCATGACATGCCCACCATGTGCATGTCCAGCCTGTCTTTGAACACCTCACCGATGGGGCCTCAACGACCTCCCGTGGAAGCCCATTCCACGCCCTCGGGGTCCTAACTGTCAGGAAGTGCTTCCTGGCATCCAAATTGAACCTTGGCTCCCTGAGCTTTGCTCCATTGGAGTGCATCCTGCCTTCCTCTGCAGGGAGAACAGGCGATTATACTCTGCTTCGGGTTAACTTTAACTTTCTTGGTCACCAGCAGGCTGGCCATGTATGATCCAATTACCCCATGAGAGAGAACCAGGAGAGGGAAAGCAGCTGGGAAAGTCACCGTGACTTGCACGTGCGAAGTTTGGCTCAGAATTCTAGCCAAGAAACTGCCTCCATAGACGTCTGTCTTTATACAGGATCGATCTCTGAGGGACTGTCAGGGGATTGTCCTTTCCTGGGAAGGCATTCTTTATGCGAATGATTATCCAGTCAAAGACCAGTGTGAAACACAGCGCCATCAGAAGGTAGTACTAGCATTTGAACTTGCCCGTCAGGTGCACATGTGAGCAAAACTCAGAAATCGCCTAAGCCGAGTTTTCCACATGATGGGGACTGTCTTTCTATTTAAATTATACCCAGCAGTGATACAATTGTGTCTATTAATATAAATCAGCATGATATTTTATGCAAGTAGGTGTCCCATGTTGCCCCCTTACTCTGTTCCCCTCCTTCAAAATCAACGGCATCAAACATTCTCTGTATATTAGAGATATTTGATTGTGGTCTTTGTTCTGGATTTCAGTCTCTTAAAATTCTGCTTTAAAAAAACGTAATATAAGGTAGACTGTATTAAAGCAATTAGAAGCAAAATATTTCAGAATTTGGATGAGATGGTTACTTCTCCTTATGGATCGTTTGTCACTGAGCTGTGTAGACAAATAAACAGCCTGTTCGCCATACACTATGGAATTATTATTATTATTATTATTTTGCAGAAATTGAATATAAAGGCTGTTGTACTATGGCCGAGTTGGTGATGTGTTTTCCATTGTAGTGTTAAGAGCACTATTCTAACTATGGAGCCTGTAGGGAATCGTGCTGGTGAGTGTAAGCCTGGGAGAACCACACAGGCAGCTCCGTTGCTGTAGTAGGGAGCGGGACCTGCAGCTACAGTCCTGAGAGCCAAAAACAGAAGCAGAAGGGCAGGAGGCACAAACTCTGGACTAGTGCCGTGGGTTTCGGCAGCAGGTCACTTGCCAAGACCCCACAGCCAGCAGGGCCTCCTGGCAAGAGCTCTTTGGACCTCTGTCGTTAGATGCTGCTTGTTTGCCTGCCCCCCCGCCCCCGGTTTCTCCCTGTGCACAGTGCTGTATTCCATGCAGTGTTTGTATACAGTGTGATTGCGCAGAAGGAAAACTCATTTCTTATGCTGCATTTCTGTGATGAATAATCTGAAATGATTTGTGAGTTTGGAGGGAAACGGTTTGCAAATATATTGTGCTGGTTGGAGAATTGCAGTCTTTTTGCTTCTGGGAAAAGGTGACATCTTGGAACGGAGCTGTACCACAACACTCCTCCTAGTTCTGCATGTAATCTGCATGTCGGAGCCAAAGAACGGGTGAGACTAAACTAAGGAACAGAGCACTCAGCAGAACCGAGAGAGAGCCTTTTGGTTTATTGTCATAGAACAGCAATCAGGGCCAATCAAGGAGTTTAATGTAAGCATCATTTTGTCATGCCCTAAAGCAAATTTGGCGCAGGCTAACAAAGTCAATGAAATGACAAATTACAAGGCACAAGGGCCATATTGTGAATACTGTTGATGGGTGAGAGAGACTGAGCCGGGAAAACTGCAGGAAAATAGACCAGTGATGAGGAGAAAAGAGGGATCGTTTAAGGGTTTTCTGGAAAGACTTATTCTTCTCTCATACTAGAATGTGTATTTTATTATTTATTTATTTATTATTTGCATTTATATACCACCCGAATAGCCCAGAGGGTTAATTTCATTTTAATCCCAAATTTCTCTAGTTTTGAAATCCTTATTCTTTTGAAATATCCTTTAAAAATTGTATGATTGAAAGTCTGATGATAATCGCTATTTATTGCTATCATATGGACTTAAAACTAACATCACTAGAAAATATGATTTA
The DNA here is from genome assembly GCA_023646645.1 of Varanus salvator macromaculatus. Lineage (NCBI taxonomy): Eukaryota > Metazoa > Chordata > Lepidosauria > Squamata > Varanidae > Varanus > Varanus salvator. The sequence goes on from JAIXND010000657.1 coordinate 19,630,324, forward strand.
AGTTCAAACATTTCAGCAACTTTTTATTTATTTATTTGTTTGTTTAGAACATTTCTATGCCACCCCAGTTGCAAAAAGCCTTGAGGCAGCTTACAAAACAAAACTTTGAGGAACACCACACACTACCTATATATGTAAGGACTGGTTGAGAATTTTGTTAAGTTTCATAAGAATTTATCAACATTTGCCATCCATATTTGGGGATGGAAAGAACTTGAGCTGTCTTTTAAAAAATGAGTGTGGGAGCTCGAAAGTGACAGCTTTGACCATCCAGCCGCAAAACTTTGAGTAACTAGTTGCTCAGGGTCTGGAACTGGATCCCCGTGAATCCAGCCGTGTTAATGGTGCTGAATTAGGCTTCCCTCCACTTTACTTCTGACAGGCTCTGCATTCCCTGACAGCTGCATGGCAGGCAGGTACCCCACGGTTCTCCCACGCTGGGAAGTCACCGCACCTGTTGACTTCGATGGCTGGCGATGGCCACACACGTGCTGCCCATCAGTGCAGCCAGAAGCAGGGTGCGTGTGCTCACTCCCTTCTCCGTGTCCCTTAGGAATAAACTAAGCCCTCCTTTCCAACACTGCACCAAACACACGGACAGGACGTACGCAGTGCTTCGGTAGACAGAAATGGAGGAAGCTGCCCCTTTGAAATGGAGGCTGCAGGCCAGTTCAGCTGGGTGGGGCAGGGGGAGCCCCTCTCTTCACACTAATGGATCCCCAGGCCTCTGAGACCTAGGCAAGAGATGCGGAGTCAGGAGCAAGGCCCTGGGCTTCCGCCCTCACGCTCTTGTCGAAGAGGAACCGTGCCTTTTCTGGACTTTGCAGTACAGCTTCCAGCCGCCGTGCCGGCAAGCCGGCCAGCTCCAGCCGCCTGCACGGAATTCTCTGCTCCAGGGCCCTCCGTCCTCCGAGGTGAGGTGGGCAGAGAGGGAAGCGTGCCAGGACTGGCCTCATTGCTATCATTCACTCTGCATTTCTGTCACCAGGCAAAGAGGTCCACAGTCTTTGTCTTATTATTATGACATTTTTATCCCACCCAACAGTCTTTTAATATATTTTATTCTGTGTGTGCCCGCATACAAAAATGTTAGAATGGTTTATTTTGTATTTTAGCCTGTTTTTATAAACTGCCATGTAAGATGTGCTGAGACGGACTTCAGAAATCTTCCAAATGAATCCCTGTGCTACAGAAAACATGTACTACATTTGGATATGTCTATCCGTAGCCCTGACAGCTCTCGCACAGTAAATTCAACATGCTGCTAAATTTCCTTGGGCATAAGCTATGAAAAATAAGCATGCAAATGCAATTTGGCTTCCCCCTCCTGTACAATTAGCATGGAAATCTAGCCTAAATGGTTAATGTGGCCTATACCCTTCGTGAATAGGGCACTCTGCTGTGTGGAGAGATGTGAGTAAATACGGCTGCTGAAACAATACAACGTTTATTAACGTGATAGTTTTGGTGGACTTCCTCCAATCTTCCAAGATGAATAAAGTCCTGAGGGGCCAGAGCAGGGACAGTTGCCAGCAAAATGCTAAAACTGTGAGATGTTGGCGTCGATGGAAGAAAACCACGTAAGGGAGTGGAGAATCGGTTACTCACTAAAACTCTATTAGACTTTAATAATAAATAACATTGAATGTTGGGGATATTAAAACAATTCGTTCTTGGCAAAAGAAACAGAGGCTTCTATTCCCCTCAGTGATGCTGGCTTAAGCAACATACTTCTTAGCCACTCGGTGTGAGCGTGGGTGTGGGTGTGCACACGGGCACACGTTTCAATCGAGCATCGTGTTCCTGCAGGTATCGTAAAAATAAAAAATAACTTAAAGAGTATTAATTCCTTTAAGAGCACTGATTAATCCCAGATGCGAGCCATGCGTGCAACTCTGCGTTAAGCGGGTGCAGGTGCCGACAGGATAGCTCCACAGCACCGCACATGTTCCCGGAGCACAGCTGTTTCTGCAGCCTTTTGCCAGTCACTGCAAACGCTCTGTGAAGTTCCACTGCCTCTGGGCACAATTAAAAGCTGTACACTACATTTCATCAGGCAGCGTTAGGAATTTAAGCAGAGCGAAAACGAGGGAATTCAGAGTGGGTGGGGGAATGGATTGGAAGGGATGGGATGGGGAAGGAAGGGAAGGGAAGGGAAGGGAAGCGAAGGGAACCTTCTCTGAAATGGTATTAACCTGCTTACCTCTTCCAGCAAAAACTATAAAGCACAGGCATGTCAGACTTGGGCTCCAGGATGAAGCAAAAACAAGAGGAATGTGGATATAAGCACCAGATTATAATTAGTTATTATTGGGAGGGGAAGGAGAAGCCATTGCTTTCTCCTGTCCTGCTTTCTTCTGATTCTGGAGGTGGTTTATAGCCGTGAGTTCAGAGAATGCTCCAGTCTTGCTCTTTCAGTCCTATGTTTGTCAGCAAATAATCCGCTCCCTCCCCCAGCTCCCCCCACCGCCTGTTTCCTTCTTTTTTTGCAGGCAATTTCCCAGCTGCTGTAAATAACCTGCCTTCCAGAGAGTTGCAAATGTATTAGAGAGGGTTATTAGTGGTGTAAATATCTGGGCAAGTGCTGTTGCCCTGTGCTACTTTTATAGCAAAGTAGTTTGGTAGTTTGAGTCTGCACCATTTGGAGAGTTATGCTTGCGTCCAAAATGAAGACAGAATAAAATATTCAAAAGGGTGACTGTCGCAGAAAATAGTTTAGGCTTGTTTTGCCTGGAGAGTTTTCACCTTAAAACCTTGTTCTATTTTCTGGTGGGATGGGGTGGGTGCAGAGTGGAAGAAAGATTTATGTAAAATTCCTGCTCTTTCCCTAATGCAAATATAGAGAATTCGATTTGCACACACACACACACTCACGCATGCACGCACAGCCACCCTTCCTCTCCCTGCCCCACTTCCCCTCTTTTTCTCAGCTGCCTTTAGCATAACAGACCTGCTAAGAGTTCATATGTAGGCTGTGCAGTGAATAACTGAGACCCCTGGATGGAGTGTTGGATTTAGATCCCATTCCAGGCTACAGCATTTTTAGAGTACAGGTGTGGGACTCCTCTAATGTTCTCTCTCAGTGGCGGTGGCAAGAAGGAGTGGGGAAGAATCTCTGTACTTAGTTTCGCCTGAGCCTTACCCAGCTTACAAACTACGATGTCAGCCCATATTTTGGTTGGCAATGCATGGCTTGTGCTAAGTTGTGGGTAGTGCCAAGCATTATGTCAGAACTTGCAAAGCTTTGGCAAATCTGTGTGAAAACCACGGCGCTTTCTCAGGACGTTGCTTTGCCACGGAGGCAGCCATGAACATGGAACTGAGCGTTCAGCAGATGGAAAATGAAAGTAGACAAACAGCTCCGGAGCATAGTTTGCCTACTGCACACAGTGAAGTCCAAAGCATAGTCTGGGTTCTTCGCACAAACTGTGCAATGTCAGAATCCAGCCACAGAAAGCTGCCATGTCAGGAAAAGCCTAGGCTAGTTCCTGTCTTCCCTGCTGCTTGTTTGGAAGGATTTGGGGTATACGGTTGAACATCCAGAACACAAGAACCTCCCCTCCCAGTGAACAGCCAGACACAAAGCGTCCATCTCAGTGACATCTAGCCTGTGGTATCATCATGCCGTGTCTCGCAACTTGACCTTGCATACAGCCCTTCTTCTCAGTTCATGTTTGCAACATGGGAACTACTGCATGGCTAAAGCTACTACTTTCCCATGCTGTGAAGGGAATGTCACAAGCCCCAGGCAACCGGTTGCCCACGGGAACCCATGTGCTCCTAAACACCTTTCCTGCTGAGATGCCCCACTGCTCCACTTAAAATTTGATACACACAGAGAGAGAGAGAGAGAGAGAGAGAGAGAGAGCGAGCGAGCGAGCGAGCAGCCAGGATTGCTGTTAGTACTGAAAACTGTGGGTGGTGTTAAGTGTGCCAGGAGGTAGACCCCACCTCTTGTAGTTAGTGTTTTGGGAAGGCTACTCAATCCTTGCTGTGCCTGCCATGGCAGACACTTCGTGGTGGCACCCAGAACAGCCTTTCAATTGGTCAGTTGTGCCCGTGGCTCAGAAAGGATGCCCATCCTGGATCAGAGCCGGACATTAACAGCGAGCCTACAGGGCCATTTTGGGCAAATCCACAATGCAGAAAAGCCAATGGTGTAATTAGCTGTGGGGAGAATGGTGGTGCTTGAAACAAAACATGCACAACATTGGTGCAAGGTGTAGTGCCAGAGTTCATTTAGAATGTCAAAGAAGCTTTGTGAAGAAAAAAGGCTGAAAACTCGGAAGGTGCTTTCTTGTGCCTGGTTGGACTAGAAAGCTGAACCAAAGAATCTATTCACAGCAGAAGAAAGAAAACGTTCTTTCATTTCTCTGCCCTCTCATTTAACATATGACTTGATGTACTAGAATGAAGCAAATGTGTCTCAAAAGTTTCCATGATTTACGGTCGGTGGCAAAACCAAATTATTTGTTTGTATATATTTGGGGCAGGAAGCATGCTGTCTCTGTTCAGGAAGAATTAGTAGCGCATGGTCAGAAATCAATGGTCAGCTAGTTTGCTATCAGTAGCATTGATTACAATCTATCTACTGCATCTATCTTATTTACATGCCTGGAGTTGTTCTATATGTTCCTAAATATTGCAGTTATCACGGTGGCAGGGTTATGTGATCATGGGGAGAAAGGAGCCTCTGTGGCTTCCGCTTAATTACCTTTGTGACATGCAGCTTCCTGTGCCATCCAAACCTGGCAAGGTGTGCAGAAGATGGAGGTGTGCAACCTGGCAAGGTGTGCACCCCAGAGTCCCCAAGAAGTCATGAGGTCTGTGGAGGTTTTGAAGGCACCTCTGCTGCAACCTTGCTGGCCTTGTATGTCTTAGGAGGCCATGTGTCATGCAGCTTGCCGGGCACATGTGTGTGCTGGAAGAAGAAGCTATTGCAGCTTTGCTTCCCAAAGATGTTCAAACCTGCATGGGGGTGTGGAATCAAAGGTAGAAGCAGGCTGCTTTAGGCCTCTCTCTGGCATTCTTACCTCCAGAGGAATCTGTCTGGGAGTGGGAATGCATCAGGCTCCCTGGGCACCAGGAATTGAGCCTCAAGCTCTGTGCAGGCTCTCTAGCAGCTCTTCAGTGCTGTCACCGCCAGCTGCACTGGGCAGAAGAGAGGCTGGTCACCAGGAATGGCCCCGGCACAACTGCTCGTGGCACCCTCTTCGGTGTCCTGCAGCTGTTCCCCTTGGGGAAGGTTGCTGCTGAACACTTTAACATGGCACACGCCTTTCCATTTGACTAGGATTTTCAAATGAAGTGTCATAATGAGCATCCCTAAATCAAGAAAATGACTCATCATCACTTTGGAGTCTTCATATTTGCAACAACATCCTGCCCAGAGCAAGGGCTGAAGTGATCATGGCAAGCCAGAAAAACATACCAGGTCAACTCTTCATACTCGGAGCAAAAATGTAAATCTCCAGGCACAAGACTGATTCTGTCATTGTTCCATTGCAATGGAATCTGGCCATTGTTCCTGGCCATTCCTCTCGAGGGAACTCCCAACATGGCATACTTTTACAGGCAGGAAATAGCTCTTTTTCCTCTGGGACATCACACCCAATAAGTGCTCCAAGGACCTCTTGAAATTGTGGTGACTTTCCTTGGTAGCTCTAAACAGCTGCTTCCTTTCTGTCTCCCTACACATTCTTGTTGGCACTGAGGAATCTGAAATGTATTTTTCCCATCTTGTTTTTCCTCCTGTTGAGGGTTGGTTCAAGCAAGGGGTCCCTGCACTGCTAAAAACATCACACCAAAACGCACCCTAAATGGGCTTCTGTACTGCCAAAGATATCCCTCTAAACTACTCCAAATATTTGTGTATTTGCATCATGAATTTGGGCACAGATTTCTCTAGGCAGCTTTTTGTTTAATATGCAAAGTACAGTATGTGGAAGTATTAGAATCCACTGTATTCGTATCTCCATCAAACTTGTGCAATACTTTGCAGAGTGTATGCAGCCCAATTTTTCAGTCACTAATTAAATATTGTGCCTAGTTTCTAGTTCTGAAATTCAGTATGAAGATATTGATCTGATCTGGGGCTTGCAGGCATTCCTGTAAAAACACACGTTCTCACAATGCAACTGTAAATATAAGTATGCAGACATAGGCTATAAAACCAAAACCTCTATTGACATTTGCAGAGTGCTATCGACTAGAGATTTGATTGACCAGTATACAGCTTAAAAACCTCACTAATTGCTTTGTTGATTTCAAACACCATAATAAAACTTTAAAATGTTTCCAGGCATTCCACAATATGGTCTGAAGGTTTGCAGAAAGAGAGTGAAGCCATGAGCATAGCCTTAATGCAGAACGCTCTCTCACTTAAAAAAAAAAAAAAAAATCCCAAAAGTGAATTGGTCCAACAGTTCACTAAAGCACAAGCACCTGAGAATAGCAGCACCTTTGATGAAGTCTTCTGCATTTGTACATGATCCAGCATTTATGACATTAGAATTTGTACAACATTATAGCTGGCACATCAAATGGGGAAGCGGTTAGCAAGCTTCCTCATAATCAGTCTGACAAGGTTTCCTTTTTGCAACAGCAAAGTCAAAAGATTCACTTTGAAGGGAGAGGAATCGATACGGAAGGCAAGCATACACTGATGTGCAGACAGAAGAGCACTACGGGGAACTCCCCAGTGGAAAGAAAATGTGGGACAACATTTAGAGCTTGCTTTTCAAAAGCTCTGTACATACAACTGTGCATACAAATAGTAATACATCGAGGTGTTCTGATGAGGCTGTGTGTTTTGAACATGCAACTCCGGTGGTTTCACAGGCGCGTTCCCAAGCAGACAATGCAGCAGTACTTCAGATGTTTACACAACAGCATGGTGGGCGCACTGAAGGAAACATGCTCACACATTGGGCATGCAAGCCCAGGCACATGGTTCAGCGCATTGCCTCTTGCAGGCTTAGCATAAAAGGCCTTCCCACTCAGCTGAGGCTTGTTCAAAACATACTTCAGTGAAATATTTGGGTAGTTGTGACGCAAGCAATGAGGTGCACGCTTGCATATCTTTATGTGTTTATTGATCTTACCTCAGCAAGTCAGAAGAGGGTACTGTTAAAATGATTTTATTAAGACACACAAACTACCAGGAAGTTTTCTGTAACCAGTCCCATTTAAATGAATGGAAACTCTACAGGACGCAGCAGAATTTCAGTGGAGCTTCAGCAGGAACACATTCACCCTAATGGAGTTGGTTAGATATCTTTGTTTGCTGCTAAAACAGATAGAAGCTAATATTTGACAACCCTAAAAAGAGAGAAACTCCCGTACTTCAGAGTCTCTTTATCACCCAGCTTCATTCTGAAATCTAAACCAATAAAATAAGGCCAGTTATTCTCATATTTGTATTCACTGAGATCACATTTCTAGATGCCAGACTAAACAATGCATACGAAAGGCTCTTTGTGGAGCCATTTGTAAAGGATGAATGGAAAAGTATATGTTCCAGTTCCATTGATGTGGTTGCATAGCACAGTGGGCCAGGGTTTCTCTCTTGCGCACCTGATTACTTGCATCGCAAGCAAGAGCAACTAAACAAATGGAAGACTGGTTTGTTCTGTGTGACGTGTGTATCCAGACCTTTGATTTGTCTCTCTCTGACAAGCCAGAGAAATAAACCATGGTTCATTCTGAGGTTATATCTCGGGCTTGTTGAGGAGTCCATGTTTGGGTTTGTATTTCATGGTAAACAAAGCACGAATCGCAGTTTTGTAATTTTTGACTGTCGAATGAGAGCTGATAGAGATCCAACACACTTTCAATATTTTTTTTAAATCCAAAGCAAGATGGATTAGAACAAGTTCATTTATATTCTCTGTGTCTGTATGGTTGGTATAATTTAGTCACTATAACGCTTTAGTATCTGAAGGAAATGAACAAATCCCGTTGCGATGTACACATGTAGAATGATTTTATTTTCATTGTTCTTTGAAAAAAGAAGCAATCAGTTTGGATCTTTCATCAGTTGTGACAAAGAGGCATATTTTAGTGCTTCTGCTTGTTCTTGCTCAATCTCTCTGGCTCCGTATCAGTTCACAGTTATAAGTGAAGCACATGTGATATCAGCCAATCAGACAAGAAATATGCCATGTGTTGTGATGCATAGGGGGAGAAAGAGCATATTTCCCATGTCGCAGTCCCAAGATGTATAAAAAGGTGAGAATACTTAAAAATATTGTAAGCTTAGAAAACTTTTATCCGCATTTCTAAAACTGGATGCATAACCTGATGAACAAATTGCAAATTGAGATGGGTTGCATAAATAGACATGCCCGCACGTAAGCATGTGTGTGTTGTCCCTTCCCCCATCCTTACATGCTACACAGGTGTGGGGTCAGGGAAGGATGCCTCACAGTGATCACAGTGCTATAGGACTTTTGCTCTTTGGAAGAATCATAGCTACCTCAGGATACATGTTTTGCACGCTCATTTCAGGTTATTGTCCCTCATTCCCAATATTAAGCACGCTGTTCTATTCACTATTATACTGTTTTGTTTTTGTTTTTCTTGGTTATGTTGAGATCCTGAAAAGCCTCACCTAAGCTAGCTTTGGACAAACTATTCTATTTCTGGTCTGTGCCACTCACTCTTGCTTGAGTTCATTCATGAAGTCCATTCAGCACAGCTCTGCTAGAGGTGGCTTGGGTTCGGAATCTGCGTACTTTGGGTGTAAATTCGTCAGCAGTTGCTTAGCAACCATGTCTTGTTCCGGCTAAAGATTTGTTAGGACATTGGGTAGGAAAACATCTCGTGCTTCTAGTTCTTTGTCTCCCAGGAATCAGAGCAAGATATTATGAGCCTCCCCACTTCCTGGCATGCCAAGATCTTCCTGGGCCAGATCTACTCAGGTCTGCCTTCTCTTTGGTGGAAAGGACACTAGAGACTAAAATTCCTGTTCTTCTTTGTTCTTCCCTCCTTGCTTTCTCTCTAATTAATGTTTGTTTTTATCCACATTTCCACTGTATGCACAAACCGGGTCTGTCTCCCACTCCCTCCCTCCCAGACCACTCAATTTCTGTGTCCCCAACTGCTTCCTTTTTTCCCCTGCAGGGGCAGTGCTTGCGCTAGCCGCCTCTCCTTGGCTGGGTTTGAGCAGGATGCAGCATTTCCCCAACTCCTGCAGCAACCCGTTCACTCGCAACATTATGGAGAGAGAGCTGTGTCAGAAGGCTGCATGTGGCCCTCCTGGGCTATTCACCTGTGACCAGGAATGCCTAGTCAACTTGCCTGGCCAAAGCATCAATCCAGTTGGCACTTAGCTAGGCTAAGGTGGGGGTAAGGCACTCAGCCACTGTGCGATAACGGTTTCACCTAACATTTGGTACAATGTGCATCCAGATGTGCATCCATACTTGAATAACAAACAGGAAACAGTTGCGTCTCTTTCCCCTCACATGAATAGGTTTGAACTGGTCAAAATCTGCATCTGCTTTTCCATCCCATTCCTGCGAAAGCACTTGGGCAATTGGCCCGATAAGGACTCAGAGGCGCTCGCCGTGCCACTGCCCGCCATCGTGGCTGGTGTTAGCTAGCTGACTTGGATCCATTTATACATGCCGCTCAAAGTGAAACTCGTGGGGCTCAGTGTGAAACCACAGCAGCAAATGAAACGACACAACATTATTTCATGTGACCCCACAGTGCAAAGCAGGCAAGTTTCACATGACTTAGCAACATGAACGCTGAAACACCACCCTGGGCACACTGCGCCGGCCCCCCGTGGGTGACAGCAGCTGCAGGCAGCCCTTGTGCTTCCAGCTGTACAGTGTAAGGAGGCCGTTCTCCAGTAGAAGGGGGCCCATCTGACCCTGGAAGAGCTTCCAGGAAGGTAGGTGTCCTGCAGACGAGCTGCACCTGTTGCTTGGCCAGTTGCCAGGATTCTTCAATACGTCTCCACTGCAGGCACTGGGAGATAAGCAGAATCGCAGTGCTTGGTGGCCATGGTGCTTCTATACTGCCTCCTGGACCAGAGCATGCATGCTTCAGAATGCACACGATTGCACAGCAGAGCGCGGCTGCCTTCATCCCCTCGTGTGGGTTCCCAGGACACCCATAGCTACTGTGGGGGAAAGGATGCCGCACTCCATGGGCTGGGTTTTCCCAACAGGCAGATGTGTTGGGTGGCAGCTGCCATCCTCTTCAGGCGGCATGGGTGGGCAGAGATGGGAGCACCCACTAGGGCTAGAGCCTGAACTCTGGGAGGCCACCCCCCCCCCCACTATCCAAATGCACTTTCTGAGGTCAAGGTACAGGAGCCCAGATCAGTTGCTTTTCACTGACATAGAAACATAGAAAGAAAGCAAGTCAGAAGGCCATCTGGGCCATCTAGTCTGACTTCTGGCTCCAGCCGGCTCTGCACATGTAATACCCAAAATGTGGCTCCCTAATCTTTTCTTGAACACTCACACCATTTCCTGTGGGAGCCTATTCCTTATTCTAGGGGTTCCTAACCATCAGGATGTACTTCCTGACATCCAACCTGAAAGCCAGCTCCTTGAGCTTTACCCCATTGGACTGTGTCCTTTCCTCCAGCACAGGGGAGAACAGGGCATGGCCCTTTCCCATGTGAGACCCATTCACACACCTACATGGCACTATAAGATCGCCTCTGAGACTCCTCTTCTCCAGGCTAAAAAGACCCAGCAGCTTCAATCTCATCTCATAAGTTGTCCCCCCAAATCTGGCTACCTTCCTTGAGACTCTGCACTGAACTGATTCTATCCTAGCTATGCCTCTCTTATAATGTGGAGCCCAGAACTGATTACCGTACTCCAGTTGTGGGCGCACCAGAGTCTTATAGAGTGGTACTAACACCTCTCAATCTGGAAGCCATGCCTCTTACTGTACATCCAAGGACGATGTTTACCCTCTTAACCGCCACATCACACTGCTGGCTCATGTTTAGCCTGCTGTCCACAAGCACCCTACACCCCCTTCACAGGTGCCACTCCGCAGTCTCTTGTCCCCCATCCTGTACCCACGGCACCACTTATTCCTGATTCCCAAGAGCAAGACCTTGCGCTTATCTGTCCTGAACACCATGTACCTCAGCTCCTGCTGTACCACACATCTTTCTATTTGAGGTTTTTTGGTTCTTTTCCTGAATTCTTATGCCCTTGTCCTCTCCCCTTCCTACAAATTATGGTGTTCTTTGGAAGCAGGATCCTTTAAAGACACACAGACAGAGGTGCCATAATTTTTTTTTGTTGGTCTTTGCCCTGTGAACCTGAGACTCAAATCTTTTTGGTACCCAGGACTGCACCTAGGGTTGGGTGAGGGAACAAGCAAGGATCAGGCTCTAGTCTGATCCAGCAGGGCTCTTCTGATGCCTTTGCCCCTTCTCCACTTGTGTTGATCATTTTGAGAGCATGTTGGTGCTAATGGGAGGTTTCTTCCTGATGTGAATAGCAAGGAGCCGATTTTTAACAGGATCACAGCTGGCATGGAAGAGTTAACTCTAACCCTGGCCTACTGTGATCCCAATACTTATCTGCTGCCCCCCTCCCCATCCTGGGTGAGAGCAACTAATTATGCAAATCCCAGTTGATTTTTTTTTTAATGTACCTTTGTAGTGCAGGAAGGATGCTGTCCGGCTTGACCAGAGAGTTCTTCTGAGAGCATATAAATTCTGTCCCTTCCACAGTACGCCCTCCACTCCTCGTTTTGTGATAAGCAGTCTAGAGAATGGGCTTTCAAACCACCTGGATCAAAATTTATATTTTCCTTGTTCATGCTGCGCGTTGTTTCTTTTCGGCCTCCTCCTCCAAATTAGGACCTGCAAATCTGGTTAATGTAGCATATAATGCACAAAACGACCCACCCCACGTGCCCAACTGCTCGGAATGAATCTGTGGGCGCAATTTCCTGCCCCTTCAGCCGCACATTGTCCTCAGTCAATTGCCATCACTGGGTGACACACAGAAATGCGGGGCCAGAACTTGCACCGGAGTTTGAGTACCATGAAAGAAGAGCAAATTGTTCGCTGCTTAACTGTTATTGCTGAATTTCCTTTGCCAAGGTGGGGATTTCTGCCATGAACATCAAAATAACTTGACCTCCTAAAGGTGCATCTAGACTGGGGCAGATGGGAGGTGCCATTGGCTGCTTTGCCTCCGGCAGTGGGCCAGCCCTGAATCCCGTGCACACCTGCTTCTGCGTAAACATGCAGAAGATTGCACTATGCGCCAGCTAGCGAAGTACAAATCCATGACTCTCCTTCCCATGTCAAGAATTTGTGTTCAGCGGCTAACCCTCGCCTTTTATATTTCTTTTCTTTTCTTTTCTTTTCTTTTCTTTTCTTTTCTTTTCTTTTCTTTCATGCGTTCCATGTTTATTTATTTATTATTTATTTATTCCTCTTTCTCCCACGTGAAGTCTTTCAAGATGCATTCCACCGAATGCAGATGCTGTCTTAAAAAAAGAAAAGAACAGAACCCTCACAAAGGCGCACCGCAGTTGCATGATTCTCCTTTCCGGTTTGCAGCAAGTGTTGTGGCTGTTGTTTCAGTTCTCCTTCTGCCCTCATGTTTGCAATAAAATGGGATAAATAAGTGATAATGAAAATCAGCTCAGAGCTAGAGAGAACAAGAGACAAGTTCTGGCATCTTACGCATGTTGTTTCAGAATGTTAACTGAATAAGCCTCCAAGTATGCAGAGTCTGATTAAATTGCCAGAGCAGTAAATCCTGACTCCCATTGGCCTTAACACTCGTTGCACAAAAGAGACATTGTTAGGCTGCGTGAAGAGACCCGAGGTTGCATACAAAGGTCAGAGTGACACCGCTGCACGCCTGAGTGTTGTTTTGCATTTGCTGATAAACAAGGTTAGGCTCTCACAGCTTTGACAAAGAGACTATTACATTTCTCTCTCTCTCTCTCTCTCTCTCTCTCTCCCCCCCCCCCGCCACCTTTGCCAAGCATCAACGACCAGATTTTTTTTCAAGGATCTTATTGGAAGGATTAATTGCACTTGAATACAAGGCGTTATCAGGGTTGGTTATCCTACCAGTTAGCCATCAGGAGTGACAGAAGGGTGGCCAACTCAAGCCAAACTGAGGTGTGTGTGTTTGAAATCCTTCCCCTTTCACCATTATTCTCCAGTCTGCAAAAGCCGGTCAAGAGAGTGCTTCAGCTTCAGTGCATGCTTTGATGGTGGAGGGGGAAATTCACCAGAGGTAGCCAAGGGAGAGGCACGAAGCCAAGCCAGGCTTGTCTTGCACAATTCTCATCTCAAGGTTCCTGAATGTTTGAAGACAAAAATGAAGAAGGGAACGATCCGACACTGCTGGGAGTTTGCTGCACCTGGCAACCCTGCCCCTGTTCTCCAAAGATCAGCCCCAGCACAGTGCAAGTAGCTTTGTTGCAACTGAAAATTTATCAGGAATCATCCTGTCATTGGCTGGAGTCCATATCATTAGATGCATACACACATGACTCCCATGAATTGCTTTTCGGCGCCAGGCGAAGACCTTTTTATTTAAAAGTTATTTTAATGGTTAATTTATTATTATTGTATTTATAGATTTTAATATATAGCCGAGATTATACCAGTTTTTAAATTATTGATTGTATTTTTATGTCTGTTGTGAGCCACCCCAAGGCTTTGTTGCGATGGGGGTGGCATAGAAATGTTTTAGATAAATAAATAAGAATGTAAAACATAGGAAAAGCCATGCCGGCTCAGACCAAGGGTCCATCTAGTCCAGCACTTTGTACACATGGTGGTAAACCAGCTGCCAGCAGGGTCACTCGAGCAGGATGGGTGCAAGACAGGGGATGGGGTATGAGGCGAGACTGAGGGAACTGGGTCTCTTCAGCCTGGAGAAGAGGAGACTCAGAGGGGATATGTTGGCAACATACAGGTATGTGAGGGGGTGTCACATGGAGATGGGGAGAGGCCTGTTCTCCCCTGAAGAGGAAGGCAGGACGCGCTCCAATGGAGCAAAGCTCAGGGAGCCAAGGTTCAATTTGGATGCCAGGAAGCACTTCCTGACAGTCAGGACCCCGAGGGCGTGGAATGGGCTCCCACGGGAGGTCGTTGAGGCCCCATCGGTGAGGGTGTTCAAGGACAGGCTGGACATGCACATGGTGGGCATGTCGTGAGCACAGCCAGCTGGTGCCGGAGGTCAGACTAGATGGCCCAGGAGGCCCCTTCTGACTCGCTCTGTTTCTATGTTTCTATGTTTCTAAGACCACTGCCTGCCAGAGCTCCTCAGCAACTGATGTAGGTAGGCATGCCACCTCTGGTAGGGAGGGAGAACATAGCCAGAAAGGCTACTAGCCACTGATAGCCGCCTCCTTCGTGAATCTGTCCAAACTGGTGGCCATCACCACTTCCTATGGCAGTGAATTCCATTGTTTGTATGTTGTGTGAGGAGCTGCTGCCTCTTGTCTGTCCTGAACCTTCTCCCAGTTAGCCCTGTGGGATATCCCCAGATTCAAGTGTTATGGGAGGAGTTATAAAAAGTCTCACTCTCTCCTTGCATTATTTTAAACACCTCTATCATGTCTCCCTTACTTCTGTTTTTTCTAAGCTGAACAGTTCCTTCTAAGCTGTTGCAGCCACTCCTCACAGGGGAGATGTTCCAACCCCCTGATCATTTTAATTGGCCTTCTCAGTAATTTTTCTAATTCAATAATGCCCTCATTCAGATAAGGTGACCAGAACTGGACACAATATTCTAAGTCTGGTTGTACCAAGGATTTGCATAAGTGGAATAAGATTTTGGCAGGTCTATTTTTCTCTTCCGTTCCTTATTATGCCTAGCATGGATTTTAATTTTTTCACAGCAGCTGTGCAATGGACTGATGGTTTCTTGAGCTGTCTTCTTGTTCAGTCACTGCAAGCTCCAATCCCATCAGCATATACTTGTAGTTGGAATAATTTTGCCCTTACATGCATTACTTTACACTTAATTACATTAAAATGCATTTGCCATTGTGATGCCCATTGTCACATCTTGGTGAGATCCTTTTGGAGCTCTTCACAGTCCCAGATGGTTTTGACCGTACTAACTAGTTTGGTGTCATCAACCAGCTGCTCCACTGCTTAATCCCAATTCTAGATGGTTTATGAATAGTTTTTAAAGAATTTGTCCTAATACAGAACCCTGCAGGACTCCACTGATTACATCTCTTCACTGGAAGAAGTTGTCATGTATTCCCACCCTCTGTATTCTGTTCTTTAACCAATAAGAGGATCGCTCCTTTTATTCTGTGACTACTAAGTTTGCTCAGGAACCATTGGTGAGGAACTATATCAAAAGCCTTTTGGAAGTCCTAGTGAACAATGCCTGCTGGACTCTCAAAGAACTCTCTCTAAATTAGTGAGACAAGACCACTACTCCCCTCTGTAGAAGACAATGACCTTTTCTTATCAAGGCTTTTCCTGTATGTGCTTACAGATTTCATCTTCAATGATGCTGTCAAGCAGTTTACCAAAAACAGATGTTAAGCTAACTGGCCTAGAATTTCCTGGATCTCCTCTGGATTCCTTTAAAAAATGGTGCTACATTGTCCAATGGTCCAACTGCATCTTTAGTGACTTTCCTACTTTTGATATATTTAATGGATTCTTTATTGCTGGCCTTCATCTTGTTAGCAATAAGTTCTTCAGACTGCTTGTTTCTCTTATTTCTGCTTGCATCTCCTTCATGCAACCTTGTGGTCCCTTCTCTTCTTTTCATTTGGGCAAGACTTCCATTTCCTGAAGGAAGCTTTTTCTTCCTTAATGGCCCTGTTCCCTTGATCCTACCTATTAACCACGCTGGTGATTTCCTGAACTTTGTGCTGCCTTTCCTCGCTCGTAATATGCATATGATCTGAGCTTATACTATACTGTTTTTGAGTAATCTCCAAGCATTTGAAGTGAATCTATCTTCTCGGTTGTCTTCTTCAGCTTCAGCTGGAACCAGTTCCCTTAATTTTGGGAAGTTTCCACTTTTGAAGTCAAATGCAGCTGTGTCCTGCCTATTTGAGAATCTTCCTACTGACTGTATGTTCAGTCTGATTCGCACATGGTGCCTGCTGCCTAATGATTCAGCAAGATGTACGATGTCTGGATCAATTGCCCCTAGGACTACATCCAGGATTGCCTCCCCTCTGGTTGGTTCCACAACTAACTCTTCCAGGGCACAATCATTTAAGACATCAAGAAATGTAACCTCTCTGTCAGAGCTGAAATGTAAGTTTATCCAGTGTGAGTACTTGAAGTCACCCATCATTACAGTACTGCCTTTGTTGGTGCCCTTTGTTGATGGTTTTATCTCCTATCTCACGATCCAACTCGATTTCCCAACTCATGCATGAGTGCCTTGGTGAAATCTACATGTCCTGTGAGCACATTGCCAGCTTCTTCCATTTTTATCATTCTAACAACAGGACACAAAGGGAGCAGCTCAAAAGTCAGGGGCTTAGACCTTCCCTCCACACTCCCCCTGCAATTCAAGCACTGCCTTACACAGGTCCAATCGCTGCCTGTAGGATCGGGCACTTAAGTCAATCATAAGCGGCAGCTGAAATTTTAAACCAGATTATGTACAGTAATTGCAACGTTTGCTTCCAAGGAATGTTGGGATTGCTGCTTCACTTTTTACTTGTTAACAATGGCAGTGCTTCAGTTTCCGGGATTCCGAGGACAAAAGCTGGGAGGTGAACATGCTGAAAACGGCCTTGAAGTCTCTGCCTTAAATCTCCCCATAGCCTTCCTCCCATTCATTAAAAGCCATTCAGGTTTCAAAGCAGTAACACTTTGATGAATCTCCAAGGGAAGATAGGCCCACCAAAAATTAGCCCTCTTGGAGCATTTGCTTTCACCTGGATGCCATTGCAAAGGGCCTCTGCAGAGTGACTGCGTGCTGCAGGGAGCTTGTGTGTGTGTGCAGACGCTGTGAGAACTGCCCTCACCGGCTCCATTTCCAACCTGCACACATTCAAGATCCCGTCGGCACAGGAGACTTCTATTGTGTGGAAGCGGAAGGCACCATTCTCTTGAAGAACCCCTCAGTGCATAATGGAACGGTACCTTTTGGACCTTAAATACCTGGTCCTCCAGGGATGGGCCCAGTAGAAACATTTCCACTCTCCCCCAACCCCAGTGCAATTTTTTTATACTTGGTGATCTTCTGGAAAAGGTTTAAGAAGTTCTTTCAGCCTCAGGGCTAAATGCCTCTGGAGAAGATCTCAGGGGCCGCATCCCAGTGGCAGGTTGGGCTATGCTACGTTAGCTTAGAAGCAGGGCCCAAAACATCTGCCTTTATTAGCTTTTAAGCTCTTATTGCTAGGAATGACGCGTCTGGAGCATCATTCCAGCCTTTCAAAATGGTTGGAGGGTTAGGCAGTGTTCGGGGGAAATGGGTTGAGAGCAGGGGAGGGAAGTGTGCTGCCTGGGGTCTTCTGGAAGTGAATTCAGACCAGAAGCAGGAGGCCGAACTTGGCCTTCAGGCAGGTGTGAAGTTCACCCTTTAAGCTGGGTCCTCTTTGCTGGTCACGAGGATGAGGAACTTGATGGGACACTTGATGGGAAGAGGCAGTCTTTTGCATTTTGGGGCCTCAGTAGCATCTGTTTAGGTCTTTCTAGGTCAAACCTATTGGATTGATGTAGGACTATCATGGGGGATAGGGAAATGAACCTCTGCGGGAAACGCTGAACTCATTTTTTCTGACTGAGCATGCTGTGGCAAAGGAGGAATTTAAAACATTTATTTGAAATTAGCCCCATAAAGTTGTTTCTGTGTGAAAAATATGAGTATTTGGCTATAAGGGCTATTTCCAAGTGGAAATCCAAGGAAATAGTAGGGTACTGAGGGAGGAGGTGTGGCGGGGGGGGAAGGGGGGGAGAGAGAGAGAGAGGCCTCTGCAAGGCCATAAATCAATTCTTGAGTGATAGTATATTAAATGATAACCTTGTCATATTTAATGTCACACCAGAAGGATCTATTGAGGCATTGTTCCTTCCACAGTATCCGTGCAGGTGAATTAACTGAGTGAGTTGGAACTTTGGAGCTGCAGAAGCTGGAGGGAGTAGACCAACTAAGCGTTACGCCATAAAATCACACTTGCTTGGTCTTCCGCCAGCAGCCCGGCTTGCTTACCTTTGGGTCAAGTTCTGCAAACACCGTTCTTGTTCTGAGTTCATTCTTTGGCAATAATCAGCACGCTCTTGTCCTGTCATCAGAAGGACTAGAAAGGGTCCGGATGGCCATTTTGCCCCTTGCACACCCACCGTTTTGAGCATACTGGCTCAGATGCTTGGAAACTCAGGAAGATGTGAGCGCTGTGTGTTTGTAAGCTCTCATCCTGCATTTCAACTCTGATTAATTGTGCATCTTCTTAATCCAGGTTCAGAAAACTTGCACAGATGCAGTCAATTTGGGAGACAGTTTCATCGGGTCTTTCTTTTGGCTCACACTTTCTGGGCTAATTAGGTGTGATGTTAACCACCTGGTTAGATTGCTTGGCATGCGGGCACAGAGGAGACTGACATGGACAGGGACCTGGGGCTGGGGATTAACCCTTTCTTTGGACAGGAGTAGGGAGAGGGATGTAGGATTTGTAACCTTTCCCTTAAAAACACCGGGGAGAGCCTTTATAACCATTTCTCTTGGGACAGGGAAAGGGAGAGTTTTTAACAGTGGAGGGTGCTTTTTAGCACTCTGCCTCAGTGTATGGTCCCAGGGCAAACTGCCTTGCTGGGGGCGAATACGAGCTTCAGGACAGGAGAAGTATCATCCTGACCACAGCAGGGAAGAGGAATGAAAGGGTTATTTAAAACCTGCCCCGTCCCTTATTCCCAAACCACATTATTCCTCAGCAGCTGGTATTCCGGGGGGAAATTTTCACTTGCCGGTGCCAATTGCCAGATCCTTTCTGAATCCCACATAGGACATTCCTGAAAAGGTGTGGGGTAGTAGATAGGGATTAGCTTTCAGGTCCCTGCACAGTCCTTTGTGCTGAGCGACCTTGGGCTATAGCACAGCTCAGCCTGTTCTGCAGAGATGCTCTGCCCTGGGAAGAAGCCTCTTCTCTTGTCAGCAGCGTGGAGCATGGCCTTTTTGGTGCTGGCAACAAGTGATGCCTGCCTCTTGTGTGCTTGAAGGCAGGGGGCCTGGAAACATCTTCTCACCCGCTCCATGGTCTAGGCCAGAGTGAGAGGCAGATGAATAGTGAAGAGGAGGAGAGAATCTGGGGCTGCCTCTGGCAGATGTCCAGCTGCCACAGGTGGGATCAGGGGCTTCCCTTGACAGCTGCCCTGATCCCAAGCTGCAATTGCAAGAGCTGATCTTGAAGGGAACAGCTGCATCGCTCCAGGCTGGCACACTGGAGCTAGGCTCCGCTGGGCAACTGGCCCTGCTCAGGGAAAACCAGAAGCGAGCTTCTAAGCATGGTTGCTTTATTGGAATTCCAGATGGTGCAAGGTTTCTGCTCACACTCGTCACCATCTGAAGAGCCCTGCTGCTGGGCTTCCTGCTCAACGGAAGGGGTAACGACAGGGACCTCGTGCAGGCAGAGGCAGCCCAATGCTGCTGCCATGCATGGTAGCGCCCGGCTCCGCAGAGGGGATGTGTAGGGCCTCCCATGTCACACGCCTCTTGTACTCTGCATGATCCGGGCTGCTATCTCTCCAGTAGCCATTATCATGAGGTTATTGTGGGGATAAAGGAGAGGGGAGGAAATTGCTGCGCTGTTGGGAGGAAGCCCAGGGTGAAATTCTAACACAGATTAATAAATAACATTGGCTGGGTGTCCCTGTTGCAGCACTTTCGCCACCTATACTCAGGTAAGGCAACTTGGGGTACAAAAAAAGGCCTACGACGGCCAGCATTTTGGTCATGCTGTCTAAATATGCATATGGAATTATAGTGCATATACTTGCGTACAGAAAATTGAGCCCTGAAGTGCTGTGAGAAGGCCATCCTCAGGCTTCTTGTGCTGGAATTCTTTTAATTTATGTTCACGCGAGTAAAAGCTCTTGTTGCTTCATGCCTTTTACTCTAGGTTAACACCATGACACCCATTCTTGCAGAAGAATCAGTCAAGAACGTCCTTTTAATTCTAATAAACATCACTGTTGCGGGAATAAAGGGTACCTTAAGTTCCAAAGTATTAAGGAACGAACAAGTATGATGATGTCTACTCTGTGTATACACACACGTGTGTGCATACACACTTCCCTTAAATACTCCTCCTCCTTCTAAACCTAATTTATTTGGGCTTTATTGCATTCTTTTGTGTTTCGAGCTTGCACAGGGTGGCGTTCGCTAGAGCATTCTACTAAATAAAAGGAAGCCCACCAGTGGCTTTAATTGGGGGCAGTCCTGGGCCTTTCAGGCTTACAAGTCGTGACTGCGCACCCCTTCCCACCAGCTGAATGAAGTTTTGCAGTTACACTCATTTATTTAGCTATTTGATTTGAACCCTGGCCTTTCTCCCATACAATGGCACTCAAGCCAGCTTTCCAGAACAATTAAAATGGATCAAAACAATACAAAACCTAACAGTTACAGAATTTTTTAAAACTTCTTTTTGTGGAAAGGAGATGGTGGAGAAGTGAAGCAAATACAAGCCCCCTCAATCCAAAATTCAGTTTTTGGTGTGCTTGTGGTACTTCAGTGTCAGTGTGACTGAAAGGGAAAGTGTGGACGCCAAAAAAACAGCTCCCATGCTTTTATTGCGCAGATACTCTCAAATCCAAGATTTAAAACAGATGAAGGAAGAGCTGAATCAGGGTTCTGCTTTCAAGGCTGAGCCAAATTTTAGGCTGTTTGGCATCAGTGGAGCTGTTTCTATAGCTTTAGTTCTGGACCAGGATGGGTTCTTTCAGTGCTGGCAGGGAGGGCCAGCTTCCCAGCAGGCTGCTTTGCCACTGGGCCCCTGGCCATTGGAAGCCTCTTCTCTGCGCATCCCTTCCTTGCACAGCTCTTGTCATTTTAGAGCTGTGATGAGAAGCAGGATCGTTAATTGGAGAGGCTGACTGGTGGCTTGGGTACCATTCACAGTGTTGGCTTGGGCTGGTGGAAGCACCTTTCCATTCCGGTGTTAAACAAATACTTGTAATTAAGTTGCAAAGGTCTAATAAGAATACGAATAACAACCCACACACTGCATTAATCTAATAAGCTTAAGACTCTGACCTGCAGAGTCACCCTTTATAGTCTTCAGGTTCGGATAATTTATTTGGGTCGTTTCTGTTGGGAAAACAGTTTAGCAGGCCTGCCTTTTTGGTTCCATTTTGCATTTCCTCCCCTTCAAGGTAAATGGGATTAGTAAACATCTGCTTCTTTTGAATATTTACAAACTTCACAATCAAGATTTAACAATGCCAACAACATTAGGAGCATAAATGCTTATAAATATTCACAGGCGTATAAATATAGCGCCGAGAGGCAGGGATGTACATCACGCAGGTGTTTCCAACTTCTTTGACTTCAAGCTGTTTGAATAAAGCTTGTCTTTCAAGGGGGAGGGGGCAACTTGCAATAAATTTGCTGACACAGCGTATGTTTCCCCACAAGCACCCACCCACCCAGCCTCTTCAAGCAAGTTGTAGGGCCGGACTAATCCATGTTATTAGTGATTTTGCAAATGGCCTTCTTCAAGCAAGGAGCCAGGTCTGAATTTGTCTGAATTAGAAGAAAAGCTCCCAGTCACACCAGTGGGAAGTTGTCTTCCAGTGCAAAGGGCAGGAGCACCATGCATGATCTGATCAAGACAGAGTGGCCAATGAGGAATCGCCAAAAGGGATAAGTGTCACCAAAAATGGACAATTGACATAAAACTGACATAACTTGGTTTATATGCATAGATGCAAAGATAAATATAACTGAGATACAAATACTTCTCACTTGACCAACCTGTGTGCTTTGCTTAATCTGCTGTACAGGTGCTTTTCATGGATAAGTTCAAGGGTGAACCTTTCCTTCTTTATGCTTCTTTAAATTGGACTTGGACTGGCCCACTCTGTAAACAGAGATTGTCTTCAAAACAGAGGGCAGTCCTCTGCCAGCCCTTCAAACAGAGGACTGTCCTCTGTAAAACAAACCACATGACCACTGTGCTGTCCTTTTCCCACCCTGATTTGCCCCTAGCAGGATAGAATGCACAGTTCACACACTTTGTTGTTGTTAGTCGCGAAGTCGTGTCTGACCCATCACGACCCCATGGACAACATTCCTCCAGGCCTTCCTGTCCTCCACCATCATGGATCTTACATTCCAGGTTCCTATGGAGTATAGATCTTTGCAGCATCGGACTTTCCTTTCACCTCCAGATACATCGGCAACTGAGTGTCCTTTTGGCTTTGACGCAGTCGCTTCATCCTTTCTGGCGCTACTAGTACTAGCCCTCCGCTCTTCCCCAGTAGCATATTGGACACCTTCCGACCTGAGGGGCTCATCTTCCGGTGTCATATCGTTTTGCCTTTTGGTACTGTCCGTGGGGTTTTCATGGCAAAGATACTGGAGTGGGTTGCCATTTCCTTCTCCAGTGGATCACCTTTTGTCAGAGCTCTCTGCTATGGCCTGTCCATCTTGGGTGGCCCTGCATGACACACTTATCGTGCATTTATTGTTCATTTCTCGCCCAAAGGAGTCCAAAGGAGCATGTTGATCCTTCTGTGTTCCCCTCCCAGTTTTATCCTTTCAACAGACTGAAAGGGAGCTGAGCTGAGAGCTGGCCGCTGGCCCAGGTCCGCCCAGGGAGTTCCATAGCTAAGGCGGGAGCCGAACATGTCCAGGTCTGGCAGTTCAACCATTTCAGCACGCATCTCCCTATCTGATTGTGACGGCAAGCAGCAGAACACTGACTCCACTGGGAAGCTCTGTGTTTAAGATGAAGGAATAGGAGAGTTCTGTTGTAGTGCATTTTGTGAAATGTTGCACATTCACACATGCACGTTGCAGGAACTGGGTACTGTTGATTTGAGAGAGTGATTGAAATGATCGTGGGAACTGGTACTTTCTGCAAGAGCCACAATCCTCACTCTTAGCACCAAGGAAGACTTCTGTGCGTTATTAAAACACGTGTGCACCTTCCACATCTTTATTCACAAATTACGAACTCACATATTGCATCTCCCTGAACTTGCCAAATCTGTTCCTTGGAAACATTCTGACCATTTACTGGGTTTCCTGTGAGCTGGCATGGTTGCCTTCTGACATTACTCTAAAGCAATGCTGCAGTGCCTTTAAACTTATTTGTTTGCAGCTAATTCCTTTAAAAACAACAGCAGCAGCAACAGTGACCCTCTCCTGGCTGAGTTATCTTAGAAAGGACTGGAGGGGAGGAGTAAACATCCAGGTTAAAAATGGAAATTTATAAAAATTATTTTATGTAATAATATTTGAAATTAATTCTTAGTTCCATGCAAGTGTATCCTGATGTTCTTGTTTTCCACCATTATAAACATGGCAAATGTAGAAGAAGAGCATGTTGGAGAACTTAGCTGTAATAAAATAAAGTTGGCCCCACTGGACCATGAGAAAAAAGAACCCAAAAGCCACAACTAAGTAAGCTTTCGTGTTTGTTTGTCTTTTAATGTGCTTTGAAAAATACCATATTTAGCTGATCAGAGTGGAATCTGCTATCAGAGGAAGACGATTTTCTACCCTCTTGACTTTCCCCTGAGAGTTTCATTTCCCCTAGTCACTAGATAATATTCATAAGTGAGTTTTTTACCTGGTGCACCACCTGAAGTAAACCTCCAGCTTTGCTAATGCAAGCACTGTCAAGATTCCCCATTCTTCTGCTCTGGGGTGACTCAGAACCTCAGTGTTTTGTCCAAGGTAAGCAGCTTTTCTGTTTCCAGAAATTTTATTTATTTTATTTATTTTTGGATTTATATCCTGCCTTTTTCCTACAAAGGGCTCAAGGCAGCTAACATCATTCTCCTCCTCCATCGTATCTCCACAACAACAGCCCTGTGAGGTAGGTTGGGCTGAGAGTCTGTGACTGGCCCAAAGCCACCCAGTTGGCTCCATGACCGAGCGGGGACTCAAACCCAGGTTGTCTGAGTCCCAGTCCCAGCTCTTAACCACTACGCCACACTGGCTCTCAGCCATTGTTCTCTGTTCCAGAATGCATTGCTGGGTATAATCTGAGATCTACAACACCCATTTATAACTAATTTCCATTTTGAGAGTGTACCTAAAACCTCAGACTGTATGGCCTCAGTCAGGGCACCTTTTTGGACTTCTCAACTTCTTGTTCCATCTCCTACTTCTCTGATAAAGATTCTCGGAGAAAGTTTCTGGTGAACTTGAAACCTGCACACTTTTGCAGATTTTTGGTTGCCCTAATAAGGTATAATATCACCAATAACTGCTTGTATATTTAAAAACAATCTCTTCAATAATGAGATTTTAGCCAAGCTAAAACTAGCCTTTCCCACATGCCAAGGGTTTTGCTTCCTGCAGGTGAGGGACTTTCAAACTTGTCATCTTTCTTGGCATGCCTGTGTTTTAGACGCAGCATACCAAAATGTGGCACGGGAGAAATAATTGATACTTTAAATAGTCATGCTGATAAGAACTGAAAATATGCATTGTTTTTAAGGGGAAAAAAGGGGATCTCTTTTGCCCGGGAAGTATAACGTGTTCCCCAAAGAACCTAGACATACTTTTAACTTTCTATTCATGATTTGTTGTTTATTGGAAAGAACATATTTTTCGAAGCCCCTGGTTGCTTTCAGGGAGCGTGCTTAATTTGATAAGGACCACAGCTTTTTGGAAGAAAAGTCCCACACTATAATTCGTGTATATACATGCCCATTGTCACATGTCTCACAGGAAAGGGCATCTCCCCTCACAGAGACCAGAGCTCCACCCAGGGCTGGCTCAAGACTTTGGGCACTGGGGACAAGGTGCTGCCCCCCCCCCACCACATTCCATATACAGAAGCCAACTGGAGATGTGGTTGCATCTCACATCAGTGCTGACAATGGGTCAGCATGCTCCGCCACAGCTGAAGGTAGCAGCCTAGCTTAGGGGATGTAGAGCAGGCCAGGTAACCCACATCTCCCTGATCCGTCACTTTGCTGCCTCTGCCATGCACCTGCTGACCAGGGCAACTGCCCCACTCTGCCAGCGCACACAGAACCACGTAAGATTCTCTGCAATGACACAACCTTGCTTCCATGCCCGGGCTTCCATTCCAGCGCCTCTCAGCACCAATCCTGCTGATATGCATGCTGACAACAGTCCGTGACCCTGCAGGACCACTGCCCCCCTCCCCCCACCAAAGGCATTCATCTTCTTGCTCAAAAATGTTAAAGTACGGCAATAAGGGGAGTAAATGGGGTGCCACGTGGCCCTATTATACAGGACAGCGGGTCTTGTCACGGCAGCAGTAGGCAAGCAAGACACTGTGATGAAAGGGAGGGGCACGCCCAGGAGCCTCTTACCAGTGGGGCTGCTGCGGGTGGGCCCTCCACGGGTTCCCAGGCCTTGCCTCCCCTGGCCTAGAGCAAGACCCTGGACGGCAGGCTGGCTTGAGCACAGGCCTTCGAGTCAGTTTTTCTTCATCTGAAATGGTATTTCTAGCGAAATTCTAGCAGTTATTGCTAAATTTGCATTTGCATTCATACCGTAGCATATGTCAGTTTGATGTGAGTTCGTTTTGTTTTGGTGCTGCATTTCCTCATTGTTGGGGATGCAGAAGCGGATGCGCGATTTACCAGCCAACTTTGGCAGATCGTCTTCTGCTTTCCAAATGCCACAATACTGGAGATTGGCCTTGCCCTTGTCAAGCAAAAGATTCCTTGCGATCTGAAGCCACGAGGTATTTTCTCAGAATTACTTAGGGATGATCCCTCATGACTTTACTCATAGAGTACCCTGAGCATGTTAATTTCAAACCCATCAATGAACTATTAATGTATTTAACCTCTCTACCACGCAGTAGGGAAAACTCTTTGGGTGATTTGCAGTTTAGGACTATGGAGCATCTAGTGAAAGCTGAAGTAGACCACCAGTTTGCTAACCCTGTTTAAGGATTCTTTAATCCTGCCTTTTGCTCATGGGGGTCAGCACAGGTAGCATTCCAGGAATGTCTGTGTTCAGTCTTTAGGGGGCAATCTGTGTATTTTCTGACATTACCTACCTGTGCTGTTCTCTGGACCTGGCACATTTTTTCTCCAAGCACATTCTTCATAGTGCCTCTCTCTGTGTGTCTCTCTCTATTCAAGTCTTTGTGGTCATTAAGGTAACCTTTGGGGAAAAAATTACTCATATTGAGATAATCCCGTGTTGTTGAGATGGTGTGGACTACCAAGCCTTGTTTATATCCCTCTGTCTGGAGTTCTGATCTCAAAGGCTCATTTAAGGTCTTTGGAAAAATAGAGTGATTATAGATAAGGACCACACAGGTATGTTTATTCAGGTGTGTACTGCTCTCCTGCTATCAACGGGCCAGATCATCATTTGAATCAGCCATAAATCAGTACATGTTGCCAGAGAAGGTGAGAGTCTTCTTCAATTCTAGATCTAAGAAAATTATCTGCTAGATTAAGAAAACTATCTGCTACATTGGTGAGTAAACGTGACAGTCCCTGGATTTCAGTGGCAGACAATCAAGGAACTGGGTACATACATGGGTACAGACTTCCATTAGAATCCCAAGAGTCTCAGCTTTCATTCTTAAATATGAACCAAACCTTCTAGCCCTCATTGTTACTGAGGCAGCTTTAAAAAAATTAAAGGGAGTTAAACAGGGCAAATAAAATGAGGGTAGCTGTTACATTACATGCTCTGCAGATGAGGATTGTGGCCAAGCCGGGGGTCCCTCTGTCACTGCTGTAAGAATCTAGCAGTTTCCCATGTGCCTCCTTGCCAGCCTGCTTAAAAATTAACAATTTAGATCATGGGGCTGCCGCCATTAAAAGCTGCAATACAGGTACAGGCTAAATTGTGGGTTACATGACTATTGCATGATGGAGATACATCTTAGGAGGGTATTGCAGAGTAATGATCCTCTGCCACCATTAAATTTATTTCTCCCCCTAAAGGGGAACTCCGTTTGTATATTCACCAATATTCTGTGTTGCTTTCTATGGAAGCATCAGACGCTGGGGGAGGGATTGGTATTTTCCCTTTGCACACAATGCCTCCTTGTCTGACCATTTCTCTATTCGCCTTTTCCATGTCTACACATTTTGCTTCTCTGAGATGCAGCAGCAGCTCCTCCTAGTTTTAGCCAAATCGCATGGGCTGGTGTCATGAGTAGGCATGGGGGGGTAAATGATGAGGTCGCACCCAAGCAGGGGACCACAGGAAGAGATGCCCAGACCTGCTCGTCCTCTTTCCCATTGTGCCTTCCTGTTCCTCTGCCCTCTGGCTGGACAATGGTGGTGCCGAGGGGCCCCTGAGGAGCAGAAGCTGCAGCTGCCTCTCGGCTTGCAAGAAAGTGATGGGAAGGAAGAGCCACAGCAGCTGGCAGGAAGGCACAAGCTGGCACAGCCTTCCAGTAACAGAATCTGTGGGAGTGTCGCAAAACGTGAGGAGAAGGCGCTCCCCTGCAGCAAACCTCTTTGCCACGTGGGCTGGTCTTGTGATGTGGCAGCATCTCCTCAGGCACATGCCAAATAGAGATCGAAGCCGCGACGTCATGAATTGAAGGCCTGGGCTGGAAAATCGTCCTCCCATGCTGCCCTCTCCCTCAGTGGCTACCGGGGGCCGTGATGACAAATAAGCCCCTTCTTGCAAAATCCAGGCCCTTGCAATGGCCGGATGCAGCCTGGCCTGATGTGACTTGATGGATGCTGCCAAGTCTGATGTTCGGAGCAGGGGCGGTTATTCTGCCAGTGTGTATCCGCCAGGTATCTCAAACCCTTCTCACGATAACTGCTATCCAATTAGCACAATATGAATGTGAGTTTATCTAATTCTACTTAACATTGTATTTATTCATGGCATTCCTGCTGCCAGGTTTTAGATTGTGGGGTGAATACTATCTTCCTGGTGAAAAATCATGTTTGCATCTTATTTGAATATTATGCTTTTCACATGAGTGAAAGCTTAAAATATGCAGGTGAAGGCTGAGTGTGCGCTGGGACCCAAGAGCCACCGGTGCTCAGGCCTGCGTGACTGTCTTGGGAGCCATGCACTTTCCATGGCAGCAAAACTCCCAATGTGCACACGTACACGCCACCTCCCTGATGCATGTCCTTCTGCTCACAGCATGGGAGTATCAGGTGGACCTGAAAGGTAATACGTAAATAAAAATTTGCCCAGTTGCTTTCTTAAGGAAAAAGAAACATCCCCACGGGTCCTACAGAATTAAATAGATTTCTCTGATTGCAGGGCATCCTGGCGTTTTGTGGTCCATTCGTGGCTCCTTGAAGCCCCCGCTTCCCCCTCATGGCTCCAGGTGTTGCCCTAGGAGATGCCATGGAAAGGCCAAGGTGTCTCTCCACTCTCTGGTTCAATCAGGGGGTGATTTGGGCCTTTTTACACTTTATTGGACCTCCCGCAGCACCTAGAAGTTTGGGGTACAGTGCAAAATATGCTCCCAGCTGGGGAGTAATGGTGGAGTGGAGAATGGGGTTCTTTGCATGAAGGGAGCATGCATCCCCCAGAATCCCATTTCTGCCCGCACAGTTGCCTTGTGCCTTGGTTTCTCGTAACAGTTGGCATGTTGACAGCTGTCAAGAAGCGGGCATATTAGCCTTTTCTGAGCAAGGTCCAGGGTGCCCTCCTGCAGCCATCTCCATGGAGACTGTGGCAGCTGAAGCTTCAGATCCCCTCTGTCATGTCGCTGCAAAGGCTCACAGTTGCCCAACTGTGCATTTTTAAAAGAATCGACTTTACAATGAGCACAAGTTTCTGCCTGCCATGGAGAACCCTGCCAAGGTGACCTGGGCACGCCAAAGGACCCGTCAGTAGCTGTCAAAATGGGGACGGTGATCTCTAGAAAAAATATAAACTACAAAATAATGTGGTAAGCCAGAAACCACTGTGGTGGTGCAGGGAGGGGGGCACTGTCCTGCTGCCCTCTTCCCTCTAGCTTCCTTGTGCTGCTTGGCCTTTTGAGTTGGCTGGGGCTGTCTAGAACTCAGGAAATGTGGCAAGGGGCGTTGCCACTCTTGCTGAGCAGCTTTCTGGCCGGGCGACTTGATCAATGTGTGATGCAGTGCATTCAGTGTTGCACCGGGACTTGGGAGATCCAGGTTCAAATCTCTACTGAGCCATTAGCTCATGGAGGGACCTTGGGCGAGTCACGAACTGTCAGCCTAACTACCTCACAGAGAGGAGGAGAACCTTGTAAGTCCCCTTGGCTTCCTTGCAAGAGATTGGTCATTCGGGTTAGGATGGCACAACAACCCTCCAGGTGTCAAGCAATCTCTCGAGCAGCCTGTGTGTTCTTAGGGTGGCTTGTTTGAGCGGGAAAAATCCAGGCCACCTGGACAGCACAACCACCAATCCTGGCTTCCTGCCCATACTGGGTTGCTGCGTCGTGTGAACCGGGTCTCTCACTCCCCCCACTAGCACCCTCGTTTCTTGGGTGAGCGGATGTCGCACAGCAGCTGTGAGATGAGCTGTGGATTATGAAGGCTTCCGTTCAAGGCTTCCTCCACTGCCAGCGGGTTTATTGTTTTATTGTATATTGGTTGTTGTTTTATTGGCTATGTTGTGTTCATTTCTTCTTGTTGTATTGATATGGTTGTATTTATATTGCATTTTTATTCTATTATGCTTTATGGTTTTGCTTATTGTTGTTATTTATTTTTATCTGTAATTTTATGATGGTGCTGTGAGCCACCCAGAGAGCCTCTGGCTGTGGGGCAGCATCCAAATGCTATCATGGAAGCCCACCAGGGAGCCCTGCTGCCAAGCCGCTCTCTCTCAGCTTCAGGCAGTGATGATTCTGATATGGGGGTTAGATTGCAACAGTAGCTCTGGAAGAGGCCAGAAGGCCATTTGGCCCAAGCCACCGCTCAGAGCAGGACTCCCAGTTAGACCATCCCTCTCAGAGGGCTGTCCAGATGCGTCTTGCCACCACCTTCCCAGGTCATGGGTTCCACTGCCATGGCACTCTCAACGGTCGGGAAGTTCTTTCTGATGTCCAGCCATAAAGTGGTTTCCTGTAACTTGAGCCTGTTACTCCATGCCCTGCACTCTGGGAAGATCAAGAAGAGATCCTGGCCTCCTTCTGTGTGTCAGCCTTTCAAGTACTTATAGAGCGCTATCATACCCCCACCCCCACCCCCCAGTCTTCTCTTCTCTGGGCTGAACATGCCCCGTTCTTCCAGTCTCTCTTTGCAGGGCTGTTTCCAGTCCCTGGATCATCCCAGTTGTTCTCCTCTGAATCCTTTCCAGCTTGTCTGCATCTTTCTTGCATGGTGGTGCCCAGAACTGGACACAGATGAGGCCTAACCAGTGCTGAGTAAGGCAGAATGGGCACTTCATGGGATTTGGGAGGGATACTTCTATTAATGCCTCCCAGAATAGCATTTGCCCTTTTTGCAGCCACATCACACTGTTGATTCATCTTCCCTTTGTGATCTACAACAATTCCAAGATTCTTCTCACTTGCAGTATTGCTGAGCCTCATATCCCCCATCTGGTAAGGATGCATTCGATTTCGTTTACCAAGGTGCAGAACTTGATATTTGTCCCTTTAGAATTTCATTCAGTTGTTTCCAACACTCCAACCTAAAAAGATCACTTTGAATTTTCTTTCTGTCTTCCAGGGTATTCACTTGCCCACCCAATTTTGTATCAGCTGCAAATGCCTGTAAAGCGGTGTGAGCTCTTGAAGGCATTATACACATACTGTCACTGTTGTTGAACAGTAATAATAATAGTAAGTGGCCAGGTCTTAGCAGAAAAAAAAAGCTATGAAGTTTGTTAATGTATCTGTCTCAATTCATGTGTGGTTTGCATTAGATTTGACCACCTCCTGCCAGAAAAGTGACTTTTAGTCATCATAGTTACATTATTATAGCCCTGATCTGATTTGATCCACTATCGCGTCTCCTCTGTGGTTTGCTGACTGAGTCTCGTTTTGTCCTTGGTGGTTCTTGTTGTTTTAATGGTGCAGGACTGAGATGAGATGGCTGATTTCATCCCTTTAAGAGTAAAAACCAATAACATGTCTGCAAGGGGCAAACCCTCGACATGGCTGACACCGTATTCATTATGAAGCTGCAGGTCTCCCGAGCAGTTGCTCTCCCCCTCCTTCGCACAGACCGGCTTCATGGGAAGAGTGCTCCAAAGCGTCTTTTCTGCTGCCTCTTGGAGAAGAAAAGGCTGCTTGGCTTCGGCAGTTTTGTCTCCCTCAGCACAGCATTTGAATGTGCGTCGCCTCCCTTCAGCATGCTGGGCAGGGGTCAGAGGGAGCAGGATTAGTTGACCCATGTTGACAGAGCCCGTGATGGATGAGAGAAATACAATGCGCATCCTGTGTATACTCAAGTGGTAGCAGGACGCGAGCAGACGTACACCTGCACAGGGGCATGGAGAGGGGTCTGTCACGGGATTGTGTCGCCAGTCCCTTCCTAGCCAACACCGTGCCGAATTCTT
Source organism: Varanus salvator macromaculatus (assembly GCA_023646645.1). Classification (NCBI taxonomy): domain Eukaryota; kingdom Metazoa; phylum Chordata; class Lepidosauria; order Squamata; family Varanidae; genus Varanus; species Varanus salvator. The sequence goes on from JAIXND010000657.1 coordinate 19,661,910, forward strand.
CCAATATCTCTTTGTTCCTTCTTCTTCGCAATAGCAGTATCCCCTCCTTCACTAGTATCGTTAGTACTCTAACTTCCTATTTTTTCATGCCTAAAGTGGCTTACATAAAGCAAAAGTATGCATTGGTTCAAGCAAAATATAAAAACCACCATGTAGCACAAGCCGAGGGTGTGAAGACCCAGTCCTAGCAGCAGAGCAACAAATAGGAAGCAGCCCTTGTACAACCTTGCAGGACAGTTTTACTCGCCATCTAAATTCCTCTGGAGCCCAGGCTCTCCTCCCTCTCTACCCTCGCCCTCCCCATTTCCCTCTCTGGGAAATAGTATTTGCAATCTGAAAAAACAGCTACTGAGGGGCGTGGGGAAGCGTGGGTGGGATTGGAGGTCAAAGACCCCTGCCGGGGTCCTAGCCATGACAAGGAGCTTGAGAGACCGGGCTGACATGTGCTTTGTTCACAGCATTGTGTCCTGACTTTATTTCTGGCAGTTATTTATGTGTTAAATGTATAAATTGTGCCTTCCGGCTAGCAGGCACCTGAAACAAGATGCAGTGAAACTTTGAATGAAATGTCTCATAAAATGCAAGGAATACAGGAGCACCCTCCCCACAATCAGATTTGAGTGCAGCATTAAAATTCATCTGGAAGAGGAATAAAACATTGCACAGAATTCAAAGCCCGACACATCAGGACAGTCCCTAGAAAACCTAATAAAGAAGGAGATGATTTGATGTCCCGAGGGTGGGAGTGTCACCGTTCGGGTGCTACTACCAGAAAGACTCTGCCTTCATCACTCAATAACCTAGTCTCTTTCGGTGGTGGGACATGGCGGCAGGGATGCTCATAATGATTGGATGGTCCTTCAGCTATTGTGGTCCTTCAGATATTGTGGCCCTAAACCCAGATTGGTGGCAGCAATTAAGCAAATGCAAATAATTAATGCAAAGTGAATGTTAAATCCACGGTCACTGGTATGTGAGAGGCAGCTGGCTATGGTAACTTGGTGATGGAGGAAAACAAGGTTGTATATAGTCAGAAACTCTGTTTTTAAAGGCTAAACCCTGATATTCTGATCAAATTCCTAAGTCACATTCTATTGATGTTTTATTGGGTGTTTCCCATATTAGGAATGCTGTTAGAAAGTAGGAGCTATCTTATTCCCATGGGAAACCATTCAGGTCCCTGTGCCTAGTGTAGATGATGATGACGACGACGACGATGGCATAGATGCCAGAGGCAGATTTACAATAATGTCTGTTTTGGTCCTTATGCTTGTATCCTTTGCCTTATTTTGGCTGCTCTGGAAAGCCAGCTGTCCCCAAAGGCTAGTTTCCTTTGGCATCTTTCTAGAGACACCACCTCCCCACTTTTGGGTAGAAATATTATGGTTTCTGTTACTTTGAAAACACAGTATTATCTCTGACACATGGGAGCCTGTGGAATTGAAAGTTTCAGAAAACAGGTCTGAAAGCAATGAGCTCAGACACGAGTGATACAAAGATGAAGCCATGCTGGCTTGATACAGTCACAGATAGTTCACTGAAAAACAAGCATTTGCTTTGCAGTTTAGACCCGTCCCTTGGGGAGCAATCCCATGGTCCTTAGATATCATCTGAGGTGCCATAGGATACTGGGAATCCTTGGAGGCAGCGTCCAAGCCTTGAAAGAGTGACTCAAAGACCCCCTTCCACAGCCCCGTGGCAGCCAACATGGCAGCTCCACAAGCTCGGAAAATCAGCTTTGGAAAGTGGGGAAGCTGGGTCCTCGGGACCCAGGGAGGGAATGATAGGAGCTGTGCTGAACACCTGGAAGCATCCTTCCCTGTCATCCCTGTCCTGCATCGCTTCTGGTGGAGTTGGCGGGATTCTGGTGATTCTATTGGTGGTGCCCTTGATGTCCCATTGGCTGTGATGCACTTCCTCCTCGATGCTCAGCTGCCAATGGCTTTGTGCAATGTTTTTATATTATGTATTGATTTTTCATCTGCCCAATTACCAATGTTCTCTGGCTGGATTATAAACAGTTCAGACCCAAAGCAAAACAATGTGCACCTTGAAAGCGAAGGCCTTGTGTCAAAGAAAGGATGAGAGGTCCATAACGAGGCAGAATAGATGGGCTGCAGGAAAGACCAAGTCCAAACCATGGCATCTCTCACAAAAAGGGATTTCCAAAGACTGTCTGACAGCTACTATTAATTATGATTTTATTTTTTAAAGCTAGAATCCAAGTTTTAAGTTTATTCTAAATTATTTAGGCTGGTGTGAACTTTATGGAAGTATGCTATTTTTGTGTGAATACTCTTTCTTAAATAATTGCTTTATAATGCTCTGATGACTAGATACCCTAACCTGATCAGGACATATAGAACTGGACAGAAGCCAGCACTATGTTGGCATTCAGTATTTTTGTCGTTTTTCTTGTCTTCAGATTGTGTTGTATACCATGTTGATGGCAGCACATAAACCATTAGTAATAAAATGTTCACAATTCTGCTGTGTAATGCTAGGAGCAGTACTACTGACTCACAAGAAGTAATCACAGTGGCTTGCTAGTGGATTTGTGTGCATGTGTTTAACTCCATTGCCATTAAAAAGATCTCAGATCCTGAAGAGCCATTGTGGGTCTGAGGACATAGTCCTGGGATAGAATGAAGCCGCTTCAGAGGTATCCATAAGAAGTGGAATCTCACCTAAGATAAATGTCAGGATGCAGAATGAAGGGTGCTCAGTGCTCCTGGCTGTAATGATATTAATGTTATACCATGCACACAAAATGTGCAGCTCAGGATACTCCCTAAGAGAAAGAGAAAGGCCACATGGCACCCATTTTTTCAATGCAGATACAGTAATTGGTTAATTTTTGACTATGTGTAGTGTTCTGATTCCTAGAGGAGATTAACCCTGACTGCTCTTTAGAAGGCCAGATAGTGAAGATGAAACTCAAATACTTTGCCCACCTAATGAGAAGGAAGGACTCCCTGGAGAAGACCTAATGCTGGGAACAACAGATGGCAAAAGAAGAAGGGGACAGCAGAGGATGAGGTGGCTGGATGGAGTCACTGAAGCAGTTGGTGTGAGCTTAAGTGGACTGCAGGGGATGGTGGAGGACAGGAAGGCCTGGAGGAATGTTGTCCATGGGGTCGCGATGGGTCAGACACGACTTCGCGACTAACAACAACAACAAGTGTTCTGATAACCTAACATTAGATATTAATTTAAGGTTCATCATTTTAGCCGCTGCTTGATTAGGAGAGTTAAACTACTGTGCTTGTTTATTCAGTGCATAGTCCTTCTGATGCTGTGAGTGGCATACTGAAGCTTTAGTGTAAAGTAAGTGAAACCCATTGCAATGCAGCTCTTTATGCTTGCCCTGCCCACCTTCCATCCCTGTTTCCAGAGAACTGGCTGTGTTCACACCTGAACCTGGCAAGAGGAACAAAGTCCTCAGAAGGGCAAGTGCGTCATTTTTCCTTCCTGATTTACCAAGTATACTAGATTGCTGAGAGCCTCTAATAGTTTGAGAAACTATGTACAGCTGTAGATAAGATGGCAAAACAGAACCACTGGAGCAGATGGAGCTGAGGGGCCTGATAGGACACCTTTCAGGGACCCCGTATGACCTGGCAAAATGTGAACTTGCCAGCGTTCTCCAAACTCCATGTTGAGGTTTGCTCTGAGTCAAGGCGATCAGATTGCAAGCTTCATTTTACTCTTTCTGCAGGATGAACAGGGGTGACGTGCCAGGGAAAGATGACACTGCCAGAAGCATTTTGTCGGGCTGGCCTCTTGCTGGGCTTCTCACCATGCGGACAGGACACCACAGGGGGGTTGTTTTCTGCTTCCCCACAGAGAGCATAGGCTTCTGAAAGTAGGCAAGTAGGAGAGTCTCAGATGGAAATCAAGCGACTCCCCCCCACCAATACCACCCGATGGCAACTTTCAGTGCTGTTACTCTGGGAAGTTTTAACAGGTCCACTTTATTATATGACAAATGGGGAGGGGGATCCGAAGTCTTCCTTTTTTTCAGTAAGGCTGCCCAATAGCAGGCCGAGCTGGTGGAACATTGTTGAATAAGGTGTTCCATTAAGGCTTAATGCGAGTCTTAACAATTAAGGCTTAACTACAAAGCATGCAAAAATTCTTGTCCTCCTAGAAAGGCTGCAATCTATTTTCTGCAGCAGTGAGATCACAGAAGAGACGCCTTCCTCACGTTTCCCTGTCCTGCCAAGATTTTAGTTCCCCCTGCTCACTTTTTAAGTGCAAACTGATTTGCCTGTTGGATGGAGAGGAATTTGGTGCAAAGGCTCAGTTTGAAGATGAAGAAGATGAAGATAGGGCTGATTTTCCAAGTAAGTTTCTTAGCTTGTCATTTCTTTAATTTCATGTAAATTTTCACTAAGTAAATATTCCTTAAAAGTGAATAAAATTTTATTCCACTTTAACAAGAGAATATAAAAGTTAAAAAGGTCACTGTAGTAATAGACTAATCTCAATTATCAGGGCAGCCGGTGAAACCCTCAACTCCCACCTAATCTCATTCAGTGCACATGCAGTGCACCGTGTGATTTCCAACATGGCTAAATGAAATTATAAAGCAGTGTTAAATTTATTAATCATTTAATTAGCTAAATGTTCCTGCAACTACTCGTGAGATGAATGGCATGTCATTTTCTAATGTAATTTGCCTCTCAGCCAGGCAGGGTCAGAAGGAATAGCTACCTGCATCTTAAACGATCTTTCTTCCCCTCCCCACTTTTTTAATATTATATTTTCTGTGAAAGGACAGGGGCTACTTGACAGTGCTATTTGATTCCTGTGCTCATGTCCTCACCGGCCAAGGAGTGCAGCCCTCCAAGCTCAAGAATGAGCAATTAATCCATCCCAGGCTGTGTTTTGTTCTGCAGTTTTGCAAAGCAGGTGTTTGTTCATATTCCACAAGCCAATGAGCAGAGTGTTGGGAAGCACAGCAGCAAATATTAAGGACATGCTCAAGATACTTTTATTTCTTAAAAGTGAAGTAATAGGGGAGCCAAAAAGTCTCCCATTGTATGAGACTTTTAGTTAACAGTCAGGCTGCATTTGTACTTTCCGATTCCCCCTGCCCATGGTACATTCAAATTGTCATTTTGTGCATTTTAGGATTGTTAATTTAAGTGATTCTCGCTCACCAGACGCGTCATCGGACACAGGCGATAGCACTTTGATTTGCTGCAGGAATGTGATGGAATTTTTTTTTTTTTATGTTTTGTTCCATAATTATTGTTCCCTGCCAAATCATTGACAAATGTGATTCCGCCAAGTACACTGTAAATCTATTTGGATCTACAGAAGGGAAGACTGTCATAACAACATTGCTTAATGCGCAAGGCAGTGACCTATGCTGTTTCAAGTGCACCATTCATCAGAAAGTTTCCAGAATATTGCATCTAGATTTGCATGAAGTTGAAACTGTCAGGTTGAAAAACGCATTCCGCTCTCTGTGTTATTTCAGGATATGCTTTCTCCTGAATTCACAAAACGATGCGATGTGTGCGGTTTTCAGTAGAAATTGTTTCCACCGTCTTTGACAAAGTAGTCCTCCAGTGCATTGTGGAAAACTTGAACACTTGTGGAAAACCCTGCGTGAGGCCTTGAGAGACACAAGTGAGGCCTTGCTTTTAGAAGGGAGGGCTTGTCGCAGATCAGGATCAGAGACTTGTCCACAGTGGTACCAGAGATCTGCAATGCTGTCCTCCAGGAAGGCTGATACGTGCTCTTCCCTGGTCTCCTTTTGTAGACTGGTGAAATTACTTCAATTCTGCTGGGAGCTTGAAGGTTTATATAGAAGAACTCTTTGTGAACTCTCACACATGGGATGTATGGATTGTTTTATGCATGTTAAAATATACCGTCCACGCAGCTTTCTGCTGAAAGGTAGTCCTTAAATATTGCAAAATAAAGAAATTAATCCTAATAGCAGCTCCACGCCCGGCTTTGGAGAAAATGATATGAAGAAAATAAAATAATATGAAGCGAGAAATGTGGGCTTTCCCTTTTAGTTCTTACTGTTGTTATTACATCCCAGCCTCCATTTCTGTCAACCACGTGACCTCAGGCAGACAGATAATAGGAAGCCATATAGACAATTTATTCATAGGAATGAAATATGGATAAAATAAGCCATAAAATACAGACAGTAATAAAAGTCCATGGCGTGGCTCCTTAAATAAAGCTAACATCATTAGTGCGATTAGATTCTAGATTAGAAACTAGAATTTCATAGTAAAGGTACCAGCACAGAAAAGACCCTGGCTCTTAGGGATGTCATACTAATCTCAGAAAGCAAATGTATTTAGAGAAAAGCTTTAAAGATTCAAGCAAGTGGAAGTTACAGCCATGTTGCGTTTTAATGTTCAAAAGCAGCATGTTAACTGGAAATTAACTGATAATCAGTGGAACATAAGCTGTTCTGAGAGCAATATGCTGAGAGAACTGTGTATAAACATCTTTTAGAAATACATACTAAACCAACAAACACGCCTTCATGGAGTTTGTGCATGTCTCCTGTCAATACTTCAGCCAGTAACTGAGCAGCTGTGTTCTGAAGCAGCAGAGCAACCTTTGAAGGGCAGCTAGAAGTGAGAGCGACAACCCGAGTAAACAAGTTTACTCGAGTATGTATGATAGTGGTTACTATTTCCCAAATTTCTGTATTCAGGAAGAGAATGCCAGGAAGATCTGGCTAAACTCATAAAGTCTCTTTTGACGCTCAGGTGAGGTGGGTGCTGCACCTGACTTTCCGCTGCAGGATGGCCGCTGGCCCTGTTTCGAGTTGCCTGCGCTCCCTCTCGGGTGCTGTGAAATATCCTTTCCTTCTTTCTCCATACTCAAAAGTGGGGCTCACCGTTTCTGCTAGTCTACTGTCTTCATCCAGAGACCTGCAGGACCACAAAGGGCCCATCACGGACGCCACAGCTGGGAGGCGGGGGGCTCACATGGAGGCTGAGCAGCCCTCCGTTGCAATGGGATGCCCTGCCGAATGCTACTTCATGTGCATGCGTATCTGTGGTGCAGGGGCACACGGCGATCTGCAAGAGGGGGCGAAAGCTCCCCCAGTGTAGAGAGGATCTTCCAAGCATGCAGTTCATGGAATGCAGCAGAAGTGCAGCTCATCCACAAGTCTACCTGACCTGTTCAGAACAAGCAAAAACACAGGATGGAGACATCTTGACTTGCATTGCCAGTTTCCAGGTGGGTCTGGATGCAGGCCTGGTGTGAGCTACCGGGCTGCTGCCTCTCGCTTTGCATCAAACGGGGCTCCTGGGTTGTGCATTCCCTTCCACATGCAAACTCAGCGCCAGGAGGTGGAAATGGGATGGGATGGTGCCCCCTGGCCGTGCCGGTGCAGAAGCGTTTCCTGCACTTCCCTGACTTGGCCCAGCCTACTGGCTTACCCGGCCCCGTAGCCACGTGTTTGTTGGAATTGCTGCAAAAGGAGCCCGGTTGTGTCAATCCCAGGAAACCTTCCTTATACCGAGAAAGATCCTGGGTCCATCTGGCCCAGTATTGCCAACACTGACCCGTAGCAACTCTCCAGGCTTTCAGGCAAGGTGTCTACCTGGAGATGTTGATGCTGGGACATTCTGCGGGCAAAGCAGGGGCCGCGGACTCTGAGCTCCCCTTTGCAAACTCCTCGTCTCCCAGCATCCTTGCCAGCCAGCATGGCCCCGCTCTCCGCATCACGGGTCCTGCGTATTCATCTGGAAGAGCATGCAGGGTGGAGTGGCGAGGCTTCAGACGGGCAGGATGTCTGAATCCTGGACGGCAGCGTGCAGATGGCTCGTGTGTTGGGCTGGGGCTTGGGAGATCTGGATGGTGCTCCCCAGCCGGCCATGAGGCTCAGTGGTGGGCACAGAGCCGGTCACTGACTCACAGCCTGACCTACCTCACAGGGTTGCTGTTGTTGTGAGGATGAAACAGAGACCAGGAAGACAGCCATGTAAGTCAGCCTGGGTGCCTTGTGAGCAGAAAAGAGGCAAGATATAAAAGCCATAACGAATACATGAATATCAGTGGGTGGTGTATCAACGTGCTGAGTTTTGAACACTGCACGTTAAGTGGTTGTAATCCGGATTTGGTACCTTTCCTGTTCAAAGTAGCTATTTTGTCAAAAAGAGGGGAAGCCAGTGCAAGAAAGGCCAGCTGGGGAGCTCCGGGAGGCTGAACGTTCACAGGATTGTGCCTCTTCCATTTTCATTGCATTCAAGCGCCTGGGTGGGCCTCCTGATTTCCCTGCTTGTGCAGTGCAACCCTGTTATTTGCCTTTGGTTTTGGTGCTGCACAGCGCATTGTATTTGCTGCGAAGCGCTCCGAACGATGAGTCAGAGATGACTGCTTTTCCGTGCAGCTGTAGCGTGGCACGAATTCGGCAGGAAGCCGCCTTTTCTTCCCAACTGGCTCTGCACCCCCAGGGCCCCTCCTGCTCCCTTAGCCCCGACAAGTTGCCCTTGTGGCCACCAGCCTGACTTTGAGGTCCTCATTATTGTGGGCTTAAATGAAGAATGTTCATTCCGGCAAAGGGCGGTGGGAAAAGGGAGGAAGCCAATACGCACCAGGGCTGTTATCTGGTCTTTCTATCAGCCCAAGTGACAGCCTTCGAGGAGAGGGAGAGGGAGAGAGAATGTGGAGCTGGTGGTAGAGACCTTAGGCTGACACAGAAGGTGACTCCCCTGACTCTCACCTTGAAAGGCAAAAAGTTCCCACTTTATTAAAATGAATTTCGAAAGGGCCGCTCTGACAGCTGCATAATTAAATATTGGAGTGTCAGCGATAATTTATTCTGCTCGCATTTGGTGGTCAGAGTCTGCTGCTAGAGGGTCAGCAAGTACGGTGACAGAGCCAAGGAGACGCAGCAATCCTGGGCCTTTCTAGCCACGGGAGCAAACTGTGTGGCGATCGTTCTTTGTCTGAAGAGGGAAGAGATGCTCCCCGGTCCCCGCTCACTTTCCAAACCTGAGCAAGGAGAACGAGCGGCTGCTGTTTAGCTGCTTGATAAAGCACTGATAGAACCAAATGGCTTATTAAGCAGGGCAAACAATAAAGGTCTTCCTATGTTCCCCCCTCTTAGGCCTCAAAACAAAGTCGTTTCTGACAAGAGTTCCAACACAGCTACTCAGATCCCAGTGGCGCATTAACCTTTGTCCGGAGCAAGCACCACAGTGCTTATTAGCAGCAGCAATGGCTCCGGTAATAAGTTGTTGTAATATTTACCGTAGAATAATGTGAATAATAGTCGTCATTTAATAGCATCTTAGGGTGTTCCTGCTCGTAGACAGCATAGCCAGTCATTTAACAAATAAAGTGCTGAAGCTGCCCAGGTGTAAAGGGTGGGGGTTGCCAGCGAGTATAAAGTAAAGGTTACTTCCATGAGCGTCACACCCCTGCCAGGATTGCTGGATGAGAGCAAGTGCACCCCTTTGGCATTAGGTGAGATGGGTCTTTTTCAGGTAGGCATGGTGGTCGGGGCGTCTTCCAGCTCTGAGTAGGGCTAGCAACGTTCTCTTTGGAGTACCCTGCCAGCAGCAGACTCGCCTGGCAGTGATGGATTTTCTGTTCGCTGTCGCACAGTGACCTGGAGCTATGCTGCATCGGATGCATTGTGCATGCTGGAAATGGTGAACATGTCCCAGGTGGAGGGCTTAGGTGGGGAACTCTGCCAATATGCTGGAGACTCTGGCATTAGCTTTTGTTAACGGCCCACAGAGCCTTGGCTATTGGGTGGTATAAAAATGAAAGAAATGAAATCCTAGAGAAAAGAGCTGCGTGTCTTGCCCGGCAATTTATTTATTGCATTTCTCTGCCATTAGCAACCAAAAGTCTGGTAGGTTCTCCAAACAAATGTAAAAGCATAAAATACTTAGTAAAACGTAATGTTTATTTATTTAAAACTCGTGTATACCATCCACTACCAAATGGTCTCAGGATGGTCTTACAGTAAAACAAAGTGGAGCACAGCATCCATTCCATACAATAAAATGGTTTGTAAAATTATTTTAAAAGCCATGCATTTAAAACAGAATAAAACCAAAACAGGAAGCAGTATGAAACTCAACAGCAGTGCAAATTTCTAAAAACACACTAACAGGGTGAAAACTTAAAATGGAAGGATAAAATGTCTGGGGTAGGGGAATGGTTTTCCTGCATACTGAACAGACCACAACTGGATGGGACCTTCTGGGAAGGGGACTACACAGCAGGGGAGGGGTCTCTTCTTCGTCGGCACTGGACTCACCTCCCTTCATTTGATGGGTGAACCCTAGCATGGGACAGGGGTACGTTAGAGAGCAGGATATGTTACGCTGGTTGGAAGTACAGTAAAACCTTGGATTGCGAGCACAATTCATTCTGGAAACATGCTTGTAATTCGAAGCACTCATATATCAAAGTGAATATTCCCCATAAGGTTCAATGTAAATAAGGTTAATCCATTCTGTAACTTTTTTTATCACAAAAATTTGAAGCAGGTGCACTGCGGGGGGGGGGGAGGCAGGTGCAATTGCAGGCGTGCTGGTGGGGGGGGGATGCTGTCCTCACCCCCACAGCGAGAGAGAGAAGAACCGGCGCTCAGTTGTGACGTGGCGCTCAGCAGGCAAAGCGCGCATCATGCTCGTACTGCAAGACGTCGCTCGTTTATCAAGTTAAAATTTAGAAAACCTTTTTGCTCGTCTTGCAAAATATTCGCAGACCAAGTTACTTGCAATCCAAAGTTTTACTGTAGTTATTTCTTAGTGGTGTCGTTCTGTATAAAAAGTGAAGTGGCTCATTGCACAACACGATAGTGGGTGAGGCTTGAAAGAACCCCTGAGTTGCTAGAAGAGAAGAGAAACCCATAGTAAATTGTGATATATGAATGCCACTCTGTCCCATTAGGAAAAGCCACAGTGGTCTGTATATGAATTAGGAACAAATGTCTACTGCTTCTGTTGCTTTTTTTTAGGGGGGGGGTTGCTAAAATTTATTGGGCCATGGCTTGCATATCCAAACTGTAGTTTGGGAGTTCCATTTGTAAAATGAAATCCTGCTTTCCCCAGTTCTTCAACATACGCCTGAAAATGAAACTCCACTGAAACGCGTAAGAAAAACAAATTGTACCTCCTTTTGAAATGCAGTTGGAAATCCGTCTCTTAAACTATACTCCAGTGTCACCTGCTAACAACAGTGCTGCTGAAAATCTGTCATCAGCTCCCTAATAAAAGTCTGCCTTGAAAGGTCTGCAGGAGCTGGAATATTTGCATCCAAGTGTAAAATAAACCCCCAGAACCTAACCATTTGGGCCCAATTTAGTATTTTGACTTTAAAATTGTTTTAAGAATATAGTACAACAAGTTATTTAGGTGGAGGGGGGTTGTTTGTTTTTACTGAGAAATACAGTACTGCTCATTCTAACATTGTAATATTGCATGGCGTCAATGTGTGTTGGGGTATATCCTAAAAACTCCTACCTGGCTGTGCTGGCTGGGGAACTTAAGGCAACCCAGGAATTTTATTTATTTCTTTATTTATTTTGTTTATATTGCGATTTATACCCTGCCTTTTTCCTACAAAGGGCTCAAGGCAGCTTACATCATTCTCCTCCTCCATCTTATCCCCACAACAACAACCCTGTGAGGTAGGTTGGGCTGAGAGTCTGTGACTGGCCCAGAGTCCCCAGTTGGCTCCATGGCTGAGCGGGGACTCGAACCTGGATCCTCTGAGTCCCAGTCCCGTGCTCTTAGCCACTACGCCACACTGGCTCTCTTCACAGAATTTTTCTGTGTAAATAGGCATAGGATTGCACCCTAAGAAACGATATGCTGGGAAGTTTGAAAGGAAAGCTCTGGTGTCAATCGCACTTCCTTTGCTCATGAGAATATTCTGGAAGATGCTGTCATTAGTGTTAAATAAGGGCAATCTACCTTCTATAATTGTTGCATTAGTAGAAACATCAATGTTCCACTGTAAAAACAGCAGCAGCAGCAACCAGTTTTTGGCATTAAATTGGAAGTAAAATACGAACTACCTTGCTAATTAATGTTTGAAGTGGTGTGTTACTTAGTTACTTTGGTGTGTAACGTAGTGTGTAACTTCAGTGTGTTACTTAGTTACTTCGGTGTGTAACCTTTTTGGGCAGAAAGCGCCAGCATCATGCACATGTTCAATGTTACAGCTGTAACGGGTGGCACTGCTGTAACAGTGGATTTTACCCATACCAACGCTATATGAGCAACTGATGGCTTGGGCTGCAGGACTATCACTGGACCAGCCGGCAAGTGCTATCCAAGCAAATGCTTCTGTTGAAGACAAACTCCTGTTCGGCACTCACCTCCCTGCATCCCCACCAGAACCTCCTGGTCAGAGGGGATGCCTGTTCGACCAAGCACAGAGCTGGGTGGTTGCTTTGTTAGGGCGATGGTACTCTTGCGATGGGCACCTACTGGACGGTGCTCTAGCGTCACCTCATGTTTGCTGCTGTTTGCCCAGGCCATTTTGAAAGCTGTGCCACAACTGAAAATCCTCCAGTTCATTGGAAGGCTTAAGCATCGTTATTTTGAAATTATTGTTAGCAGTGTTAGCACTGATGAACTAGCTGCAGTCCGGTAAATTTTCTTGATGCACATAATGTTAATTTTAAACAGGAGTTGAACTGGAACTATAACATTTGAATTCGTAAACTGAGAAATGCAAGATTTTAAATGGATGGACTTGAAAAAAATCACTAAGGACATAACACAGTGAAGACCCTCAGATTTTCGTACCAGAAGTTGGTTATCTTGTTGAAATCTTGCTTTCCAATTGCATGCTCTTGACATTTCAATTCCTTTTCTTTCTCTCTGTGTTTGTGTTAATCTGCATGTTTGTGTGTGAGAGAGAAAGAATTGGGTGAGGGGGCAGATCTCATAGTCCAATGCAATTGTTCACTTCAGGAAACCTTCTTGAAGAACGTAGCTCTCATCCTAGAGCTCACCTAAATGAAGACCTTTTACACCTTTTGTAGCACCTGGTCAACAAATTGAGCAGGGATGTGGATTCCCGGGGCCTCAGTCTTGCCCTCCACGGTATTGCATTGTAGTTCTATTTAAATTCTGCTCATTATTTCTAAATTTGCACCTGTGCCTCTAAATTAGCACATGCCAACTGCATGCAAGCTGATGCCCTCTTTTGTCCACCTTGGTGGTGATGCATAAGAAGGAAGAAGCCATTTTGGACAGCGAAGGGTCCAAGTAGCCTTCCATTCTAAATATCCTCCTTCGCCTAAATTCCTGGACAGTGTAATGCCTCTGTCTTCTGGTGTTTATCTTGAGATTTAATGATACTGCTTATTTACTCTGGAGATGGAGTGGGATCATCCTTCTTGCTCTTTTGTTTAATCCTCCAAGCACACTCTGAATCAGAATGTGTCTACCAGGAGAAAATTAGCATATTGAACCTCCAGGGAAGAGCACAGTTCATCATTTCCTCCTCTGACCCTGTTCTGCTTACTATGTTGGGGTAAAAGAACCAGTAGGGCAGGCTCTGGTAGTCAGACTGTATTACCTTGTCAGGAAGAGGCTAGGCTACTCAGATTCACCCTGAACAAATTACATACCTCACTACATCTCAGAACAAGGGAGCAGGGTGATAACTCAGTCTAAGCACCATTCACTCTTCTATTACCTTCATAACCAAGGTCATACTAATCAACTCAATTACCAGTCCTCTTGGACATTTTCATAATGTTTTCTGCTAGTTGCTCTCCTGTGAAAATCTCTCAGTCTAAGCAAATTAATGCCATTTTTATAACTATCTACATTTCAGCTACAGTAATTCCTCCCCACCCACCCTGCTTCACACAAACCTTTTGCAAAAGGCTGTTTAATGACAACAACAAAACGCTATCTTTAAACACCATAATGTCAGAAAAAGTGAGACGTTTAGCTTTATTTTGTCGCTGACCTCTTGATTGTGAAAACAAATTCAATTTACCTTGAAAAGCAGATACACGGGTGCAGAAATGAACGCAGAGCAAAGTGGGATTGGGTTTCTTTTAAGATTTCAGAGATTAAAGCAATTCAGAATTCAAGAGGAAGTGAACGGTGAGGACATCTCTATTGTATCAAACCTCATCTCTTAGTTCATCTTGCATTCTGAATCGCCTTCATCTTTTGAGATCTTACGTCAGTCCTTAAAAGCAACCGTGCTGGTGAGGGAATTCGCTATAAAACAGAGAGAGCATTTTAATTCTTTTGGCATATCAACAATCTTTTCAATTGCTGTGTTACAAACTTGCTCAGAAATGGCAAGAAAAAGTTAATAAAACTGTAAATATGGAGCAGAAAGGAAGTGGAAAGGAACATGCTGTGATGTAGGTCATTGTTCAAGCAATCTCGCAGGCTACAAAATGGAGAAGAGATCATGGCTCCGTCCAAAAGCAATGCAAACCATGGTTTGTTACAAGCACGAGCAGCTCGGCTCTGAGCCTCGTCGTCTCCCTCCTTCCCTTCATTCATGCAGTAGGTAAGCTGATGAAAATCTTCTGCTTCTACATCATGGAAGTCACGTCCTTATCATGACAGTCCAAAAGGAGAGCCCAAATGTGCAGGTAGCCCTGCTGAGCCCAGACCCATTTTGGCTGGTTCCATATCCACCAGCGGCAGGCCTTTTGTAAAGTTCATGGTTCTTCACTGCCCCTTTAAGACCAGGGCTCCCAAACCTATTTTGCATTAGAGCAGGGAACACTACAGTGTGCCTGGGAAAATCCAATCTGAGCCGTTCCACCCTGTCCTGGTGAGGATGCAGCTAGGCGAGTCCTAGGCAGGGGGAATGACAGTCTCTGGGCTAGTAAGAAGCCCAGGGTGTGCCTCTGGGTTCAGCCCCTGAGCTGGGCTCCACTGCCCCCTGGGCCAAAGCCCATGGCTTGCTTTCAGATTGGGGTCCCAAAGGGTCCTAGCTTTGCCTAGGGAAGAGCTCAACTCCCTTGAGTCCTTAATGTGGCACATCTTGCTGACTAAAAAGAAAAAGCAAGTCAGGCTTGGTCTAATTTGCATCTTTGCTATTGAAATGGGCTACAATATGCATTTTTAAAGTTCTAAGAAATCTGTGTAAAATACAGTTGCAATTTGTATAAAATAAAGCTGAAGTTTGTGAAAACTGGTGTAAATTGCAGCTTATTTTATATACATTGTGGAAACATACCTATGTTTTATGCAAATTGCGCCTGCATTTTGTGCAAATGCCTTTTGTTTCCTCTGCCTTTAGCCTCTGCCCTCCCTGCAAGAAATCACAGCATGTTCTAAAAGTAGGAGACCAGATCCCGGCTTGGCTAATGGCCGAGTGAGTCAGCACAGTGCTGAGTCAGATGGTCTCCCGGGCCATCTAGTCTGACCCCCAGCTCCAGCCGACTCCGCTCACGACATGCCCATCATGTGCATGTCAAGTCTATCCTTGAACACCCTCACCGATGGGGCCTCAACCACCTCCTGTGGGAGCCCATTCCATACCCTTGGAATAGAAACATAAAAATATAAATATAAAAATATAAAAAGAAAAAACATAGAAACAGAAACCAAGGAACCAAGCCGAGCCACTGTTTTTAAAGCAGGTTCAGCATACATTCCCCATTGAGGGCAAAGTACAGTTTGCACAAACCAAATCTTGACACAAACTGGAAGCAGAAGCTTCTGATCTCCTCCTGCCATGCACAAACCTAGTGGGGCTGCCAAGATGCAGCATGAAAGCCTGCAGTTGTCATCAGGGCTCAGTTGAGCCAGACAGCCAAGAGGAAGACTCTGTTTTGGTCCAGTTGCAAGCTATTGCTATGGCTACCAGTCCACAACCTCACCTGCTCTCCGGCGTGTGTGGGCTTCCTTAGACACACAACCCCTCTTGTTTGAGCAGAAGTGGCTTCCTGCATTGCAATAAACGTCATGGCAACTGGAGATGCTCTTGCAATTCCTGAGCTTAAAATGTATCCCTACCCCTGGCTGGTCCCATATGATAAGTGATGCTCTCTTTCATTAATAAAGAAAAACCAATCCAATTTAACAAAATCTTCATTTCCATCCATTATAAATGGCTAGTGAATACCTGCAGAGTTCACCCTGTAAAATCTCCTCTTGGAAATGCACCAAATGCACCAAATGGCTAGGCACTGATACGGCAGATGCAAGTTTATCTTCGACCGCTCCTCCACATCACCTGCATTGGTGAAAGTTCATTGGTTTGGAAATGAACCTTGATTATCCTGCTCATGCATTAGTCTGAGCATGTGGAGAGCTGGGCACCTGAGCCCTCAAGCCCCTGTGTGCACTGGCCCCTCATCCATTGTCTCTGTCCGCTCTTCCCTAGGTCCTTTCTGCCAAAAGCCAGGGCATCCCGCTTGGAAATGTTCCCGCGCAGCCTGGAATACTAATTACTTCCAGCGGTTCCTGACCCTGGGAGACTTCCAAGTGAGTCCTCCCAAGAGCCTATTCGTAGCACAGCAAGTGGAGGTATTGCCTGAGTCTATTTCTCAGGGCCACAGCTCCGTCCCATCAAGCCCTGAGTGGCCGTTGGAGCCACTGGGAGCTGTTTTTGTCTGTTTCCATACCACGCTGGGGGTAATTTTCCAGTGGGAAGAGTTTCCAGCTTGGGGCTAGAAGAGGTAACACTCCTCTTCCCACAAGCTGCAATGCTTCTTGCCCACCTCCAATGTCTTCTCTTGTATGGCAATTAAACTTAGGGAAACAGTTTCCTTGGGTTCGTGATAATGCAGGTCATGGTACAATTCATTGGAGAACTTACTCTATTTGCAAAGCCTTTCAGGAAAAAATAATTGGCTTCTGTTTTTTCCTACCTTTACATAGATGGCAGAAATTTGCTCATGCAGATTTGTGTCCTAAGGGCTGTAGGCCTGTGTCTTTTCATTGCCTAGCATTGCTGCTAAGTGAGCGGAGGCTGGGTGAATCACGTCGGAATGAAAGAACTGGGGTGAGCGAAGGCCTGCGTCTTAGTGGGTTCAGACACCATGACAGCCCACATTTCAGCACCAAGCCGTGGTTCACAAACCTTACTTAGCTCTTGAGTGTGATCTAGATGAGAGTTTGTCAACCTTTCCAAGACTACAAGGATTTTTTTTTTTTTTCAGTTGGTGTTTACCACCTCACCCCACCCCTGGCCCCAATCACCTCTGAAGCTTCTTCTCTATAGTTTTTGTTCCGGCATGTTGTTTTGTTTTCGCCACGATAAATGAATGTATTGTAAAGTCAATAGTAAAATATCTGACTAGCATTCATCTTATTTTGAGGAGAGACGAGATACAGAAAGGAATCCCAGCTCCAGATATACTTGTCCACTATTAGTTTTTCCTGGTTTGTTCATTTGTTCCTCCTCTGCTAGATCTTGACAGTGTTTCTTGCAAGGGGCAAAGGACAGGCCATTGTTGGAAACTGGTGTGTTTTGCTCTGAATGCTTCTGATTTTTAAGATTTAGTAAAATCCCAGGGTAGGCTGGTGATTGCTAAGTTAGTGGAGCTCCTTCTCTGCAGCAGCCTTGAACCTGAGCTTTCTAGAAGCTCTCCATGGTGGTCCAAAGTGGCAAACCTATTTTGGTGATAGAGTTCAGCACCACGGATCACTCCTATGAAGCTCGGGATAGAAATGGTGATGGGCAAAGAGCCCTACCAACACGGAATTCTCCAGCCTTCCCTGGTGAATCATGTCACTCTGCCAGTTGTTTTGGGCTTTCTTAAGAAGAATTTTGCAAGGAAATGTGGTGTCACACGGTCTCACTTCTTTGTCCACATCCACCCAACCGAATGAGCCCATATATAAACTTTAAGACTGAATAATTGATTTGAATTCAAGCTTTTGAATTCAGTGGAGTTCATTTCACTAATGCTCTCTGCTTTATAAATATATCTTTACCCAATATGTCCATTGTTATTACTAACAGAGGTATCATTCCTTCCCTGACTTAGAAAAAGTCTAAACACTTGGCCTAATATCACAATGGAATTAAATTTAGTAGCAATATTTTTGCCTTTAGCTAATATTTATGACACTGCTGCATCCAGAAGCTTTCACAAGCTGAGATATTACCGCATTTTCTTCCCACGGCATGTTGCTATCATTGTCGTTATAATGATGTACAACTTTTTTGACTGATGGGTTTTCCAATGCTCTACCACATTTGCAATGACAGCAATCACCCTCGCTACCATGAAATCCTCCTCTTTGTGCTCCTTTGCCTGATGCCTGAGAGACTAGGCCAATTTTCACATTCCTTACAGAAAGAATTATCGAAATAAATTCAATCACTCGGGCCTTAAAAATCTGAAATCCCAGGAAGCTCGTTAGCATTTCCTTTAAAAATTGCTTCCTGACTCTTTATATACATATAGATTTGGACCTCAGATGGGCTTGCAAGATTCCAGCAGTAAAATCAGACAGTCTTTGCTCTGTGAGACACTGAGCTGCTAGAAAGTATTATGAAAAGGATTTTTAAACATCTGTGCACTGGATGACAGTGCTGGGGCATTACAGTTGTATGTACACTGGATGGACAGCTAGGAGGGCTAGGACTGCCTTCTGGCAAGACAGAAGGCACACGGGCAGGTAGTTGTGTCATGCCAAGTTTCACATGAAACCTTTGAAACAACCTCTTAGCTCCAAAACCGTACTGTAACTAAGGACCAAGCTAGGTGAGCTGGTTCTGATTGCATCTTGTGTGTTTGGTTCATTTGTTTTACCATGGTCCCAACCCAGAGCTTCTCTCCAGCCCCTGCACTGCAGCTGCTGAAAGCAAAACAAAAACAAAAACCTAGCGTACAATGGCTCGTCACATAACTGATGCGTGCGGTTAGTAGGTTCGGGAGTGGAATTAAGGGTAGGAATAATTGGCTTCTTTCAGGTGGGAAATTATTGCCCAGATCAGGTTTGTTCTTGAACAGAATCTGTGTTCACTGTAGATGCACTTTTTAAATGGTATTCCTGTAAAGATGGGCAGCGAAAGTAGCCTTTGAGCACTCTGACGGTTGCAAGGATATTCCGAGCTTGGAGGGAGGACCAGGTAGCATCTTTCATGATCTGAAGATGGAACTGCTGGCTTTCACTGTCTATAACACAGCCGCCAATTCTGTTTGAATGCGTATTCACTCGGTGAGCAGTTACAGCAATTGCTTTAAAAGATGCAATGCCTCCACCAGTGAGTATCTACATAGTAAAGCATTCTTTGCAGGATCCTTTCTTGACTTTGCTGCAATGCATTAAAAGAATGTGTCTGTGTAAACCTAAATATGTGCAAGAAAATCGTGTCCATGCTTCCCTGCTACATTTAGCCTCCATTTCATTTTCCTCTGTTGTCTTCTTTGAATCCACAGATTCCCACCCCATTTGGCTAGATACTTAGAAACACAGAAACATAGAAACAGAGCGAGTCAGAAGGGGTCTCCCGGCCATCTAGTCTGACCTCCGGCACCAGCTGGCTGTGCTCACGACATGCCCACCATGTGCATGTCCAGCCTGTCTTTGAACACCCTCACCGATGGGGCCTCAACGACCTCCCGTGGAAGCCCATTCCACGCCCTCGGGGTCCTGACTGTCAGGAAGTGCTTCCTGACATCCAAATGGAACCTTGGTTCCCTGAGCTTTGCTCCATTGCAGCGCGTCCTGCCTTCCTCTGCAGGGGAGAACAGGTCTCTTGTCCCCTCATTCTTTGTAAAACAGATGATGAGGGCAATGACGAGGACAAAAGCAATGATGCTGCCCAATATTCATCAGAATGCACCTACACACGGAAAATCGTAGCGCTCCATCCCAGGAGTGCCCACAAAGTGTTGCTTTGCTGGAACTCATCCAAGCTCGTTTGAATGCTGGTACATTTGTTCATTGGATAGATTGAGGCATGCTGCATTCTCATTCCAAAGCTTTGGTATTCACTTCTTGTTGATGTTCAGTTGTTAAGTCACGTCCGACTCTTTGTGACCCCATGGACCACAGCACGCAACTCTCTCTGTCCTCTACAGCCTCCTGGAGTTTGCTCAAATTCACGTTTGCTGCCTCGATGGCACCATCCACCCATCCCACCCTCTGCCGCCCTCTCCTCCTTTTGCCTTCAATCCTTCCCAGCATCAGGCTCTTCTCCAGTGAGTCTTCTCTTCTCATTAGGTGGTCAAAATATTTGAGCTTTAGCTCATTTTCTAGGTGAATGCAACAATTGTGCATCTTTGCAACACATTGATTCAACTGTATGTGTACATATTTTTCAAAAGCACATTTTTTCTGTGCATTTTTCGGATAGGTGTATCTTTTTGCTCCACAAAACTAGCTCCACTGCTAGTTGAGAAATGTGTGGACTCAGACTGCAGGCTGCGTTCAAGCCCATGTTTGGTTTAGAAGGTGTCAACTGGTTTTCTTTTAGAGGGCTGAAATGCATTTCTCCTGGATCCTTACTTGTTTCCAAAGCACCTCCCCCTCAACACACCCTGTCTAAAATAAAAGCACAATGAATGGGTGCATAATAAAATCTTTTAATTGTCTTAGCATATGTTGCTTTTATTAGGTGAGAATAATTGCATTCCTGGGATCACCTACAAAGTCCTCTGGAATATAAAATTGAAATGGAGTCACACTGTGTGCACAAGTCCTTCTGAGCTGCGCCATTTTCCCCTTCACTGCCTCTTGTCCCCCTTTTGCTGTAAAGTTCACATTGAAGTGTGACAAGAGACACTTGACAACTGACACATGCTGGATCTTATCAGCAGTGAGAGCAGTCACGGGCCCTGACTGAAGAGCGATTGTCATTTCTACAACATTTATTCCTCTCCTAGCCTCATTGCTTCCCTTTCAGAAGAAATTTCCTCCGCTAAAAGACTGCACTCATTGTGTGTTTCTGTCCCCTCCACACCATTTGAAAGAGAAGGATTTCCTTTAATATATGTGCATTTCGTCCCACTGGGCAGCCGCCTATCCAGATTTCCTCCAACCGCTGAATGTCTCAGAATTAGGAGGCTGATTCAGCCTAATAAAGCAAACCAGCAAATCTTTTATGTTATCTCCCCTCCACCTCCACCATCCCGTCGGTGCTGCTGCCTCGGACTAACTTGCCCTACAATGCGTCGACAAAGGGTCAGAGAGGAAGCCAGCCCAGCGGGCTTTGTTCCGTTTGAGTGTGGTTGGTGGGCTTACGTGCCGCTCATGCGTCTGCCTGCCCCAAGCTTTGCAGTGTGAGGCCTGGACAAAGGGGAACAACAGAGCCCTGCCGGGAGAGCAAGGCGGCCAAGTGGTATGTGCGTTTCCTGGGGCTGAGCTTCTGGTAACCCCCTCCAGATTAATTCCGCCACCCGAATGACGCGAAAGCATGCTTGTCGTGGGCTGGGTTGGCCCGAGGCGTGGCCACTGCAATGGAAGGAGGCATCCCAAGGCGCAGCACGAGGCTCTTGCTACTGGTGCCTTTCTGGATGCTGGGGCCAAGCGTTGGTGTTGCTGTGCTTTGCTGAGGCTCAGGCTTCCAAGCATCCCCTGCTGCTGCTGCCACTTGCCCTTGCTGCCCAGTTAGCTCACTTTTCAAGGGATAACACGATGGGATGACGGAGAAGGGCCTGATTCTCTCCGGTGCCCTTTTCTGCACAGTTGTACAGATTGAATTTGGAGCGGCAAGGACGTGGGCAGCAATGAGGAGCAAGAGTTGGGTCCCTTCAGAGACGGAATGGCTATTGAGGGTATCTTGTCAAGGGATTGCTCGGCTCTGTTCCCTCTAATTCGTGGTCCTCACTGTGCAGATTCCAGGCTCCACCCAGTGCTCTTTAGCATTAGCTATTCAGAATGCAGATGGCGCAGTGGTTTAAACCGCTGTGCTGCTGGGCTGGTTGATCAAAAGGTCGCCGGTTCGAATCTGCACACGGGGTGAGCTCCCGTGCGCCGTCCCAGCTCCTGCCAACCTTGCAGTTCGAAAGCATGCAAATGCGAGTAGATGAAAAGGTGCCACTTCGGTGGGCAGGTAACAGTGTTCCGTGCACTTCGGTGTTTAGTCATGCCGGCCACATGACCAGGGAGACTGTCTGCGGACAAACGCTGACTCCCTTGGCCAGGAAACAGAGATGAACACCGCCCCCTAGAGTCAGGCATGACTGGACATAACGTCAAGGGGAAACCTTTACCTTTACCTTTACCTATTCAGAATTCAAATATCCCTAAAACAAGCCATGGGTTATTTGAGGGTTATAGAATGCTCAATTAAACTCTTCTGCTGGGTTTGCATGATGGGAAACCCAGTAAGTATAGTAAGCCCACATTCAAAGAACAACACTTCCCAATGCAACAAAACCGTGGTGACTGCCCTTTCTCTGTGCATCTGGTCATTGTTTTCCATTCTGCATAATGTGACTTGGAATAATAACTACATGATTAAAGCAAATAGCTGCATTCATGAGTAAACACTTAGTAGTGTAAGCAATACTCGCACAATCATGTTTGTGAGCTCACAGTGGCTCAGCAATTGGATGGTTCTCCTTTTCTTTCTCATCTTGTGCAAAAGTACCCTGTGTCCATCTGCCCTGTCAATCCCACAGCTAATTAAAGTCACTCTTTAAAAGAACAAAACACATGCACAGATACCAACAAAAGCCCCCCAAGCCACCGTGTTGTTATGTTTCTTGTAATTTCTATTTGTTGAATATGATCTGTTTTGTTCAATATTTTTCACGTCACCAGAGATTACTGTATGCAAAGTGATATTATCACAATGGCAATGTAGCTGACACTCTTTTGCCTTTGAACTTGTGCTGATGACTGTAATTATTCATGTTGTTTGTTGTGTTAATTTAGTATTTTCCTTGTCTAGGAGTTCAGGGATGAGCTATGAAAAATAAAATAAACAAGTTTAGAGTCTTTGACTGCTTATTAAAAAGGAAACATAGCACCTTTAAAAGCCTGCGTTAAAAGAGTGCAAGCTTTTGTATGGTACAGCCCAGTTTATCAGATGGTGCAACTAAAAATCAATGCTTGCTCTTTGTGTCCTTAATCAGGATGGTGGAGAATTTTATTGTTCCTCATTTTCAAGGAAAGTGACCTAAATTGCACTTCCAGACTAATAAAAGATTAGAACACAGTTATCCTTTGGATTACATGACTCTCCAAATTTTGCAATGCAGTTTTGCAGTCAAACTGTACATATAAAATGCATATGTCAGAGGAATTGCATAGGGAAACAAAGGTGATTTTTAATGCTTTAAAAATATTGCTGGATAGTGTAGAATTTAGATCAGGTTTATGATGAGGGTTAGGGAACTCATGAGAAATTAACCCAGACTAGAAACTGGGTGTGTCTTTTGTGCATCCTCCGGTCTCATCAGCTTGTTGGTTCTGTATGTTGGTTCTGTATGGTTCTGTACTTTCACAGATGGATGTTTAAAAAGTAAGCCATATCAATTCCTTCCTGTAAATCAGCCCCCGCCCCAGCTCATTGCATCCTGTTCCTCCAATCAGTCAGCCAAGAGCCAAGTGGGCGTGATCAGGCGTGATCATGCCTGGCGAGATTCATCCATCCATCCATCCATCCAGTGAACACACAAAGGGCTTGGGAAGCGAGGATGCTGTCCATGCTCCCAATTTCCCCAGATTCACCTGAAGGTCTGTGTACAAATGGTAGTGCAGGTAGGCTATCTCCCAAATCAGACGACGATGCTGCTGCTGCTGCTGCTGCTGCTGCTGATGATGATGATGATCCGCCAGGCTGCTCTTCGCAGCCATCCCACAAGCACGGGTTGAAAAGGGAATTAGAGCTGTTCATGGAAGTAAAAACCATCAACAGGCAGTATCAACGAAAGCCGCTCTGCAGACTCAGATACTGTTTGGGTACCTCACAGAGTCATTCCCATGTATAAATGGCTGTGCATTACAGGGTTTTGGCAAGTGACCGCTCAGGTGCGATGCATAAGTGGTCGCACGTCTGTGCTTGCGCAAACATAACTTGTAAGGTTTCTTCTCGCACATAGTTCGGAACGACCACAGTGGTGACTGCACCAGTGGTGCGATGCAGCTGAATGCTGCCCAATCTGCAGATTGCTCCCAGTATATGAAGCATATATATTGGCGCACCAGTGGTGAGGCACGTGGCCAAGAGACTGCCGCTGCGGTCACATTCTGCTGGTGGGCTTCCCAAAAACATACGGGAAATCCGATGGAACGTCTCCTTCCCCACATGCCTGCCCAGGCCCTAAGATCATCATCAGAGGCCCTTTTGCAGGAGTCACCTGTAAAGGATATAAGGGTAGTGGCCACTAGGAGAAGGGCCTTTTCGGCTGTGACATCTTGTTTATGGAGCCCTCCTCCCAGGGAGGTGGCCTGGTGCTCTTGCTCTATACCTTTTGCTCTATATTATATTTTCTCAGTATCTTAATTGCTGAAATTTTATATTATATTGTATTTTTGTGGCACTGTGGATTAATTATTTTAATTATTATTTATTTATTACTGTTATTGGTTCCATAGTCTGTTTGTTACTGTCATTGCTTATACATTTTGTTTCTATTGATCATGACTGGAAATTGTTCTTGATTGTATCTGACTGTGACATTGTGTTTTGTTTTATATTTTAACTGTTTATAAACCTTCCAGAGAGCCAGCTGGCTATAGGCATGGTAAAGAAATACTTTAAACAAATACGGTCGATCAGAATGTTGAACTAGCTGGGCCTTCGGACTCACCTAGCAGGATTTTTTTCTTTTTAATGTTCTTAGCAGTAAGAGGCAATGGCTGTGCATAACTCATTTTTTCTTTATATCTCTATTTTACATGAGATCCACATTCTTGCCTCTTTGCAATAGTTCAGTCATGAGATATTTTAGTCAGATTATTTTACTAAAAGCAATTGATATACTTTGATCCTGTCAGCAAACTTTGAACTCCTTTCAGTATCTCTCAGCTTTACTCTCTGAGTGGTGGGAGAAGCATTAAAATTTATAGTTTATTTTTTTCAGGAGGTTGCTAGACCTGTGTTTATTTAGAGATAATTTGCTTAAGCATGCACTAGGTGGAAGGTTGTGCAAGGAAGGGTTTTATTAGTTGCACTGCCAAAAAGATCAATAGTAATTTGAATACTGTAAATCTAACCCGTTAACAGCTTTATTTCTTCATCAGATATTAATTCCAGAGGGCTTTGACCATTATGGAATTGACATGGATCAAACAGCCAAGCGGAATCTCATAGAATTATGGCTGTGAAGAGGTTTGCGCTTAGTGGTCCATACCAATTTGACAATTCCACTCTGATCCGGGGCAGTGGGAAAACCTCTTGTCATGTTCAGCTGGAAGCACAAAGGACTTTTTTAAATCAACAGCAACAACATTGTATGTTAAGATTGGTATGGTTTTGTTTTGTCCCGAATTAAGAATTCAGATTCAGAATTTTTTTAGGACATCTATCAGTGAACCCACACAATTACATCGTATGAATTCAGAAAACAATGATATGACATTGTGCCAGAAGCAAAGCTATGTATCCTTTGGATGGACTCCCTGGAGACTCATTTTGGAAGATGTTTTGAAAAAGCATGTTGAGTTGCAGTGCTCTGAACCAATCTGATGCTGCTGGAGACGGGGCATTGCCAGCGAGGGTGCAGGCTGGCACTGTCCTCTCTCCTGTGTCCTCCCTGGCTGACTCCAGCCCCACAGGCAGCATCTGCTTGGTTCTGAGTAATGCCACGCAAAACATAGGTTTCAAAAGACTTTGGGAAACCGCCTTAGGTGCTCCAGGGTTCGGCCAGCAGGACCAGCTAAGTGAGGAGCAGGAGCAGGTGCCCCTCGTGGACTTTTTTAAAAAGCCCTGGAAAGGGCACTGGCAGGCCAGTTGGCTGGGCAGATGGGCCCGTTGGCAGGAAAGGGGTCTGCAGCGGCCAGAGCGAGTGTTGGGCCGTGAGGCTTTCAGCCAAAGGAAGCCCTCTGCTAAAGGCAGGATCCCTTTCAGGTCTGAAAGCACTGGCGATTTCCTTTTGCATGCAGAGAACAGGTATTAATTCTACTAAGAAGTAATCTCTGTTCTTCAGAACTTCCTTCTCCAGTAAATGCTCGCTGGGTGACAGGTTTTAGGGTTCAGTGCAGTGTTTCCACAGGAAGGAACGAGGCTGGTGAGCTTAGCAAGACATTCATGCATTTCTGATAACTCGAAGTCCAACTTAGGAAACAGCAAAAAAGAAACAATAATATTGATGAGTAGGTGATGAGGTTTCTGTGCTGTGTATTCTGGGTATTTGGTTAGCATTATGCATTATGTTGTGATAGCAGTTTTGTTTTTGTTTTTTCCAAAGGAAGCAAAGCATATCGAAACGATGGGGCTCTTTAGGTGACAGTGGGTGTGTTCACACATCATGCGATCTCACTCCGGCAATAAGCACCGTGGGTGTTCAAACAGAAAATTGGACACTCCTGTCTCCTCCTTGCCCCTCAGTCCTACTTCAGGTATCATGGTAGTAAGCATGTTGCGGGGCTGCAAGCCTTCCTACCCTCCCACTGCTGCAGCAAGCCATCTTGAGTTCCCCATGACTCTTCTTCTCTTTGGGGGCAAGGGGAAGATCGCAAAAGCCATTTGGTCAGCTGTGAGCAGTCCCTTCAAATGCCCCAGTCACTCCTTGGGGGATCTGCCTGGGCTCAGCCTTTTACAAGAACTGGCCCAAACACTTGGGTGCTCCTGCTAGCCTCATAGCAGGAGTGGCTAGTGGATTCCCCACACCCACGATGGGGGTTGCTGCTCCGGTTTGGATGACGTGACAACCCCTCAGGGATGCAACAACACTTAACAGCCAGGGGTTCTTGAGTGGGCATGTCACTTACACACAAGCCAGCCTGGGGAACTTGGTCTGGATTCCTGAGACATGGTCACCCACTGCAAGTAGCTGTCTGTGATGGGATTTTTGTGTCATACAAGTAGCCAAGGAGGTGACTTCCTTCAAAATGCCACAAACTCGCCCCTGCTTTTTGGGGGGCCTGCCAACAGAGTAAGATTGTGAACGTCCTCCCTGGACTGCTGTCCAGATGGATCCACCGTGGAGAGTCAGAGGCTGAGCAGTTGCGACTGGGGCCATCTGGCTGAGCCAGTTTCTCCTGATCTGATTTGGCCAACTTCATAATCAAAATGAGAATGAACCCTTTAGGCTTAAAACATGATTTTTAAAATCTAATTTTAAACCCTCATCTTTATATTGAATATGTATTTTTAAAAAAACAAACAAACAAAAAAGATTGCTTCTGTGAGAAACACTTCCATTTGGAGTACTTCCAGAACCCGTCTCTGAAAAGTGCTTCTCTGGGTACATACAAAGTACTGCTTCTATAACAGCTCTGCCAATTAAGCAGAAGAAGGTACAAATTACCTATCAAAGATCTCCTTCAAATCTTTTGCCTTTTGTTTTCCTGAATTTCCATGCTTATGAAATCAGACTTTCAGCAAACTGTTTATACAGTAATTCCGTAGGCCTGTGCCATCTGTTACAATGGCATTTAGCGAGCCGTTTGGAAGTGCGCTTGTATTGTTTACTTCATGTGTCTGGTAGGCTTGTATTTTGGTTGCAAAAGGATCATTTCCTCCCAAAAACAAAAGATGTGCTGTTTATATCTAGGAACTTAATTGCCTGCTTTGTTTCAAAGCCCTGCTTCAAATCAGTGTTGCATTTGCTATTTAAAACTACACAAAACCTTCAACTGATTGGCACTTGCTTTTCAAGTTGGGCCCTCGATCTGATCTACCTCTTGTATTACCGTATTTTTCGCTCTATAAGACGCGCCTGACCATAAGACGCACCTAGTTTTTAGAGGAGGAAAACAAGAAAAAAAATTCTGAATCAAATGGGCACATAATCACAGGCACATTCCCCATCACTTGCCCATGGGCTGCACATCTGACAGACTTACTGCACACACATATTCGCTCTATAAGACGCACAGACATTTCCCCTTACTTTTGAGGGGGAAAAAAGTGAGTCTTATAGAGCAAAAAATACGGTATTTTGTCATTTGCATCGGTATTCAAAACAGATCGCTTCCTTTTTTAGATGGGTATAGGTGGAGTGCATTTTTTTTCATTAGCATTCATGCTCACATGTTAACAATCGTTATAACACGTACCAGAGGGAAAATATTATTTCCCGTAAATGCTCAATAATTATAGTCTTTATTGCATCAAAACCCATGTTTTGACAGATAGTGGAAAGCTTTCAAAGCTTGTGTGGGATGGTTGACAGATCGCTGCAGGTGGAAAATATTTCTTAGGTATCAGGTTTTCTATTACTGAGAATGTAAATATTCTTCCAAAATAACATTAACCTTCCAAACAGGTATGATAGCATTCAGTAAGAAAAGATACTTCTGCAAAATAAGCTTATATATAATTTGTAATAAGACTACCTAATTAATATAAGACTAGGTCCATCAGATACCTTTCTTTTCATTAGGTGTCAGAGTTGGGTGTATGTAGACATTGCTGCTCAGATTCTAGAAAGTTCTGACTGTCATGTGAGTTAAGCTGTGGGTGCTGCATAAACTCATTGTTGTTGAGGAAGATCCTTCTCATTGTAAGACACTCAGTGGTAGAGCCATTGGTTTATCTGTGGAAGACGCCGAGTTCAATCTGTGGACCTCAGGTGCTGGGGTTTGGCAACACCCCTGCAGGACACCTTTGGCAGGGGTCATGGATTAGTGTAAGGGTGCTGCTTTTCATGCGGAAGGGCCCAGCTTTGGTTCTTGGCTTCTCCAGGTCAGACTGTGTGTGTGTGTGTGTGTGTGTGTGTGTCCGTGCTGGTCAGGGTTAGGGTTAATAGCCCGTTGTCATACAAACACAGCAAGAATATGCATGGAGATCTAATTGCAGCTTCTAACACGTAGCTTAGCCCTTACTGGTCAAATATATAGATGGCTCTTTGAAGCGTAACAAAGGCTATCTGTAAAGGGTGCAGGTTAGAGGTCCAATGTATGTGCAGACAGGTCCCAAATTTACTTTCAGAGAAAAATTACAATAATCAATTCAATTATTAGTTACACTAATAATTATTAGATACACTTAGTGTATCTAATACAGCATTATTTGAAGTGAAAACCGGTGAATATCCTAGAATAAATTTCTGATTTCACATTCAAATTAGTGGATCCCGTTATTGTTCTGCCTAATCATTCTGCCTAGTAGTGAACAAAGCCAGGAAGTGCCACCTGGATTATAGCCAGGACTGAGACTACTGGGAAATAAGAGGGGCAGTATCCTTACTGAGCCAGAGTGCTTCCTCATGCAGAGGGGCGCATGCATGGAGATCCCCTCCTATGCTTTGGCCTAAAGCGTGGCATGTCTATTTCTGCTAGGAATGGTTCGAGGCAGGGCAGAAGCAGACGCTGCTGGGCAGGCCTTGCAGAGCTTCTCCACCTCGTCTCAGCTCATCCCGTGCAGCAGGGCCTTCAGTGCACTGGCCTCCTCTCTGTGGAACTCCCTGCCTGTTGATCTCAGGCAGCACCAGAGCTGCTTTTTAGCGCCTTCTGAAGACATGCTATTTTAACAATCCTTGCCTGATTGACCAGATACAGTTTTATTCGTATAAACTGATTTTAAGTATTTTAAACTGTATACTTGCATTCTTCTTTACGGTCTACTTCTTCAGCACATGCTGGATATAGAACATTATATATAAATCCTCTATTATTAATATTAACATCTAATAATGGATGTTACTAGTATTAGCATCTAGACGTTGTTGCTGTTGAGATTGGTCAAGGATACCAGATCAGAGGAT
This sequence comes from Varanus salvator macromaculatus, assembly GCA_023646645.1. Lineage (NCBI taxonomy): Eukaryota > Metazoa > Chordata > Lepidosauria > Squamata > Varanidae > Varanus > Varanus salvator. Next base: position 19,691,644 of record JAIXND010000657.1, read on the forward strand.
AAGAACTTTTGAGGTGCTTAGTTAAGTTTCAGGAAATCAGTCCTTGTGTCATCTTGAAGATGCAGGTGTTTGCTATGGCATAAGTTTTCTTGAACTGTGGCAGACGCATGGAATGCTATCCTCAGTTGCCGGGTAGGTACACCCGGGGATACAGGGAGGAATTTGGCCAAACTGGATGGCAGTGTCATACAAAAAAGATGGGCTGTGACAGTGCAGCAGGACAGAGGGCATGACCTCTCAGCATACGTAATGCCATTTCCTAGCGCTTTCAAAATCAGATAATTTCAAAAGATCTGAAATACTTTTCTTGTTTCGTTAAAATAACCTTGCATTTTTATTTGTTTCTGCTGAGATTTTGTTTCATCTAAAAGCATTAAGCAGAGGCAGGAGAAGCACAGCGCTTCCCTTCTGCACATCTCTTGACCTTCTGTGCATAAAGCAGAGCAAAGTAGGTGCAATTCTCTCTTGGAACGCCATGTGTTCCATTGGATGTGTATCTGACAAGCACATTGCCAATACAGATGGGCTGTGATGTCAATGCAGTGCCCATCACTGGTTTTCTAGACTTCAGAGTGAAAGAGGCCAGAGCTACGCTTTGTGCATTTGACCTGATTAAAAGAAGAGTGAAGCCAGCAATCTTGCATGAAGCACTGCCACGGCCTCTTACTATGCTGTATTTCTTTGTGGAGGCCAAGATGCTCCGTAGGTATGAGGAAACCTTTTTTAAAAAATCACAGTAGCTTTAGTAGTCTTACCACTATCCTGTCCAGTGTAAGTAAGTGCGAAATCATGGATGTTGGGGGGCGGGGGGAATCCCAACTTAGTTAAGTTTCAGGAAATCAGTCCTTGTGTCATCTTGAAGATGCAGGTGTTTGCTATGGCATAAGTTTTCTTGAACTGTGGCAGACGCATGGAATGCTATCCTCAGTTGCCGGGTAGGTATATCCGGGGATACAGGGAGGAATTTGGCCAAATTGGATGGCAGTGTCCAATAGGTAGGTGAGGACTGAGAACTGGAGTGGATGGCTTGATGAACAATGTCGACCAGGATGCTGCTCCTGTGAAAAAGGCAAACTTCATGTTAAGCATAATTAGGAAAGAAATTGGAAGTAAAACTGCAGATGTCACTTGCATAAGTGTACACCTTCAGAATACTGTGTAAAGCTCTGGTCACCACATCTGGAAAGATACGGCGGAGTTGAAAAACGGTGCTGGAGAAGGCAACAAAACTAACGGGCTGGAGCAACTCCCTTAGGAGGAAAGGTTGCAGAGGCTGGCTTCACACGTCTTGTGAAGCGACCCCGTGCAGTTTCCACGACGCCTGTTTTTTTGCATGGATGTGCCTAAAAGACGATCGGGCTCATCAGGGTAACTCTCCTCCTGCTTGCTATTTCCTTCCCTCTCAGTCCTCCAGGCGCTTTCCCAGGAGGCAGCGTGGCAGGGAATGAGGCACCTTGCTTTGAAAGACGCAGCTGTGAGCCAGGTTTGGCAGCTGCGGCTGTGCAGCAGTCTCTGCTGCCCAAATGGGGCGCACACCCTGAAGTTCTGCAGGACTTGGTCAGTCACTGTCCCGTTTTGCTACGGAGGGGGCTTCTCCAGCAGGATGGGCTGCCTAATAAAGCTGAAGCAAAATCAGGGGGATCAGCTGTGCTCCCCTCCACGCGTGCCAAGCCACTTCCCCATGTGGGCAGCAGGGGGAAGGCAGTCTGGCAGTGGCACCCCTGCTGGTTGGAGGCCAGCAGATTGCCCCGTGCTGCCCCCTCGCATGGACAGCAGAGAGAAGCAGCAGCTGGGCTGTGGTGGTCACCAGTTGGGGGGTGCGTGCCATCGCAGGCCCCCTGCGCCCCCCCCACCTTCGGGGAGCTGTTGCAGGCCAACTTGACGAGATCCAGCACAGAGCCATGCTGAGCTTTATCTCTGGACTTTGTGGCTGAAGAGGAGGAGGGGGAGATCTCCCAAGGACTGTTGCTTCCTGCCATTTGTGCCATGGCTTCATTCACTCATCCTAAGCAAAGATGAGCCGGATTCTTGTCATGTGGAGCAGGTAGCCTCCTTCCAGGTAGCTACATAGATGCAGTTATGAGAGATCTGTTGCTGTGATATTAGCAAATGAGTGGTTATTGCTTTGCTTCTTAACAAATCAGAAGGCAGCTGCCAGGAGGAGAAGGAACAGAGTGGAATCCAACCACCACCGCACTTACATTGTTTGCTCTTCTTCTCTTCCCCTTGCGTCATGATCCATCAGGCCAACCTATCCCAGATCAGCCCAGAAGGGAGAGGAAGGTGTTCAGAGGAGAAGGCAGCTGCAATAGCTTCCCCCCTTCCATGCTTTACGGTTGTTGTTGCTCTTTCACTGTGTTGTAATTATTAAGAATTATATATGGACAGACATACATGTGTCTCTTTGTTGTTAGTTGTGAAGTTGCGTCCGACCCATTGCGATCCCATGGACAACATTCCTCCAGGCTCTCCTATCCTCCACCATCCTCTAGAGTCCACTCAAGCTCACACCAACCGCCCCAGTGACTCCATCCAGCCACCTCATCCCCCGCCACCCCCTCCTTCTTTTGCCATCTATTGTTCCCAGCATCAGGCTCTTCTCCAGTGGGTGATCTGGAAATTACCTGACTGTGATTCCTTGATATATTAGTTTCCACTGAATGGAAAGAGCTACCTCATTGTTTCTCCGACATTCAATCACATGTTTCACGTCCTTTATTAAAAATAAATGCAGAAAAGATTGTATGCAGTTAGTAATACTTAGAGTAGAACCTTTGCAATCAGTATGATTTCAGTTAGCCATGACTAACCGGATTCCCATTGACTTCAGTGGGTCTTATATAAGTGTAACTGAATGGGACCCAACCCAAATGCATTAAAGTTTCCATTCTATTCCTCTGTCTTCCATGAACTGTGACATACATAATTGTTTCCCTTCTGAAGTAGAATGCTTAATCAACCAAGGCAAATAATAGTAAACATACTGATATCATTTTGTAGATCTCAGTAATGAATATGAAAAGAATAGCACAGAAATTAGGGTTTGGAGACTGAAACTTTTGTGAGTCATCAGAAGTCCGCTCTTTCTGTACTTTCCAGTTCAGTACCAACCATCTTGTTTTGCTTGTTGTGGTTTCCTTTGTTCTTTCCATTTCTTACTCAGTTCTCATTCAACACAAAAAGCCTTAGAAGGTGTTTTAGTCAAAAGCCTTTGGGGACCCAATCTTAGTGGGAATCAGAGAAAGGATATTGTAGGCATAGCCATCATTTTTGAAAGGTGGCTTGCTCACGTAAGAGAAAAATAGACTCCATGCTGTTGTTTAGTCCGTTAACTAGCAAAATGCCGAACACGTGCGGTGGGAGAGTTCACATGCGTGTGTAGCAGTATTGGTGAAGTGAGTAACTCAGAACTTGCTCCCTGTTGTTGTGTCCTGCATACCTTCTGAAGTTTCTCAGATGTAGAATAATCGGCAGATGCTTGTAACACTCCCATTTTTATGTAAAGGGTAATGCACCTTGCCTTCCTCTTGCTTGGTAACACATGCCCACTTGGGGAATGGAATCGCCAGTCCTTTGATGCAAGGTGCCAGTGGAAATAACATACAGGCCAATAACGTGTTGGCCCAGACCTCTGTGCCGGGGCTGGCATTGAAGGCAGGCATGGCTAGGCATTGCCAGAGACCCAGAGCCAGGCAAGGGTCCCCTAACAAGACTTGCTACTTCTCTTCACTGGCCTCTTGCTCTGGCCCAGACAGGGCTGGTGCTTGCTTACTGCCTCCCTTCTTCCTGTGAGCAACTGGGAGATGGTGAGAAAGAGGTAGCAGTTCTGGCAGCTGGTGACAATGGCAGTGAGCAGATCCGCTCACTGCGGGAAAGGAGACGCGCAGGTTGTCTTGGCCAAGGGTGCTTCAGAACCTGGAGTCTGCCCTGCAGCTTGGTCAGGTGCCAAAGCATCGAATCTTCTCAGGGACTGCTGACCCCATGAAACCATTATTATCATAATTAGTATTTATGGGTACTGAATCTTTAATTTCCCACACACACCCCTTTGATTTCCCACCCTCCCCTTTAATTAGCCACCCCTTTAATTTCTCACACTATCACATATTTTCAGAAGATGCAAACTCGGGGGCCCCTACAGAAACATTGGTCTAAGAAATAAATAAAGAAGCACGGATTCTGGGCAAGAGAGGGATGCGCTGGCAATGAGTAGTTTGCAAGGAGTGGTCCACCTTTGCAAGGCCTTCCTGTCCTGAACATAAGAGGCTGACAGCGGCAGGCGGCCACACCATGGGTTGCTTGGGTGGGTGTGTGGGATGCCTGGGCAGGCTCAGGAGAGTCTCAGGGGTGGCCACGGGCCAAGTCTGGCCCACACTCCTGCGGACTCCCCGTTTCTGTGGCATTGTCTCCCTCCATACTCAGTCGGTTAGAGGCAAGGCAAAACCCCACCAAGGCAGGCTATGTCCAGACTGCACTGTGCACCCCCACACGTGGACTTGGCATCTGATACATCTGCATGTCCCATAAGAGGATTTATCAACAGACCTGCCCCCGAATTCTGTGGCAGGCTGCAATGTTGAACACTAATCCAGACCCAAGTGTTGCTAGTCGGAATTGCTTTGTGATTGGCACGAGGTCCATCCAGAAAGCAGCCTGCACAGGTGTGTGGGGAGAATCGGAAGGAGATGGCTTCGTTATTGTCAGGCAGTGGGTGCACGACACAACCAGCTTCCACCTGAAGCAGGAGTAACATGCTCTTCTTCACCTCACTGCTCCCCTGGTGGTTTGTGCCACCCAAAAGGGGAGCGTGTGGGTCCCCACAGCGGGCTTGGAAGTCATACATGCCTGCATGAGCCCTAAGTCATCATCTCCCAGATCCAGTGGGTCACTTCCTGGTGTGACAACCGTTCTCCATGTCCGATGCAGCATTGCATCATCTGAAAGGTTCCTTCCCCCAACCCCAATGGAAAGCACTGAAGCTGGAATGCTTTATTTATATATATATATTTATTTATTTAAATATTTGTATGCCGCCCCTTGCAGCAGCCTCGGGGCGGCTCACAACCACTAAAAACATATACAATATTAAAAACTGGCCCATCTCCAGGTTAAATTTAAAAACATACAACATAAATAAATAAACCATTAAATAATAATCTTAAATTAAAAAAAAATTAACATTTAAAATACTGTCTAAATAAAAAGGTCTTCGCCTGGCGCCGAAAAGCAAATAACAACGGCGCCAGGCGAGCCTCTCTGGGGAGCGCATTCCACATTAGAGACAATGCAGTCCCTAAGGACTTGGGTTTTCTTTACCAAAACAAAGGGCTGCTGTTAACGTATAAAGCCCTCTGTGACTTGGCACCTCAGGACTGGGTGGAACGCCTCTACCAACTGCAATCGGTCCGTGTGCTTTCTTCTGCATCCCAGCTTCAAGGGAGCTCAGTGGCAGCCCTTTGACTGTGGAAGGATCTCCCCATCCAGGCCTGCCTGACACCAACTTTGTCCTCCTTTTGGCACCTCTGCGCTCAGGCATTTAGAGATCGTTGTGTTCTCTAAGGGCTTTGAAGGCAGTATCCCTGTCCGATATGTTTAATAGGTCTGTTCTGCTTTCGCTATTAACTGTTAAAAATGCATCATGGATTTGCATGATGTTATGGTCTTTTTATTCTATGATGGCCCTGTTAGAACTATTGCATAGCTCCCACAGAGCCCAGGCTATTGGGTGGAAAAGAAGTTAAATAAACAGCTAAATAAAAACACACACAATCAACTTGTGTGTGTCTCAGTTACACACTTCAGTGAAGCCAATGCCATTTTGCTACCATAACTAACAGGAGAATTTGGCGCATGTCCTTCAGTGTGTGAACAGAACTGTTTAAATCAATTATGGCTGGCAAAATCTATGAAGCAAGAAACAACTTTAAAAATGGGATATGTCGGAGAATGAAACTTAACTAATGGAAACGAACTTTTTTCCTCCTAGGCTTGCTAGCAGGAACATATCAGTGTGCTTGACTTTTATTAATAGGAGATTGGCTATTCAACAGATCATTTATTTTGATATGATAAGCCCACGGAATTGCGCTCCTGTTGTTTTATCTGTCATCTGTATTAGAAATTATTAAGGCCGCTCTTTATTTTACATACAACCCTGTACTTTCAATGTTACTGCATCGTTCAGCACAAAGAAATCATAAAGGTGAGTGAAACTCTGCTTTAGGAAATATGGACAAAGGCATGAAATCGGCCTTCAAAAATGCCATACCATCAGACCCTCCCTGGCACTAACTATAGGGTGCCCACACTCCCGTTGTTGCCAGAGGCCTCCGATGGCAAAGAGGTGTGCAGACATTCGCGCCTGGGTGGAGGGAGGCGGCTGCACGTCGTGCCGGGGGCCCCGTGGCATGAAGGAGCCACTGCCCGAAGACGCCAATGGCCTGGAGCAGGGTTGCCCTGCGGTTTTGCTCAGCAAGTGGCACCACTCAGTGGGGGTTAGGCTGTGGCTCACTTACCACAGGCATTCCCAGCTCCCCTGCCTCACCGTCTAGCTCCCTCACCCAAGCCGAAGCAGGTCCCCCAAGTCCAGGTGCACGTAAGTGGCAGGCTGGTGGGCTCCTGCGGATGCCCCTGGAGGGCTACAACAGCCCCGGGAGTCGCTTCTCCGGTTCCCTGCTGCAGCCCCCTTGCCCGCCACTTCCTGCTATGACCCAGGAACGGTGGTGCTCGGGAACAGGGGGATTCTTCCCATTTATTTAATCTCTCGACCCCCAGTAGGCAGTTCACAGCAGCTCCTAAAATCACAAACTGAAATGTAATAAAATGCAGCATAAAACCTCAAAAGCCAAAATGTACAACAATTTAAACAAAACATGAGGCGTGTTAGAAACAGCTGCCTCGTCACACGTCATTAAACACCTTGGAATAGAGGGCAGTCCTTAGCTTAGCACCAGAGAGATGGCGAACAGTGTGGGTGGCATGGGGACTCTGTGGGGAGACCCTTTCACCACTGGGGGGAGGGCACCGCTGACTAAGCTCTCCCCTTAGAAACATAGAAACATAGAAACAGAGCGAGTCAGAAGGGGCCTCCTGGGCCATCTAGTCTGACCTCCGGCACCAGCCGGCTCCGCTCATGACATGCCCACCATGTGCATGTCCAGCCTATCTTTGAACACCCTCACCGATGGGGCCTCAACGACCTCCCGTGGAAGCCCATTCCACGCCCTCGGGGTCCCGACTGTCAGGAAGTGCTTCCTGGCATCCAAATTGAACCTTGGCTCCCTGAGCTTTGCTCCCTTGGAGCGCGTCCTGCCTTCCTCTGCAGGGGAGAACAGGTCTCTCCCCACCTCTGTGTGACACCCCCTCACATACCTGTATGTTGCCAACATATCCCCTCTGAGTCTCCTCTTCTCCAGGCTGAAGAGACCCAGTTCCCTCAGTCTCGCCTCATACCCCATCCCCTGCAAACCGGCCACCAACCTTGTGGCCCTATGCTGCACTGACTCCAACCTGGCTATATCCTTTCTGTAATGAGGGGCCCAAAACTGAGCACAATACTCCAGTTGCGGGCGCACCAGAGTCATGTAGAGTGGAAGTAATACCTCTCTTGATCTAGAAGCCACACTTCTGGCTATGCAACCAAGGGTGGCATTCGCCCTCTTGACCACCGCATCACACTGCTGACTCATGTTTAGCCTGCGGTCAACCAGCACCCCGAGGTCCCTTTCACAAGTGCTGCTCTCCAGCCACTTGTCCCCTAACCTGTACTTATGACAGCTATTCCTATGCCCCAAGTGCAAGACCTTGCACTTATCCACATTGAACGCCATCCTGTTGTCTCCTGCCCACTTCCATAGTCTGTCCAGATCCTTTTGGATCTGGAGTACCTGCTCCTCAGTTGTGGCCACTGCTCCAGTTTTAGTGTCGTCTGCGAATTTGATCAGCAGACTGTTCACCCCTTCTTCCATGTCGTTAATGAAAAGATTAAACAGGATCGGCCCCAGGACAGAGCCCTGGGGGACCCCGCTTGTCACTGGCTGCCATCCCGACGATTCCCCGCTAATGGTTACCTTCTGCTTTCGGTCAGTCAGCCATGCCCTAATCCACCGGACAGTGCCCCTTGGTTGGCACCTTCCAGGCCTCCCTTGGAGGGGGCCCACTGAGAAACCTCAGGCGTGGATCACAGTGTTGCGGGAGCTTCTGGATACAGTGCCACAATCCGCTGTCTTTACACACTGTCTGTCTTCAGCCACAGCGAGGAGGACGAGGAGGAGGAGCAGCAGCAGCAGCACTGGTGGTAAGAAGCAAAGCTTCCCGAGGAGGGGGGCATGGAATGCTTCTTGCCCCAGAGCCATCGGGAAAAGGGCTGGCACGGCCCAGGCCAAAGTGAGGTAGAATCCTGCTGCAGGGAGGGAAAGGAACGCCATGCTCGCCCTCCTGTGTCCGTGGAATGCCCTTCCCATCAGTGGGCAACATCGGGGCAGCCCGTTCTCTTTGCCACTCACCTTGTTTCCGGGTTGGACCTGCTGCGAGGGACATTAAGCATTATGGTAAAATGTTTGGCAGAAGGAAACGTTGGACCAGCAAGAAAACGCTGCAGTTTCTCCCACTTCTTGGGGGAGCCCCTCCTGTTCAGAGTTGCAGCTAAGCTATCCTTTCCCCAATTCTTTTCCCCAACTGACTCGCAGCATTCCATGCTACTGAACACACCCAACCTTTACCGGGTGGAGTTCCCCTGCCCCCTTAGGATTTCTTTTTAAAACTTTTTTTTTTTTTAATGTTTGGAGTTCGGCAAACCCCCAGCTTCCCACAAGTATCCTGATCAAGAATAGTGCAGCAGAGCCGGGACTTGGATCCCTGGATGCCCCTTTTAATAGCAACATCATGTGCCACTGATGATCATGTCCTCTCTGATCTCAGCTGCAGGACTCACAGCCAACTGGGAGCGGGGACAAATTTTCCCAACACCAGTCTCGGGTTCCCTGTTGCAACATCTTTTAGGGTGAAGAGGCACCCGGCAGATGTCCAGAGACTGGCTTCTGGTGACTGGTCTGTTGATACAGCACAACAGCGTGAATTTTTGGCCTTGCCTGGACCTTTTAAGGCTTTCTGCTCCACCCGTTTGGCTCCTCGGTGCCCCCGTTTTAGCTCCATTTCGGCCAGCACTTGGTGCCTGCATGTGCCGCTGCTGGCTTCTGTCTGTTGGCTTGTCTGGTGGATTTGCATCTAGTTTAACAGGTGTGTATTTGTGTGCAAACATGTACCTATGAGATGCATCCTTTGCATCTTTCATTGATCTTCAAATCAAAGTCGCTTGAGTGATAAGGCAGTAAAATTATCCTGTTACCCCTCCCCTCCTAAACTTTCCTCAATGCTGGAGCCACCCTTGGGAATAACTGATGTGTCAAGGCACTGCTCGCTCGCTCGCTCGCTTGCAGAGACTCAGCCACTGGAACAGCCAGTCTTTGGCAAAGCACATGCCGTGTAGCAGTATGGGCTCCCCGTGTTCTGTGGAGAGTGTGAACGGTGAGGCTGCTCAGGTGGCGCCCCTCCTCCGCAGCATCGCTCCTGCTTTTGCAGGCCCAGCTACGCTGGCAGCCCCTCTGCCTGAGCAAATTACCCCAGAGTGTTGTGCCCTTGACTGGCAAATTCTTTCAAGCTGGTTGAATGGGCAAAATGAATGCCTAGATTGTTCCTCTGTCTGTGATGTGCTGGTGTTTATCGGGCTTAGCTGTCACTCAGGCCATTCTCTCTGCGGGCGCACACACAAATGACTCACCCACTTACAAAAGGCAGAGTCTCTTGATGGTCAGCCTGAAAACAAATACAAACAAACAACCCCCACCCAAAAGGCCCAGCACAAAACTTGGACAGGGACTCTCAGCCGACTGGCTGGACCTGCCACAGTCCGCATCCTGCAGTTCATGTAACACATTAGTTTGCAAATGGAGGTTTTGTTGGACAGTTGTAATTTAAGGGTGACACTTACTAACCAGGCATCTCCAAAGTGGCCTCTGTGGGCACAAACATGTTTCTTGTCACTTCCTGATCCAGTCTGAATTTTATTTTTAATTGTTTTTTTTTAACTAACAGGGAAGCTGCCATGCCACAAAGTGAAATGTGAGCTTCCAGTGTCATTTTTATTTTTAGCCTCCGGGTCCCATATTTCTCAGCTTCAGCAGTTTGCATACCATGGAACATGTACTGGGCATACAAAATGCAGCATTTCTGTTTTTGGAGCTCACACCCTACTTCTTCCATCTTATCAATGCCCTCCCCCATAGCAGCCATTTTGTGAGAGTGCTCATGACCTGCTGTCACCATTCCAATATGCCCACTGACCAGCGTATCTCGAAAGAAACTAAGCGTGAATCTTGAATAACCATGGATATTTCCAGATTGCTCCAGATACTGTTGATATGCTCCACGAGAGCACAGCTGAGGCAGTGGGTGACTGCAGAAGTAATTTCCCCAATGTGTCTGAAAGATACACTTCCCATGCATCTTTCATGACCCACTGCAGGATAGGGTGGGGATCAGCTGGAGACCTCTTGCATGTAGAGCATGTGTCACTGCACTGGGTCTGCCTCCCAAGGGTCCCAAGCAGCAGGACAAGGGTGAGAGGGCTCTTTCTCTCAGACTCTTACTGTTTGTTGCCGGTCACTGTTGGCTGTATCAGGCTAGATGCAGATATGTGGTAGTCTAACATTATGCCGTATGGTGAGCCAGGCTCTTGGGTCATCTGTGATCCCAACTATTCTGTTGTTGATGCTATATAGAACAGGTGTGTTTTAAATGCTTCCAGTTGGTGCTGTGCTAAAAGCCATCAAAGCAGATAAGTCCCAAAGAGAAAAGTGGATCAGTAAATACCACTGTTCTAATGGTGTGTAACAGTGAGAAGGATTTGGAAACCCGGGTATTCTGTCCTGAGAAGGTGTAGCTTAATGCAAAGACATCTGTGGGAGGTATTTCTTTGTGGGTCTTGGAATAAAGAGCCAGAGACAGCTTTTGGCTAGGTTCCTCACAAACTGTTAAAGAAGATAATAGAGGTTCTCGCACAGGAAAAACACCCTGGAATTTCAAAGGAAACTAAAGTAGTTTTGACACACAGAGACTAGGAAAACTTCACATATGGAGACAGGTGGGCTCCATGCTGCAGTTCCCACATTCCAAGGAGCATGGCTGTTCCTTGCATGAACATGGTTTTTAAATAGCTTACAGCTTAGCCATCATGTATTGCACCATATAAAATTGCATATGTGGCAGAAGTGGACAGTGGAAAATTTACATTTTCTTCCCCCTTCTACAGACATAAGTTTCCTTTAAAATGCATTACTATTTATCCACTATGAAGTTCTCTAAATAAGTCTTCCACTGCATTTCAACATTCCTGCTGAACAAGTAGCTGCACTTGAACGGAAATTGGATGGAACGAAGAGTATGTACAGTGTTTTTATTTAAACGCCCAGCAGTGTGAGTGCGCATCCGCAGAAAAGGATAATTTTATTTTCTTTAGGAGAGTTTTGTTTTAATTTATCCCAATCTGAGACATCCTTCTGCCAAATCACCATGTGCTTCCAGAATTGTTAAAAGCATGAAACGGAGACACCGCTCGAGCTGTCATCCACCATGCAAAGATATTGATAATTGATTCCATTTTTCTATGAGTTAAAAACTAACTTTGCCCTCCTAGTGAGAAGGTAATAGGTTTTGTCTGTCAAAAGATAATAATCCCATGAACCATTTCTGCACCCTCTATTAGAAGGATGGTACAGCTTCACTTCAGCATAACCCCCATGTCAAATCAGCTCTAAAAAACCCTTCTTACAAGTCTTCAAGGCCTGGGAAGATCTTCTAGAGACATCACGTTTAGTTTGAGGAACCTAAGAAGTCAAGCAAATACTGTCAATTAATGTGTTTATCCTGAGACACCCAACCCAGGAGAAGCATCTTTTAACATGAAAGCTGTTTTGCTTTCCATTAAAAAGTTTTCATTACATTTGGTTTCCATAGATACTAAAGTACCAGCAGCTTTTTCCACAACTCAGTGAAGTATAAACATTTGGGATCCCTCCCACTCCAGCTCTTTTCCTTATAAGATGGATTTTTAAAGAAATCTACAGCAATATGACTTTGATGCCGAAGTTGAGGCCCCCCACTTCAAACTTTCTGCAATTTTAATGAGCTTTGGCTGGGGTCAGGTCTGGCTGTGGTGGCGACTGAGCATGAATTTAGGAAAATACTGATGGAGAAAGCCTTCCTGTGACTCTGGGAGAATGCCCCAGAGCCCACAGGATTATTTGGAGACCTTTCTCCAGGGCTGTGAACACTGCTACAGTTTTGGGTGGGGACTCCCAAGCACTCTCTTTGCTCTTCCCTGCCTTTGCCAGCCACCGTGGGAAGAACCTCACTGGCTGCTTTCTAGGACTTGGAGGACCTTGGAGAGGTCTGAAAGGGGAAGTTCTGGTGAGCAGCCGGGATTTGATGTTTCCTGCGTTCTCCAGCCTCTGTAGAGCAGAACGTACATAACAGGTAGTGAAAATTGCCTCTGTTTCTCTTCCCACTTCATCAGCAGCAATTCAGGAGGGACTGTTTGGAAGCCTCTGAGATTAGAGATGTTTGTGTAAGGCGAGCACAACCCATTGGACTGCATCCTAAGGGCCAAACCAGATGCATTAATTTTATGGATGCTATCGGCACGGACACAGTTCTTATGCAATTAGCAGCTAGGCAGGAGCCTGCTTGCATCACGGAGAGGGAGACTTTTTATTTCCCTGCCCCAGTTCTGAGAAAAATCTATCCAAAGCTACTTTCTGCATGCCAGCATCTCCACTGGTGCCAACTGGAGTTCAGTGTCGAATGCTAATAGCAGCTTCTGAGAGAAGTTGGTGGCTTCAGGGAGCATCGGATGCCCAGTAGCAGCCCTTGGAGAAGACAGTTTGGCAAGACAAGAACTGAGGCTTCCCTCTACTACTCCACGTCTATTAAAGCCCTGCTACTGAAACCATTTGCATATCAACCAACAAGCAGGTTAACTGTAGTCACCCAGCGAAAATCGTGCTTGGCTTCAGCCTAAATAAAGGACAGACAAAAGTGAAAAGGAGAGTTTTCCCATTTGATGCGAGGAAATTAAATAAACCGTTCTATTTAACAGTGTTGGACACACTAGGCTGAAACCCATCCAGCACAGGTTTGCGTCACAATATGGAGCTCCACGACCCATGACCAACAAGGCAGTGCTGGAGTCTGAACTCACGGAGGAGAGCCCTTCCCCACCTTTTTGTTGAATGCCGGTCATATGAACTGCTAGCTCAGATTTTCCAGGGATTTTTCTGCTCAGAGTCTGAGAGGAAGAGTTGGCAAGAGATTGTGCCTGCCTTCCTTTGTGGTGCCTCCGAGCTTTTAGAGCCATTGGTCCAGTATGGTATTCTAGAGTTCATCTGTCACTGACTTTGAAAAAAGCTCTTTTATTTCAGTGAATTTTTCAGGCAGCCTGGGCTGTGATGCAGGTTGTAGCTTCTGTCTGTCTAAACTCATTTCTTGGTCACTCTTAAGAGCATCTAAGGGATGCAGGTGGCGCAGTGGCTTAAACCACTATGCTGCTGGCCTGGTTGATCAAAAGGTCACCGGTTCGAATCTGCACATGGGGTGAGCTCCCGTGCGCCATCCCAGCTCCTGCCAACCTTGCAGTTCGAAAGCATGCAAATGCAAGTAGATAAAAAGGTACCACTTCGGTGGGCAGGTAACAGCGCTCCGTGCACTTCGGTGTTTAGTCATGCCGGCCACATGACCACGGAGACTGTCTGCGGACAAGCGCTGGCTCCCTTGGCCAGGAAACAGAGATGAGCAGCGCCCCCTAGAGTCAGGCATGACCGGACTTTAATGTCAAGGGGAAACCTTCACCTTTAACCTTAAGAGCATCTATTCAATCATTTAGCAAAACACCTTTCAATTTAGCATGTTGTATTAAGAGTTCTCCATGTTCTCTCAAGCTCCAGCATGTTGGGGAATTGCCGCTGTTAAGGGCCACGCTCTTTCCTGTCACAGATACATTGTTTTGACACTGTGGTTGTGACTGTGACCAGGGATGTGTGATGCTGATGACTCCATTCCATGAAACCCACTTGTGCTCCGCTGAGCAGTGTTTCCCCTACACACAATTCTGACAGTGGTGTTCTGCAAATGACACAAATTGTGGTAGTGTTTCTGTTTGTTTCGGCTGGATCTTGAAATTCGCACAAGTGGGGTCATATTTGTATATAGATATAGAATCACAGTGTGAAGAGAAATGTGAATGAAGTATGTAGACCAAAGTCTGTGTGTGTACAAAATGTTTCCCACACAACAATATAATCCTCTTAGAATTGCTGTAAGTACCAAACTGCCAGCATTCTCATCCCCTTTTGCAGCTCCTTCTCGGAGCAGTTATTCCTGCTGCGTGCATTTCCCTTCGGTTTACCACCAAGCCTTTAAAACCGTGCACGCTACCCCTCACTTTACTTCCCACTTTATAAAAGTGTGCTGTTTCCACCTCCATTTACGTTCCCTGCCTCTAATAAGTTGTGCAAATTTCGAGGCTGGGATGTAAATGGACGGGGAATCTGTTGAAACTGAAGGGCTGCTCAGTAAATGGAAGGGATCCCTGCAAAAGAGAAGTAACAGCTCCAAGAAGGAGCCACACAAATGGGAGGGAGCCAGGAAGCCCCCTTTCTGGACCTGCAGGACACTCAGAGAAACGTTGCAAGGACACTGAGAAATAGAAGCTCAGCGTTTAATGTTGAAATGATACAGAAGAGTGAGAGCCAACGTGGTGCAGGGGTTAAGAGTGCAGGACCCATGGTCTGGGTTCCAAGTCCCCGCTCAGCCGGGGAGCCAACTGGTTGACTTTGGGCCAGTCGCAGAATCTCAGCCCAGCCTACCTCACAGGGTTGTTGTGAGTTTAAAAAAAGAGTTTAAGGAAAAACAATGGAAAGGCTCATAATAGAGAGAGATCTAGTGATGCTAGATAGGGAAGGGAGGCTGGCAGCCACACAACACGGCTTCCGCAAAAACAGGTCCTGCCAGACAAACCTTGTAGAATTCTATGACAAGGTTTCGGGATGGCTAGATGGAGGGGATGCAGTGGATGTGGTATACCTGGATTTCAGCAAGGCCTTTGACAAAGTGCCCCATGATATCCTGGTGAAGAAATTGAGTTTTGAGAAGACCATTGCACTGTCCGATGGATTAGGGCATGGTTGGCTGACTGAAAGCAGAGGGTAACCATTAGTGGGGAACCATCAGGATGGCAGCCAGGGACAAGCAGGGTCCCCCAGGGCTCTATCCTGGGGCCGATACTGTTCAATCTTTTCTGCTGATCAAATTTGCAAACGATACTAAAACGGGGGCAGTGGCCACAACTGAGGAGCAGGTACTCTAGATCCAAAATGATATGGACAAACTATAGAGGTGGGCAGGAGACAACAGGATGGCGTTCAATGTGGATAAGTGCAAGGTCTTGCACTTGGGGCACAGGAATAGATGTCATAAGTACAGGTTAGGTGACAAGTGGCTGGAGAGCAGCACTTGTGAAAGGGACCTCGGGGGGCTGGTTGACTGCAGGCTAAACATGAGCCAGCAGTGTGATGCGGTGGTCAAGAGCGCAAACACCACCCTTGGTTGCATAGCCGGAAGTGTGGCTTCTAGATCGAGAGAGGTATTACTACCACTCTATATGACTCTGGTGCGCCTGCAGCTGGAGTATTGTGCTCAGTTTTGGGCCCCTCATTACAGAAAGGATATAGCCAGGTTGGAGTCAGTGCAGCGCAGGGCCACAAGGTTGGTGGCCAGTTTGCAGGGGATGCCGTACGAGGCGAGACTGAGGGAACTGGGTCTCTTCAGCCTGGACAAGAGGCGACTCAGGGGGGATCTGTTGGTGACATACAAGTATGTGAGGGGATGTAACACAGAGGTGGGTAGAGGCCTATTTTCCGAAGCAGAGGAGAGCAGGATGTGCTCCAACAGAGCAAAGTTCAGGGAACCAAGTTCAATTTGGATGCCAGGAAGCATTTCCTGACAATTAGGACCCCGAGGATATGGACTGGGCTTCCATGGGGTGGTTGAGTCCCCATGGGTGAGGGCGCTCAAGGATAGGACAGACATGCACATGGTGGGTATGTCGTGAGCAGAGCCGGCTGGAGCCGGGGGTCAGACTAGATGGCCCGGGAGGCTCCTTCTGCCTTGCTCTGTTTCTATGTTACTTTCCTCACATTTTGCTTTATTCTGCTGTGCTTCTGAACTGCCAAATCGATTCCTTCTTTATCTTGCTATTACTGTGTCCAAGGTTTCCACTGACCTAGCTGAAACTTACAAGAAAACTGAGGAGGCAAGACCACAGCTGAATCAGTGTTCTTGCACACTTGCAAATTACCGGGGGAGGGGGGGCAGAATTAAAAATAAAAAATAGGACCTTAGTTGTGCAAATTGCAAGATCCACAAATATATAATTTGTGCAGATGGTTGCTATTTTAAAAAAAATCAAAATCCACAGATTTGATCTATTTACTATCGACTGAGCAGCAGGGAAAAGAATGAACTGGAAATAGTAGCAAGGAACTCTCATATATCCCTAGTTGGGGCGATTTCCAGCTTCATTACTTCCGTTGGGAGTGAGAGGGGCCATCGTTCTTGGTGTGCACTCCTGGGTCACACCAGTCTGGGTGGAGAGGAGGAGGCGGAGGGGCCTGGGAGTCTGACACTGAGAGGAGTGAGGTGGAGGAGTTTATCTCGAGGCCGCTCTCTCCAGGTGCTGAGGCAAACTCCAGGGACAACCAGGACATGCGACTGCTGGGAGGGGGAACTCCTGGGAGGGCAGTCCTCAGGGCCAGGTGAAGCTGGTGCAACTCTGGACCCCTGGTGTGGCATCAGGAGAGGAGGACTAGCCAACCAGAGGGGCGGCGTGCAGAGAAAAGGTGCGCTCGCTTCCAAAGGGACCCTCCCAGAGGGGTGGGCCCCAGACATACTCAAAAGGAGGTTCCCAGAAGAAGAGGCTAGACTGGGTTCAACAAAGCGCACTGTGCATGCTCTCTCTGTGGTGACTGAGTTTATTGGATGTACTTTCCTGAATAAAGAACTCTTGCAAAGGAATGGTCTGTTGGCTGGAATGCACAAAGGGAGGAAAAGTCCAGCTCTTGACAATCAGCTTCCAAGAGGATGGCTGTCGGTGGCAAACTGGCGGGCCTAAGTCCAAGGCATACCCATCATCCAGGTGTTGGGTTTTGGCTTGTATTGCAAGTGATAAACCTGCGTGAGCAACATAGTGTGCAAGTCAGTGATGCCACCGTCTGTGCCTGTTTCCACAATCCGTATACTTCAGAATCGTTGAGAAAGTCCTGTGTATAGCAGATCATGTGTATGGATTTATGATACATCATTTCTAGAATATTTGTGGGGATGATGGATCCCTGCAGCCCCATTGCGCATAATGGAGTTTCAAGCTTCTGTGAACTGACCACTAGATAAGGATTGATTTGGGACTTGGGCATAGATCTAAAATGCCTGGCCCTTTGCCTGAGCTGAAATCCATTTGCACTAAGTGAGAAAGTACAGCATTCAGCATGCTTATAAAAATCCTGCTAGAGAATCTTCATCACTCAAAGAAAGGAAGAGTTAAATTAAAAACAAATAGATGCTGGAGACGGAAGAAACAGTCTAGTAACAAATCTTTAATTTCTAGTGAGCATTAAAGGGGTTCAGTAGACTTCTCTTTTCTTTTTTAAACAAACTTCTTCAAATACATGCCTTTGGATTATAAAAGTACCTGAAATTGCCTAGAATATCAGCATGCATAGCTTGTAACTATTTACATATATTTACATGGAGGGAGGGGGGACGAAAGGGAGATCTGCATTTATTTACAATCTACACAGGAAAAGAGAAAGGCAGCATAATGGTATTTCTTAAAATACAGTTGTTTGAATAGTCAGCACATGCATATTGAGATATATTTTTTACCAAAGAAGGCAAACGTTTTGAGACAGACCTTCTGAATTCTATGCTAAGGTGTAGCATAATAGAAGTCCCTTTTATTTTTTAAAAAATGTTTTTGCTTTGTTTCTAGTCTATTTGCATCAAGTGCTTTTAAAATGTTCACAAACACAATGGCAGCGTTATTTAATGAAAGCAACACAATCATTTCCTAACTAACTATCAAGTAGCTGCTGGTGGATGAAATATCTATTGTTTTCTCATTACCAATCGACCAACATACAGGGCTCTCTCCTTGTAAAGGCAGTGCCTAAGCTATCACCATTAATTATAGAAGTGATATAAAGGAGACTCTACAGTATGTGCTAAATGAAATATTAACATGACCAGTGTATTTAGCCTGAGAGATGCACTAAACTGGAACTCACTTTACAGCAGGCTACCTACGGAAGTCACACATACAAAATACAGCAGTGCCTGGCTTGCAGCTCAAAGTCCAGACAGCAGAGGCCGTTTACTGATCTGCAAAATATTGCAAAATACATTCCCTTAATGAGCTTCTGGAAGACAGAATTAACACTTAATTCGTTACCATACTGCAACGCCTTCAACCCATGCTTCTGGCTTTTCCAAGTGCATTTTTCATACTGACATTTATGCGCAAAATGGAATGAAATCTTTCTCCCATGGAAAAAATAGGCTTCAGTCAATGTGAGATTTTTTCATTCTTTGCCTTTAAGATTAAGGGGAACAGTTGTCCTGTTTCAGTCCCATTGTTATGAACTTGGGCTAGTGCAGAATGTCCCGATATGTTATGTCTGGAACTTTCGTTTTGATGCATTCCCCCCCCCCACTTCAGGTTTTTGCCTTGGAAAGTTCAGTTACTCACTGGTGACTGCCCGAATCTGTTTCACTCTCTCTCTTTTAGAAAACCTTCCTATATATTCAAATTTGAACAATTCTGTAAAAAATGAAGCCAGTTGAATTCCACTCTGAAATGTTATTCTTTGAAATATTATGCATGAAGAAATACTTAATTCTGACTACTAACATCAATAGTATTAAAAGGTATGTAGAAATATATACAGTACTGTTAAGTATACATACAGGTATATAAATTATATATTTATATATTATTAAAGTTAATTACAGATAAATCTTCAAATAGTTCAAAGTAAGGTAACAGCACAACACGTCAACAGACTCTGGTTCGTTTCTGCACCGGTCTCTATTCCCCCCCTTATGGTATGACTGGAAGGGCGTGTAAGGGTGTAATTTGTCTGAGGTGAAGCCACACACAAGCCCGGGCCTCTCCCCCTTTTCTGTTTGTGCTCGTTTACAGAAGGGTGGGGTGTTTTCTCATTTTGTCTTTCCCATCACTCAAGGACCAATTCGAAATCTCCACCTTGCTTTTAAAACAGGAGAATTACTGAAGAATACCACAGGGATAGGACTGCCAGTAAGAAATCGCAAACCAACCTTTACCATGTATTTTTGACGTATGAATACAGAATACCAGGAAAATTCCAAATTTTTCTTGGAAGGTACAAGTTAAAAGGTTAAACAACTCTGTGCAATTGATAATATTGCTGACATTGATGAGCGGACCCTGAAGGGCCCTCAGAGAGTATCTGTAAATCATTTGGTATTTCCCACCTGCGTCTAGCAAAAGAGATCCCAGCACAGGACGCGTCTTCTGTGTGCGTGGCTGGTAGCGCCCAGAATGGTTCCCCCATTCATCTCTGCCCGTCAACTGCGGCCACTACCTGGATGCTTCCTGTTACAGTTCGGAATGTGCTTCCATATCCCAGGCCATCTGCTTTTGCAAGGTGGCCATGTATCCTACTTAGCAGAAAACAGTCCTCTATTTGAAGGTGAGCTTTATTTGAAAGGCTCTCTGTGCCACGGCTGATTTAAGGGCAATGAAAGGAAAAGCAGGGGAACCTTGTGCGCCAGGCACACGGCAACTCACTTCGATCCTCCACAGTGGGGTGAGATGTACTACATTCATACTTAAGTTATAGCAATTATTTCTAAATGTGCACCTATATATAGAAATAGAAATCGGAATATGCACACTCTTCGGGTGCTGCCTCTTCAGTTTTATCCAAGACAAGAGCTGGACTGGGGTTCAGAATCTTGCACAAAAGCCATCCTGGAAGCCTAAATCAGCAATCCATTTTTTCACTTTCTCTCTAATCATTAGAATCAAATTATTCCACTGAAAGAAGGTCAAAGGACACTCCGTGTTGCCCACCAAGAGAGCTCTAAGGAGCTTCTTGAAAGGAGGTTCTTTTCCCCCTATACTGGTCCTCTTTGGGAAAAGGCTACAGTAATCCTGATTTCTTTGTGCCACAGAATTGAAGGGCAATTAAACCAAAACTTAAGTAGGAAGAGTCACTGTTCCCATCCTTTGCTGATACTATCATTGTGGCACAACCAGTTTACTAATAGGTGACATTAGCGGACATAACAACTTGTTTGGGGAAACGAAGACTTAATGCAGGAAATATAAAGTCTTAAGAAAGGTAGATTGCTTACAGAGAATTCAGTGGCTCAACTTAAATATTGGCTGCTTTTTTTAGAGAGTTGTTAACAAAGGTCAAGATGAATCCAGATGGATTTTAAACATTTTTTGGATGTGTTTTGATTTACACATGGGAATATTCAACAGTTGGGATTTAAGCAGAGTTTGCTAAACGTGTGTGCACAGAGAGGGCTTTTGCTGAACCACAAGTCCAAAACAGCAGCCTTGGCTCCTCATTGCCATTTCCTATTTTCGGACAATTGATACTCCTCTTTCATAGAAGATGTTGGCATAACAAAGGGAAAATGATATGATTATATATTATGCATTTAGCTAGTTTGTCCCACGGACCTTCAACGAGTTTTGATAATATTTTACAGTTCACTGCTATAAAATTAAGTTTCTTTAAAAAGGAAAACAATTGAGAATCTTGAAGCTGTTTGCAAAACACATTGATCCACAGAAAACTACACTGAGATGGCTCTTCTTTTACCTAATTTCTGTACACTTGGGCTTCTACACATACCAAAACTAGTGAGGTCATTGCCTGGAAGATAGTTGTAGTCCCTTAACCCATATGTGGAATGAAATCATTAATGCTGCCAATCTCCATTTGACCCAGCTTCCCTTAAGACTGACAGGACTGGGGTTAAGGTAAAGACCATAATGCTTTCCCAAAATAAATTTATTACAATGGATACAATTTCTTTTGTACAGTTAAAACCCAGAATGTAGTTTTAATCAAATTGCATATTCTGAATATGGTTAGAATAAATCACTAAAATAAGTTATAATGCCTTGGCAGTAGCAAAGAAATCCTCTTTCTTTCCATTCTCCTACTTGAGAAATATAGAGTGTTTATCTCCCATAATATATGGGGGAATGCCTTGTGTGTGTACAAAAAGAAAAGAAAAGAAAAGAAAAGAAAAGAAAAGAAAAGAAAAGAAAAGAAAAGAAAAGAAAAGGAGGGTACAACCAGAAAACTCGTTGCATGTCCTCAATAGCTTGAAGACTTTGTAGTAAACTATTGTTGGGAACTAAATGCAAAGCTAGGAGAAAATAAGCAGATTTCATAGATTACGTTTATATCTGTATTTCATGCACAAAGTTGGCTTTAATAGCATTTTGAGAATGAAATTTAGATTGTGGCACTCCCCCCACCCCGGCGCCATTTTCCAGTGATTGTGTTGCGGCTTTTAAAGCACGAAAGTCAGAACTGTGATGGGGGCAAGTTTCCTGGCAAGTACTGAAACGAGCAGTCAATGCGCTGTTCTGAGGGTGGATCGGGGAGGATTGTCCCTCTGGGATGAGGCTTCAGGGCTGGGTGCAGGAATTTCAGTGTTTGCAATGCAAGCCAGTTTTGCATTATAGGGAGCCAGCAGGCCTGTGTTTGAACATTCCCACTGCAGCCTGCAGTTGGATCTCCCAGGGTGGTGTTCCCTGATTTTTTTGCAAACACACTGGCATGAAATAAGGCCAAACGAGGCATTACTCCAAACCAGTGTTTAGCAGCTCCACTCTTCCAATGCAATTTCTACCTGAGACACAAATCTTAAAGACCCCCCTTCTCTTCCCCGAAGGTTTCAGGATGCAGGCTGGGCCCTGAGCTTCAATACTACATGGGAGGCATTTGTGAGCAGCAGTGCCTTTGGCACCGAAAGCTCTGAATGCTTCCGAGGGGCCCAAGGGCTGAATTCCATTTGGAGAAGCGTGCGAGGGAAGCCCACCAGTAGCACGGGCGTGGAAAGGGATAAGAGGGTGGGGAGCAGGCGGGAGGGGCCAGGCCAATCTTTTCCCCTCCCCATAAATTGTAGCACACTGCACCGTACAGTTCGCACTGCCAGTAATTCAGCCCCAATTTCAGATTGGTTGAGGAAACCTCCACAAAAGCCAGGTGGGTGGAGGAAAGGCAGTGGGGGGCGGGGGCAGGGGCTTTCTGGAGGCTGCAAAAGGACCTGTCCTCGCCCCCAGGCCTGTGGTCCTGCACCCCACCCCCAGTCTTTCTGTAATTGACTAATGACTAATATACTGCTGCTTAATTCAGTAATTCTGACTCCAGAAAGGAAGCCGCAGCCTTGCACTTACAAGAGCTGAGCTTGGTTCCCAAGGGCACGACGTTCTGGAGGGCTCTCATTCATGGGGTCACCACAAGCCAGAGAGGATTCTATGGAGCAGCAACAAATGCAATATTTTGTAGCTGTCCATACCTTTGGTCCAATCTGAATGCATGAAATACTGTATCAGTTCTTCAGCAAGAGCCATTCTGGGGATTGTAGGTGATCTCATCTGGAAATGAGATGGTTTTAAGACTGTTTTTGCAAACATGGATTTTGATCCATTTTTTCTTGGCTTTAAATTTTGCTGGAGGCAGTTTCACGTGGGTTTCCCAAGTCCCGAGCTGCCACAGTCTGAATGAAGGCTGCATTCCCGTGGTGGAGTCGGCCATGCCCTGCACAGAGCCAAGGCCCTCACAGGGAAACACGTCGTCTCCCTGGACAAATGGCACCTGGACTGCTTGGGGGACATGCAGCCCTGCTGCCCGAGCCCCACAGCTCTGCCTGTCCGGTGTGCACATCAGCAGACAACATTTTATGTGGGGTGGCCGCTCACACTTCACTAAGAGATGCACCACCAAAAGTGAGGAAACCCATTTGGCGAGAATTCAGCCATGCTAATATCCAGTGTTTATATGCAAGGATTCCCCTTTTCCAAACATGAGACTCCTCCACTAGCGGCGGGAAGGAGTTTGGTGCAATAAGGGTTGGACGCGCCATTGCTTTCCCTGTGTTTTTGAACTGAATCCACAGAAAGCGGCCCCAGGAGGAAACACGGGGAAAGAGGCCGATCCGTGCAGTGCTGCGGTGCCTTGCGAGCCGCCTCCTTCTGGACTGCGCTCGGAGAGGAGCTTAAAGAACGCCCAGAAAGACGGGCAAGGGCATATTTGCACCCAAACAACACCACCTATTTCATAGTATAAAATATTTTCTCACTGCTCCATTTCTCCCCCTCCATCCTCTACCCTTCAGGGCTAGATAATAAATTATTTCTGCCAAGCTAGCATGATCATCAAGCTGTTGTATCTCTGTTTGGGAAGCGTATGCTTCATTCACCCAACCACAAAGTGCAGCCATTTTAAAGGGAGTACTTCGAATCACACTTCATGGCATTTCTCTGCTTTGAACCTAGATTTTATCAAAATCAAATCATTTCTACAGACTCTCCTCCTGGCACATTTTCCCTTCTTCCATTATATTAAAAAACAGCCATAACACAACCTATCGTTCCATGTATATCATTTTAAAAGTTCAGTAGAACTTGCCTAAATTATTATTTAGAATTGACTGCATTCATTTCTCATCATGGCTTTGAGTTTATTTATATTTTAATAGGCTATATAATTTGGCACACTTTAGGACTGGATGCTAATTTTAGAAAATAAGCATGCATTTTGAAAATAGCCAAGTCTGAAAACTAAACATCAGCTATATAAAGTCCCTCCGTCAGGTGCTTAATGCTATATCAGGGCTCTAATGGATGCATTACTTACACTATTGACTTCAGAACGAAAATACATGCTTTGTCATGGGCAAAATAGCACGCCGTATGGGCACAGTCACTCACAAAACTCTCCTTTCCCAGAAGACAGCAAAGCACTCCAAGAAAAGTAACTTAACCAAGAACTTAAGGCGAGACGGAGGTACTCCCTGAGCCCTAAACACAAAAGAGCTCTTTTGGGGCCAAATAAAGATGGGGCTCCCCTCAGGCCAGCCTCCTGGCTGAGCGGGGCAGGGAGACTACTGTGTGCCGATGGAGAAATCTACCTGGAGGACTACCTGCGAGAGAGGCCTCCTGTCTTTGGAGGTGGAAGGAAAGCAGCAGCAACATGCGCGATACTTCCAAAAGGAGAGGAGTAAGCTGGTGGATTATGCAGCGATACTCGAAGCAGTCAACGCTTACTTCAGTTGTGGGCATCCAGAAATTTTTTCTGGGGGTGAAACATGACTGTGAGGCGGCATCACAAAACATGTGACTCCAGGCATTCTCACTCAGTGTTTGAATCTAGCGCTGCTTTTCCCGTTTTGGTTTGTTGGTTTGTTTTTAAGATTCAAAACAAAATATTCAGAACAAAGCACATGGAAACATTTTGTTGCTGATTTTGTTGTTGATCATTCTTCATCTATGTGGTAGGAGATATTGGAAGCACAGAGAGGATAAGAAACTTGAGGGATTTGAAGTAAGATTTTTCATTGGAGCAACACTTGGAAATAATTTTTGTATTTATGCAGCAGATACGTATACTGCGCTTTCTCTCTCCTTTTGGCTTCATATATATCTAAAAAAAATCTAAGCTAATTTGAACTGCGGAATAATGATCAAGATGCTCTCAAATTTAATTCCCCTGAAGATTTTTGGATATGCTTCTCCACCCTCCCCCCCCCCCCCAATTACATTTATGCTGACGCATCCTGCATGGCGACTTGTAAAAGTTTAACAGGGTTGGAAGTGGTATTTAAGGCACAGCTAAAGATTCTGTTGGCTTTCTCTGAAATTCTTTATCCCGTGCATTCGTTATTCCAGTGTCCTGCTTTTGTTAGAAGTTAATGCCGGTTGACCTCTGCTTGAATCATTAGTGCCATGTGCAGCTGACAATCTTTTGACAGTTTGAAAAGGGTAGAAGCAAAAGTAGTTCAGATTGCCTAAACCCTGTGCTGCCCTTTCCTCCTCTTTGGATCACAGCAGATCTTGGACCATTTCTGCGAGGACACCCTCCTAGTCCGAGAGCCAGGTTTTCGTTACTTTTAATGCAGCTGTTTAACATGGAATATGGAGTGTCCTGATGTGGCACAAAGCACATGGCCATGAAAGTCACACGATGCTGATTAAAATTTGTTTTAAAAGATCAGTTTAGAGGCTGTTGCATCTTCTATCAGCAGTGTAGAACTGGCTGCTAATTGTTTCCTAATACCCTCCTTATGCTAATGATATAAGAAAAATTGTGAGCAAAATAAATACCCTGTCGTACCATCTGTGTGGGTGTCAATGTGTATCGGTATAAAGGCTCCTCTGGAGGTTCAGGAGTGGATCTTGGAGGAGGTCCTTGTAAGGTGGCGGTGTCCGGCTTCATCACTTGGTGCCGTCGGTGGGCAGTGAGGCCTCACCATCACAGGGCACCATGCAGTGCTGACACCTGCTCTCACCCTCCCAAGCTTGGCCACTGGATGCGCAAGCTGCCACTTGACATTTCCCCACCGTTGTTCCAGGCACTGTGGGGAATGGAGGTGGCAGCCGCCGGAGCCATGCCACACTTGGTGGGGAAAGCACATGTCTTCTCCGTGGTGGGCAGGGGCTGCAGGAATGTGCAGACGCGGGGCCAGGAGGCACACAAGGGGGTAGGCTTTGATTCCAAGCGGCTGTCCTCATCTGCAGAGTGATGCAACTTCAATCGATGAATGAATAGACCAAAACCAGACCGGTGCCATTTAATAAAGGAAGAAAAGTCTGGATCCAGATTTAGTCACAAATCATTGAACTAAATGGAACTGGAGCCTAAATGACATCCCAGTAATTTCAGTGGTTTGACTCCCACCATGCCTGAGTCTGGATCTAAATATAACTGAATCTGAATCTGTATCCAATCCAAAGTAGATTAATTGATTCAAGAATTTCAAAACGATTTTTAAAGGTGACTCTGATTAATTGGATGCCACTTTAGAAAAGGGATTCCTTTGTTCTCTCTCTTCTCTTCTAAATTGGTGCTTGCCATTCCATGCTGTCCCCTTTCCAGTTCGGACCAGAATGTGGAGAGAGAATGAGTTGCTAGCAGAGAAGCTCAGTGCTCACTCAATGGCATTATTGCTGGCTCTTATTTCTTAGAGGCATCTACTTGGTCAGGAAAAGGTATAATAACTACAAAGCAAAACAGTAAATCAAACATTTGAGTAGGGCATGAGGATAGAATTCTGCGGGTTTCCTTGGGAGTGAGCCCCATCAAAAGTAAGTAAAAGACTTCGGAATAGACTGTTGTTTTTCTATTGATCTTACATGAATTTAGTCAAATAGGCAAATGTATACAAATTCAATCAATTGACTAAAGCATCTAATTACTCCAGTAAGAATTTTTAAATCTGGGCATGGTTCTAATTAAATGTCATGCAATTGTTAATGCACATTTGTTTCATCAGTTGATGCTCTCGAAATACGGGTCTGCATATTGCAGACAAGCATTTGGGGTGGGTCACCGTAGCATAAAGTATATGATGGCTACTTTGGTTATTTGGTTCTCAAGCAGCTTTGGACAAGGAATGTTTGGAAAATGATATATGCATAACTGGGAAAACAGAAGATTATGAATCATCTTCCATATGATTTTATAATTGCAGCAACTATGTGCAAAAATTCATGGAAAGTGAAACACTTTTGTGAGTGCAGAAAGACTAGTCTTTTGCATAGATCATATTAACTTTATTTTGCCTTAAGAAAAAATCCTTTACAGGTCTATGGAAATGACAACTGCTTTATATTTACCTTTGGATTGATCTGTAATGCAATACAGTTATTATATTTATGCTGTGAAATTCTTTAAGATAGCTAAAAAACTAAAGTATGGGGGAACTAATGTTCTCTATTCTAATACATTGGATTATTAAGTTAACTCTTTGTGAGGTTTTAAATTTTATATGATGTTTTCATGAACAGTGATCTTAAATAGCTTTTTCTTAAATAAAAGAAAAAGAAAACTCAAAAACAAACCCAACACGTTAAATTTAATAATGGGAATACTGAGAAACATACCTGCTCCACTGAAAAGATAATAAGCTTTCAAAGATCAGGTTTGAAAGAAGCAGCATCTTATTAGAATGTCAGTAGATGCTGATAAAATTTTGAATGGCTTGCAATACCAGTTCCGATTTGGCCTCACACTTTACTGCCACTTCAGACATTTTCATACCAACCTCAAAAGTAAGATTAACATTATCTAACCCAGTTTGGGAACAAATGAAACTCTCCTTTGAATTGGAATTTCACACACACACACACACGTGTGTGTGTGTGTGTGTGTGTGTGTGTTACTGTCCATACAAAGTCAACATAGGATTATATGCTGAGTTGCTGCTTGTGGATGTTGGAGAACAGCCTAGCTTTTTGGGCAGTGAGCCAGTTCAAGAATCCTCAGAAAGGGATGGGACAAAACAAGAGTAGCCAACAGTGTTTAGGGTAAATCTACATCTGGGCATTTAAAGCACAAGCCAGAGCATCTTTAGACAATAGGAAAAGAAGAAAGCCTGCAACCGGCTGAGGTATGCTGGTTGCTAGAGACCTTTTATCTGCCCAGACATGGATCGGACTGCAGCCTAAGTCAACGGCTGGAGGGGCTGGTGAAAGAAGGAAGGGGGAAGGCAGGTGCAGAGGAAATGAACAAAGAAGAGGAGAGATCCCCAAAGTTACACAACCACCAATATGCTTATTAAGAGCCATTTTAAGTCAGTAGCTATTTCTGCAGGAGCCACTGGGCCAGTCTCAGCAGAAAAAAGATTTCAGCGGAATTCATCCAACAGAATTTAAAGGATAGTAGCAAGTTCCTCTACTCAAGCTGCCTGATTTGCCCATGAGAAAGTGCCTTGACTATACATGCTTTGCACCCATCTTGTCTCTTCATTTCCGAGAAACTAGCTGTTATTGCAAGTTGCAGGTGTAGTAAATCCCAGGTTCTCCTTTCCTCCTCCCCCCACATCCCTGTACTCATAAACCCCCCAATGTGGAGGCTTACAAGGATCTTGCACCATCACCTCCCCATCCTCCTACCCTGTATTTTTGCCAGTGAAAGCACTGTGAGGACAAGAGGAAGAGGCTGGAATGGCCCCTGGATGGCTTGCATCCTCCCCTTCCTGTCCACCGAAGGGCCCCTCTTACACTTCTCTAGGGCTGCACTTCCAGCTTCAGAGAAGCAGCCAGCCTGGCTCTCTCCACCCCAGCTGTGCAGGGCAGGGGGTCAGAGCTCCAGCTGTCAAGTCCAAGGTTGGAGCACGGTCTCCACCCTCAGATCTAGGTATCCAAACCACCGTATGGCCCCCTCAGATGCTATCTAGGGGCCATAGAATTTCCCCCCTAAATTCCTAAATAAATAACGGAAGCTTACTCTCTGAAGGCCACATGACCTAAGTTCTCCACCAACCTGCCATGTTTTTAGCCCTTGGGAAAACTACATTTCTCAAGAGCCACTGCATTCCTTCTTCTCGACATCCTATCACGAACAGGAGAGGCAGGGAGCTGGTTTCCCTTTTCCTACAGCCACCCCTGCTGCTCTCCCCATCAACTAGATGGTTTTAAAGAGTTGACGGATTGGAGTGAAGAATCTGAAGAAGACAATTATCTAAATGGGATGGTGTAACTTAGTGTCCTGCAATAGCAGCGGGGTTGGAGCCAATGGCCTTCTGGCCCTTTCCAACTATGATTCTAAGAATTCTATATGGGCTCATCAGTAGCCCCACAACCTGTACCCAGGATAGAGCCCAGCAAATTCCACTGGCATCTCTTTCCTGGGTCCCTCAGTGTTACCTGGCATAGCAGCCTGCCTGATGCGGAGCCTATTTTTAGCAGCCCAGGTAAACACTGGGTTGTTAATGGCATTGGAAGTCATAAGTTTTCCCAGAACTCTTTCTTATTTGAGATACAAATATTGTGGAAAACATAATTTAAGAACAAGACCTGATGGCTAGAGAAATATTGGCTACTATCACATCCATTTCCATCAATTTGTCTTGGCTTTCTATGCCTCTTTATTCGGAGTTTATTCCTCTATACTTCATTACCAGAAAGAAAGCATCAACTGCATACAAATAATCTTAAAGTGCTAAATAAACTGTATTGGTTCTTAAATTAGGCCTGAATGGGCAATGCCTTCCTGAACAATCAAGCTTGTTACTTTTAATTATGGCTTTGAAAGAACATGGACCTTGGTGTCGTGACAGGTTCTCCACCTGGGCTCTGCCATTCTCAGCAAG
Organism: Varanus salvator macromaculatus; assembly: GCA_023646645.1. Lineage (NCBI taxonomy): Eukaryota > Metazoa > Chordata > Lepidosauria > Squamata > Varanidae > Varanus > Varanus salvator. Next base: position 19,721,137 of record JAIXND010000657.1, read on the forward strand.
ATAGAAGGGCATAGTCAGAGATGGGTATATTTCTGCCACTCCGGGCTTGGCTAGTCCAAATTCTGCACAAATAAGAACTGGCTTTTGCAAGTTGTATAGATTATGCAAATGAAATGATTTGCACAAAGGCTGCACAATGTTCTTGCAGAATTTTCTGAAGAATTTTCATTGTTGGTTTTTTGCATTATTTGTTCTGGTTTGATTATTCATGCCAGGCAGCACCGAAACCCTCCCCTTAATTTTAGCAGACTTTGTCCATATGCTGCCAAACATATCTTTCTGACCATAAGGATTAGGAGACAATTTTTAGCGAACGACAACCAGTGCTGACATACTCAGAAACCTGGATTCTGCATCAAATTCTGCAGTGCAGTGGAATTCCACACAGCCCTGAGCAAAGAGACATCACGGCATTGTTGGATGGTTCCAAGAACCAAAAGCAAAGGACAGCAGCCACTGGGGCTGCTCCCCGCCTAAGAGAACTGGTGTACGTGGTGATTCAGTGAGCCGTCTCGGAAGCAAATTGCTACACTTTTGCAAGTGCAAGAGGCTGCACAAACTGAAAGACAGCATTTCGCACAATGCTCTCGTGCAAGGTGCAGAGTGTCTCTCCCACAAACGGAAAGACTCCCTTCAGCATTCAGAAGGGTACCTTTTAGAGCCAGCTGTCTGCACTTAAACATTTTCCTTTCTATTCCTACTGGAGGAATTGGTACCTTGCTAGAATGGCTTTACTGGGCTTTTTAAATGGCAAGCTATGGGCAGGGGGTGCACATGGTTTCTTTTCAGCTCCAGCCTTTCAGCCGCATTTCATTATACATCGCTATTTAATATAGCCGTATCATATTGCTATATATAGGACCTGGAGAGAGCAGACTCCGCCCCTGCTAAGGTTGTGCAAATGGAGAGCCATGTTTCACTGCATTCAGCATTAGCCACACTATTTGCATTGTGCACAGACAATTTTGGAGCAGGTTCCAATTGCACATTCTGTGATAGTCCATCACTACAGTGCCCTGCTTTCCTCGGTTTAGAGATTGGCATTGGGCAGCTTTAAATAGTGAAGTATCCTAATTTGATCAAATTTCTGCCACAGGCAACGGAATGCTTTACATTAGCAGGTTCTCAGGATAAGCAGGCTGGGCATCTGTGCATTGCAGCAGACTTCCAGAGGCTTAAAGTTTGCCGTGGGAGTGGCGCGGCTGCCCCTGCTCTCGTGCCCTCTGCTGCTCAGCTCAGTGAACAAAGACTTGCGCATCCCTTGCTGGGGAAGGGGAGCCCTTGCAGTTGGAGGTGCTCTTCAGTTGTAAGGCTCTGGGGCCGGTATCCAGTCTTTCGTACATGCAGGGGCCACTGCTTCTGCCACAGGGCTTTTGTGCCTCCAGAACTTCAGAAGCAAGCCTTTCTGCCCATCGCTGGGCCAGAATAGGTCAGCAGTGCTCCTTTCTGTGACCTGGACCATTCTGGAAGTGAGCATTCCCACCAGTTCAGCTCAGCTTGAGAAGTGCAAAAGGCCCACTGCACTCAGCACGAGCGGCTGATTCAGAGACAAGTTGTTGGCCTGCTGCAGTAAGTCACAAGCAGCAGGACTGCCGTGGGGAGAAGGGGAGGGTTTCAGCTTAGCAGCTCCCTCTTGGCTCTAGTTGAGTTTAAATGGCCCAAGTAGCCCATGTTAAGGGTATCCTCTATGCCTTCCAAAGTGAGGTTTTCCACAGAGGTGTCACCCCTTCTTTTGAAACGATGGGGGTTTTGCTTTTGGAACGTGTGCCTTCTACATTGGCCCATTTCATGGATTATATCAACAATCATACAGTGTGAAAGAAGAGTTCATCACGTGTTCCATGGGAAAGGACACACGTTCCTCTCCCTACCTGGACCTCCTTGCCAAAGGCAGCAAGAGACAGACAGACAGCCAGACAGACAGAATTCTCCTTCTTACTGTGACTGCTTGGAAGGTTCATGCTAGGTGGCATCCTGGCTCCCATCTCTGGCCATCCAACACGCAGTTTAACCTACTCCAGCTATCCGGATATGCCCTGGCCAAAGGCATGCAATAGTTAGCCAAGTGCACTGACCCTTTGGTAAGCAATTGCAGAGTATTTAAACTGTAGCAAGAAGGCGGGTTACACGTGTATCTCATGCAGGGCGAAGGGAGCACACGCAGAGAAGGCAGCATGTTTCACGGTCCACACTCGAGTGATGCTTCTGCCTCCATACTGGACTAAAGGCATCGCAGCAACTGGGTGTCTACTCCTAAAGTCAGCCAATCAGGAGGAGATCTCCCGCGCCATGTCCCCTCTTTCTTCCTCAGTGGCAAAGTTAGCTGCCCAACACAATCTGCAAGCTGTCCAGAACTGGCAAAACCTGAGCGAAAACGACGCGTGTTTATGTGAGCAAGGGGCAGTTGCAGAAATATGTACATTGACACAGCAGTCGAACAGTGTTTGCCATGGCTGGGATGTTGCATGCATCACAATGCCGTTTGTCCCCTGCGTGTTTTCCATCTGCGCTTGAGATTAGTGCTGCTTTTACATGGACAGGAGTACAAAGAAATCAAGCCACAATTGAATGGGAGTTTCACACGGATCTCCCTACATGTAAATTAAATTCCCAATTTGTATAAATTCCCTCCATAGACTAAAGTAGTGCGATTCAGTGGTCATGAAAAGGAAATGTGGACTGTTCAAGCTAGCAATCGGCTGCAAGAGAAGTGCAAGCATGCGCATCGTGATTTGCAAACTTTGGGCGGACATTCATCCGTGCTTGCAAGGGGAGCTTCACACAGGGCATGCGCGTGTTTTGTGAGCAAAACCAAAATTCTCTTCTATCCCTCATCAGGTAAAATGAGAATTTAATCCCAGGTGCTAATGAGATATCTATGTCACTCGCTGGGGCAGATTAGCAACTTTTGTAGCTCTGAGGGTCAAACGACCCAGCCCAGCCGCCCTCCTTTGTTATCCTCCGGGTGACCCTGTGGGCTTGTAGTGACCGCAGCTTCATCAGGTCCTGGCAGGTGATCTGTGCCAGTGCCTTGGCCTCTTTCACGGGCAAATTATTAGATGGGGCCCAAGCCAAGTTGCTAATCTGCCCCCGATGATTGCTCTTGCTTTGTCAGCCTGTCTGATTTGACCTCTGGCCAGTACTGATAACAACCACAGCCACAACTTTGCTTTGTTTAATTGCAGCAGCAAGGAGCCGCCACGCCAGTCTACTGCGCCGTCGCCCCCGAGCTGGAGGGCCTGGGCGGGATGTACTTCAACAACTGCTGCCGCTGCCTGCCGTCGCAGGAGGCCCAGAGCGAGGCGGCCGCGGCGGCCCTGTGGGAGCTGAGCGAGGGGCTGGTGCAGGGACGAGCCGGCAGGCGGGACGAGTAGCGCGCAGCCCGGGGCGCCGGCGGGCGGGCGGGCGGGCGGGCGGCGAGAGCCCTGCCGCCCCGCAGCCTGCGGCCCTGCCATCCGGGTGGCGCGCTCGCGTGAGCGGAAAAGCCAGATCGCCGCCGCCGCCGCCGCCGCCGCCTCGCAGGCCGAAGGGAAAAGAGAAGCAGGGCTGCGTTCTTGGGCAACGCGATTTCCCTCCCTCGGGTTATCCTCTCCTCTCTCAGAACAAGCAAAAGCAACGCAAAGCTCAAGTGCTTGTCCCAGGAAAAAGCCAAATAACTCTTTCTTAAGCTGTTTTATGAGCTGGGTCACACCTTCCTTCCTTTTTTAGGCGTACGGTTTCTGTTCCGGTCAAGGTACAGCTAGAGAAAGAGCGTGTGAAGATGCCGAGCTGGCGTCCCCGGTACGCAACCAGGGAGCTGCTCACTCCCCGCCGAGTGTGCACCCGAGGCAGCCCGGACCCTCCTCTGTGCGGGGGGCTGAGGTGGTCCCTCAGAGGAGGTGGGCTTCGCTGCCCCCTTGGGAGGTGGCTCAGACCGTAGAACCCAGCAGTCTGTCTGAGCTTTGCTGTTAGCGCTTCCTCCCCCAAGAACAGCTAACCTTTTGTAAAACTACTCAAAAACTTAAATAATGCAAAAACTTTCTCGCTGCAAATCAAAACAACCTTGCTTAAAGGGAGAAGATGCCTTAAAGTCCAGGTTACTTCCCTTCTAATCAAATATATTTCAGGATATCCTTAAAATATGATATTAAAAGGTACATTCGCAAACCATTCTCTAAATACTGTGGGTTAATTATGCATCTTTTCAAACAGGCCAGGTGTAATCAATCAGAGGGCTGGGAAGGGTTTTCCATCCCTTTCTCAGATGAGAGTTTTAAGGAAGGTTGGATTTTACTGAATGTCACCAGTTCTCCCCGCACCGCGTTCTGTTCGGTTTCATTCTTGCTTTTCTTTTCTCAGTGTAAATGTAATAAAAGAACATGCTTGAATATTGTCACCTGAAGAGAAAGTCTGGCTCCTGGGAGTGTCCTTAGTTCCTTTTGTTTGGGGTTTGTTTTTAAGAAAAGGAAACTTGAGGAAAAATAAAGAACTCTTCTATGCCATGTTAATGCCATGTTTGTTCTTATTTCATTCCAAGTTCATTTGTCAGTGGGGTTTTTTCTTTTTTTTCTCTTTTTTGTGCTTTATAGCTCATCTTCATGCCAGAAAATTGTTGTAAGCCATCCAAAATCCAGCATTAGGTTTTCTGTAAACAAAGAAACAAATAAAATATCATTAATTGAACCTCCTAACATTTCAATTATTTCTGGCAAATTTAATACTTCTTCTGAGCTAGATTTGAATTGCCACACTTATTTTGCATTTTGCCACCACCGTTCCGCCAATGAATGACTGATGTACAAGGTGCTTCCTCCACCTTCGTGCCCCAGAAACCCTGGTTAGAATGAGAAGGAGAATGACACAGCTCAAAAGGACCCCGTCAGTTTCAAGGCCAGGTATGACCCTGGATCACCATGTGGTTGACTGACGGGACTGAAGGAGTTAAAAGCTCAGAAAGCTTGGAACGGACTCCAGAACCCTGCCTCCTGGCTTCCACAAAATCTCATAACCCATATAAGGACAAGGCAAAAGGGAACCCATCTCAACAAGTGCAGCCTTTGGCAGGCCTCTTGTTCTTTGTCAGCTGAGCACACAAACAAGCTCATTGCTTTGAGAGAACTGCATTCACCTGAGCTCTGTCATTGCAGCTGTACCCACCTTTTGGGGTTGGTGGGCACATTGGACGCTTGAGGGTCATGGGGGCTCTTGCAAAGTACCATGGGGCAGCGCGCAGCCCATTCACCAAATGGCTCCTATGGTTGGCAGAACCAGTCACAAAACATTGATTTTTCTCCCCAGAAGGTAAGCTAGGTAGACAAAAACTAATTTGCCTAAGAGTCTACGTGCATGACAAAGGTGGGGTCTGAATGCCAAAGAAAATGTCACTGGAGGGCAGCGTTTTGCTGTGCGGTGCAGTAACTGTTCTGCTTTTGCTTTTTCAGCATCTTGGGTTTAGGATGGGCACGGAGCCTGGGAGGACCATGAGAGGCACTGTGGACACCCTGTCAGAAGGTGCAGTGTTACAGCAAAGCTGGTCCTGGAAAGCTCTTCCGTTCAGCAGCTCAGTAGCCTACTATTTGGTGGCCTACAAGCTCGAGGTCAACTATTTGGAAGCCTATATAAAGACGTCTGTCGGGATGAGGGTCTGGCTCTTCATTTGGATCACAATTCCTAGGATTTGCTAGATGTTCTTTTCCCAGCAGGGCAGTTTGACTGACTCCTACCTTTGTATCAGCAAACTATCTTCTAATACGAGGTGGGGTGCAAGGAGTGTCAATGCATTATCACCATCCCCCCTTTGTTTTGGTGGGGAGCAATTTAAAATGCCTACAATGCTGCAGAATGACATGGCATTGGGGGAAATGTCAAACCATGTAGTCTGGAAACTCAGGGCAAGTTCCTGGCCCAGACCATAAAAGAACAGTCTTCTTTGCTCCCAGTTTCCACACCAGTACTAACTTCCTGAAACCTCTGTGGATGCTGCCATGTGTAAGAACTCCCTGCTTCCACAAGGGAGTCTCCCATTACCCAAAAGTCTACGCACATGACAAAGGTGAGGTCCCAGGCTGCTGAAGTAACATGAGGTGCCAATTTGAGATGTGAGATGCACATTCCGGTCAGTGTCACCCCAAGAAGATGGCATCCTGTCCCATCCAGGGTCTGCAAGTCAGCTGGCCAGTCATTCGATCTTCTTCAGCCCTGGTGCTGGGGCAGCAGCTTCCCCTGCTCTCAAGGGCCACAGGCTGGCTTCGGGGGAAAGGGCAAGTCGCCCGTGCAGCTTTTTGCTCCAGCACATTTCAGCTGCCTCCCACTGGCTGCCACCCGAGGCAATTGCCTCACTGTGCCTCAGGGTCGAGCCGGCCTTAGATCAGTGCTGACTTGTGTGACTACTCGGTTGGAATACCTAGGACCTTAATCAGGCATGGATAAAAAACAGGCCAGGCCCCATCGCTGCTTATTGCTGTTCACATCATCAATTCGCCTGGAGAAGTGGTAGGCTCCCCCACACTAGGGACATTCAAGGCGAAACTGGACAGCCCTCTGGGTGGGAGGGGGCATTGTGGTGTCCTGCAACAGCAGGGGGGTGGACATGATGGCCTTCACGGCCCCTTCCAACTCTGCCATCCTAGCATTCTAGGAACTTCTGCCACAGCTTCTGTGCTGCTGGACATTATAGGATACATTGGCTGTCTTTCATTTTTCACCTTCTCCAGCACATTATGCCTCACAGTTCTGATATTTTTTCAGTGACTTTTTTATACCTTTACGAGCAGCCTGGCCTACAGAAAGAGTGAAGCCTTTCCAATCACCATCTTGATGCAAGGAAATCTTTTCCTTCTTGGCTTTTGCAGAGCAGCTGCTCCTAAAGAAAAAAGATGAATGCAAGTCCTGAAGACAAAAGATGCACGCCCCCTTCTGTTTATGATCTTCATCCCTCAAACTCATCCTATGAGGGTGAAGGCAAGGGGAAGGCAGGGTGGAGAAGACCTTCACGTCTCCATCCTCATGTCTTGCATTTTTGCTAGATGGGCCTTTTTGCCCATATAATGGAAAAGTTTTGGAGTGAGAAGGAAAGAGGCTGAAAGGTCCCTGGAAAGCTTGTATCTTGGCCTCTCCAGTCACCTTACCACCCGCAAAAGCACCGCCCTCTCCAAGGATACATTTCCAACCTTGTGTGGGCAGCTGGCATGCTTGTTTTCTCCCTGGATGTGAAGCAGATGGATTGTGGTGTCCCTGCCCTGAAGACAAAGTGCCATCTCCAACTCCGATCTGGGAATCTAAACTATCCTACGACCCCCTCAGAGCTGCAGATGATGCCCTGAGTAGCTCCTTCGATGTTCAGACCAAAACTTGGGCTGGACACACTGCTCCATGGGCATTGAACTCTCCTGCCTCCACTGGGAAAGCTGTCGCACACAGTCCTGGAATGCTAGCAAATAACCTGGCCTGGTATCAATCCGTTTCCTGTGCCCCTTCCTATGAATTGCTGGCGCACCATCGGTATATTGCCCTGCAGCTCATAATTCTGTGAGTCACTCACAACTTAAGAGTTTTTTCTTGGCTTAAGAGCTTCCAGCAGGGCTAGTCTATTGCAGACGTAATTCATTCATCAAGGAGTCTTGATAAATGAGGGTCAACGGGTCTTCTAAAAACAATGGGTAGGTTTTCTCTGCTGAACTTTTCTTGTAACAGAACAACTTAGACATCTCGTTAAAGGCCAAACCGGAATTCAGCTCCATTATTCTGGCAACCACATTTTTTCTATGCCTGCCTCTAGGCCACATGCTTTTTAACTCATTTAGTGGAACGCCGGTCTCTCAAACCTGGGGTCAGGCCAAGGAAACTCAGCTTCACTCTCAGCCTCTCAGATGAATGTTTATGGACTGTTCGTCTTTTTTATGCAGCCAACGCTGGGGCCACTTTTGCCTTTCCACAGGCAAGTTGGTCAGCCTCACACCTGCTCCCTAAAGGTATTCAGGCTCCCTAAAGGTGCATCAAAGATGCACAATTACAGGATCGGAAGAGGTCTTACTTGCAGATCTTGTCCCAGAAGAAGCAAAATGAGCAACAAACACAATAAAAAGTAACATGGCCAACATTTGTCAAACATGCCACAAGCACACGCTGCAAGGTCAAAAATGTGCTGTCTTCCATGACACTCTGTGTCCAAGTCCACGTCCAGTCCAGAAAGTGTGAGCGGGGTAAATCCTGACTGCAAATGAACGGAAACGATTCCCTCATCTATCCATACAGACACTGCACAGGCGAGTTCATTTATCTGTAGAAACAGTACCACAACTCTGACATTTCGCTATGTATTTCACTATACAGCAATCTTGCATACCAGCTTCCTGACTTGGTGCACAACTGCTTGTGCATCCGTACTTGTGCATGGAACATTTCCATTTGCACATCATTCAGAACCTACTTTCCCCCATCACGATGTCATTCATGCTAATAGCTTTCTACACAAAGCCTTATAATTATATGTAAACAGAACGTTATAAAAAATGAATGAGAGTCTATCCTGAAGATGGGAAACTCGGTGCACTAAGCAATGCCCAGAGTGCCCTCACCTGCTGCTCGTCTGCCACCCTTGTCTACACTCAATGCTAACCTTTTAGCAAGCTACAACGGACAGGAATGCATTCAGTCTCCAAGCTAAGCCAAGCCAACTCATGCAGCTAAAATCCACCATCAAGCAGCCCGATCAGCTCTCTTGTAGACTTCCATCATTTCAGCAAGCCTTCTTTAGGCAACTAAAGTAGCAATATTTAAAAGGAATGAAATGGCATTGTTATAAATAAAAAGGAACAATATTTCCAAAATAATTGGAAATACTTTGCACTTTGATAAATGGTTCAAGTACTCGATCATTGAAAGCCATTAGCTTTAAATGCTGCATTGTACTTTGGTACATAATTCAGTGCATTTCCTTCAGTCAAATTTATTTATTGATCTGTTGATAGATGCAGCTTCAGATAATTTACCTAAATTGGTGCCTGAAAGTTCCTCCCCCCACCCCCCAGACTGTGCTCCTATATTCATCAAAGTTAGCGCAGGGCATGTGTTTGTGTGTGTGCAAGAGAAAGGAGAGCGACCACAGGTGCAAGTCAGAGAAAGTTAAGCACACTGAAGCCCCAGGGGAACCGGAGGAGGAGGAGGAGGAGGATAGTCACACTTGCATCCCACCCAACAATGACCCATGCTGTCTGCTTAATCCTACAAAGCCATGGAGGGCCGGGGCAGTGGGGAGGGCGAGGAGCACACATGGCAAGAGCATCCTGCAGAGCTGCGCTCTTGGCCTCACAGGTCACAGCCCACAAGCCTAGCCAAACCGTCCACTTCCTCAGACACACGCCTGGCCATGGATGGCGATGGGAGCTGGAGTGCAGCTGCACGTGTGGACGGCAGGCTCCCGGTGCTGCTTTCTGTGGTGACTGCAGGGTCAGAAGCCAGGAATGTCTACATCACAGCAGGTATTCAGCCACCAAGCCAGGGCCCCTTCCCAAGGACCTGGCACGGAACAAAAGGAAAACATTCTCGGGGCCAGGTGCTATTAGTATTAGAAAGCCTTTTTTCAGCAACGCTGCAATAATTTGACTTATGTCAAGGTTGAATAGCTCTCTGCCAGGTGTTAAAACTCATGACCTTTCAAGCCAAACACACTTATACTAACCTCTTTACCACTGGAACAATCAATATCTTGTAAGCAAGATAGTCTAGACAGATCCTCTTTTGTCCTTTGGTCTTATTTGTAGCTTAAGAATTGATAATTACATCTGGCTGGAAAAGAGAACTGTCTCAGCTGTTTCATAAACTCTCTTTCTCGAGTTCTTGCTCTTTAGAAATTATTTTCTTCTTTACAGTTTTACAGTCACATTTCTGTACAAGCTTTCTGAACAACTCCCTCTACTCCCCACTCCATCTGCTCCGCTTGACCTTTATGACCTTTGCTCCTCCAAAGCCCGTCCTTTGTTGCTCCCCTAAAACTGCCTTCTGCCCTTGAACACCTACTGGCGCCATGTCTAGCACCCCCCCCCCCGCCTGTTCCTGTAACAAGCAAAGCTGCACCACTGGAACCCTGCTGGGAAGAATGAGGCGTGTGTTTGCCCTTGGGGAGCCTGCCTTCGGTGTCACCGTGGCTCTTGCACCTCACCTCCTTTCTCACTGTTGCCACCAGTTGTTTGCTTGACAGACAGGAGAGGCAGCGAGGAAGGCCAGCAAGGCATCGACTGCTCCTCCTCCTCCTCCTCCTCAGCACCACTGTTGTCTGAAGGAGGTGGGCCAGCAAGAAGCAACAAGGAAGACAGAGATGGATTCCAGGAGGGTCTTGCCTGGGTGCCCCTTGGCGGGTGCATGACCTCTGGTGCCAGCCCTGCAGCCGCAGCGTTCAGGGTCCAATTGATGAAGGTGAGCTGATCGGCATGTTTAGGAAGAGGCAGATGGTACCGTTTCCTCAGGTAAAATTCTTCGAGGGTACAAATTAGTGCTGGGCTGAAATCCTTAATGTTGATAAAAAATGGTCCCTCACAAATAATATACACTGCATCTTGAAGTGGTGGGAAATATTTGCAGGGTGATGGGGCTGCCACGTAGCGCATGAAGTGGCGGGGGTTTTGTTTTTTCCCTTCCCAGCATTGCTCACAGGGGCTCCCCACCATTTCGCTCTGGCTGCACTGCCGCAACACACGGAGGAGTAGCAGGCCCGGACGCACTGGGATGCAGCCTCCGCGCTTTTTAATCGTGGCGATGGCCAGCCCATCTGCCACCGCCTCTAATTCCCATTTCCACCGAATGTTCCTGGCGACAACACATTCTCCCCTGTTGTCGTGAGTACTCTGAGAAGCAACAAGCTTTCACTCAAGATGCATTATAGGAAATGCAGCCAGTGAAGGTGGTGGGAAAGCCCTTTGCCCCAAGGTGAGCAGTGTGTTCTCCCTTCCAACACCATGTTGTGTTGTTCTGTTGTGTTGTGTTGTGTTGTGTTGTTTTGTATTTTATTTATTTTATTTTATTTTATTTTATTTTATTTTATTATTATGTGTCAAAGAAACCTTTGCTACTTAAAAACATTAAGTTTAGGGTTCAAAACATGGAGCTGCAGGAGAGCTTTGCAAATACCTGGGATTGACAGAACAACAAACAAGTCAGTCCCAGAACTTGCCCTGGAAGCAAACTTACAAAATGACCATACTTTGGGCACCTCGTGAGAAGGCAGGATGCATTGGAGAAGACAATAGTGCTAGGAAAGGTTAAAGACAGAAGAACAAGAAGACCAAATATGAGATTTTCTTCTCCTTTCTCTTTTGATTATGTTTATTGTTCTAGAAAGGGACTGCAGGTGGCGCAGTGGTTTAAACCGCTGTGCTGCTGGGCTGGTTGATCGAAAGGTCGCCGGTTCGAATCTGCACACGGGGTGAGCTCCTGTGCGCCATCCCAGCTCCTGCCAACCTTGCAGTTCGAAAGCATGCAAATGCGAGTAGATAAAAAGGTACCACTTCGGTGGGCAGGTAACAGCATTCCCTGCACTTCAGTGTTTAGTCATGTGGCCACATGACCATGAAGACTGTCTGCGGACAAGCGCTGGCTCCCTCGGCCAGGAAACGGAGATGAGCAGCGCCTCCGAGAGGCAGGCATGACTGAACATAACGTCAAGGGGAAACCTTTACCTTTATTGTTCTAGATGGGATTCCCTGAATTCGGGTTATCTGGTAAAATTTGAGACATTGTGTGTCCACGTGTCGCCTGATTTAAGAAAGCAACCCTGATTTAAGAAAGCAACCTAAGCAATTAGGTTGTGTTCCCCCTGCCTGGAACAATCTTCCCTCCCCGACCTCACTCAGACATATGCTTCTCATAGCAGTGAATCGTATGTGTCCCTTTAACAGATACTTTAGCGTCCTGTTCCATGCCTTCAAAGGAGACTGCTTCGTTAAGCATTGTGAGGAGCATCAAGGTGTTGCATGTGCCGTGATGACAATGCACTGCTGCTGGTTGTTGGATAATGAGGGAGGTTGGCTAATGATGTGCAGCATGTGGAAAGTCTGTTGCTCTGTGCACAGGGAGGCGGAAGGAGGGGAGACATGCTGGGGGATTTACTTGGACAAATGGGCACTGATGAAGCCCTCAAGAGGCACCTGTCAATGGGACCCCCTTCTGCATAGGCTAGAAGGCATTTCACAAGGTGGCCGCTTTCTTCTGTGAGGAAACTGCTAAATCGAGGCGCTAAACCTGTTTGATTAAAACACAGTGAAACCTGAAACAATGACCAGGCCTGCAGGTTTTACATGAAGTCATAGGACCTTATCATGCAATTATTTATTTACAGCATGTTTAGACTGCTCCCTATCTAGACAGATTCCAGCATGGGGCACAATAAAATAATAAAACAGTTAACACAAATGCCATTTTGGACACTAATACTATGCTGCCCAATAACCAAGGCTCTCTGGGTGGCAACAAAGGTTAAAAGTAAGCAAAAGACACAAAGACACATACACAGAAATTAATTTAAAAGAGGAGCCCTTAATCTGGGTGAGTTGTGAAAACGCAGCCTTCAGCAAAAGCATTCCCTGTCAAAAAGAGAGCCTCTGGCAGCAGCCAAACTGCCCCGTCCTGCTGGCCCCAGCTTCCCGAGCAGCCTTAAGGCCTGTTGCAGGAGCTGTGGTCAATCCAGGGTCGAGATGCCCAGCTTTGGGGCTTAACGCACGGCCTGTGCTGCACCAGCTATGCTGTCCCCGAGAGCAACGCAAAAGCAGGCGTGCTGGCCCTCTCCAAAGACCTGAAAGACTGTCAAGCCAGGCTGTCTTCTGTCACTCCTGAGGGCAGTGCGAGAGCCAGGGGCAGGGAAGCAAATTTTGGTTAGACACTAGCAGGACTTTCTGACCAGTGCAGTGGAACCCATTTTCCACGGAGGTGGCGGTTCTCTTTGGTGGAGGCGCTTAAGCAGAGGAGGGAATGCCAGCTGTGGTTGTTCCTGTGCCTGCAGTGAGCAGCTGCCTTCCGTGGCTGGGCTTCTACATTCGCTTTCCGCATCCAGTAAACCAGGCAGTGCTGAGGTTGGACTCCGTCCAAGCCCAGGCCTGGGCAGGGGACCCTGTCCGCGAAAGCCCCGGCCCTGACACTGCTCCTGCCTGCCATTGCCCCTTGGCCTGAGCAGGTGAGCAGCGACAGGAGCCAGGAGAAAGCCGCCCCTTGCCTTCCTCCAAGTAGGGCAGCATGGGAATGGGGAGCAGCAGCAGCAACAGGGCAGAGGCGGCCTCCTCCTGCTATGTACCTCCCCACCCCAAGGAGTGGGCCGCTGGGCCTCTGACCTGTGCTTTAGGAGGCTCTGTGTTCATGTCCCATCAGGAGGAAATGCAGCCAAGAGCAGAGGAGGCAAATTTCAGCTGATTTGGTTCATTCTGAGGATGGTTTGGGAGCTTGGCCGGAGCTTTGGAAGCTGCCTTCCATGGAGTCCGAGCATGGGTCCCCCAGCCCAGCAGCGATGGCCCTGTGGGTCTCAGGCAGAATTTTTTTCCAGGGAAAAAACCGGGGCCTTTGTCACTGAGCTATGTCTGCACAGCTATTTGGTTGTAAAGAAAGGACCGGTGTGCAAAGTGCATGTGTGTGAAAAATGAATAATCACAGATACACAAAAATACCTCGATCTGCTCTGAAAGCTACTGACATGACATCAGTGCTGTCTGTGATCAGAGGGGGCAAGAGAGTTGCAGGCAAGAGACCAGGTGGGATGCGGCTGCATGGCTGCTGACATGCATGGCACTGTGGAAAGAGATCCACTCCTTCAGCTGTCCTGCAGCACGCGGGTCTGGCGGTGAGGACCTGTGGGCTGCACAGAAACGCAGTGCTGGGCTGCTAAGCAGGTGGGACTCTGTTTCCAGATGCAGGCACACACCCGGGCATCACTGGATGGGCATATGCCATGGCACATATCAGGTACACACAGAGGGAGAGGGAGAGGGAGAGAGAGGGAGAGAGAGAGAGGAGAGAGAGAGAGAGAGAGAGAGAGAGAGAGAGAGAGAGAGAGAGAGAGAACGCAGAAGCATGGCTTGCATTTGGGAACCAGATGACCTGCTGCAGTCAAATGGCATCTTGAGGCCCTTCGGTGTCTCCTGATACATCTCCACAAGAAAAATCTGTTATGGCAGGAAACTGGATTAAACTGGAGCAGCATCTGCCATGCCTTTCCCGCCGAGCAGAGCATTAGCAATGGGTGAACACAGCCCTTCAGCCTGCGTTAAGTCCAGTGCAAGCCTACAAGTGATCCGTGCCCGACCGAGCTCGGCCTGCAGCGAACGGCAAGTCTGCAGGGCAACCTCTGCCTCTTCCAAAGTGGTGATGGGGCTGCTGCCCAGCCTGCGGACGAATGATGGACCAGTCTGCTTTGGGTTCCGTCATCTGCCCATCCCAAGGCCTGTTTCCTGCTCATTCGTTTTACAAAAAACATGGACATTTGCATGCTTAGACAGAAGAATGTCCCACAACACGGCTAACTGGAAAATGCTGGGAGTTGGAGGATTCCTTGTCTCTTTATCTCTGCACCAACTTGTATGCATTTCCTTATAAAATACAAATATTTCTGCACCATTTTCCTGAATGACGCTAATCTTTCCCCCCAATGTATATGCTTTTCTGTGCTTTTTGGGCCAAGGACTGCATGGCAAATTCAGAACAGCGTGCAATCCAAAGGACAATCACATCTGGATCTGTGTATTCTAGTCCAGGAAGGACAACTTAGGATAGTTTGCTTGAAATACAGACCAAATTATATTCTGCCCCATATTTAACCAATCTGGCAATTTGCACCCTGCTATTTTGTATCATGGATGTGCAGGAACTGTGGCGATTATCAAGGCAAGAGAAAATATTATCTATGTATGACAAGCCAACAAGTATCAGTGCAACAACATTTTGTCAAAATGCTACAACCAGTAAAAATCTCCCTACTTCAGAATATTTGACCCTATTATAAAACCTCATCCAACAATGGGAAATTTGGCTCATCCTGCCAAACTTGATCCTGCCTTCTGAGACAGTGCCACATTTTTATAAATCATAAGGACTAGAAACTTGAGATGTAATCCAGCCCACACTGAAGTCACTGGTGACCATAGGTGTTAATGGTCGACTCTGTCTCTTACCACCAATAGCCCAAGTGATAATAGCATAGTAAATGTGGGAAACATATACCAAAACAAGCCAAACACCATAACACAAAGCACCATGAACAAACCCTGATGGTTGGTATGGCAGACTGATAGAAATATTAATTAATCCTTGTCTATTCAGCCTAACATGTCTCAAGTAGATACGGCAAGTTTTAAGAAAAGAGCCTAACAGTGATAGATAGCTAAGTCTATTTCCAGTCAATGTCATTATCACATGTGTTAATTTGTAAATCCATTTTCTTCTATTTCTGCATTAATCTGTTTTTCTAATCTGTGCAAAACTTTGCATTTAAAGTATTCCAATGTGAATGAAACAATTTCTTCCCAAAATGATGTGTTTTAATATTTTTTCATGCACCTTTTTCTTAGATCTGTGTGCAACACAACTGTCAAAGGAACTTGGGGCAATTTATTATTATAAAATACGACAACAAATGCAGATGTACAAATATTGTAAAATACATTACATATCCTTTTTGTTGATGGGCAGGTAACTTTCCTTCTGCTGTCTATTCACTGACAGAATCAGATTTCATGTAAATATGTTCATATGAAATTTGCACAAATCTGAGACTGTGTTAATTTACACTTCCAGAATTCCTTAAATCTCCTCAAAATACTCAGAGCACTCTGAAATGTGTATTTTCACACTTCAATGGCACTTTTTGGTCAGTGTTTTCATTGTATGCATTTTTCCACAATTAAACTGGCATAAAACTACGGAAAAATGCAGCCTGCAGTGGAATCCATGTTTTGGAGTCTTAGAAATTCAAACTCTTCTGAGTCTGTTGCAGATTTTTCCAACATCTCCAACAACAAAATAACTAAAATCATAAGAGCAGTTTCAGCAACAGCAACAATGCCATCACAGCATCAAAATCATAGCACAGTAGATATTAAAACTTCAACAATGTCAAACACAGCAAAGAGCCAGTGATAAAATAATTGCCATAGGGACAGATTAAAGAATAAACATTTGTTTGAAGATGAATTTCCTAATATGGTTTCTAAATGCATGCAGCAAAGATGCCAGGTGGGCTTCCTTGGGAAGGTTATCTGAAAAAGAAGGTTTTTCTTTGTAGGCCCCCATCACTTTATTCTTGTGGGGGACCAGCAGGAGAAGTACCCCCCGTGGTGACCTCAGAAACTAACGAGAACTATGGGGAAAGGCACGTCATCAGACAGACTGGTCCTCAGCTGCTTAGACAGGTAAAGGTTGGCACCGACATTTTGAGTCAGGCCTGGAACCTGACTGGCAACCAACTTAGCTGACAAAAAACTTGAGGACTGTTTTCAAAGCTGCCAGTCCACGAGAGCAGTCTTCTGCTCTGTTCCGTAGCAGGTGCCCCTTCTAGATATCTTCGGAGAGAACCCGTCCCCCATTGCAGGAATCCAGATGGGAGCCTGTCTCCAGGCTATCCCTGCCCAGGCAGACTCACTTCTGATATCTCAACCACAGCTGAGCAAAGGAACTTTGTGACAATGAAGCAACTTAGGTGCCGAGTGATAGAGCTCAGTCTATGAGCACCCCAAGACTATGAACTTGCTCTTGCAAGTTGGAGCAGATGGATTGCCACTCCAAAAGATAATGCATTTTGATGCTTTTTTGGACTGCGAATGTTCTGATCAACAAGTTGGCATGGGAGATCAGCTCAGTCCAGTGCAGTGGAAATGCAGCTCACAGGGACGTAGTGCCAACCCTTCGGCAAATTAGCTTGCGCGCAAATGCTGCCTTCTACCACCTCAGATTCCCTTGCCCCTGAATTCAGCAGCGATCCTCAAAGTAAATGTGGGTGACTCGATTTCTGCAGCAACCAGTTCTGTTGTTTGTTGCAAGGTGCTTTAGGGGCTTAATCCTCGGAGGGCGATGAAGACCTGCTCCTAACAAAGATGGAAACTGCTACGTTTGGTTGGCTGCTGTGAATCAACACACATACCGCAATTTGGGACTCTCCCTTCAGGCTATGGGGTCTGCCATCAGAGCAGCCCGGTGTGCCCTCAGCCTGGTCCCTCTCAGAACTGGTGGAGAGCAAATTTCCTACAAGTTGTTGCCAACAGGGACCACCTCCCCGCGCACGGCACTGGGCGCAGTCTCACAATGGAGAGATGGAGGGTCAGGGACTTCACACCAGAGCTTCAGAAAGTGAAGCTGGTTCTGGCCTGATTTTTTGCTTCTTCTTGGGGAAGTTGCATCTTTAATCTTGGTGAGCAGTGAGATGCATGCATTACAGAAAATAAATAAAAATGAAGAGAAACAATGGGAAGAGAGCAGCACCGCTTTGGAATTAGAGTTTTCATTATGGTTATGACACCTGTCAAGCTTTTAAACACACACACACGGATGCACGCACCAAAAGATAGAGACAGCTTCCCTGAAAAATAACAACACTGAGGCAAGTTAGTCAGAACACACTGAGCCCTGTCAGCACCCACAATTAGAAGTTGTTTACCACCCTGGCAAAGCATCCCTGACACCATGGATGTGCTGTGGACACCCTACGTTGTTTCAGTCTTAACTGAAGGTTCAGGGATAATCCTCTCTCCTAATACAGCTTGGAGCCAAGCACAAAGATTTCGTATTGACATCACATTACTGCCCCGATGACACTGTCATCCAAACTGGTTGGGAGGAGGGTGCGTGGCCGGGGCCGGGGATGAAACAGTGACTAAATTTGGGAGGCCAGGCAATTAGAGAGCCGCTTTGCAACGTGTTGCAGGAGTTGTAGGCAGGGGGTCATCCTTGCACATAATGGAGTCCAGGCATGGTTGGACCTCGCTGAGGGCCGCCACCCGGCCCAGGGGCACTGCCGCGAGACCCTCTTCACTGGCGCAGCCTGGTGCTCCCCGGCCATGCACTCCGGCCCAGACCACAGAGGCGATGGGGGGGAGCGGAGGGGGGCCAGGCCTGCTTGACCTCAGTCTCTCTCCCTACCAAGCAAGCAGGTGGGAACAGCTCTCAGAGAGAGGAGAAGGTGCACCGGCAGCTGGGGACAATGGTGGCGAGGAGTGGGCATTGGGGGGGGGGTTTTCCTTCAAAACTGGGAGGCCAGCTGGCTGAAGAACTCCCCCCATGGACCTGGGAACTTCCTCCTACCACCTGGCCCAGACTTAACTCACTGTAGCTATCTGGGCTCTCAGGACTGCCCCCCATCACCTGCCCCTGTTGCCTTCAGCTGGAGATGCCCAAGCACTGCAGTTGGGCCTTCCATGCACAAAGCCACAGGGCTAGGAGGCCCCTCTGCCCATGGCTTCGACGTGCGTGTGTGCTGCAACAGGGCCGCTCACTCCCCACAGAGTGGGGCTCTTGACTGAGGCTCCGTGCGGAGAGAAACCCCATTCGTAGAGGTGGGAGCGTGGATCCCCTGCCGCCCACAGCCCACCACACGCAGACGCTCGCCTTCAGCCAAACATCCGAAGCCAGCTGGACATGCACAAGGCCAGGACCGAAGCAGGGAGGGGGACCCACGGCAATCCAGATGTCGCTGGACCACCCCTCCCATCATCCCTCACTTTTGGCCAGGCAGACTGGGGCTGATGGGTGCTGCAGTACAGCAACAACACGAACCCCTACGCTTCCCCAGGTCTGGCCTGGAGGTACAATTAGGAACGCAGCTGCGGGCCTGGGGATTCACGGCAGGGCCAGCAGATGTGTTGGCGTTATCGGAGGCATATGAAAGCCAGCACAGTCTGCTGGTTAGACCAGGGCTTGCTGGAAAAGAAGCTCTCAAAGGGCACATTCACAGGGTGGGCGCCACCAAAAGCGGGACAGGTGGCGCCAAAAATGTCTGTTTATTGTAACCTAAAAGTGCCAGGAGCTAAGTATTAGAGGAGGCATTGCAACCTTCCAGAACAAGGAAATCCACCCTTTCCAGGGATAAGCCACTGACTGTGGGTTGGGGGGAAAGGGGTGGAGCCAGGGGGCAGGAATTCCCCTCCTGCCAGCCTGTGGGTTTCACCTGCACGGGGAGAAAGGGGAACAGAGTGACTTGGCAGAAGGCAGCTCCCTCCCTAACCCCCCCCCCCTTGCAACAGCCTCTTGTGCCTCCTGACAAGCTGAGCCTAAAATTGGAATGGGGTTAGGGGATTCTAAAAGCAGCTTGAGACATGGCAAGGAGAGGAATGGGAGAGAAAAAAGGGAGGTGGGCATTTCCCACATTCCCTGATAAGCCCCTTTCCCTTTTGTCCCTGTTGTGAATGTGGTGCACGACTTTAGAAATAGCCTAAAAAGAGGAGAGGAGAGGAGAGGAGAGGAGAGAGGAAGCCGCATGTCAGAACTCCCGCCCTATTCTCCCCCAATACTGGTCCAACCAAAAAGTAAACCTTGCAGAGTGCTTTGCATTTCAGGTGTTCTGCAGTAGCTACAAAACAGCTCACTGCAACGCTACCATGTCTGAACTGAAAGAAAGAACCCTCTGTAGAAGCTGCCTGGCATCTCTATAAAATTGCATGGAGAAAAAAACCTGCCCCTCTGGGCAAGCGAAGGGTCCAGGCATTTATTTTGCCGTACGCTTTCCTGATAAGCAAAATGTGAAGAACATCACTCCTGCCACTCCAGGAGCATTTGCGGTTTCACATGCTGCATGACAGGTGAAGAGTGGGATAACTCATGCTCAGGGGCTGATGCGCTTGAATATGGGCTGCTGTAGAAGAGTGGAGAATTTTGTTTTCTGAACCTAGCTGTGCTGCCAAACCATGGGTCTGTTAGACATGAACAACCCATGAAGAAAACCCATGAACAACCCGCAGGTCAGGCTTAACAAAGCAGGATTCAGTAGTGCAGCTGGGTTCGGAAGGCATGATAACATCGCAGTAACAACCCATACTTGACCCTGGAGTATGGTCGCTGCATTGTCTGACTCCATCCATTGCCTGGCCTCTGACTGCCTTAGGATTCAATCTTGTGCATCTTTCGAGCCAGAGAACAGTCCTCGCTGGGCCTTGCTGGGAGTTCTAGGGCCTTTCTCTGCCTAAAGATGCATACAACTGTGCCCTTAACCATCGTAAAAAAAAATAAGCCTAGATCAGCGGCTCACGCGACCACCTCTCATGCTCATCTCCCTTCACCGCCACCAGATGGAAACTCCAGTGTGAATCCTATTAATCATTCATCTGTTTGTTTTAGTTGTTGTTGGTGGAATAATCAAGTTCACTAGAAAACTGAAGGGCGGGGGGTCATTTTTGGCAAGCAAATCCATTTTGGATCTGGCTCACCTGAGGGTGAATTAATTGAACTGAATATTCTGGTTTGGGTGTGGAGGAAATTAATTTTAGCTTTGGGGTGTGATTGTGATCTGGCTGAAGAATGAATTGGCTTGTCTTTTGTGAAATTGACATTTGATATAGAAATGAATTCAGGTATGGAAATTCTATGAAGGTGTGTTCTCTTTTGTCTTCTCTTTGGTGGCACCTAACTGGCCACCCGTCTTCTTGCTGGCTGCATCCTTTTCTTTATAGCGCCATGACAAAAAGGATGTAAAATGTATTTTAAAATACAAGCACACATGCATAAAGAAAAGTTGAAGTCCAGTGGCTCAGAGTCTCTGTGAGGATGCCATTCTCCAGTAGGTTAGAGACCTGATTAGGTGGAAAATCATGCTGGAAAATTGAAACAAAAGCTAATGCTCAAGGCCGCCTGGTCTTTTGCTCCTGTCTCTGCTTTCAACACATGCACTAAATCCCCAGCACTGTCTCGGCATGAATGCTTGTGTCTGGGCCACTCCATGGTTTAAACAATCAAGTCTCTACATGAGCAGCCCCAGCAATGGGCTTACCTTGGAGGCAGTTGTGAGCCGCCATTTAACCCTGTGGAGCAGCACTGCATGGGGGCACTGCGGGGAAGTGTAACAGGCAGCCGGAAGGCCCAGGCACGTGGCATGGCCAGAGTCCTGTGGGAAAGGGCGACACTGATCCATTTGCAGCCCTCTCGCTTCACTGAGCATCCTAGAGACTGGACATGCCCTCGGTGGACTAAGGCATGGAGCGGGGTAGGCTGGCGGAGGATCTGTGCATAGTGTTTAGCATAGGAAATTGTTTATGCATGGAAGCCTCTCTGGTTAACATACTAGCTTAGCTTAATTTGCTGGGAAGGTCTCTCATTCAGACAAGGTCAGTTAAAGTCCACCCATCACTTCAATTAAAATATTTCCAAGGATTTATATGTAATAAACTGATCTCTCCTGTAATTACAGGTTGCCTACAAGCCCGTTGCCTTGTGCTGCTCCAAGGCACGCGGTTGATTTCAGGGTACAAAGATAAAAGTGTCCCATAAAACACAGAATGGCTTAAATTAAACACAATTAAAGTGTAAATCTCAACACCCATTAACATTTAAGGTCCATTAGATTACTTTATCTATCACAATATTAAATGCTCTGATGTTGTGCTGGGTGTCTTTAATGTTTGGTTCTGCTTCTGTCTAATCTACATCTTGTGCATAAACTGGTTATTAAGGATGCGCAACCATGTAATAATTTTTGATGCAGCCTCTCTCCCCATCCTGTCCTGCTGCCAAGCATAGCGAGAGGCGGCAAACGAGAGGAAGGCACAGCGGAGGAAGTGCTGCTTCTCTGGGCACCTGAGGGGCAGCTGTGGGGCTACTGCTGGAGGCAAGCAGCTGGGCGGCATGCGGCCTCCGTCTGGTCAGAGGGACAGCAGAGGGTGGAAAGAATAGGGGCAGGAGAGGACGGAGTAGGAGCTGGGCAATGCGGTGCCCGAGTGACACCCTTTTGGTGCTCGCCACATTGCCCAACGCCTCCAGACACTCTTCGGAACAATCAGGCTTGCTGAAGCCGCCTGTCGGTGCTGAAAACTGTTGGTTCCAAGGCACTGTTTCGCGTCTGCGGACTGTCATTTGGGCCGGTTGCTCCTCCTTTGCCAAGCTCCCCATGATTCCTGGTGCCCAACAGTCTCAAACTGCCAAAGGTGCCCATGACCCCAACCCTGCCTGACCCTGGACTCTTCCAGTCAATGCTGCTGAAGAGGTACCTCCTTGGTTTCTAGCACCCAGAAACTGTGCTGTGGAGGGAGAAGCTCTGCTGAGCACCATGGCAGAGAGAAGGCAGGAAAAGACAGCTGAGGTGGAGACAAATGAAGGGGCCAGTCGAGGGAGGAGCTGAGCCAAGACCCAGTGCGTGGGAGCGACAGCAGTGAAGCTGAGGGTGGCGAGGCCTAGCTCTTGAACATCAGTATCTAGTCCTTCCACTATTTTATAGTATCCATTTTTGGATCTTTTCAGTATAGCTAGGACCTCCCCCCCTTTTTTTGTCTTTTTTAAAGACTGGACCTCCTTGAGCCTTGTTGCTTTAATGCTAGGGATGTTGGAGAAATCCGTAACAGAGTCCGTTGCTTTTGAATGTCTAAGGCTCTTACTCATGGATTCTCAGCAGTTCAGCTTTTCTGAAGTTGCATAGATGCCAGAGGATTTTTTTACCCCTTTTTATCTTTCCATAACTTGATGCAAGTTTATCCACAGGAAAACACAGAGTTTTAAAAAGAAATAAAAATGTGCCTTCGGATAAATCATGAAAACATTCATTTGGCGGGTTTGCATCTGTTGAGGAGGTTTGCACTTGGGGGAGTGTAGATTTGCACAACGGCAGATTTGTACACTGCATCTCAATCTATTTGCACAAATTCCTGTTCTGTCAATGAGATGATGACACAATGAAAGTTGCCAGGCAACCCATTAAATGTAGATAGAATGGAATGAGTCTACAGCTTCTGAACAGCCCTATTCAAAAAAGTATTGAGGGGTCTGAGTTTGAGCAAGCATAGAAGGTTCCTGGTTCTCCCCCCCCCCCACCCACCCAACACCCCATGCCTGGTCCCTTGCAATGTAGCATCATACAGACAATGCAAAATTCAGGGATAATTAACATGTGGAGGACATGGAAATGTACCAGCTCCACTCCCAACCTCCATGGGACATCTAGGTCTTCCGTACAAAGCGGAGTCTGCGCAAGATTAATCTCCAGACTCTTTCCCAAGTTGCCTGTCCATAGCACAACTTCAGCCATGTGAATTCCGTATCAAAGAGCGGGCCAACACATGAAGGTCAGGGAAGGCCTGTGGCTCAGTGATACTTTGCATGTGGAAGATCCCAGGTTTAATCCTGAGCATCTCCAGGTGCTGGGAGTGAGAAAGACCATTACTCTTGGTGTTCATTTTCTAGGCCTGCTGATTTGGATTCAGAGGAGGAGGAACAGGGGGAAGCCTCAGAATGTGGACCAATTTCAGACCTTGAGACGAGAGAAACGGAGGTGCTTATCTCAAAGCCGAATTTCCCAGAAGCTCAGGCAGCCTATGAGAGCCTTAGAGATAGACAAGGCAAGTACTGCTCTTGAGCTTCTGACATGAGGGCAGCCCAGTTAGAGGATCTGTGTGTGGACAGGAGGCATGCTCATTTCCAAAAATGAAATCCTGAAAGGATGGGGCCCAAACATACTCATAAGGAGAGTTTCTAGGAGTGAATGCCAAATTGGGTTCAATGCACTGCCCTGTGTATGCTCAGAGTTTCATTCTGGATGTTTGTGCTTCTGGAAAACACTTTGGTCAATAAAGGTGGGCATGTCATGAGTGGAGCCAGCTGGTGCTGGAGGTCAGACTAGATGGCCTGGGAGACCCCTTCTGACTCACTCTATTTCTATTTTGCCTCTGTGTTCTCCCCAAAGCAGGACGGGGGATATCCGTATAGGAGATTAGATGAGGCTGGGGACTTAGGGGCAGAGATTAGAGTCACCCCCCCCCCTTGAAGTCGAGTGGCTCCTCAGGGCATTGGACATTACAAAGGCGCCAGGCCCTGACGGATTACACCCGAGAGTACTTAGAGAGTTGGCAGGGGTTCTCTCACGCCCGCTGGCCTCCATTTTTGAGGCCTCGTGGAGAACGGGTGAAGTTCCAGAGGACTGGAGGGTGGCATCAGTGGTCCCAATTTTCAAAAAGGGTAGCAGGAAGGACATGGGGAATTATACACCAGTTAGCCTTACGTCCATTGTAGGAAAAACAATGGAAAGGCTCATAATAGAGAGAGATCTAGTGATGCTAGATAGGGAAGGGAGGCTGACAGCCACACAACACAGCTTCCGCAAAAACAGGTCCTGCCAGACAAACCTTGTGGAATTCTATGACAAGGTTTCAAGATGGCTAGATGGAGGGGATGCAGTGGATGTGGTATACCTGGATTTCAGCAAGGCCTTTGACAAAGTGCCCCATGATATCCTGGTGGAGAAACTGAGGAGTTTTGGGATAGACCAAAGCACTGTCCGGTGGATTAGGGCATGGTTGACTGACCAAAAGCAGAAGGTAACCATTAGCGGGGAATCGTCGGGATGGCAGCCAGTGACAAGCGGGGTCCCCCAGGGCTCTGTCCTGGGGCCGATCCTGTTTAATCTTTTCATTAACGACGTGGAAGAAGGGGTGAACAGTCTGCTGATCAAATTTGCAGACGACACTAAAACTGAAGCAGTGGCCACAACTGAGGAGCAGATACACCAGATCCAAAAGGATCTGGACAGACTATGGAAGTGGACAGGAGACAACAGGATGGCGTTCAAAGTGGATAAGTGCAAGGTCTTGCACTTGGGGCATAAGAATAGCTGTCATAAGTACAGGTTAGGTGACAAGTGGCTGGAGAGCAGCACTTGTGAAAGGGACCTCGGGGTACTGGTTGACCGCAGGCTAAACATGAGCCAGCAGTGTGATGCGGTGGTCAAGAGGGCGAATGCCACCCTTGGTTGCATAGCCAGAAGTGTGGCTTCTAGATCAAGAGAGGTATTACTACCACTCTACACGACTCTGGTGCGCCCGCAACTGGAGTATTGTGCTCAGTTTTGGGCCCCTCATTACAGGAAGGATATAGCCAGGTTGGAGTCAGTGCAGCGAAGGGCCACAAGGATGGTGGCTGGTTTGCAGGGGATGCCGTATGAGGCAAGACTGAGGGAACTGGGTCTCTTCAGCTTGGAGAAGAGGAGACTCAGAGGGGATATGTTGGCAACATACAGGTATGTGAGGGGATGTCACATGGAGGTGGGGAGAGACCTGTTCTCCCTGCAGAGGAAGGCGGGACGCGCTCCAACGGAGCAAAGCTCAGGGAGCCAAGGTTCAATTTGGATGCCAGGAAGCACTTCCTGACAGTCGGGACCCCGAGGGCGTGGAATGGGCTTCCACGGGAGGTCGTTGAGGCCCCATCGGTGAGGGTGTTCAAAGACAGGATGGACATGCGCATGGTGGGCATGTCATGAGCGGAGCCGGCTGGTGCCGGAGGTCAGACTAGATGGCCCGGGAGACCCCTTCTGACTCGCTCTGTTTCTATGTTTCTATGTTTCTAAGACCATTCTGCAAGAAAGGTTTGTGGCTTTGAATGGCAAAGGGAGGAGACCTCATTCTAGTGCTAGAAAAAATTATTGCATGAAACCCTGGAGAGTTACTGCCAATCAGTGTTGACAATACTGGCCTAGTTGGACCAATGTGCTGACTCTGTCTGAGAGAATTCCTATACTTCTAGGAGTGGGACCAGCAAGTGCAACCCTCTCCCCTCAGATCTCATGCCACTTCAATAGGGCTATTTTAGAGTTGAAGGTGGTAGGTGAAACCTTTCTCCATGGCCCAAAACTACATGGTCTGGAGGTTGGGGCAGGCAGATGGTCCAGGTTACAACCCAGCAGTGGCAGGCAGGAAAAACAAAAGCACATTTTGTGGAAGTTTAGTTGGCTCCCCAAAGGTCTGTCTGTCTGTCTAACTAGGTAGCTTAGAGGGTGCCTTGGCTTGCTTTGGTATGGCTGTTTTTGTTTTTAGCTGGTGGCATCAGTAGTGATGATGATGATGATGATGAAAGAGATGGTGATGTGGTTGCTATGTATGAAAAACTTCTAAGCATTTTACTGGGTGTTAATCAGAAATGTTAAAAGCCACGAGATGTGTTCATGCATCGGCAGCATCAACCCCACACCCTTCTCTGTGAGACAGCCCTGTGGGAAAATGAGGAAGGATGGTGGCATTGCATCACAAGCATGCATGCTCCATGTGTCCCCCAAGAAGGCCAAGGAGGGTCTTCCTTGCACCTCACTTCATTAGTCAAGAACTCTGTGAGGTAGGCTAGACCGAAAGATACAGCGACCACCCAAGGTCATACACGGAGCTTTGTAGCTAAGCAAAAATTCCCACCCTGGTTCTTCAGTTCTGGTGAAGCACCCCAGAAGATCAATTGCGTTGGATCTGAAATTGTGCAGGGGCCACGCTTGTGAACTGTAAGCCATGCAGTGGCTTCGCTCAGCCACAAATTCACTAGGCAGAGCCTGACGCAAACACTACAATATCAGTCTCATATTGCCTGTTTGTAAGATGGGGACAATATTTTGATCTGAATTATAGGGATAGTAGAAAGATGAGTGTGAACAAGTCTGAATTTTGAATCAACTTGAATTCTCAAAAAGTGTGAAATAAATGCAAAATATTATGCTTGTGCTTATTAAATGCAAAATAGTATGTTCATTCTCCAAGGTAATACATAAATCCTACTTATACGATTCCTTGAGTTGTGCCGTAAAGTATAGCATGGGATTAACTATATTGCATTCCATTGCAAGCGCTTCCTATAATTTGAATTGTTAAATCAGTTCCAAATTACTCTCAATTCTTATCTATATGTTTTATCAGCACTTTTTCTTTAATCAATTAATAAATCAATCCTCCCATTCTTCTCCACATCAGAAACTCTCCTGTAAATCAATAAATCAAAGGATTATTTCAAGCATTTTAGCCAATTATCAAATTGATATGTCAATTCACTGTACATTATTTAGATGCTGATTAATACTTAGATTTCTCCCACTGGCTTCCAGATTGTACAAAATATTCTTCATTAAAAGGTCCCCTATTTTTTGCCCTCTCATTCAGTCATGCGCACCTGCAATCCTGCAGCTTCTGAATGCAATAATAAAAACCAGCTGGGCATACACAAAGTCCTCTTGACCCAGGGCTCGGTTTACTCAGAGCGCACACAAACGGGCATGTCCATCCGTCCCCAGCGCAGAGGACTGCGGGCATCTTGGGGATGCTGCCGATGGGAGCACAGAGGCGACCGGTGCTGCATGCTGGATCCCGTGTCCGGCTGCAGCACTTCAGACAGTGAGGAGACCAGGGTCTTCTCAGGATGTGCCATGTCCTTGGGGTCCCATATCCTTCCCTCTCTGCCTCCCAGAATGCCCTCTCCAGCCCTCCTCTGCAATCGCTTTTGCACCCCGGAGGAGTAGCCAGAACCGCTCCCTTCACACCAACCAAGATGGGACAATCCGAAACCTTTTCCACCTTCGCCTTCTTTCCACCTAAAGAGTTCTATGCAGAATCCTGTGCACTCCCACGGCTCCACCCCAGGGCTCCACCCCAGGGCCCATGGGGTTGCCCTGTTGGCTAGCTAGTTAGTTAGCACTTCATCTATTTCCTCCACGAAGTTCAAGGTGATATATATGCTCTTCTGCTTTTATCTTCACAGCAATCCTATGGGGAAGGTTAAACAGGGAAAAGCCTTCAAGCTGTGGATTACTGTGATGGCTGAACCCAAGTGCACTAACAAACCACAGTTGCTAACCATGAAAAGTACATAAAGAAAACACATGGTTTACTGCTGGGTTGTGAAATGTGGGTTGGTCAGTTTGTTATTTCAGCTGGGTCCAAACAACATGATAAGACCACCTTTCAGCTGCCAAGCATGGCTCCATAACTGCCCACATTCAAGTTATACTCAGTCGTTGAGTGTGGGATATCATTCGATATGAACCCAGTCAGTGTCTTTCAAAGATTGCAATTATAAATCCTCCAAGATCTAACTGTGCTCACACCAGAGACTTACATAATGGCCGTAGGATGCTTGCTTTCTAACGCATCTCTTCAAGAAAACGAATGTGGCCACCCTTGGATACCCCTGGGGAGCAGTGTTGAATATTCAGAGTGTGTTCGTCTCTATTTGCACGTTCCTACGAATGTGTGATTAGAGTTACATAATTGGCATAGATGATTAGTGGAAGAATGTTTTGATCCTATGTCCACATTAAAAAAAAAAAATCAGGGCTAGGATAAATCATTAAAAATATATTCTAATCCTCCTACATTTGGTTTGGAAGATATCCCTAAACATGTTGAGCCAACCTCACTATAACTCTACTTCCTTAAAAAACAAAACCAATACAAAAAACAAAAACAGCACCCCCACACACAATTCACACATGCATGGCAACTTTTTATTGGTCACCAAGGAAGAGCTTTTAAGGTTTGTAGATTCAGGAACTGGGGTAATAGCATTGCGAGGCCATGCCCCATTTTCCTTCCTAATCCTGATTTCAATTCCCAATAGTAGCTTGGAGCCATGGCTGTTTAATCCTTAGGGAGGCTAAATTCCTGGTGCAATTAACATCTCATATTCAAGAAGACCTCTTTGCAGTTTAAACAGGAAATCTGTCCCCAGCTAGGTCAGCCCCAGATGGTCTCTTTTACTAAGTGGGGTGGGATAGACTTTTCGCTTCACTCAAATACAGCAATGCCTCATTTAATGGGGCAACAGAGCAGGGAGGAAAGCTAGGGCTGCCGGGCTCTCTTGCTGCAAGAACCTGCCTCCGGGCAATTAGAGCCAGTGACGGATGCAAGCAGAGTGGGTGCTCCCACAATTAATGGACAATTTGAGTCACTCGGCAGGCATTTTTATAAGGGTGAAGCGACATATTTGGTGCATGCATGCATGTGCGCACACACACACGCTAAAGAGTATTCCCGCAGAAGGAAAAGTTGAAGAAAGATGGGTTAATATTTCTTGTCTGCTACTGCCTGTCGAGTTTATTTGTCCTGAAAAGCAGCACACATTCATACAAACATAATGTCACCAATTGGTTTGAGGAGGAGAAAAATGTGATTTGGTTGGTGACTATTTGGTTGGTTGGTAATATGACTGTATTACATTTATATTCCCCATTGCCCTCCCACAAGAAACTCAAGGTGTGCGCCTCTTCTTTTCCATGTGCTCCATTTTGTCCCTCGATAACCCTGTGCTGGAGGTGAGCTGGGAGTCTGTGACTGGCCCATGACTGAACTTCAGGGCCAAGTGGAATCTAGAGCTCAGATATCCCAAACCCCAGTTCCGCACTAGGTGTAATGCACACTGGTGTAGTGCTTAATGTATCCCCAAAATCAATCAGCTAAAGGACTAGTTTACATGTTATAATTACTATATGAAAAGAATTTTCATTAAATCCAGTTCCAAAGATGTCTTCTCAATCTGAGTAGAAGCTAATCTCTTCTTCTACTCTTCCTGCCAGCTTCTGATACCTTAAAAACAGCTTCTGATGATCTTGTTACTGGCAAAGTGTGGTTAAAGGGCTCCCACCAAATCACCTTATGATCAGATCCTTGTTTGTACGGAAAGTGTAAGTCACAGTGTTTTGGTTTCAGTGTTGCATAAAACTAGCTATCTTCCCCAGAAGTGGTTGTCACAGGAAAAGGAAGGGATGGTGAAGAAACACATAGGCCAGGGGTAGTTCTCTGCCCAATAAGCCAGGGTTTATTGAACCCAGATTATGATGTCTGACCTGCGTTATCGTCTCCTTGTGACAGCTTTTTCCCTATACAGTAAGCGGGGCCTGGAAGAAATTCCCAGCTCGGTTCACTTCTGACCATGTTGGGTGAGTGAACAGTGTGCATGCGCAAGGGACTCTTTCCTGTAGTCATCTGTGCAACCCGCTGGTGTGTGCTCTGTTGCAAACTGTCCATTTGTCCGCAGTCAACCCATTTGGAAACAGTAAGGAAGGGTGCCCTTCTCCTACTGCTCCAAATAAGAAGACATGCTAAGTTTTGTAACAGTGTTGAGGCGCACTATGGAATCCATTAAAGTATACCCAACTTAAACTGTAAACTAGTAACTTGATAGTTGGAATACATGGTCAACTTCTGAAGGAAGGAGAAAGCTCACACTGGCTTTCTCCACACCTGACTGCCATGCCTTGATTGGTTCCATGTGCGCAGAGCCTGCGCACCAGCAAGTTAAAAAGAAGGAAGCATTGCATCTCTAGCTTGGGATTGCAGAAGCTGGGTTAATACACAGCGGTCAGGGAAAAGCAAGGTGAGTTTGCTCCATCCCCCACTAGGGATATATGAGAACTTGGAAAACTTTGTTGAAAAAGCAAACATGTCCTATTTGCAAACTCCAAATATGAATGGGAGCAGGACAACACGTGCTCCAAAAATGCTTTTAAATGACTAAACTGGAATTTGCACTCCAAAAATTGCACGTTTGCATGTTTTACTTTAAGAGCAGGTTTGGCATGCTTTCTGAAAATGTAGATTTGTACCACGTGTAATGCACATTTTTCCATTCAAATAAAATGAACAAGAGCAAATAAGCATGAAGAATGAGGGAAGGTGAGCTTTGCGCTTGGGTGCAGAAAATTGGGAGCTTCTGTGCTTGTCACTATTCTCTGTATAATTCCAAAGGACTGAAGAGTGGTTTGAATTTTCAGTATTTCTTGGGTTCACGTTGGTTACCTCGCTGCACCTCCCGCCTCACTATTTGTCTATATCCCCTTTGGGTGCGAATTGTACGTGTGCGTAGGTGTGTGAGTGCACGTGCCTTTTTCACGTTACCTTCATGAGTTCTAAATATGCCAGCATTAGGAAACCTTCCAGTGTCTTCACCTTATTCCGACCAGCTAGCTACACAAATGTTAAACGAATGTTAAACTTCTGCTCTGCTTTGCCTTGACGTTTTTACAGAGCTTTGCCATAAAAGATTTTCCGTGGAATATGGGGCGAACAAAGTCTTCCATATGGTCTATACCATCTTCCTGTAGTGGAGCGTGTCTTGAAGAATATTGGGTGCTTCTGTAAATTAGAGTAGCACTTCTGTATAATCACACTTCACGCTGGGGCCCAGAGTGGTGCCTGGAATGCAAAATATGGCAGAAGGAAAACATCTTCCCTTCCCAACATCTGTTAAACACTCTCCATCTGCAGCTAAGGCCACAGTTTGCCTTCTCTGCACTGCATTTAGAAAACATTCAAAGAGGCTTGTTGAACGTGGGAAAAATAATATATTTCAGAATAACTGAGCTAATATAAGTGCTAGCAAATGATTAAAGCATTTTACAGTGGAATCCTATACATTTCTACTTACAAGTAAGTCTCACTGAGTTCAAAGGGGCTTATTTCCATGTAAGCAAGAAGAGAACTGCAGCCTTACTGGAGACACTATTTGTCCTTTAGCAGATTTATTGATGGATTGCATTTAAATAGGTTTGCATATCACCGAAAAATCAATATGTGCTTCTTTCTGTGATATTAACAGAAGCATGAGATAAATTAGAAGTTAGATACTGCATATCGTTAGAGGGAAAGCCCATCTGTAATGTTTTATGTGCAAGTGCATAAGGGCACATTAGCAAAGCTGGGCAAAACGCTGCATCTACAGCCACATCAGGATTACTTTTGGTGCAGTGTTTTATTAATGCATCTGTAGTGGTAGTGGGGAATTCAAATGAGCAGAACCGTGCATGCTTCAATCCTGGGACTATTGTAGGGATTCTCCTAGTTGAAGAGAAGTGGCCCGCACTGCAGAGCACACTGTCAAGAAATAAGTTGCCTTCCAGGAAGGAAGGAAGGAAGGAAGGAAGGAAGGAAGGAAGGAAGGAAGGAAGGAAGGAGAAACCTGTTCATCCTTACAGCATTCCTTTTCCATCTCCTTTGCAATCACTCTTCACAGCCAGAATAGCTTCAGAATTAACGAGTTACCAGCCTACAATCTGCCCTCACTGATAAATCCATAATCAGCATGATCCTACAGCCCCTGGATAATATCTAGAGCTACTGGAGGCATCAGAGTCCCAGTTTCAAGGCTGGAAAGTGTTCCAATCACACCTCCTTGCAACTGGTGTGCAGAACGGCCTGCCAGGGCTTCTCTGGGGCCAGAAGACTGAGCTCCGGGAAAGGAGAGGGAGCGCAGGAGTCCACCATCCTGGTGCTGCTGCAGCCCTTTCCCTGCCCCCTCTGAAGCCCCTCACCTTGGCAGCCGAAAGGTCCCAGGGCAAATGCTGCGGGGAGGCAGGAATCACCCCTGCACTCCACGCTTCTGACACAAAGTGCTCGCAATCCTGGCGTTCCCACTGGGTTGCATCCTAGGTCTTTAGTTGATTAATCTAGCAAAGAGAAGGCACTGCCCTCAGGAGCATCTAGGTGTTTGGCAGTCCTCACGCTGAGGCTCACATTCTTCCCTGATTTGTCTGTATTCCAACCCGGAGGGGTAAGGCAGGGTGGCCAGTGCTTAAAACTGAAAGCGAGTGCGTTCCCAGATAACAGAACAGACCTGGCAGAGGCTCATAGTTTGGAACAGGCTTGGGAAATGGCCCCGTGAGGAATCTGTTGGAACCAGGAGTCTGCCAGATTCCCTAAGCCTGGCCCCCTGGCCTCCAGCCTATTTCCCTGCAGGCAGGAATCCAGTTTTGCACCGAGCACCCCTCTGCAGCCCGTGTGACTTGCATTCCATCTTTGCACTCCATGTGCTGTGGAAGAAGTTGCACAACTGGCATTCGGTGAGCTTTCTCAGACTTCCTTTCAGCCTGGCTCGCTTCCTAAGCAAGGGCTGAGCGTATGAAGAAAGCCAATGAACAGCAGAAGCCAGATTCTGGGGAGGATCATTGGAACTCGGTGGCCCTGAGATGGCATCTGAAACATACAGCGAACAAGGTCAGGAAATGGTCCTTTTTTCTGAAAGCTCATCTATGTCACATGGAGATGGGGAGAGGCCTGTTCTCCCCTGCAGAGGAAGGCAGGACGCGCTCCAATGGAGCAAAGCTCAGGGAGCCAAGGTTCAATTTGGATGCCAGGAAGCACTTCCTGACAGTTAGGACCCCGAGGGCGTGGAATGGGCTTCCACGGGAGGTCGTTGAGGCCCCATCGGTGAGGGTGTTCAAAGATAGGCTGGACATGCACATGGTGGGCATGTCATGAGCGGAGCCGGCTGGTGCCGGAGGTCAGACTAGATGGCCCAGGAGGCCCCTTCTGACTCGCTCTGTTTCTATGTTTCTATGTTTCTATGCTAGACCCCTCCTGCGCTTCAGGGACCACAATGTTTATGCAAAACACACTTACCACTCTTGGGGTACCTGCTAATGAATACAGTGCTGCTGCTAATGGTAGGAAATGCAATTGTGTATCACACACTCACGCAAATGCAGAGAAGTTTGTTTCTGCTGCTAAACAACTGGGAGTCTGAGAAACCCCTGCTGCTCCATTGCAGCTTGCCCAGAGGATCCTGCGCTGTTATTTCATCATCCCATGCTAAGGTATTCTCTGAACAAGGGTAGTAAAAGTCAGACAATCCCTGAGAAAGACTGAGATGTAATTATCACACAATTAGTCATTTGTACTGTTTTCTACCTTCAAAAAATGAAGGGGAAAAAGAAAACTCATCTATTCTTTTTTTAGCGGAACCCACAAAAAGCCAAAACAGTGATTGCTATTTGACTATAGAAATTAAACAAAACCACTGTGTATTTCTAATGGGGAATAAATACCATGATTAAGTCTCTTGATTCTTTCTTGAAAATTAGCTAAAAATAGATCGAAAACTTTCATGATAGGCAGCACTGTGACCTAAAATATATTCTTAAATACCTCTCACTCGCACAAGAGCCCACCCCTGCTGAACCTACTTTGCTGCTGCTGCTGCTGCTTTTTGAAGAACGCAGAGCTGCAGTCTTGTGCATGCTTACGTGGTCCCACTGAAGCCAATGGGCTTTACATTTGAGTAGACATGCAGATCAATCGTTGCTTTAAAAAAGAAGGGGGAAAGTGGTCTTATTGGTGATTTAATCTCTGTGTTATTGCACTTTGAATGAAATACAATAGCTCTTCCTGGATTCCCAGATCGGTCTTAATTTTCTAATTTTTACATCAATTCCCCCTGGCTTTTGAATCCTACAGTGATTTACAGTGTTTTACTTGATTACATTTTGTTCCAATTTCACACACCCTCCCCCACTGCACAGTTCCTCTAATTCCCAAAGGAAACGTTCAGCGAGCTTATGGTCCCTTTGATAACGTTATACCATCACACTGCTTGCATTTCTGGAACTGAGCAGGCTGCTGGCGCTTGAAGTTACTACTCTGCCTTTTTATTGCAGAAGAAGATGCCGTTCCAAGGAGAAAAGGTTGCTGGGGCAGTGCTTGGCTCAACCCAGCCTAAGACCATGTGCACTCAGAAGAGCAAGGTGCAGAACAACCTACAGCAATCAAGTGCTTCCCCTCCATGTTGGGCTCTGGCTTGCACAATACCCAGCCCACATGCTTCCCGCAGTTTATGAGACTTGGAGTTCAGTGCACCAAAGGAACAGCAGGTTAATGCTGGGTCATGCAGAGCATACTTTGGAGCCTGGATGCTCTACTGAACATGCTAAATTGTATGGCCTCAGCTTCTGTGAGGAGTAGGGCTTTTGAGTTGCAGACCCAGAATTTTGGAGTTTCTTCTCACAAGAGCCCTTCTGTCTTCCCACCTGTCATCCTTCTAGAAGCAGATTCAGCTCCCTCTTTTTTCTCCCTTCCTTTGTCCCCACTGGTGCATCAGCTTTAAACATTTTTGCTGAATGGCCCTTGCCATATAAAGCCCTCTTTCAAGTGATGGATATTTTGATAGCAGCTGATCATAGACTGACCCAATTCATTCCCCTCTTCTGACCTCCCACTTTCTGCAGACAGCGACTGTGGGACTTCTATCCTCGGAGTCAGCCCTCAGAGTCACAAAGGCGTAAACAAGCGCTTTCGGTTTCAAGGACTGTACACAGCGTCCCCAGGGGCTGAGAGCTGCTGGTTGCACAGGTGGCTCTGCATGCACCAACATCTACACATGCCACCACCAGTGGTTTCCCCACCATCACACGAGTGGGGCAGGAATGCTCCCTACTGGTAAGCAAACAGGTCTGGATTTTCAAATGTTATTGTGAGGTGCCATCGAGGTGTCTCTGACTTATGAATGAAAGCTCTCCAGAACGTCCTACCCATGACAGTCTTGCTGAGCCTTTCCAAGCTCAACACTGTGGCTTCCTCTATGGAATCAAGGCACCTCACGATTGGCCTTTCCCTTCTTCTTTTTCAGCCTTCAGCTTTCCCAAGTCCCAAGCTTTCCCATTGAGACTTGGCTTCTTACCATGTGCCTGAAGTATGACAGTTTCAGTTTTTTCATTTTTGCTTCCAGGGAAAGCCCTGGCTTGACTTGATCTAGGATCCACTTGTTCAACTTTTTGTTTTGATCCAGGGTATTCACAAAGCTCTCCTGTAGGACCATGATTCAAATATGGTTGCAACAAAGTTTCACAGAATCTGTCCCTCTAGTGTTTGCAGTCTTCCTCTCATGCTCCACCCTGTCTTAGAAAGCAAGGCGAGATGACAGAAAGTCTGCGAATGCTCACACAACCAAACTTGCGCAATTGTCAACCTTCTTCTATATCAGTGGTCCCCAAACATTTTTGGCTGCTGCCTCTTTTCCTCTTAGGCAGCAGCCCCAGTGTACCCAAACCTCTTTCCTTGTATGGGGTCTGTTGCTTTAGTGCAAATTAAAACAGGCAATCACCCACTCTGGATCGCCCCCGGGGGAGCAGTACTGCCCACCTTGGGAATCACTGTTCGACATCATGCGCAGCACAAACAGGGCTGTGAAACGTGGTGTGGAAGAGGGATGCGCTTGCATAGTGGAATGGGGCTCATGGCCGTGACAAAGTGGACCCAAGACTGGGGAGCAAAGCCCAGGAATCTCATGGATTCCTACCTCCAACACAGATTTTCACACATCATCTAGCTTTCTTCACTCTCCAGCTTTCACATGCATGAAACGTTACTGGAAATCCAAAAGTGTGTATAATCATGGCCGTGGTCTCAGTGAAATATCCTTACACTTGAGGATCTTTCCTGGTTCCTCCATTGTCGCCCTTCGAAGCCTCAATTGTCTTCTCATTCCTTAGCTGCAATTCCCCTTTGAGTTGATGACTGAGCCAGGGTATGCAACATCGTTCGCAATGTCAATTTCTTCATTGTCGACATCGACACTGGAGTGCTGTGCTTCTTCTGTCGTCATGATTTTTGGTTTCTGCAGTCCTGCTTTCACACTTTCTTCTTCCACTTTCATCAGGAATTGTTTCAATTCATTGCTGTTTTCTGCGAACAGTATAGTGTCATCTACACAGAGTATAATCTGCGTGCCTTTCCTTGTGACACGTCCTGTATACGGGCTGCACAGGAGATTATCCTGCTCATATACAGCAGGACTGAATCACTCCGCAGGTTCTTTTCTAAGTTTGTCTCTGGCCTGGAAAAGCTGCCCTGTGGTGCAAACACGGGGGGTGAGCTCCTGCTGGCTTCATCGCCACACTGGGAGCGGCTGAGCACAGCTGTCTGTACGCCTCTCTTCTAGGGCGTCTGTGCATTGCCTTGCATACCTCTGGCACTAAATCCTACATTCAGGTGGTTTAGCTGGCATGCTAACAGTTTCCTGCTTCACAGCATTGGCCATAATGGATAATTGGCTGCTACTCTGCCCTGTGCGATCTCCACTGTGCTGTATATGCCACTGCTTTTTACCCTGTTTCTGTACCTTTTGCGTGAGAGTTTTAAGTGCAGTGTATTTATATCACCTTAAGGCACCTTGTAGATTCAAACAGATGCAAAGGCCTGGAGGCTTCCCCAGGACCGGTATCTGGGCAGAAGCCCAGAGTACAGAGGAAGGATGATAACACTCTGCTATCTAACGACCCACCCTCGCTGTGGCGGGGCATAAGACAATTAAGTCCACTGATGAATGCTGGAAAGCGGGAGTATGTATAGTTTGGATAAGTAATGGTCAAATATTCAAGATGCAATGTTCAGCAACAATATGGAAATAAAATACATTCTTTCAGGGATGCCAGCTTAACCGAGGATGACACTTATTCTCTTTGGGTTACTATGGAGGTTGCTGATCCAACAGTAAAGGGAGCCCGGCGTCTCCCATTAATTGCCCTTAGTGGCTTCTGTGCTTGCAGCTGCTCTCTGCACGGCTGCCTCAGCCCTAAAGAGCCCTCTCCCAATTGGCCAGATGTTCCCCTGCGTCTCACGGAGCTGCGTGCCAACGATCTCTCGAAAACTGGGGAGCCATCGGATTCCTCCAGGGGAAGAGAAGTTCCCCAGCTGTTTCTCACGAGCAGAGCTCGCCCTGGGCAAGGGTTTCTGGCTTGTTCTGTTTTGGGCCAGCTTTGTGTCACTTTGGCATCTCACACCGCCACCGAAGGGGCCACGGCAGCCCCTGTATTGGCTGCCCCCTTTAGCCCCTTTCCCACTGCTGCTTGCTTGCAGAGAGCCAGTGAACAGGCTACTTGGGGGGCTCATTTTCTGCAGTGCCCCATCCCTCATATTGTTTCATGATGCTGGGGGGCGGGGGGGGGAGAGGGCAGGCAACCCCTCCAAAAGGAGAATGAGAATGTGAGGGGATTCTGCCAAGTGGTCTCTCATTGGTAGTTGGATGAGAAAGGAAAACTCTCAGGATCTTTCTAAGAACTTTTTCTGAATTTTTTTCTAGCTGAATTTAGTTCTAGCTGTCACACTTTAAGTTCATCACCTTCTCCAGGATCCTCCAAATGAATACAGTTTTGATGGGATGCTGTAGATATATCCTGTTTCTAGTGCAGTTGCAAGGAGACCACAACGCATGAGATTGTGCACAGCTTCTGGCCACCTTGTAAGTAAGGTCACCATAAGAAACCCCAGCCCAACTCATGAGAACATGTCCAGAATATCTTCCCTTTCGAACTTGTTTTTGAAAGCTATTTTTATTAAACTACATCAGATGTCCACAATAGATATGGGGGCAGCCCTGATCTCTAATAGGGAAACCATGCCTGATCAAGCGAGCTAAGTAGCACTCACCAGTAACAATGGAGTATTTTCCTGCCAACTGGTGACGGAACTGGCCTTTCACATGCAGAGATGCGTACTGCAGGAGTGTTTCAAGCATACTAACGGGGTGAGTACACTTACTGGGAGGCTGGGGTACAGTGGAATTCAGGGAACTTTTCTATTCTAGCAGCTTGCCTTAGTATAAAGACTGTGAGGACAAGAGCATGCATAAACATTGGTGGAGCAGATGGGAAACTTGACCAGAGAAACAAAGAGGCAACTTAGCAGTGTTTGCCCAGATAAAATTAAAATGCACCAATTTGCATTTGCTACTTTAAATAAAGAATTTCTCGTTTTAGATGAGGGTAGATGTTGCATGGTTTATGGCAGTGATATACAGCAAATATGTTTGGAATAAAACTGAAAGAAATCAAAGAGATGTTGCGGTTAGCAGGTTTGCCCTGTCCAGAGTGACTGGCTTTTCTCCTCTCTCCCTGCTTCTCTCTTCACTTCCTTTTGTCATGATAACATGGAAGGAAAATATAAGCATGAAGGAAGTTTGCCCGTTACTTTTCAGCACACAGAAAAGGGTCTTCTGTACCATGTATTTGTCTACTCTCTTTAAAGGTGCATATGTTAATTACATGTGGAAAAAAACCCATTTTGCTCAAGGTGTGGCTATTTCAGGGTACAAGTGCACCTCAAAAAGGTCAAAAATTTCTCTGGAATCCACTTTCTCCTTGTTTTCTCAAACCGTTCATGCAGGAGGAGTTGCATCTTTTGTTCCAGACTGCCATCTTTCTTAAATGTTGAAAAGGGAGCTTGCGTGCATGGAAAGACTCAGGTCCAGCTGGTTGAGGTTTTTCTAATTTTGCAAGAAAAACAGCTAACAAATGCCTTCGCCCTAAGGCAGAGTGTGTTTGCAGTGTGTTAGAGTTGCCACAGAATTGGGTGCTTTACGCTGCGAGATAATTCTTTGGCTTTGTTTACTCTGTCAGGCCCTGGTTCTTTTCTTTCCCTTAACTGTAAAATGTATTGAGGTCCTTGACAACGGGCTCCGGAAGGAATACCGAAGGAACTCTACACTGTATCCAGGCAGGAAAAGGGCAAAACAGGAAGAAGGCAAAACAATCACTGGAGAAAAGTTCCTCTTGGCTGAGACACTGAATTGATAAGAAGACGTTGACTAGAGGCAGCAAAACTCTGCATGTGAGCTTTCCTGTTTTCTCGATGTGAGGCCTATTGTAAACCTGCAGACCATCTAGCATTTTGGTTTCCTTCTTAGAGTAACAGTGCGAAAGTCATTATGCCTGAATATACAGCTAAGCCTTCATGTAAAAACAACACTTGCCACCTGATATTAATAGATG
Organism: Varanus salvator macromaculatus; assembly: GCA_023646645.1. Taxonomy (NCBI): domain Eukaryota; kingdom Metazoa; phylum Chordata; class Lepidosauria; order Squamata; family Varanidae; genus Varanus; species Varanus salvator. The sequence continues at coordinate 19,760,549 of JAIXND010000657.1, forward strand.
GCAGAGAAAGCGGACAGTGAAAAAGAGAGCGAAGGAACGAACTGAGGCGGGTATGTTGGGCCCGGACTTAACTGCTTCTGGTGGTGGATTTTACTGGGCAGCCCACTGGGCAGAAATTCATACCCACCATTTTTATTTCATATTGGCCCAACATAATATCGCTTCAGGACATCTTGGGAAGTTTCTATGGAAGCTAGATAGAGCTCTTGAATTTTGCTTCAAGGGAGTCCAAAAAAGCCATCAGTAATGGGCCAGTGCAAGGTGTCATGGGCCATCCAAGCAAATGCAGCCAACAGGGGCACATGGATTTCTGTGTTTTCGCTGCCGAAATGCTATAAGGAAATGGAAGGGAGGCAGCAAATCCTAGCCGTGCACAATAAAAGGTGCGTGATATACACGTGGAGGGATTATCTCCGAGCAGATGACACTCATGGAGATGATGAGCAGCAGCACTCTTGGTCCTGGGGCTGTTTGGCTTAGTTGCAGTCACGGGATCTGATACCACCCTGGGTTTAAATCTTACGCTCCCTCCTGATGGTGGAAGGCACACTACACAATTGCAGGGACAAGCTCTTTTTCTGACCACCAAGAGTCTTTGACCAGGTACCACCCAGAAGCTCAGCTCACTCGATACGCCCTGCTGACTTGTGCTCTGTTTTGTTCCATTCAGGTGACTTCTTCTCTTAAAGAGTGTACCCAAATATGCACTTTCCCCCCAGAACAGAGCCTGAAAACTTGATTCCCTTCCCAGAAATGCACATTTTAAAGTGTGCATTTTTACAACACAAATGCAAATTCTGAAATTGCAAGATTTCCCCCCACAAAAAAAACCCCCAAAATGTTCTTGCTTGCACTTGTGTTTGCATCTGTGAATGAGACATGTTCGCATAATTGAAGACATAAATGAAATACTTGTAGGTCTCCACAGGAATTGTGTTCTGCACAGGAGGTAGTGGCACACACAGGGGAGTGTATTAAAAGCACTTCTGTCCCTGATTTAGAGAGTAATCCACCTTCACTTTAGCTAAACTTCACAGTTTTCTCCAATCACTGTGTTTGCTTTCTGTGTTATTGGTGACCAACTATTAGAAATCATTGTGTCATTGAGCCCATCGTTTAATTCATTAGTTAATGTCCATAAAGCACTTTGAGCTTCCGGAGCCCCACAGAGAAGCTAATTGCTGTTATTATTGGTTTCCTTCCCAGCATTGAGCTGTTAGTGATTCTAGCAGTCTAGCTGTGAAGACAGCAAAATGTCAGTTTTGCATTCATCTCCCAGCATATTTTAAAATGTAATTTTCTATTTTCACATTTAATATCTATTGATAAAAAGTATCTCTGTATAGCTAAAATATGGTTCTATAGATGTATCTTGATAGAAACCAGCCTATATATTTTAATTGGATAATCTAATTCAAACCCCTTGACCTGTCCCAGATATTGGAGGTAGTATCACACAAAGGGGATTAACAGATTTAAATAAATATTAACATGGGGCCGTTTCATGCAGTGATATAATCGCAGGGGTAGAAAGGACAGTGGAGGCCATTTAGACTGACCTTCTGCTCCAAGTATGACCTGCAATGTTGGATGCACTTCGTACAGCTGACTGGCCAGCCTTCACTTCAGCGAAGGAAAGCTGCAGCCACCCACGGCAGTCTTCTCTGGGACAAGGTCAAAGCTTGGAAGATTCACCTATTGTTTAACCCCAATCTGTTTCCCTGCTATTGCTACCCACTGGTTCTAGTCCTGCTTTCCAGAGCAGCAGTCAACTCCATCTTCCACATGTGAGGTGGCCACAGGTACTCCATGGCAGGGGACAATCCTCTATTTGAAGGGCTTCTAGACATCTGCCTTCTATTTTGAGGGTGTCCACTCTCTGAAAGTATGTCCCTTCCAAGTCCCCTATAAAGATTTTAAAAGATCAGAAGGAAGCGCCTGATTCCAGCTCTTGATTTCACAGAAAAGGAACATGCCTTCCATGGTGCTATATCTGGTGTAGTTATATCACTCATCAGAGTAATCATTGGTTCGATTATGGTCGTCAAGTGAGGAACTCTAATGGCCTGAAATATTTGGAAGATTTTAAAAAGATCTTTGCTTCCTCTTGATCTTTTCAGGGAAGAGATATACAGCAAAGATAAGACTTCTTAATTTTAAAACAATTAGGAGTTAGGTTTACTGCTTCTCAGGAGAAAGAGAAAGAAAGAGAGACAGAGAGAGAGACGGAGTCGGTTGAAAAGAAACCAGAAATTGAAGTTAAAGTTCACTGAAACAAGACAGGATGACTGGCCACGGCTCCAGCTTTTGCTCAGCCCCTTATCTGTGGCCAGGCACGTTGCAGCAGGGGCCGTCCCTGGGTGACCCACATCCTTTTATGCAAATGACCCATGAATGAAATCTGCCACCACTGACAGGAGCAAAGCAGCACCAGGGGTGCCGCCTCGCTTTCAAAGAGCTCCCAGGTTCTTACAGGAAGACCTCCTTTTATTCCCCTTTTCCCAACACTTCCCTCGTTTTGCTCTTGCCCACCCCACATAAGCCTGCGCTCTGCCCACACAGTCCTTTGTACACTTGGTTGTTTCATGATAAACATGAGGGTTTGCTTGATTTTCTTTCTTTCTTTATAACAAAAAGCATACATACCCCAGGGGTTGGTTGTTTGTTTTTAACAAAAGGAAGAAACATGGAGGGAGACCATCGAATGGAGAAATCATGATCAAGAAACAACTTTTTCTTTTGTTTTTGCATAAGCTATCTTCTGGTGTTCAGCAAAGGGGGGTCCTTATACACATGGGGAACTGGGAGAGGCTTCAGCCGCCCCCTCCACTCCTGGCCACCCAAGTTTTTGCATTTGCACTTATGACAGAAGCACAAAGAAGAGAAATAGCAACAGAAATAGGAGAACGTGAATATTTTTAAAACCATTTGCAATACCACTAATAGAAAGAGGAGGGAGAGGAGGAGAAGCGGGAGAGGGGAGAGAAAGAGATCGCTAAGGCTATCATAGCTTAATGGTGGGTTGTTTAACCTGCTATTAACTCACACTATCCAGCTTTCCATACCACAGAATAATCCACTATGCCACTGGCCCCATTACGAGCACAGCAGATCAATGACTGTCCATACCCATTGGATGGTACATGGCAGCTGCTCCCAAGAGCATGTCTTCTTGAAGTTTTGGATTTCAGCTCCTACATTCATGGCCTTACAAGCTGAAGCTAAAATCGTCAAAATGGCAGCAGGCTGGAGAAGGCTGCTCCAAGGTGTCTGGTGCAAGGGCCCTTTGAACACAGGATCCCAGCAGCCACACTCCGGAGGCATGAGCTCCGTGATTCCACAGCACCATCGAGGCTGCATTGCTTGCTCAGGAACACTGGCGGGCAATCTCAGGCCCCGAAATGCCACACTTCCAAGCTTGCTCCTCTGCTGGAACACCCGTCTCCAGCAAGAGGGCCTTGCCTAGCCTCGACTTTCCCAAACTGCTGCCTTCTAAATGCGTGGACTGCATCGTTCCTATAAAACTCAGCCAGCACGGCAATTGTCTGGGAATTACTGGAGCTGCAATCAAGCTCATCTAGTGAGCACCAAGTTGGTGAAGGTTGGACCCTGTCCCTAATTCCTGCCCTTGAATGTGACCCCTGGCCCTACTGGATCACCAGCTCGCTCTCACCCTCCCCACCAATGGATGACAATGCCCTGTCCTTGAGTATTCTAAAGTGCTTCCTCTTCTCCCTACTGTCACCATCATTTTTGTTATTACAAGTGTTCATGGAGATGCCCTCACCAGGGCCCCAGCCAGCCTGGAACAAAAAGCCCTGCAGCACAGTTGGGGCTTGCAGAAGAAACCCCTTGCCCTGGCCTTCCTTAATCCCCCAGCCCTGGTGCTTGCTGAGTGGCCAGCTGTGATGTGCAGGCCCCTCCCATGGCTGCTCCATAGCCATGTCCTAGGGCAGAGTCCAGACCTCCAGGCAGCCGTGTGGACCCACCTCTGACCCTGACTCTGCCCAGATACACCTCTGCCTGGCCAGCGTTCCTTGATGTGGCCCTTGATGAAGGCCAACCCACCCCACATGCTCAGCCCCCACCTGCCCCTTGCCGGGCGAGGACCGCAGCCACCCTCAGGGGCAGCAGGCGAACCTGAGCAGGTGGCCGGTGAGGTCGCCATCCCTGCCGATAAACTGACCCCGCAAGCCTTGCTCTCACGGCAGCGTGGCCTGCAGGCAGGGCGCCCTGCTTTCCCCCTTTCGCAGAGCCAAGGGGGAAGTGCAGCGCATCAGGAGTCTCAGCCATGCCAGGCCCTCCCAGCATGCCCGCCCCTGACGAGCGCATGCTCCAGAATGAGCCGCAAAGGCAGCATGGCCCGTGTCCACACGCTATGCACATCTTGGAGGCGACGCAGGCTTTCTGCAGACTAAAACAGAACTCTTTCGTTTTCCATGGAGGTCCTCAGCAAAACATTAATTCTGCAACAAACATAATTGGTAGGATACCGTGAGCACACTTTCAGGCTGAATTTGTCCCCTAAGCGAACACCTTTTCCCTTTTGCAGAAGAAAGACTCTAACTGTTCACAGGAGACCTGGCTGTGCTTTCTGGAAGAGGAGAGGAGGAAGGGCCACCCAGAGAAGGAAGTGGGTATTCCAGGGGCTTGCGCAGCAGCTCATGCTCAGAGAAATTCAAGGCCATTAATATGGAAACCCAAATGCTGCTGGCCCGATAAGCCCCTCACAGCAACTTTCTGAACTAATTTCCAGTAATCTTTGAGGAGGAAAAATTACATTTAATAATAAGAAGAAGAAAGAGAGGCTGAACAGCTTAGGCACCACAGCATCTTCCTTTATTGAGTATGCGAGCGAGAGACTACATGGAAAATAGGACTCACTATTCATTAGGATGTGAGAATGAACTGCATGTTTTGATTATGGCAAAGCCCTCTCCTTGCATGGAAGAATTTCTCAGGCTCACTATCGCAAGAGTGACTGGAATTTCTAAAACAAACAATGCTTTCAAGATGTGAGAGCAGAAGAGTGGGAAGCAAAGGGCCCTACCTGGCTCTGAAGCTTGGCTGACTGCAGGCTGTGGAACCGTGGCCTCCAACTTCCATCAGCTCCAGCCACCCCTCTCCAGTGGTCAGGGATGATGGAAGCTGTGGTCCGGCCATGTCTGGAGAGGCACAACCTTCCACATTCTTGGACTTCCAGGCCTACCGAGATGTGAACCAGGACACCCATAATCAGGCATTTCCTCATTGCTGTTTTTTAAAAATAAGAAGCAACAAAATGGCGGCCTTATCTGGATTGAGAGTATGGTGCTGGCAGGGGCTGCACCGAAATTTTTTCGCTGCGTATGTCCACCAGAGAAAGGCTTCTAAGGAAGCATTTTTCAACCCGATACTCTTCAGATGTGTTGGACTACACTCCCAGCATCCGCCAGCTCACATGGTGCTGATCTGGCTGGGGGATGCTAGGAGTTGCAGTCCAACACATCTGGAAGGCACAAGCTGCAGAAAGCTGATCTAAGGTAAGGTGGGTAGTGTTTTCAGTAGTAGCAATGCAATGTCTTCTCCAGGGTTGCTTGCTGGTGTTCATCCTACCATTCTTGTCCCAGGTTTGGAAAGACAAGTGCAACAACCAACAGAATATCCCCAAACATTTTAGCCCTTTCCTGCCATCAGACAGAGGAAATCAGGGAACAGATGTAGCCCAGGGAGTTCCAGCTGGTCTGCCCCATGAGTGCTCACAAGCCGCCTCCCCAGCCATGGCAAAGGCACGATGCAGGTTTTATTTGCTTTTTAAGAGAGAGACAACAAAGCAAAAATTTATAGTGATCTCTTCACTGGGCTTTCAACATTTGCCAAAGGAATTCCGTTCCTTTCTTTAATTCTCTTATTTCCTTCCTTCATTTTATTTATCTTCCTTTCTTTTATATTTCTGCACTGGAACATTGTTTTTCAAATGTCCACCCCAAAAACCTTAAATGTGAATAAATAGGTATGGGTGATTTGCAGCCACCCAGCCCTGGCCGGTCACAGAGCTGACTCCTCTTCAAATAAATAAAAGATCACGTACACAGTGCCGGACAACCAGCGGCATCGAGATGTTCTGCAGCCTGCTGGAGGTGGTTTTTCCAAGGTCAAGGTTGAAAGGCTGACAAAAGACAGTGGGAGAAACTTGCAGGCTCTATCATTTCTGGGAGGCAACATTAATCCACTGTTTTGGCTACAGAGCAAGTAGCTAACCTTCACATCCTAATTCTCTGGCATGCAGCCATTCGCTACTTCAGCTCAGGGAGACAGCACACTTGCTGTGCTGCAGATGGAGAGTCTGGTGAAGTTAAGGGTGAGAACCAGAGTATTGCCATCAAGCAGGCTTGGCCGAATCTACTGGTAGATCTCTGGGTTGCAGTAAATCAGCAAGAATTCCTGACTTTGAGCTATTTCACCATAGCAGAAACGAAATGATTTGGGCGGAAGGACTGTAAGCTCCATTATGATCTAGGACTCAAATCAAATTGCTAGGCTCAGAATTATTTACTTCCAGTTTTGTTGGTTTTTAAGGTTTTCTGCCAGCTTGAAATATTTTCTCTTCTGAAGTGGTGAGCATGTCAGACGAGGATGAAGGAAAATCAAGGGCAAGTCCGCTCCATTTCTCCATCCTAACCCTAACCTTACAAAATTCAAAAAGTAGATTTAGGCCAGTTAGTTTCCCTCATCCAACTTACCTTACAGGTAGTTGTGAGGTTAATTAATGAATAATCATTACTATGGAGGAAAATTGAATTCAAATAGTGACTCAAACACTTTAGGTCTAACCAACCTCACAGGATGGCTGTGATCACTACAAGGTCAGAGGGATGGGTACACAGAAAACTTAACTGGCAGAAATGGCAACACATTCTTATTCAGGTGCCTGTGCAAAATTGGATTATTAGCCCTTAAATGAAAAAAAAAAAAATTCTCGGTGCATTTGGGTGCACTGGGAACTAGGTTATGCCAGTGTTGCTGTCTAACCAAAGGCATTGCTTGCTGGGGGTTTTTTTTTTTTTTTTGGCTAGTCTCCTAAGAAAACACTTAAGGCTTAATATCACAAATAAATAAAATAAGATGCTGGAGGCATCCAATGCAGAAGTGCAGGCCGCTAGCTTAGTAACAAGCTAGTAAAAAGTACAGTGCCTTCTATCGAGTAAGCTGGCAGAGAAAGAATGGAGCAGTGACTGCTGACTCACGTGTAACCAGCAAGTAAAACACTCTCATGGCTTCTCTGACACAGCGAGATGGTGTAGCCCAGTCCTGCACTAATCATATGTACGAACAGCCATCTATCCCAGGGAGAACTCCTGGCAAGTATCTCACACTTTAATATGCGGTGGTCCATCATTTACTGGAAGCCTTTGAAGAATCCACTTGTATCCACTTCCCCATTCCTGAAACAAGAGGCTAACTAAAAACCAGATTTTTTCAAAAAAGTATGAGAGGGAAGAAAGCTCTGAAGCTGAGGCGGAAAGTATTCTAGATCTTGTGGACTTCAATCCCCATCAGCTCTAGCTATCATAGCCAGGGCGGGTGGAAACTGTGGAGCAAGCCAAGACGGAGGTCCACCAGTCCCCCACAGGCCTGCTCCAGAGCCCTCCCCCTCTCCCTGTCAGAGGTGCTTTTTTGTGTGTAGCCTGGTAACTGGCTGCACGGGGAATTCATGGGACTAATCTGAGCAGTACGATGAGTGAGATAAGTGCATTTTGAGAGGGGTGAAAGAATACGTACGGAGCGGAAATGAGCCTCTCTTCTAAGATTATGTGATGTGGCTCAGCGCAAAGGAAGCTCACTCCTGCTTCTAAAAATACATTCTTGTGGTTAAGACTTTAGAGACATTACATGCCTGACCTTACTCGGTGCAAGGGCCTTTTTGCGAGGCAGCCGGGGAAACCTGGCCTGTGCAGCTTGTGGCAGGCAGCTGCACGTGTTTCCCATCAGCAGGCGCGATGGACGGTGTGCCGGGGCAGGGTGTGCGGGAGGAGAGACTCCCCCAAAGTGGGTCGTGGGTGGCAAGCTCGTGTGCAGATATGCCGCCTCTGCTAAGACGGCTCTGTTCCAAAGGAAGCGGGCAGATCTCCGGTAAATCCAGCCGTCGTAACTTCGGTGTTCTGAGAGTGGGCATGGGGCAGAGATGGACTGGCAAGCAGCATCCAGCCCAGTGCGAATGCTTTGGAGCACAGGCGATGGCAGTGGAGATGGCGAGACGCAGGGAGCTCCCTGCCCTGAGTCAGACCTTTGGTTCCTCTGGCCTCCGACTAGCTGTGTCTCCTTGATGGACTCGGGGGTCCTTGAAGGAGCTGGGGGTCAGACTAGATGGCCCCGGTGACCCCTTCTGACTCATTCTGCTTCTGTGTTTCTATGTCTCAGGCAGCAGCTTCTCTCCTCACCTGTTACGGGACCCTCTGGCTGGAGATGCAGCACCACGGGGTTGATTCAAGGGCCTTTTGCATCTGGGAGCAAATGCCACTGATTTAGCATGCCAAGGGGGAAGCTGCTCCTCGGCCCAAAGATACATGCGGCAAAGGTGCAATTCCGAGTGTACATAGCTCAGTGGTAGTCCCCGCATGGGAACGGAGGGCTGCTGTGTCCGTGCCATCTCCATGCCCTTGCCTGCAGAGGAACTGGTTGTCTGAAAGGCTCTCCTCTCAGGGCCATCATCCAGGGGCCCACTGAGAAGAACCCCCCACCCATTGCAACTTGCTCTGCCTTCCCCCCCACCATGTGCCCCTTGCTCTGGCCCAGACAGCAGTGGCGGTGAGACGGAGCAGCAGCGGACGGCTCTGCCGCCTTGCCTTTGGGGGCTCTGCTCAGTGGGCAGGCAAGCGGGAGCCATGACGGGAAAGGGGAGGCGCAAGAGCAGCTGGGGACAAAGGAAGGGAGCGGGAGACCCATGGAGGACGCCGCCTCAAAAACCTGGGGACACCGCTGCCGCATTTCAGTGTTTGAATCTGTTCCAACTTGATTTGGGACGCTGTTCATTGCCTTGCTTGCTAGAAATGTGGGGTTGTATACCCAATAAGGAAACAAGCAAATCTTGTCATTTGGAGCTCTCCTACTTTAAAATATTCATTTTAAATCTGAGGTTGCTGTTGGGACTGTTGAATTTATGCTGCTTTCTGGGGTCTTCTCTAGGTTTTTGTTTCAGTTTTTTTGTACATTGCTTTATTGTAAACTGCTGGATGACTTTATGGGGCGGCAGGCAAATATATGGAAACAAAATGAGAATTCCTGACTGGTATATCTACTCCCTACATTCTAGAGGAGAACTAACTCCAGAAGAAAGGTAGTTAGGTCAACTCACAGTCAAAGAATTTAAACAAGGCATCACCAAAGGCAGAAATGGGGAGAAAGCTAGTGGGAGAAAATTTACCCGGACTGTCCCTGGTAAACTAGAACAGCCAGATCACCGTTAGACGTTTGTGTCATTGAAAAGTAGCAGGACAGAAGGCACAATGCTGCATTCTCTCCCTCCAGAAAAGGTAGGCGGCTTTTGTGCGTGTGCTTCATAATTTCACTTTAGACAAGCCTGACCTCATTTGGCCCAACTGAGGGTCCAAACATCATGGAAGAGCAGCACAAGGAACCCCTCCCACACATGCGCCACGATCCCATCTCATGCATGCACTCTCATGTGTCATGGCACTACTGAAAATGCGACATGGCCCCACACTAGTTTTTCTACCATGTGCCTAGCCTTCTCTTCTTTTTTCTTTCCTCTTCTGTATTTTTGTTAACGAATGCAAAGGCTACAGACCTTACGTCACTTTTAATAAAGGCATTAGTGTGTCCATGTTTTCATCCTCATCCTCATCCTCGCTGAACCAGAATGACATGCCTACAAACTTTCTACAAACAGACCAATTCATCTTGCAACTCTATTTTTCAGGCCATGTTAATTGCAAAACCATAAAGCAGCCCCCTGCAGAGTCTATTCCCTTTGCGACTTTACATCTAACAGATGAAATGGCCCAGCCAGTGCCGGTGCCTGTGTGCCTGAACGAGGGACTTTCTCCCACTGCCATGGCTCTGCAAGTTTTACCGGCAGCACTTGTGTCTGATGGCCCCGATAACGATGGTGCTTTGTTCGTCCCACCCAATGCATTCTGGGACTGGCAAGTTATTCAGAAAACATGCTACAGTGGGGAACACAAATCTCTGTCTCTCAGCCAAGCCCTAGTCTGACCGCATACGCACCTTCTGTTGGTGCTAGAGGAGGGCCTGCACCAGCAACTCTTGGATCAGAATTCTGCTTGTTCTGCTATCACATGGGTCCCAATGGGCTTCAACAAACCTCCCAAGATCTGAGCAATAGGAACACTGACATACATGCACGCAGATACCAGAGGCCAGGTCGCCTCAGTGGCATGGCGTGCCTTTTATCCGCTTAAGCGGAGGTACCAATTCCTGGTCCAGTGAAAGGGAGGATGCTTGCTTGCGCTTGCACCCTGACGACCCCTTGCTCATATCACTGCAATGGGCCGTGCGTGGGACTGCCTTCGGCAACGAGCTGGGAAGGCTCAGCCCGGGGCCACCAGACTGCTACCTTGGACAGGAGTGGAGATTACGCGATGGCAACACTTTGCTGCTGGTCCAGTTGCTGGACCCGTGCCCAGGCCCAGTGCGGAGTTCTGGCTTCGAAAAGGAAGAGGAGCAGCTCCTGGAGGCTTGCCCAGGGGCGCCGGCTGGTGCATGGCCCTCAGCGTGCCTGGCGCTGCCCGTGCAGCATGTGCCCTCACAGGATCTTTGAGCAGCTGAGCAGTGTGCTCACGCGCTTGAGGTGTTTCCTGTGAAGTGAGACTGAGGTGTGCGTATCCGCGTGGCAGCTGGTCCCATCCACCCAATCCAGCCATCCTTTCATTTTTAAAAACTGGAAAGAGCTGCTGTTCCCGGGAGTGTGAGAGGATGCCTGTCGTTATCATAATGCCACGGGGGGGGGGGGGGGAATCATTTGCTGCTTGCTTTTTATTGTATCAATCGTTTGTGTGTTTTCACAGAATACCCTCATGTATTTATTTATTTATTTATTATGGCATAGCAGAATGCAGCACTATTGCATAAAAATTCACTGAAGCAATATATAAAATGTGCATAAAATGTAAATTATGTTAAAATAGGGATCGTAAATTATTTTAGAAGCATGCAGTATGAATGATGAGTAAAATTATGGATACAATTAAGCTGTGTATAAACAGTAACTAAGGTGACCAAGCCTATGGTCGAGTGTCTGGGGCGTTTGGCCGTGGGACAACAGCACCCTCAAGATGATGCCGTTCTTGCGGGCAGCCACGATTGCCATTCACTTCCGCGGAGAGGGTGCAACAGAAGCCTCAGCAGTTGTGTAGCTCGACTTTTAAGAGCAATGGTTCCTAGCTGATATTTTCTCTGCTTTGGAGCTTGTCTTTGGAAAGCTCCACATTTTCTTCCTTCATTTTCTGGGCTTGCGGTGATTCTGCATTTCCTGCCTTTTCATTAGCTACTGCCTTTTCTGTATACAATCACCAACAGTGAGAGAGAGAGAGAGAGAGCGAGCGAGCGAGCCAGAGTGAAAGCAGCTGCATTCATCCCAAATTCCCACTGAGCAAGATCTTTCGGCTGTGATGCAGCAGCACCGGCTTCCAGTCGATCCGTCACTGCTCGCCTGTTTTCCTGTGCACACAATGCAGTGATGGGCCCATCACTCAACTGCAACAAGTCCAGCTACAAAAGCAAGTAGCAGCAATTTGTAGCCTCAATGTAGCCATTTAATCATTCCAAACACTTGCTCAGGAGCCTCTCTGGATAAACTAACCTGAGGATTCAAGAGCAAATATTTGAGCCCTTTCTACTGCGGTAATTTTACCAACTCCTTTGGTTTTGTTTTGCACCACACAGTACTTAGTGAGAGCCCTTTGACCTTTGGCTAAAACCTATAACTCAGAAATCCCATCCCCTCATAATGAGCTTTTTGTTTGCCTTACATAGAGGGATTGGCATTCAACCTTCAATTATGGATGTATTGTCTGCATGGCTTTTTATTCAACAGTTAAAGTAAAAAAGAAAGAAAATGTTCCACCTCCACATTTGCTTCAGTTCCCATTAAAACAACAAGATAAACATCCTAGCAACTGAAAATATGGGTCAGCAGAGAAAAAGCACGGAATGTTTATTTAGGTCTTTTTGCAACTGCCCGAACAAAAGCTCTAGCACTGGCATTCCTTAATATGGCCAAACAGCACGGAGGGTTACAACGGCATCCTATGCACTTCGGGGTGGAAAAGGCCAGATTATCACTTTGAGACTCGTTATTATGCCCCTACCGCTGTGAACTATAGTTGTGGAAACAGCTGCCCTATGGAGAGGTTCCTCCCGTGCCCCCTTTCATTTGACCGCACGCTGGGACCTTGCCCATGGAGCTGGCCCTAAAAACTCTTGGCGTTTGTCTCTCCATGACGCTTGTCTGCCTCAGAGGCCTCCTCACAGCTTTTGGACTCCTCCTCTGTGCTCCTTTTGAACGCTTCTCTTTATTCCTAATCACTTCCCTGTACACACACACGTGTGCACGCACACTCCCTCCAAATGATTTGCTGAGGTCTCCTGACAGCAAAAGTAACGGAGGGAATGACCAACATCTACATGGTGGGAACCCAAAATATGCCCCAAAAGAGGAAGGCAGTAACTGTGGGCAAGCATTACTTTGCCCTGAAGAACAGCAAAAACAATAAGCTGGCAGACTAAGAAATGTATCAGATACATAAAATGGAAATAGGTGCGTGACATAGTGAAAGCAGGAAACAGCGGAGCAGAAGAAGTGGGCAACCCATGTAAACTGCTGCCGTGTGTGATGTACAGACCAATAAGCCCTGCCAAATTCAATCAAGGGTTCAAAATAAATATCATCAAATCGTAAGAAACAGGTATTGCTTGCATCTGCCATGCACAATTGCAAAGAAACAGTGACTGGAGTCACACTTCACAGGAAATCATGGTGGCCGCTTGCTCCTGTGTTAGCCTATCATGTCATCCAAACCCAGTTGCAGAATATCAGCGCTGTGCATTTGCTTTGTGGGAACCATGGAGAGCAGCAGTGGTGCACTGTGTGGTTTCCACCCTTCACCACATCTGCTTCTGACCCAGAAACTCCCTTTTTTCATTCACAGGGAAAAGACACTAGAGTCCCATGGATGGAAGGTCGACAGAGGAAGCCATTCTAGGCATCCAAACACTACTACTGACAACATCCTAGCAACACACTTGCTTTGTTCCTATTGGCTGAGCACTGTGCCTGACACCCTATTTTCTTTCTGCAACAAGAAAGGGCATCACCACACAAGGGAGGATGACGGCCACACAACACGGCTTCCACAATAACAGGTCCTGCCAGACAAACCTTGTGCAATTCTATGACAAGGTTTCGAGATGGCTAGATGGAGGGGATGCAGTGGATGTGGTAGACCTGGATTTCAGCAAGGCCTTTGACAAAGTGCCCCATGATATCCTGGTGGAGAAACTGAGGAGTTTTGGGATAGACCAAAGCACTGTCTGGTGGATTAGGGCACGGTTGACTGATCGAAAGCAGAAGGTAACCATTAGTGGGGAATCATTGGGATGGCAGCCAGTGACAAGCGGGGTCCCCCAGGGCTCTCTCCTGGGGCCGATCCTGTTTAATCTTTTCATCAACAACATAGAAGACAGGGTGACCAGTCTGCTGATCAATTTCACAGACAATACTAAAATGGGGGCAGTGGCCACAACAGAGGAACAGGTACTCCAGGCCCGAAAGGATCTGGACAGACTATGGAAGTGGGCAGGAGACAACAGGATGGCATTCAATGTGGATAAGTGCAAGGTCTTGCACTTGGGGCATAGGAATAGCTGTCATAAGTACAGGTTAGGTGACAAGTGGCTGGAGAACAGCACTTGTGAAAGGGACCTTGGGGTGCTGGTTGACTGCAGGCTGAACATGAGTCAGCCGTGTGATGTGGTGGTCAAGAGGGCGAACGCCACCCTTGGTTGCATAGCCAGAAGTGTGGCTTCTAGATCGAGAGAGGTATTACTGCCACTCTATACAACTCTGGTGCGCCCGCAACTGGAGTATTGTGTTCAGTTTTGGGCCCCTCATTACAGGAAGGATATAGCCAGGTTAGACTCAGTGCAGCGTAGGGCCACAAGGTTGGTGGTCGGTTTGCAGGGGATGCCGTATGAGGCAAGACTGAGGGAACTGTGTCTCTTCAGCCTGGAGAAGAGGAGACTCAGGGGGGATCTGTTGGTGACATACAGGTATGTGAGGGGGTGTCACACAGAGGTGGGGAGAGACCTGTTCTCCCCTGCAGAGGAAGGCAGGACGCGCTCCAAGGGAGCAAAGCTCAAGGAACCAAGGTTCAATTTGGATACCAGGAAGTACTTCCTGACAGTTAGGACCCCCAGGGTGTGGAATGGGCTTCCACGAGAGGTCGTTGAGGCCCCATTGGGAGGGTGTTCAAGGATAGGCTAGACATGCAGAGCCAGCTGGAGCTGGGGGTCAGACTAGATGGCCCAAGAGAACCCTTCTGACTCACTCTGTTTCTGTTTCTATGTCTCTAAGTGTTTATTTTAAAGTAAGAATAAAACCTTTTGCCTTGGGCTGGATTGGCGAGGAAGTGTTAGCAAGATGGCTGTAGTATCAGGAAGGGAAAGAGGGAGAGGAAGCCCCAAAAACTTAGTGGACCAACAGGCAGAGGCATCTGGGGTTGAATTTAGCAAAGAAGAGGAGGTTCCTTGGGGCTGCTAGGATGCATGGCGAGGGCAGGATGGCAGAGTGGGAGGCGTGAAAACCACATTTACCTGGAAATTGGCTGAGGCAAAAGTGTGAGCCATGGAAACCCTGCGGGACTGAATGCCATGATGCCTGATCGCAGCCAATGCCTAGGCTCCGGCGGCGGCGGCGGCGGCAGCAGCAGCAGCAACAACAACACAGTGCATTTATAGCCTACCTTTTTTCTTGTGAGGAGGTCAGGCAGCTTATGTGGATCGCTCTTATCCTCACAAGAACAACGTTGAAAGGTAGGTTAGACTGAGCAACTGGCCCAGAGGCACCCACTGACCTTCACAGCCTAGTGAGAACTAGAACCTAAATCTCCCTGGTGTTCAACCCAACATTTTGGCCACCACACCACAATTTGTTGGGTGTGGACAAAATGACAAGCGGACATGGATCAAATACAGAAGCAAACGCTTCCAAACTCTTCGTGGCCATGCTGGAAGGCTCATATAGGGCCAGGCAAGGGGAGTAGCCCTATATGAGCCTAGATATTTCCCCGTCCTGTCAAACCATGGCTTTTCCTAATGTCGGAATGCAGCCAAAGAGGATTAATATTCTGGCTATACCTGAGAACTCATTCCTCATAAATCTAAAGCTTTTACTGGTAGATCACATCAATTTTCTCTTGGATACCAATTATTTGTGAGCAGTTACTTATTCAGCAAAGCATGATCTCTCCAGGCTGTTGTTTGAAGCACAGAAAGACTCCTGACAGCAGAGGCCTGTAGGAGAAGCAGCTACAGTTTAGCCTTGTGTTACACAGAACAGCAAATGGAAAGTGTACCCATGCACAATGCTATGCGCACGGGGTCTCTTGAAAGCGGCCCGTCCAGCTTGCACGCGCAGTGTTGGTACACCATAGTTTTGGCTATGCTGGAAGGCCAACATTTTGCAGGAACCTGCTGAAAATGCAAGCGTGATGCATGGAATGTCACAAGGGTTCGTTTTTCAGGGTGGCTGATGCCATGCCTTAAAACGGTCTTCGATCCTTCAAAACAGGAATCAAGTGATCATTCCAGGTCATGCTTTGATAGCACACAGTAACTGCTTACACTTGACTGTAGTGTCTAAACTGTGTAAGACATTTAAGAGAATCACAGGGCAAACTGCTAGCAGAATCCTTGTGTTTTTTCACAGAATGTGGGGGTGGCGCATTTGGAAGTAGAGGACAATGCCATTGTTCCAGTTCTTCCCCCTCGTGTGATGCACTTCCCCAGATTAAAAATGCCTGAGTTGGCCCTTTGTCGATCTGTTGTCTTAGTCGAAGCAGTAGCAATATTAGTGACATTTGCAGAGTAGGACCTGCCTGTCCAGAACCTCACCAAGACCATTAGACACCAATCGCATCCTGTTTTTTGTACACATGTGGCCAGTGCTCAAATGCTTGTTAAAAGAAATGAACCAACATGCAATAGCTTCATTAACCTGCTAGAAAAAGTGAAATAGCAGATTTTGATGTCCAGTGACATCGAAGGCAACACAGTGCACTCCTTCGGTGGATCTCAGAGCACAAGGCCTGTCTTATAAATGGTTAAATTCCTGTCTAGATTAGAAAGTGAGATGCCCTGAAAAATTAAGGCTGGGTTGGACCGCGATGTGTTGAGTCATGACTTGGGTGCCCTCTGGGCTGATTTATCATGCGCAGACATGCAGGCCAGTGTGAGTCTTGCGGCTGCCTGAGGCACGTGGCAGCGGGCATCACCGCCACTGCCCCCCACCCTCCCACCAATCCCTCACCACATTGTGCGCCTCTTGGGCCTCGGCTGGGCTCCCCAGCATCCTGTGACCCAGCTGAGCCCCTGTGGGATTCAGTGAGCACGTGAGGCTGAGGCAGGAGCTCATGAGACCTCTTGCTCCAACGGTGCATCTCCTGCCCAGAGCAAAAAGCAGGCAGAAGCTGTGAGGGCAGCCGCCTCCTCTGGCAGCTGCTCTCTTGTGGCACAGGGGGGCTCTCTCAGTGCCCGCTGGTGGCAGCAGGTCTTCATGGCTGGGAGGGGGGCTGTGCCCCAGCTCTGCCCCCCAGCGCAGGCACAAGAGCTTGCAGCATGATAGGGCCATCTCTGCAAGCAGGCAAGCCAGCCAGCCAGTCAGCCAGCCAGCCCCACTAGGATTGCTCGAGTGTAAACATACTGTGCCAGGATATGCCCAGAGCCAAGGGCTGGAGCATTCTTCCAGGATTATATAAAGTCATTGTCCACTGATCAGTCCTCGAGGTAAGCTATGCCCACCGACTTTTGCATCGCCACAATCCACCCTTCTCGGTGCCCTTGCTCCACTGCATCCCAGTCGCAAATACTTCCCACCACGCTTTCTTTCCTAAAACTGCTGGCACTTTATCTTGTGCACAGGAAGTTTGTCTTTTTCTTTTTAATGAATTTGGCTTTTCATATATTTTTCAGCTGTAAACAGCAGAAAGCCCCCTTCAGGCACTTCACTAGACCTTTTATCCACACGCAGGAAAAAGAATTGATTGATTTTGAAGTTAAACGTTGGCATCTGCTGTTATTCAAAACCAGGACCTCGGATACACTCATCCGCCCTGCTTTCAGCTCAGCCACCAGTGTGCTGCAAATGAAGACAAGCTGTTGTCAAATGAGAAATGCAAAACAGTCAATCTGTTTGTCTGTTTAATGTAACTGGGAACATAAGCTGCTAAAAACGCGACCATTCGGCACTGTCAGATGGGAGGCACTCTCCAGCAAACGAAAGCCTAATGACCCATTTTACTCAGGCGCTCTGGAGTTCCTCATAATGGTACTTTCCATATGCACTTCAACATGCTTTTAACTGAAACTGCAAATGGTACTATTTTCTCTCTAACAGAAGCGTGTAATCTGTGCAGTGTAAGTTGTGTCATCCTCCCCCCGCCCCCCCCCGCTCCTCCACTGCCTTTTCCTCTGGCGCTATGAAGGAACGCCGATGTTTGAGGCATCTTGAAGCGGCAAGCATATTGTCCCAGCATCTGATGCCTCGCTTTGCTTTACACCTGTCATTGTACTGTATTAAAGGGGGGGAAATCAAGTCATTAACCATGATAGATATGTTTTTAATAAGAAAGTGTTGTGCCTCACCAGGCAGATAAATAGAGAGTCTTAGGATATCTTCACAGCCCTAGCATACAATTAGGGAGATGAAAGCTACAGTTCCAGGATACTCTTCAAAGATTATGGTAACTTGCAACAGCAGTTCCTGGCTCTCTCAATTACTCAGTTGGATTCCTCACCCCAACCCTGGCAGTGCAAGATTGGAGTCTAGTTCTCCTAAATGGTCCATCTTGCAAGTAAGCTAATGGCACACTATTGTCACTAGATATTTTGAAGGGTTTATCTCATTGATACAAGTCTGTGAGGCAGGCACTTGATGCTTGGTGAAGAACTAAGAATGAGAAACACTGTTATGTTACGTTATTTGCGAAGTCGTGCCCGACCCATTGTGACCCCATGGACAACATTCCTCTCCTACCCTCCACCATCCCCCGGAGTCCACCTAAGCTCCCACCAACTGCTTCAGTGACTCCATCCAGCCACCTCGTCCTCTGCCATCCCCTTCTTTTGCCATCTATTTTTCCCAGCATCAGGGTCTTCTCCAGGAAGTCCTTCCCTCTCATTAGGTGGCCAAAGCATTTGAGTTTCATCTTTAGTATCTGGCCTTCTAAAGAGCAGTCAGGATTGATCTCATTTAAGACTGACTGGTTTGATCTCCTTGCAGTCCAAGGGACTCGCAGGAGTCTACTCCAGCACCACAATTCAAAGGCCTCAGTTCTTCGGTGCTCAAGCTTCCTTATGGTCCAACTTTCACAGCCATACATTGCAACTGGGAAAACCATAGCCTTGACTATATGCACTTTTGTTGGCAGGGTGATGTCTCTGCTTTTTAGTATGCTATCTAGATTTGCCATAGCTTTCCTCCCCAGAAGCAAGCGTCTTTTAATTTCTTGGCTGCAGTTCCCATCTGCAGTGATCTTGTTTCCCAGGAAAATAAAATCTGTCACTACCTCCATTTCTTCCCTATTTATTTGCCAGGAAGTGAGAGGACCAGATGCCATGATCTTAGTTTTCTTGATGTTCGCTTCATATCTCCAATTTTCTTGAAGAGATCGCTGGTCCTCCCTATTCTATTTCTTTGCACTGTTCATTTAAGAAGACATTCTTATCTCTTCTAGCTATTCTCTGGAATTCTGCATTCAATTGGGTGTATCTTTCTCTTTCTCCCTTGCCTTTTGCTTCCCTTTCCTCAGCTATTTGTAAAACTTCCTCAGACAGCCATTTTGCTTTCTTGCATTTCTTTTTCTTTGGGATGGTTTTAGATGCTACCACTTGTACAATGTTGCAAGCCTCTGTCCATAGTTCTTCAGGCACTCTGTCTATCAGATCTAATTCCTTAAAGCTATTTGTCACCTCTACTGTATATTCATCAGGGATATGATTTAGGTCATACCTGAGTGGCCTAGTGCTTTCCCCTACTTTCTTCAACTTAAGCCTAAATTTTGCAACAAGAAGCTCATGATCTGAGCCACAGTCAGCTCCTGGTCTAGTTTTTACTGACTGTATAGAGCTTCTCCATCTTTGGCTGCAGAGCACATAGTCCATCTGATTTCTGTGTTGACTGTCTGGTGATGTCCATGTGTAGAGTCGTCTCTTGAGTTGTTGGAAAAGAATGTTTGCTATGACCAGCATGTTCTCTTGACAAAATTCTGCCAGCCTGTGCCCTGCTTCATTTTGTACTCCAAGGCCAAACTTGCCTGTTATTCCAGTTATCTTTTGGCTTCCTACTTTAACATTTCAATCCCCCATGATGCTATAGACATCAATTTTGGTGTTATTTCTAGAAGGTGTTGTAGGCCTTCATAGAACCAGTCAACTTCAACCTCTTCAGGATCAGTGGTTGGGGCATAGACTTGGACTACTGTGATGTTGAATGGTTTGCCTTGGATTCAAACTGAGATCATTCTGTCATTTTGGAGATTGTATCCCAGTACTGCTTTTCCTACTCTTTTATTGACTATGAAGGCTACTCCATTTCTTCTGAGGGATTCTTGCCCGCAGTAGTATACCTGATGGTCATCTGAATTAAATTCACCCATTCCTGTCCATTTTAGTTCACTGATTCCTAAGATGTCAATGTTCAGTCTTGTCTTCTCATGTTTGACCATGTCCAGCTTACCTTGATTCATAGATCTTACATTCCAGGTTCCTCTGCTGTAATGTTTTTTACAACATCAGTTTCCTTTCACCACCAGATACATCAGCAACTGAGTGTCCTTTCGGCTTTGACCCAGTCACTTCATTCTTTCTGGCGCTACTAGTACTAGCCCTCCGCTCTTCCCCAGTAGCACATTGGACACCTTCCGACCTGAGTGACTCATCTTCTGGCATCATATCTCTTTGCCTATTGATACTGTCCGTGGGGTTTTCATGGCAAGGGTACTGGAGTGGGTTGCCATTTCATTCTCCAGTGGATCACCTTTTGCCAGATCTCTCTGCTATGGCCTGTCCATCTTGGGTGGCCCTCAGCTTCATTGAGCTACGCAAGCCCCTTCACCACGACAAGGCAGTGATCCATGAAGGGGGAAAAACACTGACATTGTGCCAAAACATGGCAATGAAAATGTAACAAGGATTTGGGATGACAAACAATGGTTTGTGATGGACCAGCAAACCAGGATCAAAACTTATTGTTTGGAGGGGCTTAGCAAGTCATGAACCCTGCTTGGATATAGCACTCATGCATAAAATAATGCTCTGGAAATCACCCTGGGCTTCCATTTTCTCTTATTTTCAATTTTGTCCAAACTGTGCTTGATTATGGATTGTTTATCCAACCCAACTTTAAGTTGTGGGTTGTGATCCTTTGTCAGATAAGCCATACCGTAAAATTAACTACAGTTCCTGGTTTGGACATAAGCAAGCAATGAATTATTTCTGATCTCCCCACATCAGTGCTGGAGGAAGAGGGGCAAAGTGCGTGTGCAAACACAAGGCATGCCTAGGCCTTTACTTATTGCGCAAACCATCAAAATGTGGCCATGCAGTGTGTTAACTATGGTTTGCCATGTTGATGACCAGGTCAAACTACGGTCTAGCAGAAGCCAGGAATGACAAAGTGTAGTCATAGTCATTGATCTGCCCTAAAAGCTGTTGCACTGTGAAGACAGGAGTGTCCAGCTGTCAGGAGTGTGAAGGGCTCTGTATACATTTTTAATTCTTATTTACTATTATTTTTATTTCTATCCCACTTTTTTCTTACAACAAACTCAAAGCAGCTAACATAATTCTCCTCCTGCCACAACAACCTTGTGAGTTAGGCTGGGCTGAAAGACTGGCCCAAAGTCACCCAGAGCAGCTGAATGTGCTTGGAGATATTCCGTGATTAGAAACCCTGAGAAGGTAGGATTCATAATCTTGGGAGCTCTGAAACTGACCAGCAGAGGAATGTTTGGGCTGGTAGCACACAGATTCACAATTTCTTCATACCTTTGTCTGACAGGTAAGCACATGAATGCCTGCCAGAGGGACAGAACACACTGCATTTCTATCCCAGCCAGCAGAGTCTCTGTCTCCCTGTTTGGTCCTCCCAGGGACCTGTAAACTAGGCCAGCTGGCCTAGGAAATTTGGGGCAGGGCCAATATTAGCATCAGGGTCTTCCTGATCCAGTTTCCAGTGCAAAACCTCTATTGACTACAGCAGCTTCCCTCAGACTGGAGTTCCTCCAAGATTACAACCCCCATTAGTCCTAGCCAGTCTGGCCAATGGTCAAATTTGGTAGCCAAGGAGCATTGGTTTGCTTGTTCTTGCTTCAGAATCTAAGCATTTCCTAGCTGAAATGATTTCTGCTTCCAAAGTGCATAACTTTTAGGGTGGCTATAATTTTAGACCCAGCTTTATCTCTATCCCACACAAACCTGCTATTATCACATGGGTATTACTGTAAAATATTTACATCAGAAATGCTCAGCTATATAAGTTGTCGCCGAAAATGCCATGTATGCTAAAGCAATCAATTTCACGTTTCTCAAAGTGCCTGTCAAGCTTATTTCCCTGGTATGCTTTTTCTTGCCGTCTTTGCCCCATATTCTGGTCCTCAAGGTACTGACGGGGGAGAGGTCAGAATAAGGTCCTCCGACTCCCACCCTGAGCATATTACACTTCACTTTTAGGTTTCCTCCGGCAAGCAAGCTGAGCATTCCAGACTTTTGTGAACAAAGTCAGACTAATTTCTTAAAGTGCTATTTGCATGATGGTTGCAAACCGAGCCTGAATCTTCCCCTGCCATTTGCTGTGAATCGTTGGTTCATAGTTCCCTTTATCTCCAGTCAACATGCATTGGAGAAAGCTCTTAAAACCAAACTGGCTTTTCAGGTTCATTGAGAAAATATTAAGCATCCCCCCCTTTTCCCCTGTGAAAGTGTTTTCTTTGAGATATTAGCCACACTCACTTTGAAATATTTTAAAACTTAGGCATTAACAGTTGCAATTAGATAATTTGGTTTTCCAAGGAACAGTGCATCAAAGTCTACCCTATGTACGACTAGCCCTTAACAGACATTGAAGCTGCATTCCAGTGCACAGAACCCACCGTTGCTGAAAATCCATGCGGCAACAGCGGGGTGCTTCTGCCAGCACGCTTCCTCCTCTGCCACAGACGCTGGTTCAATTCGGACTTTGGAAGCTTACGGGCATCGGCAGGATTGTGCCCTGACAAGGTGTCCTGATTGTGATACATTCTTATCCACATCCCCCCTCTCTCACACACAATAGCTGAAGCTCTCCAAAAAGTGTACTCATAATACGCAACAAGATGACACATACTCTTAAAAAGCAAAACACAGCTAACGTTTCAAACAGCGCGAAACCAAAGTGAAAACCAGAGTAAAAGCCGGTGGCCGCATGAAACTCCAAACACACCCGTTTTACACGTTTTGTAAAAGAGAAGGACCCAAGTGCCTGGGAAAATAGAAAGATCTTCACCCAGCTCAGAAATCTGTCACATGCAGTGAGGACCGGTGTCAATATCCAGAGATGCATTGAGCGTCAACATGGGCCGAGGGGTCATAAAACTGCAGAGGAGTTAGAAGCGGCCTGTAAGGCCATTAAGCCCTGCTACGTAAGTGTGGGACACCAAAGGGCAGCATCCTGCACAGACGGTTTCCCAGCCACCTTGTGACTGCCTCCGGTGTGGGAGAACTCGCGACCTCCCTAGATAATCGGTTCCATTGCCATATTGCTCAGTCAGGAAGTTTTTCCTGATGTCCATCAGGAATCTGGCTTCCTGTAGCTTGAACTTATTATTCCTTGTCCTGCAGTCTGTGATAAAGAGATCTTGGCCCTCCTTTGTGTGACAGCCCTTCAAGTAACTGAAAAGTGCCACCCTATCTCCTCTCAGTCTTCTCTTCTTGAGGGTAAACATGCCCAGTCCATTCAGCCTCTGCTCACAGGGCTTTGTTTCCAGTCCCCTGATCCTCTTTGTTGCCCTTCCCTGAACGCTTTCCATTGTGTCTGTATCTTCCATGAAGTGTGGTTCCCAGAAAGTATTCAAGGGTCATGCAAGGGTCTTATGGGGGAAGTAGGTTCTTGCACACGGAGGTGAAAATAATATTGCAAACTTTATGCAAATTTAGGTTTACATTTAACTTATTCTGGCAAATGTGCTTGTCTTACAGGTGTCCATCTCAGGGGACCCCACCCAGTTGCTTGCAGCTTTCTGTTGTGTGCGCACTCAGCAATAAACTCAGAGTGGCCGTAGTTGTGGGCATGGTTCGGAACCTACTGAGGGCCCCATTGCAGTACTGCAAACCGCTCCATCACTGGCCTCTTGTTCATTCCTAGACAAGGGCAGCCGTGCAAAGGAAGAGCACGACTGCCACTTCCTGCTGGCTCACAGGCTCACCATCAACTAAGCAAGAGGAATGGTGGCAAGAAGGACGGAGAGCAAGACCATCTGGCGGGAACGGCAGTGAGAAGGGAAACGTGCTGAGAAGAAGGGGCCCTCCAAGACCCTGAGCTCGTGCTGAGCAAAACCATAGACAGCGAGTAAGATGTCAGCCGGCTCAAGCCCAGCAGCCTTGAGTACATTTCAAGAATTCATTTGAGGGAGAGGTGAGGGCTGATCGCAAAGCAGGAGGAGTCGCGGAGAGTTTCTGCTTTTCCCCTGCCCTGCATTAGATGCCTGTAAGCCTCCAAGCTTGGAGACTTACCATCCTGACTGGATGGTGACTGCAACAGCCTCTTAAAAACACAACACAAGAGTGAAGACCACTGAGGTTCTATATTTCTGGAGTCAATCTCCTAGTAACTCCCCAGGCCTCTTTTGCAAACATAGTTCTATCTTTGAAAAATGGAGCATTAATCCCACTGTTGAGAAAACAGAGGCATCATCGTCATCGTCATTGCTATCGTCATTTCCCCAGTGGGTTCTTCTTGAACAAACAGCGGATGAGGAATGTAATTCTTTCTAGAACAGATCAAATGCTTTGCTTGTAAAGTTGCCTTGCAGCTCTCTGAATGATTCGTGACCTCTGAATAATAAATAGGGAATATCTCGAACCACACGCTCATTAATGAGCACTAATTCAGGATGCATGGGGTGACATTCAGTAATTTCAGCTGTAGACAATGAAGGTTCTCAACTTTGGTACAGAGAATGACCCCCAGCATCCCACAGAATGAGTAATTACAGATAATATCCATTTCAGCTTCTATTAGAACATCTAATAAAAGAAGGGCATGACAACAGGCAAGGTTCATGTCCCTGTGAGCATCACAGCTGAGAAAGAGTGGGGGGAGGGAGCCCACCCGCCACTCCCCGGGAGCAAGGGGAACACTCCTCTCAGTTGGGCACTGCAATGGATATGGAAGCTCCCGAGAGCTGCAAGAAGC
This sequence comes from Varanus salvator macromaculatus, assembly GCA_023646645.1. Taxonomy (NCBI): domain Eukaryota; kingdom Metazoa; phylum Chordata; class Lepidosauria; order Squamata; family Varanidae; genus Varanus; species Varanus salvator. The sequence goes on from JAIXND010000657.1 coordinate 19,785,234, forward strand.
TTAGGGTTGTCCAGCCATTTGTTGCATCAAGAGCACACGTGTCCTTTTTGCAACCCGGAAGGTGATCCTTCCCTCACTGCAGGCTTGGTCCCAGTGAACGCTGGCTGGAATGGAACAGCTCCCTTCCTTCTCCTCTTTCCCCAGCCCAGCCCAGCCCACCTCATTCCACGCACACTGCCCCGGGCATCTGGTGCCTTGGGCTGGCACCATGTAAACGGCCATCTGTCGTGGCCAGAAGAAGTAACAGAGCACAGGGGTTTGGGTCTGCGGCTGAAGTGATCTGCGGATGTGAATGTGGGTAGCAGAGACGTTGCCGAAGGTATCGACTACCAGGCTCGGACTCTGAGCTAGTCCCGCTGGGGATGCTTGATGTTTTTTCCGGCAGATCTTTCCAGCCTAGAATGTCAGATGAGGTCCTGCTTAGGTGTGGTTGGAGCTGAGGCTGATGCACACAGCAGTACGTCAACAAAATATATTTCGTACTAGATCCTGACTCTCAATGAAACTATGGGCATGAAATGACATAAATTGCCTTTGCAAAGGTCATTCATCAATACTTATATCATGGATATCCGTGCACCATCTCCTTCTCAGTTTACATTCAGGCTATAAGGGCAGTCATCGGATCAGAGGTATCCAGGTTCAAGTCTCCCATTTAGCTCACCTGAGTGGTAACGTGGACTCAGTCTTCTCACTCCCAGGGTAGCTGATAAAATGGGCACAAGGAGGGAAGAGCCCTCTTAAACCACCCTGACCCCATGGAGGAATGGCCAGGACAAAAGTATATAAAGTGGACACAGCAGTGGCTAGCCATTCTTAGACGTCGGCCCCAGTTCTCTGTGAAATTAGCTGGTGAGAGCACTTGGTACATTGGTGTATGGCTCGTCTGTACTCTCCCAGAGGACCCCAGTCATTGGGCAGCCTGACTGTGTAAGAAATTAATCTTCCTCCTCCTGGTGCTTCACTCTTACCTTTAAGGGGTCTAAATTGGGAGGGACACCTACAGACACAGAGCTCACTCCCTGCCACAGATGGTCACCCCACAATTTATGGGTGGTGACAGTGCCAGCTAGAGAGGGGGCAAGGTAAACACACCTTTGTTTCCCACCCTGGGTGGAAAACCAAATGCTGGACAGGGCTTGGCATGCCAGGATGCTGAGCTGTGCTCTGTGTTGTCCTCTGAACAACCCCCATCCGGCTGCCCCTGGGAACTGGGCCTTATTAACGTTGGCACCCAATTTGTGGAGTTCAACCCTCCATGTTTTTCCAATGCCTGGCAAAATCAGTCTGCCCACTTACAGGGTTGCTAATAAAATGCTCTCTGAGGTTTTTAAAGTTCAGTGTTTTAATTGCTGCTTAGTTATTGGTTTTATCATGATCATATTACTCTCCTGTACTGCATTTGTCATATGGATTTGATCATATAGGAGCCATTTGGCTGAAGGCAGCTATGCTAAATAAGTGCATAATATTTTCAGCTAATGCAAGATCAAGGCTGGGTCCATGTAACTGCTCCCCCTCTCCACCCACATCTCTCCCCAGTCCCAGATTGTTAGCTTGTTCTGGCATTTCTTTTCCAAACACCCGACACAAGCTGGTCATTGTTATTAATTTTGGTTGCACTTTCTTGTTTTCTACAAGAAAATGGGGGAAAGGAGGAAGCTTTAAAAGAGCTTCTGTTGCTTTGAGGAACAACAATGGGAAAATAAAAACAAGTACTCATACTGCCCCATGAGAGAGGAGAGTGAAAATTTTATTTCTAAAATTGTTCCTAAACGCCTGCCATAAATTAATAGGTCATCAGGCATGCTACATTTAGCCAACCGCAAGTCATTTTCTGTGAAGATATTCATAGAGAATGTCAACTTACGAGCTGCTGGCGAAAAGCTCAGCATTTGTATAAGCTGGAAAAAATCCACACTGGACTTTTCAGGAGTTGTAACCAAAAGAGGAGGCTCTTATTTTAGTTGTGGGGCTGGGCTGGGACAGGAACTCAGCTTTAAAAGGTAAGGAAAAGTGGCTAACTGTGGAGAAAGATGCCCTGTGGCCAGCAGCATGAAGCTGTGACAATAACAGGCACCGCAGGAGAGTGCAGGTTTGTCCCCAATTAAAATCTGGCCCGGACTTCAGGTGTTTAGATGCTTGTCCAACAGCTTAGAGCAATTTCCCCCCAGTCTGGTGCTGGAAGACAACTCCCATCGTTTTTTGTCATGTGGGAATTTCAGGGGAAATTTAGCTAAGAGAGTGTGATTCCTCCATGTCCCCATCTGGTGTGCCAGGAAGGTGACACTAGGAATGGAATAGGAGAAATGGTGATATTCAAGCTTGCCTAAATTCTCCAAAAATCACCTTGAAGCCTTCTTCAGCTTGCTCCCTTTTTATTTGTGTACCGGTTTGTTGGCTTATTGAACCGCACAGACGAGGCGAGGCGTGGCAGCGGGCGGACACGTGGCGAGGCTTGCTCGCTCGGAGACCGTTTCCTCTGAGTGAGTGCAAAACCTCTGAGGCGGGCATGGCAGGCTGGATCTGGCCCGTGGGCCGTAGTTTGAGGGGCCATGTACCATCCTATCCTATGCCTTCCAAAGAACCCACACTCATAAAACCCTTTGCCAAGCTTCTAGTCCCAGCAGACTGGTGTTTCAGAGGTCCGGGAAGAGATGGCATGAGGATGAGGAGGAGCAAATGCAGCATTAGAGCAAATGGCAGTATAGGGTCACATTCATCCCAGTGCTGGATCCAGTAAGCTTTGCGGCCAAGAGAGGACGACCCGAAACCCAGGCAGGCACCCTCGCGTCCATACCACCTGCACAGGGCCTGGGAACTTCCCAGGCGAAGATCATGGCACTGAGGGGAAGAATCTGGTAAATGCTGTGCAATTCCAAGAATTCCAGATGTTTTAGAGAGCGATCTCAGACTTCACGGTTGAAGAGTGTGCATGAATGAGGCATGAGTTGCACAGGAGGGTGGAAGGAAAAATGGGACTGACTCTCCCGGGAAAAATCTATGTGCATACGTTTGCACAAGTCGCTTTTGCCAGCAGAAGAAGTAGCTTGCACAAGTGTAAGACAGTTGGATCGAGACATTCCACAGAAGAGAGAAGGGAGAGAGGTAGGACTGCAGTCAAGGCACAGAGGGCAGGAAGATGTGGGCACCAAGTGACGGGGCTGTGGTCGTTATTTCACACACTTATCCAGCCATGTATGTCCCACTTCTGTGCTGTACCATGAGATTGTGAGCTCCTTTAGCAGCAGAACTCCAGCCTGCATTTATGCGCCACCTTACTGTGACCTCCACAAAGGAAAGATGCTGTGCAGGTTTCGCAGCCAAACAGCTATGTAGGCATTTCTGAAACCACGGAGAAAGAGGCCTTTTTAACCTCGTAGAGCCAACAGGTCTTTAGACCAGCCTCCTGAAAGGAGAATCTCTGTCTTAAGCATTTCCCTGGTAGCTTTCCGAATAGCCTTGTCAAATTATTTCAACACTGTTTTGTTATATTGCTGAACCTGCTGCTCTTGGCAGGAGAAACCAGTTGCAGTCGGACAGAAGTGGATGAGCTTGGACGGCCTGCTTGCAGCCACATGGCTAGTAGAAGGGGGTGTTCTCATCAGTTGCTGGCCAACCAGAGAGTGAACGCAAAGCAGAGGCTGAATAATTAAACATCTGCCCATGGCAGATGCTTTTATTTTTTTAATTAGAACGTCCTCTAATTTCAAAATCTTATGATGCAGTTCTAATGCACGTTTTGACCAAAAATGTCCAAAAGTCCCAACATTTCCCAAACAGGCATGCTGGGAATTGTGGGGCATTGTCCTGTCTAAAAGGCACCTTCAATTGCACCCTCCTTCGAGTTGCCTGTTTCAGTTTTGGGTGATTTGTTGGTAAAAAGAGGTCACATCCAAAAGGCGGCTTTCACAGATTCTACTTAGAAAGTGCTTGAATTTACATGTTAGAGCAGTACAGCAATGGAACTGATGCCTGAGGGAGGCGGTGGGCTCTTCCACACGGGAGGCACTCAAGAGACAGTTGGATGGCCGTCTGTCAGGGTGGCCTTAACCTGGAGTCCTGCACTACACAGGGGTTGGACTTCTAGGCCCCTTGCAATTCTGCTATTCCAAGATCCTATGATTTTAGCAGTCCAACTCCTATTGAGGCACAATCACTGTTTCAGGGGAACAAGCATCATCTTGAGTTTGATGCCTTAAAATCAAAATGGCTTAGACTCATGACACCTGGCTGAGCTGAGCAGAGCAGAAGAAACTGCCCTGGGTGGTCTAGTGTCTATTCAAGCAAGCAAGCTCCTTAAGAGTAAACAAACAGGGAGACCTAGCAGGGGTTTGGCAGCAAAGTTCTGGGGAAGGAAAAGACACAGGTGAGGAGGTGAATGGCCTGGGGCAGGCCCAGGGGTGGTCAGGTGCTTGCCATGGAGAGCTATAGCTGAAGGGGAGCCACCTGTGAGCTGGGACCGAAGAGGAGAGCCTGGCATCTCCCAGTGGCTGTGTGGGTGCGGAGAGTAGATCTGTCCCTGGACTCCTAGCTGAGCAGAGCAGGGCAGAGGAAGCTGGCTCAGGTGGTCCAGGCAAGCACAATCCAAGATGTGGTGGCTGAAGGGCTGCAGTGCTCATTTAGGCCCCTGACACGTATCCCTTCCTTCTCACCCATGTGATTCCATAAATTGCTGCTTTGAAGGACTCACATCTGACCTGGACACTTGGGAAGGAAACTCAAGAAATTTGGAGCCCAGTTTTCTCATTGCTCCTTCCAGTACTTAGATGAGAAATAGAAAGGGAAATAAAACCACTCTTACTTCAGACTCAGCCTGCCTGGCCACAAAGGTGTCTTCAGCTGAATGATTTGGATTCTGAGACCACACTTCCAGAAGATGTACTGGTAGTAGTGGGATAGTACCTCACAAAGACTGGGAAAGATATGCTTGGCCACAGTGTGAAGAAATTAATCAGGCAGGCTTTAAATTGGATCCTGTAAACTTGGGGATGACAATGGACAAACGCTTTTGTACCTCAGTGGGGACAGAAGCTCTAACAGTGTCCAATAATAAATTTCCAAAAAAGTAGGAAGAAAGCTAGACTATAAAGCACATGATGTCTTTGATGTCTGTACAATAATGCCCAGAGTATGGAAAGCAAAGAACACAGACATAAGCCATTAATAAGAAAGTCAAGTCAGTGATAAGCAACATCCCCTGGCATGTCCAGGTTCTTTTTGAATGTCTCCAGTGTGGGAGAGCCCACAACGTCTCCAGGCAGCTGGTCCCACTGTTGTACTGCTCTGACAGTTAAGAAAATTCCTCCTTGTGTCTGGCCTGCACCTGGTGTCTTCTAGTTGAAGTTAATTGTTCTGTGTCCTACAATCTGGGATGGGTAAGAAGAGTTTTTTTCCCTACTTTGTGACAACCTTTGAGGTACCTGCAGAGTGCTACCAGGGTTTGGAAACTGCCCTTTGAGGAGGGACTGAGGGAACTGCACATGTTCAGCCTTGAGAAAAGGAGACTGAGGGGGGACATGATATCCCTCTGTAAGTCCCTCAAAGGCTGTCACAAAGAGGAAGGTCAAGGTTTCTTCTAGCTAATGCCAGAATGCAGGACACGGAATAATCAGCTCAGGTTCGGAGATCCCATTCCCCACAGTATTATACTGGGCATCCAGAGTATTCTAACCTATGTGAGTCAGCCTAGGCATGCCAGAAAGAACAAAGCTACTTCTTCCTGTGAAGGACGGCTGCAGCAGTAGAAGGAAGAGCTTATGTGTCGTGACTTACTATGTAGGCAGGACTAGTCAATGTTTAGCCAAGCAATCCTAAGCATGCTTCCTAGTCTTTTGTGGACTAGACGTGCAGCCTGGGAGACAGATCTCTATGCAAACTCTTTGCCCTGTTTTCCCCATAAAAGAAAGAAGCAAAGGATAATGGAAGTGCAGGACGTGTGACTAAAGAATAATGTGTTTGCTGTCATTGTTATTCCAGGGCCTGTGAAAGTCCCCGCTGCCCAGAGAGAGGCCTGCATTCGCTTTCCCCACTCCTCCTGATGCACAGCCAGGTTTTCGACTGAAACAAGCTGGGTAGCAAGAGCCTGACCCTATTTAGGCATTGCGTTAAGAACCCTTAGCACGAGCACTTGTGAAAAGCCAGAAGCCTCACAGGGTTTAGGGGACGAGCGGTCAGCCCGGCTTGCAGTGAGAAGGCGAGTGGCCCCGCAGGCTAACACACCAGTTTGCGGTCGTTCTGTTGGTGCTGCTAGTGCTATTTTCCAGAACTTAGATGTGTTCAGGCACATAGGAAGAGCCCTGCTGGACCAGACCAAGGTCCCGGCTCGCCTGGCATTCTTTTGCTCAGCGGCCAGCGGCTGTCATAGGATCCCACAAGCAGGACACAAGTGTGACAGGGCCCCTCCCCATGTTCTCCATCAACTGAGACTGAGCTTGCCACCTCTGATACTGGAAGTGGCACGTAGCCCTCGGGATGAGTAGCCATTCCACCCTCATGGGAGAAACCCTGCTTGTTCCAGGTGCCCTCCAGTTTGGCAGCAAGGCAATATCTGGGGGTGATGGTGTCCCCCTAGGGAAGGCTTTTCTGGCCACTCAGTTCCACAGACTTTCTGGTTCTACTTTTTAGAAGCACACATACTTACCGTATTTTTTGCTCTATAAGACTCACTTTTTTCCCCCTCACAAGTAAGGGGAAATGTCTGTGCGTCTTATAGAGCGAATATGTGTGTGCAGTAAGTCTGTCAGATGTGCAGCCCATGGGGAAGTGATGGGGAATGTGCCTGTGATTATGTGCCCATTTGATTCAGAATTTTTTTTTCTTGTTTTCCTCCTCTAAAAACTAGGTGCGTCTTATGGTCAGGCGCGTCTTATAGAGCGAAAAATACGGTAATTTATTTTGAGTCTGAAAAAGTTCCATGTGGGTTCTTAATATCAGTATACCGCTTTAACATATGTATGTCAAAGTGAGGCATAAACAAAAGTAATACTGATATGCATAACCACAACTGTGTGCATTATATTTTTGTGAAAATTGGGCAACAGGAACAAGTGTGGGAGATCAAGGGGTGTGGGAGCCCACCATCAGTTTGGATTGCAAGATGTGAGCCAGAAAAGATTGCACTCCCCAGAAATCCCTTGCCCTTTCTGAATAATACATGCCAGTCTTCCCTGCAGGATCTTCACAAAGACTACTGAGAGAGCAACCCTGAACATTCACAGTGCTGCACATCAGGGAAAACCTGCAAAAGGTTCTCCCTTCCCGCAGACACATTGTTTTTACTACCATTACAGATTTATTAATGTTGGCAGTACTGTTAACCCTGATGCTGGGGTTCCTTGGCAAGAAATAGTTTACAAAATGTTGGCATTAGTTTTTCAATCCTACATACAAAGAACTCTTCCCCACTACGAATAGGAGAAGTGGGGTGCTCTGGTTTGCCGAGATTCTCTGTACTTCAATTGGAACCTCAGCTCACCTTGCTCCCATAGTCATTTCTGACCTGTTTCTCCCCCACCCCTGCCCTTGTTTAAATGACAACAAATGTGCATTTTCAATGGGAAACAGACATGCCCCTTCCCTCATTGACATAAGCACAAAAATGCATGTATTTGAAAAGTGTGTGTGTAAAAGCGAGCCTTTTAAAATCCATTTTAAAACAGGATAAAAAGTTTAGGAATCTGAGAACATTTTGCTTCTGCAGAGTGGGAGACCTACTCCCAGTGCCAATGGAGCCTGTTTTGATGATTTGTGGAGTGAACCAAAAGTCTGATAGCTCCTTACTTTCCACTGGGTTTCGTGAGACTTGTGAGTGGTCACTAAGTTGTAGGTGCAGCTTTGCAAACAGCAGAATGAGGTTTTTAATATAGCACATGAATTAAACATGCTAGCACACACAGTGCAAGGATAGTAAATCAAATCTATGCCATTTAGGAAGAGACATGCTCTGTACAATCACCTTCCTCCCCTCCACCACCACTTTTTATTCACTCCGGTAATATGGATATTGCCGGCAGACGGCCCTGGGAATGCTTGTGCCATTCCCCTCGCTTCTATAAGATCACTCCCATTATATAGCAAATGGATGGGCTACGGACAAGAAACTGCATTGCGAAAGCCACAGTGTGGGATCAAAAATTACCTCCAGCTACACAGAGGTTATGTTCATTATACACCAGGGGGCGGGGAGCATCAGAGAGAATTGCAGCGGTATTGAACAAGCAAAACAGCTCATTAATCTTGGTCAGCCAGAAAAGCCAGATGGAGGGAGCTAAAGGATGACCAGGAGGGTGGTGCCAAACCATTATGAACCTCCATTCCTACTTAGCCTTAAGAATCAGTCTGGTCCTCCCAAGTAATGAGCTTTTAACACATGAAGACCTACTGGGAGCAGAACGGAGAACTGCGCCAGGACAGGCGTCTCCGGCTTTCTTTCCCTCTCCTTGTAAAATAGATCAGTCTCCCGGTTGTCCACTCTCTAACTACATTCCGAAGATTGTCAGACAAATGTAGTCAGGGTGCAGCATAGAAAAATGGGCTCACGCCCTAAGCATAGCCTTTGCACAGCTGGGGGCCAGGCACACATGCGTAGCACGTGCAAGGCTGCACTGTGGGGTCTTTCCACTCTTTTTCTAAAATTGCCGCATAGGTCGAGCCCGCATGCTGCATTTGTCTGCACTGGCTCTATATAAACATTGCAACCACGCATAGATTTGGGGCAGTTCCGCATGGGATTTGGCACATGGGCAAGCAGACACCACTCCCCGACACGTGTCACTTTGGAGCTTGTCCAAAGCTATTGCGCTTTATAGGGATGGCGGTGAATGGTTGTGATGGGAAGCCTAACCTCAAGAAAATGCAGCAGGTACTCAGAAAGCAATGGATTCATCCGTTGAGGTCAGACAAGGGCTCTCTTCCAACTGGATGTGTTTTCCTCCATGAAATGAGTCTTTGCACGTACGCAGTGTCAAGACTCATCTTGGGAGTGGTATTTTGGAATGCCATAGTGTAGCACGGCGTCCTGCTTCATCATGTTGATGCTCTCTTTCTGGAGCGGCCACATTCACACGGCCTGCACCCGCCACGATGCCGTGTGCTGCTTGCTCACTGCTGGCAAACGCTTGCATGAAGGCAGACCTGAGTGCTGCACCTGCTCTTCCTCGGGGCCAGAGTCATGGCGGTGGCGGCCGCAATGATGAGCAAAGCCCTCGCTGCTGCTGCTGCAGGCACACTCTTGCAGAGCCCCGTTTGCAGGGTCCCAGGCGCTTTATTCATGTCATTAATGCGCCTGTGAGTCTTCCGTGGATGAGTTACACATCTGCATGGAGCCACGGGCTTCGGGGGCAAAGCTCAATGTTCCCAGGCTACATAGTGGCACCCCCCCTCCGAGATCCAGATGGTTTGGGAAGAGGCATCTAAGATCTGACTCTCCTGTCCCACCACATTGCAGCTAGCAGGGGAACTGCTGAGCCTGCCGGCCTCTGAGGTCAGAAAAGCAACCCCAGAGATGGCAAAAGAGGCCATACGAGGCAGTGGAGATTAGACTGGGGAAGGCAGCGTACCCCTTGCAGCCTTCTTCCCTACTCCTTGGAGGTGCTGTCACTAGAGGGGCAACTAAGCCTCTGTGGCAAGAAAAATGGTGATTGGAGGGCAGGAAGGCACAAAAGACCGGAAGACAAAGGCTGTGCTTTCCACCCAGCCACCTGCAGCCCCGGCATCTCCTGCTGGATGGGGAAGGGCTCCCGTCTCCAGCAATTGAGCGCTGGACAGGGTTGAGCTACATAGACCTATGATCTGACTCGTGTAAGTGTTGGAGCACGTGCAAAATGAAGAGTAAATCCTTCCCCTCCCCCTCCCCCTCCCCCTCCTCTTCTTGCTGGGCAGTGAACTCAAATTATTCTTTAGCCAGAGAATCTGCAAACAGAATGCTTCCTTTACCACGATTAAAAGTGTGCCACTTTTTCTTTTTTGATAATTCTTACATTAATTTTTACATGTCAATGCAGTACTACTTCCTTATTATAATCCCACCCAGAACTGACAAGTACTGGTCTTCCAGTAAAATAATGCTCTGTATTTATTTCTTTTCAAGCATTTCAAGACTCTGAAGATAATTTCTTGTATTTGTTCATTGCAGTTCCCCTGCAAGTGCTCACAATGATACAGAATGCAAAAAACCACAGGCTGGATCAAAACACTTCCTTTCCAAAAACAAACAAAACAGTACATGGCCAATTACCTGAGCTGCCATCCCATTTTACTGACCCTGTTTTGGTGCCTTGAAGCAGCCAGGCATGGAGAAGTTAAGCCCTGTTGCTTTTCTTTCTTCCATGCAGATCAGATAATGAGGAAAAGGGTTCAGCCACTTGTGGTGAAGCTAGTTGCCAATTTCCTTCACTGGTGCAGCTCTGGGTTCCTGGGGGCACCTGAGCAAGATGCCTTCCTGGGGCATCTCCAGCAGGTCTACTTGCACAGTGCTGCAGTCACCCACTGTGAGGGCTCCTCATTCTCTTTCTCTTTGCTTCCTTTCCAGTCAGGCAGGAAGCTGCATCTTCTTTCGGCCTCCTCTTTCCACCTCCACCACCATTGTCTGGGCTGGCGTGAGAGACGAGGCACAAGCATGAGGAAAAGGTGGAGAGGAGACACACACTGGCAAAGCTTTTATTGGTTGGTCCTTGCTGGGGTGCGGGTCCCTGGTAGGTGGCCAACCACACCTACCCTTATTGATCTATTCTACTTGTGCCCTGACTTTCACCCAAAACTGGCACTCAAGATGGCTGGAAAGACAAGGACACCAGCACTCTGCTTTGTGTTTCTTCCCTCACCTTTCATCCCAGTCTCCCTCCCAAGGGCACGATGTCTCCCACCTGGTTCTCCTTCCACCTGTTTTATCCTCACTCCAACCTTGACCAAGAGTAACTGGGCCAGCATCTCCCTGGCAGCTTCACTGAGAATGAATCTCTGCTTAGAGCCAGTCTGATGCCCCTAACCACATGTGCAGACTTTAAGTGCGCAGAATCAGACCCCAGGAGAAAAGAGATGACAAGTCTGCAAGCTACATAGAAACAGAGCAAGTCAGGAGGGGCTTCCCAGGCCATCTAGTCTGACCCCCAGGCTCCAGCCGGCTCCGCTCACAACATGCCCACCATCTGCATGTCCAGCCTGTCCTTGAACACCCGCACCGATGGGGCCTCAACCACCTCCCAGGGAAGCCCATTCCATATTCTCAGAAGCCCATTTCATATTCCACTCCAGTCTCCAGATTTTCAGAGGCTGAGATTTCTCTCATTTTTGCATTTGGCACATACAGCACACAGTCCTTCTACAACAGAAGTCAAGCTGGAGTGCAAAGAAATGGGAAGGGGTCTCCCATGCAGACACTGACCACTGGCCAGTGGCTGCCTCGTTGGCTCTCAGCCTCCGTCAGCTGTCTCTAGTGGCACGAGACACTCCCTCCTCTGCCGGCAGAGTACGGGCAGCACTCCTCTGGCACTGTGCGGCTCACGCGAGCAGGCTACTCGTGCAAGCAGCTGTGTGTGCCAGTCAGCAGCCCTGGCTGCACACCCTGCAAATTACTCCTTCATGTTGCCTTCCAACACCGAAGCCCATGTCTGTGCCCATCTGCCTTACGCCGTTGCATTTGAGACCGTGCATGGGACGCTCATGGGGGCCCTGCAAAACCTCTGTGGAAATCCTCGCAGAAGGAAAAGGCAGGAAGGAGGGGGGGGGGGACAGTTCTAATGATTTGATCAGCAAAAACGAAGTAAAAGTTTGGAGTTAATGAGATCTCTAGATCAAAAATTCAAATGATTCCTCCCCCCCCCTCATTAGTGGGTTTTATCATCAGATGTTAGCATTGTTTGAATGAAATTCATTCAAAGGCCTCAAATGAAAGCTGTATTTGGCAAAAGGAAATCCTGATTTGGGTCTATTAAGAAACAGACCGTCTTGATAAATAATTCCTTTATGCTCTATTCAATAATGATGTAGTGCTGGTTTTTGCTGCTTCAGTCAAACAAGCTTCAGAAAGATCATTAAACTGGCTTTTCTTTATAAGACAAGCTATACAGAATGACTGAAACGTCTGTTATAAGTTTATACTTGCATTCAACTTAATTAAGCTTTAGGATGCAGATGAAAGCAAGACGCCGTCTCCCTCAAGCTTGTTTCAAATGGTTCACTTTATAAAGAAGCTCTTGTGAAAATTGCTTCAGATTCCAGCAAACTGAAACTTCCCAAGCAGAACATTGCATTGCGGACTCAAGTATCTGACAGACGAGGGAGAAAAACAAACACAGCACAGAGAGCCATGGACTCTGAGAACAGTCACTCGGAAGACGTATGGCGTGGTGTAACAAAAAAAATTATGCATTTTTATCAGGCTAGCATTCATGGTAAGGGAAGTGCAAGGGCAAGAGCTCCCATCCAGTTTGGGAGCCAAGAAACCTGCATCTTTAGTTAGTACAGAATTCAGAAGTCCCTGAGGATCATTCATTTAGGATGATTTCAATGTGGAAGCCCCATGCAAACCCAGGTTTAGAAAACCTACATGGTGAAAGCAGCCATGTGTCTTATTTTACAGAGAACTATCCTTTCTTTGAAGGACTGTCCATTCCAAGCATACTGTAATAATTAAGGAACCATTATTATTATTATTAACCATAAGCAGAGCGAGCATGGCCTTAATATGCCCCACCAAATTAACTGACCACAGAGATTTTCTACATGAGGCTGTTAATCACTCTCATAATTATATTGCAGAATTGCAATTCAGCCCTACACATGGGGATGTTCCTGTCCTGCTTTTCTTCTACATAGCCTGTAGGTGGCGCTGTGCCACAGTGGAATATTGCCATTGCACACATAGGAAAATACTCTTCTTCCACTTTCAGAAATAATGTGTTTTCCCAGCTCTTAAAAAATGAAAATGGCAGCACTTAGATCTAAACTCATAAGTAGCATATTCCATCTGTAGACTTCCTGTCCTCCTAGCAAACCCAGTGAGATGCAGTCTTTGTATGCTGCTGTTCTACATATCAGGGTAACTCAACTGTTTTCCTTCAACTGCCCTCACCATCTCTATTGTGCAAACTTTTAGGATTTTTTTGCCTGCAGCATTTAAAATGACAATTGCTCCCTCACATATACTGTTGTAGTGCATTTTGGAACTATCTTCCTAAACCATAGAAAGAAAAAGATATACTATTCTGGAATGATTAACATGCATGACTAAAAAGTTCAGTCCAGCCACTTGCTTGGAAGAAGGCAGCCCTCATCTCCTTTTTGCTCAAAAGGTGGGTGTGCACAATTCTGTGGCGGCCATTATTAGCAAATTCTTCCACTAAAGGAGGGAGCAAGTGAGCAACCAAGCAAGCAAGCAACCTTCTCTTAACCTTCCCTGGGAAAACCAGCAATCTCTGATGGGTGTAGAAACACATTTTATGGACAGCCACACAGAGGTCTGGTCTTCAGAGTCTACTCATCCAATTAACCAAATTACTAAAGAGAAACTCTGGCCAAGTGAGTCTCTGGGTGGGTTGCATGCATTGGGAAGCCACTGGGTGGAGGGATGGTGGAGGATGGAACAGAGCGGGAGCGATTATTGAAACAGCTTTCTCCCAAAGCATCTGCTGCTTGCAGAGAGTGATAAGGTCGGCATCTGCCCCACTGGTTCCCATTTCACCCTCCACACCCTTTCAGCCCTTTTCTCAGGCTGGGATCTTCTCTTTTCCCCACCAGCCCATCATGCACTGATAATATGAACAAGCATAATAAATAACTTCACAATGAATTCATTGTTTCGAAGAAATGATGAGGATGCCTTTAACTGAGCAATTTAAATACCATCATTTGTTAATTCATTGCCTGATTTTAAATTAATTGGTACATCGATAGGTTCCTTAATATGACACAGCTGCTTTCATCAGTGCTGCCGCCAGTGTCTTCAGGAGTTCCAGGGGTGAGAACAAACTGCTCACTAACCTCAGGGAACGTACAGTTGAAAACAGACCGGAGGGAAAGCAACATGCAGGGGACCCAAGCATGGGAAAACTCCTTTGCTGGGCGTTTGGGAGGAACTGCAGACATCTTGATCACAAGGAACTCTTCCTTCTTGCACCCTGGCTCAGAGATTTTATCTGGTACGGCCTATTTCTTTTCTACTTATGGCTATCATAATGACTAGAAACAGGCCATGAAAGGGAGGGGGGGAATGAAAAAGTAAGGCTCAGATATTGAAATTCGGCTTGCATGCAGCATGACTGACCTTTGTACCTGCTGCTCAGCTGTATAAAGTAATTGACAATATACTTGGCCAACCTGATACGCTCCAGATCAGGAGAGAGTGTTTGTTTATTTAATTATTTAATTTCTGTGCTGTCCTACAGCCAAAGCTTTTTAGGACAATTTATAAAAAAGCACAGACTACAGGTATGATGAGATAAAGTATGCATTTGTCCAATATGCAAAATTTAAGAGCACCTTAACAGCTAAAATATTTTTTCATACACACAAGACCTGCTAAAAGAAAATCTCACCATGCCAATTAAATGCCCAGAAGAAGAGGGCGATCTTAACCTGGTGCTGAAATGGGACTGTGCTGCTGCCAAACAGGCTTTGGTGGGAAGATCATTCCATAACCAGGGATGTCCAAAGATTAACATCAGGAACATGCAAAGCGCTCTGAGCTGGTCAGAACATTTGCCCATCTAGCCTGGGTCATCTACTAAGACTGGGAATGGCTTTCGGGTGCCATGGATGGCCGTAGTTCTCATCTCATCTACCTGATCCTTTCAACTAGAGAGGCCACAAACTGAGCCTGGAACTTCCCACATGCAGAGCAGGTGCGGGACTACTGGGCTATCGTTCCTCCCAGCCCCCCTGCCCCCCCACACACTTTGCCCTTTAATAAACAGAATATTAAGAACAAAGTTTAACCTGTGCTGTAATCAGCTTTCCACACCACCGCAGAAACCTTTCTTTAACCATGCTTGGTCCAGTGGTTTAGCTGATGAAGGCTATACCTGGCTTGCATTTGCCCAAGCACTCAGGGAAGCATCTCTGGAAATGCTCTGGCCCCCTGGTGAGATGTGCTTGGCCGACAGGCACAAGGGGCTTCCTCGGCTGTGCCTTTGTGCCTTTGGAACTCGCAGCCCAGGCGGTTGCACAAGGCCCTCCGCGGCCAACGCAAAGCACAGGCATTTCTTCTGGTGTGCATTTGGTGATTCAAACAATTGGCGGCGGCTGCTCTGGCCTTTTCAATGATTTTTTCATGTATATTGTAATCAGGTTGGTTAACATAAACCCCTAAACAGCTTGGGATCAGGATACCTAAAGGAACACCTTTTTCCCTATATGCCCTCCCACCCCTAAGATCGGCAGCAGATTCTCCTCCGAGAACCCTCTTTGAAAGAGGTCAGGAGACGGAGTACGCAGAGGAGGGCCTTCTCTGCCGTGGCACCTTGACTATGGAATGCGCTCCCTAGAGAGGTCTGCCTGGCACCGTCATTATATGCTTTTCAGCACCAAGTCAAGACCTTTTTATTTGACCAGTATTTTAACATAAATCTGATAAAGTAATTTTAATTGTATTTAATGTATTCTAAATAGGTTAGTTTTATGCTCAGTTGTGGAATAGTTAATTTATTTTATTTAGGATTTAGAATAATGCTGTAAGTCGTCCAGAGACGACAGTGATGGACGGCCTATAAATCTCCTAAATAAATAAATAAATAAATAGCATGAGAACAAATTCAGGAGTCTGTGAACATTGTCTGAAAAATAAGCGGGTTTGGGATTGTGAATGGAAGAGGTTTGTATAATCAGAAATGAGCCCGTCATGCATCCTTACTGTATACCTTCGTTGGGGAAACAACTAAAACTTGCAGCTCCTCAGAATAATATGCATAACTAATTATGATAATCAGATGCAAAATAGACCGAATTCCTGTACCTTCATGAGCATAATCCCATGACTTGCCAACATTGTCTGGAGAAGCAAGTCCATGACCAAGGTCCTCCAATGATGGGGCTCAGACTCTGAAGGCGCCCCCCCCCCGCTGCTCCCACACCCCCCGCACGCAACTGGCCTTGGAGTGAGCAAGCAGGGGGTGTTGGGCTGCATGGAGGGGAGGAGCTTGGGGCACCAATTAGCACAGCTTCCTTCCTTCCTCCCCCCTCCTTGATGCAAAATCAGCCCATGTAGCATCCAGGGTGCAAGGCACAGGGGAGGGCAGCCATTGCCACGCCGTGCCTGGCACTGGTTGCTTGTGAGCCTCTGAGTTGGCAGGTTACGAGCACCTGCTGCAGGGGCCACTGGGACTGTACCCGCCTAGCAGTGGGCGGCATGACCATCCTGCAGCCACAAAAAGCCCCTGCTCAGCCACTTCCAAGTCAGAGATGTGCAAACCCTCCTTCAGACAAATCCTTCCTCCAGAAGCCCGAAGAGCAGGTGCAGAAACGGGGCGCACCTCTGCTTGGCCGCTTCTCTGAAATGTCGGAAGCTGCTCGTTTGGCCATCTTGCCTGTTTACAATCAGGCCTCTTCTCTGAGGAGAACGGAGACTTGCTCCCAATTCCACGCTCTGAAATCATCTGGGACTCATCAGTGTTAGGAATCGGAAGTGATTTTTTTCTTGTAATGTGATATTATTGCACAGGCCTAATGCCATATCTGGCAAATGTAACTTTATACGGGACTGTCAAAAGCAACCCTGGCAGTGATGAATCAATGTGTGTGTGCATGCGTGAGACAGAGGGAGCGAGCGAGCAAGAGGGAGGAGAGGGGTTCTCCCACTGTAGCAGATGCAAGCATGCATCACATCCGCACCAGGTACCCTCGAGCAGCTGCATGGGTCCCAGCACATTCTCACGGTCTGTGGCAGGTTCCTACCCCGCACCTGTATTTACTTTTTCTTCTGACTGGGCTTTCCAAAGCAGCTTTCTTAGCTGCCATTTAAATCTCCTAGCTACTTTGGGCCATTGTGAAAATGAAACGGCGGTTGGTGCTCGTTTGGAGTGCTGCTCCCACTGTCCCCACGGCTAGGACAGCCACGTGCTGGAGAGCAATCTATCTGAAGGGCTGCTGGTATAAGTACCACGATAAAGACCCATCAGAAGGAAGAGCTGGGCCTCCACATTTGAATCCATACACACAGATCTTCACATGCACCTTTTATGCAAATAGGCACCCTCTTACGCCTCCTTTTTGGAGATCCACAAATGGCCAGGCTGCTGCCCCTGCCAGGGACGCTTGCCATGGTCCAGGGCGGTCCAGATGAGGTGGCCCACCAAGGCCACTGTGCCCCCAGAGTCCCTCAGGTCTGGCAAGAAGAGCTACCAATTAGTGACTGAGGATTTCTTCCTTTTGAAACTAAACATGAAAAATACCTGTTTTACCTTTGAAACAGTTTGAACATCTGAACATGCATTGCATGTTTCTTCTTTTCTGTAACCGATTGCTTGAGATGTTTAATTTAGTTTTAAACACGCATTAAAAAGAGCAAAAGGGGAGCTATTTGGCTCTTTAATAGAAGAATCCCCATACTTTGGTTGGTGCAATTAAATCCTTAAACTTCTCAAGCTTCTCTCTCTCTCTCAAGAATTTATATCTGGCCTCCCTTCCTTGTTGTTATTCACAGACGCACAGATGCTGAGGTAAGCAATGATGCCCCTTTAAGCATTCTGTCCGGCTGCATTTCCAGGCTGCAAGGGAAGAAATCCATTGTCTTCCATAACTGACCATCTTAGAAAGGGTGTTCCCTCCTCAGGCACTGAATTCCCACCACTGCTTGTCATTTCCTGGCATGTTCAAGGCCAGCAGCGCTTCCCCTATTTAAAGGAGCAGAAGCCACCTTGATGGCATCGCTTTAAAGGACACACCAACCAAAGCCCTGAAACTGCTAAGTTCCTACACCTGTTGTGAGAAAGAAGCTGGATGGAGCAGGGGCCTCCTTCTCGGCAGGGCTTCCTCTGTGATCATGCGATTGATACATCGTCTTAGTAAGACCCATTATGCAGCTCTCTCACTCGGAGCTTCCTCCTTTTGAGCATCCTCATCTTCTACCAAATCCACCATGCTAAGGGGGCATTTAGGAACACAAGGGGGCTGGTGCTCTCTCTTTGTGACTGGAATTATAGTGATAGGCTTAGAACTATGCTGAATTACAGGTCAGCATGACACCGATGAACAATGGGAGACTTGGGCTCACGCAGCCCCTGCAGCCCAGCCATAAGGAGGAGATCGGAAGCTTCGGCTGTTTAATTTCAGTCAATGCTTGGCTGACAGCATTACATCCAACCAATCTGTGGTTCGTCTCATCTAGAGTTTTTTGAAACCATCACCCTTACATTTGCAGTTCAACCATTTATTGGGTTCAAATGGAAGCAGATGCTTGCAGTCTCGTCCTCATGGCCCTGCTGAGGACCTGGAGATGCAGGAGATCCCCATCAGTCCTGAGTGCCCCCAGCGTGCTAAACTATGACTCAGAGCAGCTTCCAAACACAATAGCTCTCCAAGCACAGAAAAGCTTCTGTTATTATACTAAGCTATGATTTAGCAGGATATTCAAATTAGACCACCATTTTTACCCTTCTGGTGATAGGAGAACAAAGGTTCTCTCTTCTACAGAACATCTGGTTTTGCAAACAGAAGGCAAGGGAAACCCTGGTGAACCATCCATGTGGCAGGCCCTTAAAAGATTATGTAGGGATGTACTAGAATTTATTTTAGTTTGCAGATCAGAAGTCACCCTGCAAAGAACCCTGAATGTGAAAGCGAGTCCACACAGACCAGAAATTGCTAACACATTAGAAAATACATTCGGGGAGGGAAATGTGCATTTTTGAATGTGCCTTTTTCAAAAGACACTTTCAGGCTTTAATCCGTTTGAGAAAGCAGGCCCTTTGGATTGGTGCACTTTTCAAATTTGAATTGTACACTTTTCCCATTCAAATGAACAACAACAAAAAGATTACAATAAAAAAATCAGGAGCTTAACCAAGTGTCAACCTAAGTTTGCAGAATTTCAGCAAGTTCGAACATCCTGGTTCTCCCAGCCTCACTTCTATTTGTGTCCTTAGAAGGCTCAGAGAGTTGAGAGCTCTCACATCTCTCTCTCCCTGCCCCCCCTCCCACCGCTCCCTATCTCAGAATGCCCTGTTCAGTGGGAAATAACATCTATTCCATAAAAAAAATGTTTTCCTCAGGAAAAAATTCAGACGTCTTCCATTTGAATGATTTGCCAGTGCATCCCCTTCTCTTCCATCTGCAAAGTCAGTTCGTACTCAAAGTGAAGGCATGGTAGAATAATGATTCGCAAAGTCGGAGAGTGAGAGAGGAAGCCTAGCAAAAAGGGGAAAGCTGTCAGTCAGCATTGTTTGTTTCAAGGGATTTTAAAAAGGGCCTGCACAGTGGATGCCCATTCATCTGGACACCTTGGGGCCTTCTTTATTTATGTACGTGCTTACTTACTCCCCTTTAAATCCATAATAGGACACCAATTTGAGAGAAATTAAATAGGATTTAATTTGAGAGAAAACAGAGAGAAAACAGAATGCACCATTATGGGATGTCATGCTTGGGAGCTTCTTTCAGCATCTT
Organism: Varanus salvator macromaculatus; assembly: GCA_023646645.1. Classification (NCBI taxonomy): domain Eukaryota; kingdom Metazoa; phylum Chordata; class Lepidosauria; order Squamata; family Varanidae; genus Varanus; species Varanus salvator. The sequence continues at coordinate 19,804,830 of JAIXND010000657.1, forward strand.
CTAGATTTCTGTGGATGCCTAAGCAGGATGCCAGCAGCAGCTCACGCTGACTCTCTGGCTTGGCTGGGTCCCAAAGCAAGACGTGCCAATGCCCCTGTGTTTCATAGGAATACATAAAAGACCGCGCTGAATGAGACCCAGACCCAGTGTTCTGTTCGCACAACGGACAGCCAGTTGCCCTCAAGATCCCACAGGCAGGTCATGAGTGTCCCCCGACCCTCCTGCCTAGCTGCCCCAGCAACATGGGCACCCAGGCATTCTACACGGGCCTGGGGATTCTGGGACATTCTGCATGGAGGTGTAGACATGCCAGAGGTAACAGGTTTGGTTCACTTCACTCCCGGCTGTACTTGTCTTGGTTCCGTAACAAGGCTTGGGATTGTCACAGGCCAACTGGACATGCACATGGTTAGGCATGTCGTGAGCGGAGCCGGCTAGAGCCGGGAATCAGACTAGATGGCCCGGGAGACCCCTTCTGACTCGCTCTGCTTCTATGTTTCTATGTTAATCATGGACCAAAAATACCCAACAATCCCTGAAACCTGGAACCAGCAAAATCAGCGCAGCGCTAGGCATGCGTAAGGGTTGGATCTGCTCAGAGAAAGCAACGGCCATGCATTCACGATGCGGGAGCTTCAATTGCTGCCCCAAGCAGAGATTTCTGTATCACACAGACAGACAGGACCTGCTATTTTCAGAGGAGAAGCAAACAGATAAACGAACCTCCCCCGCCCCCGACTCGGATCTTGTGCTAGTAGAAACTCCAAGCCCCATTCCTCCATCAGTTTCTGCTCTCCATCCTCCCATCAGCGGAGCCGCTTCCCTATGTGTAATTTAGGAAAATCAAGAAAAAACAACAAATATCTCTCTGTGCTTAATATTGTCCTTTCAAGGATCTCTCTATTTGCATAGCAAGATCCTTTTCCTTTGCTCAGCGCTAACATTAATGTGACCTTTCCTGCTAATTGGAAAATCTTACGGAAATAAAGCCTGTCAGAAAAATGAGGAGTGTCTCCCCTTTAGGCTGGCCAAACGACCTCAGAGGGGGAAGGAAGTTCTGAATTCCAGGCTCCTTCTGCTCACACTGCAAAATCTTTATTACTTCAGAGAGCCTTGAAACTCTGTAATGCCCCTCCAGTGCACAAAGAAGTAAATAAATTTCTTCTTATGACCACTTTGGAGAAACACACAACCAGATTTACTCAGCAGGGATAGATACTGGACAAGATAATGAAGAGCGAATAAGAATATGATAGGGGTTTACAGCCTCCTCTGTCTCTTTAAAGTGTTTTAATCCTTCAGAAACAGGATATCGGGTCCATTTCCTTAAAGATACAGTATCCCTTCTGGGACAGGTGATGTTATAAAAAGCCAAGATGTAACATCTATCTCACAGTATTGATTGGCACTTTAGTGTGATAGAGGGTGGAACCTGAAGGGGAAGAGGAGTGGGGTGGGAAAGGTAATTCAGGTTCACTCTTGAAAGACCGCATAGAGAGACCCTGTTCCTTGAGGGCAGCGCCTTCCGCTTACCTTAAGTGTATACACAAAGCATGCCTGATGTACGCACACCTTTGCTGTCCAGTTGGCTCCGAACCCTAAAAGCACTGTGTGGCATTGATGCCAAGTTGCGTGTCCTCATCAGAGGCCGAGCCCATGTTAGAGAGGTCCGCTTAAATGGATCTCTGGTGGAAGGTGACACTGAAGATGTTCCTACAGAGCCATGGAAAGCTAGTGGGACCAGCTGGATTACTCAGCAGAAGGCCATTTTGGTTGTTCATATGTCTTTCCCCACTCAAGTGCCATGTTCAGATACTCTTCCTTGTTTTACAGGGATTCTGCCCCATGAACATGAGCATGGGTGGAGGTGGGGGCTCATGTGGGGCAGCCCCTGTGCCTGACCCCGCCACTCCCGAGGAAGAGTGGAATACCTGAGGAAGGCTGCTAAACTGAACAGCTGCGATACGTTAACAGTGTTTGGTAAATTGTGCCCGAACGCAGCTGCACAAAATCAGTATCGGAACAGTAGTATGGCCAAAATGAAAAATTGCCTGGAGGCATCAAGTGCAGGTGAAATGGCAGATTTGCAGAAATGCATTAAATGACAAATGGAAATTTTGTTATGCTTAGCATGATTAATGGAAGTTCAGGGGAGTTTGGAAGGGAAAAGGGAAGGCATTAGAATTTGAACTGGTTAGAAAATCTGTTGATGTATAGAATGATGATTCTTTTCTCTTTTCTGCAAACTCTCCTAGAGCCTGGGAAGATATGAAGAGAGCCGGTTCTGGGGGCTGCAGTATATGGGCTGCGTTTGATTGTAATTCCCTTGGCAACTTCGTTTATTTTGTTCATTTTAGTTTGCTCTGCTTGTGTTAATTTTTCTTTTGTCCTGTATTTTTTTCTTCCATGTACTTGTAATTAATAAAAATTTAAAAAATGAAAAACCAGAAATGCATTACAAATGAAAGGAGGAGGAGGAAACAGGAAAACGCTCGCTCTCCAAACAGCCCCAGTGAGGACTGAGCGGTTACGCTCACTTCCGGGAGCCATGAAATGGGGAATGCCAAAAGCAAAGGAAAACAGAAGACTGGCATATGGGGTGAGACGGTTTGCCCGTTAAATTCTGGCTGGTTGAAACCCTGAACAGAAGCACAACTATTTATAGGTGAAGAGATGCTGCAGATCCGCTTCTGTAGACTCCACTTCGAGTTCATTTAGCGGCTGAGCAAATTATTACATAGGCTTTCCAAGCACAGCCAGGGTTTTCAGTCTTAAAGTAATGTGCTTGCATCGAAGCAAGGAACCCGGTAATAAATGCACTTTTAAATATGGGTAATATTTTGAAAGGAAACTAAATTATTTTTCAACAAGGATTTTGATTTCCATTTATTGCCCTATTGATGCGTTCTTCCAGTTTCTTTTCAATGCTACAGGATTTAATGGAGCAGTTATCTGTACACCAGACAGAAAGGTGACATCAGCAAAAGCATGTCCTGTTCTGGGAGCACTAATTGTTATTTAAAAAATGATACAGGGCAAGAGCCCGTACATAGTTTTGATCCATCAAAATGATTGATGGCTACATTTTAAAGCAAGCCCTGATGCAATGCCAGTTGGGGAAAGAAGCATCTTTAAAAATCAAACCTTCAGTTGGTGATAAATGACAGAGTTTAACAAATGCGTTTGTGGATTTTTGGCATGTTTTAAAGTACAGGCTTGGCAGAAACCTTTAAAATGAGTTCTGTAAACTAATACACCATCCCTTACACAAGTACCTACTAAGCTGCAAATGTGAATGCAAATTAGTTAGAACCTAACCAGTCTGAAGCATTGCAAACACCTGGGTGGCATGATCGAGTAAATTTCCTACCATTTTGTGTGGTGATTTAGAGAGGCTCGCTTTATGTTACACAACCTGTTGATTTTGCTTATGTAACACTGATCCACCTGGCACACTGATGGTTGTGTGAACAGAATTGGAAAAGCAAGCAACATCTGCACAGTGGTGACCAGGATGTGGGAGAAATTCTTTTCAGGGGAGTATCTGAACTTGTCCTATTCCCAGTGCTGATTGCAAATGGGAGTGCAGCTTTTTGGGAAAAAAGTTGTGTATTTCCAAACGTGTGATCATGCACTCTCCGAAACTTAAAAAAGGCAAAAAGTACATATTTTCATATTGGCACTTGTGCAAATCCTGCCCACTTTAGTTTATGCAGGGGAAACACCCAGGTTTGGCCTTAATTTCTTTTTAGTTGTCATATTTTTCTAGGACTAAATTTGTGCAAAACTTGGAAATTGTTAAAACCCCACAAGTCTGGGGAATCTGTGCAACTTGGGAACAGCTGGTCCTCTGCAGAATCCATGAAAGGAGTCACAGAAGTCCAGACTCACTTGAATCAGCCGCTGATGTCTCAGACATCGCTTCGCGTTCCATGGAAGACAAGCCGGCTATGCACGAAATCAATTCTGTAGTGCAAAATCTGCACAGTGTCATTTAGTTTGTGTAATGTGGAATTTGTTTGCGAATTTTATTTAGCTGTGTTTCATTGTCTACATATTTTGGTTATTTAGCTACTGAAGTCTCAGAAAGCAGGACTGTGGTGCAGTGCATATCCTAGTTGTTAGTATTAGTATTAATATTATTTATTTAAAACTTTTCTAGACTGTTCCTTACCGTGGTTTCGGGACAGTTCAACAATAAGACAACATAAAATAAAACATGTAGCATGTCTATATCACCGAACATCAAAAGCTCTCTGGACAATGACAAAAGACTAACATCTTAAAAAATACAGCATAAAACATAATATTAAATTATGCACATGTAACTATACACATATAATTATAAACATTCAGCAGTGGAAATCTCTGGACCGGCTAGCTTATCATGTGTTGTCTATAACTTTTGTGTGCAACTACAACATTGGTGAATAGGAACTACATGGACACACTGCAGCAAGGAACCGTTGAAAACTTCACAAGTATTTATCTATCGGTCTCAGCTACTCTTTCTTGGCACTTGGATTTGCTTGTCTCTGTCGCCAACGCCACTGAGCAATCGCCCTGCTTGTCATCCAATAGCATGGGACACTAAACCCACCAGAAGTCCTGGTACCACTTTGAAAGTGTAAGGTGGCTACGAGGAGGCCTTGCTGGCATTCAAGCTTCTTCAAACGTCCTTTACAATGACTGCATGATCAAACAAAGGCCCAGGAACATATCAATGTGAGAGTCGTAATTAACTGGCTGAATATCTAGCTGACTGAACTTGTGTCCATTCACGTATGGCTAAAAGCAACACTCCTGAAGCAAAAATGCCCTTTTGTTTTTAGACGGTGCACACATGCGCTCTTTGTGGCATTCTCACCTACATGAGGTGGCACTGAATTAACAGCTGCTGGGGGAGATCAGCAGGAAAAGAGGCCTGCCCCATACCCTACTTTATGGGCTTGCCAAAGGAACCTGGCTAGACACTGCGGGACATGGACACAGGACCAGACGCACTGTTGGTTCAATATGGCAGGGCTCTTTTCATGTCCTGTGGATTCCAGCTGTTTACTTTTGGTTATAATCCATATACAGGGCTCTCTAACAAACACAATATCGCACTAGGCTTGAATGCAGTGCTTTGACATTATTTTTCATCACTACCCGTGTGCCCAGTTATTGTGTGTTGTGGTATGCAAGCTGTCCAGAACTCCCACCTCGCCCCAGATTTGTCATGTCAGAACTCTATCCTCTTGCCCCTGTAACTTGTGAACAAAACTAATGTCTTTCAGTATCAGGTGCTGAGGATATCTGTTTCTCCTGCCAGCAGTTAGGGCTGTCAGTTGGAACTGGGAGATCAGACTAGAAGGTCTGTTTTGGCAGGCAGGCCATGTGTCCTGCCATGCACAAGATGCTGCTCCAGTTGAATGGCTGTCGGACCGCATTCCTCTACTTGAAGGGCTGAGTGTCCAGCCCGAGACAGGAAAGCATGGAGGACCTTGAAGTTGCCCACCAACTTCCAGCAGCACCAGGCAGCCAACTTGGCAGCCCCCAGTGCACAGACACGAGGATGAAATGAACTGTCCTCCTATTTGTGTTATAGACATTATCTTGAACCCATGCGCACAAGTTGGCACATGCAAATCCCATGCAGGCCTCTTCAGACCATAAGAAGAGCCCTGCTGGCTCAGGCCAAAGGCCATCTAGTCCAGCACTGTGATCATGAAGTGGCCATGCAACTGCCAGTGGGGACCTCTCAAGTCAGACGTGAGTGCAATGGTGCACCTTTGTTGCTTTCCTCAGCAGTGGCTGTGCACAGCACACTGCCTCTGAACCTGGAGGTATCTTATAGCCATCAGGAGGAGCGTGGAACACCTCGTCAATGGTGCATCTCTCTCTCTCTCTCTCTCTCAATGATAAATAATGGCCATCCCAATTGGTTGGGTTGGCCCCAAAGGACTTGTCTTACATCCTCATGCTCTTCAGCATACACTGGTGTGAGAAAGATGGGCATCATCTTATGCTCCAGACTCAATATACAACATATTACTCAAAAACAATTGGCTGCCATCATCACTACTTGAAACGCAAGAGCACCGAGGGCAAGGCTCATTAGAAGGCCCAAGCATTAATAAATGTCCATGGCAAACACCAGTGATTCCCAGGCTAATTTGAAGCAGAGGCCCTTCGCATCCATCTAAGCTGGGCAGGGCAATTATGTTCCAAGCAAGAGCTATGCCTTGTGTCTCCAGCCCCTAAGTCTTAGGGAGCACTTTCAATGGTTGCTATTTCAATTTTCATGGCATCTCTGCATTTTGTAAGGTGTGTTGCCATCTCCTGAAGTCACTGACCTTCACCAATCCCCCATAGATTTGGAAACAAAGGAGAGAACTGGTCAACCACCCCACACTGAGACTGTCAAACTGGGCTCTGAAGTTCATTGGAAATATACTGAGTACAAAGGAACAGCTTTGTATTCAGTACAATCCTCTGGATATTTACTGAGTAGCCAGATTGTCTTCAGGGTTGGAACGGCTTCTTGGGAGATCTATCTCTTAGGAGTCTGCTCCTACTTGGGCGAGACCCTTAGGGATTCTCTCCCCTTTTGTGAAACGGAGAAGAGCGACAGAAAACTCTCCTTTTGCTCTTCCCTCGGGTATTCTGCACCATCTGCCCCGGTGGCCACTGCTGCACCCCAGTCCCAGAGTGCACGGGGCCTTTTGGGGAATCCATTCACATATGTAGTGGCAGGGTCATCCAGGGCAGTGTGAGCCAGTCCTTTAACAGACTCAAGGATGCAGTTGGATCATATTGAGTAAATGAAGGATTAGAAGAAAGAGGAGAATCTGGATGGTCCGCCTAGCAGTTGAGTGTCTGCCTCAAAAGTGACTAGAATGGAATCCTTCAATTAGTTCATTTATTTTTAGGGTTACTGAGGCTTAGTTATCAAGTTCTGAGGACTGCTTTTTCAATTATCTAATTTACAAAGTAGCTTTCTCAATTATCTAATTTGCAATTCTTTAATTTATCTACTTCACTTTAAAAACAGTGAATGAAATATTAGTTATTTAATTTCTGTATTTCACTATGTTTCAGCTGCCACTGGGTAAGACAAAGAATTTGGCAGTGGTGGCATCTACAGGAGAGTAGAGAAAGCCAGCAGGCATAAGCCCACTATGCCTATTTTAACAAACATTTAGTTGATTATCAATATTATTGCTATTTCTATATGCCAATAGCCAAAGTGCTCTTGGTGGGTCGTGGCAGTTCATAAAACACAGTAGAATAATAAGAATAAGAATAAAGCATAAAATACGGATAGTGCAGTAAAGCACAGCATTTCAATATAAAATTTAGAACAGTTTAAACACCAAAACAATGTCAATAGAAATAAAAAGCTCAGCCTATTAAAGCAGCCGACATTCCATCGTATGCCATCAAATGCTGGAAGTAGCAGGCAGTCTTGACTTGGCACCAATAAATGGATGTAGTTGGCACCAGGTGGGCTTCAGTGGGAGTTCATTCCTGAGAAGGCCCTTTCCCTCTCCACCACCTTCCTAGCCTCCACTGCCTCAAAAGCAGCTCCTCACATCTGGGTCAGAGTTTGCAGGTTAAGTGAGGCATCCTGCCAGGCTCCGCAGCCCCCAGTGGCATCCCTGAAAGGATGTACCCCTTCTGTGCATCCAACGCAGAAACCAAGAGGGCTGCTCCAGGAGGGACTCTCCTCCCTCACCATCCCTCATCTGATCAGTATTAAAACACCAGCAGTGGACATAATGAAAAGCATCATGCAACAGAAGTCACTGGGTTTCATTTTTAAGAGAGTTTTCTGGGTCTGCTTAGAACCCTGCAAATTAGGAGGGACAGAAAACTCCCTGCAAACATGGGCCCAGTATTTTTTTTAAAAAAGCCCCTATCTCTCATTCAGCGACCAACAGCTACTAAACCCTTGTTTTCAAAGCGCTTTGGGGCTGGGCAGAAGCATTCGTTCCCTTTTCTAGAAAGAGGCAAATACGTGAGGTGAAACAGACCTGAAGAAGCAGGGAAGTCTAGAGCATAGTGCCTGAGCAGGGCCTTACAGGCACCCTTTAAAACCCTGCACACTGGCTGGATTGCCTTATGGACCATCTTTCACACCCTGTCTATGGATATTATATAAATCTCTATAAACTGTATCATGCTCTCATCTTCACAGTCACAATGCACCTCATTAATTTCCTGGCACCTGCATCAGAAGAAAAATGTGCATTGTCTCCTCCACCAAAAGATGCATCCCCCTACAGGCTCAGACTTCACTGAGTGGGGGGAAGTGAATATTTTGGATGCACACCTTTAGAAATGTGAATAAATCGAGATGGGTCAGGATTACCTTGTTCTCTCTAGCAGACGGCATGTTGTAGGGATGGGTGGACTGATCTATTTCTAGCCTGTGTCGCTTTCGCACATGCCCATCCATAAGCCTATCCCAACTCCCCATTGCTCTGCACAAAAGACCTCATCTAAATAAACATTTCAAACAACTTGCCTCCCAAATACTCATTTTGAAAAGGTAATTTATTAAGGTTTTCTTTTCTTTAAGCTAAAAATTGTGTTGGAATATTCAAGAACTAATGAAATTCAGTGGATAACTTTGTTCTGATCTGCATATCTGTCTGGGAACTGTGAATCAAGTCAGTTCATATTAGAATGTTCAGATACCAATTTCCTAAGGATGCATGAAAAATGTGTTTCAGTTGATTTTTGGATTGGATCTACCAGTTCACACCTTCTGGATCAACCATGGGCTTAGAAGTCACCTGCTGCTGAAGTCCATACAGCTTCAAGCATTTCATATAATCTGCAACCCCGGCGTACATGCATTTGTTAGTTATGCATACATGTCAAAACTGTGCATGAAGAAGCTTTTATCAATTGAGGAAAATGCATACATTCCAAAGAGGTTCACCACCGATGCATGCAGTTGAGAAATGATGCAAGAAAATATGTGTAGATAGATTTCCATACTAAAAGAAAAAAAAAAGCAAAGCTTACCATCTGATATGGATGATTTAGAATGAGGTTTACGGTGGAATTAGCAGAATTTGAGCTCAAATTGTGCTGAATTACACATCCCTACAAACTCCTGAAGCATCTCTAGGTGGCAATAGCATTTGTTCCCCAAAGCACTGGATGAAAAGTAGAGGTACATAGGAATGTTGTTCTTGTTTGCAAATGGAAACAAGTACATGAGCAAGAATGCAATTATTGAATGCAATTATGTGATTTCCCAAATTTAACACTCGCATTTGAAGCGACACACTTGTGCAAGTTCATACTTTCAAACTGTGAATGGCCCCAAGCCACCCTGAATTTTCACACTTTAGTCTATATGGGATGAGTGTGCATATTGGGTGCAGATATTTACAAATGCACACTCTTTCCATTTTCGTTTAGATGTGTACACTTGGGAGCACGAATGAGGTGAGCTGAGGTTCGATGAGGCATTCAGAGGAGCTCAAAAGGGTCAAACCTTGTGGCTTTGTCCATCCATAAAGAACAGCAGTCTGAAAAACGCATGGAGACTGGCTTCCCATGCTTTCTCCTCCCCACCTCACCCCAAGATGGCTTACTGGGCTAACAATATAACCTGCAGCCCAGTTTTGTTGCTAGCTAAAACTGATAGGTTACCTGGCGCATAGATGAATCTGCTCAAGGGCTCCAGGACCGAGGCACTGGCTCGCATCAGGACCTGGAATGCATTTAGTTGGCTTTGCAGTTGTCCATAAAGTGTCGGCTTAAAGCAGTTTCTGTTTATGCATGGCAAATCCTGCTGGATAGTTTTTAAGAAAGAAAGAAAGAAAGAGAGGGAGGGAGGGAGGGAGGGAGGGACTCTTCTGCTAAAGTTGGCCCTTCAAAACAAACTCACCCCCTTTTCTTGATAAGATTATTAATGGACAAGATGACTTCAGCACTGTTTGAAAGTACCCATCTGCCACAAAGTTGAAGGCAGAGTTAGTTTTGCCAAATGACACATTCAAAGGGGCAGCTTCTCAGAAACTGCCCAACAGCCGTTCACATGGTGGCTGCATTGCAGAGGAAGCCCGTTACCCATGGACTGAGATTTAATGCTAATGATGTGGATAAAAGATACAGGAAAAAAATCGATAGACATGAGAAGTGTGTGTGTGCGTGTGTGTGGCAGGGGGGATGATCACAAATTAACTTCAAGAAGGAGTCTATGAACGAAGTTCTGCCCAGATGTACCAGGGAGATGTCATAACATAATTAGATTACTAATAGCTTAATTTGCTGCTCTTTGAATTTGCTGCCAAACGTACCTCAGAGATCCATCAGATGTATACACTTATTTACTGCTATTTGCCACATGCATCCCATATTTTGTGGGTGTCTTTGAGAAGAGTGTTTCTGGGCTGCAATTGTATGCAAGCACAGTGGGATTTACTTCTGAAAAATCTAGCACTGCAGAAGTCCAGCCTGCTGTCCCTGGCATGTATTCAGTTTTCATTCTTGCTCTTAGTCGCGAAGTCGTGTCCAACCCATCGCGACCCCATAGACCACATTCCTCCAGGCCCTCCTGTCCTCCACCATCCCCCGGAGTCCACCCAAGCTCACACCAACCGCCTCAGTGACTCCATCCAGCCACCTCATCCTCTGCCGTCCTCTTTTTCTTTTGCTGAGTGAGGACTAGAATCCCAGAATCCCAGTCCAACTCTCTGTCCATGATACCACACTGTGCACCTGTCTGTCTGTCTGTCTGATAATCTATCTACAGCTTATTGGAGTAGCATGGAAGTGACCACAGCGTAGCAATGGGCACAGGATTCCAAAGACAGAGATCAAGAATGGTATTGATTATCCTATATATTATCTAATGTCATCCTTGATCTCCATCTTTTTGTTGTTGTTAGTTGTGAAGTCAGGTCTGGCCCATCACGACCCCATGGACAACATTCCTCCAGGTCTTCCTGTCCTCCACCATCCTCTGGAGTCTACTCAAGCTCACACCAACTGCTTCAGTGACTCTGTCCAGCCACCTCATCCTCTGCCGTCCCCTTCTTCTTTTGTCATCTATTGTTTCCAGCATCAGGCTCTTCTCCAGGGAGTCCTTCCTTCTCATTAGGTGGCCAAAGGATTTGAGTTTCATCTTCAGGATCTGGCCTTCCAAGGAGCAGCCAGGGTTGATCTCTCCTAAGACTTTGGACCTTCTTAAACTGAAAGGTACTTATTTATTGGTCAGATTACCTTACTTGATCGAGCCATTGCTTGCTCTCATAGGGCTCCTTCAACTGCACAGAGGGAATTTGCTGGAATGGAAAGGCATTGATGTGCCTCCCATCATTCACATGATTCTCCTGCTTTGCAAATATAAGAGAAAGAGAGGGGGGGGGGAGTGGCGGCAGCAGCAGCAAATGCAATGCAGAAATGAAGTGACAGCCTTGTGCATGGAGCTGTCACCCAGATGCTCGATGTGTTTGTCCTTGCAAGTGCCTTCTCTCTCTCTCTCTCTCTCTCTCTCTCACACACACACACCCCAACAACTTCAAAGCACATGACACTTTTCTTTCCCCTCCGCAAGTCCTGCCGGCTCTTGTGTTCATTCCTGCTCATCTGCTGACAAGGATACACATTTCTATGATGTTGCTTTGGTCTGCCCCTCTTACTGGGAAGGAGAGAAGAACCACAACCACCAAGAGCTTATTAAAAAGATTAATTCTTCGTATCTTCAAGGTAGGGAACCAGAAGTTCAGGGGCTAGTCTGGAATCCAGGCATGTGTGTGCATTACAAAGAGGATGCCGGCCGAAGATGGGATGGGATTTAAGCATCAACTCGGTGCTTTTTGGAAAATAAAAACACTGCTCCTGAACACAGGAGTACCAGAAGATCGTTGTTAAAGGGTGAAAATCCTTCTAGTGTTCCAAGGGGATGAACTCACCCATTAGCTGGCCCCGAGGTTGGCAGGGAACAGAGATGGAGAAAAGGAGTCCAACCCGGTGCCGGAAAATGCGCAGTGGCATCCAGCTCTCCATGCACCGTGTGCCCTTGGAATCAGATGAAGGGCAGCACCAGATCCCAACTCTGAGGTCCCCGGGACAAGACGCCTCGGTGAAGCCAACTACTCTTACTTCCTCTTGCTCACCACGGCTGCTCTTGTGTGCGCAGCGGGTGAGCAAAGAGGAAGCGACTCCCCTGCTCCTTCGCTGCAGCCCTGCTGCTGTCTGGGCTGTTGTCTGTAGGCAGGATGCAGTGGCGAGGAGCAGAAGCCGCTCCGAGGAGCTCTCTTCGGCAGGCCCTGCTGAAATGGAAGCCCAGCCATGCCTTCCTTTGAGGATAGCCCTGCAGGAGGCTTCCCTCTGGGTCCACAAGCAGAGGCCAGGAGGGCGGGTTAGTGTGTGCCATCTCGTCACGCGGTTGCTGCACTGAGGTATCAAATGCGTGAACAGGGCTGAGGGCATCTGTACTGAGTATTTTGGGGAGACCCCCGTTATGACATACCTGTTAGCAGAAACAGCCCCGTGGGACTTTAATCTCATATGGGCAGTTGCAAGGCTGTCACGTAGTCTTGCACAAGTCTTAAAGGTTTTGTGAAGAAAGGCACACTCGGATAGGGGAGCCTGACCCTGAATTCTGCCAAGAAGGCCTTGTGCAAAGCGTGACAGGACGACTGCTCATGAAGAGAACAGGAAGCGGGGCGACTCAGAAGAAAGATCCCTGCCAGGCTCGGTAGGGATCTCAAAGGCAGGGGCCCTTGCAGTCTCAGAGCAGAGAGAGCAGGTCCAGTCTCCAGTCAGCTCCACATTCCCCTGGCAAGCTATCTTTCCTCGAACTGGGAGCCAATCTTCTTGGGGGATCATTCCTGCAAGAAGCGCACTGTGTCTAGCCTGAAGCGGCTGGGGGCGTTGGCAGATCATCCTGCTGAGTGTCAAAAAGCGTCCCATTACCATTAATGCAGCGCGGCCAGTGTGCCCCAGTACAAGCATTGAGTGTGGATTGCGGGGGCTTCCTGGCCAGAATGGCGAGCAGTGGGACGCTGCGCCGGTGTGATGCACAGGGGTGGCAGAGAGGACCGGTGCACCCGAGGCGAGCCAGACCCTATTCGCTCCCGCTGCTGTATGCAATCACGTCTTTTTCCCCAGGGCGACTTACACAGACCTCCTGCCCCGTTTCCCTCATGGCAGCCAGCCAAGGAAAGTTAGCCTGAAAGTCAGTGGCCAGCCCCAAGTCACCCCCTGAGCTTCAAACCCCCTGAGCCATCCCCCTTGTGGGACGAGAACCGGGACCTCCAACGGCCCAGCACTGCCCCACACTGTACACAGTCACACGTGGGGGAGAACTAGGCAACCCTTTCTCCACAACACAATAATCCGTGTTTCAGCAACAACCAACCTTCTGCCCTTGAGTTTGGCTGCTGGTGTTCTCTGAACCCAGGCAGTGTCTGAACTGCTGGAAATTAGAGATGTGTGGAGCCCCCACCACTTTTGAGTGTCCTTTCCACTGCTGCGTGTGTTTCTTAGCTTAGTATTTGTTTGTTTGTTTATTTATTTATGTACTAATTGCGCATTCCATCAGTCCAAAGGCCCTTTGAACTTAGTGATGGCTGTCAGCAGCTCCTCCTGTTTTTTTCCTCTCTGCCATTGCGAGGCTCCTACGAGAGAAAGGTGTTCCAGCTGCAGCAGGTGCCAGCCAAGGCTATTCCTTGTACCACTTAAAATTGAAGAATTTTCCTAATGGTGAGTATCGGGCAGCAAACAGCCCATCAGTGCTGCCTTTGCAGGCTGCATAGCCAGGGAGCAAGTGGTAGAAAGCTCTGGAGTAGCCTTCTTGCCGGTCCAGCTTTTTCACTAGCTGTGCCATCCCATGAACTCCCCTCGGCTCAATTTGCTGCCTGCTGCTCGAACTAGGAAAACACCTGCATTTAAAATAACGTGGGACTGCTGGCCAGACTCGGACCGCTTCCTCTGCAGCCCTGCATTGCTGGGTGCACTGCGGGCCTCCGGACTTGTGCCTTGTGGTTCAGCCCAGTAGGGAAGCAGTTCAGTATTCAAAAGAACACTTTTGAAGGGTTTGCTCTCTCCACCAACCTCTCCTGGGTCCAAAAGGAAAAGGTTGTCTTGAGACGCAGCCTCGTGGCCTAAAGGGCTGCTTGTTGCCTACCCTTCCTACAGGTACTGAAGCATTTGATGGCAAAACTTTGTTTAAACTGGTGGGGGTCATTCCGATAGAAAGACAACTACAGTGTTATCATCGCTGCAATCTCGGAATTCTGATATGCCGCTGGTGCCTCCCTGTGTACAAGGGATGTGCATTCTGCTCCATTAACTCAACAGAAAGCCGAGGTGAGGGTTAAGTTAGATTAACAGTATCTGAGTAAAACAGAATTAAAATGTTTCACATCAGAAAAGACCCAGCCTAGAGCACCTTCATTGAGAAAACAGAAAATAGCAGGCGAAAGGGTCTATTAGCACCTTGAAAGGGGATCAAAGCAAATCAAGGTTTCAGGTCTTGGAATAATTTACCATTTTTGTAAGTAGATCTGAGGCTGCCAGAATAAACTACTAGAAGTTTGATTAGTAGTAAGAACATAGCAAATTAACCTCTAACTTTTAGTCCTCCCGCCTCCACTGAATTGCTGATCTTTATCTCTTGGAGCCATGCTAGCAAACGTGAGGCCTTCTGGGGAACGTGAGGCCTTCTGAGAGCTGCCAGCCTTTGTCAACGTCACTGCACCATGGACTGGAATAGCTGGGTCTAAAGGACGGTGAACCTTTTTAGTATGATTGTGACCGTGACTATGACTGTCATCGCATCTTGAGTTCTCCCCACTCCTTTCCCAAATGTATTGGCCCCAGTTTGATTTCACTTACAACTCAACAGTTTTCTTTAAAATAAAGTGTATTATTAATATAATTCCATGCAAATTCATAAAGCATGAAATCAGGGGATGAATATTGGGGCACTAGGTTCCCTAATGGATCATTCCATCTGGGACTCGCCTAGAAACTGTACCATCTTTCATGGTGCAGCCTGAGGTGCATCAAGGAGATAAAAGGCAACTTGGATGAATACCACAATGCGCATGGAAAGCACATTTCTGACTTCTATCGCAATACATCCCAGTTGTGGACCATCATTCCTCCAACTCTTACCATGATCCTACGGTCTTCTGCTCCCTCAAGACATCCTGCCCTTCGTCCCTTGCTGACCTCTTGCAGCGTCCTTGGAGCCGTCTCCCAGAACTCCGGCTTCATTCAGAGCCTTCCTGAAACCCATCCTCTCACTGAAGGCTTTGGCACAGCCCTTGATTCCCACACCCTAATGCGATTCAGCCTGAAGCTGAGCCTAACCACACGCAAACATTCCTTGCCTGTTTATTGCTACATCCATTTCCTCTACTGTTTCCCCTGTGTTAAATTTTAGATGATCAGTTCATTAGGACAAGAATAACTCTGATAATCAAAGACGTAAAGCTCTGGCATTCACTTCTTCCCGTAAGCTTTGGCATGAAGTTCTAGCAGATTAAACATTAGTGAGAAACCATAAAGAAACAAAAGCCATATTAACAGCCTCCTGCCACTTCCAAAAAACTCCACTTAAAAGTGAATGATACTGTTTTTGTTGTGGTGGCTATTGCTTTGCATTCATTCATTCATTCATTCATTCACTGGCTTGATTCTGCAGTGGCTGCAAAGGGATTGGAACAAGAGACTGTTCTTCAGTGGGAGACCATCTAAGGCACCCTTCCCCAACCTGGTGGCCTTCAGAGGCATTTGGATCACATCCCAGGAATCCCAGGCATTGACGGGGAATTCTGGGTGTTGCAATGTCTAGAAGGCGCAAGGTTGGGGAAGGCTGGTCTAAAGGCACCTTTGCACATGGGGGGTCCCTGATCCCATTTCTGGCACCTTTAGTTCAAAGGATCCAGTTGCTTCCTTTTACCTTGGACAGTGGCTGCCAGTCTCAGTGGGTAGCACTGAGCCACATGGACAAAGTATCTGACCTGATAAAATGGAGCGGTTATATGATTGGGTGAAGTATCGTGGAAGTGAATTTGGCTCCCAAGGCTTGGCTAGAGATATGAAGATCGGCAAAACTCAAGCTTGTTGTGTTCCATTGCTTTCCACTTCAAAGGTTTTGAGTTTTTTTCAGCTCCCACCCCCACTCACATCAACATTTGTAAATATTACTGTGCAGTTTTTTGGAATGTATGCATGTTTGGTGTGTGTTTATAAAAAGCCAACCACTTTTCTCCCATTAACTAAAGTGTGTTTTATCCATTTTTTTCATATGCTATTGTGTGCCTGTGTGTGTGTTTGTGCGCATGCATTCACACACATATTAGACTAAAAGCTCATAAATATTCATGTTTTAGATGGTAAATTTTATCAGGGCCTGCATTCACAGAATCATAGTGCAGGACTGCAAGTCAAAGCATCTCTGACAGAAGGCTGCCCAACTGCCTATTGTGTGAGAGAGCCCACAACTTCCCTAGGTAATTGGTTCCATTGCTGTTCTGCTCAAACAGTCAGGAAATGTTTCCCGATACATATCCAGACCCTGGCTTCCTGCACCTTAAGCCCATTAAGATGTCCTGCACTCTGGGATGACTGAGCGGAGAACCTTGTCCTCCTTTGTGTGATAGCTTTTCAAGTATTTGAAAAGTGCAATCATGTTTCCCCTCAGTCTTCTCTTCTCGAGGCTAAACATGTCCAGTCCTTTCAACCTCTTCTCATAGGGTTTTTTTTCCCAGTCCCTGGATCATCCTTGTCGCTCTCCTCTGAACTTTTCCCACCTTGTCTGCATCTTCCTTGAAGTGTGGTGCCCAGAACTGGATGCAATACTCGTGAAGGAGCCTGGATAGAGGAGAACAAGTCTCTCACATGATGTGGAAGTGATGCAGCCTAAGCTAGCATTTGCTTTTTTTGTAGCCATCACATTGATCACCTCATATTCAGCTTGTGATCTACAAGAATTCCAAGATTCTTCTCTCCTGTAGTTGAGCCAAGTATCTCCCACCTTATAACTGTGCATTTGGTTCACTTTTCCTCCGGGCAGAACTTGGCATGTGCCCCTATTGAGTTTCATTCTGGTGCTTTCAGGTCAGTGCTTTCTCCAGCCTATGAAGATCACTTTGCATTTGGTTTCTGCCTTCCAGAGTATTAGTTATCCCACCCAATTGGGTGTCATCTGCAAATCAGATCAGCATTTCATGCACTTCTTCAGCCAAGTCACTAATAAAAATGTTGAAGAGCACAGAGTGCAGGAGTGAACCCTCTGGCACCCTGCTCATTGCCAAGTTTTGTTCAGTGTGGCTCTGCTGATTTCAGGGCCAGCCCAAGAGATTCCATGACCTGAGGCTATGGGCAAGATGACCTCCCGCTTGGAGAATGTATAAGAGCCAGCTGGACTGGTAGCTGAGTTTTATTTCAGGACCTGCAACAGGACATTGTCCTCGACTACATGGAAGACTGTGCGACACACACAGCAGTGTCCTCCAACACATCACTGCTATCCCAGCTCTGCTGTCAAGGGTAGGCATGACTGGGTACCGGTCAAGGGCCCCATCCCTAGGGTCGCACTTACAACAGCCCCCTTTTCACCTGTGCAACGAGCAACATTCATCCAGAGCAGGCTTGGACTGGTGCTGTGGGGCAGAAACTGCAGGTGCAGCCCGTCTGTTACAACAACAGCTCCATTATCAGAGGGTGAGCTCTGAGTCTTGTCTGGTTCAGCTGCTCCACATCATCCTCACAGTCCGAGCTACCAGTTTCTCGTGCATGCCTGGGAATCTCGTGAGAGCGCGGTCCCTTCTCCCAGCACTTGCTGCAGTGCCCAGCCAGGCATGCTGCTTGCATGGCCCTGCATGGTCTCCGGATGCTCCCTGCCCCGCCAAGGCCAGGTTCCTTGCTCAGGGCCAAGCAGATCGTTCACCACTGGCCTTATGGCCAGCCAGTCCCAGCTGTCTTTCCTCCCTACCTTCCATCACGTAATTTGCTTCTTGAAGGTACAACAATACAAACAGACTTTAGAGGAAATTGCGATCTGAGGCCGTAATCCAAAGGTGTGAAACAGAAAAGCCTGCACAATAACAACAATATTAACCGGCTCTCCAGAAAGCCACGAGACCCTCAAAAGTAGAATCCGAGGCTGCTCTGAACACTGCACAAGATGGTACAGTCTTGCATAAGATGGTACAGTCTTGGATGGAGGCTATTCGGGTCTTCCTCCTGCCCAACCACCTGACTTCAGCACAAAACTGGTAGTTACTTATAGCCTTGACTCCTAGGATCAGATAAAAATGATTTTCTAATCTTTGTGTTTACAGAGTCTCTGAATGCTCCCAGATATGCCGGGTGATTCAATTTCTAGGCAAATGAAAGAGAACAGGAAAGGAAAATAAGGAGCAAATATAGAAACTTCATACATTCTCCCCCACTCTCTTTTGCAGGTTAAAGTAACTTGGCACCATGTCTTTCGCTCAGGGGTTGATAAGAAGAGCATCAATGAAACCACAACTCACCTACCTCAGCCTGCGCCCGGAATCTGTTTTCGGTGTCAGACGTCTAATCTGAGGTCCTGAAGTAGGACGGAGCTTCTCTTCCGTGTGCATGAACAGCATCACGGAGTAGCTACCACTAAGTGCCAATGCAAGGCACTGCTGTGCTCCTACTTCCATGGAAGCATGCATGGCCCTGATTTGGATTGGGGCCATGGCATCCTGGAAGAAGAGGGTGTGAGCATCTCCCTTACATATTTCCCCGCACAAATCCCACCCCAAAGGCTTGAAAATGGGGGGAAGCCTTCGCTGACTCACATGGAAGGAATTTTGGCTTTAACCCCCCACCCCACACACACACACACACACACACACACACCTTGGGAGGGTGTGAAATATTGGGGGCAATGCAGCAGAGTTTATTTATTTATTTATTTATTTATTTAACAGATTTCTATGCCACCCCCTTGCCAACTAGCCTCGGGGCGGCTCACAACACAGGGAAAACAATATATAGAAAATACACAATCTAAAACAATATACAATCTAAAACTGGCCACAATCTAAAAAAATACACAATCTAAAACTAAAATATTTCTTAAATAAAAAGGTCTTCGCCTGGCGCCGAAAAGCAAATAATGACGGCGCCAGGCGAGCCTCTCTGGGGAGCACATTCCATAGGTGGGGCGCCACCGCAGTTTAATCCTCCCTTTCAGAATGGCATGGTCCTGGTTTGAATTGGAGCTGCACATCCTTACAAGGGCTTAAAAGCACAGCTGCAGCTATTCAAGTTTCTGGGAGAGACTCAAACAAAACTTGGCATGAAGAACATGGCGGGAGGGGAGAGTGAAGGCAGAGAAGAGGTCAGGCCGGCCGGTGTACTCTTCTCCACCAGGCTGCAAACACCTCTGACAGCAGGTGCAGGCCACAAAAAGGTAGCAGCAGGAAGAGCAATGCCCGGTGGCATGAGGAGCCCTCCATCCAGAGGGGCCCCAAGGGGAGAGAATGCAGCCCCATGCCGGGCTTGATTTCTCTGGTCCTGAAATACCATGTGGCTGAGATTATATGAATTTGCATGGAAAAGGAGCCTCTAAAGAGAGCCAGTAGTCCAATTTCAGTGAAATGCCAGAGGATCACTGTGGTACGGTGAGGGGCGGGGGGAGCACTGGGGTTCCAGAGAAGGGATGCTGACTTGCCTTCGATGTTCCCTTGGAAGCTGAAGGAAGCACCATGAAATCATGCTTCCAGCTACCAAGATAACACCCAGATAGACTAATAAATACGTATTTTAGTGGAGCTCAGCAGCCCAGCCTATGGTGTGCCATAACTCATTCCATGAAGAAGACAGGCGTCTTAGAGAATATTCCATCATCATCATTGCTTCTGGAAGGGTTTTGCCACTATTAACTCTCCTTCCTGCCCAAGACAGGCAAGGGTGGGGAGCTGCTGAGTAACCAAAATGTGGGGGCATTCATCTCCTCTGCCAGGCCACCCGTGGGTGAAATCCACAGGAGGCAAAGAAAACGCAAAACATCCCTACCCAGCCGGTTCTGTGCTCATCCTGCACTTCACTTTCCTGACGTAGCTGCTTACCGTGCTCGCAGTGCCGTGCCAGGTTTATTATGTTTGTCTGTTGTTTTTAATTTAAAAATGTTAACGATTACAGCACATGACTGTACACCTAGCTGATAACCAAGGGAGTTATTTCAACAGAGGAAGTGAAATTCAGCAGAAGTGAAGAACTCAGCAAAAACCTGCCAGAAAGGCTGCGCTCTCCCACTCATCAAGCTATCTCATTCTCATTAAGGTCACCCACAGCTAACGACTTGACGGAAGATTATCTGGATACTGCTTAAAATGTCTGGAGCGCGAGATGTACTGAACTTGGGAGTAAGTCTCTACCGAACTCGGTGAGATCCTTCCTGTAGTTTTATTCAACACTGCCGCTGTATCGCTGAACTTAACAGCAAACCTATATACGAGATGACAAAAAGTGTTGACAGCCATCCTTGCAAAGTGAAGTTATATTTTTATCTTGCTTTTCTTCTGTTATGAATATGCACAAAAACAACAGTGAGGTAGTTTGCATTAATTAAAAAGTAAAAAACTAAATGCAAAACACAGATGCTCAAGGCTGGGTGGAGCTATTTCTCCCACTTCCCCACTTTTGGTCTCTGAGTTTGGTGCTACCACCTATGGGAAAAAATCCTCCCAGGCATCTTTTCCAAACATAAAACAATTCCTTATCCTACCAATCGTATTCAGCTGGTAGAAATACCAGCTGAAAAAGAATCTACTTTTCCTAGGCTAGAAATGGCACATTAGTTTTAATCACATACATAGCGAAAAACCTTGTCTTCCTTCTGAAAGGTTCCTTTGCACTGAAACTTTACAGAAAATAGCATAGAAACAGATTGAGCTAATTATTATTTGAAATTGAGGATATGCGTCTGGGACCTTCTGTGGTTAAAAAGCCAGAGTTAAAAAGCCAGATCAGTTGAAAGTATTTATTTATTATAGAAATTGATTTCCCATCCTTTGTGATAAAAGCACTCCCAAGGTGGTTCACAACAAAACATAAAAATAATATCAGAGTGAACAGAATTCCAAACCCTCAAAGCACCCACTGGATTCAATCAGAAGGATGTGCTTTACGTTTGCCCTGCCCTTCTTCTAAAGTGGGTCTCCACTTTTGGGGTACATTAGGAATTTCACGCGAGTATCCTGGATGCACTTACCGAAAGGCTGCCCTGGTGACCATGGGCAGGAACAAAACACGACATCACAAAAAGTATCCTGGAGAAACTAAAAACAAAAAGAATTGTTTGCCCCAGAAGCTAAATGCAAGGCAGAGCTGGGAATCCAGGTAGAGACGATGCCGGATGGCAGCATTTGGCTTGGCGGCATGGCAACCCCCAGGTGTATGTCTCTTTCAATAGCTAAAATAAAGATCAGGAGGCCCTGGAAGAGAGGCGCTTGCAAGCCAAGGAAGGTATTTGCAAGCATTTCTGTGTCCACGAACTCTGTATTGCAGGCCTTGGTCCTAAGGAGTTCAGGGGGAATACTTGCAACTCCCCCTCTTTTATACCCACAGCCTGTGCTTGAAGTGGGGTGAAACTCCACTTCACTTTCCCCAACTGACCCTATAATCATGTTTTTCCAAAGGAAAACCTGGCGTAACCATTCCAGCCCGTCTCTCTTTTTTCTTCTCCTACTTAGTCCTCAAAAACACTGCCACCATGCCTTTGTGCCTTCCAGTTCGAGTAGCTTTCCCAGTAGTCCTGCGAGGCAGGTCAGGGTGAGAATGACTGGTCCTAGGCCTGCCTGACACTTTCAAGGCCGGACGGTCATTTGAACCCAGCTCTCCCTGACCACACCTGCTCACCATTACACCAAACTACCCTTCTGCTCGTCTAAAAAGCGCAGTGGTTAACTATAAGGCAGGGAATGTCTTCCTTGAGACATTTGCAGCAGCTAGGTACTACAAAAACAGGATATGAAGAGCTTCTAGTCTGTACCCCAAACAAGAGAAATATCACACACGTGCAAGAGGCAGAAAAAGGAGACAAAGGAAATAATGACTCATAATGGTTCTGACTTTCATTAATGCCAGACATGAGGAGGAACACAAGTGACAATGAGGGTGACATTTGTCCTTTCCTTCTGTTTTTGTCTCTGCTGCTCCCAAAATAGTTTGCATTAGAATGCCGCAAGCAAGAAAGAGGGGCAGAGAGACAGATTTTAGGAGTAGCCATAGGGGGAATGCATCAGCTCAGAGGCTCCGAAGGAGGGACTGGGGAGCCATCCTGGGTGGCTGTCACAGCCCTCGCAAGGCAGGGTCCTCCTGGCTAGGCAGGTCTTCTTGCTGCTGCAGCGGCTGAGGCACTCCTGGTGCACCGTGTTGACACACCGTGGGATCCCAGGCCCCTCTACTGCCTCTACTTCCCAAAGTTAAACATAGAACTATAAGCAAAGTTTATTTGCTTTTAAAACTGGAATTGAGTAATCTATTAACATCTCAAACCCTGAAGGTACTTGCCCCGATTTCCAATAAGTAAATTCCTTAAAACGGAATTAAGGAATATTTAATTATGCAAGACATGGCATATTCTACAAGATCAGTGCGTGCAAGGGGGGAAAGCGAAGTGTGTGTGTGGGGGGGGGGGTGGCATGGCTCAGTGGTAGAGTTCTTGCTCTGCATGCAGAAGGTCCCAGGCTCAATTCGCAGCATCTCCGGGTAGCGCTAGGCGGTCTGCTGAATACCCTGGAGAGCCACTGCTGCCCACCTCTGCTGGCAACACTGGGCCACCTGGGCCAACGGTTTGCCTCCAGACAAGGTGCCTTCCTCTCTTCCTGGGAAGCTGGAGCAGTCCTGGAGGATGCTGGAAACCGGGTTGAAAAACATAGGCCAGGGCCAGCCAGGAAATACACACATACTTGGAGCCAGTATGTTTTAATGTTTGACTGCACATGGAGGAATTTTGGCTCCTATCACTTGGGAAGGTTCCACATCCCCATGGATCAGTCCTTACCCTTAAAATAGGTATGCCTGTACCACTGGGCTGTTGGAGGGGAGATGTGTCTGCATGGATGGCTGCTAGATGTGCTGAGTGACAGAAGGCCAATTGTGAGCATTACTTGCATGAATTCAGTGTAAGATCCACAGGCAGTTCCTGCAGCCTCTCTCTGCCTGAGAAGGGTAAGCCATACGGCAGGAGTCCTGCATCCATGCAGTTCCAGCCCTACCTCTTTCCTCACTGCATGTAGTCCTATTCTGACCCCTTTTGCTGCCAGCCTGTCTGCCTGTTGCTAGGCCTTATTCAAGGTGCAGGTTTTACCCTACCAAGCCTTTCATCAGTGGAGCACCCCTGAAGCTGCCCAGGCACTACCAGCAACATCTCAGCACCTTCTGTGCTTACCCTTTTCAAGACTGGAGGACGGCAGTGAACTAGAAGACCTTCTCAGCAGGCACCCTCCTCCCCGACTGGGGTACGCATCCGGTGCCAACGCTGTCATCCTTGGGGGCCAAGGTAAGGATTTCCTCCACTCTCCTCAGTTGCTCTATCAGGTCCTGGTATCTTACTTTAAATGGGATTTTAAAAGCTGTTTTTACATTATGTATGCTAAAGATTGCATGTTATATTTTATCAGTTTGCATATCATTTTGAGAACTGCCCTGAGAGCTTTCCCTATTGGGCAGCAGAGCAACAGAAAAGAATGGAAGGGCATTCATAGATGTTCCATAGATTCCAAGCCTGATGGAATTGAAGCGGCAAGAGATGTGCTCACGTCCCAAAATTTAATGAGCAACTTGGCCTATAACAGACATTGAATATAATAATCCAGAAGATTTTTTTGAAATTTACACCACTTGTCAGCAGTCCTTAAAACATTTGGTAAGTGAATTGCAGATAGCCATAACTTATCTGTTTTTTCTTCCCATCCAAGAAATGTGATAAATGAGCAGATGCATTCAATTTCCCAAGGCTGGATGCATTCAGAGTACTATGATGGCACTGATATCATTCAAAAATGCTTCAAATAATTAAAACATTAATTCAATTAATCTCATAAGTGGCTTAAAATGCATTGCTCTGAGTGCTATTAACAGCCAGTTCATTGGTTTATCGGGATGGGATGGAAGATTAATCAAACACCATACAGCTATATTTCTGATTAGAGAAAACAATACTGCACCGACTACCCACTTAATTCTCTCTAGTGCTTTATTAGATGTGCCGATATTTGGTCCTGATGTGCCATATTCTCTTAATGAACACAATAAAGGAAGAATAGCTGGTAGAGCCTTCAGCTTCAGTCTCTATAAAATCAAAGTGTTAGCAAGGTGTTATACAGAGATTAATTTATAGATTCCTATTAATATACTGCAAGCTCTCTTTTGTATGACTATAAAATCTTATTTCTTGGCTGAGAAAGATAAGACTTGCTATATGAAGTCCCTAGTCATGACGCACATCACTTTACATTTATGCAAAAGCAAAGGGCTCCTTCATGAGAGTATTTTGCTGGAGAGACACTGAGAGAATTGGGGAGGGGGGGGCAAGTGCTGAAGTTCCCAGGTAAATGGAGGCATTGCATCCCTACTGTAAATTACTTTTTAAGGTTAATAGCTATTCTTTTAATGAATAATCCTATCACCTCTGCAGGGCTACCAATATGACAGATAAACCCCTGGGACCATCTTTTACGTACAAATGCTCCCCGCTAAATTCAGAGGGCAGAGGACATGTTCTAAGCAGAGCAAAGGGCTTGTGGCATAATTGCGCCCATGCACAAGAAGCATTTTTAATTGCAGCCTTTTGTTTAGAGGAGGAGGATTTTTTTCCTGACTGCAAAGAGTCATTCATTGTACAGGGTCCCACAAAATCAGATGTATATTTTTAAAATCTAACACCAAACAGCAGAGCAGGGCTGCAGGACAGGCCCTTTGCATATGATGCCTGTCACTCACCATTATAGATGTCTGCTCTGAGGCCTCAGCTACAAAAGACCAGATTTTCTTAAAAGCATGTTGAAATATTAATAGATACCTCAAACAGTTGTCTGTCGAGAGTTGCCACTCCTGTAAAAGATTACATCAGAGTGGAAGTGGCAAGAAGAGAGCAAGACAAGACAATAAAGGAATGAGCAAAGCTGTAAGTACAAAAGAGATCTTTCGGATATGCAATTGGTTGGGGGAAATAGGGAGAGGCGAATATGGGTTTCGAAGGTGAGGGTGGCTGAATCGCTGTGAGGGCTGTGCTGAGCGCAGGCTAAGTGTGCTTTCCCGAGAGTGAGTTTCATTGATTCCAGGGGACTGGCCACTCTCTGAAGTGCTTTCCTGCGGAACAGAGGTCTGTTCTGTTCCTCAGGGTAGCTCACATGCAGAGCATCTCTGCCATCGGATATCCTTGGGCCTCCTTCCCAGGTAATACAAAGAGTGAGCAATGCAACCCTTTCATTTGCATTGCTAAACAAAGTATTTTTAAACCATTCTTCTTCTTCTACATACTACAAATATGCCTGTGTGTGTTAACATTCTGTATTTACAGAGGTGATGTGGTGAAGATAAAACAGAGGACAGCAGGAGAAGAATTGATTATTTCCTTATTTAAAATTGCTCTATGTCATCATTATAGTCCAAAGAAGGCACTTCGAGTTCATTGGGGGAAAAGTGGGATACAATCAAATCAATAAATGTAAATATAAACATATAAATCAAATAAATAAATAAAGCTTGCCGAGATCTCTGAATAAAAAATATTTAAGAATAAACCCTGCAAGTTGCAGTCCAGGTGAATGAATGGCTGTTTTGGAGGTCCACTGAGCAGAAGACTCCTGATTTTGGAGCAGTGGCCTTCTTTACTTCTGGTGTAACATGGACCTTCTCAGCAAGACTGAGTTGCTTTTCCATCTAATTAAGTGCGTCTGACTTTGATCTGCTCTAAGATGGTGCAAACGTGGGACCACTTGTCACATGGGGTGGTCACGTCCAGATTGCCAAAAAAGAAGAAATGCAGTAGCAAAAAAGAAAAAAAAGAGAGGAGAAAACAGAATAGTGATTTGCATAAGACTAACATATTACTGGCATATGCTGGCTTGTGTATATGCATAGAGATAATTCTCCAGAAATAACTATTATAAATGATATAGAAATTCAGTAGATCTCGTCACTGTGCAGAAGCACAGGATGGCCTGATGGAGCCTTACTGAACCTTCGGAGTCAGGCCTGGCTGCCACAGAGCTCTGCTGAGGTGGCTGCCCATCCCTGAGCTGCGGTGGGGCCCCAGCTACCCTCAGGACCAGAGATGCTTCTCTGTGGGCCAAGCAGCCACCCCATCCCTTGGCGAGGGCAGCAGCTGGGCAGGCAGGTGCCAGGTGCGTTTCCCGAAGCAGCATTACCCACGGTGTAATGCAGGCGAGGGGCCTCAGTGCCCCCCTCTGGGCCGGCATAGGAGAAAGGGCTATAAACAGGGTGAAGACTGAGGGGAGTTAGAGAGGGCCCAACACTTCACTCTGGGTGAACCCAGAGATATTGAACAATAAGGACGTGTAATAATAAAGCCTTGTGCACAGGAACTCTGGAGCACATGTTTACTCAGGAGTAGGACTGTGCCTCATGACAGCTGGCAGGGGAATAAGGGTCGGCCCGGGGATTTCTGAGCTCCATGTCTCCGTGAGAACTTGGAGCAAGATTTCTGATGTCCCCGTCCAACGTGCCATTCACGACGTCTCATGGCTTCTTTAAATGCTAGTGAAGTCCAGTAGGAATGCCATGTGTTCTGTTGGTATCCTGTCTGGAGAGTCATGCCAGAGTCAGAAGGCATTTATTCCAGGGTCCCCGCTTCTGCAATCGATACTGAAGGTCCTCGCTACTTGGAGTTTTGGAGAAAAGAAAGCACTCGTGCACCGGAGTCAAAGACCCTCCAGCCCCCTTTACTCCCCTCATTTATTCTGCATTGCGGACACACCGGTTTTGCTTGTGTGGTTTCTCGGGAGTGCTCTCCTTCGAGCATTCATCTTGCCGTTTGACAGAAAGAGCACCGCAGCCTTCGCATAGTGGATGCAGGTGGGCAGACGGGTGTGGGGAGACTGCAGGGAAACCCAGCTCATTAACTACCATACAGCTGATGGGGACGTATAGTGTACAACCCATAACATTTCCACGGGCTTTCCCAGGAGGCTTAGCCATCCCTTCAAAGCAACACAAACATTGGGAGAAACCTGGGATTGTCACTGGAAATGCACAGACAGGTGGTTTTCCTAGCTGAGGGCAGGGGGACCTCAGCATAATTGTGCAACAGCACTTTTGCCTAAAGCAGGGTGTGGAATCTTGGTTGTCATCCCTGGCCCACATCCCCTGCATCTGTTGCTGGGGGCACAGTATGTGGGCTGAAGGAAGTAGTGGGACTCTCCTCCCTTCCTCCCCCTCACACACGCTTCTGCCTCCCCTCTCTTTCTCCTCCCCTCAGGGGTGTGGGTGGGGAGGGGTGACTCTGGCCATCATTAGCAGCTGAAATTAGGACGAGAGGCCAATGGGCGCCATATCTGGCCAGCCCTGCCTGGTCTGGAGTGCCTCGTGCAGGACATTATCATCCCTTTGCAACTGGGGCGAGGCCCAGTCATCTCCCCCCAAGGCGGCGGGCGTCCTCTGTGCCCGCAAAGGGCAAAGTGCCTCCGGAGGACCCCCTGCCCTGCTGGGGAGTGCCCGTGGGACCCATGGGCAGTGCAGGCAGGGCGCGCCCTGGCCACGCAGTCCAGCTGCCAGTTCAATTCCACACAGGTCCTTGAGCAAAGCTAGGCCAGAAGTATCATCAGAAGGTAAGACCGTGCTTTTTCTGGACATATATGTATGCCTAGATCATCAGAGATGGGGCTGTCCGCACTGCCCACAAATGGCAGATGTTGATACCAGTCCAGCCCAGGCAGGCAGGCAGGCAGGGAGCTGCTCTCGTGGAACATGGATCATGGGTGGTGGAAGTGTGGGCAGCAGCAGAGTCTGCCCAACACCCCCCTGCCCCATGTTGAAAGGAACTCTCAGAAGGCAGGGTTGCAGTGCATTTGGAGCATGTGACAGGCAAGTGCCAGCACCGTGCACGACAGAGTCGGCCTTCCCCTTATCTGTGGGGGCCGGCGGGGGGGGGGGGCTGCCCAGGCACTCAATTGCTGAAGAGGGCTTGGGAATGTCCGTGCACTCAGCAGTGCGCAGCCTCCCACAAAAGCGTGCCACCTGTCCCATCACCCACCGCACACCTCTCCTGCCAGTCTGTGCAAAAGCGGTTTGGTGTGATTATGAGGCAGGAGATATGCATATCTTTGTTGCCCCCCTCTGAACCTTTGGAGTAGAGCTATGCTTCTGGGAAGAGCCCCAGGGAGTGGGGAGGGGACTCCCTGGAGGAATATTTCAGCCTGGGTTTTAAAAAGTCTGGCAGGCAAGTGTGTGGGATGATGCATCCCGTAAGGAGCCAGCCAAGAGTCCCAGAGACTCAGCCTCCTCTTTCCATGTCCTGACTAACCATCTGAACATGCAAACAAACATCAGAGATCGAGGGGATTAGAGGATGGCTAGCAGAGGATAACCAATTGTGTAAACAAGTCCTTACAGGATCAAATATAATTGCTGTATTAGCTGCTTTTTGCCATCTGGTAACTGATGATAGGCAGTGTACCGGGTACTTATATACCTATTTACAGCACAGGCTGGTTAAAATTATGAGCCATGTGATGTTCCATTAATGGTTTATCCCTCCTCGTAGAGCTTCTATTTCCTGTAAGGGGATTGGGCTAATGGGGGTTTTTGACAAGAATCATGTCATGCGTTTCTGTGTGAGTGAGCAGCCTAAGGTCACTAAGTCAGACGGTCAGTCTGGAAAACAAATCCATATTCCTAATCTTTAAGGCTGATATGGCTTAGAGATAACTGTGTTTGTGACTGTGAGGTTACACCAAATAAATACCAGACCAAAGAAACCAATTCTTCAGAGAGCTGGTTTAGCTAATAAGGAAGTTGTTGCCACTAGTTCCTTCATTTTCCCCCCTTTTTTTGAGGAGAGGGGAGCTGAAGAAAGGCATCATGTGACAGTACTTAAATCATACAAAATTCGCACTGGTTGTCCTT
The DNA here is from genome assembly GCA_023646645.1 of Varanus salvator macromaculatus. NCBI lineage: Eukaryota > Metazoa > Chordata > Lepidosauria > Squamata > Varanidae > Varanus > Varanus salvator. The sequence goes on from JAIXND010000657.1 coordinate 19,833,927, forward strand.
GGAAACCTTGGATCCCAGAACGAGCCATCGTGCCCCCTCTGCATGTATATAGGAAGTTGCCTCACCCCTCCTCAGAGCAGTGGTCAGTCGGCCTGACCGGGAGTGGTGCTCCCCGGCTCAGAAGCACAGACCTATACACAGGTGCTGCAACTTGGACCTTGGACCCTGTCCATGCAGAGCACAGGTTCTGCCACACTATGTAGTGCAGGTGCCCCTGGAACCTCCACTTGCAACCCGTGTTCCTGCAGAAGAGCAGCAAGCAGCTCCGCTGAGCAAGTTCCCACATAACTCTCCATCATATCAACCAAGTCATACTGAGTGAGGAAATGGTTTCATTCAGTTGTGATCAGAATTTACCCAGCCTGCACCTTCCATGGCTGAAAAAAGCACACATTCAAGCTTTCAGTGAGATGCATGGCCTGAAAACCAAACAAAGCCAAAACCCCGAACCATTTGACATCATGCATATTATTGAAAAATGTGTGCTTTTGAAACATGTACACAATGGGGAAGAATGGGTACATTTAAAGATGTACACACTTCGGATTCTATGCATGGGAAAATAGGTGGGATAAGAGAATATTAAAGTTTATGTCGGTAAGAATAAAGGAACATTTGTATAAATTAGTATGAAAATGCTACCTAACATGGGTAAAATTGAATTATATGGATAGTAAATATTGTAAATTCAAATATGTTGGAGGTGTGGCTGGGGAGTGGGTACATATGTCCACATGTGGCGGGAATTTGAATATATATAATTTAGGAAAGTGATTTTTAAAGGAATTAGTAAAATATTGAATTTAAACATTGAAATGAATCTTGGAATCACATTACTGTCAATATTTCATAAAGAACATTGGGAATGGGAAAATAAAGAATTACTAACAAATGTATTAACAGCTGTTAGATTAATGATAGATTAACTGGAAAGTAAAATCGGATTATCAGTGAAGTGATTGATATAGAGAAGTTTGGAATATAGCTCTTAATGATAAGTTAATTTGCTGCATTAAAAGGAAAAAGGTTTGATAAATAAGAATATTGCTTATTGAGTGTGTATTAATAAAAGGAGATGTTTTGAAACTTCACTAGATTCAGTGCAGTTCTGGAAGGGAGATGGGACCTTCTAGGAGAGCAAATGATTTAACGTGTAACCAAAGAACCTGGTAGAGGGATGCATCGTCTTTGCTATTGTATCATTTTAATTGTTTTAAAAGGAAAAAAATACTTGTACAGTATTACCTTGGCTCACAAACACCTTGGTTCACAACCAAATTGGGTCGCAAACAAAAATTTCATGAAAATTTTGACGTGGGTCATGAACTCCTCCTTGGGTGGCGACCAAGATCGCAGCCATCTCCCCACGCTCCCGAGTGGGGAGGCGGCCACGATTGCAGTTGCGTTCGTGCAGGGAAGGCGCGCCTGATCGTGGGCACGCTCCTGCAGGAAAGACGGGCGCAATCTTGGCCATCTCCCCACCCCCCAAGTGGGGAGATGGCTGCGATCATGCTGGAAGCAGCGGGGAAGATGGCCGAGATCGCGCCCGTCTCTCCCCGCCTCCCAGCGCACCGGGATGACGGGTGCGTGCAGGGGTGACGGATGTGATCTCGACCGTGCTGGCAGGGCAGGGAGATGGCCACACTTGTGCTCGGGGTGGGGTGGGGGAGATGGCCATGAACTTTGTTGTTCTTTGTCACTTTGCTTCACATTTTTCTGATTTAAAAAAAAATGGTTGCAGAACGGATTAACCTTATTTACATTGAACCTTATGGGGAAATTTATCTTGGCTCACGACCAGCGTCCTGGAACGGATTAAGTTTGTGAGCCAAGATACCACTGTATTGTGCATTATTCTTGTGTCTGTTATGACATTTGTTTGTTTTTGCTGATTGATTGATTTAATAAAATTAGAAAATCAATTAAGAAAAGAAATCTTTGCATGAAAATAGAGAAAGAAAAATAGAAGTTCAGAATCTGATATGGACTTGAGCCAGACTGAGCTTCAAGATGCACTTCAGAGAATTTCAGTGAGTTTAATTTGCTGACTTGCACTCTTCTAGAACTGAGATTTTATGCTTTTCTCCAAGATGTCACAGGTCCATAATTTCCACCCCTTTGAAGCCCGCCCAACCTGATAGTATATCCAGATTTCTTTTATAAAACTATAATTAATACAGGAGAAAGAATGTGTGTGAACTCTGCTATAAAAACTGGAATACTGTGTAGGGTAGTAAGTGGCTATAATTAGAATTAAGCATCAGCAGGCCTGTTTTCCAACTCTGTATTTTTCCAATTAAATTTAAATGAATGATGATGGATGGATATCATGATGACTATAACTGGATCACAGCCTTGAGGCTGCACTAATTTTGCCCTGCTGATCAGCTGAATGGCCCAAACATCCATAAATTGATAAGTGGCAAATTTAAATAAAGTATTGCGTGTAGTACTTGGTTAGATGCTGAGGAAACTAGGAAGTCTACCCTTTGGGTTCCAAAATGAAGGATTAGCTCTTTGAGGGTAAACGTTAGCATGACCAGTGGAATCTGCAAAGGCGCTTTCATGAGAAATTGAGTGTATAACACAGATACACATGAATAATTACAATTCTTCTAAACCCTGAAAAGAGCACATGTATTTATTTCTTTGATAGGAGACAAATATATAATGGGTTAAATTCAGACTTAGATGTAAATAGAGATGACCCAATGAAATCATGACTAATTTAAGTCTTACTAATTTCAATATGTCCAATGAGATATGTATGTCTAATGCTGGATCCCAAAGTAAGTTGCTAGTTATTTTAAGAAGAGCTGTAAATGATTGAGACATCTTGGTTTTGACATGCTTCTTCATATAATATTGTGCTGTATTCTGGACTGTGGGACATTTTTAACTCCTTTCAGTGGAGCCTAAAACCAAAATTGTGAACATCACCCATACAAATGTTTATCCATTCATATCGTCCACACAATTGCCAATGTTTCAAGGAAGCATGATGCAGCCATTTCTCTGATATCTGTTGGGAGACAAATTCTGCCAACATGACCCCTCCAAGAAATTCCTGACTTGTGCTTCCTACACGAGGTGGAGGAACGAACTAGAGGATTCACTATCCTTGACTCGATTCTATCCAGCAGGGATCACCAAGTTGATAAAGTGGCCGTTCCAGAAACTCTGGTGAAATGACCGTTCTTCTTGATTGTAAAGAAAGCAAACGCTGGATAATCTAGCAAATGTATATCCTACATTTTAGGAAAGACAATTTGAATCAACTCAGCTCAATAATAAGTAAGGTCTCATGGAAAATGACTCTAATTTATTTATTTAGTTAGTTAAAACATTTCTATGCCGCCCCCATTGCAACAAAGCCTCAGGGCGGCTAATCAAAATAAGGAGCCCAATATGGGTGGACATTTTTAAAGAAGGAAATTCTAAAGGCGTATTTCCAAAAGGTTCCAAAAAGTTAAAAAAAGGTAATAAACATAAAAAGCCAATGTGACTTCACAAAAAGCTTAAAGTTGACCTGAAAACAAAACAGACATGTATAGAAAGTGGAAGTAAGACTAGCTTACAAAGGAAGAGTAGTTGCAGATAGCACAGAATGGGCTGAGGTTGGTGAGGGATAATTTTAAAAAGTCACAGTAGAAGACAGAGGAAACAAAGTTCCAGCTACTCAGTGAGGAGGGGAAAAAGTTAACAGTTGACAAAGGTGCTCCGTGTCTACCTTGACTCAGCTTTCTCCCAAAAGGGAGTATATGGCTTCCCTGACAAAGGTGAAGTACACGATGAAGGGCAGGATTTGATCTTCAGATGAGTCGGCAGAAGGTCAAGGAACACCTAATAAGTCTGAACACGCAATTTCTCAGGGCCCAGTGAACTGCATCCTAATGGCAGAGGAACTCTCAGAATCACTCTCGATTATCTTTGGGTGTCCATGGAAGATGGGAGAAGTGCCAGATGACTGGAGATGGGCTAATGCTGTCCTCACCATCAAGAAGGGAAGAACTTGGGAACTACAGACCAGTCAATCTCACGTCAACCCCTGGGAAATTCTGGAGCAGATTGCACAGTAGTCAACCTGCAAACATCTTGAACACTGTGCAGTGATTACTAAGCCAGCATTGATTTGTTAGGAACAAATCTTGCCAGACTGATCTGGTGGGCTGTGGGAATGCTTTGGACATAATATATCTTGATTTAGCAAAGCTTTTGATGATGTGCCACATGATATCCTGTTCAGCAGACTGCGGGCAGAGGAGGAAAACGAAGATGACCAGGAGAATGGAAACAAATCCCTTGGAGGAGAGATTGAAAGAACTAGGCATATTTAGCCTTGAAGAGAAATGACCAAGGGGAGATGGAGTAGCACTCTGAAAGGCTGTCACACCAAGGAGGGCCAGGTCTTCGTCTTGGTCATCCCAGAGTGCAGGACATGGAATAATGATCTCAAGATACGGGAAAGCAGATTCTGGCTGAACATCGGGAAAATCTTCCTGACTGTTAGAGCATTATAAGTAAGGAAACAATTACCTAGAAAGATTGTAGTCTCTTCCAACTGGAGGCAGTCAAGATGCCTCTGGATCCAGCCAGCTGTTGAGGATGTTTTAACTTGGAGTTCTGCACCAAGACCAAAAGGCCTTACTGGGTCCTTCCAACTTTGCTAGTCTGTGATTCTATGAAATATCAGTTATGAGACAGAAATATCTCCTCTGCTGTCCGGAAGAGAGCTTCAGGGAGGAGCTCTCCCCCTTTATTGTCTTTTGTCACATTGAACAAAATATCAATATCGTTTTGTCTCAGTCTGGTTCTGAATTGAAATTGGAATACCCGGATGCTAGGATCATATAAGTATTCCAGCCAGAACTTTCCCAGAACCTGAGGCTACCATACTTTGGGCAGATCATGAGAAGGCAAGACAAGAATGCCGGGGAAAGTCAAAGGCAGATGAAGAGAAAGACCAAACAGGAGACGGGCAGATTCCAGAAAGGAAGCCACAGCCTCGCATTTACAAGAACTGGGCAGGGCTGCCAAGGATGGGCATTTTGGAGGGTGTCATTCATAGGGCTGCCATAAGGCAGAGAAGCTTTGACGGCACAAAACAACCAATACACTTTTAATAGGGGGCATGGAATATGGAAACATTGCTCTGAAGTACACGGTAATTTTATACCATTAATTTTATAATTGTATTATTCATACAATTTTAAGGTATTATAGATGTTTTTTAACTGTTAGTCTAGATCTAAGCAAACAAAACAGACATTCGGATAACAGGCGGAGAAGATTTTAGAGTCAGCAACATTTACAGCTGTCTTTTAAAATGATATAACTTTTTAACACACACAATTGGTAGTTTAGTGGCCAGACAGCTCTGTTAATGCTGATGCCGTTACCCTGTGCTTTTGAAATGGAGCCAGAAATGCACCTAGGTGCAGTGAGTTGAGATGCTGGGCTGTCCGTCCCAGGGACAACATACAGGGGAAACTTGAGATGGTACCCCTGCGAATCATTGCATTGTGCCACTCCCAGATTAATTTGAAACTCCTTTTATAAAAGATGTGGCATCGGCCCCCACAGCATCAGGAGTTTTGTTTTTTAAACACATCCAATAGTTCAGCCAAGTTGGAAAAAGTTGTTGGGAGTGTTTTAAAAAGTTGAATTGCCCTCAGTGCATCTTCTAATTAGATTAATTTGGAATTATGTAATTTTTAAAATTGGGTGTGGGAAGGGAAATCCTTGCACTGATGCAAAAACAGGAGGGAACTGATCTAAAAAAGAGAAAAGGTGTGACAGGGATGCAAACTGGAAGCTGATGGATCCATTTGTTCCTAACCATAGCAAGCCATACACCATCTGCATCATAAGGACATACGTGGATTCTGGGGGGGGGGGGGGGGCGCTTTGTGAGCCCGGACTGGCCCTCCAGGAGGCTTCTTCCCCTCTGCACACTTTATTTCCATCAAGCAAATTTTGCTTTCTGGCTGTAGAGCATTCATCCAAGATCCCACAAGAAAACCCCTTTTCTGTCCTTTGCATCATTTCTTGCCTGGCCTTGTCAAAAGCCAGCAGCTGGAGAGAGAGAGCCTTAAAGGAAATATCTTTCCTGCTCAGCTTGTTATTCAAATACAAAGTGGATAAGCTGTGTTTGAACTCTGAAACACCTGAACCTGAACTAAGCTTAGCAACCTGCAAAAGAGATTGGGAACGTAGCAGCTTTATTCGTATTTGGCTCAGCTACACATTCCCCCAGTTAAGACATCAAATATGGCTTGACAATGTATAATCTATCACTTAGGCATCTTCTCTTCTAGAGATCTCGTTTTCTCTTCCTCCCATCCTCCACCATTTCCACTTATATTAGGATATATTAAAACACTTTCCAGTAGCTCTCTGCAGTGGCACCCTTCCAATAATTTTTTTAAAAGATGGCACAAGACTACTCTTTCTGAATTTTATTCAAACAGGTGCCAGTTGTTCTAATAACTGTGTAATCACACTGTAACCATCAAAGCTTATATTTCATTGTTGCATGTGTAGGGCTTTCTTAAAAAAAAACCACTTTATATAGATCTTGTCTTCCCTATTATAATAAAACACAGGCCCTCTCTCAAAACCCTCACTTTTGTTATTGATATTGATCGACTGTGCAGAACGATTGATTTATTTTCTTTTCATCTTTTCTCCTCCCTGTCTCCCCCACCACCATTGCAGAAGAGGCAGGTTTTCAGAGGCTTGGAATATCCAGGTGTCGTGCCATGGCAGTCCAGTCTGATGCAGACCTCTTGACCCCCATGTTCTTAGAACCACACAGGGGACGGTGAGGAGTGTCCGGGCCCTGGGTGAGATACTTCAATAGGCCCCTTCCTCACTGAGTGTACCTTCCCACCAGCTTCTATGGCTCCACATAACCTTTCTCCTCACTGCTTACTGATCTGCCAAGCGACGAAGTCTGAGCTCACCACACTTGAAAGAGCATCTACTTCCTGACCAGCTTGCCTGGCCACGAATGTCTCATTCATTGGATGCCATGCTCCTCATGGCCCCACATGGACCTCTGGCCCACATGGACTCCACCAAGAGAACAACCTTCACCCTAATGGTACCACTTCCCTGGAATTCCCGGCCTCCGAAGCCAGGCAGGTGCCAAAGTAGCCTTGCTTTTTGGTGTCTCCTTAAAGCAGTTCTTCTGCAGTCGAAGGAGGCTCTGCCCCGACCTTCAACATTCCTCCAGCTTGTAGAGGGTTGGGACTGGAGGACCAAGATAAACTATTCAGGAAGCATGGAAATGAAGCTGCAGGCAAGTACCATGAGTATTGTCATGATATTCAAATATGGGAATATCCTATTAGCATGATCTTCTACTACATAATAACTATGGTGATGTCGTAACGTATTTTTATTATTCCTGTTCTTCTAAGTGGAACTTGCAAGAACGTGCAAGGAGTCTGGCCAGGCGTGCTCTTTTCCATGGCACTGCGTATCCCCGCGCCACTTTCCCCTTTTGTATTCCGACCGCCAGACAGCATCCCATGGCTGCCAACCATTGCAAAGCCCTCGCTGTCGTGCACGTGCGCGCGCATGGGTGCGCATGTGTGTGGAGGTGTTTGCTCATTTTTCTGCACTTTGTCTGTTCCCATGAAAACATTGGCATGTCCTCAAGCGTGGTGTTCCCCTGCCTGTAGAGGGGTGGCATAATTTGGGCTTCATAAGAAGAATGAGTTTGCGATGAGCACGTGGGATTGCATGATATACCGGGATCCATGCAAAGCGTCTTGCAACTCTTGCCAAGCCAGGCCAGGCCAATGCAAATGGCAAAGCAGGTCTGCTGCGTTCCTTTTAGCTTCGGGGTGAACTCCGTTCCAGGCAAGCTCTCGGGGAGGCTGCTGCAGGGGCATTTGGGTGCAGAGGGTTGCAGGTGGAGGCCGCCAGGCTGAGGTCTGGGGCCGGCGCTCGATTGCCATGTGTGGGCAAGGAGATACCTCCGGGGGCTCGCATGCAGGATGCCGGGCACCCTGCATGCAAGTGTCACTGCTGCTGAGAACGGAGGCTCCATGCTGCTAGTGCGGCGTGTGATCTCTTCTTCCCGGGCCTGCTTCATTCCTCCTGCAATACCCAGGCACACTATTCTAACGGCAGTTCCGTTATGGGGCAGTGGAAATTGAACAGCATATCCGATAAAAGGCTATGGCTGTGTGGGATTATTTATTCATTTGCTTTATAAGCTGCCCTATAACAAAAACTTCTCTGGACGGTTCATGAAATCCCAAAGTTTCTGATTACAGTCCTGAATATTGCGTTTCGTTGGAGGTCCCACTTATTCAAATAGTATTGACAAAGGAAGGCTATTTTAATAAGAGAAAAACTGCATTACAAAGCAAAACAAAACACACCATACTTTATGCAATTCATTTTTGAAACAGGAATTTTATGAATACTCAAGTGGTTTATCATGATCATCGTCATCATTTTCTGGAATTGCTTGTGCTTCGTTCCACAAATGCTTCTCAGGTAGCAAAAACTCCATTACGGACGCCCCAATCTTCTATCACAATGCAAATGTCCAGTATTCCTTCCACAGGCTGCTCTCCACAGCAAGTGCAGACATATAATTTATTAATAAAGTGCTCCTTTTATAAAGGAGAGTTAATCTAGCCTGTACAGGCCCTCCAAAAGAAGAGTTCAGTCAGCCAGAGGCCCTTCTGAGCACGAACACCACTTGTATAAAATATCACACAATATTGTTTTATACTTCCAGTTGCAAAAAGCCGCGCTCTTTTCCCCATTAGACTAACAAATTACAGCAATCGTGGCCAGTAATGTGGAGCACTTGCCCCTTGGGAGGAAGGAAAGCAGAGGGGTGTTAAAGCGCCTGCCACTCGCTGTGCGAAGTTTCTTGATCGCGATTAGCAATGGGAGCCGGAGGTGGCCATGCCGGTTTTTACTGGGTGTGCCTACCTGGGCAAGGATGTCTACAAAAGCATCTTGCAAGGCTTTTTATAACAAGAGCGGTGGACTATTGCATAGGCTGGAAGTTTCCCCATTTTCCAAGGAAAGTGCCTCTACTCTGGCATGTCTCTGGGAAGACATTCCTGTTTATGACGCATCTGTGGCCAAAGCACCACATCAGACACACAGATGAGCGAGAGAGGGAGAGGGAGAGAGAGCAAAGCGCAGCCCTTGATTGATTCTGAAATTAATGGCATTGCAAAAGGGAAAAATGGTTTTGGGAAACCCAGAGGGAGAGTGGAAATGCAAAGGGAATGGAAATCATGTGTGTGTGGGGAATGGGATGGAGTTTCATGGAAAAGGGCATGCACTGTGAAGAGAAGCCCCCTGCAAAGCAGGGTTTGGTTTGGGCCCTACCTGCCACTAACCTGCCTGTTTGCCTCCGAGGGACGTCCTGCGGAAATCGTGGGCGTGTGAATGGCAAACGGCAGGTGCCTCTTTCAGGGATCGGCCTGTTGTGAGCGGGAGGCTGATGCGGCTGGCACACCGCTGGACAAATGCTTGCTGTCGACCTGCTGCATCAGACGCAGCAGCTGCTGAGGTGTGAGCTCGCAGGGCATTTTTGGCCAGCGATATATCATACGTCAATTTCCGCTTTTCACTTTTTAAAGTACATGTTTATCCAAAAAGACAAAATAAGTAATTGAATTAGAAGGGCACTGCTAATGTGAGTGAGTAAATTCTCTGTGCATCATTTGGCTCTTCACCCCATGGGGAAGGCAGGGCTGCCCAGAATCTTCTGTGGTCCAGGGCTGGTGCACTGATGGTGTTTGGTGGGGACAGAGGATGGCGCCATAGGGGGTCGGAGGACCGGGAGCACCTTGGAACCCCCAGTGTTCAGCAGCCCCTGCCACAGAAAAGGAAAGCACTGGGGCAAAGCTTGCCACGGAGGGCGTGGGGAAATCACGCGGCCACACAAACCCTCCTTTGGGCCCATGTTCCCCTGTTTCACCAACAAGGCCCATTCCACAGAGCATCAAGTGGCTTCGGGATGGCAAGAAAGAGGGAGAACACAAGCAGCCATAATGACAATGACGGTGCTGCTGAGGGTGGGTGATGCGCTCAGAGCCTCTAGAACACCAGAACACGTTCTGAAAACATGAAGAGAATCCCAGGCTTCATATCTCCACCTCAAAGCTTCCACAGAAGCAGCTCTATTCTGAAGGTGCCCAGTGCAGAATCTGAGATTACCAGTGTCTCAAGAGGGGTAAGAAGAACTGGATTGCTTAGGAGAACAGCAATGGGCAGCACGTTTTGTCTGGCCCCAGAGTGCGTTACTTTGCATGTAATCATGATGTTTATTATTACATCCCTGGGGAAAATAGTAGGAACTTATTGCAAGACACACAACCCCACCCCTCCCAGCATGCACACAGATGCACACATGGACAGCTTCCTCATTCACCCCCACCCCCAGGTATTCACACACAGGAAAGCTTCTATCTCCTTACCTGAAGGCTCCAGTCCTGTGCATGGTCACATGGGAACACGTCCTACTCAAATCAGTGCTAAATACTTGTGAGTAGATCTATGCAGGATTGCTGTTTCTCCACTCTGTCTCTCTCACACATGCACACACAAGTCCCATGCATCGAGAGAGGCACCTGTCTCATTTCCTTAAAGCATCCAAGTTTAAAGGGCAACATGACAGCAATCAAAACTCATGATGCCATCAAGCTAAGGACGAAACCAGAAGCAACAGCAACATGAATGGAGCTGGGGATGCAGCTCACCCTTCAAGAGAAACGAGAGAGCCTGGCTGCTGCCTGACATGCGCCTCTGAGAGGCTGCCTCTGCTGAGCAAAACTTGCAAGCCCACCAACGCACGGGGTGAACGAAGCTGCCGCTGCCGCACGGGCACATCACTCACCGCCAGAGGAATCCCCCCCTTGGGAAGGGAATGTTCCGCTATGACTGGGTAGCTCAGGCCGGAGCCTGCCGCAGCTCTTAAAAACCAAACAACCCTTTTCCTGCCATGCACAAATAAGCTTTCCCCGACGGGAGGAGAATGTACACATTTAAAAAATGCTACAAGTGATGCGCAGATATAGGAAAGACAAAACCCAGAAAAGGCTTGAGTCACAATGAGGTTCGGGATGGAATGCGGAGCACTTGCTGGATTTGAATTTTCCTTGCTTGCACAATCTTAGCTGTTTCAATTGCGGTGCTGCAGCCCTGACCAGGAGCACTGGGGGGGGGGGGTGCGGTTGGCACGCTCCTGCCAGGGCTCTGGCCATTTCCCCTCCTTTCTGGTTCCATGTGCCCCCAGCCACCAGTCAGCCGGCGTTCTGGGCTGGAGTTCTGCGGGGCTCTTGAGTCCCTGCCCTGACGATGTTTGCACTGCTACGACCTTGAGGTCCTCACACTTTCTGATCCCTCCCCAGGTGATGGTCCTTCAACCACTTGGAGAATGAGTTTGCCAAGCAGAACCTCTCACTTCACATGCAGCACTGACTGGGTGGGCCGGCAGGGTAATTAACTCCTTCCTTACTTCCACATTTGCTGGATCCAATCGTTTGCATGTCTGGGAATAAGGTGGCCACATGTCTGGCTTTGGAGGCTATCAGAAGGCAGTGCTTGCACTTGGAGCCGTGCTTCCATTGTCCGGTGCAAGTCCAATCTAAAAATAAAGAGCCATAATAAAAAGGGGCAATAGGCAACATACAATCGCCCATCCATGGCATGTCCCTGGACAGGAGGCTCGAGCAGGCATCCAGATCCCTGAGGCACTATCTTCCCTCCTATGAGAGTAGTACTGTACTACTGTTTAACTTTCAGTAATTATTTCTGAATTTAGAACATGCAGTTTTTAAAAAGCCAACTTGTTTCCTCTTTCTTAGTAAAACAATTCCTTTTTACTGGCCATGTGTTCAGTTGGAACACTGGACTTCAAAGCTCAGTTCAAATCATCCCTCTCTTCTCCTGAGGACTAGTTGCTTTGTTTGCTTGAACAGGAAAAGATTGAATTTTGAATAGGAAAAGCATACATTTTGAAAAGCTACACTTTCCCTCCACTGACTAAAATGTATACAGCTTTAAGAACAGATATTAAAAAATGTACAATTTTTAAGTGTGAATGCAAATTCAGGAATGTGCAAGCATTGCTCCAAAAATGCACTGATATTTGCTTTGGTGGTTGCAAATGGAGAGCATTTTGATGGGTTGTGAACAGAAACAAAATTTCTATACCTCCCTAAGTGGTCTCAGTCCCAGTAGGATGTGCCGTTCCTGCAAAATTGCTCAAAAGGTGCATTTGGAGTCAGACCATGCCACCCAAAGTAGCATCTGAACATAAATTGGTCTTCAATATTATTTAATTTCTTCTCAAACTTTACCTTCTCCTCCCTTTTCTTCCTACCAAATTGCTTTCTCGACTTAGAAAGGGTGCCAGGACCATCTAATTATTCCACATTACATACAGAGGTATGTGTTCTTTCAAGATATTTGAAGAATTTTTTTTTTAAATGAGGTGTCTGAACACTATGGTGAAATGGCCGAGAGTTGAAACATTTTAATGGAATGGGAATTTGAATGTCTGCACTTGAAAGCTTGGTTTATTTTGACTAGATTGCTTTTCTCCACGGTCATCCCTGACCTCCTGCATTACTCTCAGTGGATTATTTTTTTTTCAGCAAGGGAGATTTTTAAGCATGGACCAGAGTAGATAAGTGATATGGTCAAAATCACTACTAGCAAACCCTGGAATTACTGACCACTTTAATAGCTCCTGCTGACCTCCAAATGAAACTTCACCTTTGGTTATTAACATGTCTTTCCACTTTTATGATTTTTTTGGAACATAATTTGTCACAGTTTTTATCTGCTCAGAGCAAACGTTAGGCTTTTAAAAACGGAGTTATCTTTTTTACAACTGCTAACAATTACACATCACAGAACAGACTGGTCGGAAAAACCAATTATGAAAAGGCCCGCATGGAAAGCGTATTCAGTGTTGGGAAGTTTTGAATTATAGATTTTTGAAGTATAGACATGTAGCAGCGCTGTGCCCAGGAAACAGGAAGGAGAAGCTCTGTTTAGAAGTAGCTTGTAAGATCCCCAAGATAAGATAAGGGATTAATTGCCCTTGTTTTTTGTATCCGAGATCACCAGGGTGGCTCTTCAGGTGCTGCGCGACCTGCAGCTTGTATCTCTCACCATAAAGCGATGCCTCTTAATTCACAGCCATGTCATCTTTGGCTGTGGCACCACGGCCCTGTGTCAAACAGGGAGAGCCAGGCAATGGGAAGGACGTGAGCAGCCTCCCTGTCAGAGCTTCGTGGGCTCTACCGGCGTCATGTGTCAGCATCGTTTAGTGTTGGTGCACCATGAAGAGCATAATCCTACCTGTGTTTAGACAAAAAAATCCTGCTGGAAATGCTGGCTGGGAATTGCTGAAAGTTGTAGGACTTCCTTTTGCCTAAATGTGCAACAGAGCAACTGGGTCCACGCCGGGCCCGGGCGGCAGGGGTGTCTGCATGGAAGCCGCACCGTCCGCCTTTATTCAGACAAGCGTGCCTCTCTGATCCATGAATGCCCACCTTATTCCAAGGGGTTATGTGCTTCTGGCACCAGTATTCTTCAAATGGAACATTAAGTGAATGGCTTGCACATTTCTGAACATTAAACATCCCATGATAGTCATGAAGAAGACTGATAGGTTTTATTAACCTCCGTGTCCTGGACACATTGCACAGACAAAGCCATAATTAACCTCGTGAAGAATCTGCACAGCCCCCACTGCAAACCGTGCTCTAAAAGTCATTGCCCTCGGAAATGTCTTTCATAGTAAGACAGCTTTGCTCATCTTATACACATGTGCACACACGCACACACATGTGCACACAAGCACAATGGTGTGCCTGTCTATGCTAGGGGAGAGATGTAAGAAAGGAATGTGTTTGGTTTGCATTTCCCAAACTTACATGGAAACCTATCCACAATTTGATATTCAAACTTCAAATTTTGCAATACAGTTCTCCAAGGGAAAAAGGTATATACAAATGAAATTTGGATGGGAATAAATTTGGGAAAATAGCATGCTAAACACTTGTTTCCAAAAATTTATATTTGGGGAAAATACATATTTTAATTTTTGTGCTGACTTTTAAAAAGCCATCTACATATGTGGAAACAAGAGGGAAAGAATTTGCATTGGATAAAATCTAAACCTTAGAGACAGCAAAACAGACAGATGTGTTCATCCCTAGTTTGTAGATGCCCAGATAAGGGCTTATGCACAAAATAAAGAGAGGCTGTAGAGAATAATGTAAATCCAAGTTTAGGCTAAAGCACACAAATGTACACACACATGCACGCATTCTATCAGCTGGGATTTAGCCTTAATTATTCTTCACACTGCGACTGTGGTACACTCTATTAACAACAGTTCAGCTTGTGTTAAGAACTCCCACTAGTAAACTTCAAAGCATGCCATGCCCCTCCCTCCCTAAGCTTGATGTGTCAAAAGCATTTGTTTTAATCAGGCTTACAGCTTCATTGTAATGACTGAACATGGAGCAACTGGGTGTTGTCGCTTGTCTACAGAAGCATAACCCTAATTTAAACAGAGCCTCCATCTATCCTGGTGAGAAAAAACACTGGAGCGATAATTGTTTGCTTTGGTAAATCATCTCAATGTCATTCTCACATTAGCTGATGCCGTTTTTAATCTGCACCTGTTGCCCCTTCCTCCAGTTTTCTCTCCATTCACAATTATTTGCAGATCAATATAGGACTAGCTGAGTGACTAATTTATTACCAGAACACTTGTTCACTCTTTGTTGGAATAACATGAAGCATCGCGGTACAGAGAAATGCCTCCACACCGGCCCCATCCAGATGGAAAAGTTTCCTGTTCCACGGCCGAGTGCTGGTGAACCTGGATCATGTGCTACCCCTGTGCATCTTTTGAACACCAGAAGAGACGACAAAAGGCATTGCTCTTCACTTCACACCAGCCACTGTGGTTCTGGCCACCAGCAGCCCTCGCTATCCCCAGCTGACTGGTGTGAAGGGGCTTCCCACGGAGCATGGCTGATTTCGAGCTATTGCCACTTGCAGCCATCTTTTCCCTGTGGGCAAGCGCTCCCTATAAAATATGTGGCTCATTTGAGGAACAAAAGCCTGCTTGTACGAGGCCAGAGTCGAGGTCATCTCATGTTGGCTTAAGTTCCAGGATATGAGAAGCAAAGGTTGATCTGCCAGAGATCAGTAATCATCTTCCACAGTGCCATAAACTGTTCTTGCTTCCAACTTACCCTTGATGCACTCACACTTTTCAGATATTAAATCTGGATTGGTACTGATGCAATAAAGGTAAAGGTAAAGGTTTTCCCTTGACGTTACGTCCAGTCATGCCTGACTCTAGGGGGCGCTGCTCATCTCCGTTTCCTGGCCAAGGGAGCCAGCGCTTGTCCGCAGGCAGTCTCCATGGTCATGTGGCTGGCATGGCTAAACACCGAAGTGCACGGAGTGCTGTTACCTGCCCACCGAAGTGGTGCCTTTTTATCTACTTGCATTTGCATCCTTTCGAACTGCAAGGCTGGCAGGAGCTGGGACGGAGCAACGGGAACTCACTCCGTTGTGCAGATTCGAACCGGCGACCTTTCGATCAACCAGCCCAGCAGCACAGCGGTTTAAACCACTGCGCCACCTGCAGTCCCACTGATGCAATAGTCCTACAGTATTTACAATTTTTTAGAATGATTTTGAAAATACGTACATAGAATCATCAAAATTATCTTTGTTGATGGTTTCTTGGTACCACTATCTGAACACTGATAGGAGAACTGTATGAACTTGACATAAGCATTTCTTCAGAAGAGGTCTCAGCACTGCCTCTTTTAGGAGGCATGAGAACACTCCCTCTTTCAAGGTGGCCTGAATCCCCTCTCTGGCCCCGCTGATTTTCCCTCCCTTCCTCTCTTTTATCAGTTAGGACTGGCAAGCATCCTGCCCAGAGATGGTTGCACAAACCTGGCCAAGCAGCTTGTCAGCATCCTCAAGCTGAACGTGACACCTAGTGAAACTCACCCAATAAAATGGGACTAGGCTGTACTCTGGGAATCTCAACAGATTCCACTGCTTCAACTCTGGAGCCTGAGTCCTGGTGGATTTCATAGATGGTTTTCCTGGAAGCACCCCACAAATAAATTACAGTGGGCCTCAGAGGGTTCTGAGTTGTCCTTGGGGCCAGCATGTAAGGATCCTGGGTACTCTGCTCTTTGTTTATCACCTTTGTTATCGGTGGCAATGGAGGGAAAGCTTAGGATGGGCATGATCTTCAATGCATGAGGCAAATGTTTGCTAGAGAATGTGAACTATGACCCAGTGTGGTACAGAACGGATGGCACTCTGAGGTTTCTGCTGCAGTGTGGAGGCCCATTTTGGGGCATTCCCATTTGTTGAATATCATTTTGAGCTCTCATTTCTTTGGGGATGTTCCAGATCTGCTAGGTGTGTCAGCCAGGATGCGGGATGAAGAGCAACTGGCCGTGCATGCACCCATCCCAAAATTTCAAAGTGAGGTTGAGAAGCAACATTCCCCGGTTATTCCTTTAAAAGCCAATGGGTGTTGTCTGTTGCCATTTGAACAAGGCGCCCCACAACAGTGGTTTGAATAGTTGGAGGGCTTCTGCCACACAGAGGATTTCAAGGTGGTTCATGTGGAGAGCATGTTCCCATAGTGACCAGAGTCCTCTGATGATGAGAGAATGGCAGGGTGCTCTCCAGCCCCAAAGAGAAGCATCCGTCATGTCTTTAAGTATCAGTTTCAGAGTGAGGAATGGTGACCCTTGTTGGAGGTGGGGTAGGGGAGTCCTCCACTGATGGTAGATGGAAAAGTAAAGCAAATATGTTGGTGTCCTCTTTGGGGGTGAAAGGGCTGAATGAACCAGGCAACTGAAGTCTCATGTGGAGAGAGTTGGATAGAGTCACCGACATAGTGGAAGCATCAGTCCTGGGAGGTGTTGCATTCAGTGGCCTTGTATGACAAAGCCCAGGAAAGCTAGTTGCTAGGCAGTCAATGCCTGGAGGAATGTTGTCCATGGGACTACAGGGAGTCAGACATGACTTTGACTGAACAACAAGGCAGTCAATGGTGTTCGCTCAATCTCTGGTGCAGTGTTCTTTGCCTTTGGTGGAGACCACAAGTGCTGAATTGCAGGTTGTGAGATGGAAAGAGGCGAGATTCTCTGTGCTGATTTGAAGGTCTAGAGAATTTAGAAGAGGACAGGGCAGTGAAAATGTCTCCTGCAAGTTGGTGGTGAGACACAGTGACGCAGACCCAAGCTGCAGTGTAGGGGACATCTGTGATGCCTCTCAATCTCACCCATGCTGCAATGGCTGCCATGCACTTTGTAAAGACTCTTGCCTTAGTAGTGAGGCTGAATGGGATCATCCAGGGTTGTTGCCCAGCACAAACCTGACCAATGCCCAAAAGCTGGGAATAGGGACTGGGCTTATTTCTCCTGAAATACAACATTCCAAGGAGAATCTGAACCTGAAGTGGAAGAAGAGGCAGGGTCTGAAGGCGTAGCTGAATTGCCAAAGTCAAGTTGTAAGGCAAGACAAGCAGCTACTAAGAATCATACTGTCTCTGGTTTGGGGGAAGAGATGGTGGAGGAGGAGTGACCAGAGGGGAGGACTGTCACTTAATCAGCCCAGGAGCTCAATGCTAGCTTAAATAGCAGACCAATGAAGCAATGCCTGGTGTTCTCAGTGTCTGGCCCACAAGCACCTTGTACCTTTCTGGGGATGGAACCAACTCTGTTTGAAGGAGAAGGGAGGAGGAGAATTGAGTCTGGAATCAACTCTCTGAAATGGGTAGAACTAACTATAGAACTAGAGGCACCATTAACTTGATGAATGCTTCTTGCTGACAACTTTCATATTCCTCACTTTGTATCACAAAACCTCTCCTGGCTGGCTAACTTAACTTAATAAAAGACAGTTGTTAGAAGTCTCTTGCCTTTATCTGCCCGAGAAGGAAAAGAAGGGGTACTGGCAGGGGAAGAAAGAGTCCATTTCATGAGTCCATTTCAAGAGTGAGGTGTATAGATATACAAAAATATATGCCTTGTTGCTCTAATATTTGTGATCCAGTCTCCACAGTGAAGGAGACTGAAGGATAGCACTGTTGTGCAGTAATGAGATTGTTGTCATTCTGAATTTTGGGGGATGAATATAATGGTTGATGTCATGAAGGCCTAGTATAAGAAAGCCTCCATCCTTCAGAGGGAAATGAAGTTATTTGAGAAGAATCCAAATATCCTTTGAGATAGGATATTTCGATTGTGCCCTTGGTTAGAAAGATAGATATTTCTTCCCAGAAGAGAGTTGTGGATGGTGGCATGAAGGATCCCTGAAGGAGGGATTTGTCAAACTCAATACTCATGGGTGATGGTGGGGAGTACCCATCCATCAGAAGTGATGTGATACCATATATGGAGAAAGGGTGTTTGTCTGTTGAATTGCAGGGTCTCTGTGGTAGCAAAGGTGCCACTTCTTTTGGTCTATGGTTTCCATGCAAGATGACTGGAAAGGACAGAGTGAAGCGAGGAGAAGATCTTTTCTCTAGGATGAGTCATGGGCTCAATCTAGTGGCCACTGGCAGTTGCAAGCTGGTCTGGACCCAACTGCTGGGGTCATTGTGGGAAGGGAGATGACTCCTATTCTGTACGCTGAAAATCTCATTTTTTGGATGCTTCTGAGTGTCATCTGTGGAAGCCCTGAATGAGCTGTTCTGTCAAAAGTGAAGTCCTCTATTCTGAATTTCAATTCTTGCAATTCATATCTTTGAAATGAAATGGCCACCTCCATCGAGTTAGATCCACATCCACCATACAATGTGCAGTATGGATTCGCAGACCTGCCAGCTGTGTGCCTCTGTTTGAAAATTTATGGCAAGGCTTTGATGTTGTCAGATTGATGGTCAAAGAGGGAGGCAGCTCTCTCACTGAGCAATTGTTGGCACGTCAACATGCAGGCTTGATAACTGGCAGTCTGTAAGGATAGGGCAGAGTTTTTGGAGTAGATGTTTTGACCAGTGGCATCTCCCCTCTGTGTCAATGAGGGAGAAACGGACTTGTGAATCAGTTTGGATAGCGAAGCCTCTGCAATAAGTGAATTTGATACTGGGTGTTTGACTAGAAAGAAGTAATCCTCTTGATCTTGATCTTCCAAAAAGTTGGTGGTATAGAGCAGGGTTTTCTCCATTACTGTCACTGAAGCAGTTGGCGTGAGCTCAGGTGGACTCCAGGGGATGGTGGAGGACAGGAAGGCCTGGAGGAACGTTGTCCGTGGGGTCGCGATGGGTCGGACGCAACTTCGCGACTAACAGCAACAAAACAACATTTGTGTGAATTAGGATTGGGACTGAAACTATGGTGGGGCCATATGGTGGGGCCATATTAGCTTGGACCCTGGGTTAGACTTGGGAGCCAGTAGCATATCTGCCTCTAGACTATGGGATCTCTCCATCCTTAGAATCCTCATTACATGCAAGGTCTCATATTGACTGAGCGGGGGGAAGGGTCTTGGTTTCCAACAGTGGCTTCCAGAGAGAATGTTGGTGGCGGAACAAAGGAGGGAGAACCAGAGCCACAGTCTGCTTTGATGATGGGTTATTTATCAGGGGCTGCTTTTCAGAGAGCCTTTGCAAGTTGAATGACTGGTGGAAACTGCATAAAAGAGGCTGAATCTCTGAGATTGTTGTTGTTACATGTATAGGTCACCTGTCTTTCTCTTGCAAGGGACCCAAGATGGCTTACCAGGTCCCCTTAATATATTAGGGGCAACATTAAAGAAAAAGTTGCTTGAGAGTGGTTAAAGGTAGAGAGGCAAGCTAGTCAGATTGGCTGGGCTGGGCTGTGTGGAAGGAGCAGTCCTGGGTAGTTTGGAAAGCATGTGTGGCAGAGGAGGTCAGAAGAAGAGGACTGTAACTTAAAAGTCCTCCGGTTCAAAGTTAAGTCAAGTGAATGGACCAATTAAGTAACATCCAGTGTTCCCACCATCTGACCCTCAAACAAGAACCTCCCTGAGGGTGGAACCAACTCCATCTGGTGCGGAAGGGAAGAGGCAAATTCTGACTGGAATCACTTCCCGGTACGCACAACAACTAGCTTCACAATTATAAAGGGACTTAAGTTGATGGATTTATCTTGTTCATAGCCTTTAGCACAATAAAAATTGTAGTCAGGAACTTCTCACTGTTATCTGCTGGAAAGGGAAAAGGTGAGAGGGTAGGTGAGGAAGTCACTGGCCCGTAACTCCACCCCAGCTCTGATCATGAACTCTTAGATTCTGTCATGCCATGTCTCTGTACAGGAAGGCAGTCTTTAAAAAAAACAGAAGGAGAATTCTAGGACTGGATGAGTTTCTGTAAAAATCTATTTTCTGTATTATTTGATTTATATTCCGCCCCAGTCCTGTGCTCTTAACCACTACACCACACTGGCTCTTTACTATTAAGCATTTATATAGTGTGTTCAAGTGTCAGTGTAACACATACAAGATCACATCAGCAAACTTTACAACAACTGTGTAAGGCTAGCCAGCATTATAGCTGAAATGAATGTAGATGTCATAAAACATGTTCCTCCCAGTTTTCTTCTGCATATCTCAATAGCAATACATCCTTGACAGCCAAATATTCTTACAGAATATTATACATGTCTGTTCAGAAGTAAGTCCCCCTGTGTTCCAGAAGCCCTACTCTGGAACAAATAACATGCTTAGAATTGGCATATGGACCTCACTGTCAAATAGATACTTATTTAGACACCTGGTGGGATGGATATATAATCAGAAATGAGCAAGAAGAGAAACAATTCCTGCTGCTCCAGCCCGAGCATGCTGCTTCTGCCAGAGGGTGCACGGGTGGGCCAGGGGCAAACATACCCCAACTTCAAGCCCAGGCACTGCACACAAGGAGAGGCAATTTTGCAGCTGGAAAGCGTCTTCTCACTGCACATGCACCCTTTCTGGCAGTGGCTGCTTGCATGTGGCAGAGTTGTCCCAGGGCTCCCACCATTCAGAAGGACAGGGGGGTTTTATGACTGATTCTCGATACGATTTATGGCACTGATCTATGATCAGCAATTTTTCAGAGAGTGGAGGGAAGAAAAAAGAAAAGGACAAAGAAAAGGGAAAATACCTCACGTTCATTGGTCTGTGCCAAAAATAAAGAGCAAAACTGAGCACAGCACAATTAAATCCATTAGAAAGACAAGTCAGAGGAGATGTATGTGGGTGTTTGAGTGTGCAAACACATCTGATGAAGTGGGCTCCAGTGCATGAAAGCTTATGCCATGATAAATCAGTTAGTATTTAAGATGTGACAAGTCTCCTTTTTATTTCTCCCATTAAGTGATAAACACAGGCCCCATGGACCATTGTGAAATATTCTGCACAGGACCTATGCCATCAAGCATTTGGAAAAGGCATAACTATCCTCCGATGAAGGGCACATTCCAACTCCAAACACATCAGCTTGTGTCAATAACTGCTGCGGCTTGCACCCATGATTTATTTCCTCTGGCTCTTGAAAATAAGCCCCTACCCTGGCGAGTCATCCTTCTGCTCATCAGATTTGGGAAGCTGCAGAAAACGGACACAGGTGAGAATTGGTAGAGCTTAAGGTAAGTGTGGTGCCTGTTTCCTACCCAGGATGACTTCTTTTGGGGTAAAGATCCAGCAGATATGGCATCTGAAGACCCTATGGGAAGGAGGGACCCTTCTGAAAATAGCAATAGTCCAGGCACCCTCAGGATCCTGGGAGAGGTCTTACTAGGTTTGTCTGCAGAAGAGGATCGGGAAAGACGAGGACCAGAGGAGAGCATGGGAGGGCTTCTCAGTACACGTGGCCCAACTCCTATCCTCAAAAGATAAATGAAACTACCTCAGGACCAGGATCCATGGGAGTAAGGAGGTCCTCAGGAATCAGAAGGTCTTGAAGGATGGAATAACAAGCAGCAGTTGGACTTGGGTGGGGTCTAGGAGACCAAACTATTTCAGCACTTCGTTAAGGCTTGCTGCTTGCTGGACCAGCATAGGATTTTAACATAGCCCTTTGATACCCCAACTTGCTTCCCACACTGGATGGATTTCTGTACAAGAGACAGCTGGAACCTTGCTAGACCTCGCTTCTGAACTCAGAGCTACCCTTGCACTGCTGTACTGCGAGACCCTACTTTCCTGGACTGCCCTGATACCTGCCTGGTACAATTACTCCCCTGGCCTTGGTCAGCCTGTAGCTGGGGATGGCTGGTCACAGACCCAGATGGAATTTGGCTGACGCAGGGCTGTGGCCCACCAGGGGTTGATGGAATCCCACTCCCACCTCCCTGCTCTTAGGGATAATGGGTGCAGCAGTCATGGCTTAGAGGAAGGCAGCAGATGGTTGCTCTCCATTTTGAAGACGTTGCCATTCAGATGAGGAATGACCTTTATCTGAAGGTGTCCTGTTTTTGAAGGGCTCTCCATGCTAAATTCAGTTTTAAGGTTGAGGAACATAACTGCTGATGCTCTCCATGAGCACCGAGCACCTGCACAGCAGGGCAACAGAAGGGGACTTGGTCAGTCATCTCCGTAAATGAACGTACGTGGTCTCAAGCTTCCCTTTTCACTCAAGAAACAAAAGTAGAAACACAAATAAAGAGACCTAAATCAGACCCAGAAAAGGTCTGGGTTCACATCGGGCATAATTACTGCTACCCCCTGAAGAAGGGAGCGTTATGTGAAGGGATGACAATCTCTCATCTGGCTAGGATAGCTGGTGTCACACTGCCACATTGATTACTGCTAGCAAGACATCTAACACTGTCTCCCTCTTGTCTACTGTCTGCCGTCTTTCTTCCGACAAACATTTCCCTTCCTGTCTTGGATGCTCCACTTATGATGAAGGCTGAGATCCCCCTTCTCCTCCCTCCCCCATTTCCTTCCTGAAAAGAAAATCACAATTCAGGTCCAGGTCCTCATCAAGCCACGTCAATTAAATAGGATCCTGCTAGCAGACACCAGCGGCCGGAAAAGTTTAAGCAAATAGGCTCCTTTCCATTTCTTCCTCTGTGCAAGCAGCTGAGGGGGCAATAGGCCCCTTTCGGCACCATCTCTCTGCCGAGGCACCTGGACCTGGGCCGAGAATACAGGCTCCCATGACTGAGCCCCACTCCAGTCTGAAATAAAGTCTGGTATCCCTGGAGGAAATGGCCTTCCCCCCGACATACCTGTCTCCCACTCTTACAAATGGAGGAACATTCAGCTCCTACCTGTAGTCTGAAGTAGTCCAGCATAGCCTTCCCCAGCCTGGTGGCCTCCAGAATTCTGGCCTTCCCAGAATCCCCATCCAGCAGGGCCATTGACAGGGAATTCTGGGTGCTGCAGTCCAAATGTGTCTGGAAGGCACAAGGTTGGGGAAGGCTGGCCAGCGCAAGCACAGCTTCACTGCCTGACTGAGATGAGCTCCAGGCAGGTCAGGGAATAGATGGGTAAGCCAGTCCCCTGGATGCCGAAGTCGACGCCTTCCCCATTTCCTCCAGCTATTGCTTGGGGCTTAGTGCACATTGACAGATGAGAAAGAAATGAAGACTCACAACATCTGCAAGGTGTGTGGAAACAGCAGCAGACTCTGAGGCAACTGGAAACCGTGCTCAGGCACACTTCTCGATTGTTTGGGAGCCTTTGTGCGTATTATAGCTTTGCTCACTCTGTGGACCTCCCCTCCCTGTGTATTTCAGATGAAATCAGCACAGTCCCAATATGTTAGCCACGGCTATGTCAGGAACAGAGTATCTTGACTTCAGCAATACCAGAATGGTCACACTGTGGTTTACCCATTTATGTGTACAGAACACTGGTTCTGATCCCATGCCATGTGACACTCTGAGTCTAAGCACACCATCCTATGCACCGTTCCCATGGAGTTACTCCTACTGAACCCAATGAGACATGCAAAGGACTGAGCTTCACATCAGCTGACTTTCAAGTGTATTCATTTCAATGTTAATAAGCCATTGTTTTAAGCCATTACTGATGCACTTCAATGGGATCTGATTTTGTCCAACTTATGATGCAATCCTGTGCATATCTATTTCAATAGAGATTACTCCCAGAGAAACAGGCATTGACTTGCAGCTTGGATCAAACTCCTTTGTGTATTTCCATTTATCCAATCACTAGGTTCACCGATCCATGGAAGATTTTTGCTGCATGTGTTCTTTTCCAATTAGCTTAAAATAATTGTTTATACAGTATCTGACTGTTGGTGACATCCCATCTATCTAATGGAGAAAAAAATTAATTGTGTTCTTCACAATGAGATGTTGAAGAACTGTGTAAAATGCATTTTCAAAGTCATTAGCAGAAACACTTGATAATAGTTTATGAACTAGTAATGGGAGATAATTGATTGACCTGATGTGTGAACTGTATCATGGATACAGATAAGCTACTGTTAGGACAAAATATGGAGAAACAGAAGGGTTTCCCATAGGCAGAGGTGTCAGACAAGGCTGTATTTTAACTTTCTATCTGTTCAATCTCTGTGCAGAACCTATTGTAAGGAATGCTGGGATAGGATCAGAGGAAGGAGTGAAAATTGGCGGAAGAAACATCAATAATTTAAGATATGCAGATGTTGTTGTTGTTGTTGTTTGTCGCAAAGTCATGTCCGACCCATCGCAACCCCATGGACAACATTCCTCCAGGCCTTCCTGTCCTCCACCATACCTCGGAGTCCACTTAAGCGCACACCAACTGCTTCAGTGACTCCATCCAGCCATCTCATCCTCTGCCATCCTCTTCTTTTGCCATCTATGGCTCCCAGCATCCGGGTCTTCTTCAGGGAGTCCTTCCTTCTCATTAGGTGGCCAAAGTATTTGAGTTTCATCTTCAGTATCTGGCCTTCTAAAGAGCAGTCAGGGTTGATCTCCTCTAGGACTGACCGGTTTGATCGCCTTGCAGTCCAAGGGACTCGCAGGAGTCTCCTCCAGCGCCACAATTCAAAGGCCTCAATCCTTTTGTGCTCAGCCTTCCTTATGGTCCAGCTTTCACAGCCATGCATTGCAACTGGGAAAACCATAGCCTTGACTATACACACTTTTGTTGGCAGGGTGATGTCTCTGCTTTTTAGTATGCTGTCTAGATTTGCCATAGCTTTCCTCCCCAGGAGCAAGTGTCTTTTAATTTCTTGGCTGCAGTCCCCGTCTGCGGTGATCTTGGAGCCCAGGAAAATAAAATCTGTCACTACCTCCATTTCTTCCCCATCTATTTGCCAGGAAGTGAGAAGACCGGATGCCATGATCTTAGTTTTCTTAATGTTCAGTTTAAAGCCAACTTTTGTACTCTCCTCCTTCACCCGCATCAAGAGGCTCTTTAGTTCCTCTTCACTTTCTGCCATGAGAATGGTATCATCTGCATATGTGAGGTTGTTGATATTTCTCCCAGCAATCTTAATTCCAACTGGTGATTCATCCAGCTCCGCCTTTCTCATGATGTGCTATGCATATAAGTCAAATAGGCAGGGCGACAGTATACAGACTTGCCAAACTCCTTTCTCAAGTTTGAACCAATCAGTGATTTCGTGTCCAGTTCTCACTGTTGCTTCCTGACCTGCATATAGGTTTCTCAAGAGACAAATAAGATGGTCAGGTACTCCCATCTCTTTAAGAACTTGCCACAATTTGTTGTGATCCACACAATCAAAGGCTTTAGCATAGTCAATGAAGCAGAAGTAGATGTTTTTCTGGAACTCCCTAGCTTTCTCCATGATCCAGCGTATGTTGGCAATGTGATCTCTAGTTCCTCTGCCTCTTCGAAATCCTGCCTGTACTTCTGATAGTTCTCTGTCCACATACTGCTGGAGCCTAGCTTGGAGGATTTTGAGCATCACTTTGCTAGCGTGTGAAATGAGTGCAATGGTGCGGTAGTTTGAACATTCTTTGGCATTGCCCTTTTTTGGGATCGGAATGTAAACTGACCTTTTCCAATCCTGTGGCCACTGTTGAGTTTTCCAAATTTGCTGGCATATTGAGTGTAGCACTTTTACTGCATCGTCTTTTAAGATTTTGAATAGCTCAGCAAGAATACAGCTCAGCTTTGTTGTTGCTCAGATTTCCTAAGGCCCATTTGACTTCACATTCCAGGATGTCCGGCTCAAGGTCAGTGACCACCCCATCATGGTTATCAGGGACATTAAGCAATTTCTTGTATAGTTCTTCTGTGTAATCTTGCCACCTCTTCTTAATCTCTTCTGCCTCTGTTAGGTCCCTTCCATTTTGGTCCTTTATCATGCCCATCTTTGCATGAAATGTTCCCTTCATATCTTCAATTTTCTTGAAGAGATCTCTGGTCCTCCTTATTCTATTGTTTTCTTCTATTTCTTTGCACTGTTCATTTAGGAAGGCATTCTTATCTCTTCTAGCTATTCTCTGGAATTCTGCATTTAATTGTTTGTATCTTTCTCTTCCCTTCTTTACTCAGCTATTTGTAAAGCTTCCTCAGACAGCCATTTTGCTTTCTTGCATTTCTTTTTCTTTGGGATGGCTTTAGTTGCTACCTCTTGTACAATGTTGCGAACCTCCGTCCATAGTTCTTCAGGCACTCTAGCAGATCTAATTTTTTAAATCTATTTGTCACCTCTACTGTATATTCATCAGGGATATGAATTAGGTCATACCTGAGTGGTCTAGTGCTTTTCCCTACTTTCTTCAATTTAAGCCTAAATTTTGCAACCAGAAGCTCATGATCGGAGCCACAGTCAGCTCCTGGTCTAGTTTTTACTGACTGTACAGAACTTCTCCATCTTTGGCTGCAGAGCACATAGTCAATCTGATTTCTGTGTTGACCGTCTGGTGACGTTCATGTGTAGAGTCGTCTCTTGGGTTGTTGGAAAAGAGTGTTTGCTATGACCATCGTATTCTCTTAACAAAATTCCACCAGCTTGTGCCCTGCTTCATTTTGTACTCCAAGCCAAACTTGCTTGTTATTCCGGTTATCTTTTGGCTTCCTACTTTAGCATTCCAATCCCCCATGATGATAAGGACATCATTTTTTGGTGTTAATTCTAGAAGGTGTTGTAGACCTTCATAGAACTGGTCAACTTCAGCCTCTTCAGCACCAGTGGTTGGGGCATAGACTTGGGACTATTGAGATGTTGAATGGTTTTCCTTGGATTCGAACTGAGATCATTCTGTCATTTTGGAGGTTGTATCCCAGTACTGCTTTTCCTACTCTTTTATTGACTATGAAAGCTACTCCATTTCTTCTGAGGGATTCTTGCCAACAATAGTATACCTGATGGTCATCTGAATTAAATTCACCTATTCCTGTCCATTTTAGTTCACTGATTCCTAAGATGTCGATGTTCAGTCTTGTCATCTCTTGTTTGACCACATCCAGCTTGCCTTGGATTCATGGATCTGACATTCCAGGTTCCTATGGAGTAAAGATCTTTGCAGCATCAGACTTTCCTTTCACCTCCAGATACATCGGCAACTGAGTGTCCTTTCGGCTTTGACCCAGTCGCTTCATTCTTTCTGGCGCTACTAGTACTAGCCCTCCATTCTTCCCCAGTAGCATATTGGACAACTTCTGACCTGAGGGGCTCATCTTCCGGTGTCATATCTTTTTGCCTTTTGGTACTGTCCGTGGGGTTTTCATGGCAAAGATACTGGAGAGGGTTGCCATTTCCTTCTCCAGTGGATCACGTTTTGTCAGAGCTCTCTGCTATGACCTGTCCGTCTTGGGTGGCCCTGCACAGCAGAGCTCATAGCTTCATTGAGCTACACAAGCCCCTTCGCCACGACCAGGCAGTGATCCATGAAGAGGAAGATATGCAGAGGATACCATACAAATAGCAGAAACCAGCAATAACTTGAAATGACTCCTGATGACAGTGAAAGAAGAAATACAAAGTATTGCAGTTGAATATTAAGAAAACAAAAATCATGCTCACAGAATTACATAATTTATTGTGAACAATGACAAAATTGGAATTGTGAAAGAATTTGGTTCAAATGGAGAGTGTGGTCAAAAAATTAGAAGACTGAGACTTGGAAGAGAAGCAGGAAAAGAACTAGAAAAGATAATAAGGTGTAAAGATGTTTCATTGGAGACCAACACCAAGATCATCCACACTGTTGTATTCTCAGTCACTGTGTATAAGTGTGTGAAATTGGACTGTGAAGGAAGCTGGCACAAAGAACATAGATGTGTTCAAAATATGGTGCTTGAGGAGAGCTTTGTGAATGCTCTGGACTGGCAGAAAGATGAGCAAGGGGGTCCTAGACTGGATTAAGCCAGAACTTTCCCTAGAAGTAAACATGACAAAACTGAGGCTGTCTTTATTTATTTATTTATTTATTTAATTTAGCAGACTTATATGCCACCCCCTTCGCCTCAGCCTCGGGGCAGCTTACAAATAAATAAATATCAGTAATACAATAAAATACAGTTGGAGACATCCTGGCCAAAGTTGTTAAAATCAATCAATAAAATCAACAATTAAAATGACGTTTAAATAAATAGGTCTTGACCTGGCGCCAAAAAGCAAATAAAGATGGGACCAGGTGGACCTCTCTAGGGAGCGCATTCCATAGGTTGGGCGCCATCTCAGAGAAAGGCCTCCTCCGGGTACTCACCCTCCTAATGTCCTTCATGGAGGGCTCTTGGAGAAGGGCCTCTGCTACCGATCTCAAGGGGCAGGAGGGCACGTATAGACGTAAGCGCTCCTTTAGGTAACCAGGACCCAAGCCATTAAGGACACAACATGGGTAGGCAAGACTCACCAAAGAAGACATTCATTTTAGGAAAAGATGAGGGCAGAGGTAAAAGGCCAGTCCAAATATGAGATGGATTAAATCCTTAAAGGAAGCCTTGGAAAACTGAATGGAGCTGTTATGGACAGGACATTTTGGACAACTTTCATTCATAGGGTCGCCATGGGCTGGAGACGACTGGATGGCACATTAAAAAAAAAAAACTACAACTGTGAGGGATAAAATGAAGTATATCATTAAATCTGTAGCTATGGAGGGGTAGATGTTTCTATTACCTTGGGATATCATTTCACTCCACTTTTTAAAGAGAAATTAGTTTGTTTTTTAGCTTGATTTCACAGGACTAGGGGTGCTCAAAGTTTTTGTTTGCTTTTCTGAAAATTGTGATATAATTCTTAGCTCAAAAAGTCTACCACAGTATGAGTACTTTGACTGGAAATGTGCACTCAGAGTGCATTTCGGTTGGACTACGTACAATTGCATTGTAATATTCCATGGAAAGAAAATTGTGTAATTTTTAAATGTTCCAAAATACTGCAATATGTGCTTTTTTAAAAATCACAGCTTGATGTGGAGATGAGCTAGATGAGACTGAATGAATGAATACAAATGAAGCAGAAACAGACTGAAAATTGACAAATCTATCCCCTGCTCCTTCAGACCACCATTGTATACTGTGTAATGACTAAAGGACAAACATCTACAAAAGGACTAAAGGACAAAAGATGTACAAAACATACCCAAATGAAAAATGACTTCTAAGAGGCAGTATCCAATAATGCTCCAGCGTACAAAATTTCTGCGCATTTTCCAGGCAAAGCAGAGGTTTATATGCATGCAGACCTTCCAAAATGCAGTAACTGATCATATAATGCCTACTCAGAAGTAAGGAGGCTTACTTTCCTGCAAGTGATATCCAACTGTTGCAATCTCATTTTTATTTAGATTAGGGGACCCTACATCACTGTCAAAATTTGAGAGGCTGCACTGATTATGTAGAAATATTAATTTATTATCTGGATAACAATAACACACACAAACTGAAGAAAACTTCTATTTGGCTTCCTCCCCATCATTCTTGCAGAAGTGCTTAAAAGCTTGATGTTGCATCTGCTAATATGCTTTGCCATTTCAATTAAACTTAAAGGTCTCAAGCAAAAGAGGAAATATGGAAATTGGAAGTCACGGGTGAAAGTTGTTCTGAAAATTCAACCACAAAAATATTATGATTCAGATACTTCCCCCACCCCTCAAGAAAAGCTTGTGAAACCTGAAATGCACTAGCTTACAACACCCCCCCCCCCGCCGCCGCCTTTTTAAAGCAAAACCTTTGGAATCCCCCTCTTTTGTTTGAAGTTGACTGATTGCTTTTGTCTTGTAATGGAAAGCAGAGCTGGTGTGAAGTATGGGCCAAATGTCAGAGCACAGTTGCCCTCAGCTGGAGCTATTTTACAGTTCTAAACAGGAGACTGAACTGTTGGGCAAGAATGCCCGCCATCAAAAAGGACTTTGCACTCAGACCTGGAGTTCTTCCTAAAATTTTCTCCAACATGAGCCTGCTAAAATATTTTGTTCATCTGAGACTTGCCTCTGAATTCCCACCACCACATTCGGAGGTGAGGAAGCTGTTATGCCCTACATGTGTAATGTCTAGGGAAGTATAATACTTCAGACTGAACACAGCCTTGGCCACAATCCGCTGACTCTCTCCCCGAAAAAGTGTCCAGCACCATGGATATGAAAATGAGCGTGAAAACATACACACTTTTTAAAAAGTGCAGAAATACTCTTGAATCAGTGGGAGAACAATGCGCATGTTTCAGGTATTTACGTGGCTAATGCATGCTTTTCAAAAAATTCACATAAAAATAAGCACAGATTTTCACGCAACAGGAAACCCAGCCAAAGTTTGCAGTCTGAAGTGGACTTGAGTAGGCATGAGCTTCACAGTGGAATTGTGGAACATTGGCAACTTGGGCTTTGGTGATTCATAGGCAAATTTGACTACCTTTGCACACCAGGTGAAAACCCACCTCCGCCTTTCAGGGTAAGTAGGCAACTTTTTCTTCCAGTACTGATTCCACTGGATTTAGGTATTGCTCTGATCCCTTTGCACTGCTTCTCATGTGTATCCCAGCCTTCCCAAACCAGGCATCCTCCAGATGTGCTAGACTGTCACTCGTATCCTCCAGTGGCCATACTCACTGTGGATAGAGTTATAGTTCAAGAACTCTGGAATGGGCCACGTTGGGAAAGGCTTACCTATGCTTTTAAAAATCTCTACTCAGTATAAATTCTACTGGCATATAAATAATCATGGGATTTCTTAAACTGAAAGACTACAGAATCAACCCAAGATTCTTTGTTGCTTAAAGTTGCTTCCCACATATATAGCAAAGGGATCCATACCCTCTTATTCTGCTACCTGAGACAGAAACTGCAAGAAGCTTCTCTGTCCCTTCCTAGAACTCAAAAAACAAATGTTAAACATTTGGTAACAACTTGGAGGCACTTTTGGAGGAAATGGATTATCTCGATCTGTTTCAATCGGGTTTCAGGCCTGGGTTCAGGATGGAGACTGCCCTGATCACCCTGCAGGACGACCTTTACTGGGAGAGAGACAGGGGGAGTATGACCCTTGCTGATCCTCCTAGACCTTTCAGTGGCTTTCAATCCCATCACCCTTGGGGTCCTGGAGAAGTTGGCTAGCTTGGGGGTTGGAGGCACTGTGTTGCAGTGGTTCCACTTCAACCTGACTGACCAGGTCCAGAAGGTGTTACTAGGAGATAGTTGCTCTGTGCCTGGGAGAGGTCATCTGGAGGTTTCAGCTGAGATCTCGGCAGTCTGCCGATGATCCTCAGCTGTACCTCTCTCTTACATCAATTCAGGTGAGGTGGTGTCCTTTGTAAACCTGTGACTGAGCTCGATAAATAACTGGATAAGGGACAACAACCTGAAACTCTGTCCAGACAAGGCAGAAGTACTGTTGGTGGGCAGCTGGTTGGATGAGATGAATTACTGTATTTTAATTCATGTTGTTAGCCGCCCCGAGGCTTTGTTGCGATGGGGCGGCCTATAAATGTTTTAATAAATAAATAAATAAATAAATAAATAATAGCCTATACCCTGTCTGGGTTGGGTTGCACGCCCTCTAAAGGACAGGGTTCACAGCTTGGGGGAGGGGGTGCTCCTGGACCCAAAACTCTTGCTTGAATCCCAAGTGGACTTGGCCAGGGGCAACATGTGTCAGCTGTGGCTGATTTACCAACTAGGGACATATAATTTATAAACAGAACTTAGCCACAGTCACACACACCCTGGTAACAACCCAATTGGACTATTGCAATGAGCGCTATGTGTCTTTGAAGATGGTCCAGGCACTCTGACTGGTTCAAAATAGGTTCGTGTGACTTTTAACAGAATTAGTTTGCAGGCCATATTATGTAGGTTTTGTATCATCTACACTGGCTACCAGTAGAACTCTGAGCAAAATTTAAAGTGTTTGGACTTACATATAAAACCCTAAATGGCTTGGGACTTGGGTATCTGAAGGACTGCCATCTCTCACATGTCCCCAGCCTTCTGTTAAGATCAAGCAAAGAAGTCCCTCTTAAGGAGCCATCCCCCGGGAAGATTGTTACCATTTCATCACCAGGCTAAGACATATCTTTTCTCCAGCCATTTTAATACTTGATTTTAGTGGTAAATATTGATTTTAACCTGACCCTTTTCCTGGCTTATAGTTTTATCTTAATTTTAAATTGTTTATTTTAAAGTACTTATACAATCATTTTAATTTGTTGGATTTTGTTTTTGTATTTTTGGATGTTATTGTTAATGTTCTATTGTCATAGATTTTTAAAATGTTATGTTGGTTTAATTGTTCTGTAAGCCACTCAGGGAGCCCTTGTATGGGCTAATGTAGCAAGATATAAATGGAAATTAATAAATATATGTGGAGCTTTTATGCCACATCTAAAATCTGCTGCCTGAGGCAGCTGCCCACTTAGCTTAACTGCAGGCCCAACGCGGGAAGAGAGTGTGCAAATCGAAAGGAAAAGCAGCAAACGCATTCCCTGAGCCTGCTATTTCTTTGCTATTTCCCTCTTTGCTATTTCTCCAGGAGTTAACCCTGACCCAATTCCACCTGAAAGTATGAAAATGCTGGGAAGCATCCAGAATTGATCCAAAAGGAGAGAACTAGTCTCAAGTTCTTCTGGTTTTTGTTTAACATGCTCCATCCTTAAAGAAGCCCATCTGGTAAACCTAGACAGACGCCAGTTCCAGGCTCCTCCAGGGGCACATGTGGACCATGCACAGTCCTCAGCTGCTTTCTGTGTGGCCCCTAGAGCATGCTGGTTCTCTGGCAGCAGCTGAAGGAAAACAATGAACCCCGGCCAGATTTCTGGGGATCAGTGAGCCATCCACTAATCTCATTCCTCGTGTGAGTGTTGGGAGTGGAAGAAGGGTGGAAGAGGCACAGATTTTATTTACATGTATGTATGTATGTATGTATGTATGTATGATTATTATTATTATTATTATTATTATTATTATTAATTACAGGCATTTATATCCCGTCCCATCACCAAGTGCTCAGGATGGCTTACAAAATATAAAAGTGCAATATAAAATATTGTCGGGACTTGCATTCAGATGGGCTTTTTCAGGTGGATAGTACAGGCTGGCTTCTCTGTTGTGTTTATTAACTGCTGCCATTTTGTATGACTCCGTGGTGGGAACCACTGGCTTCTGACCTGTTTCTGGAGCCAATTCAACAGGCCCGTGATGATCTCTAAACGCCTTCAGAGTCTGGGACCAGGAAATCTGTGCCGTCTTCTACACCAGCCAGCCCACTAACTGAGTTACCAACAGAGGCCGTCTTGTGCACCCCGAGTCCTGAAAGAGATCTACACCTTTTTATTTAAGCAATATTTTAAAAAAATAATAGTTTTGATGGTTTTTGCAGTTGCTTTTGCTTTGCTATGTTTTGAGTTAATCTGATTTATTTGATGTTTATTTATTGTTCTATATAGTATTATTGTTTTAATTGTCACTGATGTTATTAGATGTTTTTAAATTGCTGTAAGCCATCCTGAGATATTTATACAAAGAACAGCATACAAAAGTTTTAAATAAATGAATAATACACTAGATTAATGAAGACTCCATGCAGGCATTGCCTGCCATGTGCAATTGTCCCTCCAAGTAGCCACAGCAAAGCGAAAGATCTTTACACCTTCAGCTGAAAGATCCCAAAAGGAGAGGGGTGTGCCAAGCTCCATGACTAGGCCATGCTGCAGGCATTCCTGAGCTGGGGCATGCATGCTCACACCTGTGACCATCACAGCCTCGTATGTGTGCTCCTTGCAGAGGTGAGATGGGGGAGAGGGGCAGCTTTTCTGGAACTGTTACCAGGTTCTGCTGTAACTGCCACCTGGTTCAAAGCTCCCTCTTTTGCTAATTCATGAATGGGTCTTTCCTGGACTGTAAAGTCTTCCTTTTCAGGAAGCTTTTGGATAATTTTTTTATTTCTGCTAGAAGCAGTTTTTGAATTGCTGTTGGACACCATATTGATTGTATCAACGCTGCTCTTCTAAACTCTCATAGATGCCCCCTTTTCCTGGGATTGTACTTTTTAATTGTCACTAGCAAGCTTGAAATGTTTTGGAGGATTGGAGGAGAAGATCTTTTAAGAAGTGCTTTCATAAATAAATGATGTTAGGTTTGAGAATATGCTTGTGTGCAGAGGGCTGGTGTGGGGGCGGCTTCCGTTCAGAAACTGCCATAGAAATATTAAGTAAAATACCATCCACATATTTACTGTAGCCAATGGCATGTAAGATGCTGCATGTTTAAGCAGCAGTTAAGCAGCAGCAGCAGGGACTGTGGCTGCCTGGAAATATGACATGGAAACACCCTCAGGAATATGCAAAGGAACTGAGAAGAAAAGGAAGGAAGAAAGGATGGAGGGATGGAAAGCCACTTGCAACTCCCACCTTTACCTCTGTTCTTGTAGAACTTGGTCTTCTGCATACCAGCTTGCATGAGATTAATAAAGGCTGCCTCTCTGATGTGGAAATAATGTTGGACAGATACATCAGGAGGTAACGTGTATTCTTACACCACGAGTCACTGACAAGCCTGTGATGTGGATCCTGGCCTGAATGCAACCGATCAAGGGATGGGTGGCCTTCCTCACCACCAGGTGTGCTCTCCCTCCTTTCTTCCTTGCCCACATCCTCATCCCTCTGCAACGTCCACACAGGTTCTTCATGCCCCTCCTTTCAATTACTAGAGAAACAGCAGTGCTGCAGAAATGCTCTGAAAATCGCACTGAAGTTTGTTCCTGCCTGTTTCACCTTCATTTCTGATCTGTTTTCCAGCTTGTTCAAATGGGAACATGTGCATTTTGAATCGGGAAAACACAGTTCCTGTGCATATGCTTCAGATGCTCACACCTTCCCCCTATTGACTAAAGCGTAAAAATGTGTTTAATGAATATTTCAAAGTGCATATTAAAAAGCAATTTTAATATAAGCACAAAGTTGATAATTTGCAAACATCTATCTATACAAAATTCTTCTGGTTGCCTTTGCAATTCGAATTGCAAAGGGGACATGATTGCATGCTTTGCAAACAGAAACTAAATTCTCAAGCATCCCTTTTCACAGGAGGCATTATCTGAAAATAGACCACTTTGCCTGAAGCAACAGGATAAAGCAAACTTTTATTTATTAAGCTTTAAATAAATTCACTATTCATTTTTTAAGCAGCCTGGAACTTAGAAAGGAACCCGTCTTTTAGAAATCAGCTGCTGAATACAGAGCACATGCAGTCTAAGAGTTCTGCTTTGAGTGGTTGAAGTGTCCTGCTAATTTATTTAATGGGGATTATACACTGCAGGTACCAGTTAAAAGACATGCTGTCAATTAGAAACAGGGAAAGACATCTCCCTTTTGACTATTGTTTGTAGCACCAAAGCATTCCTGTCCTCCAGTGTCAGACGTGCACCATTTGTGCAAGTTTGTGCAGCCCATTACTTTTCATCTTTGTTCTTAAGTTAACACAGAGCGCTCATCTTCAGACACCGTTGGCAAATGGGGGCCTGCACACTATTGTGTAAGTTTAGTGGTTCCGCACAAATATCCCTGAGTATATTTGCTTGTTTATCCTACACCATTATTTATTTTCAAGTAAAAACCCATCTTTTCCCCTAGGAATTTTAGAATGTAGTTTTTAGGTTTAGGCTAGGGATGCGGGAATCAGCGCACTCCTGCTGGCTGAAGTGCTTCAAATTCCACCTCAAGGCTTGTTCGAAGTTGTACCAGATATCACGCTTGAGGGTTTTTTTACTTTTTCTTTTAGTGTGGAAAGCCACCTGTATTTTCATGTGCTTTTTCCAACTGCACACATAATTTGTGTGCATATTGTCACATAGGCATTCTTCTCCCATTAATGAAAGAGTATTTGGGCACTTTTTTCAAATGTACGCAAAATGCTGAACACATTATTTTGGGCCCCCAAACCACTGTCAGACCAGGGAGGTGTGGATCCTATTTGGTCCAGAAGGTGTGAACTGGGTAAATCCTGCTAAGAAAGCAAACCATAACTAATTTCCTGTCTAATCCTGGCATGCACGGGGACTGTTTCCTAGGGGAAGGCATCTTGTAAGCCACCAGTGCCAAGAAGGCCCTCTCTGCCTTAGACGTCTGCCCAACTTTCTTTGGTGAGGCCACTCAGGAGAAGGGTCAGAGCAGATGCTTTTGGGAAGTGCTTCTTCAGAGATCCCCTGGCTAAAGGCCATTTAGGTCTTGAGCGGCCAACACGATCATCTTGGCCAGTCCGACTTAGTAGCCTAAGACTATTTTGAAGCAATGGCTGTTTCGGAACTGTTTTTAAGAC
This sequence comes from Varanus salvator macromaculatus, assembly GCA_023646645.1. Lineage (NCBI taxonomy): Eukaryota > Metazoa > Chordata > Lepidosauria > Squamata > Varanidae > Varanus > Varanus salvator. The sequence goes on from JAIXND010000657.1 coordinate 19,870,619, forward strand.
AGCCCCTCACGGAAAGCATTGCATGACTCCACCTGGATGATTGCCAGACTGTGGATAACATTCAGTTACTGTAATTGCTACTTATTATCATTTTGGTTTTTCAGGCTCTTCCTTCAAGGACCACCAGGTAGTACATATGGATTCTTCTGTTTTATCTTTACAACAACCTTGTGAGACAGCTGAGTCATGAGTTGTTGGCCTAAAGCTCCCCAGGGGAGTTTTTTGGCATAGCAGAGATTTGAATCTGCGCCTCTAAAGCGCAGGAAGTCCAAAGAAGGTTGCTGAAACAATCCTCTCAGTATGAAATAAGCAAAACGATTTCAGATAGCAATATGTGCTTCTTAGCCACCATTCCCTGAAGGAAACTTACACCTCCCTCCACCACCTTAACCACAGTTAAATAAGATCAGTGCTGCCAGGGTCAATCAAAAGTAGGGCTAACCAAGGCAGATCTTGTTTCAGATCCTGGGTTTAAGAAATATCTGGGGAGCAGGATGAAATTTGTTCAGGAGAAGGTAGAAGCTGCAGGGAGGACACAGGTGCTCCTGGGTTAGCATCCCATTGTGTCCATTCATCTGCAAGGCCTCCACCTGGGCAGCCGGACTTGGCAATGATTAAAAGAACCCAAAATGAGTGGAAATGCTACTTTTGGGGATGGTGTGCAGAGAAGAGTGCTCCATGGGTTTATCCCAGCCTGGAAATGGCCCTCTGTTTGTCTCTGGGATTGTTTTCAGAAGTGTGAAATGGTGGTGTCTGAGAAATCCAGTTTAGGGGTGGGAATCTCTTGGATTTTCTCATTTCCAGCAAGCTCTGCCCCCCTTCCCCTCTGCCTGTGACTGCTGAGCATTCATGGAGGCATTCGGCCAGAAGTGAATCCAGGTGGGCCTGTGGGGCCAGCTCCCACACTCAAGATGGTGGGCTTTAGGGGCTTTGTGTATTTTGCACAAAGAATCACATACTTTGGATATTTTCCAATAAGAAGCCACTTGCATTCTTCAGCATGCTTGGAGCTTGATCTCAGCTTGGCTCACTTCCTAGCCAGTGCAGGAAATAAGCCTAGTGAGAGCTGGAGTCTGGCCTGACCTCCTCCTCCACAGTGCACAAGCCGTGTTGCACAAGTGGTGCGCCACAGAACCAGTGGAGGTGGAGCAACCTCCCTGGATACTGTTCCCAGTTAGATAATTGTGGTCAGCAGGAGCCCGTGTTTTATCTGCACCAGTCTGGAATATTCCTCTGTGCAGTGGGACAATGGAAAGTTCATTCCACCCCTGGAGTTGCCTCCAACACTGGTGTATCATGTTTTTCTACCTTAAGCTGTGTGGCTTGTCTGAGATACGACCTCCTGCTGGGCTTACGTTTGTGCCACTGCTTCAATTATTGCACGAGGCCCACTGTCCATCATGTAGTAACAAGAAACTTCATTTCAGCTCTTTCCTCATCTACCCCAAGAGGAACAAGCTTCAGTTTCTTCTGGAAATTGGGTGTTATCAAAAGCCCAGGTGCCATGCGAAAGAACTCTGTTGCATCAAAAGAAATATTATATATCAGATAATCAAGGCCCTACTTTCCAAGATACAACTATGTGACATGGGAATGTTCTTACATGCCTCTCTCTGAGAAAACTAAAGGCACAATCCTATGCATGTTATTTATTTATTTCACTATTTATCTGTGGTATTTCTGTAATGTTCACTTAGACAAGCTCCCAGAACAGTGTACGTATCTGAATGGAAACAAGTCCTACAATTCCTGTCACTCCCCATTCAGCCATGCTGCCTGAGGCATGCTGGGAGTTGTAGGACTTAGGGATATTTAGATGGAAAAATGCCCGACAAGTTCCAGCATGCCCTAGCCTATATGTGTGTGGGGACGGTGGGTGTGAAGTGCCGGAAGCAAGACGTGTGCTTGGAGGATGAAAGGCCAAGGCGATGCATTTAAGCTTCCTGTGATCCTGCATTGCTGGCTCTAGAATTTTGAGGGCCCTTAAGTAAGGCACCACCAGATCCCCCCCTGCTTCAATGGGGTTCTCTCTTCACTACCATGCAAAGCACCGGCTGCTGTTTGTCCTCTTCTTCTTCCTCTTTGCTAGCATGACAGGCAGGGAGTCTGTGGGCAAGACGACCAGGGCATCTCTTCCTCCTCACTAGCACCACTGTGGTGGGCAAGCAGGCAACCATGGGCAAGAGGAAGAGCAAGGTCAGGCTCTCTTGTCTGTGCGGGGCTGTGGGCCCTCAGCAAGCACCCGGCAATGCCTACCCGTTGCACTCCCTCTGCATTCATGGACAGGTTCGTTGCTGATGCAGCAATGCCATCTCCAGCCACATCTGCCCTTCAGGACCGTGCTTCCACTCTGCTGGCATCCTCAATGCATTTTTTGACCACAAAGAGAACTCAGGAACTGTTTTGATGGAGTTTCCTAATCATACCATGCTTGGCAATGCCTCCTCCCTTTGGAGAAGAAATACAGCTATGCAGGGGACTAATCCTACAAAAGAAGGCAATCTTCTTAACCTCCATCCATATCCCTTCTGCCAACTTGCCACCTTTAATGAAGCACGGAGTGGGCAGGGAACAACCCTCTCCATGATGTCTTTATATGATCATTTCTTCCTGCAGGGGGAAATCTGCCCCCCCCCCCCCAGCACACATCCACCGCAGACATTTCTTCTCCCATGCCCAGCCCTTTCTTGTACCCCATTAATTGTCAGAAGTCAAGGAAATCCGGGCTGGGAAAACTAACACTTCTGCAGCAAGAGAACAGCTTCACTTTAGGCGATGCATTTTTAATAAGCTGAGACTGCAGAGAGAACATCGGGCCGAGATCCACGCTGCTGATCTGATAGGGAAGGTCAGGGATTGAGTGGAGGGAGGGCATGGATGCGAGAACAGATCCGGCAAGGCTGTTCAGCTGAGATGTCGGCTCGTCACACACAAGCCTGCTCTCACTTCTTGCAGTCTGCTTTTCAATATAATACATTTAATATGCACGTCCTCTTCCGAACACCCACGGTAGAGTGAGGGGTTGTAGTCTCCTCTGGCACAGAATAGCAAGAGATATGGGGATGCCAGGGTCCTCCGGATGAAGCAGGACCAGCTCTGTGCCGCCTGCACATGAAGAAGGAGTGGCGTGTATTTCCTTGCATCCCGTTCACAAGCATCCAGCCAGTGGCTCTAGTGGTGTACAAGAATTTGCTTTCTGCATGCCAATCATGGGAACATGCCCCGGTCGCAAGGCTGAACTTGAGCCAGAATGCTCTGTTTTTAATAAATGTTAGCAAATTCCTGGATTTGTGATTGCATGTGAAAAATGGCAAGTTTTTTAAAAAATACATATATTCATGCTTTAGCATATGGGGGAAAGTACACACACTTTAAAAAGCATGCACAGAAAGTGTATTTTTCTCATTTGCCTGAGTCAAAAACCAGTAAAAACGGAAAACAGAAGTGAACCAAAACAAAATTATTTCAACACTATTTTCAGAGAATGCATGAAAAATGCCAAATTGCTGGTTCTTCCTTCCCAGACGAACTCTGCTTATGGGGAGTGGGGTTCGGGAGGCAGGGAAGGCTGTCACCAATTCACTATTTTACTCTGTCATTTCTGTCTAGTTACTACATTACTAGCATGTATAAAGCATCTCCCAGAAGTTGCAGTTTTACTAAGTAAAGCACACCTCATCATTCTAAAGTATTTGTAGTTCCAGTAAATATTGGTTTTTGTTCACCTGGGAAAATTAATGCATCCAGTTGAAGGCAGTAACACTCATTTTAATACTGCTGTGTTGATACACACCACAAAGATCACTTTATCTATCTATCTATCTATCTATCTATCTATCTATCTATCTATCCATCTATTTAGAACATTTTGCTACAAACTTGCTAGATCACTTCCCATTATATATTTAGGATGGTGTGCATATTAAACAGTAGCTGCAGTGATGTACACAGGGATGTACATAGGTATTAATTAAATGTTAGTTATGTGTCACTCCTGCACAGCAATAAGCACTTAATGCCTGCCTATTTGCATAGTTTTTCAAGAGCGATAGGGACATGGGCAGTTATGACGTGTCTAAACAAAATTCAGAAGTCAAGGCAGAGCCACACTATCTCGGCTGTTACCTTGCAGATGGCACTTGCAAATGCTTGGTGGAAATTATCAGCAACTGCAGTCCCTTTCTGTTCTTTGCAAACTCTTTCCTCATGTGGTTTGGTCTTCCCACTCACTTTTCCCATCACCCACTCTGCATATCTCGGTCACCTCTTATGTAATGACTGCGTATGCTCCAATTTTGGCCAGGGAGAGTCCCTATTTTCAAGTAACTTGTCTGTGGTGAATTTATATCCCTGTTTTTGTGTGTGGGGTGGGGGCAAAAGGGTGTCTGCTCCAGTCCTGGGGGGTTCTCAGGTAGGGTAGTTACCACTCCTTCCACCCTCTCCCAGTTATTGGCGTCTGCTGCTCTTGCTCCCCCTCTTCCTCCCACTGATACCATGTCCTTGAGTGGTAGCCACTGCCCTCCTCCTCATCAGATGCGTAAGCTGGGGGATTGCAGCAGTGAGGAGGCAGACAAGTCCTGGGGTCTCGATGGTGGGCCCCAGTGCAGCAAGAGCTCTTAAAGGGTTAGTTAATTAGTTAATTGGTTATTATCTGTTATAGTTTAACTGTGTTTACTTATTTAGTGGTTTGTTGTTTATGATTTTGTATATTGGATTGTATTTTTAGGTTGGCCGAGATGCACCGGGGGGCGGGGGGGGCGGGATAGATAGTTAGGTTTTTAATATATTGTTTGTATTTTTAAATGTCGTAAGCCGCCCCGAGGCTTTGTTGTGATGGGGCGGCATACAAGTGTTTTAATAAATAAATAAAATAAATAAAGGGGCCCCTTTACACCAGCCTGGAGTCCTGGCCCTGCACTGCCTGGCATTAGGGAAGGGCTTTGGCAAGGAGGTCCTGGCCTCCACTCAGAAGCACGAGCAGAAGGGGCCCAAGGAGCGCAGGGATGGCTTCATGAAGTAAATGGAATAATACCTATGATGGTAAGCCAAGGACCCCAATTTAAAAAGCGTATTCTCCACTGGAAAGCAAGTCAAGAGCCCTAGGCAGGAAAAGCAAGGGGTTTGCACTCATAAATCCACAGTTAGCCCTGGGAAAGCTGGCAGAGTAGCGTGTGGGGGTTGCTGAGTCATGGATCCATTCTGTTGCACAGTCCCATGTGTATGTGCACACGTGTGCATGAGTGCGTGTGTGATGAAAGTTTATTATGCCTCAACCTTATATGTTTGAGGTTGATTGCCTCTGAACATAGACCAGACTGTTGAGGGAGGAATAAATACAGAAATGAAAGAGTCCATGAATGACAAAAGGAAACAACAGCACCTTCTGCTTCATAATGGGTTAGAAGGGATCTGGCCCACAGTCAAAATGTCAGAAATGAGCTTGGCATGTGAGGAACCACAATGAGGGCAAAACAGAAACATGGGTGCTGTTTGTAATGTTTTAGAACAGGGATCCTCAAACTACGGCCTGTGGGCTGGATATAGCCCACCAAGGTCATTTTCCCAACCCGCCTCAGAGCTTTCAGACTTGTTTGGAGAAAATGATCTCTGAATGAGTCCGAAAGCTTGGAGCCAGTGCAGGCAGAGAGCCGGCACACGCGCCAAATTGTAACAGCTCCCTTCAACTGAGCGTGCGCTGGCTCTTCCCCCTATTACACGCATATGTTGGTTCTGAATACAGAGTGGGAATACGGAGCGGGAATACTGAAGAGAGGAGGACAGTGGGAATAGAGACGAAGACACTAAAAAAAGAAGGTAAGAAAAATATAATCAAATTTCCCCGTAACGTTACATGTAATAAGGTTAATCTGTTATTGTTTTTTTAAACCACAAAAATATGGGCCATGTCCCCGGGCTGCAGGCCAAGCCACGGCTGCCTCGCTGAGCCCAGGGGCAGATGGGCCGAGGTGGAGCAGGGCCACAGCTTTTGTGCCTCCACTGCAGCCTTCTCAGGGCAAGCTGCTGCTGCCGTGAAGCAACCACCACACTTCTCCCCATGGAAGCACCCAGCCTCCCCTCACCTCAGCCCACGGAGAGCAGCCATTACCTCCCTCCTCCTGGCCCTCTCTTGGCTGGGGGAGCCACCCCACGCTCACCTCTCTGGCCTCCCACTCCTGCTCCCTCTCCTGGAGCCAAATAAAATGGAGTAGGGAGACTCATGGTCACATGAACAGAGGAGAAAACACACATACACTTCTTGAATCCGAGACAGTGCTCTAACTGCACAGACATCAAAGTCAAGGGAGTGATTCTCAGAATTAATACATAAGCTGCTAAATATACAGATACAAATTAGGCACAAAGAGGGGACATTGTTAAGGAAGATATAAATTCTGCTCCAATCTCCAGTATACTTGGAAGAAATAGTAGGTAATACGGGATGGGTAAATGAAAGAACCAGGTTAGTAGGATCTCATTCTATAGCTGCATAAGGAAATAACCAACCCTACTGGGGGAGAGAGACAGAGGAAGGGAAAAAGGAAGGCATCAAAAGGATAAAAAGGATTTTAAAGCAAAGATGTAAAGCACTGATTAGGAAGGTAAATATGACAGACAGGGGAAAGGCAGCAGGGAGAAAAAAGAAAATGAAATTGCCCATAGGATGAATAAAACACTACATAAAAGATTTCTTATAAGTAGACAAAGGAGGAAAGATTAACATGGAAGGGGCATTGCACCATTGCAAGAATATACAAGAGAGTTAATGACGCAGGCAGAAAAGCAAGAGATAGAGGGATTTCTTCTTGAAAGATGTGTAAGGGAGAACAGGGTAAAGAGACAGAAATTGTCTCCCTTGGAGCAGGATCCAGGAGGAAATAAAAAGGCGTTAGTAATCACTAGGGAGGTGTGTGTGTGTGGGGGGGGGGCAAAGAAATGGCAGATTCTTCTAGAAGGCCAGACTCTTAGTAGGGTGGTTTTCTAGCAGGCCTGCCAAGGGCAGAATGGTCAGAGCTGAGACAGCGGGCTAAAATGCTTCCACCCTGTCCATGAGGAATGGTCACATCACCAAAAAGAGAATGGGGTGATTGGGGGGTGGGTAGAGAAACTTCTGAAAGGAGCTTCAGAAAGAGTAGCTGAGGGTGACACTGATGGAGGACCTTTCACTTACAACCACGGTTAAGTTAACTCTGGTTAAGCTCAAGTTAACTCTGGTTAGTATTCTACAGAAGAAGGAAATGGTACCTCTTCTGAATATTCTTAACTTGTGAACCCTAAATCCAAAATGACAGCAGAGATAGTGCCAGAAGATGAGACTCCCAGGCTGGAAGGCACTCAGCCAGCTACTAGGGAAGAGCAAAGGACTTCCCTAGTAGGACTGCCGCTGATTACTCAACTAGATCCAAGAGGAAAGACAGTCCGATGGTTGGCACGCACACAGGTGAACAGAAAGGCTTATGTAGCACAACACATACAACTGGACCATGGAATGTGAGAAGTATGGATTCTGGAATTGATAGAGCAGCAATGGGAATAGTTAAACATAAGCGGGCTTGATGTGAATGAACTAGCATGGACTGGAAAGGGAAGGTTTCACCCAATGCTTTACTCTGGAAATGACAAAACTCAAAGGAATCAGGATGAATCTAGATTAATCCGCAAGAGGAAGCAGAGGCACTAAGAGGTTATAATTCAACTACTGACTGATTTAGAATTTGGAATTCTCAAAAACCTATCAGTATAACCTATCTATGCCCCACAGCAGGTGTTGAAGAAGAAGAAACTGTACACTCTTACTCAAGTGATCAGGAGGAAATTCAAAACACATCAAACAAGACATGCTCATAATCATAGTTAACTGAAATCCAAAAGTAGGAAACAAAGCAGAATCAAGTGTTGTAATGCAGTTTGGCCTATGGGTCAGAAACATAGCAGGGGATTGAGTCGTACTGATCAGGTGACTGTGCTCGTGGGCGTCCCCAGATGACCAATACAAAAGTCGAATAGACTACGTAATTGGAAGGAGAGGATGGAGTAGCTGTGTTCTTGCTGCCAAAACAAGACCAGGAGCAAAGTTGAAAAAGATCACAGACAAAAGCACAGTGCCAAAATCGAACTTAAATAACCTCTTTAGGAATTTAAATTCCACATAAAGCATAGATTGCATTACTGAACTCAACAGACCATGAAGCAGAAGAAATGTGGACTGAAACTAGTGGCATGACTTTGGAGAAATGCAAATATATATTTTAAAAAATTCTGTAGCAAAAAGAAAGAAAAGATCCTAGATGGTTGACAGAAGAAGAAACACTAACAGGCAAGAAGCAGAAGCAAGACATGACAGAAATAGGGACAGAATCCTGAACGCAACTTTTCAGCAGCTCTCACATGGACACACCAAAGATTTCAGAAAAAGACTGGTCTATGATTTGTAGACTACAGTAAAGCCTTTGACTGTGAGGATTAGAAAAAGTTATGGGTGGTTCTGAAAGACATGGGAATGTATCACCACTGGATTGTCCTGATGTGCAACTTGTATCATGCACAAGAAGCTTCTGCTGAAGCAGAAGATGGCGAAGCAGAACAGTTTCCTATAGGCAAAAGCATCAGACAAAGGTGTACTTTATTTTCCTATGTGGTCAATCTGCCCGCAGAACGCATCATAAGGAAAGCCTGATTAAGATCAGAGGAAGGCGTGAAAATTGGTGGAAGGCGCCTCAATAATTGAAGATATGCTAATGATAAGAAATTTTTTGTCAGGGCACAGCAGTGTACTGAAATGACTCTTGCCTAAAGAAGAACATGTAAAAGCAGGACTCAAGCTGAACATTAAGGAAACAAATCACTGCTGCAGAAGAATCACACAACTTGACTGTCAACAAGGAAGAGACTGAAATTATGAAAGAGTTTGGTTCAGTTATCAATGCAAACAGATGGTGCAGCCAAGAAGTTAGAACTAGGGCTTGGAAGGGAAGCAAGGAGGAAACCAGAAAAGCTAATCAGGTGTAAAGATGCTTCACTGGGGACGAACACCAAGATCCTCCACACTACTGTATTCTTGACCACTGTGTATGAGGGTGTGAAATTGGATTGTGAAGAAAGCTGACAGGAAGAAAAGCCATGCATTTGAAACATGGTGCTGGAGGAGAGCTTTGGCAATACACTGAACTGACAGAAAGACACACAAGTGGGTACTAGACCAAATCAATCCAGAACTTCCCCTGGAAGGAAAAATGATGAACTGAAGCTGTTATAATTTATGTGCATCATGAGAGCACAAGACTGGAGAAGACCATCATGCTAGGAAAAGCTGGAGGGAGAAGAGGAAGGCAAGAAATGAGATGGACTGGCTCCATAAAGAAAGCCACTGCCTTGAATTTACAAGAGCTGAACAGGTCTGTCAAGGACATGACATCTTGGAGGGCTCTCATTCATAGGGTCACCATCGGTCTTGACTTGATGGCACACAGCCTCAAAACTCCGAGGCCCAGGAGAAGCTTCCTGTTCCTCACTACAGAAGAAGAAAGAATGCATAATCTTGTATTTGTTGAGTCCCAAGAATGTAACTTGTAATAGAAGCCCCATACACTGTGGATCATGGCCAAGGTCGATTTGTCCCTGGGGCCAGAACAGGTCTCTTCCCACCACAGTAGTCCTGGTGGTGGATGCACCACCGCTCAAACAGTGGGGACTAGCAGGCCAATCTGTCCTGCTTTCTTGACTCATCTATTTTGAGCTGTGTGTGAATGCATATCTCAGTTATATTTGTTCTCATTTCACTCTTCCACTATTTATTCTCATCTTAAGAAACCTCATTATAGGAAAACGTGAGGATTTCCTTATTTATACATAGTTGTTTGGTTAATGCGTTTTAGGATAAAGGTCATAGATTAATAGCAACAGACCTGAAACACAGGGTGAAGATTCCATTTTGAATGCCTGGTATCTCCAATTAAAAAGGTTCTTGGAGTGTCAGGCTGGGAAAATTCTTTGCCTGATATCCTGGAAATCTCTTCCATAGTACACCGTAATGAAATAGACAGGATGATCATCTAATTATAAGGAGCTGCTTTACCAGTTCATATGAAATAATCTATTTTATTGAATGTTTTCAGTTTTCACAAAACAATGTGATAGAGCAATAACATCAATACATAAAACATCTGAATCAACCTATGCCCAGTGCTTTTCACTTCTCTACATGTAGGAGAAGTTGCAAGTCTGATAGAAGATCAGATGCCATGGAAAAATAAGAACCGTTGATGGTGTTATCTACACTACAAACCTGTAATGGATCAATACCAGTATAACTCCGTGCTTTACCCTAACAAATCTTGGAGTTGTAGCTTGGTGTGATGCATGGCGGTGGTGAGAGGTCACTCACAACAAGTTCTACCTTCTACAGCTTCCACATTGCATTTCTGTAGGAAAAGGAAAGTAGCAAGTAGCAGGTGCTACTAAGGCAATTTAAATTTGGTGTAGTTATGTCTAGAGAATGTTCTTTGCATCAGTGTGGAAAACAGGAAAGGATATGCAAAGCAGGGGATCTAATTTCCTTACCCCCCACATACACACATCATTTAAACATACCAAATCATGGCAGATTGAGGCTTCACGTTAGCAAGCATAGCATAAAAACCATTGTCCTTAAAAGGTGCAGGAAGCAGTTGTCTGATTAAGGGTGTCCTGTGATGGTGAAAGTTTAAGGGTCAGAGAGCAGGAAGATGATCTTGTGAACAGTTTCCTAGAGGTCAATATTCCGACAGTTCCCTATTTTATATTAGGTGCAAAAAGCTATTCTGAAGAAGTACAACTGGGAAGAGGCTGGCTCCATGCGCCCATGCAATGACTGACTCTCAACTCTGCACTGAAATCAATGTGTGCTTCATTTCCGTGGCCAGAAGGATTAAGATGGTGTGTGCTTTTGTAGTTGACCCAAATGTGGTATATCAGCAAATTCACACCACCTGCAAGATTTGAGTCAAAGTTACAGCGATCTTGGCCAAACCTCAGAGGACCAGCCCAGTGCTAAACGTCTACACAAGAATATCCGCTTGCCACAGTGGCATGGTGCCTTTGCAAAGCACACCCCGTGCCAGTTTGGTGGCATGGAAGATAGTCTCTGATTATGCACAATTGCTAGCGTAGCTAATTTTAGAAATTTGTTGTTAGAGAAGGCACCCATCTTCATGGATGGCAGGGTATCCTGAACTCCCAGCTATTCCTGCTGCTGCCTCACAGAGATGAAAAATTGGCAAAACTCAGCAGCAAGTTTCTATGGAAACTCAGACATGGAGAGCCAGCGTGGTATAGGGGTTAATAGTGCAGGTCTGGGACTCAGACGATCTGGGTTCTAGTCCCCACTCAGCCTTGGAGCCAACTGGGTGACTTTGGGCCAGTGACAGACTCTCAGCCCAACCTACCTCACAGGGTTGTTGTTCTGAGGGTGACTGAAAGGAAGAGGAGGAAGAGAATTCAGTAACCCACCTTGATTTTCTTGGAAGGAAAAAGGTGGGATATAATAATAAGTAAATATAGAGGCTCTGAAGCAGCCTTATGTCCATCCTCTTCCATCTGCTGCAACCCCAGAAACGTCTTCCCTGATATGCTGCCACCCCCAGATCCTGTTTTCATCTATTCTTCCTAACCTTCCCCATCCTGCAAACCCATTTCCACTGCAATTTGTACCCAGAATGCAATGTCTTCCTCTCACACTTGCATTAATCCCTAAAGGGTCAAAGCATGCCCATCAATGGATGCCATTAGCACTGGAAGAGCTTCAAGGGAAAGAAAATGGAGAAGAATCCTCTCCTATCAATGCCTGATGGCACATAAAATTCATCAGGAAGAAGCCCTGTTCTCATCACTGTCTCTGGGATCATTGAGGCAGATTCTAGTCAGAGAAGAAACTCGTATCAACACAAGATGTGCTGATGTATTTCAGGCATTGGGGAAGAGACGGACTGAGTTTTGTACATTTACAAAAGACTGAAAGTCAATAAAAAACAAATGCAATGTAAGATATGGAAAGTATTTGTTGGGATTACATCTTGCATTGTTCATGCTTATCCAAACAAGCTGTTTCAAGTACAGATAGCGATCACAAATTGATTAATTGATTAATCACACCTGCTAATTACATCTCACAAATAGGCAAAATTAATATTTGATGCTGGTCTTAAAAGGGATTAATTTCTTACAGATAAGACAGTTCAGGTTGTATCTGGGAGGGAGGAATGGCAGAAAATAGGGGGGGAGGAATTCCCCCAATATTTTTAACAAAAGCATCTCTTGTATTAAAAGAAACTGGATGCCAACACTGATTCTTGAAAATAACACTGGTCAGTCTTGTTCCTGAAGTTTTATGCGGCGATCGTCACTAAATACAAACACTTACTTCATTTCTGTATAAGTTACTAGTTAACTTGCAACAGTCAGCCACACAAAAACAGTTTAGAAATGTTTAGTAAATATTTTCAGCAGAGCTGCAGGGAGCTTCTCCAGTTTCAAATGCTATTATTATTTCACACTGCCTGTTACAAGTAATGAACTGCATGTAGATGTACTTAGGAGCTAACAGAAGAGAGTGAGAAAGACAAGAAGATGGAAGAAGGCAAAGACTTGTGTTAAAAATGCATATGAAGACTGGCCATGTGCTTACTGCTGCCCAGATGCAAGCTGTCTCGCTGGGCAGCTCCTGCTACTACCCCTTGGTCTGGTTCTTCATCTGGACTGGATAGCCCTTCAAATAACAGCCATAGAGGACACAATTAAATAGAGGACTGCTCTTCTCTGGTAGAAGAGAAAAGCTGGTGTGAGAAAAACTGGTCATCTTCATCTCCAGACTAGTACCCAGACTCTACAATTCTGGAAATGGGAAGGACCAACCCATCACCCTCATGTGGACACCAGTGTGATGCTGGCTTCATAGATATGCAGATCTGGTGTCAAGAAATAATGAATGACAAGGAGAACTTAGGACCAAGTAGATCTCATCAAGCAGGAGGCTGGTAATTCCACTTTACTTGCTCAGAATCCACAAGATGACCACAATTATATGTCCATGAAATACACACAGAAACTCACTGAGTCAGAAAAACTGAACGAAAAATGATACTGTGTCTGGATCAAAATGTTATAGGCCACTAGTATTGTGAGGGAAGGCCAGATAAGGATCCTAGACCACATTAGATGAAATGTGGGTGCACTGAAAGGGTGCTCGTTTGCAGGGGACAGCTCTCCCACCATGCTGACAGCTGAGAAGCAGATTTCGTAGGAGGGGAGTCAAAATCTCAGGCCAGGAGTATGTGGGAGGCCAACCCTTTCTTCCCCTTCTCAGCCAGAATCAGGGCTCCAGCCTGGCAAGATTGTTTGAAAAGCAAGCGGTTGGCCAATCTCCCACAGCCTCACCTGGCTTGACAAAGATTCCAGACCAATACAGAGATGGGAGGCTAACAGAGGATAACCTTGATCTCTGCAGTTTTTCTCATCATTCCCGCTCTGAATGGGGCCTGTTAGTGTGTAAGAACTCTAAAATACCTTAAAAGAATTTGAGACAAGTATCTCTAACAAACATATTTACACACGTTGGGTTGAAACTTCCCAAAAGTTAAATTTCGCTGACCTCCTGTTGCAGACAATGGCAACCAATCACTCTTTCATGCTTAAATAGATTAGAATTTAAGGACTTAATACTGTTTCCTAACTCCCACCCCACAGCTTGTGCTCTTTCTTACTATTGCACTGAGGTGGGCCCAGAATTCAGTAAAATTGTGGTTTAATTTCAGCATCTGGAAGGATCCTTCATCCCAAAGTGGTAAACAGAAACTGTTACTTCATCACCTTCAAATGCTACATTGATTTTGTGTTCTTTTCCTGTAGCACATTTAGTGTATTACAGCAAATGACACTGACTTAGGAGGAAAGCTGGGATCGACTTGTACGGCAGCCTTTATAAAGCTAAGTTTCAAGCATGTGAGAACAGTATCTTGGAATGCAGAATTCTTATGAATAGGAAATTCCTGGCATTCATTTTCTTATGATGGCAGGAGGAATGTGCCTTCATAATTCCTTTGCCTTTGCTTTATTTGTTTTGCTTTTCAAAAAGTTTTGGTTTCATTTCACAGGACAGAAATTTGTGGAAGCAAATGGCAATGAAAGGAAATAACTGAACGGACACAATAAAAGACAGTTGATGATCACACCAGTGACCTTGTCAATGCTTCAGCCTTACCAACGTATATACTTCCTATGACATTTGCTTACTTTCTTACAGCCTTACAGCCAGAAGAGCTTTCTGTCCATATAAGAACTTTCCTTTGACAATCAGCAAAATGCCCCATATAACATACTTGCGCTTTCACTCACTGACAAACACACTCACTCACACTTTGACAAAACTATTTGCTCTGGTGTGCACGGAAGGAAAACATGCATAATGTTATGGCAGCAAGGTGCATGCTTGATTGGGGAGATGAGCTTGGTAAGCGTTGCTTATGAGGCTCTTAAGTATAATGATATGACCCACCTTTGCACGTACTGACATAGAGGGGGCAAGAGCAGGGCGGGAATGCCCCCAGCCCCTCTTGTCCAGCCCTCATAAAGGCAGTCGGCAAGCAAGCCTCTAAATAACATTTAAGGATGCTGAAGTCAAAATGCCAAGAACAACATACGATCTGCTTCCCTCCGAGTGCTCTGGAATTTATTCCATTTCCCCTCTTCACTTCATCTCTGACAAGGCTCATTTAGGCAACCTTTATTCACACAGAATAAGTCCCCACAGGTATGACACGACTAGCCCAGGCATCCAAGTTCAACTCTAAACTTCCTCCAGCACCACAAATCACTCCTGGGGCTTTGCTTAAAGAGCTCCCAGTTGAAAGAGCAGCCTGCAAATCCAGCAGTTGGGTGTCGAGGGGGTGATGCAAATTATGATTCCTCATAAATCAGGGTTCGAAAGCAGGTTAAAAAGCCCTGCTTACATGCAGCGATGCTACTGCACTGTGCAACTGGTGGGGCCATTGGTCAAACCTTGTCTGTTTGCAATGCCCACTGTCATACTAGGTCAGAATCAAGGCATTATGAATTTATTATTGAACTCAAAATTGATTACAAGCTTTTGTAATCCATAAAGCCCTATAAAGCTGGGTGAAAATACCCCCAACTTTTCCGTCAGCCAACAAGTAGAAAACCCAAAAGCCTAGCTGAAGAGTCTCGTTAGCAACTTCACTATTTTCGGCTCTGCGGGGAAGAGTCCACAGGGCCATCTCTGGCAAGTCAACATCACATGGCAACATTTCCATAGGTGGGCTATGTGAAAACAACCAGCCAGAAAGGGAGTGCATGCAAGGAGATGTGTGATGTCCTACACTACAGCTCCCAAGCTGCACCTTGATCCTTGGCATCAGCAGAAATTCTTGTATGCCCCTCCCCACAAAAAAGTTTTGTATTAAAGGAGAACTCTCATCACAGCTGACATGGATAGCTCATTTTTTCCAAGTCCATAACAAGGGCATTCCTGGCCACCCA
The DNA here is from genome assembly GCA_023646645.1 of Varanus salvator macromaculatus. Classification (NCBI taxonomy): domain Eukaryota; kingdom Metazoa; phylum Chordata; class Lepidosauria; order Squamata; family Varanidae; genus Varanus; species Varanus salvator. The sequence continues at coordinate 19,886,144 of JAIXND010000657.1, forward strand.
TGAGCTATTTGGCTCTAATGTCAACAGTGACAGATGTCATGCCATGCCTGCTATAGTAGCATTCCCAGGCACTGGGAGATGTGGAACACAGCCTACTTCCTAATCTAATCTGGGGATTTAGGGGCACAAATTAGAGTCACCCCCCTTTTTATTTTATTTTTATTTAAACAATATTTTAAATGTTAATTTATTTATTTATACTGTGATGTTTTTAATTTAGACCTGGAGATGGGCCAGTTTTTAATGTTGTGTGTTAAGTTCCTGTTTTTAGGATTTGGAAATTTTAATGTTTAAAATTGTTATTGCAATTGTTGTGAGCCGCCCCGAGGCTTGTGGCAAGGGGCGGCCTATAAATTTCCAAATAAATAATAATAAATAATAAAATAAATAGAAGTCGAGGAGCTCCAGGGCACTGGACATTACAGAGGTGCTGGGCCCTGACGGGTTACACCCAAGGGAGTTGGCAGGGGTCCTCTTGTGCTTGCTGGCCTCCATTTTTGAGGGCTTGTGGAGACTGGGTGAGGATCCAGAGGACTGGGGGGTGGTATAAGTGGCCCCAATTTTCAAAAAGGGTACTAGAGGGGACATGGGGAATTACAGACCAGTTAGCCTTGCATCCATTGTAGGAAAGACAATGAAAAGGCTCATAATAGTGAGAGAGCTAGTAACCCTAGATAGGGAAGGGAGGCTGGCAGCCACACAACATGGCTTCCACAAAAACAGGTCTTGCCAGACAAACCTTGTGGAATTCTATGACAAGGTTTCGAGATGGCTAGATGGAGGGGATGCAGTGGATGTGGTATACCTGGATTTCAGCAGGGTCTTTGACAAAGTGCCCCATGATATCCTGGTGGAGAAACTGAGGGGTTTTGGGCTAGACCAATGCACTGTCTGATGGATTAGGACACAGTTGACTGACTGAAACCAGAGGGTAACCATTAGTGGGGAATTGTCATGATGGTGGCCAAGGCTCTGCCTTGGGACTGATCCTGTTCAATCTTTTCATCAACAACATGGAAGAAAGGGTGACCAGTCTGCTGACCAAATTTGCAGACGATACTAAAATGGGGGAGGTGGCCACAACTGAGGAGCAGGTACTCCAGATCCAAAAGGATCTGGACAGACTATGGAAGTGGGCAGGAGACAACAGGATGGCGTTCAATGTGGAGAAGTGCAAGGTCTTGCACTTGGGGCATAGGAATGGGTGTCATAAGTACAGGTTAGGTGACAAGTGGCTGGAGAGCAGCACTTGTGAAAGGGACCTTGGGGTGCTGGTTGACTGCAGGCTGAACATGAGTCAGCAGTGTGATGCGGTGGTCAAGAGGGTAGGATGAAGATTAATTGCTTTGGTTAGCCCTTAACCCCATGATAAGGCACTGGGAGAGATGAGCCAGGGGTTTGTGTAGGTCATCAGCGAGAGCAACCTGGAAGGCAGACCCCACAAAGTTACTGAAAGGGAAAGATTTTGAAAACATCTGGAGCTCTACATTTGGCCATTCTGTGGTACTAGGATTGGGCAGACCCAGGGGCCAATCAGTTTCCATGTAGCCATGATCCTTACTGGGTGACTTTGGACCACTCATTGTCTCTCAGCTAATCTCAAAAGGTTGTTGTCAGGCTACAAGGTTATCCATCATGTGCATAACACAATGGTCTTTAGAAGAAGGATGGGAGAGCATGTAAGAAAATGAATGTTTCTTCATCAAGGCAGGTTCCCTTCTGGTGCAGAGACACAGTTACATATAACCATGACCTCAGGGGACAGCCTGTGCCATAAGTCACAACTGGGGCCATGTTTGCTGTTTGCACCTACATGACCCATTTGCTGTTCAGTTCAGCTCTCCCAGTGGATTTGCGATGGGAGAACATGAGCCTTTCATCACCATGTCTATAGTTTGGCCTTTGGTCCAGTGGTTAAAATTCTTCGGAATGCCACCCCCTCCCCCACAGGTTTTTCCCCCTTTTGGATGAAAAATGTCTCAAATGTCCTTCAGGTTATAAATCACAACCAGAACATTTTTAAAGGTTAACAAAAAATGGCCTTCCAATTGGAGTGGATTGTTTAAAGAAACTTTGATGTGAGAGAGAGAGATATATATATATATAGATATATATAGATATATATCCCTGTGAAATAAATAGCATGTGACTGGTACAAAAAATGCTGAACATGTCTTTATCTCCTACCTACATTGCGGAACTAAACAGAAACAATAAGTCACAGTGCAAGACAAATAGCCCTGATCTGAAACTGTCGACTGCAGCATATTTTAAAAATTTGTATCATGGTGCAAAGACTGTGCTAGTGCTGAATGTAGAACACAGGTGCAGAGTAAGAAAGACAGTTTTCTGAATAATGAACATATATGTCCCTTCCCAGCATGTCCCCAACCACGGTAGATGCAGAGTATTTCCCGGTGGTGGAAATGTGATCTTTGAAGAAAGAGAACTGCTCACTGGAAGAGCGGGGGCGCATCTCAGCTCTCCTCTTAAAACCATCAAATTTCCCATCATGTTTGCACAGAGAGGGTTCGCTGCAGTTCAAGTACATAATGCTGGGAAGAAACCATTGTAAAAAGGCATCAGAAAGAAAGCATCAGGACACTGGAAGCCTTATAACAACAGAGACCTGCATTTCAACTAGCCTAGCCGTCAGCACTTATGACTGGAGGGTTCTCCAGGATTTCTGTCTTTTCCAGCCCTCCTTGGAAATACCACGGTTTGAACCTAGGACCTTCTGCATGCAATGTGCGTGCTCCACCACTGAGATACCAGCCTTCCCTTGACGTAAGCAAGAGTAGACTCACAGCTCAATCCTGCAAAGTGCGTGTGGCGAAAGTGTCCCCTCCTGCACACACACACAGACACACACAATATGGGCACACACAAACTGGAAACCACTTGTTAACCATTCACGGTGTGTGGACCAGCTGCAAAACTGCCCACATGGGCAAATTCACACGCATGCCATCAACAGATGGTGTAACTTGGTGGCCTGCAGCAGCAGGGGGTTGGACCCGATGGCCTCCGGGGTGCTTCCAACTCTACTATTCTATGATCCTATGGACACCCATCATATATGCCCCCGCTGGGGTGGACATGCTATTTCTTCCTGGCATCTGAAGCAACAGGGAGACTCAGCAGGCCCTACCTTCCCAGAGCAGTTATGCATGACAGAAGAGAGCACCTATCACGTTGTCACAGGGACGATGAAGACCACATTCTGTGAAGCGCCTTTGTTGTGCCTCAAGCGTCATGTAGATGCCCTTCTGACTTGACTACCTCTAAGCAGAGTTAATGTGGCAAAATGTAGATTCTCCAGAATCCTCCCCAGCCCCAAATATGCTTACACTCATATGTGCAGGAAACTAACATGCACGTGTGCATGTGCACACACACGTTCACCGATAGTTCGGGCGGTGGGGCTTCGGACAATGGTAAGTCCATGCTAGAGCACCGGCAGCAGAAGCGATAGAGGCCTGGCTCCTTGACTCACCTGTCTGGATGGTGCATGTGAGCATTCTTCTCTGTGACATTTGCACATGGTGTTGCTTCCCATGCACAGTCATGTGAAGCAGCTCCATGGGTGTGCACAGCAAATGAGACCACGCTTTTGGAAGCTTCTGTTGCAACAACTGTGCCACTGAGGCTGCCACATCTTTGCTGTTTCTCCTTTAACGCAGCCAGAAGCACTCCTCTTCTGCACTGCTTACATCCTGCCTAAGTTCCTTATTAAAAATTGCCCTCCTTTTCCCCACGGTGCCCATCATGGACAAAGCAGTGCTGTGTTGGCCTTTCTGCATGTGATATGCAACATTTTTGCAGCAGCGGTCACTTTCCGCCTCGCACAACAACCCCCCCCCCCTTGAGAAAGTTGCATGGAGAGGAGCCGGGGGTCTAACTCACCCATCAGAGCCCTCCATGCTAGCCTGCTAAGGCCCTCCTTCCCCAAAACAACTTTGTCCTAAAAAGAGCAGACTCCACAAAGGCGAAACTGGGGGGCAACGACTTGGTGTTTCAATGAGAGTTTCTCTTCCTCACCAGTATTTTCCTTTTTCAGGCAGAAGTCAAACCAATAAACATTTCTACTGAACTATGGTCACCATTCACTCATACAACCCCCGTGGAGCTGCCCACAGCTCTCTAATATGCTGAGAAGCGTGAATTAGGTGACTTCCCCTTATCAAAATAACATTACACAACAGCGGTCTTGCAAAAGAAGAGAAGAAGAAACTCCAATATCCTTGGGAAACATGAAGAGGCCCCAAACAAGTGATTTCTCTATAAATTGGGCCCTCAGTGTGCAGTAGTCGCTGAGATGAGAAGTGGCCAGAACATATGTCATATGTGACACAGGAATAAAAAGGGATGCCTGCTATAATAAGGAACTTATTGGGCATCTTTAAATGCATTCCAGAGATAAAATGCCACAGATCTTTCCATTCGAGTATGTGTATTTGGTTGACATGTGAGCAGGTGCATTTGCTTTCCTCCTCCTACACGCCAAAAGATACAGTTTTCATCGGAGAGGAGGATCCACCCACCAAATACAAGGAATGAGACTTAATTCAGGGCACCCATGTGTTACTCAGTGCAATGCCTGCACTGTGACGGAAGCACGGCCAACACCGTTGCCATTTGTGTGCAGGATGCACAGCTTTGCAGACCCAAAGTTGTCTCCACTGCAGGTTCACACCTTTTCAGCATACTTAGAACATCTAGGACTCTGCCCATTTCAACCTAACACTAAAATTAAATTGGACTTCAGGAGTATAGAGGAAGCACAGGTCGTGCTGTCTCAGGTGGTGAACTGACCTTGGCTTGAACTGCTAGGGGGAAACCTAGATGCTCTCCCCTGAGCTCATGGGCTCTTCCTGCCAAACCTAGAGTAGTTGCAAACAGTTGGTCTGGTACCTGGTACCAGCTGGTCCTGGTTCACGCCAAGGAAAGAGCGCAGGTGCTGTTGAAAGCTTAAGCCCATGAAGCCTCCAAGCAATAGCAGGAATGAGCCAGACCAATAGCTCAGCACTACTTACACCCACCACCACCTGGTTTCAGAAAGAACCTTTTCTAACCCTACCTGGAGATGCCGAGCATCTCTTGGGCCTGCCGCCCTACCTGTGAGCTATGGTCCTTTCCCAAATATGAACTTTCCTTATACTAATTAGGCCACTGGTGCTTCTGGCTGAGTCTACACTGGCTGGTGGCAGCTCTCTGGTGTCCCAGCAAGAGGGTTTCCCAGGGCTGTCCGGAGAAGTGTCTGCCCCTTAGGAGTGGCCTGAGAATTGGTCATGCCTGCAGCACAGCAGCAAATGGTGCCTCTTCCCAATTCAGGTGAACCATACCCAGCTAACTGTACCTGCCAGGATAACTGTACCTCTGGCACCTGAGAGAGAAAATCTCATGAGCACCTTTCTTCCAGAGAGGTCAGAGAAATGCACAACAGATGGTCTATGCATGTGACCAATGGATTCTGCAGGGAGCAGCTTTTCCAAGTCATATGGATTCTGCAGACATGCAGACTTCCCCCTGTTGTCCTTGTTCTTTTGGCAATATTACACAAATTTAGTTGTAGAAAAAATATGAACAATTAGAAAAGGTTGCAAAGGAACAAGGACTTCCATTTTTATCAAACAAAAAAAATGTGTATTTCCCGTGCCCCCAGGTGACAGCATGTAAATACACACTTTGGGGAGATCAGGGCATTTTCAGAAGTGCATATGAAAGTGTGAATGCGTATGAACACATTCACACCAAATCCAATGCCATCAAATGAACAAAGGAATGAACTGTGTCCGACAATCTACAAAATGCAGAGGACACGGATTTCATGATACATCCCTACTCTCCTCCCTGCTGTTATATTATTGTCAGCAACAAGCTAAGGGTGCAGTGCAGCCACAGGCCCACTGGCAACGGGATGCTGCAGGGCCTCCTTCTGCCAAAATGCACCTCGATAACTCGTAGCATGCGCTGCTGCTTCGCCATTTGCAAAGCTCTTTGCCTGGCACCTCGCCCTGCAGGAGGAGAGATGGCCCTGCATATTGTCGGTGGCCACACGTTCCTGCGAGAGAGATTCTGGAAGAAAGGGGCTTTCCAGGCTTCTCACGTGCCTGGATATGGACGGGCAAACGCCCAACCTGTGCACATATTCCTGACTCTCCATTTGCCTAGCAAGGGGATGTGTGGCCGCAAAACAAAGGGAAAGGGGGAGAGGCTGGTCAAGCTAAATTGTTCCTGTCTGAAACCGTATGTTGCCCCGTCAAAACAACCCTTCTAACAAGTACCAGAGTTTTGAGTCCTGGTTGTCAAAAGCCCTTTTCTTCCGAGAGGGAGAGGGAGGGAGGGGGAGTACTCTTGCACCAACCTGATAACTGTCAGGTGAAAAAGTAACAAACACATGTTGCGGATTTTGCTACAATATGGGTGCAAACCATACAACGTCATGAGCAAAGATCACTTGCATCTTCAATTTATCTTGACAGCTCAATGTTGACAGTTGTCAAGAGAAACCAAAGGGGATAAAGATCCTACTTGAGGCCACTTTGGAGGAATGCTCAGGGCTGTGCCCCCGTGTACTTTGGCAGCAGGTTCTTCCCAGAACATGGCCTCAGCCACAGCAAAAGCAAGCCAACAAACAAAGCCTATTTGTGCTCATTGTATTTGCACCCAACCAACCAACCAACCAATAAATAAATAAAATGGTCCTGCGATGTTTCAGTGGGCAGCTTCTGCCCCCATTCATCCTCTGACTGACAAATTTGTAGCTGTTCAGAAAGAGCGGCTCTAGGCGTGGGTGCATTGTGCGGGAGGTGCATGCTGCTTCACTTACGTCCTTTGGAAGCAATGTGTAGCCACAGCCACTCTCGCTACTGAATGGCGGATCTGGTCTTTCTCTGGATGCCTGTCAGCCTGGATACCGGAAGCTGATTCCGGATTGGTGTGTGGCTGGCTCAGCCATGCAAGGATGCCAGGGGCAGCCCCTACGGAGTGCCAGCTAAGCGATCTGAAGGGGCCATCAGTTCCTGCTAAAACAGAGACGATGATGTTGATGATTTCATTTCCGTACTGCCCTGAGCTGAAGCTCCCTGGGCGGTATGAAAGCCAGCTGTGAAGCCAGCTTTTGCAGTCTCCAGGAAAAACAAGTTTAAAGTTCAAAAGAGCCATGGGGAGCTGAAAATGTTTCTCAATCACAGCAGGGAGGGAGGAATTATTTGGCCTTGGCATGGTATCCCTGGGATATCACCTGGAGGTATAAGGACAAAGGAGAGTAAGGAAGGGTAGAACTCACAGTGAGTTCAGCTGTCAGGTGCATCATAGGTTGTTTGCAAGACAACAAACCCACTGTGGGTTCTTGCAAAGTATGTTGTTGGGATGTGTAGGCCGTACCACTGAGGACTGATCTGCACATGCAACTAGGCATGAGTGCAGCAGAAACCGGTCAGGCAGCTCAGCAATTCTTCCAGAACCGTTATGAAAGTGACATTGATGCTGGAGGGTGGCGGCAAGGTGCTGGATGAGAAAGCTGTGCACGCCACAGGGCTTGCGCCAGGACCCGTAACTTCACTGCTGCCTTAAGGCACAGTGGAGGGCACTTCCAACCATCGCCTCTGCAGAAAAGCCCAACTGCCAGCCCCGTTGTCTTTTGTACATAGACTAGGACGGAGCACCACCTTGCCCTTTCCTGAGTCATGTACTGAGCTGAGGCTGAGTTCCCTGAAGTGCTTACTCACTTTCTACTTTCTTTCCCATGATGGGAAGCCACCCTGTGCTTACTGGAAGCGCAAGAATAAGAAATAAATAGGAAGCAACGGGATCAGTCCAGCCATGGCATGAACTGCTCACACGGCTTATCATTCCGTCTGCTTCATCTTGCCAAAGCATTTTAGGGAGTAGAACTAACTGAGGCCAATTCATATCAGTGCACTCAGAAGACCTAAAAACATGAACTGTGAATGCAGCAGATATGGGCTTTGTAAACAGCTTGTCCTGTGATGTTTCAGTGGGTAGCTGCTGCTCCCACTCAGGCTTTGACTGACAAATTTGTGACTGTGCAGAAATAGCAACTCTAGGCTTGCATGCATTGTGTAGGAGGCGTATGCTCGTTCACTTAAGTCCTTCGGAAGCAATGTGTAGCCGCAGCTACTATCTCTGCTGAATAGTGTGTCTGTCTTTCTATGTTTGGGTGCATATCAGCCTGGATACGGGAAGCTGATCACGGACTGGTGTGTGGCTGGCTCAGCCATGCAAGGATGCCAGGCAGCTGCCTGAGGCAGGCGGGCAAGGAGATGGCTGCTCGGAAGACCAGAGTCCTCCTTAAAGACCCTCTTCCTGGGTGATCTGTGTACACCCCAGTTTCCCTGGCCTAAGGGAAGGTGCTATGGATAATTCTCCCCCAGCTAGTTGGGCCAGCCTTATATGCGCCAACTCCAGCAGGCTTATGGCCTGCTTCATGGATGCCATTGGATTTGGTGCCCTTGGCGTCTGAGTGTACAAGCATTTGGAGCATCCCAGTTCTAAATGCTGCCAGAAGTCTGGCCCCTTAAGGTGGACATGGCCCACTGGGGGCCAACATTAAGGCAATGGAGCTGCAGAGGGCATGTGTGGGTGTGGGTGCCATGTACACATGCATGCATACTGGGTGCCCATGTGAACAGCCCGACGCCAGAGTGACACTGCAGTAGGACTTATGCTGGGACCAGACGTGTGAAAGTGCTCAGAGTTTCAGAGAAAGGGGCGCACTCCAGCATTAGCCGTGCTGGTAACTGCCAAGATAGCAATGCCATTTAGCCCCCTCGTTACAAAATTACCACCGCACAATCTGCAGTTTCTTGAACGTTATCTCTTCTGACCTGTCAGCATTTGGCACAGTGACTTGCACTGTCATGTTTAAAGGGGCAAGATGCTCCGGCGAATCAGATAAATCCAGCCTGACTTTGCATCTGGCCGTGGCATTCCTTCTCCCGCTGCCGTACTCATACTAAATTTGTATCTACAATCCCATGGGAGTCGGTCATCCGCTTGGGGGCTGCCTTGGACCCGGAGACCGTTTCCCAGGCAGCTGGGCCCTGTAGCTGCTTCTCCCGCATCCTGACCCTGCCTCTGCCCGCCACGTGGCGCTTTGCAGGAATCAGAGAGCAGAGATGAGCGTAGATGGAAAGTTACCTCGGAGCTCCTTTTGTGCTCACTGCTGGGAGTGCCAAGGGCTGATGAAGGAGGGCAGCGAGCAGAAGACAGCCTTGGTGATGCCGCCGGACATCCTGGTCCATGCCGGCACTGCAAGCCAAGGGGAGCAAGGCCACGTTAAGCTTCATGCATGAAAATGACCTTTCAGCACATCCCGATTCCCTGGAAACCGTGTGCTTCTTTTGTTCCTGCAGCTCCACGGCTGGGAAAGGAGATCCGCAAGGGAACGAGGCAGCAATTCCTCACCCAGCTGGAATGGCAAGAGGGAACGTAAGACATCAGGACACAAGTGAGAGCAACCATTTGCAGAACCGAAATGTAAGCACAGTCTTCCGGGTGTCACACAGCAATCTAGTCCAGCGGCCAGGGCGGGTGGGGGCGATACTTGAGGTAGTGGAAAGAAACTTAAGACACAAGTCTAAATTAATGCTTGGGCAGCTTCTGGCTGGGACAGATGTCTTGATCTCTTGGACAGTAATCACCACCATTTTCTTAAATGGACAGCTTGTATTTCCTTTTTAGCTACAAGGTCAAGCACTGGCCGAGGGTCACATCAACAATAAAGCCCATGGGAGGACTGGCATGCATGCAGCTCTGGAGCCTTTGCCAGCACAATGGGCAGGCCTATGCAGCCGGTAGCTGCGGTATCTGGGTGTGCAAATACCCAACACGCATTGGCAGCCTTGCTGTTGCTGCTGGTACGTTGCATGCCTGCCTTTTCCCTTGACGGGTTCCACTCGGCCTGGTCACCTGCTCCGAAGGGCAGCAGCTTTCCAAGGATCGGGATTCCTTGCAGCCCTTTGCCTCAAGATGCTCGCAAAGGGCCAGCTCTGCATGCGCAGAATGTGCTGCTGCATTAAATGAAGACCCCGCAGCCTCACAAATGGATGTGGCCAGGCGGAAGGGCAGGTTTCTCTCAACGGCTGGGCAGGTAATTTTGAACCCCCAGGAAGGCTACGATTCCCACAGAATTTAGATCCTCTGCCATCACCAACTGTCCGAAGTAGGGCGTTCCCATGCCCAGTCTTTGTGGCTCCAAAGGCAGAATAGGCATTGTACCATGTAGCCCGAAGGGCCTGATCACACCTCATCTTGGAAGCTAAGCAGGGCCGGGCCTGGTTGGAATCTGGATGGGGAACTTCAATGTTGTGAACCACCCAGAGAGCTTCGGCTATGGGTGCTATAGAAATATAATTAATAATAATAATAATACTAATGTGCATCACTAAATAAAACTCTGCCCCTCAGCCTGACAGGGCCATGAGAGGCCCTCGCGAAGGGCTCTGCCGGGACACCCCATTCCAGCTTGGGTCAAGTTGGTGCAGTGTCTTTCTTGCTCAACAGAGACATGATATGACCTCCATGGGAGAAATGCTCTCTGGCTCCAGTGTTCAAAACTGGAGGAAGTGAGAGAAAAGCTATTTCCTTATATTCCTGGGAAATGTGAAAGTGATAATTCAGCAAGTCATTTAACTGCAGGGGAAAGACAGGCAGACATACCAACGGCAAGGACAGCGCACAGAAAGAAAGCCGGGCACACGTCTGCCCCCACACACATAGTCGCGGGATGAGAAGGGCAGCTAGCACTCCAGTTCACACAGGGGCCTGTGAAGGAGGCAGTAACTGGTGAGGGGAGCAGCCATTCCTGCTGAGACCCCTGCCCCTTGCAAAATTTTCCAGGGCACCTATCGGCCTTCCCTGCTTCAGGCAGCCCTCGGACTCAAGAGCAGCAGAGAGGAGCGAGGAAACAAGGGCTCTCGCGTGAACCAAAGCAGTGCTTGCTTGTGCCTTTTCCTTCTCGTCACCCACAGAAGGAAGGCAGCTGGGTCATTGGGACTGCTCTTAGCACCTTCACAGTTCTCCGTAACTTTGTCTGGCTCACCTGTTGGTCACCAGGACAAGCCCACAGACAAGAAGCTATTTCAGAAATAGCAAAGCGGGATTAAGGAGTACGCTCCGCTACCTGCTCATCCGTGCTTTAATCTCCAAATTGCAAAAAGATTAACATTATTGATTGATCAGACATCAATCCAACAGGAAATTTAATTAAATTAAAATGTGTCACTAAGCTGCCCCTGCTGCATCATGTATAAATCTTTGGGGGAAGTTGGCAACAGACAGCAGCGATTCATAGTGCGTTCTCAGGTTTAATTTATTCCCTGGCCATTTTATTTCTCACAGCTTGATGACGTGTGTGTGTGTGTGTGTGTGTGTTCAGCAGTTACAGAAGCCCCAGCAAGTCTAAGGGGCATTCATCTGACACACATAACTTCAAAAGCTTCTAACTACTCTGGCTTTCTGAGAATGACTTTGCCATGTATTATTTACAGCTGATCTGGGTTGAACCAGATTGCTGCTCGGGCAATGCCTGTATTCAACATGTTGTTATTATAGAGTTGACCCACACGGAGCAACTTCTGAGCATGTGTGTTAACATTTTAACACTTCCCAACTACCAGCACAGCTGCCACTCTGCTTCTTGAAGGAAGCAGAGCCTTGGGGAAGAGAGCGAGGGAGTCCTTTTCATTAGAGCGATTCTTCCCCTGAGGGAAGGTCTACTCTGCCACTCCAGCTGCACCACAGAGCTCACAGTGGCCCGATAGAAAGGAGCAAAACGGAAGCGAAGCTACAAGTAGCCTCTTGGAACAGATGGCCAATCCTCTGCCATTCTGTGCCAATTCGATTCCACTTCTGTGCCCTGCTCTCTCATACTGTTAGAGTCAAACTTACATGTGTGTCACCGCACCGCTGCAAGAGGAAGTGCTGATTTGCAATTAATGTCATAAACTCAGGCCACAATTTTCGCCTCCCTCACAGACTACGCTGCGACATGCAGCTAGTTCGCGGTGCAGACGTGCACGCATATGGGAAAAGCAGCTCAAAAGCAAGCACCCCAATTAAACAACGTTGAAATATATTATTATGCAGATACGCTTGCCCAGAATTGCAGCAGGGGGAGATTGGCAGGGTGCATTCCAGCAGTCCCTCCAGTTGGGACTGGACAAATAGGCAAAACTCAAGCACACTGAAATTCTCCAAATTTCATCTCAAGGCTAGTTCTGACTCCAGTGCACATCAGAGTGTGTGCTTTTTTGCATGAAAATCCATATGCACTTTTGCACATATTTTACAAAAGTGGGCATCCACTGTACACATCTTTGAAATGGTCACAGTCAAAGCATATTTGCATGTATGTTTCAGAAATGTGGTTTTTTTCACATGTATGCATGTTATAAAAATCTCTCTCTCTCTCGCGTGTGTGTGTGTGTGAGTCCAGAAATCACAATGCAAGCTCAGGAATGTACAGAGTTCAACTGCAAATTGCATCTGATTTTGTCTTTGTTTCATAAGGCATAAAATTCATGTATCCCAAGCAAAAATGAACCAAAATCAATTTCTTATACATCCTGCACTGAGTTCAGCATCCTACTCCCTGTAATGCCCAAACAGCTGCTTCCGCCGACCGGCACGGGATAGGAGAGTGGGTGAGGGGAACACTGGGGCCGCTGCCACTGGCAAAGGTGCCAGGGGTCACCAAGGGCAGCCCGCTGCCTCCTGAGAAGAACATTTCAGCAAGGGCAAAACAAGCCTGGCTGTCCCCATCAGCCAGAGAAGGAGCAGCTCCAGGGAACTGGTTTCCCCACTCCTTGCCAGAGTACTGGATTGTGTGTGCACACAGGAGTGAGTTACGGGATGCTTGCATCACTAGCAATACAAAAGCCACTTTGACAACATTGCATTCCAAACAGAGTGTGATCGAGCATATTTAAGAGGGCATGAAGGCAAACATCCTCCACTGGGATTCATCTTTCAGCAGCCATGGAACATGGGCTCTGGTCATGAACATGCCTTCTCCATTTATCAATCTAATCCCCCCCCCCCCGGGACCAGGGATGACGAATGTGTGGCCCTCCAGATGATGGGATACTTCATATCCCATTATCCCCAGCCCTGAAACACAATATATTGGTAAGGTTCACCATTAAAAATGATGTGAAGCAAGCAATGGCGCTTTCTTTCTTCTCCTTTCTCACACTCTCTCGACCACAGGGCTCAGCAGCATCCCACAGCAAATGCGCGATGGTTGGCTGCACATGAACGGAAATGCTGAGCCTCACGGCACCGCTGATTCGTGGCTCCTTTCCCTAAAGCGGTGCCTTCAGAGAGGAAGAACCACCAACCCAGCATTTTCCTGCCAGCACAAGCGATCCATAGAGACCCCGGACGAACAAGACCTGCACTGCTGTATGTGTGTATTGGGGAGGGGAATAAGTGTGTCCTCCCCCAGTGAAATGTTAGGGCCCCCTTCACATGCCCTTGCACACCAGGCTGATTGTGATCCACATGCGAGGTCACGTGCAAGGGGTCCCACAGCAGGGCCCCTGCCAGCGCCAGCATGGCCTCAGTGTGCCACTGCCTGCACCTGATCTCACCAAGGGAGGCCCGAGCAGATGCCCTTGGGAAGTTCGCAAGCAGAGATTGAGACACCCGCATCCAGCAGAGCGAAGATGCAGTGACATGACGATAGCCAAGGATAACTCCCTTTTCTCAAAGAGAGGGTCTTTTAAGTGGTGGTCCTGCATTTCTATGCTTCTGGAACGAGCTTTCACAGAAGGTTGCTAGATCCCTTTTTGCAAGCCTCCAGCAAAGATCCAAAGAACCAAACATTTCTCTAGGTCTGCAAGCAGCGAAATTGTATTTTGGGGGCCAATGGCTGTGAACTGTATTTTTTTAGATAGTATCTTTTTAGGGACCTTTTCTGGCTTTTTGGCTGTTTTGTTTTTATTGCTTGTTTGTTCATTATTGTTTCTATTGCTTCTGATTTTAATTGCTGTTTTGGCGTTCATTATCAAACCGGTTTATTTAAAATTTTGTTTAAAATTAAGTCTTTTAAACTATAGCTCTATTTTATTTTATAGTGTGCACCTTGGGAGGGTTTGACACTTTAGGGCATCTTAGCAATAATTTTGCAGATATGAGACCAAATAGTGACATCGCTGTTTCTTGTTTGCATGAATGCTGGATGTCAAGGACTTGGCATGGGAAGACTTGGCTTTGTTAGGCTGGACTGCATGTCCAGTCCAGTCCATCCCACCAATCAACCTTGAGTCCGAGCACAGTGACTGCGAGCATGCGCTTTATTTCATGTAATACATTTCCGAATTCCCCCTCCACCTAATGCGTGGTCAAGTGGTTAAGGGCCGGCCTGAGAGGAGGCAACACTGGTGTGAGAAGCAGCCATGTCAGCGGCTCCGCCGACACAAGGTGAGGCTTCCACCGGCAATGGTGCAGTGGATTTCTTGTGAGTAGGGAGCAACCCAGTGATCACAATAGGAGGCCCCCACGCAAAAGTGCTTGCGTGTACTCCGCCTGCCACCAGTCTAGTGGCAAAAGGCAGAATGTGCCGTTCTGGCTTGCTCCACCTCTTTCCCCTGAAACCTGACTGCCATGGGCGCAGGGCAGCCAGTGAGAGTGGTCACACCAGCTTCTCACATACAAAAACGTCCCTTTGTGCAGGTATAACTCAGCGCACCAAACCAGCAGCCGGCTGCAACTGTGAGCTGAACAATGTCCCTTTAGAAAGGGCACAGGGTGAGAGGAGCTTTATGGCATTATTGATTTATTCTGTGCCTGCAGTTAAAAACTATACCCAGACAGACAATAAAAATAACTGCTCTAACCATATAACAGCTTCCTGCTACTAAAATGGATTTTACACTTAAAGTCACAGTGGACTGATCTTTTACACATCTATTTCTTTTAAGTCTCCATTCTAAATAAAGGGGAGGGACCTTGAGAATTTAGAAACTTTGGAACTGGACGGTTTCCTGCTCCACTGTGCTGTCCTTTGAAAGCCGATAACAACTTCACAGCGCTGGCATGTCTTGCTCCCCCTCCTCCCCGGTTCTGTTCTCTCTTGTTACTGGTTATTTTCTCTGGCATATCTTTCGTGACCTAAAACTTAGTGTATACTAGGAATTCAGTATATTCTGCTGGTAGAAGGCAAAATTCAATCTGATGAACAGATTCAAAAACCATGAAAGTCTGAGAATATGAAAGTCAGAAAACACACAAAGTCTGAAAACAAAGCTATGTTGTTTCTCCGGCAAAAATTGCATGTATCCATGTAAGTTAGGGTTTGTGATAATCTATTAGCTAGCACAAGTCTAGCATTCCAAAAACTGCCAGTTACCTCTGTTCAATATTTCCCACACTGGTGTTTTCTCCTGTGCGCCTACTGGTAAACTCCGAATTCATTTCTGTCTATTGATATCTTCTTCTTCTCATACAGGTATTCCTGTCCACACGTGCACAGTAGGTTTGGTGTGCGGCATTGGATTTCCCATTATTGTAATGTGTTTAATGTAAAAATATGGTAGTAATAATAATAATAATAACAATAATAATGTATAGGGGTTTGTAAGGTTCCCCTGAGGGGAACTAGCCTGATTGTACAGAGGGCCTCCACACTAGTTAACCGTCACCTAAAGCTGCTGGGGTGGAGTTTTTCCAGGTAGTTTTGGCACAGCAGGTATGAGAACTGCCTCAACACACCTTTGAGGGGGAATTGCAGGGGGGAACTCTGCTGCAATGGTTTTAGGAACCCATGCAGAGAAAGATCCTCTCTGGTCATGGTCAGGCCGCTACACACAGGAAAGGCTTGCAAATGCCCTTTCTCTACACAAAGGTGCTATTCTGTGAAAACTTTTTCAGTGTCGCTCCCCACAGGGGCTATCAGGTGAGAACTGGTTCAGGCAGGTGGGAAAAGAAGAGGTGAACAAGGATGGAGAAAGGGTCCGAAGTTGCTTTAGTGTCTCAGCCTAGGAGAAGGACAGACTGAAGCAATTCTCCAAGTACATCGCCACAGCCACAGCTTTAGAGAAGAGACAGATGGCTTGCTCAGCAATAAGCAGTCAGCCCCAAAATGTAGTGGGAAGCTGATACATATTGAGAAGACCACCCTTCAACAGATGATCTCACGGCAGTTTAGGAGGAAATGCTGTCAGATCTTGGGATTTGTATCTCTCCAGGATCCAGTCTATATCAACAAGATGGATCTTCAGGGACTTCTTTACATGTAGTTATCCTTATCCCAGCTTGTAGGAGAACAACCATGGAGGCAGCAGCAAACCACATGGCTTTGGCGTAGGAGCCAATTAGTTGGCAGTAGAACATCCACCAACATTTGGATGCATGTCAGTTTCAGTCAGTTGTGGGAGAAAAGGATTCCGCCTTTTTCTGGAATGTAGCCTGATAAGTCCCATCATTGACAGACACAGCTAAACACTCCATAGCAAAACAGACGCGCATGCCAATCCACTAACTACAGCCGTTAGGTCACAAAAGGGGGTGATTCAAAACCGTGAAAAAGTGATGGAGTGGACACAGGAGATGACACGCCGTGCCCGTAGCTCACCCTGCTACAGGTCAATACTGCAAGGTCCTTCAAACTGCAGTTGCGTGGAAGAGTTAGTGGATTTTCTGGCCTCTCCTTATTTACAGACAATGTGGGCAGCTGCACCCTCTTCTATCAGTTCAGACATATCTGCAAAAGAGGATCTTGGCAGGCAGAGGCAAGGAAATGATATGGCAACACTATGGAGAGAAATGTAAACTGAAAAGGCATAAGGAATAATGATGAAGAGCAAGCAGAAGGAAAATTTAAAAATACAGGCAGAGAAAGCAGAGGAGGCTTACTCTTCAGTGAAACTATATGTCTTGATTGAAGCAATGTATTGGTGCATCTTCTGCAACAGTATCACAGGCGCGTGTTGTCACAAGCACACTGCATCAGTGTTGCAGGGAGCCTTGTACAGGGGGGAGCAGAAGGGTGGCACAGCCAAGAGCCCCCCAGGCATCTGCCTGAACAGGGATGCTGCCACAGCCCTCTATGGAATGATAAACATGGACGTTCCAGCTGGAAGAGGCACCTGAGCTCATACAGCAAGTATACACTGGCTACTGGAGCTCACCAAGAACTTGCAGAAGATCACTCATTCAGAAAAATTATTGCAGGCCCAAATGATGAAACATCTATGCTAGTCCCACTTTAGCTATAGCCTTGCCAGAAGAGGCCAGCCTGAGACCTACTCTTAATTAATTTGGAAAAACAGTTGTAAAGGAACTGTTTGGAAAAACAGTTGTAAACAAAGCATCGAGCCAGTTTATAGCATAGAAACAGGAAAAACGATGCAACACAATCAAGTAAAACAGTGGCATTAACGTCTAAACTGGTAAAATATGGAGTGTAGCCCAGAATCAGTTAAAAACAGACAAGCATAGGGGTCATTAAGGCCCACCTAAAAATAGTCCAGGAAGATTAAGAAGCGGGATGTGTGTGTGGGGAGGGGAATCTATACTAGGGCTGTGATGTAACGGGCCGTAATGAGACACAGCGGTGTCGTATAACGCCTATCCCAAATGGTCCTCCTCATGCCATTTTTGCCAATATATCACAGGTTTCCTCCGATGAGTTCTGTCATGACTATCTATAGATTCTGTTTTTTCTGAGGTGCCCATGTGAACTGAACTTATGGCATGGTTCTGGGGTTATGAAGAGGGGCTGCTGGAGGGCTGAGGCTACTGCAAGAAGCCACGCCTGCATTCTCTGAGCTATACTTACATGTGTGGAAGTGCAGATCAGTGAAGAGCAGAAACCTCTCCCATGGCTTCAGCTGTGGCCAAGCTCAGCATGGGAAGTGCTAACAAAGCCCAGCAGCTCTGAGAAGGAGGTAAGCCTGACAGCCACCGGTACTTCTCCTACCTGTCATGCACCTCCTAGATTTTCTTTCTTGCAGATAGACTTACTAGCGAGTAACTGCAGCGCCGCCTCCTCACTCGCCTCCTTTGTCCCTTAAAGACACAAAGTTCAGACTGTCCTCTCATGCCTTCTCAAAGGTCGCCTTTGTCCGCTTGCCTCAAGGAACAGTGAGCTGAAACAGTGCCAATATTTGTGCTCTCTAAAGTAAGCCACATCCTCATTGGCCTTACTCAGAAGTAAATCACATTATCTCCAATGGTATTACTTACTCTTGGGGAAATCAGCATGGGAGAGAAGCTGAGCTCACTTTGGGGATTTGCTTTTCGGGAGAACTGGTGCCCTGGCTTCACTCCATGGCTGTGGGAGGCCCTTTTCTCCCCATGCTCTTCTACAATTTTTTGTGAGAGGGCAGAAGGAATTGCCATTAAGAAAAACCACTTTAAATCCCCGCTCTGAGCCTTCACACCACTACACAGATGTAGGTGAGAAAAGGAAGTTTAAAGACTATTTCCCAAGACACAACCTCTATCCAACTCCTCCTCTTTCTGCCATAATTGCATTTGTGTGTGACACAAAATCATGTTTTCAACACAGTGGAAACTGCTCATTAGCATATGCCCAACAGCAGTAAATGCATTTTGTGCAAATGCCGAGATAGCACCTCCTGATACATGGACGTGGTCTAGGATACATTCCTCCCTGGTTTTATCAGACATTTGATGAATAACTGATTAATAATTCAGATATATGCTGCCGGCTCTCAGGACGGGATCTTTTATATTGCATTTTACGCTGCTTTCAATGTTGTGGAGAAGGCAAAGTGCATCTCAAAAGTCTAAAGTCCACCTCTCCATTCTACCCCCCTTTGGATATCTGAGACAATCGCAGTGGAGAAGGCGAACGGAGTCAACAAGCCAGGAAGTCACTCAATCACATCCCTGCATGCATGCACAAGACCAGGAACGAGGGTTGTCCACTCTGGCTCTCTTTATAAGCTCATATTAATCTGGAGAAAGAGAATCTGGAGGTACATAACACACTAACACATTAGACTGGCTAATACGTTAATTGGCACTGACTCATTTTTTGTTGACGAATTTTTAAGAAGAATTTTGATTTTTGTTGGCACTTTACAAAAAGAAATCTTCCATTGTTTGATGTTTATTAAGCCAAAAATCAAAAAGGTAGCCAAAGAAAAACAATACTAATTGCTGAAAACACTGATAGCCACAATGCATTCAAATTTCAAGTTTTAAAACACATTGCCATAATTCATATTGGCAGAATAGCCTCAACAGGAAGACCAAAATCATGCTTACACAAAATGGTGGTAATTTAAAATTAAAATGAGACTTTCAAAACAATTGCTGCAAAGTTTTTGCCATAACTGCAGGCGTCCACTGTGACCAGAAACAAGTTCCAGGGGACAGACTGCCATGCTGGAGACAGGCCGCTCTGCTGGGCCAGCAGAGCACAGTCCCCGAAGGTAGCCAGCTTGCCACCCCACGACTGTTTACATGGCGCCTGACTGCCATGGCAGCTGCCACCCCTGCAAGAAAACAAGTTATATAGCAAGTGAGCCCTTTGTTTGGACAAAGAGTCACGGTCGAGCTTATAACTGAGGCACATGCTCTTCCCACGCCTTGCTCCTTTCTGAAATTGTGGTGCGTTGGAACATGTGATAGCGATGGGAAGGAATCAGGCCCGGGTGGGTTCTTGAGGAAGGATGCATGTCAACCCCTGGAAGGTGCGCACTCCTGCATGACAGGATGAGTTGGCCCATAAGCATCCCAAGGATTACGCCCAGGGCTGTCTGGCTCCAGGGCCCTCTGCCACTTGAAGCATGGCAGAGGGGCACCAGAGAGGGTTCCCTTGAGGAAGCTCACTGCATCTGCTGCTTGCTTTTGGAGAGCAGCTGAGGCATTTGAATGCTACAGAGCTGTTTTGCACAATTCATTTCCCTCTAATATTTCCTGTCACTGTTCATTTGTATTATGTCCACTGATTGCGGTTTTTTTTTAAAAACCAAAAAGCAAATTTTTAAAATAAATAAATAAATAGCCCCAGATGGAATCTTCTATAAATAACCTGCTAGAGCAACTTGTGGTTGAGCTGCCTAAGTTTAATAGACACAACAAATACATATTGGAATGCTTTCATTTGTGGAAAAGATGTGAACATTAAGCAACGTATTCCTCTTCCACCAAGAAGTCCAATGAACTGAAATGCTTCCACCAAAATATTCAAATCGCCATGGAGAAATTTAAGCCTTAGGTAGCATTTGGACTTCCATGCATCTTTAATTGCTTAGGTGGAGTTAAAGTCTGCTGCGCATGCTTGACCTTGCGAATATCTAAACTGGCCACATATTATTCTAGAACGAGATGCTGGATTATCAGGCAAAAAGGCATCTAAAAATAGCAGATGAAGACTCTGCCTTCACATAGTCTGTGCAGTACGTGGTTTTCCCATCTCAGGAAGGACCATGGTTTGTACCGAAGTACAATTTGGAAAGGCTTTTCCATATTCATCCTGCAAGAGAATATACTGATCCTTTAACACTGGGATGATGAAGCGGTACTTTTGAGTCGCGGCAAACATTTCAAAGTATCACACTTATTTCTACGTGAATCTTTTCATGGTGACACTTTCATTTATGTAACTTCTCCTCCCCCACCTCTGTGTTGTGTAACATGATGAATTCCTATTTGGGGTGCGCGCTTCAAGCAGCAAAGCCGGGATTCACTGCGTCTGACAGCTTGCCTTGCTCTTACTTTGAATGCTTGAGTTGCAGGAGAGAGGGAGTGGGGGGGGGGTACTGTCAAGCCTTTTTTTATGAAGGTACATGAGCAATATTTTAACATCCTTTCTCATATCAGTACCTCTTTCATCTTGATAAAGATGGTTCTAAGTTATCCTGCAAAACAGAGGCCTAATCCTCATGATTCAACGTCATCTGAAGGAAATGTGGAGCTGGGCAAAAAATTGCTACAAGGAGGCAATCACACAAACACACTGTGCTGATGCCGTGGCTTATGACAGCAAAAGCCCAGTGTGGTGCACAGAGGTTCAGAGTGTGGGAATCCGACTCGGGAGAGCTGAGTTCTAGTTTCACTCAGGTATGGAGCTCACTGGGTGCCTTTGGCCAGATTCACAGCACCTCCTGCATCACAGGGTTGTTTTTAAGATTGACAGGAGGAGGAGGAGGAGGAGGAGGAGGAAGAGGAGGAAAAAGCAGGATATACAGACAGTCTCCATGGAAAACATTATCCAAAAACAGAAGAAACACTTGTATCGCCATGTGCAGCATGAAAATGGTACACTTTTGACTGGATTTGGAGAGCATAATAATCCACCTTAAAGATGCAGTGTTGGCTTGTGTTAGCCAAGCCTAGCTGAGATATCAACCATGGGAGCAGCCCACAATTCACAGTCCAGCAAGAACCCACAAGCTCACAGTTTAGGGAAGTTTTGCAGCCAGACTCCCACAACCAGTGGGCTCCAAGGTACTGTTCTACCACTTTGTGAATCTTTTCTACAGATAGCCTTTGTAAAAAAGGTGATAACGCTCGCTCCCGAGGCCCTCATTCCCCCTCCTCCTAGTCAGCTCCCGATAGAACGGGCAGTGGTCCTGGGTGCCCAACTGGCCAACACCCCACGTGGCCATACAAGAGACTGGAGATTATTTTCTCGTATGATTTCATATGTCCAATGTGGTCAGCGGGCACGTGCCAATGTGTGTTGCTGGACTAGACCACCAGGTTGAAACAAAAACAATCCTCATCACAGCTCAATTGTCTTTTAAAGGCACATCACTAGCTGCCAGAAATGAAGTGCATGGAAAGAAGCTTCCTTCACCTCTATCATCTTCCCATTTCTGCACTGCCCACAGCCAAAGCTCTCTGGGAGATGCACAACAGTGAAGTCACCACCCATCCAGGTTTCAACCCGGTCTGAGCCTGCTTAGCTTCCAAGATCAGGGTGGATCAGGCACTTTGGGCTACATGGCAGCTCTAGGGTGAATGCAACTAGCTTAGCTATGAGGGCCTTTTGTACGAATCCCCCTACACTCAGTGATCATGTGAGGAAGGAAGCAGCATCATGCTGTTGCCCTCTAATGCCATGCAGCTGCTGGCCACTAAGGATTGAGAAACTTTTGTTTCTCTTGCAAGGCATGTGACCTGTTCACACCCCAGAGGCGAACGCAAGCAAAGACTGGGTCTGCAGAAATGGTTAACACATCCTTAAGCATGTGTTCATATTTAATTACTGCAAATTCCCCTATTTGATTCTGCACAAATTTAAAAAATGAACATGGTTATATCCCCACAGCTTAGTCTAGGAGGGAGAATCTGCTCAAGTTGGAGATCTTTGTTTTGGAACATTTCATGGCTGTTCAACTTGCTCAGCTTTCCTGTTTGCCTAAAACACGGGATATTCCCAGTAGTCTTTTAATTATTATTGAATGGGATAGACAGAGGTACTACACTGTCACCATGACAACTGCATCTTGGAAGGAGGGTTGGGAGGGGCTCAGTGGAAGAGGTCAGCACCATATGCCAAAGCTGCATCTAATGCAATACAAGGGATGCAGCTGCAAAGTTTATGGTGGGCTGATTCCACATGAGCATGCAAAAGCACATTAACATATGCTCTCCATGTTCTTTGGATCCTGACCATTAAAACAAACTGGCAACTTTATGCAAAAGAATTACTAGGGAGCCTTGGCCAGGACGTTTGTCAACTTAGGATGCAATCCCATGAAACTTTATAGACAGAAAAAAGTCCCAGTACAGTTCCCAGCATGCCTGAGCTGGCATGCTTAACTGGAAAGATGCTGGGAGTTGCAGGGGCTTGTTTAAACATGCACAAGATGTGCCCTTAGGCACACAAAAGCAGACTTCCTCACCCTGAACAGCGGGGTGCTCAGCAATGCAATGGGGGCTCATTCGCCACATCAACGCGATGTTGGGGATTTTTAAATGCAGGGGGAAAGGAATGAGAAAAGAGGGGCAAGGAGGGGTGGGGCAGGTCCCATCCACAAACCGTGGTGTCTCTGAACGCTGTTCCATGAGAGAAGCCCAGTCAGACGGGCAGCCTGCTACTGCTCCTCATAAATCGCTAAACAGAAAATTGCTTCTGCGGTTCAACTCTCCTCTGCCAGCTTCCAATCTGCAACAATGCAGTTGACAGCCAAATGAAAAAGCCCCGAAAAGCATGGTGGTTTATCGTGGGCAGAGTGACATAATATGAGCTGTGTGAATGGAGATGGGTTATAATTAGCATGGGAGTGTCATTCCTGCCTTCTCGCTTTCATTTGCAGCCATGCTCCGCACTCAGGGGAATGGCATCCGTTTTTACATAGTGCGTACAAGCACTGGGTCTTGTCAAGCCAACCGTCTTTATCCCGGGGGGATATCCTTGGCGGCCAGTGCTCTTTTCCCGGGAGCCATAAAAGCTGCAGTGAAGACTCTTGCCAGGCTGAAGAGGGCATGTACTCTGTGTTTTTAAAGAGAAATTTGCATGTATGTGTACATATACTGAGTGCACACCATCCAAATTCTCCAGTAGGGGCTAGGGTCAGGGTTTGTAGAGATTGTGCAGAAACTTTACTTACTTTGAATAATTCCTCGTTCCTTCCTTAATTCACAGGAAGCTGTTTGTATCAGGCCCATTTAGTCCTGGTTGGTTTGCTACGGCCACCCATGGCTGTCCCAGACCAGAGGCGGGGGCTGTCCCCTGCCCTCCCCAGGGGCCTTTCAAGCAGGAATACCAAGGATTGATCCAGGGTCTTCTGCTTGCCAAGCCAAGGAGCAATGGCCAGTGATGGGGAGAAGAGTGGAGGTATATGGGACATTTAAACTCAGCCCTTGTTGACAGAAATCTTGTTCCATCACACTTCCAGCTTCTGAGATTTCAGCAGGAATTATCCATGCAGCTGTCAAGCATGCCTGCACATGCCTAGGAGCTAGAGAGCTGGTATTTGCTTGTTTTTCTTCTGCAAGACCTGAGGTCCTCAAGTACCAAATTTTGCCATCTAGTGCCACATTCTGCCCTTTTTGTGCATCCATGCAGAATCATGGCATAGACACAAAGCTTCCTGAGGGATGTGGAGCTGGAGCTGGTCACTTTGCACAAGGTATGATGGGTCAAAATGAGCAGGTTTCCTCTTCTCAGAGCTGCATTCCTGGAAATCGCATTCCAGAGCAATTTCTTACTGGCCAATGCCATTTGAATGCCAACCTCACAATACAACATAGAAAACATAGAAACAGAGCGAGTCAGAAGGGGCCTCCTGGGCCATCTAGTCTGACCTCCGGCACCAGCCGGCTCCACTCATGACATGCCCACCATGTGCATGTCCAGCCTGTCTTTGAACACCCTCACCGACGGGGCCTCAACGACCTCCCGTGGAAGCCCATTCCACGCCCTCGGGGTCCTAACTGTCCTAACAACGCACTCAGGGATGATAGCGTCTGTCCGACAGACTCCACATTTATTTGTTATCTTCAGAAATCTCACATCCAGATACAGGCATACCTCATTTTATTGTGCTTTGCTTTATCGCACTTCACTGATTTTGCATTTTTTACAAATTGAAGATCCGTGGCAACCCTGCATCAAGCAAGTCTGTCAGCACCATTTTCCCAGCTGGATCTGTTCACCTCATGTCTCTTTGTCACGTGTTAGTAATTCTGGCAATATTTCAAACTTTTTCATTATTATTGTATTCGTTATGGTGATCCTTGGGAACAATTGCAATTGTGTTGGGGTGCCACAAACCGCAAGGATATAAGACAGCGAACTTAATCGGTGAATATTGTGTGTGTCCTGACTGCTCCATCAACCCCTTTTTCTCCCTCTTCTCAGGCCACACAACAGTATTGAAATTAGGCCCTGTGGGTGACTTTGAGGAGTTCAAACCTTCAGAGTAGCTGCAGATGTGGTAGAAATAGCAAGAGAACTAGAATTAGAAGTAGTGGCTGAAGATGTGACTGAATTGCTTCTTATGGATGATCCAAGAGTATCTTGAGATGGAATCTACTCCTGGTGAAGATGCTATGCAGGTGGTTGAAATGACAACAAAAGATTTAGAAAATTGAGAGGACTGACTCCAGTTTTGAAAGAAGCTCTACTGTGGGTAAAATGCTTTCAAACAACATCAGATGCTACAGAGAAACCCTTCATGAAAGGAAGAGTCAATTGATGTGGCAAACTTGATCGTTGTCTTATTTTAGGAAATTGAAGCATCCCCTGCAGCCATCAACCACCACCACCCAGACCAATCCACAGCCCTCAACTTCAGAGCAAGACCCTCCACCAGCAAAAGATCGTGACTTGCTGAAGGATCAGGTGATGGTATTTTGTAGCAATACAGTATTTTTTAATTAGTGTGTGTGCATTGTTTGTTAAGACAATCTAACGCACACTGAATAGACTACAGTGCCGTGTAAACATAACTTTTATCTGTACTGGGAAACCAAAAATCTGTGTGCCTAATTTTATTGCGATATTTGCTTTATTGTGGTGGTCTGGAACTGAGCCCACAGTATCTCTGAGGTATGTCTGTCTATGGAAGGATGAACAAGACAATTTTCATACACACGGAGCAAGCTAATTAGACATTGTCTCATTCCTAATGTAGGTTTCTCTGTGCACACGTAAGATGTATTTAATTATTGGTGGAAGAAGAAGGACTCCTTAAAAAAAGTTTGTGACATCTACCTGAATGCCAGCCAGAATGTATCTCCTTGTATTTAAAATTTCCTGATCCTATGCAAAAGAAGGTCTGAAAATATTAATCTACTTTTTCCCTAACTCAGAGAGGGATCAAAGAAAACAATGGGATTTGTTATGTCCAGGTACTTGAATTCTCTGTGGAACTGCCATTATCAGAACGTAACCACTATTTTTAAAACATAGTGTGGCTTTCCAGTAAAGAAGCAGATCAATGCCCATGACGCTACATTCTGTTGCTTGCTTTAAGGGTATTCAATAAATACAGAGTCAGTTTGGATGCTTTGCCAACTTTGCCAGCTTAGAGACATGTTCTCAGGTTAAGACATGGCCTCTGTATTCCACCCCAAAGACTCAGGCAAGGCATTTTGCTCTCTGCCCCCTTTCAAATGTGCTTTGAAAGCTGAAACTCTTCAAGGCACCAAGAAGCAGGAAGTGAAGAGATGGGAAATAAGTATATTTCACCACCTTTCAAATCAACCACCAGCAGCAAGAAGAAATGTTCAGATGGGTTCAGCTCCTGTATCACTAGTAGGCATAATCAGAAGACTTTTTGGCAAGTGTGGATACTACTCTGTATTTGTTCACTAACGGGTAAAAATGACCGATTCTGCCTCAACTAGGGATGTGGGTGGCTATGCCAAGTTAGATCCAGTCCACTGAGTGACTATTGAACAGTCATCCTCGACCCACCTGCCCGGGGTACCTGGATGCCTCCCAAGACACTTCAAGGCCGGGTTTAAAGACAACAGAGAGCCAGTGTGGTGCAGTGGGACTTAGGCTGTGTATCTGAGTTCCACTCAGCCATAAAGTTCACTAGGTGACTTTGGGGCCGGCAGTGACCCTGAGCCTAACCTACCTCACAGGGTTGTGAAGAGGAGGAAGGCTGTGCAAGACACCTTGGAGTCATGTGCTGGTCTTCCACTCACTCTCTTTCCAAGCAGATCTTTCTAGTACCAGGCAGCATTTGTGACACAAAAGCAGAGCATTCCAGAAGTCAGAGCCATAGACGAGAGAGAAGATGGCACGCTGGCTACTAGGGAAATGCATCGCGGCAATGACAGAGCTGATTCCAAGCTATAGTCCTCTCCTCCCTCTCAAAGCAAAGGGATCTGCCTCCTGCTTCAGCATGGCTCTTGCCCCTTCTGGGCCAGTCACTGGGAATGTCTGGCACTCCTGAACTCATCCGCCCATTTCACCTGACCCTGCACAATTGGACAGATTGGATGCTCACTCAAGTGCCTCACGAAACTAGGAATTGCCTGGTTTTCCCTGCATTCCTGCTGCCTCGTCACTTTCCTACTTCCTGCTCCCCGTGCATTGTGTCCCTGGCCCTTTCAAAGTTGGGGTGCAGGTGGGTCCCCGCCAGCAGTCCTGTTGCAACCGTCCCCCTTCTGGATGCCCCAGGGGAGGTGGAGAGTCCTGTGGACCCCTCACGACACTGTGGGGAACATCACCGCTGGCTCAGCCAAGATGGCTGCCCCGGAAGAGGGTAAAATGGCCCTAGGCCTTTGCTCACACAAGGGTCTGATCTGAATCCTGGGGGGCAGGGCCTCACCTCCACCGTCCAGACTGGTCCATCTTTTGCAATGTGTAGTTTGGGGTCTCCCGCATGTGTTGCAGTAAGTCCCTCCTCCCAAGACAGCAGCAAGCAACATGGTTCCTGCAGGCAGCTTTCTTGGTGTCTCCCTCGGTTTCCTGCCTCTCCCTCTATGAACACATTTACTCAACTGCATCTGGGCTTGTTGGGAAGTATTCTGCTGATGCAAAAAGCTGTGGGTAACTGCAGTTGTTTAGTGTGCTCAGAGCTCATCTTTCTTTTGGGCTGTTGACCTTCTTCTGCGTTAGGCAACCATTTTGTGGTGGTATCCAGGACTCGTTCTCATATTGCCAAATGTGCCCAGAGCCAAAAACACCATGCGCTGTTCTCTGGATGTGGTTGTGGGAGCCCAGGGCCCTGCTTCTGCATCTCTCTGGTCAGGGCTGCATCTCTTGTTTCTCTGAGCCGGTCAAGAGGCTGGTCCAGTCGTTTGGACCAGCTACCCAGCTACTAATGGAGAGGTCAATGCCATCTTCACTGAAGGATCAGTACCCGTGGCCGAACCACTTCTGCGTATTCTCCTACACACTGTGTAGTATTCATGGAAGGCCCAGTCATTGATAGCATGGATGTCAGAATGCACAGAGACATGTATATGGTGCATGAGAAGGATCTGGCCTGCATTTTTCAAATACCAGGACCAAACTCCATTATCCTGGACTTGGCCCAAGGGGGAAGGGGGTCACACTGTAAGCACTCTGTGCTGGATGACAGAAAGGAAGCATCCTGTATATTATGGGAAGGTGCATTGCCGACTAGAGCTGGGGATCAGACTAGATGGCCCAGGAGGGCCCATCTGACTTGTTCTGTCTGTATGTTTCTAGCTACTTCCCCAAAGCAAGGCATTTGACTGCATTTCCATGTTTTTCTTTCTTTTCCAACCAACAACATTATTGATCTCACCTTGACGGGATCCAAGAAAAAGCAGATACAAATTGGGGAGCTGTTACCTGATCTTAGTTGTGGTGGTCACCTGCCCAACCAGAAAAAGTTTCTGAAGAACCACGTGGTCCTGAGGACAGGAGAAATAGATTAAGCCTGACCTACTGATGTGAAAGTGGAAGAGAAGAGGAACAACAGAAGATTAGAAAGAAATGAGGAACATGTCCAGAAAATCTAAAAGAAAGGGGAACAGGATTTCTCCTGCCCAGAAAGAGAAGGGAGTCGATGCAACCACAAGTACAGTCAGTCTAGAATATGCATATTTCACCCATCTGGGGGATGGAATCACCGCCAAGCTTCTGCCCCTCCTGCCTGCCAATCCTTTTCCTTGTGTCTTTTAAACTGTGAGCCTGAGGGCTGGAATAGTCTAATTATTGATTTTGGAAGCCACTGTGAGAGCTGCCACTTTCTTTTCCCCTCCTTTTTTGGGGGGGTGGGCACTGAAGAGTGAAGTGAAATGCTTTAAATAAATACATAAATGCATAAATATATAGCTTTTATGTACTGCTTTATAGGGCAAAGCAATTCCACAATACTTACACATAATGCCCATCCACAACATCTAATTGGAGCGGCAAACTGAGCAGCTTCAGAAACTCCAATCAGCCCAGTGCAGCTTCTGAGAAAGCAAGAACGGCTCCAGTAGCTCCGCAGAGACTCAGGAGTGGCCTCACACCAGGCCAGCCCTGATCTATCTGACCCACTGCTGTCAGGCTTCCTGGCTGGGGCTTATCCGGGACACACATTTCCAGCTCTTTCTGAGAGGTGCTGAGTGCTGAACTGGCAACCTGCTGCATGTAACATGCACATGGTGGGCATGTTGTGAGCAGAGCTCACAACATGGAGCCGGAGTTGGAGGTCAGACTAGATGGCCCGGGAGACCCCTTCTGACTCGCTCTGTTTCTCTCTTTCTATGTTTCTATGTAAAGCGGCCCAGCCTGCCTCCTAACCAGAAGCAGATCCAAACAGGAAGGTTTTCAAAAGTTCCGTCTATTAGCCAACAAAGATGAGCCAAGATGTATATCCCTTGGGAGAGTTCCACAGATATTCTGCCGCCACTGAAAAGTCCCAGACTCTGTTGTTCTAACTGGACTGGATGCGATGCCAGTCTTAGGATCCAAAGGGGTGCAGGTAGCCCTTCACATAGACCAGTCCCGGCCTGTGGCTCACTGAGCAGTGCGGGTTACGCTTGGAAGATGTACTTCTGCAGCCCTCAGCATCCCCCTAAGCATCCTCCTTTCCTAGTGGCTCCATTCTGACTCCATTTCTGGAGTGATGCACTCCAAGCAGGTTCGCCAGTGTTGTAATGCCTGCTGAACTCAGTGGCTCATCCCAAATTGTGCTGCCCATCATATCCTGGATTTCTTCAGATCAGGTTTGTGATGGCTTTTGTGCAGATGGAATGAAGCACATAGTCCAGTGAGCACTAAACTTGGGTACGGTTCTGGGAAAAGAAAGAGAGGCTGCAGCAGGCTGGTGGGCCGGGCAGCAAAGAAGCCACAAGGGGGTGGGGGGGGTCCCCTTGCCAAAACAGCGGCAGCCCTGGAAGGAGAGAAGCCTGGCCAGCCCCTTGCTCTCCTGATGGCTTCTCTCCCTCTGTTCCCCTGACCTGTTCCCTGGGGTGTACATGGAATGCTGCCCTGCTGTTCCCCTGCAGGCTTCCACATGCCTGCTCAGAAGTCCACCCCATTCTCTTCCACAGTGCTTCCTCTTGAGAAGGCCGACGTGGGAGCAGGGCTGGACTTGCTCTGGGAACTGCCTTTGGGTGGATGAGAACAGAGGGTGGGCGAGCAGCAGCAAAGGGGGGCACGGCCTTCCCCTCTTCTCTGCCCATCCCCGTTGCCAGGATTTTTTTACGAAGGGGCGGGAGCTGCCAATACGCTGTCCCCTCCTGCTTTTTAAAACATTCTCTGCTTGTTTGTTCCTTTTGTTCCTTCACACTAGCTGATGGATTGGAAGGAAGGAAGGAAGGAAGGAAGGAAGGAAGGAAGGAAGGAAGGAGAGAAAGAGAGAGAGAAATCGAAAGGGCCATTTCGCTGCACACCTCCCCTTTCCAACTCTTCCTACCCCTCCTGCAATTGTATTTGCATGCAACAGAGGGTTCTCAACACAATGGGAATGACGTCCTATGCAGTAGCATGTGTCCCAGCACTGGTGAATGTGTTTTCAGTGATTATTGTGACAGCACATCCTGATAAATGGAAGGGACTCCAGTCTAGATCCCCCTCTGTCAGCACTTTCAACCAGCTTTTGCTATCAGAGGCAGAGAGGCACAATGCAGAGGGAGAGGGGGAGGCGCTAGAGGGGCCCTGGACACAGGTAGCCGCTGCTTCCCCTGGCTGGCAGAGCATGTGCTCACTTGAAGGAGACACTTCTGCAGGAGAAGCAGCCAAGCTGTGTTCGCAGCCACTGCTGTGGCAAAGCGTCCTGGTGCTAGTGCTCATCGTTGCTTTCCTGGCAGCCACGCCACCAAGGAAACACCACAGTGGCAGACAGTGGAAGTAGTCCTCTCCCCCAGGAACAGGTCTTTTGCAAAGCTAACAGGTCTTAATTTCCAAGTCCAGGCCACCCCAAAATACTTAGCATTGTGACAGGGAACACTTGGAAAATTCAATTTCAGCCAATACCATAAGAATTCCATCTGTTGGATGGTCATCATAAGGTGGTGAGAGGATTTGGGAGTCAGAGAAGCAGAGGAATGCTACCAGGAGGCCAGACTCTCTCACTAGATGTTCTTCTAGCAGGGTCACCCAAGGAGGAATGGTCAAAGCCAGACTAAGATGCATCCTCCCACTTCAGGAGTAACTGTTGGATCTGCAGAAAAGAATGGACATCGCTAATGCTGATGAGGGTGGGGAACCACCTGAAGGTCTGGCACGGAGAAGCTGGAGTAGCTGAAGATAACACTGGTGGAAGATCTTTTACAGACAATGGCAGTGAAGATCAAGCTAACCCCTGTCGGTACCCTGAAAAAGGAGGAAATGGTCACTTCTGAATATTTCTTACCTGACAAACTCTATGGTGAAACAATTCAAAATGAAACAAGAGACAGTGCCAGAGGATGAGACTCCTAGGTTGGAAGGCGCTCAATGAGCTACAGGGGAAGAGCAAAGGACAAAAATGAGTTGCACTGCCACTAATGACACAACTCAATCGAAGCTGAAAGGAAGTCCAGGGGCTGGCATGCATAGAAGTGAAAGGAAAGTCTTGGACGGGCAGCGCAGCAACAAGTGTAAGAACATTTCACTGGAGACCAAAGCTAAGATCATCCACATTATGGAGTTCCTGCTCATTCTGTGAGTGTGGAAGCTGGACAGTGAAGAAAGCTGACCAGAAGAAAATCAGTGCATTTGAAACATGGCTCTGGAGGGAAGATTCTCAAATACCATGGACCAAAAGAGATAAGATCAAGTGGGTCCGAGATCAAATCAAACCAGAACTTTTCCTAGAAGCAAAAATGATGAAAAGAAGGCTGTTGTATCTTAGACACCGGATGAGCTGCTCTGCTGCAGGTCTAACAGACTGGGATGGTTTTAGCTGTTTAGGTGTTAAAAATGTGGTTTTAAAAGCATTTTAATGTAATGTTATGTTGTATTCTACTATATATAATATTATAGTACATTTATTAGTTTTGTTTGCTGCCCAGAAAGCTTCAGCCATTGGGTTGCATAGGAATTCAATAAACAATGTATTAAATAAATTATATACTCTGGTGCCACTTAAGTTGGCATTAGCTTGTGAAACAGGAAAGACTTTTAAACAGGCAGAGACAGCAAGCATGTTTTACATAAAGGACTCCCAAGTTTTATTCTGTACTGAGCAACAGAAAATAATCTTTCCAGAGGGAAAGAAGGAGAAGGAAAGCAAGTCTGAACATAATGAGTCTTGAATCTGTAGAAACAACACATCGCTCTATTATTACCAGCTGTGAGCTTAACCTCAAACCACTTTGGTTTCCCCTTTGTGAGGCAAAACCTTTTAAGATACTGAGCTAAGTGGCACTGTTCAAATACAAAGCACAGTTAGCATCCAAAGGCTGTGAACTGATAACTATGGGGAACTTCACCTATCCTGTACTGGGAATGCCAGCCTAGTGAAATAAAGCAGGTTGTCCAAACTAACTAAACAAATATTGGCATGTGTGATTGGGGATCACTGTCATTTTCAGCCCAAAATGATGAGTCATATATGAGTCAACTCAAACAGAAGAATTCCTGCGAAGTGTGTGATGGGCTCCAAGATAACCATGGCAGAAAACAGGATGCTCCTGCCAGACGAATCTGTGCACAAAAGAAAGCCACCCTTGGCGACTTGCCTCTGCACCCTTTCTGCTTGCAGTATAGTGAGTTAGTTGTGTGTTTTCTCATAGCACAACCTCCAGTGGCAACAACATGGCTCAGCAGGAACCAGTATTTTGCGGTATGTTTTGGACCATGAGCTGGGATAAAATAGAAAACAAGGTTTAGCACTAACCATGCATGAGGTTATATCTTCAGTGGGCCAAACATGAGAAAGAGAATCAAAATACAAGTGGCGGATAGACTCAAGGAATGTCACTCTCCTGAGCTAAGGAACAAATAATGTTCATCATTATAGTATTTTTTACCCATTTTCCTAACAACAACCCTGTGTTGTAGGCTAGGTTCAGAGTCAGTAAGTGAGCCAAAGTTACCCAGTGACTTCATGGCAAAATAGGGACTAAACCTCCGTCCACCCGAGTTCCACTCTAGCATGGAAAACACCATGACACACAGGCTGACTTGGCTACATGAGGAAACCAAGGATCTATTACATTGCATCTTTACTGCCTGGGAAAGGGAAGACGCACTGATAGGATGTTCTGCCTGAGGCGACAAAACACCTTGGCTCAGTCGTGATACACCACACCTGGCCTCATGAGAAACATGGACTCATAGAATTGGAAGGGGCCATGAAGGCCATCAAGTCCAACCGCCTGCTGTTGCAGGACACCACATTATACCACCCCACTCAGATGGCTGCCCAGTTTCTTTTTGAATGTCTCCAGGGTGGGAGAGCCCCCCACCTCTCCAGGCAGCTGGTTCCACTGTCATATTGCTGTGACAGTGAGGAAGCTCTTCCTAATGTCCAGCCTGAATCTGGGTTGTCAGACCTTGAGTTGATTATTCAGTGCCTTACACTCTGATGTCAGAAAGAAGAGACCTTGATATTTCTCTTTGTGACAGTCTTTCAGTTACTTTTAGAGGGATATCATGTCCTCCCTCAGTCTTCTCTTCTTAAGGCTAAACATGGCCGGTTCTCTCAGTCTCCTCTCACAATGCAGTATTTCCAAACCCTGAATCATTTCTGTTGCCCTCCTCTGACCTTTTCTAATTTTTCTGCACCTTTCTTAAATCTTGGTGCCCAGAACTGGACACAGTATTCCAGGTGAGGTCTGGCTTGTGAGGAGTATGGGGGAACTCCTACTTCTTGTGATTTGGAAGTAATCCTTCTTTTAAGGCATCTCAGAAGAGCAACTGCATTGCACTGTTGGCTCCTGTAGCCTGTTATCCACAATAACCCCAAGGTCTCTTTCTTGTTCAGTTCTGTGGAGCCAAGTATTTCCTATCTTGTACTGATGCCTTTGTTTTCTTTTTCCTGGGTGGAAGACTTGGCACTTGCCCCTATTGAATCTCATTCTGTTGCTTTCAGTCCAGTGTTCAAGTTTATCAAGATCGCCCTGGATCTTCATTCTGTCTCCTAGGGTGTTTGCTATTCTACCCAGTTTTGTTTCATCTGCAAATCTGATTATCTTTTCCTGCACTTCCTCATCTAAATATAAAGATGTTGAAGTGCACTGGGCTCTGGACTGAGCCCTGCAGCACCCCACTTATCACCACTCCCCAGTTTGAGAAGGTGCCTTTGATGTGTCTGATTTAACAGCCAATTTTGGATCCACCTAATAGCATTTCTATTTAGTCTACTTTTTGCTATTTGCTTCTCAGAACGTCACGGGGCACTACGTTGAAAGCTTTGCTAAAATCTTGGTAGATTATGTCCACAGTGTTCCCTCTGTCCATTTGGGAGGTGGTGATCCAATTTAAAAAATGAGATTAAATTAGTCTGACGGGACTTATTTTTGATAAATCCATGTTGGCTTCTATTAATCACTGCATTTTCTGCAAGATGCTTGCATGCTGATTTTTTGATAAATACCTGATCAGCCTTCCTGATGCCTTCCCTGCAATTCCTTGCTATTTGTTCCTATCCTTCCTTTGTGGCCTGGCCCTGTTTCCACCTCCTGTACATGTCCTTTTTTTTCTTTCAAGTTGCCTCTTAACTTTTTGTGGAGCCTTGTGCAGTTCCTCTGTTATCTTCTACTCTTTTTTTGTTGGAATTGTTTGTATTTGAGCTTGGAGAATCTTCTTTTTCAAGATTTCCCACCCCTCTTGGACTCCTTTTCCCTTAAGAGTAAGTTGCCATGGCTCCTCACTTATCATTGTTCTGAGCCTGAAGTTGGCTTCCTTGAAGTCCAGGATATGTGCTTGGCCACAGTTAACCGTTGTCTCCTTTATAATTCAAGCATCACATGGTCACTTTCCCCCAGAGTTCCCATGGCTGCTATTTTTTCCACTTGGTCTTCCCTGTTAGTATTAAATCAAGGATAGTTGATCCTCTTGTTCCTTCCTCTACCTTCTGCTGGAGGAAGTTGTCAGCAAAGCATGTCAGGAGTTGCTTAGAGGGGCCATGCTTGGCAAAATTTGTCTCCCAGCATATGCTGGGGAAATTGAAGTCCCCTGTGATGACTACATCATTCTTCTTGGAGATGCTGGCAAGTTGCTTTTCAAAGGTTGCATCCTTGTCCTCTTTATGACTGGGTGGTCAGTAATAGACACCAATAACTATCTTTTTCTTTTTCTTTTGCTCCCTTTAAATTAAGCCAGATGCTTTCAATGGGCCTTTTTTATATTTCTGTGCAGATATATGTGAGTTTTACATATACTGTGATCCCACCTCCCTTTTTGTCCTTTCTATTCTTCTTGAACAGGTTGTATCCATCAAGGGTAAATTTCCAGCCATGTGAGTCATCCCTCCAAGTTTCCATTATTCCTATAAGATCATAATTGCCCAAGTGTACTATGAACTCAAGATGTTTCCCTTACTCTGGGCACTGGTGTAGAGACATCATTGTGCCCTTGTTTTCTTCTTATGTTTTTAGGGAGACTGATACTGGTCCAGCTTGCGGGTTTTCCTCTTTTGAATACGCAAGTCTTTGTCAGGTGACAGCCATGCTGCATGTCTCCCTCCCCTGTATGTTCCAGTTTAAAGCCCCCTTGATTATCTTTTTCATGTGGCGGCCAACACCGGCTTCCCGTTCTTTGTGAGGTGCAGCCCATCATTTCCAGTAGTCTGCCTTCCAGCTTGTGGTCCCAGAATCCAAATCTCTCTGTACAGTACCACCATCATAGCCAGCAATGCACTTCAAGTATTTCTCTTTCCCTATCAGTTCCTCTTCCACATACTGGTAAGATTGGGGAGAAGATTTTCGATTCCCCCACCCCCTAGAGCTTTGAAGTCTGATGTTAGAAGGGAGAAGGCATGCCATTTGCTGTTCTGTCCTATCATTCATTCATTCATTCATTCATTCAATTTCTATGCCGCCCCACTAGCCATAGGCTCTCTGGGCAACTTAGACACATAGAAACAGAATGAGTCAGAAGGGGTCTCCTGGGCCATCTAGTCTGACCTCCGGCTCCAGCCGGCTCCACTGATGACACGCCTACCATGAGCATGTCCCGCCTAGCCTTAGGCTTATCCTTAGGCTTACAACTTACAACAGCTATGCAGCAAAATACCTTGGGCCACTTGCTGCTGCTTCAATATATTTGAAGCTGTTTTTTTCAGAAGGTTACTAGTAAATTCAAAGGGCTCCATGGCACACTGCACCATGAGCAGCAATGCTAGTGACGTGCAAACTGAAATGCTCCTGCAGGTTGCACTGAAGCTAAAAACATCGAGACTTTTACCCCCACTTTTCTTCCTGATCAGGGCTCTATTATTGCCCGTTACAAAGGGGAAAGCACAGCCAATTATAAGCTAATTCTGGTGCATGCAAAGCCACAAGGAGAAGATAAGCCAACACTGCAAAGCCTGCAGCTGGAGAGCCTCAAAAAGCAGCTGACTCATGAAAACAGCTTTATACAAAGCATCCAACGGTGATTTTTCTCTGCCTCGTTTCTGCATGTCTTCGGGATGATGTATGATGTGCCTTATTTACTCTGTCCCATAAAATGTACTTTTACAAATTATTTTAATGTGCTGCCAAGCACTAGATAGGTTGCCCTTTCCTGCATTACCCTGAGAATTTTAAAAAAATGTCCTGCAATTCTTTTATCCAATATATTTCTAGAAAATTAGTTCCATCTGGATCTTTCTCCCTTTGATACCTTGGCACATAGCAGACGATCTGCCCGGATATCGAGGTTCATCAAATTCCTGACTTTCTTAAAAATCCATGCAAGGCAAACATACGGAGGTCAAGGAAGCAGGCAGTTCGTAATATAGTACAACAAGGCAGTCTGGCTCATCTTTAATTGCGTGCAAGGATCACTTATATTCTGCCATTCGGGATGGTGTCATTTGCCAAAAAAGCAGGGGGGGGTGTTGGGGGAGTGGGGGGAATTGAACCACAAAATGTGGCTTCACATCCAAGTTCAGACGCAAAGCGCAATTAGCCTTGGAAGGAGAACTGCAAATATAATTTCCCACATTGGTACTGGGAGAACAGTCACGGGGCCATGAGATAGATTAGGGAGTGCAACACGGGGAGGGAATGGGGTCACTTTTGACAGTTGGCCCCCACCATGTAGCTGCCAAACTGGAGAAATCCTACGGGTCCTCAGATATACCCCCGCAGAAGAGCAGAGAATTCCAATCAAGGAAATACACCTGAGAGAAAGGGTGGATCTGCTCCTTTCTGAGAGCCCTGCTGAAGCAGGTCCACCTAGTGCTTCATTCTGCTCACACAGAGGACAGCCAGCTGCCGAAGAAAACCAGCAAGCCGGTCATGGGTGCAGCTGCCCCTCCCGCCCAGTGGAGACACGATCATGTGGGGCATGTGGCCATGCTGCTTGGGATACCAGGTATACCACAGGGCCTTTGGCAACCTTCTCCTCAGGGCATTTCTCCAGCCCTCTTTTGAAGCTATCCAAACTGGTGGCCATCATGGCGTCTTGCAGAAGCTTAACAAGCACTGTGTGAAGATGTCCCCTTTGATCAGTCCAGACCAGCTTCAGCGAAGGACTGCAGACTCCAGCATTTGGGGTAAGGAGGAAAAGGCCTTCTGAACCGCTTTCTCAGCACCACGCATAGTTCTGTGCAGCTCTGCCATGTGACCTTCTCCCAGCAACAGATTTCCAAGCAATCCCATTTTCTTCCCCCTCTGTTCCCAGCCTGCTATGCATTGCTTTAAATAACCCTAAGCAATCCTACTGCTTCATGGATCACTGCCTTGTCGTGGCGAAGGGGCTTGTGTAGCGCAGTGAAACTATGAGCTATGCTGTGCAGGGGCACCCAAGATGGACAGGTCATAGCAGAGAGCTCTGACAAAACGTGATCCACTGGAGAAGGAAATGGCAACCCACTCCAGTACCCTTGCCATGAAAACCCCATGGACAGTACCAAAAGGCAAAAAGATATGACACCGGAAGATGAGCCCCTCAGGTCAGAAGGTGTCCAATATGCTACTGGGGAAGAGCAGAGGGCTAGTACTAGTAGCGCCAGAAAGAATGAAGCGACTGGGTGAAAGCCGAAAGGACACTCAGTAGTGAATGTATCTGGTGGTGAAAGGAAACTCTGATGTAAATAACAATACTTCATAGGAACCTGGAATGTAAGGTCTATGAATCTAGGTAAGCTGGATGTGGTCAAACATGAGATGACAAGACTTGAACATCAACATCTTGGGAATCAGCGAAATAAAATGGACAAGAATGGGTGAATTCAATTCAGATGACCATCAAGTATACTACTGCAGGCAAGAATCCCTCAGAAGAAATGGAGTAGCCTTCATAGTCAATAAAAGAGCAGGAAAAGCAGTACTGGGATACAATCTCCAAAATGAAAGAATGATCTCAATTCAAATCCAAGGTAAACCATTCAACATCACAGTAGTCCAAGTCTATGCCCCAATCACTGATGCTGAAGAGGCTGAAGTTGACCAGTTCTATGAAGGCCTACAACACCTTCTAGAAATAACACCAAAAAATGACGTTCTTATCATCATGGGGGATTGGAATGCTACAGTAGGAAGCCAAAAGATAACCAGAATAACAGGCAGGTTTGGCCTGGGAGTACAAAATGAAGCAGGGCACAGGCTGGTAGAATTTTGTCAAGAGAACATGCTGGCCATAGCAAACACTCTTTTCCAACAACCCAAGAGACAATTCTACACATGGACATCACCAGACGGTCAACACAGAAATCATATTGACTATGTGCTCTGTAGCCAAAGATGGAGAAGTTCTATAAGTCAGTAAAAACTAGACCAGGAGCTGACTGTGGCTCAGATCATGAGCTTCTCGTTGCAAAATTTAGGCTTAAATTGAAGAAAGTAGGGAAAAGCACTAGACCACTCAGGTATGACCTAAATCATTTTCCTGATGAATATACAGTAGAGATGACAAATAGATTTAAGGAATTAGACCTGACAGACAGAGTTCCTGAAGAACTACGGACAGAGGCTCACAGCATTGTACAAGAGGTAGCAACTTAAACCATCCCAAAGAAAAAGAAATGCAAGAAAGCAAAATGGCTGTCTGAGGAAGCATTACAAATAACTGAAGAAAGAAGGGAAGCAAAAGGCAAAGGAGAAAGAGAAAGATACACCCAACTGATTGCAGAATTCCAGAGAACAGCTAGAAGAGATAAGAAGGTCTTCTTAAATGAACAGTGTAAAGAAATAGAAGAAAACAATAGAATAGGAAAGACTAAGGATCTCTTCAAGAAAATTGGAGATATGAAGAGAACATTTCATGCAAAGATGGTCATGATAAAGGACAAAAATGGCAGGGACCTAACAGAGGCTGAAGAGATTAAGAAGAGGTGGCAAGTTTATACAGAAGAACTATACAAGAAAGAGCTTAACATCCCTGATAACCACGATGGGCTAGTCACTGACCTTGAGCCAGACATCCTGGAATGTGAAGTCAAAAAGGCCTTAGGAAGTCTGAGGAACAACAAAGCTAGTGGAGGTGACAGCATTCCAGCCAAGCTATTCAAAATCCTAAAAGATGATGCAGTAAAAGTGCTACATTCAATATGCCAGCAAATTTGGAAAACTCAACAGGGGCCACAGGATTGGAAAATGTCAGTTTCCATTCCAATCACAATGAAGGGCAATACCAAAGAATGTTCAAACTATTGCACTCATTTCACATGCTAGCAAAATTATGCTCAAAATCTACAAGCTAGGCTCTAGCAGTGTGTGGACTGAGAACTACAGGCAGGGTTTTGAAGAGGGAGAGGAACTAGAGATCAAATTGCCAACATACGCTGGATCATGGAGAAAGCTGGGGAATTCCAGAAAAGCACATACTTCTGCTTCATTGACTACGCTAAAGCCTTTGATTGTGTGGATCACAACAAATTGTGGCAAGTTCTTAAAGAGATGGGAGTACCAGACCATCTTTGTCTCTTGAAAAACCTATACGCGGGTCAAGAAGCAACAGTGAGAACTGGACATGGCCTGCCTATTTAACTTATATGCAAAGCACATCATGTTAAAGGCTGGGCTAGATGAATCACAAATTGGAATTAAGATTGCTGGGAGAAATATCAACAACCTCAGATATGCAGATGATACCACTCTCATGGCAGAAAGTGAAGAGGAACTAAAGAGCCTCTTGATGCAGGTGAAAGAGGAGAGCGCAAAAGTTGGCTTGAAACTCAACATCAAGAAAACTAAGATCATGGCATCTGGTCCTATCACTTCCTGGTAAATAGATGGGGAAGAAATGGAGGTAGTGACATTGTATTTTCTTGGTCTCCAAGATCACCACAGATGGGAACTGCAGCCAAGAAATTAAAAGACGCTTGCTCTTTGGGAGCAAAGCTATGGCAAATCCTAAAGGAGATCAACCCTGACGGCTCTTTAGAAGGCCAGATCCTGAAGATGAAACTCAAATACTTTGGCCATGTAATGAGAAGGAAGGACTCACTGGAGAAGACCCTAATGCTGGGAACAATAGATGGCAAAAGAAGAAGGGGATAGCAGAGGATGAGGGGGCTGGATGGAGTCACTGAAGCAGTCGGTGTGAGCTTAGGTGGACTCCGGGGAATGGTGGAGGACAGGAAGGCCTGGAGGAATGTTGTCCATGGGGTCACAGTGGGTCAGACATGACTTTGAGCATAACATAACATAACATAACATAACATAACATAACATAAAGCAATCCTAATCTTGGGTTTCCCTTGCCATAGTTATTTTGCTCGCAGGACTTTGTGGAGTTTTACACATCTGTGGCCCAGTTCAAAAGTAACATTTGCAACAATCAAATCCCCCACACATCTTTGTCCCACACATCTTCTGGGGCAACCAGCACTGCTTTTCTTGGACCATTCACACTGCTCCCCAAAGTGGCCCGCCCTAGCACCCACCTCCATTACCGCAGCAGCTGTTTTCCATGCCCAAGCCGTGGCCCCACCAGATCAAGCCCCTGGGGAGAAGCGCCATCTCTACATACATGTTTCTGCAGTACCACGGACCAGGCATGTCCAGCCAACTCCCTGGGGAGGGAGGACAACCCCCTCTATGGACAGTGCATGTGCTGTTGGTTCAGG
This sequence comes from Varanus salvator macromaculatus, assembly GCA_023646645.1. Lineage (NCBI taxonomy): Eukaryota > Metazoa > Chordata > Lepidosauria > Squamata > Varanidae > Varanus > Varanus salvator. The sequence goes on from JAIXND010000657.1 coordinate 19,927,168, forward strand.
GTGCAGGGACAAGCAGGTGCAGTGCTCTGAGCTAAAAGGAGCTGCAGCCAGGAGTTGCAGGCACTATTTCCCTGGGGGTCCAAGTGCCAACAGCCTGGAGGACAAGCACCACCAGCTCTGCGGCTTCGCCTGTGGAACAGAGGGCTGGAGATGGCCGTGTCTGCCCACTTAACCCTTGTGTCTGGGCAGAGCGTGGCACCTACCAGATGAACCTGGACTTCCCTGGGCAGCTGGGCGGCAGCAACATAGTGCTGGTCTGACAAAGAGCTCCATTTGCATCACGCAGATTGTGCTGCTCTTCTGTTCTTTTCCTAGAAGTTGGACTTCACATACTTTCCCCTATCCCTCCTACCATCTTTGAATGCGATGAAAGAAATACAGGGAAGGCACAAGAGATGAAAGACAGGATCACAAAGCACCGCACAGGCATCCCGTGAGAAGTGACTGTTCAGAGCGTAGCTATTCCACAGTGCTCGGCAAGGGTGGAAACAGAGAAACAGAGCGAGTCAGAAGGGGCCTCCCGGGCCATCTAGTCTGACCCCCGGCTCCAGCTGGCTCCGCTCACAACATGCCTACCTGTATGTCCAGCCTATCATTACACACTTTCACTGATGGGGCATCAGTCATCTCCCATGGAAGCCCATTCCATACCCTCGGGGTCCTAACCATCAGGAAGTACTTCCTGCTATCCACCCTAAATCTTGGTTCCTTGAGCTTTGCTCCATTGGAACGCATCCTGCCATCCTCCACAGGGGGAAAAATGGTCACAACCCACCTCTGTGTGGCACCCCCTCACGTACCTGTATGTCGCTAACAGGTCCCCTCTGAGTATCCTCCTTTCCAGGCTGAAAAGACCCAGCTCGCTCAGTCTCTCCTCATATGGCTTCCCCTGCAACCCAGTCACCATCCTAGTGGCCCGTCGCTCCGCTGATTCCAACCTTGCTATTTCCCTCTTGTAATGAGGGGCCCAGAATCGAACACAATACTCCTGCTGTACTAGAGTCATATCAAGTGGCAGTAATACCACTCTCAATCTAGAAGCCATGCTTCTGGCTATACATCCAAGGGTGGAACTCACCTTCTTGGCCACCGTGTCCCAAGAAGGACCCAAAGTCAGGGAGCAGCTTAAAGGAAGTTTGTCCACCTGCCTCCAAGTTTCCCTGGAGGGCAAATATGATGTTACCATGATGAAATGGGAACCAGCTGGGAATTTGAAATGGGAACCAGCTTGTTCAGAGGAAAGAAAGACACATTTCCTTCTTTTTTTTGCTTGAATCGCTCAAAACACTCTAGAAGAACTAGTTCAGCCTGTACTTTTTAGGAGCTTCTCATGGCAGTTGGGGCCTCTGTGTGGCATAATCCAGCAGTATAAAAGAGATGAGCTTCAGGTGCCCTACAGCAACTTGGATATCAGGCAGTTTTAGAATCTTGTATCTTCTAGAACACTGGTCCCCAAACACGTTTGGGTTGCCACCCCTTTCCCCTTGGGTGGCAACTGTAGCGCCCCCGAATCTCTCTCTGTGTATTAGGTCTATTGCTCTGCTGTGAATTTGGATCAGTGAATCATCCCACCCTCTGGATCTTTCTGCTGCCGCCAGGGAAGCAGCCGCAGCCACTTTGGAAATTGTTGTTCTAGAACAAAATAGGAATGTTGAAACATATTTTTTTCCTCTTTGTTCAGAAGCACCTTTGTCTCCTGGCTCCCCCTCCCAGCCCCAGGTTTCTTTGCAACCTTTTTATTCCTCCACTTCGATCAATGTTGATGGGATATTCATGGATCATAGAATACTGAAGCCCCAATATACTTTAAAGATAATTTAAAGTCAAACCTCACCATGGAGAGAGGGGCAGAAAAAATGCCGCAGGGGGGACTGAAATTTGAACTCTGCAATGTGTAAATATACTTCTTAAAAAGAAAGAAAATAATTGTGAGCCAGTGTAACTATTTGGGAAGCACCTGGACTGAAATGAAAACTTACATAGGTAAGATTGGTGATGGGGAGAGCGTGGTACAGCAAGATTCTCCGGGCCACAGGAAAGAGATGGTGAAACTGTTGGACACCAGAAACAAGTGCAAGGGTTGATAAAAGGCCATTAAAATATGTTAAAAGTAGAAGATAATGCATTCAAAAATCTTAGCACTTCAGAAAATCAAGAGGGGACTCAAGGCACAGGGGGCTGGAAACAGTACAAAATTGATAGTCATTCAACAGCACCCATGAAGTTTTTCAGCTACAGCTCTTATTTTATTTATTTATTTATTTTTCGATTTATATCCTGCCTTTTTCCTGCAAAGGGCTCAAGGCAGCTTACATCATTCTCCTCCTCCATCTTATCCCCACAACAGCAACCCTGTGAGGTAGGTTGGGCTGAGAGTCTGTGACTGGCCCAGAGTCACCCAGTTGGCTCCATGGCCGAGCAGGGACTCAAACTCAGATCACCTGAGTCCCAGTCCCACACTCTTAACCACTACACCACAGTGGCTCTTCTAAAGCAATGGGGTATAGTTCAGTGTTATCATATCCTGGTGTGGATCTGGTGCAGCTCCATCGGATGCAAGAACAGCTGCAAGTGTTGATGAATCCCAGTCTCTTCTAGAACCATATTTCTGGAGGCCACTGTAGGATGTGATGGGCATCGCTTCTACCAAATCACTTTGTGCATTTTCTGACTTAAACTGTCCATCATGTGGTCCCGGTCCAACACACCACTATCCAGACAAACATATCACTACATCGCATCCTAAGGTAGGGAAACTGAAAACTGGACATAGGACCGTTCCCTATTGGTGATGGTGCCTTCATGAGTGACTGGATCCCCTTTACCACGGCGTGCACCTTCTTAGCTAATGCACCATCTTTGGCAGGATGCTGTCATTTGACCAACTTGTGTTGGTACCATTGAACAAAGTTAAAATTGCCTTTGCTTTCTCCTATAGATTATTCCAGGTGAAAGTTATAAAAAGGATGTTAAATTTAATCAACACTTCTGTTAAAAGTTGTAGTAGGGCAACTGAGTTTTATTCAACTTGAGGCTTAAACTTTAAAATGCATCTTTTGGGGCATTTTTAAAGGTAGGACAGAAGGAAAAGCATAAAGAATACATCACATATGATGCATCAGAAATTCATTTCAGTACATTTTTGATCAGGATTTATCTTTCAGGTTGAACATGGGCTCAGATACAATCTTACAGCTGAAGTCTGTACATTTCCAAGCTTGCAATGTGATTCATGGACCAAGGGGGCGGAGGGAAGTATGTGGGTTTGACAGCATGCACGCATTTGAAAATTGTGCATGAAAGATAAGTTCTTTTGAAAAATGTGTGCACACATATTATAATCTATGGGGAAAGCATTTAAAAATAGATGTGCACAACTGATACATACATTTAGAAAGACACACAGATGTTCACGCAAAAAGAAACACCAAGCTCACAGTCCTATGCAGATTTAAGTGAGAATGACCTTTGAGCTAGAATTGGGAGAGCTTTGGAGTGCTCGCCTTTTGTGATTCGCACACCCTTAGTTTTATAGTGGTAACAGTCTCATTGTGTCTCCTCCTGTACGTGATAGTCTGCCATGGGTACCAGTTTGTCCCTTCTAATGGATTTTCAGAATCTGATCTGTGATATCACAGGGATCTGACAGAGGAATAAGGCATGTTAAATACTAGAAAATATAATCTGAACCCTTCTCAAACTAGACTGTAGCACAAATGTGCAGCAATGAAGACAGCAAACCATCCCCCAATCTCTCCCCATTAGAGGGAAGATACATATGCTGCCTCCCATTAAGGAAACTATAGGTATAGACGAAAATAGAAGCCCCTGACAGCTTGATTTCCTCTTGCTGGCAGCAAGCTTCGTCGCAGCTCTGTAAGACCCTATAAATATGCAAACGAAGGGATATCCTGCACCAAAGCTGTTGGGCCACTGTAGGGCTGAACAGAATTCTGTTTTTATTGCAAGCAAGCTGTATAAAGAGAGTCTGCTTTTCAGAGGATTCCATCAGCCAAACAATGTAAAATGTGAACCAAAAGGCCGTTACTGGGAACAGCTCCAAACCATATCATTGGAAATTACTCTGGTTTGGAAATGGGATGGGGGAGAAAGGAGCTTTCAGTCATGGGCTTTGCACTGGATTCTTTCCCACCCTTTTAAACAGATTGTTTCCTGGTCTTTGTTGTTGTTTTAAAATAAACAGCAGTGCAGGTTGCCGTACTCCATTGAGCCAAGCCAAGTGTTTAATCATGTGCTCATGGAGGGTTTGGAGTAGATGGAGAGCTATTAAGGGTGCTGCATATTGAATATGTATTTTAAAGTGCGTGGAAACCTTGATATTACCTGCTTGCAGTTTGCTTTGAAGTGTGCTCTTCTCTGCTCAGATATAAGAAATGTCAAGAGGTCAGGCCAAGTAGATGCTGCCTAACTGACCGCCGTGCCTATTTCTGACGATTGTTGCACAGTGGTGTGCAAAAGCAATATACATCCCACTGTGTAAACGATGCTTCCTTCAGAACCACAGAACTACCAGAATGCAGAGAGCATGTACAGCTGGCGAAAGAGGCGGAGGGAAACACTCTGGTACCTTTGTCTCAACAAAGGCACCAGCTTGAATGAAAGGTTTAAATGTAGACAAAGGGGGTGGGGGGGCAGGGGAGGTAACTCCTAGCATCATTTTCAGGACCATTTATTTCTTCCTTCCTGATATGCCTAGCCGGAGTTCTCTCACCAGCTCTGCCAAGGGCATATTCTCTCACACAGGGATGCCCTAATCTTGTTAGTTTCTGTTCATGTCACCAAAGTTCTTAATTTTTATAAGCTGCCGTTGCAAGTTTGCTTCACGATTTAGCTTCCTCTTTCCTAAAGCTGCGGCTGTTGATTGTTAGCTTGTTCTGGGAGGAGGGAGATGTGCGCAGAAGCAGCGTAGCAAACGTTTCTATCTGCCCAGCATTTCGAGCACCAACCTTGACCTGCGTGCCACTGGAAGTGAAACGGTTCCAAGCCAGGAAGGCCTGTGCAAATGCATATTTGATCACATTCCCAACCTGTTTAAAACTTCATTATCTGAGAGAGCAGAACCGCAAGGGAATATCACTTTGCAACTACAACGACCAATCACCCTGCTTAATAATCAGGAGTGGGGGACTGTTTTAATTACCAGCTAAAGCCTTTAAAAACTTCCTTTCCTTCACTGATCAGAACCCAGAATGGCATATTGTAAAACTAGAATGACAGCACTTTAAATTAAAATGGGTCACAAAGATCAGGATTCATGCAGATGTCACTGACTCTCATTTCAGATCACATAAACATCATTAATAACAGAACCATCGATCCTTAAGCTCCAGCTGCCTTTTTCTGTGTTTCTTTTTTTGCCTAATGCCACTTCGGGGTGCGTATTTTTTAATTTCACTAACTACTGTGGCTCCAAGGCCTATCCATCACAAGGGCGCGTGTTATTTTTCTCCATCTGTACGCTCATCTTGCATGCACTGGAGAGCCAATGTGGTCTGCTGGTTAGCACGCTGGACTCAGATTCAGGGGATTTGGGGTTTTACTCCCCACTCAGCCATAAAGCTTTCTTGATGAATTTGGCCTGTCACTACCCCTTAGGCAAGGCTGCCCACAGGCTTGTTGTGATGAACGGAATGGAGAGGCAGAGGTCAGTGCATGCCACTCTGGGCTGCTTGCAACAGGAAAGAATGATATAAATGTTGTTGTTGTTACTGTGCTGTTCCACTGGCCTGCTTCCTGCATCTTGACGTGTCCATCAAGTTGCTTCAACTTGCCACCGTTTTCTATCAAGACAAGACACCCCAGTTGAAGAGAGAGGTAGGAAGTGCTAATGGTGCACATGGTTGGACCTGCAGTGCCGCCCACCAGCTGCAGCCACGGGTGCCTGGGGACCATCACTGACTGGGCAAGTGACACTAGAGGAACGACAAGCAAGTATGTCCCTCAGCGGGTGCGGTTTATGGCAGGTGCTGAGCATCCCTTCTCAATCCCATGCGTGGAGGGGCCAGGCTGATGTCCTGTGCTTTTTGCCATGAGACAGAACGGAACTGGTGGTTCAGTTTGCTTTATTGTGATGACTAGTTAATGGGTTCTTTTCCCCAGCATAAAATCGTGTAGCTGGACTAATAAATCATATCCTTACTGAAATGCAGCACACCTTTGGGGAGACCACCATGTGCTACCCACAACCGAGGGCTCTTTAAGAAGCGGGGGGAGGGGGGAGGAGCATCAGTCGGAGAAATCTCTTCTTGCCCAGCTCCACTGTTGGAGCTTTTCACCAAGAAGGAACCGAGGGCAGCCTTGTGGCATTGCTGCTGTTCCTTTTGTCTTCCTTGCTTACCTGTATCAGTTGCTCTTATTTCCCGCTCTGCCTTCATGCAAATAATTCTATTCAGTGCAGAACATGAGATGAAGCTACGACTTCTCTGCTACGACTCTAGTATTCTTCCCAGCCATCCACCCCACCACCCACTTCAGAGCTACCTGCCGTGGAAAGTGCAATTTGTTTTCTTTCTAAATCCAAAGAGGATTAAATGCTTTCAAGGTGGTGATCATTTGACCCCAAACACCCATTCCAAAACATTTGGAGAGGCAAAAATGACACAGGATCGCTATTTACTTTAAATGCCTGATTAAACTTTCATGACAACAGGAAAGGCAAGTGGGAAAAGAAGCAGAATGCAGGAAATTCAGGTCTTTGTAATGTCTGGTTTGACATTATACAACAGGAACAATGCAGCTTCCAGACTGATGAGAAAGGGAAAGGGAAAGGGACTACCAATAGATTGCATGGAGAGAAAATGTTCACACTTAAGCTGATACCATGAAACTACATGTTGTTGCTGGCTAGGACTTCAGGCTGCATTCCCAACTGAACTCAAGTGGGACTGCACAGGGAGTTTGATTCCTCCAAGAATGACGATGAAGACAAACTGCTTCTGAATATTCTTAACTTGAAAACCCATAGCTAGAAGATGAGACTTTCGGGTTGGAGGGTACTTGACCGGCTACTGGAGAAGACAAAAGGGCAAACCAAGGCAACAATTTCCCCGTAAGCAAAACTGACAAAATTGGAATTGTTATACTTTGGGCCTATCATGAGAAGGCAACACTCAACAGAGAAGGCAACAGTGCTAGGGAAAGTTGAAGGAAGAAGAAGAGTAAAACTAAGTGACTCCATCATGGAAGTCACAGTCTTGAGTTTGTGGGAACTGAGCAGGGCTGCCAAGGGCTGTTCAAGGGCTGCCAAGGGCTGTTCCTATGAACAGGGCTGTTCATAGGATCACCATAAGCTGGAAAAGACTCAACAGCACTTAACCAAACAAACTTTTCAACTGCCCAGGGAGCTTTGGTTGTTGTGTGATATAGGAATGTAATGAATGAATCAATCCATCAGTCAGTCCAAATGAGCCAGCAAATATTTGTCTGCTAACTCCAGTATATATATAAATTGGATGATGCCTTTATTGTAACTGGAAAAAAAAGTCCAGTCTCTCAATCTCAACACACACACACCCCTTCCTCTCATGTCCTCCCCAATTTCTTCGGCCTCTTTTTCCACCCAGTGGCACCTTAACTGAAGAAACAGGCCTGCCTTGCAAGTAAAGCCACTGCTCAGCAGCCCCTTTAAAAGAGAAAGAAAGAAAAAAGAAAAGCAACCAAAATCCTCTCACACACTTAACAGATGCAGAAATGTACCTTGGGATGAATGCATTACAAATGTCGAGTGATCACCACCTGCCTCACAATTAAATTTGCAGCACCATCCCTTGTGGTGCGCACCTGTGACATGTTGGTAATGGATGCAGAAAGACCATAGTGGGCACCTGAGGATTGAATGAAAAGACATTTGCCCTGCAAAAGTTCATGGAGATTATCTTTGCGCTTTTCTATAAACAAGAGGGACATGGGGTTTTTTTTTTTTCTTTTCCTAAGCAACTAATTTGCCTTTCTACCTTCAAGGGCAGAATGATGCAGGAAGTGCCCTGTAAGTTAGCCAAGCAATGAACTTGTTAATAAAACACAGCACTTGTAGCTTGTTGGCCATCTAGGGATTTGTGGTTCATCTGAAGCTGAATTTGTCCCCAAGTCATACAATCTCACTGTGTACCATTGCTCTTGCCTCAGAGGCCAACACTGGTGAGAACTACGGGGACTGGAGAAGCTGCCAGCTTAGAATTTTAGAACCGTTGCCATGTTGGCTCTGAACCTGAACAGGAGAAGCCATTCATGTGACGGGAGAATTATATGCAGAAGGTGTTGCCCAAGGGAGAGAGGCTGCAGCTGCAGGTTAGACACAGGTGAGAATTTTATTGCACTCAGATTTGGGAAGCTTGTTCCAAAATTCAAAGGTCTCTATATTTTAGACAAAAGGAATTAGATTTTCTAAAGGGGGGATCAAATGTAAAAGAAACAGAAAGATGTGTTTGCCCAGGCCCAGATGCATAGCTCTTACTTCTGGCCCTGAATCTCTGTGTATCCAGCCATGCTAGCACAGAATCACAGCTGCCACCTCTTTCTCTGAGAAGCTTCTCAACTTTAATGACTACATGGCAGGTAGGTACAACATGGCCCTCTCCTGGCTGGGAACAGCCTGTACCTACAGAATTTGACTGGCACAGGTGGAATAGAATTGCATTTCAGTTCTGTATTGATAGTGATTTGTCAAGCTGTGCAAAGTTCTTCATATCTGGGTGAGAAAATTTGAGATTTAGGCCAACTGGAAATTTCCCCCCATCTGTACTTCAAATCCAATCCTTTTCCCCAACACCACATAGAGGGACTTCAGCATTGCAAGCCTGCCTTCCATGCCTTCTTCTCAGTTCTGGAAAACGTCAAAGGATTGGTCTGCACTGCAGAAACCAAGACCCATTCCTTGTTTGGAGGTAGCAAAGCAATGAACTCAGGTGGCATTCATAGTTGCCCCCCATGCTCATGTTATCCTCAGTCTAATCCCATCCATGAGATAGAGAACTCCCTGACCAAGGAGGGATTTGAATCTGGTTTTTCCCACCCTAGTCTACACTGATCATAAGGGAATTGATCATAATGTTCTGCTGTTTGTTTGTTTGCTTGTTTCAAACATAAAGACAGCCCTGTATGTAAAAAGCAAATATACCAGGCAAGAAGTTTCTAGCCTGGTTTTCTCACTAAACTGCTAGTTTTCTAGACATCTGCACTGAGAAACTATCACATGCACAGTTCCCCACTGTCATTCTAAAATAATGTCATCCAGGAATGCTTTAAGTGTATGATGAGTTGTTGATCTCAAATGAAACCAATATTTGGAAGGAGCAAGTTCCCCTCACAGCAGAAGCCATTTTTTCTGATATCTTTAAAGTACAGTTATGGATCTTTTAAGTGCTGTGAGAATTCTTTTTTAAAATGGTTGCTTCAACATCTATCATTTTGAGGACAAGAGAGCTTCTGAGCCTCTGGTGGAGAAGCTTGCTGATGAGAGGAAATTAGCCAAATTTTATATATGCAAAGACATCCTCCTCAAGTTGCTACGGAAGCAGCCACTCGGGGCAAGCTTCAGCCTTCTTTTCACCTCTCTATGCTCACCACAGCCTTTCCTAAGCAGTCCTTGGTCCTCTTCTCATTCTTGCTTCTCAAAGTGGCCTTTCAGCTTCCTGCATACACCCGCACAAGTACCCAAGAACAGAAGGCAGAAGCAGCAATATGGTTTCATTTCTGATACAGCGGCTGCAGCTTCTATTTGTGCTGCAGCTTATCAGTAAAGACCTTGTACAGTTCCCCGTCTGTAGCAATACTTACAAGCTGAACTCTGCTATGCTTCTTTCCCATGTGAGATTCCCCCCACCTGACTTCGCTTTTCTAGCTTTTCCAAGAGAGGAAACAGCTGCTTCACAAGTGAGGAAGGATTCCTTTATACCACTAGCTCTTTTAGACTCTTAAAAACAAGAGCCACATTTACAGTCTGTAAATCTTTATTTGCATCAGCCATGAGTGGGGATGGGGGCAGTATAGGAAAAGGAGGATAAAGCCCCAAATCTAGGAAGCTGGTATCTCTCTCCAGCCAACTTCTTAGGGCCAAGTTAAATGGGAACGCTTGCATAGCCGAGCCATGCATGCCCGCTTTCTCTGCTCTCCTATACGTCCATGGCACTCTGGAAGCAGACAGTTTAGGGTTCTCCCAGTCCTCTTTTTGTGGAAATATAAGACGTCACCACTGGGATCAAAGGAGGCTTTTTTCATTGTTCTTTAATACCCCCCCCCACACACACACACGGAGGGAGGGAGGGAGGGAGGATAGGCTGAGAATCTATGACAGGCCCAGAGTCATCCAATGACTCATGGCTGAATGGGGACCAGTACTGGACTCCTGAGCCCCAGTTGCATCACATGGACATCTCCTTCCAGAAGAGTCCAGGGGTTAAGCACAAGCTCTGTAACAAGGGAAAGGTGCTTGGCTCCTCTGTCCGACAAATCTATTGATTTAGCATATACCGCTTTTACAATCAAGAACTACTGAGTTGGAAAGGAACATCAGAAGCATCCAAGCCTTGGGTTAAAACCTTCTAAACCCTTTCTTGCAGGTACAGAAGTGGGGAAGAGGGAAGCTTTCAAGCCAGTGATCCCCCTTACCTTAGTTTGTCAAGAGGTCGGCTCACCTGTCCATGCCACTTTTTGCCCCCAGGTGTTTGGCTCCTGCCTGAGCATGCTATCCTGGGGTCCTGGTTTTCTTTCCCAGCAGTTTTTCAAATATCATGGGTGGCCGCCACGCAGCCCACAGTGCTCTTCATTACGCATTTTGACAACCTGAGACATGGGCCTTAATTTCCTCCCCACTCCACTCCATTCTGTGTAGGCAAGAAGACTACATGCAAAGGCATCACTGCTTGGAGAGGTGGCCCAGTGGGCATGATGAACCAGACCCCCAGGAGATGGTCAGCACATGGCACGGCACCAGACCATGGTGCACAGAGCTTGTGCAACCTGCTCCTTTTCTGTGGGTTCTTCTGCCATAGCGGCAATGCCGTCTACTCAGGAGTAGAGGCCAACCTGGAGGTCCACAAGCGAATCCCCTTGGTGTTTTTCTTTGGGCAGCAACGATGTGCGGAGGGGATGGGCACTTGTTTTTTCCTGCTTCACTGATCCACTGTGCATTGGGCCTACACACAAACACAGCCCTGCAGCTGCCATTGGCAGCAAGTGGAGAAACAGGCACAACTTAGCATAGCAAAAACTACAAGTTCAGCTACTCCGCCTTGGCCGGAGCAAGATACGTACAGGCTTGATCGGGCTCATGCCAAAACCAAAGCAAGACACTGGATGAAGTAAAAGCGGAGAAGTAAAAGCAATTTCTATTGCTCATACTTTGGCTCCCTCGCAAACTTTGGACTTAACTTGGAGCCGACTTGCCTCACCCCAAAAGGCTGGCTAGCGCCATGAGGCTCGCTGCCCTGGCCACTGTGTGCCCTGGCTAGGAAGACCAAATCAATCCTATTATTTTCTATAAGGCTAACCAGTAATAAAGTTACAATTCAGTTCATTTTTCTCGTTAAGTCATTTCAAACCAGCACAGGCTTGAAACTTTATTATGTACTCCTAGAAGAGAGAATGGGAGAATGTCCCTGGTCGAGACACTTTGTTCTTTGTAATAGATGTTATTCCAGGCAACAAAGATGGCCTGAAGTAACTCGAAGGGTTACAAAAGCATGTTCCTCCTCATATCTCATTACTTGTGCAATGCGAAACGGAAAGGGTCCTCCCTTGCAGCTTGGAGCCAGAGGGAAATCTATTAATTAAAACATCCCCTCTTCTCTGCAACACCCAGCTAATTTTAGAGGAATTCCAGCAGTTCACTCCCCACCATCAGTCCCACAGTCTCTATGTTGTTTTTGCTAAACTGTCCAAGAGCCCAGGAGCGTAAGCAGGTGAACCAGCCTCACTGCCTGTCCTTGGAGCACAGCCATCAACCATCTGGAGCGCATCAGACTAGGCTCAGGGGAACGCTGGGCACATCACCGCTTGGCCAGGTGGTCCCCACTGCCTTGAAGGGGGCGGTGCTGGGACCACTCCTGAGAAAACCCTCCCTGGACCCAGGTCTGCACTGACACTTGCCCAGTCAGAAGAGCCTGGATCCTGGGCAAGGTGCTCCATAGTGTGGCTTAGTCTCAGATGCAGTGGCTCTTGAGTGAAGCAGATTCTCTGTCCCTGTCTGGATTCAGGCACGGTTTCAGGAAAGAATCAGCACTGATCACCTGAGAGATGGTCTTTGGGGAAGGGGCAGGAGGAGCGCAGCTTTCTGAGGCTGGATCTCTCTGCAGCATTGATTCTGATGGGCTGCCTTTATGTGTTGGGGTTTGGAGGCCTCATTTTGCAGTGATTCAACTCATATTTGGGGCTTTGGTCCCAGAAAATAGCATCAAGTAGATGCATCATCGACCCTTAGCAGCAGAACTGTGGGGTGCCACTGTGGGAACAACCATCTTGTTCCCAGCATTATTTAATGTCTATTTGCAGCCATTAGGAGTGGCCATCGGGACATCTGGGGCAAGTGATCACCAGTGCATTGATGACACCCCTGTGTGATCAGATTCTGGAAAATAAAATGAAACCCAACAATGAGCAAAAAGGGCCAGCAACCGGACAAGCTGGAAGACTAGGCGAGAAGGAAGGACAGGGAGAACAGTCCAAGGCGACCTGATAATCCGTCAGGGCTCTGTGAGTGCTTCAGCTGATTTGTAGAGAGATGTCATGTGATGTGTGAACCCAGCCAGTGGGTGGAAAATACACACTGAATTCAAAGGGTAGTGTGTCCCTCACACTTGTAAAAATATTTTAGGGTTTTAATTTTTGTGACCTGTCCAGAGAACTTTGGCTATCGGGTAGGATAGAAATGTAACTCACACACACACACACAGAATTGGGTGGGGGGGGGGTAGAGATTAGCTCTCTAACTTGAATTGTGCACCCCAACCCAGATTAAAAACACTCAGAAGATTTAGATTGCACAAGCAGTTTGCTGTATGCATCTTAACTTGCACAGCTTCATGCATTTTTTTCTTCTGTGGGGATTTCATCCTTTAGTGGAATTGGGGATTTTTTGCACAGTATCAATAGCCTTGAATGCAATACTTCAGTAGTTCCCAAAGCCTCCCAAGTTCCTGAAAGGCAAGAGATCCTCACTGCAGGCAGGTCCCGGGAGCAGTCTCGACTGCTCTTTGGCAATCCTGTTTTCCTCCTTCAGGCTGCAGCCCCTGGTACCAGAATGCACCAGATAATGGGGTTCTCCTGATAATGGGGTGGGGGGAGGGCCCAGACATAGGAATGGTGGAGGCGGAAGAGCTTATCTCAAGGCTGCCACCTCCAGATGTTCAGAGGCACCCTGTGAACGGCCAGGGGCTGCGCGTGCTGGGAGGGGTGGGGGATGGAGCCAGAACAGCCGGCAATGATCCTTGACCCATGACATTGAGTCAGGAGAGTCGGGCTAGCCAGCTAGTGGGGTGGCGCCTGGCCAGGAGGCTGGCCCACCCCCAGAAGGAGTGGGGTCCAGGATTATGCAAAAGGAGCATCTTGGAAATCTCCACAGTTTGGGTTCAATGAACCACTCTGTGCATGCTCAGAGACTCTTCTCTGGCTGTTGTTTGCTGGATGTACATTGGAAAAAAAGAGCTTTTGCCAAAGAATGGTCTGTTTCTTTGAGAGATAGTAGAGGAGCTTATCAGGGAACATAAGGAACAGCAGTGCTAACACAGGCCGGAAAAAGCCATGTCTATGCAGAGGAGCAAACAACACTTTCAGTTCCAGTCAATGTGCAGAAAAGCATCCACAGGCCTAACCTGGATGAAAATAAGCTGCAGCGAGTCTTACGCCAATGTGCCTGGCCCCCCACCCCACTCCCCCTATAGCACAGCCAGAAGGAGATATTCAAAAGTTTTCACCTGTATTTTACATTAACCTCGCCTTGCCACATCTGAACCCAGACAAAGAGTGCCTCATTTTAGCTATGGTTTATTGAAGCATCCCAGCTTCATAAATCATGGTTACTCCTTGCTGCAGTGCACATACCTGATACTCAGGGTCAAGTACACATTACACTGGTTATGTCATGTGCAGCTGGCCTCATTTTTTATATTTGCCCTACAATTTATTTATTTAAATTTATTTATTTATTACACGCATTTGTATCCTGTCCTTCCTCACAAGTGCTCAGGATGGCTTACATAATATAAAATTCCAATAATACAATAATAAAACCACAATTAGTGCGTACAATCCTGTTTCCCACTGGAAACACCATGTTTCCAGGCCAGTAACTTCTGCAAATCCATCTCTGGCATAGGGATAAAGGAAGTCTCCACAAGCATCCAGTTTCCACTTATCTTTTTTATCCATGATGTGTGTGCTGCCAGCAGGGCAGTTTCTGGAATGCAGACAGCGGCTGGGTTCAGACAACAGGGTAACATGCACTCAAGGGTTGCATATGGGTAGGGATAGGTGACACTGAGACAACGGAGCTGCCTTCACACAGCAGACTTTGGGAATCCGCCAAGTCAAAGCAGGCAGAGCTGGGGCTGTTTTTCATGGCTTCTGCTTTTGAGACAAGCTGCAATTTGCATTTTGCTTGACCAATTTTGTTTAAGGTCAAGGAGATCTGCATAAAGTTTGGGGGCAATTTACACAAGTTGAATAAAGCTCAGCCAATTGTGACCACAGTTGGTGGACAAGCATTACTCGAATTTCCCTGGTTCAAAAACAAAGCCCCAGAAACTGCAGCCCACCTTAAAAGCAGAAGACGCCGCACTGGCTCATCTCCCATCAGCAAGAGTTGCAGCAGCGCTGGCTCAACAGGAGTGACCAAGCAAGGCCAATGCAAAGGACTGAGCCAGGATTTCTTGTACTTGCAAACCTGTGTCATTACACTCTCTTTAGTGTGGCTTGTTATGGGACTATGAAGTGTAGTTTGACTATATTGTTGACCATGGTTTGACATGGTAGCCAAGATAACCACAAGGAACAACCCACATTTCACAATCTAGCAGCAAAGCATTGGTTCTCTCTAGGAGTGTCTTGGTTGATAACAATCCATGCCTCATTAGCACATCTGGATTCAGACACACTCTTATAAGACAGCATGGCTTGTTGTGTGCTCTGAACTCAACCAGAATGGTTAACAAGCTATGCAGCTAGCATAAGTCAAGATGAAAAATTGACCTTGGATTTAAACTACCATTATTTAGTGCATTGTCTGAATCCCATCAATGTGAGTGCAAAAGGTTTAACCCTTTCCTTCCCATGTACAATGGTTCCAATGTACCTCAATTCCTCAATTCCCACAAACTCTCCTCCTGGAAATGTGAACAGAGCATATACTCATAAACTATGTTTGCAGTGCCACCGTGCATGGTCGTATTTTTTCTGCTTCCTAAGCAGGTCTGATAGTTTGCCCAGCCCAGGGAAGACCTAGAGGACAAAGTGGCTGTTGCCTGAACTCTGGGGACAAAGAGACCATTCCACACTTTAATTCTTGATTCTAAAGGAAGCAAAAGCTAAGTGCAGCCAATCATGTGTCCTGGGTTTTAGTAAAGTTGATGTTACTAAACTCAGAACAATGATAACTAATGTCCTATGACTCTTATTTATTTATTTATTTATTTTATTTAAATATTTATATGCCGCCCCTTGCAGCAGCCTCGGGGCGGCTCACAATAACTCTGTTGGGGCGACTCTAATGAGAAAGGGAATCCAAGATGGGTGGGAGTTTTTAAGAATGGAATTCTAAGGGGAAAATTACAATTCCAGCAAGGAAAGAAAAAGGTGAAAGACAACAAAAGCAGCCTACATGGCTTCATGAAAAGCTTAGAGATGATCTGAAAAGAAGTGGGGAAGCGGGAACATGTATAAGAAGTGGAAGAAAGGCTTCGAAGAAATAATGCAAGCATGTAGTAGGGAATTGCAGGGATGGCATCAAGAAGACTAAAGCTAGGAATGAACAGAGACTAGCAAGGGACACTCAAAGAAGCACAAAAGCCTTCTTCAGACACGTCCACAGCAAAGGACAGAGGGGGAAATGGAGGTTCAGCTATGCAGTGTGGGTGGCAAAATGAGAACAGATGAACAAGAAAAGGCAGAAGTGCTCGGTGCCTATTGTGGCACAGCCTTCTCCCCAAAGAGGCTCCATGACCTTCGTGAAGAAGGGGAAGTACAAGCTGAAGGAGCAGGATGGCAGCTCAAGATTGATAGGCAAATGGTCAAGGATCATCTAGTTAGGCTGAATGAATTCGAATCTCCAGGGCCAGACGGACTCCATCCCAGAGTAATAATGCAGCTGGTGGAGGCGCTCTCAGAAACACCGTCTATGATCTCTGAGAAATCATGGCGGACGGGGGAAATGCCAGATGACGGGAGAAGGGCTGAAGTTGTCCCCATCCTCAAGAAATGAAAAAGAAGAGCCAAGGAGCTGCACACCAGCCACTCTGACATCGCTCCCTTGGAAAATTCTGGAGCAGATTATAAAGCAGTCGGTCTGCAAACACCTGGAAAACAATGCAGGCATTTGTCACGAATAAATCCTGCCAGACTCCACTGATTTCATCTTTCGATTGTGTGACCTCCCTGGTGGACTGTGGGAATGCTGTGGACGTAATGGGGCTGGACTTCCCCAAATCTTCTGGCACCGTGCCCTGAGAGATCCTTATTCGCAAACTAGCGAAAAGTGGGCTGGATCAAACAGCTATCAGACGGATCCATAGTTCGCTGCAGAAGTGGACTCAAAGAGTGCTCATCAATGGCGCCTTCTCATACTGGGGAGCGGTAACGTGGGGCTCCGCAGGGTTCATTCCTGGGCTCAGCGCGCTTCAGCCTTTTGATTAATGTTTTGGATGAGGAAGTGCAGGGAATGCCTATCAAGTCTGCAGATGACACAAAACTGGGTGGGAAGGAAAATAGCCTGGAAGACAGAAACAAGGTCCAAGGGGATTTTAATAAGTTGGACTGCTGGGCTGAAAACAGAATACAATTCAGTAGGGATGAATTAATTAATTAATTACTTAATTAATATATTTATTTAAAATCTTTCTATCCTGTCCTATATGATAGCGTACAAGAAATAGAACAATAAATAAAGCAATAAATAATAATAAATAACAACATACAAGTTACCGACAAAATCAAAATGTGACTGTATAATATTTAAAACCAATCAAAATTCCTAATCCTGAAAATAATGGGTAAATATGAATGAATGTCAAGTTATGCACCTAGGAAAAAGAAACCAAATGCCCATATGCCTTGTTACAAGATAGAGAATACTTGGCTCAACCATTCTGCAAGTCAGAAGGATCTTGCATTTGTAGATCACAAGTTGAATATGCTTCGACAAGGTGTTGTGGCTGCAAAAAGGGCAAATGTATTTAGGACTGCATAATAGAAGTATCACTTCTGAATCGTGTGAAGTACTAATTCCCTTTTACTCAGCACTGGGTAGGCCTCACCTACCAGTTCTCCTGGACCTCCTGTGTCCAGTTCTGGGCACCCCAGGTTAGAAAAATGCAGACAAGCTGGAAAGGGTTTGGAAGAAGGCATTCAGGTTGATCCAGGAAGAAGGCATTCAGGCCAGTCCTCAAGAAGGCTTCCTTGGATCCAGAGGTGGTTGCCAATTATAGACCGGTAGCCAATATCCCGTTTTTGGGCAAGGTGCTGGAGCGGGTGGTGGCGGGACAACTCCAAGCACTCTTGGATGAAACTGATTATCTGGACCCATTTCAGTCCGGTTTCAGACCCGGCTTTGGCACTGAATCTGCCTTGGTCGCCCTGTATGATGACCTATGCAGGGAGAAAGACAGGGGGAGTGCGTCCCTGTTAATTCTCCTGGACCTCTCGGCGGCTTTCGATACCATCGACCATGGTATCCTTCTGGATAGGCTGGCGGGATTGGGAGTTGGAGGCACTGCTTTGCAGTGGTTCCGCTCCTATCTTAATGGCCGATTCCAGAAGGTGGTGCTGGGGGACTATGGCTCTGCGCCATGGCAGCTATGCCATGGGGTTCCGCAGGGTTCCATTTTGTCCCCTTTGCTGTTTAACATTTACATGAAACCACTGGGAGAGGTCATCAGGAGGTGTGGGCTGCGGAATCATCAGTATGCTGATGATACCCAGCTCTACCTCTCGTTTTCTACTGATCCAGGTGAGGCGGTGGCTGTGCTGAACCGGTGCCTGGCCGAGGTAATGGGCTGGATGAGGGCCAATAAACTGAGGCTCAATCCTGACAAGACGGAGGTCCTGTTGGTAGGTGGTTCGGACTTCGGAATGGGGGACCTGACCCTAGTCTTGGATGGGGTTGCACTCCCTCTGAAGGACAGGGTCCGCAGCTTGGGGGTCCTCCTCGACCCGGAGCTGACCTTGATAGCTCAAGTGTCAGCAGTGGCGAGGAGTGCCTTCCATCAGCTTCGGCTGATCCATCAGCTGCGTCCCTTTCTGGAATTCGACTGCTTGGCGACGGTGACTCACGCGTTGGTGACTTCCCGGTTAGATTACTGTAATGCGCTCTACGTGGGGCTACCCTTGAAGACGGTCCGGATACTTCAATTGGTGCAGAATAGAGCTGCCAGGGTGCTGACGGGGACTGGGTGTGGGTCTCATATCACCCCAGTTCTCCGTCAGCTTCACTGGCTCCCCATTGAAGTCCGGGCCCAATTCAAGGTGTTGGTTCTTACCTATAAAGCCCTTAACGGCTTGGGTCCCGGTTACCTAAAGGAGCGCCTGCGACCATATATGCCCTCCCGCCCCTTACGTTCTGCTGCTGATGCCCTCCTCCGGGAACCCTCTGTGAGAGACATTCGGAGGGTGAGTACCCGGAGGAGGGCTTTTTCTGCGGTGGCGCCCCATTTATGGAATGCGCTCCCCAGAGAGGCTCGCCTGGCGCCGTCTTTATTTGCTTTTCGGCACCAGGCGAAGACCTTTTTATTCAAACAATATTTTAAATGTTAATTTATTGATATTTGGATGGTTTTAATTTAGACCTGGAGATGGGCCAGTTTTTAATGTATGTAATTTTTAGCATTTGGAAATTTTAATGTATTAGAAATTGTTTGTATTTTGTTGTGAGCCGCCCCGAGGCTTGTGGCAAGGGGCGGCCTATAAATTTCCAAATAAATAAAAAAAATAAAAAAATCCATGGACTGGAAACAAAGCCCAGTGTGAAGGAACTGGGCATGCTTAGCCTGGAGAAGAGTAGACTGAGGGGATATGAAAGGCTGTCCCAGAGAGGAAGGCTGGGATCTCTTTTTGATCATCCCAGACTGCACGGCATGGAGTAACAGCCTCAAGTTGCAAGAAGCCAGATTCCAGCTGAACTTCAGGAACGAACGTCCTGGCTGTGAGAGCCGTATGACAATGGAACCAAGGAGCTCGGGAGGTTGTGGGCTCTCCCACACTGGAGGCATGCAAAATGCAGCTGGGCAGCCATATTTTAAGCTGGCGTCCTGCACTGAGCAGGAGGTTGGACCCAATGGCCCTCTTGGCCCCTTCTAATTCTATTATTCTATGATTGCATGATTCTCCCAGGCGTACATTTGCACATGGTGTTATTTTTGGAAATGTTTTAACCTATCTTTAAGCCTTAATAGTGGGGGCAGGGGCACAGTGCAGTTCATATCCATAAAATCACATGTATATTTCTCCCTATAGTACCATATATGTACCCTTTACAAAGAAAAAATGATTTTTTACAAGTGTTTACACTGAAAAAGAAAAGGAAATTTTAAAAAGTTCTGGGGAAATTGGTGAGGAAAATGGAGAAGATTAACAAGAAGAATATGTGATTAATTTAATTGCACGTAGTTGAGTTTATCATCGCATCATACACATGACAAACACTTGGACAGTTCTAAAAATCTGGAGGTCAGTATTACCATTTTTTATGGAAGCCAATTGTTGCCTTTGAAGGCTCAGTTTCCTCAAGTGCAGCCCTTATGACATCCATGACTCAGTTGTGCCCAGGCAAAACTACTTCTGGTTCCTCTTGCTTAGAAATGTCACAGAAACCCACAACTTGGATTTCCGTGAGTCCGATCTGTGGATCCAACAGATGATCAGCTTTGTCCAACTCATGCAGATTTTGCAAGCTTGTGAGCCAGATCTTCACTTGGGGTTGTGTGTGGGGAATTTGTGCCAATTCATATCAGTCCTAATGCCCATTGCTGATGCGTCTTTGTGCAAGTGTACATCAGCATCAATGCACACTTCCGCTACTGCAAATTAGCACGAGTAGAAAATTCTGGTTTGAAAAATCTGATTCTGATAAGCAGGTGACAGAATGAAAGATCCCTGATGGAGGGAACAGAGTCAACAAAATCCGTGTATTCTTCCCCTTCCCCACAAATTCCAAAAGCTCCCACACCCATCATCCCCAGTGATTTGTGGAAGCTAATTATGTCTCTGTATGTTGCAAGGTCCTCAGACTCTGTCTGAGCCGTAAGAGCAACAAGAAAAAGAAATCCTTGCTCTGACGTTTGTAGTGTGCATCCAAGTTGACAGGTTCATGCTAAAGGCAATAAATCAATATGAAATTTGAAGTGGGGAGAATGCCAGTTTTGTAACAAATTAGAAGCAATTTCCCAACCATTTCGATTATGAACTCTTCAACTCAAGGACTGCCTAGAAGTATGTGCACATGCCATGCCTAACGTAACATGAACTCAGTCTTGGTGGAGGGGCCGGAACATGACCACATTACAAGCAATAAATAAGACTCTAATAACAGCACCCAAAGGCTTTATATTTAATGCTGCGATTATTTAAAGCACTTTGCCCACGTCCTTTCCTTTTTCTCAGCCTTGGCTCAACATTTTGAAGTCCATGTTTCCGAAGCACCTGATCTCACCAATCGGAACAAGAACAAAAACAACAATCTACTTTTAACATTATGATAATTAGGCCTCCAGAATGGAGAGTATCGGAAGACTTTGGAAAGTCCTGTTTAAATGCTGGGAAAGTCCTGTTTAACATTATTAGGCTTAGATGCTGGAAAAAATTAACTGTGATTCCCAGAGTCAAATCTAGATGGTGTTCAGATGTATTTGGCAGGCCTGTGCTCAGCCATTCCTCTCGCTGGCCACCCCCACCCACCCCAGGGAGGCACATGGAAGGCAAGAAGGCAGCTGAACCCACTGGTGCTGCCCCTTCCTGGCACATTTAGTTGTGCTCATAGAGAGCTCCGGGAAGCACGGAAACAGCCACCCACTCCATGTCCCCCACGGGGTCCCTTTTCACGTGCTCCACTGTATGCTGCTCTGGCTGGAGTGGTGGACTGGGAGGAAGGACGTGTGGGATCCAGTCCCCATGTGGCCATGAAGCTCACTGGGCCAGCCTCTGACTCTAACCCTCTCCTGCCACATAGGGTGCCTGTGAGGATACAATGGAGAAGGTGGGCTGCCCCCTTGGGTTCCTCTTCAGGGGAAAAAGGCAGGATATTAATGTGAACAATGGCCCCAGTACGGATGATGATACAGAGGTCACTGGAGGCATGCCACCGTGCCTTCAGTGGGGACATCACAGAGGAGTTTGTACAACTTTCACAGATAAGGACAGGGAGATGCCGCTACATTTCAGTTAATGCTTCCTCCTCCTCCTCTTATAGTCAGGATGGGCTCCTGGGGCAGCTTCACTCTGTGTCATTTCACAAGTGTGAAAGATGTGCCAGTGGAAACTGGGTTCTAAGCTATGTGAAAAGGGAACATCTAACAAACATTGTGTTTGTGCAAGCATGGTGGCACAACCAGCCAAGTAAGCAGGTGGGTAAGTGGCTGCACAAGCAGCTGCGTGATGGAAAGTTTTGGTGGAGCTCCACTCACAAACTCTCTGAGTTTGTGAATGACCATGTGCCCTGTGTGTTTGTGGGCTCCAAACAGGGGACCCTGACCCCCACTCCATGCATGTAGACCACTAAGCCGTAGACCTTGCTTCCTTCATCAGCCATTTGTCCTCAGCTTCCTTGGCCTCAGTGTCCTGCTGAGGTCCCATGTCTGGGCAACTAGTGAAGTTCTCGCCAGCATTGCTAATAATCTTGGATGACAGGAGATATCGTCCAAAAAATTCAATGGGCACCAACTTGGAGCTGCTGGAAGACAGGGTTCTGCGCTCAGAGGGGCATCCAGTCTGCTGCACATCACATTAAGAACATCTGAAGAGCCCTGCTGGATCAGGCCATGGGCACATCTGATTCCGCACTTGGTCCACACAGTGGCCAACTGGATGACCATAGGAAGTATGCAACCAAGATTTGAGTGCAACAGGTCCCTTTCACCCACATTCTCCAGCAACAGGATTTATCCCCTTTCTCAGCCAACAGTTTGGCAAAGAAATCATCCCCAGGGAGTGCTTAAGAACTTCGGGATTTCAAACACTGCCTATGCTGCATCTAACAGAATCCAAAAAGTCCTGGAAGCAGAGTGATTGTCCAAAATGAACCAAAGCCCCAAGTGCCCAGGCAAAGGGGAGAAGAGCATGCAACCGCTCCACACACATTCACCCAAAAAGCGAGCGGAATGGCTTCCACGGTCCTTCTGCCAAACCCTGACAAGCCACACCTGCCCCAAAATGAAAAGGCTCCTTATGACTAGGAGATGTCAGCATTTGGAGATGTAACTAATCATCCTGATCCTTCTTCCTCACATCCCTGTGGTGGGGGCATGGGGGGGGGGGAGACGCATACGCACGTCCTTATTATTAACTAGGTTGCCTGTTACTCTTTTGCATGGAGGATGGCAGCCCATGTTCTGACAGCTGTAGAAGGGCAACTCCCTGTTTACCCAGAAAAAGGGGGTCCCCTCATGCAGCATCAAGAACTTGGGAATTACTCCTCTGGGATGTCATGTTCTGCTTCCAGTTTATGGTGTTTTTGCTCCAACTCCCAAGTCTATTCATAATCTCTGGGTACCTTTGAATAATTGTTTTGAAACACACTGTTGGGTCATGCTGCTTTTCCACCCATAATAGTTAACTTAAGCATCCCTTCCCCCTCCTTGGCTGTATTTTTGAGTTAAGATTTGACACCCTCAGTTGTAAGTCTGCACATTAAGCCAACACTGTATGTTGAAAGATAGACTGACAGGCAGTCTAAACAGCCATAAAGCTGGGGTTACTGATAGGACATAGTCACAACACTGAGCTGCATGAGATTGGGGAGCAGAAGAATAATTACTTTTTGCCCCAGTGAAACCTGCTGTTATTCTTTGTGTGGCCCAGCCACTGGCTGATGCTGGTTTTGTAAATACATCAGTTTAGTCTAGCCTAATCCAAACAAACTGGGGTTGCAAAGCTTGCCACATGGCCAGCCTTCTCTCCAACAGGTCTTGCTTTTGCAGCTTACGCTGAGCATTGATTGCTTTCCCCCTCGTTGCTCTTCAGACAGAAGGAACATAAACAGCTATGCAGGAAGCATCTTCATTATACAACATCCCCCCACCCCTGGTTCCATTCAGCAACACAGCAGTGGCAAAAAGGAGCCTTTAACTAGAGGGAGAACATTCTCAAAAGTGTGGATTTTCCATGATTTCTTCTTCCACTAGCCTAGTCTCTGCCATCTTGGGTTCCAGCGGCTCCCAGTCTCTAAAAGGGGGGGAGGGAGCCACAGACCCTTCCATTGAGTGTTGACAGCTATCTCATCCTGCTTTCACACATGAATTGTTCTTTCAATTCACCGTGCTCTTGTCCCAATTAGATGTAACAATAAATGATGGTTTGGCTCAAGGAAAAAAGAATCAGTTACATACAAAATGTATAACTCAATGTAAAATGCATATAATTAGATTTTTGGGGTGCTGTTTATTATTATTATTTCACACAGTGATATGGAAAGACACGGAGCTGATTTGGCTGCAAACACTGTTCTTTGTCTCCTTGCTCTGGATTGGAACAAGCAAGGACCTTTTCAGTGTGGCTATTCCAGTCTCCCTACTTTGGATCATATTTCTATAGAAAGGCCTGTTAAAGCTTTTTCAAATTAAATAAGAAGTTTCATGGAAAGTTGCATGATAAAAAGAGGTGTGGGAGTTGGATTTCTATTGCATGTTTGCTTTAGTAGGATAGTTTGTACTTTAAGGTGCCTAGAGCAAACTGTCAGGTCAGGGAGATAAAACATTATTGGAAGCATAAAGTGAACCACAGTCAACATGCAAGGATGGAACAGGTGAGTTAAACGCACACGTGAAGAAAGGTTCGAAGCAACCTGCCAAGGAACCGGAGTGACACGTAGCTGCTCAGCTCTCACACGGAAAGCCAGCTGAGGTTATCGGCACGGGCGTGCTGCCTTGTGCAGAACAGAACGCCACCGCTCTCGGGAGGGCAGGTGCCTTAGGGGGCAACCCGGGAGACGCCTGGCACTGCCTGGGTGCTTGGCCCCATCGCAACTGGGCCCCGGAGGAAGGAAGGGGGGGTCAACAGGAAGAGGGGTCCACAAAGTGGCGGTGGTTCCAATCCACAGCCCAGCCTCCTTCCCTCCCCATGCCTGGCACCAGATCCAGGATGCAGAAAATGAACTTGCAGCTAAAACGCAGGGCACCAGGCGTGGGGTGTCAGGGGCTGCTGATGCCATGCCCCACTCCTTGCATGGGGAGCCAGCTTGGAGGCTCCTCTTATGAGCCTCCACGTTGGGGGTTCAGAGGGTGACAGGCCTATGCCCTGAACCACTTTCAGCATCCACAAACCACACAGAAACACAGAAGCAGACCGAGTCAGAAGGAGCCTCCTGGCCATCTAATCTGACCCCCAGTTCCAGCCAGTTTGTTTTAAGAGGGACCTTTAACAGGTCATGTGTGTAAGAGGATGTAGGCGTACTACAGGACTGACCTTAAAGCCCAAACCAGGGCAAATTTCTTCCTGTCCCCAGACAGAAACAGCACCATTCCAGGCCTGGGACTGCTCTAGATGTAATGAATATTAGTGCCATCGGGCCATTCTACACTACAAGGTATCTTTCTTTTAGAAGAACTGCCAGATTTACAGTTGCTGTTCTGAAGTTGGAAGCAAGTCGCCTGCTAATGGTGCATGCATTTTTTCGACTCGGCCTGCAAATGGTCATGGGCAGAGAAGCTGTAATATATCCTTAGCACTGTGCAGAATCTGTTGTTTAAGACTGAATTTTATAATGTCCATATTGGTTGAAATGATATTTTAAAATGCACCATATATCTTTACAAGCTTGGTATACATGATGTAAATAATGTGTATGATACAGTGGAACGGAGACTCAGGACAGAAGACGCACGTGTCTTAAATCCTGCTTTGCTAGTGGTGCAGATTCTTCACCCTTGGTAACTGGAGTCTGACAAAATAAGAACTATCCGAGATACTAATGACATGTTCAAAGGGTTAACGATGCCGAACTGATTAGCACTAAAAACTAAATTTTCACTTGGTAGGGTGACATGAAAGCCTTTCCCACTCTGCACACAGCCATGCCTACAGTATTATGGGACAATTTAGGTTTTCTCCTTTCAAATGCTGTAGCTCTCAAACATGGGCGTAGATCAAAGCCAGCCAGCAAAGGAAGACCTTTTCTCACGGAGAGGTTTTGGAAGGCTTCTTGGGTTTGAGTTGGTTAGGCTTGGCTTGGCTTGGCTTGTTTAAAACCAGTTTCAAATTAATATGCTTTCTGCCACAACTGTCAGTCAAGAGGTGGTGAATTAGCTGAAAAACATCATGGCAGGACTAGGATATAATCAGAAAGCTAAACCAGAGCAGCTTTCAGCATACACTGCGGGGGCTTTCTTAAAGAAGGGGAGCATCTCCTGCAAATCTCCCATATGTTTTAACGTGCAGTATATATTTTCAGTAGATTGTATGTTTGGACCGCAACAGTGACTTGACACTTCTGAAGCCAGATCTCCTGTTAAAAGGATCAAGGAGCAGATGCTGAATGGAGCACCTCTCCTCCGCCTCAGGCACTGGGGAGCTGCTGCAGATCAAAGCAGGCAATACAAAGCCGAAGGCTGGCAAGGCTGCATCCCAGGAGGAGAAACCAGGAGCCGCTTCTTGCAACCAATGAGCGTGAGTCATTATTTAAGAGCAACCTTCCCCAGCCTGGTGTCCTCCAGGAGTGCTGGCCATGCTGGCTGGGAATGATGGGAGTTGCACTCCAGGGCATTTGAAGGGCATTATGCTGGGGAAGGCCAGATTAAAGCCTTAATCAGTTATACTGGGGAAATCCACAGCCTTGGAAAGCAGACACATTTTAGGGTATTATTGCTCAGTGACATCCATGTATCTACTTCACAGTTTAGGCAAGAGGGATCTGTTTCCACTCCATGGAGCTTAAATTTAAATTACTCCTGAGAGACTGGCAGTGAGCTGAATGAAAGCCAACAGTGGGCAGGAACACCCATTTACGTTCACCATGCATACAACCACAATTAATACACATCCATCCACATATTGCCCCATTTTGAGCTCCTCCCCATTTCCCTCACTTGCTCCTGGAACCCTGTACTTTCTTGGGGTATCTTGCTCCTCCGTCTCTTCCCTCCATGAGAAAATTACCCCTTTCGTGCATACTACTGTGTGGGCCACAATTCTGAGAGCTGAGCTAGATCGGGTTGGGCTATATGCCCCAGTAACTTTCCTGACACCTGCTTTGCCCCCCTCTTTTACTTAAAACATTTATTTACAAGCATCAGGGGCATGGGAAGGGTTTCTGCTGCTGCTGAACAGGATGGGTGCACATGAGCCACTTGGTGTGTTGGAGCTCGGAGCCACTTCTGCACACAGTCCTGTCCTTTGCCATGCCTCCCACGGTGGTCCTCGCATGGAGGTGCCTGGGCAGTTTCTCAAATGGACCAACAACTCTACTTCACGTGGAGTCCCCATGAAGGAAAGGTAGACCCAGTTCCCGCAGGACTCTGCAGAGGGGCAATGCTCTTGTGAAGGCACCGCAGACTTTGCTGGCCTCCGCCCCTGAGGAGTTTTGAACCACAGTGAAAGCACAGCCGTGAATAGGAGTGCTCTCAGTTCCGGCTTTCTTAGATACTGCCTGTTAAATCCACAGAAGTAAAAGTATCAAAGAATTGCTTGATTCGCTGGTTTTATTTAAATGAGATGGAACCCCCTTCTGCAAAATGATGAAAGGCAGCTATTATATTTCAACGGACAAATAATCATGTTGCAGGCAAAGTGATATAATCATGCCAAAAGATGTTATTAAGCTGCTCTTGATGTTTTCTGGTTATCTCTGTGCATGGGACTTGATCTGCTAACAATCAACTAGTCTGTCCAAGCTCTTGAAGAAGTTCTGCTAGAGAATACGCAATGCTGAAATTGTGCCACTTCAAATTTAGTGGTGCGTCCATTGGTCTGGCAGACACTGGCAAGCAAGCCTTGCACCAAAATTCTCCATTTGCTGAATAAAAATAAATATGAGACATACACCGTTTGGAGTTGCTTGGAGGCCAGAACCAGGGGCCTAAAGAAAGGTTACTCATCATATGAATGTTATCCAATAGACCCTGGTAGCAAATATATATTTCACTCATCCGTTTGGAGTCATATTGGCCCTTCATGGTACAACATAAACAGTATAAAAACCGCACATCTGGTTTACCTGAAGCATGAGAAAAATGAGCGTTTGTTCTATGGGCATTTATTTATCTTATATATCTTCCTCACAACAACTATTAGAAACAGGTCAGGCTGAGAGAAGTGGCTTTTTACAGGTCACCAGCTTTGGAGGTACAGTTGGATTGGAACCCAGACTCCCCACCCCGGTCTGTGTCACTTCACCTACTATACCATTCTTCCTCTCCAACTCAGATCCCAACACTGTAATCCTAAGCATGTTTACTCAAGAGTAAGTCCAAGCATGTTCAGAAGGTGCATTTAGGATTTCAGCCAAAGTCTCTGAATGAGATCTGCACTGACTTGAAGTGCCCATTTATTAGTGTGTGTCCATGTAAAATCTTGCTGAAGAATTCAAGCACTTAATTAACATGATTGTGGGAAGCAGAAATAGAGCCACATACAAAGCAGTTTTGTGTTTTAATAAACATATCATGACTGTGATATATCGCCCATTTTCCTTTTCAGACTTGATTTATCTGTCAGTTTGATTTTCAGATTTGATTTATTGGTCAATTTCTTTTCAGGATTTGATTTAGCAGTCAATTTGTTTCAAGATTTGATTAAAGCACATTGCGTAAGCCTTTCTGGATCTATTTCTAAATATCATAACATATATCTACTTTGGATGTTTAGAGTCTTAATTTCCAAAAACTTTCTCATTCAATAATTCTTCATTCCTATCTGGAGCTCGTCCCTATTATACATGAATATAATCTGAATCAGATGAAACAACCAATTACAGTAAGACATAAAATACAGTAAGTGGAGTTTTAAAAATAAATTGCACACTGTGGTGTCTTAAAGAGAACCAAGAGATTTATTATCAGGTATTAATACAAACTAGGTAAAACTTCAGTTCTGGTTTCACATTTCCATACTCTCAAATTATGCATGCATCAGACAGTAACAAAGAGAGAAAGATTTTCTGTGTTGCTTCTTGCCTAGAAAGGCACAGCATAGGTTGCCAGTTAAAGCTATAATCCTATAGCTGCTTACCTATGTTTAAGCCTTACTGAGTTCAGTGGATTTTCTTCTGAGTAGATGTGTATATGATTACACTAATAGGCATCATTAATAGTTGGCCCACTCAAATCCATTGGGCCTAACATACACCCCACTAGTTTCAATGGGTTGACTTATATGAGAGAGAGAGAGAGAGAGCGAGAGCGAGAGCGAGAGCGAGAGCGAGAGACTTGGTGGTTAAGTGGCCATAAGTATTCATTTTAAGGTGCACACCATGGTCATATTCAGTTTCTGGGTTCAATCCTGCACATCCACTGAACTATGCAGTGGATTTAGCATAGAGCAATAATTCCCACCTGACTACAGTGAAGCTCACCTCTCCACTGGCAATCATCAGAGCCAAGAGGGGTGAGCCATCTGGGCTGATGGAGCAGGAATAACGCCCTCACCCGCTTTATTGTGCTTGTCCCCAAAATATTAACCCCATTTTACTGAAAGAAAACAGAGAGTGGCTTGCCATAAACCATATAAAGAAGCCATGGCTGCAATTGTGATTTTAACCTCCACTCCACTGGGTATCACAGCCCTGAGCTGTGCAAGACTTTGTGGTTCTAAGCCAGCACCCCGGGTTGGGTTGGAAACACACCACTGCCAATGCGAGCAGGCCAGAACTGGCACGACATGTTTGGCCCTTCTTGTCCCTGCTCTCGGTTTGGTTGCCATGAGCTGCAGCTTCTGAGCTCCCTCCAAAGGCAGCCCCATCCAGAGTGCAGCACAAGGGCCTCCAGCCAGTATTTTAACGGTTGTTTCAAACAGACTGATGACTCCTCAGGCAACGGGGATCAGCGATGGAGCGTTTCATCCAACAGCTCTGGCTCAGAACCCTCCTTGCCTGTGCTGCATTGCAGTGCCAGAGCTGGTGTGATCCCAAGCCGTGCCGGAGCCCGGGAGCAATGACATTCTGGCCTGGGGGTGAGAACAGCAGAAGCTGAGCAACTGCTAATGACGCTGACTTATGTGCTTGCAATGGCAGCAAGCAAGTATTTATCCTCACTCGCTGGCAATGTCACTTGACAATGTAACCTTGCAACCAAGAGCGAAGACAAAGCACGTCCACAGTAGCCTTCCCCAAGGACCTGCGCTGGCTGCCAGTAAGGCATGGTTGTCCGCACAGTAATCTGGGATCTGGTTGCACAGGGGATCCCCCCACCCCTTGTGCCCTGCCCAATGTTTATGAGCCTCTGAGAAGCATTCCTGACACTACCTGAGGACCCCGTCCTGTTCTGATGTTCAGCCACCTCCCCATCTCCTTTCGCAGAGTTCTCTAAGGGTGACTCAGCCAGCATGGACGGCAGCATTTTATCCGTGGTTTGTATCTCCATTGTCATGTGTCTCCATTGTTTGATAATGCTGTCGCTCTGATGTACCAGACTGTATGCATGTATTGGGATAAAATTCTCATCACCCCCGTTAGCCCAAGCAGGGGATGGGCTGACCCAGGGATGATCTGAGAACTTACAGAAAAAATGGCTGTTCAGGTCCAGTCCAAAACCCTAAACAGAAAACACGGGTAACCACTATTTTCTAGCTCGACTGCAGACATGCCCTATGTGAACCCATTATAAGTTCATGGGTATGAATTATCTCCAGGCAATTCAAGTCATATGGCTCAAGAAGGGTTAAGAGGCTTTTGTGCCAGTCTGGCTGTGCCAGCTACATTTGGCCATGAGAGGCATTTCTGCACAGTGGCTCCCACCAAGCGTGGCCTGTGCTCAGCCAGATGTTTGATGTGGCTGTTCTGCAAGGCCACGAAGGCTACTCCCGTTGTTTTCTGTCCAGCCACAAGGAAAGTGTGGTTCTATCTGTAGGGCAGCTACTAGTGCAGATGTGTAAGACAGACCCTAGACAAAGGCACAGAATCCTCACTACTCCACCAAGAGTTTTTTCCTAAGAACATGGAGAAATCCAACTCTCCAAGCTCACCCTCATTAGAAAAGAAGTTGCATTTGCTGCAAAGCAACTAAACAAGAAGCTATTTTAATGTTTTTACCACCTGCTTTCTCCCCACACCTTATTTTCTGGCCACAGCAAAATTAACAGTCAACAAGGGTCACAGTAGGAGTTGAAAGTGTTTCAAGCAGGACATTGCTCTATATATTCAATGCTAAATGCATTCAGAAGTGCTTCCAAATATTTACTGTGCTCAGGAAGAAAACGGTTGTGTGCATGTGGGTGAAAACTGAGCATATACATATGTCCAAGTTTCCTCTTTCTTGGCCCTTATCACTAAGCATCAATTGTGTCATTAATGTAACAATTTAAAGGCTATGTATGGCAATCAACAAGAACACACTCAGTCATTTAAGTAACAAACAAAAGCTCCCTTCTTGTAAGTCCTGAGATGCTGTTTGCTCTCACTCAGCTTCGTAGCCTTTGCCCACTTAGGTATATAGTTCCTATCCAGTAAGATGACACTGAAATTTTCAACTTGCTTTAGTTAACGTTATGTTTAAACAGGGCAAAACCTTTTCTTTCCTACAGGGACCCAAAGTGATGTACACGTGGTTCCCAGGTGGTCTAAAGGGATGGAAGAACTAGAGGGTTTCTGAACTGCACCTCCAAGCTTAGCGCAGCTCATTCTTGTTTTCCTCTGTTGGACAGCATAGCGAAACAAACAGCGTAACAAAAGCCAAGGAGCAATCAAAACAATTCCAGGATAAAGTTGTGCAGAAGCATCAATCAGGGTTGGGTTTTATGTCGATATACCCACATCTCAAATCACACACACACACACACCCCTATGGACATCTCTCAAAGCACTGTTAAACCCATGGTTGCAAACTGGAAAGAATATGGCTCCATGGTGCCTTTTCCTTGGAGAATGTCCTCCAGCAAAGTCTCAGTGACTGGGTAAGGTGGGCATTATCAGAGACGCAACCAAGAGACTAATGGAAGCTCTGGACAAGTTGGGGCGATCTGCAGCTGTGATGGGGGAATCAGTCAAGGGAAAACGATCACCGGGACAGGCCACAAAGCTGGGCTGTTTGCACTGCTGAGGCAAACCCACCAGCGAAGCCTGATTGGTGTTTGCAGAAAGGCAGGTGGAAGGCACAGCAAACATGTAAAAAATGTTCTCTGGTCTGATGAGAGCAACACCAAACTTTCTGGCATTGCTGCAAAATGCAAAGCCAGTCGTGCTCACTGTCCCGAGAGCACCATCCCCTCAGGGAAGCATGATGGCAGCAGGAGGGAGGTGTGCAGGTGTGGGAGTCCATTGGATTCCCTGGAACAGCTCCAGGAGCTCCAGTCTGCTTTGCAGCAGCTCCAAGTCCAAGTTCCTGGGGAACGTGCCCAGGCATTCAGCAGGAACTGAGCCCCACATGCCATGCGAGCAGAGTGCCTCCCCTGCACCGTCTACAGCAGCCCGAATGCCTGCTACACGCTGGGTGGAAGAGGGCACTGCTAGTAGCCACGTGGGGCTTGCCAGGAGTGGAGGCCCATGCAACTCTGCACGCGGCCCCTTCCCAGTGTGGGGGCTTGCCAGGAATGGAGCCCCACGTAATTGCGGCACCCGCAGCATCCCTCTTGCACACCACCCACACAAGTCTTTGTGCCACGGCACCTGATCAAGAAGAGGTTGCTGGCTGCACAGCCTTCATTCTGCAAGCGTCTGCAGAGTTCCGTCTGCTTGGCTCACTTTGCAAGACCAGCCTGAGCACAGGAGGAAGTCCATGGATTACACTAGGGGTCACGCCAACCCTAGTGGCAGCATCATGTTGCAGGGAGACTTTTCCTTTGGGGAACTGCTCAGGATTGTGGGCAAGAAGGATGGAACCAAACACAGGCCAGTTCTAGAGGAAAACCAGTTTCAATCTGCAAGGGTCCTGGGACTAGGTCGAAGGTTCACCTTTCAGCAGGAAAGTGACCTTAAAACCCATCCAAAATCAAAGGGAAAGCTAAAGGAGGGTGAGTACTTCAGCAAGGTACTGCAAGCATTGCCAACATATGAAGAAATCTTTTAAACGAATTGGTGCATGAGCCCAACAACTACCTGAAATAGGTATTGCACCCTGCAACCCATCTACACTGCCTGAATAATGGCCATTCTGCAATACGGCCTCTTTTCTACTAGCAAATCAAGACACGTGTTTTCCTCATATGTGAGCCTGAAGATCATGACCACGATGCGACACCCAAGAGCAAGCAAGTTGCATTGCTCCTCGTCCTCCCGCATGCTGCTGCAGAGGGCAAAGCCTCACTGCATGAGCAGAACACGATGTGGGACCCTTCCAACTGCAGCCCGTTGCTCAGAACGAGAACCACACCAGGTCACACCAAGCGCCGCTCTAGTCCAGCATTTTGCCCACAGAGTGGCCAGCCAGTGGCCTGTAGGAAACACAAGCAGGATGTACGTGTGCAATCCTGTCTCTGATCCTGGAGGAGGCATCGAGCCCTCAGAAGCACTTGCCCCACAGCCTTGATCTCCACATGCAACCCCTGTTTTGAAAGCCGTCTGAATTCAACACCCTTGACAGGCCGGAGAACGGCAGGCTCACACCGTGCTCCTGCTTTTATTCTCCCAACTCATCTGCATACTTGGCTTTCACTGGCTCAGCTCTCCAGCACTTATATCGCGCCTCGTGTGCCACCTGGTCCCAGGGACACCACGCTCCGCTTTCCATAGACACACCACCACTCGGTTAAGTCACATGAGCCAATCAGAAAGCAGAACATAAACAGGAAGGACCACCCCTAATGAACTTGCATAATGACCCAATTGATTTGATCCTGTGTATATGACTGGAGTTTTTATTCAGCATCTTTGCAGGAGCACTGTTTGAGCTGTTACTACATCTTTCCAGCAGATTCCACAATGAAGATACCCATGTGGTGAAGCCTTTGCAACCTTGAATCATTTGACAATCATTATGGGAAGCCTCTGGAATTTGCCAGCTATAGCCAAGCCTGGAGTTCTGAGGTTTCACTGGAAAACTCTACATCTGTTTTCAGATTAATCTTAACGTGAGCTTGACGTTTGGCTTTTAAAGGTACACTTCCAGTTTTAATGAAGAACCTTGTAGATGCTGTGATTATGCACTCATGCATTGCAATAGAAGACATGCACCGACATCAAAGGACAACTCTACTTACTTGCATAACTCACTGAACAATCATCATGATCTCTGTGCTTGCTTTAGGAATAAGCAAGTAGTATCAAATAAGCAATAGTATCAAATCATTCACTTACAGTAAGACGTGATCTAAACCGCACACACTAGGTTTAGGCAGGCTCTAGGCAGGTCCTCTGTCAAGCTGCTATGGAAATTGGCAGCCACCGTGGGTAGTTGCAGTCTCTTTCTTTTCTTGCCTTTTTTTTAATGCATCAGACACAGACAGCTGGGAGTAAGGTCTTCCTCAGGAAATGGCTTTGTGCAAAATGATGGCTCAGCAGATTGTCTGCGACATATAATCCACAGTACTCCTATGGAGCACACTTCCCAGTGGTGGTAATGACACGGTGAGTCTCAGGGCACAATCCAGAGTCCACTGAACTCAGAGCTAAAGCACCCTTTGGCAACACTGGCCTTTGGATTGGCTCCCACATCCTTGAATTTGACTGCACTTTTATTTCTCTTAAAGGCAGCAGTACCTCAAGCAGATAATTTCACAGAGGTGTCTTTAAAGATGTAGCTATAAAGAAGCAAATTGAACAAGACATTCATGTTAGATATGGGTAAGATTGCCTGCATTAGCACTGCATGGTCCTGTTCACTAACCAGACTGGGAGGGAAAGGGTTAGGGTTAGACTAAAAGGAGTTGGCCCCTTTTCTCCTCCCACCTCACCTGGAAAGGCAAAAGGTCACACAACTGCTTTGTGGTCTACTCTCTCTCTCTCTCTCTCTCTCTCTCTCACACACACACACACACACACACACACCTGGAAAGAAGAAGCTTCATTCTTCTCCCCTCTTCTAAGCTAACAGTGAACCAAGGTCTCTGGCAGGAGATACCCGTGACTGTCCTTCCTGCAGGTCACATATGGATTGTTCATCCATAAAGAAAACTTTTCACGTCTTGATAGCAAGGCTCTCAGTGTGGATTCTAACAGATCCAGGCTCAAGCAACAGCCTCCTAGCTAAATCTGCTGGTTCATGCTTCTCTCTGCTGCACTTGCAGAGGTATACAAATGTACAGCAGATTTCCAACAATTCAGTCCATATTACTATTCAAAGCTTATCCAAAATACCCTTGGGCAAGTTTAGAGAGTTTTCAACTGAGGGAGTGCACAGACATGGACTGTTCCTGGTCAGTCTTCACAGAGTATAACAGAACACATAATCTTTCTCCATAAAACTCTAGCAACTTTTATGCTATGAACTTGAAATTTTGCTTTATTTTTTTCCACGTAACATTTTGACTGACCTTTCCAAACCTAAGCCTAACTCCATTTTTATTTTGGGTGGCGCTGTTGTTTAATAGCTTGGAGACATTTGGAATATGTGCCCTGCAGGCATCACTGTCACTTCTAAAGAGCAGAGACATTTGCTTGAAGGATAGAAGAGCTGCCCTGCTCTTACTGAAATTGCTTCCACTGCCTCTGACTTTCCCTCACAGATTTTAATCCTGCTTGTCCCTTTTCTGTTATGCAAGCATTTCCCACAGATGGCAAACCTACAGTCAAAGACTTGACACAGTAGGAGACCAATAATCCTATCCGAACATGCATCAAATCCCAGAAACTGTTCAAAAGAAATGTTGCAATGTTTCCCTTGCACCGGTTTAAATGCAGTATTTATGTATCTATTTATTTATGCATGTGTATGATGCCAACTATCCCAACAGAGATCGCTAGTATGAGCTCAAGAGGTTGAAGATCCAGTGTGCACAATATGTGTGCATGTACACAAATTTTCTTTAAAAACAAAACAAAACAAACCAAGGTGAATCTAAATTCATTTTCCTGAAACCACAATGCAAGATGGTGGAACAAGCATGTTGAGGGTAGCCATTCTGCGCAAGAAGTTTGGTCCTGATTATGGGTTAGCCTCATTCCCACTGTGCTACACAGCTGTGCTCTTCCTTCCTTTATTTTCCAGGGCAGTCACACATCGCATGCATTCGGTCATCTACTTGTACAGCAGTAACCACAATATGAGGCTACTGTCAGACGTTTGGGCAGTTGGTCCATGGGTCGGTCGATGTCTTTCCTCCCCTCCCCTCCCCTCCCCTCCCCTCTCCAGGTGTTTTCAGCAGGATAGGGTGGCTGCAAAGTTGCTTGCTCTAGGACACCCCCAGTCAAGGGCAAAGTGGATGATAACCAATTTGGTTCACCGTGCAAAAGAT
The DNA here is from genome assembly GCA_023646645.1 of Varanus salvator macromaculatus. Taxonomy (NCBI): domain Eukaryota; kingdom Metazoa; phylum Chordata; class Lepidosauria; order Squamata; family Varanidae; genus Varanus; species Varanus salvator. The sequence goes on from JAIXND010000657.1 coordinate 19,963,072, forward strand.
GTTTAAAATGGGTTTCCCACGTTTCCTAATCCTCGTTACATCACAGCCACTGGCCTTTTCATTATTCACGAAATACAAATCTCTGGTTCGCGGAAGGGTTTTAGTCAGCTCACTTCCTTGCACAGCCCGCAAAGCAGGAGCTAGCAAAAGAGGACCTTGAAATAGGGCCCGCACGTGACCACTATGCATCTGGGCCCGCCTCTGCCCTCAAGCCAACAACAGTCTCTGGGGCTCCACTTAATGGACTGGATGACTCCTTTGAGGGGCATGGACTTCCCATATGGGGACACAGCTTACCCCATATGCTTATAACTGCGGACGAACAGATCTGCCATTTTGGTTTCTCTTCAGGTACAATCGTGCATCTTTGCACAGGAAAGCCGCTGCGATTGTTTAGGGTTGCATCCTTACTTTCTCATTTTGCCAAACTTGCATTGAGTTCATCTCAGTCTTTGAGATAGTTGCTTTTAAAACTTGGCATGAATAGCCATAAGCATTTTCCATCCGCTTGCCTTTTTCCATGGATTCCCGCTAAATGCACACGTTTGCCAGCCGTATTCCTAATATAATGAGAGAGTAGATCAAGGGCAGCTGAGAGGCGCAGTCCAGCCCCCTGTGGGAACCCGGAAGAACAGCAGCAGCATCTTGAGTGGGGAGATTTAGAGATGGGGAGTCAGTCGGATGAGGAACTCCAGCCTGGAGGTGGCCCTGGCAGTCCATGGTCCCAGTCACGGGGTGGCCCAGCTGGGCAAAGGCGTGCCCAGTTCTGCAGCGCTCCTCCCCGCAGGGGCAGGCGCAGGGGGATTCATACGGAAAGCTTTGGGTGACGAACGCCAGAGAGGCTTCAGCATCTCGCTCAGGGACTTGCATGCAAAAGAGAGATGCTTGGAAGAGAAGCGCTGGCGAAACTGTTGCTGGTGTGAGGGAGATGCTTGACTTTCAACAGCAATGGGCACTTTTGTATGGATTTTTAATTCGAAAACTCCGCTACAGAATTCAAAGATGTGTGTATTTTGAAGAATAATGGCGTTTGCTTCTAGAGTTCTTCAAAAAGTGTAAAATGAGGGAAGTTTGCATAGACTGTGAAACTGAATTAATTTCTCTCCATCCCTATTGGTGCCGGAGGTGAGACTAGATGGCCCAGGAGGCCCCTTCTGACTCGCTCTGTTTCTATGTTTCTATTTACAGCTGAAGCTAGAATGATTATGGGGGTATGTAAACAAATGCAATGTGCATTTAGGAACATATCCATTGACACATTCATCATATATGTGCACAACTGGATGCGTTAAGAGCTGACCTTTACGACTTCGAATGCATCCTGACTTGATTCATGTCTTCTGATATAATATGTGGACCAGAATTCAGCTATCCAGTGGATATGTACTTCTCCAAATGTCTGTTTGTTCATTTATTTGAATTCTTATGGTTATGCTTAGATCATAGACACATAGCAACAGAGTGAGTCAGAAGGGGTCTCCTGAACTACCTAGTCTGACCCCCGGCTCCAGCTGGCTCTCCTCACGACATGCCCACCATGTGCATAGATCCATGGTTTTCCTTCAAGGAACCCAATATTGCCCGGCTGATTCTCCTCTTCTTCATTCTGTTTTATCACAAACCCTGAAAAGTAGGCTGGGCTGAAGAGTGGCTGACACCATGTGACCCTGCGAGCTTCATGGCTGAGTGCAGACCTCTTTCTCCTGAGTCCCACTGTAGGACTCTAACCACTACAGAACACTGCCGCTGTTCTCTACTCTTGCCTGTTGTGACACAGGTGTGAAAGTGTGCATTTGTGAGAGAGAATAAATGGGAAAGAGGTCTTTGCAGACAAAATGTTAAGCCTTTCAGTGCCTGTGTATTAATGGCATGCATTTAAATGAAGTTTTCTGTACGGATTAATTTATGTATAAATTTGCAAATTACTATGGATACAGGATTTATAAATAGAAACATAGAAACAGAGTGAGTCAGAAGGGGTCTTCTGGGCCATCTAGTCTGACCCCTGACTCCAGCTGGCTCCACTCACAACATGCCTACCATGTGCATGTCCAGCCTGTCCTTGAACACCCGCACCGATGAGGCCTCAACCACCTCCCATGGAAGCCCATTCCATACCCTCAGGGTCCTAACCATCAGGAAGTACTTCCTGCCATCCACCCTAAATCTTGGTTCCTTGAGCTTTGCTCCATTGGAACACGTCCTGCCATCCTCCACAGGGGGAAAAATGGTCACAACCCACCTCTGTGTGGCACCCCCTCACGTACCTGTGTGTTGCTAACAGGTCCCCTCTGACTCTCCTCCTCTCAAGGCTGAAAAGACCCAGCTCCCTCCATCTCTCCTCATACGGCTCCCCCTGCAAACCAGCCACCTTCCTAGTGGCTCTTCTCTGCACTGATTCCAACCTTGCTGCAATGAGGGGCCCAGACCTGAGCACAAAACTCCAGCTGTGGGCACACCAGAGCTGTATGGAGTGGCTGTGACACCCCTCTCGATCTAGAGGCCATGCTTCTGGCTCTGAAATTGTTTCTGACCTGGAGCAGAAACAGCTTGGTCTGGCCATCCCTGGGAACCATTCTTCAGTTCCCAGTCTCTTTCCCAGGGATGGGGAACGCGGGACCAGGTGGTGCTCTCCCGTGTGACCCTCATGACGCTCCCTTCATTGCCTCACGAAGCTCTGCTTGCCCACACCTTGCAAGGCGGGGCGGTGTGTCTGGCCAGCCTGGGCAGGGGCATCTCCAGTCTGAGAAACGGAGCACTGCTCACTCGTCGTGTGAAGCATGCATCCCTGTTCTGCTCTTCCTCAGCAGATACTGAGAAAAGCAAACATTTCCCCGCCAAGCTGTAGCCTCTGGCTTGATGCTGAGCTACTAATGAAAAGCGACACAATCTCGGCTTCCTCTACCGTTTACCTGACAGGGGGCACCTGGCATGAACATCTACACCAGAAACAAGGAACAGATGTTGACCAAGGGGGAGAGGTTGCGGGAAGGCCCATGTGCAGGCGAGTGGGGGAATAAGGATTTTTGTTGTTTTATTGCCTTGTCACCATAAAGGAATTTGTTTTAATTTACTCAGGGAGAAAGTAATCTTCTCTAAAGGGAAAAATAGTGGCAGGTCTCAGTTCTTAATTAGGAAGTTAAGCAGGATTGCATTTAAAGAACGAGAAACATTAATTCTAGATATGTCTATCTGAATACAGGCCTATTTCTCCTTTGAAGGGTGCCCAGTGGATGGCAGTTCAAAAGGCCTAACATTGCTGGCCCAAGATCCGTGGCATTTCTTCTTTTAACCATACTCGATTGTGTCAAGTGCTGTCATTTTTGAAAGAGGTAATTCATATTCAGAAAAGAAACATTATCCCTGGAATCTTGTTGGCTTAAGAAAGCTTGAGGAAGAAAGGAAATATAGCCAGGGCATCCAGGGACTTGAATCCAGAAGAAGATGCTTTAAAAATAAGCAGATTGCCCACATTCATTGGAGAGGAGGAGTGGGAGATACTTCTAATATGAAGGTTCCCAGAACCCCCTGCCCCGAATCCCTATTGCCCTTCCCATATAAAGGAAGGACATTGTAAGCTGCCTTAAGTTACACCAAAGCAGGCAACTGGTCCATTTTGCTCAGAGTTTTCGATAATGACTGGCAATAGTTATTAGAGTTCTGAATGGAGTCTTTTCCACTCGTAGCTGGAAAAAACAGGGACTGCACTGGACAGCCTTGTGTGCCAATATTCGTGTACAATTGCATGCAAATTCTATGTACTATGAATCACTCACATGCCATATCCAATCCTATCTCAAAGGCAGAAGAAGCAAAGGAAGACCAAATATGACTCGGTAAAGGAAGACACAGCTTTGAATTTAGAAGTACTGAGCTGGGCCATTCTAGAGAGGGTATTATGAAAGCCTTTCACACACAGGGTTGCCATAAGTTGGAGACACATAAGGTCAACCTATATAACAAGTATGATACAGTGCCTATGTTCTGGTGTCTGTTCTTGCATGAGGGCATGCCTTGTAAAAGTCCTGTGGCCTGATTTGCTCGCAGGCGTTCTTCGCCAGATCCTAGGAGTTGAATCACTGCATGGGCATCTGGGTGCATCCTTAGACGAAGTGGGCTTCATCCCTGGGGCACTGCTACACACCAAGGTCCTCCACTGCATGGAAGATTCCACACGCACATCAGACACCCAAGGAGCTCCGTCGCACCTCAGCTGGACATCTGGGTGGCCTGGGGCATGTGTGTTGCACATGGGAGTGCTTCAGCCCAGCAGACCTGGACTCATCCAAACCTCTCTGTTGGAGGGTCCCATTCAACCGAACAGGACAAATGTGTAGGAACAGAAAGGCATATAGGCCAGGAGGTTTCAAATCTTGACATCAGCCCGGTTGCAATGCTTGGTAATCCCCTGCTGCAGGCTGCGACTGAAAAGGGCTGGCCATCAGCCACATGCTGGACTACTGAACATCTGAAGTGCTTGGTAAGACTAAGCCAAGAGACTGGACACTACAAACTGGCCACGGGGCATGGGCCAAGAGGGGCACACCAGAACCACTTGATGGGCACAGAGAATGTAGGTCAAGCTGCTGTCCAGGCTGCAGGGAGTTCTGAAGGCTGGGCTGGCTCCCCGGTCAGAGGTTGCGATCTGGGTCAAGTGGATAAGCCCCACTGAACACACTGAGACTTCTCTCCAAGTAGACTGGAAGCCCATGCAATCTGCCCAGCTGCCATTGCTTCTCTTGTAGGAAATGTTTAGGCATATGTATTTGCTCTTTCTCCTCTCTAATGTTGAAATGTGAAAAAATAGGTATCTGCAGGGAATTAGGTGGAACAGACGTCTTTCCAAAAAACCTCTTCTATTATTTATTTATGTAATATTTCAATAACAGGATGTTCATTTTGCAAACTGAGCAAAAGTAAAATGTTCTGCTTTTTACTGCTACTATTTTGAGCAATTTCTTTCTTTATGGCTTGAATTTTGAGAAGAACAGTAATTTAACAACACAAATATATCTTATTTTTAAAAAGTTGAGAGATAAGAAGTTCAGCTTAGCTTGTAGTCCTTTTTAAAGAGGGAAAAATATGCTATCTTTTCTGTATTGGCAGATACTGGTGTTTAGATTTATTACACAAAGATAATCAGGCTATAAAATAAATATACTGTATCTTTAATTCATTAATCACAGTGGAAAGCAAAATGAATGGCTCTCAGGAAGGTGACAATTGGTTGTGTGTCTGTGTGTGTGTCTCTCTGTGTGTGTGTGTTCCCATCAACACAATGTGTTTACTTTACTCTTGTTTCTTGGGCAGCCAAGAGAACAACACACATATTTTCCCCCCAGTGAAGCCGTAGCTTTAAATTCATCTCCTGGCTTAACTCTCCATAGGGTTGCCTTAACCTTGGTTCCTCTTTCTAAGACGCAAAAGGCTGTGTTCAACTATGTCTATCTCTTAAGGGAGAGAATTGTAAAAAAGACTCAATGATATGCAATCGAACGCCTACAATTTGTTTATTCAAACTCATAAAAGAGCAAACTCCTTATGCAGTAACAGACACATACTTATATTATTGTGTCCAGTACGATGGCATAAAGATTTAGCCTACACAACACACAAGGTGACCACAGTTGTGCATATGAAACTATACGTAGAGATGCTTAGAATGTACAAGAATGGACTATTCCATTTCCTATAATGATCATGTTGCGAGCCATCCAGAAAGCTTTGGCTATTAAATGATACCACAATGTAATGAAGATCCAAGCTTCATAAGAATCTATTGTCAACAATGCTGATTCCTGAGTCCCAGTTTTCCCAGCACAATAACATTGTAATGGCTGCCTGCACATTTCAGAGCCCAGCACAAGGAGTTGCTTTTGACTTTGACTTATACAGCCTTATATGAGGGGAACTGGGTGAATCCTATGCCAGTGGGTTCCTCATTCCTGCAGCTTTTCTTTTGAGCTGCATGGGAGTTACTCATGGTGAGAATTTCCATCTCCCAAATTAGGGTCCCAACCTCTGAGCACCATGGATAGTTCCTATGAAGCACAAAAGAACAGGTGCAATGGATGAGGAGCTCCACTCACACAGAAGTTACCAGCCTCCCTGGTTTACAGGGCTCATGACCACAGTACCTGTCAGAGAACCTCTCCAGGCATGAACCTACCTATCTACTACATTCATCATCCAAGATTTTCCTCAGGGAGGCTCAGAAGGTGACATCTACTTGGTGGTTACTCCCCAAATAAGAAGTGATCACCCTGATAAGGCCTGCCAGGCACCAACATTGTTATCTTGTTCACCACTAGGTTAGGACCTTCCTCTCTTCCCAAGTATTGCACAACACAGGATGAGGTTTTAATCAGATCCTAGATTTTTAAAAATGGTTCAGATATGTGTGTTCATAGAAACATAGAAACAGAGCGAGTCAGAAGGGGCCTCCCGGGCCATCTGGTCTGACCTCCGGCACCTGCTGGCTCCGCTCATGACATGCCCACCATGTGCATGTCCAGCCTGTCTTTGAACACCCTCACCGATGGGGCCTCAACGACCTCCCGTGGAAGCCCATTCCACGCCCTCGGGGTCCTAACTGTCAGGAAGTGCTTCCTGGCATCCAAATTGAACCTTGGCTCCCTGAGCTTTGCTCCATTGGAGCGCGTCCTGCCTTCATGTGTGCTGTCTGTTTATATATAACACTGGCCTACAAATTTTGGGAAATTATCGACCTCCAGGATAAAATGTGCTAATTCTTACATATTTTGATTAGATGAATTAGAAAACAGGTGATAAAGGTGCCGGTTGGCTAAAGTTTTCAAGATATTTCACAGTAAAGATTTCTACACAGACGAGTATATTTGCTTAGGAAGGAAGGAGGTGTCTAATAATCATGATGCCTCTTTTCTCAACAAAGTACGGTAGAACAATGAAAATGGCACCACATGTATAAATTTATCTTCACTTTGAGACTAAAAATTATTACCTAACTGTAATTTATTGTTCTTTTATTGCAAGGTACAGTTGTCTTGGTCAGATCTACGCTTCATGGAGTTACATCTGGGGGCTTGTGAAGGTGTCATTGCCTAACATTTCCAAGCAACAGTTGCGTGATATTTTCCCTCAGAAGCCAAGATGCCTCGAAACTGCGTAAAGAACGCAGATAACTTCTGCTACGTGTGTGGCGAGGTTGCATTTGCATCTCAAAAGTGCAGAATGAGGGCAGTGGTAAAACAGGCAGGCCACCTATATTTTGGATGCAAAATAGGGGAGCAGGACAAGAGTTGGGCCCCTCATTATTGTTGCATTACATGTGCAACTGATCTGCATAATTGGCTAAACAAGAAGGAAAAGTCCATGCCTTTCGCAGTCCCAATGGTGTGGAGGGAACCCACCAATCATAGCAGCGACTGCTATTTTTGCATGGTTCCCTCAATTGCAAAAGGGATCTCAAGAAAGAAGAAGTGGACCGTAACATATCCAAACATTCCTTTGCACTGCGTCCTGTACCCCATGGTGAGGACTTGCCAATTCTAAATCCACCAGAATCCTACTCTCTAGACTCAGATGATGATAAAGATGATGAGTTTGTCAGTTTTTCATGCAAAAAGCATGAAAATGTTACGCGAAAAACAAATAAATGAATGGTAAGTTATGTTGGTATCAATAAAAAGATAAATTTATAATGATTGGTGTGACACCATTCTCATTGCTATTTCACATGCAGAAACAGCATGTGAAACAATGCTTCAAATTTTGCAGAAAATTTATGGAGCATAATTGCACATCCCCCTCATAATTTTGAATTATTTTGATGCAATTTTGACCTGAGACTATCTTGGAATCTGGAGCCGACTAATACTCAGGACTTGATTTTCCTTTATAAGTGACCCAATTCTGGTAATATTTAGCTACTTTCATTTCTGAGGCTTTCTCCTTGTAGACCAGTGTCATCATAGAACAGTAGAGTTAGAAGAGGCCATGAAGGCCATTGGGTCAAACCTGCTGCTGTTGCAGGACACCACATTACACCGTCCCACTCAGAGGGCTGCTCAGTTTCTTTTTGAATGTTCCTAGTGTGGAAGAGCCCCCATATTGCTCTGACATTGAGGAAGTTTTTCCTGATATCTAGCTTGAATTTGGGTTATCACAGCTTTACTTGATTATTCTGTGTCCTGCACTCTGGTATCAACAAGAAGAGAGCTTCACCTTCTTCTTTGTGACAGCCTTTCAGGTACGTATAGAGGGATATCGTGTCAGTCTCCTCTTCTCAAGGCTGAACATGCTCAGTTCTCTCAGTCTCTCCTCATAGGGCAGTGTTTCCAAACCCTGCATCATTTCTGTTGCCCTCCGCTGGACCCTTTCTAATTTTTCCTCATCTTTCTTAAAACTTGGTGCCCAGAACTGGACACAGTATTCCAGGTGAGGTCTGACTAGTGAGTTGTATGGGGGAACTAATATTTCTCATGGGTTTTTTTTGTAAATTGTTTTACACCATAATGTCAAGACTTTAATCCTTGTAAACCATCCAGGGAACTTTTGCTATTGGGCCATATGAAAACATCAGAAATGAAAATGCAATTAATCCCTGATAAATCCAAGTGAGTTCAGTCCAGCTCAGCACCCAAATAGAAGCCAACAGGACACATCTGACAAACCCCCGGGCAGGGCATAGCGTCCTATATCATGACCAGTCAAGATGTCCCCCAAAGCACCTGCCAGTGGCAACTGATAATTCTGGACTACATGGATTAATAGATGAACTGACATTTGGCAGAGATGCAGTTGACCTGGCTTGAGGTGCTTTCCACAATTCAGGAAAAGTGCCACTTCCAGGTTTGTGAAAGCTTTGGGGCAAGATCACCAACGTTCGCTCTGATCCTGTCACCAGCTGCTCTTCTGGCTTGTATGTTTTCTTAGCATTGTTATAACTTGCTTGCTCGACAAGATGCAAGGCATCTGCTCCTCATGCTTCTTCTCACAATTGTTGTTTGAGCCTGAGCAGGAGCAAGTAGGTTCCAACAGTGAAAAGGAGGAAAAGTTCCAGAGACCTTTAGCCAGTGCACTCTACTCAGTCAGGGTGCAAGGGTCCAACCTTGGCAAGGGTCCAACCATTCCTACCTTTGACACCAGCCTTCTGCAGTAACCACTAACCTGTAATTTGGTAACCAAGCAAAACGTGTTCATTTACATGCAAGCCTGACCAAACTGACCTGAAGAACTGTTGCAAATCTCTTCTGACAATGTTTAGGCTGCCAACCTCAGTCCTCTTTAATCACAACATTTTTCAGCCAACTGAGCTGACGCCATAGTTAATCATTGCTTGCACTGGTGGCCACATCCCTGCTAGACCCAATTCCACAAGCAGCTTCCAAAGGAAAGCTATTCAGTCTGGGCCCTTTGGACCCTATCCACAGTTTCCTTGAGTAATGCTTTCCTTTAGGAAGTCCCTTTCATCCCTCGGTATAAATGCATGCAATATGAATAACATCCAGGGCTTGATTCTGAAAGTTGCACAGGAACGTTGAACACATTTAACTCCAGTAAATGAACCGGAGGTTTGTGCTCCATCACAATGGATGTGTGCACTTAGTCAGCTTCCATATGTACACAATGATGCCACGATGGTGCCATGCTATTCTGCTCCCATAGGGCAACGGCTCTTTCTTAAGTGAATTCGGAAGCACTTAGCACACCAACTGAATGAAACATAGACATAGACACATAGAAACAGAGTGAGTCAGAAGGGTCCTCCTGGGCCATCTAGTCTGACCCCCGGCTCCACCCGGCTCCACCCATGACATGCCTACCATGTGCATGTCCAGCCTGCCCTTGAACACCCTCATAGTTGGGGCTTCGACCACCTCCGTGGAAGCCCATCCCACGCCCATATGAAGGGAAATGACTTCCTGCAGACTGCCACACAGAGTGCAGTAGGAATGCTTGCATCGTTGCTACTGTCAGGAAGCCCCAGAGGAAGTGGGCTGGCACACAGCACCATAGTCAGGTCTATGCCGAGGTTCTCTGATGGGTTCCAAGAGGAACAGTGATGTAAGTGCTGCTATTTCACTCTGTATGGCATTCTTCGATGAATTCTTCACTCAACTGTTGTGCTGATTGGCTCCAAATCCTCTCGAGAAAGAGTCAGAATCTTTGTAACAGAGTTATTTTCCAGTGACAAACGCTGAAGGTATAATACAATATTTGGCATGCTCATCTGCATACTTTTGACGTGGTTACATCCAAGTCCCAGAAGGATATTTCTACTCAGGATAAGTGAGATACTTGTGCAGTGCCAAAAAGAAGACCAAAGAAGGTGATGTTTTGCACAAAATTAGCATATGTGAATATGTTAATGTATATACAGAGAGGCAAATTTAGAAATGAATATTATTCGTTTGCTTGTTTAAAATGTAAGGAGAAATATAGTATATCTCACCATTGTGTGGAAGACTATGACAAAGTGACCCATGTGGCAACAATTTGATGGGCAACAATTCTTACGGCCCTTTATCTTTACAGCAGAATGAAAGAGAACAGTCCTTGAGTTAGGACCAGCTTCAAATAGAGGACTGTCCTCTCCGAAAGAGGACACTTGGTCAATCTACAAGGCCACTGCTGGATGAGACAGGTACAGAAGCCAGTGGCTGCGAGTTCCTCTCAGGGTTCATGAGCTTCCATGTAGCTGAGCAGGCTCAGGTACAGTGTCAGAACCTTTGGGCAGCAGCCAGTGCCCTGACAGGACTCCCCAGCCACAGCACCTCTTCTGCCTCCCAAGCAGACAGCAGGGTCTGGGGAGCTGCCACTTTATGTTTCCCACAATGCCCCAGGAAAGCTGATGTGGTGCTGCTCCAGGTGACTGAGAAATAGCAATAGTGGGCTTCAGCTGCAAACCAGTTGTAAGAATGTCCCATGATCCTGAAGAACAAGGCTACATGGAGAGCTGGAAGTCATGATGGCAGCTTCCATCCTCTGCTGCTGACGGGTGAATCAGAACCAGGGCTTGCCTTCTGGGGCATTCACAACTCTTCACAACCTTCACAATAGTTTAAACAACTCTGTAGTTGACCTTCATGGGGCTCAGAGCCCTTGCCAGATACAGAAGGTCAAGGAGGCTCATGAGGTACTTCCGGAATTAACTGCCTTATGAGGCTTCGGGATTATCAAGGCTGGAATACATACGAAGAACTTTGCCTTTTGACCACACAGGGCCTGATAGAGGCCGGGAGGACAGCAAGTCCCAGCTCTGGAGGCAGCATTTCGGTTGCTTTTTCCTAGTACTCCGGGTCTTAGTACAACTCACACCTCTGCAGCATATTAGACAGTGTCACATTTCCTTCTGCTTTGCAAACAGCCTGCACAAGAGGTGAATATTAGTATCAACTTCATGCTGCATGTGGGAACCTGCATCTGACAGAGAGCAGTTTGTCTAAAGTTCCTTACCGCATTCATAGCTTAAACCACAAGTGAGCAACTTGTGGCTCTCCAGATGTTTGACCTTCAACTCCCATCAGCTCTAACCAGCATAAGCCATGCTGAAAAATCATGGGAACTGGAGGCTAAAACTTCCAAAGGGTCACATACTGCCTGCTCCAGGCTTAACCTAAATTGAACCACACAATATTAGATCAGCTCTTTCTGCACAAAGGGATGGAGAAGCCATAACCAGGAAATAATCCAGGGCAACTGGAGGTGCCTGTTCCTCCTTGTCTTTTCTCCACCCTTCTTGAAAAGTAGGTGCCACAAGCAAAGAGTCCACACTTTGCCAGCCGTCGTCATCACCACAGGGAAGGAGCCCGGCAATGGTGTTGACGCTTTTGGAACTGCCATCATTCACGCATGGAGAACTGCTGGTGCTGCTCAAGTGCACCATCACACGTGCCCCCGAAGGCTCAGAGATTCCTCAGCCAGCTTCTTGTGGTGGCTTCCACGGAAGTGATGCAGTTGCCTGGAGGGAGTCTTCCAATTGACAGACCTCAGTTTCAGCATCTTCTGGAATTGAGAGGGCGATGAATGTGGAGCCTCTCTTCTGCCCTAACAGTGAACTTGTCCTCCAGCAGCAGCATCCATGTAAATAGCAGAATTATCAGTAGACACAGGGAAGAAACCCAAGGCATGCGGAAATCCAAAAGTCTGTATGAAGCACCCCAAAGCGTGGGGAGTGCAGAGCAGCTTCCTCCAAGGAGCTCAGAATGGTGTAGAAAATTCCTCCTCCTCCTCCTCCTCCTCCTCCTCCTCCTCCTCCTCACTGCTCTACCATTTTATTTTCACACCGACCCTTTGAGGTAGGTTCAACTGAGATAGGAACTTGGCCAGTGTCACCTTTTAAGCGTCTTAGAAGAGTAAGGATTTGAACCCAGATTCCCTCTTTCTTAGTAGTCCATCACTCTACTCAAATGACTGTCTTCACCCATATCTGCTTATTGAGATCCATGTCCAAGGCCTGCCTGCATAATCATGCTGGCATTTCCAGTAGGAACCCCCATTCTGTGAAACTCTCATCAGATTAGAATTTGAAAGATTCCACCATCACAGGCCTTGAGAACTTATTTGCTGACATCTTTTCATAATTTGAAGGATTCTGTTTGCAGAGCTGCAATTGTGGTGTCACAGTGTTTTTTTAAATCTCTGAAGTATTGTTTTAATCTGACCGCTGGCTGCCATCCTTTTATTGTGATTTCATGCATTTAGCTAGGATGTTTTAGAATGTCTTAAATTATTTATTTTCTATCTATCTATCTATCTATCTATCTATCTATCTATCTATCTATCTGGAGTAATCTACCATATGAGCAAATGTTCTAAAAGGCAGAATGCATTCAATAACCAATTTATTTATTTTATTTATTTATTAGAAAAATTTCTATGCCGCCCCTTGCCAACTAGCCTCGGGGCGGCTCACAGCAGGTCCATAAAAAATAAATACAATATAAAACAAAAACACAAATCCACCTACAAACTAACCTGCAAGTTATAAAGACTAAAATTGGCCCATCTCATAGTCCCCAATTAAAACTATAAATAAACCTATTAAAAAAACTAAAATTCACAATTAAACTAATAAATTAATAAATTAATAAATTCTGCTCAATGCTTCAGCGAAGACAAGGATTGTGTCTCTGTGTAAGTGTTGCAGCATAAGACTTTCTAGAAGCCAGAAGGTCACCCACAAAATGTAGGATACTAGCAACCAAGACCTAATCTCAGTTTCCAAAATTTCTTCCTTTCTTTCCCTCTTTCATGCTTTATATACGAAGCGTTCTCTTTTATACCTTGCACAAAGTCATAATTCAGCCTGTGTCTTGTCTATGTAGTATTTGAGTTTTCTTAAGACAAACTCAAGAATGCAACCAGCGCTGTCTACTTGGAGTCCTTGGCCTCATTAAACACATCGGCAGCTATCGCTGGATTTCTTTTCTACATATGCACACATTTTTAACTTGCGCACATACAGTCTGGCCCCACAGTGTCCTCGGTTACTTGTTATTTAAGAAGTATCACTGGAAATTATTAGAATATGTACATCCTGTGTATGCCCTTAAAATTTACTAGAAGCGAAGCTTATTTTCTGGTCCCTGCCCCTGGTTTATCACAGTCTCTATTTTGTCTTTTAAATATTTTAGGATGCATTAACTTCTTTTCCACTATGTTAGTGAGTAAACTGACCATAAAAAGGAAACTGTTCTGGCCAGTTAAGTAACACACTCTGCCTCATAAACCAGTGTGTGGCAGCTTACATTCAGAGTAAGTGGATGGCTGCAAATGGGGTTGCCAAGTTTTCAGCCAGCCCTGGCAGCTCTGTCTTTGAGAGCAGCTTGGCTTGCCGTGATGGGCAAACAATAGCGTTTTCATCACCCACCCACCCACCCACCCAGTTTGTGATCCAATCAAGCCTCTTTCCTGTGGCTTGAAAGCCCACTTTGAGCAGGCAGAAACCTTCCAGCAATTTATAAACATGGAAGGGGGAGATGAACGGAGGGCGAGAGATGAAAACCGTTTTGCATCCATTGATGCTGCTGTGACTACCCATGCCCAGAGAGCAGATACCTGGGCAGCAATCAAGGCTGCAACACCCTGGGGACACCCAATCCCAATGCTTGCCCTTCCTGGTGTCAGGAAGCCAGACTGGGAATGGCCAGTGCCATTCCCCACAGTGCTTCAGAATGATACAGCACAGAAGCATTGTGGGAAATGACGACAGCCCCATGGCGCCCAGTCCCGACCAGTTGTCTGCTGCCAGGGATGATGTAGCACATGCCATGGAGGGCCCACTGAGGTCAAAGAGCTAACCAGAGGGTTGACCCTTTTCCCGCAAAGCTGGAACTGACTCTGGGCACGCGTATGCAATTCCTACATTTGTTCATGCGCAAGCATAAATTCAGGTTTGAAAGGTATAAATGGTTCAGATTTGGAAACACCCACACAAAAACCCTCTCCCTCCTCTGTATTTGGTGCCTGGGCATCTCAAGCCGCAGAATGAGGAAGAACGCACGAAGGACAGGATGGCGCTTCCACGTCCGTCTGTGGCCAGGTGGAAGTGGGGACTTCCCTACATTAAAACCGTCCTGGAATTAGAATGACTGCACAGCTTGACCAAGGGGGGACTGCCAGAACCTCTCTTCTTCTCTCCATTCTGGATGCGGGGAAAGCCCACCACCTTATGAACCTGTCCACAGAAGGAGCCCTGCTGAATCAAAGGAAAGGTCCATCTAGTTGACCCTTCCTTTCCAGCAGTGGCCGACTGTCCATAGGCGGGGCTTGACTGCAACAGTGCTTCTCCCCTTGTGGTTCAGATGCCTACTGGGCCACATTGCCTGGAGGGGCATCCCCCCTCTACCAGGTGGGGCAGGGGATAGCAGGTAAGCATCTTTGGCCCTGGAGCTGCATTGCAGGATTTCTTTATTTAAAAATTTTATATGCCACCTATTTTGCCCATGGCATCTCTAGAAGGCTAACATCAGATATTTAAAAGACATTATAAAACGATAAAACAAAAGCATAAGTTAAAATAAATAAAACCCCAATTATTTATTTATTTAAAACAAATAATGGGGTGATGGGATCGGGGGGCCTGGCCCACCTCCCCAAGCTCCTCCCTCTCATGACCTCATCAGTCTCCACTCCCTGCTTTTAGAAAATGTGTCAAGACAGCCCTTTTTGACCTGGCTATTCAAATTGTTTTAGTAGCATTGCTCTTTGCAATGATGGTTTCTGGTTGGTTTTAATATTTTATTGACAGTTCTGATTTGTTGCAAATAGCCTTAGTGTTCTTGTTATAGAAGGCTGCTATAATAATATTAATGATAAAATTATCCATAAATGTGTACTTGAAGGGGCTTTTTACATTAAGCATTAAAAACCCACCCTCCACTGCTACATGTGCAGTCCCAGTTTAAGCGGTGAGATAAAATAAAAATGAAAATTGAATATTTTAAGCCACCAGCACCCAAATGAGGAGCTGTCACGTGCTTGGAGTTTTAGAGCCCTCCAAGTGCAGGGATTTATTTGCAGCAAGTACAGAGTAGACAGGGAGCATAAAAATCCAGCAGGTTCGAGCTAGTAAAATTATTTATCAAGCTAACAAGGGAGGGACCTTCTAGTAACAACAACCCAGCATGGAAAAGACATGCCTTTATATTTTACCTTTGGGTTAGTGCACCAGTAAAAATGCCAGCTGACAAGCACTTCTCATAAACATTTCTTTCTAAATGAACTGCCTTGTTAGGGGGGGAGGGAAAAAATCTAAGCAAAAGATAACTAGAGTCAATAGACTGAATACTTGCACAAGCGCACTGTTAAAAATAAAAAGTGGGTGCATAAATGAGTTTAATAAATGAATACTTAATTTCACATTTGAAATAAACTACTGTGGCAATGAATCTGCCTTAGTCCTTGATTGCAAGAAAAGGGTGGCATTTAATCAAGATTCTGAAACACTGGAACAAAGTATTTTTCTATATAGGAATGTGTGAATATACACAGTGCTCTTGTTAGTTCTGCTAGGCCAAGTTCCACCACAATCTTTATCATATTTTGGGGTTTTGTTTATTAAAAGCCAGGCTCTGAAGTCACTTTTACAGTTTTGCTTAATGGGAGCAGCCACTGATTATAGAAATGCACGCCACATCTCCCAAAGTGACAAAAAGCCCAGGATAAGAATAGGGGCACACAACTCAGGTTCCTCCAAAACACTGTGCTCCGAAGTGGATGGAAAATTACTCTCTCCAGCTCAGTGCAAATTTCGCCATCCTCCAAAGACTTCTTAGCAAGAATGAACATTTAACAATTATCAGGGAAGCTTTAAAAACACAAGACAACAACTTTGTACAGCCTAAGGAGTCCCCCTTCTGAGGCTCCAAAGAAAACCACCGCAAGGGCCCAGAATAGGGATTTAATCCCCACCCCACCCCCACCCCACCTTCTTGCTTATCCTATCTTTTTATCTGATCAATTTCATCTTATCGAGAAAAAAGACTTCCAATATCTATATGGAGAAGCAGGACAGTTGTGGGGAAGGGAAGGAGGCAGAAGAGTTTTCATCTTTAAGCAATTCTAGGCCAAGACAATTCTGAGGCTATTATTGTGTTTTCAAGATACAGATAATGCCATTTTGCATGCAGGGCTCAGCCAAACCAAGAGCAGTTGATTTGGGTGGCCCCTGGTTCAAGAAGAATGGCATTGGAAAGGGCCTCAAAGGTCATTTAGTTTGACCCCCGTCAACCCAAAAATGACTACAACCTCTGAGAAGCAGTCAGGGAGCTCCTAAAAAAAAAACAAAAAACTTCTTTTTAAGTCCATAACTTTTGCAGAAGTCTGTTCCTGAAATCCTAAAGGCCCAATTTATCATATATTTAATTGACTTGAATATTTATTTGACTTGTATGCCATTCCATGAGTCATGAGACTCTCTGGGTGGCTCAAAGGTATTATGCAACTATTAAAACAATATAATTCATAACACATTTAAACAACTAATAATATAAAAACCATCAATCTATATTAAAAATCATGTGGTTTTTAATAAATTATTGGCTGATTACATCTGCATGTGACACACTAATTCTGGTTGTTTAAAAAAATCTCCATTTTTAAATGATACAGATGCAAAAATGAGTCACACACAACAAGCACAATGCAGAGAAGGCTTGCCATTCTGTCGGGAAAAAGAAGGGGAACCTTCTAGGAGAATGCACCTGTGGGTCGACTTGAATTCGGAATAATAAAATTGCAGTTAGTTTTTAGACACCTCACATGATAAAATCAGGGGCACTTTTCTGAAATCGTTTTTAAATAAATTGATTTAAGAATGCACAAATTCTTGGGAGTAAGTTGCACACACACCTTTCTTTTTTCTACATTCTATTTAAGTCAAGGAAATTATCAAAATAAGATTAAAAAACCACTGCTGGCATTAACAGGAAACATCCTCCGGGACCAGTGCTGCCATCCGATGCATTTCCATGCAGCAGTAAGTAGCCCTGAGTTCCGTGGAGCATCCTGTGAGGTGTGTGTGTCGAGGGCAGAAGCCTCCTCCAGGTAGGAGCCCACTGAGCAGCTCAGGTTCATGGCGCCACTCCAACTGGTACTAGCAGCTCACTGTTTTACATACTCAGCCCCGCACAAGGGCACACGGTAGCTCAGCACCCATTCCAAGAAGCTACTTTCTCAGTTTCTCAGCTGTTTCCTAAATTTCCATGTTTCAAGCAAGCTTCTCACAATGCAGCAAGTCAGGCAGGAATGCAAGCCTATTCGAACAGTGCTGCCCAAAATGAACTCGTCATTAATTTACAGTCACAGAAGAGTAGAGATGGAAGGCCTGCTCAGTGCAGGCCTCCAAGTCAAACCATCCCTCGGAGATGGCTGTCCTGCTGCCTCTTGAATGCCTCCGCTGCAGAAACATAGAAACAGAGCGAATCAGAAGGGCCCTCCTGGGCCATCTAGTCTGACCTCTGGCACCAGCCGGCTCCGCTCACGACATGCCCACCATGTGAATGTCCAGCCTATCCTTGAACACCCTCACCGATGGGGCCTCAACGACCTCCCGTGGAAGCCCATTCCACACCCTTGGGGTCCTGACTGTCAGAAAGTGCTTCCTGGCATCCAAATGGAACCTGGGTTCCCTGAGCTTCCCTGAGTCCCGGAGAAGGTGAGAGAAGGGCCCACCGCCTCCCCAGGTGATGGGTTCCATTGCCATATGGCTCTAGCAGAAAGGAACTTCTTCCCGTAACTTGAGCCCGTTACTCTGTGCCCTCACACCAGGGTGATTGAGAAGATCATCTGGCCTTCACTGTTGTGACAACCTTTCAAGCACGGAGAGTGCGTCTCCCCTCGGTCTTTTCTTCTGTAGGATGAACATGCCCAGTTCTTCCAGTCTCTCCCATCCCAGATCATCTAGATCGGCCCTTTGTTTCCAATCCCCAGATCATCCTCGTTGCCCTCCTCTGACCCCTTTCCAGCTTGCCTCCATCTTTCTTGCCAAACACAGAATGCTTAAGTCCCTGGACCTGGGCTCAGAGGCAGCAGTACAGCCAGCCAATTTTGTACCCCAGACTTAGTGGTCTGGCAAAAAGTGGGGCTGGGAATATCTGCAGCCACACCCTTCTCTTCAGTAGCCTCCACACTGTTGTTGCTATAAAAGAATACTCCGGCAAGTAGCACCTGTATCAGTCTGCCTAGCCTGGCAAACGATGCCTGGCCTGTCCGCTTGGGGGTCTTTAGCCGAGCCTAGGCTGTGTAGCCCAGGACTGTGGCCTCAAGACTCAGCCTAGCTGCACCATTGCTCAGACATACGGCTATCATCTGTGATTTCACACAGAGCCATCAAGAAATCCACAATGAATTTGAATGAGGTTAGATTGCTGTGACTCTGACCTGTGGATTCCACAGAACGTTGCTCTTTTCTGAGTCACACAGCTTCTGGAGACTGTTGAGAATGATTTTGACAAATATGTACCTGCACATTCGTACTCAAGTGCATAACACACATTTGCAAAAAGCGAAATTCTTGCATCAAGCAATCTTAATCTGTCAACAACTGGATGATGACATTTGACATCTGATGGCCTAGGAAAAACCAACAATGGACTTAAGAAAATCCATATACTCCTCCTCTGATGGGCTGGCAGCTGGATCAAATCCCTCAGTCTCAGGAGGTGGCAGACCGTGTCAGCCTTCCTGCTTTTAGAAAAGTGCTAGTTCGACAGCCCTGCAAGCTTTGGCTGCACTATTCCCCTGGAAGGATGGCCGTCTGCACCCATGGAGACAAGCACAGAAACAACAATTCCTGAAATGGCCCTGAGGTGCGCCTTTGACAAAATACACCTTGAAATCGGTGGATTTAACAGGCATCCTCAGAACATACCTCAGCTGACCTGTCATGAACATGAAGCATTCTGTGCCAGCTCTCATGAGGACGCAAAGCTTTGTAAATAAATCTACAGCAAGACTAGAAGTAGTTGATCATCCAAGGGGAGTTTTGGAATTTTGAGCATGCTATACCGTTAACAGATGCAAAAGTAATTGCCCAGCTCACTGCAGAAGAGCCAGATTTTTAAAATAACAGTACATTTCCACAGGAACAGAACTGAGTGGTATTCTCAAACTAGCATTTTTCTGTGCCTCCACAAAAATGCCGAGTATCAGGTGGGTAGGCGCCATCTCCCACTGGGTAAGCAGCAGAGCTGCATCCTGATCCTACCTCACACATTTCTTGTGCACAGGCCAAGATATCGCCAACTCAGATGGGACTGCCATCTTGCCTACTACAAACCTAACCCTTTTGAACATAAACATCTCTGGGCTGCACGAGGTGCCTCCAAGCTTGTTAAGCACTGATAGATTACATTAATATGTATACTGTCTGTAGGGGACAAATGCTTTCGAGGAGCACATACAGCATTGGAAACATCAGCAAGTATTGTGAAAAAGCAAAAGCATCATTGATGCAAACTGTGAAATAAATAATAGATCTTATCTTTTATGTTCCCAGCCTTTGATCTGCTTCAACTGACATTATGGTCCAGGAACAAGAGGGATACCTTTTTAGCGGAGAGAAGGTGAGAGGAAAAAAGAATACTGGATGTCAAATTATATTTTTAGTGCAAGGCCAAAATACAAGAAGAAAAAAACAGCCAAAAGGTATGACGGAATGAGCACAGCAGTACAGAAATGAGAGAAGCCCAAGTATTGTTTGAGAGCAAGGGAGATGCTATTTAATTGAACTCTACAGTTACTGAAAGCATTATTAACCACCCTTCTCTCTCCAGGGTAATTTACAATAAAACAATAGAGAGAGAGAAAAGTGAAAAAACCTAGACTTGGAAGATGCAAGTTTGTCTTCAGCAAGGAAGGAAACCAGGGCATTAGCTAAACATGAGAGAGACATTTACAAAGCAGCAAAGCAAGCCATGGCCAGCAAATATCCATCCATGGCCAGGGAGATCCATCGATGCGCTCCGTCCACTGCAGTCCCTTACCCTTCACCAAGATGAGCTGACCAGCTGTGACTCTCGGAAGAGCTGGTCCTTATGAAGTCAAGAATCCACATCTTGCCACAGAACCCCAGTTGTGTTCCAGATCTTCCTCTGAATCAGAGCACTGAATCGGAGCTTCAGAATGTGGCCATGGCCAGTCCAGGGCTTCTCTACGGTTTCATCCTTGGTACATTATGCTGAACATCTAGTTTAGTGGGCCAGCAGTAGACAATCTGTGGTCCTCCAGATGCTTTGGCCGACAATTCCCATCAGCCCTAGCCAGAATAATGAATGGCAAGGGATGATGGGAGAAGTAGGATCAACCATGTGCAACTGGTGGCACATCCCTCATCTGCACTGACTGGCACAAGTTCTCCTGTGTTCCAGACAGGACCCTTTCCTAATCCTGCAAGGCTGAGCGACGGGCCTTTCCTAAAACGTTTTTGCACTCTGCACATTCCTGTTTTGCCAGCATGCCCATCATGGGAGGTTTTGATACTAATACTTACCAATAGCCTGGGAGAAATCATTTGATCCATAGTTTAATGTGAGCTTAGCCTCCTTCTACCACTATAAACTGAAATTCCTGAACCAAAATTTGCAGTTCTCCGAATATGACAAATGGACTTCTCCAGTTTGTTTATTTTTAATAAAGTACATATGCAGATCAGTATTAGTAAAAGACTTTTACCCATATTAGTAAAAGACAAAAGGATTCTATTATGGGTTTTGCCTTGCAAAAGTGCATTTGTCAGGCCAAATTTTGTACAAAACTGCTTGCATTCAGAGAAATGTGCACAAAAATGCATACAAACTTTCATCTCCACTTAAAAAAATCTCAAACTTATGTGAAAATGGAATGGACCAAACTTCAGACTGAAAACATGAGAAACTGAAATGGATACATCCATCTACTCTTATTGACCAGGGGCTTATTTATCTAGGATCAGATGCAAGACTTCAATCTCACAAACATGTATTAAGGAGAATTCTGCAGCACTACATCCCAAGAGCAAGTGTGGTAGAGTAGGGCAGACCACTTGCAGGTCTCCAAATTTTTGACTACAGCCCCCATCATCCCTTACCACTGGCTATGATAGCCAAGATTGATGAGAATTGTAACCCAAACATTAATAAGCCTGGTTGTTAAATATTATGTGAAATGCAGAAGCAGAGAAGAACATGTTGGGGACATCATTCTCTTTTTTTCTTTTTCTCACCTGTCCGGCCATTACACAGTAGGATGTTGTTGCCTGTTGTTGATATCAAGTAAGGCAATGGAGCCGAGGCTCTTGGGAACACCGCACTGGTACCTTTTCAATAGCAGGGATTCTGCTGCCATCTGCCACCCCAGCTCCCTCAGGATTCCCTGTTCCTTCTGAGCTTGGCTACAATCCTCACCATGGTTGGAGTGAATTTCCCCAGTAATATTATACAGGATGTCCCAAAAAATTGACATCATTTCGTAGTCTAACAACATAGTCAATTCTCATTCAAATGATCTCAAATTTTAACAAACTGTGTAAAAACTAACTAATGTTAGTTATGCAATGTTACGCAAGACATGCTACAGTGTTTGACAGGAGGCGGACTACCGACTTGACATGTGTTGTGTCACAGGCGGTGTGCATATTGAACATTTGTGAAGCTTTGTGAAATTGGTTATAAAATCTACATCCCTTTGAATCTCTTGTTCAAAGTTTGATTAATAAATCTTTTATTGTTCAACATGAAGCCTATTTAATTTTGTTTGCCTAGGACACGGAGTTACTCACATATTCACATTTCAAATAATGTCAATTTTCTGGGGCACCTCTGCTTTATAATGCAACATATTTCATAGTGGCTTGGTCTTAAATGGGGAATTATGGCCCAGGAGTTTATAAAAGGCTTGGTCCTGCTGGGGGTAAAAATGCTAGAACTAGTTTGTTGATGTGTATCAATACGATTGCCTGCATTTTTACACTCCCCTGAGGGTGGAAATATGGGATTGCCATTATGAGCATTGTACTTTAGAATTTACCCTTATAACATTGTCAGTGTAAGGAGGCAACAGAAGCGCCTACATTACAGTCTTTTCTCGTAAGTTGAGGCTGTCTCCAAAGACAGCACCTGAAATGCCCAAGCCAGCTCAATTCCTACTCCACCCCTTTCATTCTGATTTTATTTCCAGCAATGGAAGATACGAGTGCTAATATCTTTGTTATCTTTCCTTCAAAGGTCTGATGCTCAGGTGATGTGCTATTCAAGTAGATTTCATGTCTTTCCCCTGAGCCCAGTCTGGGTACGTGCCCCAAGCAAGACATGTTTGGCTAGTGAAGCTTGGGCAAACCTTTGGAATGCAAGACTCTAAGTGACAAGGGCTGCTTATTATACCCACTTCCATGGAGGCCTGCCCCATTGAGCTTGATGGTACTTAATCTTGAGCATCCATGTATAGGATTGGGCTGTTATCCAGTAGGTGAAAACAGCCTTAAGTTTAGGAATGAATATTGCAAAAAGTGCCTTTTTATTTTCTTTTTACAAGAAACTGAGAAAGGCAACCTAACTTTACTTTTGTAAACACTGGTGTTTGGTGCATTCACAAGTGAATATTTTTCAAGGGCACTTGATTTTATTTAGGTTTTATATCTCACGTGACAGTTTTAAATTCCTGATTAAACTAAGAATCAGTACAGTTCCACGGATGTACTTTCAAAAATGTATTTAGAACTATTGCAGGCTCACAGTGCAATGCAAACCTGCTGAAAGCACACAGTAGCAAGAGGATGTCACAAGAGCAGAAAGGGGCAGATCAGCTTGCACAATCACTTTCACAATGGGACATCAAAGTGTTTTACAAACATACCTTCATTCTCCCGGTATCTCTGAGAGGTGTTACCAAATCAGCTTCCAGTTGCCAACTTGCACAAAGGAAAATCAAACCATAGTTCATTTGCAGGAGCACTCTGCTTTTACTTGTGCCAGTTATAGTAACTCATTGCCTAGCACTAGGACAGCTATTGAAAGGGTCATGCTGATTTAAAACCCTCTATGTAGAAACCCAGATTACTCCAACCCAGGGCTGTCAATTGTCCAGGTCTGGTCTAGAAGATCTCCACGTATGCCCTGAATTGAAGGTCATTCTGTTTCACAGAATTTTTTCACATTGAAAAAAGTATACACAGAAAAGGAAATCACTGGGATCCGAAATCAAATGCATGTCCCAAACTCTTCTCCCGTGGGCTGGGCCTTCAGAAGCCTGACAGGGTCCACAACTGAAAAAGCTGCACGCACACCTTGAAAAAGGCAAAGCAAACACAGCTAGATTTGGGGTCCTAGGAGCAGCCATGTTGACTTCCCAATGTAGCAATGCTCTGGAACATCACAGGAAAGCAAACCGGTGGGTCCCAAATGCAGAGCTTCTGCCGCCTCCGAAGCCACCAGGTAAACCAGTGGGTGCCCTGTGCTGCAGCAGCAGCAAGACACACACCCACTCCTGAAGGAGGACCAAGTGCCTGCACTGAGATGCTGCAGCACTGGCTCTCACCCACTGCATGAGTTGAGACAGGTGCATATCTGCCTCTGGCAGAAGCCTGTGCAAACTTCCACAGCAGGAAGCCTGGACACAGATGTGCTCCCATCTTGTATGCATTATGCCATACAGTTCTGCAGCATGACCTGGCACTTATACATATATACGCAGAGACGGATATGTACGCATGTTTGTCCAGTATATATTTTAACCTATATATTTTAGAAACACCCAGCAACTTATGAAGGCATGGGGCACAGAGAGCATGTTCTGTTATACACAAATCTACACCCAACTGAACTCCCAAACTGTGATCAATCAAAGAAAAAAATAGACCTGAAATGCAAAATAACCTCTTTAATTTTAATATAATGAGGCCAGTGAGCTATAGTGGTTAGAGTTGTCAACTGGATGGGGCAGACCTGGATTCTAGACCCCTTTAGTCATGAATCTGACTGGGTCACTGACTCCCAGCCTAAGCTACCTCACATTATGAAGATGAAACAGAGAGATAGAGGATTGCATAAGCCACCCTGGGTTCCTTGGGGGAACAAAGTCAGGATATGAATGCAAATAATAATGATCACAGCAATACTATCAGATTATGACAATAAAACAAAAATGGTTAGCCCTAGTAATGCGCACAATACAAAGCAGTATCAATGCCTGTTAGACATCTTTCTGGTTCCTGACTCTGAGCTGAGCAGATGAGAGGAAGCTGCCCCAGCTGGTCTGGGGACTTTTCTAGGCAAACAAGCTCCCAGAAAGGGAGTGATCAGACAGCGTGAACAGGGAGAACTCGCGGGAGTTTGGTAGAGGAGCAGTGGAAGAGACAAAGGAAAAGGCAAAAGGGATTTGGTGGTTAAACTTCAGGGAAGACAAAGGAAAGCACTGGCTGGTACTACTCAATCAGCAAGATAGAAATATGGATTGGGAAGACTCCCCGGTGGTGGTGTCCTGCAAGATCTGTGCAATGTTTGTTTTCTTGTCTGAAGTCAACCTGGCCTGCACTTGCAACAGGTGCAAGTGAGTAGCCTTGTTGGAAGAAAAGGTGAGAACACTTGAGCAGTGAGTGTCTATCCTCAAGGGAATAAGAGCAGATGAAAAGCTTTTAGACAGAGTGGTGGAACTGCAACAGCTAAGTATAGTGCAGAAGCTAGAAGCGTAAAAGGGAGCTGAGGCAGAAGAGGAGAATTCTGAGGAAAGTGGAAAGCAAGAGGGAACTCCCTAGGAAAGGGTGACAGTGAGGAGCAGAACTAGAAGACACTCTGCACCAGTGGAAGCTGTGGAACTATGGAACCACCTTTGGTTACTTGAGGATAAGACTGGAGGACAACCTGAAGTGGAAGAACTACAAGTCATTCTATGAGAAAGAGGCTGAAGGTCAACCAAGTGGTGGCCCTGATACCAAGGCTAAAAAGAACAAGAAGAATGGGAGTTCTGGGAGAATCCCTGTTGTGTGAGATGGAAACACATTGATGTCATGAACACCCATAGATTCATCAGGTATGCTATCTCCCTGGGGTGATACAACTGATTCGTGATGTAAGTGAAGGACGGTCTAGGTTCATATAGTCCACTGACACACATCTCTTCCTTCTTATACATGTGGGAACAAATTATACTGCCAAGCAGAGCTCTGAAGAAATTACATTAGACTTTGAAACTTTGGGGAGTGAAGTCAGGACCAGGTGGTTTCTTTTTCATCCTACCAGGCCTTGGAAGAGGAATAGACAGGGAAAGACAAATACTTCAAGTGAATACCTAGCTATGAAGGTGGTGCCAACATGTGAGATTGGATTCTGGGACCATGGGCTACACTTCCTGGAAGATCAACTGCTGGCAAAAGATGTGTTGCACCTTAGAAGGACTGGAAAGAATGTGGTTGGCCACAGCATGAAGACTTATATCAGGAAGGCTTTCAACTGAAGGGGAGGGAGTAGCACACCTGGGTGTAACAACAGACAAAGGCCACAACAGAGAGAGCAGCTCTTACAGCACCCAATAATAGTCTTCCAAAAATGCAGGAAAAAAGCTAGGGTATAAAGCATGCAGTCTCTGTACTGATACTCAGGAAGCAAACAGGACCAACTTGGAGGAATGACTCCCCTGACTGGAATTCAGCAGCTGAGGATTATATCTTGTTCAAGAAGAACTGCAGGAACAGAAAGGGAGGCAAAGTTGCACTATGTGTGAAATATACATGTCTCTGCATAGAAAGAGCAAGACAGGAGAGAGCAAGAGAGCTGAGCCAAGCCCACCTGCCAGTGGGGGGCATTGTGGCCTCAACAACCTCTCTTCTTCCGTGGGGGCACCCATGGGCAGTGCCAAAGGACAGTGTGCAATTGGCACCCATTTGGTGCCAGTTCGACCTGGGTTCAGGTGCCAGGCCCTTTGCTGGGGTCGAGGCATATTGTCACAGCAACGTATTGTTTTATTAATGTACTGTTGATCTTACTGTATTTTATTGTAAACCACCCAGAGAGCCCTCTGGGCTATGGGGCAGCATATAAATGTCTCAAATGTTTAAGAACTAAATAACAAATAAATACAGAAAGAACAACTCCAGAGAAAGCATTTGGATTACAATAACTGGTGCAAGGAATAGAAGGGACACAGTGGCTGCGGTCTACTACCCACCACCCAGTCAAGGAAAAAATGAGGATGTCACTTTTCAAAAGCAAACTGCTAATGTTCCAAGGAGGCATGATGTAGTAGCTATGGAGGGCTTTTCCAATATCTGGTGGGAGACAAAATCTGCAAGAAAATTCTTAACTTGTATTACTGACAACTTCCTCCTACAGAAAGTGGAGGAAGGAAAGAAGGGAATAGCTATCCTGGCCTTATTCTAACTAACAGGAAAGACCCTAGTGGACAAAGTGACAGTCCTGGAAACTCTGGGGGAAAGTGACCAAGTCATACCAGAATTCTTGATTCTAAAGAAAGCAAAAGTCAAGAGTAGCCAAACATGTACCCTGGATTTTAGGAAAGCCAATTTTAAAAACTCAGAATAATGATAGGTAGGGTCCCGTGACATGTGTCTGTAATGAGAAAAGGAGTCCAGGATAAGTGGGAATTTTTAAGAATGGAATTCTAAAGGGAAAATTACAAACAATTCCAGCAAGGAAAGAAAAGGAAAGAAAAAGGTGAAAGACAACAAAAGCAGCCCCACGGCTTCATGAAAAGCTTAGAGATGATCTGAAAAGAAGGGGGGAAGTGGGGAACATGTATAAGAAGTGGAAGAAAGGCTTCGAAGAAATAATGCAAGCATGTAGTAGGGAATTTCAGGGATGGCATCAAGAAGACTAAAGCTAGGAATGAACAGAGACTAGCAAGGGACACTCAAAGAAGCACAAAAGCCTTCTTCAGACACGTCCACAGCAAAGGACAGAGGGGGAAATGGAGGTTCAGCTATGCAGTGTGGGTGGCAAAATGAGAACAGATGAACAAGAAAAGGCAGAAGTGCTCGGTGCCTATTGTGGCACAGCCTTCTCCCCAAAGAGGCTCCATGACCTTCGTGAAGAAGGGGAAGTACAAGCTGAAGGAGCAGGATGGCAGCTCAAGATTGATAGGCAAATGGTCAAGGATCATCTAGTTAGGCTGAATGAATTCAAATCTCCAGGGCCAGACGGACTCCATCCCAGAGTAATAATGCAGCTGGTGGAGGCGCTCTCAGAAACACCGTCTATGATCTCTGAGAAATCATGGCGGCCGGGGGAAATGCCAGATGACGGGAGAAGGGCTGAAGTTGTCCCCATCCTCAAGAAATGAAAAAGAAGAGCCAAGGAGCTGCACACCAGCCACTCTGACATCGCTCCCGTGGAAAATTCTGGAGCAGATTATAAAGCAGTCGGTCTGCAAACACCTGGAAAACGATGCAGGCATTTGTCACGAATAAATCCTGCCAGACTCCACTGATTTCATCTTTCGATCGTGTGACCTCCCTGGTGGACTGTGGGAATGCTGTGGACGTAATGGGACTGGACTTCCCCAAATCTTCTGGCACCGTGCCCTGAGAGATCCTTATTCGCAAACTAGCGAAAAGTGGGCTGGATCAAACAGCTATCAGTCGGATCCATAGTTCGCTGCAGAAGGGGACTCAAAGAGTGCCCATCAACAGCACCTTCTCAGCCTGGGGAGCGGTAACGTGGGGCTCCGCAGGGTTCATTCAGCCTTTTGATTAATGTTTTGGATGAGGAAGTGCAGGGAATGCCTATCAAGTCTGCAGATGACACAAAACTGGGTGGGAAGGAAAACAGCCTGGAAGACAGAAACAAGGTCCAAGGGGATTTTAATAGGTTGGAGTGCTGGGCTGAAAACAACAGAATGAAAATCAGGAGGGGCAAATGCCAAGTTTTGCATCTAGGAAAAAGTAGCCAGATGCATCCTCACAAGACGGAGAGTACTCCAGTCAACTATACTGCAGGTGTGACGGATCTTGGAATTGTTGTAGATCAGACGCTGAATACAAGTCAAAAATTTGTATTGCAAGCCCTATTTTGGGGAGTATTAGTAGAAGTACAGCTTTCTGATGATCTGAAGTACCAATTCCCCTTTATTCAGCACTCTTTAGGCTTCACCTGGAGTACTGCGTTCTGGGCACACAGCTGAAGAAAGATCCAGGGGTGGAAAGGGTTCTGAGGAGGACGACAAGGTTGAGCAGGGGTCTGGAAAGAAAACCCTGTGAGGGAAGGTTGAACGAACTATGCGTGTTTGACCCCAAGAAGAGAAGACTGAGGGGAGATAGGATAGCACACTTCAAGTACTTGAAAGGCTGTCAAAAAGAGAGGATCTCTTCTCAATCATCCCAGAGTGCAGGACACGGAATAATAGGTCCAATTACAGGAAGCAAATTCCAGCAGAACTTCAAAAGGAACTTCCTGACTGTTAGAGCAGGGTGACAAAATAGGAACCAATGAACTAGGCGGATGTGGGCTGTCCCATGCTGGAGGCATTCAAGGTGCAGCTGGCCAGTCATCTGAGTGTGATGGTTTAACCTGGAGTTCAGCACTGAGCAGGGGGCTGAACCTGATGGTCTTCTTGGTCCCTTCCAACTCTACTAGGGCATTTCACAGAGAGGGAACCAAAAGACTGAAAACTCCACCCTGAGTGGAATCCAAATGGACCACAGTTCCACGTAGATCCAGCAGAGGCACTATATCTAATGACCTCAGTGACTGGGCAGACCAGTAAAGAAAGGAGTTGGTCTCTGTGCAATAAAATAAAATAAAATAAAATAAAATAAAAATCAAATCTCCATCAAATCCTGGATTTCTGACAAATACCAAAGAGGGATCTGTATCATTACAGTGAAAAGAAACCAATGGGCTGCTGAATTAACACTTGTAATCAATGGTCTAAAATAGGATATTTTTAAAGCATATTTCATCACAATTATTTCTATCCTGATTGGAGAAATGAATATATAAACCAAAATCCATCTAAAGAAAACCTAAAGCAGGCTTAGATATAAATTCATATTGAAATACACTCTGAAAAATATTTTGCATGTCTAGGAGAGTAATTAAAATATTTTTCCCTTTACAATGGACCCAAAATATGGCATTTTCTTGCTTTTATTCCATCTAATCTATTATTGATTCATTCCTGAGGACCTACCAATTATGTAACACAGAACAGAGATTTCTAAGACATGATGTCTCAGATTATACTTAGAGTAGGGAGGTAGGGGAAAGACAAGAGTCAAAATAACACACACACAAACAGCTTAACTCAAAACTCATTTATTGCATATTACAATTATACACTAACATGAACATAAGGATTACAGAACAGAAAGCTTAATTGATATTGCCATCATATATATGGCATGTTCTCTGTAATTAATGTATGTTTAATCTGAAAATGTACTGTATTTGTGCTTAATTGCAAGCAAATTAAAACTTTATAGGCTGATCCAATCCTGCACCACACCGTTCCTCATTCCACATCCCTAAACTCCACCCAGGATTTCCAACCACACGGCCCTTCCCTGGTAGGATAAATGACAGGAGCCTGGACAATGAGATATTCATGCCTCTGCTTGACCAAAAGAAAAATCCAGTATGGGGAGAGGCAGGAAATCAGCCACCGCTAGCAGGAAAACACATAAAATGGATTGCAAGGGCAGTGGTAGAAGCTGATCGTTGGTGCTGCTAGTTGCAAAGTCATGTCCGACCCATCATGACCCCATGAACAACATTCCTCCAGGCCCTCCTGTCCTCCACCATCCCCTGGAGTCCACTCAAGCTCACACCAACTGCTTCAGTGGCTCCTTCCAGCCACCTCATCCTCTGCTGGCCCCTTCTTCTTTTGCCATCAATTGTTCCCAGCATTAGGCTCTTCTCCAGGGAGTCCTTCCTTCTCATTAAGGGGCCAAAGTATTTGAGTTTCATCTTCAGTCTTTGGCCTTCTAAAGAGCAGTCAGGGTTGACCTCCTCTAGGACTGACCGGTTTGATCGCCTCGCAGTCCAAGGACTCTGATAGGAAGCACTAAGTGCAGTACCAGCTCCAGGTTTTGAGGATCCTCAAAAAGCTTCCACATTACCCACTTCTCTAGTGGGCCTACCTTCTCCAGCCACTGTTACCAGCTCTGCTCATCCCTGCTCCTCTTTCTCATCAGAGCTACCAGCTGCTTGCTGAAGGCAGAAAGCCCCCAAGCGAGCAAAGAAGGCTATCTGCTGCTTCTCCTTTCACTGGTCCCCTTTTTGGTCCAAGCACAAGTCAGGTGAACAAGCCAGCAGCAAGTGGAACGAGGAGGAACATGTCCAGGGGTCTCTTGGCAGCAGCCCTTGCTGGACCACATGGTGCCTCCCCTTGATGCTGGCCCTGCTAGAGCAAGGACCAAAGATCTACCAATACTTCGTTTACTTTTAATTTGCAACCTGTGCATTAACTTCTCCACTTTGCTCTTTGTTCCAAATAGCATGAAACGAAGAACGGTTGATCTTACTCCATAACTATTTCTTAGCCAACAGTGTTTTGTTTGTCTGTTTTGTACAACTTTGTTCTTCTTTCATACACTGATTTGTTGTGCCAAGGCACTGAAACAGATTTTTTTTCCTTTTCTTTTTGTAGCACAGTCAAATTGTGACCACAACATTCTGTATTTTTGAAGAAGCCCGCTTAGTTGGGGAAGCTGAAGACTGGGAGCTTTAACGTTAAGCCTGCCTCTGGGGAGTCCAAGTATTGAACTTCTCATATCTATGCTTATTATTCCTAATATTAGAGAAAACTTACCAGTTGTCCTTCTCTTTCCCAAATTCCCCATCTGAGCAGATGTCTCCCTCTCCCTGTCTTCCGCCTGTCAATCATGTTCACAGCTGAAATTTGATTTCTCTCCCAACAGTAACCTTATATGAAATATTACCATAGGGTCAGCGCAGCCTGAACCTTTCCTCACAAGTTCATTAAGTCTTCTTCGAGTCCAATATCTGTTTGTTTCACACTAACATGCTTTTAGTGATAATCTATTTTTGTTTGTTTTGCTTTGCTTTGTTTTTGGCAACTCTGATCAGCCAGCAGCAATTGCTAAATCTGGGATTTAAGAGGAACTGAAGTGATCCAGTTCTCTTTTTCCCAAATGCTTTAGTTTTGCAACACCAGATATTTGCAGTGTGTACATTAACCCTGAAGCATTATCCCTGCCTCCCCGCAAGATAGAACATGAGAGAATTGGTGGTGGGCTGGTGGCAGGGGAGCCAAATGAAGAGATCAAATTAAAGCACGGTGAGAGCTCTAAGACTGAGTTTCACTTCCAGGGTGAAACTGTGCAGAGTCCCAGGGGTTTTCTATATAAACTGTACTCCAGAACTGTTATATTAAAATAATGCAACTGATAGAGTACCTCTTTCCTAGTCACCTATAATGTCAGAGACTACAATCCTAAACATTATTCCACTGAAGTTAAACCTAGCGTGTGCTTACAACAGAAGGATGTGTACAGTGGGAATTAAACGGTAGAGAGATAGGACAGTCAAACTGGCACCCAGTGCTCGGCATCCGGGGCCAACTGTCTGAGCCCCTGTCTCTGGCAGCCCCCCATCTGCACCCAAACCTCCCTGCAGCTCCCCGTGCCAGGTAAATGCACATACAGGCCACTGTGTTCGCCTCCCAGAACAAACTGGAGGGATGCTGTGCCAAGGAAGTCAACAAGGTGGCCGCTTGCCACCCTGAGGGGAGGGGGGTCTCGCCAGGTGGCCCTTTGGCCTGGGCACCCTCAAACCTGGGATCATCGAGGTGATAGAATGAGTGGAACCACCTCAGTTGGACTCACCGTCTTTGCATTCTTTCCCACTAAACATTCCCTGCAAGTTAAAAAACAAAACTCAGCACCTCAGGAAAGCAATTCTGTTGTGCTCGTTTCTACATATACAAAGTTCTTTGAGAACTTTTTTCCATATAGGGAAGTGGTCAGTGTTGAAATCTAATGTGGTGCAGCCTGTCCCATCATCACAGAATTTTACCAGTGTGTTCTGCTGCACATACTGGCTTAGTTCCCAGTAAAAGCAAGGGGTGTGTGAGGAATCCACACTGACAAATGCATATTTACAGGTTTCTTCAATTTGCAGAAAAAGCCAACATGGACAGGACTCGTTTAACATCTAAAAATCCGTACAACTGTTTTGTGAGGCTTTTTGCAGAACAAAGAAACCCACATCCATGAAATGCAGTTTTGGAAAGTCTGTCCAGAGAAATGCACATATGTTTAAACTGCACATAAAGACACTTCAGCCGATGCATATGAAAATACGTGTTTTATGCATGCAAAAAGCATATTCAGTTTGAAAGCTGTGCACGAAATCGTACATTTCCAAGGAAGTACAGAAAAAAATCGGCATGTATCCGTGTCTACCCCAAATGAAACGAAACATTCCTACGACACCCAATACAGAACGGGCTTGATGGTGAAAAGTAGCGCAAGTCTTCATAATCAGATATAGCATGTGGGTGTGCAAACTGGAAGACAGGTGGTTTTCCTGACCCCACATCCCATTTCACACTTTGTTCCATATTTATTTATCACACTGGAACCACACTCCTCCACAAAGCTCAAAATACACAGAGTTTCAGCATATTGTGAGAGTAGAACACTAGCAAACCTCCCAATGTTTTGGACTACAATTCTCAGCAGCTTCATAACTATAGGAAGGGTTTCCATGGGAGGCATAACCCAAAACTTCTGGAGGGTGACCTGTTCCTTACAACCATCCTGCAAGTTTCTTCATGGAAATGTGTGGCCTGGAACCCAGATCTTTTTCTTCTGGTTTGCCCCTGCAGTTCACACAGGTCTGCGTTGGCAGGAGGGTTAGCCAAAGGTTTTATGGACTTCTTTGCATGTCTGAATCCCGGACTCCTCTTGAGCTTCCTGTTGCCTTCTCCTTTCCTTCCATGCCTTTTACTGCTTTCACTTTCCCACTGTCTCCAGTGCCATGGCTACAAACCTCCTTCCTTAGCATACAAGTGTTGCAAAAGCAGGGTAACGACAGTGGGGCAGCACCCATAGAAATGCAGAGAAATGTTGGCCTACTTACTCCCCCGAACATGCAAAACCTGTCCTCAGAAGCCACCCTTTGGCCATTGTTCCTAGAGAAGGTTATTCCTTGTTTTTGTTATCCCATCGACCCACTAACAAATATAATTTTAATCCAGAGGAGTGCAATAAGTCAAAAAGCAACATTATTCAGTTGATGTGGGGCAGAATCCTTAAATACCACAACAAATTTCTTCTTTCTGGAGCATGGTTGTATAGCAGAAATTCTACACATGCAGCTTTCTTCATCATTGCAGATCAATGCTACTAAAGCCTGAACGAGTGGCTGAAGACACGGGATCTCCCTTGCCAGGGTGGAGCAGGCAAGGGAACCGAACAGTGCCTGCAGGCAAGTCAAAGCACCTGTGCCTTGAATAATCACAAATTTGTTCCCTGTTTACTCCTACTTTCCACCCCTCATTCCTTCCTCAGAGTTCTGCCCAATGATGAATTCTATATTGTAAGCTTCTTGGGACAGGGACCTATGCAGCGGAAAGAGCGACGTACCCTGAGGGCACTCAAGAAACAGGGGTGGCAATTCTCTTCTTGGATGTCAGAGGGTGAGATCAGGCACACCAACGGGGGTCGGGGGAGAGGTGCCTTCTTCCTTCACCACCACCAACCTGCACTCACAAGAGGAACTCGGGTGATGGGGCAGGAACACTCCAATGGTCCCTGTCCATTGACAACAGCACAACTAAAGTCTTGCATTAAAAGTCCTTATGTAACAGAGGTGCAGAACTTCTTGCAACCTGAGGGAAGAATTCCATTTTGGAGACACTCTCGAGGCCACATTCCAAGGAAGGGAGCAGCTGAAGACAAAAGTCGAGGGACAGAACCCCAGCAATTCCAACATATTTTGCTTAAAGTGCACCTGCCTTTGGGGAAGCATTTCAGTCTTTTGGAATGGGGGAGGGGGGAGTTCTGCAAAAGTCAGAAGACCCACCAGTGATTAGTGGGCAGGGAAAAGGAGGCAGAGAGAAGAGAGTGGGGTGTGGCCTCTTGGGAACATGAGAGGGCCAGACTGGGATCCCGCAGAGGGCTGGGCTTGCCCCCCTCCCCCAGGCCTGAGGTTCTTTACCACACTACACAAGGAAGGAAAGGGTTGGATGTCCTCCTCAGCATTAAGGAGACAAGAGAGAACTAGACTGTGCTGGAGGGGGGAAAGGGGCAGCAAGTTAAAGGCTCTTCGCATACCCCTCTACCATTGCTTCTATTTCATTAGAACAGCCTGCTTTGAAAACCATGGAAAGGGGGACCAAAGCAAAGTGCGATTACAGCTGCTCGTTTCAGCTCAAAAGAAAAATACGGGCAGCGTGACATACGGAAAAGCACAGATATTTAGTAGGATGTGTTGAGATAGGTTGTCACAATGCAAGCATGCTATAAAGCAGTGGTTAATCTTCAAATGCATTCGCATGAGAAACACACATCCACGCTGAGTACCACCCCTGCAAAAGATCTGTATGCGGTTTGCAGGGAATCGCCATTTGGTGACCAAAGATACCAGGAAAAGAAACAGCAAGAACATCTTAAATGTCCGGCTGTATAAAAAACCCACAAGTGCTTTCAACACTTCGGAGAAACACGCCCGTTTTGGCCAGTAGACTTTTACGTCACGCTGCAGCCTGCCTATTTTTTCAAATAAGCTCCCAACTATGCAAAAGGAAATCAAGCTGTACCTGGTCAGGCTCCGGGTGACAGGGATTCTCACATCACCGATGCAGAAGATTCTCTTGGGTACCTTAGTGAAAATATATTAAAATAAACAAAACATAATTAATGCAATTATTCTTTGAAAGCTACACTTCATTTATTTCTGTAGAAATCAGAAATTAGTTATTATTCACGCTTACTTAGAAATCAGCTCCACTCTGTCCAATGGCATTTACTCTGCAGTAAATGTACTGAGCATTGCAGCCTTAAGATTACATATAATCCACATCATTGTTTTAAGCAGTAGCATAGTACCAATAATATCAACCAAGACTGAAAATGGATTTATAAGTCCATCCAGAATAAGCCCCTCTGAATTCAACTGGATTTGCTCTCACGTAAGTGCACATGGAATCTCAGCTTCCCGATTTTCACATGAATTCTACAATGGGAAAGTGCTGAGAAAGGAAAAACTAGCACAGAAAACACAAACAAAAGTCACATTTAGCTGTGAACTAATGCACTGTTACGTTTCCTCATTTATTTGATTTTATTTTCCATTAATAAAAATGAATATCAGTGAACAAAATAATGGTCTATGATATATATATCTCCTTTTCTAGACAGTAATAGGAGAGCTGTCACTGAATTTTCCCTGCTGTACAAGCTCAAACTGGTAAATTGCATTGAAATCCAGTGCTTTAAATAAA
Organism: Varanus salvator macromaculatus; assembly: GCA_023646645.1. Taxonomy (NCBI): domain Eukaryota; kingdom Metazoa; phylum Chordata; class Lepidosauria; order Squamata; family Varanidae; genus Varanus; species Varanus salvator. The sequence continues at coordinate 19,998,952 of JAIXND010000657.1, forward strand.
ACAAACACAATTCACAGTTCATGTCTATATGGAAATAGACCCCCATTGAACTCCATGTGATTTACCTTCAGGTAAGTGTTTATAGAATTGTAGCCTGACACAACTTACAAAGAATTCTGAACAAAACATAAGATGGGAATAACACAGTTTGAATTGCCTAATGTATAACTCATAAAGCTTTACTCAAGAGTAATTCAATTAAAGTCAAAGCCACTACTTCAAAATAACTAAGCCATGGGTTGACATGAGATATTCATATATTTAATGCTTCCACATGAACTCTGTGGCAGAAATACTGCAAGTTATCATGGCTGCAAATAAATCAATTTTCATAGTGTGTAAATTCATGGCAAAAAATAAACCCTACATGTTAAGGGCTCTATTTTTTATGATTAAAAGAAACCGAGCAACTGATATAGCTGATTGCCAAATTTTTGCTCAGCATGTATACATTATCCATAATATATTTCTTTAAAATTATTACATCTCTGTATACACTCTCCCCTTAAACACCCAAGCTTATTAATGTAAAATATTTAAACGTTTTTCAAGATTACATGAAGACGGAGATACTGTAGGGAGATGATGCAAGGATGGATGACAATTATTTCCAGATGCCTTCTTTGCCTTCCTGTGTTATTTTTGGACCAAAAAGAAGTTTAGGGATACTGTCTTCTTAAATACAATCTTGGCATCTTGCCCAGGATATCTTAAAGCAGATGACTCGTTAGACCTTAGGTGTCATTTTCCTCAAGATGACCTCTGCTTTCATGCCAACTGGCAAATCCATCCTATTATGAATGCATTCATTTGGAAGGGATAGGTATTCAATTCTTCCCCCTCCCCACTGAAGAGTATCCAAAGAAGAGTTGTGCTCAGCATCCTTTTTATTATCTTTAGACTATAAAGAGTATATCCCTCTTCTAAGCACTACAACCAACTCCATCAAATCAGAGAGGATCTAAAGCCCAGCATACACTTCTGCAAGCTTCGGAATCCAAATATTCAATTAAAATCACTTGATGATTGGATATTAATAGACAGACAAGGCCCAAGAAATGCTGCATTAATTCAGTATAAAAAGGCAACATAGATTTATTAATTTAAAATTGCTGATATTTTTCTCTCATCCTCTCTCTTTCCCTCCCCGCTTTAATTTGGTAGCATTGGTATGAGACTTATCATTTAATGCATTTTCTCCCTCATCATCTGCTTCTACATCATAAAAGCATTTTCCAGGAAAAACTGTTAGAAGTTTCATTCTAGTCTGACAGGAATATAATATTTTAACAGATTTTATCTTTTTAAAACTCTAAATAAAAATGACTTTGCAGTAGGTCCCGTCAAATGCATAACCCAGTCTCCATTTCTCTCTCTCTCTAAATTGAACTGTGCTGTAAAACTTCAGAATTGCTCAGAGAAAAACTGTAGTTTCTAGTGGAAAAGAAACTTGGAATTATTTGATTAGCTTTCACAACTGCTAATTCTTAATTTACCTCTTTTGATCTTCTTTACTTATCCTTTCAGAAATTCATTCAAACAATGAAAATGCAACATCACCAGAGACACTGGGAGTGAGTGGGTTGAGTGGGCCGAGCAAAATCATCTCCAGTAGGTTTATCACAGGAAGCCAGTCATCCTTTAGAATGGTTATCTTAAGTGCTATGGCCCAAATGCAGTCAAAATGGGCTTTGTAGTACATGCATCGGAGTGGGGATTTCCCTTTCTTCTCTGCACACCCGGAGTGCAGTGTGGATGTGTGTTGAGCAGGGCCAGAAGCTTCAGGAAGAAGCAGAGACAAAGGGTCCAGGGCAGCTTAAGAGGCACTGCTGTCACAGTGACTCCAGAAAAACTAATGTCAGAAGGAAGCAGCGTGTGTGTGTTTGACTTATGTGTTTACATGTAAGAAGCTTCTAGAGACCTTTGGAAATGGGCAGGTCGAAAACGGCAGCTTCCATTGGCAAAGGGTCCAGAGCAGGCACAGAGGGCAACTGTCTCAGAATCATTTCCCCAACACAGAGGACTGCTGCGACTGAAGGCCAGTTTTTAAAAAGAAACATTTTAAAATTTCAGTGAATTTATTGCCTGGTTACTATTTACAGCTTTTAAAAATATTCCCAACGATGGTTTGCATGTTGGACTAGGGTTTTTCATCTCCAGGTTTTAATCTCTGCTCAACCATGAAACTCACTGGATGACTTTGAGCCAGTCACATGCTGTTAGCTGAACCTACCTCGCAGGGTTGTTGTTGTGAGAATAAAATGGAAAGGATCAGTTGCCTTGAATTCCATGCAAAGGGAAGAATGTCAGGATATAAAAATAATGCAATCCAAGTACAGCAATGACGATTGAGCTTAGCTGTCACATGAAAAAACCCACAATCCAGTCTTTGAGCAAACTGAAAAGCTGGAATATCATCAGGAAAAAAAAATACTGTGGGAAGGGTGAAAGGTGGATAAAAACTTGGATCACTAGCCAGGGGTGGGCAAAAGATGACTTGGATACACTATTGAGCTTCAGGATAGACTACCAGGGATTTCTGACTCCCACTTGTCCTAAAATAGTGACCAAATTAATGTCCTCACCACCACGGCCAAATTATACTGAAATGAGGGAAGCCTGGGATAGCCGTGTGCACACGCACATCGGCACTGCATGCCCTCTCTCTCACACGCCCCACAGAAGTCGGCCCATCCTACACTAGCTTCTAGCCAGCCATTTTCCATTCCACTGCACTAACATTACTAATCACAAAACTCTAGCCCCTTCCAGCTAACGAGGGCCAGACTGAAGGCCTTTCATGACTATCCATTTTGCATCAGGACCGTAACAATGGTTTTGCTGGGTCAGATCAAACATCCATTTAACGCACAGTGTTCTGTCTCACAGGAACCAGACAGATACCCTGGAAATGCTTGCAGATCAGGGCTTGAAGACGTTATCCAGTCCTTGCCCTTGGCCTCCACTGCCCAAGAGTCAAAGGGAGAGAGGGAGGAACCGGGTTTGGACAATGTCGTAGTCCAAAGGGATGAATACGCATTGAGTGTGTGTGATCCTGGTCAGTGGGCTACCATATTGTCTGCACCTAGCTGAGATCATAAAACTTGGTGAACAATCCACAGTTCACATATTGGGAACAAACCATGGGGTCTCTGCATTGTTAGCACAACTGGCGTCAGACAACCCAAGAATGCGCAGTTCAACAACTCATGGTTCAATGACAACCCACACTTAACCCTGAAATGTAAGCTATGATATCTAAACCCAGTCACCATCTCTGATCACAGAGACTTCGTTTGGCGGGAAGGGTCACTGAAGGCCTACTCGGAGCTCTGGTGACATTGCTGAATGGGCCAGGTCATGGACTGCTGGTCGCTGGTCCTTGTCACTGGCATTATGCTGTTGACTACCAGTTTCTAAGTCAGTGCTAGTCACCCTCTATGAATGCAAACTTTTTTTAAAGTACACAACATGCCAACTCAGATGTAAGCCCTGATAAGTGACTCCCAGGAAAGTGTGCAGCCTTGCAATAGAGAAGAGAGCACTTCCTCACTTGCCTTCTCCTGTCATTTACTAGCCAACTACGGAAATCATTTCGACAAGTGGTCTTTTAAAAAAGCATCATAATTTTGCTTTATATTTCATCCTTTTGCCAAGGAACTCGGGAAGATGTATATCCCCCCCTTCCCCCGCCCTTGCCAGCTTCAACAGCCTGCAAGGTGAGCTCTCCCAAGCAGGAGAATGGCTGGCCCCTCCAGTTCCTGGGATCTGGCCCTCCTTCATGCAGCCAGCCCCATGAGCTGATGGGGATATTAACGACATGCATGTGCCCCTTCAAGTCTGCACAGAGCCATACAGGGACGAAAGCACTAAACAATATCAACAGAACAGCTGCTAATCAACCATGGAAGATTCCTGGCTTGAGGAACCCCAAGCAGTGCGATTTTGGTGCCTGCCTGCCCACCACACTGGAGGCTCTCTGGAGAGTTGCGCCTGCTCTTCCCAGCCCATGACGGAGCTCTGACTTCAATAACAGTGTGGAGTTCGCATTCCCCCTTTCTTTCCCCTTCTTCTGCACTAAAGCCCCTTCCCCCCAAGAGGCATCCATGCGCGCACATGCCTCAGGCAGCAGGACGCTCTTGGTGCTGCGGAAAACTCACTTCCCTTCCTCTGGCAGCATGCTGAACAGAAAGTGATGGGAAGAAAATTTGTGCCGTCCATGTCAAGGGCTGCGCAAGGCAGGCTACAGCATGGCACCAGCCTGGCTACGCGCTGATACCTCCGCCGGGCATACAAACGGCAGGTCCTGCCAGCTGTCTCTCTGAAAGAGGCGAATCTTATGCCTGTGTAAACAGGAATGGGTCCTACCACACCCAGAATCCGCAGCTGCTATGGGAGTTATATGACTCCCCCCCACCGTCTAAATATTCATAGGATTGCACCCGAGACCACTCCTTTTTCCCCCAAGAAATGCAACATTAAAACTAACCAGTGGGGAATGGATTTGGACAGTTGTTTCTGCTCTAATTTCTCCCCCCCCCCCACTTTAAATCCCACTGTTTCGTCTTCTCTCAATGCACTACATCTTTCCCAGAGTCCACTTTCTGCCACTCGAATTCTTCAACCGTGAAGAATCGGGCGGCACTTCGGGCAGAATTTTACGCGCCGGGTCGGTCCTCCCGTGCCAATTCCGGCCCCCGTCCGGGCCGGATGGAAGCGCTTCCACACTCACTCCGATCCTGCCTCGGCTGCTTCTGCCCGTTTGGCGGCCAGACGAGCCCCCTCGGAAGAAGCTCCACCCGCCGGTTCCGTAAGAGTGGCTCCTAAGGACGGCAGCGCAGCCGTCGCTGCCCGATCCTGAGAGCCTTTCAGGCGCTTTCCTCCCCTGGCTGCTAGCTGGTCCCCCTGGGGGCCTCTACGGCAGATCCGGAACTGGGTGTCCCTCGCGCAGATTAAATCTGGGGGCGGATTAAAAGCGCGCTTTCTGGCGAGCCAAGTCCGTGAGCTCGGTGGCGGAGCGCGCACGAGAGCTGGCGGGGGACGCAGCCACGGGGGCGTCCTCTGCCCGCGCGGCTCTCCCGGCGAGGCCCCCGAGCCGTTTCCCCGAAGAGCCACGGACGCGCCAGGCGATCCGGCGGGGCAGGTCTGCTTAGGCGAGCCGCCTCTGCCCCCCTCCGTCGCACGACTCCCGACGGGCCTGACGGCTTCCTTCGGCTTGCGCTTTCCTTCTCGGCCGCAGCCCCTCTCGTGCGCACTTACCTGGGGGCGAAGGCGAGTAAGCGCACGCTGCCCCGGGTAGCCGCGGCCTGCCCATTTCCGTTGGCCGAGCCCGGAGTCCTACGCTCCTTGAGGCAGGAAAATCAGCCTTACCACGGACGTGAGGAACTTGTTTCTGGCCGAAGGTGCAGACCCAGGCCAGGGCAAGAGTACATGAAGTCTCACAACTCCCAGAATCCCCCGGCCAGCATGGCAGGCGGGGAATTCTGGGGGCCAGAAAACTTTTTTCCTCCTGTCCTAACAGGATAGAAGTACACCTGGAAACAAGGATGCCCGGGAAGCAGCAAGCTATAAGCAGGCTCACTTTGCGCTGAGCCTGGCCTTCGCTCCCGCAAAGCCGCTCGATCGGGCATCCTGCGCCAGCGCCGCTTTCCTCGCCCATCATTCCCCCAGCCGCGCTCCTTCCAGCGCGAAGGGAACGCACAGCGCTCATTTCTTTTCGCGCAGTGCGCGCGTCGCAGGCCTACTTCGCTGGTACTCTGCGCAGGGGATGGAGTTCCGCAAGGAAAACCCGTCCCTCTGATACGCAGCTTCGCACGCGGACCTCCTCGGCTGTTTCGCGTGGCTTGAGGGCAAAGCGCCAGGTACAGCTGAGCAGCAGCACCACGGAGGGATCGAGCCGCATTGCGGCACCCCCGCGCGCTCCTTCCCGGAGACCCACACTCGCGGGAAGAATCTGATCCATCTTCGAGAATCTAGCGAGAGCTCCAGATCCACAATGACGCTCACAGAGAAATGCTTTTCCGCGTCTCCTCTAGAGATGTTCTTGAGCGCGATGCACAGTGCGCCTGGGCAGATGTCCGCACCTCGACCCAAAAGCGTTGTTGGCGACCGCACCTGCAATCCTATGCGTACTTACTGGACAGTAAGTACCGTGGATCGCAATGGTAGCTACTTTTCAGTAACCATGCTTAGGATAGAGTTACCCACGTGTTTGATGTGTTTCCAAAGTGACAGGTTGTAACAGAGGGAGAGGAGTTCATGTTGTATTTAAATTACAATGAATTATGAAAATATATATGAGAGAGCTCCAATTTGGAGGAGAAACCTCTTAAATCCCAGGGCAAAGGCTAAGCTTCTTTGAGATTAAGTTAATTTCTAGGGACACCGACAACTGATCCATATGTACTCTTCCTCAGAAGTAAATCGCACTGCTTTCGGTCGGGCTGGCTTCCGCAAGTTAGTTCAGGCTGCCCATATTGGTTTAAATTCCAATTTAAATGGTAAATGGTGTATCCACTTAGTAAAGTAAACCATTCATTTTAGATACTCCTTTGGGGTGGGAATTTGGGCATTCTTGCTCATCTGAAGTGCAATGACTGGACCTAAGCAGGACTTAATTCTGTCTGTTAAGCACTTATTCGAGATTTTAGGCTGTCTGAGCCGATACATGCAAGCGGGCACGCGTGCACACACACATGAGCACGCGGGTTTGCTGTGGGCGGCACTCAGGCCGATCCTATGCAAGTTTTTCAGTCCTGCAAAGGTCTGCGGAACCAATTCCCAGGCCAGTGTGATCAGAAGCCTGGAGCTTTCCAAGCAAGCGCTGCGGCTGCAGTTCCTAAGCGCCCCAAACAGGAAAGGGTACCAAATCCTGCGCACGCCACAGCTGCAAAGGAAGTCTTACCGAGCTCATTCGGGGACTGCCCCGTGTCACTAAGGCCCCCAAAATTGATGTGTTTCCACGCTCAAACCTGCGATCTAAGCACCCATCCTGACAACGGAGCGCGCCGTTCGCCTCCCCGGCCTGCGCTGGCCTCCCTCTCTCGCGTTCCCCGACCAGAGAACCTGCAGCAACGGGGGCGCCCTGCGCGGAAGCGGGGAGAACACCCCTCTGGCAGATCCGCTAATGCGCGGGGCTGTCGCCCGGGCTCTCCTCTTCTCCTCGCCTCGCCTCCCTGCGCCGCTCCTGGGATGTCATGCAAAGGACGACGCGGAGCAAATGGGAACGTGTCCTCCCACGCCCTCCCGGGGCACCTTCTCCTCCGCTACCAGAGCGGTGAAGAAGCTACACAGGGCTGGAAGCTCTTTACCTGCACGTGGATCAAACATTCATAAACAAAAGCAAAAAAAACAAAGCCAAATCAAAAGGCTGCTTGGAAAGAAAACGAGGGAGCGCCACTTTTTCCCTGCTCCCTATTCTGATTCAAGGGTGGAACAGCCAATTCTGGTAACGTTATCTCAAGGCATAACCCTATGCAAATGTAGTCAATCTATTAAAAAAAAAGTCCCACAACTCCCAGCATTCTCCAACCAGCCAGGATATTCCGCCCCCACGTCTAAACATGTGGGTTATGGCCCGAGTGAACTACCAGGACTGAATGAGTCGAAGTGGGATTTAGCAATCTGATTATGACTGCAGATGCGCGGGGGAGTGGTGGGGGGTGCAGAAACCAAATTGAGGATGTTCACAAGGAAAGGAAACTTCACCGGTTTGATTCAGACTGTCCCTTCATATTGCGGGCGGGGCGGGGGGGATTCTCTTTCACCTCCCTTCTTTACGAGGCAAAGAAATCCACCCCGGTGCATCCTATTTCATTAGAACGTGGCAGCGTGCCAAGACTGGATTTGCTTCGGTGTCCTATTTTCCTAATAATCCTCACGCTGGGGTGTGGACAGAGAAGCCCCACACCACCAGGAAGGCGCTGGCAGGCCTTGAGAACCGGACTTAAGCACCCTTCCCGACTCGGGCTGCCGTCTCGGCGCCCTTGAGCCAGCCGGGGAGAAGTTGGCACAGTCGCTTGGTGTGGCACAGCCACGTAGATCCCAACTGCTGCCTGGGGACGCGTGGGGCTCCCCACCCCCGCGGACGTCCCACGGCTAGGACGGCGCCTTGTCCACGGTGCTTCACGAGGGTCCCTTGGCAGCTGAGGACACCTGCTCTGCAGCCCCCTCCCCATCACCAGGACCCTTCTCTTTTCTTTTATTAATGGATGCGGACACTTAAGAGGCTGCCGCCCCCCCCTCCCCCCAACATCCTAAATGCATGTTGCACAAGCTCCAAGTGGAGCTGAAATTACTCAGCCTGACTTGGAAGTCATGCATTTTGGACAGGAAAAGCAACAAGCATTGAGGGCTACCTAGATCGTTTAAGCAATGGAAACGGGGCCGTTGGATAACTACAAATTAAGATGTGTCTGTGGGAACCCGCACACCCAGTATCCCATGTGGAGGGGCAGCAAGAAGAAAGGTCTGTGGGCTGCCCAGTTCTACCCTCATTTACTGCAAACTTCTTTTAAAATGCTATAAATCGGGTGAGAAAGGGAGCTTGTAAAAATGAAGTAAGATTTTGTTTGCTTACTTGGATTTTTCTAACAGTTAAACATCTTTCTCCCTGGCTGGAGGGACGGCAGAGAGAGAAAGAGAGAGCGTTAGCCAATCATTTGAACACGTGTCAGGGTTCATTCCAGTTATCTGATGGTCCAGGTATAACATGTGGAGGTTTCCTTGCACTGCACTCCAGCCTGAACTAGGTTCACCACCATGGATAGCTCCTATAAATTTAAAAATAAAAGCTGCAATGGATCCTGAGCCCACCTGGCATAGGAGATAGCCTCTCATGCAGCAGCCCCCCCCCCCCCGTGGTCCTGGGATTTGAGAAGCAGGTAACGCTTGAGTGGACTTGTGAGCTTGAGTGGACTCCGGGGGATGGTGGAGGACAGGAGGGCCTGGAGGAATGTTGTCCATGGGGTCGCGATGGGTCGGACTCGACTTCGCGACTAACAACAACAACAACGCACCCTCGAACCAGCAGGCAAGGCCCACCATGCGAGATATAATGTCCAAATGGGGCTACATACAGACATGGGCACGGGGAGAAAAAGGATTGTGACTGACTCCAGTTCTGCGCTGCTGAACAGGGTGTGTGTGGAGCTGAAGTCCAGCTCCATGCTGGAGCTGAAGTCCAAAATATGTGGAGGTTACCAGATTGGAGAAAGTGGCCACAAGAAATAAGAAATGCATGAAATAAATCAAAAATCAAGAACACAGGCATTAAATCAAAATAGTCACACCTGTTCCCATATGTTGATTGCAATCCTAAGAGGGTGGGCAGAGTGGTTGAATTACAAGGGGAAGACAATGGAGAAGGGATGTTGGTTAATAAAGCTACACAATTCTCTCTCTCTTTCTAATAGAAAATAGCCTGTTGTTTTGCAACACTTGCAAGAGCTGTTGTCGCTACCAAAAAAAAAAAAAAAAGTGATTAGATCAGGAAAATAATTTAGGGGTGGAGTAACTAAAGATAGCACTCATGCAATCTATTAAAAAGGGTAAGGATTTAGGGCAAGTATACAAGAGCAAGCCTTGTTGAACATAGCAGGTGTTACTTCTAAGTAAACATGGATAAAACTATGCAGTTGGTCAATGTCAGCCACATGCCACTGAAGAAAAGAGAAAAACATGCTATAGCGGGTGTAGCAAGGAGACCAACATGCATCCAGATTCTAAGCCCTGGTTTACTCAGATGTACGTCTCATTGTATTTCAGTGAGCATAGGATCCCTGCTTGAAACACTTGCTTTGTCATCTTTTGAGCAGCGTATTTTAAAAGACTATTCTATCTCTGCGTGTGCATAGCCATGTAACTACCAATCCCACAAATGTGCATTCTGCAATAAATAAATAAATAATAGATACGGGCAACAGGGCAAGAGGCAGGAAAGGGGAAGCAAGCTGCAGTCTTTTCTACACAGCCACAGGGATGGAGCTTGCAAACATCGCTTCCAAACAAAGGTGCACAGGTTCCAGCAGCATGAGGCACTGACTTCAAGGTGAGGGCATCTGAGATACACCAGCATGGATGAGTCTGCGCTTCAGGCAGCAGAGCGCGCCTGCTATGATGAGTCTCACCGCACTCAGCTGGGACAGAATTGATGCCCAAACTGCCCACCTGCCTCCCTGAACAAACTTACTGGAGTCAAGATTATTCTAAGCGAGTGTGATGCCAGCAAAGTGCTGGGAGGTGAGGTAGAGTTACTTGGTGCCCTCTGAAACTTCTCCCACTACCTATGTGCATGAACTTCAGGGATCTGAGTCAATTTCCTTATAGCTCATTTGCAAAAAAAAAAAAAAAAAAAAGTGGGGGGGAGATAAAAAAATTAAAATTGCCATACAGCTCTGATTCAAATCAAGATCTATAGATGGGACAAGAGAAGGCTCGATAATTTAGATGTGCTTCTCCTCTGTATTTGTAAGCAGGGAGTGGGGGTGGAGAGGAGTCTCTTACCCTTTCTAGAAAATAGTTAGCTTGCTCTTCAAGGCCAAAGGACCAACGCTCATCCAGTTTGCTCCACTGTTCCTTTCTTTTATGGCCCAAGGTTAGAGCTCAGAGTGTGAACTACCAGCAATTTTCGTAGTCATAAGTTGTTGGAACTTTAATTTGATTTTTTTTTAAGGGGAGAAATATTTTTCATCCCAGTACCTGCCTACATACATGCTATATGTACCATGTACCTGGGAGGGGTGAAAAACAAGATCCTTTGCAAATGTAAGACTTCATTATTCAGGGCAAATCTGCACAGAGAGTTGACTTAAGATTTTGCAGGGGCAAAGGACTAACTTCCTTGCCTTGGACACGCCTGGGGTAGAAAAAGGTCAGAACAAAGATGACAACAGCCAGAGGCTGTACAGCCTTGGTGAAGAAGTTCACAATTTAAAGCATAGGAGGGGAGGAGGGGAAGCCCAACTAACTTTATAAGAGCAGATAATTTTCTGATTGGCCAATTGCAGGTAGTTTACCCACTGATTACACATTAACCTGCCTAGAGAGAATTGCAGTGAGGCAGACTCCATCGTTCTCCCGGCTATCGGAAGGTCAAGTGCTAAAGGAGACGCTTGGCTTTCGGGAACAGGAGACAGCTGGGCGCTGGGGGACTGTGGCAGAGAAATGGAGGCACTGAGGGAAGTGCGGAGGAGCACTTTGCGCTGCTCACCCCGTGACACGCATTTCAGTGGATCCAAACACTCCCGTGCTTGAAAGACGCCTGGCTTCCCGGCGCCGGAGCCTTTTGCAGCTGTGGAGCGGCAGAACACACACCTACACGCACAGAACAAGGCAGGGCAGGGAGGAAGAGAAGCAGGCCGGTCCCTTCCCTCTGCCTCCGCAGGGAGAGGCCCGACTGGGACCACAACTTTGTTTAAGTGTCTGTGACCTTTGCCCTCCCTTGGCACAGGCTTGATCTTGTCAAGTTGCACGGCACACGGGCTTGCCTGCAAGTCGAACGGCCCTTTTGCAGCAGTCCTCCAGCTGTCCTGCCCCTGGCTTTCCTTCTTATCTACTGCCACAGCCATTCTGCCCCCAGTCACACTGCCTAGAAAACCTGCCCAGGGCATATTAAGGGCACAACTGCTTTCTGCATGCCGCTTCCGAGCCCTTTCCCCCACTTCTTGCTTTTTCACTGACGGGTGGAATGCCAAGCACACGGACGACCGAAATGCAGCATCCACAGGGGAACCCAGGTTTTCCTTAACAACTCAAAGCTACGTCTCTCCCAGGTTCTCCATAAGCCTGCTTCTAACTGGGGCATCTTTGCATACATTGTTTTTATGGTGGCCCTGCGACAGGGAGAGAGCAAGGTCACAACAGAGTTGCTCTTTTCTGCTCCTCAACCATTCAAACTCTCCAAGTTTCCCTTTAGATAATTTGTAGCTAGCATTCACTCACTTTGATTTTTTGTTGTGCTCCTTTCTTGACAAAGTTTATGGGAGAAACTCTGGCTAGTGAAAGCAAACCCAAATGAATGGGACAAACAGACTATTACAAAATAAAAAGGAATTAAGGAGGGGAAAATCCACAGGTTAAAATCAACAAAGTGCAGGGCCTGGTGGAAAGGTTGATGCCTTCGTTCACTGCCTGGCCCCTTGTGTCATGCTTCATTGCAAGTAGCTTTTGGGGAAAGTGTTGCTTCCAAAGCAGTTTACCATGTGCCATGGGGGCTGCTGTCGCAGGCGACAAGTCTGATTCTTCCCCACCAGTCTCAGGCTCACAGAAGCAGCATGCTTCTTTGACTCTCGGCCATATTTTTTAACCTCCTGTAATGTCAATCAATGAACACACAGGAAAAATTGGATTCATTACACCACACGTGGCTCAGTCCAGGTTCCTCAACTTTTGTATGATGCCAATGTATCTCCTGTCATTTCAGGCTGCCCCAAAACTACGGAGCCTCGGGTGGCGTATTGGATCACATTATAAAAGCAGCTTTTTAAATGTGGCCAGGAGATTTGGCAACAATGAAAAGGGAACACATAAGGCCTATCAAAGCAATCACCAAACATGAGGCATTCACTGCTAGTACCTGGAAGCTGCACTTCTCATCTACCTGTAAGGAAAGCAAGTGCTCTTGGGGAATAAATGCTACCTTGCCTACATCTTAAACAAACCTTGTCTATGCATCTAACATTCCCTCTTGTCCATGCACATAAGCCATATTGGCAGATCGCTGCCCAAGTTAGCAAAACACACTGTTTTCAGGCACATCACTTGATCTTGTTTAAAGCTACAAACTAATGAAACTGAGTACAGAATCAAAAATGCAGTTTATTATAGTAGATTATTCTTTCTTTTTGATATAACCATAAAGTTGAAAAATGAAAGAAAAGCACATAGGGAACATCACACATGGTTAGTTAGTAACTCAAAATATAAAACAATTTTGCACAGCAAAATATGTAAAGGGGAAAAAAAGTAACTGATGAGATTTTTTTATATTTATTGTGGTAAGATTTCCTTTCTGGTTTTTGTTTTTAAAGACAGGATTATCAGTCCCTGAAAATAATTTTTTCTAATTAATGCCTTTAAAACTTGCAAATTTGTGAAGTTACAGAAAATCCAGTTCTGCACCACAATACAGCTGTAAAAAAATCTGTATCATTTAAAAAACTGAGCAGTAATGCCATTTTGTAACTGCATAAACGGTATTAGCATCCTAAACAGGTTTGTAATGGTTTATATTGTATGCTTCAGGTTATATCTTAGTGCAATTCAGTCCCAAATATTTTAATTTCCACCCCCCCCATAAACAAAACTCCCCAACCATACATTTTAAACACAAAATACCCCTATTAATATAAATGGGGGTGCTCCCCTTTTAATACTTTGGTTTCCAAATACAGTCAGTGGCATAGCAAGCTCTACACATACCCAACTTATACTTAAGTTGCAATCACATGCTGGATAAACTACTTTTTTAAAAAACAGTCCCATCATAAATTCTATCCCCTTTCAACATCACAACAGTGAACAATTTAGTGCATCATAAAAGAGAGAAAGAGAGAGAGAAAGATAGAGAGAGAGAGATCTACATCTAAACAGACCTAACTCTTTTGAATTTACCTATAACATTCCTTTATCTGTAGCATACATTTGAACTGAGCTAACAGACAGTAAAAGCTAGAATTAAATTATATACCATGAACTCATAGCATTGCACATTGACAATTACCAAATGCAAAAGGAAAATAAGAAGAAAACATAAACAGAAATGGGGCAGATAATTCCAAAATAAATTTTAGACTGCTTTAAGAAACAGCATCATTTTAAAATCCCACAAATTGGAAGTAAATTTCTTTTTTAAAGCACAAGTTTAAAAACTTCTTTCTAAAGTTCATTTTCTTTTTATGTTTTGCCGTATTAAGGTAATCACAATCCATTCTGGCTTTTGTTTTAAGGGGTGTATCAATGGATTAAAAAGTCTGACGTTCTGAGCAACTCAAAGCAGTTTCCAGAGCAGATGCAAACTTGGATGGGGAAGAGGAAGACCAAAAGGGTTGCACTGTTTTGCTTTCAATTCAAGAAAGTGGAGAGGCAATACAACTGAAAAGGATGAATGTCATGCCATTACAGTCTCTGAAGTCCATATCCAAGCAAAAGAAAAAAAAAATGCCATACATGTCCAGCATGCAGGGCTTTTACCAGTATGTCTTTTTTCCCCTCCCCATAGTCTTTTGAAACAGTTATAGGGTTAATTGATGCTAAGACAAAATAGCAAGCACAATAATGCATGAGATGAGGATGGGATTCTAATGGCAGACTAAAAGATTCACCACTTGGCAGCTTAAGGCCAAAACTCACATTGTGAACACAGGAAGGCTGCGTCCCAGCCACTGGATCTAGAAATATTCTTTAGGTTTGGCATAGCCACAGATGGAACTCAGCAAGCTGAAGTCTTAAACTTTAATTTTTTTGTTTCTTTGTATTCTGGTATTTTTCAAAGTTCAAAACCCTTATGAAGAACTCAGATGGCGGGGGGGAGGGGGAACTGTGTTTTGTTCATTTGTTTCTGAGCACAGCAAACTTAAAAGGAAAAAAACACTTCATGGATGTAAAACTAAAAACAGTATGGATGGCAGCTTTCCTTTCAAAGGCTGAGAAAGCATCATATGAAGAATTGAGCTGGTGGGAAGCTGGATGTTTTTAAAAAAGTACCCCCAACACACACACATAGCAAGAATCCTACAGGAAAAATTAAAATTTAAAAAAAATCCCACAGGAAAAGATAAAATTAAAAAAACTTGTATGCGGTTGGCTATCAATTGAGTCAGTCCACCTTTACACACACGCACGCACGCACGCACGCACTCACACACAGACACAAAACCTGAGGTTCTTGGTGTGTGGTTTGTTTTTCAGAACAAAAACATTGTTGCTGTTGTTCCTGCTGTTGTTACTCAGAGCAAGAAACCTGGTGGCCCAGCTCAGGGCGCTGCTCTGCGCAGCGGGCCCCCCGCCCCCAGCCTCGTGGGGAACTTTTGCGCGCACGTGTGTCCGACACGGCGAGTCTGCGTGTGCGTTTTCTGAAAGTGGCCGGGGAGGAAAGGGGGTGGTGGGTGGGTGGGTGAGTGGGTGGGATGCGCGGAGAGGCCGCAACTCACATGAAAAACTCTGGAGAGGAAGGGTTGTCGCTGCTGGAGCCGTTTTCTCGGAACCCGCTGCTGACCAATTTCTCGTATTTCTCCTTGTAGGCGTCCCTCTCCCGGACCAGCCTGGAGATTTCCTGTTTGAGGTGCTCCACTTGCTGCAGCAGCTGGTTCTTCTCGGACTCCAAGACGTGCCGCTGCTGGACCCTCTTGAAGCGGCAGGACTGCGCGTAGCCCCGGTTTTTGAGGGTCCTCCTCTTCTGTTTCAGCCGGATCACCTCCTCCTTGCTGACGCCGCGCAGCTGCCGGTTGAGTTCCCTCACCGACATGGTCACCAGCTGCTCGTCGGAGAAGCGGTCGTCGAAATGCAAGCCGCCGCCGCCGCCGTGGTGCGAGTGGTGGAGCGCCCCGCCGCCGCCGCCTCCCCCGGCGCCGCCGCCGCCGCCGCTGCCGCTGTTGCCGCCGCCGCTGCCGCCGCCGCCGCCGCCTCCCCCGCCGCCGCCGGCCGAGGACTGCGCGCCGCCCGGCTGCGCGTGGTGGTGGTGGTGGTGGTGGTGGCCGGGCGGGTGGTGGTGGTGGTGGAAGTGCGGCGCGCCGCCGTGCTGCTGCTGCTGCTGCTGCTGCTGCTGCTGAGCCGCCGCCGCCGCGATCACCGCCGACACCACGGCGGCCGCCGAGCCCATGTCGTCGGGCGGCAGCGCGCCCCCCGGGCCGCCGCCGCCGCCGCCGCCGCCGCCGCCCAGCTGCGGGCCCCGCGCGTATCCATCGAAGCCGGCCGCGGCCGCGCTCTGGAGCTGGTGGTGCCCGCTGCTGATGAGCGCCTCCACGGCGTCCTCCGGGCTGAAGCCCAGCGCCTCCGGGTTGAGCTGCTGCGGGTAGCCGCTCATCCAGTAGTAGTCTTCCAGGGGGGTCTTCTGGTCGCTGCCGCCAGAGCCCGGGCTGGGCGCCGAGAAGCTCGGCGACGGCGGCACCGAGCTGCACGGCGTGCTCATCGGGGTGGAGGAGAGCGATCCCCCGGCGATCAGGCGGCCGCACTGGCTGATGATGCGGTCGGTCTCCACCGGCTCCTTTTTCACTTCAAACTTCATCAGATCGAAGTCATTAACATATTCCATGGCCAGGGGACTGGTGGGCAGGTCGGAGCCGTTCATTGCCAGCTCGGATGCCATCCTCTTGCTGGGGCCCCCGCCGCCGCCGCCGCCGCCGCCGCCAGTCCTCCAGAAAGGGTGCGCTCCCGGAGCGAGGGGGCCGCTCTGACTTGCGAGCGGGTGAGCCAGTTTGCTGCCTTGCGAGCGGCCGCGGCGCTGCTCTCGGCGGCGGCGCGTCTCTCCGCCTCTCCCGCGCGCGCTCCGGCGCTCCTCGGCCCCTGCGCCGTCCGCGGCGAGCCCCGCTCCTGCGATCCCTCTCGGAGCGCAACTCCGGTGCAGCCCGGCGGCCGCCCCTCGCTCGCTCTATTTAGTCGCCCTGTGCATCAGGCTGCTCGCTTTCTTGGGCTTTCCCCCCTCGCTCGCCCGCTCGCTCGCTCGCTCGCTCCCTCCCCCTGCTCCCTCCCCCTCGCTCCCGTGCGCGCTCTCTCTCCCTTCTGCAGCTTTGCGGAGAAAGATTGCTTAGTTGTTGTTTGAAATTGTTGTTTGGATTTTTTTCTTTCCCTCCCTGCCTCCCGCTCTCTCTCTCTCTCTCTCTCTTAACACTTCGTGGTGCTTCTTTCCCTCTGTCCTTTTTTTCTTTTCATGCCCGGGACGAAAACGAAGAGAGCGAGAGGTTCACAATCAGGGAAAGGGGCGGAAAAAGAGAGAGAGGAGATAACTTGGAAAAGGAAAAACAAACAACAACCATCCAGCAGCCCTGAGGTCGATGCGATGACCCCAAAGAACGGCAATTAAAAAAAGAAACTCAACTCCAAACCTCCAGCAACCAGATGAAAAAATATTTTAAAGAGCTCATCCAGGAGGAGAGTTTAAAAGCATTGCTGATTTTTATAGCGCTCCTGACGTCAGCTTTTCAAATGGGAAATTGACTCCGAGTCGCATCCAATCCGGTGCTGCGAACTCGGCCGTCATTAGCATAATAGTATAGAAACAAGGAAACTTTTCGAAGCTGTCAATCAAGAACCAATCAGCTGACTGTCAGCTGGGACCAGAACTTTTTAACTCCTTCGTGACCGAAATTGTTGTCTCGGATTCACTCGGTACCAGCTCTTCTCAGCTCCCTCGCTTTCTCTCTCTCTCTCTCTCTCTCTCACTCAGAAAAGGCACACAGGCAGAACCCTATTTATTTAAACCAGGGAACTGTGGCTAATAATTCAGACAACCCGCGGGATTGGGATGTTCGATAGGTAAGGATGCTGCGAAGCCCTCGTTCCTTTCTCTTTTGCATGCGGCTGTCAGGGTGCTTTGTAGACCTCGCGGTAACTTTTTGTGTTTGTGCAAATGCGGACATCTCTTTTCCTGGAACTTTCCCCGGAGTTGTTCCAGCGTCTAGTTCTGGATCCGGCCCTTTCCTCCTTAAGGGGCTGGCGCGTGTGGGGGGAAGGGTGGAGGAGGGGGGGAGAGAGAGGCGCAGTGACTCGGTTTCTGAATCATGGAGGAGCGATTGCGGGGCTGCGCTCGCGGCGATCCGCCGGCGCCTGCCCGCGTCCTAAAGGTAGCGCAGCGCGGTCCCTGCAGCGAGAGAGGACTGGGCGCCGGGCGGACCCAGATCGCCGCAGCAACTCTGGAGGATGCGCGGGCTTAGGAAGAGTTAACCGAGAAAGCTTTCTTCTGCCATCCACCCAGTTCCCAAGGGGAGCAAGTCCAAGACGTTCCTCTTGCCATTTCAGTCACACTCTGGCCTTTGCTCCCGTGTCAAAGGATCATCTGATTTCTCTGGACGAGGGAGTCGCGCCTCCGTGTCAAAGTTATATTTCGAGACGTGGTCTCGCCTCCCACCTCCAATCAATGGATCTGCCAGAGGTCAGGAAGTTAAGAAAAGTTGCTAATTGCTGGCTGCAGGGTTTTTCTCCCCCTCCCCACAACCAATTGCTATTAAAGTTTTGTCTAAAAGACGAAGAGAACCTTTCCGAGTTTTAGAAAGAGGCTGCGTTTCGGGAAATTCAGCTAAGCGGCCACCTAGACAACCCAAATGCAGGCTGCAGGAGACAAATTCTCCTGAACTCGTTATTCCGATCCTGTTAAAATCTATGCGGAGATCTACTCAGCTACTTTAATACTTTAAAAAGCAGTCACGTGCATCGCTTTCTGCCTCTGCGTGGAGGAAAGGGGGCTTGCGCGCACGGGGCGCGGTGGTGGGATGTGGTTTTAAAAAGAACAGTGGAAAGGGGAACGGAGTTTGAAAAAATACAAACCCGTGTCGCTGTGTTCAGTTTAAACCCCGACAGCGCCACCTTTCGGCGCTGGACAGTTTCGTCTTGAATCGCTTCCAATTTGCTAAACGAAGCGGGGGGGGGGGCATTCAAACTGAAAAGTGTAAAAAAGAAAGAAAAGGGCAGACAGTCAGCAGCATTTGTACATCAGCTTGACATTGACTCCCTAAAGCCAGAGGAATGTTTGTGGTTCTGCAAACTGTTCTATGTCTTGGTGGGATGCAATTACACCAGCTGTATTTCTCAGTCCTTCTTACCTCTACGGTGCAGTGTGTTTAACCTCTGAATTTAGGATGCAGCCTGCAGTGTATTTGTAAAAAGTGAGGGGCAAGGAAGGGATGTTCCCCTTAGCTACCAGGAGAAAGAGAATGAGAGAGAGAGAGAGAGAGAGTCATAAGACAAAATCTTTAAAACTGCCAGACTTGATTTTCAACTGATTTTATAGGAACATCAATAGAATTAAAGTTACTTGTAATTTGGTAATAAATGAGATGTCTCTAGTAAGTAAGATTAAGTGCAGTGCTATAAAGTTGTTTATCTGAAAAGTAATGCTCAGCAACCCTGACACTTAGTCATACATTAAGCCAGTCTTTTGAACGTTGTACTTGAGAGTTTTGGTTCTGGTCTGCTCTGGCATTTCTGGTAAAAAATCCAGGTCCTTAAAGCAGTTGTTTGGAAAGAGTTTCCAAGTGCTACCAGACGTCAGGTGGGTAAAGAAAACACACAGCATGACATTTCCCAGTCTTTACCCTTGGAATTCACAGTATCTTGTTGTGTCACCTGTTCCATCCACAACCCTTTAAACAGGATGCCAAGGTGGGTAACACACTGGCACAGAAAAAACTAGAAAGAGTGTGAGTGCAGATTACCCAGGCTGCTTTACTGGCAAAACTTAAAATGGAGTGATGATTAGGAAAACACTGCTAGATAGTTAATCTGATGTTTGATTTCCTATTTGGGGGCTCAGGAGGAAAAGTCAACAAAAGCTGCTCACGCCTCTCCATAAATCTCACAACCATGCCAGCCCAATTCCTTCTATTTGGTTTATTTTGCAGTATGATGAATGTGGCACCATAGATCATTTAGTTTTCTTGCTTCCACGAGTCACAGGCATGTATGAACAGTTTTTAAATGAAAAGTCACTGTTCCTTGGAATCTACACATGTAGCAATTTCACTGAATTAGAAACATCTCCTTTGTCCTTCCAAAAAGCACAGTCTTTGGACCGAAGCATTTAAACAGTTACATTTCCAAAATTAGTGCTTTCCCTGCCACTCCATCAGAAAGGTTTAAAGGATGACGAGAGAGGGAATGCTAAATAATGTGCGGATAGCAGATCTGAGCTGATGCAGTGGAAGGATGTGCTGTAAATGCAGCGAGTCTCAGGGCTCCCAAATATCAAGTCATGGATTGTGCTGGATTATCCTTATTTGACTATTGGAAGTGACGGGACTGTCAAATGTTGTCTATTATGTAGCACATCAAGAGAGAAGAGTGGGGCTGAGGGATGAGGAGGGCGATTTTAACGATAACTTTCTGAAGGAATATCATCACCTTCCTCTTTCCTCTAAAACATGCATTTTTGAATTCATTTCGGCAGCATTTTTCTGTATCATTTATCTTCTCACAACGGGTGTCTAAACATTGACCGTCCTCTGTTAGGACTGCTTCTCTAACAATTACATACTTTCATTTCAATTAGAGGCATTCAACCCTCTGTCTTTCTGCAGCGATCACAGGCCAAATTCCATCAGTCTGCTCCCCTCCTTTTGTTTTCTCAAAGTCCGACTGTTCCCCCACAGTCTTTAAGCCCTGCTTTAATCAGAGTTCACTCAGTTTTTCAAGAACTCTCCTCTTAATTTAATTTTAATTTAATTAAAGCATTTCTATCCCGTCTGGCTTGTCCCTTCCTCTTGAAGGAAACATGGTTTGGAACTGTGGTCTTCAGTTATTTTCACGTTCCTAAACTGATCTCTCTCCCTCCCCCCGCCCCTCGTGTGTGTGTGTGTGTGTGTGTGTGTGTGTTCTGCAAAAAAGTAAGATTAGTTCCATGGTCAGTGCAACCTCTCCAGCATTCCCACCCCAGTATTACATGGTGTCAGGGAAAAATGACCTCAAGTACGTCTGAAAGACTTCTCTAGCCGAGCAAACAGGCAGGGGAACATTTGGAACGCAGGCAGTGCCCCTCTTGTGAGTTATATTGACTTTGAATGTCATTTGTATGACTTAAACAAACTCATCTATCAAGGCCAACACATTAAGTACAGTTGCTGCACCTTTTGTTTATCCAGTGTCTTATTTTATGGTGCAGAACTGAATGGGGTCCGCTGAATTTAAGTATGAAAAGCAACCAAATTGATTTCCCAAAGACTTCCATGGGGTAACAAAAGGCGAAGACATCAACTGCTCTTAGGCACAGAGGTAGATAAATCCTTTTAACACTGCTTCAGATCCGTTAACAGGGCAAGCAAATAACAAATCACTGTTAGCAGATTTATGGGGAAGAAATAATAGAATCAGACGAGATAATCTGATAGGGGTAAAATTGCTGAGGAAACAAGTCCTACTTCACATCCTTGGCTATGAAGCAGCAGCCTTGATAACTAGACGCTATTACAAATGGGTGAATTATGATGGAATAATCATCCCCGTAATTCAGTATTTATTAATCCTTTTCTCTTTAAACACCTCGCAGATGCCCAGGAAAAGCCTCTCTCTCTTTGAACGTCCATTAATCATAATTTTTATTGGATGTTATTTGCTATTTGTATTACCTGTATTTTATTCATAATTGAACATTTTGCATTCAAATTTATGTAATGCATTAGGCCTGCAAACATATTTCTGCCTGATTAGCATAAATAGTCACTTCATGAATTACTAACAAAGTTGATCTGAAAAATATTGGCGTATTATTTTATTAAGTGGAACACAAGCATATGTCCAATAAATTCTTGTTTGCTGGTGGCAGGAAGGCATACAGCAGCGATCTAGGCAGCGGTGTGTGAGTGTGGTAAATGGAAAGAATAGCTGAGCTAATTTGTATGTATGAAATTAATTTTCCCTGTCAATCCTTCTGTTTATCTTTAATAAATAGGAATGCCCAGGTTTATTCCAGAAACAAGAACCATGTGGCAAGAGGAGACAGTAGTTAGATATTCTTTATGATTTCTCTTTCCTAATTTCTTGTATGCACTGCCTTATCTGGAGCTATAATCTGACTCTTTATTTTGTTGATAATTCTGTTTCCTGTTGGGATAAATTGGAAGCTTGGTCTGAGTCTAGCAAATTAGGCCCAAATGCAGCTGCAATAACAAATCGAATGGAAATCATGCTGGGTCCCTATTTCCATCCCCTTTATTTAATCACAGTGTCTTCAACCCAGTGCACAGTTATGCATGCCCAAACCCCATTGAAATCAATACAAATCAAGCATGCATAATAATGTGATGGATCACAGCCTATCCATTTCACAACCACGTGAAATTCTCAGAACTGATGCAGTTCTGCTGGGTGGGTTCTTGGCTTTTCCCGCTTAGAGCTGATTCTCACAGCAGACTCCAGCATGGTGGCAATGGTGCCTGTGCCGTCGGCAGTGGTCATGCCCTAAGCAAGCCCAGGAGGCATGGCGATTTCTGCATCTGCATGGAACTTGCCTTCTGCTTTGAGTGGGCCCCTCTCAGCACTTCAGCAGCTTGCTCTGGCAGGAAAACTGGACCCTCGCTGGGGAAGATTTAAAGACACTGAAGCATCCTCATCAGAGAGATGCATCTGCAAAAGCAGGCTGCGCTTCAGTACTTGTCTGGGCTCCTCTGTGCCACAAGGGTCTCTCCTCTGGTCCAAGGGGACATAAGCCACCCAAAACTGTTAGTTGCACACAGCTGATGGTGGCCAACTGTACCTGGACTGGGGTCCATGCTTGGAGACATGCAAACAAATGCAGCACTGGGCCAAAAGAGCATCACTGCCAAGGATGGGGGTGCATGCCCCACCATGCAATGCCACATCCCCAGAGGCCTGGCTTACCACCGCTATTGTCACTGGCTGATATTGCTCATCCCCTCTTTCTCAGCACTGACACCCCCTGTTTGCTTGCTGACCATCTCCTGCATCTCACCAGTGCTGTTGCAAGGTATAGCAGGCGCACGTCCAGTGAGCCAGGGGGTACCTGCTGAGACGTGGTTCTTAACAGGGGTTCCAGCCTGCCTGTCCTTAATGCTGGCCCTAACTGCCCCCTCCCCAACCGACCAGTTTTTTCCTAATTGTTTGAGGGTGGTGTCTGACACAGACCTGTCAATTGTAGCCTCTGGTGAAAGGCATGCATTTATGGCTGAAAGAATTCTGAGCCCAGGAAATGATTTTGAGTAGCTCATGGTCTTTCCACACACAAAACAAACCAGACGATTCCAAACTTTCTTCATTTCAGTGTGCAGTTTCGGGTGGGAGCTGGCGATGTGCAAGTCAGCAAAATCCGAGCTTTCTGGAGTTCTCTGAGTTGGTCCACAAGCTCATTCCAATCTGCGTCTATATCAAAATGTAAGTTGTGGGATTTTTTCCCTCTTCTGCATAAAAACCTGTGCATGTTTTTCCAAATCTATACATTCTTCCCCCATAATAAAGGTATATTTCTGCAATTTTGAGAATACCCACTTTGACTTACTTGCAGTGTGAAATGTACACATGCAGCTGAACACAAATGTTTCCTAGTGTGTGAATTGCATTGCAAATATTGAAATAAATTCCGCATGCAACCCAAGTGGGTGGGGGGGGCGTCATTTTGTTGCTGCCATGGTTGAATAACTGGGAGTCAGGAATCACTGCCGAACTATTTCAAATCATCCCGAGATCTATGAGTAGATCAAGGTGCACCTGCTGCCCACCCCAGCCAGAGGGAGTGCCCGACTGGCTTTGTTTCTCCTGATGTGACACAGATATATAATATGTACATTGTTGTCCACGGTTTTTCCCTTTATAGTTAGGGGTTGAACATTCTATGAAAATAAAATACCAGTATGCATTGGAATGAAATTCTGCCTGCTGAATCCAGCCACATGGAGCTGCCCTTGAAGTCTGCTCAGAAGTCGCCGCTTCTGCAAAATAGCTCTGACTATCCGGCACTATAGGAATGGCATGGGTAAGCGAAAGAAGGAATCAGGTGTGCATGCAAACAGCAGGGTGTCCTATTACAGCACCAGGCTAAGGGATACTGATCAAAGCAGGAGTTTCTCTGGTTTGGGGAGACTGGGGGTGGGACTGTATCTGGCCTCCAGGCCTGCCTTCCGGAAGATGACTGAAGCACTGACCAGCTCTTGGCAGGCGGAACAGTCCACCTTTGTAGGCATCAAGGTCACATCAATGGCTCCATGCATTTCTTCATATCCTTCCGGATACATCACAGAAGCCCATTTCAATGTACATTTCTTCCAAATTTCTTCCTTTTGTGTTGACAGTGGTAGCTGGTTATTCTTGAGTGGAAAGGATCAGATATAAACTTGAAATCAGAAACAAAGACTTTTGTGGTACATGCCATCGTTCCTCTCTTTGTTAAGCTATATCCCACTTTATAAAAGGAACACCCAGTTCATATCTGGAAAACTGGTTGTTGTTGTTAGCCATCAGCATAATTGCTATTACTGAAATTCCTGGATTTCCTTGAGTTTATTATAATTAATTTATCTGATTATGGCTTTCTCATCAGTTGGAAGTTCTGCAGTTCCTCTTTTCCAGGCTCCAACAAATCTTTTAAAATCCAGCCGGAACATCAAAATCCACTCTGCTTGCTCTTCAATATTCTACCTTCCTTCCTCTTCTGTCTCCTTCCTCCTTTGTTGTTGTTGTTTCCCTTCTTTCAAATCCATTTCAAATGTTCTGCATAGAGTCCCCTTCCCCTCAAATAATTTTGGGAGGTAATTTACCCTTTGATTTTCACCTTTGTTCCTTTTAAAATAGACTAGATTCCCATGTCTAGGAGTTTATACAGATTAATTATTCATCTAACATCATGCATTTCATTCAGAAATTCTGTGCTTTAAAAAAAAAACCTTAAAGATGTCACAATCATGTTTTTTTCACATGTAACATGTCTCTATTTACCATTTAGTATTAGGGAACTCATATTAATTGATTTCTTTTTATTTTTTTATTTTAGCAAATAAGGGATCATTTCAAAAAGACAGGCATTTCTAATCCAATGTTATCATAATGAGAATTCCAATACATAGTGAATGGATCTCATTTTTGAATCATGCTTTGAGTTTTGAAATGTCCTAGCTCTATTTCTTCTTCTCCCGGTTGCAAAACAAGAAGACAACTGAGCATCATTAAGCTGCTTCTTTGGTCGTAAAGTCAAATTAGATGTTGCTAATCATTGTGATGTTGCTAATACATCAGAAGCATTCCTGAAGTATTTTGGGTTTCAGGAGGGTAAAACCAGAATGTTAATGTTAGCAGTAGTTCTGCATCCCATAAAAGGAAAATTGCCATTCTGCCAATCAGCAAATCAGATGCGATGGCAGAGAAAATGATGGTCTCACAGAATTTATCCATCCATCCACTTTTTGCTAATTTTAGTGTAAAATTTTGCTTGTGTGCTTTTCTTTCTTGTTTCTATTCTAAAGCTCTAATGGATACAGCAAGAGTGAAAAGGATAAACAATTCCAGGGGAAAGGAACTAAAATAAAGATTTAAAACCAAAATGCGGGCACTCCTACTGACGTTTTGTTTTCATTTACATCCTGAATATTTGCATGAGTTATAGAATGCAAATTAAAATGTGGTGTTTATTGTGGAACAAACGTCAAATGATCATTCCTAGGTCCAACACCAAATCCATATCAAATCTTTTAGAGCAGATCGGGAGGAGATAAAGGGAGGGAGCTGACACAATTAATCTGGGCCGGGGGACCGACTGCAGCATCAGATAACGCAACCTATTCTCTTTAGTGCTTGTGCCACTTTTAAGCAGCCTGGGAAAGCATTTTGAGATTATTTGGGATCTGAGCACCGAGTCTGTTAGGACTGAGTGACAGTCGCCGTGCACACAAGTGCTCAAGGTTTGCCTGCTGCTCAGCATAATTCGCCGTGTGATAAAAGGTCCGCGATGGAGAAGACCCTGGTGGTTCACATGCTGCCTGTTCACACAACCGTGGTTCGTACAACTGCCCCTTTTATGTCTAGCTTGGATTGCATCTGACTGTCAGGGAAGAGATTGTGCGGTAGTTCCAGTGTTCTGAATGCTTCACAAGGTGGATCAAGGGATCCTTCACGTCAGCTGAGGGTGGGGGCTACCACCCAGGGCTCCCCTGTCACTATTAGCTCCATGGGGAAAGGCGCTGTGCAAGGTGCTCTTTTCCACGTTTCCCTTCAAGCACATGGGACGCTTTGTGTATGCTTACACAACAATGGGCAGATCTTTCGACTTCGGTGTCATTCAGCTTCTTATTTTTAGTGTCTCGTCTTCCTGACCGCTTTCCCATGGCCCATCCACACACACCTCCGTCTCTTGCTTCTCCACTCACTCGCGATGAATATGGGATGCCTGAGCCAGTCCTTGGACCATAACAAGAAGGATGCCATACGAGCCACCAGCTGGAAACCTTTGTTCTGGCTACTGACTTAAATTCACTAAGACATTTGCCTTTCCAAGTAGCTTTTCATTCAATGCTTTATGTGCTGGAATCTTCTGGTTCCACGGCAGCGGAGATCCTTAAGCAAACCAGGCTTACAGACTCAGGGGGAACAAGAAAACCCATGCATCACTCACAGGCGAGAGCCGGTAGGGTACAGTGGTTAACAGCATGGGTCTGAGGATCAGGCCATCTGGTCCAGTCCCTGCTCAGCCATGGAGCCCACGGGGTGGCTTTGGGCCAGGCACAGGCTCTCAGCCCAGCCTTCCTCGCAGGGTTGTTGTTGCAGAGATAAGATTGAGAGCAGCAGGACGAGATGGATGTTTGAGTTCTTTAAAAAAAAGAAAAGAAGTGGGATATAAATGTGATGACTAAATAAAACAGATGAAGTCCCTTGCTTGCTTGCACAAGGGGAACTTGTATTAGTCATTTTAAGAATTTTTTTATCATAATGGTTTTTTGTTGTTGTTTTACCTTTGTTCATTGAGGTGCATTTGCTGGTGTCAGAGACAGAACTGGTGGAAGCTACAAGACCTCACAGTGCTTGGCTGCTTAAATGGCACACAAGTTTTCATTATGCCAACAGCTCACAAAATACAACCATGTATGAGAAAGATTAAAGGCAGAATCCCACCCTGTGCTCAGGCAGAAAACTCTGCTGTGACTCTTTATACATGTGTGTAGGATGGCACCCTATTTATTTATTTATATTTATAGGCCACCTATAATTGCGAAGGCCTTCCTAGGCAGCTTACAATGCAAAACATACTAACAGAGTAAAAACACATTAAAAACCAATTAAAACATAATGAATTAAACACCTATAAAAACAATTAAAAAGGGCTACAACATACAGGCTAAATGTTAAAAACATTTCTAAAAAGATACGCCTTTGCCTGGCACCGAAAGGAAAATAGAGATGGCGCCAGGCGAATTTCCCCAGGGAGGGAGTTCCAGAGATGGGGAGCCTCTTCGCCCGGTTGCCACGCTTTGCTCTCATCTCCCTGAGGGGTGATTCTCATCGAAGGGCCTCCTGACCTGGTCTGAGGGGGCAGGTGGATCTATATGGGTGCAGAGGGCCCTTCGGATTGCAGAACCCCAAGTCGTTTAGGGCTTTGTATGTCAATTCTTGAATTGGGTGGACACATTTTCTTTAAGCGTGTGTGTTTTGCAGTTGTAGATGAATACGGGGGATTGGTCAGAAGAGCTCCCACCCGGATTTAGATTCCCCCAAGGCCTTAGTTTTATCGCTTGGGATCTGGGAGGAGCAGGCATAGAGCTGCTGATGGGCTTTTGGTAACTGAATCCGGGTAAGAGATGCTCTTTCCATCAGTAGCAATGCATAAGTCAGTATGTGTGCAGTCCCCAAGAGAAGGCCTTGGATGTGCTTTCCCAGGGGGCTGCCAGGCAAATGCTACCAGCAAGCCTCACAAGTTGCCCATGCACTGGGGCGAACGTGCCTGCTGCCCCACACATCCTCCTGGGCTTAGCTCCTCCAGGCTCTAGTCAGCATGAGCCATGGGGGGCTCTTGCCCAGAAGGCCTCTGCTGCCTCATCTTCTGGTTCTTCACCTCAGACTGGACATCATTTCAAACTCCCTGACAGCCTTTCAGGCAGAAGACTTTCTTCATATGACCCACCTCAGGCGAGGACGCCTCCCTCAAAACAGGTATTCAACTAATTCAAATGGCTTGTAATTCAGGTAAAATGGCCCTTGGGTCATATACATGTATACAGAGGTACAGTAGTGCGTCATAGTTCAAGCGACCCTAAGGTCAAACCATCCAGAGTTCAAATATTAGAGTCAAGATAAAATCACTCTGCGATGTGGCTGATGCTTGAACTGCAAACAAAGTAAAAACAATGAGGCCGCAGTGAAAAGTGATCAGTTGCACTCCCAAGTCGAAGAAACAAGCCTCGATTCCCTGAATCAATTCATCTTGAATCGATCCATCTTGAATTGATTCTGGGCATCGGAAGAGGACTTCCAGAATGGCTTCAGAAAGTGGCAAGAACAACAGGGTAAGTGTGTTCAAAGCGAGGGGGCGTATTTGGAGGGGGCAATGTGTCTTCATGTAATTTTTTTAATTTAAACTTTCACTTTATTTTTTGATCACACCTCAGATATAACCTCAAACTTAATTCATTTCAGGTGGCCATATTTCCTGGGTATTGTTTAGGGTCTGGGAGCAGATTAATTCACTTTCCATTATTTCTAATGGGGAAACTGATTTGGACTTCGAGCGATTCAGTGTTCGAGCAGCCTCCTGAAACAAATTAAGTTCAAAGTACGAGGCACCACTGTAATGGAAAGAAGCATGCACTGGCACATCTGAACATCTAATTTCTAGTTGATTCTCTCTTTCAGCTCTCGTGGACACATGGTTCAGAGATTCTTGCAATTCCTGTTAGCTCCCCGATGCATGCATAAAATGACGCCATGCACCTTCGTCCTGCCTTCCACACCCTTGGATCCTCGCCAGACAGTCATGTGCTGACATGCTCCCCACGCAACAACCACAAGAAGAGGCATTGTGCACAGGGCAACATACGTGCACAGACCTTCTCTGTGCAGGGGACATGATTGGCAGCGCTCCCCTGGAATCTCTGCGCTGACATGCACACAAGGTCCCTTTGGAGAACCACCAGATGCATCATGAGGGATGTGTGGGGAGACTGTTTGGGGGTGGGAATCCACTGGATGCCCTGAGCTCAGCTCCTCGGACTCTGGTCCTATTTGCCGTGGCCCAGAGCCTGACTTCTCGTGACCACACCTAAAGTGCACAGGATTCCTGGCAGGAGTCAAGCCCCGTGAGGCGCTCAAGCACTGCCCATTCCCCACACGCACCGCCACAGCAGCAGCCAACGGGGAGGGAGATTGGTCTCTGGGAATGTCACCAGGCAGGCCCACTCTCAGAGCCCCTTTCCCACCTCTTCCAGCTGCTCCTGGTGGGGAAAGTTGCTGCTTGCACAACTGGGGGGCCACGGATGCTCGCAAGCGTCTTACAGGCTTGGCTTGCTTTGCAGGACTGGGCCAAGCGCGATAGCAAGTCCACGGCTCTCGGAGCGAGATTCCAAAAGGGTTTGTCCAGCCGTGCAAATTGGTGGTGGAGTCTCTCCACAGTCCCAGAACCCACCCTGTGACCTGCTAACACCTGAACCTCCTAACACTTCTCCCCAGCAGCTGGTAACTGGCGTGGCTTTGTGTCCATGCTCTGGTTATCCTCCAAAGTGGTCGTCCGGATCATGGCCAACTCTTGGGATGCTTAAGAATGTCTGACTGCACTCTGCACATGCAAAAGAATTCAACTCTGTATGCTTAATTCATCACCCTGAAGTGGCCTCCCCACAGAAACAGGAAAATATTTTAATCATGATTAATAATAATATTAATATTTTAGTCTATTCTTCATAGCATACCTGTATTAATCTGCCCAGCCTCCAAAGAGCTTAAGGCAATGCATACAGATAGAAATGTGTGAGAAATTCAGTATTTATTTATTATTTAAGTTTATTTATTTATTATTTATTATGTGAGTTCTGATAAGAACTGGAGAGAAGTATTTGTGATTTCTGATGAGAATGGATCTGATCCACACCCTTCAGACCAAAGTACAGATCAGAACACAATTATCTCTCAGACTTGGCAAATCCCCAGATTTTGCAGTCCTCGGCTTAAATGTTCCTAAAATGCACATGTTGAGATACAGTTTTCAAGTGGAATTTAAAGGTGTGGTTTTAAAATTATTTATTTATTTGCAGATCTAGAAACAGGACAGAAACGTGGAACAAACACTTGGAAAAGGGGCATGAATCCATCCGCTTCTGTCCAACTATTCATCCTCACAACAACCTTGTGGTGAGGTTGAGAGAAAGTTCGACTGGCCCAAGGGCACGCAGGATGCTTCAGTGCTGAACAGAGACTTGTTTCAATCCAGATTTCTCCAGACTTCACTTAGCATCCTAACCAGTATGATATACTGGTACTTTTCTTTAAAACCCTGACATCACACACTGAGATTCCAGTAACAAAATAGCAAAAACTTAAGAATACAACAAGAGACACTGCAAAGCCGGGAGGAACTGGCTAGATTTCCAAGGCTGTGTTAGGCTCTAACTCTTCCTGTCACCTTATGTTCCCAGCGTCCCCCTTCACTGAAAGGCAGTCCAGCAGATCACCTCCCGAGCAAATTCGTTTGCGAGTCTGTGGCCAGACTGAAAGCTCTCCTGCTGCAGCCCCCGAGTCCAGCCTTTTCTGCTGGAGGGAAGCTTTAAAGGGTTATGCCTCTGGCCTTGAGGTCCTAGCACTCCTCCATCCCCCCAAGAGCTCGTGTCTGGCAGGATGCTGGCACTGGCGCTCTGGCTCCACTGTGAAGGGGCAACGTCTGCCCAAAGCTGTGGACTTGCACCTGTGGCCCCGCCCACTGCAGCCCGGCCCCTCCCATCCCCTCTCCAGCTGTCCATGCAGAGAACACAGGTGCAGCTGGAGTTGGACCTGGGGATCAAATTCCAGCGCCCCCTCCAGGGGAAAGCAGAGAATAGGCTGGCAGACGCCACTGTGTTCTGGTCGTGCTGTCGAGGGACGCATGAGGGGGGACACCTGCTGGATCTCCTGGGCCCGGCTGCCCGGAGTCTGGCCTGCCGTCTGCCAGGAAGGGAGCCCACGCACGAGCTGCACGAGTGCAGGCCCTCTTTCCCCCATGTGCCTCGTGGCTAGTGCATCATGTGCTGTGGAAGACACTTGCCAGTTGTGCAAGCCGAGTTGCGCAGGCACTCGCGGCTCAGCTTTTTCCCTAAGTGCAAGTGAGCATGAAGAAGTCTGTGGAAAGAGGGCCAGATTCTGGGGAGAATCGTCACGACCCTAGTGCTATTGCTGGAAATGACGGCACACTCTTGTTCCTTCTTTTTTTTTTTAATAAGTTGTTTTTGCTTCAACTTACCAGGGATATAGAAGCAGTTGTGGAGCATGGAATAGCAGGGTTGGGGTGAAGGAAGATGAAAGGTAGCCGTCTTCTGTGTAGGTGATGTGATAGGCAGAGCCATCGAGAGGCCATGCAGTCCAGAGTTCAAAGTTAGTTGCACCAGTGCCTGGGATAGGAGTGGGGAGGGTCTGCAGGAAGTCCGCCTCCAGATGTATGTCAGCTCTGCCATGCATTCATTTGAACCCGGAGCACTCAGCTGCTTTTACCCCATCGAACCTTTCCGCCTGTGTGGCAGCCCAGGACCAGCACGGGAGCCAGCCGGGGAGGCAGTGGTGTGAGTGAGAGCCCTTCTTTCCTCCACGAGATGAGCACTGCTTGTGTATAAAAGGAAATCTAGAGAGGAGAGGAGAGGAAAGAAGAGGAGAGGCAGTTGCTTTTGTTGGTTTTAAAACAGGAATTTTTGCAACAAGAAGAGTCATCTGGCTTGATACGGAATTCCTGCCAAGGGTCTGCTTGGCCTCTGTCCTGGCAGGACATTCGGATGGCTGTCTCTTCATTAATGACAGACATAAACAACCTCACTTGCTTTTCTCCTGACAAAATGAACTTTACATCTAGCAGTTGTCCTGAGTTAGATCCTGGGGTCAGCAGTACAAGAGTTTTTATGGCTAGGACGGTATCCCTCCGGCAGCCACTGCTCCAGGAGGAAGGATTTGGGGCTTTTATCTCCTCCGTCACCTGTTTTGAAACAGTGGATTGAGCATGGGATGATCACAGTGGGTGTCTAAGGGCAGGTGGCAGCTTCAGAGGCAGGGCTTGCTCCCAGGTGGACGATCCCTGGAATCTCTAAGGCTGGCTACTTCCACAAGGAAACATACCTGAGCAGCACATAAAACTCAGTGGCAAAGGACTCCTGAGAGCAGCCATGTTCGGGCAAGCTGGGCTGTGGAGGCCAAGAAATCCCCACCCCACGCCCACATCAGTGCTTTGTATCGAGATGTGACCTTCAACAGCAATGCACTCTTATAAGAAATGTTTTGCGCATTCAAGGAAGGGATGGGCAACTGTCGGCGGCCTTTTCTCTGGACACTGTCAGGAAGTGTACTTCTGCAAGCGCCACCACTGCTGCTAAAATTTGGCAGTGTGGCAGTGTCAAAACATGCAGCGGCTTGCCATGCGCTTTAGTGGCATCCAGAGACTTGAGATGCTGGAAAACTAGCTTAGTTTTGAGTCTTTGCAGCCACTTGCTGCTGAGTTTCAGTAGCCAAGCGCCCCCCCCCACCCCCGTCTCGTTTTGTTTTGTTTCCCTTGCTTCCCTTTTCTTCCATGTGCCATCGGAGAGCTTGTGGGCAGCTTGCATCTTCATTCAAAAAGCAATTTCACACTGCTGGCCAAAACAATAGTCCTGAACTGCACTTCAGGCCATGAAAGGCCAGTCCGTGCAGTACTGTGCTGAACCCAGTGCCAGTGGAGTGGTGTATCTACTCTGGATTTTGGTCTGAATTTTAAAGGCGCCATCCACGCTGCTGAGCCCTATCTCCAAAACAGGTTCAGCGCAAAGGATAGCTCTTTCAAAGCGCACCCTCGAATCGGGAGGGGGTCCACCACCCCACAAGCATTGGAACCGCAGCCTTGGCTGGCTGTACCGTCTCCTCAGGGGGCGTGGGTGCAAGGCGGGGCAGCATCTGCATGCGGAATCCGAGTCATGGATGGGAGAGGCAGGGACCCTGCTTACCTGCATGCAAGGCTGCCCTCGCCCATGTTCGTGCGCAGTGCAGCATCCACAAGGAGGAGCCCCCCAGGGCGCAGCTGCTGCCGCATCCTCTTCCGTGTGGCCAAATACCCCAGTGAAGGAAGACTCCTGCTTACGGAGGAGCTACGTGGGTGGAGTTGTATGCACAACACAGTATTCCAAGATGCTTATTTCAGATGCTGAATCCGAACTGGAAGAAGAGCTCGGGTTGCTTAGCGGCAATGCCAAAGTTTACAAGCTCGGAGAGCAAGATCTCACCAAGGCGGTGGTGACAAGCAGACACCTCTGGATTGTGGGGAGGCACTGTGGAACAGGGAAGGTCGGTGGAGGGGCGCACCTTTCTCAGACCGCTGGTCCAATGTCAGCTCAAATTTGCAGACCAATTAGGCAACATCTGTCATTCCCACTGCCATTCCCAAAGTAGCACCAGTTGCCCCCCCCACCCCCACCCACCCATGAGGGTGGAGCCAACTCCATCCAGCTGAGAAAGGAGGACAGGAAAAGAAATGTATATATTTCCTTCATTCCATTTCTCTCCTTAATAATTGGATGAAATAAAACTCCCATCACATCATTCTATGTTGTATTTAATACTGAATCTTCCTGAGAAATGTGCTAATGAAATAGGCAATGACGGTTACCTTTATTTTATGTAGTGTTGCTCAACAAATGGAGAGAAATCTAAAGCATCATCATTATTAGAAATGTTTGATTAGAAAAAGTCCCTCAAAGAAGTTTAAGAGGAAGGGACCCAGAGGAACAGAGCTGGCCAGTTGCTTTCTTTGGACTCAGTAGAATCAGTCCTGGCCAGGAGTTCAGGCATGACTCTTGTCTCCCTCTACCTGGAGAAATCAGGGACAGAAACCTGCTCTGTAGCATGCAAAGCATGCACATTGTCATCATGCAACGGACCCTCTCAAAGTTCTCTCCCTCCATTGTATGCATGTGGCGTTTGGATGCCATGACGACGGGTGTTCCAGAGAAGCAGCCGGGTAGCTAAGCATGTGGTGCAAGACACAGAAATGCGGTGTGGTGACAGTGCGCCATGGAAACCCGATGTTATGCGGAAGATGGAGAAGTGACACGGGGGAGCCGTTTCCCGTGGAAGTCCTTTATCTCTTGTGACATCCGGAAATAGATTCTCCACATTGCGATCTTGGTGGTGGTGGTGCGGGGGGGGGGGGTGCATAGCTGGGCAGTAGCCCAGGGATGCAGTGACTTGGTTGCAAAAGTGCCCTCTGACTTTTATAGAGTGCCAGGAACCTTTTGTTGCATTGTCCGCTCATTGATGGAATTTGATTCTGTGCAAATACGTTCATATGCATTGCCTTTGCATGTATGCAAATCTGTATTTCTGGAAATACGCAATTCCTGCCAAAATGCAACTATATAAATATGTGTGCAGATAGATAGAAATGGATAAATATGCAAGTTTAAAATGTATAAATATGTGCATTTGCACACTTTAATCTATTAGGGAGTACACATTTTTGTTGGGTTTTTCTTTTGCATTTTTATCACTAAATTTCAGTAAATTTACCATTTCAAGAAAATTGCAAGTCTGTGGAATCTTTGTGATGCAGCAAAAGGCAGAATGCATGAGCTGGATTCATAGAAATCTGAATTCATTGGAATCCAATGAGGTTTTCTGACAGGACAATAGGCTTCCACAGGAGGTGGTTGAAGCCCCATTGCTGAGAGTGTTCAAGGACAGGCTGGACATGCACCTGGTAGGCATGTCATGAGCAGAGCCAGCTGAAGCTGGGGAACAGACTAGATGGCCCGGGAGACCCCTTCTGGCTCCCTCTATGTTTCCCCAACATTCATATGCAAGGCACCTGATTTGCAAGCAGAACGTCAAAGGTTCAAGCTCCAGCACCACTAGGTAGGTCAGTAAAATGTTTTGCTGCACACTGGTGGACTGCCGCTGGTCAAAGTCAGCCACACTGGGCTCCTTGGACCAACCAGCTAAGGCAGCTTCGGTGTTGCTGCATGTTACATCTCTGTGTCCCTGTTCCACACCATGAGCTGCTGCTGGTAGGAAAGCAACCGTCATTATGGGATCGTAGTGTGGGGTGTTAGTTACAGCCCTGTATGGAGAAGGTGTCGGGGAGGACTTGAAACGGGAGTGCCACTTTGGGAGGCAGCCCACCCTCCATTGATCCAGCCTTCTGCCCCGTTTATAAGAAAAGCGCAAGCAAGCAGGCAAGCAAGCAAAATGATTTCCGTGCATATTCAGGCAAGTGCCACAGGCAGTAACAGGATAATAAAAAAACAATTACACTTTTATTTTGGAAAAGATGCTTTTATTTCTAAAGTAATGGAGAAAGGATTTTATGTTAATGATAAAAATAATAATGTGAAGTTGGAACTTTTTAGCATTGTGCTGGTGTTTTGAAGGTAAAACAAACACGGTATTCATTTATGTCTGCTATTTCAGTAAGAGATCTTTCGACAGCCTCTCTTACAATGTTTTTAACAGCTAACATACGATATCAGGTTGGGTCATGGATGTCATGCCTTGTTTTATACACAGCAGCCCAAAGGTTCAAAAGCAAACCTCGCAGGGTCACAACATGCTGCAGCCCTTTTTTCACCCTCTCCCATTTTGGTAGCATCCATAAATTTGTTCAACACATTCTTTTTTAATTAAAACATTATGTTAGCACATTTACAGTAAGTGATAAAAACAATCAGGGATGCTAGCAGTGGCAGGAAGCATCTGAAGCCATTGGCAGTTCTGAAATTGCTAGCAAATTGCACCTGTAAATCTAGTACAAAACCATACATCGGCACGATTCCCTCTGCGTTCTCTACATTTCATGAACGTGTTCACGTTTGCCCTTTGGTGAGCCTTGGTGAAAAAGATCCGCACAAGTTAGGGGGCAAAGACGGGTTCCCTGTGCACATTGCCGTGGCCCTGCTTCCCAGTATGACATTGCCTGGGATGATCTGCGGAGTAGAAAGCTGCTTATCTCTTCCCACAGGCACTGTGTCATGCTGCTGAGGAAGTCATTCCCCATGCAGCCACATTCCGGGCTTGGAAGCCCTCGTGGCGGGGGATCAGGGAAATGGGCTGTGGGTTGCAGGGGTGAACGGGGGATCAGGGAAGAGCTCAGAGCAGCCAGTGAGCTTCCACCCAGAACTCTGCCTTAGCACTATGGGGATGCACAGAGATAGGAGGCAGGCAAGGCTGGCCCTGCCACAAGGCAGAGCAAGGCAGCTGCTTCAGGCAGCAGATGCCGGGGACAAGGAGCAGACAGACAGTCTACCCTGTGTGTCCTAAGCCAGCCTGCAGTGGAAGGAGCTGTTTCATCAGTAGTTTTGAAATAAGATCCAGCCAGCTTTTGTGCATGGAATGTGGGACATGCCATCTTACCCTTCGCCTCAGGCAGGAAAATGTCTTGGGTCGGGCCTGTATGCTTTCCTCCACCCTCAAAAGGGCAGGTTCAGGGGCAGCACTGCAAATCTTCTGGCACCTTTTCAGTAAGGTTCTTATCTGCATGGATAGCATATTCAAGGCAAAGAGAAAGGAACGGTTGCCAGTTTTACGCTTTCTCAATTACTGTATTTTTCACTCTATAAGACGCGCCTAGTTTTTAGAGGAGGAAAACAAGAAAAAAAAATTCTGAATCAAATGGGCACATAATCACAGGCACATTCCCCATCACTTCCCCATGGGCTGCACATCTGACAGACTTACTGCACACACACATTCGCTCTATAAGACGCACAGACATTTCCCCTCACTTTTGAGGGGGAAAAAAGTGAGTCTTATAGAGCAAAAAATACGGTATGTCAATTCGTCCACAATTACGAAAGCATCAGAACAAGTCCTGAAGCTTTCTTGCAGGTATCAGAAATCTTTACTTGATCCTATTAACACCTGATATAAGTATCACAATTAAGTTTAGAAGAGGGGAATAAAAGAAACTCTTCCTTCCCACCACAGCCACTAGGAAAGTAGACGATTGTTAAACAACATTTTCCTGCCAGAAAGACTTTTTCCATGATCAAGTCAATGTCCAGAAAGTGAATGATTTCCAAGAATGACACGGATAACCTGTAATAGGAAAGGTAAAGGTTGACGCATTGAGATCTGTAGATAACCTGTTTTGGTCATTTTCAATAATATGTAACATGCTATTCTTCAGCTAGGAGAAGCTAATCGTTTGCAATAATTGCAATAATTAATGGGCAGAAAGGTTGATCCAGTCTCTGGTTAGGGAACACTTGGTTATGAAGTGACAGATGTACTTTCAGTAAGAGTCTTGAAAAACTCCAGGATGTATATGATGCAAAAACCAAAAGCCAATTTTTCCATAAAACATTTGATGCTTCCACATATTATAGTAATCAATCCAATATAGTTTCCTGTGAAGTAATTTGGATCCAATAGTCATGCAGCAAACATAGGTCAGGTTGGCGAGTTAAATGCTTTCAGGTGTGGACAATTTTTGCTATAGTGTATGGAGCTAACATTGACTAGGGATGTGTAAACATCCTAAGGTTTAAGACCCAAAGGAGTGCGCTTTCATGAGCATTTCATGACACTGTTTGCAAAAGGCTCGGATGCGCTCGTGAAGCACCTGCTTCTGCCATCACCTTTCCCTGCCCAGCCAGGAGACCAGTAACTTACTTACAGCTGTGGGGAGAGTAGTTGGCACTCCAGAACCTTGCCAACGTATTCATTCCTACTAGAGCTGGCACCGAGAATGAATGTTTTAACATCCCCAGCAGGAAAATGAAGCTGTTTGCACTGGCATGTCATCTTTTTGTTTTCCTGTGCATACAGTGCCCTGGCAGCGTTGTTGCAAAGGCACAGAGCTGGGAAGAAAACAAACTGTACTGCTGCAGCTTCTTGCAGCTGCTCCATCACGGCTTCCACCAAACATTCGCCCATGGAAATGATTCAGGATTCTTCCCCCACCGAATAAATCAAACACTGCCTGAGAACGGGGCTGTGAATTTTGTGTAGCCAGCTGGTTGGCTGCTAGTTAATGCAGCACTAGCCTCACAAGTCAGTCTTACCAGCTTTAAACATGAACTGCTTGTAGGATTTGTTCCAGTTATTGGCTGGCTACTGAGTAATTTGGTAGAGAGCCCATTACAGGCTAAGGGCTGGAGGCATTGCCTGGATCACTTGCTTTTGAACTGGGTATTGCTAACAGAGTTTATCACTCCTGACTGCATTTCTGACTTCGGTTTCACATTTGTCATGAGCTACACAGATCCACACCAGGATTGGTGTTTAAGGTTCCCGTCTAGGACAGTCCAGTTGTGGGCAGCAGGTTGAGGTGAGTCAGGAACTAGGAGATGTGGAACAAGGGTGCTATCAAGATGGGAAAGGATTTCAGAGCACAAGTGGGCAAGAGCAGGATGTGAGCCAGATGCCAACAGTGGCCAAGGGATTCTGTGTGACAGTTCTGAGTTCAGAAAACTTGTTGTTCAGTCAAGGCTCGATTGCAATCAGAAGTTTTCTTGCATTCTCTCCTGTTTGTGTGGCTGGGGTCACACTGAATGACTAAGTCAAGAATGCACTGTGCAATGTACAGCTACATGCAAAGCTGAAGGATCTCTGGTGGAAAGCTTAGGAGATGTCTCAGCATTAATCCTATTCAGACATGCTAGCCTGCAGTTCTGTGGCCAACAGCACGGGGCACCAGCACATGCCTCTACAGTCCTTTCCCCAAAGGGCTCCCCTTCTGTATTGATCTTTCCCTACAGAATGTTTGCAAATATTTTCTGTTTTTTGAAATGTAGATAAATGCAGTTTACAGATGTATGCAACTTACATGCATACCCAAGTATCCAAAAATCCTAGAAAAGCAGGGACCTTTTGAAGAGGTGTGTTGTGTCTATAGTTAGCCATATACTGTTTTTCAACCAAAATTAGTTCATTTATTTAATTTCTAAACTTCTCAATAGGCGATAGGGATTTATAATAGCACATTACATGCAATACAAAATGCACCATATTAAAACATCATGAAGACAAACCATACGAAATGTAAAACCACATTTTAAAGACATACAAAAACTTGAAGAAAATCTTAAGAGCCACTTAGCAACCAGTAAGCCCCATTAAACTAATTGAATGCAGGAGAGGGCAGTCTGTACCTGATGGCAAAAAATAGTGAGGTTGGCACAGGCAGGCCACAGTCGAGAGCTTCTTTCATAACTGGCAGGCTCGGGGGAGGGGGGGGTACCTCTGGAAAGACCCTTCTCCCTGTTGCTATCAACCAAGTCTCCCTTGTAGGTGGCTGTTCAAGGCAAGCGCCAGATCTTGATCAGTGTCTAGGCAGATGGAGGCTGGGAGAGGTGTTCTGTCAGGAATCATGGTCCCAAGCTGTGTGAGGCTTTATAGGTATCAAAAGCTGCTGAACTCCCACTGTCTCTCTCTTTGCCTAGTCATCATACAGGGCAACCAAGTCTGTTTCATTGCCAAAACCAGGCCTGAACTATGACTGGACTGGATCCAGAAAATCAGTCTCATCCAAGAATGCATGGACCTGGTTGGCCATCACCCATTCAAAAACCTTGCCCGAGAAGGGGTTGGTTTTTCTTCTTCTGGGGCCAGGGAAGGATTCTTCTGGAGTGGCCTCACCATCACGTGTTTCAGGTGGCCAGGGACCACTTCGATTTGCAACGAAGCACTTATCACTTCCCTGACCCAGCTGGCAGTTCCCTTCCTACTGGCTTTTATTAGCCAAAACGGACAATGGTCCAGTACGGACGTGGTCGCATGAACCTGTCCAAGCTCAACAGCAAAGGTGAAGAGTGAACAATAGTTTTTATTATGATGTAACGTTGAACAGTAAAGAAGAATTCTTATTTAGTACATCTACATATTGCATCAGAACATCAAGTAATTACCAACATCTGAGATAAAGAATGGAATTAAGGCTCCTAGAGTTAAGGTTCACCAGGAGGGTGCAAGAGAAATAGTGATGCAGGATGCACAGAGCTATGTGCAACGGAGGATCTTCCAAATATTACTGGCAATATGTGGGACATGCTGGGGACAGAAGGATAGCTTTAAAACAGAGGTATACTCCTGGAGAGGAAAGCTATGACAAATTTAGACAGCATACTAAAAAGCAGAGACATCACCCTGCCAACAAAAGTGCGTATAGTCAAGGCTCTGGTTTTCCCAGTTGCAATGTATGGCTGTGAAAGCTGGACCATAAGGAAGGCTGAGCGCCAAAGGACTGAGGCCTTTGAATTGTGGTGCTGGAAGAGACTCCAGAGAGTCCCTTGAACTGCAAGGCGATTAAACCGGTCAGTCCTAGAGGAGATCAATCCTGACTGCTCTTTAGAAAGCCAGATACTGAAGATGAAACTCAAATACTTTGGCTACCTAATGAGAAGGAAGGACTCCCTGGAGAAGATCCTAATGCTGGGAACAACAGATGGCAAAAGAAGAAGGGGACGACAGAGGATGAGGTGGCTGGATGGAGTCACTGAAGCAGTTGGTGTGAGCTTAGGTGGACTCTGGGGGATGGTGGAAGACAGGAAGGCCTGGAGGAATGTTGTCTATGGGGTCGCGATGGGTCGGACACGATTTGCGACCAACAACAAATGCGACTAACAACAAATGCACTATTTCCCCCTTCTTGGCTGGAAGAAGGACATGGCAAGGGGGTTTGAGAGCATCCAAGATGCTGAGAGCAATGGTGCCAGGAGGCCAGATGGTCGCACTTGGCTGGTCTCCTAGCAAGGTCACCCAAGGCGGAATGGTCAGAGCTGAGACACCAGACTAAGGTGCATCCATCTGCTTCTGGAGGAAGAGGCACTTCAGCAAAAGAGAATGGATCTATCTAGTGGTGATGGGGCAGAGAAACCATTGAGGGGCAGCTACTGGGCAACAGTCACAGCTGAAGGTGACACTAGTGGAAGATCTTGCACTGACCAGTGGCAGTGACACTCAAGTGAACTCTGGCTAGCACTGTGCAGAAGAAGGCTATGGTAAACTGCTTCTGAATCTTCTTAGTCTGAAAAGCCTATGATGCAATGATCCCAAATGAAGCAGAAGATCGGACCCCCAGCTCAGCAGGCATGCAACCAGCCACTGGGGAAGAGCAAAGGACATCTAATGGTGCAAGTAGATCTAAGCTGAAGGGAAGTCTAGTAGCTGACATGCACAGAGGCTGCAGGGAAGTCTGATGCTGCACAATGGGGATGTGGAGCACAAGAGTATGAATCAAGGCAAACCAGGCACCCGAAGCAGGGAGTGGAACAGCCTGGAGTCAGTGAACAAAAATGGGCTGAAATGGGACATTTTCAGTCAGACGAACATGCAGAGCTTTACTCCAGAAATGAAAAATCAGGAGAAATGGAGTGTGGCTCTAATACTGAGGCAAGATGTAGCACAGGCAGTAAGAGGCTATGATGCAAAATCCAATGGAACAAAGTCAATCAGAAGTTGTGGAAAACCTATCAACATAGCCATCATTCAAGTCTATGCTCCAACAACAGATGCTGAAGAAGAAATCAAAAACTTTTATGGAAGTGTTCAAGAGGACATTGTAACACACCAAAACAAGACATGCTGATAATCATAGGTGACTGGAACGCGAAAATAGGAAACAAAGCAGAATCAAGTTTTGTAGGGCAATAGCTGGCCTAGCTGTAAGAAATGGAACAGGAAAACAACTCATAGAGTTTTGTGAAGCCAACCATCTGCTTATGCAAATACATACTTGCAAATACTGGGCATACTTCAAGTATGTATGAGATGACATCAGCAGATGGCCAATATGGAAATCAAACAGACTATGAAATTGGAAGGAGAAGATGGAGAATCTGTGTTCTTGCTGCCAAAACAAGACCGGGAGCAGATTGCGATAGTGACCATGGACTCTTGATATCAAAAATAAGAGTCAAGATAAATAAGATCACTAACAAAAACATAGTGCTAAAATGCAATTTAAATAACATTCCTTAAGAATTTAAAGTCCTCATAAAGGATAGATTTGCACTTCATTTTGAGCCAGAAGATCTGTGGAATGAAAATAGGGACTTTAATTGGGAAGAGTGTCAAAAGACAATTCCTGTAACAACATGAAAGAAAAAGCTTATATGGAGGACAGAAGCAGTACTAACCATTGAAAGGGCAGGTGAGAAGAAAAGGCAAGAGGTGCCAGAAATAGGGTCAGAATCTTAAATGCAACATTTCTGTGACTATCAGGTAGCGACAAAAGCAACTATTACAATGAACAGTGCAATGAAATAAAAGAGAACAACAAAAGAGGGAGAACAAGAGACCTCTTCCAGAAGATCCAGGAAATTCAAAACGAGATTAGGAATGCTGAAAGACAAATTGGGGAACCTACTATCCAACTAAAAGAAAAAAGAGAGAAGGTGAAAAGAATATACAGAAGAACTATGCAGAAGAGAGGGAAGGGTGACAGTTTTCTCTGAAGAGGAATTCTAAGAGGAAGAGCCTACAAATATTCAAAAATGAAGGGGAAGCTGCTCTGAAAGCAACTGGAAAAAAGAAAGCACCCAGAGTAGGCAGGGTACCAATCGAATGCTTCCATGTAGCAGAGACTGAATCTGTCCAAACCCTAATGAGAATATGCCAACAAATATGGAAAACGAAACAGTGGCCCACAAACTGGAAGTGTCCAATATGCATTCCAGTCCTCAAGAAAGAAGATTCAAATAGAATCTTTGAATTCAAATAGTGTCG
The DNA here is from genome assembly GCA_023646645.1 of Varanus salvator macromaculatus. Taxonomy (NCBI): domain Eukaryota; kingdom Metazoa; phylum Chordata; class Lepidosauria; order Squamata; family Varanidae; genus Varanus; species Varanus salvator. The sequence goes on from JAIXND010000657.1 coordinate 20,041,441, forward strand.
CATCCATAGGACCACTGCATTAATTGCCTGTGAAAGCAAAGTGATGCTCAAAATGTTACACCAAAGAATATTGCCCTATATGGATCAAGAAATGCCTGATGTTCAAGCTGAATTCTGCAAAGAAGGAGGCTCTTGAGATTGTACTGGAAATATATATTGGCTGCTGGATTGCACCAAAGAATGTTAGAAGAAGAGCTGAAGATATGCTTTATAGACTGCAGCAAAGCCTTTAACTGTGTGGATTATGATAAGCTTTGGATGGTGCCTCAGCATTTAATTGTCCTGATGCATAATCTGTATAAAGGCCAAGAAGCTACCATTGGACCCGAGTATGTAGAAACAGAATGGTTTCTGAGAGGCAAAGGCATCAGACAAGGATCTATTTTATTTCCGTGTCTGCTCAATCTGTACAGAGAACGTAACAGTGTGAAAGCTAGATTACAATCAGAGGAAGGAGTGAATATTGGTGGGATACACATCAATAATTTAAGATATGCTGATGAAGCCGAACTACTGGCAGCAAGCAGCAATGATTTGACATAACACCTGATGAAAGTGGAAGAAAAAAGTGCAAAAGCAGAATCGTATGAAAACAAAGATCCTGACCCCAGAAAAATTACAGAACTGTACGGTTCACAGTGAAGAAATTGAAATTGTGAAGGATTTTGTATACCTTGTCTCAGTCATCAATTCAAAGGGAGTCTGCAGCCAAGAAAGTCTGCAGAAGACAGAGACTGGGAAGGGCAGTAATGGAAGGGCAGGGATTAGAAAAGATCACGAGGTGCGAGGATGTTTCACTGGATATTGTGTATGGATGTGAAAGCTGACCGGAAGAAAGCCAGTGCTGGTGCTGGAGGAGAGCTTTGAGAACACCCTGGGCCAACAGAATGACAAACAAGAGGGCGAAATCAAGTCAGAGATTTCACCAGAATAAAAAATGACAAAACTGAGGCTGTCAGATTTTGGGCACATCTTGAGGAGCCAAGACTCCCTGGAGAAGGCAATCATGCTAGGCAAAGTCGAAGGCAGAGGAAGAAAAGGAAGACCAAAGGAGAAATGGATTGACGCCATAAAGGAAGCCACAGCCTTGAATTTAGTTAGCTGAGCAGGGCTGCCACAGACCTGACATCTGGAGGACTTTCATTCATACAGCATGATTGCACATAGCGCAAGAACTTGGATGCATCTGGCTATTTGAGTAGCTTTTCTGAGCACCGCTGCAAATGGCCAAGCTTTAGAAAAACATGCTTCCAGCAGACAGGAAGCATGTTGACAGCCATCTGAAGAAAAGATGCCCTAAGAGGTACAGAGGCGCTGTTTTAATTCACTGACCTATCTCGTGGGAAGGACACTTCTAAGGATTGGCTCTTGTTTTCCACCAAAGTTTTTGGTTGGCCAGTGGAAAACTGACAGGAGTAGAGACGATGCATTGAGGCCGAGTCCCCAAGCAGGCTTTGCACACGCTTTTAAATGTACTTCTGTCACCCTCGAAGGAGGCAGTCTGGATTACTGACACTGGAATGCTGTTGATCCTGGCAACCATGCAGTGTTTATTTATTTTTTATTATTATTTATTAACATATTTGTATGCCGCCCCCTTGCAAACAAGCCTCGGGGTGGCTAACAACATATCAAAACAATCTAAAAACAATACACAATATTAAAAAAAAACCCTATCCAGCAACTTACACAGTGACTTAATTACCCAAGTCTACAGAATCTCAGTTGGGAAAATTCTTATTTTAAGAACTCTAGATACTATTTCACTCAAGTGCAAGCAGCGTGTGTGCAAAGCATGATGGTGGCAGAGGCAGAAGGACCACCTCTCCGTGGTGGGGACAGGTGCATCCGCAGATGATGGGCTGGATGCTACCAAGGGACCCGTTTTGTAGTTTCTTATCAAAGGCATTAAAATAATTCATAAAATGTTCTTAACAAATAATATGCTTTCCAACCAAATACTGACACTTCTAAAAGCAGGTATAAATATCATTAATGGACAAAAAGCACTGAAAAATATTGGACATTGTGGAAGTAGTGGATGTGTGGATCTGCCAGTCTCAGTGTCTCTCCAGGTTTCGGTCTGTCCTCAGGTTTGAAATGCTTTTTAAAGTTCAGATACAAATGTTTATGCATTTTTATACAGATGTCTCCTAATGCATTTCCTTATTGTTTGCATGCAGTGTTCTTAATATAATGCTCTTTTGAATGAGTTTTTCAATAATAAAGAGATTTCTCGGTGCACTTTTACTTTATATATGCATTCCTTACACATTTTTGTATGGAGAAGCAAAATTCAGAAAAGTGTGAATTTCGAAGGATAAGAGAGCTTTGGTTCATTTATTGAAAATGCTAAGTAGGCAAAGTTTGAAGTCAATAATTTCCACCCATCCTTAGCAGGAAGCTGCCTTGCACAAGCTCCATCAAACCCAGTATTGTTTGGGATTAATTTCTATGAGACACTGTGATGGGTACCAGTTTGGATGTGGGTAAGAGGGATTAGACAAATGCATGGAGGAGAAGGCTTTCCATGGCCACTCGTCCTGGAGACAGGATGCTCCCTCCAGGATCAGAGGCAGCATGCCTGGGTACCTCAGTTGCTACAGAACATGGGTAGGCGAGTTCTGTGGCACATATGCCCGTTGGTGGTTTCCCAGATGCAGTTGGCTGGCCCCTCTGTGAACAGAATGCTGGCCCAGATTGTCTCCACGCACCATGGCTCTTCTGATGCCCCTGCCTCTCCTTGGACCAGAGGCAAGTCCTCCTGCTTCCTGGTCCTCTTAACTTGTATGCTGGAGGCTGAGCTTGCACTTCCATGGAGCTCTGATCCTTCCCCATATTGATCCATATAATCATAGAATAGTAGAGTTGGAAGGGGTCATGAAGGCCATCAGGTCCAGCCCCCCGCTGTTGCGGGACACCATGTTACACCCTCCCACTCAGATGGCTGCCCAGTTTCTTTTTGAATGTCTCTTGTGTGGGAGAGCCCACCTCTCCAACCAGCTACCTCTCCAGGCAGCTGGTTCCACTGTTGACATCTTAGCTATGGGTCTACGGCAGTGATTCTGTTCCTATGCCAAATAATTCCATTTTGAACTACTGTCTATTAACAAGAAAGAAAAGGATTTATTTTGCATTTTTCCAATTATGTCTTCTCTGTGATGAAACAACATTTGGAATGTAATATGGTATGGAATGTTATTATATGCTCCTTCACAGAAATAGATAACTCTCTGGCAAATCAAATCAAGAAATTATTCTAGCAACATCCTGGGGACATAAGCAATAACATCTCACTAGTGTTTTAACAACTTCCAGACTTAATCACGTCTAACTCTACTGCTGTAAGTACTGCAAATGCCGATTCTAGGGAAGGCCAATTACATCTGGGAGGTAATCGGCCAGGCATGTTTTGAGTAAATAGTTAACTCTTCTCACTTGGAAGAAGCGTTTATTGAAAAGTTTGCCTCCACATACAAATGCAAATGATATGCGAATGCTCATCTTTCAAACGGAGACCGTAGACAAATGCTCGTCATTAGAAACATTTCCGTGCATTTATATTAGGCTGTCCTCTAAAAGACTTTCCAGACAAATATGTCATCAAGATATTCAAAACCATGTAATCTTATCCAAAGTTTCATCTATCAACAGCACCGTTCAATCTCTCGCAGCTGCGTGTGTCAGAATGCGCAGGCAGATTAGCCAGATGATAGCACGGCAGGAGGGGAGGAGGGGCGGCTGATGGGAAGAAGGGCTTCTGTCATCGACCTAACGAGGAGTGTGGGGACGGGGAGGGGAGGGGAGGGGGACACGGCCGGGCCGCTTGCTCCCTGGGGGCGCTTTGTGCAAGCAGGAGAGGTGCAAGGAGGGTCCCAGTGGCAGCACCGCTGTCACAGCTGGCTCCCGTCATGCGTGCTGAGGCAGTGGTGCAGAGAGCCAGCGCATGCAGCTGCTCCCGCCAGGCTGGACGCCTTTCTGGGTGACACGGCCTTCTCTGGCCTGTCTCTATGAAGACGCTTCTGGCGGGTGCAGGTGGTCTCCCCACTTTTGCTCCGGGCTCCCTAGCGTTTTCAGACCCCTAGACGTGCTGGGGGATTTGAAAGCCTTTTGAGGACCTTGCTGCAAAATGGCTCCCAGGGAAGATGTGCCTAGCCATGGGGGTAGGCTAGTGCAAAGCGAGATAAGGGGGACATCAGGGAGAAGTGGGGGGCTGCAAGAGTGAGGGTGGAGGCCGGGAGGGGAAGGGTGAGCGAGGTCAAGGACAGGCAGCGAAACAGCGAGGTGGGAGGTGGGAAGGCAGGAGGGAACAGGAATGGGGAGCCGGGAGTGGCAGCAGAGAGAAACGTTGGGGAGAAAAGCGGTGGCTTTGGAGGCTAGGCAGAGAGGAGACACCGCAAGGCAAAGCGGGAGAGAAAAGGCAAGACTGGAGGCTGGCAGGCAGAAGCAACGGTGGCAGGACAGGACTAGTGAGGCTAAAGGCCGGAGGGAGGGGAGCAGCAAGCCCAGAGGCCTGGCAGGGAGGAAAGGAGGCTACTTTAACATTTTTTGAGTTTTTTCTGAAACCACGTTCCTGAAAGAAGGGAGAGGAGGAGAGACCTTTGCAGGTGCCCCTGGAGGCCCTGGAGGCGCTATGAGTGCCACAGGGTCCCCCATGCGCCACTGGGAGGCTTGCCTCAGCCAGCTGTGGCGCTCTGGCTCTGCCCTGGGGGGGCTCTGCCTCAGGCCAGTGCTGTAAGCAGGAGCCCTCCTGCCCAGGAACGCCCGTGGAAGGGGAGCTGAGAGCCCACACGGGGCAGGACTCAGCAGCTGCAGCCCCACTGGACCACAAGGCTCACGGGGTCATTTGAGCAAGCCACTGACTCTCAGCTGACTCTCGTGGGGTGTTATGAGACTAAAACAGAGGAGGAAGACCGCATGCTTGGCCTCGGGCTCCCTGCAAAATAGAAAGGGACAATATACCTGTAATAATAAAAGTATGTTAACCCATGGTACGCATGTCGTGAGCGGAGCCGGCTGGAGCCGGGGGTCAGGCTAGATGGCCCGGGAGGCCCCTTCTGACTCGCTCTCTTTCTGTGTTTCTGTATGAGTCCTCCGAAGGCCACGTGGTGCAGCAACCTGCCCGTGCTACTAGTTTGCGCCCTGAGTGGACGCAACTTCCTGGACATACTTTGCAGTGCTCCTGGGTTCGACCCAGCACAAGAAATAAGCAAAATAAGTCATGGCTAATGAACTCCAGGGCTAGGACTTCAAGAAGGGGTCTTATAGAGGCTGGACTTCAACCACCATCATCCCCAGCCATTAGGCCTATTCCTGGGCCTGATACAAGCTGATGTTCAGCAACATCCAGAGGGCCATGGGCTTCCCAGCCCATTTAAGGATTCTAAAATCCATGGTCAAGCGTGAGCAAAACCAGGCCAAGATGCACAAAACTGTGTGACACTTTCACAGGCATTTCCGCCATTGGGGGTCTCCAAGTCAGAGCGATGTGCATGCTTGTTTCCATGGAAGGCCATTCACTGTGCAGCACAACCAGTTGGAGGCAAGGCAAGCCGGGGGTGGGTGGGTCACACATGTTGAAATGATTTTACGTTTGATACAACACATGCCCACACAGTAACACGAGATGTCCTGAAATATCATAAGCAAATAGACAGAGTGCATTGCAGCTGAACAGTCCCTGCCCCCTGAGCGTCTCGATCCATGAAAAACTCTCTGACTATTAAAAGGCTGTGTGAAGCAGGTCCTCAGGACCCGTCTGCGTGCGATGGGATAATCTCGTTGCGAGAAGAAGCAAGCACGCATTTGTCTACGAAGTGAGGCAGCAGTGTTTATTTTCCCATGTCTGAATCGACTGCGTAGCTACTGTGGCTGCAAAGATCACTTGCTTAGTCAGAGTAATTACACATCAACTGCTGTGCATTTTTATGTTTCTATCAATTGCATTTGTACCCTTCCCTTCCCTTCCCTTCCCTTCCCTTCCCTCCCTAGATATGCTTACCTAATTACAGGATTGGCCCACAAAAATGCGTGTTCTCTCTCCATCTGCCCAGTATTCCTGTTCCATTTCTGATAACCTGCCAAACCCCTAGAGATTTAGGGAACTAAATTTCCCTAAGGGTGTCAAAGAAATCCACAGTGCAATCATTTCTGAATATTTTTGCACACATTAATATATGCAATTTTTTTAAAAAAACAACAATCAAACACACAAATCCCCAAAGAGAATAATGAAAATGCATGTTATGGAGGGGATTTATAAATTTTGGCTGATTTGCATATTTTAGGGATGCGTATCTGTGCAAATGAGAATTTGAGCAAATGCACAAGCACATCTGCACAAATTCCAAGTCTGCAAATTGGTGGATGGTGCCGTGAAAGTCACCCGAAAATCAGAGAGCGAAACTTTCTCCCCATTCACCCCTCCCCCAACACTGGCCCACCTCACTTTGACGTAGGTCTCCAGGGGGTGCGGCAGAGGCCCTTTCTCCGCCTCTGTCACCTGATTCTCCAGACTGGCGATGCCCAGTACCCGTGAGGTTCTCTTTCGGAGTGGGAGGTGACAGTGGGGTGAAACGGTCCACTCAATGAGGTCCCTACCCTCCCTCCTTGTTGCACTGAACACGGTTGTTGGTTATAGCACTGCCTTTTTTTCTTTTCTTTTCTTTTTTTACAGCTCTTGCTACTTCTGTTAACATTTGCAAAGTCAAACATCAAAAGTTAGGGTATTAAAATATTACTTACTCCCATTGGGGCAAAAATAACTTAATGGATTATATGTTTTGCACATCTCAGTGCTAATTTTTCAGCAACCAAGAGAAGACAGGAGCCAAGCCCTATAAGGTATTCCAATAAACGTTGGAGGAGTTGGGATATAAAATGCGCAGCAAAGCAAGGGCCAAGCTTTCTTCCAGTTGGGATGCAGTGCGTTGTGGTTGTCTGGGTGAAACACTGCCCGCACTCGTGCAGAGACTGGCCATTCATTGACTTGTGAAGATAGACTTTTTCAAAGGCGCATCAGCCAGAGTTGCTCTTGCTGCTGCTGCTGCTGCTGCTGCTGCACTCATCGGTTTTAATCCTTCTAGTAGACATCCTGGCTAGCTCTGGGCGTCCCGCATGCTGACTCTGCAGAGGCGGGGTGCATTTTCCTTTCCACCCCAGCCCAGCCCACCAATCAGCTTTGTCCACGACCAGGTGGCCTGCCCCGTGGACATTTGCAGTAAGGCAAGCAGTGCTGGAGTCCATGCTTGGTCTCGATGGCAGTCCCAGCTGCACAGCAGGGCCCCCCTTGGATCCCTGTCCAGAGCAGGGGCCCAAGTGCCTCAGCCAGTTGGGTCTAGGCCACCCTCGCAGCTTCTCTTTCGCCCTGAAACAGCAGCGCCTGCAGGGAACTAAGGCGATGGCTTGGCCCGGTTTGCTGCTGCCTCCGGGCCGTCAAAGGCTGGAAGGGACCCAGCATCGACAGAGAGGATGAGCAGGAGACTCGCCGGAGGACGTTTGCTCCGGGCCTACTCATACTTGGGCTGTCACTGAAAGGGTCTCTCTTCATTCACGCCATCGTGCTACCACTGAAATGTAGGATTTGCTGTTAGACTTTTAGGCTGCTGCAGATATCCCCTTAGGCCCCGTAACAGCAGGAGCAGACCCCTGGTTCCACAACTAGGCCAAAGGCGTGGAAGGCCACAGCCCCCTGGTCCTGTTCCTCTCTTCAGAGGCTTATTCACCTGCATCTTCCTCTGGCCCGGGCAACAGTGGAATTGGTGAAGAGAAGCCATGGCTGGTTTGTTCACCAGAGCTCTGCTTGTCAAGCTCTGACAAGAATGAAGATGAGGAGCTGAAGCAAGTGGTGGCCATGGCAGTAGGAAGGCCGACTCCATGGGGGAAGGAGGCCATTGAGGATGTCTTGGCCAAGAGAACTCGCAGCCCTTGGAATAGCACTGCCTATAATTCATCAACAGAGATCTTGGAGGCATCTACGATGGGTTTAAAAGAATTTGGGTTTCTAGGTATCTGACCTGTAGACAAGCGTATTTTCCCAAGTCTTGCAGATTCTGTTGACCTGCAGATCTTGTTGTTGATGCTGCTGCTGCCTTTGGTGGGGGGGATTTGTACAAATTCACATATAAAAAAAGAAAAGAATAAAATTCACATACATCCCTAAAAAAACCAACTCTGTAAGAAAGCAAATGATGGAACAAAGAAGCCTGAATAATCAGCAAGGCATGTTTTCTCCAAACAGTTAAAGGTAACAGGAAAGAATTATTTTATCCTCCCAACAAGCTGATACTGTAGAAATAAAATGGTGGTGGTGGTGATACTCTATATCACTCAATATCCAAAGCTCTATAGGCAGTTTTTAGCAGCACATAAAATGCAATAGAAAAAGGATGAAAACACAAATTCAAGTAAAAAAGTCATAAAAATTACATATGACATTTTAAAAAAACCAAATGTATAAAACTACAATAAGTAACACACGTTAAATTGCAGAACATGTTACAACTGACATAATGCCTCAATATGCTCTTTAAAGGTAATTATGTAGTCTGCATTTGGGAGAATCGTAACATGGCACTGAAAGGATATTCGAACTGGAGCCAGGCCAGCCCCAGCGGGGAGCTTGTTCCAGAACTGGAGGGCTGCTACTGAGAAGGGGCTCTTCCTTCTTGGCACTAGTCGAGCCGTCAGAGGCAGGACCCAGACTGGTGTTGCCTGGACAGAATTGTAGAATCATAGAATAGCAGAACTGGAAGGGTCAATGAGTCTAACTCCCTGCTCAGCACAGGACTCCCAGTTGAACCCTCCCTCTTGGATGGCTGCCCAGTTGCATCTTGAAGGCCCCAGTGTGGGAGAGCCCGCCACCTCCCCAGGTCATGGGTTCCGTTGTTGTGCTGCTCCAACAGTCCGGAGGTTCTTCCCGGCATCTAGCTGGAATCTGACTTCCTGTAACTTGAGCCTGTTATTCTGTGTCCTGCACTCTGGGATGATGGAGAAGAGATCTTGGCCTTCTCTGTGGAACAACTCTTCAAGTACTTGAAAAATGTGATCATATTTCCCCTTGTTGCCTTTCTCCAAACTCTTTCCAGCTTGCCTGGATCTTTCTTGAACTGTGATGCCCAGAACTGTATGCATTACTCCAAATTAGGCTTAATCAGTGCTGAGTAGAGGGGAACTAGTACTGGAATTGAGACATCTATCAATGCAGTCCAAAATAGCATATTGTAGAGTCCAAGGTGCTGAGTATTATCTCACCAAGTTCCACCTTCTGGAGCCACCCAAGTAGGACCGGGAGCACTGCAGAAAGAGTAACCTACTTTCCCAACTCAGCCAGTCACCACAGAAGAATAAAATGGTCAGCGGTATCCACAGCTGCCAAGAGATCCAGGAGTGCCAACAGGATCACACTCCCCCCGTGTCTGTCCTTACATAGGTCATCACACAGGATAACTGGAGCTGTTTCTGTGCCAATCCTGGCCTGGACCCTGACTGAAATGGGTCTAGAAATTCAGCCTTATCCAAGAGTGGCTAGCTACCAGTTGACCAAGAATTGTGTCCAGGAAGGGGATATTTGCCACCAGCCTAAAATTTAAAAGGTCTTCTGGGTCCCAGGAGGATTTCTTCAGCAGTGGCTTCACTGCCACCTGTTTCAGGTGGCATGGGACCACTCCATCTTGTGAAGTTACCCAGCTGACTGTTCCTTCCCAGGTTCTCGCTGTAATCTGGAGAGCAACCACGGATTTGACAGGCAGAGGGAGACATGACATTGGGTGGAGGGCAAGCCAGGGCATGGGAGGGCACCCAGGCAAGCGAGGATGGTGCAGTTGCAGCCCTCCTCACAAGTGCCGGTTTGGCGGTGCCCCCTCAGATGCCCTCAGCAATCCCTGTGCTGCCTTCAAATGCCAGGCCATGCACAAGAAGACTTCCCTCGCCCGTGATGTAATGGCAGATGAGGCAGGCAAGTGTGCAGCCCACGCCTGAACTGCCTCTGTGGCGCATAGGGATGTCTTGTGCAGAAGAGCATCTGTCCTCCCCAGGACTGTAAATACTGCTGCCCAGTCAACCAGACTGGCCGTGACCTTGCGGGGGGGGGGGGACTGGTCCTTGCCTCCCCTGCCTAAAACATCTGCTGCAGAGAGCGCCCCCTTTGCCATTGTCCACCTTGGGACTGTCAGCAGCCAAGTGTTGCCATCCCACTGTGGGCTTGCAGGTATGGGCCTCCCGAGCAGCCAGCACATCCCAGAGATGTTACAGTCAGGTACACAAACCTCGGGGCAGTTCCCTTCCTCTTCAGGCCCTGGGCCCTGGTCCAGCCAGCAGCGCCAGCCAGGAGAGAAGGCTGACAGGACGATAAGGGGACTGGAAGGATGGAAGAAGAAAGGCTGGCAAAATGGGAAAGTCAGTGTCCTTGCTTTCCCCCGAGAGCATCCAGGGCTTCATGTTTGCAACTCCAGACTTCAGATCTTAAGGAAATTAGTGACTTAAGTAAATTAGTGAATCGAGGATTTCCAGCAGGCAGTAATTGGGAAGCAGACCTATTGCACCAGCCATTCCGAAAGGCCAGCTCCATGAAGGGTCCTTTTCCCTCCGCAATCACCACCAAGAATGATGGGATCAGGCTGGAACAGAAGAAGATAAGTGGAGGAAAGGTATTTGCAAAGCTCTTGGCAAACTATCCAATAGTATTCTGAATAGCAAAAGTGGGATAGATGGAACAACTCTTTGGTGGGTCCACAGTTGGCTAAAATTCAAAAAATGCTTATCAATGCACCTTCTCTAACTGGAAAAGGAAAGGAGGAAACCACACAGTTCAGTTCTGGTTCAGCAACTTCAACATTTTTATTAATGACTTGGATGAGGGGGTGCAGATCTGAGCAGGCTTGCTGATGACACAAAACTGGGTGGGATAGCTAAAATCCTGGAAGGCAGAAATAAAAGTCAAAACATTCTTGAAAGGTTGAAGTGCTGGGCTGAAAATAATGCAATGAAATTTAATTTGGACAAATGGAATGTTCTGTACCTAAGAGAAAGAAAGCAAAAGCAAAGTCGCAAGTTTGGGGATACATGGCTCCGTAATGCTGTAGGTGAGAAGGTTCTTGGATTTGTTGTAGATCACAAGCTGAATGTCCTTTTGGGCTGCGTTAATAGAAGCATCACTTCCAAATCAAGAGAAATACTAGTGACCTTCCACTCAGCACTGGTTAGGCCTCATCTGGAGCAGTGTGTCCAGTTAAAGGCACCACAATTTGAGAAAGATGCAGAGAAACTGGAAGGATTCAGAGGAGGGAGACTAAGTCATCAGGGGATTGGAAACAAAGCCCTAATGAGGAGGCACTGAAAGAATTGGAGATGCTCAGCCTCAGGAAGAGAAAACTGATGGGCTCTTTTGAAGTACTTGGAGGGCTTTCACACAGAGGAGAGCCAGGGTCTCTTCTCAGTTATCCCAGAGTCCAGCAGTGATGTGTTCAAGCCCTTTCCTCAGCGCAGGGCCACAAGGTTGGTGGCTGGTTTGCAGGGGATGGGGTATGAGGTGAGACTGAGGGAACTGGGTGTCTTCAACCTGGAGAAGAGGAGACTCAGAAGGGATCTGTTGGAGACATACAGGTATGTGAGGGGATGTCACACAGAGGTGGGCAGAGACCTGTTCTCCCCTGCAGAGGAAGGCAGGATGTGCTCCAACAGAGCAAAGCTCAGGGAGCCAAGTTTCAATTTGGATGCCAGGAAGCACTTCCTGACAGTCGGGACCCCGAGGGTGTGGAATGGGCTTCCACGGGAGGTCGTTGAGGCCCCATTGGTGCGGGTGTTCAAGGATAGGCTGGACGTGCACATGGTGGGCATGTCGTGAGTGGAGCCGGCTGGTGCCAGGGGTCAGACTAGATGGCCCGGGAGGCTCCTTCTGACTCACTCTGCTTCTATGTTTCTATGTCTCGAGTCAAGTCTCAAGTCATTGCAAGAAATTTGACTTTGCTTCCAAGTTCAAGTCAAATCTCAAGTCATTGCAAGAAATTTTTGTGTCAAGTCTCAAGGCTCTTCTCAAGACTCAGGAACCAACTTTAACAGAAAAAATGGAGGTGGTGGGGGTGTTTGAGAGTTGTCACCCCCCCCCCCATATTCCCAGTGCACTTCTCTCAGTGGTGCTTTTAAGAGCAGAGGCAGCAGGCAGGAAAATGCTGTCATGCTTCCTGCCCAGGAAAGCAAAGTATGCCCAAAAGAGCTGAAGCTTTTCCACTAGGGCAACTTCCTTTCCTCATCCTGCCCCACCCTTTGAAACTCCCTTCCTCCCTCCCTCCCTCCCTCCCTCCCACCACCCCTGCTGTGTTTCTGCCTGCCCTCCAGTCGAGATCGCCCTAGGAAATCCTGCCACATGTTGGATGCAGGTGGCAAGCCCTGGAGCAATGCAGTGGTAAGAACAGCAGAAATCTCGAGTTGAGTCACTCGCTCATCGCTCTCAAGTCAAGTCCGAGTCGAGTCACTGTCTTGAGTTGGACTTGGGAGTGAGTCACTTGACTTGAGTCCCCAACTCTGGACTGCAGGCCACAGATCAATGGGCTCAAGCCATGGGAAGCCAGAATCTGGCTGGACATCGAAAAAGCTTCCTGACTCTTCAAGTATGACAACTGCACAGGACTGCCGTGGGCCATCTGCTAGGGTCCTTTAACACGCCGTCCTGAGCCTTATTAGTCTCATCAAACTCTACTATTCTATGATTCAGTGATGCTATGGAGCAGGGCCAGGCTACTAGGATGCTTAAGGATGGCTCCGTTTCGGCCTCTTCTCTCCCTATCCCTTTTTCCTTGTATGTTATGCATTTTTAGATGGCAAGCCCAGAGGTAGGGACTCTCTTGTTGTACTGATCGCATGTAAGCAGCTCTGGAGCCTTTTTGGCTGAGGAGGGGGATAAAAATGCTTTCAGTAAATTAATATGGTTGCCCAGTGAGCCTCACAAATAAGCTAAGATTTGAGCCTGAAAACACAAGGTCTTATTTAATTGATACGTTTTTAGCTTGTAAGCAAGCTGGAGTGCTATTTATTTTAGGGAACATGATTAAGCAGTGCTTATATATATATAATTAATAAAATGCAAAGGACGGTGCCGTTCTATTTGGCTCAATTTTTTCTGATTGAACTGGCAGATTCAGCTGCAATGCTTGTGATCCAACAGTATTCGGAGTGACATCCAAAGCAAGGCATCCGGAGTGGTGGGAGGTAATGCCTAACATCCCAAGCACAGTGCACTCTTGTCGGGGCTTATGGAATCGGAGGGGGTTCACTTCAGGCTTCGGTGTGTGCTTACATATAACATGCACACACTGAAATATGACAGGGTGGCAAAGCAAAGTTTCACCAGCATTATGAAGATTTTTGTTGCCAAAATCCATGTTTCTGAGAAAAGCAAGCTGATTTTGACATGAATTCTGCTGGGAGGCCCTGCCTACTCCTTTTCCCTTTCCCTTTTTTATATTTTAATCCAAAACTTGGCATTTAACCTGGTTTAGGAGAGAGATTTGGTTTCATGTTGCAGAAAAAGAGGGAGGGGATGGGGAACTTGTGCTGCTACGTGACGAAGAAATAGTCTGCGCATTCCTTTATTCCGCAGAGATGCTGCATTCTGCACACAGCTCCAGAGCGCATGCATGGGAGTCTGACTCTCAGCCAAGGTCTGTCAGGTCAAATATCCACTTTTCAAAAAGACCCTTGAGCGCATATTGCTGTAAAGTAACCATTAATGCCTATCAGGAAATAGACCATTTTAAAAGAGAGAGAGAGAGAGAGCAAGCAAGCGAGAGCCTGCATGTCCAAATATTTATTTGTTGATTAGAGCATAATGTCTCCAGAGCAGCTGTGAGCTTCTGCACTCAGAAGAATCCAAGTTAAATTTGCATTGCCAGAAACAGCGCTTAAAAGAGGATGTGCACAGGTCAAATCCTCCTCCTTCTGAAAGTGCCTAGTAGATAATCAGGCCTCCTTATTTTCTCCCTGTTAAATCCTTTGCTGTCATGGTGAGCCGAAGTATCTGCTAAAGAGGGTGGATCAGGACCACAGTACACACATGGGCGTGAGGGTATGTTCGAAGCGTTGTTCCCGGCTGCACAACTCTTTAGCGCAGCCCTCCTGCCCCAACGTGTGAGTACCTCCCAGATTGTTGTGCAGTTGTCCAAAGATGTCCAATAAAACCTGCTCTGGGTTTCCCACAACTACAGTCTTCGTGGAATCCCCGCTTTCCCAAAGCACTAGCAGCTGCTGCCACTGGAGGGTAGCTGTTTGTGACACTAGCGGCACTTAATGTAAAGAAGACACTCAAAGCTGGGGTGGTGCAAAATATTTTTCTTGTGGTACAAAAGTAAAAGAACCAAACCAAATGGCACTTGTTGGTTGTTCACCCCAGGAGTACATAAGTGGCATTTAGTTATTTAAAATATTTCTGTACCTTGGCTATAGCCAGTCAGCTCTCTGGATGGTTTACAAGCAGTTAAATAAAACAAAGCCCAACATCACAATAAGATAAAGCCAAGAACAATGTGCAATTGTGGGCAATAACTAAGAAAATATTTAACCAACAACAGTAAGAAGCCGAATATGAAACCAATAACATTAATTGATAAATAACAATTAAAACAATTATTCCACAGTGCCACAAAAATAAAATATAATATAAAATCTCAACAATACTAAGAAAATCAAAGAGGTTTTAGTCTAGTGCTGAAGAGTATAGAGTGTCGGCACCAGGTGCACTTCTCTGAAAAGCTGCTTCCACAAATGGTGCCACAGCAGAAAAGGCCCTTCTCCTAGAAGCTACCGTCCTTATATCCATTACAGGTGGCTCCTGCAGAAGGACCTCTGACGATCATATTGGGGTTTGAGCAGGCATGTATGGTAGAAGCAATTGCAGCTGAAGGCCTCCTTGGAGAACTCTCTAGCACCTTCGTGCATCTGGATCCTGCCCTGTGTGTCCATTCTTCCTGGCAAAGCTGCTCCAGTTCTGCCAGTGTGGGTGAGAACCATGGGTACAACAGCGGCTTTCCAGGTTAGCCATAGACTCTCCATTGGCTTGAGGTCTGGGCTTTCATTCAGGATCTTGTTCTGAAATCACTCAATCGATGCTTTGGTTATGCATTTGGGGTCATTGTCCTGCTTGTTCTTGGTTTGCCTCTGAAGTTCCCTTGTGTTTGGCTACGTCCAGTCCCTGCCAAGGAAAAGCTGATCTGTAACGTGATGCTGCTGCTCTCGGGGCAATGAGCACTGTCGGCTTTGTGCCTTAAGCCATAGTTTGCAGCAAGGTAAAGAAGTCCCAGCCTGGAGCCTCTTCCTGCTTTTCTGCTGTCTCCCACATGCATTTTTGAAAAAATCAGTTCAAACAGGCTTTGATAGAGTCTAGTTTCAGCAATGGCCTTCTTTCCACTCGGCTCAGCTTTGTAGAGCAACCAAGTAATAGCTGCTCTTTGGACTGTTTTTCCCATCTCAGCTGCAGATGTCTCTCCTTGGAGTTACTCTGGGCCTCTGAGCTGCCTGTCTGACTAACGCCCTCCGTAGCTGGTCACTGCATCTCTAGGTAGCATCCTGCCTGAGAGGCTCTTTCCATTTTGTAATAAAGATTTAACAGTGCTGTGGGAGATATTCATAGTTTGGGATCCTGTTTTTATAAGCAAGATGCTTCTGCACAATTACACACAGGTGGTCTCCATTCAGCTGCTGAGTCCATTTAACTTCTGGAGGCAATGGAGCTTCTTTAGGCATGTCCTAGCAAGGGGGAGGCAGGGATACCTCTGCAACCAACGAGGCCCAGTTTCCTTTTGTTTACTTCTGAGACACAATAAAAATACTTCGCACCTCTGCAGCACTGAGAATCTTGCCTCCATCAAATGGTAACAATGCCAGTTAATTCCATTTCCATTCCAGGATGAAGTACAACGAAATGTGGAAACGTCAAAGCGGAGAGGGGTGTGTGTGAATATTTTAGCATGGCACTAAACACATGTAGACACACATATACTGTATACAGAATGGTGGGCAGGCAATAACAGCCCCTTTCAGGATGTTCTTATTCCATGAACCTACACGGAGCTCAGGATCACGTTCTGCCTGTGGATCGATGTGCAGGACATCTGTGCAGCTGTGAAGTACTGAGGGCCCTTGGCAGATGTGCTAATGATAGGCATAGCCAGGGTTTGAAGCTTGCTGTTCTGCTTCATGTGTGCCCCTTATTCCAGAAATGGACACCTGGAAAGGCAAAATCTTTAGCGCTTCCCCAGAGAATTGTACCCAGTAACACTGCTCCCATCCCAGGTAGGTCCAAAGTATGAAAGTGCCTTCAGGGGATTTGTTTTATTTTTTATCACCCAGGGTTGCTGGAGCATTTTGCACCACAGAAAATATTTAGGAATTCCACCCTATCCAGTTCCTCTTTCTGCAAAAAGGGTGAAGAATTCCTTATGCAATTGTAAATCCATCTCAATATATTTTACATTTGTGGAAAGAAGCAATGAGCTTGGCACTCGCCCTTACTTGTCTTACCCTTAGCCTTCCATTAGTATCCACCTACCATATCCTTTTGTTGAATATTTCAATATTTACCAAGCCAACATTTCTCAGAAGGGCCACTTTTCTTGGGCTGAACTGCTGGAGAATTTGCTCCCTTCCTCAAGCAACACTGATGTGTGAAATTCAATTCCTGGAAGGAAGGTGGACCATTTTGGGAATGCTCTTAGCTCAGCTCTAAAAAGCTGTATAGAAACATAGAACAGAGCAAGTCAGGAAGGACCTCCTGGGCCATCTAGTCTGACCCCCGGCTCTAGTTGGCTCCGCTCATGACATTCCTACCATGTGCATGTCCAGCCTGTCTTTGAACACCGTCACCGATGGGGCCTCAACCACCTCTCGTGGAAGCCCATTCCACGCCCTCGGGGTCCTGACTGTCAGGAAGGGCTTCCTGGTATCCAAATGGAACCTTGGCTCCCTGAGCTTTGCTCCGTTGGAGTGCGTCCCGCCTTCCTCTGCAGGGAGGTCTCTACCCACCTCCATGTGACATCCCCTCACATACCTGTATGTCACCAACATATCCCCCCTGAGTCTCCTCTTCTCCAGGCTGGAGAGACCCAGCTCCCTCGGCCTCACCTCATATGGCTTTCCCTGCAATCCGGCCACCAACCTTGTGGCCCGACACTGCACTGACTCTAAGCTGAAAACATGTTCTCTCCAACTGCTTGGCCAGAAAGCTTCTAGGTGCCATTCCCAGTCGCATGCAGCATTTGTTACACAAGTAATATCTTTCACACCTTCCACCAAACGTCCACATGGGATGATGAGAGGCCAGTGGGTTTTATTTATTTATTTATTTATTTATTATTTATTTTTATTAAAACATTTCTATGCTGCCCCATCGCAACAAAGCCTCAGGGCGGCTCACAACATATAAAAACATACAACACATTTTGATCTTGTATCATCCTGTGCCCATGCTTGGCAGGCATGGATTCAGGAATAACCAGCACATGAACGGGGTATTAGGCATCCCCTTCAGCCATTGCAGACTGAAGGGGATAGAGAATCAAGGTCCTTGCATGGAGGAGCTCCTGGAGCGCGCAATGATGCGTGCGTAGAGTTCCTTCTGATGCCCTCTGATCTCCCTGACCCTGTCACTGCCACACATCCTTTATTTATTATAAATTTTGTATACTGCCCAAGAGCTGCTGCTTTCTAGATGGTTCAGCAGAACTAAAATCATAAAATGCAACAATACAACTTAAAAGCTTAAAACTACAGCATGAAGTAGAAGAAAAGCCAGAGTAAAAGCTAGCAACAGTACACAGATTGAAACTGGAGCAAAGGACATGAAGCAACAGAGACTGGAAGACTAATAACAGGGAAAATAAGAGTGACTCCACCTGGTACCAGAAACTGTGGGATGCAGGTGCCAGGAAAGCCTTTCTGGGACGTCCATTCCACAATGGCTCTACCACAACAGGGATGGCCCTCTTCTTGGTAGCCGTCCACTTCACCTCCTCTGGCACGTCCACCACTGGATCCTCAGCACCAAGGATGATTTGAGGAGGTATAAACAGGAGAATATGATCCTTCCAGTAACCTGGCCCCAAGCAGCCTACAACTACGCATGGGAATGCCAACACTGTAAACAGGCCTCAGAGATGAAGTGGGCTCAGTGCCGGCGGCAGAATGATAATAGGCCAGTTCTGCACAGCAATCTCACTGCCCTAGTATGGGCCAGCTGGATTTGCCAGGCCTTTCCCAAAGGCAACCCCATATATAAGGCAGTGTAGTAATGCAGCCGAGAGGTTTCCAGAGCACGAGCAACTGTGGCTCGGGAAGGCTGCAGAATTATGAGGGTCCCTTCAGTGCTGGATTGCACCTGAAGCTCCTGCACCGAACTTCTCCTGCAATATGTGCAGTACTTCTGCCACAGTGCTCTCTGTTCCACCTGCACATTGAAGCCCCTGAGTCGGTCTCACGAAAGATTTACAACATGGCCTTGTCCAAAGCATATTACAAATCCCTGTCTCCCCCAGGCTATCAACCCACTGTTGCTGGTGGCTGCATGTTTTGGCAATGCCTCACTAGTGTAGGAGAAGTCCTCTCACTTCATTTCCTGTAGTGCCAAGTTCTTTCCAGCTCACCGTTCAGTGCCTGCAGAGGAACTCTCCCATTCTCCACTCTTTGCCACGTTACCACCTGTTTAGAGCCTTCAATCGGCATAATGACCACGCGATATCTGGTCATGTGGGATGGAATTAGCTGCCAGGGGCCCAAGGAAGGCTTTCCTCCCATTGCCTCTCCCCATGTCGGTTTCTTCCTTTCACAGCTTACTTGCAAGCCCGGCCCTCATCAGCCTGCTTCATGGGGTGGGCTTGGGGGGGCCCACCACTGGGTTTTTTGGACTTCTGCAAAGCCTGGTGTTCCCCCAAATATGTGGATAACACCCTGTTGTGACTTGGTTTGTCTCCCTTGCCAGCAGCACCCACAAACAGCATTGGCAGTCAGAATGAGTAATACTGCAAAAAGCAGCTTCAGTCTTTCCTCCTCTGTGACCATAATAAATAGATGAAGGAAGTGAATGGACTATTTCGGTCTCAGGGGTTCACTCACCCAGAAGCCACTGGCCTAGTAGTGCTGCACTCAGATCATCTCAGCACTGGGAAAGTGAGGAGTGTGCAAAGACACCCTGGGCATGAAAAATGTGGTGCGTGAGGGGGCCCCTGCGGCCATGACCGCTCCTCCAGCGCCCTTTCCCTGCTTCATCTGATCTGCCCGGTCAGGGTGGGGAGGGGGCGTGCAGAGAAAGAACGCAAATAGATGTTTGAAACACAGGAACGTTATGCCTGGCATCACCTCACTCATAATCTCTGGGCCATTCTCTCACAATGGCTAGAGTCAAGGACTTTTTGTCCACCTTATCTTTGAATTTCCTGGCTTTTGTCAGTGAGAATGGTAACAGAGTCAGATTATTGGCTCCGCGACACAGAAATTTTGCTAGTGTTCTCTGAGGCTTATTAAAATGGGATGTTTATATAATCCGGTACATCTTGTGTAGCTCTCTGTTTGTCCATGTGCTTCCTTTTACTTTAGTGATTTTATAATTAAATTTTCTTCACACAACAAGGAGGGATAATATATCCTGCTATTATCAACTTATAAAGAACATCTAATGTGTAAATGTTTATAGCTATCGCATTCTCTCCCTCTCCCCGCCTCCTCCCCAGTTTCAGGGAGAACTGAGAACCTGCTGTGTTCGCTTTCTGATCCAGTGCATTTCCCAGTTACGCACTGCTGAAAAATATTTTCTGCCAGCCATATGTTGGTTGGATTGTGTGTGTGTTTGTGTGCGCGCGCGAGCGAGCGCCTGTGTGCATGAATGTGCATGTAAACATATAGAATGTTAGGAACATAGGAAAATGCCATCTACTGAAAAAGACCACTGGTGGATCCAGCCCAGTATGGCAGACAATGACAGGCAATGGCTCTCAGACATGCCAGGAGCGTCTCTTGCTGCCTTGCCTGAAGATGCTGGGGAGCATATCTGGGACCTTCGGAAGGCAAAGCAGGGGCTGCCCTGCCAAAGCAGGGGCTCTGACGTTGGACCATCTGTGGTGCCAGAGCCAGGACCCGAGACTCCCCAGTGGGCTGCCACATGCATCTGGGTGAACGTGCATCCAGACAATGCCCATGGTTGACTTCTTGGGATAGAGGGACGGGGAAGAAGCTAAAGTTTCTCTCACAAAATGTTGCCTAGCTCACATGGCCTCCACACATGGCCTAATACTGAGGCACTGAATTAACACAATATACAAGCGGTACCTGTGACGAAATGCTGCACAAAATGGAGTGCTGCTGTGTAAGGTTCCAGTCTTCTTCCAGATTACTCCATTCCCTTCCAGGATTCAGTAGCCACCGAACTTGCTCAGTCCTGATGGTTGCTCACTTGTTTTTGCTCACCTGGGTCCCCCTCCTAAAGATCGATGCCACTTCTGCAAACTTTGGGACTCCCTCTGGCAGGCCTATACACACCATGCTTCTTAGTCGCCGGACAATAATACGTTGACATCTGATCTTGGCATTTGAACATACGGTGATGGTGTCATCATTGCACTGGGTGCTTTGATTTTTAAAATTCTGACATTGTTGGTTTTTATTGTATTTTATTGTTTTAATCCATTTTAATTGTGCCTGCAAGCTGCCTGGCGTGCCGGGTATTTGTATAGAGGAAAGACACAAATCACATCAAAGGCTTAATTGATCAATCCATTACTTCGGACTAGATCAGATTTTACTTGTTACAGAACATATTTAACTCAAGCACATGCAACATTTGTCATGTAGTTATGTAGCAGTGGGAGGGGGGCGTGTGAGGCATGCAGGGTCCGTGATGTGTATCTACGTATCTGAGCCTTTGGGATGTGCCTGTCCTCACCCAGGAGACCCAGTTGGTGAAGCCTAAATACACAACGTGCCTTGCAGGGACTTGACTAAAAGCCCATCTGAACTAGCCCCTCGCAGCAGCAAATGAGGCAGAACCTGGCCTATGGCCTCTGTAGGTGAAGCTGTCCCACCACACCGTGACTCTGCCCGATCTCCTCTTAAAAGCCACCCAAGGCACAGCATGGTCAAGTGGGCTGGTGTTTGGCCAGGGAGAGGTACTAGAGAGCAGCTGCTGGAGCAGGTCAGCAGGGACAATAGAGATGCTGGCGCCAATTAGTTGGCACCAATGCCAGCCACATGCCCTCTGGTGCACAGGTCCAGGAAACCCTTACGAGATATTGCAGGTGCCTCCTTGTTGTCCCTCTTTACAAGGGCTTCCCAGGTCCAGTTCACATATTTCCCCTTACAGTATTGAAGAGCCAGGCAGTTGCTCGCAGCAGTAGCTGTGGTGATGACAAGGGGTTGCAGAAGGAATCTGTGGGCCTTTCAGCCTGCCCCACAAGCTGGTCTGTTGCCTTCCAGGTACTGGAGCACACTGCCCCACTGCCAGCACTGAAGAAAGAGTCAACTGTCCATCTAGTGGTTTGTACTTAGAACGGAAGGGAGCACCTTCTCATCCCGGCCCCGGCCACCCTCCTGTCGATAGGCATGCTTGCGTGTGTGCGTGTTCTTTAATTTACCTATTTTCAGCATTGCCTGACAGCCAAGTCTCTGTGGGTGGGTCACAACTTGTACTAGACGAGTCCAACCACGCTCTTGAATAAAAATCAGAGCCTCTTAAACCAGAAAACCGTCATGCTTGACAGGACTGTGCCGACTGGCCGTTACGGAAAAAGAAGCTGAAAAAAGGCCTTTGAAAGAGCTTTCTGAACACACGAACACACGAAGCATTCTAGAAGAGAAGAGACAACAGTGTCTGTTACAAGAGAGCCTGATGATGAAAGCCACCAGTAATTATAAAAAAATATTTAATACCAATTAACATGGCAAGCCTATAATATCTACTTATCTAAACTCACTGGGAATTATCCGCTTTTCACCCCCTAACCTACCCACTAATTTTCACCAAAAAACACGGGTCAGGCTGTTGCTACCCCAATTAGTTGTTTCGTTGCTGCACAAAGATGAGGCAGCATGGTTATCACAAAAAATGAGTGAGGGAAGGAGAATCGGCAAATCTTAGTCATTGTATTAAAACAACAGATTTCAGGGGGTTTGATTTACCATTCAATTCTGCACAGCTGCAGCTTGGGGAAATAGGAAACATGCCAAAGAAAAGATGCTGGGGTATTTAAACACGCGCACACACACGACAGAGAGAGAGAGAGCGAGCGAGCGAGCGAGCGAACGAGCAATAAATAAATAAATAGGGAAAAGCCGGGGAAAGGGAAGTCAGAGACATGTGCAGATTTAACTAGATTTTGCAGTCAGCTCAAGTTTGCAAAAATACATCTATGGACGTAGCAATTTTTACTAGGTTTCCTAGACCCACACATTTCAGTTAATTGAATATGGCATAGCCACAGTCTGGAAAAATAAAAGCAACTAAGACCTGATTTTCTTCATTTGTGTGTGTCTAATTTTCCTGTCTGGTTACTTGAAATGATTATTACTCATCACAGGTGAGTCGTTTATGGATGTTTCTAACACTGTTCTAGATTTTCCTGAGCAGAGCTGTACACATCTGAGTCCAGAGTGAGTGAGTATCATTCAGTCTGGAATATCCATAGACTGCTCCCTCTTTTAACATGCAACCCCAGAGGTTTACAACAAATCGCATCAGTACAAAAGCAAGGTAACATTTAGACAAGCTAATAGCTGGGAAAAGCCTAAGTAAGATTTTACTTTCATCATGAGCATCAGTACCTAACACATCACAGGCAGGAAGTCATTGCGGAAGGCAGGCTCCACCACGAGGAACGTGCAAACCTGGAAAACCCAAGTTCCTGCATGTCCTCCAGGTTCCATCCTGAAGTTCATTCTGACTCAAATAAGATTATAAAGTCAGCCTTTTTATTTTTGCATGAATGGTTGTGTGTATTTGGACGTGCATTTTTCAAGACACATCTTTGCAAATGTGTACATTACAAATTCAGGAAGCGCAGCGCCATCCAGAACAGCCAAGCTCCCTGATTCCCGGAACCTGGAGCCACCTGTCCACATGGTTTCCATCTACTTCTGCTGGTGCCCATGCAGAGCCCCGGCCAGAACAGGAGCCCTGGGTTGTCTTTCTGAGGAACAGCAGCCAGAAGCCAACGCTGTGGCTGCTGGCAGCAGCATCTGGAGGCAAGAGACCCTTTCCTTGCCTTGGGAGCAATCCAACCGATAGACCAGGTGATCACTGTTAATATTGTCATTTTTTTCACTTTATATGAATTTATTTTAAGACACATCCTATTTTTCAATTTTGAAAAATTCTTCATGCCACAAAAGAAATATCACAATGCACGTAAATAACAGAAACCACCACCACCAAAAGAAAAAGAAAAAGGAATCATCATGTTTACCTTCTACATTTTTAATATTTAACATTTGTCCAACATAGTCCAATGACCTGTGCAGTATACTGCCTGGGTACTTCTAGAACTATACTATCTGAGATCAGGGTGGCTCAGAACTAAAGTTCCATTTTATGATTTATTGCAATTGTATTTATATCCCACCTTTGCTCCTCTAGCAAGGAAACCAAGGTGACTCACATGGTCTTGTCACCACTATTTATTCCTCACAATGAGCCTGTGGGATAGGTTAGGCTGTCAGTGAGTTGCCCCGTGTGCTTCATGGCCTATTGGGACTGGGATCTGAATTCCTCACACTGCAGTAGGGGAGGGATAGAAGGAACGTTAATGACAAGCTTCAGGTTTAAAGTGCCATCAAGTAGACCAGTGAAAGAGAATATATTTTCTTTCCCCTAAAAGATGCGCCTGGACAGGGTTACAGCGTGACACCCTGATCTGTTCATACAGCATACGTCACTCTAGAAAGCCTTTATGGGCACGGCAGCAATGCCCAGGAACGAATACCAGGTGCTGGTGGTATGCAGACGAATCACTCCAGTTGGCCACCTGCTGCTTGGCACAGACACTGCTCAGCCCCCCACCCTTGAAGAGGTTTGGATTCATGTCCAGGATATGGTAGGTTCATCTGATGACATCCCACCATTGATCAAGCCATTGTGTGGTTGATGATGCAGATTGCTGATGAGTGGCTCAGGAGGGTCGCATGATGGTTTTTCAGTGGGAGAAGCACATGAGATATATCCGGAAGTTCTGAATGAAAAAGAGACACCAGAATGTGGAAGACCCACGTCTCCTGTCTCCCCAGTGAAGAGAGAAAGTTGCTTGCAAAAAGGACGGCAGAAGGGTTTTTGCAAAAGAGAGAAGCACTATAGGCAGGGAGATCTGAGCTGAGGTTTACGCCGGAAGGTACTCTCTGATGTGGGGGGGGGGCGGGGGCAGTGAATCCACAGCATGCTGAGATTCACTTTATTGAGATTCACATGTTGTGCTTTAGTTTATGCTTTACTAGTGTATTTATTTATTTTTATTTATTTATTTTTGGATTTCTATCCTGCCTTTTTCCTGCAAAGGGCTCAAGGCAGCTTACATCTCCTCCTCCATCTTATCCCCACAACAACAACAACCCTGTGAGGTAGGCTGGGCTGAGAGTCTGTGACTGGCCCAGAGTCACCCAGTTGGCTCCATGACCGAGCGGGGACTCGAACCCGGATTGCCTGAGTCCCAGTCCCATGCTCTTCACCACTACACCACACTGGCTCTCGCAAATTTGTATTTGCAAATAAACCCAAATATATTGTCCATCCCTGGAGCTTCCCACTGCTTAGGGAAACGAAGGAGTGATGTTGTAGTACAATAACAGGCTGAACTTGCCTGTCCCACTGAGTTGGGCAGTAATCAGGGTCTGGATGATGCAGAAAGTCATGCCTGGAACCTTTTCTGGGATTGTGAGAGTCCTGGCTTTTGTGTGTTTTCAAAATCAGGAAGGTGTAAAGAGCAGAATCTGACATAGGCCCACACTGCTTGCAAAGTCTGAGAAGAGGCAGAGAAGGCGGAAGGAAATGTTATTAATGCCGTTGCCTCCACTCCGTGCAGGAATATACAAATTCAACAGATATATGTAAACATATGCAGCTTCCAGAATTGTTTGAGCTTTTCTGTGTGCTGAATTTTAAGGTACAGAAAGTGTTTAGCCCAATGAATGAGAGGCAGTGCCTTCTGGCCCATGCCCCACAGCTGCCAACAATGAATGTTGTTCATATTGCTGGGCCCCACATGTCCACAAACTGAACCATAGGGCTGAATCCAGCAAGATCCTTCCACCTTCAATGATCCCCTATGGGACTTCCCAATCCCACTGCACAAGCAGGATTCGCCACTTATGACAAGGAAGAGTTAGCGCCTCCTGGGGAAGCCCTGATTGGTGGAACCCCCTCGTCCGAGCTCTGCGGACTTGCCTCCCCCAGGAAATGGCCGTTTCTGCTCACTTTGGGCTGCCCCGGCAGAGTAAAACTGTTGCACTGTTGGTGGTAGATCCACTTGCATTTCACTGGGGGTGGAAGCACCCTCTGGGCTTCTGCCCATCACCTCCAAGGTGTCCCTGAGAGAAAGAGAGGCTTGTGTGCTCTCAAATTAAACATCACCTAATGCAGGGAGATGGGACATCTCTTTCATCCCAAAGGTCAAATTCCATTTGGATGTGATCTCAGAGGCTGCCTTCAGCTAGTGAATAGGGGCCAAATTCAAAGGAGGGGCGGGTGGCACTGATTTAAAAAAAAACCACACACACCCCAAAACAAAACTAAACAAAAATCTCAGCATATTGTAGCTTAACAAAGCTCTTACTGCCAGTAGCTGAGCCATATGAGACATTCAGCCTTTGAGAATTGGCGGAAAGCCACACAAGAGCCAGGAGACTGCACAGCAATGCTAGCTAGAGAACAGGCCAAGGGAGGGGCTAGCTGAGGGATGCGAGAGCGCCTGAGTTTCCCCACTCCTGACTTAACGGTTTAATTCTCACTGCTCAGCAGAAGTATCAGCTCATTCGTAGATATTACTCGAGGGCGATGATCACGTGGAATTTTGGGGCCAGGTAGCATTTGACACTAGCGACTGCTTCTTGCTTTAACTTTACAAACAGCAATGGCACTTCCTTTCTCCTTTTGTGGGCGGCCCCATGGGAATCACCTGAACGAAGCCTATCACCAGAGCAGTCCCCAGCAATGTGGGGGGCCTTGTCCCTCTCCCCGCATGTAGCCCTTGGCATTCTGGGAGGGGTGAGCTACACATGCCATTTACATGGGCCCTGTCCACCATTGAATTAAGGCTGAAGATTGCACATTTGGGGAGCTAACGCTGAACTCGGAAAGCATCATTATCCTTTTATAGTATGCTATCAATATACTGTATATCTGGGAAGGGTGAGCAGGGCTTGCTGCCTCTTACCAGACACCCAACGAGTTGCAAGGAACCGCATGGCCAGTGGATGGGCTCCATGGACAGGGACAGGACACTGGGCGAGAGAGGCACCCCGGCTCTGGGGCATCGCACTGGCCTTTTGCTATCCGAGCCAGGATGAGCCACACCTGAAGTCGGGCAGGGAGGAAGGGGAGCCAAGGGAGAAGGGGAGGATGGAGGAAGGATGGGAGGGAGGGCTGGGGGGAGATGGCACAGGAGAAGCCACAGTGATGGCAGAGGAAGCGCAGGGCGCGTGGAAGGGCAGGATGTGGGAGAGACCAGGAACTGGTGCACATGCTGCCCTTGGCTGGGGCACAGGGTCAGATTGCCGATGAGCTGAGTCTGCCTCCTGGGGAGAAAGAAACCCTTTCCTTGCTCCCTTTCTGGGCCGAGCCCTGGGTTTATTTATGTGTTGCATCTGCATCCTGCCCCATCGTCCAAGGGCTGCCTGGGCAGCTCACGGCAATGCAGATAAAAATAATAGATACAACACTAATAGCTAAAACCACAATTACATAATACAATAAAAAGCGCTGTATAAAATGCAAACAGGAGGGTAAGCACAATATAAACGACAATAAGCCAGCAGAGAAGCCAAAAAAACCCATAATCCTAAAAACAAATACAAAATAAAAAGAGCTTGAGTGCCAACCAAGCCTCCTTTGGAAGGGAATTCCAGTGAGAGAGGCCCCTTTCCTTCCGTACCTCATGGGGCAAGGGAGTCCCGCAGGAGGGCCACCCATGATGGTCTAGGTGGCCTGGTAGGGGTGCATGGAGACAGGCATTCCTTTAGGTATATCCCAATCCCAAGCCATTTAAGGCTTTGCATGTTAGCGTAAGCACTTTGCACTGGGCCTGGGCAGTAGCAGGCGGCAGAGGACCACTGTAATATGTTCTCTAGGGCTGGTCCTTGTGACTAATCGTGCTGCTCTGTTTTGGATTAATTGGAATGGGTTGGACTGAATAAGCAACCTGCCAATCCTGCTTTGGAGAGCAAGCCAGACTTGGGGTTTGACCAGCGTGGAGTGTTAGAGACAAGCCGACACGAGGGGCTGTAGAGGAAGAAGGCTGCAGTCCGGGCTTAACACTGGCTATCCATTCATGAGTTCCTGGAGGCAGCAGTAATCTCCTGGGGAGGAGAAGGTCCCTTCCATACTGGGTACAGCCCAGCCAGCGATTGTTTATGGAGTATTAAGTCCCCGCTTTGGGTTACGGTTTAAATGACTTTTGGGACACGTATCCAGGGAAGCATTCAATAAAACTCATTCAGACAACTTTGCCCTGCAGTCCCACGAATGGGATCAAGGGAGCAGGGAGAGTGTGGCGTCCTCCTTCCTTCCAACCTGTTAACAATGTCCCAGCAGCTGCTGTGTGTGAAAGGCCGAGCATGCGCTTGCCTTTCCCTACATGTGCGCCAGAAGGCAGCCCCGTCTGTTCCCCACTCAGAGTTGTGACCCTGGGAAGGCAGCTGAACCCTGAAGGGTAGCAAAGGCCATTAGGAAGAATAATTTAGCCAGATCTCCTGCAAGGGCAAGAAGGGGGACCTCGTTAAGCCAAGACAGAGGTGCTGACCTTGGTGCACAGGGAGGACCACAAAACAAGAAAGCCAGGCTTCTCACTTCTGATATGTGCAGTTCTTCTCTTGAACAAGGCTCATGGCAGCAGCTGCTTTCTCCTTCCTCAGCCCTGGCCCAAGGTGCTCCTCAGTGGCCTCTCAATGTTTCACTGAGCATTTCAGAGAAAGGCACTGTTGTATTGATTTGAAAAACAAACAGAAACAAGCACGGAAGTGATGGTGCTTTCCCTAATTGTACAAAAGAAGAGGCTGCAAACCTCTGCCCTTCAAATCCAATCGATACTATGAATGGGAAAGCCATGCGCTGGGCAACACAGCACATGCTTCCTCCTTCCTAAACGGAATGTGGCCGTCCAGTGCACAGATCACTGCAGAGACCCCAATTGGGTTTGTTAATTACTTCAGGAGCAACACTGCTGGAGCAGGGCTTCTTTGGGATGAGCGCTATCCAAATCTGTATTCCTTGCAATTGCCCACATTTTTCGAATTTACTGTAAGGTCATTCAAATCTTTTCAAATGATTTACAACGAATATGTGGAAGAGGAGGCGGCTGCAACATCACTGCTGCAGAGGCTGGGTTCTAATATGCTGAGCACCAGGCAGCCTTTTTACTCTGTCCCACCGGTCCCCAAGGCCTGATGGCTCCGTTCAGCTCTTGCAAAGGCCCAAGCATTGCAGGAAAATGAAAAAGGCCCACCATGACGGAGCCAGGGCTAAGGACCCTTCCAGCCTGCTGCCATGAGGAGAGATCAGGGGTAAAACTCCTTTGCAACAGGATCCACCCCCCCCCCCAACACACACACACACACACACTTCCTTAAAAGCCAGAAAGGAATTTTACTTTGATTAAAGGCAGTGGTGAAAAAGACAAGACTCCCTGTGATTCATCATCAATCCTCCCCAGTGAGCAGGCGTGCGGGCCGGTCAGGTTGAGCTGCAGGGTTTTTAAACTAGGCTTTTCAGATGCCCCGTGAGATTGACCCCTGGAAAAGGTGTGTTTGCACCTGGTCTTCAACACAGTAACAAAACTCCCCACTGAGGGATTATCTGGGAGGCCTTGGTCTAGTATTCTAGGTTGTGACCTCAGTTAGGGGCTTTATCTTGCATACCAATTGGACCATCATGAGGCCGAATTTAAAGTATAACTTGGAGGCTAAGTTGACGCTTACCGAAGACTTCTTGGTGGTCTTATGATGACCTGACACAGCCATCAAAGGTAGATTAAGTGTGCTCAGCCTACCTTCTTTTTCCTGATCAGATCTCTTTCCACATATTTGCAGTGCTTCAGCAGCTGGGCATGTGGCACGTCACCGACGGAGGCTTCTCTTTCAACATGGGCCACTGTCCCTGCGTCTTTGGACCCTGTCCTCACCCTCCCTCAGAGGGGAAGGCCAAGCAATGGAGCAGGTGGCCATGCTGGCACTCCATCTGAATAGAGGTGTCCACACGTCTAGTTCTGCCATTAGGCGGAGAGAGGCAGCTGATTACGGACATCTTGATAAGACAGGACATGGTTACTTATTTAATCTATTATTAGTGCATTATTATTACCGCCAGGGGGGACAAGAGGCCCTCTTGGAATCCCCCCACCCCCAAACAAAATTAAGAAATGCTTCCCAACCTACAAGATAACAAGATACTTTGGCATGACGCTCATCCATATAAATCTTTGCACTGTAGCAGGACCGACACAGCTGACGGGGGGTGGGGGGCTCATTTACACCATAGATGTGAAATGGTAAAACGAAACATGCCGCAGGGCAAGAGTGAGAACCAGGGCTGTTAAGCAAGGGGAGCACTTCCATGTGCATGCCCAGGCCAGAAGGCACAGTGTGAAACCCTTTCTGAGATACTGGCAGAACAGCAGTTCCTTTGTCGAAGGACCGTCACTGCTTGGCTGTTCAGTGAAGAGCCAGGCCTAAGATTCGAGTGCTAGTGTGAAGAGCTTGGGGCCAGGCGACCCGAGAGAACTCTTTCCCCTTGTCACTGAGGTCACTGGAGAATGTTCTCATGGTGGTTCCACACAGGCCCCTTGGCCGGACTGGCAGCCCCTCGGTTAGGAGCTTTTAGTGTGGCGTCCCATTTTGATGGGCTGCCCGGCCTCTGGAGGTCAGCGCCTGCTGAAGACCACTTTGTTTGAGGAAGCCTTTCTGTCCAACCAGCCACAGTTTTAATGTCACCTTGTTGCTAATCCATTGTTTTTATTATTTCATCCGTTTCAGCTTTTTACTGTTCAGTGTTCCAGAATCTACCTATAGTTGGACTGGCAGGGAGAGCAAGGATGAGCTGTATAGGATGAGAACGCTGAGCACTCTACCTATTTTGGGCTTTGGCTTGGCCTGCTTCTGGCTCTACCCAGCAATAAGTGATTCCATCTGCCATGGTTCCTGGTTCCATCTACCATCTTGGGTGACCCAGGGAGAGCGCCTTAGGTTTGGAATACTTTTCCGGTTTGGAATACTTTTCCAGAGAGACTGGGCCAGGTGAAAGTACCTTTGCAAGACGTGTCACCTTTTGCCCATCTGCTTTGCTTGGATTCATTAATTTTATTTTAAACTCAGTTTAGAGAATTATCAATAGTCCCCAGGGGAGCCGCCCACAGACCAAAGGGTGGCTTGGAAGGAGCAATCAGATTTCTGCCACTGGGATCAGAAAACTGGAGGTGAAAATGGCCTGCTCCAGTAGGCAGGATGAGAAAGGCACCAGGGAGGCCGGGGTGTGATTCAGCCTGACGACCCCCACCCCCCGCCGCCAGTTTCCTTTCCTCCCCCTCCCGAGCACATTTGCTTGATGGCCTGAAAAGCAATTCTAGTGAGGGAGCAATTAATAGGAGGCAGGGAGGCAGTACTCTTCACTGAGCAGGGCATAGCCGTCCCAGGAGCTTCGAAGTTCATGGATTTCCAAGCAGCAAGGGTGCAGTCTACCGGACTGCGCCCTCACTCAAGGTGCGATGTTGTGCGTGACTAGGCCAATGCATCTGGCAGTTTCCCCACGTTGCAGGTGTGGGCCTTCTTTCTGGCCAGTCATGCGCAGGATTGCAGCCTCAGTAACCTCCTTTGCCATTGTAAAGCTCTCTGATCATACATTTGAAGGGTGGAGAAGAAATAGAAATACTAAACAGAGAATAAAGAAACAAACGGCAGGTGGCTGGCATAGGCAAAAGTTAAGCTGATGGCAACTTTCACTGGAGATGGAAGGGGAAATGCCACCTGAATGCCACATGAAAATTTGAGGAAGTTGGAACCAGGGCTGGCTGCCAAGGGACATCCCCAGCGTCTCAGCCCACACCCCGGGCTTCCTGGCCCTACGTCGC
The DNA here is from genome assembly GCA_023646645.1 of Varanus salvator macromaculatus. NCBI lineage: Eukaryota > Metazoa > Chordata > Lepidosauria > Squamata > Varanidae > Varanus > Varanus salvator. The sequence continues at coordinate 20,072,730 of JAIXND010000657.1, forward strand.
ACCTCCCTGCTGCTGTCACCATGCTCTCTGAGCTGTGCCTGGCAGGAGAAGGTTGGTTTTTGCCCCCGTACATGGTGGGAGAGAGTGAACCAGTCAGTGGAGGAAGCAGTGGCAGAAACACGTGGATGGGTCTGTCCCTAACATACCCCAGCAAAGAGTGGGAACATAGCAGGGGTGGAGAGCTGCACAGCGATGGAGTCAGTCATCCTTCTGGATACCACGTGCTTAGTGGCTGCTACTGCTTTGAACAGAGTTAACGTTTTACATCACTTGCTGGATTCTGTGAGCTTCATTCATCAGCTCATCTTTCTTCTTCCACCACCATTGGCAAAAATGATGCTAACATTTATTTTATCAATCGTATTTCCATATGGAGCTCTCACATCTTTCTGAAGCTCCTGCCACCCCCAGCACAAAGTCTTGGAGCGAACACTCCTTTTGAATGTCTTTTCTTCCATGTATTGGGAAGACACGAAATGTGGGGGGTGAGTGGGGAGAAGAAAATTTATGTGACAGTATTATGAGGAGGCAAACTGGAAACAAACATTTGACACTCATGCAATGGAATGCTGTAAAAATTTAATTAGATGGATACATTAGTCATCCTTGCATTAAGGGGTTCATACAGAAAATACAGGAGGAGGAGGAGGAGGCGGAGGAGGAGGAGGAGGAGGAGGAGGGGAAGCCAGAGCCGCAGCATCTCTGGTACAAAGATGCTTAAATCTTTCCTGTAAATGCCACTTCCCTCATTACTGGGAAATGACGTTTCAGAGGGACCATCACCCCTGTCTGTATATTTGCAAAATATGGCTGATAGGAGATTAACGTCACTTATTATTTTTTCCTAGCTTTCCTAAATGGATTACAAAAACTCATTTTAGCTTCAGATTTGTAAAATGCATAAACATGAATGTACCTGGATTACACTCAGTCACTATTGATAACAAATCTAAGATATGGTCAAGCCCTTGTAGGCTTTGCCGTGAGGTTGAAAGAAGTCTCCTCCCCGAAACTGTAGCTGTGCAAATACGACACAATGAGTGTGTGGTTGCATAATATAATGGACACATGTGATAACTTGGCTTTGGTTTCCACTTGCATATGCAAGTAAGACTTAAACATTTGCGAGTCCACAAAGTGACTTGATGGATTTACAACCAGCCTTTCACCTTTGCTTGGACAGCTGCAAAAGGCTGCTGGTCATCTGCAGAGTATTACGCACCAGACACAGACAGTAGCTGAGATGTCTGAGCTGCCTTTCCCATGGCAGTCCTTCAGTGTTTTCATTTATGGGACAAGCTGGGCAAGGCATGGGAGGAGCCACGTGAACCCCTCTGGGCAGGGACAGGCAACCCTTTTGGGTTGTGGGTACTTTTGGAACTCTTCAAAACTCTCCTGCGCAGCACAGTGAAACAGCTGCAGTAGGAAGCACGGCAGAAGATAGGAAAATTGTCCAGATCTGTTAGTACATGGCAGAGATGGCATCTGAGCCCAAACACTGAGCAACAGAACCTACCAAAAACTATTTCATAGCGATGTGTTATTTAAAAAAAGAAGTGGGAGGCTGGAGTTCTTTGGCAGGTACCAAGAAAAGCATGCAGGGATAGATTGGCATCTTTGAGGATCCTGCTTCTTGCTTCTGTCCTGGTGGAACCCTTCAGCCGTCTGGCTCAACCCAGCTGGTTGTTTGCAACCTCAGAGCAGCCTCTCGTGACCTGGTCCACTCCAGATACCATGGACTGCAATTCCAATTGTTGCTGAGGAATGTGGAGGGTTGTAATCCAATAGAACAAGAGGGTATCAGAGGTGGGAAGGAAGTTGATAAACTCACATGCCTTATTCCACTTTTCTCCAGGCTTTTTGAGAGTATCTTGCCTGTATTGCAATACTTAAATACTTAAAGCATGGTTCTAGATCGAGAGAGCTATTACTACCACTCTGTATGACTCTGGTGCAACTGCAACTGGAGTATTGTGTTCAGTTTTGGATCCCTCATTACAGGAAGGAGATAGCCAGGTTAGAGTCAGTGCAGCGTAGGGCCACAAGGTTGGTGACCGGTTTGCAGGGAAAGCCGTACGAGGTGAGACTGAGGGAACTGGGTCTCTTCAGCTTGGAGAAGAGGAGACTCAGAGGGGACATACAGGTATGTGAGGGGGTGTCACATGCAGATGGGTAGAGACCTGTTCTCCCCTGCAGAGGAAGGCAGGACGCCTCCAACAGAGCCAAGCTCAGGGAACCAAGGTTCCATTTGGATGCCAGGAAGGATTTCCTGACACTCTGAGGGTGTGTAATGGGCTTCCATGAGAGGTCGTTGAGGCCTCATCGGTGAGGGTGTTCAAAGACAGACTGGACATGCACATGGTGGGGATGTTGTGAGCGGAGCCGGCTGGAGTCTGGGGTCAAACTAGATGGCCAGGGAGACCCCTTCTGACCCGCTCTGTTTCTGTGTTGAATGACAGTGTGCCACAAGCATGGCCATAAATCTCCCATAATATCAAGTATGCTTGCACGTATCAGGAATAATTCATGGCTATTATTTGCCTCTTCAACAGAATGAGTAAACTATAATCGCACAGACAGCTGTATCTACGCATCGACGCACAACGTGTGGTTTGGACCCAAGCTACATTTTCTCTAGAGATTCTAAACAATCTCCCTCTACATTTGAGAGGCCTGCAAAGTCTTCTCTAAACTTTCACTCCATCTGTTGTTTTACTGGTCTTGCCACGTGTGGATGAGGCACTGTGTCCTGAGCACACATGGCTCCTACAGATACCAACCCACTCTCACTGCGATGTGCTGCATGCCCAGTTTGGTGGCCCTTCCCACCTTTGCCACGAGGAGGTGGCCAGGCCAACATGGTGGGCCCGTTCTGCTGAAGCTGCCCTGAAGATCTGCATGGTGACACTATCACTAACCTCAGAACTCTTATTAAAATGTAAGGCATCAAAGTCTGCAGAATGGTATTTATTTTGTTCCCCCCTCAATGTCCCCAGTATATTCCTAGAATGTCTTCAAACCCCTGACGTTTGCAGGGGGTTTTCCACCACACCTTTGCCTTCTCCCCATGTTTGGAAAAAAAAAGTGTGAACATTTTGGGCTCAGCTTTGGTTTAATCTACTTGGGAATGCAAATAATTGTCCTCATTTCTCTACACATGAGTATGCTTGCATGTGGAATGAGAAGTGAAATCCCTTAGCACTGATGTTCAACTGTAGCTGGACTGACGGGAGGAGCATGTAAAGAACCAGTCTGAGGACACAATTTCTCCCTAGGCTAAGGTTATACCCAGGGCCGACCCCATCATTAGGCTGCCTCCACAGCAGATGCGACGAGAGGGCAGCCAGGCGCTGGAGGATGGAGCTCTCATGCAGCACGGCCTGCCCTGCAGACCCCAAGTCAATCTGTTGCCCTCAGAAGCAAGGGAGGGTGCTGCTCCACCACCAGTGTGGAAAAGAGAGTCATCTGCCAGTCCTGCTGGCTTTTGTACAGGGAATGAGAGTGGGGGCCATATTGTTCTTTGCCTCAGGCAGCAATATATGCCGGTTACACAATATATACAGCCCCGGTTACAGAAGCAGAAGGATGCTTGTTTCTGTGCACAGAGAACCTCTCCATTAGCTGGACTGAAGTGGATGGATTAGATGGATCCCATCTATGGAATGCGCTCCCCAGAGAGGCTTGCCTGGCGCCGTCGTTATTTGCTTTTCGGCGCCAGGCGAAGACCTTTTTATTTAGACAATATTTTAATAGTTAATATTATGGTTAATTTATGTTTAATTATGTTTAGGTTTAATTTAGGTTTAATTTAGATTAATTTAAATTTGTTATTTATTTTTTTGCTGTAGGTTTAATTTAAGATTAATTTAAATTTGTTTTTATTTTTTGCTGTATGTTTTTATATTTAACCTGAGATGGGCCAGTTTTTAAATATTGTATATGTTTTTAATATTATATTTGTTTTTGTATTGTGAGCCGCCCCGAGGCTGCTGCAAGGGGCGGCATATACATATTTAAATTAATAAATAAAAATAAATAAAACTGAAGAGAAACTGAATTGTGTGCCTCTCAGGTACAGGACTGGAGGCTCATGTTCTCTTTTGCACAGCTCTGTGTTGGACAGGCGGCCAGAGGATTGCCCTCTATTTTGAAGGCATCTTTTATCTGAAGGGCCATTCAATGGAAAGAGAATGAATTATCTGAGGAGCTGCTCCTCAAAGTTGCCCATCACCAGCACCTGGAGAGCAGACTCTGAGGTCAGGCACTCAGGATGCCTGCTCATAGTCTTCTCACTGTAAGGTGTACCGTATTTGCATCTAAATTATACTAATTATCCCGAGACACACACACACACACGCACACACGCACACTATCTTGTACAATTAAGCAAATGTACACCTTCTTTGGTTTTCTATTTGGGCAATTTACAAGCAGCCACCCTGTGCGGATGGAGCAGAATCTTTGGAAGTGCCACTTGGGGGTTGTTTCTGGATGAGGGAACACCCCGCTCTGACTGTGCCATTTGGACTCATTTGATCAGGCCCCGGTTCTCCAAGGATTGTCACAAGCAGGATGTGCCTTTCAGTCAGAGGTGTCCCTACAGTCCTGCTCCTCATTTTGTTAATCCATTCATTTCCATTATGAAAAACCTCATGGAATCATTTTTGTTTTTATAATTCCCATGTTAAACAAAATTAGGGAGTTTTGCAAAAATGGAAACTTGTTTCACTTGAAAATTGAACCAAAGGCTTAAAGGGCATACAAAACTGTATTTTGAAGACTGTGAGAGGAAGTAATCAGAGATTAGAAATCAACAATCAGAGATTAAGGACACTACCCTAAAAGGTCTTACAACTTCCAGAATTCTGTAGGATTTTTTTTCTGGATAAGCATGCATAGGATTGCATCATAACAGTTCTATGCATTTCTAGCCAAAAGCAGGAGCCACTGAGTTAAATATCAGTGAGTTCCAAAAATGTGCTTATAAGAAATGAATCAAAGAAAGCTGTGATGGACATTCTATCAATTTTTTTTCCCCTGAACCATTGAGCCAATTTCCTTCCTTCCTTCCTTCCTTCCTTCCTTCCTTCCTTCCTTCCTTCCTTCCTTCCTTCCTTCCCCCTTCCCCCTTCCCCCCCCTCCACCCCCCTCCCCTTTGGGTTGAATCACTGTTTTCATCAGCTCAAATTCCCATGTCCTTTCATTTTGGTGAGACACCCAGTTGCTCTTCTGCTGCATGTAAATTCTGTGTTTTCTGGCCAATGAATGACATACATGTTAGGGTGTTCTGCTACTTTTCCAGTGAATGAATCTTATCATATTTCAGACAGCTAAGAAAAAGATCCCATGTTCTAGAGACACTTTCCAAAATGTACATAACTTCTATCAGTTGTACCATTTACAATTCTATTAATTGTAAACAGATCCAAAATTTACAAATAGCTAACTAGCCAAAAGGGAGTAGAGGAGGAGAGGAACATGTTGTGGAATGGACTGCTCAAAAACAAAGAACAAGGAGAAATAAGTAACACAGGTGAAGAACAAGCTGATCAGTCATTTCCAACCTGGGTTTACTAAACATGGAAGGAAGGCTACCCAACTTCTCCAACACCAGAAGTTCCCTCTCCCTCTACACATGGAGGATGACATCGTGTAAAAAAGAGGCTTCCAAACCCACTGAGGGTCTCCAATTTGATGTAGAGCATGGAAAATCCATGTTCAAAATCACGTGGAGAGTCTCTATGCATACCGGAGACTCTCCTTTACAGGAAATTGTCCTCAAAAGGTACCAGACATAGGGGTGGGGCTAGCAGATTCCCCCAACTTCCATGCCTCTTAAACACAGGGTGGAACACACTCGCATAGAGTGTGATGTTATAGAGCTTTTGTTGCCCTCTTTCATAGCCACCTAAGGTCCTTTGCTAGCCTCTGGCTGGGTGCACCCAAGAGGACAAACAGCCAAGGTTTGCAGGTTTTTTTGACTGTGATCTACCTGACAGATGATCAAGTGGATTCTACTTAATCATAGTTTCCATCCTCCCTGTTCAGTCTGTTTGTTTGTTTGTTTGTTTGTTTATATTAGAGTATTTCTATCCCATCCATTACGGTTCGTCTCAGGACGGCTTACAATATAAAACACCTAATAAAAACCTCATAATAACACATGACTGAGGATGAAAACATAATTACAATATTTAAACTTTAAGATATTGGGTAAATAAAAGGGTCTTGACTTGGCACCGAAAAGCAGGTAATGTTGGTGCCAGGTGATGTTATTGTTGGCATGTTGTTGGCATTTGCCACTGCACCTGAAATTCAGTCCCAAGTTATATCACTTCCAGCTTGTGTTGCCTGCCTCCTCCTTAGTGGACACACTTAAAGGCCGGATGGCTGGAGCAGGTCGTGCAGCTGTCACACTTTCCAGAGGATACTGTGGAAGTTGTATAGCAGGACCATGGAGATCATGATCTTGGGTTCAGACAACACAACAAACTGTGGTGGTGCCATGAAACCCTAGAACAAACAGTTGTTTCTTATTGTGGTTTCTAAAGACCAAACTTACCATGTTCAGACAATACAACAGAGCAACAGTGGTTAAAAAAACAACAACCCACCACTGTTGTGTTGTCTGGACACAAGCACTGTGGCTGGATGATCTTTTATGGAAAAGAGATCTATCAGAATGTGGGCACTGGCTTCATGCCAGAACAAGTCAATGCCAGAAGATATATGAACGGGAGAGTTACCTAATGAGCCACTGGCTTGAACACTTAATATTTACGTAGGCAGTGTCTACCCAGACAGCTGATCGAGCAGTAAAACTGTGCCTGGATTAGACTGTCCCACATCAGATGGTAGGTAGAATGCCTGAATGCCTCTTCAAAGAAGGGATGCGGGCAGAATCTCTCTAACTTGAATCTTTGCCTGATGAAGACGAGGCTGTGGTACTTTGCCTTGATGATGGGACTGCCTTTAAGCAACCTGGCTCAATCCAGGAGCTACTGGAAGGCCTGGGCTTCGGATTCTGGCATGCAGAAGGGAAAGGCTAATGGCCCCTTCTGCCCAGTGCCGCATTCCTGCAGAGGGCTTTGGTCAGGAAAGGGCCACCTCAGCGGGGCAGGGGATGGGGCCAAGGCCAATGGGAGGAGGGGCCACGAATGTTCCCTGCCTCCCAAGCAGACTGCTGGGGGAGGGGGAATGCCCTCTTGCCAGAGGTCTGCACTGACCTAACAGAGGGCTCCCAAAATCAGGCTGCGACCCCACGTTGCCTGTCCCTGGGCTGCTGCCACACTGTGCCCACTTTTTGCAACTGACCCCCCTTTGGAAAGCAATTTTCAGAGGGGTTTTGTTTTGTTTTTTTGGAGACCAGGAAATGCAGAAGGAGACCCGATAAACAATAAGATGTGTTTAGATTTGTATGACTCTGACCTGCAGAGTCTGCGGACACCAGATTTTTCTGTATCGTGTGGTTCCTGCAGAGTTGTGAACCAGTTTTTCACTGTGTGGGAGGGAGGGATTCGAGCTAATTCTCATTTGTGCATTTGCACAAGTGCGTACTGCTGCTACTGGGCAGTGGTACAAATGCACTAATGCACTTCAGCAGAAATGGAAGCAAATGCTGGTTTTTAAAAAATCTATTTTGGAAGGAAAGACACAAGACACAGACAGAATGCATTTAACAACAACTCTACTTCCCTTGGGACTATGGCATAGGAGAAAGGAAGCCCTCTGGTTCTGTTTGGGTCTCCAGAATGGCTATTTGTAAAGGAAAAGTGGAAAATGTTAAATGCAGGTATACATTTAATGTTACCTGCTTTGCAGGGAGGTCCCCTGCCCCTGACTTGGGTCTTCTTTTCAAAAGAGAAGCGTGTGGACCCCCGGGCTGTCCAAAGTGAACTCTTCAAGCCCCAAGCAGTGATGATGCTGGGACACAGGAACTCTGCTCGACCACTGCAGATAACCATCCTGCTTCCAGCAGTACATAGCCAGATCTCTGCAGAATGCTTCCGATACGGGATGAGTATGCTCAGTGGCTGGCATTCAGAGAGGCACTGCATAGCAGTGATGCTGAAGAGCAAAATAAAAATCGCAGACTCATCCTCAGAACATTTGATTCTCTGCCCTGTTGTTGTTTCCAGCACCTGGCTTTGAGCAGGCCTCTGCTTCTGAACAGGGAGGTCCCCAGCAGCTATTCTGTATTTATTAAATTTATATCCCACCTTTTTTCTTTTTTTGAATGACTCAAAGAGGCATTCTGCTCCTGCTGCTCTCCATCTTACCATCCCAACAACAACCCCGTAAGACAGGTTGGGCCGAGAGTCTGTGGCTGGCCCAGAGTCACCCAGTGGGCTCCATGGCTGAGCGGGACTGGAGCCTAGGTCACCTGAGTGCCAGACCCTGCTTTGAACCACTGCACCACACTGGCTCTCAGTGTTGCTGATCCTTGGTATTCCTGTCCCCCATGAGTTTGTCTCCTTTAGCCTGGCTTTGTCCCCCAGCAACTGCTGCTCAGCAGCATCGCTCAGCAAAAATGGAGACTTGAACACCGACGGCAGCTAAGGTCTTGCATGCATTGGTCAGCCTGTCCCGCTCTTGTTGCCGGGCTGCATCAGGCCTGGGAGAGAGCTCTCCAGGTTTTGGAGCCCAGGACACCCCAGCCTCAGGGGAGTCCTCCTCCTCTGAGTCCTTCTTCTGGTTGCCATCACCGCCAGCTTTGCTGCCCCCTGTCCTCTCTCAGCGCTGCCACCACTTGCTTTGGTGGGCAGGCAGAGGGGCAGCGAGTCAGTGGGCAGGTCTGTCTGCTGCAGCGCCTGCTCCCTGTCCAGGGAGGTGAGCGGCAGGCCAGTGAACGGGCAGGTTGTGGTGAAGATGAGGAGTGCGACCACAGGGCTCTCACGGGGCCCTCGGCTGGGCACACTGAACCCGAAGGCTCTCTCAGCTATAGTAGCTGATAGCTCTGGGTGAGCGTGGCCCTCCCTCCCACCCACCCCCTTCTGCTCCTCTTCCTCCTCCATAAATATGTGTAATCCCCCACTAAATCCACTTAAGCCCACGGCCATCACCACCTCTTGTGGCAGCAAAGTCCATAAACTAATTACCCATCATGTGAATTATAGAGCGCGGGTGCATCCTGCTTGTACTCCCGTGATTTAATGGCCAGGAGAAAGAAATGGAGCCACCGAGGGGGGCCTGGGGGAGAGGACCGAGCGGTCACCCTGCAGCATCCAATTCACCCGCCGCTATTACTGCACTATGTAAACATCGCTTAAAATGGCATATTGGTGAGTAAGCGGTAATCCATTTGACGCAGACAACCATTTTATGCAGAGAGGCAGGAGAGGAGCTATTCCTTAGCCAGTTTAATAGCACCGTTTGTGAACAATTTCTGCTCCCTTCTGCTGCTCGCCCTTCGCCTCTCCTGCTTGGTGTGGTGCTGCTTTCTTCCTCGCTGGCAGCCGCATGCACTTGAATAGTGCATCAAACACACTCAACACTATTGGCCTGAAATATTTCAGAAACCCTCTTTGCTCTCGCTGGCTTCTGGCTCACAGGAAATGATGACAGAGCCGTGAGGACCACACCGCATGGCTTTCCGTGTGGAAGAACTGCAAGGGGACTTCTCGGCTCCCCTGCCATATCAGACCCGGAGCATCCAAAAAGTATAACTTGGTGCACCGTATGAGTCAGGGCCTTCAGTTATCATTAATTTGCCACTGGGATTAACAAAATGCCACCTTCCCCAAATCATCTTAAAGTAACCAAAGGATGCATTATGGAGGGGGAGGGGTAAATCCCAAAACCTAGACATGCTTTGTAGCTATGCTCTGCTTCCCACCTCCTGCATTAAAATGTGACTTCACTGCTCGTTTTTCTTGCCTGCACTCCTGCTAGAGTTCAGGGCAGCACATGCCAGGCCTGGCTACCCTTTTTCAGTCCTCACATAGGGAGGCTGTGCCAAGAGAGGGTGACTGGGCTGCAGGCGTTGGGGATTCGAACCAGGGTTGTCTGGAACGTGTGAGCCAAAGCCTGGCACAGGCAGGCACCCCTGAGGGAATGCTCCGGAGCAGGGCTGGGCTGCAGGCGAAGGCAAAGGCAGCTCCCGGAGGCAGCCATGCCTGCGCCGACCCCTCCTGGAAGCCTGACCCACTGCTGCCTCTGCTCTGTGCTGCAAGGGGCCTGCGAATTTATCTGTAGGCAGAGGAGAAGGAGCAGAAGCTCCAGACCCCGATTTCCCTCTGGGAAACTGACATGACCCTGGAAATGGATTTATTCATTTATTAACAAGACTTATATGCTATTTACCATAACAACACCTGTATAAGCTAAGAAAGCAATCATAACAGTAAGGAGAATGATTTTTAAAAGCAGTGCGAAAACCGGAATGGCATGGCATTATGATGAATTACAATGAATTGCAAGTTAGGAAAGCTTCTATAAGCTGGAGCATGTTCACGAGATGTTTCCAGCTTACCACATTTTCAGCATCCTGGACCACACGGGGGAGGACTCAGGAGGGTGAGCACTGCTGCCGAGAAGATCTACCTTGTGGCAACGCTCTGTCGGCTGAGTCCTCCTAGTGAGGACTCCTCTGAAGAGCTTGAAGGTCTGCTGAGAAAAGGCAGGAGGGGGCCTCTTGGCACCAGAGTGGAGCCCCCCTCGCCCGCCATTTTCCCCAAGGGCCGCCTTCTTTGATGGGAATAGCACATATGCCGCCATTTCCCACTGGGGATGTGAGGAGGTGGGGCCCTGCTCTTGCCCTCTGCATTAAAAGAAGCTGAAGTCTCTTCAACAAGAAGCTAATCTGGGACTCTCCGCCTCTGCTTTATCCTTGCCAGAAAGCAAGCCACTGGGGATCCCTGGAGCAGAAGGCGTCGCACGGTATATGTCCAGCATCTTGGTTCCTTTGGACTGAGCTCCTGAGCACCCGTGTAATGCATCCCTCGTTAGTCTGGGCCTTTCCATCTGGTCCACATCTCCAGTACAATAATCGTCACATAAGACTTTGGAAGAAAGGGGAAAAGGGGGGGGGAGGGAAGGAGGGAGAGAAAGAGACTTTGTTGTGCTCTGTTGCCAAATGAAGAATTTGACCTGGGAGCATGTACTCCAGAGGTGCCCCTTTCTCCATTTGTCTGGTGGCCCTAGCTGCTGTGCCTGCCTTAACTTGTGTGGCTTTTCAAATATTTGTCCTTAGGATTCCTGTCATGACGACAACTTCTAACTAAACGTCACTTGCTGTTTCAAATCCTGGCTTCCCATAATTTTAAACTCCCTTTATGACTAACTGATCGGGAAAGGCGAGTGCAGGAGGGCTGGGGGTGAGCAGGGACACATTGGCTTCCTATGAGGCATCTCTCCTGGAAAGGAAGGGCGCCAAGGCCAGCCACTGCCCCTAGGAAGGGGTTCTCGAGACACAGGGGTGACTTCCAGGTGCATTGAGTTGGCTCTGTGCCATTCCATGGGTGGCGCAATGTTGCCTCAGGAGACAAGGTTTCTCATTTGGGCTCTCTGCGGAACCCATATTTCTGCCCTTAATGAACCTGTGGGGGAGTTGAGGAGTATACGTACAAGCCACATGTCTTGCCCCAGGGACAGCTCCAGCCCAAGGGTGCCCTTCTGCCATGGCTCTGCCTCCTTATCAGCATGATCATGAGGTTCTCTGGCTCCTCCTTCTCTTTCTCATCCTGTGCCCTCCATGGAGCCCTCCCCATGCTCACTCCAATTTCCCAGCTCCCCCGCCCCACACTGGCACTTCCACAGCACACAGGATGTGTGAAGAGAGGCATGCCCACATGCGCTGTGCCACGGCAGAGTCAGGCTCCCACCCGTCTGCCCACAGCTGCTTGATGGGTCAGCGGCTGATGGACCTGCTGGGAGCAGGAGCAGACTGGGAGGAGCTGCCATGCATCACGGCTGTCCTCACAGCTGTGCCCAGAGGGAGAGTCCGGACGTGCCGTCAGGGGTGCAGCCCGTGCTGTCCAGCCAGTTCTGGCAGTTCCCACATTCATCAGGGCAGGCCTTCTGCAAGCGAGTTGCCTATCTGAGACAGCCTGTGTTGCATTACAGCAGAAGACTCCAAGGTTGTAGCCAAGCTCCAAGGGAGCGGGGAGTCAGAGGGGCGTGGAGTCCCCGCTGACACAAGGGAGCCAGGGCTGGGTCCTCCAGGTCCTGGCTGTACGGCGCTTCTAGGGAGGAGAGGCACCCCACATGACTGCCTCCCAGTCGAATCAGCCAGTTGTCGGGCAGGGGAGCAGGAGCCTATCTGGTGGGGAAACCGATGCATGAGGATCACTCTGCCCATTTCCCAGCAGAATTGGCCTGCCATGGGAAGGGGCACCAAAATGGTGTGTGTGTGTGTGTGTGTGTGTGAAAGAGAGAGAGAGAAGAGAAGAGAAAGCTTCCCAGGACTGGGAAGGCAACGAGAGAAAGGCCTTTCTTTCCTCCACGAGAGCCTTTTAGGAATGCTGGGAGTGGGAACTGATCCCAGAGACCCACAATTCTTGGGGTTCCCAGGTAGGTGTGTAAAGCAGTTTTGCACCTGGAAATGGGATTAAATTCCATAACAGGTATACTTGGATGTCTTTATTTAGAGGGATTAGATTTTGTTTTGACCAACAATGCTCTTGCTCTGTGAACTGGCAAAACACCTACAGAAATAGCCGGATGGACACTGTGCCCTATAAAATAAAGGGAAAGGGCTGCTCTGCACCAGGTTTTTCTCTGGGCAAGGAAAGGGCAAGAGATAGTATCTTGCTATGATTAACCTTAAATATTCAATATTTAATATCCCTGTATTCGATATCCCTGGCAGCTAGATGTTCTTCCACATTGGTTTGTGGCACCCAGTGCCCGATGGGGAGCAAAGGGCCCACCTTAGCCTGTATTTGCACAGACCCATAGGAATGCGCTCCCATCTGCCTTATGTAGGCAGGGATCCCGTCAGGGTCCTCACTGAGGCTTAGTTGTCCCTGTAGCTCAGAAGTCTTAACAAATGTACTACATGTTTTATTATATTGCAATTTCTATCAGGATATTGGAGAAAACTGATTGCACTTTTATTGCCTAAGTTTTCTGGCAGAGACAATCTGCTTTATGTATCATACTGCTTAGCCAGCAGCATTTGTATAGTTTCTGGACAAGTTGCTAAGTTTTTTTCTGTTGCAATTAAGTTGAGAGCTCACCTGTTTTTGATTTGATCAGCATATATACCCATGCATGCGTATGTGTGCACTCGCACTTGTATGCACACACACACAGAGTCTGTATACAATCCTGACTTGCTTCTCCATCTGGTCCTGGGCAGTAATAAACAGATTTGGGTTTGATATTGGGGACTAGGTTCAACCCCTGGCTTCTCCAAGTAGAAATCCCTGCTGGAAATCCAGTAGAATAGCTGCCAGTCAGTGCAGTGATACTGGGCTATATCAATGACTGATCACTGCATGGCAGCTTGTGCCGTTCCTAGGTGTTTGAGTGTGGGGATGCTCTGGTGTGTGGGTGGGTGGATGCTAGGCGGATGATTTGGGCGTCATTCAAGAAAGGGGCTAAAAGGACACAGACTTGCACAACATTGGTATATACTAATGCATATACACAGTAGCAAATTTGGAAACGTTTACTGCAATTTAATTAGAAATGCAGTACTACTATCCATTAAGGAGAAGTGTGTGATGAGGCAACCTATGTGCCTGCCCACCCATGGAATAAAAAGCTGGTGGGGGACGCAAATTCAAGTCTCCTGCCCTACCTCCCTTTTTAGACTTCTGTATCTATTGGCTTTGGATTAGGCTGCCCTCAAGAGAAAGGACCGTCCTCAGCAGGGCCTTGGAATAGAGGACAGTCCTCTGTAAAATAGGGCACATGATCACCCTGGGGATTACGAACACTGGTGCGCCCTGTGGCTGTCAAACCAATGTCACGTGTGGCCTGCGGTGTCACTGCAAATTGCACACAACCAGATACTGGAGTTTCTGGCTCAAGACCTCTAGAATCTCTGGCGGCAGTCACCACACCAGCCCAAGGAGAGAGAAATAGCAGAGCACCATGCTTGCTCCTCCAAAGCCCTGACGGACCCTGTATGCTGAATCTGGACTACTGGATTCACAGTAAACGTGGTGTAGATACATTTTATAGCATTGTTGCTGTGCTTTGAGAGGCATCCATCAATATTCAGCAGCTACAGGGGTAGAATAACGATAGTGGGTCTTGAGCTGCATTGTATGAAAAGGGACGATTTTGACCGCTGCTCTTCCCACTCCCCCACAGACAGACAGACAGACAGACAGAGTCCTCTGCACGTTGCTCAGAGGCATGGATACCGCCAGTGAAATGGTCCTCCTTTCTCCCACACTGCTGGGGTTAGTAAAATGCTCCCGGGAAGGGAAGAATGGCGGCTAATTCATGCTCATAAACCATTGATTATTTGGAAAGGGAAACCACCCCAACCGGGGAGGGAGCATGTTAAGATGGAATCTGGAAACAGACAGGAAAACCCGAGCAGCTGATCTGCACGGACTTCATGATGGGCCAAATGCAGGTCCTTATCCAGTTCTGTGAGGTTCTTCCATCCAAATATATGTTTGGGAGTTAGAAGCAAGCAACCGCTGGCCTGGGTGGTTAGAGGCAGGTTTCATTGGGGGCGGGATGGGGTGGGGCATTGACGGAAAAGAAGGAATAGTCCTCAATCAGATTGGGCCTCTGTAGTCTATGTAATGGATTGCTGTATAGCCCCATCAATCATTCACTCAGCTCGAAGGTATAGCTATGTGAAGAACAAAATCCAGGCACCATCAAGAGAGCTGTTTACACTAAAAGGTTACATATTAAAACACACTATAATCATAACCTTCTGCAAACAGCCTTGCAAGAAAGAAATTCTGAGGTTTCTGCCTTCGTAATGATCTGGGTTGACTATCTTCACTGGGAAATGTCACATTTAGCAAGGCCAGCTTGTAGTGTCTTATTACAAGGGAAGGTTTCTTACTGGTCATACCAAGAAGGAAGGAAGGATGGACGGACAGACACAGCTATAGAATGTGTTTAATAGAAGTCGCTGGCTCTGTTTGCATGTTAAAGGAATTCATTGGGTGATTTTTCATGACACAAAAAGCCATGGTGCTTTCCTGGGCAGGATGATCCGTTGGGTTGTTCAGTCCTTATTTTAGCATGGGGCATTTGGTTTTGAGAAATCATAACAAGACTGAATGATCTGTCCTATAGCTTCCACGCTTTGCCATGGTCACTCCAGTCATCTGAACCCAGCATCATGGTTTTTATGGTTTTGGCATGCAGCTGCCACAGGGCCCTCTGGAAAGAGTGGCAGCTTCAGGAGCTACTCCAGCTATCCAATGTGAGATTGAACTTCAGGTGTGGTGACTGATGGGATATGCACCAACAGTGGGAGGACTGAGGATGGTGGGCATCACATTAGACACCATTTGATTGTCAGTTGGGCACATCCCGGCGAAAGAACACTTACCATGGAAACCACACGGGGTGCTTGTTTCGATGTGTGGAATCCAGCCAGCATCTCCCTTGAAAGCAGACAGGGGCCAAGCAACAAAAGTAAACTGACAGACAAGTGTCATCTAACCTCAGCAGCTATTACATTTAACCCTTGGGATGTCTAATACTTTGGCCCCGTGTGAGAGTTTCTCCTTTACATGTGCACCAATTGTCCCTCGGGTTGCGCCTCCCCCACCCAATAGCTTGACATTCACTACTAGTCCAAAAGGAGCCCAATTCATGTACCAGTCCTTCACCTTTGCCAGTTGGGCCATCTCTGTCATTGGTCTTTTCAACCATGTACCTGAAATCAACAAGCAAGCAAGCAAGCAAGCAATACAGTGCCATCCTAAAACCCTTTGACAGAACTGTAGCATCATGGGAGAGTAGAATTGGAAGGGGCCAGAGGGACATCAGGTCCAGCCCCCTGTTCAGTGCAAGACTTCCACTCAGTTGGCTGTCCAGCTGCATCTTGAATGCCTCCAGTGTGGGACAGCCACCACCTCCCTAGGTCATGGGTTCCATAGCCACACTGCTCTAACTGTTAGGAAACTTTTCCTGATATCTAGCTGGAATTTGGCTTCCTGTAACTTGAGTCCATTATGCCATGTCCTGCACTCTGGGATGACTGAGATGGGATCCTGCCCTTCCTCTTTCATAGGTGAACTTACTTTTCAAAAGACAGAACTCAGAACTAGCCAACTGGTTTGCTAGGGAGAAGATGAGACACGAAGAAATAAAGATGTCTACATATGGTGGCTGAGCAATGCAAAACATGTGCCAATTGCGGGGGGGGGGGGGAGGACAAGCGCTTCCAGAACACATCTGCCCAGCCTGAACTCCATTACACACACACACACTGCAAAAATACCACATGTTGCCTATAAGCTTCATGATGTTCATCCTCATAGATTCAGGCAGAGGAACTTTAAAATGCATGCGCCATGATGGATTCAAGATGGAATAGCCTGTGGATTTCCTCACATCACACATAATTCAGCACATATCTTCACGATGCTAAATATATCGTAACAGGGAAGTTGCATAATGCTTATTTAAGCCACAATGAATGGTATGATCCATAAAATTTGTTGGGTGCCTGTGATTCAATATTGCTGTAGCTTTTCTTTCTTTGCATGCCTGGCTTGTCTTCCAAGACCAGAAGGAACACACGTCTGCTGCTTTCTGAAGCAAACATGTGTGAAACCTGCAGACAGAATGCTGCTGTGAAAATCATATACACTGGATATACCTTATCCCGTGATGGGGATTTCTGCAGACAATCCACCTCCCCTCCTCGATTGTGTCTGCCTGCTTCCACACCACTTTCCTTTCATCCTTCATGCTCTGCAGCTCTGCCCCACATATCCTCAAACATGTCTGGATTGACTGCACTTGAACTTCTCCCTGGGT
The DNA here is from genome assembly GCA_023646645.1 of Varanus salvator macromaculatus. Lineage (NCBI taxonomy): Eukaryota > Metazoa > Chordata > Lepidosauria > Squamata > Varanidae > Varanus > Varanus salvator. The sequence goes on from JAIXND010000657.1 coordinate 20,089,644, forward strand.
TATGAAGCACAATGAAGAACAGCACCATTCACACTGCTAGCAGCTTTGAGGGGAGGTTTTTCTTGAGCCAGGACTTGGGTTAAATCGCCTGCAAGGAGGCTATAGGTCCTCTTTTACAGGGAACAGTCCTCTGTTTGAATGGCTGCCAGAGGACTGTTCTCTCATTGAAGGTGCGCTTTATGAGTGCCCTCTCCAATCCCCATTTGAAAGTAAAGAACCCTCGGAAGCATTGCCACCGACACTTGGCTCCTGAACAGCAGGCTGTTCCCACCTTCCCAGCGATGGTGAGAAGAACTCTGTTTCTGTACAAATGATTTAAACCAGTGTAGGCACAGCTTATGCCCTTTGCTCACCTCCCTTGCTGTCTATCTCGTGATGCATGTCCTCCTCTTTGGCAGGTCCTAAGAACCCACCCTACCCACTGCACTGCTGCCTGGTTCCTTTCCCCTTCATACGACTGCGATTTAACATGCAAACAACTCAACAAACTCAAACACTGAAATGCTCTCGCATTTCATGTAATGTGTAGTCTGGCCCTTTGTGTGTCCACATTTGGCTGTTTCTGGATAATAATGGAAATGGCTCTGTGTGTTGGTTCAAAATCCTTCCTAAACAGTCTTTCATGATGCCACAAAGGGCATTTATTCCTATTCCTTGTATTTTACACTGGAGGAAGACACAGTGGGAAACTGGAGAGGGACTGTACCGAGACAGATGGCCAACAGAGGCTCACTTTGCCCTGTTTGGAAAATGTTCAGGGAATACCTCCCATTCTTCCAAGCAGTGCTAGGAGAGGAGGAAAGCAGCTTGGGAGTTTCCAGTATGCAGATTTATTTGAAACATTTGTTCCCTTGATTTCGCAAAAGCTCGAGGAAGCAGCAGTTAGGCTACAAATCCCCAGAGCAGCCAGGGATTTTTTTTTGTTTTAAAAGCCACATATAACCTAATCTTCAAAACAAGTAATTGCAAATAGGATTCTAAGTGTCACCCTTCCCATGGGGATCCTGTATGCATAAGCAAGAATGTGCACATTTTAATGATCAAACCCTGCCTAGGACTAGTTACAGTAGAGCTGCTCAAGGGCCAGGCACAAATGTTGGCTAGTAAATGTAATTCAGATACCTAAAGGCTACCTAGAATCATGGAGCCATGAAACAGAAGAGTTGGAAGGCCACTGAGTCCAAGTTACAGCATCCCTGGCAGTTGGGCGCCCAACCACCTCTTGAACACCTCCAGTGCAGGATTGCGCACAACCTCCATAGATCATTGGTTCCATTGGTCAGGAAGTTTGTCCTGATGTTCGGACCAAATCTGGCTTCCTGTAACTTGAGCCCATTATTCTGTGTTCTGTCTGTCAGGATTTGAAAAGTGCTACCATATCTTGCTACAATCCTCTTTTCTCTGGGCTAAACATGCCCAGTTTATTCAACCTCTCCTCAAAGAGCTTTTTTTCCAGACCTTTTCAAGACCTCCATGTTGCTCTCCTCTGAACCCCCCTCTAGCTTGTCTACATACTTCTTGAATTGTGGTGCCCAGAACTGGATGCAATTCTCAAGATGGGGCCTAACTAGGGCAAAATAGAGGAAAACTTGATTTGGAAGATATGCTTCTGTTAATGCAGTCCAAACTAGCATTTGTTTTCTTGCAGCCACATCACTTTGTTGGATCATCTTTACCTTGTGATCAACAATTCCAAGATCCTTTTCAGTTGTAGTGTTGTTGAGCCTAGTATCTCCCATCTTGTAACCATGCATTTGGTTATCAACCAAGAACTGCTGGAAGGGGCCACTTTTGGCAGAATTTGTCTCTCAATGGATATGTGGATAATCGAAGTCCCCCATCACTATCACATCACATTTCCTCAAAATACTGGCAAATTGTTTCAAAAAAGCCATCCTCATCTTCTCCTTGATTGGGTGGTTGGTAGTAGACACCAGCTATCGTATTCCTTTTATTCCTTAACACATTAATTTGGAGCCAGGTGCTCTCCACAGGACTACCAGGCTCATCTTCCTGTGTTTCTGTGCAAGGATAAGTATTTCTAACTTACGATGCATCTCCCCCTCCTTGCCTATTTCTTCTGCTCTTTTTCAACAAGTTAAGCTTTCCAATTGTTATATTCCAGCCATGGGAATCATCCCATCATGTTTCAGAAATGCCTATCAGGTCAGATTTGCCTCTGTGTATTAAGAGTTCAAATTCATTCTGTTTGTTTCCCATGCCCTGGATATCAGTATATGCACACCGAAGCCCATGTGCTTTATGGTCTGACTTCTTTCCTGTCTTACTGAGGAGACTATTTGGGGGCACTACTGTTTCGTAGATAGGCAAAAATGTGTTTTAGCACCATTAAAAAAAATAACCACAGTGCTAAAAGGTTGCTGACCAGAAAGTTAATAGTGAAGAAAAGACATGATCTAGCTCAATATTGGGAACAGCTCCTTTCTCCAACATCTGCTTCACAACAGATGTGTTGTACTTCAGCTCCCAGCAACTCTAACCCCAGTTTGTTGGGTTATATTAAATGTTAGTCTAAACTAAACCAAGTGGATCCTGGTGGCTTATCTAGTCCAAGTTATGGTCTGATCTGTCCATGATGCTGAACCTATTTTGGAGATGGTCAGAACCATGCATAGCTTCCTTCACGTTCATTCAGAGTGCCCGACTGGCCTTCACTGCTTCAGTCCTGCTCATTTCAGTGTATCTACACTAATAGGATTAATTTTGCTTGTGACCCACTGGAAGTGGTTTTCTAGAGTCCTACCTGGAGATACCAGGAGCTGAACTTGGGGCTTTCTGCCTGCAAAGGATATGACTTGCAGCCCTTCCCTAGTGAACATGGGCCAGAGTGAAGCAACATGGCAATAGGGTCAACTGCAAAATGTTGCTTGCATGTCAAAACCACACATCTTCAAATAGAAGCAGAAGCAGGAACACAGAAGACTCGTGGTTCGCATGGGGTACATTTCTAGGTGCATGGAAAGATGGTGAAAGAAAGAAGCATAGAAACAGCAAGTCAGAAGGGTCCTCCTGGGCCACCCAGTGTGACCCCCCAGCTTTAGCTGTCTCTGCTCACAACATGCTCACCATGAGCACGTCCAGCCTATCCTTGAGCCCCCTCACTGATGGGGTCTCAACGACCTCTCGTGGAAGCCCATTCCACGCCCTCGGGGTCCCAACTGTCAGGAAGTGCTTCCTGGCATCCAAATGGAACCTGGGTTCCCTGAGCTTGGCTCTGTTGCAGCTTGTCCTGCTATTCGGACTGCTCAGTAGACTAAGAGTTCAATAGAAATTACGTAACTGGAATGCAGTGCTGGGGGCACTGCCATGGCTGCTCCCTGGGGACTGGATGTGGGGCAGCATGCCTGGCCCCAGCACACGCTGCTTGCCTGTGTGTGCAGAAATCAGATGCTCTGAAGATGCCCCAAGTCAACCATCCAAATGCAATGAAACCTTGTAGTGCTGCCCTTAGAACTCTTGGGTGCCTGTGGATGTTCATGTGACAATATCTAATTTCGTGTTTGCATGTGCATTTCACACTGTGGCATTAAGTGTTCATTGCCTCCAAGGAAGAGTGTGCAATCAAACTTGCCATGAGACAGTAGTTCTTGATTGTCATCAGCTGTAGCTCATTATTCTCTCAAGGATTCCTGGTGTCAATCGATAGAAAACAATGTGTAATCACTTGCCATTGATTGCAAATCAGTTTGCATAGACTGGCATGGGAGTCCTTGACAGGATAACGAGCAATGCCTTTTTGCCCAGTTTAGGGCCCAAGTGGCCAATACACCAGCATCTGACAGTACCTTCTCCTTGTTCAATCAATCAATCAATCAATCAATCAATGCTTCAATAGAAGGAGTGATGTTACATTGCAGAACTGGCAATGGTACTGAGGATGCCAGTCCTGACCGAAAGAACTTCCCTTTGATGGTAACTAATTGCTGCATGAAAGGGATGCTTCAGGAAAGCTGTCCTTCTAGGAGGAGAACACCATGAGTAACTGAAGCAGCAGAGTAACACCTTTATCCCAACCGATCTCAAAGAAGTAAATGAGCAGCAATGAGGAAGGGATTGGGATTCAGAATGTGAACTTGCCCAGCTCATCTTTACAAACCAGTGCCAGGTTCCTCTGAGCATGGGCATAGCTTGTGATGGAGTTCATCCCTGCCCCCGCCAAGAGCCAGCTTTCCTTTCCAGATCCATTCCTCCCCTTCTGCGTGCAAAAAAGGTTCCCTGAGATAATGGCAAGGGACAGATGGCAATGCAAAGGGTTTGCTAGGTTCTTTCTCCCTAACTGAAAAAGGTGCTTCTGGAGATGCACAGGACAGAGCATCATTTCCTGTCAAAGAAGATGGGATCGGTAGTTTCTTTGCTTCCCTAGTTGCATGCACTGAAGGACAAGTGAGAGTATAAATTCCATGTGACCTGACTTTTCATGCTGAAGAGAGCGAGCGAGAGTGAGAACGAAAGCGAGAGCACAGTGGGAGGAGAAAATAGCCAAGCCCTCTGGTCAGTTGGTGACAATGCATAGCAATTACAAACCACAAATACGAAATACGAAAACACAGAATATTGGAAACAATTCAAACAGCTAATAACTATTTCAGTGCTAGGCCTATTAAAGACCGCTGACACAAACGCCCTGTTGAGTGCTTTTCAGTGCCTGGGAGCAGGGGCAGATTATACTTGGAAAGGTCCTCTCCATTGCTGGCACCTTCTGAAGCTCCCTTGGAGGTGGCACTCGGGCAAAGGGCTCAGTTTTTTGGGTATCACTCACAGGGAGCTCCTTAGGAATTGCACAAGGAAGGCATTGCAATCCTGAGCCAGGTAAAGCGGCACCTTGAATTGGGCTTGGAAACAGGCAAGCAATGCAAAGGTGTCAGAACTGGTTTATATGCTCAGACCTCCTGTTCCCTGTTATAAATGTGGGTCACCTTCAAGGCAGCCTCACACAGAAACATAGAAACATAGAAACAGAGCGAGTCAGAAGGGCCCCTGGGCCATCTAGTCTGACCTCCGGCACCAGCCGGCTCCGCTCATGACATGCCCACCATGTGCATGTCCAGCCTATCTTTGAACCCCTCACCGATGGGCCTCAACGACCTCCCGTGGAAGCCCATTCCACGCCCTCGGTGTCCTAACTGTCAGGAAGTGCTTCCTGGCATCCAATTGAACTTGGCTCCCTGAGCTTTGCTCCATTGGAGCGCGTCCTGCCTTCCTCTGCAGGGGAGAACAGGCCTCTCCCCATCTCCATGTGACACCCCTCACATACTGTATGTTGCCAACATATCCCTCTGAGTCTCCTCTTCTCCAGGCTGAAGAGACCCATTCCCTCAGTCTCGCCTCATACCCCATCCCCTGCAAACAGCCACCATCCTTGTGGCCCTACGCTGCACTGACTCCAACCTGGCTATATCCTTTCTGTAATGAGGGGCCCAAAACTGAACACAATACTCCAGTTGCGGGCGCACCAGTTCATGTAGAGTGGTAGTAGTACCTCTCTTGATCTAGAAGCCACACTTCTGGCTATGCAACCAAGGGTGGCATTCGCCCTCTTGACCACCGCTCACACTGCTGACTCATGTTTAGCCTGCGGTCAACCAGTACCCCGAGGTCCCTTTCACAAGTGCTGCTCTCCAGCCACTTGTCCCCTAACCTGTACTTATGACAGCTATTCCTATGCCCCAGTGCAAGACCTTGCACTTCTCCACATTGAACGCCATCCTGTTGTCTCCTGCCCACTTCCATACTCTGTCCAGATCCTTTTGGATCTGGAGTACCTGCTTCTCAGTTGTGGCCACTGCTCCAGTTTTAGTGTCGTCTGCGAATTTGATAAGCAGACTGTTCACCCCTTCTTCCATGTCGTTAATGAAAAATTAAACAGGATCGGCCCCAGGACAGAGCCCTGGGGGACCCCGCTTGTCACTGGCTGCCATCCCGACGATTCCCCGCTAATGGTTACCTTCTGCTTTCGGTCTGACTAGCCATGCCCTAATCCACCGGACAGTGCTTTGGTGTATCCCAAAACTCCTCAGTTTCTCCACCAGGATATCATGGGCACTTTGTCAAAGGCCTTGCTGAAATCCAGGTATACCACATCCACTGCGTCCCCTCCATCCAGCCATCTCGAAACCTGTCATAGAATTCCACAAGGTTTCTGGCAGGACCTTTTCTGCGGAAGCCATGTTGTGTGGCTGTCAGAAATGTAAGCTGAGCAGAGATTTCTGAAGCCAGGTTGACCTTGTCCAGGTGGGGTGTAGCCAGGCCACCAACTGAGGCCGGTAAAAGTCAGGATGTCCCACTGGACCTCAGGGGACAGGGATAGCTCCAGGTAAACCCACAAGCTATGAACCTGCTCCTTCAAGGAGAACTTGTTGAGTCGCCCCCACCCTGACTCAGTCAGAGGAACCACCCGCCAGAAGCATTTTGGTCTTGCCTGGGTTGAGCTCATTTATTAGCCCTCATCTACTCCATTGTCACAGGCAGGCACTGTATCAAATAAATCCGGTCTGAGATTGGTAGTAGGGAAGGTGATATGGAGACTTAATTATACTGTGGTCATGCTTGACACAAAATGAATTCTTGTTATAGCAAAGGCTTCAATGGCAGAAAGCAAAGGTGCTTTCCCTTCGGGAACAGATGCATTTTTAAAATGTTACAAAATTGAATTAATAACTTTATTTCCTGGAGATGCTAATTTCATCCAAAGCATAATTCAAAGCCCTCTGTGGGCAAAACACCTGACTTATTATGATGGAGACTAAAATAATTGCAATAAAACTAAAAATATTTTCAAGCAGGGACAGCCTGCAGTGTGGTACTGCTTCTGCTGTGATGCACCGACCAGATGAGCTCGGGCAGTGCGTGGGAAGCGCATGCGTGCTGGCTGCCAAAACGGGGTGGCAAATTTCCGCAGAGCTGCTCCAGTGCCAGATCATTCATTTATTTATATATTAGAGTTCTATCCCGCCCCTTTAGGCAGGGTGGATTACAAAATGTTTTTATTTTTATTTATTTATTTAAATATTTTTATGCCGCCCCTTGCAGCAGCCTCGGGGCGGCTCACAACACTAAACAAATATATTATCAAAAACATATACCAAATTTAAAAAACTGGCCCATCTCAGGTTATCATATAAAAACATACAACAAAATATAAATAAGAAATTTAAATTAATACATAAATTAAACAGACATTAATTATTAAAATATTGTCTAAATAAAAAGGTCTTTGCCTGGCGCCGAAAAGCAAATAACGACGGCGCCAGGCGAGCCTCTCTGGGGAGCGCATTCCATAGATGGGGCGCCACCGCCGAGAAGGCCCTCCTCCGGGTACTCACCCTCCTAACCTCACGCACGGAGGGTTCCCGGAGGAGAGCCTCTGCCGCTGATCGTAGGGGGCGGGAGGGCATATATGGTCGCAGGCGCTCCTTTAGGTAGCCAGGGCCCAAGCCGTTTAGGGCCTTATAGGTAAGGACCAACACCTTGAATTGGGCCCGGACTTCAATGGGAAGCCAGTGTAGCTGACGGAGAACTGGGGTGATGTGAGAACCACGCCCAGTCCCTGTCAGTACCCTGGCAGCTCTATTTTGCACCAGTTGAAGTATCCGGACCGTCTTCAAGGGAAGCCCCACATAGAGCGCATTACAATAATCCAACCGGGAAGTCACCAACGCATGTGTCACCGTCGTCAGGCAATCGAGTTCCAGGAAGGGACGCAGCTGATGGATCAGCCGAAGCTGTTGGAAGGCGCTCCTCGCCACTGCTGACACTTGAGCAGTCAAGGTCAGCTCTGGGTCGAGGAGCACTCCCAAGCTGCGGACCCTGTCTTTCAGAGGGAGTGCAACCCCATTCAAGACTAGGGTCAGGCCCCCTACACTGTAGCCCGACCCACCTACCAACAGGACCTCCGTCTTGTCTGGATTGAGCCTCAGTTTATTGGCCCTCATCCAGCCCATTACCTCGGCCAGGCACCGGTTCAGCACAGCCACCGCCTCACCTGGATCGGTGGAAAACGAGAGGTAGAGCTGGGTATCATCCTCATACTGCTGATGCCACAGCCCACACCTCCTGATGACCTCCCCCAGCGGTTTCATGTAGATGTTAAAAAGCAAGGGGGACAGAATGGAACCCTGCGGAACCCCTATTCTATATAACAACACATACAAATAGATTTAGATTTGTTTCGATTGCCCATTGCTATTTTGGGGGTGCAAAGGATTGAGGAAACAAGGAGTCCTGCGGCAAAGAACTGTCTTAGACGGAGGGAACTGGTAGGAGAAAGTGAGGGGCACCGAGTGGGAAAACAAGCAATGCCAAGCTGCAGAGCCCCTGATCACCTGCTGGGTTAGTGAGTGGCTTATTTCCAGGGTGGCTCCTTCCTCTTCCTCTTCCTCTTCCTGATTTCTATATTACCCCACAGCCAAAGCTCTCCGGGTGGTTTACACAATAGCATGATGTGCGATCTCACCTAAAATCCATTGCAATTTGAGTTGCAGCGTGGTACAAAAGTAACTTTGTGAAATTCAAAGTTTGTCTTTGATTTCGGTTGTGCAAGAATTTTTCCTGACAGATACTAATAAGACAAACTGGGAATACTAAACTTGCCAGATGTCCTTTTTATGTTTACATCTTTTTATGGCTATTTATGATCCTCCTTTTTTGTTTGTCATGAGAATAGGCCTGCCTTTACATTGTAAGTGCTTGGAGTTACATCGGGCTGGACACTCGCAGAATCTTGGACAGCAATTAAAGATAATAAAAGCGAATGGTAAATCGCTTTATTAGGAACTCCCACAATGGCCTTTATTGTGAATGACCCAGAACACTAACTGCTTACCTTCTTTCCCAACATTTTAAAGCCTCTAAACATTCTAGGCCATGTGTTTAACACTTGTCTTGAAAACTTTATTGGTATTACACAAAACAAAATTAAGAATTTGGGGAGCATGTTCATCTGAATGGCAGCAACTTGTCCAAGCCAAGGCAATCGACATCTATTCCAGACTCTCTCTTAATGGTATCCGGCACAGAGACATAATTAGGTGCAGACAAATCTTCCAAATTAGCTATAATCTTAACTCCTGGATACTTAATTGGATCAGACTTCCATGGAATTTGTAAAAGGCAAATTTGTTGCCTAACAGGAGTTGTGCTTTCATTCTTGATCATAAAAATGATCAGTTAATTAATTAATCAATGTATAGCAGACAAAAATGGCAAGGAAGAGCGAACCCACAGAATGGTAGCTAGATGTGGCAGCAATTTAGTCCTGAAAAAGTGTTGGGCATACTAAATGAAGACGCGGTTGCTCCAACTCCAAGGATCACCATGAGCTCGCCCGGCAGGCCTTCATAGGCAAGGAAAACAATGGTATGGGACCGGTCCCATGACGGAGCAATGGACTGTGGGTGGACAGCTCAATGGAAAGTTTGACCCAGTGCACAGATGCTGTGAAAAGGGAACTTCCATGATAGCTAGAATAAGGAAAGGGATTGAAAATGAAACCGCCGAGATCATACTCCTCTTATACAAATCTTTGGTACACTGCACTTCGCATATTGTGCACCATAGGGATCACTGTGTCTGGAAAAGGACGTTGCAGAATTAGAAACAGTGCAGAGAAGCACAACTGAAATGGTTGCTGTGTTTTAGCAAATCCCTTGTGAGGAACAGTCACAACAGCTGAGATTGTTTTGCTTCAAAAAATGGCGATCAAGCAGAGACATGATAGAGGTGTGCAGAATTATGCATGGTGAAGAGAACGTGGAGAGATAATTTTCCCCCTCCCTCCATCATGATGCTACAATCTGGGGTCACCCATCAAGTTGATCAGTGGAGGATTCAGGACAGATAAAAATAACTTCTCAGTAGAAAATATAATTAAACTATAGATTCCACTGCCTCAAGAAGCAGGGGTGGCCACCAATTTGGATAGCTTTAAATAAGGGGTTGGGCAAATTTATGGAGAAGAAGGCCAGCATTCCTGAGGGTTGTATGCTGCCTCTAAGTATCTTATGAACAGGGTCTTAACAAGGACGACATGGCGGACCAGGCCCTTAACAGGTGTCTGCAGAGAAGCACTTGAGAGGGTCTGTAGCTCTCCAGCAGAACAGTTCTAGTACATGCACAAACTAAAGTTCAAAGGATTCTTTGGGGGTATGACATCAAGAAGGGCTTGTAATAAAGGCTTGGCACATGCATTTTCTTATTTTTCTCTTCTTTTCTGCACAAGAAAGACGTACCTGGTGAATACCACCATGACTGTAACTCAGCAGTAGATCAAAACCCACTGAAGCTGCAATCTCATGCATGCTCATCTGCAAGTAGGGCTCTTTGTGTGGATGAAATTCCACTGCTTTTAACTACACACACACACACACACACACACACACACACACACAGAGCATAGGAGACTGGGATATTAGGATCTTTGTGATGGCACAGCTTCCATTTTAATGAATTTGCTTCAGCCAATTTTGAATCACATGTTCATAGAAAAATAATATTTATTCTAGAGATACTTGGCATCCAGGGAAGGCAGGGTGCCAAGTGTGGATAAGCATAGCAGCGTGGCACGCACCTTCCGTAACGTTTCCGTTTCATGGCTCACGATGAGCCTGAGAAGCAGGGCCCTTGAGTATGGCTGGGTGAATAGAGCAGGGGCAGGAGAGAATGGCAGAACAGCCCAACACAGAGAAAAAAGAGCGGAGACACAGCTAATCATTAAAGGCTTTTGCTGCCTGTGTCAATTTTTCTCTAGGTGCCTCAATTAATGATCCTCAGACTGTTAAAGTACAACTTTCCTGTAATTGTGCTCGTAGTGCCCTGTAATGGCTCTTCTGCCAGGACAAAGTATCATCAAGGAGCAAAAACCGTGGATCGTCTGCTGCAGTTCCTGTCAGACGATGCTCTAGGACTGAGGATGGGAAGTAAAGGGAAGCGTCGCCACATACTCTGCGTATTTACTCCCCTTTCCCTGTGATCCCACTTGGCTCTTCGTAGAGCCGATATCGCTTATCAGCCGGGGGGACTGAGGACCCGCTGCCTCTCTTCACCTAGTTGCAGTTGCTAAACGGACAACAGCATGAGGTGCCACGTCATGTTGCTGGCTTCCCTGTGAGTAAGGAACTGCACTCTGTGTGCGGAAATGTGGTTCGAAGGGAGTGGAAGGTACAACAACGGCAGCCATTCCTGTGCTCATGGGCATCTTTTGGACAGAGGAGCCAGGTCAAGGCTGACACTACCGTGATGGAGTCCAAAGTTCTCATGCCAAAGCCTGGAGTTCAGTCCTGAGTGTCTGCAGGCAGGACTGGGAAACACGCTGTCTGAACAAGGGAAGGGCTCAAACCCAGCACCAGGCAGTGTGCCCACATGAGAGCTTGATGAGTTGGGGGTCCAACTTGGTATCAGGCGGCTTCCTACTTCATAGACACATGGAATAGTAGGGCTGGAAGGGGCCAAGAAGGCCATTGGGTCCAACCCCTACTTGTGAAGGACACGAAGTCACACCCTCCCCCTTGGATGATGGTCCAATTTCACCTTGAATGTCTCCAGTGTGGGAGAGCCCACCACCTCTCTTGGCAGCTGGTTCCACTGTCATATTGCCCTGACAGTAAAGAAACTTTTACTAATATCTAGCCTGAATCTGGCATGGTGCACTTTAAGTTTGTTGTTCCAAGTCCCACCCTCAGGGATGAGTGAGAAGGGGTCTTTAGTTTCTCATTGTGACAGCCTTTGAGGTACTTGTAGAGTGCTATCATATCCCCCTTTAGCCCTCTCTTCTCCAGTCCTAAACATGCCCAGCTCCCTCAGCCTCTCATCACAGGGCTTAATTTCCAGACCCTGGATCATCTTTGCTGCCCTCCTCTGAACCCTTTCTAGATTTTCTGGAACTTTTAAAAACATGGGTGCCCAGAACTGAATACAGTGCGCCAGGTGAGTTCTGATTAGTGCAGAGTAAAGGGGAACTGGTACCTCTCCTGTTCTGGACGTGGATGCTTCCCAAAATGCATCCCTTTTGCAGCTGCATCACGTTGTTGGCTCATATTTAGCTTGTTGTCCACAAGCATTCTGAGGCCTTTTTTCCTTTTCAGTGCTGTTGAGCCAAGGTATCCCCATCTTCTATCAATGCATTTGGTTTTTTCTCCTAGGTGGAGACCTTGACATTTGTCCTTGTTGAATTTCATTTTGTTGCTTCCCGCCCAGTTTTGTAGCTTGTCTATGTCACCCTGGATCTTCTTTTTATCTTCCTGGATGTTTGTTGTTCTACTCAGTTTTGTGTCATTGGCAAATGCAATTATCATTCCCTGGGTTTCCTCATTAGATCATTAATACAGACATTGAAGAGCACTGGGCCCAAGACTGAGCTCTGTGGCAGGCTGCTCGTTGCTGCTCTCCATTCTGAGTGCCCTCGAGGAGCACTCCCTGTGACCAATCTTGTAGCCAGTTGTGGATGCACCTAATAGTCCTGTCAAGCCCACGCGTTGCTAATTTGTTTATCAGGATGTTGTGGGGCAGTTGAATGATTGCTTTCCTAAAGTCTGGGTAAATTATGACCATGGCATTTTTGCTGCCCATTTGGGTGGTTACTCAGTCAAAACATGAGATTAGGTTAGCTTGGCATGACTTATTCTTGCAGAAGACATGCCTTTCAAGAAGAATATTTCAGGCTCAGTTCCCAGGAACTCCAGAGAAGCATAAGAATGGCTTATCTTTGAAATCCTGGAGAGCCACTTCCTGCCAATCCGCTTAGGCTAGTTAGACCAGGCCTTGGACTCCACAGAAGGCATCCTCTTGCCTTGTAGTATGCTCAGCCAATCTCAGAGGGCTCAGTGAATGGGTGGTATGAGAACATAATAAATAGATAAATAAAGGGTAATCCCATACATAAACCAAGACTTCACCCAAGAGAACACCCTGGAAATCCTCTGTGCCACATGTAGGTTCCTTGGCAGAAGTACAAAGCTTCTATGTCCATGGAGAGGGTTCCTTGAGGACAGGAAGCTTGAAAAACAATACCCACCAATAAAATTGTCCAAGTACCCACTTTGTAGAACAAGAGTGATGATGGCACCATCGTCTTCAGGCTCACAGTGCTATGGAAACATTTTTGTATGACGTCTCCTGTGACGTTTTAAAAACTGGGCTATCCTGAAAGCCTGAAGGGTGCTGAATTGCAATATGCCATATAAAACCAGGCATTGCCATATGCAAAGAAGCACCAACACCCCAGTTACTGCCTCATAAGTACCAGCTGAGGGAAGAGTCATTGCTCTGTGGTGGAGGACTGTTTTCTGGTTTCATGGCTTGTAAGGTCAGCTGGGAGTTTGGCAGCTGTTTTCAATTGCTTGTCGAGGTGTGTGTGGCTTACAACATCTCCCTGGTGGGTAGGGGAGTATCCCCTTTTCTCATGATTTGCTTTTTGCAAACAGATAAAAAAGAAAAAATAGAGACAAAGAAGGGGAGAAAGTGGGGGGCGGGGAGATAACTTTCCGTATACTGTATTGCAGTCAGCGCCAGGCATTGACTACCGAGGAGTTATGGAGATGCGACACACACAGCAGTGTAGAGCAATGAGTTGGCTGAGTTACGGGACTGTAAACCTGCCACTGTTGGCAGAGGATGGTTATGAGATGGGCTTGTCAGCACTGCAGAAGACAAGGGGTGATTTATGTCTGGGCTGTCAGCTCTGTGCATGGGCTGGACGGACAGCTTTGCACTGTGTTTGTTACAGATATGCAAGACGGGTTGAACTCAGCCAGCCTCTTGAGATGGCGCAAATAAACTGTGCACAGAGCTGTGCTCCTTTGCTTGTATATGTGGGTGTCGCTGTCTTGCTCTGTGGCTTGCATTTTCATGCTGCCCTTCTCGAAGGAGCTCAGAGTAGTGGGCAGGTCTGACCCTAACATCCACAGAGCTGACTTGCCAGTGAAGAGCTTCTTCCCCCTCCCAAAGTTAGTGGAAGCCTAGCATTCTCTGAATATGTATGGTGAAAGTACACTCAGTTTTCCGATGAAAAGAAGACACCCACCTCTGCAAACTTCAACCTGATGACTTAGGTTAGAACAGGTTTCAAGATGGAGTTCTGAGAACTTCACTGAGCTCCAATGTTGCTTGTTTGCTTGCTTTTTGCTGATATTTGAGAGTTGCATTTTGTCGTGTAAATCACTCGAAAATCCCCTGTTTGCAGTCTGGGACTTGTGTTTGTAGTTTTGCAAGAAATGTGCAATTTTTCCACTCAAATGAATGAAAAAAAACCAGTTGTACACAAGAGCAGGACTGAGCCTAATGGAGATGTAAAATAAAATCTGCAGAACTTTCGTGTGCTTGAGCGTCCACCACATCCAAATGACTTTTGGACTTCTGCCTGACTCTGCGTCTTGGACTGCATTTTGTCTCTGACGCCTTATCTGTACTTGGGCCTTGTGCATTCTTCAAATCTTTCCCTCTTCTCCAGGTCTTTGACTATCGTCTGTTTACAGACTGCTCCCTTTTGCTGGCCTGACACCCTTGACTTCCCACTGGATTTGACTCCTGGTCTGTGTTCATACAGCCTGTCATCCCTCTCTGAGCCCTGTCCTCACACATTCATGTGGTAACTACTCATGAGTAGTCTTCACACACCCCCATCTTTCCTTCCAATGGTGGCATGTGCCTGGGAATCAATCCCAGTCAATCCACCCTATGTCTGCACCAGGGTCCTGATATCTTGACATTCAATCAGCTTTATTTTATTTATTTATTTATTAAAACATTTCTATGCTGCCCCATCGCAATAAAGCCTCGGGGCGGCTTACAACAGTAAATAGAACAAAACAGAACAATAAAATTAAAACATATAACTACATTAAAAAACAACAACAACAAAACCCCAACCCACTTGTTTGGTGCTTCAAGTTTAGGATTATCTAATTGAAAACCTTATAAGGTTTTCAATTAGATAATTAGATGGCACTAATAATGCACCCTTATACATATGTTTATGAGGGTGCAGTATTAATGCCATCTGACATGGTGCTCTCTCTAGTGGAGCTGGGAATGAGCTGGAGGCTGTGAGTGGCTTGCCCAAAACCAGTAAGCGAATTTATAGCAGAGGCAGGAGCCAGAGCCTTCCTTGAGTCTCCCGCCCTGAGGTGGGGTGAGGTGCCCAGATGCCTGGCCTATTGGGATTAAGGTCAGGCGCTGTTTACTCAACTATCCAACTCAAGAAGTAAAGCTAGCTGTGCAAGCTGTCCATATGCTGTGGATCGATATGGCTCTATGCATTCAATGTGCATGAGGATTTGCCATGCACCGAACTGGTACACCAGGGACACGGTGTTCCTTTGGTGAAAGTCAGTGTGGGACTAAGTATGCTGGACTGGGGAGCCAGGAGATCTGGGTTCTGGTCTCAGCCATGGAGCCCCCTGGGAGACTAGGGCCAGTCACTGCTCCTCAGCCTTACCTGCCTCATGGAGGTGTTGCTGTGGGGATAAAAGCAGAGAGGAGCTGCCCTGGGTTCCTTGCAAGATGAAGGAAGGCTGAGTGTAAACACAATGGAACAACAGTGCTGACTCCCAGGTAAGCCATACCCGCAAGGTGTGCCTTATTCTGTGTGGCTCCTGCAATGAGGATTGCAGCCTTGACCATGGTCAAAGCTTAGTGGAAGAGCACATGCTCTGGATGCAAAGATTCCCGATTCAACCTCTAGCATCTCCAGGGAGGGTCCAAAATGACTCCGTCTGAAAACTCGATAAAGCTGCTTCCAGTTGTTATAAGCTATAACAAACCAGATAGATGAAACAGAAACAGAGGAAGTCAGAAGGGGCCTCCTGGGCCTTCTAGTCTGACCTCCCGGATCCAGCCAGCTCTGCTCATGACATGCATATCATGTGTTTAGCCTGTCCTTGAACCTGTCAGCCTGCCCTCACCAATGGGGTCTCCACCACCTCCTGTGAAAGCCCATTCCATACCCTCGGGGTCCTGACTGTCAGGACGTCCTTCCTGGCATCCAAATTGAAGCTTGGTTCCCTGAGCTTTGCTCCATTGGAACTCGTCCTGCCCCCACTGAAGTTTCCCATATCCCAAGGGAAGGGAGCTTCCCATATCCCAAGCTGATGAACAGAAACCCTATTAAGATTGAGGGAAATGGCTCATTGGTTGTACCTGATCGACTGCTATCATAAGTTCTCTTGCATTCACTATTCATCTATGAGTCTGGTTTGAAGGGCTCATAAAACATTTTTCTGTCCAAACATGCACAGGATTGAATGCTAAGCAGAGAAGGGTGAAGAATCCGTTTTGCAGGAGGGCCTCTGTCAGATTCCCTGGGCTTGGCTCCCTGGACTCTGAAGAGTGGGACTCATGCTCTGAGCAGAATGAAATTTCTTTGGACCACAGTCCTAAGCATGTTGGAAGGAGGAGAGGCTATGCTGTGAGTTGTAGGACTTTTCTCTATCTAGAGAACTGTGCATAGGACTGTGGTCCAAAAAGGATTTTGCCTTACAGGGCAGATGCCAGTGACTGAAGCATTGTTAAAAGTGAATCTTGTCCTGCCCAGGTTTTGGATACAGATTTCAAAGTGTGCAGTTGTTTTGCTTTGAGTTTTTAAACTCTTTTATTTAACTACAAAAGAGGTGTGCATGATTAACCAAAAGAAAAAGACGTGTGCTGTATTCTTTCCTTACAGCTGAGAACAAGTTATTAGGAATATCAGTTGAAATTCAGCAAAGTTTTGAGGAAAGAGGGAAATGTGATTTTTTTTCTTTTGAGAGAAAGAATGATGATTATGTCTATTCTGGCTCTGGATAAAAGAGCTACTTCAGAAATCCAGAATAAATTGAAGTGATTTTTTGTGTATGCAAAACATTTGTTTGGAAAGTAAACGAGACCCTTTGTTGAAGCTGTTGCGGCACATTCCTTTGGTGGTGGAAGCAGGCATGCTAGAAATGAATCGTTCAGAGATATTGGTACTGAGAGAGATGAGCTGCCATTGATAAGATGCCACGACTTTCTAATAATACCTCTTGAATTACAATAATATGATAACCTTGCCCTAAATCTGACCCCAGCTGCCTCGCTAGCTACCCAAAAATATATTAGTGATCATAGAACTGGTAAAGGCAGGGCTGGGGCCAGGCCTGGTTCTTTTCCCTGCTGCTCCCCACCCCCCCGCCTCCCATCCTGGTCACAGTGTGCCTGATGGGTAGCCCTGAGAACTTACTGGTGTGAAAATCCAGGCAACTGTGTCATTCCCCCAGCCCCCATTCAACACCCCGGGGGCTTCGCCTCCTTGACAGCCTCTGAAACGAAGGTGGTGGGTGCCTTAAACAGGTGTGCATGGCCAGGACCATTGCCAGCAGCCTGCCTTTTTGGCTCTGGCATCCTGAAAGAGGATCCAAGTTGGATGCTAATGTGGCACTGGGTAAGAGCAGCAAATGTATCTCACCCGTGTGGCATCCCCTTTTCCTCTTCAGCTCTTTGTTTGGGGAAAAGCTTACAGTTTAAGAGACACACAAATGTTTTGCTGTGTGCACAGCCAAGTCTGGTAATTCTGACGCCAATGACACATTTTCTAGGTAAAGCAAGTCAGATTTTCTGGCCTTCACATGTGCAACAAGTTGCTGAGATGGAGCAGCTGACCAGAGTCTGGTATTTTCTAGGATTTGGTGGAATCATGTGGGTCCTGTCCTTTCGCCCTGTCTAGGGGTGCTCATGCCATCTCAGTGTGGCAGTGAGCGGCCCAGGAGAAGTCCCCACTTCTGGCAAGCCAGCAGCACCTGGCCCAAATCCACGAGAACGCCCCGGGGGGTGGAATTGGCAGGCCTGCTCCAGAGCAGCTGCATAACAAATCAAAACGATGACCTGCAAGCAGAAAGCTAGAACAGCAGGCAGAATGCTGAGCCCAGTGTTCTCTCTCGGATACAATCATTTCCATTTGCAAGGAGGTTTAAAAATAATGCAGAGAAGAATGGAGAAAGCTGTCTGCAGCAGTCCCTCCCATGTTACATCTTGAAGATTCTATAATGTTGTTCTTTTGCATATGTCGGGTGGCTGAGATGTTTATACATGAGCAGCAGTGCATTAAAACCCCCTCAAGTACTTCTTTTAAAAACAGACTTCCCCAGAAATAACAAGTGCTTCCCCTACATATTATTGCTTTTAGGGGAGTCAAAGAGCCCCTCCAGTATTTTGAAAGAATGTTTTATGGGCCTTCTGTGATAACATGTTGGATATAAGTAACAATTATGTTATTTTTGTCCTTGCTAATCATGCTTGGGGAACAACTGAAGTTTCTTTTAGAGCTAATAAGAAACATTTGCAGCAAATTCAGGGAACTGTGAAGATAAAGCAACTGGAAAGCAATAGTATGTTTAAATACCATAAAACAGCCAGGATCCAAACAGGTGTGAGATAAAGCAATACAAATAAACTGCTCTATATGCAGCACATCACACAGCAAAGTTATGTAAAAAAAAATAAAAATAAATAAGAATTGCATGAAATAACTTCTCTCCTATCCAGAGGAAAATTTAACAAAGCCATTCCTTGTGTTGGCTAATTGGTTCCAACAGCTGGGAAAACATTTCTCAAGTGGAAACTTCAAAAAAGTTAAGAGTTCTGTAAAAAATGAAAAACAAAGACATGGTCAGATATACAAACGCCTTCAGGCAGTCTGAGATGGAGTTTCTCCAGCTATTTGCCAGCATTCCATATGACCACAACCCAAATACTTAAGAAGCAGCACTGACCCTTTCCCATTCCTTGATCCTCTTCCTCTGGTCCTTGCAAACTCCACATTAACCGTGCTGGCCCAGGCCGTTTGCCCTACGAGGCACAAGCGGTTACAGGCCCAACGACGAAAAAAAGGATGGCCCAGTCGTTGCCTTCATCACGGAACTGCCCAAAGAAGGCTGCTTCGCTTTGCTTCAGGACAGCGAACCAGCCTTGCCATCAGAGGCAAGGGCAAGCCTGCCTCAGGTAAGTAGGGAAGCAGAGAGGAGTGAGAGTCAGGGGTTCCCCCTGTCATATCTCCAGATGCGTTGCAAACAAATCCACTGCAATGGAGGCACCCACTTCTCACAGGTGGCACAGCCGTTGGGTGCGGTTGCAGCTCAGTGGCAGAACACCTCAGCATCTCTGGGCAGGGCTGGGAGCCCCAGAGAGCACCTTCTAGTCCATGTCAACAGAGCTGGGCTAGATTGAGCAGGCGTCTAGAGCTCAGCCAAAGGCAACTTCATAAGCTAAGGCCCTATCCTGGGACTGATCCACAGCATCATGTTGTCTGCCTGTATGAACAAACCCCACTTGCAGGTGGTGTTGCTCTTGGCCCAACGGCCATGACTGTGCAGGGTTGGTCTTAGGATGGAGAACACAAGCACTGCGCAAGTTCACCAAGGTTCTCCATAGAGCTGCCTGCTGTTCATCTCTCCTCAATCTGCACTTACACTTGTGGTCACTGTTTGTTTTGCACAAATGGGAGCATTGCATGATAGGCACACAGCTAAATGTGAGCATTGCACAACAATGTTCCCACATTGCACACATCTCTAAAATTGTGCAGATTCACACTTTAGGCCATGAGGGGACGTTTGTGCATTTTTAAAAGTGTATTTATGCAAAATTTCCCCGCAAATCTTTGTGCTTTTGAATGCAAGTGCATGTTTATAAACATGTTCAGGGAACACATTCACCTACTTGTGTGCTGCTTTCCCACATAACTGTGCCCAGAGCAATTGACTACATGACACATGAAGAACAGTAAATATAGTTTACAAGATACCAGGCAGCAATAAATAGAGCTGTTTGCCATGGATAAACAAATTGGCTTGCTTGAACAAATCACAGATAATCCTCCAA
Source organism: Varanus salvator macromaculatus (assembly GCA_023646645.1). Classification (NCBI taxonomy): domain Eukaryota; kingdom Metazoa; phylum Chordata; class Lepidosauria; order Squamata; family Varanidae; genus Varanus; species Varanus salvator. Next base: position 20,109,486 of record JAIXND010000657.1, read on the forward strand.
CTAGAAAATGGAAACGAAAGCTTCCAAACTGCTCCCCCAAAGCTGTTCCAGAGGAGGGAAAGGGAATGTTTTGAATGATGGTTCAGCGTGATGTCAGAACGTGAGCTCGCTCTTTCTTTCTTGATGTGGAGGTGTCCCTACTTCTCTCAAAATTCATCTTTCCTAGCCAGAAAGTTCAGCCGTTGAAGGTGAGCTAGAAGTAGCAGAGGAGGGGTTCAACCACACTACCAGCATGTCAAATAAGATGAACCAAGAGGCTGGTGGGAAGCAGATTGCTTCTGGTCTGCGGGGAGACATTGCTGAATAAGGAGGATCAAGGAGAAAGGGGTGAGAGTGCATCAAACCAGTGGTTTGGTGTCAAGCCAAAAAAGGAAAAAAAGAGGGGGCAATTAAGTAATGTCTGGTGTTCCTACTATCTGGCCCACAGACACCACAAACTTTCCTGAGGGTGCAGCCATCCCCTTTTGGAGGATATGGGAGGAAGGCAATTCAGTTTGGAAGCAACTGCAGACATGGGCAGCAGCTGATTCTACCGGTCAGAGGGTCACTACTTTGATAGATGCTATTTGTTATCTACAAGCCCTCAAAGCTAGCCCCAACTGGCCAGCCTAGCTCAATAAAGGACAGAGTTTTACAAGAATTTTGCCTCGATCTGCTGGGGAGAGACATGCTCATGGCTCCTTCTGTATGCCTTCAGATAATCCCTAGTGGAGAACAGAGATTTCTGGGGAGACAAAAGTGACCTGATTTTCATCTCTAAAACACTGGAGGGTATGTAGATGATGAATTAGGTGTCAAGGTCAGGCTCAGGATATGGATAACTACTCTGATGATACCCAGGTTATCATCGTCATCGCCAATGCTGATAGTGATACCAAAGAGGGTGACACTATTGATACTTTTTTCTCCATTTTTTCAGTTAGATATTAAATATCCAACAATTAAAATCAATCAAAGGATTAATCAATGATAACATCAAAGTATAGTGGAGTCAATGAAATCCAGGTCCCATCAGTTTATCTATATCAATTACAGAATCACCAAAACACACACTTAAAATTTATTATCTACCAATTGGCTGAATATTCATAATACCAGCAGGTGATGTCAGGTGGGAACAATGAACAGTGGGAGCTCTTTGGTTAGCCAAGCAAGGACCAAAGACCACTCCTTGGGAGTCCATACTTTCTGCCAATCCAGAGTCTTCTTATCAAATGTACTCAGCTTTTCCCAAGCCCATTAGGAGCTCTGGTTCCTGGTGGGCTTGGGAACTCCAACACAGTTGACTCAGCTTGGTTAGGTATGGGGAACGACCCAGTCACAGCCTTTGGGCACATGCTAATGAATGTACCACAATTCCCACTGTGTTTAAAATGTGATCTTGTGTCACACAAATGACATTGAAGGAGAAATAGAAGAGGTTGTGTGAAAGGAAATGGTTGTTTATTTTTTTCCCATCTATTAAACGCTGCACAGATATGAAGCAATGAAGAAGCGGCATTTGTAAAAAAATTAAACTCACACTGAGTATTTGTGAGATGGGCATGGCGCATCACCAAACACATTTGCTGCACATGTGGTCTAAGGAAATAAGACTGCGAGGGGGCGAGATAAGGCGAGCAGGTGGTGTGGGGTGGGGAGGCTGGCATTGCTACAAGGTGGGGAGTGGGGGGATGAGGTGGAAGGGAGCTGGGGAGAACTCACTGGGAGGAAGGGCAGGCAGCACAGAGACAGCCAATCAGCACCCTGCTGGGCAGAACAAGACAGTGGAACATGGTGGCGGGGGCAGCTGGGCCCAACTGGCTGGTGTACATGCGGAAACTGTAGAACAACACGGCAACCGAAGTCACACATAACGACAAGTGATGCTGAAACATGGAAACCCGAGAACAGACTGTTGCTTCTCTGTGGGAATTCACGGTAACAAAATGTTCCACGCTTCACCATGCTGGCTGATTTCACACATAAGGACAAGCCATCTCCAGCATGGCTTGTGGTCGTGCGAACACACCCGGTGTGGTTTTTTTCTCAGAGAGGGTTATTTGCTTCTGAGTAGATATGTAGATGTGCACATTTTCAGCTAGATGCAGCATGGCATCCCTCTTGATTGCACCGAGCAAGTAAGAGAAAGAAAGAGAGAAGTGGTGCAGGGCGCAATGGAAGTGCGAAAGCAACAAAGTAGGATTCCGCCTCTCTCCTTGTCCACATTGCTGTGTTTTGTCAAAGCCAAATAAGACCTCGCAATGCAGTCACTTTCAACTCACCAGCCAAGTGATGTTTCACCCAGAACATCATGGCGCATTTAGCTTATTTTGGAATACCTACCACAAGGGCTAAAAAAACACAAGGTGTAAAATAATGTGACATGGCTGGTCTGATATAATGGCAGAAATAGCACAAGAAGGATGGTTTGGGGAAAGCATAATGTGACATGTCAGTAAGTCAGACATTACGATGCTGGCAAAAATGTATAGATACTCCATAGGTCACAGATTTCCCCCCCATAATTCGTCTAATACTGTCGTCTTATTTCCTGAGACCACGTGTAAAGCAAATGTGTTTTGGTAATGCATGTCTACAGGTATCCAAGTTTAGGATCACACAAGGATTCTGATGTTTACAGACATAGTCATAGAATATTGGGCATTGCTGTGGTGAAAATGTCTCCCACAAGTTTTTCAAGCCATTCTCATTCAATGTTTTTAGAAAAGAAATTGATTTCAGAAAGCATTTCAGGAGAGGAGACAATTTCAGAGGAATTCTGAAGGGCTGGATTCAATGTTCTTATGCTTACCTTACCGACGAGGTGGCCAAGGTGTGTGAGTTTTTCTTTCACTCTGCACTGCACTTTCTGGCAGCCTATCACTTCCTCTACTTCCCACACTTCAAAGCCCAAGGGGAGATATAATGAGGTAATTCACAGGATCATAGAATAATAGGGTTGGAAGGGGCCAATAAGGCCTTCCTGTTCAATGCAGGATTCCAGATTAAAGCATCCCTGACAGATGGCTGTCCAGCTGCATCCTGAAAATTCCAGTGATCCAGGCTGGAAGATTCCAGGTAGGGAGAAGCCATGACCTCCCAAGTCTTTGTTTCCATTGTCATAGTTGTACTCTTCCCATCTATTTTTTAAAATGGGAAATGTAAGACATTCTGTACCCTTGCCTGCTGGGACGTTTCTCTGCCATTTGTGTAGTGATGCCAGCTCCCCGCCCCCCACATTCACAAGGCTCTTGGATAGGGCCCAGTACAGGGCATGGAGAAGGATGCAAAATGGCGGCCGGGCTGCCAACATAGTTGGCACTGTTGCCACTTGAAATGGCAGCACAACCCTCCCTCCCACAAAACAAAATTGGCGGGGAGCGGGGGGAAAGCACCCTCTGCTCATGGTGAGCTCCACACCTGAGAGATCTTTTGAGAATGTCACTTACCTCTAGAAAAAATTGAGGAAAAGGGTTCCCCTAATTTCTTTCCCCTGGAAAAAGGGTGGAGAATGTTTAGTGGCCGCTCGTGCACAGCCCTAATACGGAATGGTTCATGCATCTTTCTCCAGTTGATTAATGCCTGCTAACCATTAATAAGCATGATAAAACACCCTCTTATGTGTTACTAATAAAGGGGAAAGAAGTCAGCCAATGGAAATGCTGCGTGTGGAGCATGTTGGTTTCATTAGCGCATCAGACAGCTTGTTCTTTCCCCCCATAGCGTGCATTATAAATAGGCTCCATTTTTATCTGATCCCCCTTTTAATGTTTTTCATTAGCAAACCAGTTAATTTTAGATAATAGTTGCAGATACTCTCAAATTTCTGGCTAGTTTATGCCCACTTCTCTGCCTGCCCCCCCCAACCCTTGTGTGTGTGTGTAGTGGGGGCACACATCATTTGATCATTTGGCACAGGGGCTCTCGGGCCACTTCCTTGTCATTTGCCTCTTGCTTTCCCGCCTTGCATTCTCACGCTGCCATTATTCACCCTCCTCATCTCCGAGCAGATCAAAAGTTCTTCCTTATGCACCCCCCTCCCTTTGAAGAAAGCAGCTGCTGTGCCAAAGAGGGGTGGCAGGAGATTGAGGGGGACCATTAGTGGTCAAGGCATGGTGGTGCTGATGGGAGCAGCATGATTTGAAGGTGTTCAGGGGGTGGTGTGCGATATTTCGCTTGGACGCATTTAACCGAATTTGCGTGTTGCCAGTGCTTGAATTGCCAGAGGAAGGGGGCAGAGGAGCCCCGCCCCCTTGGCTTCCAGGGTGCCTCTCCGACGGTGCAACCCTACGCCTGCTTAGGCAGACAGAAGCCGAAGCTCCTCGCATGCTGGTGAAGGCAGCCTGCTTGGTTCTATAAAGACAGGCTGGACATGCACATGGTGGGCATGTCGTGAGCGGAGCCGGCTGGTGCCGGAGGTCAGACTAGATGGCCCAGGAGGCCCCTTCTGACTCGCTCTGTTTCTATGTTTCTATGTTCTGTTCTTTTTCTGCACAAGGTTGTCCCTTAAGCTGTTGCTTAGCGGCAGCAGTGCTGGTGGATAATTTCAGACGTGGACTGAAGGGCCTTAATGGTCTTCCTGTTTAGCTGGTTGTTACTTCAACATATATTAGGCTGTGCTTGGTGTCTGGTTCCCTTTTCTCAGCTTTCTCCTTGGAGTTCTGCTGTTTTTATTTAGGGGGCAATATCAGCATGACTGCCCATAACTGGGGTTGGGGAGCTCCCTTCTGGATCCTCCCTTCCCACATCCATGGACATCCTTTGGCCTGGCCAGGTCCTGCAAACTGAGTCGAGCCACAAGGAGATCCCTGAATGCGTGCAGAGCCCCACTCGCGCAGCCAGCATTCTGGGCAGTCAAACGCCTTCCCCGCTCACTGGTGGGGTGGGACGCATGAGGGAATGGTGCTGCATGGCCACTGGGCTCATTCCCTGGTGAGTGCCCCGCACACCCCAGGCTCACTCTCTGGGAGCTCAGCGCAACGCGGATGAGAGTCCTGAAGGCCGAAACGGTGGCATCTGATGGATATTCTTGCACTTTTTAAATGTTTAATTAAAAATTAATAATTTTAATTAATTAATTAATTCATTGGGGTTTTACATTTGTATTACATGTATTATGTATTATGTTTGTTTATTTTACGTAAGCTGTCCCAAGGCTTTAAGTGATGAGAAGGCATACAAACATTCTAAATAAATAAAATAAACACTCTGCACAAAGCAGATTCCTCATGCATCCTTGCCTGTCACCTTCTGAACTTGTAAGTCTGCAGGCATCTAATCAAGTCCAAGAGGACTGAAGAAGCGAGGATTACCTCTGTGCTCCCGTCACTCTCCAGGACATCAAGGCAGGCATTCTCTGCCAGCTACATGTTGCCCTTTATTTGCAAGGCTGAGGCGCGGCCTGAATTTGATGAAAGCCAGCAGGGCATTTTCCATCCCCTTCCTGCTGCCTGGAACACCCCCTCACCCTGCCTGTTCCCCATGCCTGCCTGCCAGCCATCTGTTGGTTTCCTGCCAGCCCCGTGGCGGCGGAGGGGGTCCTCTCCCCCCCGTGACCTCAGGGGGCTTTTCCAAGGTCACAGTGAGGACTGCCCTTTCTATGCTGAATCCATTTCCATTTCTACCAGCCATAGAATTGCCCCCTCATTCATTCATTTACTGAGTACATTTCTAAACCACCCGAAAGCCAAAGCTCTCTGGGCACTTTGCAACAATTAAAACCCTAACATATCCCAAAATATGACGTATAATTTGACACAGGCAAAAGGGAGACCTGGTTTGGCAAAAATTGGAAGACGAAAGCTGTATTGTGACTTTTGTCAAGCTCTCCCACTTTCCTGGGATTTTTATTTGAAGTTATATGTGTACAGACCTAATTGTTATCTAGTTACCCCAAAAGCACTGCATGGCTGAGAGAAATATATCTTTGCTAGGGATCTGAATCCTTGAAAATTTTAATTGGTCCTTCACATTTCTCAAGATTTTTCAGATAGGGAAGGACCTCTCAATTTGCCCCAGATTTCATTGATGGCGATGATACAGTAACTCCTGGAGAATTCCGGGCTCTCCTGGCTTCTCGAAGGGGAAACACTCACACTTTCCTTGTAGTTCAGTTCAAGCAAACTTTCAATAGCCACATAGCCATTAAAATTCCACAAGTGCTGTTTAGGTCATCTGCTCCGACAATGCTGGTCTTAATACAGGCACATACAGACAATGGGGTATCTCTGCAGCCCTTGAGAAGGAACATGTTCTTGGGAGAGCTGACCAGGAAATAGATTAAATTGGCAGCAATGGCAGACTTGCCAATATGCAAGGAACTCTTATATCATAACTGCTGTCAGCAGCCCCTTGTCCCCGGGGGCCAAGGAGAGCTATAGAACTCACTTCCACCTATTCTTCAGGAGTGATATGCCCATGACTTCTTTGTCAAATGCAAGGATGTGATTTCTCCTCCCCTTTCCTTTAGCTTGGGTCTGTTTATCTTCCTTCTCTTCTTTCTGTCATTTTCTCCCCTCCTGTTTTTCCTACAGAGGTCCAAAACACAGACACGGTGTTCCGGGCTTAAGGTGTCCACCGTCACAGGCCCATTTCAGACACAGTCTAAAGCCTCTTTCTGACGTTGGCATCCGCATGTAGGGCTAAATGCGAAGGCCCTGACCTGTGGTGGTCCACGCACCGAGTGTGGCGCTGCACAGGGGAAGGCGTGTGTGAACTCAGTTAGGCGCATACATGCGTTCACTGTGCCATCACCTCTTCCTGCCCCAGCCCTGGTTGTCCATGGGTCAGGCTTGGGTGTGTGCGAGGGTAGAGCCCTGCTCCCTTCCTGGCTGTTCAAGCACAGCGTGCGATCAGCAGATTCTGAAGGAAGCTTCCCCTGATGGATCTGGACCGGACTTCTGAGAGGGCTTCAGTCTTGGCACAGGGCAATGACAATGAGGCAGAGTCCAGCAGCAAGATCCCCTTGTTTCCTTGGACTTATGAACAAGGCCTTCTTGCGCCTTCTTTTCTAGATGCTTTTTCTGAGAGGGTATGAAGACGGACAGTTTGGGTCTCTTTGCAGCCAGTAGACCATAGCTGAATCTTGGCTTGTGTGTGGTGCTGGGAGCCATGACAGAGAAATTGTAAACCCAGACTGAGCTTGGCAGAGCTCCTAGGCAAAGAGAGGTTGGAGGCAAGTAAAGGATGCCCCTTTTAGAATTTGGCTTGCCACAGCTGCTGCCCTTCAGCTTGCCAGCTCTTACAGTAACTGGCAAAATCGCAAAGTCCATAGAAATAAAACCCACAGTAAGCAGCCATAAAATGGTCCAAGATGGCAACGGAGACACAGAATTCTCTTCCCTGCATCTGGGCAGTGAGGGTTTGGGAGACGTTTGCATGTGTGGCAAAGGTGGGCTGAGGGGCCCCGGCAGGCACTGCCAACTCCCAGGGGCTGTAGCAGGGGCGGAGTTGCAGCTCTCTGCTTCTTCTTTGCAGCCACTGCAGAGAAAGGGGGTGCCTCCTGCAGCCACACGGAGGGCCACAATGCGGGCAGGGGGCAAATATTCTCTCCACAGCCTGTTCCCAGAACTCTGCAGTGTCCCTGGACTCTCCTTGATCTGGTGATCAAGTGGGGAAGTTGGGAGAAAGTGGCTGTAAGTCAAGTGGACGTGCTCCCTGGGTTCTGGGGACTCTGAGGCCCCATCCAGGCCTGGGTGGGAACAGCTTGACACTCTGGGGCAGGGAAGCGGCTTTCCCCAAGAGTGTCTGAAGTAGGGCCACTCTCATTCCCATGGCCCTGGCCTGAAATGGGCTGAGACAAGGCTGCATTCAGTGCTCCTGTCCCTTTTCCTCACCCGAGGTGGGGCTGTGGCCAGACCTCCCTCTTTGGCTTACTCCTGGGTAGGCCATGCAACCATGACATCTTGCACCTGGCTGAGGGGCTGTGCCTTGAGAGCTGCCCTTCTCCCCTCATCAGATGAGCTTGCCTAGTGGGCAGCCTGGGCTGGCCATGAGACCCTCTCCGGCTCCTGGTTTCCTGGGAGCGCCAGCCCAAATGTGTGAGCAGACTGTGACTCAGTGGCCGGGCAGATGCTTTGCATGCGGAAGGGCCTTTCAAGCCCTGGCTGGTGTAGTGGGTGGTGGGGTTACCCCAGCATCCTTCAGGTAGAGCTAGGAAGGAGGTCCGGCTGAGACCTTGGGGAGCTAGATCCTGAGCTACGCCTGTGGGAGAATGTCTCCCAAAGAAGAACAAGCCGCACTAGAGGGCAAGGGCTGGGTGCCCAAGCCTCCAAAATAGTGGGTGCACCAGGTGGTTACCTCTTCCTCCTCAGAGGGTGAGGGATCAAGTAGGTCTCTAGTCCTGGCTTGGCTGATGGTAGGTGAAAAGGACTAGGACCTCTCAGCTGCTCTAACGCAAGTTGAGGGAGATGATGGTTCTAGGCAGCCTTGGCAAACTTAGAAGGCTGACTCAGAAGGCTTTGCCTCATCGTTTCTGCTCACCTACATGGCCAGACAGAGGGGAGTTGTGGCTGCTGCTACTGGGATCCCTGCAATTGTGATTGTTGCAAAACCAGATGCAGCCTGCCCAACCTCGGCCACCTCCTGGTCCCTGCATGGCTGGGCCCAGTTGGGTGAGTTGCTCCAGCCTGCGTACAGGTCCCGATCCCTGGGGTCCTTCTCCCAGTACCTGATGAGATTGTCACACCTCCAGGAGCTGCATCTTTCCTGTTCATGTTCCAGGTCTCCAATTGTTCAGGGAGCCTGTGGGGCATAAAAATGGCGAACATACAAATATGGAACATGGTGAGTCAAATGAATGAATGAATGAATGAATGAATAAGTGGCCTGCACCTGGGCCAATTGATTATGAGGCTCTCTTATCTACATGGGTATTGACCAGCAAGGAGGCTGGTCTTGAGGAGATTGTGGTGCTAACCAAGTCCCTTGGTGTCATCTGTTGAGTGTATTCAGAGTATGTGGGTGGAGCTTTGTTGGTCTACAATGCAGGCTTTGACTCAGTCTTGTGGTGGAGACTATGCTCTGCTTGGTGACAAAGCCAACAATGGCCATGTGTTGGCCAAACAACCCACCACTGTTGCTACCCATGTTGGTTGGTTCCAGGAGCTGACTCAGACATGAGTGCATGGTGTGTGATGGCCAGCACATGTGCTGTCTGTCCCAAAGTCAAGGGCTTCAAGGGACCCTGTCCAGTTAGGTGGTAGTCCCTGGCTTAAGAGCTGCAGCTTTAGCATAAGTGAGCATCTTATCTATTGGATTCAGCTTTTATTAGAATTTAAGATTCCTTTTGAAGGTCTTCGGGTCATAAGTGGAGATCAGGACAGTATTAAGGTCATCATTAATAGGGAAATTTTGGCCAGCTATGCTTTGGGCCCCAGTTTGTCCTGCCCCTAGCAACTCTGCGCATGTTTCTGTGGATATTGTCCCCAAGAACACCTGGTGAATTCTTCCACATCCACAACTTGTCTTTCCTAGAATTGGAATCTGTGGATGAACCCATTCCAAGTCACTTTTGTCCAGAACATCATGCTTCCTCTGGCACTGTGGCCTTTAGTGGTCCAGGAATGCAGATACGGTGTTCTGATGTTGCCAATTCACCTGGGAAACTCTGATTTGCTGGAGCTCTGTTTCCAAAGCCACTTTATTGACAGAGCCATGCCAATGGGTTGTGCTATTTCTTGTTCAGCTTAGTGCATTTTGCTTCTTTGTGGGGGTGCCCTTTGGAGTAACATTTAGGAATCCATGGTGTTCTACGCCATGGTTGACCGGTGAGGCAAGAGAGCCGTGTACAGCTGGATCTTTGCATCCCTCCCTGGCAGCATGGCCAGGCACTTGTATCCCGTGATTCATTTTGCTCCCAAGACAGGGTGGGCTCGAAGGTTTTGAGTAGGGCATGCAAGAACGTCTACAGGGAAATGCCTCCTATAGCCTTCCAACGAAGCTGAGGGATAGATAGGAGAGTAGCAGTCCCCCAGCCCTGCTGTGGTGCAAGCACTGCTGGGGTTGGGATCCCCCATATGGAGTTCCACCACCGAGAAGAACATTTACCCAAGTTCAGGAGGCAAAGGACCCGAAGGAGGGCCATACGCTCATGTGTCATTTTTCACCTTCAGCCAAGCATCCCCAGGCTGGTGCCCTCCAAGTGTTGGGAAGTACAGCTCCCATCAGCCCCAGCAAGCATGACCAGTCAGAGGTTGCCATCCCAAATATCTGGAGTCATCAAATTGGGAAGTCTGTGATATGCTTTGCAGAGAGAATAAGACCTCCAGAACGTTTAGAAGTCTGGCATCCAGGATATGTAGAATAATAGAAGTCTGAGATGTTTTATAGAAATTTTAATGTATCACCAGAATACTTTTTCATCTCCAGGATTTACAATCTGCTTTTGATGTCAGCCCTGCATTTTCTTTGTGCATCTCCAGTGTAATTGCAACATGCTAATGAAAATTGCAAAAATGTGTCCTGCTTCCCAAAGGCAGCCCAGTCCAAAGTGTTTTTGGTTTCAATGCTCTAAACAAGACACTGATTAGCTAGTAATCAGCTAGTGATTAGCAGAGACAACTGGGTCACTTGGAGTTCAGCCTGCACATTGTTTGCTTCAAGGCAATGGAATGCTACTGCCGGGACAAGGCTGATACGATTGCCCGCTGTCAACTCCGGATCTGGCTTTCTTGCTTTGGACAACCACTTTGCCTCTGAGCAAGAACGGGAAGGGTAAATAAGTATGTAACACCCTGAAAATGTGTACATTGCATCCTCTTTAAAATTGGGTGCACAATGGTGCTGCACTGTACACGTCTCCAGAGAGCTTAATTGCACCAAAGGCCATTTTATTTTGAAATGAATGCAGGCAATTTGAATGATAAGGGATAGTCACTGAAGTTGCATGAACCCTGCCCACCATCTCATGCAAGCAGGTGGGGGAAAAGACAACTGCTTTAACATAAACATCTGGCACCAGATTTGCACTAGTATATAGATTCATTGCTATCTCTCAATCCACTTTCCAGAAAACTGTACAATATGTTCTGCCGTGGAAGTAATGAATGATTTGCATGGATTCAAACATGGGAAATACTGAATAGATCCATAAGATTTTTGGAGGGAGCTACATTACCTCTCATAGAAAGTGGAGGTAGCCATGTTCAAAGAAGAACAAAATGTAAAGAAAAATCCAAAATCTGTATTACCATAGTATCTTTATTAGATTAGCTCAAAAGCTTGCATGGGGCTTTTGTATTTTAAGTTGTCTTAATAAAGGAATCATGAACCATGTTGTATTAATTCTTTTGGAATGTATCTGATACATGCATTGCCTCTTCATGGTATTTGGTATTTCCTGAAAACAAACACACACACAGACAAGCGGGTGAGCAGTTTGGATGCCACCTTTCTCTGCTTCTACCAGGGGGCTTCAGTTAGTCACATGCAGTGATTAAACTTCAGGAGAACCATCTTGATGGTCTGCACAGTTCAACACGGGGGCCAACTAGCGACTGCAGAGCAGGGACAGGGAGACAGCAGGTTTGAGGCTCCCAGTATTCTTAATAGCCACGCCGGCAAATGTTTCAAAGCACTGCAGTTCCAACATCTGACAATCTTCTGGTTGGAGTAGAGAACTCACTAATTTCTGTCAGGGCAAGCACAGCCATTCCCAGTGTTGCAGAAGCAGGTGGTCGGTGGAGCTCATCCAATGTTATTCGCTGCTGCACACGTCCAAGGCCTGCTCAGCCCTTGCTCTAGGAAATGTGGCTCTGGGGTGACAGCAGCTGCTTCTTCCTTGTGCTTTCCGGCTGCTACCTACCTGTTTGCCTTCTTCCTCTAGATCTCCTGACCAGCCTGTCCTTTGCTTTCTCCTTCCATGATCCTCAATAATCAGAAGGATGCACTATCTTTTGACTCATGTCTGGTCTAGGAAAAAACTCCTCCTGGGCTGAGCCAAACATCCTTTTCTCCAGAAACTTCCCAGCTCTTGAATCTGCCTAAAACAGATGCCAAGTCCTGCACAATGTATTCATGCAGCAATTACAAACTCAAACTCTGTACAGTCACAGAGCTCTGACACACAAGTACATGATGTACCTCTCAAGAAAACCTGTGTTTCCTGACAACATGTATTTATCAGCTATTGGATTTTCAATTTTCTTGCCTCAAGTATCTGCTGTAATTAAAACACAACAACCTTGGATTATGATGCTTGAAATAGCATTTCAGCTAGATTTGTTTCAAACGAAATCTTAAAAAAGAAACATTTGGCTCAAAATTGTGAGTGTGGGTTTTTTTTTTTTTTTGGGGTGGGGAGCAATCTTGAGAAGGCCTTGTGAATTGTTCAAGGAGGCTCACCGTAATGTTTCTATTAGCTGCACAGTCCATCTTTCCCCAACCCAATTGGTTTGGGCTTAAACTCTCCTCAGCCCCAGTGAGCACAGCCAATATTCTTAATGAAGTTTGTAATACCCAGAGAACCCATTTGGAAAGTTGATATAGTAACTCCATTGCCCAAGGAATTGGTGGCTGATTGGAGCTTTTCTCAGGTAGTCACTTGCTCACAGAACACAGTATCTTTCTGGGGAAAAAATATTAGCCGCCATTTTTTTTAATGGTGGCTGCAATCCCTTGTCCAACACCATATCCCAGGCATTCTGGGAAAGAAATGGCAGGCATTATTTGCTTTTGCCAAGAGGAGCCACAGGCTGCAGCCGAAAATGTGGTTGGAAGAGAAAACATGGTAAGTTTTCAAAGAATGTGGATCCCCGAAAATCCTACTTTTTCTAACTTATGCTTTTACTCAGCCCTTTGTAAAGAAAAAGAAAAGTTTGTTTTGATGTAATTTGAATTATTCTAAGCTATCTTTGGAGGGAAACGCTGAAAGTGAGTAAGCACGTGTCTTAAAGAAGTTGAACAAGTATTTATGTGGACACTGCCTGAGGGCTGCATTCTGACGAACACACAGAAGTGGGCAGGCCTGGGCACACATCCAACTTCCCCTCCACCCCTTCTGAAGGGAGAGGGGCCTGCTCCCAACAGTGCCGCCGTGTCCCTCACCTGGAGGTTTTTCTGGGGGGTGTTCTGTTCATACTCGCTCCAAGAAGCTCTGTGAGATTTCTGCCAAGTTTGTCAAGGAACTTGCCATCATAATGTGGCAATCATGCTTCTGCCTCCCTTTCCCTTCAATATTGCAAGCCCCTTGGGCTAGGTGGCTCACCTCCATGGCTACTTGGGAGCCGACCCCACCACTCCAGCATCCCACTTAAAGAGAACAGGGAAATACTTAGAAACAGAGAGACAGAGCGAGTAGAAAGGGCCTCCCGGGCCATCTAGTCTGACCACTGGCTCCAGCCGGCTCTGCTCATGACATGCCCACCATGTGCACATCCAGCCTGTCCTTGAACATCCTCACCTGAGGAAGCCCATTCCACCCCCTCGGGGTCCTAACTGTCAGAAAGTGCTTCCTGGCATCCAAATTGAACCTTGGCTCCCTGAGTTTGCTCCATTGGAACATGTCCTGCCCTCCTCTGCAGGGGAAAACAAGTCGTGGCCCGCCTCTACATGACACCCCCTCATGTACCTGTATGTCTCCAACAGATCCCCTCTGAGTCTCCTCTTCTCCAGGCTGAAGAGACCCAGTTCCCACTTTTGAGATCAGAAGTCTGCCTGAGTGAGGAAAAGATACCTCTGCTAATGAACACCTTGATAACTTCATCTCTTAGCTCAGCAAGAACAAAGCAGCTTCCCACAGCAGTGAGCCTTGTGCTTGCACTCAGCTAGACATAAAAACACAGCATAACATTCTTCATTCCTGGGGCTCAACTTGACACGCTGTGGCTCCAAACCCCAGCACCTCTTCCAGTCGAGGATGAAGTATGCTCTGTATGCTCCAGTTTCCTCAATGTGCAAGTAAGCTGTTTGCAAGTTACTTTGGAGAGGATTAGCGAAGTTCCTGCTATAGTTTTCTTTTGCCTAAAGCATTCTTTGCTTCTTTTATTCAGTTATGTTATAGAGACTTCTATCCCACCTAATAGCTGAAATGGCTGTCTGGGTGGGTTACAAAATATTACTCGTTTGATAGTCTCTTTCATAAACATTATTTCATTAAGAATTCTTTCATAAACAGTTCTTAATTTGAACTGGAGGTGCAGAGTGTGAATTTTTGACCAAGATACTGGTCAGATGATTTCCAAAGAAGGGGTTTTCTTCACACATTTCCTGACCTCTTAGAAGCCCCACCTGAGGTTCATGCCTGCACCTTTGGGGGAAGGAGGAGGGAAGTGGGCTGCTGCTCCAACAGAGAAGCATGGCCAGGCTTCCCATCCCAGGCAGGTAACTCACATAGCTTGAGGGGCCCTTTTCCGAGGGGCAGAGCACAAATGACAAAGGTGGAATGACCACCGTGCAGTTCAACCCAGAAGCAATTTGCCCTGGAAGGGGAATTGCTGTGCAAGCATGTAAGCCACTCACTGTCTCCAACCACACCGAGCTGGATACACACAACGGCCCTCCAAGAACAGATGCATGTCAGACAACTACTTCCCTCTAGGGATGGGCAAAATCCCCAGGTTCAATCTGGAGTGGGATTTGCCTACAAATGCAGAGGAAATGAAGAGGAGGAAATGCAGCACATTCTCAACAAACCTGGTCAGATTTTATGTTCCTCTTGAACACCTGCATAAAAGTTTTCTATGTCTTCTTTTTCAGCATCTGTTGTTGGGGTGCTCATGATATTGATAGGTTTTCTGAGAATTCTGATATAATTCGGTCATGCTTTGAATTATAGATGCTTTACCACATGTGCTAGATCTTGGATCAGTATTACAGTCACTCCATCTTCTGAATCTGTCATTTCCAGCATGAAACACATTGTGCTGGTCTGACTGAAAATGCCCCATTCCAGTCCATTGTGTTTTCTCACTTTCTGTACTTGTCCTTTGCTCTTCCCCAGTAGCTGGTTGAGTGGCTTCTGTTGTGGGAGTCTCACCCTCTGTCCCTGTCTCTTGTTTCATTTCAGATTGCTTCATCAGAGGGTTTACAAGGTAAACTGCTTTACCATTGCTCACTTTGGCACAGTACTATCTAGAACGCCACAGGTGTTGTCTGTGAAAGATCCTTTTCCAGTGCCTCTTTCAACTACTGCTGCCACCTTGTAGCTGCCCTTCAGGAATTTTATTGTCCCAGTTGCCATTGAAGATATCCATTCTCTTCTGCTGATGTAATTGCTACTTCTGAATAGGCTGAGCGCACCTTAATCTGATGTCTCAGCTTTGACCATTCCACCTTGGGTGACCCTGCCAGAAGATCAGCCTAGTGAGACAGTCTGGCCTTCAGAAGGCATTGCTGTTAGCCTCTCTGACACTCTCAACTCCCTTCACTACATTCAGGTGTGCATCCAAGTGTTGGTGTGAATTAATAGGTGCTAGTAATTTAAATAGAAATACATTATATCTCATCTTTGTGAGGAAGACTGGCCAGGTCAGCCAGCTCTCCAGATGCTTAGTGTTAATGGGCAACTCTTCTTCTGTTCTTCATTTTCTCAATGGGCTTGGACTGAGAAGCCTTTGAACTGATGGTTCTTCATTCAGTTCTGTATTCTTTCAGGTCTTCTGTCAGCTCTTCCAGATAAAAGGACTGACGTCTGTAAAAGGTAGCATGTGGGGACCCTAGTAAGGAGGAAGAAAGTTGGCCCTTTCTTCCTGCTATTGTTTCTACATCTTGTATTGAAGTCACCAAAATTTGTGTCCTGAGCCAAGGAATTACACACTCTGTCAACACGACTACCTCTGTCAGTGTAAAATTAAAGGTTTGGACTGCCTTCCTCCTTGAGCCATGTTATTTCCAAACCAAAAAGAAGACAACCATGATGCTACACTTCTGAGATACTGTGAGGCATTTGGTCCAGGAATAAAAATACAGCACCTGGGATAACTCCGGGCACCGTGTAAGGAATAGTAAACTATTCCTCACTTCCTCTTTCCTGTGCTGTGTAGGTATATTTATCCAAACAACTTTTGGAGGTTGGAGATTCTCTTTCTAATTCACACCCAGCATTTGACAAGTGTTGTAAGCCCAGGAACTGCGGAGGAGATTTTTCTCCTATCTTATGGAGGTTGTAAGATTGCTATTTTACCTTACTAGCCCTTTGACAGCAGTCTGACACAGTTTAGCAAAAGATGTGTTGTCAGCATGAAGTTAACAGTGGATAAAGCTTCAGATTGAAAGATCTAGACCTCTTTGCACGTTAGGTTTTCAGATAAACATGTTGGGTTGGAATACAACAAAGAAAGTTTTGGAAACTCACATACCATATATTAGAGAGGCTTCAGGAGTCTGATCTGTACTTCTTTATTTTGTATAAAAGCTGCCTATTAACATAATAGTCTTTGCATATTCCAAGAAGAGTTGTCCTGCCTGGAACTTAGTTGTCTGCTGTTGTTTGAATTTGCTGAATGTCCCGATGCAGTACATAGGTCAAAAGAGAGAGAGATTTTGAGAGACATATTTGGCGAAGGCTCAGTGGCGAAGCACATGATTTGTGAGGAGAAAGTCCCAAGTTCAATCACGGGCATCTCCAGGTAGGCCTGGAAACATTCCTGCTCCAGACTATGAAATGTTGACAAGCTGGGCTGCATAGGCCAAAGGCCTGACTAAGCATAGGAATGTTTCCTATGTTCCTAGAATACATTTAAAGACATGCTTTTAAGTATGGAATTTTGTGCAAATTATAGAATGGTTCAAGGATTAATGTGGAAGCAGTTGCCTAACTGACAGGAACCTGAAATGAGGGTGTTTGCCCATTCCTATCATATAAGTACAACTCATAAAAATCAGGACCGAATACAGCCAGAGTCGCTCTGTTGCTTTGTAATGTGTGGAATGGCTGTATGAGCACTATCTGGAGAACAGAACGTAGTTTGTTAGGTAAGAAAGTTCCCATTAATTAAAATTTGAACAACCAACAGAAAGTTTGGGCTTGTTTCATGGGGAAGGGTGGGGCAGAAAATAAAGTTCTCATTTCTATTCAACACTTACATTAAATCAGTTGTATCAACTTATACATTAATGTATTTGGAATAGTTATTCAGTGATTTCTGAAAGCCATGCAATATACCTTTAATGAGCATAAAATCATAGTCTCATAGAATAGCAGAGTTGGAAGGGTCTATAAGGGGCCTATAATGCAGGACTTCAGGTGAAAGCATTCTTGACAGATGGCTGTCCAACTGCCTCTTGAATGCCTCCAGTGTGGGAATGCCGATGACCTGCCTAGGTAATTGGTCGCTTCAGAAATTCCTTAGAGAGAATGCATTGCACAAAACCATGCAATGACAATGGGGGAGGGGTGGAAGGATGTAAACACACATTGTTTACTTCCTTTGAAGGGGCCTGGCTTACACATTTTTGGGATGCAGGGGAAGACTATCAGCGCACCCAAATCATGCATAATGCCTGCTGGTCAGCGTGAAAGAAGTAAAGGGCAAACCAGTAAGCAAGTTAAAAGAAAATAAAAATAATGGACTTGTAGTGTGGGAAGAAGTTCTGCTCAGTATTAAACATCCCTAACAAACTCTGCTTGAATACTTGTAGTGATCCTCACCTCCCTTGGCCAATGGGTTCCATGGACTGAGCTGAGATGTTCAACCACAGTCTGCCTTCCTGTGGGTTACTAATTCATCTCACACCTCCTGTGATGACAAAGGACAGGTTGCAGTCCTCCAGGATTAATGTAACATAGAGGAGGAAAGGGGAGCACTGAAGCGAGTGAAGCAGCTCAGGTGAGTGGTCTGTGCCTTGAACTGTCTCTGGCTGCCTAGAGCTGGGCTGGGATGCTGCGGCGGGCTTCGGACTTGGTTGGACCTCCTGGTTGGGTGATCTCCCAGCTCCCTTCGCCACTGTTTTCCCTGATAGCTATTTTCGCTAGGGATAGGTGTCCAATCAAGGATTTTTGGATTTGCCTAATGCACAGCGCCCAGAACCAAATGAAACATGAACATAATTGGGGGTCCCAGATCTGTACATTTCCAGGACTGGGATGCATTCCATGAGAGAAAGACGGAAAGAAAGAACCTTTGACAACCTGAACACATTTGCAAAGTGAACCAAAAACATGCTCTGGTTAATGGGAACATGCCTCCATTTGGAAAGTGTGCACAAAAATACTTACCAAGTGTTTTTCTGGAAAGAAACCTTGGATAAAACAGACATGGAACAAGCAAGGATGTGGGGAAAGGGGAACATTTGCGGATTTCGTCTTGATGTGCTGTAGACCCCGTCAGTAGTGTTCACCTTCCCATAGCCCTCTCACTTTCTTTCTCCTCTCTGAAGTCTGAAACCCTTCAGTCCATCATCTAAATCTCCTCAATTACCTCGGACAGAGTCTTTAGTTTTCTTTTGCTGGAAAGGGCTGTGCTCCAGGCATCCCACAGGGGACTACGGGCTTACAGCATATTTGATACATGCATATGACCAATGTACTCGTGTTCTCAGTGTTGTCAACATGATTTGACTAGCTCCACAAGAAGATTACAAAAGACTACATAAAGGACTACACATCCAGGCTAGAAATATTTTTACCATGCTCATGTTAAATGGGGCATTTTAAATTCCTGTCCTCAAAATGGGAGAAACAAGCTACACCTCCATTAGATTAAGCTACTCCCATGCAGGCTAGGAAACTGGGATTCAGTGCATGTGAAGATGAAAGAACTATGATTATTTTAAAAATCTGAAAATGGACCCCTGGTGCATTGGTGAGAATGGAGGATATGACATTTACATTAGAACTGAGGGAAGGGCACTGATGCTGGAAAAGCAAAACCATGGATAGTTGGAACACTGGAGCTTGAGAATTCCATTCATGGACCTGAGCAAGTTTCACTTCTGCAGCTCCTGCACTTCATGGATAATGGGAAGAGATGGCAGTTCATAACTTTTAAAAGGCCTGCAGGTGTTCAGTGTGCCTTGTCGGAACATGTTCAACAAGTCCAACTTCTCTTATCACAATGTAAGTGACATCTATTGAGCATGTTCCTTTAGTTAATTATTTAAGACAAAGAGATCCATGTCAAATCCCAAGGAAGGGAGCCGTAAGCCAGATTCAAGTGATGGAAGGCAGCAAACGTAGCAGCAAATGTTTGGATGCACTCTTTTTTAAATCAGAAATTAGGAGCTTAGTGGACAGTGGACCTCATCTAGCCCATGGAAATGTCTTATTCAGCATCAGGTGGCTTCATCTCTCTGTAGACCCTGCCCATCCAGGAGCACATGAACCAATGGCCGGCTATTGTAAAGCGGCTTCGGGAAATCATGCCTCTGCAATACCTTACCAGCATTTGCTTTTTACAGGAATTGTCACAAGAAGCAGAACATATAAAGAAACACCTTCCTTCATCCCTTTTCTTCTCCTTCCTTTGACAAAGTCACTTCTATTCTGTCCTCATTCACGTCTCCATTCAGTAACCAGACTGACTGTGGAACAGGGATAACAGCACAAGGCTGCATAGCAAGGACTCAGTGATGCAACCCTTAAATGACTATGAAGTATGTAGGCTAGTGATGTGAGAGGTAGTGACTGTCTGACCTAATCTCACAATCACTGCATCCCTCTGTGCGTGTCAGATGTGCAATCCAAGTGCTCATCAGGGAAGCATCTGCTATGTGAACCTGGCAAGGGTAGCTCAGATGCCACCTAGAACCCATGAACTGTGTTGAAGTAGTTGGTGGCTTGTCAGCCACCCCAACAACCTGCTGTCTCCAGCTTAGTATGTAATAAGAAACGGACATGCTCCCAAGCATTCAAAATGGCTGCCCCAGTGAGACGCCCTGTGTAGAAATGGGGACTTTTGATTGCCTGCAAACCAGACCAAAGGATCATGCCATTAGTCTCAAAGGTTTTTCTGCTGTACAAGCCAAAGCACACCCATTTGGCCCCATAGACCCTTGGTGGCCACTGGGACCAAGTACATAGTACCTGAAAGACAATTGCTATGGCAATCGTTGCAAAACAGCTAGAAGATCATGATTTAATTGAACTAAGCAGGTTAATTCAGATTAGAAAAGATCTTTGACTTGTTTAATAGAGAAAATACATCTGTAGATAGGCCAAGTCATTAACAACACAAGCGACTTTAAATTGAAATCATAAAACCGTAGTCATAAAGAAGCTTGACAGAAACCAGGTCAACATGCGGTTGCAAGGTGTAATTACAACCCAGCTTGAAAGGAGGCAACACATCTTTATTACTTTCAGAAACCCATTTAAAGGACAGATGAAACTCTAATTTCAGAGGAGCTGGGTGTGAAATCAACAAGATCACAACAGGAAGAACAAAACAAAGCAAAAGTCTGGACTGTATCCAGAGAAGTACATTCAGTTATTGTACTAGGCATACTGATGAAACTGAGAAGTTTAGCCAAATCCATCACTGTTCAGAAAATGTTGCATAAGTGGAATGACATGGGGGATTGTGTGTGTGAGAGAGAATGTCTCCTTTTCTTTTTCTTAAAGAATGCCCACTTGACTCATGTTAAGTTCTGCCATTTCCTGGAAGGTGCTCTGTTTGTCAATGTGGTTTATGCAGCCCCTGAAAAAAGGGAAAGAACTGAAAATAGGAGACATGGACCCCCCACCACCTACACCAATGTCTTTCTATTGATTAAATTGTTGCCTTGAATATTCTACGCCTCCTCAACAACTATATTTTTAGGTGAGATCCTATGCAGTTGAGGCGGAAAAAAGCTGCACGGTTCCCAGCATTCCTCAGGCAGCATGGGGGCCTGAGGGGATCCGGGGAGTTGCAGAACTTCTCTGTGTCTCATTTGACACAGGATTGTACCCTTAAAGACTTGCTTTGAGAATGCAGTCAGGAGTGACCCTCTGCAAATGACCTGCTCATGAAAGTTGTTTTAATTGTTTTAATTGTGGGTCTATGGTTAGCTGAATTTTTAGGAGGCTGTATTTTATTTTACATTTTGTATTGTTAAACAATCTCGAGACTTCAGTAAAAGATGGTCTAGAAAAGTTTTAAATAAATAAAGGAACTTACTGCCACACATGCCAATCCCTTCGCACTTCTGTTTCATCCCTGGGTGAGAAACTGGGATGCCTTAGATCAGGCCAGGTGTTCTGTCCCTCTGATTGCAGCACTCAGGCACTTTCCTTATCCGCTGCTACCTGCTTCCTGAAACTGGAAATTCCAGGGATGGTAGCTTGGACCTTATTGCTGAGGCTAGTTGGCAAGGGGCGGCATAGAAATTTTTCAAATAAATAAATAAAATAAAATAAAAAAAACAGGTGCTGTTCCTGGTTGAAAGCTCGGTCCAGTGAGCTGTGGGTGAAGAAAACCAGTACCATAGAGGGGCCAGCTTTGCCTAGAACCGTCCAGAGTAAGGCTTATGCTATCAGTAAGTCCTGGACCAAATGATTCTTAAAGTGAGGAAGACCAATATAGCCTCTTCCAATTGCACATGGTGGGCATGTTGTGAGCAGAGCCAGCTGCAGCTGGGGGTCAGACTAGATGGCCCTGGAGACCCCTTCTGACTCACTCTGTTTCTATGTTTCTATTCGCTGGACACCTTATTTTTACTACATTGGCACCCAATTCCACATCTTTTATGAATTATATTTCTGTGCGACTTATCCAAATCATATAAGATGTTAAATCTTCATGTTGGGCTTGGTCACAATCCCGTACATAAACACTCCTTAATGAATGGGCACCGATGTTAGGGAAGTACAGGAATGTTGCTTCTGCTCACAAATTGTCAGATCATACCTGTTTCCAATGTGAATGCAAGCAGCTTTGTATTTTTCAGGACGTGTCCACAAATTCCCAAATTTGTGATCACATTAAAAATGTATTCCCTGTTTTTTAAGACAGCTGTTCTGGATGTACATTCAAGTTTGGGGGAAGTGTCTTCTTTGGAGAAATATGCAGAGAAATGCATACGCCTGCTGTTTCATCTGAAAAACGTCAGAATTGAGAATGAGTCAAAATGAGCTTCAAGGTGATTTTTGGAGCATTTGGGTGAGTAGAAAAATAACTAACTAATGTATGTTGCTCCTATACATGTTCCCTACATGCACACTCTCTGACAGAACATTGGCTATTCAGACCAGTGTTGCCAGCTTCACCCGTGCTAAAACTTCTGTTCCCTCTAATAAGGAATGGATTAATAAGAAGGCATATTGCTTCAATGCTTAGATGATGGAATTTGCTCACCAGCATGACATGGCAATAAAAGCAAAATCCTGAACAATGTTGGCTGCACTTACTACATATAAGAAGCAGAAATTCAATTTCCCCAGTTAAAAATAGAGCCGTTGCATTATTAATATAACTTCTTGATGTGGATACTGGATTGTAAAGTTCTATCTTTATTGTGAAGGCTTGGAAAATTTGGATACCGTAAAATGCCTGGTGGCTGCTAGTTGTTTAGAGTTTTTTGAGCAGCCATGTCTATGCATCTTATCTGTAACTGTGACTTTCTGTGATATGCGTGCTTGGCTGTACATTTATAATAAAGTTTAAGAATAGAGAAAGAACAATTTGAGTGGACAGCAGAACCAGCAGCTACTTTACCATCCAGTCTTATGCTCCAGAAGGTTGTCTGGTTTTAGTGACTCTCCAAGAATAACAGCCTTTGTCGCTCTGATTTATGTACTGTACCTGTTGATATGCCAGCTCCCCACAAAGTTATCAAAGGGGTAAACATAATAACGTCAACATTCAGGATGCTGGCCCATTCGGGTGGAGGGGGGAATCTTTGGGAAGCACTTGCGGGCTCATGAGCAGCATAAAGCCAGGGCCTTATGATCCCTGTGCCCCCCCCGCCCCCCCCAGGTTCACTGGCTTTAGCCCACCTCCTGCTGCCCCCATCCCTCGAATCTCCCACCACAGCTTTCTTCCTGACCAAATGTCCTCCTTTCTCCCATCCGCACATCCTTTTTACAAGCAGGGGTGTCCTCAGGTGACAGGGAATTTTACAGAGAGCATCTTTAGAGTATATGTGAATGAGCATAGGCCAGGTTTTCCTTTTTTCTTGATATCTTTGTCCTGAACGCAAGATCTTTTCAGTACCTAGTACCACCCCTGCCCATATCAAATATGACCCTAATAAATAGCATACAGATGAAATAAAATGAGCATTGTATTGATCAAGAGTTAAACTATAACAGGACGTGTCACACCTAAGCAAAAACCTGCATAAAAAGGAGACTTCTAAAATGTAAAACTTTTTAAAGCAACTTTTAAAAATCTAGAACTTTTCTTGAGCAAAGTTCAAGGTCCCTGTTTCCTTGAGCAAAATTATTTCTCCCACTCATGATTATGGCTGTTGGCACTTACTTACTCTGCAGGCCTCAATTTTTGTGTGTTGTGAGCAGGAAACTTGGAAGTAGCACCCTCTTCCAAGGAAGTAGACAATCGGAAGGATGAACATGACCTTGGGGTGCAATCCTGCGGCAGTGATTACAGATCCTGGACTCAGGGGCTCAAGTGCATTCCATGCAAGGTGGGAGGAGGTGGAGGTGATCCTTGTCCTCTGGCTGCTGCTCCTCTTTTATTGACTTTTTGACCATCTAGGGAAGGCATGTTACAGAGGGAGGGGCGGAGGTGGGAGGGGCCCCAAAGTAGCTTGTATCCTGGCCTCTCCCCTCCCCATGGCAGCACCCCCTTTCCTCCCTCTCCCTCAGGATGGACTCCTGTTCTTGGCACAGTTCTTTCCATGCTACTGGAAGTGGGAACATGGATCAGAAGTTCTGCCCTCCAAGGTCAGAGTGCAGCATCTCATCCCAGGCCTCAGATCCCTCCCGTGGCCCGTCCAATGCTATCTGGGAGCTGGAGAAGAGCTCCCTCTGAATCCTGGCACTGCATTAAAGGGTCTGCAAGAAGAACAGAGAAGAGTGAAGGTTGAGGCAGTCCTAATTTCTGCTCCACCCCCCGCCCTGCTGCTGTGATTAGATATGCTAAGTCTCAGGGTGACTTAGTAAGGATGCTTAAAGAGGGTCCTGACCCCACATCCTGGCCCTGTAAACGCGACCCTAGCCTTCCTGGGTGCCACAGAGGGCAACCCACTTTCTCCCTGACCCTTCCTCCTTTTCCACATCATGTGGTGCTTTTCTGGCTTTTGTGCGGTCTCCTTTCCCCTATCTGAAAGGGTTGAAAGGTCTTGAAATGGTAAAGACAAAGCTACAATATATGGGCATATATAGAATTCCTAGTTGTCTGGCCCCTTCCTTTTTGTCTCCCACCTAGTTCAGTCCTTCCCTTCCGAACAAGCACTTCTCCAAGGTGAAATTCAGCCCTCGCCAAATGA
Source organism: Varanus salvator macromaculatus (assembly GCA_023646645.1). Taxonomy (NCBI): domain Eukaryota; kingdom Metazoa; phylum Chordata; class Lepidosauria; order Squamata; family Varanidae; genus Varanus; species Varanus salvator. Next base: position 20,133,774 of record JAIXND010000657.1, read on the forward strand.
GATTCTGTACCCCTGGTTTCTGATGTTTTGTTAAACGTACCATTTCCATTTTCTAGTTTATTGAAAACTGCACATGCATACGCATAGAGAGGGAGAGAGAAATTTAAGATTTTGAATAACTATCCGCAATAATATTCAAGAGAAGAAAGTTCTACTTTTTTGAGAACAGGTCTTGACATTTTTCTGGCACATCCTTTACCTTGCACCTAATTGCTTCGGGTCTATCCAGCTTTACTGGGCCTAGAATTTGACTGCATTTAAGAGTGTGGTTTATTATAAAGTGTATCATAGCTGAGCTTATAATTACTTCTGAAGAAAATTGCAGGGCAACTTGAACAACAGCAGCACTCAAAGATGTACATTATTAAGGAAGATTAAGGAATTTCTCCCAGGAAAAGAGACTTCACAGTGACCTAATTGAAGTTTTTAACATTCTCAGGGGAACTAACAGAAATTGGTTCATGCAAATTCTTCACCCTTTCAAAAGCATGCAAGTAGCAATGAACATTATCTTTAAATAAATAAAAAAGGAGCCAAGATCAAAAAGAAATAAGAAGAATAAAATAGGAACGCTTGGCTTGGATTGGGCAGAGTCCTCTGGGTTGTTTGTTTTATTCCCCCTGCCTGCCCTGAGTTTGTAGTGTGTGACATCTCATCAGAAATTCTGATTTTTTTTTAAAGTGTGCAACTTTGGAAAATAGCATTTAATGCAGGCATATATTTAAAAGTTGTTTAACTTTCAAGGTGCATGACCCTGATAAGGTGGCTTACAAGATTACAAAATGCAATTACAATCTAAAAAACAAGCTAAAATACCAGATGCAGACTGGAATAAATGTGCCTTCGGAGAAACCCGGGGGGGAAGCGCCAAAAGAGTAGGGCCACCAGTGAGAAAGCCATGTCCCTCATACTTGGCCATCATCTTGATGTACTTAGCCTATGATCTGCCTATGATCTCACTGTTAAGTGAAAATGCCATCTAAAAAAAATAAGTAGATTTATGTATTCCATACGTTTCCCAGGCTTCTGGATCAACAGCTGCCTGAAATATTACTTTTTTGTCTTTGCATATTTGCACCTTCTGCTTAGCCTTTTGGTAAAGGAGCTAGTTGTGGCCTCTCCCCCACCCCCCACCTCTGCTAAGTTTAAGCATCAGTGTACCTCTGTGTACCTTTGAGCAGAACATACTTTGAGACATGGAGGAGAAAGAAAGCGCAAGTGACTGGCACATCCTTTTGTCCGTTGTGTATCAAAAGGTCCTTCAGGATGTCAGCTTGAGGTGAGATGCTCAAAGTCCCCATACCAGAGGGTTTGGACCTCCTCCTCTCCAGCCTGACCATGGATGGTGACTAGCCTGATGATTGTTTCTAACTGGTACCCTTTGCCAAAAAGTGGATCCATGAGGGCTGGGGAAAATTAACCTTATAGAAAAGCTTCCTTGTCAAAACACTGAACAAAAAACCCTCCCCAAATTTCTGAACTCCCCCTTTTCCACTTTTTATGGTCCCCCCCTCCCCGCACAGTTTCCGGTTTTTTCCGACTTTCCTCTCTCTCTCTCTGGAAGTCTGTTATGAACTGCCTGTCCATTTTTCAGGGGAAACGACAGAATTTTGCCACACAGGAGTGGGGACTCAGTGACTCCCATAAGAGCACTGTTAAATCCAGGCGAAAAATGCAGGAACTTCTGCATCTCCCTTCAGAGAGAGATGCGAAAGTGTTACTTAATGGGTTGTGGAGAAGCAAGAAGAACAGGAAGGACAACCTACTTGCACTTCATTTCCTCACATTACACAATGCCTGAAGCCGCTCTTGGATCTGAAACTGTGTAACCAGGGCATCTAAGCCTCTAAATATCAGTTCTATCGCACCTCAGATAAAATTATCTCAACACAAAATGGGGTACAAAGGTGGGGCAGCCAAACCATTTGTTGACTTTGATCTCAAAGGTTTACGAACACCCACAGCCCATTTACTTTATGGGATGGCAGCACTGCGCAGCGAGTTCCAAGTGGAGGTGTCCAGAAACCGGATGTCTTCTTCCAAGAAAAGCAGTGGGGTGATTTGATGGCAAGAGAGCTCTACAGGAGGGGTGATACGGGAATTAAACATTCATGAATTCCTGGACTAATCAGAAAATTGAAACATAATTGTTCCTTGGAGTTCACACTTGGACTTCAGAAAGCTGTATGCAAATACAAATATTTTGTAGATTTAATTAAAGATAAGCAATCCATGAGGAAATGGGATGGAATGGTGTGCTCCGCTCCTGCTGCCCTCCCCAACCTGGTGGCCTTCAGAGGCATTTGGACCGCAACATCCAGAATTCCCAGCCAATGACCCTCCTGGATGGGGTTTCTGGGAATTGCAGTCCAAATGCCTCTGAAGGCCACCTGCCTGGGTTAGGGGATGGCTGTCCTACAGAAATTATCACCAGAGGATAACCTAGAGACTGCTGAACTGGGCCCTTCTGAGGAACAGGCTGCTTCAAGGACCCTGGGACTGGCCAAGGACCCTTGCAAGATTGCATCATGTCCACCAATGATGGGAGAGGAGCATCATTTCTGGTTTGGATGTCAGCTGCTGCCTTGGCTGTCAAGGAAACTGGCATCTAAGGATACTGACAGAGGCAACAGCCCACTTTTAAAAGAGAACTCCTTGTGAACTCCTTCTGAGTAGGACCTTTTCCAGAGTATCTCTTGTATGGGACTTGGGGCACTTGGGCTTAAAAGCTTTGCATCCGTTTCAGGTCTCTGATGGCTACTGATGGATCAATAGGTTCATTGCCCTCTTCATGGGCATGTGGACCGTTATCAGGCATTGCTTTTGGAGCTGATCCTGCCCCTGTCCTTTTTGTTCCCTGCTTGGATTCTGCCTGTTCAGAACGGAAGTTTCTTTTGACTTAGCCTGGGAAACTAGCCTTTCCTAGTGGCTCGCTATTTTGCCGTAGCATAACCTGAAATGGGACAATGACTGGCTTCTAAATGAACTCATGTGAAATTGACACAGGCTGGAAATGGATGACATTTGCTGTCCAGATCCAAAGCTGGTATAACTCTGGGTCTCTTTTGAGGACATGGCAGGGGAAAGAGGGGGCGTGGATATGCACTCGACAAGCCACAGCTCAGGAAAGCAAGGCTGGTTCTTCCCTGCCCACAGATCTCCCTCCCTGCAAGCAGAAAGGCAGCATCCCATGGCCAGGAAGGTGGGGACCTCCCTGAGGATCACTGTGTTGTTCCCATCATTTCTCTACTAAGATTTATTTTATGCATTTTTATTCTGCATGGTTCTCAAAGTGGAACCATGAGACTCACCTGGATGCCTGGATTCTCCTGTCAGCTCTCCAGGCGGTCAGCTGTGGTGAGTGACTGGCTTCCTGGTTGAACATGGATTTGAACCCAGATCTCCCAAGTCTTCGTAGTGGCCGCACCACATGAGTGCTCCTTTGTAGAATACTCACTTGGATCCTTTCCCTCTTTCCTAGCTGTGGTTTTATGTTAGCAGGTTAATTTGTTGCCAAGCCATTTGTCCTGGTAAATCTATTGCATTTGTATCCCCACAAGAAGTAACACAAGCCAGCTTGGATACTGCTGGCCAGGTAACCTATATGTCCCCAGACACATCTGCTTGCTAAATATTTTCACTTCCAGACAATTCAGATTAGGTCCGTCCATTAATCCCATGGACACCGGGACCTGAACTGCAAAAGGCATTTTGTTTTGAGCTTCGGTCTTCACGGTTTACCAAAAATTCATACTTTCATAGGGAAATACAGCAGAGAAGCTAATTTAGAAATAAAGATTTTTGTTCTCTGCACTTACGCTTGCCTTCCTTTCTAATAAAATATTTAAGCTAAATTGAATTTAACTTAACTCACTGACTGTTTAACCTTAACAGTCATCAGTTTACTGCAGCTACTTCCAGAGTGGTTTTTTAAAGCTTAAACATCTTTGGAACTTAACCAAAAATGTTCTGGCATTCTCTTTTTGACGGTGAGTTTATAATTCCAGATTCTCCACTGCAATCGCTTAAGGAAAGCAATTTCACTTTTTTTCCCCCCCTTTTCATTTATAAGAAAACAGATGGAGATGAACTTATCTGCAACTGGGACTTACTCAGTCTAAATTATTTCTCAGGGTAAAGTAAAAGATAACTGTGAGCTTGGCACAAGCCAATTCCAGAATGGCATTGCTTGCGAATTGTGTGTGCGCGCGCGTGTGTGTGCACATGTGCACATGTATTTCAGATTAGTGTCATGAAGAGCGGTAGTACAGAGTAGCTCAAGCATCCCATTCTCTCTGTCATGCTAGATTTTTTTCTTTCCAACTTAAGCTGCTTTCCAAACACTGTCTTTCAAATGGGAGTGACCCAACCAAGAGAATTAAATTTAACCTCCTCTTTGGAGTGTGCTGTGAAAGCAACAGTCAAGGTTCCTAAAACCGGCATCGCCACTGACTTGTGTTTCTTCGTATTTCAATGCGAGGTGATTACTGACATATGGTCGACACGTCATTTGAAATGGGGAACTATCTTTCTGTGCTGCCTTCATCTTCATTTCAGTCGGGAAGCTCTCAGCCTACTGAAGCAAGGATTGCTGTAAGCTGCAGTCTTTCTCCCCAGTGTCCTTTATTCCCACAACAAAGTGAGTGAGGTTATGCAGAGATGACGACCAGCTCAAAGCAATCATGGTGCAATCACAGAGGAGAGATACCTGCCTTTCAGGCAGGGTGAGAACTCTGTCCCAGAAAGCACACGCTGCAGGGTGGTGGGCGCAGCATGTTGCCATTCCCCTCTCAGAATACGGAGATTGCCTGCCACGTGTCCTCTCCTCGGCCCACTAGCTAGACTCCTTCTCCAGGTACAGTGGAGGATGCTCTCCCATTGCCAGTGTTCGGCTCAAGTGCCAGGCTTCTCTGTGAAATGGGAAGGGCCATCTTCTTGTCCTTCACTGCAGACACCAATATTGTCTTTGGCTGGTCCTCCTGGGGTGGAATTTAACCTGGGTCACCTAATTGGACACTCTAACCTGTGAGTGGAAATGCCAGCGCCCTCCAGACCCTGTTGGATGCTGGTCCCTCAGCCCCAAGTGACTCTGCTAGTGGTCGGAAATGATGTCAGCTGTTGCTCAGCAGCATCAGAAGGTTCAAGGCTCCCAGCTTCTGCACAGAGCCATGCCATTCCAGTGGAGGCCCAAAGAAAGCGTGTGACTTCCATGCTATATGTGAGGAAGAGGGAAACATATGTGCGTTAGTGCTTCGATCTCTCCCTAACTAGAATACCCATGATGCTTCTTCCTCCCTCATCTGCCCTTTCCCCATTTTAGTTGTTTGCCTCTTAAGTAGACCTTTACCAATAGTGTAGTGAAGCCAGGAACTGCAAGGTCAAAGGACTGGGGTAGTTTGGTTGGCAGTGAAGTTACCTGCCACCCTCTTGGACTTCCTTTTTCCTATTATAAGGAAAAGGATTTGGGAATGGCATGAAGTAAGACCCCTTCAAGCTGTACAAAGGACTTATGCTGGACACGTAACAGGCATGCTGAGAGACAGATCAACACTGATGCCTGAATTTTTGCAACCTCCTTGGAGGTGTGCCTAGGGTTGGGACAAAACTCAGGGGAGTATGTCCCGCTACCATTCACAGACTTCCTTTTGTGCTCAGCCTGGTCTTAGAAAGTGAGTCCAGCTGAGGAGGAGTCTGAAAATGCTCACGGAATGAAGGTTGTGCAACAGCGCAATAGCGGCTGCATGTGGCGCAGGAAAGGCGACTGCCTGCTCAGCATTCCTGGTAAGCACCCCATGAACAACCTTCCTCTGCCCAGCATGCTCCAGTGAAGCAAAGGCTGCTCTGTGTCGGGTGGAGGAAGGACACTGTGCGTGCAGCGCATGGGGCTCAGCAGCTGGGGAATGCTGGTTGTGCTCACAGGACTTTGGACTGAGGGCCACAGCAAGGCAGGCCAGAGTCCGGGGACCCAAGGCCAGGAATCCAATGGATTCCCACCCCAAGATGTATTCCACACACATCCCCAGGCGTGGCTATGAGTGCTGCTCTAGGACTTTAACCACTAGATCTCAAGCCTTGCCTTCACAACAGGTCATTGCTCATGAGGTTTCCCTTTGGCCAGACTGGCCACGTGTGGGAGATGATGGCTTGCCGCCTGGGAAGCCCAGTGGCTGAGCCTTCCCCACTCGGCTTTCCACTTTCTTCTGCCACTTCTGGCATGGAGGAGCAGAAGAAGATGAGCTTCTTCATTGGGAGGTATTGGCAAAGAAGAGATGTCTCTTGAACCCTCCACTGACAGTGAATTCAGCCATCATAGCTTTCTTGTTGGGCAAGTCATGCCAGCTGAAGTTCCCTCCCTACATAAACACTAAAGGTGTAAGTCCACTTTTGCATCTGGCTGTTGCACTTCTGCTTCCAGTGGCTAATGCGTAACTGGGAGCTGTGGAGGAGGGATGGTGAGGAGAGAGTGAGGCAGCAAAATGTTGGTCCTCAAGTGCATAATGATGCTGCTTCTGCTGTACTTCAGGTTCCAAAAGATTCTGGACAGGCCTAGTGTTGCCTGTAGCCAAATCTGGATATATTGAGGGCACAGCACTTGGGAAATGAATGGGATTTAGGGATGTTGAACAAGTCCAACCCATAGATTCCTCAGCTGATCGCTATCACTTTTTTCTTAGTCGTGTGGATTCTGCATACTTGAAAATCGTTTTTTCACTTTACAGAATTCTACATAAATTTAGTCATAGAAAATATGAATAAATTCCCCACAAGAAATTGCACATTGTCTCCTCCCATAGGCCAAATTGTGAAAATACACATTTTGCAGAAATGTGCATATTCTCAGTAATTCAAAATTTTGTACGTGTGCATGAACGCACAATTGGGAAATGGAAAAATGCAAATTTGTCAGTGAGTTGATAATGGAACAAAAAGTCTTGTTTGTGGACTTTGTTAGAATTAATTCAATTCCATCTGCAAAATGCAAAATGCATCCCTATTGAAATGGTCTAGCAGGAAACGGCACTTCCTTTGTGGTACCCGTAGCTGTTCCCATTATTGCATCTGTTTCACGAAGTGGCAAAAGAAGAAGCAAGGAAGAAGAATCTTTGCAAAGCTGCTTGGGTCTCCTCTTGAAACAGTTTCCCACCAGGCCATTTGAGTTGTTTCCAGGACTGGCATGGGTGTTGCATCCCATCAAGTGCTCCTTCCTGGGCCTTGCTCCCATTCCAGTATGGAGGTGCATGCAGTTCCCACTCACTTGGTTGGACAAAACTTGAATGCTTGCATAACATGTTCATGATGCATCTCAAAGAGGGAGAGTGCCTTCACATGCTACGGAAGCTTTATCCCTGTAGTGATGTGGCAGCCGTGGTGGAGGAATGGCCACGGAATGGCACCATGGAATGCATGAAACAGCCCTGCATCAAGCACCATCAGGCTCCTATCAATCAAGTGCCCCCCTTCTCCAGAGCTGAACTATATTCTCTCAGAATGATCTCTCCTATTTCATCACAGCATCAACTTTTATTGGTGACTGTGGCACTGAATTAATTTATCTCATATTTTTATGATAAACACACCACATTAGAATAATACAAACATTATTGTGTAAATTAACATTGTAGTCCAAATTAATAGTCTGCATTATATTTACTGAGTAGTATGGGAAAAGGTCGTGTAGGAGGAGATTCATATTATGGGGACTGATTAATCATACTTCATTAGTGCAGTCAGGAAGCCATAAAACAAAATTACATTTGTGAGTCAATTGCTGAAGGAGGCCAGGGCAGAGAGCTGTGTGACAACTATGAGTTCCTTTTCTGCCTCCTGCCCCAGAGCAGCACCTCAAGAATATTCCATAATTGGCCATGAAAGGCGTAGCTGTAGATGGAAGGAGATTGAGGCTGGAATCCTATACACTTACCTTACTTGGTAGCATGATTCACCAAATTCAGTGGAACACACTTCTGGGTAGACAAACAGAGGGTTGTGGTACGAGATATAGACGATATCGCACTAGTTGAGAACCTTACCTTGTTTTTGCTCTGCAGTGCTCAGGACCCAAATTTACACATTGCTCACAGGGACTGTTTAGTTTATAACATTCCTCACCTCTTCATTGTCTAATGGCACTGTGGACATGTGCTTCAAGTCAAGGTTTTTCCTCCTGGTTCTGCAGTAGTCTGGATTAACTGGACTATTTATGAAGAAATTTGGGTTTTCAGTGGTCCAACTAGGTCCCCAAGATGCAGCTGCAAGAAACTGCCCCTTCCACTTAGCTGCTGTATTCTCAAATTTGGGAGCAACAGTCAGCATTGGCTTGGAGAGATGCCCCTCAATGACTCTCCCTTGTGGTCCCTGTGTTACCAGTTGCTTTTGTTCCTCCTCTCATTTTCAGCATTGTTGCCACCTGCTTGCTTGCTTGCTTGCTTGCCTGGACAGGTGGGGAGCCAAAGAGTAATGCCTAAGGCACCTCCCACTCCTAATCCAGCACTATGCCCTGGGTAGGTGAACAAGCGTGTTGCAGAGGTGAAGAGGAAGGGCAAGTTCAGGGGACTGGTCCCTCCAGGGAGGTGTGGGCCTCATTGGGTGCCCAACCATGCTCAGCCTCCTGACCTGCCCTAGCAATTCAAGTTTACCCAGGTCCTACTTCTGGAATTATTGTGAAAATGTAGTGATGGCTCCAGTCATTCCAAGGTCCAAATGCATTGATTTTGTTTTGATAATAGTATTGTGCCTATCTTCAAAAAGGGGAAAAGGGGGACCTAGAAACTATAGGCAGTAATTCCTGGAAAAATTCTGGCGCAGATTATAAAGCAGTCAGTCTGAAAACAATGCAGTGATTGCCAGAAGGCAACATGGATTTGTGAAGAACAAACCCTGACAGACTAATCTGATTCCATGTTTCGATTGGGTAACCTCCTTGATAGACTGTGGGAATGCAGTGGACATCATCTATCTGGACTTCAGCAAAGCTTTTGACAAAGTGCCATGATGTTCTGATTAGCAAACTAGCTGAAAGTGGCTTAGATGGAACAACTCTCAGGTAGCAACAGAACTGGACTCAAGGAGTGCTCATCCATGGCACCTACTCAAACTGGGTAGAGGCAAAAAGTGGGGTGCCACAGGATTTATCCCTAGGCCCAGAGCTCATCTTTCTTAATGGTCCAAATGTGGAGGTACAGAGAATGCTTATAATTTGCATATGACAAAAATTGGATAGGACAACTAAAACCCCAGAAGACAGAAACAACAAAGTGATCTCATTAGGTTGGCATGCTGGGATGAAAACAACATAATGAAATTTAATAGGCAAAAATGCCAGTTATTCAAGAACTAGAAAAGAGAAACCAAATGCATTGTTAAAAGAGAGGAGATACTTGTCTCAACAATACTACAAGAGAGATGGAGCTTGGAATTATTGCATAGAGGATGGACCTGAAGCTTGTATTGGCCCTTTCCAACTCTATTATTCTACGACTGTGTGTAAGTTATGTGTAGCTGGTGTAGAACTTGAGTGAGCACTGAAATCAAGTTCAAACCTCTTTCAGCATATGCCTTTCTTTTTGCCTTACTGTTATCACCATTTCCTCCACATCATTTCAATGAAACAAAAAGCCAAAACTTTGTTAAAATTTCTCCTGTGTGCCCACCTGGTATCCACCTTGCCTCTGCACAGGCGACCAGCTGAGCAGCTGTTTATTCATTTGGCTTGGCTACAAAATTGACACAGCTATTCAGTCCAAGCTGTCATGCACCCTCTTGTGTGTCATTCCAAAGGTCTTTATTGTGTCTCCTGGTGGTGATCCTCGGAAAAAATCCGCAACTATTCTCTGTCTGCTGAAGGGTGCGCACACACGCACGCATGCCTGTGTAGTGGCAGTCCTTTTCACTCGATACTCTATGTGTGTCCATGTGTGTGTGTGTGTTTGTGTATCTACACTCTTCATTTTGGAGCTTCTTGTCTTTCTTTTCTCTCCTTCTTTTAAACGTGTCATCATGATCTATGGGCATTGCACTCATTGTGGTTTGTCAGACTAGATTAGGCTGCATCTTGTCACATCCAGGAGCAAATGAAAGCAATATGAGTGAGTTGCAGATACATATCACAGGCCATTATAAAGTTAATAAAAACTTTCTTTGATGGAAAGCACATTTGAAGTGTCCTCCGAACGAGCAGTGGATTGTGCTGCTTCCTTACCAAACAGGTTCGAATCGTCACATCGTTCTTTCTCCCAGGCAGAGTATTTACCTGGCTGGATTCCATCTACCAGCTCATGCAGCGCAGGGGTCTGCCACCGCACCCCCTGGCCCTCTGCCCATTTTCTTATCCCCTCACCAAACAGCAAGCACAGGACTGATGTTAAGGAGACTGCAAAGAACAAAGCAAAACAAAATTCGAATGAAGATTATAATATAATAAAGAGTATATTGCAGTATTAAGGTTGATTAATATTAATGAGATTACTGAGGGTTTTTATTTATATCAGTATTAATTGACTCAGCAACTGTAGAGGGAACCTGAGAAAATGAATAGATAAACAGGCAGCAGAGACGGAAGCTCTTTGGCATTTATTGAAGACAAATGTTCCCCAAGAGGGTAAATGCTGAGCAAGCTGGCGTTACTGGGAGAAGGACTGACCTGCTTCATTTTTGACGCCAGTCACTATTTTGATTGACATTTGATCCTTACAATAGATACAGTATTATGCCTGGTGTGGAGAAAGCAGAGCGGGAGATGTTTTTCTCCCTTTGCTGTAACGCTAGAAGCTACAGTCATCCCAGAAAACTGAATGGTGGTCGATGCAGAACAGCTAAAAGAGAGTACTCTGTGCAGTGCATAGTTAAATGGTGGAATATTCCACTGCAGGATGTACTGACAGTCACCAGCCTGGGCAGTTTAAAAGGGGCTTAGACAAATTCATGAAGCATTAAGCCAGAAATGGTTCTCAGGCAGGATGCTTCTACCAATGTGCTTTCCAGTACAAGTGGCTGGGTGTAACAGCACTAACGTTCTACCTCTGGGCTTCCCCAGTTTGGGACTGCTGAACTTGATCATCTCTTGTTTTGATCCAGCGTAACAGTTCCCACATTGTGTTACTTTCTATGCGATGGAGTCCACTTTAGCAGAATGTTTCTAACTACTAAATAGCCCATTAATATTTTGATATGTTCTTTAAATTATTGGAAAAGTGTTCCAACTATGTACAGAAAACCTGTCATTGCCACTACCATTATCTTGTCTCATGTACAGCTTTGACCCATGGGTTCTATGAAGACCAGAAATATTGGCCCAGCTTCTTTTGTTGACAATTCAGAGAAAGGTATGAGAAAATACCCAGTTGCAATGTATGGCTGTGAAAGTTGGACCATAAGGAAGACTGAGCACTGAAGAATCGAGGCCTTTGAATTGTGGTGCTGAAGAAGACTCCTGAGAGTCCCTTGGACCGCAAGGCAATCAAACCAGTCAGTCCTAGAGGAGATCAACCCTGACAGCTCTTTAGAAGGCCAGGGACTGAAGATGAAACTCAAATACTTTGGCCACCTAATGAGAAGGAAGGACTCAGTGGAGAAGAGTCTAATGCTGGGAACAATAGATGGCAAAAGAAGAAGGGGACAGCAGAGAATGAGGAGGCTAGATGGAGTCACTGAAGCAGTCAGCATGAGCTTAGATGGACTCCAGGGGATGGTGGAGGACAGGAGAGCCTGGAGGAATGTTGTCCATGGGGTCATGATGGGTTGGGCACAACTTTGCGACTAAACAGCAATGAGGCTTGTTGCAAAGGATGGCATAGAACTGTTTAAATTAAATTAAAACTAAATTAAATGAGAAAATGAAAACTGGGATAAAGTATGAGAAATTTTTTAATTTCCTTGATTGTTTGAGGAGTGGGGTGCCTGTCTCATGCAAACACATGCAGAAGTTAGAAAGTGTGCATCCTATTTCTAACATCTTCTGGTGTTCCTGCTTAGCAAGGTAGGAGGCTGCCCCTTTTCCACTGAAAGAGGGCAAATGTTTTAAAAGTTTCATCGCAATAGTCTTTGGTGTTCCTTCCAGCCATATGCTTCCTTTGCCATGCAGGCATTCAAAGAAAGCTGCATATAACATCTATTCCTGAGCATGTGATTGACAAAGACAGAAGACATATCAGTGGAAGCAACTCAGAAATCTACAAAGATAGGAAGTTTCATGGCTGCTCATTATGGTCATTGAGGAAGAGGTACTTTTCCCCCTTTTCTTTTGGAAAGAGTTTTTTAAAAAGTGAAAAAGCACTACCTCATCTGTAAAGTTAAGCTGGCCCCCCAAAATAAGCACCTTGAATAAGCACCTGCAAAAGACCTTAAGTTTGTTTCCATTTTCTTGAAGCAGACTGTAAATGTACCACAGAAATGCAGAGGGAAATTTAGCCCACCATTAATTCAGAGCAGCTTACAGGAGTTTGGATCCAAATGAAGCTGGTTGCACTTAAGTTTCATTTATTTAAATCTTGACTAACTTTTCCCATTGACATCAATGAGACTGATATAATTTGGCTCCAACCCAGGAATTTGTCCCATCTCCTGCATTTAAAGAATTTGGATTATTCATTAGACCAACTCACCATAGCAAAATCTGCTGAAAAAGCTGATGTGTAACTTGGCAATCTAAAGACTGAACAGAGAATTTGCTGAGATATCTAGTTACAAGCCATTTTATTTTCAGTAAAACCAGTTTAAAGCTGTCCCCATTTCCGGCTCATGTGTGTGCATGGATTAATTTAAGGTGCCACTGCTGAAGGATGTGGGTTGCTTCATGCATTCATATGCACAAAGGTCTTGGAGCGGTTGCATGCACTCAAATATACCGTACCCAGCAAAAGGGGAAAAAACTGTCACATGTTTGGAGGTGAAAATGGCTGCAAGTGCTAATTTAATTTATCGTATCATGTAATTTATTGTCAAGCAAGATTAGGGCCTTTCTTATTACTGAGGACACCACCGAATGGTTCTTAGGTTCTGTGAAACCTGAAATATACATACAGCTTATAAATCAGGATTATTGGACAAAAATCAAAAGCAACTCCATTTACATGTAATGGAACGCAAGAGGAATTAGTACATTTTGGAAAATGAGAATTCAGAGATCAGGGTGAACAGTTAGTCTTAGGGGTGAGCTTTTGATTCACATGTATCCAAAACTGAATTGAACTGGTTTAGAACTGAGAAATGGCTGGATCACATCAGGGCTCCTCAGATGTAGTTCAGATCTGAATCTCAACCTATGTGGAAACTTGGGATCCAGACAGACAGACAGATAAAAGTGGACAGCTTTCTGCTCAAACAGACATACATAGTAAGAAAGCTCATTCGTAATGTAGATGGCTGGCAGGGTGTTGTGGAGGGAAAGTTATGTGCTGGCATTTAATATAGATGCATGTACCATATGCTCACCACTATCCTCAACCACCACGTCAGGCCATGGTCATGCTCACTTGGGAACAAGTCCATTTGACACAGCAGGTCTTACTTCTGGGTAAATATGCTTAGGATTGCTGTGTTACAACCTGAAGTCTTAAGAGAAGGGCTAAGAAGTAAAGAGCTCAGGCTCATGCTGTCTACATGCTAAGCTCATTTTTAAAAAGGCACAATCTCCCACTCTGTCTCCACAAAAGGTGAAGTCAGGACAGTGTTGTGTACTCGTATCAGGAGCAGGTGCCACGAATAGGGTTACTCCGAGGTACGCTGGGACAGCTGCAACACAGGCACAAAGATGTGCAAAGCCCATCTCTAGCAACCTCTCTCCAATGCTTTAGGTTCTCTCCAAAGACTTCCAGGTATTTCGTTCAAGCAGGACCATTCAGACTCACATCAAGTTTCCACCTGGCCAAAATTTGATGGCAGCCATAGGTTGGGGGGCTCCCATTTCCAGGAAAACTGCAGCTTCAGGTGGTGAGTCTTCTGTTATGGAATCTTCCTTGAGGCTCACAAGCCCAGCGGTGCAACTGGGACCATGGAAAGTAGTCCCAAGGCTGGAGGCTGGAGGTGGGAAGTCAAAGAGGAGCAGCAAGAACCTGGATGCAGATAGCCTTTTGAGGCATATTTTGCAAAGGATGGCATAGAAATGTTCAATTAAATTAAATTAAAAATTAAATGTTGCTGCATTCAATAATAACAACATGCAATTTTATAGAATTTAACTGATATCTAGTGCTTGCCAGCATTGCAGTCCCCTTTATTGAGCAGAGCAAGGAAGACTTACTATCTAGGAACAGGTTGGACAGTCTATTATTTATTTATTTGGAGAACTTATATGCCGCCCTATTCGCATAAGCCTCGGGGCGGCTTCCAAACCATAAATAAATATAAATGATACAATTACATAAAATACTGGAGACATCCTGGCAAAAGTGTTAAAATCAATAAATAAAATTAACAATTAAAATAACATCTGAATAAAAAGGTCTTGGCCTGGCGCCGAAAAGCAAATAATGACGACGGCAGGCGGACCTCTCTGGGGAGCCCATTCCATAAGTGGGGCACCACCGCAGAGAAACCCTCCTCCGGATGCTCACCCTCCTAATATGTTTCACAGAGGGCTCCTGGAGAAGGGCCTCTGCCACCAATCTTAAGGGGCGGGAGGGCAAATATGGACACAGGCACTCCTTCAAGTATCCAGGTCCCAAACCATTAAGGGCTTTGTAGGTGATAACCAGCACCTTGAATTGGGCCCAGACTTCAATAGGGAGCCAGTGAAGCTGACGGAGGACTGGAGTTATGTGAGCACAACGTCAGCACCCTGGCAGCTCTATTTTGCACCAATTGAAGTATCCAGACCATCTTCAAGGGCAGTCCCACGTAGAGCGCGTTACAGAAGTCTAATCGGGGAGTGACCAATGCATGTGTCACTGTCACCAGGCAGTCATTCTCCAGGTAGGGATGCAGCTGATGGACCAGCTGAAGCTGAAAGAAAGCGTTCCTCACCACTGCTGTCACCTGAGCTTCAAGTGAAAGCTCTGGGTCGAGGAGCACTCCCAAGCTGCGGACCCTGTCCCTAAGAGGGAGTGCAACCCCATTCAGGATAAGGACAAGGCCCCCCACCCTGAAGCCCAACCCGCCTACTAACAGGACGTCTTGTCTGGATTGAGCTTCAGTTTATTGTTAATTCAGTTTATTTGCACATGTCCTTGATGCCATCTCTGATTTGACTGAGCAAGTGGATGGAATATGCCTTGCGTATTATTCCTTTTGTCTCTATGCCCAAAATACTAAGTGCTTCAACTTAAGATGTACAGTAGGTGGCTGGAGCCATGCAGTCTTCCGCAATCCAATGGTACTGCACGTGCTTCTCATGCAGAAGGTCCAAGGTTCGATCCCCGGCCTCTCCAAGCAGAACTCCTGCCTGAGACTCTGAAGAGCTGTTGCTGGTCAGCGTTGACACATCCAATCTAGATGTACCAAGATCTGACTCTGTCTAGTAACCTTCTTATGTTATCTACAGTGCTGACCTGCCTCATGACTATGGGCTGGCCTGCAAGCCGCATGGTCCTGCGTCCAAGCAGGGATGTGCTCCACCCGTCTCAACTGTCAAGGGCATTTGTTTTCATGCAGCGGAAAGAAGATGGCAGGTGGTTTGAGTTTTGAGCCTGCCCTTCCCCTGCTACCCCTTTTCATTATGTTTGACATGCTGCAGCCTGAGTTTTATAACAGACTTGTAGCCTATGGCATCAGACAGGGGAGATGGAATTTGGAGCAAACAGACACAAGACAAAAATGTAGAAAACATTGAATTGACAGCTTGCTGAGGTAGCTTTTAGTCAAAGGAGCTCCAGCACATTTGCCACACAATGATGTACAGAAGGTGACATAGCTTTGTTGTGATGTGATGGAATGAAATCATCATTCAGCATTCCTAAGAGCCCATGAGTCGCTAGATGGATGTGGCCAATCCCATTCAACATCACACGGGGAAACATGTAGGCACCGTGTTGCCTATCTACTGAAACCCAGTTCTTCGGAGCAGCTTGTGCGATCCGCCATCAAGGAAAACGATCGGGTCCTGAGCTTGAGGAAGTTTGCCAGTATGTAAATGGGCTTCTCAGATGGGCTTCTGAGTGGCGTCTTGGGAAAAAATAAAACAGAACGTTTGCAAGTAGAGTTAAGAACAGTGAAGGTCATTATACCTGTCTTTTCACCAGACCTGCCACTCTTCTGGGTTGGGAAATGTGGCTAAATATGGTCCTAACAGCTTCTATTCACTTATGGAAACGTCTTGGGAGACCAGTCATCTCCAGTTTTGCTTGTCTCTCTGAACCCATCTTCCAGAGCAGTGGACCTGGCCATGTGATGCCGAATTGTGCTATCAAGCTGCAATACATACTTAAATCAATATCAAACATGCAAAGAAAAAAATATAGGTGTCTGGGACAGAAATCATCATTGGAATAATTCATCCAGTTTTAAGCAAACTTAAGTACATAGTGTCGCTTGAGTGGAGGCTAATATCTGATTGACCAGCAAATATGAAAAGTGATGGGTTACTTGATGGCCCAGGAGAGCGATGGGCTTCCCTCCCTCTCATGCACACGCCATGAATGGCTTTCCCTTTGTTTTTGTCAATGCCAATTTCCTCCCACATTGGATAACTTTTAACAGGTCTGTGCACTAATGTGGCGTGGCAGCAGCAGGACAATTGTTCATTTTCGGGTTAGGGCTGGCGCCAAATCTTTTTATCACAAACATCCTGAAGACATTGCCATAGAGACCATGATGAGGTAATCATTCATTCTTATTATGACATTGGTTTTGTATCCTGCCTTTCCTGCAAGGTTTCCTCCTCTCGATTTTATTTGCACAACAACCCTGTGGGGTAGGTTAGGCTGAGAAGCAATGACTGGCCCAAAGCACCCAGGGGGCCCCATGGACGAGCGGGGCCTTGAACCCAGATCTGATGCCAGTCCAGTAGTCTTAACTGCGATACCACCCTGACTCTCTGGGACTGAAGTAAAAATGGCTATTGATGAACAGTAGCAGTTGCTCCCTTGCCACATGCAGTGCTGACATCAAGATCAACACATGCAGAGACACTAATGGCATAGTTGAAGGGGCAGGAGCAGGGGCAGGAGTGGGAGTGGGAGAAGCCATCTCCTTTCAGAAATGAGAACATTCCTGGACTTTGGAAAAGCGAGACTGCCTCTGTGAGCAAAAGCAATGCATTGTTGTGTGGTGATAGCAGCCGAGCTGAAGAGGCACCATTGAACTCATCACATCAAGTGACTGTCTCTTACGATAATTTTAACAGGTAAATCAGTGAAATAGATCCCACGAGGATGTCAGTGAGCTGCCTCTGCAATTCCCCAGTTGGGATCAGGAAAAGGCTCTTCCATGGTCTTTGCTCTCAGGCTTTCTTGTGGGGCTTTGGAAGGTAGCTCCCCACACTGATCGGCATACATGAGCCCAGGCACCGCGGATTAATAATCTGTGAACGCAGCCTTCCTTCAAAGGATTTATCTTTGCATTTCAGTCCTGTCGTTTTAATTGGCAGAATTTAAAATTTTAATTTAATTGTACTTTTAATTTAATGTTTAAAGTTTCCAATGCACCACCCAACTGCAGTTTCTCTTAGAATATATGGAGGAGATGAGAGAGAAAGGGCAAGAGCAAGAGAGAGCGCGATTTGCCTGTAAATGTGCAAACAGAGGGCCATTTACTAGTGTGGGGAGCGACAGTTAATCAAATCCACACCCCTGCTTGTCCCTGATTATAATATCCAGTCTTCCCTTCCCTTCTTGCAACAAATGAGGCAATGTGGATGTGTACTTTGTGGGGCAGCAAGGTGAGAATACACTCACGGCGTCTGCTCCCTCTGTCTGTGTTTGCCTGAAGCTGCAAACGGAGTCTTTGCCCATGCATCCTCTATACAGGTAGGTAGGCTCCAGGAAAGTATGATAACTTCATTTCAGTCCTCAAATGATCTGAACTTGCTCCAGTTCAGTTCTCAGATGGTCTGAACTTGCTCCAGGCAACCTGCGGGAGAAAAGCATTTTGGAAAACATTTGCACATTCTCAAAATTGCGCTTGTGTTTGAAAAACACATGCATGCATGCATATATAAATGTATACTTTGAAAAGATTAAAAAATGAAATCCTGCTTTAATCAATGGGGGAAGTGCAAACTTTTGAAAAATGCAGGCTTCTGCAAGGTGAACAGGCTCAAAACATAAACAGGGCACAAATGACAAGAAGAGTAAGTAGATCTGAGCTTCACAGTGAAGTTCAGGGAATGTTAGTGATCGCAAATATCCATACTTGTATTTGAACAGCTGGGACTCTCCTTGTCTCTGTTGTGTCCTCACAGATGACACGTGCACAAGGCTTACCCAATAGGCAGTCAAATATCCATCACTGTCAGCGTGCAAGGATACTCTCCGTGGACTCTCTGTCTGGAAACTGAACTTTCTTCGGTTATTAAACAGCAGTCTGCCAAGTGTCATTATTGTGAGACTTAATTTTTAGGATGCCTTGCTATTTGTCCAGTTTTGTTCTTCAGACTGATTCCTGGAATGTTAGGCTTTTGTGAAATAACAAGACAGGGCACTATCCTTCCCTGTAGGGTTTTGCAGTAAATTGTTTTGCTGATTTCAATACTCAGTTCATTTTTGTGTTTAAGGACCTCATTTATTTTCTCAGTGAATCATAAAAAGTCTTTGTTTCTTTGCCATTCATTTAAATCTACTTAACCCTTCCCTGCCTTTTCATACTTGAACTTTGAATAGTATTATTTTAAAAGTGCAATCAGGTGGACAGAAGAATTTCTTAGTACTCAACATTGATGAGTTAGGAACAGTTTAATAAATGTTTTATGAAATGCTGCATGAACTAACCTAACTCCCAATGAAATTCATGGGACTTGCTGCTGAGCTGGCATGCATAGGCTTGCATGGCCAGGCATCAACATGCATTTGGAAATCACTGATTTTATTTGCAAAGGTTTAAATAATTTTTAAGAGATTAAAATTTTAAATTCGGTTTGGAATTGCACAGGAGGGAAGGGTGCTGAATTCTTTCCTTCAACCCTGAGCTTAGCATCTCTCCTATTTTTCTCCAAGCAGGTTTTGGCCTTGGTGAACAGCTTCAATAGACCAGCCATTGGACTCAGTAACGAAAATGCTTCTGCAATTCTCATCATCCCAACTTCTCTCTACATGTTGGAGTTCCAAAAATTCTAGTCTTGTTCCCAAAGTGGAACTGATACATTTGGAAAGCTCCGTGGTGTTACTTGTTTTATTTCCGAATGCTGTACAAAGCACTGTGCAAGGGCAGTTTTCCATGACTTTCCGCTCATGTCTCTCAACCCCCAGTTTTGTCAGGATGTTTTCTATCAATATCAGGGAGCAGAGAAACAAAGGAGCCATAGAATAAGGAAATGCAGCAAACCGTGCATTCCAATTCCAGGATTGCATTTAAAAAGATTTTGTGTTGCTTTTGTTTTTTTAAGTGAGAAAGGAATCTGGGAAGAGTGAAATGTGGACAGGGCTAAGCCAGGACATGTCGCTGCCTGAGATGAAGGACAGGACCTGTTCCCAGCGCCTCCTCCATGTGCAGAAAGTGACCAGATCTTATTCTGTCACCGAGTTGGGACTGTGTTTTGAAGCAGCGCACCTCTCCAGGTGGGCTTTTAATCTACCTCTGTGATGGATTCCTTTGTTTGTTCTGGGGCTTTGGCAGAAACATGTTCCAACAGGTGCTATCCTGTAAGAATATATAAAGAAACAAACAAACAAGTAAATGCACATTTGGATCCTCTGTGACACAACCAACAGCCCTTTCAGGCAGCGGGAGTGAATAACAACATAAACAGTATCAAGAGTAGGGAAAAAACCCCAAAGAGAGTCCGCCAAGGGTGTACGATCAAGAGAACATTGACAATTTATTCATACGTACAGGAAATGCATGCACATGTGGGCAGTGCTCCTCACTCCCCACACCAGGGGGTCCCAAGATGGAGTCTGTACACCCTGCTTTTATACCCCATCAGTTTAGAGGATGGGTGGGGATCAGGCCAGGGGGTCATGCCTGCAGTATGCCAGAGGCGCACGAGAATAACACAAAAGGGATTAAATGGGATTAAGGCAACATGATACAGAAAGAACCTTCAGGACAGGTGAACACTTAGCATATCTAAGAGCGTGTCTCCAAAGGACAGGCGAGTGTTAACATCTCTCAGGTGCACCGTGGGAAGCAAGAGCTGTAATATGGATTCCTGATCAGATCAGGAAAAGCTCTTCCTACGGTGCCAGCCTTTCATCAGCCATACGATGGCAAAGCCTTTGCTCATTTTGCCCTGGCAACTCCAACAAACATTTGGGGGGCTGTACAGTGGATGGGATCCAAGTGTGCCTGGGAGAATGCCAAGCTTGAAAGGCACACATCATCCTGGAGTTCACCAAGTTGATAAAGTTATTAGAGAGGGAGGGAGAGGCGAAGATGAGAATGGGGAGGTGCTGTGAGGCAGCCCTAGCAATACCTTAGGGCTGTGCAAACAGGAATAGAAAAACCAGAACGAGTCTGCCAGGATACCAATACACTGCAAGCTTACTCCCTTGGGGCGGGGGAGAGGGACTGCATCCCAGTCTCTTTTCTTCGCCTGCTCTTTTGCGTTCTTGGCAAACGTGGGCTTGGTTTTACTTGCATAGGCTTGGCTCTTTATTGTTATTATTAGTAAGCAGGAGAAGCGAGACCTTCGTACTGGCTGGAAGAGGCGAGCGCGTCAGGCCACAGTGGAAGGGTGGGGTCCAGCCGAGGCCCTCACTGGTCGTCCAGCCATCCGCTCAGCGACGGGGCCGTGGGGGAAGCCGGAGAGAGCCGAGGAGAGAAAGGCCCAGCCACAGCCGGGCTGGGCTCCAGTGTCCTGGTGCCAAGTGATGTGGGCTGCTGCCAAAAAAACAAACAAGGGCACTTTTCAAAGCCTCCAGAGAGTGAGAAGCTTTTTTTCCTCCTTTTTTTGTCTCCTCTTGCAGGGCTTTGAGGGATCGCTTTTGGTTTTGCTGCATGAGTTCAAAAGGGAAAGGGTTCTCTCTCCTTTTAAATCATGAGGGTTAGTTTCTTCTTCGTGTGGAATGGTAACTTCCCATGCTCTGTGGTCAGCTCGCTCCTTCCCCCACTGGAGCCACAGTGCCATTATCCCCACATCATCGTTGTCCTAGCAGTTGTCTCCTACCTGTTGCACGGAACTGTGGGCAGCCCACCTAGTCCTCCTCCTCCTCTCCGCTTTACTGCCATGAGGCAGGCCCGGCTGCGAGTCAGCAGCCAGCCCCCAAACCAGTCCATGGGCTTCATGGCTGAGGAGGACCCAGAATCCAGAAGCCCCAAGTCCCAGTCCAGCACACTAATCGTTGTGCCGCACTGGATCTCCCAAAAAAGACCATGCGATCATAGAAGCATCGAATGGTGGAGTTGGAAGGGGCAGGAAGGCCATTGTGTCCAATGCCCCACTTGCAGGACACCAATTACACCGTCCCACTCAGAGGGCTGCCCAGGTTCCCCTTGAATGTCTCCGGTGTGGGAGAGCCCACCGCCTCTCCAGGCAGCTGGTCCCACTGTCTCATCTTGATCATTATTACTCCGGATTGGGCAGATTTCAAATGTGTGTACATGCAATAAGTGCAATGTGTCAACGTGAGGTGACCAAGTGAGGGGGAAAGGCGCTTGCTTTAATCACTCGATGACCCTATTGCAGCGGTGCTGGGGGAAATCTGTCTTTGTGACTTTCAGAATGAATCAACCTGTCCCGTGCTTCCTGCTCTAATACGCACGACAGAAGTTGCTTGTCCCAGTGCTTTTCATACTCCACTTTCTGGGTATTCTGATTGTGTGGTTGCTTGAAGAAATTAATCAAAATACATTTTGCAATTTTGTAGAGGGAAACAAAAAACAACATTTTGAGAGGAGAGGTATTTAAAATATGTTTATATACTGTAGTTACAATACATTTATATCTCACTTTTTCTTCCTTTTGCAAGGAACTCAGGATGGGTTAGAAGGTTCTCCTCATTTCCATTTCTTGTCACAACAACAACCCTGTGAGCTAGGTTGAGGGGGAGTCAGTGACTGCCCTGAAGTGTGGTGCTGTGGTTGCCCTTGTTGCCTCCTCTGAGCCCTTTCCAGCTTGTCTGTGTCTTCAGTAAATTGTGGTACCCAGAACTGGACACAGGACCCTGGATGAGACACAGCCAGTGCTGAGCAGAGATGAACTAGTACTTCACATGATTGGAAAGTGATGGCTCTAGCATTGCAGTCCAAAGTAGCATTTTCCCTTCTTGCAGCCACATCACATTGTTCTCATATTCAGCTTGTGATCTACAATAATTCCAGGATCCTTCTCACTTGCTGTCTTGCTAAGCCAAGGATTCCCCATCTTGTAACAATGCATTTGGTTTCTTCTTCCCAGGTGCAGAGCTTGGCATTGGTTCCTTTTGAATTTCAGCGTGTTTTTCTCAGCCCGGCACTCCAACCTATGGAAATCACCTTGAGTTTTCTTCCTGTCTTCCAGAGAATTAGCTGCCCCACCCAGTTTTGGGTCATCTGCAAATGTGAGAATCGTTCCCTTCACCTCCTCATCCAAAGCATTAATGATAAGATGTGCTCTTCAATAAAATCCAATGCTCTTCAATGAAACGTTGAAGAGCACTGGGCCCAGGACTGAACCCTGTAGCACCCCACTCATTACCTCTCCCCAGTTTGGAAAGGTGCCACTGATGAGCACTCCTTGAGTCTGGTTGTGTCCCGACTGAGAGTTCCATCTAGCCCCCTTTCCCAATGAGAACGTCCCGGGGCACTTTGCTGAATGTGGAAATGGAATGCAGCAATGAGGTGGAAGTGACACAAATCAGACACAAACAGCTTTGCCCATGACTACCTTTCAAGGAATCACAGCAGTCAAGCATTCAAAGTCTTGCTTTTACTCACAGGTAAAAGCAGGCACACTCTGGTATTATTTGTACATTGACCAAGACATCTTTGGCATGGCCATTTGTGCAGAGTAGGTGCACCTGTGGAGGGTGTAGCAGGCTCACTCCCAGCATGCATAAATGCAAGAGAGCATCTTCAGTGAGCCCCACATGTACAGCTGTATAGGGCAGAGGTGCGGGAGAAGCTTCCCCACAGCTTTTTTAAGGCACTTGTAGAGTTCGAGGGCACATGCATTTCAGACAATGAATGCCAGCAACCACCCCTTCCCATTTCGGTAGCCTGGCTTGCATTAACTTCCATGAATAAGCAAACCACAGAAGTTCTATTCATTGAGAACTTATAAATGTTTATGAGGATGCTCAGTCTTCTTACTTTATGATGATACTGTAGCTGTTCTGTAATATTTGTGACTTGAACAGGGACGTGAATATTAAAGATGTGAGAACCAGAAATGCTTAACCTTATCAAAACTTCCAAACTTTACTTTGAAGCTTACTTCAGTTCACTCCTAATTTTGTTTGCTATTTGTTTTTCAATAAGTTTGAATGGGAAAAGTGCACACTTTGATTGTTAAAAGTGCATGTTCGCTCCATTGACTGAATCACGAAGAGGCAGGGTTTCTAGGGCAATTCAAAGTGTGCATTTTCAAACATGATCGCAAGTTTGGAAATTAGTGGAATTTTTCCAAAAAACAAACAAACAAACAAAAAACCCCAAAAACCCAAAACCCAAAAATGCAAAAATGCAAAACCCAAACCAAAACCAAAACAAAAAGTGCTCCCACTGATGTTTTCATTTCAGGTTGCAAACGAGTACATTCAGATAATTTGCAAATGGAAGCAAAATTCTCATACATTCCTAGAATGCATATATGAACAGAAGGAATGAACTGGCATGTTTTAGACAACTAAATGTGCAATGCATGCTTACCCAGAAAACAATCCTGCAACTAATTTCCCAGCCAGCCATGCTGACTTTTTCTGTCTAAACATGCATGCCTTTATACCCTAAGAAAGAGTCCGACTATATCTGGTTATGTGATTTCAAAGATATTTGAATAAAATATTTTCGCTTCCTATACCATATTACCATACTTAATGGTTCAAAGTTACCATCCATAGTTTCAAGATCTGAAGTAGCACACTTTTTATTAGATGGTAGAGTTGAAGTGTAATCCTCAGAGATCTGCGTTCTAGAACAGAGGTCCTCGAACTTTTTCAACAGGGGGCCAGTTGAAAGGCAGTGGCGATGGGCACAGGCCAGTGAGGAGGGGATGCCCGGGGGCATGGGCCAGCGAGATGGCAGCGGGTGTGCGTGCGGCAGTGGCAGGGGGCACACACAAGGCTGCGGCTCACTTGCTCAGAGATTTCCGAGCGAGTCCAAGACCATCTCCGAATGAGCAAGCCGCCGCCTCGCCACCTGCGCGGTGAGACGGCAGCAAGCGCATGTGT
Organism: Varanus salvator macromaculatus; assembly: GCA_023646645.1. Classification (NCBI taxonomy): domain Eukaryota; kingdom Metazoa; phylum Chordata; class Lepidosauria; order Squamata; family Varanidae; genus Varanus; species Varanus salvator. Next base: position 20,158,169 of record JAIXND010000657.1, read on the forward strand.
GCGCATGTGGTGAGGTGGGCAGCTGTGGCAGTCGCAGGCATGGGGAGTTCAAAACCTCTGAGGTGGGCTGGATAAATGGGCATGGTGGGCTGGACCTGGCCCGCGGATCGTAGTTTGAGGACCCATCTTCTAGAACCTTGGGGTGCAGAGGTGGATTTTATCATAATTTTGCTAGCCACTCTGGAAATGTGGAAAGTATCTACAATTAAAAATAAACATTGGGGTTTTAGGTCTCATGTTTTCTTTCCTTTTTCTTTTGGATTACTTAGATTTGTGTCTCTTAACTTGGTGTTTGTCAGATGCTTTGGGCTGAAGCTCCCGTTGCTCTCTGCCAGCATGGATGATCATCAGGGAGAACGAAAGTTGTAGCCAGAAGAACTGGAGGGTGGCAGTTTGGGGAAGACAAATATTGATGCTGGTGGTTGTAAGTCATCTTATGGCATGCAATGGCAGGGTAAAATAATGCTTTCAATCACAACTGATCCTACTTTAGAGCTGTGGATAGGAACGGTATCTTCTATAGCAAAGTCAAGAAGTGGCTTTTATTTCTTTCATTCTGGTGCATAAATTGTGTAGCATTAGCACGGCCTTCTATGTTGTGTTAAGTGCTGGAAAAATGCCACATATTGTGAAGTCAAATATGCACACAAATGTATGAGCATTGACTACTACTGTTGAGATCAATGATCATCCTAGTTCAGTGCTACGTGTAGCAGCAGCTTTTTAGCATCTTAAATGGATGACCTTCCTCTCATATCCTACCTGATCCTTTCATTGGAGATGTCAGAAATAGCCAAAGTGGGCGTTCCACCAAGTTATGGCCTTTGGCCCTCTTGGCTGGAATTGTAAGGCACTGATTACACTGCACTCCAAATGTTTGTCAGCAATATGGCGGAATTTGAGCTTAAGGGCTGTCAGGTGGTAGTCTGCAAATCTGAGTTTGGGGTGCACTGACTTCTGATTTTAAAGGGCATAGTGATTTCATAGGGTACATCACAGATCTCTCTATTTGTGGCAGCCTTCTCCAACCCTCCAACGGGTGGAACTGCAGTTGCCATAATTCTCAGCCTGCGTGGCCAAGTTGCAAAGTATGTGGGGGAGATCATGGGTTGTTTCCAATGCTCTCCATTGGCCAGTGGAATTCTAAGGGTTGCAATACCAAGGCATCTGAAGGATCCAAACATGCTGGCGAAAGCTGACCTAGGGGTTCTCTCCAGTGTTGTGTGCATGGTTTTCTCTTTATTTCTTCTTCTGCCTGCTTTCCCATTTGCCTTAGATAGTCCTCCTACATTTCATTCCATTCATGCAGCATGAAAAGGGCTGCACAGAGGAGGAATCTGTTCATCCAACAGACCATTCCAACAGGCAGATGGACAACCCATAGTCTTCTACAGGTACTTAGAAACACAGAAACAGAGCGAGTCAGAAGGGGTCTCCCAGGCCATCTAGTCTGACCCCCAGCTCCAGCCAGCTCTGCTCACGGCATGCCCACCATGTGCATGTCAACTTCTCAACACTGTAATTTTTACACTTTCCCAAAATATTTTATTTAAAGGGCACTTAAATTGGGTTAATTCTATTTTGGTGTATGACAATTTCCACTGTATTTTAACTTGTTAAAGTGTCACACACACATCCCAGCTCTTTCTATGAAGCCATTGCATAATATACTTTGCACACTCTGTGATTACAGAACTTTAGCCAGATCTGTTATTCCATTTTTAAATACATGTTCTGTTGAGTTTTCTGGTGTTGCAGAAAAAATACACAGGTAAAACCTGAATGAATTACATAGTTTCAGTTCAAGAAAAGAACATATGGAGTAAAGGGAACAGACAGATCTGTATCTTTTAATTTAGTGTCATTTCCATGCAGGGACATGTTTTTGGTGCTGTACTTGGGAGGTGAAATATTCATCTCGCAATGGGCACACTTGAACTCTTCCGTGGTGTGGTGAGGTTACACAGTGTATAAATCGTGGGTCTGTAGATTTGCAGTGCAGATGGAAGTGCTCAGTCGTAAGAGGACACTGCTTGCCAGCTTTGTGTGAAGAGCAGAGCCAATGATGGAGACTCCCATGATGCCCCAGTGCACTCTGAAAAACTGCTCTCCATCAAAGGACGGTTCATTTTGCACCTACTCCGTTTATCTGCCAGTAAGTAAACTACTTATTCAGCAAAAGTGTGTGGCACTTTGCTATAATTAGGGGAAATGTTTCTCTATATTAAAAAACCCCTGTATGTAAAAAAAAAAGTAGCACATTATGGAGAGAATTATTCTTTATGAATATACTTTCTCCCTGATATACTAATTTTCTGGATTACATGCGAGAGTTTACATGCGTAGGCAGCATTAAAAAAATAAGTTCTCCATTCTGTCTGAGGTGGTAAAATCCCAGGAGGACTCCATTATGTGCCCTGACTGACTATGTCAATGGCTCCTTTGAAAGGCGTGTCGTCTGAGAAAAGCCACGGTGGGATTATGAAATGGAAAGCATAGCCATTCGGAACGGTGGCAGATAGTGTGTGTTCAGTACATTAAAAATGAATTTGTGTCCTTTGCAGATTAACTTTATATTATTTGCATGTTCTGTTGAAACTAGGCTCAGCAACAACATTAGAAGGAAAGGGTGAGCGTGTGTGGGTGGAACTGAGCTGAATATTTGATTCTATCGCTTTCAGTTACTCATCTGAAATTTCTAGAGGCCATTCTAAAATTCATTAGATGAGGATGAATCTTTTTATGAGAATTACTTACATAAACAGCCATTATTTATTCTTGCAATGTCAGCGTTCTTGCAATATTTTACCATTTCAACCCAAACTATCTTTGTTTTAATGATATTTCATCCCTTTTCCATCAAGCCGCCTATATTCATCTAATGGGCTTGACCCAATGCATTTGTTCCTCTCATGGAACTAATTCTGCCACCAAACCTGGGGCAGGGGCATCATCCTCCTTCCTCCTGCCCCTGCGCACCCACAAACTGCTCACAAACTCACAATTGCACACTTCAGAGAGCAAGGGAGAGGAGAGGGGGAGCTCTCCTTGCACTCTGACACCACATAGCAGACTTAAATGATGCTTCAACTCTTCTTCAATTTAGTCTAGATCAACGGCAGAGAACCTGTAGCCCTCCAACCCCTGGGGGACAAGAGTCTCCACCAGCCAGTGCAGAGTGGATAATTGTCAGGGGTTACGATAATTGTAGTTCATCTGGAGGGGCCATTCCATGCTATTTAAGAGCTATTTAAGGTAGGGCTCTTGGCAAGCTTAGGCAGAAAAGAGGCCATGACCGGCAGCCTGCTCCAGCCACCTGCTATTTCTGTCTACACCTGCACAGGAATATGCCCTTAGAGCTGAATCCTGTACAAGTTTGCTCAGAAATCAGTCTCACTGTGTCCCCCAGTGCTTATTTTGACATTAAGTATATGCAGAATTGCAGCTTTAATCCTATGCATACTTAACATGAAAATAAGCAGAAAAGAACCTTCCGACCCATGTTTCAGTGCAACCTGAGCATATGTACACGTGATATATCCTGGCCTGTGCTCCATACAAGGGACTTAATACTACTGAGTGAACTGATGATACCAAGGATCAATGCAATTTGAACTGACAGCCGTACTTCATAGCTCAAGACGCGGGAACAGAAGTGCAAAGGAGAATTTTTCCCATGGCTTTTGCACATGCCTATTTGCTTGCGGCTTCACACAAACAAGCAAACAAACAAACAGAAATGCCTGCTGGGAAACTGCTATGCCAGAATTACCTGAAACGTTTCTGATGTGGTCACTCAAAGCTGGACATCTTTAGTGCTCATGAAAATTCAGAAGAGGGCAAGACTTCGGCTTTAAACGTTTAAAAAGGGAGAGGGCAACCTGAAGCCGTAGAGACAGCGGAAAGTCTGTGCTGCAGCTCTGGCAGGAAGTGCTGGCAGTTACAGGACCATTTCCACCTCAACCCGCACGGGATTGTAGCTTCCGGAAAGGAGGAAGCCAGTATCTCTTCGGACTCCAAGTTCCTCATGCAGATTCTGAACCATGGCATTCTGTTGTTCCTGTCCTCTGCATATAAGAACACATACACATGGACACATGTTCAGGGAATAATGTCCTTAAAATAATGTATTTTACTAGATAAGAATATTGTGTCTAGGAAACAACAATCTTTCTAGTTATTTGCAATTTCTGAAGTCTGCAATGTACAGTCTCAAGCATAACTTTCAGGGAAAGGTCCCATTTTCTCCCCCTTATTCAAGTTCCACTTGAAGTTACACATTCAAGATGAGGTCTGAGCCTGGTCTCCTGAGCTTTTATATTTCTCAGCACATTTCTGTGTGAGCGTGTGGAGGAGGTGGGGAGAAGAAATGCTAAGAACATTGTGGTAATGGCATTGTGGGCTTTTTTAGTAATGCAGAGAGCTCTCGCAGCTTGCCAGAAGTGTTTGGAAGGGTGCTTGAGTCTCAGCATGGTTCTCGAGGTCGACGCTAGCAGGCGTGAGTGCCCGTATTTAGCAATTTTGAAAAAACTCTGCAGGTTTGATTGCTTTCGTTGGAAGTGATCCATTGTGACTGGAACAGGGCTCATTCAATGGGATTTAGACTCAAGATGTTGAGCTCTCCTCCTCAACCACAAAATAAAAGAGGCAGCAAAATTTTGCAAATAGGACACTGTCTCCAAGTGCAATTGTGCATACAGAGCTGATGCATCCATGCAAGGAACAAAGTTGGAGCAAAAACACACTGGGACAATATGGTTATAATGCAATGGAACAACAGTTAAATAATTAAGCCTGGAAGTGGACTACCTTTCCAGAGCTCTGTTGCAGTCGCAGTTCAATGTGCTGGACACCGATGTGCCTTTTTCTGGAATGGGTGCACACAGCCTTGTAGGGAGGTTGGACCCGGAGCCAGGCAGCGCTGGGATGAGCACTGGCCCCGGGTGCCTCTGGCCATGCCGTTGGCCCAGCGGCCCCTCAAGTGGTCACCCATGGTGGCACCAGAAGAAGCCCCGCAGTGCCATGGTTCCAGTGGTCTCGAAATGCAAAACAGTCTATGCACAGCAGTTTGTATTGATATGGTAACGAGTTCAGTGTTGTTTTTCCAGCATATTAGGAATGCTGAAGTGGTTGTAAAACAGAATCGCAACTGCACTATTACACCGAGCCATTTAGCACCCCTCCCCCACCCCGAATAAAGCTGCTCTATCTGGTTATGAAATTACTGCAATGCAGCACAGGGTGATTGTGGGAATGCAAAAGAGAATCAAGTGGCCATCTAGTTGATTTCAATCCATCAGCCCCCCCTCCTTTCTTTTGTTTATTTGTTTGGTTTTTGCCAAAGGGGAGATTCTTTGTGATGCTTTTTCTCAGTGCTGGGCAGAAAGAGCCTCTGGCCCGGAGTGCTGACTCCGAAAACAAAAGCTCAGGAGAGCCCTGCTGCTGCACCTGCTCCGGAATCCTCCGCACACCATGGCCTACCACGGGCAGGGCAGGGCAGGCAGGGCAGGGCTGCAGTGAAGCAACCAGCTGCATGGGACGAGCCAGGCTCCCTTTTCTCCACACCATGCATAATTCCCCACATCTTTGCCAGGTTGCCATTTACTTGCCTTTCTTGTAAGCCACAACATCTCAGCTGCTCTAATCTGCCATGAGAGAGGAATTGCTCCACCCCTTGATCATTTTAGTTGTCCTTCGATGCACTGTTTTTCAAGTCTACAGTATCTTTTTTAGGAGTTTTGACCAGAAAATTACCCAGTATTTGAAGTATAGTTGCACCATCCATTTATATAAGGGCAGTATGATCTTGGTAGTTTTATTTTCAATCCGTTCTCTATTTATCTTTTAATTTATTTTTTTATAGTCCATCCCATTACTAGCGTCTCAGGATGGTTTACAACAAGCAACAGATAAAATGTCACAGCGTCCAGTAATTTAATAATATAAAATCACATTAAAACCAATTAAACATTAAAATAATGTTGCTGGTGCCAGAGGTCAGACTAGATGGCCCAGGAGACCCCTTCTGACTCGCTCTTTCTATGTTTCTATGTATAATGGGAGAATAAAAAAGGTTTTCACCTGGCACAGAAAAGAAAAAAGTGTTGGTGCAGGCGAACCTCTCTGGGGAGCATATTCCACAGTCGGGGTGCCACCACAGAGAAGGCCCTCCTCTGGGTAGTCACCCTCCTGATCTCCTTCAAGGAGGGTTCCCGGAGCAGGGCTTCCACCTCAGAACTCAAGGGCGGGAAGGCACATCAGAGAGAAGGCGCTCCTTCAGGGATCCAGGACCCAAGCCATTGAGGGCTTTGTCGGTCATCACCTGCACCTTAAATTGAGCCCGGACGTCAATTGGCAGCCCGTGTAAGCGACTGAGGGCCAGCGTTATATGTGAATAGCTGCTGGTTCCCGTTCACATCCTGGCCACTTTCTTCTGAACCAGCTGAAGTATCCAGATGGTCTTCAAGTGCAGCCCCACATAGAGCACATTGCAATAGTCCAGTCGGGAAGTTACCAGTGTGGGTTGCACAATGCTCCTTAATCAGGCCTAACACTGGGCTTGCTTTTCCATGACAGTTGTGCCCTCCACGAATATTTTCATCATTCTGCCTCGAAGAGTCCCATCTCCTTCTCCCTGGGGGTGACATAACCCGAGCCAGATGCTTCCTAGCTCCTGCTCACTTCCTCCAGGGCTCAGTTCACAGATGCTACCACCTTTTCATGTTTTGCACCCAGAGTCTGGTTCTCTCTGGGTGTGAGTGGACTCCATCCCTCTTGAGCAGGTCTGACTTGTCTCAAAATGTTCCCCAGCGTCTAACAGGTCTGGACTTCTCCTCCCTACACCATCTCATCCAACACGAGATTCTCAGCTCTGCTTATCTAGCTGGCCCTGCATTTCAGGGAAAGCCAAATGTATTGCAACAGTGAATTGCAATTCTCTGCTCCTACAGGCTGCAAATTCTACTTCGAAATGGTGAAAGTTCACCAATGGACAACTTCCAAGACTGTGCAGTGCATATCCATTGTGGATGCGATTAAACGAGATTCAAATCCTCAGAATCAAGAATGCAAGGGAACTATGTATACTGGTGGCTGTAAGATTTTGTTTGTTTGTTTGTTTGTTTGTTTGGAACACTTATATGCCACCCCATTTGGGGCAGCTTCCAATACAAATAAATAACTATACAATTACATAAAAACACATAAAAATGTGGAGACATCCCGGGCATTATTTAGGATCTTCCTTGCCAGCTAAGCATGACAAGGAAAAGTGATGGAGTGTCATTAGAGATGTACATGAATTTAATTTCCGTTTGCATATCTTCCAAACATGTCTCATTTTCAGTCTTGAACAAGAACATGAGTTGGACTATTTTTTTCTTTTTAAAATCAAATTCACAAATTTGATAGTGTGCTCAGAGCCGCTTTTTTCTAAGACATGCACACTTAGAAGTTTGCATTTTAAAATTAATGTTTTCAATCAATGCGGGAAGCATACAACCTTTTGGAAAATATACACAGAAATACACACTTAACCGTTCAAAATATGTGCTTTTCCCAATTAGAATGAATTTTTAAAAACAGGTTGAAAAGAAATATGGACTCAAACTGAAACAGATTTTAAAATAGTTCTTGGAGAATTTTGGTATGCTGAAACATCACTACTTCTCCCACTCCAAATAAGAATACGGATTTGTAAAAGCTGGTAGAGAAATTCTTTGGTAAAATCCAGGACCTTGATAACTGGTTCAAGATTTCTGGGGTAAATCATCTGATCGTTTAGGTTTTAATTTGCCCTGTTTGTACTGCTGCCTATGCCCTCTATGTAGTCCTACAGGTTACTTTTTTAATGTCAATCTTCAGATATATTCATGCCTGTGAATGTCACTTTGAGTTCCTTTGCATCATGGGTTTTGTAGTCCTTAGATGCCATCATCCTCTCGGCTGGGGTGGGTCTTTCTTTGCTAGCTGAACTCTAAAGGAAGAAGAAGCTTTTCCTGTGGGGATGAGGAATAGAGCAGTGTGGCCTTCAGATATGCTAGTCCATTATCCTCCAGCAACATGCCCATGCTAGGAAGGGATGATGGGAGCTGTAGTCCAGCCCCTCTGCAGGGTGTCAGATCAAGAGAAACTGCACCAGATTTTTTGCCAATTTCGTACACTGTTATCATACAAGTTGTACTTTTAGAATATCATGAAGCCTACGCACTTCTGTCAAGATGCTATTACTCCTGTTTGAATACCTATCCGGTGCACATATGCCACTTTTCTCGTGGCACAGTATTCGTAGATAAAAATTCTGCAGCTTTGTACAACGGAGACTAGGCAAGTCAAATCAAGTTTACATGGCTCAGAGAAACACTTTGCATAGACGTGTGATTTAAATATTCATGGGCAACCTCATGCCTTTTGATGTTCTTGGAAAAGCTTTGCAACACTGGCGTTTCTCCTTTGCCACCTTTCCAGAGTGTATTCTAAGCATTGTTTTCAATTGTGTAACAATCTGGCACAGACACCAATGAGAGAGCACCTCCTAGAACTTTTCTACTGGAAAGCTATAAAAAGACGAAAATTCGTATTCCCAACTGTACAAAAACTTAGTTTCCATGGCATTTCTTTTCCAGCTGCAGAAAATATGTCCAGCTGCACATTCAAATAAACCCTACAGTATTGTGCCAATAGAGCATTGTGCTTGCGAGTAGGAGAGCAATTCAGAAATTTGTGGTCAGCCATGAAATGAACTGGGGAGCCCAGAGCACGGCACACTCTTTTGGACAGTCTGATCCTGCTGTATCTTGTGGTGATTCCGGGTCATTATGGATAAAATGCAAAAAATCACCCTTATCAATTGAATAGAGGTGTTGCTGAAGAAACACACTGGATCATGCAAGGATGGATACTGACCAAACAGACCCAGGAGCTGGGGCTATTTAGTTATCTTTATTTCATGGGATCATAGAGCAGTAGAGCTGGAAGGAGCCAGAAGGATTGAATCCAACACCCTGCTCTTGCAGGACACTAAGTTACATCATCTCATCTATCTTTATCCCTCCGTCCCACCACAATTCCAGAATGCATCACTTCAGTGCCAGCTGTCCTATACTGGACTCACTGGTGATCTGTATACTGGGCTCCCTACACAGGGTTGGGAATGCTTCTTACTAGGGCAACCAGTGATCTTCCTTGCTCATCGGAACCTAGACGTCCTCATTCCCAGCTGCTTTTCTGGCCTCTCAACCCCCCTCTTGTCTCCAGGCGAAAGGAGCTTGATGTGGGTTGAGCTCGTGCTAGGACACCCATGTGTTGCTGGCTTGTCATTCCTTTCAGCCCAGCTTTGTAAACATCTTGGTGAGCCAGTCAGTTTCAGAAGCTGCCAACGCTTATTCATGGTGCTGTGTCTGTACTGCCTCATACCAAAACAGACTGATCCTGTGCCAGCTCCAGGTTTTTGATGGTCCTTCAGCAAGAAACCCTCAGTCGGTCTTCTCCCTCATGGAGTCTACCTTATTTATTTATTTAAAGTTTTTCTATGCCATCCCATCACTAAAAGTCTCTGGACGGCTTACAAAGGGCAAAAAACAAAACAAAACAAAACAAAAAACCCCAAGAACAAAGAAAGCATAGCAACAACATGCAACACACTGCATCCAATAAATAATGATAAAAACAAGAATAAACCCAATTAATTGTTAAAATTCCAGGAAAATAAAAAGGTCTTTGCCTAATGCCGAAAAGAATAGAGCAAAAGCACCAGGCAAACCTCCCTGGGGAGTGTGTTCTACAGTTGGGGTGCCACCACTGACAAGGCCCTTCTCTGAGTAGCTGCCCTCCTGATTACCTTCCAAGAGGGTTCCTGGAGAAGGACCTCTGCCTCTGATCCCAAGAGGTGGGCCAGCACATAGGGAAGAAGGCGCGCCTTCAGGCATCCAGGACCCAAGCCGTTTAGGGCCTTATAGGGCATCACCAGCACCTTAAATTGTGCTCAGGCTTCAGTTGGCAGCCAGCGTAAATGGCATAGGCATTCATGGGCATTCTGAGGAGCTGCTTTTCCGCTCCGTCCTATTTCTTATCATAGCTATTATTCTCTTGATTGCCAGGCAGAGAATTAGCAGCATCTGCTGGAACTTCCTTTCACCTTGGCCATTGTCTGGGCCAGAGCAAGGAGTGGGTGAAGAGCAGGAGCGAGTCCAGGGCACTCCTGTCAGTGGGTCCATGCTGAGCTGTAGGCTTTTGGCGGGTGCCTGACCATGCCTGCCTTAGATGCCAGCCCTGAATTGGTCTAGCAGGCCCAGTACTGTCTACTCTAAGTGTCAGGGTCTCTCTACTGATACACCCAGAGGTGCTTACACCAGGGATCCACATTTTAATGGGCTGGCAATGCTTGATTGGGTTTCCCCAAACATCAGCTCACATTTCAGATTAAGCATTATCCAATCTAGACCCAATACCCAAAGCTCTCTGGCAGTTTGCAGTAGATCCTGAAACAGCTTCCAAACATTCTTCATGGGGAGCCCATTACTGGGATCTAATTTAGAGACTACAAGAGCAAAGATTGCTCAACACAAGGCTATCCTTGTCTAGACTGGGATAGGATTGGGCCTTCAGCTAATGCCAGTCCAGGGCACTCCATGCCACTGGCATCCCCAAGCAAAAAAGATGGCCACAAATGACCCCTAATCTATCAACTCACTCCATCAAATTATGTTAGGCTTTGATCATAGCTGTCAGCCACATTTTAAATCACACTTAAATTTTTAAGTTAGCTACACACCAACTAAAGTTGTTTCAGAGCTACATTTGTTAGCCCTATTATTGTTTTTCCTCAAATTTTTAGGATCAGTTGGGCCTGGCATTTTATGAGGAAGAGGATGATGATATGCCAACAATAAAACTCATAATAATAGTAGTAGTAATAATAATAATAATAATAATAATAATAATAAAAATAAAAACTTTATCAAAGTTCCAGCTGCAATCCATCAGAAAAGAGCCACACATTGTGTAGCCCAATCCTCAAAGACATGTCCACTCACCCACAATGGAATAAATTAATTTTTGAGTGACCTTTGTCTGCACAGGGTTAGTTTTATTGATATAGAGACAGTGCAGCATTTATGAGAAGGAAACTAACCCTTGATGAGCTTATTTGCATATGAATAGATTGTGTGAATCAACTGAAGAGAGCAGCGGATGGAAACAAGGGGAGAAAAGTAACCCATTGCCAAATTTCTTGTAGAGGGATTTGGGAACTCCTAGCTAATTGGATAAATAATGTGAAAATATTTATTTCTTTTACAATTGAAGAAAATGATGGTCTCCATGCTTTAATCAGCACTATGCCTTTCTACACCACAGTCCATGAAAAGTTATTGCTTAATTAACCTCTTTAAATGAATACCTGATAATTAATAAACCCATGGATTATACCCCAAGGCTGCAAGCTGAAGGATCCTCTTCTGTTCAAGTATGAAACGAGAAAACATGCTGAACTAATGGGAAATAATTCTGGTAGAAGGCAAACCAATTAGGATTAGTGAATTCCATTTCATTTAAAGTTTCAAGATACAGAAGTAATTTATCTAGTAAATTAATAGTGTTAGTGACTTTTCTAATATATTAGCAAGTGGTTCATATCAAATTAATGAAAACCAAACTGTCTAATGCAGAATGAGACTTATCATAAAGGTATAAATGTTATGGATGTGATAAGATAGAAATGGTTAATATTAAAAGTTTCATGTTTCTAGAATGGATCGCTACTTTCCATTTTTCCATATGTCGCTGTAACTCAGTTTTATAAGCTAAATGAATAAATTGGTCAGTGCAGAAAACCTGTTTATTTTGGCATATTGGCAATTCTCCTGAATTTGGGGTTAGAATAAGGGCAAGCACTTTCTGCTCTATATGGCATGGGAAATTACTCCACCATTGGAAAAAGTTTGAAAAAATCAGTGAAAATGTTGTTTCAAAATATGACTGTATAAAAGAAATAAAATTAGTCACACAGCTTTCAAAAATCTATGCAAATCTATCCACGTTTCAGTGCAGCAAGGAATTGTTCTTTATATTCCTGTATCCACAGAGCTCCAAGGGGTGGCATTACCAGTTCTCAGTCAGTCCGCCATCTAGGCATGGACCAGACCTTATCAAGGTTGCTCTGGACCTCCCTGGAACCATGTTGTGGGAGCCCTGCTGCCAAGGAGAGGAGGGCAGGCAGGGGCGTTGCTGGCTCTGCTGCTACTTCAAGAGAGAGCCTGGCCCAGATGTTCTCGCTCATGCCCAGTGACCTGGCACCTTCCTGATGCCCCATTGCCAGCCCCCAGTGCCCGCCAGGCTAAAGGTGCCTGTTGAAGGCCCACGTCTTTGACCAGGCCTTCCCTGAGTGATAACGCTGCCCAGATTGTTAATCACATAGTGGTACTGATTTTGCTGCTTTTGCTAATGTATTTGGATGTGCTCGGTTTCTTGTAAAGTAGTCTGATATATTCTTCAATATGGTCAGTGGTATATACAGTGAATCTGCTTAACCACACTGGAAGCATAAACACAACCTATGTGGGCCTGTTCTCCTATGTGATTGCAATCCCATCTTAATAGAACTAAAGAGGAGACCAGCTAAAGAGAAGAGTGAATTGCAGAAACTGGGACAGAAGAGAAGCAAAAGCCAGTGGGTGAGACACTGGAAGCTGAGATTTGAGAGACGGAAGGGTGCAGAGAGGAAAAGAATGCCAACGAAAGCTTGAGCTGAGGGAAGACTGGTAGATGGACGAGGCAGGGGGGAGTTACACATGACCAAGAGTTGCAGAAGCGATAGAGTGCGTATTGATTCTAAATGCATAATGGAACAGATTCAAATGTGTTCGGATTTCTATCCACAGCAGACAGCCTTTTTCTGTTGTGCAGACTTGTAGGCCAGGTATTAATGTTTTTGCCCAGATGGGCCTTTGCAAATAGGAACAAAATTCTTGTGTATCCATTTAAAAATCAGATTCCATCAGTCTTTTGGCGCACTGGTGCAAAAGACACCTGACAATCCAGAAACATGCATGGAACAGATTTAAGAAAATGTGTACATTCCTAGCTGAAATAAGCAGCCAATTTTTGGCAGTAGCCCCTTCCTCCAGCGTGACTTGAATTGGGAGGGCTCAAGAGGCATCCCTTGGGTTTGTTTAGTGTGAACTACAGGCCACGTGTTCAAAATACACTGGTATGTTTTTATGGTAAGGGACATGTACAACTGTCCCTGAGTTTCTAGGTATGAATATTGATTCCCAAGGTTGGTTTGAATCTTTCAAGTTGTAAATGAGCAGGGCCCCAGATGACAGCTCTGTGGAGCAGAATCTTCTTCTTTTGCTCCAGAAAACTGTGCAGTTCCAGCTGTGTGAGCAAGGCTTTTCCTACTGAAATGCAAACAAAGCTGTAGGAACGAACTAGTGCCATCATTTATTATATTTTCATAGGAATATAGACATGCATACAGGAATGCTTAAAGATCACTTGTATTGTGGATCATACTTGGCACAGTTTTTTAATAGTTCTGGAAGATTAGTTTTGCTAGGCACATTGAATTAGTCAAACACAAACAGAAACAGTGAATTGCTTACTGCTCAAGTACAGGTACAAGTCATACAGATGAATGGCAAACCAAAGAGTTGCTGAAGTGGGAAGAACCATTCTCCTCATAACACTGTTATAAACTGTCCTGATTAATTTATATCCCAAACTCCCTGGAACTGGTCAGGCCTTGAGTTCTCTTGTCTTATAGCTTATTAGTGTCTGCAAAGAGTCAAGCATGTAATCCTGCACACTGCTTAGGAACTTTGCCTGATTTCGTAATCCAAATAATTCCAGCCCCAGAAAATTAAAATGAAATCATCCAGAGATGTTATGCAAAAATTGCCCGTGATTTGGCAGAAGTTCTGTACACAATTGTCCAAAGATTAGGATTATGAAAACTGCCCTTTTTAGCCTCCCGTTAAAACAAATAAAAAGTATACTTAATTTTTCTGGGGATTGCAAAAGTGTTGCTTTTCTGTTTTAGACTCACATAATTGTGGTTGATTTCACGGCATATCTGACTTTTATTAAAATGTTCGTTGTTTTTTGCCAATTTAGGCCACAGTCTATGCATATTTAGATAAATCCTGAAACTTCCACTATTCCATGGCTGACTGAGAAAAGCTGTGAGTTGCAAAACTTTTGACATTTTTAGTGCAGATGTGTCCAAAATTTGGGGGGAAATATTAGTGACTTCACCTCATTTATTAATTTCATTGTTACTGTTATATAAAACTACTAGGGATATTTAAATGAACTAGCATTTCCTAGACAAATAGAAGGATGACAGTTATTTTTGGGTTTTGTACTCTTTCAATAGTTCTTAGTTCAAAAATGTACTAAAATGGTTACATACATAAGTATTTTGTGAAACAAATGCTGAACAATACCACAAACCTTTGTGCATCAAACAAAAAATTCAAACAAACAAAAAATGGATGTAAGGAAGGGTGAAAACACATCTCAGACTGATGTGGACCAGAATTCGCCTGACCCATCCAATACTAACAGCTGTTGTCTTCACCTTGTCTTAAAATATCATGTGTTCCACAGTCCAGTGGACAGGATGCATTACATTTATCAGCAGAGAGGCCAATGAGCTATAAAAATGGGATGCCCCACCTTTTTTTAGAGGCATATCCAGCTGGCAGGATGAGGAAAGCACTGAGTAAGCACAATTATTTTATCCATACCTGAAAATCTTCCAGTTTTGGAGTGTGCCTCACAGTATGGCCTGAAGGCACATGAGGCATTTACCATGTTGAAGCTAAGCAGGTCTGGGACTGGCCTGAGGTTGGAGGGGAGACCTCCTGGGAGCCACATGTAGCCACCTTGCATCCCACATTGGAAGCAAGTTGGGATATAAACATTCTAAATGAAGGAAGCAAGGAAGGAAGACTATCACAAGACCTGTACTGCTTGATCAGACTGAAGGAAGGATACATCTATCCTTCATGCCACATCAATCCTTCAGCATGTTATTCTATTCATATCCCACCTTTCTTTCCTTTCAAGGAACTCAAGGTGGCTTACATGATTCTCCTCTTCCTCCCCATCAGAGCAACACCCCATGAGGAAAGTTGGGCTGAGAGTTAATGACTGGCCCAAAGTTACCCAGTTGGCCCTGTGGCTGAGTGGGGCCTAGAACCCAGGCCGCCTGAGCCCTGGCCCTGCACGCTTAACCACCGCACCATGCTGGCTACTTCCGGCCTCACGCTTCCAGGAGTCACACAAGGCAAAAGGACACCCTCCCTATGCGCTGCTTAAATATCTTCTGCCCAGGAACGTGGCCCTTCCTTTTAGTCGCCACGGCTATTCGTCCTGGAGGAAGAGGTTCCCGTGCACCTGTCTTGGGGGCACTGCAACATTTTGCGGAAAGCAGGCTCCATAAATGCATCTTTCTTCTCATGATTTGTTTTCTTTAGCTTATTCAGAGCTTACTGCCAACGACTTCTCTGAGTGACTCTCCCTACCATGCAAGATTTCGCTCATGAGAACACAGCTTTACAGATGTCATTTGTGGCAATCCTAAACTGCTTAAATAGAACAAAATGGCTAAACAGTTCACCACCCTATCTATTGGGGGTGTGGAATCCCGGATCCCTTGGCGAAATCCCGCTTGCTGAGGGTTCCGATTTGTGCCTCTGGCTTGCCCTCATGGGGTTCACCTCCCCCCCCCCCGCCCGGCCCGGCTCCTTTTTCCCAGCCACCAACCCTTTAGTGGCTTGCCAGCTTTTGGACAACCTCCCCATTTAAAAGGTGGGAATGCCTTTCCTCAGGCTCAGCTAGTGGCAGGAAAGCCCGCCGGCATGTGGCCATCTCAGCCCCGGCGCTTTTCCCTTTGGCCCCAGCCAGCACCAGAGTGAGAGCCTCTGAGTGGGAAGGATGGCAGTCCCCATGGGCTGAAGAAGGACACTATTTAACTCACCCCCCCGGCACCCCCCACACACACTGTTTCTGGGAATGGTGCTACAGTATCATAAATGGCATTCTAAGCAGGTTTTTCAAAGACCAGTAGCCCCGTACTGACTCCAGTTCTTTGCCTTTCTTTCAAAATCCCGAAAAGAAGGAAAGAAGCATTAAACGCCTGCACCCAAGCACCGCCCTCCCGCTGTTTGCACCCTCTCCTGATTTCCGAGAGTGTCCCATCCCCAGCCCACTCCAATGTGCCAAAGTAAGTTTTCTGAGGAATGCTGACGTGCTCCCAGTCATTGCGTGTGAGACGTTCCCTGCATATTGCAAAACTCATGACGAGACGTAGTGTTTTGTCATCTCTTCTCCCACAATCCCTTCCTTTGGTCTTTGATGATAAAACAGGAGCCGCAGTTCTGCCGCTTTACTTTCAAATGCAGAAAACCAGACAGAGCCATAGAAACTTGCAGGCTGGGTGCTGTCACTGCAGACGGCGATCTGATTAGCCTGATTGGACTCTGAGATAGACGTTTCCTTTTGTCTCCTGGGATGTTACATCACTTCACCACCACAGCACCACTTAACCAAAACTGCTTGGTTCACTTAAACTGGCTTGGCATAAAACGGAGTTGACTTTTCCTTTTCCTTTGTCCTGGTTGTTGTTTAAATACTTTCAGGTTGGCTGTCAGAAGGTAAACACTGAAGGTTGATCTGTTTATATGCCAGAGCCCTACCTGCCCCATCTCACTGAATCAACCCCGCAAGCACATGCAGTCAGACGCGAAAGCTTCTGGCCTTATTCATGTATGGATACTTGGCGCTCCAAGCCTATCAAGGGCTGAAAGGCGGGGACAGCGTCGTGCCTGGGTGGCCCTCTGTGTGCATGTGCAGCAGGGCAGCTCGTGTTAGTGGAAGAACGGAGAAGAGCAGGTCTGAAGTCAGAAATGCACAGGCCAGGTGCCCACGTGGTGCTCTTCCTCTCCCTTTGATCCTCATAACAACCCTTTGAGGTAGGCTAGGCTGAAATTCAGAGACTGTCCCAAAGGCACCCAGGGAGCCCATGGCTGAGTGGCGAATCGTGTGCAGATCTCCTGGTTCTGAGATCCAAAGCGCCATCCTGGCTTTCAGGGTCAGGGTCAGCTGTTGCTTTTCCAGGCACTTTCCCATCAGGTTCCTTACATCTCTGACAGGTGGGAATACTTCGTTTGTAATGCACAAATGCAAATAAACGCATTTGCAGGAACTTGCTGTAGGAGGCAGCTCACTGGCCAGCATCAACCCAGGCAGGTTGGTCACGTCCCCGAGTATTATCAGCGTGACTGGAGCCTCCACACAGTCAGTGATTAAGAGGAATCCCTCCGCAGAGCTCCCGGCCCAGCACCCAGGTAAGCAAGAGCAGAACCCACCTGTATTCCAATGCCAGTCAGTGCTCACCGTGGGATTTCCAACCAACAGGTGGCTGCCATCGCTACCTGGTCAGCAGAGCTATGCAAAGGGACTCTGCCATGCTTCCTGGGTCGATTACTGTTTTGCTGTGACTGAACTGTATTTTCAAGAATAAAACACAGTTTTGGAACCTCTCATTCTCGCTGTGTTCAACTGGGCGAAGTGTGGCAGGTCCAGACCCTGTGAGTCCTTCACCACCACGCAGTGCACAGTTTGCCATTAGTCTGCTCAAAACCTATTGAGAAACAAGGGAGGGGAGGGGTGCCATGTGGTGCAGCTCTGCATGCAGAGATCTCCGGTGCTTGGATTGAAACGAGAAGGCAACCAAGCCCACCCCAGTCGGCCTGCCTGTTTGCCCTTAGCAGCAGCGAGGGCCCGGCTGTGGCATTGCTGAAGGAAGTCCAGAGGCTGAGCCTTGTTTGGGAGCCTGGGAGTTTGCAATTAGCTTCACGACCAGGGTCCTGAATTACTGGGGAAGCTTCGGCTTGCGGAGCAGGCTCCCCACTTCATTCCTTCCTCCAGTGTGTGGGTGAGGAAGGCCAGGAAACAGAAGGGCGAGGACAGGGCCAGTGAGACTGCTCCTGCTTCCCTCTCAGCATATGGCTGAACTGTGGAATCTGCTACCACAAGATGGGTGTCGGCTTGAATGGCTTTCAAAGGCTCTTGGGTTGATTCAGGGTTATCAACAGCTACTCGTCTCCCTGGCTATGCAACCTCCTGTATCAGGTACAGTGTTGTTTGTACTCCAGTTGCTGGGGAAAATGAGGTACATGTTGTCCTGCTTCTTGGTTTCCTATGGACATTCGGTTCTCTACTGTGTGAACACGATGCTGAACTAGATGTACCCTTGGCCTGATCCAGCAGAGTTCTTTTTGTGTTCTTATGTTATGTTCAGGCATGAGGAGTGTTGTCATACAAATCACACAACTGACATTTTTCCATGCCTGAAATAGGATTTCTGAAGCCTCCTTGATCCACTGAGTTACAGCCAGTTCTATGATCCTGTAAACATCCCTCACCAAAGACCACTTTAAACATCAGCCTTGATCTGAACACTGGAGAAAGCTCTGGGCACCTCATGAAGATTCTTGCCTCCAGTGCCTCCGAAGCAACCAGCGTCAGTGACGCGAAGGGCTTCTGATTTCAAAAGGAGATAAACACAGCAATGCTTGAAAATAAAGTCGGAAACTCTAGGTTCTTGAAGTGCAAACAGAATGATGTCTCTTCCTTTTCTTCTGTTGGCAAGTCACCTTGCCCTGCTCCCTGGTGCCACCAGTGCTGGATGTGCTTAAAAGTTGGATGGAGAGGGTATTGGCTTGGGCGGCATTTCCCTTCCGCTGTCATTTCGTATACGTTTTAAGGAACTCAACACTTCCTCAGTATTTTCTTCTAAAATCTTGGTTCCTGTTGTTGACACCTTTTTCTTCTTAGCCAGACCGTGTTCCACAGGAGCAGTTCATCTCTGCTTTGTGCACACGTGTGGCTGGAAGGATTCTTGCAGACTGTAATAACTTAAGGCATATTTAAATGGGAAAAAGTCTTATGCTTTCCAGTGTGCTCTAGCCAGTCATATTAACTGGGATATGCTGGGAGTTTTAGGATGTTTTCTGTTGAAATATGCATAGGATTTCTCCTTATGTTTCTGGTTTCCACCTAGGAAGCACAAAGGAAGGTCAGGGAAGTAGCAGGTGGAGCGAAGCCACATCCCAGGTGAACACAGAACGTCTTCACCAGGCAACGTCTTCAGTGTAAACTGCGTGTGTGGGAGGGCCATTGTGATCGCCCCTTATAGCAAGTCCCCTTCGAAAATGTGTCGAGCAAGCCCTGAAGATCAGGAGGTGGATTGTGGCGGAAGCTTTTGTGAGCTTGAGTCTGCTTCTTATCTTGCACTTCTCATGCACACATTGAGTTTTTCATGGGAAGTGCTCAGAGAGTCCCTCATGCTCTCTGTGTCCTTTCAGCCCTAGCATTTACATTCCCCCTCCCCATGCGTAGGTTGGGGGTGAGTGACCTGTGCTTCCCCAGCCTCTTCTCCGGGGGAAGGAGCATTAGTCACTCGATTCATAGAAACATAGAAACAGAGCGAGTCAGAAGGGGTCTCCCGGGCCATCTAGTCTGACCTCCGGCACCAGCCGGCTCTGCTCATGACATGCCCACCATGTGCATTTCCAGCCTGTCTTTGAACACCCTCACCGATGGGGCCTCAACAACCTCCCGTGGAAGCCCATTCCACACCCTCGGGGTCCTAACTGTCAGGAAGTGCTTCCTGGCATCCAAATTGAACCTTGGCTCCCTGAGCTTTGCTCCATTGGAGCGCGTCCTGCCTTCCTCTACAGGGGAGAACAGGCCTCTACCCATCTGCATGTGACACCCCCTCACATACCTGTATATTGCCAACATATCCCCTCTGAGTCTCCTCTTCTCCAAGCTGATTCCTCCTCCATTTGGTGATTGGACCACACCAGGAGCCAGGAGTCCTCCATGGCCCCGGCCTCCACCTCTAAACCTCTGCAGGCAACTCTTCCCTCCCTCTCCCTCCCTCCCTCCCTCGCTCCCTGTGCCACCTCTTCTATGTTGCCCTCCTGTTCGGCTTTGTCTGGGAAAAGTACTCCTTTGAGGGGGCATTGCAGCTATACGGCTTCTCCTACTAGCTTTGCTGATCGTGTCTGGCACCCTCAGGGTGATGGGTCTTCACCTGTGGCCTGGCAGTCTAGGCGAGTGGCGAGCTGGAACATGCGCTGCAGGCAGGGGGCAAGCTCCTCAGGAGGCACTGTGTGGCTCCATGTCTGTGTGTCCAGCCAAGATGTCCACGGATGCACCTGACAACTGGGGCAAGTGATCCACAAATGCTTATGATATCATGCATCTTTTAATCTTCAGTGTTGCCTCGTGATTCTTTTTTGTATTGTTACACAGAAAGCTTTTCATTCCATTTTGTTATTCTATTCAGTTTAATTTTAAACACCCCAAGTCCTATTGTCATGTGTCCATGTGAATTGCATTCATGCCGCTCTTTACAAACCAGCATGCAAAAAGTCAATGGTTTCATTATTCACATATACATTCCTAATTTCCTTCCCCTTCTCTCTTTCTTCCTCTCCCTCCCCCTCCCTCCCTCCCTCTCCCCCTCTCTCTCTGTGTTTGAGAGAAAGAGAGAGGAGAGAGAGAGAGAGAGAGAGAGAGACTAACAGAACAAATATCTGTGACTGCTCTTGGAAGGTACAATTTTCTTTCACCAAGATGCCTCAGACATTAAATCTCATTTGGCAACCCCTGCCCAGAGACCTCCAGAATAATACAAACTCAGAAGCATCTGGAAAAGAAAATGGGAGGAGTTTGTTGCTAACACTGGAATAAAAAGATGGTATAAATAAGTATGGATGGAAGGGCTGATTTTAGATGCATCTTGAACTTGGCTTCCATTCATACCACTTAGTTACTCTGCTAATGAATGACTGTTTAATAATCCACTCATTTTGTTCAATGTTTCAATAAAACTAAAATTGATATACACACCCACCTGGTTTTCTATGAAGCTGGCCAAGTGTTCACGTAATCACTTTGGCAACTGCTCACCTGGGCCAGTTTCTCTGCTTCCAGAAAAACAGGAGGGCCACTTCCCAAAGGCTCTTCCCTCTGCTAATGCATTTCTGGGGATGATGCAACAGGTTTCAGTGATGCGAACTTTCTGCTAGTGAATACAGAGCAAGGAGAGGAGATGAAGGGGCAGGATAGCATCATAGAAACATAGAAACAGAGCAAGTCAGAAGGGGCCTCCTGGGCCATCTAGTCTGACCTCCGGCACCAGCCGGCTCCGCTCATGACACGCCCACCATGTGCATGTCCATCAATCATAGTGTTGATGCTGCTCATATAGTTGCTGGATTGAAATGTCTGCTACTGAAGTGGAATGGAAATGCTCCTCTGCCCTCAAGGGGACACCTGAATTGCCCTGCAGTATCTTCTCAGGAAACATTCCACATTTTTGACACCCCACTGGAAATGTGGGAAAGCAGAAGGGAGCAGGCAGTAACCTATTCCAGTTGGCAAGGTGGTGCAAACAGACTGGCTTACCCAATGGTGACACTTGGGTGGGCAACTTCAGGCCAGTTTTGGCCCAGCTTTCCCCAGACCACCCCTTGTTTGCTGGTCTGAAATGCAAAGGCTGAAATGCAACTCCTAAAGCTCAAATGCTGGCAGTAAGAGTTTTACATTATACCATGTTGGCATTTTTGGCACTATCCATTTTGCCTTCCACTGCTCTCATCCTTGGAGCATAACCCCTAATTATTGACCTGAAATGGACCTTGGCCTCAGCCTGCAAGACGTTCTCCATCACTGGGTTCCATTATTACTTTATAAATGTTCATCTGCATTAGAAACAACGTTCTGACGGGAGCACCTAACCCTGAAATGAAGAGAATGACAGAAAACAACGAAAAAGCTTGCAGAACATTAAAGATTAATGTTTACCATGGCATATCCTTTTTTTGTGTGGTGCATAAGATGCATAAAGTTTTATCCTAGCTATAGACAAACTTTTTGGTGTGTGTGCATAGTTGCCCATTTAGGATACCACTCCGTACTTCTGATGAACTGGACTTATGGTATAATGTAGGGTCGTAGAATCACAGAGCAGTAGAGCTGGAAGATGTCTGTAAGCCCACTGAGTCCAACCCCCTGCTCAGTGCAAGACTCTGGTCAAAGCATCCCTGATGGATGGTTGTCCAACTGTCTCTGGAATGTCTCCATGACCTCCCTAGCTACGAGTAATTGGTTCCATTGCTGTACTGCTCCAACAGTCAGGGAATTTTTCAGAATGTCTAGTTCGAGACTGGCTTGCTGTAACTTTGGTCATTCTGCACTCTGGGATGAAGAAGAGATCCTGGCCCTCTTCATGCCAACACTCTTTCAAGGATTCAAAAGTGCTATCATAGTTTCCTCCAGGTCAAACATGCCCAGATCTTTCACTCTTTCTCTACATCTTTCTTGAAGCACGGTTACTGGACACTGTACTCAAGCTGGGGTCCAGCTAATGCTGTATGAAGAGGAACCTGTACCTCACATGATATGGAAGCTATACTTCTATTAATGCAGCCTAATATAACATTTGCCCTTTTGCAGCTGCCTCACATTGTGATCTACAACAATTCCAAAATCCTTCTCACCTGTAGTGTTGTTGAGCCAAGTATCGTCCATCTTGCAACTGTGCATTTGGCTCCCCTTTCTTGGGTGCAGAACCTGGCATTTGCCTCTACTGAATTTCATTCTGGTGCTTTCAGTCCAGTGCTCCAACCTATCAAGATCTAGGGTACTGTCAATCCCACCCAATGTTGTGTCATCTACAAATTCGATAAGTATTCATTGAACCTTTTGTCCAAGTCATTAATAAAAATGTTGGAAAACACCGGGCCCAAGACCAAACTCTTAGTAACCCATTGTTACCTCTCCCCCATCTGAGCAGGTGCCATTGAGAAGGACTCTCTGTGTCCAGTTCTGTAGTTAGCTATGGATCCACCCAATAGTTGTTCCATCTAGCCCAATTTTAACTGGCTTTCGATTAGAATGTTATGGGACATTTTGTCAAAAGCTTTGCAAAAATCAAGATATATTATGTCCGCAGCAGTTCCACAAGAGAAGTTACCTGATCAAAAAATGAGATCAGATTAGTCTGGCAAAACTTGTACTTGATAAACCCATGATGGCTTCTAGTAATTACACCATTGTCTTCAGGGTACTTACGGACTAATCTTTCTTATCTGCTCCAGAAACTTCCCAGAGATTTATGTCAGCCTAAGTGAACTGTAGTTTCCAGGATCCTCTCTTTTACCCTATTTGAAGACTGGGGCAACATTAGCTCTCCCCAGTCATGTGGCACTTTCCCTGTCCTCAAAAGATCATAGATAGGGGAGAGGTCTCCTGCCAGTTCCTTTGTGACTAGGGCGCAGTTCATCAGGCCCTGGAGAGCTGAACGCATTCAAAGAAATCAGGTGATTCTGACCATTTGGTTATTGATCTAAAGCTTCAGTCCTGACCCTTCATTGACCTGCTTTGTGAGAAGGTGGAGCCCAAGTAGGAACTGAGCACTTTGTCCTTTTCTTTGTCATCTCTTATCAGTTTGTGCTCCCCACTGAGAAGCTGAAAAATCATTTCTTGTCTCTCTCTTTTACTGTGCCCATACTTGGGGGGAAAACCCCATTTTTGTTGCTTGTAGTGTCCCTTGCTAGCCTCAGCTTCTTCTCAGAGTTAGCCTTCCTAATGCCACTCCTGCTCATCTGTGCCACTTGTCTCTAATCTTCTTTTGTCACCTGATTTTCCTTCTACTTCCACTGCATATCCTTTTTGTTTTTAGGTCAACTCAAATGAATTTTGGAAACACATTGATTTCTTCTGTGATCTGCTATATTTTGTTTTTGTTGAAACTGTTTGGAATTGTGCCTTTAATATTCCATCAAACCAAACCAAACCTCCCACCCCGCTTGGACTTTTTCCCCCTTAGGACCACTTGCCACAGAACCCAACTCATCATGGTCCCACGTTTATTAAAATCAGCACTCCCGCTATGCAGAGTGCGTGTACGGCCATGCTCCATTTTGCTTCCTTTAAATCAGGAACTCGAGCATGTGGTGGTCACTGTCCCTCAGAGTTCCCATAACTTAGAAACATAGAAACATAGAAACAGAGCGAGTCAGAAGGGGCCTCCTGGGCCATCTAGTCTGATCTCCGGCACCAGCCGGCTCCGCTCATGACATGCCCACCATGTGCATGTCCAGCCTGTCTTTGAACACCCTCACCGATGGGGCCTCAACGACCTCCCGTGGAAGCCCATTCCACGCCCTTGGGGTCCTAACTGTCAGGAAGTGCTTCCTGGCATCCAAATTGAATCTTGGCTCCCTGAGCTTTGCTCCATTGGATTCCCCTTTATCTGCTAAATTATCCCTATTAATCAGGGATAGCTAATCCTCTGGTTCTTCCCTACACTTTCCTTAGAAGAAAGTTACCTGCCATGCATGTTAGGATTTGCTCGGAGGGGCTGCTCCTGGAAGAATTTGTTTCCCAACAGGACTCCAGGTAATGGAAGTCCTCATTGCCACAACATCACACTTCCTTGAAATACTGACAATTTGCTTAACAAACATTTCAGTCTCTTCTTCTCCTTGACTGGGTGGTCAGTAGTCGACTCTATTATGTTACTTTTTTGTGCAAGATGCATTTATTTTGACCCATGTGCTTTCAAGTGGGGCTACCTGACTCACCTTCCTGTATTTCTGTGCAAGGATAAGTCTTTTTAACATATAATGCAACTCCACCACCTTTTGTATTTCTTTTGCTCTTTTTGAACAAGTTACACTGGACAATTGCGATATTCCAGTCATGGGAGTCCTCCCACCTAGTTTCAGTAATGCCTATCAAGCCGCATTTGCCTGCATGTATTAAGAGTTCACATTCATTCTGCTTGTTTCCTGCACTCAGTGCATTAGTGTATAGACAATGAAGCCTATGTGTTTTATGGTCTGGCTTCTTTCCCATGTTATTGAGAAGACTGTTTTGGAGCACTACTGGAGCTCTTGTCTCCATTTTGGTGCATAAGCCTTCCTCCACTTTTGCCTCCAATCCTTCTCTCACTCCCCAGAAGGAATCGATTTAAAGTCCCCCTGATGAAATTCTCCATGTTGTGACCAAAGCCATTCTTTCTTTCTGTTGTCAGATGTACCCTCCCCCTTGCCAGCAGGCCATCTTCCAAACAGCACAGTCTGCCGTCCCAGCGTCTGAATTTCTTGTGTCAACACCAACTTTGTAGCCAGTCAGTCACCTGGAATATCGTTCTTTGCCTTTCTATTCCTCTTCCAGGCACTGGGAACATGGATGAGAACACTATCTGGGCTCCAGAGTTCTTGAGTTGCCTTTCCCAAGATTCAAAATCTGACGTGATTTCTTTGTCATTCCACTTGGTGGCATCCTTTGTGGATTGGAAGAAAGGAATAGTTGTCTGTGGGCTTCAAGATCTTTGGCAATCTTTCAGGCACAACTATAATCCAAACTGCAGGAAGACATCTGACCCGGCGGGTCCATGAGTCATCATGACACACTTGGGTGCTGCTTGTTGTTTTCACAGTTCCACCATTCTGCCCAAGAGCACCTCACCTTCTCTGGTTCTTTGGTGGGTGGACAGCCACTGCTCAAGCCCTCTCAGTTTTCTTCTAATAGTGTGACCAGCTTACATTTATTGCAGGTATACACTGTGTTGTTGTCATGGAGGAACTGGAACTTTGTGTGCGCATCCCAGGTTACTTCCACTGGAGAAGTTCTTTTATCTACTGTATGGTATAGAACAGGAAGGAAGAAATGTGGATTTATTGACGTGTGCTGCTGTCTTCAGCTGGGCAGTTGAAGTCTGACTTCTCCGTTGCTCGCCATGACCACCTCTCACTTCCCAGAATTCCTCGGGTCAGTGCCGATTACCCCCACCACTTGTATTTGTTCACATGCAATGGATCTGTTCGTGTTTAAGGCAGCACAGGGCTTTGTAGTCTTTGCTGCAACAGAATGTATGAAGGATGGGCCTATCGGCACGGCTGTTCTCCACATCTGAGTAGAGAATATGGGACTATCTTCTATTCCATAGCTGTTGGAGTGTGGTGCTCTGCTTCTCCTTTTTGCCTCCGGCAGGTGAGGCTGTGGATGTGCTAGGCCAGGGCTGAGCCAACCCAGAGAGGGCCGAGAAACCATCAACGGATGGTTCCTATTTCCTGGATGGAGTCGCACTCACCTTGGAGGAGCAGGCCAAAGCTTGGTGTTCCTCCAGGAGCCATCCTTCTCACTTGAGGCTCATGTGGCCCCAGGAGCATGGAGAGCATTGCACCAGTGTGGGCTGGTGGCCCAGCTATACCCTGGCCTAGATTAGATCACCACAATACACTGCATGTGGGGCTGCCCTTCCTGGTCAGGAGCTGCAGCTTGTGCAAAGGGTGACAGCCAGGCTGATAACCAGGAACAGAACACAGAATGTCAATTCTGGCTGACTTGCAGCGGCTGCCTGTAGGGTTCTGAGCCCACGCTAGCCAAGGGGCTGGTTTGAACCTATAAAGCCTTATTAAACATGAGTATGCCACACTTGGTGGAATGTGGCATCCCACTGCAATCTACCCTGACATTGCAACCAACATCGGCAGTCTTCCCCTGTATGCCACGTCCCATGGAGGCTCAGAGGGCCATGACAAAGGGGAAGGCCTTCTCAGTGGCAGCCCCTTCACTATGGAATGATCTCCCCAGCAAGGCTCAACCTGTTGTAAACCTCCCAGGGAGCTTTGACTATTGAGTACTGTAGAAATGAGAGACAGAGACAAAGGAAAAGAAGTCTCTGAACAAGCAAGAATACTGTGATGCAAGTGTTTCCATTTATACATACTGTAAGCGGCATGGAAATGCTCCTCTGTGCTATTAGCAGTCCTCTGGGAAACCCCCAGAAACAGCTGCTCTGTGTAAAAAGCTACCTGGAACATAGAATCATCGAATAGTGGAGTTGGAAGGGGCCAGGAAGGCCATTGTGTCCAATCCCACACTTGCAGGACCCGAATTCACACCCCCCACTCAGATGGCTGTCCAGTTTCTTTCCAGGTGCCTCTAGTATGGGAGAGCCCCCCAACCTCTCCAGGCAGCTGGCTCCACTGTCGTGTTGCTCTGACAGTGAGGAAGCTTTTCCCGAAGTCCAGCCTGACTCTGGGTTCTTGCATAGAAACATAGAAACATAGAAACAGAGAGTCAGAAGGGGCCTCCTGGGCCATCTAGTCTGACCTCCAGCACCAGCCGGCTCCGCTCATGACATGCCCACCATGTGCATGTCCAGCCTATCTTTGAACACCCTCACCGATGGTGCCTCAACGACCTCCCGTGGAAGCCCATTCCACGCCCTCGGGGTCCTAACTGTCAGGAAGTGCTTCCTGGCATCCAAATTGAACCTTGGCTCCCTGAGCTTTGCTCCATTGGAGCGCGTCCTGCCTTCCTCTGCAGGGGATTGCAATTTGAATGGATTATTCCGTGTCCTGCACTCTGGTATCAGCAAGAAGAGATCTTGACCTTCCTCTTTGTGACAGCCTCTGAGGCACTTATAGAGGGTTTTTATGTCCCTGCTCAATCTTCTCTTCTCAAGGTTGCACATGCCCAGTTCTCTCAGTCTCTCCTCAAAGGGCAGTGTTTCCAAACCCTAGATCATTTTTGTTGCCCTCCTCTGAATCGTTTCTATTTTTTCTGCATCTTTCTTCAATCTTGGTGCCCGGAAATGGACACAGTATTCCAGATGGGGCTGACTAATGAGGACACAGTATTCTATGGCTGTGAAACATGACTTGGGTAGAGCCTGGCACTGCTCTCCAGGGCTCAGGACTGGGTCCCTTACGTGGGAACTTTGCTTTGAGCAACAGCAGCTTTCCTGGTTGTGGAGAATTTGCATCTGTACCTGGGCTCTGGCTTCCTGGCAGGTGGCCCCTGGTTCCCCTCTGACAGCTTTGTCTGCTCCATCCTGCCGCATGGCATGTTCTCATGATATCATAAGCACAGGAACAGAGCCCCGTGGGGAGGCAACTGAGATCACTTCCAGTTTGGCCTCTCCCACACAGCTGCTGCTTCGTATGGTTCCAGTGTTCACATGCATACGGATCCAAGCTCTCACCTGGGCACAGCAACTCACCTGAGCTGTTTGGATGAGAGAACAAATGCAGTACAAACAGGCAGTGATGGACTGGGACTCTGGAGATCTTGATTCAAATCTCCGGCAGCCATGAAGCTTTCTGTGTGGTTCTGAGCTGGCCATGGATTCAGCCTAGCCTGCCCCACAGGATAAAATGTAGGCCACCATGGGGCTCCTTTCCAGAGGACAGAAGGCAGGATAGGAAGATAATAAAGGCGCCATTCCCCATTCTTCCAACCGCGTTCCTTGGCCATAGACAGGTTCACCTGCATGGAGCTGGCCCTGGGATCACTCCCACCTTGGAGCAACGTCTTTGGGAACAATCTGGCCACTGCCCTGAAAGGACTGCTTTGATTCGTTTTGTGAAGGAAACAACAAAACCAAACCAAACCAAACCAAACCAGCAGCCCTAATGAATCATCTCAGGACCCGCAAGAGGCCCGGAGTGGATGCCTTCTTTTGCATTGTTCTGCTCTGCTTTGCCAGAAGGTCTTTCAGGCTCCTTCCCGCCCCCCCCCCTTTTTTTTGCTCTACATAACCTAAGTAACACTGATATATTGCACATTTTCATTTAGCTCTTTGAAGCACAATCCACTTAGCGATTAGAAACCCCACACAATTTAGCAGATACCATCAGTGCAGAAACTTGCTAAGAGCATGTCCTTTAATAAGCAGAGAGAATATTTGAAGTGTGGTTTGTGGTTGCTGCTTTTTGTTCCTGGATTATAGGAGGAAGAGAGGTGCTTGATGGAACGCTAGATTGCCTTCGCCCTGTTCCTGTGACTCAGATGAGTCGCAACGGAGGGCTTTCCACTCCAAGGCAGGGGCCTGGCCCCTCGCTGACCTGTTCCTACACCAAGCAAAGATGGCATGGGCATGCGGGCCCCGACAAGCTTTGCATTGTGGGCAGTGCTGCTTTCCCGCATCTGGCTGAGGCTAAAGGAACGGGACGTGCCCTCGTTCTTCCTGAACCCTGGCCAGCGAGAAATGGACCCAAAGTTGGGAATTCTTGGACTGCATATGCCACGAGTGGAAAATGCCCTGTTCTGGTCTCTGTTTATTTGGAATGCCTACATTCCTTTGTGTGTTTTTGTGGCATATCTGGTGCTGATGCCACGGGTACCATTTTAGGGAGGACTGGGCAGAAAAGGAGGAAGAGTCACGAGTTCCTTCCTTCCTTCCTTTCAGACAAGATGTGATCATTTCTTGGACAACATTTCTCTTTGGTCACCGTTGTTGTTTACCACACTCCCCGGAGTGGCTTATGCATTATCAATAAAACCAGGGCAGTTGCTGCATGCAGGCCTCCCTTTTACATAATGCAGGGCAAGACAAAAAGGGGGATGGTGGAAAAAGGGAAACAGATGTGCTGCAGGTCCTGCTGTGATCGGCTAACCTGGAAGTTGTGCCAGGAGATGAGTGGTGACATCTGCTTGGACCAGGTCTTTGGATGGAGCCAGCGGTGCAGCCCAGCTCTCCAGCTCTCCCTGTGCTGCAGCGGCCTGGTGGATCAATCGGCGTCACAGCTTCCTGTCAACAACAGACGGAGGGAAGGCAAAGTGCTGTAGGTCTCCAGACAGGACTGACAGAATGATCGCGCTTCCTGTATGACGCTACGTGACATACGAGATCAGTGCAACGGTGCTCTGAGACATCACGGCTATTTAAAAATCCAGCACAGGTCTCCTTCTACCCCCCTGGGAATCCCTCCAGGCCACTGAGAGATCTTTTCCCACCTGTGCGGAGCCCTGAAGTGGATGACAGCATAAGCGTCTTAACTGCTTAACTTGCCACAGGGAGTAGGGAGGGGATTGTGCCTTCTGAACCCCCTCCAGCCGTCCCACCCTCGGACCTCCGTGGAGCTGGCAAAGATGTAAACAGGGAAACCTGCTTCTTGTTGCCAAGTGCCCACTGTGAAGGACTGCCAGAGGACTGTGCTTACTTCTACAGAAGGAGGCCAGCTTGCCTAAGCTCCACCTAAGAACCATCCCGAGCACTGTGCAGCTGACTGGGCAGGGTGGCCAGAGCTCCTGGCCATGGCCTTCCACACTGTGGTGAGATGATCCATATTTCCCAGGCCACTGGAAAATAGCACGTGCCATTTTGGTGTGACCAGGTGAGCTCTTTTGTTTCCCTCATGAGCAATTCACAAGAGCCCGCTGTCGACCTGCTGTCTTGGGACTGTGGCTCCTGAGCATGGCTCGCAAAGGGGGGTGGGAGCACTGGAGGCAGGGGCAGTGGGTGGATTCGCACCCCCCAGCGAAGTCTTGACCCTGCTAGCAGAGAGGATCTGTCTTGCCTTCCTGCTCACCAACACTAGGGAGCTTCCCGAGTGCCCAATGTCTCTCTTCTTGCACGGAGGCTCATTGCTTGAGAAGTCTCTTGTACTCACTGCTGAAGGCTGAGAAATGCTTGCTAGGTGGGGCTGGAAGGCAAACTTCCTGGGAAGCTGAGGGTAAGAGCCCCCCAGGCTCCCTTTCTCCCTTCCAAGTTCCTGCTGCTTCACCCGAGAAGTGGTGGCAGGCCATCCCAAGCATGCCTGGACTGGAGCTTGGAATGGAGGAAGACCACTGTTTCCGGTGCCGGTGCTTGAGACCACATCTCTTTCTTCTGCTTGCAGCTCACCCACTGGGACTTCCCACAGTGTCCTCTCTGCCCCGCTTTGCAGTGAAGAGTTGAGAGCTTTGGCCAAATGCTGTGCAGGCAGAAGCTGCAGTGCCCGGAGTCTGGGGTAGTGGGACACATGCTTGGCCTGCAGAAGGTCCAGATCTGGTCCCTGGCAGCTCCAGTGAAAAGGCACAACCAACAGGGAATAGGAACCACTTCCGCATGAGGGTTTGGGAAGGGAGAAGTAGAAATGCTTTGCTTGCCAGCACTTCTGAGCATCACCCTGAAGCTTGGTCTCACTCACTGCCCTTTTCAGTTGCAACATTTCACAGAAATGGGAAAGGGGCATCTCTGTCCTCATTGTGTGTACTGGGAGGATCAGAGTTCTCTGAACTCTGGATCTTGTCTTGTGGTCTTAAAGCTGGGATTCCAAAGTTTGACAGCCCCACACACATGTGCACACACACAAACACCTTTCAACAGCTGCAAAGGGGCCTTGGGGGAGAGACAAAATGGTGCCTGGGCAGGTGGAAAGGGGAGGAGGCTGTGTCCAGCCACTGGCTCCCTCTCCAGTCCAAGGCTTGAGGCTTGCCTGCATCTAAGGCCAAGGGAAGTGGGGCGCCCCATAAGCAGTTGCTGTTGTTTTGGCACACATTTCAAAGGGTACATTGTGTGAACACAACAGCAAGTTTGGAACGATTCAAATATTTTTCTGGGGAAAAAACAACCACTCACAATGGTGAACAGGACAAGTGTGGATCATTTGGAAAACTCTTACAGCTCCCTGCACTCCCCAGCCAGTCTTCCGTTGAAATGGGCATTGAGTGCATGTGCCAAGGTCTGCTTCCTCCTTCTGTTCCTTGAGTTTTTGTGTTTCAAAGAAGGCCATTGCACAGCTAATTTACAAGCTATTTGTAATTGCAAAAATGTGTGCACACAGTACACACACACACACACACGGTGTTTCTTCTGATAAACACAGCATAGCCTCTCAAAAATTCCATTCATATTTTCATAATCTCTTTGCCTTGCAATGAGATTGTAACCCTGCATGTTGACACTCTTGGTTAAAGGAAACGGATCAAGCTGTGAGTTATGGGCTATTTCCTTGCATACAAACACGAAAACCTTCTCTTCCCCACTAGCCTTTAAGAGAAGCCCTTTCTCTCTTCCTTTAGGGAGCAGGCGCTATAATAAACAAGGCCCTGGGATGTTGGAGACTTTTGCCTCCTTGCAGACCACAGGCTGTAAATGAGCCTAATGCTGAAGATGTGGAGCTCTGCAGGAAAAGGCCCGTCACGCTGCCACATGCCATCAAGCTGTTGGTCCAGCTAGTTCTGCCTGCACAGACTGGCAGCAGCTTCCAGGGTTCAGATGGCATCTTTCTCGATCTTACTTGGAGATGCTGGGATGGACCAGGGGGCCTGTGTCCTGTGAAGCATGTCCTTTGCCACAGTACCATGGTCTTTGCCACACATGCACACATGGACACACCTCGGTGCAAGCAGCGTACCAGGCACAGATGCTGTTGGCTGACAGGAATGCATCTTTGCAATCCGAAGTGTACTTTGCAAAGTATCATGCACACCGGCTCTCTAGAGCATTAATAGAATTTTTGACATCTCTTTTCAGCAGAATCAGTTTGTCAAGGAAATTCTTATCGAAACTGACCAAATGTCCTCCTGGAAAAGTAGCTGTTGATAGAGATGAACGTGAATTTCTTCCTGTTTAGCTCCTAATTTTAACTTGCATAATAGCTAAAATTAATTCTGGCATTCTGGAGCATGGGTCGTGAGTTGCTGCTCTCAGTTTTTTGTCTTTCCTCCCACCTCGTATTACTGAGTCATTTGTGTGTGCTGATAAAACCATGCGAGAGGGCCACCTTGATATGACAGTACATGTGTTGTTTGGAAGATCCTTTTTGCTTTATTGATGCATGCTTATGCTGTGCTAAAACACAGAATCTTGATACGAGAGTGTGCATTATCACGTTTGCCCTGCCTTATCAGTACACACATGCATATCAGTGCTGTGTGATATGCTGGGAAGGACAGATGAACCAAAGAACTCAGAGAGAGATAAACAAACAGAAGAAGTCTGCAAAGAGAGAGAGAGAGAGAGAGAGAGAGAGAGAGAGAGAGAGAGAGAGAAAGAAAGAAAGAAAGATTCTATAGAAGAGGAACAGTGGAACAGTCTTGTTAGGGCCTGGCTGAGGGCAGGCGGCTCAGGTGAGCCAGGCAGTGCTGTCAGGTATGGTGGAGCAGGTCCCCCTACTGATCTCTGGTGTTCTTCCCTCCAGCCAGCAAGGAAGATTCTATTCAAGCAGGCCTTCCACATATTAACTTGTCTGTAGGGATGCATGCTTGTTTTATTCCATAAATTTTGTGTCTTTTATCTGTACTTTGAGTCCATGATGATGATGATGATGAAAAAGTGGAATGCTGCAGGATTCATCCCTGGGCCCAGTATTCTTCAGCATTCTGATTTATGATGACACAAAATGGGATGAGATAGGAAATGCCCTGAAATACAGGGGGGGAAACTCAGTTACCTTGATAGGTAGGAGCACCTGGGAGAAGCAACAGAATGGAATTTAATAGGCACAACTGTCTAGTTCTGCACCTAGAAAAAAAGAAACCAAGTTTTACCAGATGGGGAACACTTGGCTTGAGTATACTGCAAGTGAGAATTCTCTTGGAATTGTTGTAGAGCTCAAGCTGAATGTGATCAACAATGTGATCTGGCTGCAATCAAAGGCAAATGCTCTTTTGGGCTGCATTAATAGACACATCAAATCCAAACCACAGCAGAAAATACTAGTTCATCGCTACTTAGCTCCAGTTCGACCTCATTTGGAGTACTTCAGTCAGTTCTGGGTACCACAGTTTAAGGAAGATGCAAACAAACTGCTTCAAACAAACAAAAAGGTTCAGAGAAGGGAAACAAACATGATCAGGGGCCTGGAAACAAAGCCCTGTGAGCAGCGACTAGAAGAAGCTGTGAGAAAAGAAGACTGAAGGGAGAAAAGACAGCGCTCGTCACGTACTCGAACACAGAGGAGAGCCATTTTCCAGCTGAACAGCACACAACAGTTTTTGACTGTTAGATCAATACGGCAATTGAACCAATTACCTAGGGAGGTTGCTGGCTCTCCCCACTGGAGGCATTGACGGCACCTGAAAAGCCATCTGTTTGGGATGCTTTGACTTGGAGTCCCGCACTGAACGGTGTTGGACTCCGTGATCTTACCGTCCCCTTCCAACTCCACGGTTCTATGATCCTATGATGCTATGATTATTAACTAGGTTTTTATCTCTCTGCTTTTAAAGTTCCTTTGATTGTTAGCTGCCTTGAACACTGTAGGAAAGTTGTGTACAAACCGAATGCATTAATAATAATTGTCAGGTTTGAAGAACAAGTTGGACTGAAGAGTAATCCAGGAGGCAGGGCTGAGCAGCAAAACAGAAGCTGGGACAAAGGCCAAGCAGGACCAAAGGACAAACCAGAGGCAGGGCTGATGAATAACCAAGGACCTCAGAGCAGCACTCTGGAAGACTTCTGCTCAAACAAGGCTCAGCCCTTTATTCTCCTTCCTGCCCAGAGAATTCCAGTGGCTAGTCTGGGGGCAGGGCAGGGCAGGGCAGGGTGGTTTTCAAGTGAGAAGGTTGCCACTTGGTGGTTCAGCAGCTGGGGAGCCACACACAATTTCCAACAATTACGAATATGTGCATGCAACATTGCCTGAATTCACATTGCATGGTTCCATCTACTAACCAGAGTGGGAGGAAAAGAGTTAATGCCATGGACAAGAGTCTTTCGGCTGCTGGGCAGAATAAAAATGAAAGAAACAGACAAATGATCCTACCCTCTTTCTAACCTAACCACAATGAAACAAGATTTCCTGCATGAGAATACCAACACCTCTCCTTCCTGCAGGCCTCTTTCTTTCTTTCTTTCTTTCTTTCTTTCTTTCTTTCTTTCTCTTTCTTTCTTTCTTTCTTTCTCTTTCTCTCTCTCTCTCTCTCTCTCTCTCTCTCTCTCTCTCTCTCTCTCTTCCTTCCTTCCTTCCTTCCTTCCTTCCTTCCTTCCTTCCTTCCTTCCTGGCTCATTTCCCACCAAATTGACCAGAGGACCCTTTAAGCAGATAGACACATATAATTGTGTGTAGGTAAATAAACCTTCATGACATCTGTTGAAAGACTCTGAGTGTGGAATCGCATAGATCCAGGTACGGGCAACAGCCTCTTAACTCACCAAATATTTAAAAAGTTCTCAAAACATCCACTGGTTGCACATGGGATATGAGATGATAATTCAGAAAATCTGGGAGGAAGTTTGGATGAAGGTAGCTAGCATTCTTACTTGTTGAGTAGTGACATATACAAAAACAGATATTCACATTAGTAACTGATGAGAATTTTGACCGGCCTGTATTTTGAGGCAAACTGGTAATTTCCACTTCCTGAACTAATATTAGATTGGAATGTGTCCTTCAGACTGTGCCCTTCTCCAAATTTTGTGTGGCTGTATTATCTCAACATTGGTGTACCTAAACGCATATGTTAAAGAAAGCTGCATATGCAAATCCAAGACAAAGAAAGCTGTGTATGGAAATAAATGCAAAATTTATATATTTTCAGATAAAATTGCAGACTGAAACGGAGAGCACGGAGCTGATGTAAGGCTGACAGCATGTAAAATTGAACAGATCGGCCCATTCTTAATTCACATGCATTGATGGCATGTACCTGACGCTGAACAAAATTTCTCGTGAACATATCACAGTTGTGCACTGTGCATAAAACACAGAAAAGCCATACTGAAAACAGGCATCAGCCAGATATCAAAGTCAGAGGATTCAGGACTGTTTCTGTTCAGACTGTATCTGAAGCAGCATTTTTACCATACTGCTTGAATGGCATCATTAAATGCATGTGTGGCGATGATACGCTGCCTGTCCGAATCAAGAACTGCAGCAGTGCTGTTTGGAACTCATTACCATAAAAACAACGTTTACTGTTTCTCCGTCGCTCTGAACTCTTTGTGGCCTTCCTAGAAATAATAAAAGAAAAGTATTCCCAAATAAATATCCACACTGCTAATAAATATTAACCACAGTGACCTTTAAATATGAAGCAAGGAGTTCTTCCCAATTGCTTTGCCCTGATAATGCGAACACCACCCCACGGGGTAGAAAA
Organism: Varanus salvator macromaculatus; assembly: GCA_023646645.1. Classification (NCBI taxonomy): domain Eukaryota; kingdom Metazoa; phylum Chordata; class Lepidosauria; order Squamata; family Varanidae; genus Varanus; species Varanus salvator. Next base: position 20,194,076 of record JAIXND010000657.1, read on the forward strand.
ATTGACTGTTTGTAGGTCCTCGGGCTCTGTTTGGATGTTGGTTCCAAGAAGGCCATGTGCCAGCATATGTGGATGGCTTCATCTTCAAAACACAGAGTCTTGCTTTCTTTTAGCTTTCCTAATTCCTCACATTCTTTCCTAGCAGGGGGAAAAGCAACACATTGGCTGCATTAATGGCAGAAACATTTGGGAGGGTAAAAACAAACAAACAAAAATAATCACTTTTCAAGGTCTGCTTGCAGATGTATGGAACTGCTTATGAAACGGTTATCGTTCCGTTGCAAGAGAAAAAGTTGCTGTTGGAGTGAAGGAATCATTTCAGCCCCAACCCCCAAATATGCACTGAACTGTGCTGCTTCTCCATTTGTGCGGGGACTTCAGGGAAAGCGGACATTCAGCACAAGATGGGATGAACATGACATATCCCACAGGACGTCTTACCAGTTCCGGGATGTTTCCCACTGCTGTCGCTGTTGTTGAGACAGGGAGCCCAGAGAGAGCCTCTCTCTCTCACGCAGCTTGGCCGCTCCTTGGCCAGCTGAGCGCCTGTTCTGATGCACTGGTCCCCCCGATGGGGATGCCAGGATTGCTGCGGGGAGGTAGCATCCTTGATCCCAACGGCTGCTGTTGCTCTTCCAGCTGCCCCCTGGTGTGGCTTTGGCAGTTTTTTTGGTACCAGCATTTAAAGCCTTGAAGAACTTGGGACAAGAAAGCCTTCTTCCTTACCAGCCTGTTGGGTCACTGTAGCAGAAGTCTGAGGATCGCGCATGGCCTGGTGGTGCTTTTGTCATCCACCTGGAAACAGCCTTTGAGGGGCCACTCCATAGTTCTGGAACCGCAGGTGGGGGCCATCATGGCATTGTTGGAAACTCTTTAGTTTCAGGAAGTCCTCTTTAGTTTCAGGAAGACTTCCTGAAGACTTCTTCAGGAAGTCTTCAGGAAGTAAGGTAACCATTAGCGGGGAATCGTCGGGATGGCAGCCAGTGACAAGCGGGGTCCCCCAGGGCTCTGTCCTGGGGCCGATCCTGTTTAATCTTTTCATTAACGACATGGAAGAAGGGGTGAACAGTCTGCTGATCAAATTTGCAGACGACACTAAAACTGGAGCAGTGGCCACAACTGAGAAGCAGGTACTCCAGATCCAAAAGGATCTGGACAGACTATGGAAGTGGGCAGGAGACAACAGGATGGCGTTCAATGTGGAGAAGTGCAAGGTCTTGCACTTGGGGCATAGGAATAGCTGTCATAAGTACAGGTTAGGGGACAAGTGGCTGGAGAGCAGCACTTGTGAAAGGGACCTCGGGGTACTGGTTGACCGCAGGCTAAACATGAGTCAGCAGTGTGATGCGGTGGTCAAGAGGGCGAATGCCACCCTTGGTTGCATAGCCAGAAGTGTGGCTTCTAGATCAAGAGAGGTATTACTTCCACTCTACATGACTCTGGTGCGCCCGCAACTGGAGTATTGTGTTCAGTTTTGGGCCCCTCATTACAGAAAGGATATAGCCAGGTTGGAGTCAGTGCAGCGTAGGGCCACAAGGATGGTGGCTGGTTTGCAGGGGATGGGGTATGAGGCGAGACTGAGGGAACTGGGTCTCTTCAGCCTGGAGAAGAGGAGACTCAGAGGGGATATGTTGGCAACATACAGGTATGTGAGGGGGTGTCACATGGAGATGGGGAGAGGCCTGTTCTCCCCTGCAGAGGAAGGCAGGACATGATCCAACAGAGCAAAGCTCAGGGAGCCAAGGTTCAATTTGGATGCCAGGAAGCACTTCCTGACAGTTAGGACCCCGAGGGCGTGGAATGGGCTTCCACGGGAGGTCGTTGAGGCCCCATCGGTGAGGGTGTTCAAAGATAGGCTGGACATGCACATGGTGGGCATGTCATGAGCGGAGCCGGCTGGTGCCGGAGGTCAGACTAGATGGCCCAGGAGGCCCCTTCTGACTCGCTCTGTTTCTATGTTTCTATGTTTCTTGAACCAAGCAGCCATGGCTGATTGGTTTTGTTTTTACCTTGTATTCTTTCAATGGTTTTATCCTTTTTGCCCATTACTCTGAAATCTCCACACTGGAAAGTGACGTGGCATATACATTCCATAAATAAAAAATAGGTGGTGGTGAGCTACTGATATTCTGAGTTTAGACCACCCTTCGTCCTGCTGCTGATCCTCAGGAATCTCCAAAAAGGCTGTCAGGGGGTTATAGCGATTATAGAAGTTCGTGAATATTGCTGCCTGTGAATGTGCCAGCCGTTTGATTTTGCTTTGCTTTGTTTTTTGTGGAAGGGGGTGCTGCAGGGAAAAGCCTTTCATGCCAGTCCTTGATCCCAGTCAAACAAAACTGGAAAATATCCAGAAGATGCAATGGCATGGCAAGAAAAAGTCTTAGTGTGATAAATAAATGTGGTTATTTTTAGAAGTAGCCTATGTATTTCTGCACTGAGCATGGGCTTTTTTCAGGGGTCAGTTGGAAATGCCTGCAGAGATCTATGAAAAACAGGAACTCTTGTGACTGATGTTTCTGACCCTGGTTAAAAGCACTACCACATTCTGAACCAGCTGAAGTTTTCCAAGAGCGCATTGCAGCAAGCTAAGCAATGCGTAGCCAAGACCTGAAACACCATGGGTGGAATCCAGGAGTAGGTGTGACAGTAGTGACAAGGCAGTAGAATCGGTGAGGGAGGGCCCCATTCAGGATGTCTTGCCCAATGGCAAAATGATGCCCAAGGACAGCAGCACCTATTTCTTCCTAAGCCTGTGGGGTTGCTTTGGAGGGGAAAGGAGACTCTTTCTCTTTCATGTAGGACAGTCCTGATAATGAAATCCTTCCTCCTGTAATTAAGGCACCAGCAGCTGTGAATGGGAAGGTTAACCAATGGAAGAACCAGAAAACTGGCCAGAAATAGGACAAGCACATTTAATCTGTAAAGAGGGACATAAGTCCTCCAGTGCAGGTATCAAATTTCCCCAAAGAAACCTCTGAAGGGGCTCCTGTGTAAGGGCAAACATGTCCCAAATATTGCACTTAGAAATGAAAAGCTTCTGTTTAATTATCATAGATGTTATCACCTTGTCTTGATCTCTGCTGTACTATTTGAGAGAGATGATTACAAGGTCTTCATACAAATGCAACTCTGAAAAGATAAAATGACAAGTTTTACCGAAACTAGATTTGGTACAGCAGTCTTGCTGAAATTATACAACAGCCCCAAGGGAGATTAATCAGATCAGTTTGCATCTCCTGCTCTCTCTCTCTCTCTTTCTCTCGCTCTCTCTCAATCTCTCTCTCCCCTTCTCTCAATCTCTCTGTCTCCCACTCCCTCTCCCTGGGTGTGCAATTGCACAACTAGTTTGCATACAAACTGCTTGCATGAAAATGTACAAAGAAAGTGTTTGCATGGGCATGTAATTAAATAAGATCCTATCTGGCAAGCAAATCCCAGATAGAATAAGCACTAATTACATGGTTACAGAAGCATCCAGTAGTGCTATGTGGTTTAATAGAACCACTTTTCCCCCTTCAAAATCCAGCCATGTCTATTTTTTGACAAACCTTCATATTTGGCTACTTTTAATAAGTAATAATTAAAAGGAAATCTCTAAATCAGTTGGTGCAGTTCTCAAGAAATGAAGACAAGCAAAGGCACTGGAGTACAGAAACAAGAAGGTAACTCCTTCTCTTCCTTTATTGGCAATTTGCTGCTTTCTTTGATTAGACTCACCAAAATCATTGGTGGGTGAGAAGGTTGGAAATTGGATTCCTCTTCCCATTGTTGCCATTCTGTGATATTTTAATGTTTGCTTCTCTGCAAACATGAATCATCATATTGCATTTCATAAGCAATGGCTTTTGCAAAGGTGTCATGGATGCCTTCATGACACCTTACTGTGCATTAAGGGCTTGTTACTGTGAAGGAATCCCTGTGCAGATCCGGGATGGGGAATGTGCAAGAGGAAAGCGTCTGTGCCAAGATTATGGTCAGGCATCTCAGCTGAGGACACGAGAAGAGCCCTGCTGGAGCAGAACAAAGGCAGACGAGCCCAGCATCCTGTTCTGGACTCACGCCTCTGGGAAATCCAGCAATGAGGCCTGGGCACAGCAGCTTGGAGGCAGCACAAGGATTGCATCTCATAGTCACGGTTAACCTCTTCTCTTTGAATGAGGCGTTCCAGTTTGGAAGTTATGTTAGGTTTACATAAGATCACAAGAAGAACCGTGCCAGCTCAGACCAAGTGTCCACCCCATTCAAATTCTGGAGCTGGATTGGCCAACCAGCTGTCCATGAAAAGCCAATAGAAAAGAGTGCGACGGCTTGTGTTCCCAGGATCCTGCACCTAATATACTGTGAGCGGCATACAGCCAACACGACAGTGATAGTCTTATTCCTCGTGACTGCATCCGGTCCTCTTTAAATGCCATCCAAACTGGGAGGCATCACTACCACGTGCAGAACTCTGTGCTGTGTGAAAAGTCCTTCCTGTGTCTCCGCCCAAACAGCTTCACGATCGCCACATTTGCCTCTAGTTTTATGAGGGAGGAAATAAAAAGTCTCCCTTCCCCTTTCTCTGCACTGCGCATAAGTTTGCACACCTCTATTGTGTCTCCCTTTGCTCACCCAACTAAATAGTCCCAGCTGCTTGTGACCTTTCCTGGTACTGGACCTGCTGGAGCCACTGGATCATATGCAAGGCCTCCTTCTATAGTTTTTATGACTGCAATATCCTTTTGTAGGCAAGGAGGAGAAGACACATTTTTGCACAAATGGTGTACTGTACAGGGCATACTTCAAGGCTTTTTCTGTCCAGATCAGAGCCTGAGCCAGCCTGCGTGAGCAACCAGGACCTCCCCTGCAGCTGCCAACCGTGAGCAGGAGCTGACAATTGTGCAGCAGGCCTGGAAGCCCTGCGGAGCTCCAGAAAAGCCTTCCCTGCACTGCTCCCTGCCATGGGGGCTGCTCTGCCCTGGGGCTTCCAGCCCACCCCCACCCCACCCCTTCTGCGAGCCGAATCCTTGCTCCCACCTGCTTGCCTGCTCACCCGCCTCAAGCCTGAGTACTTGACTCCCGCCCAGCTCCAGCTCCTGCTCTGCCAGGTACCTGCCCAGTGCTTCCTGACCTTTGCAATGCGTGTCCCATTGGTATTTCTCCCTGGGCCTGCACCTCGGCCTGAACCCGAGGAGGTTGTGAGCCGCCCCGAGGCTTGTGGCAAGGGGCGGCCTATCAATCTGTTAATAAATAAATAAATAAATAAACCCTGCTGCTCAGCTCTTTTTGGACTTCAGCCTGCTCGTAGACTCGCCTTTTGCCTCTGGCCCTTGGACCTCACGCACGGCCTCTGCCCTGTGCCTGCACCCCGTAGGGTCCCCTGGCCATGCCTGCCCATTGCCTACATGCCGGACCTGACATTTTCACATTTGGTGAATTTGTGGAGGCGGCACCACATCCGTCACCCTCACCTATTCATCTGAAGGAGCGCTGTGCCTGGACTCTGCAAGAGGCTCTGAGAACGCATCACGGACTCCTGGGTGTGTGGACGTTGTGGCAGGAGCCATCGCGGTCATGCTTTCCCCACATGCCTCCACGCATTCATCGTTTTCATGGAAAAAGGACTACATTTGCTTTCCGGTGGGATGTCTATTGGGTGATTACCACGCGCGTTTATTTCATGGGCTTGCGTGTTTGGTCCACCATCCTGAGCTGCTGCAAAGAAGTTTCCAGGTGGTGAACTAGTCAGTGTTGCCGTGCAGATGAAGTAGCAAATGCAGGTAGGATCATCTCTGTACTGCTAGGACACACGTGGCTTGAAAGACACTTTATATAGTTGGTTACACCACTAAAGGGTTGGGGAGAAATTCATCTGATTTGCATTTTACTTAAATTTGCATTTTTGAACCAGTTCATAAGCCCGGCCATTCTGGTATGCGAGTGAATCACCGCCCCCGATTTAGTCATGATCCTGATGTGGGATTTAATGCCTGGGCGTTCATTCTCATAGCCACTTCTGTGCATGCATGCAGAGCACAATGTCATCGCGGTCAGGGTGACCTAGTCCAGGCATGGCCTCAGTGCTGAAGGGGCCCGCGGAGTCTGGGTGCCAGTCCATTGCTAGGCACCCATGCGAATTCTGTTTCAGGCAGGTTTTGACCAGCGTTTCACTCGTCTGCACCTCCCTGAACCTAGTCAGAGGCTGCACATTTGCACACTGATGGTGTGAGCCGTGAAACAATAACCAATAACACCTATAATGAAAGATTTCACAATGCCTACGTGGATACACTGGAAACTTGCACTCGGGCAGCTTTCACTGAAGAGAGAAAAATGCTTCCATTTCAAAACTGCTCACAACCAATGAGTCAAACTACATTTAGAAACATGCTCACTGAAAGATTCAGGGACTTTCATGGGAAAAGAAATAGCAAGCTCACAATCTGATATGGAAAAGAATGGGAACAAGCTTAAAGGTGGAATAGCAAGAAGCCTGGCAAAGTTGAGACTTGCTGATTCATGCAACCCCATCCAACGCATTCTTCTGCTGCAATCCATGGCGCTTCCTACAAGCACCCCGTAGCCAGGTTAATGCTCTATATTGCAGATGCATATACATTGCCAAAGAAGCTAGGGGACCATTTCACCCTATTTCTGCAGGCCAAGAGGAAATTCCCCAAGAATTTCTTGGTGGTAGACCTCGTCATCAACAGGGGATTTAGCACTGCTTCTTTCCTCTCTCCTGAGGGTTTTGGGGTCCCTTTGGGCCGCCACCCCAAGTGGTGACAGCAGCAGCTTTGCATCCCTTTTGCATCCTTTGCCAGGTCCATACCAAGTGTTATTCAAGGAGTGTGTGTGTGTGTGTTGGGGGAAGGAAGGGAATAACTGCAAAAAAGGTGGAGTAAATGTGGCAGGCACCCAAAGAGTAGGATGTGTACAATTTTCTATCATACATCTTTCCATCCTTTTGCAGCCTCCCAGGCTGCCTGCGCTTTCTCATCCAAAGGCTGTTCTAGCAGGAATGAGCTCATCATGTCTTCCCTTCAGCTTGGACTGAGGTGTGGGAACCCAAGGGGACGAAGGGCTGCAGGAGAGATGACTGTGCAGTGCGAATTAGGACAAGTGTACACACTTTATCAGTGAGGTTAGCAATAAACACTGGATCTCTCCCATGAGAATCACAGTGAAATTTTCTTCCGCCTTGAATGCCTTTTCCATCTAATTAAATGAGTATGGTCAAAATGTGTGGGAGACTTTTGGCACAACGTGACTTTTGGCACTGCATATGAGGAAGAGGAAAAACGAACAAGAAAATGCTGTAGACGGACAATCTTAGAGAAAGCTGACTTCCTGGCAGTGCAGGCAGGCATTACCTCAACAAAAAACAACACCCTGGGAGAGACCATTGCGGGATTTGGAGTGAGGTGCCGTCACCATGAGGACAACACGCAGGTCTATTTCTCATTTACACCAGTAAAGCTCTGAAGTGAGCTGCACTGATGCCTGGAAGTGTTGTTGTCCAGGTAATTGGTTCTGGGTGAGGCTGCATGCTTGAAAGAGTAGCTGTGCAGTCTGGAGCTATTCTGAAATCTTCCCAGTGCCCAAGGAGCCGTGGAAGGTTCAGAATGCCCTTTGGCATCTTTGGCTTGTTTGCCAGATGTGGCCTTTTCTGGACAGGAACAGCTCCATGGTGGCCCAGGCTCTGATAACCTCATGAATGGAATCCTGCCCTTGAAGACAACATCAAAGGTTCAGTTAGCACAAAATACAATCACCAGAATTGCTACCGTTTATGTAGATCACATCCGTTTTGTTTTCTTTGCTTTTGTTTTAGCTTCATTGGCTGTCTGTTTGCTTTCAGCTCCAATTATGGTATTGATATTTACCTCTGAAGCTCAGAAACACCAGGTGGAGCATCTTCTCGAATTAATCTGTCCATGCTTCAAGAGATTCTGCTGAGCTTTTCCTAAGTGCCTCCTCTGTCAGAGGCACACTATCTAAGAATGAAGAAAAGGACTTTCTCCTTCAGAACAAGTTGTGAAATGCCCTCCTTGAAAAGATTTGACTGAGATCAACATTAGAGACTTTTCAGGACCAGGCAAAAACCTTATTCAGGTATTTGTTGCAACTGAATCACTTTACCTGCTGTTTAATTTATTGAACTGGCACGATAATAAAATTGGTTGTACTGTACACCATCCTGAAATCCAAATATCCCAAAGGGAGGTGTCTAAATTTTTTGAAAATTGAGAGAGACAAATACCTCTTCCATCAGTCCTGAGAGCTTTGCTAATTTATACTACTGAAAGATATGCCAGACAAGTATCAGACTTTATTGTACCTAAAATATTTTGCAGTACTTTAATTATTGCTCTCAATAGTGCTCCAGTGAAACAGGATTTCCAGTCTCATTTTCCCCTTGCAGATGTTTTGCCTCTTCTTTCCAACTCCCAAGAATCACACATGGAAAAACGTACTGGTGAAGCAAGCAATTAGACCTATCCATTGAAATCTCCCCTGTCTCACAAGATATGAAGGGGCACCTCAGTTACTTTCAGAGAAAAATGTAGCATTGCTTGTCTAATTAAGCACTCTGCAAAAGATATGCTACTGTTCCTAAAGGAAGAGGCATAGAGATTTAGGCAATAATAAGAGGAAGAAAAGAGAATTGTTCCAATGCAGCTTGAGTTACATGCAGATATGCCTTGTTCCTATGGGGGTATGTAGTTATGTCTTGTTCCACGGACTTCAGATAGGGCTACGGATTCAACTCTGTCATGCTATGGACTGCAGTACAGTAGTAAATTATGACACGTAGGTTCTCATCGTGACAATCCCCACAGGAGAGCCCAACACTGCAAGCGTTTTCCCCTCCCATTAAAACAGTTTTCTGCTCTGTCCATTTTCATCTCACCCTGGAACAGGGTTTTCTGTAAAGCTAATGGGTCTTAACTTCCCACTCTTGACCGAGCCACCCTTCCTTTGCATTCCAACAGAGGATAATCTGTTGTTTCTGGGAAAATGTGTTCCCCTCACCACCAACCAGCTCTTATGACATTTACAGGTCAACTCTGCAAGAAGAGAGAAATGCGAGAGGGTTGAGAGTTGAGGGTTTCAACATCCCTGCTCATAGGAGAGTCCAGCCTGGCATCCTTGGGAGCCCTGGCCTGCTACATGGGTACAGTAACATGCCAACCGCTTGGAGAAGCACTCTCACCGTCAGTATGAAACAGGAATAGCACTGGTGAAAGACATACATTCATTTTGTTCCTGAAATCAAGTCAAAGGTTCTCCTGGAAGAACTTACGGTTTGTCTCCACTGGTGTAGGAAGGGCCAGCCCTGCCATTAGGCAAAGCAAGGCAGTAACTCCAGGCAACAGATGTCTGGAGGAGGCATCAAAGGACAGCTGTAAAGCAAGTAATTTATTCTGTGTCTCCTAAGCTAGCCTGCTTCCTCGAGAAGCATTAGAAAGCTCTGCCTGGTTCCTGGTATTGAACTGAGCTTCCACTCAGCAGTTGGATATGAAATGGGAGGCAGTCCCATCTTGTTATGGGCCTCACAGAATAAACTGTCTTGGGCCATTCCCAGGACACGCTGTTTTGGGCCAAGGCTGGTTATGGACTTGTAGGGATTCGAGGCACAGAGCTTCAGTCCAACGCTGGGCACGAGCCTGACTCATCCCTCTCTCCCCTGGTTGGTGACTCTCATGCTAACAAGCAAGCTGTTTTTGCTGCACTCTGTTTTAAAATGAATTTCTGTTTGTGGAGCTGGCAAGACTTCCCTCTTCCTTTGTGTATTGCTAGTCTAATGGCTGAAGAATCCAGTCCTTAATTGACTGAATAGCTTGTATAATGTGGATGGTTAAAATGATGAAATTGGACAGTTATTTCTTGAAATTTGTGTGCTGTTCTGTGACGGCTCTTGTTGTTAAATGTCCCACTAAAACTAGCACATCAAAGCTATAGCAGTCATTTTGTTTAGCTGAAGATTATTACACATTTTATGTTCCTGGTCTTTACATTTTATTGGGAGGATTTTGTTGGCTTCATAAATTGTTCCATCACTAAGGAGACATATAAAGACCAGATGCAACTTAGCCCCTCCTTTGGCTTTTGTATTTCAGTGCATAATAAGTCCTTCTCTACACTCCATTTTTAAATCAAAAATCATGGTTTTAAAGAGGCATGCTGCCCTGCATGTCTCAAATCTGCACTGAAGCTTTAAGCGGTCAAACGCATCCTTAAAATGCACATATGGAGCTTTGCCACAATCCACTTGGTGTGTAATAGGCTGCTGTGAACACACCACCTTTTCTTCTCGCACCCACAACGAGCATCTGGGATTGGTGTGGACCACATTCACTGGGCTTGTGGCAAGGCTAGAATGGACCCCCTTCTCTCTGTGTCCCCCAAGCTACAAATGCTGCTGCAGAAGCATGTAACCTTGGAGTCATCTTAGCTCTCCAAACTGGAATTATCTAATTATGCTGTAGGAAGCCTTTCTAGAAATCAGGTCTTAAACAGTCAAGTGGTCGAGTGAAACAGAACATGCACATATGGAAATAAATGAATAAAATGCTTTCAGGTGCTGGTGATGCTTTTTTTTTAAAGAGGGTAAGTGAAACTGAAATATTGAGCCCTGTTCATGCCTACATAACGTGGATTGGAAGCCAGATCTCCATTTCCTGCTTTTTATTAACTAGTCTATATAAAAGGTTATTGACCAGTCACTGCTCTTGCAGGGCTAAATGATCTTGCAGCCCTTGAGGTCCATCTAGCTGGTTTGTGAACTGAGCTAACAATTTAATAATTAGCTAACAAAGCTGCTTTCTGATATTCAGCTTTGCAGTCTGAAATGTGTTCCTTCTGCAATCTGGATAATTTATCTCTTTCCATATATTTCTATATAAACAAAGCACAGATCTTATTGAATGCATCTAATACCCAACTTTCTGAGTCAATATAAATAATTAAACCTGTCTCTTTTTTCAGACAAATTATCAGCAGGGAAAGCTTTGCAAAATATTTTCTAGTGAAATAGTGAGCTATTTCTTTAAATAAAGGGATCTAGCCGAACTGCAAAGCAGTTAGCTTAGCACCATTAATACAGAACACAGTTTATCAGCATTTAGTGAACTCTTGGTGACCCTTGCAGAAAGCAGTGACTTTAGCTTCTCCTTATGAAAAATATGAATAAAACGTATAGTGGAAATGTAAGCATCATTCATTGAAAGTGTTAAATTGGAATAAGGTACATCATTTGAGCATCTCCCACACCACTTTAATGCCAGAGAAATGTACATAGTGGGTTTATTTCTCCTCCAAGGGTACATCCCACTGTTTCTGGGGTTAGGGCTGCGATCCCATGCACACATATTTGGACTCGGTCACACCCTTCCTATTTGGGATGGCTATCGCATACTACCTCCATTCTGGCGCTCAAGGTGCAGGCATCAATGGGGGGGGGGCATGCACACTAGCCTTTCCTGCAACATCAGTGCCACCCTGAGCTTCTGGAGAGTGTGAGAAGGTATGGAGGGTGGGAGCACATGCAGGCAGCTCAGTCCTGCACAGGAACCTGGCCTCTGATTTCTGTGGCAACGTTGTTTCTGCACACAAAAAGAAGGCTTCCCCTTTCCAGCTTCATTCTCCTTGACTGGGATCCCACTGGACGAGGATGCAGGTTGAGATGAACCTCACGATGGAGCACCATGAACAGCCCTTGCAAAGCTGCAAAGAAAAGCTGCAGTGGACAAGGCGCCCAACGGACACGGGAGTCAGCAGCCTCCCCCCAGGAAAGGGCTAAACTCCTGCTCCCATGGCCAGTGGCCCCAATCCTGAGCAGGCTCCATGGCTACTATTTGTCACTAAAGCATTCAAGTAATGACAAGTGGGACATTTAATGCGCCGCCATCTGTAAAGATGCGTGAGATGGCACACTCAGGTGGGCTGAGGGGCAGCAGAAAGTGCTAGCTTCCTGGTAAGCAAGAAGAAGCAAAGTATTGCAGGCATCTTGCATCGACTAGTTCAACATTTATATGACAGCTTATTTGCTATGCAGCCATTAAAAATAAAACCTATCAAGCAATAAAAGTACAAATATCAGAAACAGCAAGAGAGAAATCCTATTGCCCTAGACATGGGACCTTTCAGATTTCCAGCCCTGAGGTCAGAAACAGACCTTCAGCCTCAGAGCCCGGGAACGATCCCCTGATCCCTTCCCACCTTTGCTGCCAACTACTCTTCCAAGACCAGAAAATTGACCTCAGAGGAGGATGAACGGCACTCCTGCCCTCTCCCTTCCTCCACCAAAGTGCCCAAACGACAGCCTCAGCGCAATGGGAGTGGGAGGAATGAGGCGGCCCTGCTAGAAGACCTCACCAGCCTGGTGAGATCGTCTGGTCCCTTTGCAGCACTGCGCTCTCCTTCTCTGACACTCTGAGATCCCCTTCGCATGTTCAGGTGTGCATCCAAGAGCAGGCTGGAGCTGTTAGGGGAGGTCCAGCTGTGAATGTCCGTAGATCTCTAGTTAACGCCAACACCTCGATGAGAACTTGGAGAACAAATGGCAACGAGAGCAGCTCTTTCAGGACAGGTGTAATATGTTCCCTACATCTGGTCACCAGCTTAGCTGCCACATTTTCCCAAGATGAACCTTTCCTGCCTTCCTCAGAGGCAGCCCCACACAGAGCAATCTCAACAGTCTAACGCGCATGCCAAGCTCGAACCAAATTCCCCAGGACAAGCTTTCCACTGGCCAATGGCACGTCCATCTTGTTTGGGTTTAAATTCAGCTTGTTTACCCTCAATCCAATCCTTTAAAAAAGTTTAAGGATTTTGACTGTTCTCTGTAATGTTAGTTGACAGCTGGATGTCATCACATATTTGTGGCACTTTCCTCCAAAAGCTCTGAATAAGCTTTTCCAGCAGTTTAAAGTAAATGTTGGCTAATAAGGGGAATACGTCTGAACACTGTGGGGCATCATAGGCCAAATGGCCATGCGACCAAACGGTAATCTCCCAACTCCATCTTTTGGCTACGACAGAAAGGACTGAACCCCCTGCAGAACCATCTTGCCAGTCCCACCAAGTGCCTGACAATGTACAATGGTGCCAAAGGCTACTGAAAGGACCAGGAAAGGTACTAAGCTGGTGCTTTCCCCATCCAGCTTCTAGCATAGGTCAGCCGCAATCCTGGTTCCATATTGAAGTTGAACATCTGATGGATGTGTCTCCAAATAATCAGCATCATGCAGACACATCTGGAGTTGCAGTGCTATCACCTGAGCCAAGAATACCTGAGTTCTGATCTTCACATTGGTTTGGAAGTGCAATATTAGACAAATTCACATTAGAATGCCAACCAACAATACCTCTCTAGTACCTCTAGTATGAGACAGCTCTAAAACGATTAGGAATACAGGGATCTCTGCTGTATTTCTGAGGTAATTTTCATCTCGGTCGGGAAGTACTGGTGGCCTGGTTCTTAGACATTGGAAGAAGGAAGCAGTTTTGGCCAGTGCACGGAAAGGGTATGAGAAGGTAGTGGGGAGGAGGCACAACCTGGCCCTTGCTTCTGTGTTTTCTGGGAATGTGGCAAAGTGAACTTCCCCTTTGCCATTTACCATTTTTTCGCTCTATAAGACGCACCTGACCATAAGACACACCTAGTTTCTAGAGGAGGAAAACAAGAAAAAAATATCCTGAATCAAATGGGCACATAATCACAGGCACATTCCCCATCACTTCCCCATGGGCTGCATATCTGACAGACTTACTGCACACACATATTCACTCTATAAGACGCACAGACATTTCCCCTTACTTTTGAGGGGGAAAAAGTGAGTCTTATAGAGCAAAAAATACAGTAAGTGTGCAAGACATGCCCCGAATTGGTTTGCGGTTTAGCCTGATAATAATGATCCAACACTGCATTTTCATTCAGCACATGAACGGGACATGTGCAATGCCCCAACCACAGCATTGCAGCTATTGCAGCAAGAGAATTTCCCATGGAAGCGTGGCAACAGCGAAGCTAAGCACTTCCGTACGGTTTTCATTCTCTCTGCTCATGGGAGGCAGGCAAATGCAGCCAACGGTCTTGTAAGGGCTGCTTGGAATTCATTAGCGAGGTAAATTAGTGCTGTAGCTTGACCTGCTGAACAGTGTGACCTTTAGCCTTCTGATGTAAAGGTGGCTGTAATTTGCAAGGTCTTTTCCCTCTGTCTGGAGCAGTGGGGAGAAACATTTATTTATTTGTGAGAAACCATTAATGGCACCCTCAGTTGATTTCCAGGTTCATAGTGCAAGACACAAAAACCCATCAAGACACAAAGGAAGATTGGTGTGGGGATACTGTGCTCCCGGTTGATCTGCAGTGGAGAAACGGCCAAGGAAAAGGCCTTCTCTAAGGCAGATCTGATTTTCCACCCTGGATGCATAGAAGCCTCTGAGCTCGGAGGCCGACATGCATCCCGTGCCGCACGCAAGACCCAGTGGCAGGGAGCAATTGGCATTCCATCCAGAAGGCCCTTTTGATGAAAGGGGAGCGGGGGAGGCTGTTACACACAGCACAACCCTAACCCTGTGAAGTGTAGCAACTACATGAATGCACATCATAAGATATGTGCCATTCTTGTTGGGCTGAGACGGAGATTTAATCCTCCATTTCATTTTTAAAACTTTTCTGAGCCACCCATAGTCAAAGCATTTTGGATGGTTTGCAAAGATTAAAACCATAAGAATGAAACATAAGGTAATGTAAACTATTAATATTCCTCCACCTCCTCCTCATTGATGGTATAGGCCACTTTGCACTCCTGCATGTTTTCCTTTTCTTCCAACTTTCAGCTGTGCTCCAACCCCCACTTCCGTGTTGCTTGTCCATCTCCCTTTTCTGTACTCTGGTTTTGACATGCATCAGGCTGGCCATGGCCTAGTTTTGGATCCCAGTACAGTTGTACTGATGCTGACTAGATTCCTTCTTAACCAGGATTTCAAACTCTGGTTAAGATGGAGGAGCCATCTCTCTGTCGCTCTCTGTCTCCCCTCTCCCCTCTCCATATTTATCCCCACTGAAAGCAAAGCAAAGCAAAGCAAAGCAAAATTCTTTCGCAGAAGAATGAATTGTGGTGATTCTAAAGCAGACTTGAAATTTCTTAGATCAGTTTACTGATAGAGTTTCTCAGATTTTTCTTTTTCTCCTCCCTGTCCCCGGAAAAACAAAGCCATTTTACACCATTTTATTAAAACATTCAGCACCGTTTTGTTTTGGCAGCCACCTTCCCCTCCACAATGCTTGACCAAGGTGTCGTAAAGAGCACAGAATAGTGGCCAGACAATCCACACATGCAGCCAAGAGATGAAGCTGCTGGAGAATTCCTGCGCCTCCTGACGAAATTCAGTGGAATTACCTCCCTAATTTCCTTGAACATAAACAGGATGGAGAATTTTGAGAGACTCTGCTTCTCATGGAGCATGGCAGCTTAGGTTGAAGTGCAACACAGAGACGTCTAGGTTTTATTCTACGTTGTCACAGTATTCCAGCGACTGCAAAAGCAGCCACTATTGATTCCATCCTTGAATTTTCTTTTTAAGTGAAACTTTCCCCATCTGCTGCTTCCCTGATGCAGGTCCTGATCACAATTGCTCTGCAGCTAGTGAGTTGCAGATCGCCACACCTGGGATTTTTGTGCTTGTTTTGCAGTGGTGCGAGCCTGAGAAATGTTAAGTTTTAATTGGAGGGATAGATTAGCAGACTGAGTCCAGTGGGCAGGAAACCTAAGCAAGAAATGGCCCACCCTCTCTTGAGCGTCCTAGTGGGTCTCTCCGGACCAGAGGACCTCCTTCCACATGTTGGCTGCATGTCTCCCACATGCCTCCTCGCAATGGGGTTCATTTCAGCAAAGGCTTTCTTCTCGTCTCTCTAGCTCTGCGGTGCATCCAAGGGGAAGCTGTTCCTTGGATAGTTTGCCCCATCTCAGCTCAAGCTCCCCAGCTCCCGAAGAATCACCATTGACCTCTTGCTTCTTCTCTGACTACCAAGTCCAGGCAGACCCATGGCTGAGCCGAATTCTTCTCAGAATGGCCTTGGTGATGCCCCGGGGGATGTTCCTACTATAGTTTGGGGAGGGGTTGTCTTGTAATTTGACCCTGCACAACTTTGTCCCAGAGTTTTTTGATGGCTCTTTGGTCTTCAGAATGCTCTTTGCTTAGCTCTGAGGCCTCTGGAAGCAAGTGGCACCAGAACGGCACACATGTGGATGCCTTTTCACTACTCACGGTAGGTATGTGACTTCTTATATAGGCATGCCGCAGGAAGGGGCAGGGCTGGCTGGCTGGCTGGCTGGCCCACCCAATAGCCGCGGCTTCCTGGGAAGTTAAGAAAAGTTAAAATTAAACAAACATTAAAGACAAACAAACACATATACTAACTGAAAAGAATCAAACCAAAATAGCTGCAGCATTTGCTATGATTCAGCACAGAAGCATAGCAGCAGAACAGAATACAAATGATAAACTATTGAAATACTAGGAAAATAAAAAGTCTTCACCTGGCACTGACAATAATACAAAGTAGGCACCAGGTGTGTCTCTTTGGGGAGCTTCTTCCAAAACCAGAGGTGCCCCAATCAAAAGCGGCCTCCTCCTGGAAGCCACCCAGATCAAAGACTTATGTAACCAGCATATGCCACTTTGTTTCTGTTTCTTTAACTTTTGTGCCACAATAAAAATATTTTGCACCTTCACAGCATGGAGTGGTAAATCGAATCCATTTCATTTCCAGGTTATAACACAAGAAAATCAGGAAAAGCCAAGGAGTGAATAGTTCTGCAAAGAGGTAGAGGCAAAAGGACTTGAACATGCAGGGTTCTTAATGGATGTCATTAGGTTGAAATGGTTGAAAATTTCAGTTTATAAGAATTTTGGGATGGAATGATCTTGAAATGTTGTAATTTCAAATCTGGAAGAAGTCAGAATTGACAGATTCGTTCATTTGTAGCCAGGGTTGAACATGCTTTCAAAGGGATGGTTTTTGATTGGTTCCAATTCAGAGAATTTGCCTATAGCACAAACTTACTGCTAATAACCAGAACTATAGCAATTAACACCCCCAACACACACACACACACACACACAAGAAACAAACGCAAAACAGCCTAAGTCGGTATCAAAACATCTTTAGAAAAAGGTAGCTTTTCCTTTGGCACCTGAAATTGTGTTACCAGGGCTAGAAGGCCCTTCCTGTGGATGGCTTTCCGCAATATTGGTGTCACCACCAAAAGGACTGTGCTGCTAGTGAGCACCCACTTAACTTCAGCTGTTTAGTTTTACTTCATCACTTGCAGTACAAATCACAAGGGCAGTCCCTGCCCCATGCTCTGGATCGGGCCTGAATAGTTAAAGGCCGGAAGTCCTGCTATCGCCGTACCGTAGTTCTGACCCAGGTCAGGGCTTCTGCAATTACTTTAGAGTTAAAAAAGAAAAGAAGACGCAGTTTCCAGCAATGATGGCAAAGTCACTTGAACTCTGTGCAAGGAGACCATAAAAAAAGCGCAGCCGCAGGATCAAGCCAGGCACCGGAGCTTTGCCCAGTGGCTTGGTGGGAGGTCATTCCCTCAGGCTTCCCTGTGAGAGCAGGTCCTAGGGAAAGCCCACCTCTTGCTGCGACCGCTCTCTCGAAGAAGGTGACACCCAAGAGCTGCTTGGCCTTGTTTCTGCTTTTCTACGCACACCAGCTTGCTCTAACAGCATGTTCTTCAGACCAAATCACAGTTCGATTGGTATACATATCCTACCTCCGTCTTTTTGGTATAGTTTATGTAGAACATCTGGTTTTAAAAAGTGTCGCAATTTCTAAACATATTCTAACACCCTGGGGATTGGAATATCAACAACTGTCTATTGCGGTGAACCGCATGTCTGGAAAGCATTCAGCAAACTGAGTTCTTAAATAAACATCATGCATGCATAACACACAATGAGGGCAACATTCACCTTCCCCCACACCCTAAGCTCAATATTTAGACCAGATGAGGTGCAAAATATTACTTTCCAAGATGAAGCTGCCACAATTTACAGACACATGGGCTGCCTTTCCTGGGTCTACAAATGCAGTGAATTTGCTTCCAGTCCCCTAGCTTTGAGCATTTCGGGTTTGCTGTTTATTAAATGAAACGGTGGAGAAGATGCAAATGGATGAAGTGGCCCAGAAGGGAGCGACCTGCTACTGCGTAGAACAGGGACTGATCTGATGCAGCAGCATTTTTAATTTGCATTGAGTTGCTTAGTCAGCGACGTGTCTGTCACTTCCAATGTCCTGATTATTCATCTTTATCTCATTTCCCCCCTCTCAAGACACCCAAGGCGGTTTACACCATTCCTTCTCTATCTCATCCTCGTAATTACCCTACGAGGAAGGATTGGCTGACCTCAGCCTCTGGCCTGAAGTCCTCCATTCAAGTCGTTTTTATTCATTACTTTTGTACACCATCCAGTAGCTATAGCTCTCTGGCTGGCTTCCAAAGAACAAACCCTACAAATGAGCTAGAATGATATTTTGCATACAAATATATGTTAAAAGGTGCACAGACAATGAAAACAGCCTGCCACCCATTTCACATCGTACCATATGCTGTCAGATGCCAGAGTGCTTCATGGCCATGTAGGGATCTGAACCCGCATCTTCGGTGCCAGCACTGAACTCTACTGGTACTCCCGACAATTTTAGCTATCACTGAGTAGGGGAGTTGCTTGCGCACCTCCCAAAAATATTCAGCTGATCGCTGTTGGGGGGAAAAGAAAGTTAGGTTGACTGGACCCTTGGGCTGACACAGCAAGGTTCTCCCTAAAAGGGAGTCATCATTAAAATAAATATGACAAACAATTAAAAACAGAAAAAATAGTAATGTCAACAATGCAGGTGGTGAGAACAAGCTCAAGCATAACCTAAAGTCCTGCTGGAATTTCTAAAGAGCAATGCAGCCCAAACAGATATTCGTCTGTTGAATGGTACTTACTCAAAGATCAGTGTGAAGCAAGCAAGCAAGCAAGCAAGCACACACAATAAACTAGCCCCCAGGACTTTCTGGAGCACAGAATTACTGGAAGAAGATACCAGAGCAAAGAAAAAGAAGATTCCCTATCTTTAAACCAAGTGTCAGAGCTCTCCTTTAAACAGTAGACCATGGGGTAACACGGAGCCTTGATTGCCGATTTCCCTAGTCATGAATGGACCAAAATGGCCACCAGATCTTTAGCAGAGGGAAAGGTACACCTCAAGGCAGTGTGGGAAGCCTACAGGTGATCAGGCATTCCCTCTGCTGCTTGGAGCGTGGAGCAGCCCCCACCCCCAAATGCTCTGGGAAGACACAGAGTTGGGATGCAGCAGCATTCTGAGCGGGAAAGTGGTAAAATCAGAGTTGATTGCCATAAATATGAACCTGCCACTGGGATCTCCACCCAAAGACACGCTTGAAAAGACACACTATATCCACATGCTGAATTGTTTCCAGGCTGAGAAAAGGAGAACCAGGGATGTTTACGTGGGCTGAAGTTCTCCCGGCTTGACTTCAAAGTTCAGTTCACCCTGCATCCTTTACATCTGAAGGAGAAGGATGCATTTCTCTGGGCATCTTTCCAGTCGCCCCCCCCCCTGCATCAAAATGTGCTTTAACACTCCCCCAACAGGCACAGTCATGCCCTGAAAGGTGCCCAGAAACGGCAGCTGGAGCCAAGAGCACAGCGGGGCGACTGCTTGCTTCACAGCCCAGATTTTTCAACTCATGGATCAGCAAGTTTCCTGTCTGTTTTCATGCACCATTCAGGCTTTGATCTGCCAAGCCCCACATCAGGGATAAGCATTTTGTGGCCCCACAAATGTTGTGGCTTACAACTCTCACAAGTCCTCACCAACAGAGCTAATAGTAAGGCCTGCTGGGAGGAGTTGGATTAAGCTTCTGGAAGGCCGCCCTTGGTCTAAATGAACTGCAGCATGGGTACCAGAAGGCCAACGCTTTCCACAAAAATATGCACAGAATTTATGGTCAGAATTTAATACCGCCTAGATAGTGGTTCGTGGACACTGAAGACGGAGCCTTTTGGGTGGTGGCACCACAGGTTTGGTCCTCCCTTCCAAAGGAGACGAGACGGGCTCCATTCCTCCTCCTTTGCTTTGTGTAGGCAGTGCAGATGCTCAGTTCCATTTGTGTTTTAATGCATTCCAAAGTTTTATCCTCTTTCAATTTCTATTATATAGCATAATTTTTGTCCCTGCATTCTTTGGTTTCATGGTCCTTTTAATGATATTTTATTATGCATTACTTTTATATGTTGTCATACTTGTTGTCTTCTTGTAAGGAATATAAGGCAGCTTACCAAGTCCTCTTCACAACAACCCTGTGAAGTAGATTAGGCTGAAAATCAGTGACTGGCCCAAAGTCATTGAGTGAGCTTCATGTCCAAGTGGGGCCTAGAACCCGGATCTCCCGAGTCCGAGTCCCAGGCCAAAATTCTAACCAGTATCCCATATTGGCTCATGGCCTTGTGACCTGTAAAAGCCATAAAGAAGGGAGGGAGTGAAGCACAGTTCTGTTACTGTTTTCGGATTGCCAGTTTATCTGTGAGTGCTGTGGCCCCAAATACACAGAGACCCACGTGCAGCCTGGTTACTCCTCTGGTGAAACATCCATGCACAAGGAAGAGTGTTCATAGCAAAGAAGCATGACATGACCATTGGTGGGAGATGGTGGCCAGGAGCAGTAGCCGAGCCATTCCCCCCTTCACCTTCCTGTCTCATCTGGACGTCTTCCAGTCGGGTTTCTATGGCCAAGTGGTGGAAACAAACAAGCAAGCAAACAAACTAAATGGAGACATTTAACAAAATGCAGCCCAGAGAAGCTGTTGAATACTGAACCAACAGAGCTGCTGAAGAGAAAACAAGACTTCAAATGGTGAAGAATGGTATTCAGGGAAAACTATCTTAGCAAAGCAAAGCAAAGCAAAGCAAAAGGGACTGATCATGGATATGCTTTTCAAACTATTGACAAATGGAAGCAGGGAGATGACTCTGCCTATAAATATGAGGACTATTAACCACAATGTTGCTTTTTTCTAACTGTAATGTGACAGTTTTATTTTTGTTTTAAAACAAAAAAAGGTAAAACTGAATATTACCTTCTTTAAAAAATCATTGATAGTGCCAAACTTCATAAAATATTAGTGTCTGTCTTCCCAGCTATTAAAATTCATGGTTATGGATTCTTTTGTGCTGCTTCCTTCAGCACTGTTTTATCACCTGATGTGCGTTTTGTTCCTATATGTATAGGATCACAGAATAGTAGATTTGGGAGGAGCCAGGAAGGCCATCAGGTCCAAGCCCCTGCTCAGTGCAGGATCCCAGTCACACCATCCCTCTCAGAGGGCTGTCCAGCTACACCTTGAATGCCTCCAGTGTGGGAGAGCCCACTGCTTCCCTAGGTGGCGGGTTCCATTTTTGTGCTGCCAGGAGTCAGGAATTTTCAGGCAGGAATTTAGAACACTTTCCTTATGTTCAACTGGAATCTGGCATCCTTGTTTGTTTGTGATGGTGGTCGTCATTTTGGTCTGTGGTGTCCAAAACTGGACGCAGCATTCAAGGTAAGGTATATCAAGAGCTGCGTAGAGCGAAACTTCATGTAATGTGGAAGTGATACTTGCATTAACACAGTCCAAAAGACCATTTGCCCATTTTTGCAGCCATTTCACACTGTTAAGTCATATTCAGCTTGTGATCTACAACCATTCCAAGATCCTTCTCACTTGCAGTGTCGCAGAGGCAAGTATCCTCATCCTGTAACGATGCATTTGGTTTCTTTTTCCTAGGTATACAACTTGGCATTTGTCTACGGGAGTGCTGTGTCCAGTTCCACAGGCACCACAGTTTAAGGAAGATGTAGGCAAAACTGGAAAGTGTTCTGACGAAGGCAACAAGGACTCGAAACAAAGCCCTGTGAGCAGAGATTGAAAGAACAGAGCATGTTTAGTCCGAAGAAGAGAAGACTGAGGGAGATAGGAGAGCACTCATCAAGTTATTGACAGTTTATCACAAAGAGGAAGGACAGGATCTCTTCTCAGTCATCCTACAGTGCTGAACACAGAATAAGGGGTTCAGGTTACAGGGAGCCAGATTGTGGCTAGATATCAGGAAAAGTTTCCTGACTTTTAGAGCAGTATGGTTATGGAATTGATGAGCTAGGGAGGTAGTGGGCTCTCCCCACTGGAGCCATTCAAGATGCAGCTGGACAGCCAGCTGAGAGGGAGTCCTGCACTGAGCAGGAGGTTGGACCTGATGGCTGTTTGGCCTCTCAACTCTACTATTCTATGATTCCGTGATTATTTAAGTGCAATTTTGTTGCTGACATTTATAGCTTCCAATCAGGGAACAATTTGGTAGGGCTGTCCTTTATACTTGTAATCACAGTGCTTTAGGGTGGAATATAGAAGAAATATCTTAGTGTCAATGGAGAAAAAAACAAGAGCCAAGGCTCAAATCGTATTTTCCTCACCATGTATTTGAGATAGATGGAGCAGAGCAATTTTGGCCCCTGCTCTAGTTATTCATGTTTGGTAACAAGCTATGTAATGTTCCTGCACAAGAATTTGGAACAAGAATCCAGTTATTCCTGGAAATAGGCTACCATCCATTCTTCATGCTACAACAATTTCCTGGTTGAATCACTGCTGAGGCTCTCTAGAAGTGGACAGTGCAGAAGTTTCAGGTAATTTACAATGCAGGTGCTAACTAGAACCAGAAAGTGGTTCAGATCATACTGTTTATGAAACTTCTGGGTCTTCCAAACAACTTGCTTGATTTCCTTTCACTCCTGGTTCCATTCAGAAAGCTCCTGCTTATCTTGAAAGCCCCATGCAACTTAGGTCCTAGGTGATCCTCTTGTCCCTAATCAGTCCACCCATCTGAGATACCTGAGATACTCCTCTGGGTGTTTCTACTGGAAGTCAGGCAGAAGGCAACCAAACAGAGAAGCCTTTCAAACTTTGCAGTCCTTATCCTACGTTATACAATTGCTTCATTGTTTTCTTTGTTTTTAGAGTTTAACATTTTTGTAAAATTGCCTGTGAATGAAGAGATTTAGTGCCCAATCCTGCCTAATCTTGAAAGCTAAGCAGGGTTGGGCCTGGTTGAAATCTGGATTGGTGATTTCAGTGTTGTGAATGGCACAGAGAGCTTCAGCTTCAGGTGGTACAGAAATGTAATGCGACAACAACAAATGAAATAATATCATGGAATCCTGTTCCCCATAGTGGTTGACCCTCCATAAACAAGGGATGGAGGCAATGGCCCTTTTCTGGCATTGTAACAAAGCAGCGGAGATATGGTGGCACCTTGCCTTGGAAGGGGCAGGGCGGGCGCTGCAGTCCTAGCCACGCTTTCCCAGACGCAAGCCCAGTTTAGTTCACCTACTAGTAAGGGTGCCTAGGATTTTAGCATTTGTCCCCCATTTCCCACTTGCTAGAACATAGTGAATTCCCCCATATTAAAAAAGATTCTACTGATTTGAATTATTGCATTGAATTTTAGGGTTGGATCTAGACTTAGCCTTGTTTAGGAAAGTCTTTTTGGAATCAATGGGACTTAATTTTGTTGTGACTAATTTGTTCCATTGATTTCGTAGAAACATAGAAACAGAGCGAGTCAGAAGGGGCCTCCTGGGCCATCTAGTCTGACCTTTGGCACCAGCCGGCTCCGCTCATGACATGCCCACCATGTGCATGTCCAGCCTGTCTTTGAACACCCTCACCGATGGGGCCTCAACGACCTCCCGTGGAAGCCCATTCCACGCCCTCGGGGTCCTAACTGTTAGGAAGTGCTTCCTGGCATCCAAATGGAACCTGGGTTCCCTGAGCTTTGCTCCATTGGAGCACGTCCTGCCTTCCTCTGCAGGGGAGAACAGGATCTCTACCCATCTGCATGTGACACCCCCTCGCATACCCATATGTCACCAACATATCCCCTCGGAGTCTCCTCTTCACCAAGCTGAAGAGACCGAGTTCCCTCAGTCTCGCCTCATACGGCATCCCCTGCAAACCAGCCACCATCCTTGTGGCCCTACGCTGCACTGACTCCAACCTGGCTATATCCTTCCTGTAATGAGGGGCCCAAAACTGAACACAATTCTCCAGTTGCGGGCGCACCAGAGTCATGTAGAGTGGTAGTAATACCTCTCTTGATCTAGAAGCCACTCTTCTGGCTATGCAACCAAGGGTGGCGTTCGCCCTCTTGACCACCGCATCACACTGCTGACTCATGTTCAGCCTGCAGTCAACCAGTACCCTGAGGTCCCTTTCACAAGCACTGCTCTCCAGCCACTTGTCACCTAGCCTGTATTTATGACAGCTATTCCTATGCCCCAAGTGCAAGACCTTCCACTTATCCACATTGAATGCTATCTTGTTGTCTCCTGCCCACTTCCATAGTCTGTCCAGATCCTTTTGGATCTGGAGTACCTGCTCCTCAGTTGTGGCCACTGCTCCAGTTTTAGTGTCGTCTGCGAATTTGATCATCAGACTGTTCACCCCTTCTTCCATGTCATTAATGAAGAGATTAAACAGGATCGGCCCCAGGACAGGGCCCTGGGGGACCCCGCTTGTCACTGGCTGCCATCCTGACGATTCCCCGCCAATGGTTACCTTCTGCTTTCAGTCAGTCAACCATGCCCTAATCCACCGGACAGTGCTTCGGTGTATCCCAAAACTCCTCAGTTTCTCCACCAGGATATCATGGGGCACTTTGTCAAAGGCCTTGCTGAAATCCAGGTATACCACATCCACTGCATCCCCTCCATCTAGCCATCTCGAAACCTTGTCATAGAATTCCACAAGGTTTGTCTGGCAGGACCTGTTCTTGCGGAAGCCGTGTTGTGTGGCTGTCAGCCTCCCTTCCCTATCTAGCATCACTAGATCTCTCTCTATTATGAGCCTTTCCATTGTTTTTCCTACAATGGATGTAAGGCTAACAGATCTGTAATTCCCCATGTCCTTCCTACTATTTCAATGGTGCAACTATAAGAACAACTAAACAACTATTCCAAGCTTTATTTATTTTCTTTGTAAGCCGCCCTGAGGCTTCTGCGATGGGTGCGGCATAGAAATGCTATAAATAAATAAAAAAACCTGGATTTAACCCAATATTGCTATTTAATGCAGCAAAACTGTTCATCACCTGAGGCTCTCATTGCCCTTTCAGACAAAAAATGTTTTGAGAACCACTCGCTTTTGTTATTTGCATCCTCTTATACAATACAACCTTTCCCCCTAGTGCTTAATCAATCATGCGCAAATGCCTGCCATTTCCTTTGGAGAGGCCTTTAGAAAGTCAATATAAATGGACACAGTAATAAACTTGTCTTTTTTAACAGAAGAATTTAAAATGTTGCATCAAGTTGAAGTTGAATTTAAAACTCTACTGTAAAGAATTCTAATATATAGTGAAAAGGTAAGAGATGCCCATTTGGAAGAAACCACATAGCATTCTGATTACATTTCTATACCACCCATAGCAGAAGCCCTCTGGGTGGTTCACAAGTCACCCATCGAGATCCACCAGGCTCAACCCTGCTTAACTTCCAAGATTAATCAAGATCAGGTACTTCAGGCTATACATGTTCTAGGGATCCATAACACAAATAGATTTGGCAAAATACCCAAAACATTATAGAAACATGGAGCTGTGATGTTCCAATGCACCATTACTTTGGGGCCATCGATGGACACTTACCGTGTTCCTATGCTATCATTGCTCTAGGGCACACTGGTTGCAGCAGGATCGGACCAGGAGTGCATATGAACCTTTGTGCAAGAGCCCAACATTTTTACAGAGCCCTAATGGCATATATCATCGAAAACTTTACTGTGAACTAGAAGATTGCAGCTGTGGCCGATGGATATGAGGTTGACCATGACACACACGCAGTCACACCATTGCTCAATGACGGAGCACATGATCTGCAAGGAGCTGCTGCCATTCAGTGCGAACAGGACTGAGTCAGATGGACCAGTGGCTTCCTTTCATGTGAAGCATCTTTCTATCATCCCTGAATCCATTATGTGCAGTGCCCAAGGACCCGATGGATGAACTCTGAACTGCAGCTGCAACATGCAGTGGACGAGGGAAGAGGCTGGACAACAACCCACCACCTTGTCTCTGTTATTGCCAGAGCCTGTGAGAACAGCACCAGAACAAGCAGGGAGGCATGCAAGAAAGATCACTCGCTGCAGGTTACGGCTGGTGGACCACGCATGGCTCTCCTGATACTTTGGCCTCTGACACACTTCAGTCCTCACAGTTGGCTCAGAAAGGGTTTTGAGAACAACTCAGGTTTGTTATTTATTTCCCACTCAACTGGCAAGGAGTGGTAGGAGCCGCAGGGTGAAAGACCAGCAGAGTCATGAGTTGCACTACTCGAAGTAATTAGGCTTCAGTCTCCTAGACTTAATACTCTTGAGGACCTGGATGCTCATTATATTATTTATTTTAACAACTGCTAGGCAATGCCAATTAATATAATGTTTAATTGAGTGATATAGCTCTTGAGGAAGCAAATTCCACAAACTGGGAAACTGCTCAGGAGGAAGCCCATTCACGTGTGCCCAATAGACAGATATCTGCAGGTAACTGGGTTCTCAAAAGGGTCCCTCCTGCAGCTCTTCTTTCCAGATTCATGACAAGAGAGGAAGTCCCTCCGATAGCCCAGTCTTACTCCATTTAGGGCTTCAGAGATTAAAACTCTCCACTAGGGACATTCCAAAAGAAACTGGACAGCCGCCTGAGTGGGATTGTGTAACTCGGTGTCCTGCAACAGCAGGGGTTCGACTTGATGGCCTTCTTGCCCCCTTCCAACTTTACGATTCTATGAGAACTACTGAGGTGACAGATAGTTTCTAGAAATTCTCCAGCATGTTCTACTTAGCAAGCCAGGACCCCTTCTGTGATACTCCTTCAATTGTCTGACCCCAAAGTTTACCTGCCCAGTGGTCATTTATCAGATTATACCCACCGAACATACTCAAGCATCCCTTGGCTGTTTTGGAGGGGAGTCCACCCTGTATGTTTTCTCCATATCGTGTGCGTGTGTGCGTGCGCGCAAAATTTGGGATTCCCTTGAGCATATTGTGTTAACTTGGTGCCTGTAGGCATCCTGGACATGGATAAAGATCTGATACAGTGGAACCAACATGGCTACCAGCTGCCAGCACCAAGAGTAAAACAAGCCCAGGATCCTCAGTCTCTCAGCCCTCTCAGTTCTTTGAAATGACTGCCCAAGAATCCCAGCAGGGACTCTGTGCTGGGCTTCTTTTCGACCCTCTGGGGAGCGGTTTCCATTGCAGACTCTGCTCAGACACACAACCTGATTGTGAATTCAGCATTAGCTTGGCAAGCCCCCTAGTAAGTCTTGGGGAAGAAACTCAGGGAGCTGAAGGCCCAAGTGGCCTTCTCGTCAATCTTACCTGTCCGGGGATTTGGGCCAGGAAGGGACAGAAGGGCCTCTGAGGTGAATGACTGGCTTAGGGTGTGGTGCCAGAAGGAACGCTTCGGGTTCCTCGACCACAGCACTCGTTTTCTTGCCAATGGACTTCTGGCAAGGGATGGGTTACACCTCATGAGGATGGGGAAAAGCTTTGTCCGGAAGACTTTAAACTGAGCCAGTGGGGGGTGGGTTCAGGCCCCCCAGTAACGTGTCTGCACTGGACAAGTGTGGGGGGAGGATCGGGGCTTTGGGAGCAGGGTTTTAGAGATACTTCAGGGACTGACAGGACCCCTACAGAGAGGGACCAGGTACCAGGGAGGATGGGAAGAAGGAGGATGCTGGGCACTCCAAAGAAAGGAACAGGTGGGAAGGAGTTGAGGTGCATGTACACCAATGCTAGGAGCATGGGTAATAAGCAGGAAGAGCTTGAAGCTCTCCTGGGAATAGGAGGGTATGACCTGGTGGGAATCACAGAAACTTGGTGGGATGAAAGGCAAGTCTGGAATGTGAACATAGAAGGGTATCACCTTTTTAGAAAGGACAGGAAGGGAAAGAGGTGGGGGCGTGGCTTTATACGTCAGGGAAGGGATGGGATGCAGTGAGATAGAATGCAGCACAGATGGGGATTTGGTAGAGGCAGTCTGGGTGAAACTTGGGGGTTTTGACAGGGAAAGAGACCTGACAGTGGGGGTATGTTATCACCCTCCAGGTCAACTTGAGACCCTGGATGATGTCCTGACAGGCCAGATTCTAAGGATATCTCGGGGGAGAGACACAGTAATTATGGGAGATTTCAATCTCCCAGATATTACTTGGGAGACTCACTCGGCGGTGACAGCCAGGTCAGGTCACTTCCTAGAAGCTCTAGAGGGTGGGTTTTTCACACAGAGGGTCCAAGAGGCGATGAGGAGGGGAAACATTCTTGACTTGGTCTTGACCAATAGGGAGGAGCTGATAGATGAAGTACAGATTAGGGGAGCTCAGGATGCGAGTGATCACTTCATCCTTTGCTTTGAGATCAGGGGATTTAGGGGCACAGATTAGAGTCAACCCCCTTGAAGTCGAGGGGCTCCTCAGGGCATTGGACATTACAAAGGCGCCAGGCCCTGATGGGTTACACCCGAGAGTACTAAGAGAGTTGGCAGGGGTTCTCTCATGTCCGCTGGCCTCCATTTTTGAGACCTCGTGGAGAACGGGTGAAGTTCCAGAGGACTGGAGGGTGGCATCAGTGGTCCCAATTTTCAAAAAGGTTAGTAGGAAGGACATGGGGAATTATAGACCCGTTAGCCTTACATCCATTGTAGGAAAAACAATGGAAAGGCTCATAATAGAGAGAGATCTAGTGATGCTAGATAGAGAACGGAGGCTGACAGCCACACAACACGGCTTCCGCAAAAACAGGTCCTGCCAGACAAACCTTGTGGAATTCTATGACAAGGTTTCGAGATGGCTAGATGGAGGGGATGCAGTGGATGTGGTATACCTGGATTTCAGCAAGGCCTTTGACAAAGTGCCCCATGATATCCTGGTGGAGAAACTGAGGAGTTTTGGGATACACCAAAGCACTGTCCGGAGTTTTGGGATACACCAAAGCACTGTCGGTCAGTCAACCATTAGGGCATGGTTGACTGACCGAAAGCAGAAGGTAACCATTAGTGGGGAATCGTCAGGATGGCAGCCATTGACAAGCGGGGTCCCCCAGGGCTCTGTCCTGGGGCCGATCCTGTTTAATCTTTTCATTAACGTCATGGAAGAAGGGGTGAACTGTCTGCTGATCAAATTCGCAGACGACACTAAAACTGGAGCAGTGGCCACAACTGAGGAGCAGGTACTCCAGATCCAAAAGGATCTGGACAGACTATGGAAGTGGGCAGGAGACAACAGGATGGCGTTCAATGTGGATAAGTGCAAGGTCTTGCACTTGGGGCATAGGAATAGCTGTCATAAGTACAGGTTAGGGGACAAGTGGCTGGAGAGCAGTGCTTGTGAAAGGGACCTCGGGGTGCTGGTCGACTGCAGGCTGAACATGAGCCAGCAGTATGATGCAGTGGTCAAGAGGGCGAATGCCACCCTTGGTTGCATAGCCAGAAGTGTGGCTTCTAGGTCAAGAGAGGTATTACTACCACTCTATACGACTCTGGTGCGCCTGCAACTGGAGAATTGTGTTCAGTTTTGGGCCCCTCATTACAGGAAGGATATAGCCAGGTTGGTGCCAGTGCAGCGTAGGGCCACAAGGATGGTGGCTGGTTTGCAGGGGATGCCATATGAGGCGAGACTGAGGGAACTCGGTCTCTTCAGCTTGGAGAAGAGGAGACTCCGAGGGGATCTGTTGGCGACATACAGGTATGTGAGGGGATGTCACACAGAGGTGGGTAGAGATCTGTTCTCCCCTGCAGAGCAAGGCAGGATGCGCTCCAATGGAGAAAAGCTCAGGGAACCCAGGTTCCATTTGGATGCCAGGAAGCACTTCCTGACAGTTAGGACCCCGAGGGCGTGGAAGAGAGGCCTCATCAGTGAGGGTGTTCAAAGACAGGCGGGACATGCACATGGTGGGCATGTCGTGAGCAGAGCCAGCTGGTGCCAGAGGTCAGACTGGATGGCCCAGGAGGCCCCTTCTGACTCGCTCTGTTTCGATGTTTCTATGTTTCTAAGGCTCATAGAATCACAGAGCAGCAGTACTGGAAGGGGCCTGCAAGGCCATCGGCTCCAACTCCCTGCTAAATGCAGGAATCCAGGTTAAATCATCCCTAACAGATAGCTGTCCAACTGCCTCTTGAGTGCCTCCCTAGGTCACTGGTTCCATTGCCATAAGCTTTTCCTGATGCGTAGCCAGAATCTTGCTTCCTGTAGCATAAGCTCATTATTCTGTGTCTTGCACTCTGGGATGATTGAGAAGAGATCCAGGCTCCCATCAGCATAAAAGCCTTTCAAGTATATGAGCAGTGCCAGCCTATCTCCCCTCAGTCTTCTCTTCTCAACACCAAACATGTGCAGTTCTCCTCATAAAGCTTTGTTTCCAGACCCCGGATGATCTTGGTTGTCCTCCTCTGAACCCTTTCCAGTTTGTCTGCATCTTTCTTAAACAGTAGAGCCCAGACTTGGGCACAGTACTCAAAATAGGGCCTAAGTAACACTGAATAGAGAGGAGCCAGTACCTCGTGTGATCTGGAAGCTATACATCTATTAATAATGCATTTGCTTTTTTGCAGCCACATCACATTGTTGGCTTACATTCAGCTTCTGAACTGCAACACGTTCAAGTTTCTTCTCACTTATAGTAAAGTTGAGCCAAGTATCTCCCATCTTGTAACAATACATTTGGTTCCCTTTTCCTAGGTGCAGGACTTGGCATTTGTCCCTGCTGAATTTTAATCTGTTTTCAGCCCAGCACTTCAACTTACCACGTTCACCCAGAACCTTCTTTATGTCTTCCAGAGTATTAGCTATCCCACCCAGTTTTGTGCCATCTGCAAATCTGATCAGTGCTCACTACACCTCTTCATCCAAGTCATTAATGAAAATGTGGAAGGACACCAGGTACAGGACTGAGCCTTTGGGTACCCTACCTGTTGCCTCTTCCAGTCTAAGAAGCTGCAGTTGAGAAGCACTCTCTGAGTCCTATTTTGTAGTCAACTATGAATCCACCCTCCTTCATGGATCACTGCCTTGTCGTGGCGAAGGGGCTTGCGTAGCTCAATGAAGCTATGAGCTATGCCGTGCAGGGTCACCCAAGACGGACAGGTCATAGCAGAGAGCTCTGACAAAACGTGATCCACTGGAGAAGGAAATGGCAACCCACTCCAGTATCTTTGCCATGAAAACCCCATGGACATGAAAACCAAAAGGCAAAACGATATGACACCGGAAGATGAGCCCCTCAGGTCGGAAGGTGTCCAATATGCTACTGGGGAAGAGCGGAGGGCTAGTACTAGTAGCGCCAGAAAGAATGAAGCGACTGGGTCAAAGCCGAAAGGACACTCAGTTGCCGATGTATCTGGAGGTGAAAGGAAAGTCCGATGCTGCAAAGATCTTTACTCCATAGGAACCTGGAATGTAAGATCCATGAATCAAGGCAAGCTGGATGTGGTCAAACAAGAGATGACAAGACTGAACATCGACATCTTAGGAATCAGTGAACTAAAATGGACAGGCATGGGTGAATTTAGTTCAGATGACCATCAGGTATACTACTGCGGGCAAGAATCCCTCAGAAGAAATGGAGTAGCCTTCATAGTCAATAAAAGAGTAGGGAAAGCAGTACTGGGATACAATCTCCAAAATGACAGAATGATCTCAGTTCGAATCCAAGGCAAACCATTCAACATCACAATAGTCCAAGTCTATGCCCCAACCACTGGTGCTGAAGAGGCTGAAGTTGACCGGTTCTATGAAGGCCTACAACACCTGCTAGAATTAACTCCAAAAAATGATGTCCTTATCATCATGGGGGATTGGAATGCTAAAGTAGGAAGCCAAAAGATAACCGGAATAACAGGCAAGTTTGGCCTTGGAATACAAAATGAAGCAGGGCAGAGGCTGGTAGAATTTTGTCAAGAGAATACGATGGTCATAACAAACACTCTTTTCCAACAACCCAAGAGACGTCTCTACACATGGACATCACCAGACGGTCAACACAGAAATCAGATTGACTATGTGCTCTGCAGCCAAAGATGGAGAAGTTCTATACAGTCAGTAAAAACTAGACCAGGAGCTGACTGTGGCTCAGATCATGAGCTTCTGGTGGCAAAATTTAGGCTTAAGTTGAAGAAAGTAGGGAAAAGCACTAGGCCACTCAGGTATGACCTAAATCATATCCCTGATGAATATACAGTAGAGGTGACAAATAGATTTAAGGAATTAGATCTGATAGACAGAGTGCCTGAAGAACTATGGACGGAAGTTCGCAACATTGTACAAGAGGCAGCAACTAAAACCATCCCAAAGAAAAAGAAATGCAAGAAAGCAAAATGGCTGTCTGAGGAAGCTTTACAAATAGCTGAGGAAAGAAGGGAAGCGAAAGGCAAGGGAGAAAGAGAAAGATACAAACAATTGAATGCAGAATTCCAGAGAACAGCTAGAAGAGATAAGAATGCCTTCCTAAATGAACAGTGCAAAGAAATAGAAGAAAACAATAGAATAGGGAGGACCAGAGATCTCTTCAAGAAAATTAGAGATATGAAGGGAACATTTCATGCAAAGATAGGCATGATAAAGGACCAAAATGGCAGGGACCTAACAGAGGCAGAAGAGATTAAGAAGAGGTGGCAAGATTACACAGAAGAACTATACAAGAAAGAGCTTAACATCCCTGATAACCACGATGGGGTGGTCACTGACCTCGAGCCAGACATCCTGGAATGTGAAGTGAAATGGGCCTTAGGAAGTCTGAGCAACAACAAAGCTAGTGGAGGTGACAGCATTCCAGCTGAGCTATTCAAAATCCTGAAAGATGATGCAGTTAAAGTGCTACACTCAATATGCCAGCAAATTTGGAAAACTCAGCAGTGGCCACAGGATTGGAAAAGGTCAGTTTACATTCCGATCCCCAAGAAGGGCAATGCCAAAGAATGTTCAAACTACCGCACCATTGCACTCATTTCACATGCTAGCAAAGTGATGCTCAAAATCCTACAAGGTAGGCTCCAGCAGTATGTGGACCGAGAACTACCAGAAGTACAGGCAGGATTTCGAAGAGGGAGAGGAACTAGAGATCAAATTGCCAACATACGCTGGATCATGGAGAAAGCCAGGGAGTTCCAGAAAAAGATCTACTTCTGCTTCATTGACTACGCTAAAGCCTTTGATTGTGTGGATCACAACAAATTGTGGCAAGTTCTTAAAGAGATGGGAGTACCAGACCATCTTATTTGTCTCTTGAGAAACCTATATGCAGGTCAAGAAGCAACAGTGAGAACCGGACACGGAACCACTGATTGGTTCAAAATTGAGAAAGGAGTTCGGCAAGGCTGTATACTGTCACCCTGCCTATTTAACTTATATGCAGAGCACATCATGAGAAAGGCAGGGCTAGATGAATCCCCAGTTGGAATCAAGATTGCTGGGAGAAATATCAACAACCTCAGATATGCAGATGATACCACTCTCATGGCAGAAAGTGAAGAGGAACTAAAGAGCCTCTTGATGCGGGTGAAGGGGGAGAGCGCAAAAGTTGGCTTGAAACTCAACATTAAGAAAACTAAGATCATGGCATCTGGTCCTCTCACTTCCTGGCAAATAGATGGGGAAGAAATGGAGGTAGTGAGAGATTTTATTTTTCTGGGCTCCAAGATCACCGCAGACGGGGACTGCAGCCAAGAAATTAAAAGACGCTTGCTTCTGGGGAGGAAAGCTATGGCAAATCTAGATAGCATACTAAAAAGCAGAGACATCACCCTGCCAACAAAAGTGCGTATAGTCAAGGCTATGGTTTTCCCAGTTGCAATGTATGGCTGTGAAAGCTGGACAATAAGGAAGGCTGAGCACAAAAGGATTGAGGCCTTTGAGTTGTGGTGCTGGAGGAGACTCCTGCGAGTCCCTTGGACCGCAAGGCGATCAAACCGGTCAGTCCTAGAGGAGATCAACCCTGACTGCTCTTTAGAAGGCCAGATAGTGAAGATGAAACTCAAATACTTTGGCCACCTAATGAGAAGGAAGGACTCCCTAGAGAAGAGTCTAATGCTGGGAACAATAGATGGCAAAAGAAGAAGGGGACGGCAGAGGATGAGGTGGCTGGATGGAGTCACTGAGGTGGTTGGTGTGAGCTTGAGTGGACTCCGGGGGATGGTGGAAGACAGGAGGGCCTGGAGGAATGTTGTCCATGGGGTCGCGATGGGTCGGACTCGACTTCGCGACTAACAACAACAACAACAAATGAATCCACCAGATATTTGTTCCATCTAGCCCAGTTTTAACTACAAGTAGCTCCCTGATCAGAATGCCTTGGAACACTTTGTCAAAAGTTTTGCTGAAGTCGTATTATGTCCAAAATATTTCCACAGTCCATGAGGGAGGGTACCAGATCAAAACCTGAGATCAATCCTGCAAATTGTTCTTGATAAATCCGTGCTTGCTTCTAGTAATTACTCAATTGTCTTCAAGTTGCTTATAGAATTGCTCCTTTATTATCTGCTTCAAAACGTTACCAAAGATTTATGTCAGGCTAACTGGTCTGTGATTCCCAGGACCCTCTTTTTTGCCCTGTTTGGAGAAAGAGACAACATTAGCCCTCCTCCAGTCATGTGGACTTCACCCAGCCGCCACGATTTCTCCAAGATAATAGATAGGATTCTGGGAGTTCTGCCAATTCCTTTATTACTCTTGATGCAGTTCATCAACCCCTAGAGAACCGAATCCATTCAAAGAAATGAGGTATTCCTTGAAAATTTGTGTATTCATCTCAAGCTTCCACCCTTCAGTTTGTGCTTTATTTCTGCTGGGGGCCATTGGACTGCTTTCATGAGAAGGCTGAGCCACAGTAGGAATTGCACACTTTGTCCTGTTCTTGTCATCTGTGATCAGAGAATCTGATCCACCATGTCTTCTCTTTCTTGTTTACTTTTCAGATACCTGGAAAAAGCTTTCTTGTTGCTTGGAGCATCTCTTGCTAGCCTCTGCCCATGCTCAGCTTTAGCCTTCCTAAAGTCATTCCTGCCACCTTTCTGTACTCTGCAGTTGCTACCTGATCTTCTTTTTCTTTCATGTACATTTTGTTTTGTGTTTTCAGGTCAATTTGAAGGTTTTTTTTTTAAATGTTTGTTTGTTTGTTAGTTTGTTTTTGGAGCCACATTGGTTTCTTCTTTGTCTGCTGTCATTTGTTTTGTTGGAATTGTTTGCAATTTTTGCCTTTTAAAAAGTCTTTTTTAAAACCTCCCACCCATTTGGGGCTTTTTTCCCCTTGGGTCACTTGCCATGGGACCTTACTCATCATTGTCCTGTGTTTATTATCAACTTTCCCCAGATCCATGGCTACACTCCAATTTTCTTCCTTGGAAATCAAGAACTCAAGCATGTTGTGGTCACTTTCCCACAGAGTTCCCGTAACTTCTCCTTTATCCACTAAGTTATCCCTATTAATCAGGGATAGCTGATCCTCTGGATCTTTCCTACACTTTCTGTAGAAGAAAGTTATCTGCTGTGCATGTCAAGAATTGCTTGGAGGAGCCACTTCTGGAAGAATTTGTCTCCCAATGGGTATGTGGGTAATTGAAGTCCCCATTTGTACCACATCACACTTCCTTGAAATACTGGTGATTCACTTAATAAAACTTCCATCCTCATCTTCTCCTTGGTTGGGTGGTTGGTAGTAGACACCAACTATCATGTTCCTTTTATTCACACTTATTTTGATCCAGATGCTCTCCACAGGACTACAAGGCTCATCTTCCTGTATTTCTGTGCAAGGATGAAGTATTTTTAACATATCATGGAACTCCCTCTCCTTGCCTATTTCTTCTGCTCTTTTTGAAGAAGTTATCCTCTTCAGTTGCTAGATTTCAGTCGTGGGAGTCCTCCCACCAAGTTTCAGTAATGCCTATCAAGTCACATTTGCCTGCATGTATTAAGAGTTCGTGTTCATTCTGCTTGTATCCCATAGTCTGGGCATTAATGTATAGATATGGAAACCCATGTGTTTGATGGTCTGTTTTCTTTCGCATGTTATTGAGAAGACTGTGGTTCCAAAATCCAAATTTCTCATGTTGGAACTACCTCCATAGCCAGTCATTCACCAGGAGTATTGTTCTTTCCCTTTCCATATATTTATGTGAGCTGCCCGGAGGCTATAAGCGATGGGACGGCATACAAAAACTCTAAATAAATAAATAAATATTCCTTTTCCAAGGACTGGAGAGATGGATGAGACGGTCTGCATCCCAAAGTTCTTGAGTTTCCTTCCCAGAACTTCAAACTCTGATGTGATTTCTTTGTAGCTCCATTTAGTGGGA
Organism: Varanus salvator macromaculatus; assembly: GCA_023646645.1. Lineage (NCBI taxonomy): Eukaryota > Metazoa > Chordata > Lepidosauria > Squamata > Varanidae > Varanus > Varanus salvator. The sequence goes on from JAIXND010000657.1 coordinate 20,230,524, forward strand.
TGATTTGTGCCCGTGTGGATAGGAGCAAAGGGATAGGTGCCTGTGGGCTTTAAGAGCATTGGCCATCTTTCACTCACATCTCTGATCTGAGCTTCAGGAAGTCAGGATGTCTGGTGAGTCCATGGGTCATCCTGACACAGTTGGCTGTGAATTGTACAAAACAAGGAGTCTTCTGCAATTACAACATTTTGTTTTGGGGGGATTTTTTTTTGGGGGGGGGCATTGGTCAACTGTCTTTCTGCATCCTGCTCCCTGTTGCCCAGGTTCCTTGCAATTCTTCCTCCACAGGCTGTCCTCTGGAGGCGCTGCCTCAACCAGGGAATTGCATTGCAATGCCAGGATCCAGATAACCTGGATTATAGGCTTAGCAGAGACCTCCAATTGCTTGCAAAAGGGATGGCTCCTTCTGAGTACATAGAAACAGAGCGAGCCAGAAGGGGCCTCCCGGGCCATCCAGTCTGACCTCCGGCACCAGCCGGCTCCGCTCATGACATGCCCACCATGTGCATGTCCAGCCTGTCTTTGAACACCCTCACCGATGGGGCCTCAACGACCTCCCGTGGAAGCCCATTCCATGCCCTCGGGGTCCTAACTGTCAGGAAGTGCTTCCTGGACTCTAAATGGAAGCTTGACTCCCTGAGCTTTGCTCCACTGGAGCGCGTCCTGCCTTCCTCTGCAGGGGAGAACAGAAGTCAGGTACGATGGTGTTGATATGGTCTGGATGAGTGGGCAACACCATAACAGCATGTCAATACCTTTCTGTTGCATCTTAGTAGCCCTAGTTTAGCTGGCTAAGTAAAAATCAGCATCTGAGTATTAGTACTCAATGGAAAATCCCCTTGTTAGTGTCACTTGGCCCACTAGCACAGTGCACAACCATGCATTTCATTTTTCTGTGCAAAATTCTAATGGGAGGATATTTGTGGAAAACTTCTCCAATTTCACTTTAATGTACTGTTCATAAAGAGCAGAATCTCTGGCCAAACTGAACAGTTTGCAGACTCGTGGTCAATGTTCCATAAAAGATCAGCCAGAAATGAACCAACTTTGGCCTCTGGCAAGGGGACCAAGTGGCTAACCCACTTTGCATTCAGTTTGACCTTAGAAACCGAGCTTGAACTTTCCAGGGATGGATTTCTCAAGATGATCTCATAACCCTTCTCTCTCTCTCTCTCTCTCTCTCCCTCTCTCTCCCTCTCTCTCTCTCTCTCTCTCTCTCTCTCTCTCTCCCCCTCTCTCTCTCTTTTACTTTATTAGTATTGCTGTGAGCCCAAACTATGAGTTAGTGTCTATGGATCTGAAAGTGGTAATGCCATTCATTATTTAATGATGGGGGAACAGAATTTATGTGGAGAGCAAACCTGACTCTCTATTCTTCAGGTCCAACAACAGCTTAGTAGACTAGCCCCAGGAAATTGGAGACAGGCACACAAAGCTTCGACTCCAACATCCAATGCTTACCCTTGGGTCAAGGAATTTGTATGTTCTGATAAGTTCAAGTTCAGACTCTGGAGCAGTTGTTTAGTTAAAGAGAATAACTGCTATTTTATTTTATCTTGCATGTTATCTAACAAAATAAGCTTCTTGGAAAATGTATGGAACATTCTAAAAGCAAGGAAGAAATATCTATACTATATCCTTAATCTGAACAGCCATCAGAGTGGAGTTCCCTGCAGGCATGAGGAAGTTCATGAAAATGTAGATAGGAAAAAATAATATGATTTTTTTCTATCCAGACTTCACAGTATACAGTACCGTACTCCATAACCTATCAATAGAGCATCTATAGCCTACCTATGTGTCTGATTAATAGTCTGTCTCTGTGTGAATGGGAAGCTGGAGTCAGTACACCCACTGGCTATGCTTCCCAGCAGCTCTGGTCCAAAGCTAGAGTGAATAAGGCATAGAGGAAATTGTTGATCTCAGCTGCATTCAAATTCTAATCTTTACAGCGTCATCTTCATCCTCCATCTCAGGAAAATGGGCATTTCCCCCAGCTCACCTGCTGTATCCAGAACTTTGTGAAAAATCTGCCTAGTCAAAAATGACCTCAAATTTCACTCTCATCTTTTACAGTGTTTTCTCTATAAACCAAACCCTGCCTGGGGTAACAAAATAACCCAAAATTTACATTAGAATAGTTCTGTAAAGTAAAGTTCTTTTCTTTTGTAAAATAAAGTACTTTTGTGACCCCAGAGAAGGAGACATTTTGAGGCACGAAATCACAGGGAATTTTCATCTCTTTTGGAGCAAATAATAAAAGCAAAAAACAAAAGAGCCAAAGCAAAAGAACTAAAATCCATTGAAGAAATTATCATAATTTGTAGGCCAACTTATACTTTTCCTGACTGCAGGTCAAAGAGCCATGCACTGTTAAAGCATATGTTATCGTTAGGCATAGCTGCAGGAAAGCAGAAAGGAAGCCTGCCTGTACTAGACCTCTTGGGGAAAGCATTCAATCAGACCTTTTTGGACTTTATGAAAGCTTTTTGATATGCAACATTTTCCTTCCTTCAGGTTGGGGTAACAAAGTGACCCCAAATGTGCCCAATGCTAGGTTTTGTATTGATACTAGAGGGATGTTTTTAAAGGGAATTGGCCACATCCCTGGAGGAGAAGACTAACAATGGTTCTACTCCTGATGGCTGCTTGCTGCATTCATTATAAGAGGCAGCGTGCCTAGGTTCGCCAGGGTTAGGGTTAGGGTGAGAAGGTGTTGCACTCCTGTCCTGTTTGTGGCTCCCCTGGGGGCATCTGATGGGCCGCAGTGTGAACACCGTGCTGGAAAAGGTGGACCCTTGGCCTGATCTAGCATGGCTCTTCTCACGTTCTCTTATCCGGGAACTTGCAGAGCGAAACAACCTCTTGTACATCCATAGCCTGAAGGGGTTTCTCCTAATTGCTTCGTGTTTCTGAACAGCTCAGGTGGAGGCTCCTTCACTTGCGTCGATATGTACATTCATAAGGCCCCCTTACACGTCCCTGACGGTGTGGCCACAGGATGCAGAGCGTGGCATCACACTGGTCGTGGCTGGAAAGCCCAGTCCTGCTTCTGCGCATGAGTTGTGTGAATGCGCTGTGCTCTTGCCTTCGAGGAGGACGTATTGAGCACTTTGAATCTTTTGAAATGCTGAATGTGTTCATTATTCCTCCACCATGCCTCAGAAAGAACAATGTCAAGATAAAAGACATAATTTTGGAGGCAAATGTTTCATTTGCAAGGCATCCTGAAGCTTGAGCAGTAAAAGTGTACAAACTGGCAATCAACTCAAGACGTGTGAGGTTTTCCCCAATGTTGGTGTGTGTGTATTGTTGAAGGTTGCAAGCTGTATAAACTTTTATTGATCTGGGGTTCTTTTGTTTAAATAGCCCCTACTGTATTTATTTGTGCTGTTTTTCTCAAGTCAAACCAAAAGGACTCATTTGAAAGCCAATTTCAGTGTGACATGGGCTGCCATGCTGTTCATTCACTCTGCATACAGATGTTTTCAATCTGCAGAGTTTGTCTTGCACATCCCTATGATAGGAAGCAGGCTTGATCTAAGCTGGGAGCAAAGCCAGAAAGAAAAGAGAAGATACATCATTGACCTTCCATAAACAACTTATGGAGTGCCCTTGTTTTAAGCATTATCGTGCTTCTCAAAATCTTAAAGGGATCAGAAGTGTACCTTGTATGTAACAAGGCATGTTTTTAAAAATGATGCTGTTTTACTACTCTTCTAATTGAAATTGTTAGTATCTCAGCTAGTGTGCATCCATGTTTGTGTGTGTGTGTGTGGGGGGGGGGGTTGTCTTTTCTTTTCTTTTTTGCCAGCCAAAACCAGTAGCAGCCTCACTTGAATGTTATGGATAATGGTCACTCACCAGATATCTCAACCTTTAAAAGAATTATTTTATGATAAGGAGCTGTCAGTGGCATTAGCCAAGCTTATACCTCTGTTTCTTTTAGTAAGAGGTATGAAGGGAATCCCTTGTTGAAGAGCATCAACGTTTATCCTGTGACTACTTGGGTATCTACAGGGTTTGCTCCAGGTTTGAGAAGGCTCTCAGCAAAGGGATTCTCTTGCATTTCAGTGCAGGACTGGCAGGTAGGCATTTTAATTCCCTTCAAGATGTTGGAGCAGTGCTTCATTTGCAGAGCGAGCTCCAGGAGTTGTGTTGCTTTGGATATCCCAAGTGGGTTCCGTCTCCCACCACCAGCTGGAAAAAGCAGGCCTCAGAGGACGGCCACAGATCGTTTTGCCTGCTCTGTGCAACAAGCAAATGGTAGCAGTGTTAGCGCAGCGGACTCCCTGCTGGTTTTAGGGCCCTGGCCAATAGCTGTACTCTGCCACTCTGGCACAGGCCCTGGCTGCAACCCTTTCCCACTCTGCCTGCTCCCATGGAAGCCCAAAGCCACCCATCAGTTCCATGATTTCACTGTGGACTCCCCACAGGTTTCTAGTTTGCTTTCCATGAAAGCGGAATTGGGACTGGGTTGTTCTTAACAGGACCTCCACCAACATCTGTGGGCAGCTGGGCAGCTGCAAGTGCCTCTGCGGGGCACACAGTCAATGTTCTTGGGCAAACCTGTCCTTGTGAGCCCCTGATTATGGTATTATGATGAGGAGTTCACCTGGGCCACTAGGATGGAGGCTGGGTTGCAGGATAGGCCATATAAGGAGAGCCTGAGGGAGCTGGGTCTTTTCAGCCTGCGGAGGAGGAGACTCCGAGGGGACCTGTTAGCCACACACAGGTATGTGAGGGGGTGCCATGTAGAGGTGGGCCATGACCGGTTTTCCCCCACAGTGGAAGTCAGGACACATTCCAATGGAGCAATGCTCAGGGAACCAAGATTTAGGGTGGATGCCAGGAAGTATTTCCTGATGGTTAGGACCCCAAGGGTATGGAATGGGCTTCCATGGGAGGTCGTTGAGGCCCCATCGGTGAGGGTGTTCAAAGATAGGCTGGACGTGGATATGGTAGGCATGTCATGAGTGGAGCCAGCTGGAGTGGGGGTGGGGTCAGACTAGATGGCCCAGGAGTCCCCTTCTGACTCACTCTGTTTCTATGTTTCTATGCATTTTGATTTTCCCACAGTGCCCTAGGGAAAAATCTCATCTGGACCATGACGAGATCATTAAAATAGGCAGGAAGAAAGCAAGAGAGGGGGGGTCACATGCCAAGCTGGGGGAAACTCGGTTCTTCGCAGGAGATTCTAGTTCTTGCTATAATCTTATGATATTAAGGTCAAAAAGAATACACAAACCTTAACAAGGAAACATCATCTGCTGCACGTGCTTTCTGACCATCTTCTAGATTACGGTATTACTGGCCACCCCCTTTTGAATGCACACCTTACCTTGGGGAGGGGGTTTCAGAGTACCAAAGCAGCCAAGAGCAGTGCCATCTGGAGGGCAGAATAGTGTGCTTGCTATTCTGCCCAGTTTTGTATCATCTGCGAATTGGATTATCGTTCCTTGTACTTCCTCGTTTAAATCATTAATTGAAGAGCGCCGGGAGGTATCTAGTGGGGTGAACCCTGTGGCACCCCACTAGATACCTCCATCCAATTTGAGAAGGTGCCATTGATGAGCACTCTTTGTGACTGATTTAGCAGTCAATTTTGGAACCACCTAATAGTTTTTCCATCGTCATCTTCCTTACACGGCCTCCCACCCCTTAAGATCTGAGGCAGAGGCCCTGTTCCAGGAACCCTCCTTCAAGGAGGTTATGAGGGTGAATACCCAGAGGAGGGCCTTCTCTGTGGTGGCACCCTGACCATGGAATACACTCCCCAGAGAGGTTTGCCTGGCACCGACATTATATTCTTTTCAGTGCCAGGCAAAAACCTTTTTATTTGCCCATTATTTTAATTAGGTTAAACATTGTCATGCTCAGTATAGCATATTGTTGTGATTTATTTATTGTTGTAAGCCGTCCTGGGATGTCTTGTAAAGGACGGAGTACAAATATTGTTAATAGATAAATAAATAATAAAATAAATAATGCAAAATCCAACTGAGCAATATCAAACAGAAGTTGTGGAAAACCTATCAACATAACCATCATTCAGGTCTATGCTCCCACAACAGATGCTGAAGAAGAAATCAAAACTTTTTATGCAGGTGTTCAAGAGGAAATTATAGTACACCAAAACAAGACCTGCTGATAATCATAGGTGACTGGAATGCGAAAGTAGGAAATAAAGCAGAATCGAATGTTGTAGGAACATTGGCCTCTGGGTAAGAAAAGAAGCAGGACAATGACTCATGCAATTTTGTGAAGCCATGTTTCACAAATACGCATTTCAAGCAACTGACCAGAAAACGTACACATGGGCATCATCAGATGGCCAATACAGAAATCAAGTAGTATATGTAATTGGAAGTGTAAGATGGAGAAGTTGAATTCTCACTGTCAACACAAGACAAGGAGCAGATTACAGTAGTGACCATGAACTCTTAATATAAAAAATCAGAGTGAAGGTAAAAAAGATCACCAGCAGAAACATAGTGCCAAAATATAGATTGAGTAATATCCCTAAGGAATTTAAGTCTGTGTAAAGAACAGATTTGCATTGCTCAACTTAATTGACCATGATTCAGGAGAACTATGAATTGAAACCAGAGTCATTTTGGAAGAATGCCAAAAGACAATTCATGTAGCAACAAGAAAGAAAAAGTCTATATGGATTAGAGAAGAAACATTCACAGTTGCAAAGGACAGGCAAGAGCAAATGGAAAAGGTGACAGAAGTCCTGAATGTACATTTTCAGCAACTATCATGTACAGACAAAAAGGACCATTACAATGACCAACACAAAGTAATAGAAGGGAGCACCAAAAGAGTTAAATCTAGAGACCTCTTCCAAAGATCCAAGAAATCAAAGGGAAATTCAAACCTAGAAGAAGAGTGCTAAAAGACAAACAAGGGAAAAAGATGGAAAGAATATACAGAAGAACTATAAAGAAGAATTGTAGGATCATATAAGAGTATAGCTGGAAGGTGCCTATGAGAGCACTGAGTCCATCGTCCTCCTCAATACAGAAGCACAAGTTCAACCATCCCTCTCAGATGGCTGTCCAGTTGCATCTTGAATGCTTCCAGTGTGGGGGAGCCCACAACCTCCCTAGGTCAGCGGCTCCGTTGCTGTACTGCTCTAACAGTCAGGAATTTTTTCCTGATTTCCTGCTGAAATCTGGCTTCCTACATCTTAAGTCCATCATTCCATACCATGCCTTCTGGGATGGTTGAAAAGAGATTCTGGAACTCCTCTGTGTCACAGACTTTCAAATATTTGAAGAGTGCTATCATATCTCTGCTCAGTCTTCTCATCTCAAGGCTAAACATGCCCAGATCTTTCAAAATCCTCAGCCATGCTTTAAATGATGTGTGTGTTAAAGCACTGTTTGTGTTAATCATAATGCATACTCATAGAAGCAAAACTCGAGATAATTGAAATCCTCTAAATTCTACCTGAAATTTCCTTCCATTTTGTGTCTGTATTGTTCTTCTGCTTGTTCTTCTTTTACAGGGAATATCCATGCTTCAGTTGTGTGCATCTTTGAAATGGACATATTCTTCTTCCATTACTCAAAACATATTTCTGTACACTTTTAAAATTCACACATGTTTTCATGCCCAGTTTTCAAAGACACACTGTCAAACTCTTTTTCAGGGGAGTGGGGTGCCCATGCCTACTTCCAGCTCAGAAGAGTACAGACTTTGACTGCAGAATGTCTCTGAGCCCATGCTTGAATTGGAAGGTGTGAACTGAGTAAATCCACCAAGAGAGAGAAAGAGAGAGAGAGAGAGGGAGGAGGAGGAGGAGGAGGAGGAGGAGATGACGATGACAACAATGACAACGACAACTGGAGACCCTTTAATGTGTTATGGTTGTATTAGGCATAGGTGCAGGTGTATGAGAACTCAGAAAGATGAAAGTGTTTCATGCCTATCTCTCTTTCCCCCCCCCACCCCCCTGCCACACACAATTATCTGGTATATTCAGGACAGAGCAGTGCACTTGTGTTGGATCCGGGGGTATTAGAAATAGCTGGCAGTTCAGAGGAATCAGGAAAGACATTCAGTCTGATTTCTTTCCAAACTTTATTTTGCACCCTCTATCTAGAGGAGGACAGTGCATTGCCTCTTGCCCTGCTTCAGTGCAGAATTTGCTCATTAATGCAAGTGTTAGAGAACCAGCCCGCTGCTTGCGTTATGATTGACATGGGTAAGGCACGTGAAGAGGATTGCTCATGCCACGTCAACAGTTTAGTGGTCGGCACCTTGGCAGCCTAGAATCGATCGCTGTTGTGACGGTGATGATGTTGGTGATGCTGGTGTCTTCCCGCTCCACGTTGCCGTATGGAGCTCGCTCTTTTTAGATCTCTTGGGAAAGATTGTAAGAATCGTAAGAGGAAGGTGCTTTGCGGAGAAGCAGCTTTAAATCACAAAAATGTGGCGATGGTTTCCAAGCAGCTTCAGAACGCAAAAGGTAAATCTGCCTTGCTGGATGCACACCACCTCAGCGCAGTCCGATCCTGAGCTGCAGTGATGCCTCGGGAAACACACGACCGCTTTGCTGGGGCTGACGCGGAAGCCTTTCCTATGGGCCTCTACTGACACACTCTTTCATCAAAGGTCCCTTGAAATTGAAAAGCACAAGTGTTCGTACGATTGTTCCCCATTGCTTCAAAAGTTACTCTGGAATACTGTGGATCAGAGCTAAGAATCCTATGGTCTTCCAGGTGATAGATTCCCCGCAGGGCAAAGGGCAGGGATGATAGGAGTAGTAGTCTACCAATATCGAGGCATGAAAGCCCTTGCAGAACATTCACCGAACATTGCAAAAGCCTCACCAAAGCAGGGAGATCATGTTTTGTTGAACAGATCCTCTGAGTTTTCTTGAGTTTGTTGAGTTTTCCTCTGGTAAAGAGACAAGCAGCCAATGAAAGCCAAAGCACTTTCTTAAAGGCTGTACTGTGGTGGTAGGTGAGTCTGAAGGCAAAATTACAACCCACCCCCCAGCATATGGAGTGTCTTTAAGTCTCTTTCTTACCTTTCAGAATGGGATACAAAAACAAGGAAGCCACCAATTAATGGCTGATTAAGGGAAAGGAGGTTGGATCAGGGGAACAAAAGAGAGCCAGATTGTGATCCTGGACAGACCTGAAGTTACCTATGTAACTCCTTCGTTCTTAAGATCTTCCCTTTCTCAGCAAAACACTAGAATTGTGCATTGTCCTTTGCACTTGACAATACTCTGTAGTGCAAATGTACACAATTCATCCAAATGGTACAGCGACAACACATAGCGACAGCCTTGCAACATAGCACATGGTTTCTAACCAGCATATGAATGGTCCCCAAATTTCACAACTGAGCAGGACAGAGAGAACAGCAACACAAAGCACAGCCTTACCGTGAATTTTTATCATCGCTGCAGCAATGACACACCTTCCTCTTGGTTCTACTGCCAGGTGACCGAGTTCCACATTCAGATGTAATGCCATGCATGTTTGGAGACAAAGATACCCTATAACTCCCCAGCCAGCCAGAGACAATCTGGCCTTTGCAGGTAGCGGTGCTGCTAAAGGGCCCCTCTTGCAGATCTGGGTATTCTGGCTAATCCTTCCTCCCTTCTGCCCTACTAGCATGCACCAAAAGGGGGCTTTGGTTACACAGCCCCTCTACCTTTGGGCTGCTCCTTGGCTGGTAGGATTGTTCTGCAAAGTAACAAAAAGAATTATACCAATTGTGTGTTTATTCTCTGCTACTTGCATGGAATTGCTTTTTACATCCTGCATTGCTGGGGCTTCAGGCTTCTTCTGTTGTGGAAGGAAAAATGCACCCTTTAAATGGGTTTATTTGACAGTTTTGTATTTCTCTGCTTTTCTATATATTCAGTTAACCAACCAGAAGGTGCCACTGTGGTCTAGCAGTGGTGTAGTAACCCTACACTAGAGCAGATTTGCGGCAGCACAAGAAGATTTATCTTGGTTTGTTGCAATTTAAAATTTAAAATTTTCCCAGTTTTTTTTTTAAATAACAAACAAGAAAAACCAAAAGGAAGACTAGAAAACGCGGAAGATGGTCATGGAGAAGGATGTTATCATGAAGAGGTGCCACAAGCTTCTCTGAGTGAGAGATCACAAATGTGCTGCGAATGCCTTCTTTCCAAAAGCGCTGAAGACGTGTGAGTCAAAACGCCCTTGCATACAGGCCTACAGATGCCTTCCATTTCACAGAGCTGAATTAGACTTTCTCTCAGGTAAGCCATGCATGGACTTGAAAGCAACATTAGAAGGTTTTTGTCATCAGGTTAAGGTCTGTTTAATCACGAAGACAATTTAAATGGTAATGTTGCCTTGGCAAGCTCTGCAATGTTTATGCTTTTATATTGTTTCAACCATTTTGCCTAAATGGCTATGCATGTATTACTGTGTTGTACTTAAAATGTTATGATTAATGTTATGGCTCAGTCCCAGAAGGTTGTTCTGAGGGACTCTTGTGCAAGCCCATGGCCCAAAGGTTCCGGGATGCTTTAGTGCTGCATCTTGCCCTCCTGCCTTTCGACATCTACATGAATCCAGTGGCAGATGCCATTGTGCGGTTAGGGCTGAGATGTCCTCAAAATGCAGGTGGTGCTTTGTCAGATCAACTTTTAATTTCTCTCTACCCATCCCAGAAAAGCTGTGGGACCCTTGAGCAGACGTCTAGAGGTGAGTTTGGGAAAGGTGAGGTGAACAAGTTGAAACTGATACTGGAGAACTAGAGTTACTTTGGGCTGGGAAACAGCTACTCTGGTTGGATGGTTGCAGTGAATCCTAGATGGGGCTGCACCCTCCCTGAAGGATCAGTTCTGCAGTTTGGGAGTTCTTCTGGATTTACGTATCCTTAACTGGGAACTTCTGGGTGATTTCAGGATCCTGGAGTGCTTTCTGGAAGATTGAACTAGTTTGTGAACTGTGATGCTCCCTGGAAAGGATGAACTTTCCTTCCATAATCCATGCTCTGCGGGTATCCAGTCAGGCTTATTGTAATAGGTTCAACACAGGAGTGGCTTTAAGCTTCAGTGTGTAGAAAACGCAGCTCCTCACACACTGGTAAGAGCTAGGCAATTGGGCTGTGTGGGTTGCCAGTGTGTTCCCAGGTCCAATTTAAATTTACTAGACTTTCCTAAATGTTTTGGTGCCTGTCACCTCAAGGGTGACAGGCACCAAAGCTGTTCATCCCCTGAGATTGGCAGCCAGCTGGCTTATGTATCTGCTGCTCAAAGCATTTTGACTGGTGTGGGCAAGTGTAATAGGGCCTTTTTTCTTGAGGAGCCTGGTTCCAATTGATGATCATTTCCAGGGGGCCCTACGGCCTGTCTGAGCTGGGACACAGCTGGGTACTGTGGCCTGCAATGCGATTTGATTTGAATTGTGAAAACCACGTGGGCAACGGCTTCAGACAGAAGCACAGAGTGCTAGAGTTGAAAGGGCCCAAGAGGGCCATCAGTCCAAGATGTTCCAAGTTAGAGCATCTCAAAGAGATGGCTGTCCAGCTGCATCTTGAAAGACTCCAATGGGGAGAGCCAGTGCCCCCCCTAAATAAGTGGGTCCATTGTTAAATTGCTGCTGGTGCTGCTCCTAACGTCCAGCCAGAATCAGGCTTCCTGAACTGGCGCCTGCACCCTGGGATGGCTGCGAAGAGAGTCCGGCTCTCCTCTGTGTGACAGAATTTCAAGTACTCAAAAAGTGCAATCATCTCTTCCCTGAGTTTTCTCTTCTTGAGCCTAACACACCCCGTTCTTTCCGTCTCTCCACACGGGGCTCAGGTTCCAGTCCCCTGGTCATCGTTGCTGCCCTCCTCTGAACCCTTTCCAGTTTGTCCACATCCTGTTTACCACTGTGCTGCCTGGAACTGAATTCCTACTCAAGATGGGGTCTAACCAGTACTGAGTAGAGGAAAGCTAGTACTTCCTGTTATTTGGAAGTGAACTTCTGCTACTTCAGTAAAGGGGTGAGAAAGAGACAGATCAGTCTCAAGGTAGCCAAGTCCAAACGATCATGCATTGTCAGCTTGCAGTCAATGGACTCCTCATTTTGTTCTGCATCTTCTCAGGGAGCCACCATTTCTCAGCAGCTTATACAGCAGGTGTTTCTCCCCCTCACTTCCCCATTTTTCTTCTCGTAGCTTTCAAATCAAACTGATTTTCGGTCACTTTAACCTGGTCATGCTCAGCAATCCCGGTCCTATAGATGAGCAGCTGAGGTGGTGAGAAAACCACACCAGGTGGTTGAGGCTTCTGGTGGTCTCACCAATCCAAAGCACGCATCAGTCTTTTTTACAAGGGTTGGGAGACTGGTGCCATAGGAGGCTACATTGCCCACCGTCCCCGTGACCTGATCGTCACACTTTTGCCGCCCACATACATGGTGCAACTGCTGCCTGAACTAGCGAGGCAGCTGCCTGCTCAGGAAGGGCCTCAGTGAGCCTAGTGCTATTTCTGAATTATATCCCACCCCTGAGGGGAACAGTTCGTTCAGTTCCCCTTGGAGGTCAGTCATGGGGTTAACATGTGTTCTCTGTTTCTCCGTCTTTGCTGAAAATATTACTAAAAGGCCTATGGAATGTGGGAAATAAATATCAATAAGAGGAACAAACAAATTGAAGACAGCCGTAGAAGGAGGGAGACAGGGAATGCAGCTGAGCCTGTGCACAGTGTTCACATCAGTGGGGACTCTGTGAGTGTTATTTTGGATTTTCCAAGCTGGGTTCAGTAACTCTGAACTTTGCATGACTCTTGCACGAAAGCAAAAGCAGGTGCTCTGAGGAAGAATACATGTTGCCATGTCCTCGAAGAGATGGGGCCAATACACTTGCTGCGTGAGTTGGTCCTTCTGTGAATGTATATTAAAAAATATGGATTCTGGGCCAGATATTGCTGATGAATGCATTGGAGACTGCAGCAGGGAAGGGGTGGGTGTCAAGACATGGTGCACCTGGAAGACTTGGCTCCACTGAGCTGTGAGTGCATTTTTATGTGTTTGAGGTTCATTACGTGCTCCCTGGTTAAGGGAACCGCGTACCTCTGTACCTCTGCTCACCAGATGCTGAGGAGGGGTCCCGGCTTCATCTTTTGCATCTATGCTTTCCAGAAGTATTTGCTGGTCCTCAGAGTACCAAACTACATGGACTTCAAATGTTATCATTTCTTCTTCTTATTTAGTATATATATTGTTAGGCACATGCAATATTGCCTGCATTAACATTGCATCATTCTGTCCACTAACCAGAGCGGGAGGGAAAGGGTTAGTGCCATAGACAAAATGAGCCTGCCCCCTTTCTCCTCCCACCTCACCTGGAGAGGCAAAAGGTCAGGTGCCCACTTCACCCACCTCCCTCTCCTTCTCCCTCTTTCCTGCTTTGAAAGAAACATGGTCCTTCTCCCCTCTTCTAAACTCACCAACTAACAATGAACCAAGGTCTCCTGCAAGAGATACCAACACCTCTCCTCCATGCAGGTCACGTATAATTGCTTGTCCGTAAACAAACCTTTTTACCTTTTGATATCAAGGCTCTCAGTGTGGATTCTAACAGATCCAGGCTCAAGCAACAGCCTCCTAGCTAAATCTGCTGGTTCATGCTTCTCTCTGCTGCACTTGCAGAGGTATACAAATATACAACAGGTTCCCAGCAAATATAACCTCTCTTCAATGATCTATAGAGGTGCACTCCATCTGTCTCTCTCCCACACGAGGTCGTCCACCAGGGTGACTGAAGCTGATTCGATCGCAAAACCAGGCCTAAACCCCAGCAGATGTGAGTCAAGATAAATGTGCATCCTCCAATGAAGTCTGCAGTTGCTCGGCCACTGCCTCTCAAGCACCGCACCCAGAAGGGAGCATTAGTGAGTCGGTGGTATTTCACACACACATCTAAATCCATGGAGGTCTTTTTTCAACAGTGGATGTACTGCTTCCTTCAGGGTGGTAGAACTGCTCCTCACACTGAGGCGTATTCGCTGCTCCCTGTATTCATCCAGCCAACCCTTCCCAGGTCATTTGAAGAAGTCCGGATGGGCAAGGGTAAAGAGCGGAAGCTGTAGGCCGGCAGCACCTCAGGCATCTTGCTTCAACTTCTCCAGAACTGCAATTGCTCCTGCACAGCTGAACCAGATGGTGCATGGGACCCTTTGGCAGGTACTTTGTGACAGCAGGAAGCTGAGCAGTTGTATTCTCAAAGTACCTCACAGGATTCACAGCAGGCTCTGGAGTGCTCCAGCAAAGAATTTCCCAGGGAAGGCAGCAAGAGGTCCAACCACCTGGAAAGCCTCCGCTGAGGCTGCAACGGAGGCAGTAAAGGGGGCTTTCTTTGCTGCCTTTGCTGAAGCATAGCAAGCATGGTTATGCATTTTCATGCATCTTCTGTCAGCTGCCACCAGCTCGTTCCATTGTGCAGAGCTCACCAAGAAAGGCCGGCAGCACCTTCAGCTCCATGGAGCCAGGGAGGTGCTCCAGGGCAATCATGTCAACAGCCTGTCATGACTCACCATTTCACAGTGGGACTAGAGCCTAAATCAGAGCGCCTTCTGCAACTCCTGGAAATTCTCCCAGCTATTAGGTGCCATGGGTAGAATATCTGAATGGGGCTCCCACCCCAGCTCAGAAGACTAGCACTGAATTCACCACAGTCTGAGCATGACAAGGAGCCCCTTCAACCCTCCCATCCATATCCAGGTCACCCCCTTATGTACAAAGATGGAGTTGTGAGTGTACCTTACCCTCTGCATTGGCCTGATGACAAACTGAGACAACCCCGATTGTCACAGAGGCGCCAGGTGGCTACTTCATCGTGAGTATTGTATTCTCCCAGGACCAACATCCAGGGGTTCTCCAACACCATGCTGAAAGCCAGCTTGGCCAGCAAAGTGAGGGGAGCTCTTGGGTAGCAGGGTGGTGGTACACCAACAGCATCAGCATCACCAACCTAATGCCAGGTATAGGCTCTCCTAGTCTGGACAGGGAGTAAGATGATGTTCTTATGGGCCACGATGACAACCCCATTACCATTTTGGGTCAGTGCTCCACCAAATACCCAGACAGGCAGAGCTGCGTCAAATGAACTCAACTCACCCTCCCTACCAACCCCACACTTAAGTGATGTGTATCAGCTTGGCTCCCTTCTCTATAATTAGATCACAGGCAAGCGAATTCTTAAGGAGGACAGCTCTGGCATGGAACAGCAGCACCACCAGAGGAGAGTTGGGAGACCAGTAGTGACACCTCCAGCTCCCTGTAAATTCAGAGAGGGGTGGCAGAAGAGATGCTCTGCACCACTTTCCATTCTCTGGACTGCCGATTCCTCCTCCTTCCTGTCCCGTTCCATCACTTGACCTGGAATCACTGCCACGGCAGCGCGCCCGGCCTCCTCTCACGCTCCCGCCTATCCTGAACATCCAGTGCAAGCAAGACTTACGCATGTGCCGTACAGACAGACCCATGCACTCCATGCTTGCCACTTTCCACGACTTATGCATTCCTGCACTTATTCTGCACAAGCACATCCTTTTCAAATTGATTTTTTGGGGGAGTCCACTTCATGGCTCAAACAGGAAATGCAGAGATGTGTGGACCAGAGGTTGCATGTGGTTCTGCATTTAGTTCTCTGAGGTGCAGCTGGGGTAAATTCTGCTCAAAAATGAAACTGACCCTGATTCCTCAGATGCCACTAACTCCCAGTTCTGAGTCATTCTTTCCTCCCCCATCCATATTTTCAGGAACACCCCCCGCCCCGCCAAGACCTCTGGGGAAGCTGCCTTCAGAGACACCACTGGCTAGAGGAGGAGGGAGGGACTGGCAAGCCTCTTTCTTTCCTAAGTAAAATCTTCTTAGGATCCAAGCCAGAGTTTCAAAATATTGTCAGGATTCATAAAAATGATATTCCATGTGTACAACATAATAGTAAAGAGAAACTCCTAGCAATGACAAGGCTTTCCTCTCAATATTTCCTATACAGATGGAAGTATTCCAATAAGGAATCCTGCTGAAATATCTCATTTGCATTTTGCTTACCTTCCCAGAGTTATTTACATACAATTAGCTTACACATCATATTCCACACTCTGTATTTCCAAGAATGGGGACTGAGATTGCCAGCTCCAAACCTGGAAGTTGTCCCTACAGGCTCTTTACATTTTTCCATAGTATCCACAAGAACACCCTCATTCCATGGGGTCAGAGTGTGGAACCACTGCCCCAAGGGGCATACGGGGTGGTCAGCCTGCTTCTAACACCATCTACCAGTGATCTGTTCAGGCAAGCGACTTTTCCCGGTAGAATTTCATGGAGGAAGCATTTCTGGACCAGGCCTCCCTGCTGCAGCCACGTGAGAATGGATTTCAGCAGCTGATAATTTGAACCCCGGGCAGAGCAGCTCAGTGCAAAAAGGAGGACCAGGCCATCTCTCTGGCTTAGAACAAGCATCACACATGCTGCTGACACCTCCCCCTTGATGGACAGGGGCTGGCGGCCAACAGCATTGCCTTATTAATTGTACTCTGAAATAGGTGCAGGGGCCTCCGGTCTGGATTAGGTTCTTATTATAGCGTTGCTATAATATTATGGCGTTGCTTTACTATGCCTGCTCCTGTGAAGCCTCGTAGCTTCCATTACTCTTGCGATATCTGCTTCATGGATCCCTCTTTTGAAATAAAAATTGCACCAATCCGGATTGGCCCTACAGCATGCGGAGGAAGGGTTCGGGTTAGGGTTAGATCCTAAGATCCCAATCCAACTTGGCACCACACTTGGCACTCCTAGAATAAAAGTGAAAGCAAAAGTGAAGCCGCCCTGAGATTTTTATATAATATGGCGGCATATAAAAGCTGTTAATAAATAAATAATAAACAAACAAACGTGCTGCTTTAAAAAAGAATATGTGGCTGTGTTCACACATAACAGCAAGCGACGCCATGTGGTCGTTGTGTGGCTGGTATCTCACCTTGAGTGCCTGCTTTGCACAGGCTTCGTGCAGGCATGGTTGCCCTGCTTCTCCATCTTCGCCCCAAACGGTGGCATGCATCCCACCAGCTCTGCAGGTGAAAATCAGTCGCAGCTGCTCTTGCCTCCAAACTTGATGGCAGGAATAAGGAAACGGCACAGAACTATTGTGACTGGGGTCGCACAGAACAGCATACCATGGTGAAGCATGGAAACCTTACAACAGGTCATTGTTTCTCCATGTGGTTGCATGGAAACCAAATGTGCCACACTTTTCCATGGATGCCAAAGTCACACATACCAACAACCATGCCGCACAGTTTCCAGCATGTGTTATGTTGTTATGTGTGAACACACCCTGTGTGTGCAACTGATATATCCTCGACACAGAAGGCAATCCATGTGTACATGTGAATCAGACAATCTTGCATGCTTTCATGCCATATTTCCTTCAACTATGGTATAGGATTTTGAAGGCACTAGCTAGAGCTTCCAGGAGAAATGTGAGCCCAAGGAGGAAAGAAGCTTGCAGTCACGTAGCTCAGTCTTTTATAACATGTTCTGCTGCTTTTAAAGGAGCTGCTGGTTTTCTGTATTGCTTTGTTTTGGTATTCTATTTTTATTGAGGTTGACCTTGCATTATTATTTTATTCTGCATTCTGTTGATTTCAAGTCAACCATTTTTGTAGTTTTGTAGAGAGGTAGGACAGAAATCAGCAAGATTTAGAGCAGGTAGTTCGTGCTGGGTGCCCTGGGAAGTTCTTTGTGCCCTGTACCTTTATATGCCCCGATGCACACAATTTCACTAAACTGTATGCATGGTGTTGGAGTGTTAGATTCGCGTTCAAAGGCCCTTTTGCAATCTCAGTGGCTGTTTAAAAGCTTCCACTCATAGACTGGCGCTGCTCCAGTGCTGCCCAAATTCACCAACTTAGCATATGAAGAACTGCATACAGTCATTCACACCTGGGCCTCAGGTTAGGAAAATTATGCAAGATGTCATGTTGGACACAAGAAGTGGGGCGCCACAAGGGAAACTGGCAGAAGGAAATGCCTGCCGAGACTGAATGCTGAGAGCCCAAAAAAGACAACAGGAAACCCTGGAGGCAAGAGATGCAAACCATGCTGCATTAATTTAACATCAAGTTACTTGAATAATCCTTGTTTGCATAAGCATGTGCAAAGATCTGATGGCAATTTTTGCCCCAGTACATATACATCTGGGACAATCTACAGCAGCCTTCCCCAACCTTCCGGCTTCCGGCCATGTTTAGACTGCAACACCCAGAATTCCCTGTCAATGGCCTGCTGCACTTCTGGGAGCTGCAGTGTACATGCTCCTGAAGACCACCAGGTTGGGGAAGGCTGATCTGGAGTAAAGAAGCCCTTTGGATGCAGCTTTGGTGACCCTTTCACCAAGACTTGGAGTCTAGGTGTCCCTAACCAAGGACCTTCCAGTTATGTTGGACTCTGGTTCCTGTCACGCACAGCCATCAGGGTGTGATGGAAGTTGGAATTTACAGCATCTGAAGGGCACCAGAGAAAAGCTGGACTAGCCCAGAACAGCCACAACTCCAGAAACTGCCTCAGGTAAGCCATGCCAAGGGTGTATCTAGCTCAGCATCGGACACCCCTTTCCTTGGTCCCAAGAAACCCCTTCCAGAGATGCCAGGGGCTGAAGCTGGGCCTTCTATCTGCAAAGCAAAAGTGCTAACATTCAGCTACAGCGAGTGATGTTGAACATGGCGCTCGAGTCATGGCCATGATTGCCTTCCTTGCATCAGTCCTCAAGGCAGGTTCTGTGTACCAATTTCATAAATGGTTGACTTGGTTGAAATCCCTCCATCTGTAATATTCACCTTTGCAATGAATTTAGATCCAAATATTATGAATTCTCTATGAAGTTAAAAACTGATTGCGGACTTTGATGCATGCACAATTGAGCCTCCCCAATTTTCCATTGCCCCAGCACCTACACAACAAACACACAAAAGTTGTGTGCTTTTCAAGTAGGATGTTCTTTAGGCTGTGCACGTTTTAAGTTGAGCATATCTCAAAACTTGTGCATTTTTAAAGTTCTGTGTTCTCCAAGGCACACAGTTTGCAAATATGGATTTAAGTTCAGGAATTTGTGAGCATTTTAGAGAACATGACCTCATGTTCTCATTCAGCATTGAGAAGGGGATATTTTAAAGTTATATGTGAACTGAACAAAGTGCTCTCGTGTATCAGTAAGATTGCATGAGGCCATCATAGAGACAGACAATATGAAATCAGTCAATCGGAAAGGGGTCATATAATGCAGCATTGTGGGATGTCATACACCCTATGCAATTCCAAAGTACCGTCTTCTACCAGTGCACAGGAATGTGAGTAAGCCTTGGTGAAGCTCTGCACAAAATAATCTTGATGCAAACATATGTACGATTGTTTTTTTTGGCAAGGTGTTATCAGTTTACACACCCATTCTGGTAGGGCAGAGACAGGGCAGAGATTAGGAAAAAACTATGCAAGGAAGAAAAGGATCACTGATAGATTTGGCAATCTGTGCCTGGCCTGGTATTAGAAACTACCGTATTTTTTGCTCTATAAGACGCACTTTTCCCCCCCTCAAAAGTAAGGGGAAATGTCTGTGCGTCTTATAGAGTGAATATGTGTGTGCAGTAAGTCTGTCAGATGTGCAGCCCATGGAGAAGTGATGGGGAATGTGCCTGTGATTATGCGCCCGTTTGATTCAGAATATTTTTTTTTCTTGGTTTCCTCCTCTAAAAACTAGGTGCGTCTTATGGTCAGGCGCGTCTTATAGAGCGAAAAATATGGTAATTAATCTAAAATTCAAAATTGACTGGGGCTCCCAGCAGAAAGAGCTAGAGAAAGGATCAGAGGAATTAATTGCTAAATGATCGTATGTCTGCCTAAGAACGCTGTCCATTCACTACCAAAGTGGATCGGATGTTGTGTGCTCAGGCTTCATAGAGCATTTCAGAAACAAACAGGAAGAAGGGGACTTCAGTGTGGAATCTCCAACTGGCAAGCAGCAAGAAGCGTCTGCACTATCCCCTCCTCACCTAAGTATTTTTCATTGTCCACTGATCAGTTCAGGCCTCGTGTCAGCAAGACTGAGGCCATGCAGAGCCTGCTCTCTCCTGGACACTGGCCTAGATGCAAATGCTTTCCCTGAGCTCTGCACAACACCAGGTGGCTAGGTCTAGGAGCTGCCATTTTTACTTCTCCAAAAGGCCCAGGATGTTGCTACATCAGGGAACTGTGGGAGGTTAAAGCAGGAACTCCAAGCCATGTGGCAAGGAGCAGAACATGGTCACCAGGGCTCACCAGTGTAGCAGAAGGTCTCCTGGAGGGCACTTTGTCACTGGCCTCCTCAACTTGGATTAACTCTGATCAGTTGGCCACTTGTGAGTAACCAAAAAAGTCACCCAAGAAAGAGGACAAGAGCTTCCGTATAGCCTGAAGTGTCTTGAAAGTGAAGCAGGGTCGGGCCTGGTTGAATCTGGATGGGTGACTTAAATGTTGTGAGAAAGCTTCAGCTCTGGGTGGTACAGAAATGCAATGCTTCTATATTTCTATGGACATGGGCATGGGAGGCACGTAACGCGTGGAGCTGGCTGGAGCCGGGAGTCAGAACAGATGGCCTTGGAGGTCCCTTCTGACTCGCTCCGTTTCTATGATAAAAGAGGACAGTAACTTGAATAGAATGTGCATGTGCTCCTTTATTTGCATAGATGAACATTAAGAAATAGAAATACAGTACATCTCACCACAGCGTGTAGAAGACGGAGCAGGTGACCCATGTGCCTACATAGGCTGCTGTCCAGGTGCTGCTGGTGGGGCCCATGGATCCTGCCCTTAAACCCCCATCCAGCCAACCAGCAATGATGAAGTGACTTCAGGGAGTCTTAAGTGCCTGCCTGCCTGCCTTTCGGTGAAAGGACCTCTCCAGTTTCTCTCTCTCTGACCTTCGTCCACTTGCAACCGGTATGTATATTTGCAAGCCTGGGTGAAGCGTTGGGTGTAGAGCTTGATTGTATGGGCTGGCAAAAACTGCTCACACACCAGGTTGCTTTGCTGCTCCCACTAACCAAGAGGAAACTTTATTTCGCTTTTGGCTGGCTGTATGCGTCCTCTGGCCGTTTGTTGCAGCAATTTCAGCCGCTTTCTCACATGGATAGCTTCTTTACCCCTTTCTTACCACCTAGGCCACTTCTCTGCCTCACTGTGAACAGTCAGCCTCGCTCCACTGAAAGTGAGGCGCTACCCACAGGTCAGTGGTCGAAGACACGCTTTGCATGCAGATGATGCCAGCTCCAAGCCCTGGCATTCCCAGGCAGAGAGAAGAAACTTGATGATGCGCCAGATTGGGGTGTAGACATCCAGCCAAGGGGCCAAATGTAGCCCTCCGTGCATCCTGAGCTGGCCTTCTGAGAGTCCCCCAACGGCCACACACCCTTCCCCAGCCCAGCCTCCTTTCCTCCAACCACTTATCACTCTGCGGTTCCCAGTTTTTGTGCAGTTCTTTTTGTGCATTGTAAATTCTCGAAGTGCCTTGCCTAAGGTTTATTGACTGGTGGTACAAGGTTTAAATTAAATTATGTTGGCATTTAAATACCTGGCTCCTCCTTGCTTCCCTCTGGCCCTGCCTCCCTTGCTTCCAGACCCACTGGCCATTGCAATGCAGCCTCTGGAGGCTCCTCTGACGGGGATTTGGCCCTTGCCACGCAAAGAGCGCTGCAGCCCTGGGCTAGCTGGATCGATGGCCTGACTCCATGGAAGGGGACTTCCTCTGCGCCTGGTTAGCTGAAATGCTAGAGGAGAGGCAGCCAGAGAGAGTGGGGGCTGGACTGTGCCTTTATTCGCTGATCCTAGTGGTATGGTTCTTTCTCGGTTCTGGCAGTCAAGCATAATTAAGGCAACAGAAGGTGAAGTATGTATTATGCATGTACAGCAACTATGTTTTAAATCTGAAATATTAAGTTCCTATTTCTTTTTTAAGTGTATATTAAGTTAATGACAGTGCTTAATAATATCTTACATGAGATGCTTTAATACCCCAAACAAATACTTAATTTCTGCTTTTCTGCAATTTTGCCAGGATTACATCATGTCAGATTACTTTAAGTCTGCTCTAACCCACTTTGAAAAACACTAATTATTCAAGGATCTTTCATGTGCTTAATGTCACTTTTGCTCTCTTTTTTGTGCCACAGATCTGCTGGGAAAGTTTGAATATCTGAAGTTTAGAAAGGTACGGTAGGCAAGACAACACCAGAAGTTGCACCGTCCTGGATACCTTACCCTACAGCAATGTTTTGGGATAGAACAAAGAGCTGCTTTGCAAAGTGACACCACCACCACCCCGCACACACACACAGACACCATGAGAGTCTAACAAACAGAGGTCTCCCATTTAACATGTGGCACGGACTGAGTTAGGGCTGGTGATACAAGGAGGCGTGACAATCTTGCTTTCATGTAGGGATGAGTGAACGAGTGAACTCTGCCGTCACCAGAGTTCTCCAAACTCCCATTTAAGCACTACTCAGCTTGTGCTACACAAGGCAGGCAGGAAATGCACCAGTAGATGAGAATCAGAGACAGGGCGAGTGGCAACATGTTTCTCTGGGAAGCTGGGCAATCTTGAACAACGCTTGCTTGCTGTCTCTCAGCCCCCTCTGAGCAAGTGGCTGCGTTGCTGAAGCGCCCTTCCCATGAAGACGATTCCGCAACTGGCAGATTCGGGCAATGCTCGGCTTTTCAGTTGGAAGGCTCAACATGCCGTTGTCCATCACCGCGTTACCTTTTACACCTTCCTCAGAGCAGAAGAACATCAATGTAACCTGGTCACGCTGACACCATCATTCGACATTACAACATTCATTTCTCATTCCCGCTCCCCTTTTTCACAGTCACATTTTATGGTGATATGTTTTATATTGCCTTAATAATTAAGATTTTATAGTAGTTTTATATTTATTGGTTTTTATATATATATATCTTGTAAGCTGTCCTGAGTGCTTGAAGCGATAGGATGGGGTATAAATGGATGAAATAAATAAATAAATAAATAAATAAAAATAAAAGTGTTCATGAACCTGGGATTCATTTTTATTAGTCCAAGTTATTTCAGATAAACAATTAGACTTGTCAGAATATCATTTCTTTTCTCCATTGCCCTTGCAGACTGAGGATGGGGATACTTTTGGTAACAAGACATTGCCCTGTAAGAAGGGAATGAGAAAGCACCGACTTCCTACAAACAGCAGCTTGTTTCACCAAAATAACTCTGAGGGATCTTTTCAGATTTGACACAACCACATCCCCATATAAGTGTCTCCTTTATTGTGGAGACTAGGAAGCTGCATCACAGAGAAAATTAATTTAAAAGTACACTGGCTATAAAAATGAGATCTCAGAGCTTAGTTCTTCAGCATCTGAAACAAACTAATCCATCTGCAAAGAAAGTCACTGGCTCTGTTTTCATTCTGTTTGACAAACAGCTGCATTCCTAAATCTTTCAGAGAGAAGCCTTAGCCATTCAGCACAGCCCGTTAGACTAATTGCATATGAAAACTTTTAAGCCTCAGCAAAATTTGCTGAGAATCTCTAAGAAGAACAGAGTGAAGCAACTCTTGAGAGCGTGTGTGTTTTCAAAGACATTCTTCCATATCTTTTCTTTTCTGTGAGGTTGGGAGGGGACAATCTTTCTCATAGAAAATGTGTTGCTGAGGAGTGCATATGTAAATCTGTGTATGTTCCTAGAATTCATATTATATGTATTATAATACATATTTTGTATGTATTATAAAGAATAAATAAAGTATGTATGAGTATTCAAAGTAAAGAATTTTGGGAGTAAGTTTATATTGGTTCAACGGCTGTAGCAGTTATTGTTCTTTCCTGGAGTATTTTCATATGCATGCATTTGACATAGTTTATATTAGCATCAGTTGAGATATTTACTGCTGTTGCACGACTTATGCGTGGAATCATAGAGTCTGCATAGGCTAGACCGTCCTTCCTTGCAACCCACCAAGACGAATGCAGCCCTCCTTCAAAGAACAACGGTCTGTCAAGTGCTTGTGCAGGGCAGGAGATTTATGATGACTGTCAGGAGTCAAGGTTGTCCAGAAGAGCAGGGTATTCAGGGAACCCTGGGGTCAAAATGGTGGGGCAGTTCAAGGCAGATGTAGGTCCAGAAACAATGTATAGGTTCCCATGCTACAGAAGGCCAGGCAGCCAGTCAGTGTGGTGGTGTGGTAAGAGTTGGAACTCAGGAGATTCAAGTTCACTTAGGTGTGAAGTTCACTAGGTGACTTTGGGCCTGTCCCTGACCCAACCAAACCTAAGCTACTTCACAATGTTCTGAAGATTACCTGGAGAGGAGGACTATGTAAGATGCCTCAGGTTCCTTGCAAGAGTAAAAAAAACCAGGATATAAATGTAATAATAGAATGCACATCAAGGGGCTTGTCTTTATTGGGCTCTGGGTTTTTCTAGAAATGAGCAGCCACCCGTCGTGCACTGATTTAGCTCCCTCCCGCAGGCCCAATGGAGGAGGCACTCTCTCAGATATCCTGGCCCAAAAGCATATAGTGCAGCCTTGCCCAAGCTGGTGGCCTGCATATGCATTTGGAACACAGCTCCCAGAATTCCCACCTGGCAGAGCCATTGACCTTGAATTCTGGGTGCTGCAGTCCAAATGTGTCTGGCAGGCACAAGGTTGGGGGAGGCTGATTTAGCGCTTTCTAGGTAACCATTGACATCTAGAATTGTGCCGAAACAAATTGGTAGCCAGTGCCATTAATGGAAATGCAGTGCAATATAACCAAAAAAGCACACTCCAGATTGTAGTCGGACTGACACATTTTGCATTAGCTGCAATTCCTGAATAGTCTTCGGAAAGGACAGCCCTGCAGAGACAATGCCATCGTCTAAACAGATTTAACCATGAGTGACCTAGGTGAGTATCATCTCAAACAATTCTTTTTATAATTAACCTCAATTAAAATTGTTTAGAGCAAGGTTGGCATGGGACCTTATCTGTGATCAAGAGTGACTGGTCAAAGCAGCAGTGGCTGCTTTGTTGCTCTCATTGTAGGTCAATGAAATGTACCTCATAACTCCCTTTGACTGCTCGGACAAATTCAGAAATCACTCGTGGATCCATTGCTGTTGCTTCTGACTTTCCTTCGGGTGAAGTACATTAACCTTGGAATCTTTCAGAGGAAAAGTAAGTTTTGCAGCAGCAGGAGGCACCTTCACTTATTCTTTGTGTTCCTCAACCCTCTTCAGAAGGCCACTTGGACCCTTTGTCTGTGGATCCTGGCCAAGGTATTCTTTGAGGCATCAGCTGATGGCCAGCACACCATGAAGGGGAATGTGTGCATTTGAGAAGCACTGGCCTTCTTCTCCCATTCTGGGAATTGGTTGGCTGCATGATATCTTCCACAGAGAGCGGTCTCCTGCATGATGGGCCACCAGAGGACTGTCATCTACTTGGAGATGTCCTTTATTTGAACCAGTCCAACTCTGGTTTAAGGAAAAAGAATAGAGAGGACAGGAAGAGTGGGTGGAACAGGCAGAAATGAGGTCCAAGTCTTCCATAATCTGGTGGGATGCATTCTTTCTCTAGGATATAGGGTTAACCATAACCACAGTATGTGCAACTGTGTACAAGTTGATCACCACTTGGTGATCATGTGCTGGGCTAAAAGCTATAGCATATAATGACCCCTTAAAGTCAAAAAGCATCTGTAGATCTTTCTTAAGTGCCTGCCCCTGAATCATCTGGGAAACTAAGCAAGGTCAGACCTGGTTGAAATCTGGATGGGTAGCTTCAATGGTGTGAAGTGTTCAGAGAGCTTCAGCTATGGGCAGTATGAAAATGTAATCCTAATCCTAATAATACTAAGAAGAAGAGGAGTTTGGGAACATGAACATATTGTAAAATGAAGAGTGCTGCCTTAAATCACATTGTTTCCTGAGGCAGATATTTCTGTCTCTGCGTGTGGAAAATGGAGATCGAGACCTGAGCAAGCTCTGCAGAAGCCTGGAATTTTAAATGTAATTGAACAATTTTTACATTGCATTTGTTAGTTTGTTTTAATGCTGTGTGCACTGTCCTGGGATCCCTTATAAATGAATGGCAGTGTATACATTTTAGAAATAAATACAATTAATTAAATATTGGGAAAATCTACTAATTAATTTCACTCTCAAAAGCACAGAGAAATTCGGAATCTTCCTATGGCTAAAATGAGACTGATCCAGCCAGCATTGTGCACATTGATGTCCCATTTATGTCAGTGGGTGAAATAGGCTTAGCCATTCAAATGGCTTAATTCTGGCTGGATTATGCCTCTCATTTATGAACAAGTTTGCCTTTATTAAAAGGAAATGTAATCAAAATTGTTTTCATCCCTTTTCAAGTATATTTTCCCCCTATCATAACAAAGTGTCTTCAGAGAGAAAAAAGGGGGGATTTGAGTGCTGGGCTGAGCTGATTTATGAAATGAAGTTTCCTTTTTTGGCAAAAGAGCGAGAGTGAGAGAGAGACTTTTTATGGTCAGATGACAAGATCCCACTTTTAATGTGAGTAGAGTTATTTCGTAGAAACGATGGGGCAGGAAAGCGGGGTTGTGGGAAAGAGACCTTTCCAATTCAAACAATGCAGTGTGTTAGGAAGTAACCAAGAAGTTCAGCCTTGACTTCCTTCCTCAGCTTCCTAGTTGCACTCCAAAGCAGATCTCTCCTGGAACATGGTCCCTTTTCTATTTCCCTTCATCCTACTGATCATGGCACTGAGGCTTGCATAACATTATCTAAATAGCAAGCAGGAAAGTATGTATTTCTTTTCTTGCTGATGTTTGAATAAGAATATACATTTGGTGGTGGAGGAGGAAGAAAGTGAGCCCTGGACTTTCCATGCATCCATCTCTTTCAATGGGGTTGGAGGGGCTCCTGATTCATCTGTGTAGTGAACAGGCAAATAGATCCTGCCAGTGCGCTTTCTTGCGTATAACACAAGGAAGATGCAGAGTTAATCCAGGTTTTTGTTTTGGGTTTTCTTAAAGGTAAAGATCCATGCACAATACCATGAGGTATCCATTCCAATGCCACTAGGGATCCATGCCAATACCATGCCTTGCTACCATCCCAGGAACAAAAATGTGAGGCACGTGCTCTGGGTTAAGTAGGGCCCTGTTTACCATTGCATAGAAATTTGCAGCAATGGCCACCTAAGCAATTCAGGATGAAGGAGCTCCCCTAGGTGAGCTCGCCCTGTTCCAGGCTGGTGTCCCCTGCTCGTTCCTTGTGATGCTGAGGGGAGTCTTCCTGGGTGAGCATCCTCCCAAGTCTGTAGGTGTGTCATTTGGGTAAGATTCAACAGAGCTCCTTCTTAGGACTGGCAAATTGGCAACATTTGAGTTTGCTAGAATTCTTCAGGCACTGTCTCATTGCTTGTCTTGCGCCAGATTGCAGGTGGCCTCTCTTGCTCTGCATGTAAAGGAAATTTACCCAAATTCCGCAGTGATCAAACAGGAAATTTGTGCAAATTTCCCCAAATCTTTGCAACTTTGCCCCATAGATTATAGCAGTGCTAATTTATTCTTTAGAGGAAATTTGCACAAACTGAATTGGAATTTGGAATGAGATGAATGTGAACACATATTTGCTAATTTTCAAATATTTTTGGTGGACATGTGCTCACCTGTGGAGTCTGGCACCTGGCACATTCACAAGTTTTGCAAGCACACGTGAAATTCTTATACATCCCCCTCTTTTCCTTTCCCTAAAACAATGAAATCATCCACACAGAAATGCACACGTACCACTCACAGATTCCACTTTCTAATCCTACCTTCTTGGCTGATGCAAGAAAATGTATGGAAAGCAGGACATCTTCCCTGTTCAGCACTAAAGGAAGCTTCCTTTCCCATCCTGGGCAGGGAAAAGCTCCACCTCCAATCAATTGCTAATCCGAGATTGGGTATTTTGCCTGAGGACGGACCAGGCATGGAGAAGAAGCTGGTGGCACAGAGTTTCCCCATGTTTTCCCCAAACCTGAGGATCTGAACAGTTTCCCACCAGTCACTGGACTTTGAATACATAGCTGGACACAGATTTTGTCGTGCCTTGTTTCCTAAAGTACACGCTTTTGTAGGTATGTTGCGTTGTGCTGCACTGTGTTGCATTGCATTGCATTTCACTGTGTTGAGTTGAGTTGTGTTGTATTGCGTTGCTTTGCTTTGTTTTGCATTTTATTTAGATGCTTCATAAAGCAATACAGGACCAGGATGGAATAGACAATCCTTGCCGATCCCAGGCACTCCATTCTCCCAATCTGGACTTCAGGATGAAGCCCCAGGCACAGGGCAGGGACCTGCAGGTCAGTGGCAGGCAAGCACAGTGTCTGTCATTGCAGGGCTTCACCGCTGACCATGGAGCACCTCAGCCTTCGCCTCCACTACTCTCTCTTTTGGAGCTTGGACCAAAACAAGAAAGCCTTAACTCTGGTCCTTTCAACTAGTGGGGTTTTATGATAATACAATGTGCTTTTGTGTTTATGCTGTGTCACAAAATACAATTACGTTCACCATTTCAGCCTTTTTCTTTTGAGCCAAGCACTGAATCGTGAAATCCAGACAACTGGTGTAATCCAAAGGATAACTGTGTTCTGTATGCAAATTGGTCCAGGAAGTCTGAATCAGGCCAGTGTGCTTAAACATGCAGATCCAATAAAACCCTTGAGCATCCCTAGTTACCATTTTTATTACCATTTTAACAACTACTAGGGAAAGTTGACATAATCATTTAATATTTATAAAAGCAACTACACACGCATCCCTATTGTCTGGATCTTTTGAAAATGATTTGCTATGGTGTCTGGTCAGTACTGGCTTTCAGGATAAAATCGCCAGCCTCAAGCTATAGTCAGTAATAGTTAAGGGTCCATGACCACCTGCTGTCCATGTGTCACCTTTTATACTGGTTACTCGGCATGTGGTGCTAATTTAAAAAGAGCATCTCTTTTGCCGCACTCAGCTTGCATTGAGTCATTGACATATGAAGTCTGCTAGCTTGGCCTAATTCTTTGTCCAGGACAAAGTTTCAGCAAGCAATTATTAAGGAGCTGAGGTTGTTCATCACTATCCATTTCCATCTCTGGTTTCAGTTTCCAAAGATATTTGCAATTATTTGTCAACAATTAACATCTTGACTTAAATTGTTGTAAGTATGGACTACAGGTATAGAAATCCGTTCTACAGCTGAAATTAAGTAGCCCTGTCCAAATCAACAGCCCAGACAGCAGACAGGGAAAATATTCTAATACCTCTGGGTTAATAGTGGGATATAAACACATCAGCCTTTTTCAGAAAGCCACTATTGTACTGTGAATAGAAATTGGCTGCATCCAAATCCAAGCTCAGTGTGATAACATTGCTCTGTGCAGGCATCCACCTAAATGCAGGACAGGTTAAACTGGGTAGAAGGATGAGCTTCTGTCTGCTGGCCTGAGCCCTGCATCTCTGGCACCCTGCCCGCATCAGTTCAGTCCTTGCCGTGTATCTCAGATGGCTGTCCAGTTGCATCCTGAATTACTCTGGTGTGGAAGAGTCCGCACTGTGCAGTCAACTGTGGATCCACCTAAGAGTTGTTCCATCTTTCCCACTTTTAGCTAGTTTGCTAATCAGGATGCCTTGGGGCACTCATGAAAAACTTTGCAGAAGTCAAGATTATGTCGACAGCATTCCCACAGTCCACCAGGGAGGTACTGCAATGGAAACATGAGATCAGATTAGTCTGGTAGGATTTGCTCTTGACAATCTACATTGGCTTCTAGAAATCACTGCACTGTTTTCAAGTTGTTTGCAGATTGACTGCTTTACAATCGGCTCCGGAATTTCCCAGGGTTTGATGTCAGACTGACTGGTCTGTAGTTCCCAGAATCCTCCCTTTCCCCCTGTTTGAAGATGGGGCAGCATGAGCCCTTCTCAAGTCCTCTGGCAGTTCCCCTGTCCTCCATGCTTTCTCAAAGATCACAGACAGATCCTTGTTTGGGACAACGCCGAGTCAACACAGGGACTGATCACGTCTGCCTTTTCATTTTGCCATCCACTGAGTAGCACAGACCCTGCAGTCACCACCACTGCGGAGTCTTCCCAGCCCATTCTTCCCTCTGCTTTTTTTTATTCTACCTTGCATTTGTAACAACCAGTGCTTTCTTTTTCTTCCTGGAAGAGTCCCCTTTGCCTCTGCCTTTGCCTTGTCTTCAGTTATAACTGCCACCAAATTCCTTTAGCTCTCCCTGTTTGCTTTCTCTGGGACCTTGCTTGCTTGTCCCTAGACCAGCTGGGGCAGGGAGCTCAGCTCAGCTCAGCCAGGAGCCAGGAGCCAGGAGCCAGGGCAGGAGCTCTGAAGCAGACAGATGCTCCGAAAGGGTGCGCCCACCACGTCATATGCCTCAGCAGCACATTATCCATTGCCAGCATCTAGCAGAGCCAGCAGTTTTATGTTCCCTCGCTTAAACAGATTGAGCAAAACTGTGGCAAAATGTTTGTTAAATCAAGTCAGCAGCTCTTCCTAACGAAGCTCAAGACAGTTTACAGAGCTGTCCGGGGGAGTGTGTGTGTGTGTGTGTGTGTGGGGGGGGTAATCCCAGCAGCAAGGGTAGAGATCTGAACATAGGGGGCTTCCTGCTGGATCAGGCCAAAGACTTCTCTACTCTGGTGGCCCACCAGATGCTCCACTGGGACCCTGCAGGTAGCACCCTCCCACTCATGTTCCCAGCAACTGGCATACTGAGGCATGTGCAGTCAGTAACTTGGGGGGCAACAGATAGTCCACAAGACTTGCTTAAGCCCCTCCTAAAGCCCTCCAGGTCAGTGGCCATCCCCAGAGGCGGTTGCCATCTTCCGTTTCATTATGCTCCATCGTGCTCCCAGCCTCAAGGAGAGTGGGAGCTGCCTAAGCTAAGGGCTTCACACAGGTATGCTCCCACTCATGCATGCAGTGGTAAATCTTGGATGCTCTTTCTCCATGTGACCCAGGCAACAAGCACTTTAAATCAGCAAAACACATTCTCAGTATTTAGGAAAACTTGCGGGGGGAGGGTGGGGGGAGTCTCGTTTGTAGAGTCTTACACTACCTTGAGTTGAGTGTGCAGGAAAGATGATGAGTGTTCAGGAAAGATGTGCCCTATGCTGCACAATGAAATAAACTGTGCCCCTTCCACAAAAAGACAGTCAGCTTGCTGGGTGTGTGTGTGTTCCCATGTCTTTTTGCTTATTGTTTGTGTGTAAAAAGTTTTATGCAGTACTACGCACGATACTGTATTTTTCAGCTACAATTCTATGACTGTTTGGACAGAGGAAGGGCTAGCCATTCCTTGCATGCCCCAGCCAGAGAGTTGTGGGCCTTTTCTATGGCTGGACACGCTTAGGATTGTGGCCTTAATCATTGTAAACCATCCAGAGGCCCATGGCTGTTGGACACTAGAGAAATGCGATCAATGAAGTGAAATTAAAAGTCCCATGAGTTGCCAGCACCATCTTTCCTTCCCCCAAGGCAGAGGTAGATACTCTTGTGACTGCCAGTGAAACGTACCTGGGGTAAGTGGGGAGCTTCATAAATGAAACACCCGTGCGTGTGCGCGTATGCACAGTGTTGCGCCACATGCATGCACCTGGAATATAAACAGGTCTCATCTAATTCTGCATCAGCTTGAGGCCTCCGAGGTGCTTTTGCACATGTTGCCTTGGCGTGCCCCGCTCTCCACGCAGGATCCACAGTCTGTTCTGCAGGAGGGAACTGTTTTGCCTCTACCTTCAATCACTGAACTGAGTTCTTTTGGAGGTCAGTAAACATGCAATGTATAAATTGCTCTCCAGAGGTGTTCACTGCTATTAATTACACGTAAGCAGGTTACTTTATCCGCTTATGAAACCCATGAGATATGACTTGCCATCACCACATTATTTGTTCATTTGTCCTTAGCAGATATTTATAGATGTCGACTAAGCAGGGTGTATTTTCAGAAGGGGCATCAAACAAGATATTTAAAAAGCCGAGCATGAACTGAAGTAGGGGTCCTTCATGCATGGAAAAGAAAATTGTAAATACTATCACTGTTCAACTCTACACTACAACTATTAACACCTAAGTTTGAGACCCATAAAGATATTGACAAACTGTTGCAGGCAGGAAGACTAGTTAGAGGAGATCAGGACCATGGACAGCTTTCTGTGGAAAGCATACAAACTAGATGAGAGATGTTGCTCCAGCAATTGTCTGAACCTAATCATGGGCTCTCATGTTCCACAGCCAATGTGTTCCTTCTACCTCCATCCCTTTAAGGAAGCCTGTGCAGCCTAAAAGGATCAGCTCTTATTTCTTAGGAGTTGGATCTAGTGGACTTTTGCTGCCCTGATTGCTGGGTGGGATTGATGGGGCACCTGACATTGCCCCTAATAGTGCCATTGGGGTCTGAGTGCTGGTCCATGATGCATCACAGAGCAGGAACCAATACATTAAAGGCTCCTGAAAAGAAACCCCTTCCCACAAAGGAGGCTTTTGATGTCGTTCCCAAGTCTTTGATCAAGTCCTGTCTCTACTTGGGGTGGGTGTTTCTGCCATTTCTCTGCTTTACGGGATCATTAGCCCTAGTCAAGCGCTGCTCACCCCAAGCAGCAAAGAGGAACAGCAGGGCTGCATGATCACAACCTCAGCTCAGCCTCCACAGTTGCATGACTCATCCACCCCCTTTTGTTGACAGAAAACATCTGTAGCAGGGAGACTTTTCTGCCCATGGAGACTCCCTGCACCAGCCAGCATCCTGGTGTGGAAGTGGAGTGACTCACTGTGTGTGTTTGGCCCCCACAAGCATCCTCACTGATGCATTTTGTACCCGTGGATGTTTTTGAGTTCTCAGTGAAGGGAGTCCTGTGAAGAGTGTCTCTTTTCCCGGGAGGGAGGGAGAGCTTAGACCATATGAATTTTCAAGGGGCAGTGGGAGCATAGGCATGGGAGGCACCTACCGAGGGATGTGCAAATCAGCAAACTCAGGTTTGCTGAAATTCTATAATTTCATTTTGAAGCTTGTTTCAACTTGAGCTGATATCAGATTGTGAGCTTTCTTTTTGTTTTTCTGGGGGGTTTCTTGGCATGAAAAGTCGTGTATCGTTTTGTGCATTTTTCTTCCAAATATATTCATTAATTGTGAGTATCTTTGAAATGTACACATTATTTTCTCATTGATTGTGTGCATTGCTTTGTGTGCATTGCTTCAAAAGAGAGAACTTTTCACATGTTGTTTTCAAATGTATGCATGTTGTCAAAGATAATTTTTTTGGTCTTCAAAGATAGGCTGGACATGCACATGGTGGGCATGTCATGAGCGGAGCCGGCTGGTGCCGGAGGTCAGACTAGATGGCCCAGGAGGCCCCTTCTGACTCGCTCTGTTTCTATGTTTCTATGTTTCTATGGTCTGCAAATGACATGACGAATATGTGGGTTCGACAACGGCAGATTCTGTTCAGGTCTGTGCTCAGTCTGGAAGATGCAAACTAGGTAAACCCTAATCAAAAACAAAGAGAAACAAATGTTTTATGTATCCGTGTTCTTGCATTTTATATTTCCGGGTACATGTGATCTTTTGCTCTCTCTTCTTTTTATTTTTAGAGTGACTCATAGGTACCTGCAGAAATCAGGTCTCTCTCACCCTTGATTTGCACCCTTGATTTGGATTCAAGGATGCCAACGTGTTGCCTTGTGGCAGCCCAGAGCTCTTCACACGCACTGCTGCAAGTGGCCCTTCCTAGAAGGCTCATGGATAATATTTTCATAGGAGAAATCAATATTCCGAAATCATCTATCCCATGGAAGCACACCTGATGAATTCGCGGGGGGAAAGGTCTGCAGAATATCTACTGCATTGCGTTCAGATAATCTCTGAGACCCATTGGCTACAGCATACATACACGTAAGATTCCTAGGCTGTCCCCTTTCAGGTAATGGCCAGATCCAGACCTGTTGAAGTTTAATGTGGTTGCTATACTATACTAAGAATTGCAATACTGAAATGACTGGATTTAATAATAGATAATCTTGCAGACAGGGATCAAACAGACTTTGGGGAAAGTCAGACAAATTAAGGAGGCCATTAGAAAAAAAAAACTGTTATTAATATATCCCCAAAGGATCACGTATATAACAGCCAATACATTTGTGTTGATGCTGACAAAGCCATTGATAGTAACAAATGAAAGTTTGTGAAGAAAGTGGTAAAAAGCTTTGCTTTAGCCTTTCTTATGCTTACTTGGATTAATTTGCTCCATTGTCAGAAAGAATTGCTGCCAATGGGTGAATGGCCTTAAATGCAAAGAAAGACAACTTCGTCTTCTATCACCTCTAATATTTAATTCAGCCATTGAACTGAGGTTGGACAGATATTCACATGGTAAAAGCAATGAGGAATGAGTACCAAGCATCAGTTTGTGCTGCTGTGACTGAGGGATGTGCCAAAGTTCAAAGGCATCCATCCCTCCAGCATTCATGGACTTCATCTCGTGCTCAACCCTCACTTAAGAAAGTGAGCCCAGTAGAGAGTAAAACCACAGCTGGCAACCTTCTTCCATGCCAAGTGCAGCACCACAAGCAGAGTTTGCTACACACAATGCGGGAGAGAGATGCTGCTTGCACAGTGGTCACATGGGGCTTACCTCCTGGAGAACTCCAGGTGAACATTGGTATGCTTATCTGCGCTTTCTGGGACACAATGGATGCATTGCTATGGAAAAGCAGACTGGAGTCTGGGGAGCTAAGCAAGGGGAATCCCAGGGAATCCCCCAAAACGGATTCCTCACAGAACCCTGCTGCAGCTCTCCATGCTTTGCAAATTTTAGAATGTCTGTTATTAATATTAAGTGAGTTTGGAAGTCTGGCAGACCGAGTCAATAACTTAAATTGGATAGGCATATATTAGGAGATAAAGAAATTGTGTGTGTGTGTGTAGTAAGAGATGAAGAGTAATGAAAAATCTATGACTTAAATTGTCTAGTCACAGAAATATGTACGTCTATGCAGAAATTCTCTGAAACGAGAAGCAAACTGTGAAGTAGACAAGTTTGCAGATGATGCCAATCTATTTGGGGTGGATGCAGCCAAAAGGGGTTGTTGTTGTTGTTGTTGTTAGTCGCGAAGTCGAGTCCAACCCATCGCGACCCCATGGACAACATTCCTCCAGGCCCTCCTGTCCTCCACCATCCCCCGGAGTCCACTCAAGCTCACACCAACCACCTCAGTGACTCCATCCAGCCACCTCATCTTCTGCCGTCCCCTTCTTCTTTTGCCATCTATTGTTCCCAGCATTAGACTCTTCTCCAGGGAGTCCTTCCTTCTCATTAGGTGGCCAAAGTATTTGAGTTTCATCTTCACTATCTGGCCTTCTAAAGAGCAGTCAGGGTTGATCTCCTCTAGGACTGACTGGTTTGATCGCCTTGCGGTCCAAGGGACTCGCAGGAGTCTTCTCCAGCACCACAACTCAAAGGCCTCAATCCTTTTCCGCTCAGCCTTCCTTATTGTCCAGCTTTCACAGCCATACATTGCAACTGGGAAAACCATAGCCTTGACTATACGCACTTTTGTTGGCAGGGTGATGTCTCTGCTTTTTAGTATGCTATCTAGATTTGCCATAGCTTTCCTCCCCAGAAGCAAGCGTCTTTTAATTTCTTGGCTGCAGTCCCCGTCTGCGGTGATCTTGGAGCCCAGGAAAATAAAATCTGTCACTACCTCCATTTCTTCCCCATCTATTTGCCAGGAAGTGAGAGGACCAGATGCCATGATCTTAGTTTTCTTAATGTTGAGTTTCAAGCCAACTTTTGCGCTCTCCCCCTTTACCCGCATCAAGAGGCTCTTTAGTTCCTCTTCACTTTCTGCCATGAGAGTGGTATCATCTGCATATCTGAGGTTGTTGATATTTCTCCCAGCAATCTTGATTCCAACTGGTGATTCATCTAGCCCTGCCTTTCTCATGATGTGCTCTGCATATAAGTTAAATAGGCAGGGTGACAG
This sequence comes from Varanus salvator macromaculatus, assembly GCA_023646645.1. Lineage (NCBI taxonomy): Eukaryota > Metazoa > Chordata > Lepidosauria > Squamata > Varanidae > Varanus > Varanus salvator. The sequence continues at coordinate 20,266,583 of JAIXND010000657.1, forward strand.
TATACAGCCTTGCCGAACTCCTTTCTCAATTTTGAACCAATCAGTGGTTCCGTGTCCGGTTCTCACTGTTGCTTCTTGACCTGCATATAGGTTGCTCAAGAGACAAATAAGATGGTCTGGTACTCCCATCTCTTTAAGAACTTGCCACAATTTGTTGTGATCCACACAATCAAAGGCTTTAGCGTAGTCAATGAAGCAGAAGTAGATCTTTTTCTGGAACTCCCTGGCTTTCTCCATGATCCAGCGTATGTTGGCAATTTGATCTCTAGTTCCTCTCCCTCTTCGAAATCCTGCCTGTACTTCTGGTAGTTCTCGGTCCACATACTGCTGGAGCCTAGCTTGTAGGATTTTGAGCATCACTTTGCTAGCATGTGAAATGAGTGCAATGGTGCGGTAGTTTGAACATTCTTTGGCATTGCCCTTCTTGGGGATCAGAATGTAAACTGACCTTTTCCAATCCTGTGGCCACTGTTGAGTTTTCCAAATTTGCTGGCATATTGAGTGTAGCACTTTAACTGCATCGTCTTTCAGGATTTTGAATAGCTCAGCTGGAATGCTGTCACCTCCACTAGCTTTGTTGTTGCTCAGACTTCCTAAGGCCCATTTCACTTCACATTCCAGGATGTCTGGCTCGAGGTCAGTGACCACCCCATCGTGGTTATCAGGGATGTTAAGCTCTTTCTTGTATAGTTCTTCTGTGTAATCTTGCCACCTCTTCTTAATCTCTTCTGCCTCTGTTAGGTCCCTGCCATTTTGGTCCTTTATCATGCCCATCTTTGCATGAAATGTTCCCTTCATATCTCTAATTTTCTTGAAGAGATCTCTGGTTCTCCCTATTCTATTGTTTTCTTCTATTTCTTTGCACTGTTCATTTAGGAAGGCATTCTTATCTCTTCTAGCTGTTCTCTGGAATTCTGCATTCAATTGTTTGTATCTTTCTCTTTCTCCCTTGCCTTTCGCTTCCCTTCTTTCCTCAGCTATTTGTAAAGCTTCCTCAGACAGCCATTTTGCTTTCTTGCCTTTCTTTTTCTTTGGGATGGTTTTAGTTGCTGCCTCTTGTACAATGTTGCGAACCTCCGTCCATAGTTCTTCAGGCACTCTGCCTATCAGATCTAATTCCTTAAATCTATTTGTCACCTCTACTGTATATTCATCAGGGATATGATTTAGGTCATACCTGAGTGGCCTAGTGCTTTTCCCTACTTTCTTCAACTTAAGCCTAAATTTTGCCACCAGAAGCTCATGATCTGAGCCACAGTCAGCTCCTGGTCTAGTTTTTACTGACTGTATAGAACTTCTCCATCTTTGGCTGCAGAGCACATAGTCAATCTGATTTCTGTGTTGACCGTCTGGTGATGTCCATGTGTAGAGACGTCTCTTGGGTTGTTGGAAAAGAGTGGGCAACTCCAAATGGTTCTCTCCAAGCTGGGATAGCAGGCATCAAAATGGCAAATGCAGTTCAGTGGAAGCAATGAACCCCCAGCTTCAAGTACAAGCTGATGGGATCTCAGCTAGCAGTGACTGGCCAAGAAAATGACCTTCTGGTGGTTGTGGGCAGCCTGATGACAATGCTGACCCAGTGGGCAACTGCAGTGAGAAAAGCAAACTCCATGATAAACACAATTGGATAAGGAACTGGAAACGAAGCTGCCTGTATCATACTGCCCATAAGCAAATCGAAGGTATGATTACACTTTTCCAGGGGAGAAGGAGAAAGACTCAGACACTGGTGCTTGTGGGGCCTTTTGAGGGCCTCTTTATTTGTAGGCCTCTTTATTTAACTTTGGTGGACTCAGCAGCCCTGGGATCTGCAAGTATCAAGTGTGGGCACCTAACGGATGTTTGACAACTTACCTGTCTATTGGCAGGTCACTCTGCCAAGAAAGGAGGTGGGCTAGAATCCCACTCCCCTTTGCTAGGCTATGCATGAGTGTAGTGGTGCGGGGGGTGTCCCTGTGTCACCAGGACTCAGCACTGCACAACTGATTAGGTAGGACAGCTTGATGTGGAAGGCAAACCCTGTTCGCAGCCATGGGCCACACCATCTGCAACCTCCTGGCCTCTGGACTTGCTCGTCACCATAAAGGTGTCTTCTAGAGTCCACCAAGCCTATTCCCTCAGAACTCCCACACACCGCTGCCTCTGCTTTGGTCTCCTGCCCTCCAGCTGCCCAGGCTGGAGCCCTGCAGTGCCACACGCAGATCCCACAGAAAGATGGCATCGAACCTAGCTGGTCCCACCCTGGGTGGAATCATTTCAGGATGAAGGGGCATTCTTCTCTGCCTGGTCAGACAAGTTTACCTCTTAACTTTTTCCTAACTGTTTGGTCAATGTGGCTTCCCATCACAAGCCCTGTAGGAGTCTATTAGACCGCGGGATCCAGGTTTCCAGACACCTCATCCACATGTGCCCAAAACCCACCTTCACCTGATATATAAGGACCATCCCTTTCAGAAGCCCCAGGTCTTTCCCTCCACTCACAGGAAGCATCAACAACTGGGTCAGCAGAGCCGCCAAATCAAATTGGAGCACAGTGGGAGGAGAACCGTGAGTTGCTCAGCTGGGGAACCAAACTGGGCCATAAAGAGGCACACCGGCCAGGCTGCGTAGGGCCTTGCTTAGATAATTGGCCCTGTAACGCACGGCAAAGCGGGGGCCAGTCCGCCCCCTCCCTGCCTGCCCAAAAATGTGCTAAACTGTTTGACAGGATGCTTAATAGGAAATTAAGCAACCCACTGGAAGTGCCCAGTTGACATAAAAACCTTCCTGAAAAGAAAAGCCCACGAGGTTAAAATTGCCCAGGTGAGCAGAGAGAAGGCAGGTTTAATGTCACACTCTGCCATCCATGTGCCCTTGCTGCAGCACTGAAAGATACACACAGTGCTGTCAAATGGCACACCCTGAACGGAAAACAATGTGTGTGGGATGGCATTGTTCACAAAACCGCCCACCAGATAGGACAAATTATGAATAAGCTTACATTCCCGTGTGGCTTTCTTAGCTACAAGGTCCAGTGAGGAAACCCTCAAGGATGGGGGGCATGGCAAACATGCCTAAAGCGTGGCCAGCACACCCCACCATGTTGCCCTTGTCCAGGCCCACTGACTCCACCCCATGATAAGGAAAGCTGCTGCCCTCCCTGGATAAGGAATGTGGAAGCCAGAGGAGAAAACCTCAAGCAAATGCTGGGTGCCCACCCTACTGTGGTAAGAATTCCCAGGGATCCCAGGCACGTCCAGCTTAGTTGGCTTGGGGCCCTTGTTCGGGCTGAGCTCTTTTTTCCCCTCCTGCTTGGCCATACCTGGTTCCTCTGCACCCTCCAAACCTTGGGAAAGCAGAGAATGGGCCCTGGCGCCACAAATGGAGCACTGTGCCGGACCTTGCAACGGGAGCCAAACTTCCAGCAGAGCAGGTTGCGTTGAACCCCCCTGCCCTGTGACACCACGAAGATAGAATGGCCTCCAGCCAGCACGAAAGGATGAGAACTGCAGTAGTAAAGATTAGCCGAAACAGCAACAATTGGTCTTCCTCAAATTCATGCTTGTTTCTTTATGATACAAGGTCCCACCAAAGAAGCATGATTTAACCCAATAAAGTGTTTTATGATACCTTGAAGACTAACTGCAGAAGCTTTCATAAACACGAGCCAATTTCAATGCTTGGAACGTGATCCTGAGTTGACAGTGTAATACAGGAGAAAAGTGGCCACTTACGGACTCGAGCAACGTGTGTGTCAATGTCAACTTTTATATTTTTATATTCTTTTATAAAGAATATTATATTCTTTTCAGTGCCAGGTAAAAACCTTTTTATTTACCCACTATTTTAAGGATTGAGGAATTTTAACTCGGTTTTAATATGTTTACAGCTGCATTTTGTTTGTATTTGTTATTATATGTTGTTTATTGTTCTTATTATTGCGAGCCATCCTGGGACGATTCCTGTGTAGGACGGGGTAAAAATATTTTGAAGAAGGAGAGAAAGAAAGAGTCTTGACCACAGTGTCCACTCCGCCTGGGAGTGTGGGCACCCTTGCCAGGGATGGAGGAGGTGCCTCCTGATGGGATCAGGATTCTCAAGGCAGCTCTCGGGGAATGTTGCTGGGCTGGCTCTCAGGAGAGTACTTGCTCCACAGCTATGGGACGGGGTGGGGTGATACCAGGGACTTGCTGATAGTCCTGAGATGTGTAGCAGACAAAACACAAGTGGAAGTGAGCACAGGAAGCAGAGTGGGGGGCAGTGCCTTTTCAGGGAGACTCACCTCTTTGTGTTGACCTGTGTGTTGCCCATGTGTCCCCCGCCAACTTATAGAAGCAGCTTTGCAAAGAAGGGAGAGATGCCAGAGTTGGAAGGGGCCAAGAAGGCCATTGGGTCCAACCCCCTGCTGTTGCCGCTTGCCAATTTACACCACCCTACCATCCCCCTAGTGCTCAGAAGTGGTGCCCGTGGGAACCACAGTGGAGAAATAGGAGGGCATGAGGGGATGCCTCGAAGGTTTTGGGTTCAGGCAGCCTGGAATGCTCCTCAGATGCTGGAGAGCAACAGCATTGCCAGGTGGACAACTGGAGGGAAGCGTGATATGGGAGAAGCCCAACCCAGGACGGGAATGCTAAGCAGCCTCTTGGAGTGAGCAGGCATTGATGCATCCGCTGCTGAGCAGAACAGAGCCGTGGAGGCTGGATGGCTGTGGCTCTTTCCAGGGAACTCTGTGGTAGCGGAACATGATGTCCATGGGAAGCATCATCCTGGACTTGGATACCATGAGAGGCTGCAGTGAAGCCCGGAAGCCATAGCACGGTCCATAGTTTTTCTCCGTGGTTTCTAAAAACCAAATATGCCACACTGAAATTCCATGGCAGGGGTAGATGACACAACAGACCAACCACAGTAAAATAGCATTGTGGCTTGCCTTGCCATGATGACCCACCCAACCTGGCATGGCCTAAATTAATCCTCCCGCACAGTATTCTGTAGCACACTCTGCATTTTCTGAACATTTTGCAAGGGCAGGCTCATGCAATCAGAGGTCCTGCTGCCTCTTTGCCCACAAGGGGGGCGGGCAACTATTTGGGGCCTGCAGGCACGACTGACAATTCATGAAATTTGCCCAGGCAAATCAGCTGCTGTAGGAGCCATGATTAATGACCACAACTAATTAATTTTGCTACTGCTTCGGCATTTCTTTTAAAGCTGATTTTATATTGCTTGCTCTGATGGAATTAATAGCTTTCCATTTCATTTTAAGAATGTATACCTTTTTTATTTTGTTGAAAGCTGCTCTGAGTGTAATTTCAGGATCTGAATAATGAAGTACTTTCTTCCATGCTAAGACAGTGGTTCACAAGTTCTGGCACAAGTCAAGACTGGGCCCAGCATGGAATCTCATGGCAGCGGGGGAAATCCTACAGTGGCAAAATCAAAGGCAAGATCTGCACAAGCACAGAAATCTGCACTGCTAAGCATTGATGCTGCATGCAAACAGGCGCTTGCGCCTCCATCCCTGGCTGGCTGATTTCAGGAGAGCTTGACTGCCCCGTTCTAGCTTTCTGACACCATGTCTGAGACACACAACGCATTGCAAGCCTACAGCCCTGTGCGCTGATTCTGCCTGCTGCGGTGGATCAGAGAGCTCAGAAAGAAAAGTAAGTTTGAATGCGGGGAGCAGGGAGTTCAAAGGTTTGGAGAAAGATTGCCTTAATTACACTGTCTTGGGATCCTTGTGGTGTAATCAAGCAATTCAGCCAACTGTTCTAACAAGCTTGGCTGGAGATTTCACCTCTCTCTGTGTTTTAATCTTCATGACATTTCTGCTGTTCGTGGTCTGAGTCTTGTAAGCGCAGGGGCCTAATCTATCATTACACACAGAGCCTATAATTTTCCATGTTCCCTCTCCAGCTAGACTCCTGGATCTGGGTCCTCTCTTTTCCCAACGTCGCTCCACCCAGTGAAGTCGTAATTATAATCACATGCTGGTTCTGTGCGATGGCTCCTTAATGATCAAATATAGAATTCCAAATCTGGAAAACTGCTCATGTCCAAAAGCAGCTGCAGATCTTCAGATGAACGTGCACATAAGAAATGTAGGCATGCATTAATTTATAGAGCCTCACTAGCTGATGAGGTGGTTAATGCTACTAGCTTGGATAATATAAATGGGGCATTGCAGTAATTAATGGGACAAGAGGGGAGAACTCGCAATGGCTTCTAGACACCCTGGCTTGGAGCAATGCCTGCCATGAAAGCAAAGGGCCTTTCCCTAGGAGAAGGGTTCTACCTGGACAAAGTCCCTCTCCTGCGTTTTGGGATTCCCCCTCTGCCCCACAGCTCAGCTGACTCCATTCCATTGGGTCTCATGATTATCTGCATGGCATTTCAAAAAGGGTAGTAGGAAGGACATGGGGAATTATAGACCGGTTAGCCTTATGTCCATTGTAGGAAAAACAATGGAAAGGCTCATAATAGAGAGAGATCTAGTGATGCTAGATAGGAAAGGGAGGCTGACAGCCACACAACACGGCTTCCGCAGAAACAGGTCCTGCCAGACAAACCTTGTGGAATTCTATGACAAGGTTTCAAGATGGCTAGATGGAGGGGATGCAGTGGATGTGGTATACCTGGATCTCAGTAAGGCCTTTGACAAAGTGCCCCATGATATCCTGGTGGAGAAACTGAGGAGTTTTGGGATACACCAAAGCACTGTCCGCTGGATTAGGGCATGGTTGACTGACCGAAAGCAGAAGGTAACCATTAGCGGGGAATCGTCGGGATGGCGGCCAGTGACAAGCGGGGTCCCCCAGGGCTCTGTCCTGGGGCCGATCCTATTTAATCTTTTCATTAACGACATGGAAGAAGGGGTGAACAGTCTGCTGATCAAATTCGCAGACGACACTAAAACTGGAGCAGTGGCCACAACTGAGGAGCAGATACACCAGATCCAAAAGGATTTGGACAGACTATGGAAGTGGGCAGGAGACAACAGGATGGCGTTCAATGTGGATAAGTGCAAGGTCTTGCACTTGGGGCATAAGAATAGCTGTCATAAGTACAGGTTAGGTGACAAGTGGCTGGAGAGCAGCTCTTGTGAAAGGGACCTTGGGGTACTGGTTGACCGCAGGCTAAACATGAGTCAGCCGTGTGATGCGGTGGTCAAGAGGGCGAATGCCACCCTTGATTGCATAGCCAGAAGTGTGGCTTCTAGATCGAGAGAGGTATTACTACCACTCTACACGACTCTGGTGCGCCCGCAACTGGAGTATTGTGTTCAGTTTTGGGCCCCTCATTACAGAAAGGATATAGCCAGGTTGGAGTCAGTGCAGTGTAGGGCCACAAGGATGGTAGCTGGTTTGCAGGGGATGCCGTATGAGGCAAGACTGAGGAAACTGGGTCTCTTCAGCTTGGAGAAGAGGAGACTCAGAGGGGATATGTTGGCAACATACAGGTATGTGAGAGGGTGTCACATGGAGATGGGGAGAGGCCTGTTCTCCCCTGCAGAGGAAGGCAGGACGCACTCCAATGGAGCAAAGCTCAGGGAGCCAAGGTTCCATTTGGATGCCAGGAAGCACTTCCTGACAGCCAGGACCCCGAGGGCGTGGAATGGGCTTCCACGGGAGGTCGTTGAGGCCCCATCGGTGAGGGTGTTCAAAGACAGGCTGGACATGCGCATGGTGGGCATGTCATGAGCGGAGCCGGCTGGTGCTGGAGGTCAGACTAGATGGCCCGGGAGACCCCTTCTGACTCGCTCTTTTTCTATGTTTCTATGTTTCTATTTCAATGGACGTGGGCAAAGTATCATGGGAAGGAGGAAGAGAGGGGGTTCACTTCAATGTAAATGTGGATTCAGCCTGCTGCTTATGTACAAGTTTCCAGGTTCGAGGGACTCTTCCTGTGTTCTTGGGCTTAGCAAACAAACAGCACACTCTCGAGCCTGATGGTGGTGAAGCAATGCAGAAAATATGCTTGCTCTTTTATGCACAGACACATTCATGGGTGCATGTTACTGTTTGTTCAGGTTACACAGATGGTGCCTCATGGATACAGAGGCTTGGCACATGGAGGGGAGTAGTGGGAATGCATAGTGGCCGGTGGTGTGCATGCCGCAGTCGTATCATAAGGAGGGTGCCAGGGAGAGCATCCAAATGTTATGCCAGCCCATTGCTTTACATCTGAATTGAGGTCCACTCACAACCCCCAATTTATGAGGGCTGGGATATCAACCCACAGTGAGAGGCTGGCTTGTTTTAGTGTTGGGTTGCTGCTGGCTCTGCACTGAGCAGCCACAGTTACAGCTATGGTCTGTGCTCAGGAGACTGCCTCCATCACGGAGGCTGGGGTTGGCCTCCCTCAAGAAGATGCCTCATGGTAGAGAGAAGAGTGAATTTTTGAAGTGGAAGGCCCAGGAGGCAAAAAGCAAAAGCAAACGAGTTGTTCTGATCCACGTTGTACCTTTAGAAACTGAAACCATGTTTGGGTTCTTAAGTGGTGTGGTTAGAATGGACCACGTTTTGCTTCGGCATCTGAAGGACGCAAGAACCTCCAGCCAAACAGAGAAACTCTTTGATGTCCAACAGCTCCCGGAAACTGTGGAGGAAAAGCTCAATAAAGTACAGAGTACAACAGAAGAAAGAGAGCAAGGCTTGTTCTGAGAGCAAGTCTCAAAGATACTTAAAGCCTTTTCCTTTGGGGGGGGGGTGGTTAGAGAGCCAAAGAACCCATACACAAGATGGGATCAATATTCTCTACAATTTTTAAGTGGGTATGGAATGGGGGAGTGGAAAATCCTGGGCAGCTGGTGCCTGATTCCCCAGAAAGTTGCTCCATCGGGTGGTCCACACTGCTGAATGCAGAATCTGGGCGCAACCACACGTTTTTTTATTTTATTTTTATTTTATTAAAACACTTATAGGCCGCCCCATCGCATCAAAGCCTCGGGGCGGCTTACAACAATGGTTTTTCATCCGTGCCCTTCTTGTTTCCAAACAGAGCCATGTTGTCACTTGGAATATACAAAATTCCTGATGCGGCCTCTCTCAGGCTCATTTCCGAGGGGGCACTGAGACGCTTTAGCAGCAGTTTAGCAGATGCATAGCAGAAGTGCCTATGGAGTTACTCAGCAGGGCAGGGTGTGGAAGCAACTGGTGCAGCAGACCTGCTGAAGCTGAGCAAATGGGGCCTGTCTGATCAGCGCCTGGGTGGGGGAGTGCCTGGGAACCTCATGAAAGCTGCTGCGAGCTCTGCATTGAAAAAGGGCAGGACAGCAAATGTAAAGAAGCCGTATTACGTGGAAAGGGCTCCATTAATCATACTGAAGAAACAAAAAGCATTCAATTTATTGAAATGTGGGAAATGTTGCTTCATGTTTATTGTGCTTCTTTTTCATGAATGAGCACAACCTTATTATGAAGCTAGAAAACCCCTAACAATGGATTTTATTTATCAATTTCTTTGGAAACATTGAGGGCAACACCATTAGACTGAGTGAATGGAATGCGCTTTCGTCAATGGCTCTTGGAGATCTTTTGTATTTCCAAATCCAAGAGAAAAATTGCAAATCATTCCATCCAATAGTCCACCATAAGGTGGAATCTGGCTTAGTGCAAGATATCTTATTTTAAATACATATGGAAAATGTTCTCCTCCAAGTACTCCAGGATTTAAATGTGTCAATGTCTCTTAATGCAAGTGGCAGTTTTATATTTCTAATTCCCGCACATTTGTAATGGGAAAAATGCCCTGTGAAACCCAATTCATTTGAAGACTATTATGTTCTTTAGGGAATATTTTGGCAAGACAATTTTCATTGGTGTATGGATTTGTCCTCAAGCAGGATTTTTCTAGAAGCTGAAAAAGAAGACATTAAAGTGCTACTGTACAAAGAAAGAAAGAAAGAAAGAAAGAAAGAAAGAAAGAAAGAATATATATATATATATATATATATATATCCCAACTCAGTGTGGGTAGTCACAAAGACGCTTTTGAGAATAAACAAATGAAGAATTGAGAAAATAAGGAAGAAGATGGTATTTAAAGAATGTGGATATTTGGAGAATGCTGGGGACGGAACACTGAGGGGGCTGTTCATTTATAGGTTAAGATGCATTATAACAGGAACCGGGAAAGTATTATTAAACACAAATACAGCTACTCTGGATAAAAGGACATTCAAACTCTGGCTGTTTCCCACAGGCAGAACTTAATAATGTGAATGGAAGTGATTTTTTTTAGAGGTCATGGCAGAGGTTGATTTTGCCAACCCTGTCTATCCTGATAAATATCATCCTACAGTGATGGCCAATTCTGTTTTCTTTGAGTTGCTTTGTTTTTCTTTAAGGTTGATTTGTTTTTCATTACGGGGACAACCATGGAGCTGAACTGGTAGCAAGATTTAGTAAGAATGGGAATGAGTCATCCAAGCAACCCAAATATTTACTTGCCTCGGTTTGGAGAGTTACACGCAAAGAGCCCATTTTATTTTTATCTCAGGCTTCAGGAGGAGGCTTTGTGTTTCATTGGCTTTCTCTTCGATCGTGAATTTAGGTTTCACTAGAGGCCCGTAACTGAGAAGTATTCCTCACCTCTCCTAGCTGTTTCCTTTCCGGTCTTCTTCTCTCCTCAGGTTCCTCCCCTGCTTCCCCAGTCCACTCCTCTTTGGCTAACATTTCCTGAGCTCTTTCGCCTGCTTTGACTGCTGTTTTGTGAGGTCTGAGACGTCTGTTATTCTAGGCGTCCTATTTCCCTTTGAATTGCCTCTCTGTTGGAGCAAAGCAGCTCATCCAGAGATACCTAGTAATGTTTCTGCCTGCCTGCCTTTTCTTTGACATCAGAGGAGTTCAGCTCAACTCTGCTAGAGCATTTAGCACCATCCCCACCAAATCCCTTAACATATGACATTTCAGACTACAATAGTATCCCCACATGGATTACAGGATATAAAAACAAAGATGTGAGGAAACCAGGTAGTGCAAAGAAAGCAGTAGCATTATTTACACAATTTTGCTTCAAGTTCCATTAACCTCAATAGGAGAATCAAGCCTGAATGTATGGCTGAAATAAATAGGACTGATCTGGATCACCTCCTAAATGTTCATGCCTTCTATAGAAGGGGGAAAAGAACACCACAAAATCGAAAGGAATTAAGACGAAGCACACCTCAGCAAGGGCTCTCTATTGGAATACAATGCAATGCTGAGGGCACAGGCGGTCTCCAAAGGCCATGCCCTTCCCTGATGATTGCTTCACAGAATGGTGCACCAGAACAGTTTGCATAAAAGCCAAGCTGATGGGTGCCATTTTCTCTTGTCAACCTACTCCAACAGCCGCAATCCATTTCCAAGTACAATCTGAGATGCTGGTTCAACATGTCTTAAGACCAGGTTATCTTACAGACCATGAGGTCCACATGAACCTGCATGAGAATTAATTTCAATACACTTTTGTGGGTCCCTCTGCCATTTTTGATGAAGCAGAGCAAGGCACACCAGACAATAGAATACACCTCAGCTGGATTCTGTCCAAAAATTTGTAGTTCCATGCTTCCATGATTGTTTCTGGATCAGAGCATGGTTGGTAGATTCCAGAAAAGTTTTGTCTGTTTGCTTTCAATTTATCTAAAAGAAATCAGAACAGGACGAATTGTGTGTCAGGTCCTGGAACAAGTATAGAAAGGAAAGGTTGCTTCTCCCCAGAAGTGACCCAGGAGCTTTTCTGTTGTGGTACCTGCCTCTGAAATTCTCTCCCCAGAGAAACTCACCTCAGAGTATCTTCAGTTCCTTTCCAGCACTAGGTGAAGACTTTTAAAACTCATCCAAGCTTTTGGAGATGTTTAGCTCCCCTATTCTGCTATTTTTATCTGTTTATTAAATACAAATTATTTAAGCCCCCTCCTTACAACACTTTGTACAATACTTTGGGAAAGTCTATTCTTGAAATAGCATTCATACATGCTTAAAGTAATTACATAAAATAAATACATAAGAAATAAAGAAAATGATAAAGTTAGAAAGGCTTTCCCAGAACATTCACAGCATCCTGCCTTTCTCTTATTAACTAGCAGCCTACCAGTTGTAAATCAGAATTATCAAGAAAAAATGCTTCCATCTGGTCTCCAGTCCCATTTGTTACAGTGGTGCACCCATTAGCACCATGGACTTTTCATTGGCCCAATAACAGAAGACAAAGGGTGAAAAGGGAAGGGGTTGTTAAGTGCTATTCTCTGTGCTATTCTGTGAAGGAGCATCCTTTCCTTTTGAAAAGACTCATCATTTTTTAATAGTACATACAACACAATAACACATGATACAGCTTTGATCCTAAAAAGTAATGTTCAAACAACCATCAGGTGTTGCTCCTGATGCCTGATGGTGTAATGATGATGTTATTGGACGTGTAAATTAGATCCATGTCAGATGCAGAGTTGAAGAAGACACCTAGAGCATGAAATGGTTTTCAAAGGCTCTCTTTCTTGCTAAAGAATAGCCACCTCCTTGTGCATTTTTCTTTAGCAAGTATTTTAAAAACACATCAAGTGTTCCTACTTTCTCTTCTGGGACTGAGGAACACTTATCTATCTATTTTTAAGAGCTCTGTAACAGGGAAAAGGAGACATAAATTAATGTGTGTGTGCTCAGAGTGTTAGATATAGGTTTATGTTGTGCTTAAGCTGTTAAATGCATTTATAATGGAGATAACTGGTTGCACTGTGTTTACAAGTACTGGCTTATTTAAGAAAAGCCCTTGGAATAATCTTTGGCATTATCATGAGTGTCACTCACAGATGCCCTTTTAAAGGGTAAAACAATGGATAGGATTATAATGAACGTCACTTGGGACAATGTTTGTTGTAACAAAAGTGGCTGCTTTTTTGTGGGAATTATTGGGCAGCTAGTCTTATAAAGCTCAAGTTCTACTGAAATGAATGGATGGTACTTTTGAATTGCCTCCCTTTCATTTTAATAGGGGAAGGGCTTATATAAGTGAATTTCTCAATGGATTCTGCACAACAAAACTACCTGGTTTCACAGTTTCCATACTTGATTGGACCATTGGTCCATGTAACCCAGCATCTTCTACTGCTCTGGTGCCTCTGGAATTTAAGAGCAAATGACAACATTAATCTGCCTTTGTGGATATTCAGTATTTGTTAGACAGATGTGGAATGCCTATAAAAATGGAAATGACAATCCCTAATTGGATATTTAAAGTACACAAGTAACATTTGGATGGGGTGGACATGTGGGGCAGCACCTCCTGGCTCCATTCCCACTGATATGTCCCAATCATCCAGTGTTTGGTGACTCAAAGCCAGTGTGGTGTATTGGCTAAGACTGCTGCACTGGGTCCTGGACCCCACACAGCCATGGAGCCAACTGGGTGACTTTGGCCTGGTCACCGACTCTTAGCCCAATTTACCACATAGCGTTGTTTTTGTAGGAATAAGATTGAGAACAGGATGGGGAGAATGATGCAAACTGCTTTGATTTCTTTTTTAAAAAGAGAAAAAAGTGGTATATAAATCTAAGAAATACATAAATAAATATCTGCACAGGGAGAAAAAATCTAGATGGAATGTTGAGAACTTTAGACACTTAGTTGTCTCCTGTTCTGAATGGGTCTTTTCCTTTTCTTATCCCAGATGATCAAGACAAGAGGGTTCTAGCTAGAGTCCTTTATTTCATTTGGTGAATATAAACATCATTACCAAGAAACATTTATCAAGTTAATGACCCTTTAGTTTCTATGTTATTTCTTGCCTTAGCCTGTCGTTTATTCCAAACTGAATTCCTTTCATCCATTACCCTCCAAAAGGTGATAGCTTCACACTCAAGGAGGGTTACATTGCTAGTGATCCAGGTAGCAGGAATGCCATACATTACTTAATTGGGCTGTTCATTTGACTTCATGACAAACTGCTGGACTGATTAATTCATACCCTCCCCCTCTGACCATCCTTTTCTACAGTGCCTTTCCACAAATCAGAAATGGTCTGGTTCTCATCAGCAGCTTATTTTCTCATGACTCATTAACTTTGGCATTTCAATTAGGGATACCAACCTGTTCTCCTCTTCCTGTTTATATTCAGGGTTTGAATTCTCTAACTTTGAATAGTGTATTTTGGGTTCCAGGTAGACCCAATATTAACATCTCCTTCATGATGTGGAGCTCCAACCATGCAAGGTTCCACAGCATGGTATGTGCATAGAGGAAAGTTATGATGATCCTCTCTCCTGTTTGTTGGATTTCTTTTGCTTGGCTCTGGGTTAAGAAGTGAGCTGAGAGGAATTCCACAAATGCATGTGGAGCTCCAGCTGTGTAATCAGGAACCTCCTTCCACAGCATGTGCAGCACAAACAAAAGCCACAAATCACATGCATGGCAGATAGATGATGCTTGTGCAACCTGCACATGAGCTAAGTTTCTTGTGGATTTTCAGTATGCTCAACACCAAGTTGGACTCATAGTAGCAAGAAAGCAGGCTGTAGTTAGGGAGGTTAAGCAGAAGGAATCCAATGAATTCCCACCTCCAAAGCAGATTCTTCACACATCTCTAGCATAGAGAAGGCTCACTTTCGTAGATGTTTTCCCAAACTCAGAGATGGTGGATGGGCAGAGTACGTGAGGATAGGACTTGAACACCCAAATAAGTTTATGGTCAGGGTACACACTGGGAGGTGGTTCCCAAAGGGAAGTAGCTGAACCAAACCAAGAGAAAAGGAAGCAAAAGGAAGAAGTCCGGTGGAAGAGGGGACCAGCATGTAAGGGACCCTCAATTCAGTCTCTCGCATCTTGTTATAAGATTTTTAGTTCTCTAGAGTGATTATGTGCTGCTACTTGTATTAATGAAAACTCAAGAAAGCCCGTCACCATGATATGAAACATGGGTGAAACTCTTTTGTTATAACTTTATTTTTTCAGAAAAAATCCATACATGCTAATAATTTTCAGGAACAAAAATGCACCATTTCTTCACAAACTTTATTTCAACCCAAACTATCTCGCCTTGATTTTTATTTTATTTTATTTTTTACTTTTTATAATCCAGTTCCCAATGTAAACAGATATTTTATAAATGACACAACTCCCAAAGTCACTGCAGGTCATTTCTTGTGGTCATGGACTACTTTGGCAGGCTTGCAGGTTGTTGGTGATGAGGAACATTTCAATAAATCAGACTTTTTATGATTAAATGTTCTCAGAAGGTCAAGAGCATATCTTCCTATTCAGAATTGCATGTCACTTAATTAAAAAAACAGGAGACTTTTCCAAGAAGTCAGCCAAAGGAGGGCAGTTGACAGGAATTTATACATGTATCCTGTCATGTACTTCCTCCTTTCCTCTTTTAAATGATACACTGTTAAAGAGAACATCAGGACTACCTTAGGCCCAGATAAACAGCCGTACCTAGAGGGAAGAGAGAGAGATCCGAACAAAGTGTATTTATTCTGAACCAGAGGAAAGTTCAGGTTTAATTGAATATTTAGCCAGATCATACTGTGACCAAAGAACTCAAGTACCAGAAAAATACAGGAAT
Organism: Varanus salvator macromaculatus; assembly: GCA_023646645.1. Lineage (NCBI taxonomy): Eukaryota > Metazoa > Chordata > Lepidosauria > Squamata > Varanidae > Varanus > Varanus salvator. Next base: position 20,282,106 of record JAIXND010000657.1, read on the forward strand.
GCACTTTTCAATTACTTAAAACTGGACAGACCAATCTACCTTTAAATGAACAGATGCCAACCTCTATTTTAGAAACTGGTGCCATTATTTCCAGAGTTTGAAGATGCTGTTCTGCTTCATTGCAATCATGCTGTTTTGTGACCTTTTCTTGAGAGGAAGTATAAAATATATATTTTTAAATAAAGCAATTATAAATTAAAAGGAACATTATTGTTCATCAGTATAGTCCCATTTCAGCTACTTTATTTGCAGAGGTTTCCCTACATAAAAGCAATATATTAACCAATATCCTGGGCATTCATTTCAGAGACAGCTGTCCGTTTTCATGTACTCACATTCTATCTGGTTGATCAGAGATCCAACCCAATGGACTGAATGAAGTCTTGGTCATGCTTAGAATAGTCCTATTGAAACCTTATGGAAGAATCCATTAGTCATCATGAGTAACTTACATGCCATAGATTTCAAGGGGTCCATTCTGACAAAGCCTGGATCCAAAGTCTAAGGAAATTATAAATCCATGCCACTTCTCTCAACATTGTTAAAAAGATCCTATTGTTTTCAGTCAATCCTGAGAGAGTACCCCAGGGACTACAGGGTTCTTTGGAAACGTCCCCTTCACTCCTGCCATGGGCATCCAAAAGCTGCCCCTTCCCACTCCCCTCACCTGCCCAGCCATCACAGAAAGAATGCTTCCTTGCTTCCTGAGGTCACACACGCGGAACTGGAGAGAGGAAAAGAGGCATGGGAAGGGAGCATAAAACATCTGTACACCCTTTGGCCATATTCTAATGAAGGTAAGTACAGGAAGCCCAGCCCCAGCCCAGGAGAACCCCTTTTCACCATTTCACTTCTGTTGAAAGCAGCTACTTTTCTGTCCAGTTGAATGAGAATGGTTGAAAGTGCGGGGAAGTTTTTCAGCACAGCACAAGGGGAAAACCTCAAACAATGGTGACTGCTTGGTGCAAAAATGTTCCTGATTCACTGGTGGCAACTGGGGTTGTGGACAGGAGCCTGCAACGGGAGCTCACCTGGAGCCATTCTGATATTTGGGGCTACAGCCTTCAGCCTCCCTGCTGGAGAAAGGCCAGGCTGGCTGGCATCCATGGAACCTGTAGTCCAAGGTGGCTGTTTTGGGGGTGGCAGGTTGCCAGCCCCGGCCCTGGGACATTTCTTCCTCTCTCCAGCCTTCTGCCTGGACCCCCAGAGGAACATGAAGCAGCAGCGCCAGGCAGGAGCAGCAGCACGAAATCGTGCATTTCAGTATTTCATTTCTATCCTGCCCAGAAGCTAAAATACAATAAAATACAGTTTTCACATGTGCAACAAATGCTTTCATGTCTGCATGAGTGTGCAGCGTTGGCACAACCAGTTGGCATGAAGACTGAGCTTTTATTTTATCATCACATTTACACCTCTCCTTTTTTCTTCTTCCAGAGGATCCAAGGCAGTTTACAGCACCTTCCCCTCCTCCTGCTTTATCCTTGCGCCAACCCTGTGAGGTAGGTTAGGCTAAGGACTGGGCCGGCCAGCATCATGATCTGAGCAGGCACAGCAGCCTGGTTCTCCTGAGTCCCAGGCCAGCTCTGTCATGACTACTTATCCCTCTATAAGTACCTCTTTCAAAAAGAGAAAGGTCAAGATCTCTTCTGGCTGATGCCAGAATGTAGGACATGGAATAATCAGCTCAAGCTGCAACAACCGAGATTCAAGCTGGATATCGGGAAAAGCTTCCTCACTGTCAGAGCAAGACAACAATGGAACCAGTTGCCTGGAGAAGCAATGGACTCTCCCACACTAGAGACAGCCATCTGAGTGGGATGGTGTAACGTGGTGTCCTGCAACAGCAGGGGCTGGACCCGATGGCCTTCGTGGCCCCTTCCAACCCTGCTATTCTATGATACACTGCATTGGCTCAGACTCAGCCTAACTAAGCTGCGATCACCAGTTTCGATGAGCATCCCATTGCTGGAACACCAGCAGTGATGGTGCAGGCCTCACAAAATGCAGAGGGCATCTTTGTGCAGGAGTAATGGAAGCAACCGATCGTCTTCAAAGCTTGCCTAACTCGAGTTTGGCCTAAGAGAAAAGCCCTCTCAGTAAGATCTGAGTGATCCAAACAATCACAATTCCATGTTCATCAGCTAGGGCTGAATTTAATCTTTATGAATTCTGATGCAATGTGACCAACCTTCATCTCCAGACCCAGATGAATGTGCATGTCAGAATGCAAAAGCCTTTGGATTTTGCCATTTTTGTATTTTTTTAAAGAATTAACTCAAAAGAATGTATCCACATAGATTAAAATGTGTATTTCCATATAAAAGTCATGTAGAAATGCATACATTTAAATAAAATAAAGTTAGAAATATAATTTTTGTGAGAAAATCCATTAAATGTGCATTTAGATATTCACATCCAAATTCTGTACAGGTTTTTTAAAAATACACAGTGCGGTGGAAGCAGGACTTACAAATATGAAATGACATGGACCAGAAATAGCCTGATTGCTCTATTTCTACTTGATGTGATAAGCGGTGGATCTTTATTGGATAATGAAGTCCTAAACAGGCACAGTAGAAGAAAATCTAGGAGGTGAACCAAGAATTAGGAATTGTGTGGAGAAGGAACCAAATTATGAAGTTCCCACTTCCATCACAGCACTGGAGTTATGGAGTGCTGTTGTCAGAAGAGAAAACAAGCTGAACTGACATAACACAAAGATACACAAAAGCCCCTGAGCAACATTAAATCACTTCAAGACATCTCCATTAAACAGAATTACTGTCCCCATTAAGAAGCAGTCATTGCCATTTAGTGTCACTGACTATTTAGTTGGTTCCCTGGGAGACATGTCGATTAAGCAGATGTCTCACTTGGGTTTCTCCTAGAAAAAGGCCCCTTTCAGGGAAATCTTTCCTCCAAGGATTGGTCCTTACTAGTGAGGGCTAACTTACCTCAGATGAATTTGTTTTTAACTTAGAAAGTAATATATTTGCCTGAATGAGTGCAGGCCAAATTTCTCCTTGGATACAAAAGCTCCTTTCAGATGCATGAACAGGAGATGTTGCACACACACAATATCAAGCTGCATCCTGGTCGTTGTAGTTCAGAATTGCATAGTGTGTGATGATGTCACAAATCAACATGTCCTTCTCACATGGTTCACCTCCAGGATGATGCCATGCGATGCTTGCCTGGCCCTTGTGGGTTGTCAGGATGAAGATGGACTCCCAGAGGCATCCTTCTCTTGCAGAGGCAGAGCTGGATGGGTGGAGGGGAGGCAACCAAAGAAACCTCTGCGAATACCTTTTTCTGGAGGGAAGGTTGGAGGGGAGAGGGGAACTGAAAATGCTTGGCACAGATGTGTGTATCACTTCCCTAGCCATCCTCCAAAGCTCACAATCAACTGGATGTGATTTGAAATCAGTCATGCATCGGTTCAGGCTCACTAGAAAGGTGAGCACCATGAACAGGTGAGTTTTTAACAAATGGAGAAATCCCAAGGTTTCATTGGTGATGACTCTTCCAGAGGGTTCAAGTGGATCAGGTAACACCTAGTGGATGTGGATTGTCTACTTCTATCCCATTCTGATTCACAGACCTCTTTGATGCGGAAGGCAGCCTGTTAAAAGATCGCCATGGTTATGATGGCATAGAAATGGTTAGGTGAGTAAAATCTCTGAGGAAGTCAAATAGCAAATGAAGCTTAATAAGGTCAGCCTAACCTTAACATTGTTCAGACAACAACCGCACCTAAAGGCTACCTGGAGGACTGCCTTCTCCCATGTAAGCTTGCCCAACCACTGAGGTCTGGTTGGGAGGGCCTTCTAAAGGAGCCATCCCTCAAAATGGTGGGAGGGATGGCAGACAGAAAGAGGGCCTTTTCAGTCACTGCCCATCACTTGTGGAAGGGGCTTCCCAGAGAAATTTGCCCACTGTTAACGTCACTCTCTTTTTGGCTCCAGGAAAAACATTTTTCTAGGCATTTTAACCATCACTTTTAACAACTGATTTTAATGCCTGCAATGTTATGGTTGTCCCACCAGTGGATTTGGTGGCTTTACTATAATGACTTATTTAATGTTGTGTTGTGATAGCTGATTGTTGTTATGTAATGATTCTGCAATTTCAAATGTTATAAGCTGCCCAGAGATTCCACTTTGAGTAGGGGGTGGCGTATAAATGCCATTCATAAATAAATAAATAAATAAATCCACACATACACTGAATGGCAGGAGTGAAGCTAGACTTCATTCACACTTTTGGATGGACACATGGAGGTCAGGAGTATGAACAGCTGGTATCATACTGATCCTTTGCGTGCATTCAGTAAACCAGAGGAAAGGGCTATTGGGCTGCATGATTTGAATTAAAACAAACAACGATCTTGGAGCATGTTCAAAACTGAACAATTTATTCTCACATCCACTTTGGTGTACTACAGTCATACAGATACATTAGTGTTTTGTGAAGCAGAGGAGTGTCCCTACAGATTGGAAACTAAGGCAAGGTTTCTGTTTGGGAAACCACAGGTGAGAGGGGAGCCCCTGCACTCAACTTCAGCACCTCACTGTGGATGGCAATGGAGATGCATAATATTTCCTGACTTTACTTCTGATGGCTAGATGTACATCTAAAGACAATCTAGCCATGATAATGTCCATCTTCTGGCAGGAGGGAAATAAGGAGAAGAAGAATGTAGAGTTTAAGTATCATACTTTGAGGACCAGCCATGCAGCTGCGCTGAGACTTTCTGATAAAAATGTTTTCTATTGCTTTATCCCAATAATGTCCCTATTAGTAATGCCCTATTGGGCTTTTCTGACATCACTGCCCTTATCCCATCCAACACTTAATGGGATTATGTCAGGAAAGGGGATCCAGTGTTCCAAGATGCTTTTCTTCATCTTTGAAACACTGGTGCACATCACGGTAGAGCCAACAGTGAGCGTCTTCAACATGGGAAGGAGAAAAATGGAGATGGGTAGAGACCTGTTCTCCCCTGCAGAGGAAGGCAGGACGTGCTCCAACGGAGCAAAGCCCAGGGAGCCGAAGTTCCATTTGGATGCCAGGAAGCCCTTCCTGACAGTCGGGACCCCGAGGGCATGGAATGGGCTTCCACGAGAGGTCGTTGAGGCCCCATCGGTGAGGGTGTTCAAAGACAGACTGGACATGCACATGGTAGGCATGTTGTGAGCAGAGTCGGCTGGAGCCAGGGGTCAGACTAGATGGCCCAGGAGACCCCTTCTGACTCGCTCTGTTTCTATGTTTCTAAAAGGCACACTTGATTCTGGTCTGGATTTGTAGAACAGTCTGGACTATCCACATTACTTTTCACATTATCTGCAAAGTTTTGGATCAGCTAAAATAATATGGCAGTTACATGATGACATGAATGTTTGAATTGCTCAAATACTCTTGAAATTTCACTCCACCATCCCTAGAACTGTACATCTTGTATCTGGTAGACCAATTTAAAAATGTAAAAAGCTCATGTCAAACTCATACTACTTCTCATATTATTACGAAACAATGACCATGAATAAAATGATGCTGCAGTGAGAACTTTCCCAAACCCCTTTCATGCTGCATTCTCAAATGTTATCCTCTTCTCCCTATAGCTCTTGGGTGATGGGTGAGGGACAGAGAATCAGTTCACCTGGAACTCTTAGAGCTGGGCGGTGGCAACTCACTGAACGGTTTCTGCCTCCCCTCAGGACACGAGGGACCTTCAACAGTCCTCTGGTGGCAGTTGCGGGAGAGAGAGGCCACCCGATAGATCAGGAGATATGGGTGGGCTGAGTAACCTCTTTGTTGTAACTTACTATTTTGAAAAGTGTCCCTTTCAACACCTCCTTGATAGGCTGTTTTGGGTTTTTAGAGTTCCTTCCATCTGCTGATAAGTCCCTGAGTGTGAATCTTACCCTGTGACTACATAAGAAACGCACGCACACACACACATATATGCATACACACACACGCACGCACACACACACACAACCTTTCATGGTTACAAGTAGCCATAAAACAGGTCTCACACACACACACACACACACACTTGTCAAAGGAAGCGATGCACATGCTACATGCGGAGCGCATCTTATGCACAGGATGAGCACGAATAAACATGAACATTCTGTGGACCTTGCTGTGCAATGACCTCTTCTGTTTTGACACAGCACAACCAGGGCTGATGTCAGTGGGGCTCACCCCACCACCACAGAGGCCCCACTGACAACCTGTGGGGCCTCCTAATCTTGCTGCTCTTTCTACTCCTCTGTGACGTCATTGTTTGTTTACTTGCATTCTCCAGTCATGCAAGCCAGGAGAAGATGGAGCAGCCTGAGAAAACATTGAGCTTTATGGGAAGATGGAGCAGCAGAAGGCAAAGCACCAGAAGAGAGATGAAGCACCGCAAGAGGAACATGGCAAGTGGGAATTGGGGAGGCGGGGCGACATGAGGTGAGACAAGGAGGGAGGGGAGGGGAGGGGAGGTGAAGTGACTCTCAGAAAATGGACCAAGGTGGGTTTGATCTCCAAGAGCCTCCAACCCTGGAGATGGCATGGAGCACATGACAACGATACACAGCATCCTGGTTTGGTGGTCTGGTAGTCTTAAGGAGTTTTTCCTCCACTGATGGGGAGTGTGGCCTTTTATTTTGTCACCAAGGAGAGCGATTCGAGGGTGCCTCTCCTCCCAGCCTTGAGCAGCAGATCTCAGAAGGATGTCACAGGAGCTTTGCAGTTAGACCTTCAATCACCAGCACCTCCAGGTAAGGTCAGGGGAAAAAAGTCAGAGCCAGTCAAAAACAAAAACACTGAGCTGGATGAGCTTATGGCCTGACTTGACTGTAATGCAGCTTCATTTGTTTGTGTAACGACCAGTGGTGCTTTTCTCAAATAGGATAAACTCTGCTTGTTTAACTGCCTATATTGTTTACAAAATGCTGGGAACAATAGATGGCAAAAGAAGAAGGGGACGGCAGAGGATGAGGTGGCTGGATGGAGTCACTGGGGCAGTGGATGTGGGCTTGGGTGGACTCTGGGGGATGGTAGAGGACAGGAGAGCCTGGAGGAATGTGGTCCATGGGGTTGTGATGGGTCGGACATGACTTCTTGACTAACAACAACAACATTGTTTACAAGCTGTGATGGCTAGAACACCCTCAAGGTGTCTCCTCCAGAAAGACCTGGGTCTAGAGATGCTCAAGTCCTGGTTTCACCGGGGATTCAGTGCCTGGCAGCCACAGGAGGGGAGCAATGGTGCCTGCATTGCTGCAACCACTCAGTGTCGCTATGGACCAAGGACCCGCCTCTACTCTGGATAATTCCTTGCCTTTGGAATGCTCTTCCCAAAAAGACGCACCTAACTTCCCCAGAGACATCTATAAGGCCCAAGGTGGAACCACTTTTGCTTTCCAGGCTTTGTAAAATGGCTGATTTTATTTTTATTTATTTTATTTATTTTATTTAGAAATTTATAGGCCAATTTATAGACAATTTATAGACAAAAATTTATGATTTTTGAACTTTCCAGTAGTTTTATGGTCCTATTTCTTGGAATGCTTTTTTGTAATCTAATTCTGTCTATTTTGAATATTTCACTATTTTGTTTTGTACATTCTGTATATGTGGAATAATGTTTTACATAGAATACTTTTCTATTTATATAATATAAATGCAGTACTTAAATGTATATTATATTTTATAATCATTATATGTTTATATTGATATATATTGTTTTGTATTTTTTATTTTGTATATTCTATTTTGTATATTTTGAATATTTCACTATTGAATGATTTATTTATTAATGAAACTGAATGTGTTAGGGTGCGATTATGCCCTTATACTCTGAAGCTTCTGAACTTGAAGGCTCCTGAGAGTCTTACTGTTAGAAACACTCTTTTCCTTTCCTTCGGAAGAGAAAAATATTCGAGGCAAGCAGAGAGTTCTTGTTGAAACTTTATTGCAATAAAGGAAGTGGGGACTTTCCTTCCCTTGCCAACTTGCCGAGCACATGTTCACACCCCACCCTTACACCCTTTCCCCAGCCGCTTCTGCCCTCTTTTCCCCTCATTGGCCAGGGTACTGGGAGGTTACAGTCTTTTCCGTCCGCCTATCCTGTGCCGCTCCAATACCTGTTCTTCCCTCCCACTTCATCCCTCCCAGGTGAATTATAAGGAGCTTATTTCCTATGCAGGATGTGTTTGTTAATAGTCATGAGGTCACTGAGCAAGGGTCCTGCCATCTTGTCTACATGACATTTCCCTCCTGTTCCCTGATCTCAAACCTCTTCCTTTTGGCTAAGGAATTTTCTTTGTTACATTTTTACTCTTCCTGTTTCCTTCTTTCAAATCATCCTTTCATCTCTATCAATTCCTCTCTTTTCTTCTCTCACCCTGATTTGAAACACTTATGGCCTATTTCACCCACTAGATGGCAATTTTTGCCAGAGGGTCTTTTCAGGCATTCCAGGAAGAGAGAGGCCTCATTTCCTGATATTTCTGTGCTCCTTCCTTCCAAACTTGGTGGAGCAACCCATCCCCCTTCATCCAAGGGCACTTCTCTGAACTCACCGGTCCCATTTGAAAGGGGTTGGGAAAGGGTGGCTCATTCCCAGCTCCCTCTTCTGAGGCCAGAGTGACATCTCTGACCTCAGAAGGGTTTTTCCAAAAAGTGCCCTCTGCCTCAGTCATCCTAGCATCACAAAATGGTTGTTGAAAATACAGGTTAGAAATTCAATAAAGAAAAATATGAATCGTTCCCAGTTTCTGCTTCCAAAAGAGAGAGGGAGGTTGTCTGAGAGATTTATGTTGAATTTGCAAAAACAGCTTGCTTTGAATCCCTGCACAGCCGTAGGAACTAGGAAAACTTTTTGCCAACCACTCCCAGTGGATCCAACTTGCCTTTTCTCCTTTGCTTCAGTGGGTGCCAATTTCAGCTGCGGACCTAGTAATATTTTTGACATGCTCGATTATGCAACAACGACAGAGAACCATCCCGCAATTATCCCTGGTCCTCCACTGAGCAGTTGGAGCCACTTAAAATTATTTCATCTCCTTTGCAAAAGACTCTCCCCTCTCCCCATGTCCCAAGAAAAGCCATCAAGTGGAACGATAAAGCAATCATCTTTTGGCAATAAAAGACCATGGCATCGAAGAGGTTACAATGCATTTTGTTCAAGCAGACTATTTACAAGAAGCAACAGGGTATCTGTTTCCTGTCATCTCCATCATATATCTTGAGCCCGAGAGACTCGAGCCCAATTACTGTCTGATATCTAATCAATACACACCTTATTCCTAGAGCAGGAACTAAAGGAGTAGGCCTCTGGGAGGCAGAGTTCAAATTACTCTACTGTCAATTCCAGATAGCAGCTAGATAGCATACACTTCTCCAAGGGGGAGGAGGGAGAGGACAAGCGGGACGAAATCTAAAATCCCAACCCGGATCCCATATGCAGATTCATTTAGACTTTAAATGACAACAGTTCCCATGGAAAGCGGACGAATGCATGCACCACAAACCTCAGGGCTGTAAGTAAGAGAGCCAGGTAGCCTGGGGATCGTTCTCCTTTATATAAGATGTGCAAGGTAGCTTTCAGTAGGCTTTGCAGCACCGTATTTTGTGCTCTCAACAATATATAGATTTCAAACAGAGGTCTTGGCTGAAGTATGTTTAGCTCTCCAAGTCTTTCAGGCAGATTTGTAACTTCCCCCATTTTAAACAGATTACCAATTATCTTTTCCCAATTAGTTTTAATTTTAAAATGCTTTGTTTTATTTTTAAGGATGTTGGCAGTGCTTCCTGAAAAAGAACCTTTAAATATCAGAAATTGCTTGCAAATGTGGCAGGCTTTTCTACCTCATTGAAAAGACAAGGTTTTTTTCTCCTTGCAACTTTTAAGTCCTGAAAGGTGATTCTTAAAAGCCCCATTAAATAGTAAAATGATAAATCCCAGTGTGAAAGTCAAAACTAGTGATTATTCCAGTTCATCCCTTGCCTTCAGCTTTGCCTCTTTCCCCTTGAGTGGCAATTTCTGCATCGGAAACAACAAAGAGATGCAACATCACTTGTTCAACAAGGAGCCACGAGGGATTTCCTGCCTGAGTGCTGGCAGAGAAGAGTGGGGAGAGCGACAGAACCCGGCACAGAATTCTTGCAGTTCACAAGGCAGTCTTTGGGAGGTGGGAGGCAGAGACACGGGGGCAAGGACACCCGTCTGCTTGCTTCAGTGGAGCAGGTACCACTTACGCTTGCAAGAAGCTTCCATTTCTGTTCACAAACCATGTAAAAATGGCCTTTTCACAGTCCTGAAGGTGCATGCAAGCACTTTTGCCTGGGCAAAGTACTGAAATTGCTGAATTTGTAATCACATTTAAAGGTGCGCGTGCGTGTTTTCAAGGTGTACTTTGAAATACACATTTTAAAAACAGCTGCAGTATACTTTTGCCGGTGGTGAGGGGAAGCACACGCTTTTGAAATACACGCCCACGAAGGTGCACTTTCCCACTTGAGCCAAGCTGGAAAATGGGTCAAACTCACAAATGGGAGTGAGTGTGAAGGAGCTGAGTTTTGGAGAATGTTAGTGAAAATGAGAATCCTGGCACTTACAGGGTGCAAGGAGCCCTGCCCACCTGCAACCATCTTACCTGGCAACAGGTAAGCATCCAAGGGGCAAAAGGGTGGAGGTCATCAAAGGCTCAGAAGGATGTTTTGGTGACCTTTCCCTGTAACCAGTCCCTCAGGCTAAGGGATGGCAAGCAGGCACAGAGGGCTGGTTCTTGCACATCAGTTGATTTCTGTGGTCCTGGCTTAAAGGAGTAGCAGCACTTTTCTCCAACAAACACAATGTTCAGCCCTGACTCATTCAACTGCCAAATGCTCCCGTGCATAGGTGGAGAATATATAATTGACATGGAGAAATCTGCACTATGCGACAGTTTCTTTCTTGGTACAGCTCATGCAAGGAGTGCATGAGAATTTTGTTTCAAATTGCACATTACTCCAAAATGCCCCATTTGTGATCCTGAACATAAACACAAATGGGAGCACTTTCAAATTCCTCAACTTTTCTTCCCATTTGCAAAGAATGTTTGTGAAACATGAATATGTTTCTCAAAATGCATCTCAAAAGATGAACAGCTTGTCAGAGAGGTAATTCTGGAAATATGTGCTAATGTGGGGTTTGTTTTCATAATTTTCACATTGTGTAAGTGTTTAGTTTGTGCAATTTTCCTATCCATGCAATCACAAATCTAAATGCAAATCCAGGAGACATAAACATGACATGTGGAAACCCTTGGAGAGCTCAAAGTTTGGTTGTTCACCCTTCCTTACCTGTGGCAAAATAAACACTCAAGCCCCTCTCATAGTGAGAGACAATAGAGAGTAGAGAGAGAGTAGTGTAACATTTCATGCAACATACAGATTTCCAGGAATGCAAGAGTCAAGTGTTCTCCAAAGTCACAAATGGCGTTCCTTCCTGGGTGTAGGCATAGGAAATTGCTCCTTTTTGCATTTATAACCCAGTCCTATATGCATTTTTAACGTTGATTATAAACTTCAGAAAAATGGGGATATCAATGTTTAGTTGTTTTCTGGTTTGTATATGGAAAGTTCAAAATATATAAAAAATATAACCCAAATGAATTTCTCCTCCATCCCTAGGAAATGGATGATGCAGGCAACAAAGATATACCTAGTCTTTGCGCCAAAGTTGAGAGAGCAACACGCCTACTTTCAGTGGTCCCTTTCTAAGATCTGCCTCCAACCTCTTTATCATTTATCACAGATCATTGTGCCAACTGATCAACCTGAAGCTGTCACCATGCTGGTAACCGGTGTCCAAGCTGCCCAGATAGCAGTGAGGTGGCCTCCTTACGGGGCCACCTTTGCCTTTGAGGACACAGTTGTGACACCTGGGATTTGCTGGCTGGTTGACCAAATCCAATCCTCAGCAACTGTCAGTTCAGGGGAAGAGGGATTCCCCTCCCCTTGGCCAATGAATCTGGACTAGAACTTCAGGTTGTCACAACGGGGAAGTATGGACTTTGTCAGGTCTCTTCTGTCTGCGTTTCATGGATCCATGCCCTTCATTTTCTTGTCCCTTCATTGGCTGAATGAATTTCTTTTATGAATAATAATTTTGTTCCACCTGCATGAATGCACACCAACCCTAATCCATGCATGGGCTGGAATGGATTAATATGCATTAGTGCAGGTGTGAATTTGCACAAAGCATCAAGCACCAAAATCATCATCGTCACCCATTTACAAGTCCATGGAATCTGCATGGCTCAGAAAAAGCCAGTCCACTGAAGAATCTGCAGGTCGAATGAATAGAATTCCAAATCGCTTTGAATCCATTGGAGAGTTCTTCCACACTTATATGTCACAGTAGGAATCTGTGGAGCTGTGCTCCTGGTGCCAGTCACTGTCTCCCTTGACTTCTTATTCAGGGAGTCCCTGTAGACGTTCCTTAGGACAACACCCCATTCAGGGATCTGCTCCTTCCTGTGGCCCAGAAGCTGGAAGTTCTTCTTCTGCTCCTGAGTTGTTCTTTCTTCTACTCCCCTCCCTGCTTTTCCTCCTGAGAGGGGAGGCCTTTTGGAGTGTTCCTAAGCTGGACCCAGAAGCTATGCCTCTGTGTTGACAATTGTGGCAACGTTTCAACCCAGCCCTGTAAGCATCCTCTCAGGCCAAGGAGCACAAGCAGGTTTAATACCCAGCCCGGCAGATCTATTTCAATCAGGGAGTGCTTTAAGGGAATAGCTGTGTGTCTCTTCACCAGTCCGGTAATGGACTGGATTTATGGGAAATGCACGGTGCATTGGAGCATGCGTGAGGTAATGCATGAAATATTCTTGAAGAAACAAAAACTACCATTCATTTTTGGAAGGCGTAAGGACTTCAGTCTTGTGTGTGCATACGTGAACTTTAGAGCAGAGCTCCCAGCAGTCAAGCTGCGCCTCCTGTGCTGGCAGCATTTAGACTATATGCTTGATAAACTGAGCTCTGGGCTTTAAGGGCATTATTGGAAGTGAAGTAACAGTCAGTTAACTACAAGAGCAAATCTCAGCTCACAAGGCCCTCTAAGGAACTCTTGTGCAGATTGTGCTACATCCCACCCACCCCCCTTTCTTCTGATTTCTACCACAGATGAGAGCCCTACAAGTTTTGACTTCACACCCACCTCTAGTAATGAACATACTTCTAATCCAGTAGATTCCTTTTAGTAGGCTGGTTTTAATCCTTAGAGTCCTGAAAATGCACATGGAACCCAACCCTTCCATCCTACTACATCCTGTACCAGTGTCATCTTCTTGGTCACCATGAACACTCATCAAGGCTAGTACTAGAGATAATTTCCTGCCACCCTGCACTGTGCATTCTGGTGGGCCCCTTCTGGCAGGCTGGTGACTAGCAGCAAGAAGGATGAGTGATGGCACAAGAAAGCCACCCAGCATATTCAGGTGGCTATAGTACCCTGATGTGGGCTTATTGGAAGCACTGTGGGAACATCAAGGTGGCTAGAACCTTAACAACCCTCTGCTGCTAAACCCAGCTGGCAAACCCAAGTTCGCATGCAGGTGTACCCAAGCCAGGCTGGCTGATGACAGGCACTCCTTTTGTGAGACCTCTTTCCCCCAACACACCCCTAAAAAGTGCCTAGGGATGGGGGGAACCTTGGTCCACCACCCAGTGGACTTTCCCAATCACTGCTTCCTGGTACTAAACACAGAAGTGAATTTAATGTGCAATCAGAAATCTGACCATCTCTGAGCTTGCTTCTTTTGATTGTACAAAAGGGGAAAAAAGCATTGGGTGACATGCATATAGTTTAAAATGGTGCAGAAGAACTGAGTACAATCCTGAAACATGCACAAGTACGCTCTGTGGAGCATGTATTCCAAAATGCACATTTTAAAAAATCCACACAAAATATGTGCACACTTCTGTGCTGAAACAAACTTGGAACAGAGCCATGGCTGAATTATCTAGAAAATGGAAAGCTAAGAGCCTCCACAAAAGTCCTTTACCTTTAGGCAGGACATCCTCACATCATGTAAAACTTGCCATATGTAAGGACATTCACTCCCCTGGGCCAAGCTGCAACTCTGATGTGAGAGGGCTTCAGCAACTGGGTGGCATAGGAATGTAATAACTAAGTAGCTCCAGACATGGGTGTAATTTTGGTCTTCAAAATCTACCTCCGATGAAGGTTTAGGTCTCTCTTGTAATACACTTTGAGATCCACAATGACCAGCATGTAGTCTTTCCTGGATATGCTTACCCATGAAATGTGATTTTCCTTGTCTCTGAAATCAGAAGCAGGACACAGGCATTAATCAAACCCACCAACAGTCCTGAGAGCTACACCATTTAAGCAGGGCAGTGGAAGAAGAGCTGTGCACAGTAATTTCCAGGGGTGACTTAATGCCTTGCTTCACTTCTCCCTGTGGCTGAAGGAGCCTAACCGTTAAAAATGGCTGAGGTGAAGTGCAAGGCATCATCTATGTTCTAAATATTGTTTTCCTCCTGAAGGCTGGCAAAACCAGATAGCAATTTTCATATTAAGTATTCCAGCTAAGCATTTCATTTGAAATGAAAATGGTATTTTTGCATCAAACAACAGGGTGTAACTTTCCAAAGAGTGGGATGGATTTAGTTGGTCCCATGTAGTCATATTGTTTCAGGATAAACAAGAATTTAAGACTCAGAATTTCCTTTTGCAGTAACAAATTGAAAGAAAAGAGCCAGTGCTTGAGAAATCTGGGTTCAACTTCTACCTTTCCCATGGATGCACATTTATCTTTGGTGTTGCCCATAAAACAGCTAAAGCAGGAAAGTTTAGCAGATTGGCAGACTGATCAATTTCTAGCCACCACTCTGCCAAGGCAGCTTATAATCATAAAAACTGATTAAAACAAATGCATTATAGCAGAATCAAAAACACAACAATAACAAAATAAAAACATCCAGCCTAATAGTAAAGGTAAAGTTTTCCCCTTGACAAAGTCCAGTCATGCCTGACTCTCGGTGGCGCTGCTCATCTCTGTTTCCTGGCCGAGGGAGCCAGCGTTTGTCCGCAGACAGTCTCCGTGGTCATGTGGCCGGCATGGCTAAACACCGAGGGGCACAGAATGATGTTACCTGCCCACCGAAGTGGTACCTTTTTATCTACTTGCACTTGCATGCTTTCGAACTGCAGGGTGGGCAGGAGCTGGGACGGAGCAATGGGAACTCACCCCGTTGTGCAGATTCAAACCAGCAACCTTTCGATCAACCAGCACAGCGGTTTAAACCACTGTGCCACCTGCATCCCTCCAACCTAATAGACCTGGATGCTAAACTGGCCTGAGCAAGCTGGTCTTTGCCTGATGATGGAGGGACAGTGGAGAGGGAAGGAACGTAGCTTCCTCAGCGGGTAGTTCCCCATCCTGGATGTTCCCACCGAGAAGGCCCTGCTTGGCATCCTCACCAAGTGCATCTCTGAAAGCGGCAGTCTCAAAAAGGAGCGGGACCCCCCAGCAACCTGAAGCCCCGGGCACACTTGCATGAGAGAACGTGGTTGCTCAGGTAGCTTGGCCTCAAGGCGCATGCAGCTTTATAGGTCATAACTCTGCATTTTGTCCAGAAACAGATCAACACAAATGAAGCTGCTGTGAAAAGAATGAAGCTGCTGTTGCAAACTCCCTATATTCTAGCCTGGTCCACATGAGATCCCTGCATTCAGGAACAGAGTTCCAAACAATTTTCACAGGCGGTCCCAAGTAGCCCAGGCAGGATGTGACTAAGACGTGTGCCCCGGTGTTTTAGAGATGTCTAGGAATAGGTGCAATTAGAACTCGCATCTTCTAAAATAGTGCTGACCCGAACACTTCCCAGGTTTGAAAAAGCTTTTCATTCAGGGCCATTGTCACAAGGGTGGGAGTGGGAGCTACCTTATCGTTAGCCAGACTATTTGGTCATTCGGTCCAGTGTTCTTGTTGTTATGAACCCTATTGGAATCTGTTACTCCAACAGGCACCTGTAGCTTCTTCTTGCGCTTGTCCCAGTCTTCCAAACTGAGATGAGAGGAAGTCCATGGACACTGATGAATCCACAGCTGTACAACCATCAATCTGTATCAGGTGAAGCCCCCCAAATGGTACTTCCACATGGCCTGGAAGAGGGGCACTCTTTGCCAAGTGGGTGCTTGGGCTCCTTTCCTGGTGAGCCCTTGGTGACCAGCCTTCTTCGGCGTTGGTCGCAGCTGCTCAAATGCTGGCTGCACTTGGTACAGCAGAGGGGCACTGCTTACGTGGTACATGCAGCCTGGTTTCTGGAGAGCCGCCTGCAAGTGCTGGGCATCCTTGCCAGGAACTTGGACTCTGAGCCTCTGCACTGGAGAAATCCCAAGGTACCAAACCTGTTCCTTCAGGGAACTGCAACCCATCCAGAAAAGGGTGTCCATCCAGTCAAAACCCCACCCGTGAATAGCACCACAGTCTTGCCTGAACTGAGCTTCAGTTCAGCCTCATCCAGTCCACTGCCACAGCCACCAATTTATCACACCTATGGCCTCACCCGATGAGCATGAAAAGAACTAGAGCTCCATGACATTAGTGTACTGAGGCCACACACTCCAAAGCTCCATCTGCCTCACTTAGGATGTGTGGAGAATCCATTCTGGGGGTAGGAATCTGTAGGATCAATCCTCTGGACTTGGTTCCCCAAACTCCAGTCCACTTTGTTGTAGTTGTGAGTCTGAACTCCTGGCTAGTGTGCCCAACATTCACACAATGTTCACCAGGAGTCAAGCCCCATGCAGTGGTGCCCACATCTGTGTCACATGCAGTGGCCCTTGTTTGCGTTGCAACATTATAGGGCATGTGATGTGAGAGAAGGGTTGTCGGTTGTGCAAAGTTCATTTCACAAGAGTTGGTAGACTTCCTCTTGGCTCAGCTTGCTTTCTAAGATAGGGCCAAGCACACCTGCACAGTTTCCGTGGAGCATCATCGCAACCCTGGGCCCCACTCAGCAGCTTCAGGTAGATGTTAAATACCACTGGGGATAAGACTGAACCCTGAAAACATCCTGCTGGAGAACCCAAGGGATCAAGCAATATTCTCCAGATCCTACCCTCTGGAGCCCGCCATCCACGTAGAAGTGGAATGACTGGTCCAGTGGATGGTGTAGCTTGGTGCCCCGCACCAGCAGGGGGCTGGACCTGATGGCCTTCATGGCATTCCAACTCTACTACTCTATGATTCCATGATCCTATGACTACAACTGCAGTGTCCCCAACTTCAAGCTCACACAATTGCCAGAACTGCTTTTCAATGCCACAGTTGAAGGTACTGAAAGCCTAGAGATTCGTGGTTATCTCTCCACGTGGTTATCTCTCTTCATACAGTGACCAAATCTATTTCCATGCCAAAATCTGGTCTGAACCCCGACCTGAATCCAGGTCATCAGTCTCATCCCTGCATGCCTGGAGCTGGCTGACCTGATCAAGCATTTTGGCAAGGAAAGGGGCATTTGACACCATCCTAAAGTTCTTAGGATCTTCCAGGACCAGAGGGGGCTTCTTCAGGAATAGTCTCCCCTCCTGCTGAGACTGGTGGAATCCTGACAGACCACAACAACCCCCTCCCTATTCCTCAAGTCTGCCCTGAAGCTGAGCCAAGTGCCCTGGGTGGGCACAACCAAGAGAGACCAACCTTCTGGTTAAGCCACCCGGGTCTCACTCAGTTATGCAGGCCAGATCCCCTCATTCACGATCAGATCATGAGTTCTTCTGCTCCATTCAGACATTTTAAAACCACTCCCAGAGACTGAGGGTGGCCTGACATGGCAACCGGCAAACCTGTGGGTGCAAGGATGGTACCCTTGGGGTTTTTTAAGGCTGCGTGGATCTTTGTGCAGCTTCTTCTGAACGCACACGTATCTTACACACTTTTTGAAATGGACACATTCTTCGCTCTCTGGTTAACACATCTTTGTGTGCATGTTCCAAATACGTTTTTCATGAGCATTTTTCACACGTGCACATAGTGCTGAACAAATTTGCGTTGATTTTGCTGTGAATCACATGACAAGACGAGAGACGTTTGGACGTCTATGGCACATTTCCCCTGCGCTGCAGCTTCTAGGCTGGAAGGTGCAAAGTGGGCAAGTCTCCTATGTCCCAGAGATCCCCTTCTGAGGAGGAAACTCCCTCAGTGAAAAGAGAGGGCTCGGCGCTCGCACCCTTTTGCCTCTGGATTAAACCCAGACTTTGGGTGTAGAAGGAGCCGTGATCTCATGTTGATGGCATTCCATGGAGCTCGAATTCGCACTGCTCAGGCAAGGAGTGACATGCCGAAATGCGCAGAGAGATTAGGCACACAAATCCATGTCAATATTTATGTCTCTTTGGAAATTTCTTTTTTTTACTGTCGTGGGACTTTAATTTCCAAATGTGTGGGAAGGCTGAAGGTGGTGTTTTAAGGGCTTTAAAAGAATCCCCTTAGGGTGCTTTTGATTGTACAATAAACCTGAAATACAATATTACATCATGGCTCCAGAGAATGCAAGCTTTAACCCTGTTCCCATATCCCTCCTCTTCTTGCTCATGAGCCAGCCTGCCTCCCAATTCACAGAATACTCAAGTCTGACATCAGCACATATTTTTGGTTTCAATTTAAATCAAACATGATTTTATTAAAGTCAAATTACTTTTCAGTGGCGTTGCCCAGGCTGTTAACTGATGATTACACCAAGGTAGTAGCAGTTTTAATAGAGTTCAAAGGTAATTGTTCCCACCGAGGTGAGAATGCACTGAGATGTATGTTAAGCTAGCTTAATATGCAGGCTTGACTTTATGGACATTTTCAGACTGATTGAATTTAATGGCCCTAAAGTTGTAGGTTATCCTTGACACCAGTCCCTTTGGAAAGGTGGTTCTCAATGTGGTGCTTTTTCTAGAAGTCCATTAGCAGATCCAGGACTACAGGGACCCATTTGCTTCCAGGACCGTGGAAAGGTATTTGGGCGAGTTCTTTGTAGCCACCTCTGAAGACCACCAATGATTAGTCACAATGTTGGGTAGCATGAAGTGGTAGAAGAAAGTGGTAAAGACCGAATCTGCTGGTTTTAATTATTGTGGAACTTCGAGGCTTTATGCCAGAATCGTAGCTGTATCAACACCCTGGAAACGAACACCTCTGGCACATTATGGCAACCATTCCATCTTGATAAGGTTACAACTCCACATTTCTCTATGAAGAAATGATGTTTGGTGAGGGACCTTGAGTGTCCAAGGGTTTGTCTTGTATTTTACAAAAATCCATAAAAGTTGCCTTATCCATAGCCAGACCACAAATAGTTCAGTATTGCGTGGGACAACTGGCAGCAGCTCCACCAATTTTGAGAGAAGCATCTTGCCCGGTCCAACCTGGAGACCCCATGGATCAAAACGAGGACCTTTTGCATGCCAATACAGGTTCTGCTAGTGAGTTACAACCTCTTCCCTAAGAGTCAGAGCCCCCAAGGTAGGAGAGGCCAGGCCCTCAGCTGAGTCTGTAACCAGACACAAACCAGAGTCTAAGGTAAGGCAAAAGGATCTATCGGCAGCTGCTAATGGAGAATTCATGGACCAGAGGCGAACACCGTAATTAAAGGAAAGCAAAGCATCACGTTTCAGAGGCAGACTCTGGAGAAAGGATGGAGAGGAAGCATTCAGCTGGAAAGATCTTTTCAGCAGCAGGTGAACCGCACTGCCTGCAGGGAGGACGCTTTGCGGGGCCAGCCAGAGTGTTCATTGGCATGGCCCCAGAGCAGCCCCACCTCTGGACTCTCCTTGGGGGTGTGACTATGAGCCCCTTCCCTCCAAATTTCACCACTAGACCATTAAATCAGTAGGTAGAGCCTGCCCTTCTGCTTAATCTCAGTCCAGCGAAAGGCACCCTCTTCTCCAACTTGAGGATGATATGAACAGGATGAGATGCCAGCTGAGAAAGCCGGCTGATTCTGTGCTGCGGGATCAAGCGGATGTAACAACATTTGGTCTTATCCTTGTTTTGAGACAGGGTCAGCTGCACCAGCCAGTCTGGCATCAGGGCATCCTGACCACCATGCATGCATGTGTTACTGTGTGGTGGCCTGGGGATTACTGGGAGGTCGCGACTGGTTTGCAACTTGGCTCGGCATCTGAAGGGCCCTCACCTTCGCTCTTTGCTCCAGGGTACCAGAGGAGGCAGCCCAGCTTATTCTGCGACGCTGTGGAAGGGACAGGGAGCTTTTGCTACAGCTCACATTAGTAGGAGACGGAGAGGTGCATGGAAACTTAGTTTATGGTCACAGAGCATATGAAGGTATCCCACATTCCTCAAAAATGCTAATGAATTAGAGAACTCATGCTCATGTTTTTGTAAGCACATTTTTAAGATTTTGCACACTTTGTTCTATGGAGGAAACTAGTTTTAAAGAAAAACTAAACCTAAAGGGGGTGAAGTGCATTTTCCTGCTTGAAATGTGCACTTCTCCATATGAACCAAATGACAAACAGTGCAAATGAAAACAGGGAAGAGGAGGAGCTGAGCTTGGAGATGGTGCTTGGAGAACCCGGGTTCATGCACCCTTCTTTTTCCCTTGTTCACCAGTGCATCTTCCTGTCACCTGCCTGTCTTAAATATATCTTGCCATGCCATGCAATTTTCAGGAGCATTTCAGCTACACTGTGACTGTAGAAATCATCAGGAAGGATTTCTGAAGGAAGAGTATAAGGAAGACAGAGCAGCGCATGAGTGGCATGGCAAAATGCATTGCAAAATGCACCACCCTATTTGAGCATGGAAAAATGGAGGGGGCATTGCACTGCCTTTTTCCAAGAGGGGGATGTGTTGTCCAACCATTTCTGGTGCATGTGTGTGGGTGTCCATTAACATAGAAACAGAGTGAGCCAGAAGGGACCTCCTGGGGCATCCAGTCTGACCCCCGGCTCCAGCCAGCTCTGCTCATGACATGCTACCATGTGCCTGTCCAGCCTGTCCTTGAACACCCTCCCGATGGCGCCTCAACCACCATTCTCAGTGGCAGTAGCATAGTAGCTGTTTTTCTTTTTTCCTGGGGCAGGAGCAGAGGAGTTGCTGCTGCAGCAGCTGCTGCAAACGACAGCATCAGTGACTGTGTTGACATCCTGGGTGACCTCTGGGATCCTTCACATCTTCCCCAAGCTGCAGAGAACCAGTTAATCTCCCTCTCTCTCCCTCTCCCTGTGGAGTTGGGCGGGAGCAGAGGGAGGAGAGAGGAAAGTGGCCACCACCAAAAGGTGGCGTGGGATATTTCAGATAAAATTCTGCAACGAGACCTCTCTGTTCCAGGAATGCAAGAAATTACCTGGGAGAATTTTGGCTCAGCTAAAGAAGGTGGTTGAAAAATGGTTTTTGGGAGCAAAATTTTATTGTCCATGTGAAAAGATGCAGCTTAGCTCTTAAAAAGAGCTGGGATAGTTTAAAATGCAAAATAGCACATGGCTACTAGAAGTATATCTTCCTTTTCTTTAGGAAGTTAGAACTGAGGTGTGTGTGCATTTGCTCCAATGTCTCAGACGTACTGAAGCATTTGTAAGGTATAGATGGCAGTGGGGTATGGAGCCTGGAAAAGACCGTTGTTGGCAGCATGCTTCACAGCTAAATACACCTGGCCCTCCACACTTATGGCCAACTCTTTAGTCCTCTGGCCCATTTGGGAATTTGAGAAACAGCCGTGGTGCACCAAAGAGCCCCCTGTGGAGGGACTGTGCATAAGGGGTTTGGCTAACCAACCTTGAACTACATGGACATGTGTGTGCAATGGGGAGGGGAGAAGCAGGGGACAGCAAGTCAAAGAGGCAGAGGAGAGAGGAGGACCAAGCCCAGGGGCCAGAAGGCGAGAGCAACAAGACTGTCCTAATTTTTTTCCAGGATTATTGCTAAAACAATGTTTTGAAAGGTGCAGGGAGTGGAGAATTTCACGGACAGCTTTGGATGACTGTGCAGGTAATGTGATAGCCGTCCAACAGCCTAAGCGTGCTGTCCTTCGTATGTGAAGATTGAAGTCCTACAACACCCAGCATGCCCCAACGAGCAGGGTTAGCTGAGGGATCCTGGTGGCGCCAGGACTTCTTAAAAACCTAAACATGCATAGGATTACAACTAAAATGCTTAAGTCTCGGTCTTAAATTACCTAGGTGCGCCACTAGTTATTTATTTATTTAAAATTTTTGTATCCTGCCCTTTATAGTGCCTCAGGTGCATACAAGATTCATACTTTGACTTCTCCAATATTTTATCCCACTAGTATCATTGCTTACTTATGATATTCCATTGCTTACTTACATGATATTCCTGTGCCAAGTTTCTAATTCATTTCTTTATAAGAAACTAAACATTTCTTTATAAGAAACTAAACATGGTGAGCATGTCGTGAATGGAGCCAGCTGGTGCCAGAGGTCAGACTAGATGGCCCAGGAGACCCCTTCTGACTCGCTCTGTTTCTATGTTTCTAAACTCACAGTTCCTGTGAAAGAATCAGTGTGTAAGAGAAATAGGTAGCACACTAAGTACAATAGAGCATTGGACTATATGAAATATAAATCATTATTATATGAAATTAATTTGGGATTTCTCCCCAAATTAAAGATAATTAAAGAGAATATCAAATCCAGTCCTGTTTTATTTATTTGCTTAGAGGTGCTTATGTTGGAGTAGCCCCATTGACTTGTATGGATTTCTAACAGTGTAAATGATGAACGGATCACCCCATAGGATTAATGTCAGTTAATTCTCTTTTGTTTTCCCCTTGCTGTTTTAGTATTAACCACCTTTGTGTGCGTGTCTATTTGTCCAATGCAATCTAAGAAACAATCACCTAAATTGATCCAGCCTTAACCTCTGAAAGCATGTAGCCCGGACTGGGTTTATCTATTGCTCAGCCCCAGCTGCAGCTTTAATTCACTATAGTGCTCACATCTCTGTTCCTGACACCAGCCAGCATTTTACCATTCCTTCCCCCAGCACAAAGTGCTTCCATAAATAAATGCCATTGTAAACCAATCTGGAAGGCCCAAACATGTTCAAGAAGCCTATTGAAATCAGTCCAATTGTTGTCTTATGTTTGCTTTGCATACGTATAAATATATGATACATAAAATGATACATTTGATACAGGTGTCACATTTTTAGAGCTGGGTAAGGATTGATGGGGTGGAATAGGGTGATCCATCATCAGAGGCAGGGTGGTACGGCATTGGAATTTTAGAAAACTGCTCCCAATCACATCTACTGCTGGATGACTTGGTAACGACCCTATTTGTGATGTGTTACTGAAAATCAATATGCTGCATTCAAGGTCAATGTACTGTTAGAAAACTCTTTAAGCACTGATGGATGGATTGTGCTCATTCAGAGTAAATGTGAGAAGAAATTGACAGCTGAGCATCCTGATCTCTGTGCCAGAACTTTAAGAGACAGCCTTCCTTATTGATAGAGAAATTTGATTCCCTCTGGGATTACATCATCTGGCTTCCTTTGTTGTTTCTCTTTTGGAGAATTTAGGTAATTGTTTAATGCATCTGTCTTAACACAATTACCAGACTTCAAAGGCTGGATTCACATGTTAATGATCGACAATATTCCCTGGACTTCACAAGCTGCATAATATTAAGAGTTGCTGAGTAATTTGAAAGAAAGTTTAGAAGGACTGTGTTCATTTCAGGTGCTTTACAATGGAAGTATAAGCGCCAAGGTTTTGTTAGTTCGCTTATGAAAACTCCTTTGATATCATTGAGTTGGAACCATATTCCACTCACAGAAGTGGCATTTTCTTTCCTGTATTGCAGTTCTGTGTAGGGATGGTGTAACGAAAGCCCAAGATGTTTTTTTGCTTCTACAAACACAAGACTAAGAATAGACAAATAAGCACTCCTGGTTTGTGTCACTTTCATATGCTTTTGACCATAAATTCATTCCATCCTATTTCTGCACTAATCTGTAAAGAATATGAATAAACTTGTCATGGAAAGTTGCATTTTATATACTTGAAACTACTTCTTCTCAAATATATATTTTGGGGGAAAGGGGTGGGTGGGTGTGGATGTTTGGATCTGTCTCTGGAAAAATTGGTATCTGTGAAAGGCAGTAGACAGGGCTGGTGTGAAGAGTATGCCTGATCAGCGAATGCCCAGCACTGGGCACCCCTTCCCAGCTGTGCCCCTCGGCGTGGTCCCCTGTCTCTCCCTCTGGCCTGGACCCTGATGGGGCTGAAGAGGACCAGTAGCCACCGCGGATGCCTTCCCGTCTGCCTGTCCATACAACTAAGGGGATCAACAGTGGGAAAGAGGGTGAGGAGAACAGTGGCAGTGCGGAGGCAGACTCACCCCAAACTAGCAAGACGCCAGTAATGGGATGCTATATAAATGCTTTAAATCAATAACATGAATAAATATTCCTGAAAGGTGGCCAGTGGCTGCAGAACCCCCTCCCCTGAAGTAGTACACCCCTGAGTCTGAGGAGGCGACCTAGGCTGGGGCTCCCTGGGGCTTTGGGCTTGGTAGGTGACCCTCTTCCCTGTTATCAACTCAGCCACCCCTCATCGGGATGAAGCAAATCAGGTACACCTTCGATCCCTTGTAAAACCTACAGCACGGAGCTCTCTTAGAGCACTGAGTTAGAGTGGCCACAATGGCCTGAGCTGCAGAAACTAGATCTGTGTCCACGCAGCAGATGGGGTGCGGATGAGAAGTAAGGTGAGTGGCTGTGATCAGAGCCACGCATGTGCATTTCTTGTCTCCTACAGCCAGAATGCAAATTGTGTACTGGTGCGTTGAAATTGGTTACAAATAGGCTCAAGATGCAGCATCCCAGAGTTAAACAAATGGGGAAACTGAGGATTGGCCCTGATCAGCCATTTGATCAGTCATTCTTCGTCACAACAATGTTTGCTCTGGCTGTAATTCACTCCTCTGCACAGGCCACATAGACTACCGCTGCTAAATTGTTCCTTATTCCTGCAGACTCCTACGCACCTACTATGGACTTTGTTCTGTCACTGTGCATTAGCTTGCCCTACAATATATTAATCAAATGAGCTCAAAATAAACTGCAGAACATGAAATAGTTGCCTGTGAAGTTTGAGTGTCCATGAGTCAAGTGTTTCCCACCACTATTTAACTTCTGAGTCACCCCACGTGAGGGGAGACCGGATTGGAAAAATATAACTTGTGTAGATGCATGCACAGTAACAACGTTTGGGGGTTTTGTGTGTGTGCGTGTGTGTGCATGTGTTTGTGTTACACTTTGCCTTTGAAAACAAAATATATATTTGCTGGTCACAGATATTCAGAAATGGGACCATGTTTGGTTGTAAGTATTCAATTAGTCATGGAAAGCATATTGCATATTCTCAAAAGCACAGTTTAGTAATTTAAAATTTCAAGGATAGAATTCTGTCTTTTGAGAGGCTGGTCAAGATGCTCTTTTTTCAAAATTCACTGAGCCGACTGGCTGATTAATTTTGCTACTGCTACTTTCTGTGAAGTTTTTACTTTTCCATTGGTTGAATGCATTTAAACATTTTTACTGGTACACAGCTCTGGAAATAATTATGAAAAATTTTCCTTATGTGTAAGAAAACTGTCTGACTTTCACATACTTGTTAATTGCTGTGTTCCAGAAGGGAAGAAAATACAACTGAAGGAAGGAGGACAGTAGAGGGAGCTTAATTTAGCATGTGGTTCAGCAACAGCTTAATCTGTTCTTTTGACACAATAAATGATGTCAGAATTCTTCACTCACTGTGTCAACAAAATGGATGTTGTCAAAAACAGTAAGACATCTTATTGACAAACTCTCAAGTCATTATACTCTTCAAAGTGGTTTTGTCTTCTTCCTAAAATTATTGAACAAGCAGCATTGATTCATGGGATACGGTGATGTCTCAGCAAAAAGCTTATGAGGGAATTCAGAAAATGACTAAATCCATTAGCGAGATGGGCTGCCTCAGCCACAAGAGTGGGAAATTAAATATAAGGCCACGGAAGCTGATGGGACTGGATCCACCGAAACTCATGCAACACGGCTTGGCTTCTTTAAGAACTGTAGCCAACCAGTGTCAAGGGTAGGCATGGTGGGGCACAGGCCAAGGGCACTCTCCCAGGAGAGGCACATTGACCAGAGTTCTCTGGAGTTGTTCTCCAATTCCTTACCGCAACCAACTTGTTCTTCTGCTGCTTGATCTGGCCCAGGCAGTGTCGGTGGTGAAGAGGAAGAGTGGAAGATGCCACTGACTGACTGCTTCCTGGCTGTCTCCCTGTTAAGCAAGCTAGTGGTAGCATTGATGAGAGAGAGAAGGGGAGCAAGAGCAACTGGCAACAGCAGCAGTGAAATAGTCAACACATTGGAGGGTGAGCATTGAGGGTCTCTTGCCCAGAGGCCATCCAAATCCTGGAGCACCATACTACAGCAAGATACATTCCTTTCTTAGATTACGTTATGACTGGTCTCCTGAGACATGTCTTTGGTCTTACTGGAATTCTTTCAATTTTCCTTTGGAAGGCCCACCAAATTCACCTTAAAGTCCCCTTTAGGAGAAATGTCCAACTATTGTCTCCAATCGTATTGGAGTATTTCCCTTCTACTTCAGACCATGGCGCTTGAATATATCTGGCCCAGTTGGACTATCTTTGTCCTTCCAGCAGATGACCTACCATGCAAGTGCACTTCCCATGGTTCTGCTGGACCTCTCAGAGCTTTCAGTACCCATGGTTCTTGCATCCTTTCAGATTACCTTTCAATCAAAGGATTTGGAAGCAGTGTCGTGATTAATCCACTCCTTCCATGGTGGGCAATCTCAGTCTTGCATGCTCGTTAAGAGTTCAGGAAAGGGGGAGTGCTGGTTTATGTCTTGGCCACTTACTTGGATTCCATCTTGTCCCCTAAACATTTACTATCTAGATGGAAGCACTGGGAGAAAGAGTTATTAATATGCGGCTGACACTTAACACCAAGACTTTCTGACTTATTTGGGGAAAGGAATGGAGGTCTTTAAGCAGTGCCTGGAGGTAATGAAGGACTAGTTGTGGGCAACCACAATGAAGCTTAATCCATAGAACACAGATCCAGGAATGGCGTTCGACCAGTGTCAGATGGAGTAGCACTTTCATTGAAAAACTGGGTTTGCAAGAGGGAACCTTCTTCAGTGTCTAGCTTTGATCCAAGATTCCCACCTATCGGCTGTGGCCATGAACACCTTTGCCCAGCTGAGGTTGGAAGTGCCAACTCTGCTCATTCATGGAAACAGGAACTGTAGATAAGTGTGACACATGTCACGGTTCCACCGTGACTGGATTACTGTAATGTGTTTTATGTAGTGCTACCCATGAAGAATGTCTAGAAGCTCCACTTATTTCAGAATATGGGAGCAAGTTGGTTAACAGGAGCTGCATATAAAGAACATGTGTTTCCATTACTCAAATGACAGAGCAGCTTTATTTCCTTGCCAAAAAAGAGGACATGTTACATCACATTGTGTGCACAATGCATGCACTAGGATAAATGTAAGGAAAGAATGCATATGAATTTTCATGCAAAAAATTGAATAAATGTTTTCAAAGTGTGGGATGAACCAAGATGAAGACTGGTAATAGAAGAAATGGAAAGAAACCAGCATGGACACATTCCCTATCCTTAATTCAACATTTGCATTCAGTTATAAAAACATAGAATAGTAGAGTTGGAAGGGGCCATCAGTAGAGTTGGCCATCAGTTCAACCCCCTGCTGGTGCAGCACACCAGTTACACCCACTCAAACAACCAACTCGCTTCTTCCTGAATGTCTTTAGCATGGAAGAGCACACAGCATCTCTTGGCACCTGGTTCCACTGTCATATTGCTCTGATAGTTGGGAAATTCTTCCTTGTGTCTAACCTACACCTGATGTGTTGTAGCTTAACTCCATTGTTCCATGTCCTATACTCTGGGATGAGTGAGAAGAGGTTGGTTTTTTGTAGTCTTCTTTTCTCAAGGCTGAACAGGCCCAGTTCTTTCGGTCATCATAAGACTTAATTCTCAGCCCTGTATCATCTTTGTTGCCCTCCTCTGAACCCTCCTCAAATTATCAGCATCCTTTTTTAATCCTGGCTGCCCAAAACTGAATGCTGAGTTCCAGGTGATGTCTGACTAGTGCAGAGTAGAGGGGAATGAGCACTCCTCCGTTTCTGGAAGTGGTACCTCTATTTATGCATCCCAAAATAGTGTTTGCCTTTTTTGTGGCTTCATCATATTGGTGGCTCTTATTTAGCTTGTTGGCTACATCAACTCCAAGGTCTTTTCCTTTTTCAATACTGTTGAGCAAAGTGTTCCCCATGTTGTATCAATGCAGTTGATTTTTTTAAATTGCCTAGATGGAGAACTTGGCATTTGTCCCCATTGAATTTCATTCTGTTGCTTTCCCTTCAGCATTCACGCTTATCTAGATCACCCTGGATCTTTTTGTCTTCCAGGATGTTAGGTATTCCATCCAGTTTGTTGTTGTTAGTCATGAAGTCGTGTCCGACCCATCGTGACCCCATGGACAACATTCCTCCAGGCCTTCCTGTCCTCCACCATCCCCCAGAGTCCACTTAAGCTCACACCAACTGCTTCAGTGACTCCATCCAGCCACCTCATCCTCTGCCGCCCCCTTCTTCTTTTGCCATCTATTGTTCCCAGCATTAGACTCTTCTCCAGGGAGTCCTTCCTTCTCATTAGGTGGCCAAAGTATTTGAGTTTCATCCTCAGGATCTGGCCTTCTAAAGAGCAGTCAGGGTTGACCTCCTCTAGGACTGACCAGTTTGATCTCCTTGCGATCCAAGGGACTCGCAGGAGTCTCCTCCAGCACCACAATTCAAAGGCCTCAATCCTTTTGCGCTCGGCCTTCCTTATGGTCCAGCTTTCACAGCCATACACCACAACTGGAAAAATCATAGCCTTGACTATACCCACTTTGTTGGCAGGGTGATGTCTCTGCTTTTTACTATGCTATCTAGATTTGCCATAGCTTTCCTCCCCAGGAGCAAACGTCTTTTAATTCCTTGGCTGCAGTCCCCGTCTGCGGTGATTTTGGAGCCCAGGAAAATAAAATCTGTCACTACTTCCATTTCTTCCCCATCTATTTGCCAGGAAGTGAGAGGACTGGATGCCATGATCTTAGTTTTTTTAATGTTGAGTTTCAAACCAACTTTTGCGCTCTCCTCCTTCACCCGCATCAAGAGGCTCTTTAGTTCCTCTTCACTTTCTGCCATGAGAGTGGCATCATCTGCATATCTGAGGTTGTTGATATTTCTCCCAGCAATCTTGATTCCAACTGTTGATTCATCTAGCCCTGTCTTTCTCATGATGTGCTCTGCATATAAGTTAAATAGGCAGGGCGACAGTATACAGCCTTGCCAAACTCCTTGCTCAATTTTGAACCAATCAGTGGTTCCGTGTCCAGTTCTCACTGTTGCTTCTTGACTTGCATATAGGTTTCTCAAGAGACAAATAAGATGGTCTGGTACTCCCATCTCTTTAAGAACTTGCCACAATTTGTTGTGATCCACACAATCAAAGGCTTTAGCGTAGTCAATGAAGCAGAAGTAGATCTTTTTCTGGAACTCCCTGGCTTTCTCCATGATCCAGCGTATGTTGGCAATTTGATCTCTAGTTCCTCTCCCTCTTCGAAATCCTGCCTGTACTTCTGGTAGTTCTCGGTCCACATACTGTTGGAGCCTAGCTTGTAGGATTTTGAGCATCACTTTGCTAGCATGTGAAATGAGTGCAATGGTGCGGTAGTTTGAACATTCTTTGACATTGCTCTTCTTTGGGATGGGAATATAAACTGACCTTTCCCAATCCTGTAGCCACTGTTGAGTTTTCCAAATTTGCTGGCATATTGAGTGTAGCACTTTTACTGCATCGTCTTTCAGGATTTTGAATAGTATCATTTTAAATTTAATTACCACTCCCTGGACTTCCTCATCAAGAGCATTAATCAAGATGTTGAAGAGGACTGGTCCCAGGACTGAGCCCTGTGGTACCACACTAGTTACCTCTCTCCAGGTTGCAGAGCAGCCATTGATGATAACTCTCTTTGAGGCCAATTGTGGATGATATGCTAACATGATAACCACCATTAGGAACATTCTGCAACCCTCAGCTTATAGCATAGCACACAATACATGGATATAGCCAAGCCTTTGAGGGTGTATCACCACAACAGAGGCAACTGCACTGCTGTGGGTTTGCTTCCAGGGACAGTTCAAATAGCTGCTTTGATTTTTATATCTCTGTATAGTGTATTTCTTCCTTCCCTATAGAACATGGTTTCTTGTACCCCATTGATCTTTCAAGACCCAGAGGTCATCTTCAGAGGTCCTTCTTGAGGTCCCCATATCATCTGAGGGAAGGTGGTGGAGGTGTGAAATAGGGTTTTTTCTTTAGGGCATGTAATGAAGAGCAGGCTGAGGACTCCATGGCAGGGGAAGAGTTAACGGTTCAGAAGCCCTCTTGATTCAAGGGAAGCAGGGTGCCATGGCTGCAGGAGGGCTCAATGGTGCCCAGAATACAAAAAACCCCTTTAAGATACTATGAATTACTGTAAATTGCAAGGACAGGAGAGTTCTCACTTGGGTAAGGCCAGGAGATGTCACCCCGTGAATCATTTGTTTGATCCATTAGGGATAAAAGCTGGGGCTGGGACAGATTGGGGCTCCTCTCCCAGGAGAGGGTCTGTTGCTGCCAGAGGCTCTGCTGTTAGGCTACATTGGGTACCATGAACCGTGCTCGTGCGAGGAACAGCTAGCTTGGTTATTTTAGGCCCGAGGTGGCCAGTTGGCTTTAGGGATTTGTGGATTTAGTGGAAGTGCTGTTCTTCGATTCTCTTTTTCTTTCCCTACCCTCTTTGGTGTGTGCACGCTGTGTGTTACAGTGTTTTATGACCCTCCATCCCTATTGTTTTAACCCTGTCTTTTCATAAATAAGTTTTCCATAATGTTTAGGTTGTAGTATGCTGAATCCAGTGCCTGGTTCCAGGGTTTGGGAACCAGGGAATGCAGAGCTGGGAACTGGATCCTGAAAACTGGAGGGAGGTGGGGCTCCAGGTCAGCTGGTCATTACAGGGAACACCCTGTCTTTATAAATCCTTCATTGATGCTGAATTTATTATCTTTAAAGTGACAGGTAGTGATACTTTTATTAGTCCCAAACAGAGCTGAGATTTATTTTACCTTACTTGCAGTTTTTCAAGTGGCTTCAGCATTTATCACTGTTTCTTATATTGAATTGTTTTGATTGTTTTAAATTACTGCTTTTATTATTTTATTACATTATATTAGTATTGTTTGTTACACTTATTTGTATATTGTGTTTCTGTCCACCAAGGCCCAGAGAATATATTTAATAAAATGCAATAAACTCTCAACAATATAACGATGTAAACCAGAATCAAAACATTATTTAAAACTGAGCAAAACTAATGTTGAAAGCCAAGACCTAGCAAAACATTACAGCTTTCACTGCTTGTCTCAAACTCAATAGGGATGGATACAGCTTGGCATTCTCTGAAGTGAGTTCCAGTTAGAATTCTGCTTCAGAGACACCTATGGGGAGCTCTTTGGTTCCAAAAGTTTGTTTTCTTTAAAATTATTTTTAGACCACCTTCAAGGGTCAAATTCTCCCAGCATACCTTATGAATCCCTTTAAATAAAAACAAAAAATCCATAAATAGAAGCGTTCCCACTGGCAACAAAAACAGCTTTTTTCAAACCTGATAGTGACATCCCTGTATGAGGTAAATTTCCTTCCACATTGCAACCCAGGAAGGATAGGGTTAAATTCCTCTGCCTGTGCAGTGCAATCAGGATAACAATATGCACCCCCCCTTCCCTAATTAATTAAGGGAAAACAGAAGATGTAGCTGCAGGCTGTAGTCTGGCTCTCAGAAAGCATCCTTCATGTAGCTGATTTAGTAGTAAGTTGCCAGGAGAAATTCAACCTCCTTCCCAGACACGCCCTAACTTACTATCCAATATGTTAAGAAGTAGTTTGGCAGCTGTGACTTTTCCATCTATCACACAGCTGTGATTAAGCCTCGTAATTAATAGTGTATATAATACATTTATCCAAACTAAATTTATAGACCTGCATAAAATATGGATTGGCTTCACCAATAATCCATACTAAAAATACATGATACAAACAAAGCTGAAGAATCTCATGCTGGAAACACGGCCAGCACTGCTGCAGTCTAGAAACATAATTAATATAGTCCTAGAGTGGAAATCTTTAACACATCACAGTTGGCTCCCTCAGCCCTCCTAAAGGTCGGGGGCTTTCCTGGCATAAATTCTGCAAGCAGGACCACAGAGGCATTTAGTGGCAAGCGGGCAAAATTATCCCGCACCGGTGCACCTCGTCCTTCGTGGGGGCTCCCTGCCATAATGGAAGCCCTTTTCTGGTCCATGGACAGGAGCAGGGGCCTGGGAGGCTGCTGTGGTGTCTGAAGGAAAGGTAAGTGAAGCCCAAAGGGCTCGGGCTAGAGATGGTAATAGGGATTCCAGTCATTCTGGGGGCACTGGCCTCTTCAGCCTTCTTTATGATATGGGCTGCGATCACGTACAGACATCCGGGAGTGCAGCCCCCTGCAGCTGCTGGGCGCTTTGCAGCAGGGATGCTGAGCTTGGACTTTCAGGTCTGCAGTTTTGGGAATGCTCACCTGCCGTGGTCTGGGCCTGGAAGGGTATTGCAGGTGGGGAAGGGGGCAGGGAGGCCTGCAGCAGCGGGCCAAGCATCCACGCCGTGCCAGGTGAGGGTGGCGCCTGCAGGGCAATATGATCTGGGGACACTCTCCCTCGGGGACGGGGCTTCTGGCTGCTGGGGGAGGATCTCTGAGGCTGAGCAAGCGCAGGCCCTTTGGTGCTGGATGTCCCAGGGCCTGTCCGCCAGCTGGCCCCCTGCTCTTGCCGGACTGATGCCTTGGTGGTTGACAGAGGCAAAGGCAGCCCTTTGGCTTCCCTGGCAGTGGCTTCTTTGGTGGCCGGTAGCCGTGGGTCTCGTGGGCCAGCCGGCAGTGCTTCCCCATCCCTCATGCCAGTTTGCTGGGGACTCCCACTGGGCCCTGGACGCATTGTTCCTTGCAGTCTGTGGGGGGCGCTGTCGCCAGGACCACATGGCTAGGCTGAGGGGCTGCTATGTTCTGTCAGTTCTATGGCAGTCAGACTGGGTGGCTGGTTGGGCTGCAACACTTGCTGCATCTTATTTATTTTATTGCTGCATCTTATTTATTTTATTTTATTTTATTTTATTTTATGTATGTATGTATGTATGTATTTATTTATTATTTTGATTTATATCCTGCCTTTTTCCTACAAAGGGCTCAAGGCAGCTTACATCATTCTCCTCCTCCATCTTATCCCCACAACAACAACCCTGTGAGGTAGGTTGGGCTGAGAGTCTGTGACTGGCCCAAAGTCACCCAGTGGGCTCCATGGCTGAGCGGGGACTAGAACCCAGGTCGTCTGAGTCCCAGTCCCAGGCTCTTAACCACTGCACCACACTGACTCTCACAGCCCCGAGACATTGCAAAGGGCAGGGCATTAAAGTAAGGAAGGAAGGAAGGAAGGAAGGAAGGAAGGAAGGAAGGAAGGAAGGGTTGGCTGGTGCATTTTCTCTAGCTCCCATTCCTGCTGAACAGGAACCAGTGCAGTGATATGGGCCAAAGCCAAGCAGAAACCAAGTAACTGAACCAGGGATTCTTGGCCTGGCTGAGCTCTAGTTGAGCAAAGAGCTGCTGAGTGGGCTGAGCTTCCCTCTCGGCTGAGGGCCTCTCCACCTGGGGAAGGAGCTTGAGCGTGTGGCCCATAGGCTGTGCCTTTCTAATTTTTGAGTGTGCCAGGCGCCCTTCGCAGCAACCAACCTTCTTCCCACCCCTCCCCCACTGCTGCCAGCATCGGTGAGGCTGACCCAGGAGACCGCCATGGCATGGGACGCGCAAACACTGGGAGCACCCTCCAGGAGCTGCAAAGTGGTCCAGAGTCTAGGGAGCTGAGCCCAGGGAATCCGAGGCAGACGGTTTCTCGCACAGCCCTACCGTCACACGGAGGCAGATTGTTTGCATGCAGTCAGGCCTGGGTACATCTCTGAGTTGCTCCAGGAAGAGGCTGCGATGAGGCAGCATGGACTAGCTTGTCTGGCCTAGGTGCACTATGGATACTTGGCTTCACAGAAGCACACTGGGCTACTGTCGCCTTGCTAGCTCAGCGGTGTGCCGTGTCGGGGCAGGAAGAAGGGGAAGGGCCTTGAGAGTCCTGCTTAAGAGCATTCACATGGTGGCAATTTCATCTCCTGATGAGAAGCTTACCGGTGCTCTGAGTTTGGCCAGCATAGCAACCGCCCCAAGGCGGGGAGGCGGGTGCCAGCGAGCCAGCTGAGGAAAACCGAAGGTGGGACTCAAATAAACTACAGCTTTCAGCTGCAGCCTGAACGCAACCAAAGCAAGAATGACAGCACCTTCCCCACCATCCTTGGCCACCCCAACTGTGAGCTGGACCTAGGCTTCTTCAACACCAAGCATTTTAAGACTCTAGGGACCCCATGGGAGGCCCCCTCATGTCTGTTCCTGCATCGGCTTAGTCAGGTACCGCTCTCTCTCTTGTTGAGAGAGCTTGTTGCCTCCTCCAGGAGAGCCTCCATGAGGGATCTGAGTTCCCACCTTGGTTCCAAGCAATGAACTGTCCAATTGCCCAGTATCAACGGGTGCGCTGCTGTTAATTTTGCTCTGGCTTCTGTGGTGCCACCAGAAGTGGTGGGATGCATCAGGTGCCCAGATGTAGTTGAGGCTGCGGTGCATAATGTGGAGTTGGAGGCACCAGGTCAGCACCACCCGGGGGATGGAGGCCACAGAGGGAATGGGAATGCAGGCTGTGACTCCAGTGACCAGGGCGCCTTGCAATTCCATGACTCCTCCAGACTGGCTGCCCCAGTGCTGTGCCCGGTTGCAGAAGCTCCACTGCCTTTGCATGTGCTTCAGTTTGACAGTGGCCCATGGGTCACATTGCACTGGCTGGAAGAGGTGACATATCTCCTACGGCTGATATAACCATGAGCAATTACAGCAGGCAGAATTTGCTTCAATTTGTTTCAGACAGACATACTGGAGAACGGGGAATGGCCCCATAAGATCCGGGCATATTGCCTTCATCAACAAAAACATTGAAACACTGTTCTGGTGTTAAAGGACACGGTGGGAAGATATTCATTCTGAAGACATGTTTTTTAGAATGTTGTTCAGAAATGTATAGCAGTGGCTGTGCAATATCAGAACGGGATATCAGCACGTCTTCTTTCTTTAGGTCCTTCTTCCCAAATGAAATTCTCAAATGTACAGGACTTCCTTCATAAAAAAAAAAAGACCACGTGAATCTTCCAGTTGTAGCTGCTACACAGCTGTGGTATATTCGCCTGCCACTTGCAATCCGGCCTATTTTTGCATGCAAAATTAATTCTACAGGGAAACATGGATTCGGTAGAATTGGCGAGAAAATATTTGCATTGACGACGTGCCCAGGTATGCAACATATTTCACAATGTCAATCATGTGTCTGATAAAGGCAACATTTCCCTGATGGATAGGCAAAGAGGTTCTTCACAGAAGCTATGAAGCAGAGGTTCGGCCCTCTCTGTGGCAGGTTCATTTCAGTTCAGCTCGGGCTGGCAGGCATCCCTGGCCACTATTATGGCGATTGCCAGTTCTGGAGGCTTTTTGCTTAGGGTCTTGTTTTGACATGTGTGAGAAATCTGTTTGGGGTGGGAGCCCACTGGATTCCAAGGGTTCAGCTCATCAGGCGCTGGTCCACTTTGCAGCAGCCCAGAGCCTGAGCATTCATGGGGGGGGGGGGGTCACCAGGAGAGGAGAGGAGCCCTTGCAGTCACTCGCAATGCCCCTCCTGCACACTACCTGCAGTCACCTTTAGAGGGGCTCCAACCGATGCCGAAAAAGTCTGGACACACGTGACACACCAGGAGAGGAGCTCCAAGCAATCATTGCTCAGCATTGTCCCTTCCTTTCGGTGGCTGCACCTGGTGTGGAAGAAGGTTGCCCGTCATGGAACTCAAGGTCTGCGAGTACTTGGCAGCCTCCCTCTTGGCTCAGCTCATTTTGGAAAACCGGGCCAAGGCCACAAATGCTTGCAGAGGCGGATTCTGCTGGGCTTGATCCAAGCCATGTTTGTGACCCATATGACCTGGGTGAATCCACTGCACCCACTTGGAGTTTTGCTCCCCAGGAGGGAGTGACACAGGTAAGCCTCCCAACGTTGAGACAGGATTGACCTGGGGGCGGGTGGCCAGCAGGTGCATGCTACCTGACAGGGTTCGGATGCTCCACCTGATATTGTTGCAGGTTACTTGCACATGGAGAGTAGGAGCCTGCACTAGCCCGAGTGTACACCACAGTAATGTGTCTGCCTTGTCATTCGTTCCTACATTTCCTCACTGTCCTCCTCACTGTCAGAGCAACACGACAGTGGGACCAGCTGCCTGGAGGGGTGGGGGGCTCTCCCACCCTGGAGACATTCAAAAAGAACCTGGGCAGCCCTCTGAGTGGGAAGGTGTAACGTGGTGTCCTGCAACAGCAGGGGGCTGGACCCGATGGCCTTCATGGCCCCTTCCAACTCTACTATTCTATGATTTCACTCACTAATGTCTTCACATATGCCCAACCTGTCTGGGCATGAAAGGCTGCTCCGAGTGGAGGTGGGAAAGGCAGGCAGGTAAACATAGAGCAGCATGCCAAACACACACTGAATGGTGGCTATGAGTGTTGATGTGGGGCCAATGGGGCAAGATGGGAGCCCCATCTGCTAACAATCTGCATGAAAACTCAAATGCATTTTGTGCAAGTTTCTTCCAATACATGCACATTTGTCTAATATGCACACTTCGGCAAACCTTTCTTTCGAATACAGCATACCTTTTAATGGCATAATTATTGAAAACCAGTGTGGCGTAGTGGTTAAGAGCATGGGACTGGGACTCAGGTGATCTGGGTTCTACCCCGTGCTCAGCTGTGGAGCCCCCTGGGTGACTTTGAGCCAGTGACAGACTCTTGACCCAACCTACACCACAGGGTTGTTGTTGTGAGTTTAAGTTTGAGAGCAGGAGGAGGAGAGTGATGTCAGCCATCCTAAGTTCAAGATAAGGAAAAAGTGGGACATAAATCTTGTGTGTGTGTGCTCGCGCGCACGCACGCGTGTGTATATAATGCTTTATGTACACATTCAGTACATGCGTTTTCAATGCGGTACATCACAAAGTTTAGAGGCGTGCACATTTTCAAGGGAAACTGTCTTTCTGTTCATGATTGGTTTGAAAGTGTGGAATTAAGAAAGTTCACATTAAAATGTGAGCCAAACAAATTTCTGCTGCATCCCTACATTTATTTATTTATTTATTTATTTGAAACGTTTATATGCAGTCACCACATGCCTCAGCATCTCGGGACAGCTCACAAACGTACAATTAAAACAATAAAATGATAACAAATTACATAAAAATATATAAAAACAAAAACAAAAAAGCAACTGTTAACAATAAAATATTAATTTTCAAAATAGCAATTAAATAAAAAGGTTTTAACCTGGCACCAAAAAGAATATAAACTCGGTGCCAGGTGCACCTCTCCAGGAAGTGCATTCCATAACCTGGGTGCCACCGCAGAGAAGGCCCAGCTCCAGGTAGCTGTTCTTTTTATCTCCTTTAAAGAGGGCTCCCGGAGCAAAGCCTCTCCCGCAGATCTTAAGGGGTGTGAGGGCATGTAAGGGAAGAGGTGCTCCTTCAGGTATCCTGGTCCCAAGCAGTTCAGGGCTTTATAGGTTAAAACCAGCACCTTGAATTGGGCCCAGACTTCAACTGGAAGCCAGTGTAGCTGGTAGAAGACCAGCATTATATGAGAATAACGACCAGTCCCCGTCAGCAACCTGGCAGCTCTGTTCTGTAGCACCTGAAATATCTGGACCATTTTCAAGGGCAGCCCCACGTAGAGCACATTCCAGTGATCCAACCGAGAGGTTACCAGAGCATGAATCACCATTGCTAGGCAGTGCTTGTCCAGGTAAGGATGCAGCTGATGGATCAGTAGAAGTTGTAGGAAAGCACGCCTTGCCACCACCACCACCTGGGATTCCAGTGACAGCTCTGGGTCAAGGAGCACTCCCAAGCTGCAGACCCTGTCCTTTAGAGGGAGTGCAACCCTGTCCAGGACAAGGTCAAAGTCACTTACCTGAAACCGCAATCTGCCCACCATCAGAACTTCCATCTTGTCTGGATCGAGGCTAAGTTTATTGGCCCTCATCCAGTCCATTACCTCGGCCAGGCACCGGTTCAGTACAGCCACTGCCTCACCTGGATTGGTTGTAAAAGAGAGGCAGAGCTGGGTGTCATTAGCGTACTGGTGACACCGCAGCCCAAACCTCCTGATGACCTCTCCCAGCGGTTTCATGTAGATGTTGAAAAGTATGGGGGACAAAATAGAGCCCTGCAGAACTCCATGGCATAGCTGCCATGATGCAGAGCCACAATCCCCCAGCACCACCTTCTGGAGTCAGCCAGCCAGGTAGGAGCAGAACCACTGCCAAGCAGAGCCTCCTACTCATAACCTGGCCAGCCTATCCAGAAGGATACCATGATCGATGGTATGGGAAGCTGCTGAGAGGTCCAGGAGAACCAACAGGATGCACTCCCCCTGTCCCTCTCCCTGCACAAGTCATTGTACAGGGCAACCAAGGCAGATTCAGTGCCATAACCAGGTCTGAAACAGGACTGAAATGGGTCCAGATAATCCGTTTCATCCAAGAGTGCCTGGAGTTGTCCCGCCACCACCCGCTCTAACACCTTGCCCGGGAATGGGATGTTGGCCACTGGTCTAAAATTGGCAGCCACCTCTGGGTCCAAGGATGCCTTCTGCAGGATAGGCTGGATCACCACCTCCTCCAAGAGGGTAGGGACCCTGCCCTCCCTCAATGAGACATTGACAACCTCCCAAACCCAGAGACCAATCCTGTCACTGGCTTCTTTAGGTAGCCAAGAGGGGCAAGGGTCCAGGAGACAGGTGGTAGAACGTACCACTCCAAGCGCCTCGTCCACATCATCAGGCCACAATAACTGAAACTCATCCAATAATGATGGACCAGACAGCGCTCTGGACACCTCCCATATTGGATTCAAATCAACTGTGGAGTCCAGATCGCAGCAAATCTGAGCAACTTTTTCCCTAAAGTGCTGGGCAAAGTCATCACAGCGGGCTGCCGAAGTTGCGACTGCTTCCTTCTCCTTGCCAGAATGTATCAGGCCTCACACCACTTGGAAAAGCTCCGCCGGATGGCACTGTGAGGAAGCAATGGAAGCGGGGAAGTACCTTCTCTTCACCACCCTCACCGCCACAGCACAGGCACGATAAAGTGCGTGTAAGTGTGTTCGGTCAGATTCGTCCCGAGATTTCCTCCCCCTGAGTTCTAGTCATCTCCCAGTCTGCTTCACCACCCACAACTCACGCCTATACCATGGTGCCAGACAGGCTCCATTTATGCATAGGTCTCTTTTTGCTGTTTCCGCAAAAAGAGAAGCCTGCACTCCACAGAGTTCTAAGTCATAATCTAAACAAAAATGTATTTCAGATAGCTTCAGATGTCAGTTTTAAACTTTGATATATATCTAGGCTGCTGTGCTTTAATTTCAAGACACAATAATAGCAAGTGTCAAATATGGGCTATCAATAATTTAACCCACCTGATCTAAAATGTCAAATCCCACAGGATCTCTGTTAAATGGTTCTGAAAACACTGAGATATTACATACTGCAGAGCATAGTATTTTGAGCTTTGTGTGCACAAAAGATACAGTCCAGGTATGTTCCTTATCACATGTATCTTATGTAGACAGGCTGTTAATACAGTGAAGAAAAGACTCTTGTGTCTGGCAAAGACGTCACTATTTGCTGGCACTGGCTCCTTCTTCATCTTTTCCCCGCTGCAGCCAAAGATAAAGGACGTGGCAGAATCAGTGCCATAGCAAGCTTGCCAAATCTAGATCTTCCTCATCTTAAGGATATTCAGCACTGGTCTTCCAGCCCCCCTTTTTTTTCTTACAGTATCTGCAGCCAAGAAATCATATTGTAGCATTTTTAGCCCTAGAAAGGGAGGGAAAAAACCTTTTATGTGAGCATTTAAAAGCTCAAAGCTCTACTCT
Source organism: Varanus salvator macromaculatus (assembly GCA_023646645.1). Lineage (NCBI taxonomy): Eukaryota > Metazoa > Chordata > Lepidosauria > Squamata > Varanidae > Varanus > Varanus salvator. The sequence goes on from JAIXND010000657.1 coordinate 20,322,374, forward strand.
AGGATGTGATATATTTAGCCAAGTCCTCCATTATTAATGTTGCTCGATTGATTTGATACCTGAAACTCTAACAACAAAGACTGTGCAAACTAATTGTGGTTAACTTCCAGATTTTCCAGATTTCTCTCACTCATCCTCTAAATCTTCTGCTTCTCAATCAATAGTTCCACATCAGTGAAGAAATATAGTGGTGCCTTAAAATAAAAAAGTTTGTCCATTGTGAGGATCTTCAGATCTCCATGAACTGATTTACAAATGTGATTCTCTGCCTTGGACAGAAATGAGCGCTTGTCCCTGAGGTGAGAGGCTGCCCTCGTTACACTTCACTAGAAAGAAAGAAAGAAAGAAAGAAAGAAAGAAAGAAAGAAAGAAAGAAAGAAAGAAAGAAAGAAACTCATATCCAGGTAGTGGCAGACAGTCTGGGCTTCTGGGATCCATTCCACGCTTTTTCCTGTGCGTGGCATTGGCCTCTAATCTGCAGGGGATGTTCCCATGTGAAAGTTTAGTAATACGATGCACAGGTTATTGGCTTAAGGTTCTTTATCGGTTGGTCTTTTCAGACAATGCCAGGCTGCTTTCACTGCAGAGCTAGGAAAATGAAAATTAGCCATGGGTCAGTCATGTACCTGAGCAGGACAAGCAAAACCCTCTGTGATCAGGAAACCTTGAGAGGAACAGCTTTTGGTGGAAGTTAAGAATAATAAATAGATAAGAAAGGACCTCCTCCCCCAAAAAGTCAAGAGCAGCTTAGCTGGGCTGAGCCAAAGCAGTTCTTTTATTGTCTAAGAGGGCATTCCTAATTATCTGCCTGCTGACTCACTGAATGGGGAAGCTGCATACAGGGTGGTAGGATTCTGGTCCTAGCTCCAGTGATTCATCCAGCCACATTACAGACTGATGAGCCAGTGAACTGCATCTAACAGAGTGATTCTATTCATCTCGCATCATTCATATGAGTGGGACATATTCCCAGACACCCTTGCGCAGGGTGCAATCAGATGACCCAAGAAGCTGTAGCAGTTTCTAGTGCAAGATGGCCTGTTGTGTCATCCAATGTGTCAGATGATACACCGGGGTTTTAGAAAGCAATGGCCAGTCCTATGGCTTACGTGCTTCACCATGCTTTCCCTGGCCATCCCAAGCGGGCAGCATGGCTTCCATGGTTGCCACAAAATCCCCTGGAAGGAGGAGCGGCAGCTGCAGGAAATGCCCCTTTACTATCCCACTCCACTGAGCTGCAGATGTGTCAAGGATGCTAACAGACAGCTTTTAAACAAACCTAATCAATCATCATTATTATCATCAGGCTAGACTTGCACATGGTAGGCATGTCATGAGCAGAGCCAGCTAGAGCTGGGGGGTCAGACTATTTATTTATTTAGAAAGCTTCTATGCTGCCCCATTTGATGAAGCCTCGGGGCAGCTCACAACAATAAATAAATAATAAAAATATAAAAACAATATAATTGGAGACGTCCTGGCCAAAGATGTAAAATAAATAATATTAGCAATTAAAATGATGTTTAAATAAAAAGGTCTACGCTCTAGACATCTCCCAACCCGCTTCATCCCCGCAATTCAGGTGTATACCAAGGGGAAGAGTGGGCTCTGCCTGGTGGCAGAGGACGCTTGGGAGCGATCGTGTCAATAGCCCTGGTCATTTCCCCATTCCATAGCTCAACCAGAGCCTTGACAGGGAAAGGCCGCTCTCGAGCACAAACCTCATGAGGAAGTGATCTGACCATGACAGGGGAGTCAGACACAAATTCCTCACCCTCAGACCACCCTCTTCCTGCCCTGTCGAGAAAACCAGGTCCAGAGTGTGTCCACGTTCATGGGTCAGGCCTGTGACATATTGAGACAGCCCCATGGCTGTCATGGAGGCCATGAAGTCCTGAGCTGCCTCGGTCAGAACAGTCTCGGCATGGAGATTGAAGTCCCCCAGGACCAATATCCTGGGGTCCTCAACACCAGGTCCGAGACAATCTCCGTCAGCTCAGGCAGGCAGTCTGATGGGCAGAAGGGTGCACGGTACACCAACAGAATCCCCAGTCTGTCTCGGTCGCCCAACACCAAGTAGAGGCACTCTAGCCCCGGCCTCGAAGGGACTGGAAGCCCTGTGAGGAAGATGGAGGCTCGGTAAACCAAAGCGACCCCCCTCCCCTCCAGGCATAGACGGTGCTGAACTAGATACCTGGGAAGGCACATTTGAGAGAGGGCGACATTCCCCCCCCCCTTCCACCCAGGTCTCTGTTATGCAAGCCAGGTCGGCCCCCTCATCCACAATCAGGTCGTGGATGAGGGACGATTTATTGTGGACCGACCTGGCATTAAGCAGCAGCACTGTCAGGCCCGGGGGGCGGTTGACAAGACTACCTGGAACCCTCTGGCTGGGGGTAAAACCAGAAGGAGGGACAGGTGTCAACCATCTTTCCCTCCTTCTTCTACGCGAACACATTAAACCCCCACCTTTATAACATCCATTGCCACAACCACCCCAATGGCAGCGCCCACGCACTCCCCAGGTAACCCAACCATCGACATGGCCAGGAACGACTCCATAAAAACAAATTAAAATACAATAAAAATATTAAAACAGTATAAAACTCCCTGTCTACCCCCGATATAAAATTCCACCCACCGACAGAGTCTCTCACGCACGACCACGACCGGCGAGTTAAGCAGGCACCAGCCCCCACGCCCCACCCCAATCCAGCATTGCTCTCACCAACGCTGGTGGGGGGGTGCAAGGACAGACGTGAGGAACTTGCTGGCCAGCAAGATGGCGGCACCCTCCTCAGCCGCAACGGTGGCCCAGTGTCCCCAGCCCCGGGATGGACTGGCAGTGGCCGCGGGAGCAGCATCAGCTGGCCCCCGGACCCGGCACCATGCCTCAGGTCTTCCGTCGGCGTGGGCCTCGGCAGCAGATGGCCCGGGAGGCCCCTTCTGACTTGCTCTGTTTCTATGTTTCATCATCATTCATCATCATCATCATCATCCCTGCCTCACTTGTACTGGCGGTTCCTCACTCCCTTCCCCCTCCGGCTTCTCTGCATCCCTCCGGATGTCCAACAGTTGCTCTGACTTTTCTCCAGCAGCAGAGAAGCAGACCACACAGCCCCAAGCAGTGACCTCGGAGACAGCCGTCCTATCTGCTCACTGGGGATGTGTGAAGAATCTGTCTTGGGTGGAAAAGCAAGCAGCATCCCATGCTTCCATGCCCGGCATGGAAAACCACACCACCTCCTCATTAGGAAGAGAGCACTGCTTGCACAGTGCAGGGGGCTCAATTCCTGGCAAGTCCCCCGTGAACCCCGGGTGCAGTCACCGGGTGCAAAGGGATCCATGGAAAATCCACCAGCTTCCCTTGGCTTGGCCTCCCCAGTCCCACTGTAACTTCTTTTACATTCCAATTCAGAATTATCGGGGATGCAGCCCACAGTCTGTGAGACAATTCCCCCAAATAGCCAACTTTCTCACTCTCACCTCTTGGGTCCTCAGGGGAATTACACACAGCCTGCTTTCTCCTGATTTCATTCCAGGTCGGCATGTGTGTTGTCCTATGCATTCTCCTGGGCCAAAGGCACCCCCGCCATCTTCTGTTCTGTGTTGTGCACAAAGGGATGTGGGCATAATTCATTCTGGCTCTGTATATTTTGCATGAAATATTATCAGATTCCTGTGGAATACTTCTGAGATGGCAATTTGCTGTTTCAGGGGGCTCAGTTGATGAAACATGTCAAGTTCTCTCACATTGATCATTTTATGAGGATTTCATTGAATTCCACTTTAAAGGTATCAACTGACACTTCACTATGAAGTCATCCAAGACTTGTACCACAAGCACATAGTTGAGTAATTAAAAAGAAATATCAGATTTTAGCAACTTAGAATGAGCTATTTTAGACATAACTTCATTTTTTCCAAACCCTCTGCTAGAGCTTTTTCTTTTCCGTTTTTCTTTTCAACTATCATCTTTTCTTGTAAAATAGCAAGAAAAATGATCAGTACATGGACCTATGTTTTGATCTATTTCTTTTTCACATGCAATACCTTAAAAAGTATTCACGCAATACGTTGTGTTACAACTTGGAATGGAAATGGCTAATCACTAAATGTACACAAATACTCAACAGTGTGAAAATGCAAAAGAGTTGCACAACAGTTAGATAAACAAAAACAAACTGGCGCTTGGTTGGGCATGTCGTGAGCGGAGCCGGCTGGGAGGCCCCTTCTGACTCGCTCTGTTTCTATGTTTCTATAAACTTTGCACGTCTGGATTCTGCAATGACTGAACCCTGACATGACTGCACTGTCTTCCTGGCAAAAGGTTCCAGTGCTGGAATGGGATCATTGCTGAAGAGCAAAGTCTTGCCACAGGCTCCCAATCAGACTGAGGTCTGTGCTGGGACTGGCCCATTCTCAGATATTGAGGGTTTTGTTTTAAAGCTACTGCAGAGTTATTTTGGCTTTGTCTTTGGCATCACTGTCCTCTGGAAGATCGGCCTTCATCCCACCCAGATCTCCTGAAGACAGAAGCAAGTTTTCCTCTGGAATTGCCCTGTACTTGGCTCCATCCACTGTGCCTTCAACCCTGACAAGTTTCCCATCCCGGCTGAATGAAAGCATTTCCACAACATGATCCTGCCACCAACATTCTTCGCTATGGAAGGGCATTTTCATTGCAATGGGCATTGTTGGGTTTGTGCCTCTAGAGCTGGCATTTGTGGGCTTCCTTTGGTGCTCAGCCCAGGCTTCCAAAGAAGACTGAATTGAGAGGACCTCTGTAAGGCTCACTTGTGCAACCAGAAACCTTCTTCCATGGCAGGTGCAACAGCTCAGAAGGCAGCTGTGGGGGGTGCAGAAGAGTAATGATGCTTGCACAGTGGTCATGCAGGGCTCCTTTCCTGGCAAGCCCCTTCCAACCAGCCCTCTGTGGGATTCCTACCCTCACACATCCCTATGTGCCCCATTTTGCAGCAAGGCCCAAAAATACCCCATTCTTCCATAAAGTCCAGGTTTGTGGAGTGTCTGGAAGATAATTGTCCAACGGATGGTTTCTCCCATGTCGGCTTGCACTTCTTTTCAGTGCTACCATTCACCTCCCAATTGCTTCCCCGACTAATGTTCTCCTTACCTTGTTTTGGTGGAAGGCCTTCCCTAGACAGAGTCACATTGGAGCCATATTCTTTCCAGTTTGGCCTGATTGACCCATGGAGAATATTGGCTCCAGGTGAGAGACTAGACATGTATTTCTTCTGTCTACCATTATTGTTTCCGGTTGGATCATTCCACATCCTTGGTATGTCAAATGAGAGACTCTAAGATTGAGAAATTGGTATTATGGAACCTGCTGCACTTACAATTTACAAATAGCCTGAAGCTGCTCATCTTCAGTACTTTAATGCTTCTTGCAAAATGATGAGTTGTTTAAAAATCAGGTGCTTGCGGAGCTACAGGAGTAGGATGTGTGAGGAATCTGTTTTGGGGGTGGGAATCCACTGGATTCCCTGGGCTTGGCTCTCTGGACTCCAGTCCACTTTGTTGCAGCCATAGCAGCACGAGAGGAAGTCCATGAATGCTAGAGGGACAGGTGCCATGGAACTTCACCACAAGGTTATACAAGGGTATCATGAACTCAATGATGGCACAACTAACCCATGTTGTACTGAACAGAAGGTTAGGAAAACTTTCATCTGGGGGCAGAGTTTTGCTGAGACTTCTCAAACAAATGCAAAAAGCAATCTGTTGAAAATTCTTGTGAGTTTTCTGAGTCCTTTGCCACCTCTCCCAATGCACAATATTTTAAGGTAGTGCAACACACTAATATGTGTCAGATTTAAAAAAAAAAACTTTTTTTTAAGAATTTGCTTTCGTTTTTTTAAGACAGACATGTTTGGCAAATGGTAAATGGCCCAGAGAGATTGTGGCACATTGCCTCTGACAACAAAAGCATTGAAACACTCTTTTGAAGTTAAAGATGGTTGAGGGAAGATACCAACTCATTCTGAAAATATAAACATATAAGTTTTTTAAAATCTTATTTAGAACTTCATAGGAGTAGTTATGATACCCAAATGCTTCCTTTGTGATAAAATGTGTCCTCCCTGATATGTTTCCCTTTCTCTAAACCCAAGGCCTTTCTCTTGGGCTTCAATTTGGGTTGAAGCCATGGTCCAGCAATGGAGAACAATAGAAACATAGAAACAGGGTGACTCAGAAGGGGCCCCCTGGGCCATCTGGTGACCCCTGGCTGCACTCATGACAGGCCTACCATGCATGTCCAGCCTATCTATCCTTGAACACCCTCACTGATGGGACCTCAACCACCTCCCATGGAAGCCCATCCCATACCCTGGGCTCCTAACTGTCAGGAAGGACTTCCTGGCATCCACCCTGAATCTTGGTTCCCTGAGCTTTGCTCCATTAAAAAACATTCTGCCCTCCAGAGCAGAGGAAAAAGGTCATGAACCACCTCTCCATGACACCCCTTCACATACCTATATGTTGCTAACAGGTCCCCTCTAAGTCTCCTCCCCAGGCTGAAAAGACCCAGCTCCCTCAGCCTCTCCTCATATGGCTTTCCCTGCAAACCAGCCACCATCCTTGTGGCCCTACGCTGCACTGATTCCAACCTGGCTATATCCTTCCTGTAATGAGGGGCCCAAAACTGAGCACAATACTCCAGTTGCGGGTGCACCAGAGTCGTGTAGAGTGGTAGTAATACCTCTCTTGATCTAGAAGCCACGCTTGTGGCTATGCGACCAAGGGTGGCATTCACCCTCTTGGCCACTGCATCACACTGCTGACTCATGTTTAGCCTGCGGTCAACCAGCACCCCGAGGTCCCTTTCACAAGTGCTGCTCTCCAGCCACTTGTCACCTAACCTGTACTTATGGCAGCTATTCCCATGCCCCAAGTGCAAGACCTTGCACTCATCTGCAAATGTCAAATGTGTCAAATGTGTGGAGTGAGAACCTGCTTGCATGAAGGATCATTTTCCATATGACCACCTTGATGTTTGCTATTATTTTGTAACAAATGATTTGTGCTGTTTTGTGCCTGGCATTTTGTTCTAGTTCCCTTAAGCATGTAAGTAGGACATGGACATACAACCCTAATGAATACGAAGGACAAAATGAAGAGCTTCATTGTCTCTTTTGTCACAGTTCATCCCTACAAAACCTACACATTAGGAGTATCTAGAAACTGTTACTTCTGTCTGATGATCTGACCTGCCATTAAATGACCAGTCTGAGAAGGGCATGCAGGAGCATGACTTCTACTGTCATTATTTTGATTAGTTGGGTGTGAAAATTACTCTTTTAGCTTTTGAGTTTCTAGAGAACTCTAATAGCTTCTAGGGTTTAAAAAAGAGGGTACAATCAGTGTACATTTAGGAAGAAAACCCCCTATATTTCCCAGTATGCTAAGAACCCTACATTGTAGAACCCTACATACACCATTAGACTATGGGGAGGCATTTTAATATAATAAATTAATGAATGACACCTATTACTTCTTGTGATTTGGAAATAATATTTCTGCTAATCCAGCCTAAAAGAGCATTGGGCTTATTTGCAGCCACATCACATCACTGAGTAATATTCAGCTTGAAATCTGCCACGATTCCAAGATCCTTCATGCTCGTGGAATTACTGAGCAAAGTACCACCATCTTAAAATACAGAAATACAGAAACAGAGAAACAGAGCAAGTCAGAAGGAGCCTCCTGGGCCATGTAGGCTGATCTGCTGCCTTCGTCTCTCATCTCCCTGTGTAGGTGGGGGTTTACCTTGCCGGCTGTGGCCAGGGCCAGTGGCCAAAGGGCCCTGAGCTGTTTGGAGCTGTTTGGGGCCCACAGGGCCAGGCTGGGCCGGGCCAGGAACTCTGGTTGTTTTGTTCTGTTTTGTTTTTTGCTGTTGTTGCTGGAGGTTTTGGCAGTTTGGTTTTAATTGCACAGTGACTGAGCATTTATTGTTAGGTTTTAAATTGTTATGGGAGTACCTGGGGGGCAGGTGGGCACCACTATCTGGGTGATAATGGCCAGGGGAAGATATGACGTTGGGTGTCTAACATGTCATCAAAAAGAAGGAGGGACTGATGTTTGGTACCTATTCCCTCTTCTGGTTATTCCCCCAACAGGAAGGTTCCTGGAAGTAATATCAACCAGCCCTCAGGCTTGACAGTGCTGCTGTTGAATGCCAGGTCAGTCCATAATAAAACATCCCTCATCTATGATTTAATTCTGTATGAGGGGGCCAACCTGGCATGTATTATGGAGACCTGTGCAGGAGAAAGGTGGGGGATGTCTCCCTTACCCAGCTGTGCCCACCCAGGTATCTGGTGCAGTACCAGCCCCACCTTGAGGGAAGGAGAGGGGGGTCGCCCTCATTTAATTTCTATGCCGAGACTGTTCTGACCGGGGCAGCTCAGGACTTCATGGCTTCCTTGACAGCCATGGGGCTGTCTCAACATGTCGTTGGCCTGACGCATGAAAGAGGTCACACTCTGGACCTGGTTTTCTTGATGCAGCAGGAAAATGATGATCTGGAAGTGAGACATTTGATTATAACTCCTCTGTCATGGTCAGATCACTTCCTTGTGAAGTTTGAGCTCAGGGCTGACCTCTCCCTCTGTAAGTGTACAGACCCTATTAAGATGGTCTGCCCCCTGAGTCTTATGGATCCAGATGGATTCCTGAAGGCTCTGGGCGATTTGCCTGTTGATAAAGCTGGCGCTCCTGTTGATGCTCTGGTTGATTTGTGAAATGTGCAAATGACCAGGGCAATTGACACAATTGCTCCGAAGTGTCCTCTCCCATCTTGCAGAGCCCGCTCGGCTCCATGGTATACACCTGAGCGGCAGGCGATGAAGCAGGCTGGGAGATGAGTAGAGCACAGGTGGAGGAAATTGCAAGACAAATCTGACCAAACATACTTAAGAACCCACTACTGGGCCTACGCTGTGGTGGTGAGAGTGGCAAAGAAGCAAGTCTTCTCCATTTCCACTGCCTCCTCACAGTGCTGTCCAGCTGAGCTTTTTTGGGTGGTGCACGGCCTAGTACATCCTGGCCCAAAAAAAGAGCTAATGGCACAATCTGTAGCCTGCTGTGATGACTTTTCTCAGCACTTCAAGAAGAAAATCACTCATATTGGCCACAAGCTGGACTACAAAGTTGATAGAACTCCAGAATGGGAAGTGTCCAGAACCCCATCTGATCCATCTTTATTGGATAAGTTCCAGTTGTTGCGACCTGAGGATGTGGACAAGGTGCTTGGAATGGTACATCCTACCACCTGTTTAGTCAACCTTGCCCTTCATGGCTGCTTACCAAAGTCAAACATGGGATTGGTACCTGGGTCCAGGAGGTCATCAATGCCTCCCTGAGGGAGGGCCTGGTGTCCACCCTTTTGAAGGAGGCCGTGATCAAGCCTGCCCTAAAGAAGGTGTCCCTGGACCCAGAGGTGACTGCCAATTATAGACTGGTGGCCAACATCCCATTCTTGGGCAAGGTGTTAGAGTTGGTGGTGGCAGGACAACTCCAAGCACTCTGAGAGGAAACTGATTATCTGGACCCATTTCAGTCCGGCTTCAGACCCGGGTATGGTACTGAATCTGCCTTGGTCACCCTGTATGATGACCTGTGCAGGGAGAGAGACAGGGGGAGTGCATCCCTGTTGGTTCTCCTGGACCTCTCAGCAGTTTTCCATACCATCAACCATGGTATCCTCCTGGATAGGCTCGCGGGATTGGGAGTAAGAGGCACCACTTGGCAGTGTTTCCACTCCTACCGGTCTGGCCGATCCCAGAAGGTGGTGCTGGGGGATTATGGCTCTGCCCAGTTTGGGAACGTGCCGTTGCTAAGCACATTGAGGGGTCTGATTATTCAGTGAACAGTAGGTCTCCCTGAGAGTTGTTCCATCTACTCACTTTTAGCCAGTTTGCTAATCAAGATTATCATGGGTCACTCTGTGGGAAGTTTGCTGAAGCCAAGATATTTATGTCCACAGATTTTTCATAGTCCACAGGAGGACCAAATAAGATTCATTTTGTTCCTGCGGAATCCATGTTGGCACTTTGTAAACAGCGCATGGTTTTCAAGGTGTTTGCAGTCCGGCTGCTTTATAATCTGCTCTAGAAGTTTCCGAAGGATTGATGTCAGTTCCCAGGGTGCTCGTTTTTCACTTTTTGAAGATTGGAACAATATTAATCCTCATCCAGCCATCTGGCACTTCACCTGTCTTTCGAAGAGTTCTTCTACCAGTTCCTTTCTTACTCTGGGATGCAGGTCACTGGGCTCTGGAGAAATCACATGTTTGAATGGTTCCTGTAATCCCAATCCCAATCTGCAATCCTGCCTCTTCATCTTGTTTAGAATCATAGAATAGTAGAGTTGGAAGGGGCCATGAAGGCCATCAGGTCCAACCCCCTGCCCAGTGCAGGACTACATGTCAAACCGTCCCTCTCAGATGGCTGTCCATCTGCATCTATGACTTCCAAGGATCCTTTGTTGGCAGAAGATTGAGCCAAGGTAGGAATTGAACATTTCTGCTTTTTCTTTGTCATCTGCTATCATTCTGGCATCCTCACTTAGAGGTTGATTCTTCCCTTCATCTTTTACCATGTGAGTGTCTGAAGAAAGCTTTTTGTTGGTTTTAGTGTTATTCCTCATTATCCTGGGTCTATGCTCTGCTTTAGTCTTCCTGATGTCACCTCTGTAGTTCTGTGCCATCTGCCGATACCCTTCCTTGGTAGCCTGCCCTTTCTTCCACTTCCTACATGTATCCTTTTTGTTTTCAAATTATCTTTAATCTTTCTGTGCAGCCATTTTCTATTCTTCTTTCTGGCTATCTAGCTTTCTGGCTAGAATTTCCTTTAAAAAAAAACTCCACTCACCTTGGACTCCTTTTATCATTAGAGCCACTTGCCAGGGGAACTTATCAGGTTCTGAGTTTATTAAATTTGGCCTTCCTGAAATCTAGAAAACACAGTAAAGATTTGGCTACATTCAGTTTTTGCTTCCTGTAGAAACAAGAATTCAAGTATGACATGGTCACTTCCCCCCATTCCTGTAACTGTCACTCGGTCATTGTTCACTAAAATCCAATTAAGGATAGCAGACCCTCTAGTTCCTTCCTCTACCTTGTGTAAGAGAACGTGATCAGCAACACAAGCCAGCCCTTTCCTGGAGGATCCCTGCTTGGCAGAATTTGTCTCCCGAGAGATATCTGGGCAATGGAAGTCTGTCGTACTTCTCCATCATGGGCCCTGCACTCCTGGGCCTCTCAGCAGCTTTTAACACCATCAACCATGGTATCCTTGGGGGCGGGGGGAGTCCTGTCTGAGCTGGAGGGGAGTGAGGGGCATTGCACTGCAACTGTTCTGCTCATTCTTGGACAGCAAGCTGAAGAAGGTGGTGCTTGAGGGACGCTGCTCTGCCCCTTGGACTCTCCAGTATTGGCTCCGCAGAGGTCAGTCTTGTCCCCCATGCTATTTAACATCTACATGAGATTGTTCAGTGCGATCATCCAGAGTTTTGGATGGTGTTGTCATCACACGGCTCTGTTCCCCTTTCAGAAGGTGAGACAGGTAATGTGCTAAATTGATGTCTGGCTGTGACAATGGATTAGAGGAAGACTAGCAAACTGAAGCTCAGTTCAGAAAAGAGACAGTTGTTGTCAGGGGGGAGTTCTTCTGACCAATACAGAAATTCAGCCTGTTCTAGATGAGGTTGCGCTCCTCTTGAAGGAGCAGCTTCATAGCTCGGGGGTGTTTCTTGAGCCCTCTTTGTCATTTGAGACCCGGGTGGTTTCAGCCCCTTCTACCTGCTTCAGCTGGTGGCTCAGCTACCAGAGGTAGCCTGCTATCAGTCATCTATGTGCTGGTAATCTCTACGAAAGATGACTGGCATGTGGTGCGCATGGGGCTGCCCTGGAAGACTATTTAGAAGCTGCAGCTTGTGCAAAATGCAGCAGCCAAACTAGGAACAGGGATCAGACGATCAGACGATAACACCAATTCGGGCCCATTGGCTGCCTGTATGCTTTCAAACCCTAATCAAGGTGCTGGTTTAACCTTTAAAGCCCTGCGTTGGCCATGATACCTGACGGAACAGCCCCATGACTGCCATGTGCCTGGACACTGTGATCAAGGCTGATGTCTCCCTCCAGCTGCACTTGGTGTGGAAAAGGGGCATTTGGTGTGGAGCACACAGGGCTCGATTTCTTTTGGGCACTCCACAAAGACTGATTGTGCTCACCAGGAACTCAGATTCTGGGCAGCTGCTCAGCTGATGGAAGAGCTTAGTCCCAGGAATCTGATGGACTCCAATCCACATTCTTACACATTCCTGCTCTCAGAACACATGCAGCCACTTAGAACACACAGGCCCAGGCCTTACTCCTGGCCACCTTCTTTTCTCCTCTTCCACTACATTTTGCTGCCAAATCTCTGCTGGGCCTCCCTGTTTGCTTGCTGTGATCACTTGTGCTCTGAGAAGTTGCTTGCATAGCTCCTGGATAACCCAGGGCAGCCTGCTCTGCTTGGTTCAGCCAGGAGTCAGGATGCATCACCCAGTGGGGGGATCGGATGGATTTTCACAATTTGGTCCTCCTGGATTCCAGCTTGTTAGCTCTGTGCTGATGCAAATGAACTGTGGTGGGATTAGAGCCAGTTCGTGGATTGTGATTTGGGTATTTTGTTTAAGTGCTCATGAAATCTGTACAGGGGAGCACCCATGTCAGGAGCTGGGGTTCCACTTATCCGATTCAAGCAACAGACATCTCTTTTCATTTCCAATTCACAGCTAACAAACTATAAGCACAAGAGGGTAAGTCTCTGTGCGTGAACCCAAACTCAAAACTACTTCTGAAAACCCTCCTTTTCAGGAACCCCAGAGTATGCCCCTCTGGAGAAGGGCTGGCCCCCTAGGTCTATGCAGGTCCCTACCTGGGTAGCTCTTTCAGCATGGTGCCATGGGGTCAGGGACCAGCCTGGGCTCATCTCTCACCTCTCCTGGGTCCCCTCCCTTCACTTCTAAACCTTGTCTGTTCCCAGGGTCTGCCTGAACACCTGGACAGGGCCGCCTTGTGATGACCTCTCCCTCCTCCACCATCGTGATTCACACTCCCCATTTCCCAGTCATCAAGGTCCTCATCCAAAGAGTCAGCACAACCCTGACCCTGGAAAGCACCCCAAGAATCCCTGCCTCTTTCATTCCCAACAGCCCGAGGCCTAAGTAACCCCAGCGGTATTTGTGCAGGAACAGCCAATTTTGCACAAATTGCCCTGGAGCCACGGGGTCTTCAGGTGCTTCTTTGTGCACATTTCGTTAGCTGTTTTGCAAAAGCGCAAATCACAGCCTCCCTCTGCAAAAAAGCAAGAAAAAATCCCACCAAGAACAAAAAACAAAAAAAGCTTTGCCTACTTCCAATGAGCAGGTAATTTGTTAAGCCCCAGTGAGACAAATTTGCATGTTTTGGTCCATTCCTACTTTTTTTGCTTAGTCGCAAAGTCCTGCCAGAACCATCATGACCCCATGGACAACGTTCCTCCAGGCCTTCCTGTCCTCCACCATCCCTGGGAGTCCACCCAAGTGCACACCCACCGCCCAGTGACTCCATCTAGCCCCCTCGTCCTCTGCTGTCTCCTTCTCCTTTTGCCATCAATCATTTCTACTTATACTTCTATATTTCTGAAGGGTTGCCTTGCACCAAGGAAGCAGCCAGGTCTTTCTTTGGCCAATGAGTTATTCACTAGAGGGGCCAGGGCAGTGAAAGATGGGAGCCCGAGAGCTCCTTATGTCACTGCACCTCGGCTGGGTTGGCAGCTGTCCCCTCTGACCCTTGGCAGTGGGGGGCCACAATCACGCTCACAAACAAGCCAGCAGTACCAGCTGCCCTCCCCCATGAGAGCACCATGGTGGTGCACAGAGGGCAAAGAGGAGGAGTTTCCCTGAAGAGGAGATGCTTTTCATCTCCAGGGCGCATGCATTCTGCATCCTGATATTCCCACTCGCAGCTGCTATGGCACCTTTCCCTCAGCCTCGTGGAGTTCAAGGATCACAGAAACATTTATTGCCTTCAGGCAATGCTGCCAATGTGTGAAGTGATTTGCTTGCAGGAATTGCTGACTACTACACTTAAGGGGAAGAGGAATTGACAAACTTACCTGCCGAGAAGTCAGTGGTGATTAGGCCAGCAAGATGCAAGCAAGTAGTTACTGGGTAGCTAATTACTTTTGGCACAGGCTGTTGACCTCAGCAAGGGCAACTAGTGAGGCAGCAGCTGTGTGCTTCCATAATTCCGGCCACTGGCATAGCTTTCCCCTTCCTTCACCACTGCCTTCCAAAGGTAACGGGTAGGAACAGAAGAAGGAACTTGCTGGAGCAGAGCAATTGTCCATCTAGTCCAGTGTTCTGGCCACCGTGGCAGAATAGGACAAGCAGGACAGGAGTGCCATGCTCCTGCCCAGGTTCTCAGCAACTGGTGTGCTTAGGCATGCTGTCCCTGATACCATAGGCAGGCCGCATACAGCCATCAGGACAAGTTGCCATAGGTAACCTTCTCCATGCATTTGTCCAGTCCCTTTAGTCATCCACAGAGGGTCAGACGATGGTCAGATATCCTCTCTCCCTCAGCCACCACAGCACAGTGGCCAGTCACTAGCAAGCCACTGTGTCCCAGCCACCAGGACATCTCACTGTGTGTTGTGGAGTCTTAATCAGCGAAGCCACAGGGCTTTTTTCAGAAGGTAGGTCAACTGTTTTTCATCATGATTCAGTTGGGGTTAGAACATCTGGTCACACCAAGGCATTTGGTTATCCCAACGCCTGTCTGTCTAGGCTGGTTGTGGAGACACCAGGCATCCTTCGCTATGAGTATCCAGGTAGTAGACACCCTAATACTGTAGGTGATACTGGGTTTGGGCAATGCTAAGAAGCAGACAGGAAATATGGGGATGGAAGCCAGCTCAACATGATCCTGTCTTGGGAGGAACTTGCTTGTAAGCACCACCTCTTTTCAAAGTATCTAGAGGAGGTTGATGGCAAAATCAGTTCCTCCTGTATCCTGGGCTAATCTGCTTCCTGGACTTCATTCCTGCTATCCAGCCTCGTTTATTTAATTGAAAAAGAGGAGGCAGTAAAACAAGAAAAGCAGGCAGCACCCAATGTAAGCTCAAGAAGTCATCATTATTTCTCGCTTTCTCGTTTTCCTGATACTCCACCACCCACTCAAACTGAAGTTTCATTCTTTCAGAAATTCACTTTTGAAACATAGTGGTGCTTTCCGTATGAGCCACCATCTTCTCAAGAGCCGTGTGTGCCATTTCTGCCTCGTTTCTGCAGCACTGATTTTTGTAATAAAGAGGCCCACAACCTCAGTATCCAAAGGAACTGCCTCCTTCCTCATGAAGTGGAGCATCTGTTAAAACTGCCTGATGTGCTTCTGGTCACATTTGCAACCTTCTGAGATCATAGCTACTGTGAAAACAGTTTTTATTTTGGGGAACCACAGCTCAGTGGTAGAGTACATGTGTCAGAAGAAAAGGGTCCAAGACTCAATCTCTGGTTTCTTTAGATAGGGCTGTGAAATATTCTTGACCCAAAACTTCAAAAGCTGCTGCCGATCAGTGGAGAAAATACTGAGATGGAACAAATGATGGAGCTTAATGTAACAGGGCCAACATCAGCTATAAGCACGGGTGGAGATTTCCCAAGGCCTCATAGCCCAGCAGGAGCCCACTGGCAAAAGCCCCTGGACCTTCTGCTTCTCTTCATTATTGCAACCTGCTCGGTCACCAGCCAGTCCCTCCGTCTCAGACAAGGGAGGCCGGGAGGGGGAGGAGCCGTGGACACCGCTGCCTGCAGCGAGAGGGCAAGGAGGAGGAATTGGAGCTGGGTTCATGGCAGTGAGCAGGCAGACGCTAATAGAGGGAGCCCTTTGATGCCTTACCTGCGAGTCCCCTAAACCCTGAAGCCAGCATTATGGCGTAGGCTGTTTACTAGCACTCAGGCTATTAAACTTGCTCCATGCTCACCTCCGTTCTCTCTTAGCACCTAGGCTGAGTCCATTCTGCTCGCTCCTGTTTTCAAAGTTTTCAGTGGTGTTTTAGTGGGTTTTATGAGCTCTCTTTGTGGTTTCCCTGCCTTGTGCATTGTATTTTGTGCTTTTGCATTGATTATTGCAAATTGCCTTGAGGGCATTTGCTTAGAACATCAGGGCATGCATGTTATTGGATAAGATGGGGGAAATGAGCTGATTAGTATGTTCTGCAGCTGGGGGATGTCTCTGCGGCACAGTAGTTGCTCTGTATGCACAAGGTCAGTTCCTGAAATGTTCCATTCAATGAGTCTAAAGAAGCTGGGCTGGAAAACACACCTTCCAGAGAGACCAGATCACACTGGACTAGAGGAAATAACAGTATAAGTGATAGAAAATTGTGCCAAAATTCCTTCTGCAGTGGCAGCTGGAGCTTCTCAACCAACTTCCACATTAGCATCTACTTGGAATGGCTTTAATTATTTATTTATAACATTTTTATGCCGCACCCATCGCAGGAGCCTCAGGGCGGCTTACAAAGAGAATAAATAAACATAGAATAGAATAACATTAAAAATTTGGAGTATCTCGGCCATAATTTAACCAATAAATAAAAACAACCAATGAACAATTAAAATATTGTTTAAATAAAAGGGTCTTGGCCTGGCGCCAAAAAACAAATAAGCTTTTCTGTTATTTTAACCTCCTCGGCACCTTTTTCCTCTCACCTTGGCTTTGCTTATCTTGTTTTTACACATCCCCGATCTGCCTTCTGCAGTCCTTAGTGTCTTTTGATTCAGATGTGTTTCTCTGTGCTGCCCTTGTAGGAGCATAACCTCTGGGTACGTGCAGTAATCAAGGAGCTTCTTCTGCAGCTACCTATCCCGACCTCAAAGCTTTGGCTGATAACATTTCTGAGAAATTAACCTTCAGGTCTTGTTGTCTTCTGATGTTCAGCCCCTGATTCTGAGACCTCCAGCATACTTTTCAAATGTTATTTGGTTCCAACACGTATAAATTTCTGGGCCCATTCCCAAAAACGTGTTCAACTAAGCCCTTTGTGCTGACACTTGGAGGAAAGAAAAGTCTTGTGTTTGATCCAGACTTGCAAAGCATAGATAGCAGCAGCTAATGCATTATTGAAAAAGGAACACAATTTCCATTGGAATACCCCCCCCCCCACCTTTTAACAAAAAGTTGCATTTTCTTACTTTATTATGTTTCCACAAGTCTGTAGACAGCAATGGCCATATTCATACAGCTGAGAGTCTTACCGGTTTCCTTTCCCCGCAGGTGTTTCCTGGCAGTACCTATTGTCAGGACTGGTTGGCTGCTCCTTACTCTCTGACACCTCTTCTGTGGTTCCCTGTCAGGACATAAAATCATTCTGAAGCTTGCGTGCCTGGTCCTAATGGAGCTCCTCTCACCTGGCCAACATCAACTTTCCTTTCCTTTCTCACTAACCTTGCCAGACAATGACAAGTTCATCCTCCTGCCACTCAACAGCAGCAACTATTTTCAATCCCAGATCTGAGTGCAGAGCCTTGCCAACTCAATGGCATGGTGAGAAATAGGCTTGGATACAAATAGGACCATTATCCCATGTTCCATTTGGGCTTCCTTTTCCTTTTGATGATGTGGTTTCTGCTTAGCTCATCAAATCAGAAAGCAAGGCATGATCCTAAAACCAGTGCCAACTTCCTGCCACTGCACTTCAATATATCATCTGCTTAGCAATCTGCAGCAGCTTAGCTTCCAAAGAGGGAAGGCCTATGGCTCAGAGCATGAGGCATTCGCTGCAATGAGGATGTGCAAGGTGGAGCCTTGCTGGGTGGGACACAAAGGGTTCCAGTCTTTTCATGGTAATGCTGGGCTGGCTCTTAGGATTGGTAAGCGTGCTACTGTGGTTGCAAAACGGTCAGCGGGTGACTTACAACAATGGACAGATGTCAATGCCATGGTGCAGGGGCTTTTCCTTGTTTTATTTCCTCGATATCCTGCTTCAGCCCATAAAGGGTGCTCAGTGCAGAAAACAGGGGAGAAGGTATAGAACGCAATTGGGGGCAGTATTCATGAGAAAGGAATAGGGAGCAGAACATACAGAGCCGGTTTAGACTGCTGGATTTCTGTTGCTCCCAGGGTTAATATGAAATTGATCCAGGAAAGCCAAAGACCAAACTGAGTTCTTGTCCTCTCAAATGTTGGAACATACAAGATCCAGCACTGTATACAGGATCCAGCACACTGCTGAAGCAGATCTGGCCTGGTGCCTGGATGGCCTGGGGACCATCTTTGGCCGCCTTGGAAGAAAGGCAGAGTAGAAAAGAAAATGACTGCCTGAGACCTCAAGATCCACTGAGGCATTGCAGGGACTCAGGGTCTCATGCTGAGCCTTGAATTGCACTCTCTGCCTTCTCCAAGAAGAGCTTCAGAAGACTCAACAGCATTCAGTGGTCTGTGAGTCAACTGAAAATCCTCAGTTGTGGGGCTGTGAGAACGGCGATCCCCAGAAGGGCTGAGCCAAGAAGCCTCGCCACGGGAGAAATGCAACAGCAGGGTCACAACTCGGACAATGCTTAATGTTGGAAGAATGTGGCTGATATTCTCTGAACGTGAAATGCACATCCATTTGGCATTCATTATACTTACACCCATAATTCATGGGCACATAAAACAAGTTAACTGGCCCTTAGTTTAGCTGAAAATCTATCCCTTTATATCCAATACAACCTCAGTCATTAGTTTCCCAAGTCACCTATAAAGCAGACAGATGTCAAATCAATAAAGACAGATAAATTCTTATCAAGAGGACAGACACAGCCTTCATATGCTGGTATCACTTCATTAACTCATTTACCAACAGCTCAACCCATGTATGATATCCTTCCACTGCACCAGAAAAAGCTGGTGAGATATTCTACTCTTTGTACATTAATGTGCTCATTATGCAGAACATTAAATTCCTTAGCTTAAAAATAAACAAACTGTGAAGCTCATAGTAAGCTCGGGTAGATTCAGTAAAGTAAAGCATACATCCAAATAATTCTAAACTCATCGTCATCATTATCCAAGTGTGTGAGCCCTCCATAAGAGCACTGCTTTTAATTCCACTTTACATGTACATGTGCCTTGTGGAGGCTTGGGAGCAGAGCTTCCCATTAGAGGGGAGAGAATGAGCCATGTTCAAGCTCATCCAGGCCTTCCACCTTCATGCTTACCCCAGTTTGTTCTTGTGCAGAACACAAGAAAACTTTTTTCTCCTGAAAGGAACATGTGGATTTTTGAACATGAAAAATGAACACTTTTCCAAGACAACACAGCTAGGCACACTTCCACCCCTAAGAGCAAGCATGATTTGAGGGGGTGGGGGTCAGGGGGTGGGGGAAGGTTGGAAGGGCATCCTTGCACAAGAACTCAAATTTGAATGCAAAGACAAGCCTAATAACTTCTGAAATTTTCCCAAGGATTATGCTTTTGCTCATGTTTATGTCAGGGCTATTGTCAAATTAATACTAATATGGGTTACTTAGTGGATAAAGGGGAAGTTACAGGAACTTTGGGGAAAGTGACCACCACATTCTTGAGTTCCTGATTTTGAAAAAGTGGACTGTAGCCACACACATACTCAGTTTTAGGGACAAGAATATGGTCCTGTGACAAGTGTCCCTAAGGAAAAAAGGATTCCAAGCATGATAGGTTTTTTTAAAGGACATTTTAAAGGCGTGATTACAAGCAATTCCAGCAATAACAAAAGATAGCAGAAGAAACCAATGTGACTACACAAAAAAACTTGGAACTGACCTAAAAGGGTGGCAGGGGGAGAGGGGACATATTGGAAGTGAAAGGAAGAGAGCAGAGTACAGACAGATGTCAGAGCAGCGCAGGAATTAAACCAGGAAGGCTAAAGCTGAGAATGAGCTGAGGCTAGCAAGGGATGATAACGGCAACACAAACACTATTTTCAAGTATGTGCACAGCAACAGGGGGAGAACATTGCAGCTCCTTGATGATGAAGGCAAATTGGTGGTGGGTGGCAAAGACAAGGCCAAAGTCCTCAGTTCCTGCTTTGGTTCAGTCTCCTCCCAAAAGCAGGTCTCTAACATGCCCTGGCAGAAATGACGTACAAATCGAATGGGCAAGATTCAAGCTTGAGATTGATAAATAAATGGTCAGAGAGCATCTAACTTCTTGGGCTGAGTTCGAATCTCCAGGGCCAGATGGACTTCATCCTGGAACCATAAAAGAACTGGCCCAAGGACTCTCAGAACCACTGTCTGTTATCTTTGGAGGAAATCATGGAGGATGGGAGGAGTGTCCGACGATGGGAGGAGGGCTAATATTGTGCCTGTGTTCAAAAAGGAGGGTCCTGGCAATTGCAGGACAGTCCCTCTGACCTCAGTCCCTGGGGGAATTCTGGAAATGATAAAGAAGTCAATCTGCAAGCACCTTGAAGACAATGGATTAGTTACTGGAAGCCCACACAGATTTATCAAGCAGCAGTTTTCCCAGACTGATCTGTTCTCATTTTTTGATTGGGCAACTTCCTCTATGGACTGTGGGCATACTGTCGAACCTAAGGTATCTTCACTTCAATAAAGCTTTTGACAAAGTGCATTATGACATTCTGATCAGGAAACTGGCTTAAAGTGGGCGAGATGGATCAGCTAACTCTCGGGTGGATCCATAGTTGGCTGCAAAATTGGACTCGGAGAGTGTTCATCAACAGCATCTCATTCTGGAGAGAGGTAACAGGAGAGGTATCCCAGAGTTCACTTCTGGTCCCAGTGCTCTTCAGCTCTTTATTAATATTTTGGATGAGGAAGTGCAGGGCATGATTATTAGATTTGCAGATGACCCACAACTGGGTGGGTCAGCTATTCTCCTGGAAGACAGAAACAAGATTCAAGGGGAACCTGATAGGTTGGAGTGCTGAGCTGAAAACAACAGGATGAAATTTAATAGGAACAAATGCCAAGTAGCACATCTAGGAAAAGGGAGCTAAATGCATCGCTACAACATTGGAGATCCTTGACTCACCCACACTGCAAGTGAAAAGGGTCTTGCAACTGTTGTAGATCACAAGCTCAATTCCCGCCAACAACATGGCTACAAAAAAGCAAATACTATTGATTTAATTAATTGCTCTACCACCCAACAACTAAAGCTATCTGGGTGGTTCATACTCTGGTTTCTCTTTAGATTGTATCTGGATGGTTTAGAGCAACACATGAAAAACAGTGTATAAAATACAAACCATGTTAAAACAATATTTTAAAAGATTATCATGCAAATTTAAAACCAAACTTAAAACACATATTAAAAATTTGCAAAAACATAAATCAAATATTAAGACCTGTTTAGTCAGCCTGTGTAATAAAATTAAATGCCCCGTGATATTTTAGGCTACATTAACAGAAGTATAGCTTCCAAAATACTCGAGGTAATGGATCCCTCTATCTGGCACTAGTTTGGATGCATTGTGAGTATTGCATCCACTTCTGGGCACCAATTCAAGAAGGATTTAGACAACTGGAAGGGTTCAGGGAGAGTGACAAGGATGAGCAGGGGTCTGGAAAGAAAGCCCTCTGAGGAGAGATTAAAAGGCAGGGCATGCTTAGCCCGGAGAAGAGAACATGGAAATGAGCTAGGATGGCACTTTCCAAATCTCTGAAAGTCTGTCACACAGTGGAGGGACAGCATCTCTCATCAGTCATGCTAGAGGAACATGTGCCTCCCTGAAATCAATGGGGTAAAAATTCAGATCTTTCTGGCCCCATTCAAGATTCTAGGCAGGCCGAGATTTCAGCAAGCCTTCAGTTTTTGCAGAATCTGTTTTGTTGTTGACTGGAATTCTAAGATACACCAAACAACTGCACAAGTCATACAGTTCAAATTAAAGAATTCTGAATAAAATCACAGAATCAAACACTTCACCCTTTTCTTTGTCCCATAATCAATTTGCCCACTTCACTGAGAAGGTGAACCACCGTTTCTTTTCCATGTTGTTTACTGTGCACATAACTGAAAACAGATTTTGTTGTTGCTATTGCTTGTAGCATCCCGTGTTAGCCTCTGCCCATTCTAAGCTTTAGCCTTCCCAATGTAGTTCCCATACTTCTGTGCCACCTGTCTATACTCTACAATTGTTACCTGACCTTACTTCTATTTCCTATACATGTCCTTTTATGTTTTCAGGCCAGTTTGAAGCTTTTTGTGGAGGTGCTGATACTCTGGTTCTTTCCTACACTTTCTGTAGAAGAAAGTTATCTGCTGTGCATGTCAAGAATTGCTTGGAGGAGCCACTTCTGGAAGAATTTGTCTCCCAACGGGTATGTGGGTAATTGAAGTCCCCATTTGTACCACATCACACTTCCTTGAAATACTGGCGATTCACTTAATAAAACTTCCATCCTCATCTTCTCCTTGGTTGGGTGGTTGGTAGTAGACACCAACTATCATGTTCCTTTTATTCACACTTATTTTGATCCAGATGCTCTCCACAGGACTACAAGGCTCATCTTCCTGTATTTCTGTGCAAGGATGAAGTATTTTTAACATATCATGGAACTCCCCCTCCTTGCCTATTTCTTCTGCTCTTTTTGAAGAAGTTGTCCCCTTCAGTTGCTAGATTTCAGTCGTGGGAGTCCTCCCACCAAGTTTCAGTAATGCCTATCAAGTCACATTTGCCTGCATGTGTTAAGAGTTCCTCCTGCCAACCTTGCAGTTTGAAAGCTTGCAAATGCAAGTAGAGGAAAAGGTACCACTTCAGTGGGCAGGTAACAGCGTTCCGTGCACTTCGGTGTTTAGTCATGCCGGCCACATGCCCACGGAGACTGTCTGCAGACAAACACTGGCTCCCTCGGCCAGGAAACGGAGATGAGCAGCACCCCCTAGAGTCAGGCATGACTGGACTTAATGTCAAGGGGAAACCTTTACCTTTACCTTATTAAGAGTTCACATTTTTTCCCCCTTTTATTTCTAACCCATCCAATCATTATGAGTCTCTGGAGGGCTTACAACAGATTCAATAAATGCAACAATATAAATATCATAAAAACCCCAAATAACCCAGTAAAAGATATTTAAAATCTATTAAACATTAAATTTCCTAGAGGAGATCAACCCTGACTGCTCTTTAGAAGGCCAGATAGTGAAGATGAAACTCAAATACTTTGGCCACCTAATGAGAAGGAAGGACTCCCTGGAGAAGAGCCTGATGCTGGGAACAATAGATGGCAAAAGAAGAAGGGGACGGCAGAGGATGAGGTGGCTGGATGGAGTCACTGAGGTGGTTGGTGTGAGCTTAAGTGGACTGCAGGGGATGGTGGAGGACAGGAAGGCCTAGAAGAATGTTGTCCATGGGGTCGTGATGGGTCGGACTCGACTTCGCGACTAACAACAACAACAACAAAAACATTAAATTATTGGGTAAATAAAAAGGTCTTGACCTGGCACCAAAAAGCATATAATGTCGGTGCCAGGCAGACCTCTCTAGGGAGCGCACTCCATAGACAGGCTGCCACCGCAGAGAAGGCCCTCCTCCAGGTATTCTGTCTCCTGATCTCCTTCAAGGAGGGTTCCTGGGGCAGGGCCTCTGCTGCAGATCTTTAGAGCTAGGAGGTAGGGAAAAAGATGTTGCTTTAGGTATCCTGGTCCCAAGCTGTTTAGGACTTTATAGGTCATAACCAGCACCTTAAATTGGGCCCAGACTTCAATGGGAAGCCAGCGGAGCTGATGGAGGACTGGAGTTATATGAGAGTAACGGCCAGTCCCCGACAGCATCCTGACAGTTCTATTTTGCACGATGTGAAGTATCCAGATCATCTTCAAGGGCAGCCTCACATAGAGTGTTTTACAATAGTCCAACCGGGAGGTTACCAGTGCATGTATCACCATTGCTAGGCAGTTCTCATCCAGGTAAGGGTGCAGCTGAAGCTGAAGGAAAACACTCCTCACCATCGCTGTCACTTGGGCTTCCAGGGATAGTTCCAGGACGAGGAGCACTCCCAAGCTGCAGACCCTGTCCTTTAGAGGGAGTGCAACCCTATCCAGGACAGGACCAAAATCACTTACCTGAAAGCCCATACCACCTACCAAAAGGGCCTCCATCTTATCTGGATTGAGGCTCAGTTTATTGGCCCTCATCCAGCCCATTACCTCGGCCAGGCACTGGTTCAGTACAGCCACTGCCTCACCTGGATCGGTTGAAAAAGAGAGGTAGAGCTGGGTGTCATCAGCATACTGATGACTCCGCAGCCCACACCTCCAGGTAGGAGTGGAACCTCTGCCAAGCAGAGCCTCCTACTCCTAACCCAGCCAGCCTATCCAGAAGGATATCATGGTCGATGGTATCAAAAACTGCTGAGAGGCCCAGGAGAACCAACAAGGACACACTCCCCCTGTCTCCCTCCCTGCACAGGTCACCATACAGGGCGACCAAGGCAGATTCAGTACTGTGACTGCATCTGAAGCAGGACTGAAATGGGTCCAGATAATCCGTTTCCTCCAAGAGTGCCTGAGGTTGACACAAGTTCATTCTGCTTGTCCCAAGTTGTCCCAGTGTTCATTCTGTTTGCTTCCCATACTCTGGGCATGAATGTATAGACACGGAAGCCCATGTGTCTGATGGTCTAGCTTCTTTGTTGAGAAGACTCTTCTCTTTGTTATGGTGGATAAGCCTTCATCCACTGTTGCCTCTATGCCTCTCCCTCCCTCCCCAGTAGGATTCAGTTTAAAGCAAGATCCTTTTCTGTTTTTGAAAATACTATTTTGGGATGCTACTAAAGCTCTTCCCTCTTTTAAGGAACATGAGCCTTCATCCACAGCTGCCTCCAAGTCCATGTCTCCCTCCCTGGTAAGATACAGTTTAAAGCCCTCCTGATGAGCTTCCTCATGCTGCAGCCAAACACATTTTCCCATCTTCTGTGAGGCACAACTCATTCCCTGCCAGCAGTCCGTCTTCCAGTTAGCTAGTCTGTGGTTCAAGGAACCCCAAAATTATCCTGTGCCATCCTTGATCCATATAAGGGCCTATATTCAGCCTTCCCCACATCTATTAAGATTAACTGGAGATGTTTTGCAGGATCAGAAGCGTGATTGATTGGGACATGGGGGAGTTCTTGATGGCAGCAACAGGCAGTGGAATGCCCTGTTTTGGTGTTTGCCCATTCCTGATGGTTTTTCATCACCTACTAAAGAACTTTTTATTATTCTATCAGCATCTGTCTTTATGTTTTTATGCTCTCTGGAATTTTGACAGCAGGCTTTTGTCTGTTTGTATTGTTTGTAAATGGTTCTTGTTCCCTTTCTATCTTTGCTATGTTTTATTGATGAATTGCTTTAACAGAATATTGCTTGAATTATGATGTTGTAAGTCACCTTGACTGGGTTTTTTTGAAGCAGCGGGGCTTCCAATGATTTTACTGCAATAGATTGTGATGGCTTCAGAATCTAGAAAGGCTGCTAATCACAGTTTCCTCCCTTCTGGTCCTTCCTTGGCCACCGAGGCAGAGTGAATGTCAATGCCAGCTATGAAGATCTCCATACAGTCACCCTCACCTAGTGACTTTGCATCTGAAGGAGGTTGCATCTTCAAGGGTATCAAAGAAGAGGACAGTATAACTCCAAGTGTAAGCTTAACAGCAGGAACAGAATAGCCCTGTGGCAAAGCAAAGAACAGCAAACGGAGAGGAAGATGCAGCCAACTCACTTCCGCTTGCTTAAAAAATGAAAAGACAAATGAGCTCAGATTTTTGCATGATTCCCCGGAGTGGCCCTGAAATCATCGTAATCAGAAGCAAGTTACACAGTTTACACAGGACTGATTTCGTGGTACTTTGTGGTCAGTGGGGCATTCTCGCATCTCTCCTGTTGGTCCAGGTGGGTGGACATGGGGACAAAATGGATTTACACGTTACTGCAGTTGCGGGGGAGCAGGAAACATCAACAGGTGAGATGGGGCATGAAACCTTTGTTGGTGCCTACCATTTTGGTTTCCCCAGAGCCTTTGAATCAATAGTGCTTCATCCCTTTGGAAGCTATCCTGTACTTTTAGCTCCCCACCTCAATGCCCCCCTTTTGTAGAAGTGTGGGCAGGTCATGGAAGGCCAGTCCTGATTTGGACTGAGAAGAAGAACGCGGCCACCTGGAACATGGCCACATCCTCCTAAGAGTGTGGGAGCAGCACACACACCTCTCTTGTCCAGGAAATTCCATCTCACTGGGCATCCGAGGAATGGGAAGTGGCAGATGAGGTCAATGCGGAAGCATGCAGTGAAGAGGAGGATCTCTGCAGCCGTGTAGCAAGAGTGGAAAGATGGAGATGGCGAAGATGGTGAAACCAGCCAGGATTTGTGATTGTCTGTGAGGGAAAAACTCGTAAGTTACTATCAACCATGGCCACCTCTTGCCCTTGCTTTTCATGATGTGCGAACCTGCCCACCGACTGCAAGTCCCACATCCTTGAAAATGCTCCTGAAAGCATTCCTATTTCCCACGCACCCCTACATATTTCACTGAATGGTCTACTACTTGACCTGTGCCCATGAGGAAATGGATGAAGGAACTCAGTGGAAAAGCATAAGAATTGATGAGATGTGAAGAGATGTTTAAAATGTTACCTGCCGGTCTCCTCTCTGTAAGGATGCTAGAAAAATCCACAATAGCTTCAAATGTTCCTTGTATGAATTTGACCTTTGGCCTGCGTAGCAGGCTGGCTTTTTCCAAGACATGCAGATGTTGCAGACTTGCAGTCTGGCTTTGATTTATTCTATTTCTCTATAAACCATTCTGTGTTTTTCAATGGAGATTTTAAAGTCGTGAGCAGTGAAGATAAAACAGGAGAAATTATATGTTATATAAAAACAGGATCAGTAAACTGTGGGTGGTTAATTAAGGAAGGCTTCCTGGAAGATAAGAGTTTTTAGGAGGTGCAAAAGCAATAAAGGCTTGCCACCCCCCAAAGCAGCAAGTTGCACAGAAACGGAGCCACTACAGCAAAGTCTCTGCTTGGGTGGTCTCCAAGCAGGCCATAGACCTGTCTGGAACCACTAGGAACAGGCCACCCGGTGCTTGGGCAGGTTGGCAGGGGAGAAGACTATGGCATGGAGGGCAGGTTTGTTTCTAATTCCCATTAGAAAAAGAACAAACTTGTGGTTTTAAAAAATCTGATTTTGTCAGTTACTAGCTCATGCCTGGCAATTGGAGAAACACAGATGGAACAGAGTTAATGAAATCCATGCAGCCCTCGTTACACAGTATCTGTAGCAACCTATTTTCTTAGGAAAGCAAGAATTAGAATAATTGTGTGTGTGTACACAAACAATGTGTATGATGAAAAGAGAAGCTACCCTTTAAATGCCCCTAATTGTTATGCATTATTCCAGGTCTTCTAAACCTCACTAGAATGGTTTATTGATGATACAGTCTTCCAGAAACATTTTTCAGGCTGCTAGGGGAAAAAAAGATAGGTGTATCGGAATAATGGATTACAGCAGGCCACACTGAGAAATTTGCATGTGTTTGCTTTAGGCTAATTGAACAAATAGAAAAGGAAGAAAATGAAATGGTTTGAATGAAAACTGGCGCAGGGCTGCTCTAATTTATAAGAATGTGAAATCCACAGTGGGAATCCAAGATGGCATTCAAGGAAGGGTGAAAGCTTCAGTTAACTAAGTAACAGTTGAATAATATAAAGCTGTTCATATTATATTTATATTTGAAATAGAAAAAAGAGTCAGACAGACTAGGGAGAAGACAATTAGAAAACTTGATGTGCCCATTGTGATGTCTTGACTTTACTTCCCGAAAGACAAGACACTGGGAAGTGATTTCTTTTCTTCCTTCTCCGGTGGATGGAAGGGCTGGTGACAAGTTTCTGACTTGGTATAATCAGGAAGATCCTGAGGACTAGCACCCACAGGAGTCCCTCTCCTTATTCCAGTCCCTGCCCTTTTTCTTGTGCTTACGAAGCAACTGTGGTAGCAAGTCTGTGGAATGGGGTGAGTAGGACCTGCCCCACGCTTGAACGGGTGGCAATTCACTCACAGCTGAGGGGAGCTGGGAGGCATAGATGGAGGAACACAGACCTCTGCTGCCTCGCTCCGTGGATGCAGGGATGTTCCTGAAGCCAGTGATGTAAGATACAGGCCAATGCCCCGTGTCTATTTTAAGCAAATCATTGTTTATTCATTCCTCCTGAATTCATTCCCTCTGAATTCATTCATGTCTTGAACCTGGGCAAAGGAAGAGAGAGAATAATAGGTTCAAGTGCATTAGCAAACTCATCAACAGTCTCACAGGGCACTGAAAGATGGAAGATAGATAGATACCGTATTTTTTGCTCTATAAGACTCACTTTTTCCCCCCTGAAAAGTAAGGGGAAATGTCTGTGCGTCTTATAGAGTGAATGTGTGTGTGCAGTAAGTCTGTCAGATGTGGTCCATGGGGAAGTGATGGGGAATGTGCCTGTGATTATGTGCCCATTTGATTCAGAATATTTTTTTTCTTGCTTTCCTCCTCTAAAAACTAGGTGCGTCTTATGGTCAGGTGCGTCTTATAGAGCGAAAAATACGGTAGTTTGGGGGGCTTGAATGTACAGGTTGCATTTGTTTAACATTCCCTTGGCAGTGCTGCTTACTTTGTTCATTTTAGTTTGCTCTGTTTATTTTAGGTTGTTCTGTTTTATATTCTTTTTATGTATTTGTATATATTAAGAAAATAAAAAATATCAAAAAGAAAAGAAAGCAAAAAAAAAAGGAAACTCATCAACAGCATATCTTCAAGATCTTGATTTGAATTCCAAGTCAGGAAACAATGTTTTTTGGGGAAAACCTTTCAATTCCTACATAACAGTATGAACACAAGCAACAAACATCCTTAAATAGAGGATAAATTGCAAGTAGATAAATAGTTCACCCACAGGGGAACTGTCTGAAAATTGGGCTTCAGCCTCTGCTCTTTACCTGGTTCTACATCAGTTCAGACTTTCTGTAATTTCAGTGCATTTTCATTCCAGAAAAACACAAAATATCCCGGAAGTATATCCAGCATAACTTGCCTTTGATTTTCTTGGATTGCAGTCATAAGATAGGGCTCACTCTAAGCCAGTGACAATGCAGCATAGTTATCTCTCGACCTATTGATTGATCTATCATCTCTCCATCACCTATTTATCTAAATAAGTGCAACCTGCAACAAAACTTAGCCAGGTGGAATGCACCTGAGCATTCCTCTCCTTTAACCCTCTCATCAATTGTTCATTTTTCTGCAGAGGTGAGTCATCAATTTCCACCCTGAAGCATCAGAGAACTTAGATCATTCCTAGTATATATGATAGGGAGTTAAATATTTCATATAGAATTCCATACAGGCTGTAAAACGGTTTGCAACAGCATGATTTAAAATAAAATCCAAAAAAAGGAGGAATGCAGGATCTGTCCCCCACAAGAAGAGATCTTCTGGGAGAGATTTACACACGCCTAGACATGCAGGCCATCAATGAAGTGCATCTATAGCTACCCTGGAGCCTCTCAGATATTTTGTCCAGCATCCTTCCTAGTCATTGGCTGTGCTGCCCGGGAGCTGAAAACCCACATGTCTGGAAGATCTCAGCTTAAGGAAGACTGGTATAGTGGTATAGTGTACCAACTGATTCCAGGAAACCCGGATATGGGCTTTTGTTTGCTCGATGGGGGTCCCTGAGTGGATCATCTTCACAGCCTAACTACTTGGCAGAGTCATTGTGCTGCTGAAAGTGGGATCTGCCTGCTCCCCATCTCCCCATGCCTTGTGTCTGCCGGGGGGACCCCGGCCTGCCCAGTTCTGGCAGTTGGCCACCCATGGATATGGCAGCCCAAGAAATCCCAGCGTAAGAATCGGATCTCTTGAGCAAAGCTCAAGTCTGATTTCCATCTCAAGGCTTATTCCAATGAGTCCTTATCAGACTGTGAGCTTTAGGATTTTTTTTTGCATGAAAATCCATCTATTTTTCCCAAACGTACCCACAAATTATGCACAGCCTTGAAAGCCATGCATTCTTTCCCATTGATTAAAGTGTGCTTGTACACATTTTCAAAGAGTATGCCTATTAAAACATACTTTTGGTCCACAAATCATGGGGCGAGCTTGCATGGACCTTGACTCCAGATTGTGTCTGGAGCTGTGCTTGGCCTGGAAGGGCTCATTAGACAGAAAAGGGAGTGGACAACTCCAGCACGCCTTAGCCATGGTGTTGGCTGGGAGTTGTAGGCCTTTTCTCTGTCTAAACGTACACTAAAGAAATGACCCTATGCATTTTAAAATTGCTGTTGCCAGTTCCTTGTTTTTATCCTCTAGTTTACACTCTTGAACATTTTAGATTGTGTTTTGCCATGGTATATTTTATGGTTGGGATTGTTGCAAACCTCCCAAAGAACTTTAGCTTTGGATCTCTGTAGAAACACACACACACAAACACATTCTCTGATTTACTTAAGATCAGTTTGTTTATTTATTTATTAAAACATTTATAGGCCGCCCCATCGCAACAAAGCTTTGGGGCAGCTTCCAGCCTAAGTTAAAATACAAAAATACAAAAATGATACAAATATTAAAATAATTTATCCCTCCCCCCCCCCAGTTTATCCCAGTTTGAAGATGCCCTTGAGTAAGGACCCTCCCAAGTCAGTATACAAGATAAAAGCAATATGAAAGCATTAAAAAAGAAGAAAGCATATTAAAGGATATAAACAAGCATCATGAAATGCTAAAATTCCAGCATGAACGAATAAGCGGTGGCACCAAAATGCTGTCTTAAAAAAAACAGCACTCCTTTTACTTTCTTGCGGCCACCACAATCTATGGCAGGGTCCTGCCTGGGATCTTAGCAGTGTGTCAGGTTAGTGACAAAAGTGACAACTGTCCTTGACTACCGAGTGATGGAGGCGGATGGAGCCAGAGGCAGAGTGAGGGGCAACTCAGTTGCTCTGTGTGATTGCGCTGCACCTCCGGACTTGCAGGCAGGGCCAGGCTGTTCTCGCCATCAGGCCACCAGATCCAAACGGTACCTCCCTGGGAAGGTGGTTTTTCCCCAGTTCACGGTTCTGATTTTCCAGGATAAGCCCAGTGAAAGAGGAGGGCATTGGCAGGGCATGGACGTACATCTACAGGTTGTTCCATGATCCACCCCTTAGGCCATGATCCTCCCAATCCACTAAGCGGTGTGGCTTGCCATGAAGCCTCTGATAATTTGCACCACATGGAAATTCTTGTGCTCATTCACCACAAAAAGTCATGTTGATGCGGCAAAGCTAGGCAGGTCAAAGGAGACTTTTGTGGGACCTCTTGCAACTGGCCTGCATAATTGTACTGGCCTAATCCTGCAAGCACTTACAGATCTGATACCAGTCCTGTAAGTACTGACAAAGTACACCAGGCTGCCTTCTCTAATAGGCCACCAGAGAAGCTGCAATTTATTTATTTATTTTATTTTATTTTACAAATTTATATGCCACCCCCCCTTGCAAACAAGCCTCGGGGCGACTAACAACATATAAAAAAATGCAATATGAAACAATACACAATCTAAAACTGGCCCATCTCATAGTCTAAAAGTAAAAATATATAAATATAAACAATAAATAACAATAAATAATTAACAATATAAAATTAATAATTTAACAATGAAAATATTTCTTAAATTTATTTATTTATTTTATTTATTTAAAACATTTTTATGCCGCCCCCATCGCAACAAAGCCTCGGGGTGGCTCACAACAAAAACAAAATACATAAATATAACAATTATACAAGTAAAAATATTAAAACCCGGTGCATCTCGGCTTAAAAGATTCAAAATCCTATAAATACAAACAATTGAAATGAGTTTTAAATAAAAAGGTCTTAGCCTGGCGCCGAAAAACAAATAACGACGGTGCCAGGCAGACCTCTCTGGGGAGCGCATTCCATAGATGGGGCGCCACCGCAGAGAAGGCCCTCCTCCAATGCTGTGCAGATCCTGACACAATGGAAAAGAAGATCAGAACAGCTGATGGGGCAGAGCAGACCCCTTTTAATCTGGGGTGTGGAACAAGCTACCAAGGAAGGTATAAACTTAAGAACATAAGAAAAGTTCTGCTGGATCAGAGCAAAGGGCCATCTAGTCCTGGCATCAGGGTGTCCACAGTAGAAAGCCCACAAGCACTTGATGTATTCATCCTTTGTCCAGTCTTATCCCCCATAAACAGGCATTCAAAGGCATGGTTGTATATAGCATGACTAGCAGCCATTGACAGCCTCTCTGAACTTCTCCAAGCCTCTTTGAGACCATCTAAGATGGTGGCCATCTTCACATCACACAGCAGGAGACTGGTGGTGCTAATTATGCCCAGCATACATCCTTGCTTGATTTTAGACCAGAGTGGGGACGTGCGGCCATCCATATGTTGTTTGCCTATGATCCCCATCTTCCCTGCCCATGGGGCTGATGGGAGTTGGAGAACCAAACACCTCTGCGGCCTTTAGACTCAAGGATAAACTTACTTAAGTGCCACTCCATCTCACAAGACACACACGGACACGCCAGCAATCTAGCAACGGGAAAAGAAGTTGCTCTTTCTCTCTTTTCTGCAGAGTACCCTGAACAGAAGTGACTCTCTCAATGTGACTGTGGGTTTGTCTGTCTCAAAGTGAGAAGAGAACAAAAGAAGCATTAAAACTGGAGCACTATGGTCATCACCGCACCACACTCGGTCTATGTGGGGTTTTTTGTGCTTGAGGTCCTGTGAATAGCATCCTTGTTGTCCTTCGT
This sequence comes from Varanus salvator macromaculatus, assembly GCA_023646645.1. Classification (NCBI taxonomy): domain Eukaryota; kingdom Metazoa; phylum Chordata; class Lepidosauria; order Squamata; family Varanidae; genus Varanus; species Varanus salvator. The sequence continues at coordinate 20,355,202 of JAIXND010000657.1, forward strand.
GCCCCCACAGGGTTACATGAGTACTGTGTGGATTCAGTGGATTCCCCACCCCCAGCCTCTCTCTCCCCACGATGGTCTTTCAGTGTATGTCCGTCGTCCTCAAGGAGCAGAGTGGCATTATTGCCTGTCATAATGCCCAGCAGTTGCCCAGGACTTATTGGCAAAGCTGTGTTGATTGCTCTTTGTGAGGCTGACAAAGCTGCCCTTGTTCAGGACCAGATTACAAAAGGCAAATACAATGTCTGGATTTCTTGCTAATACAAAAACTGGAAATAACACTGGGGCGGGAAAAGGGTAACCTTGGGGACCAAAAAGCTGACACTTTGGTCTAGCATTTCCAGCTTCTTGGGAGAGAGACCTAATTTAGGGAGAAATGGTGTTTTAGTGGAAAGGGGAAGGTGGGCAGCCTGGGGCAAGGGAGAGAAACAACCCAGGAAGGACTTCTTTCCACTGCACTCCAGCTGAAATAAAGCAGAAGGCAACGAGCTTCCATCCTGCCTGGAAGGGCCTTGCCATCCCTCCAAGCTAAACAGGCATGCTTCAAACACAACACTTAACGAGGGATTTATGGAGATAGTTTTGGTTTAATTTTGATTCCCAGATCACACCTTCTGGACTGAACAGAGACAATCTGTGGCCAAACTCCATATTGCTGAGCTAGCAGTGTGACTTGTGGGCCAAGAAAAGACAAGAGGGATGCTTTCAACATCCTGTTTATATTTCAAAATACATACATTTTGAAGTAAGTCCATCTCAAAATGTGCATAAATAATCACGGAAGAAGAATGTATACATTCAAAATGCATACATTTCACTATCAGCATATTTTTAAAAGAATAAGTAAATTTCAGAAATGTGCACAATTGATACATGTATTTGGAAAAACATGCCTGGAGATACATATGGATTTTCATGTGAAAAGCAAAAAGAGCAGAGATGGTCTTGAGCTGGAGTGAGCTTTGGTGAGCTCAAGTTAAACTCCCACCAAACCAACCAGTTAATTTTGTTTTTAAGAAGGATCCTTCTTAAAAAATAAGCATCGTTCCCTGTCAGTTGGGACCTAGTCATGGCTCACTGAAGGCCCCCCTTGGCAAGCCAAAGCTTCCTTTTTCCAAAAGGAGTTTCAACAGCACGTTGTTTCCAGTAAACCCTTTCAAAGGGCCATCCTGATTCATGAAAGAGCTTCAGCTTGACTAAAAATTATAAGCTAATGTGTTAAGGAGGAAATGGTAACATTAAAAAGCCTTGCTGAGTCTCACCAGTGGTCCGTCTAGACAGCTCTGGCTGTGGGGTGGTAGAGCAATGAAATAAATGAATGCATGCATGCATGCATGCCCAGGATTCTTCTCAGATGTTGGTGAGATCCATCCTGGAAATTGCTTCTCAGTGCTAGGGTGGACCCCAGGCAACATGGGGAGAGCAACATAGGAAGGTACTTCCTATGGGTCCTGTTAGAGCATCTGCAAATTGAAGCTCTGTCCAGTCCGAGTCTGGAGTACAGCTAGAAAGCAAGGGCCTTGCCGGTAACAATGGCAGGCCAGTGGCCAGTATTTCCTCCCTGGGCAAGGTGGGTGGGTTGGTGGGTGGTTGCCAGTCAACTGTAGGCACTCTTGAAAGATACAGATTATCTTGATCCATTTCAGTGGGTTTCAGGCCTTGCTTTGGAACTGAAGCTGCTTTGGTCATCTTGTTGGATGACCTTTGCTGGGAGAACAATGGGGAGTGCAACTCTGCTTATTCCCCTGGACCTTTTAGCAGCTTTGGATACCACTGATTATGGCTGGACAGGCCGTCTGCATTGGGACATTGCAATGGTGCCACCGCTACTTGGACAGCCGGTTGCTCTGTGCCTGGGTGGTTGTCCTACAGGGTTCTGCAAGGCTCAGTTTCATCCCTCGGGTGGTTTAAGATCTGCATGAAATTGCTGGGGGAGGCACTGTGGAGGTGTGGACTGAGATGTCATCAATATGCAGGTGACACTCAGGTCTATTTCTCCTTTTCATTGAATTCAGGCAGTGGCTATTCTGAATCAGTGTCTGGGCTCAGAAATATACTGGGTGAGAGCCAGTAACCTGAGACTCAATCGAGATGAGACAAAGGTCCCTTTTAGTGACTGGTCTCCTGCCTGAATGAATTACATATAGCCGGCTTTGGAGGGGAGTCATGTTTGGCCCAATTCGAAGTGCTGGCATTCACATTCAAAACTTGAAATGGCTTGGGGCTAGGTTACCTAAAGGATTGTCTCCTCCCATATATTCCTACCCAGAGTGTAAGATTATCCTCAGTGGTCCTTCTAAGGATGATCTGATTTCTTGCTCCAGGAGATCAGGTGGGTGTCTACTAAGAAGAGGGTCTTTTCTGTTGTGGCCCCTTGAGTATTGAATTAGCTTACCTGATATCTACATTGTACTATTTCTGGTGCCAGGTGAACATCGTATTTTCCTAGGAATTATCCCAGGAATTTTGGTTTTGGACTGTTTAAATTCTGTATCGCATTTCAAATCTTTGTACTGCTGCAAAGTTTTACTTCAGTTTTCACATTTAATTATACTGCAGTCTTAATGATTTACAATTTTATCTTGTATTTTATGTTTTAAATTGTGATCCACCCAGAGATCTCTGGCTATTGTTCAGTACAAAAATGGAATAAATATATGAATAATCAGTGCTGCAAAATCTTGAAGGTAGCATCGGCTGTGCTGGGGGCTGCAGTGACCCATGGAACTGATGTGCTGCATTCCACTCACCACTCCCATAAATGATATTCAGCTGAGAGATGCTGCCCACAGCAAGATCACTCTGGGATTAGCAGGATCCTGGTCCCAGGCTGGCCATTTAGCTGTTACACCACAATGGTTCTCTGGATCTTATTGGTCCAGAATACCAAAATGGTTTCTCCTTATAACAAATCTAGTAGAAAGTACTGAGATTTTATTTTAAGGGGGAGAAATGGTTGGGATGCTTAACTGAAGGAAGCAGGTCTTTTTCAGAAAAAAGTCATGCTGGCTTGTACAAGAATTCATGGTAAAAGCCATTTCCAAAGACACCATTTTTAAAGGTGTCTTTGGAAATCTAATTAATGGACCAAGTGGTGTATTTTTTAACTCGATGTATTACAGAATGATGTGTTCCATGTGACACCGTCTGCACACATCATGCTATGTGAGTACGTTGAAAGATGTCATGCCATTCCACTTCAGTGCATCCCACTTTGCATGTCTCCAGCCGTGTGTGTGGAGGATGGCTCTCCTCCCAAATATACTTCCCAATTTTAAAATTAGTTGAGAACAAAGACCTGAAGAAGGTTACACAAGGTGGTTAGACAGCATCAATCATTTCTCAAAATAGCTATGTTTACGGTGGTTCAAAAGGGAAAAGAAATCATGGATTAAAATGTTACTCTTGGCCACTGGAAGCATTCAGAAATTTTGCCCCCCTCACTTGCAGCTCTTCTGCTGTAGGACCTCCATTCCTTTGTTCTCCTGAGGTATATTGTGAACCGGACTCTCCCCATGAAGAACCCCTGCCCCTCACACACACAAACCCCACCAAACAAACCCAACATGATCACAGAATTATGCATCCTTTTCGAGCGCTTTAGGAGCTTTAATCCCTCGTTGAGGTTCCACATACACGGCCACAAGACAAGGATCACTTGTTCTGGGAGATCTGAACACAAACACAAGGGGATGATTGTACGTATGTGGCAATCAGCAGCTAGCAGTGAAACATGAACATCTATGCAGACTGTACAAGAAGCCAGAAAGAAACCTGATCCAGAGGATAATATCACTATCTATTAATTCTACAGATTCAGAAAGATGCTGGCATAAATAGTAAACTTTGGTCTTCTTCCAGCCAAGTACAGTTGCAACCCCCTTTACTCTGCAAACTCCTAACAAATTGCTTGTTTCTTGGACATTCATCACCGAGATCTTGATCAAGATGCAGAAATGTAGCTCTTCTCTGCTTCCTGGACTTCTCTATAATTTGTCTTGCGGGCAGATGGGAAAAAGGAACAAAGTTACAGGCATCCAGAGCATCCTCCAAAGCATGCTATAATTCGAAGAGGCGTCCTCCAGTGACTGTTCCATGTAATTCAGTTAGGTAGCACTCATCTCTGGAAAGTCTCCTGTCCAGTTCGTGGCATCCCCAGGTGATGGGTTGGGTTAGGGTGATACCTGCGACCTTGGAGGGCTGCTGCCACTCAAAGGCAAAAAATGGGCCAAGAGGAACAGTGGGTCTCGCCACAGAGCTGGAAGAAGATGAAGAACCAATCCAGCACCCAAAATGACCTGGGTCCGATACCAGCTGTGTTCTTCTAAGCGCCACTCAATGAACTCCCTGAAATCCCAGAAGGAAGACAACAGCCAAAGCATTCTCCAGTCTACCAGGTGATGTGAGCACTCTTAATCGTGAAGGGTATAAAGAGCCCATCAGAGCAGTGCAGCTAACACTGACGTTAAACAGAAAACGCAAGCTTTCCTCTCAGTTCAAGCAAGCAACCCCATGTTGTCTCATTGTACACTCAGATTGGGACTTGTAGGGTGCAGTGGGCATAGGTATGATGACTGCTAAACCCAGTTCCTTCCAGACTCTCCGTATGGAGAATGCCAACGGGATTGTGTTCTACTCTAAGTGAGGCGTTGACCTGGAAAGTCCCACTGACAGCAATTCATTCATTCATTCATTCATTCATTCATTCATTCATTTACAACATTTCTATGCTGCACCTATCACCAAAGCCTTGGGGCAGCTCACAAAGAAAATAAATAAAGAATAGAATGACATTACAAATTTGGAATATCTCAACAATAATTTAAAACCACAAAATAAAACAACTGATTAACAATTAAAATATCATTTAAATAAAAAGGTCTTGGCCTGGTGCCGAAAAACAAATAATGACAGTGCCAGGCGGACCTCTCTGAGGAGCACATTCCATAAGTGGGGCGCCACCGGAGAGAAAGCCCTCCTCTGGGTATTCACCCTCCTAATATCCTTCACAGAGGGCTCCCAGAGAAGGGCCTCCTCCACTGATCTCAGGGGGCAGGAGGGCATATATGGACGCAAGCGCTCCTTTAGATAACCAGGTCCCAAACCATTGAGGGCTTTATAGGTGATAACTAACACCTTGAATTGGGCCTGGACTTCAATGGGGAGCCAGTGAAGCTGATGGAGAACTGGGGATATATGAGAACAATGCCCAGTCCCCGTCAGCACCCTGGCAGCTCTATTGAAAGCCAAATCGCATGCACCAAAAGAGAGGAGTTTTCTTCCACATTAAGATGAGTGCCTTAAACTGAGGGAACTGCAAAGGGCTTATGTAGAGTAGACCCATAAAGAACATGTTTGAATGGAAGCATCTGTTTTCCCCATCTTTTCAACTGATCTCCCTGAAATGCCAGCAAGGAAGCCAACAGCTGAAGCATTCTCTTGTGTACCAAGTTGATGTGAGCACTCTTAATTGTTGATGGTGCAAAGTGCTTGTCAGAGCAGTGCAGCTAACACTGACTTCAAATGGAAAACACAAGCTTTCCAGGCAGTTCAACGAGTATGTTGCCTCGTTGTTCAGTTCTATGCTCAAACTGGGACTTTAATGTACAGGAGGCATAGGTGTGATGACTGGTAAACCCAGGTGCATCCAGACTTTTTCAGTAAGGTGGATGTCAACGGAGAAGGGCTGGCCCCCTAGGTCTATGCAGGTCCCTACCTGGGTAGCTCTTTCAGCATGGTGCCATGGGGTCAGGGACCAGCCTGGGCTCATCTCTCACCTCTCCTGGGTCCCCTCCCTTCACTTCTAAACCTTGTCTGTTCCCAGGGTCTGCCTGAACACCTGGACAGGGCCGCCTTGTGATGACCTCTCCCTCCTCCACCATCGTGATTCACACTCCCCATTTCCCAGTCATCAAGGTCCTCATCCAAAGAGTCAGTAACCCCAGCGGTATTTGTGCAGGAACAGCCAATTTTGCACAAATTGCCCTGGAGCCACGGGGTCTTCAGGTGCTTCTTTGTGCACATTTCGTTAGCTGTTTTGCAAAAGCGCAAATCACAGCCTCCCTCTGCAAAAAAGCAAGAAAAAATCCCACCAAGAACAAAAAACAAAAAAAGCTTTGCCTACTTCCAATGAGCAGGTAATTTGTTAAGCCCCAGTGAGACAAATTTGCATGTTTTGGTCCATTCCTACTTTTTTTGCTTAGTCGCAAAGTCCTGCCAGAACCATCATGACCCCATGGACAACGTTCCTCCAGGCTCTCCTGTCCTCCACCATCCCTGGGAGTCCACCCAAGCCCACACCCACCGCCTAGTGACTCCATCTAGCCCCCTCGTCCTCTGCTGTCTCCTTCTCCTTTTGCCGTCAATCATTTCTACTTATACTTCTATATTTCTGAAGGGTTGCTTTGCACCAAGGAAGCAGCCAGGTCTTTCTTTAGCCGATGAGTTATTCACTAGAGGGGCCAGGGCAATGGAAGATGGGAGCCCGAGAGCTCCTTATGTCACCGCACCTCGGCTGGGTTGGCAGCTGTCCCCTCTGACCCTTGGCAGTGGGGGGCCACAATCATGCTCACAAACAAGCCAGCAGTACCAGCTGCCCCCCAGCCCCGCAACCTAAGATAGCAACCTGATTTAGGCCAGTCCTGTTTTGAGGGTGTTTTCCAATGCCTGGATTAAAGGGACCAGCGGTAACATGGCAACTTCATGTGTTTACGCATTTTGAAACAGGTAGAGATTTCTGCTCCCCCCCCCCCTGTTTTGCAAGCAACATCACAAAGGATAAATAAATATTTAGGGGCTGGAGGAACAGCGGGGGTGAGGAAGGAAGAGTGTGAAACATCTAAGGTGATATACCAGAAAATAACAACTATAGCAACAAAACAAATGGAACAAAAGCAATCCAAAAACATTCAGCAAACTGTTCAACAAGAAATATCTCTCTCTTCAAACCATGTTCCATTAAATCAACTCCCATCTGATCAACACTGGAATACCTTAGTCTTTATTAAAGAGTCCAGAGCAATTAATAGCGGGAGGCAGCTTTGGTGACAGATGCAGCCTCGCTTCTCCCTCAACTGATGAAAATCACGAAGGGTGCAATCTGATGGGGAAAACGCCTACAGCTCCCAAAGTTCCCCAGTCAGTCCAGGGGATTTTAAGATAGAGATTAAAACCCAAGCTAGTTTCCATCTGCACACCTAAGATGAGGAAAGTGTACTACCAGCTGCACATCCAACATAGCCGGAGCTCAGAACAAGCCTCTAGGACAGTCCCCTGAAGCCAGATATTTATGTAAAGGGGGTGCAGAACAATTTCTGCTGAACTCACCCCACTCCACCCAGCCCAAGCTTTTCTTAACAGCAGTGGTGAAGGGAATGCTAAACTCATCTACTGATTAATTAGGTAATGAAATCACAGAGTGGAAGGATCCTGGAAGTCAGCCGGACCAGTCCCATGCTCAGTGCAGGATCCAGCCAAAGCATCCCTGACTGATGGCTATCCAGCCTCGGCTTAAATGCCCACAGCAACAGAGAACTCACCGGCTCCCGGAGCATTACAGCCCAACAGATATTTACACAAAAGGACACTTTCCGGTAAGTGGTTATATGGGGTTGCAGCATCCCTTTCATTACCCCCTCTACTAATTTATGCTATTGCTTTGGTTTACCCTCGCCTTTTCAGTTGGTGGTATGGACCTTGTCCTACATACATAAGCTAGTTATATATGCACAAGTTGCTTTTCCATCAGGTTGTTCCCCCACCTGCTCCCAGAAGTATGATATTTTCAAGATGTGATGTTTTTCACTGCATGTCAGAGAATTGAAAACAAGCTCTTCCTTGGTGGAAGCTTAAATTACAATGTAGTCAAATGGATGTGCTGAAAGTTGGAATAATACATAGCCTATTTTGCAATTTGTAGTCAGGTCTTGTTGAATAACTGCTGGCAAGCCTGTGGTTCGAATGGGAACATTTTCTCAGCCTCTGAAATGCTTTTCTAGTTAGCCGTAAATTTCACTTTCAGGGAAAACTTTCCAGAGAGGCAGCCAATGGGTGACAGGGTTCCACTGAATTTCTTGCTTGGGTATTTAACCAATGAATATAGAAAACACAGCTCCTAAATCAGCATTTCCCAAACCAGTGCCTTCGAAATATTTGGTCTGCAAAATATTGAACGCTGACTGGGATTGATGGGAACTGAAGAGCAGCACATCTAGAAGGCACAAAGCTGGGGAAGGTTGCCCTGAGTCACTGGAGGAGCACAGCGCTATAGGAGAGGGAGAAGAAGGTCTCCCTCTCCATCCTCTCCTCCCCATGAGTAGTTCCGCATGTCTCCTCTTGCCTATCTTTCTTCTAAGGTATATAATCTTCACTGCCGCGACCCGTCTTTGAAGGATTTGGAAGCAGGTTGATTGGGGGAAGGCCATCTTAAATCTCCCCATCCACGCCTCAGTAGCAGTGATCCAGGATGCTCAGTGAAGACATATCCATCTGACGAGTGTTCCTGCTTACATTCGGCATTTGTGGCTTCCACCAACTTCCAGCTTCCACCTTCTTGGTCTTCTTAGCTGACCACTTAGCTGGCCTTTGTTATCTCCAGAGATCTCCCTGCAGCGTTGCGCTACTGACAGGCACATGCCGAGGACAATGGCTGTGGGAGGCACAGGCGGAAGCAAGGTGGAGCCTCAGATGCTGGGTGGCAACCCACAGCCCCAGAGTGCTGTATTCCAGCACTCCACCTGGAGATGGTCCAGCCATGGCTTCTGGCCTGCTTGGTGAGGGCCTGACAGCAGAGGCATTGGCCGACAACCCGCCCCTCACCAAGGCAGAGCCGGCAGGGAGAATCCCCTCCATCAGTAGGGGCACTGGATGCATTCCCCAAATGGCGCCTTAGATGCCATTGAATAAGTTGAAAAAGCAGAAGGATCAATAGAGGGTTTGGGGAAAGATTGTGAGCACACACACACACACACACACTATAGGAAAAGCTGTTCGAAGAAGAGATGGAAGAGAAAACATTCCAGTCTCATGAGGAGAAGGAGGAAGAATTTCCCAAGGCCCCAGTGGAGGCAGTCAAAGAAGGGAGGGAAATGCTGGGAACTCCTCCCCTCTGTGCCTACACTGGGATGGGGAGGGCTTCCTGCCTAAATGCCCTCAGCTGTGAAGTATTCCTGACAACAGGCTCCGTACAGGCGCCGATCCCGTATGTGTGATGCACAAAGAACATGAAGGCGGGTGATTTGCGAAGGGATGTGGTTTGGAAAGCTGAGTTCCTTTGTGCAATTTAAATTGAAGAGAGACCGTGGACTCTCAAACATGGAATGCCTCTATTCCTGAGCTTCTCCATAGCTCTAAAAATCACAAAATGAAGTGAGCTTTCAGTTCATGTTTCTAAGAAGAATCTTCCACTAACTTGCCCTGCATAATGGCTCTTACCAGAGCAGAGCTATCTCTTGCTTGTCTTTCCCTTTAGCATGAGCTTGGTTTGAATATGGACTTTCCGTCAGAGCTCCAAGTTCCTGGCGGATTTCCCCAACAATGAATGCATGAAGATTCAGGGATGCCAGGAGAAGCACCTTCAGCCGGCTGTTGGGCTGCCAGGTGGTGTGGAAGAGGAGGCCATCCCGTTGGGGCTTCAGCAGAAGGCGCTCCTTCAATTTTTTTCCTGCCTCCCTCACCACCCCATGACACACCCCAGGCTTCTTGCCCTCTGTGCAATGCCCTGCCTCCTCTCCTCTCCTCTCCTCTCCTCTCCTCTCCTCTCCTCTCCTCTCCTCTCCTCTCCTCTCCTCTCCTCTCCTCTCCTCTCCTCTCCTCTCCTCTGTTGTCCTTTCAGGCCTTCCAGTTGTCCTCCTTTGTCCTCTTGATCAATGAGCAGCTGGCTGAAACACGTGCTTCCTCAGACATGTACATCAGAGTGGCCTCCATGGCTGTACTCAGGAGTGGATCATATTGACGTCAATGGAGCTACATCAAGAGAGAGGGCGGCACTTCCTAGCTTGCGGTGGAGGGGAACAGGGTGCTGATCGCATACAGAGGTTTTTATTTATGTATTTATTCATTCCCTTCCAGAGAGCTCATGGCAGCTTTCATAATTCTCCTCCTCCTGCTTTCAGTCTTATCCCCACAACAACAACCCTGTGAGGCAGGCAGGCAGGCCTGAGAGTCTGTGACTGGCCCAAAGTCTCCCAGTGAGCTCCATGGCTGAGTGGGGACTTGAACCCAGAGCTCCCGGATCCGCACTATACCACACTGGCCCTCTTTTTAAGAGGTTTAGGAGGACAGGAGCAAGCAACAGCACCCGTTCTCCATCTCCATCATCTTTTGTGAGGCAGGATGAGCCGTATTGTTTGTCTCTTTCAAAGTACTTCCACCCTTGTGCCCTCACACCTTCACACAACTTTTTGAACCAACAAAACAAAGGACAGAGCACCTAAAAGGCCATTGCCCTGTCACACAGCCTTTCCGACGCCTCTGACCTTTCCCACAGTTGCACTGTGTGTGACACAGGCTCCCATTTCTGAATGGTCTGCATTCATTAGCATGCGCCCAACTATGCTGAACGAGGTCTGCATAAATGCTATGACTGTGTTCCCTCTAGCGCCATTGTCCATGTGCCCTGTCCTGTTCCACGTGGCTTTTTTCCTTCTCGCTTGGGCTGACAAGCACCACTTGCCCTGTGGGAAGCATCCCCGATAATCTTTTTATATGCTAATACTGCTTATTGTGATTTCCCCCTTATTATTACTATCATTAGTTCAGTCCTGAACTGCCCTGTAACTGAAGTTCTCTGGGTAGTTTACAACAATGTACCTGTAAGCCAGTGTGGAAGGCCAGGCATAAATAATTTTAATAAAGGAATTATACATGTAACTAGAACTAGTTTTCCCAAAGTGGCATGCAACCCAGTGCCTATACAGTATGCTTGCATCCATAGCATGCAAGTCTCAGCATTTTGATGCCTAAAGAGACGCTAGAAATGCAAATCCGCCGATTTCCACCCTTTGTGCAAAATGAGCCAGGTGTTGATGTATTACAGGTAAGATATGGAGGTGCCCACCTGTCAGTTAGTGGAACAGCAGCTTCTCTCTCAGCATGAGTTTCATCCATGATCCATGCTATTCCACTAATGTTCCTTTCCTCCCAATTTTATCTCATTTCTGGTATGCTCTGATCACATAGTGGTTATTCTGCCTTTCTGAGAAATGAATTCATGTCTCTGGGCCAACTGAAGGTCAACTACTGAAGACATCCCTGCTTAGATAACTACTCTTCTCGACCCAGGTCAAGATGTTTTCGGAACCATTTTACTGATTTTTAACCTACACATTGAGGGGTGGTTTAGAAACATTGAAACACAGAGAGCCAGTCAGAAGGGGTCTCCCAGACCATCCAGTCTGACCTCCGGCATCAGCCGGCTCCACTCACGACATGCCCACCATGTGGATGTCCAGCCTATCCTTGAACACCCACACCGATGGGGCCTCAACGACCTCTCGTGGAAGCCCCTTCCATGCCCTCGGGGTCCTGACTGTCAGGAAATGCTTCCTGGCATCCAAATGGAACCTGGGCTCCCTGAGCTTTGCTCCGTTGGAGCACATCCTGCCTTCCTCTGCAGGGGAGAACAAGTCTCTACCCACCTCTGTGTGACATCCCCTCACATACCTGTATGTCGCCAACAGATCCCCTCTGAGTCTCCTCTTCTCCAGGCTGAAGAGTCCCAGTTCCCTCAGTCTAAAAATGTTGGACTTTGTGTGCATGTTTGGTGTGGTTGTGGTTGCTTATACCTTGGTTTTTTGTGGGAAAGTGGGATAAAAATACTAAGGATGAATGGATATCTCTCTGCTGAACAACTTGCGCAAAACCGCAAGAATGCTAAGCCGATCGAACACCGTCACTTTGTGCAAGCATTGGCGCTCTTGAACCCAGTCAAGCAGCAGTGGTGGGGGAGCTGCAGGTCCTGCCTGCTCCCAGCCCCACCACCTGAGCCCACCAAGGTTCACCCACAAATAGAAGCCCCCCCCCCGAGCTTTTTTAGAATTAAAAAAAAATTCTTGCAGAATATCATGCAAAAATTTTCTGTTCTAACCTCAAACACAAGCAGAAGCGCAAATAACAGGATTTGTTTGTTTCCAATGTCCTGAACTTGCATTTGGACTTGTGCGAGGGAAGACTTCTGAAAATGTGATTTCATGCCTTCTGTATTTTCATTCTGTAGCACATGTCCCCTTCACTGAAAATACATGTTTTTCTCAGTCTCTAATCCACAAAAGGTATTCATGTTCAGAAAGACAAGCAAGGTGAACAAAACTTTGAGGACAACCAAGCTCAGACTTTCCATGTTCATCTATTCCCAGTGATTGGTCCCAGTCAGCCAGTTTCTTCCATGCTGCTTCCCCTCATCCCCACATGACTTGTGAGTTTTCTTTCCTTCAGCATCCACAGTTTCCTGGACCTTATTCCAGGGCATTGTGGGAGCAGCTGCTGTGACAAAAACAGTTGATAATATTTGAAGAAAACCCTGCAAAACAGCCTTCCTCTGCTTGGAGGAAGGTGTGGACAAGACCCCCCACCTCCAAAAAAAAGGCAAAACTTTTTCTTAAAAAAATAACTTCTGAAAAGTATCAGGAGCCAGTGTGGTTCAGTGGTTAGGAGCGTGGGACTGGGACTCAGGCGATCTGGGTTCGAGTCCCCGCTCAGCCATGGAGCCCACTGGGTGACTTTGGACCAGTCACAGACTCTCAGCTCAACCTATCTCACAGGGTTGTTGTGGTGATAAGATGGAGGAGGAGAGATGATGTAAGCTGCCTTGAGCCCTTTGTAGGAAAAGGCAGGATATAAATCGGAAAATAAATAAATAAATAAATAAAATAAAAAGTCCAGGTTGGTAACAGTTGCCCCTGGTTTTGTCCTAACGTTTGAGATGATGTGTCAAATTTAGATGGTTCCTCCTAAGACCACTGGAAGGGACCAAAGTCCAACCAAAGCATCCTTTTTCTCTCTGTGACCAAGCAAATGCCTCTGCGAGACCCACAAGCAGACTCTTGTTGGCCAGCAATTGGGATGCCAGGGCGGGCGGCCTTCACCTACGTGCCTCCTGGCAACAGGCAGCCGCACCCCATGAATTTGTGCAATCCCTTAGAAATCCACCTAGACGGGTGGCCAGCATTGCCCCTTGTGGTACCGGATTATGCACGTGGGATTATGTGCATGGGAACGCGGGAAGCCTTCCATCCAGCCAGGACATTTCTCATGGGGGTTCTGCACAACTTAGTGCAACAACGAAATAAATGGGAGACAGAAGTATTGTGAACCTCTACCTGTCTATCAGGTATGCACCCACTCAGTTAAACGGGACCCATTCTGGGAAAAGCAGCATGAGACTAGAGCCTAATATTAACCCAAGGCAGCTTAATACTCCATGTTATCCTCAAAACTACAACCCTGTGAGGTAGGTTGGGCTGAGAGTGAGTGACTGACCCGGGTCACCTGCAAATTTCATGACCAAGAGAAGACCAAGAGCCAGTTCTCTTAGGTTCCCAGTCAACCATCTTAACTGCTATACCACACTGTCTCTCTCCAGATGTTAAATCACCTGCATTTTCAGATCTACTTCAATTTTTGTTTTATGTTTTTGTATTTGTTTATTTGAGCCACTAAAATATCTAATTAGTGGCATATCTAGTTGAAGCATGAGCTATCATGAATATTTACTGCTTACTTGTTCAAGCATTTATCTAACTAGGTGGCATACCAGGACTACATAATAAGGAATAATGAGTCTTTCAAAGACTTGCACAAAATTGCAGAAGAGGGGGCGAAAAACAACCAAAAAAGTTTTGTGCGGTGGGACTATAGCATCTAATAATACACATCAATTCTTTGAGAGAGAGAGCAATTGCATATAGTAATGATACAAAATTTTATGGCAACAAATAAATCAATACTTCTTCAGCTGCAGTCTCAGATGTTGCTTTTATGGGCCTTCCTGTGTCTATTATATAAAACTGCTCCTGATAGCGTGTTAAATGACAACTGCTAAAGGGGCAGGAGGAAGAAAGACACCACATCGGATCTGCGTGTAGGGTCCTGCTTCTCGCTATTAATCATAATCTCGTTGTGCACAGATCCATTTATACCACGGAAGGAGTGCACCTTAGCGCTTTACAGTGATCGAGCGCATTGGTGGCTGGATGTTTGTTCTTACAATGGAACTGTCATCCCGTGCCAGGCAAAGGGGATTTCAAAATGCTTACAATTAGAAATGAAGCCAACGTGGCAGTGAGGCCAGAAGAGAAGCTGCATCACACAAGGGACTCTTAGAGACAGAACGAGACACAACACGATAGCTCCCCTTAAATCCACTGAAAGGCAAACCTTATTCCCCGTAGAAGGGGTATTATAATATTCTTATCACAACTGGTCTGTTTGCTTTTCCTCAAGGAAAAAAAAGTCATGCACTTAGACATGTGTAAGGAATTTAATACACATCAATCTTTTTTGTGGATTTACCCATTTTGCACTTCCTGGGCTGTAGGCCTGACTCCAGGTCTGCATGCAATTTGCAACCATAAATCCATACAGTTATAGCTTGCATTTGACAACATGCACAGAGAAAAAGAATACATTTCCAAAACACACATGAAACACTTAAACTTACAGGTATCCAAGAATTGTACGTTAAAAATGAGTACATTTAAAATTGTGCGCAATCATGTATACATCATAACAACAATGCAATGGGGAGAGAACAAGCTTGCGTGCCAAGCGTACAGAATGAGCTTCACTTCAGAAAAGCTGGCATCTCAGCAAGTCTGAGATGGAACACGCCGTACATTGTGCATGTAGTATTCTTGCAACAGGAACTTCCATATAAACTTTGTTCAGATTTCCAGTCTTCCATTTGCTTTTAAATTTTCATTACTTTTTTATTGTGCAAGTTGCCTTGAGAACTTTTTGTTATAGGGCAGCATATTAAATAAATAAGTACATGCGTGTGAGAGCTCCCTGAGGGCTTATAGTTTAGCTTTCCCTCCGCTGTCCTTGAGATTCCCCAGAGGCTGTCCCAAGGCAGGAAGCACAGAGACTGACACAAGATGGAATTTGGTGGAAACTTTCATGTCCAGCCATTGCACTAAACTAGTTGCAGCACACTGATATCTGGAGAGAAGCGTGTCACAGCCTTAGGTACCATGCAGGGTAACTGTTCTGTGAGAAGTTGGGTGGGAAGGAGCACTCAGCTTTTCCTACAGAAGCAGAATTGTGAGATGTATTCTACTTCTATTTAAATTAGAGTTATTTAAAATGGACTCTTCTGATTCTGCTGGTTCCGTTGCACTTGTAAGAGCAACCACGTGCCCAGTCTAGCTTTTGTGCTTCTGAAAGGAGTCTCAGAGCAGAATGGAAATTTACATGTCGGGACTGTGACGAGATAGTGAACTGCTCCTTTGCAAGTTCCACTAACTTGACCCATTCCAGAAATGGACATTTCCACTTGATTCTACTTATTTTTAGAAGTGCAAAAGCCCTGATCTGTGGATCAGTGTTGTGCAAATTCATTTTTTTTGCTTTGTTTTGTCTTGCCTTGCCAATAAGTGGCCATCCTACTGATATGGGAGTAGAAACTTTAATTCTTGGCCTCCTGCAGCAACCCCAGTGTAACTCACCTGGTGACTTACTGGTGTTTGCCCCTGAACAAAGCTGTCCATGCAATGAATAGGCGCTTATCCCCCAGTGCAAGCTGCAGGTGCAAGGCCTTGATTCAAACCGGCACTACAGCAGGGGGCAAGGTCTACTCGCTAGTCTGCCAGGGTCACAATCCAGATCTGGCTCTCTCACACTTGTTGCACATTTTAATTAACGATGATTTAAAAGTAAATCAGTCACTAATTGGATGGGTGGCTGGTATCCAGTTTGGTCCTAGGCCAGGAAGCAAGAAGGACCTAGAGGGAACAGGAGGGCCTGCACAGCTTGCCCTTTCCCTCTGGAGAGGTGGCGTGGATCGTCCCCAGAAGGCAAGCTAAGAAAAGAAGTGGTGTGAAGGGGCTCACTCGGGAAGGGGGCCCATGAAGGAAAGCTTACACAGCCTACAAAGATTTCCCCTCTTCCTGCTTCTCCATCTCCTCCCAAAATAACCTCCTGCCAATGCTGCCTGTCCTGGAGAGCTGGACTATGATCCAGAGCAGGAACTGCCCTTGGCTCCCACTCCGCCAGAGTCCAGAGTCCCCTAGACCTGCTCCTCCCCTTCACCCCTGCAAGCTCTTTGTTCACCTGCATCCCATTCTGGCCCCAACTTCCATGGTGGCGAGAAGCTGCCGGCACCTCTCCTTACTCTCTCCGTGGCCCCAAGCGGACGCTCTGCCGCACAGGCAATCGGGGAGCAGCAGAGATGAGAAAGTGACAAAGGAGTAGGAGCCGCTGCTGAGAATGGAGGGGAGCGGGGAGACTGCAGATACCTTGCCCAGTGACCTTGCAGGCCTGGATTCAGCACCCTGTGAGTGAGCCAGGAATGGATGCAGCCTGCCTGCAGCTCTGGCTTGGGGCTTGAGTTACTTCCCGGCCCTCCTGGGGCTTCTGGTAGCCAAAGCTGTCCAAGCCACGGCTGCCAAGGCACAGCGTGGCAATCCTCGGAGTCACCATCTGTCTTTTAGGTGCAGCCTGCTTGAATGAGGGCTCTGTATGGGCTGTGACATTCCTCTTGTCTTTTGATGCGTCTCCATCGTGTGTCTGGAATATGAGAGAAATTTTATATTTTGTTCTTTTGAGTCAGGCGGCGACACGTTCTTCTCCCCTCTCGAGTGAGCCCAGCTTATGCTCTGCAATGCTGCTTTCACTTGCCTATGGCTAGCAGCCACGCCTTGAAGTCAGGGGTTTGGCATCTTTCTTGAGCAAGGAAGCTCCGTTGCAACCTGCAACGAAGTGGGCATGTTGATACAGGTATTTTCTTTGCATTTTGATACATTAACCAAATAAGGTATTGGAAACACTTAACCTATTTCCATCCTTCTTAATGGATTGGAACAGGCTTGCCTGGTTCTCGTTTGATGAAAGCAATGGAGCAGGATGGCTCCCTCCATTAATTGGATATGAAAGATGGTGTCACTCAGTGGAACTCCCTTTTATTTCTTGAGTCATTTTTATGCACTGGAGCAGCTAGCCTTTTTACTCAAATTATTTCTTAATATTGGCTCCCAGAGTTGCTACCTTAGTGACTGGACGGCCATTGGAACTCTGCATATGCCCCCTTGGCCGGGCGATCAGCCACAGCTTTGCTTATCCGATCCAGAAAGAGGTGGTGACTGGATCCTATCCACAATCTACCCCGAACAACAAACTGAGCAGTTCTGTGGGTACAAAGATCAGCCTCCCAGAAACCTGCCTTATAACAACACATGTCTGTTCCTCTACCAGTTTCCCCAACAAGAGAGAGCTGGTTCAAACAGACTGTTCAAAGGACTGTTTGGTATAGGGGCCTGGGCATACATTTCTAGAATGATCAATGAGAGCTCTACAGGACTTTGATTCAAGTAAGGTGCTAGCATGAATTAAAGGAGCTAGGGACATGTTTGAAAGAACACTGAGAAAGAGTGGGGAAAGATGCCATGTGCCTCCCCCTTTCCTGGAGCATTCCCATATAGTGCAAGGTGGAAATTTTTAATCTTCCCAAACCTAATCCCATTCTAAACTTGAAGCAGCTGAAGCAGCAGTCTCCTTTTATGCACATGCGCACACACACATATACACACACCCTGATATACTCAGTATTCCTTGTTTCGGCTGCCCTCAACTTTCCAAGGGACGTGCGAGCTCAAGGTTCATGTTCTTAGGTAAAGGTAAAGGTTTCCCCTTGACATTAAGTCCAGTCATACCTGACTCTAGGGGGCTGTGCTCATCTCCGTTTCCTAGCCAAGGGAGCCAGCGTTTGTCTGCAGACAGTCTCCGTGGTCATGTGGCCGGCATGACTAAACACCGAAGTGCACGGAACGCTGTTACCTGCCCACCGAAGTGGTACCTTTTTATCTACTTGCATTTGCATGCTTTCGAACTGCAAGGTTGGCAGGAGCTGGGACGGAACAATGGGAACTCACCCCGTTGTGCAGATTCAAACCGGCGACCTTTCAATCAACCAGCCCAGCAGCACAGCGGTTTAAACCACTGTGCCATCTGCATCCCATTTCATGATCTTACCCTTGTTAAAATTATATTTTAATATATAAATAAGTTTATTTATTTGTAGCCAAGTATTTGTCCATTTGTAGATGAATTTCCATCTTATTGTGTATTGTTCCATTTTTCTTTCAAATTGGCAGGTTTGGGATTAGTGGAAACAGTGATTGATAATGGATTGAAAGGTGGAAGCTTCTTGCAGATTTATGAAGACATCTCAGTGGCCTTCTTAAAAGAACTGAATCAAAGGTCTCCAGGCTGCCAAGTGGTGAAAATAGGTGGGTTAGCCGAGAACTGGGGCTATGTTGAAAGAAAAAAACAATGTCCCAAAAGGAACCAAGCCACAGGGCTCCTGTTTATCAAGACATCACAGCTGGAGATGGCAAACTTCACAGAACTTTCACGCAGGCCAAAACAGAATATCAGAAAAGGACCATTTTTCTTTGAAGCCCCTCCTCATAAATCAGTGCTATGTTAGCCCCTTGCAAACTCCTCAGACCAAAGGAGTATTGTTTTCATTTAGCAGAAAGTTAAATTAAGACTGATACTTGAGTACTGCAAGTGGAGAAGTTTTGTTTTCATTTTCTTTGGCATCTCAACAAATGAAACCTTACTCAGAGAAGAAGCCAAGCAAAGAAGTGGGTTTTTCCTATTAGGCTTATCCTTGCCTGGTGGCTTAGAAGATACAATAAACTCAGTAACAAGGACCAGCTGCCTGATTCGATTATCCCGAGGAAAGGTCATCATCAGAGCTCTATCTGCGCTTTCTCCCACTTAACGGGACATCTGACTGTAATGCGATTCAAAAGTAGCCCCATATGGGAGATGCATTTCAACAGCAGCGCATGAGCCGGGTTTAAAAGCAAACAATACACAGCTGATGGAATGGAGTGCTTTGGATAGTCAGATGTTGTTTTGTTTTGTTAAAAACTTTCTTATTATGGCAAACAATACGTCCTTACTTGAGCATTTGGTCGTGATGGTGGCAGGAAATGTAGCATATTTATCTTGGAAACATGTTGCCTGTAGTAGCATCCGTGGTCGGAGACCAAGTGCAACCAAGTGGCCACAGCCCATAACTTGAGTAACTTCTTTGTGCATGTCTGGACTCCAGTACTTGAGAAGTGCAGAAGGCTGCGTCACCTCCCATACATTGGTGAATCGCCACCCTATCTATTGATCATGCTGGTAGTGGCCATGCATCAACTTAAGGATGGATGTCCACAAACCTGCCAGGATATTGACCAGAAGGTGGCTCAGGACCCAAAAGTAGATTTTGATAAAGTTTGTGTCTACTAGTTTATTAGGATCTTCCATTCTGCCATCTGCTCTATGACAATTTTTAAAATGTGCATATTCATGCCAATGCAGGCTGGTAATAATGCAAACTAGCATGAGTGCAAATTTGCACAAATTTCCCTAAATAGCTTTAAAAAAACCCTACATGACTCATTCCCCCTTGGATGCTCACCTTAATGGGAGGAGAGAGGTTTTAGGTATCAGAGGAGCTGCGATCAATGCCACCAGAGTGCTTGACTCTCTCACTAGTTTGGTCTCCAAGAAGGGTCACTTAAGGTTGAATGGCCAAAGGTCAGAGGTTTAGTGGCATTATCTTGGAAACATGTCAACTGTAGTAACATCTGTGCATGCACCCACCCTCTTCAGGAGGAATGGTCACATCAGCAGAAGAGAATGGATATATCTAATGGTGATGGGAACAGAGAAACTCCTGCAGGGCACCTGCTGGGCAGCAGTGGTAGTTGAAGCCAACACTGGTGGAAGATCTTTCATGGACAATAGCAGTGACGCTCAAGCTAATTCAGGTTCGTACTGTGCAGAAGAAGGCTATGGTAAACTGCTTCTGAATATTTCTTACCTTGCAGAGCTTATGATGAAACAATCCAAAATGAAACAAGAGATGGTGGTAAGAGATGAGAGTTCCAGGTCAGAAGGCACTCGACCAGCTGCTGGGGAAGAGGGAAGGGCAAGACAAATAGCCCTGTTGGTAATGACACAGCTAGACGGAAACCAAAAGGAAGTCTGTTGGCCGGCACGTGCACAGATGAAAGTCCAGCGCTGCACAACACATGCAGTAGGAACATGGAAAGTGTGAATGAAGGCAAACTGGAAATCACAGAGCAAGATGTGGGACATTGCTCAACACCTCATACTTGTGAGCAAACTAGAGTGCACTGGAGCTGGGCAATTTCAGTCAGACACTTGTGATGTGTTTTACTCTGGAAGTGGCGAACTCAGAAGAAATGGAGTGGCTTTAATACTGAGGCAAGACAGCACAGGCAGCAAGGGGCTATAATGCGAATTCTGACTGAATAATATCAATCAGAATTTGCAGATAACCTGTCTACATAACCCTTAGTCAAGTCTATCCCTGCAGCAACAGATGCTGAAGAAGAAGAAATTGAAAACTTTTATACAAACATCCAAGGGGAAATTGATAATACACCCAAACCAGACGTGCTGATAGTAATAGGAGACAGGAATGCAAAAATAGGAAACAAAGCAGAATAAGATGTTGTGGGAGAATTTGGCCTAAGGGTCAGAAATGAAAAAGGATACCAACTCGTAGAATTCTGTGAAGCCAACAATTTATTTATTTCAAATTCAAATTCAGGCAACTGATCAGACTGCTCTACACATGGACATGGCCAGAGAACTGATATAAAACCAAAATCAAGTATGTAACTGGAAGCAGAGCAAGGAGAAGATGCATTTTCACTGGCAAAACAAGATCAGGAGCAGATTGTGGTAGTGAGTGGCCATGAACTATTTAATATTTTTATTTATTTATTTATTTGGAAATTTATAGGCCGCCCCTTGCCACAAGCCTCAGGGCGGCTCACAACAATAATACAAACAATTTCTAATACATTAAAATTTCCAAAAGCTAAAAATTACATACCTTAAAAACTGGCCCATCTCCATCAAAATCAAAAAGATCAATAACAGAAACATAGTGCCAAAATGCAATTTAAATAACATTCCCAAGGAATTCAAAGTCCATAGAATGAATAGATCATTCAAATTTGACTCAAATATCATAAGTTATCTGTGTTTATTTTTTTAATAATTATCTCTGCAGGTTTCAAACTTTTATGCAAGCAACTTTAGTTTGGCAAAACTATCCTGAAGCTTGTGACAAAAATATATGGATGATTCTGAATGGGAATGTGAACCTCCATGCTAATTTCTGATCTTCTGGTAGTTCCCCATTCAACACAATGCAGGCATATTCATTAGATGCAACTAAAAGGAGAACATTCCAAGGAAGCAAGGAAGGAAGGAAGGAAGGAAGGAAGGAAGGAAGGAAGGAAGGAAGGAAGGAAGGAAGGAAGGAAGGAAAACCCTTCTAGTCTCTTGCCCTGTTCTCACAGTCCTTCATACAATGCAGCAAATGCTTATCCACAGGTGGAACTGAGCTCTAGCATCTGATTTTTATCTTGGCAGTATCCTTTTAATATTTTTGAACATATACATTAAACTGTTTGGGAGTCCATTTGTTTATTTAAAACCAGGTGGCAATTTGCGAGACAGATTTAATGTACAAACCAGGTGCCGTCTAACTCTAGCGAATTCCTCATAATGTTCTTGCAGAAAAAACACTGCCTAAACCAATATGAAAGATTAGTTCTATCCATTTGTGCAAACACCAGAAGGAGGTTCTCTCTAAGATACAATAACACAGAGGTAGTTTCAAATCTCCTTACCAGATGACGGCGGAATGGGCTGATCAGGCGGAATGGGGTGCTTGTACAAGTGGAGACTGACTGAGAGCCACGCTGGGCAGTGCATCCCCAGAGGGAGCAGGGGGCGACCGCGAGCATGGAAAGCAAGCAGCAGAAAGAGGGGCTGCAGGAAGCCTTTGCCCCTTCTGTGCTGACGTACTGCATGCAGCAGATTTAACCCTCACCCTCTTCTGTCTTGCAGGAAGCATGAGCATTTTTCAGAAAGGCTTTCCTCCCCAAATGGGCCCAAGCAGGAGAACGTCCTGGGAAAGACACGGGGGCTCCCCCGACCCCCCAGGGGCAAGGAACGCAATAGCCAGTCCTGGTCCATTAATGTTGGCAACTGGGGCAGACAATGCCACAAATGACCCATTGTGGTGCAGTGGCTGGAAGTGCTGGACTGGGACTCAGGGATCAGGGTTCTACTCCCCATCTGGTCGTGAAGCCCATTGGGCGACTGGGGGCCAGGGATGGGCTGTCAGCCTAACCTACCTCACAGGGTTGTTGTGCAGATAAAGTGGAGAGGGGGAGAACCTTGCAAATTGCCTTACGTTCCCTGCAAAAAGAAGCAAGGTGGGATATAAATGCAATGTAATAGTAATAGCAATAGCAATAACAACAACAACAATGACAACAATATTCCCCTGGGAGTACAATGTAACAATAACAAATTAAAAAGTAAGCATTTGCTGCCTGCTCATGACACTTAAAATCAGCTGCCTGAGGTGACCAGTTCACTCTTCCTAAGGGTAGGGTCAGCCCTCTGGGGTATTACCACGTACCAGTTCGACATCAAGACACAGATTGCAAAAGTTCTCTGAGTGATTCACCAAGAAGGGGAGTCGATTTTAAAGGACTACATGATGTTGACTGCTAGCCATTTCTAATACAGCATCTTGCAATTCCATAAATGACCAGCGTCTTACCCTGCAGGAGGTAACACAGAACTGGAGTACTGTGTTCAGTTTTGGGCCCCTCATTACAGAAAGGATATAGCCAGGTTGGAGTCAGTGCAGCGTAGGGCCACAAGGATGGTGGCTGGTTTGCAGGGGATGGGGTATGAGGCGAGACTGAGGGAACTGGGTCTCTTCAGCCTGGAGAAGAGGAGACTCAGAGGGGATATGTTGGCAACATACAGGTATGTGAGGGGGTGTCACATGGAGATGGGGAGAGGCCTGTTCTCCCCTGCAGAGGAAGGCAGGACGCGCTCCAAGGGAGCAAAGCTCAGGGAGCCAAGGTTCAATTTGGATGCCAGGAAGCACTTCCTGACAGTCAGGACTCCGAGGGCGTGGAATGGGCTTCCACGGGAGGTCGTTGAGGCCCCATCGGTGAGGGTGTTCAAAGACAGGCTGGACATGCACATGGTGGGCATGTCGTGAGCAGAGCCGGCTGGTGCCGGAGGTCAGACTAGATGGCCCGGGAGACCCCTTCTGACTCGCTCTGTTTCTATGTTTCTGTGTTTCTATGTTACCCACTATGCTGACTGGGGCTGATGGCAGTTGTAAGCCAAAACATCTGAGGTTCGTCCACCCCTTCTCTAAATATTTGCAAAAACAGAGACGCAAGTTAAAATTAGCTCACCAAAGTGTTATGTCAAGGATTATTGATCATTTGAACCTGGAGACTAAAGCATGAATAGTAGAGAAGAAATGTTCTGGATGAATATTTATTATTATTCATGTTACTTTTTATTTTATTTTAAATGCTTGGCTATTTTTAGGATTAAATAGTAGCAAAGCATTGCATTTAAAGAGCATTTTTCATATTATTCAGAAATTTCCTTGTGTGTCAAATCTGCTCAAGGTAGGTGTGCTGGAAGGGATGGAATGAGCCTTCACTTTTTTCTGAGCCATTTTTTCTAATTCAATCATATACAGTTGTGCCTAAAATACATACTTTTGTGAGCAATTTTCCTAATACATTGTATTGTTTTGTATTATTTTTAATCATGGGGTGGAAATTCTTCCACATCTTTTCCATGAATTCTTTTGCCCCAATTTTATTTATTTATTTTCACACCATACATTAGAAAAAGAAAAGAAAAGCGATCTATGGAGGGGAAAGATGCCAAGGGATATTCCACAAAAATAATTTCAGTACATGTCCATAAAAAGCCAAAAAAAATCTGTCTGCTGAGGTCACATTTAAAGCATTCAATTCTTAACTAAAGATTAATCTAGTTTATAAAACTAATTGTGAATTAGCTTTAGTATTAGAATAATAAAAATCACTGGCATTTGTAAGGATTCTATTTTATTTTTCCAAGCATTCTTGTTCAATCTGTTGGAAAGAACTTGCTTTCAAAAAGAAATACAAAGGAGAAGTCTCCGCCCCGAGGCTTCTTTGCAAGGGGGCGGCATATAAATATGTAAATAAAGAAAGAAACAAGACATTTCAGGGAAATTCACACAGGTTTGGTCCAGGTTTAGCTTACTTACGAAGTGGCAAAGGAGTCTCCAGTCTTGCTTTGCACATCATCTCTCTGGTGCCTTCTGGCTTCCTCAACTTCATGTCCAGGGAAATTAATGAGGTGGTTATAAGGGTGGTTCGTATCAGGAAGTGAAGGCTGCCTGGGAAGCCACAAAGCAACAGAACCATGTATAATAGCCAGAAACATGCGCACAGCCATTAGGTATGCTCAAAATGGCCAGTGAAAGATTCAAAAGAAGTTATGAGATGCTCTGAAATAAAGGCAGAAAAAGTGGAAGCCTCTTTCAGGAGGGAAGAAAACTTTCAAGAAACAGAAGTTAGGTGTTGGATAGCACAGACCATGCTCCACTCCCAGCTAGCCATGGGAGTAGATGGACTGGGCTTA
The DNA here is from genome assembly GCA_023646645.1 of Varanus salvator macromaculatus. NCBI lineage: Eukaryota > Metazoa > Chordata > Lepidosauria > Squamata > Varanidae > Varanus > Varanus salvator. Next base: position 20,379,919 of record JAIXND010000657.1, read on the forward strand.
CCAGTACTTGCCTTGAAATCTCTCTGAAATCTCACATTTGGAAGACACAGAGGAACGTGCTGAATCCCAGAGAAGGCCAAGTAGAGATGAGCCAAGATTTGACAGGAAATGTGTCGTTTAACTATTTCTTTAATTATGGTTAATTTGTTGGATCGTTTGCTTTGATTTTTGTAAGCCACCCTGAAATGCTTTTGTGTCTAGGGCGGGCTATAAATATTTTAAATATATAAATAAAACACCTCTACTAGAAATAAACAGTCACTTTGCAGGCAATGTGGTTCTTTCCGCACTGGGTGGGAAGAAGTGTGGGGAGGGGTCCCAGCTCCTGCTCAGCATGCTGCCTCCGACCTCGGAGCTGAGAACCTGAACGTTCTTATGGTTCCCCAGACCATGTCAAGAGGCCCTGGGATCATTCCTGTCACATTTCCTGGTGGGTTTTATGTATAAGGAATTGTAATTGCAATTTGCTTACATGCTGTCTTCATTATAGCTACCTTGTTTGGTACAAAAATCATTGCACAGAATAGTGGTATTGCAGCACTCCCTGAATTGCTTTACTGCCCAATCCATGTAATGAAACTTAGGTATATATTTGGCTGACCATTTCGGAATGCTCCTGTGAATGAAATGCTTCTGCTTTAAATATTTCTTAATAACAGTACTGCTGATGCAAGCAAGCACGGGAAAGGAAACCGCGGGGAACCGAATGTCTTTAGAATGGCTAAAAAAAGCAACCCCAGGTTTGTTTGCTCAAAGGGACCTGTACATGCTCAGTAAATACCTCAGTTAGGATAGAAAGCTCAGAACTGGATTAATCTTCCCTGAGTATAATATAATATTTGGAATCGGTTTATCCATTAGAATCATCATCTACTTGCCTATTTACCATGGCACATGAGTAATATATTCTACTGTTGCTGTTAAAACTCAAACTTAACTGTTGAAAGTTGTATCTAGCATGTTTGCAATTCTCAAATGCATGAGGATTCTGGCTTAGTTCCAATAAACATTAATTATATTAATTCAATCCCACTTGGAGTACCAGTGATTTTTTTCCTGTGTGTTCTGCATGATTAAGCACCCAAATGCTACTATATTTCCACATGATCCTTTATTTTTGCAAGGAAATTGAAATTGAACAATGTACTTGACCAGTACTAGAAATGAAGCACATGAGATAATAGCCAATAGGAGACACATTGTAACACATGATAAAGCTATGCAGGCTGGAGAAAATATATTATACATGCTACTTTTCCAGGATGTAAGCCAGTAGTGCTCTTACCCCTAAATATAAATACAAAGAAGTTTTAAATTTTATATTAAGGATGAAGTCTTAATACTGGCATAGAAATCCACTGTGCGAAATGCAAATTATGTTGTGGTTCATTTGTGCCTGACTATTGAGCAAACTGTGCCAGATCATTTGGTGTTTTGTATGTAAACTGATTTTGTCTATACCCTTTATGCTTTGATTTGTCTCCAAGATTATAGTGTCTTGTTTGGTTGCAGAATGCAGTACATAGAAAACTGTTGTGTATTTATTTATTTTTAAATTTATATGCCACTGAATAACCTAACAGGGCTGTCTAAGCTGCAAACAACAAGATACAAGACCAATCCAAACATTACAGTCACTAGGGGAAAAAGACCTGTTACTGGTATTAGAACAAGAGCTTACAGGCAAGTTGTTAACATTAGGTCACAAAATACCTATAGAAAAGGACTGTTTTTGCCTGGTGCGGAAATGAAAGTAGAGATGGCACCTGGTGGACCCCTCTAGGATGCCCATTCCAAAGGCGGGGTGCAGCCACCAAGAAGGCCCTTCTTCTAATAGCCGTCCCTTTCACTTCCTTCAGAGGGCTCTTGCAGAAGGACCTCATGTCCAGATCTCAATGGGCAGGTAGGTATAAAGGGGTACATATATAGGTGTATGTGAAGAGGTAGAGGGACTGACCCAACTGCCCTTGGCATCCAGCAAAGAGGGGCTGATGGTGACGGTGCCTATCCAGGAACGTGCTTGGGCAGAACAAGGCACAGGACTCTGACTGTGAGGACGTGCCGGTGCGCACAGCTGTGCGGGATTATCGGCCAAGGCAGGAAGCATTGGCGGAAGCGTTCAGGGACAGCCCTCTGAGAGGGATCATTTAGAGGAGCAGGGGCTGAACCCAGTGGCTTTCTTGGCCTAACTCCAATATTCTATGATTCCATGCTGTGATCCTCACTTGTTGCCAATGATGCATTCATGATAAAAATTTAGGCACTTTAACAGGAGCCCTCTGTTCCTCTTTGTCCTCCAAAGGATGGCATGCCAAGGGACTTTACAGGTTTGTTCAATGTTTTCCATTGTGGGAATTGTCTTAATTATTAGGTACTCTGTGATCTAAATAAGTTTAGCAACAAAGAAGTAGAGCAGAAGGTGGGAGATACTGCACACCCAATTAGACTATGACTCTCATACTGTTTTAAAGTTTACTCCAGTTAATTTTTGGTCTTTTTTCTCTTTTTAGCAGCTCTGTTCAATATCTCTGAAAAATTTGAACAACTATACCATACTAGACTCTTACTATGTATGAGTGAAGCTCCAGGTCCAGTTCCCTATTATTTAAAGTTTGTTTGAATTGCTTCTGCTGTTCTATTTGATTTTTATAAATTTTATATATTTGCCCTTTATCATTATTTTATTACATGCCACTCTGGGAGCTGTTAACCAGTTGTGCTAACATAGTCAAATTTCAAATAAATGAATGCTCATTCTAGGCTGCCGGGTCCTCTCCTTGCAACTAATGCACGGCACTGATCAACAGGCACTTCCTTGATTTCTCCGTCAACATCTGCAGTCTCTAAAGACTTGCCTTCAGAAGAAAGAACAAGATCACCCCCTCTCTCTTTCTTACAAGTGCTGGGATCATTCCTACTGGTGATGCCAATGAACCTTATATAATCTGCCTTCCATTGTCTACAGCTGTGTCCTTTGAATGTCCATTGAAAATGCCGATGCTTTTCCAGCATTCTCTTGACATGTGGCAAAGTGTCACTTTGGTCCTATGGCATGACCATCACAGTCACACCAATATTGCCCCTTATGAGCAATAGTGACAGGGAGACCGGGGTGGCCCATTGCTCCATTTTGCTGAGCGCATCGTTCTGGTGCCTGGACAGTGTCATCCACACAGAGCGTTATCAGTCAGAAAAGATCACAGTTTCTCTGCAGATCACTGTCATATTTGATTCAGGCTAAGTGTGCTTTGTTTATTTGTTTCTTTTCAACCATTGTTTGTACAAAGCACTTTTTAAAAATCGCTATGGGCACAGGGAGAAAATCTGAACTCATTTGGAAGTTTTCGCTTTGGATGTTGAACTTTGTTTTTGAGCTGTTATCTTTGGCTGATCCAATTTGATTGGGCAGCCGTACATTCTTGAGAATATTCTCTCTAAAACAAAATGGCTGACCATGATGGTCAACAGTGACTTCCAGACAGAAAGCTGGGCTCCTCATCACACAGACACTTTTCCTTGTATTGAATCAAAACACGTAGAAGCCTATTCCAGACCTTCATCCTCAAAACTGGAAGGCCAGAGACTGACTCAGTGGAGATGGGTCCTTTGGGGTGGGGTTTACATATGCTCCTAAGGGCCGTAAATCAGTGGTAGCCCATGCTTCATATCCAGCATATGCCAAGTTCTGTCCCTGCTATCTAAAAACTGTCCACAACCCTGGATCCCAACCTGCTAGTCAATGGGAACAGTACTGGGCCAGATGGACCAACAGCTCAGGAAAGAGCAGCTTCCAATATTCCTATGGAGCCTTCACATGTATTTCAAAGTTGGGGGACTGTACCCCACCAATTCAATCAGAATCTGCTTTACAAACTCACCTTTAAGCTTTTAATCCAGGAAAGACTCCTATGCAGCCAGAAGCTGGGTGCTGCCCCGAAAGGAAGCACAACCCTTCCAGGATGGATCCAGCCATCCTTTCATGCGATTGCAGCATGAGCAGGTTGAATGCTTGAGCAGCTATACTGCAGCTATATAATAAATAAGGCTGTCACATTCTGAGCCCAGGAGGGGTCTGTATGTTTGAATGTACCTCTAGATCCCAAAAAAGAAAAAATAGTGCCCACATACAAAAGTTGCATTACGCTAGTATATCTGATATCTAATTTCTATGTGAAGGGAATGATTTGTAAAGAGGAGCATTTGTTCATTTGTAAGCCCACACTTCCAGTCAGATGCGGTGGAACCATCTAGCACCACAATGCAACTCAACCTCTGCTTGTTCCAGAACCTATTTAGGGTTTCACCCAATGTTATGCGAGTGAAAGGCAGTTCCCATCACCTCATTTCCTTGGCGAGGATTTCTGGGTCCCCCTAAATGCTATGCAGAAAGGTTGATGACCCTCCTGAATGGATGTGCTGAGAATGCCTATGAGGGGCAGGGTGATCCCCAGCATGAAGTTCTCCTTGTGTAGTGGACATGAAGAAGGTATTTTTATTTCAAGGGGTTTAGTGGTGTATAACAAATGGCTCCTTCTCATGCCAAACTTTGGTTGTGTCCATTCCTTTTGTTGTTGTTAGTTGCGAAGTCGTGTCTGACCCATCATGACCCCATAGACAACATTCCTCCAGGCCTTCTTGTCCTCCACCATCCCCCGGAGTCCACTCAAGCTCACACCAACCGCCTCTGTGACTCCATCTAGCCACCTCATCCTCTGCCTTCCCCTTCTTCTTTTGCCATCTATTGTTCCCAGCATCAGGCTCTTCTCCAGGGAGTCCTTCCTTCTCATTAGGTGGCCAAAGTATTTGAGTTTCATCTTCAGTATCTGGCCTCCATTCCTTTTAGTAGTTAGCTATCCTTCTTCTTTGCAAGTTGAAACTGTACAATTTGGGTAGGTAAGCCTCTAGAAAGATCTCAAGCTTCGTGTTGAGATCCTGCCAATCAGTCCCAGTCGTTGAAGTCTAGCGTCAGAAAAAATGATGGTCTCAATATGAGCATAAACACACACACAGACACACACACACACACAAAGGAGGTGGTTAGAGGGATTAGACGAAAGAGGAACCTCCGTAGGGAATGGGTACTGGGGCAAATAGACAAAAGGGTATACCGGGAGGAGGAGGCCCGTTGCAGAAGGATTCTTTGTAAGGCTAAGGCTGATTATGAGCTGAGACTTGCCAAGAATATCAAGAGCAACAAAAAGGGCTTCGTTCAGCATGTAAATGGGAAGAGGAAGGGGAGACAAGTGGTGGGACCACTAAATAAGGAGGAGGAGATCCAGTGACTGATATGAGGGAACAGGCACAGATGTTAAATGACTATTTTGCCTCTGTGTTCTCCCCAAAGCTGGACAGGGGAGATCTGCATAGGAGATCAGATGAGGCCGGGGACTTAGGGGCACAGATTAGAGTCACCCCGCTAGAAGTCTAGGGGCTCCTCAGGGCATTGGACATTACAAAGGCGCCAGGCCCTGATGGGTTACACCCGAGAGTACTAAGAGAGTTGGCAGGCATCCTCTCACGCCCGCTGACCTCCATTTTGTGTGTGTGTGTGTGTGTGTGTGAATAAATTTTTTTCTTAATATACCTAACAAAAAGAAACAAAGAAACATCAATCATAGAAAACATTGGACCTACTGGGTCAGCCCCCAACATTTTTTCCTGTTATGTTAAACTATAAACATGTTTAAGTCTATGCATAGTCCCATTTCTCTAGCCAATAATAAAAAGAATCTCAGGTTTGATAGAAGTCTATATCTTCTTTCTCCCTCAGAGACAAAGACAGTCTATCCATTTCTGCACAGTCCAAGATCTTTTTTTAGAATCAGTTCATCGGAAGGTGGTTCTTCATTCTTCCAGTGTTGGGCAAATGCAATCCTCGCCACAGCAGTTACATGTAGAGTCAAATACATTGCTTGTTTACTAAGATCATCAGGTACAATGCCTAATAATAAAACATCAGGTTTAAATGTTAAAGGTTTTTGGAACATTTCTTCAAGCCATTTGTGTATTTTAATCCAATACTTTTTTTGCTTTATCACAAGTCCACCACATATGATAAAATGTACCCGATTTGTATTTACATTTCCAACATCCATTTGACATATTTGGAAACATCTTCCACTGGCCTCTATTTTTGAGGCCTTGTGGAGAATGGGTGAAGTTCCAGAGGGCTGGAGGGTGGCATCAGTGGTCCCAATTTTCAAAAAGGCTAGTAGAAGGAACATGGGGAATTACAGACCTGTTAGCCTTATGTCCATTGTAGGAAAAACAATGGAAAAGCTCATAATAGAGAGAGATTAGTGGTGCTAGATAGGGAAGGGAGGCTGGCAGTCACACAACACGGCTTCCGCAAAAACAGGTCCTGCCAGACAAACCTTGTGGAATTCTATGACAAGGTGTTGAGATGGCTAGATGGAGGGGATGCAATGGATGTGCTATACCTGGATTTCAGCAAGGCCTTTGACAAAGTGTCCCATGATATCCTGGTGGAGAAATAGAGGGGTTTTGGGATACACCAAAGCACTGTCCGGTGGATTAGGGCATGGTTGACTGACCAAAAGCAGAAGGTAACCATTAGTGGGGAATCGTCGGGATGCGGCCAGTGACAAGCAGGGTCCCCCAGGGCTCTGTCCTGGGGCCGATCCTGTTTAATCTTTTCATTAACGTCATGGAAGAAGGGGTGAGTAGTCTGCTGATCAAATTCGCAGACGATACTAAAACTGGAGCAGTGGCCACAACTGAGGAGCAGGTACTCCAGATCCAAAAGGATCTGGACAGACTATGGAAATGGGCAGGAGACAACAGGATGGTGTTCAATGTGGATAAGTGCAAAGTCTTGCACTTGGGGCATAGGAATAGCTGTCATAAGTGCAGGCTAGGTGACAAGTGGCTGGAGAGCAGCACTTGTGAAAGGGACCTCGGGGTGCTGGTTGACAGCAGGCTGAACATGAGTCAGCAGTGTGATGCAGTGGTCAAGATGGCAAACGCCACCCTTGGTTGCGTAGCCGGAAGTGTGGCTTCTAGATCGAGAGGAATATTACTACCACTCTACACGACTCTGGTGTGCCTGCAACTGGAGTACTGTGTTCAGTTTTGGGCCCCTCATTACAGAAAGGATATAGCCAGGTTGGAGTCAGTGCAGCGCAGGGCCACAAGGTTGGTGGCCAGTTTGCAGGGGATGGGGTATGAGGCGAGACTGAGGGAACTGGGTCTCTTCAGCTTGGAGAAGAGGAGACTCTGAGGGGATATGTTGGCGACATACAGGTATGTGAGGGGCTGTCACATGGAGATGGGTAGAAATCTGTTCTCCTCTGCAGAGGAAGGCAGGACGTGCTCCAATGGAGCAAAGCCCAGGGAACCAAGGATCCATTTAGATGCCAGGAAGCACTTCCTGACAGTTAGGACCCCAAGGGTGTGGAATGGGCTTCCACGGGAGGTTGTTGAGGCCCCATCAGTGAGGGTGTTCAAAGACAGGCTGGACATGCACATGGTGGGCATGTCATGAGCAGAGCCGGCTGGTGCCGGAGGTCAGACTAGATGGCCCGGGAGGCCCCTTCTGACTCGCTCTGTTTCTATGTTTCTATACATGCACACACACACACACACATATAAGTGCAGTGCTCAAAATGTTGCCACCTCTTTCTTGACCATTCTCATTCGAGCTGATCAGGAGGACATGGCTTTTGAAAAGAAATCCAAAGAAGGAATTTCAGAGGAAAGATTGTGGGTTTGGTTCAGAGTCCTTCTGCAGAGTGTGCAACAGAGTCCCTATTTTAGACTATGCAAGCGTCTCTCAGCACCTGTGCCTGAGACAAAATGCCGTAGGAAGATTATTCATTTGGAAGATTCTGGGGAAGGTAATGATCCTCAAGGAGTAACAACTAGAGCTGAACAAAATCTCTCAGAGCACATTTTTCTTAGAAATGACCTGAGCTTTGCTTTGCTTTGCTTTGCTTTGCTTTGCTTTGCTTACCCCACTGGGAATAAACAAGGCCAGTTTGCAGATTTTTCCAACATTTCCCCACTAATTTGGAGGCGGGTTTATCTCCCATCTGCCTCATTCCTTCCACTTCATGCAACTGGATAATGTCAAGTGTGGGGTATCATGCAGAATGCAAACTGCCCATACAGTTGCTGCTGTTGCCTCTTGAAGTGGCAGTGCACCCCCACCAAAAAGTGGGGGGGGAGGAGAGGCTGTGCAACAACCCCTGACAATGATGAACCTTACCTTCCTGGTGGGAAATAGGTGGAGAATTTCTCCTCCCACTGGAGGAACGCAGGGACACTGCCTCCCTCGTGCCCCTTCCCACAGAAGGGTGCAGAATTTCAGGAGATCATTCTCACTCAGCTCAGGAAACTCCCATGGGGGAACTCTGGGAGGCAAATGCCACGTAAGGAGAGAGCAGAATGGAGACTCACCTGCAGGAACGCTTTCAGAGGAGCATAAGCTCCTCCATGAGCTTTCATAAGCATAAGCGCATGATCCTGATTTGTAGTTTGTTTGCTCTCTTCTCTGGGTTAATTTTCTCCTGTGATAAAAGGGGTAGGTTTCATTTATTAGTGCTTACGTTGCTTTCTAAATCTTAAAAACTGTTTCCTCTTGGGAACTCGGCTTGCATGTAAGTAACTAACAGTGCCATTGGCCACAACCGTGGATTCCAATGGGGCACCTCTTTGCCCAACACAGCTCATACTATTGTTCATGTACTTTCTACCGTCTTCTGATATTTATATTCAAAGCACTACCTGTGTGCTTCTAGGATCGAACGCAAAATTGTCTGAAGCCCCTTGATGCTTCAAATATTGGCTAGCTTCACAACACATGGCAAACTCCTGGCACTGGAAGTGGATTTTTGCTCAAATTGCAGCCCAGGTGATCGCACGGTTACCCAGGCTGTGGCATTTCTGTGTTGCCTGCCCCGCCCTCCCCACTCTCAGCCTGCATCCTGGCAGCCCCTCCATCCTTGCCCTGTTCTTGTTCTTGGACCACAGCAGCCTCCTCCTGACTGGCCCCATGTAGTTCTCAGGCAGGTTCCCCCTTCCCCTACCTGAGTGTACCTGCACATCTAAAGCACCTCCTACCTGCTCCAGCCCACAAAGACTTTTGTGAAATGAAAATCAGCACTTTTATTCTGATTCCTCCCTTCTCCCTCAGTGTATTTTCACACCATCTCTGTTTCCTAAAGTAGGCAGGAAGAGAGAAACACTGCTCGGCAATAGGAATACAGCAAGAAACGGCACCTCTGTTGTGAGAGCTGAGGGCAAGTGAGATCAAAGATGAGGAACAGCCTCTTCCATGCTGCTTTTGCTGGTGTTTCCATATAGCCATAGCACAATGGCAATCCCAGGTCCAGATGACTGGCAAAGCTGCACTTGCAGTGTGCAGACCTTAGAACAGGCTGTTTCTTCTCTCTGTGGCTCCAGAACACTAATCCTGCTATGTGGATGGCGCAAGAGATGCACAATTGTAAGCTGCTACCGTGGCGTCTCACATTGTGCAAGTATCTCCCTTTTTCTAGTGGTACCTCAATCGAGGGTTGTGTGAGGAATCTGCTTTGGTAGTGGGAATCCATTGGACTTCCCAGGCTCGGCTCCCTGGACTCCAATCCACTTCCTCACAACCATGAGCCTGAGTTTATGGCACGTGTGACCAGCAAGCAGCGTCCCTCTTCTGTGTCACATGCAGCAGTGTTTGCTTGCATTTATTTATTTATTTATTTATTTATATGCATAGAAGGAGGTTTCTGGTTGCACTGTCTTCATCCAATGAGTATTCATGGACTTCCATTCAGCCCAGCTCACTTTCTAATGCAGAACTGAACATAAGAGGAAGTTTGTGAAGGATGGATGGTTGGATGGATGGATGGATGGATGGATGGATGGATGGATGGATTCTGCAGAGCTTTGTCACAGCCCTACCCCTATCCACACACACCCACACACACTAGGATTGGTCAGTCCAATGCAAATGTGCAATATCTGTTTGTGACGGCAAATGCAGCACACACACAAAACCTTCCAAGTGAAAATGGTGTCTTCCAAGTTCACTTTTGCACGTAGAAGGGAACTACGGGGGTGACAAAATCCAATGAAATTGTGCCAAAGCTGGATTAAAGAGACTGCATCCCCACACAGATGCCAGAGTCCTAGCACTGAAGTCCTAGAAGGCTACAATCCTAAGTGCACGTGCCTGGGAGCTACTCATGTACGCAGGGAGCTGAGTTCGGATGGGACATACACAGGACTGCCCTGTAAATTTTAAAATGCAAAGTCTGCCATTTCGTGGTGATATTTATTTATGCACGGGGGGATTGCCACTTCCATGGCAGAAGCGATGCCGTCTTCTCCGTGCACCTGCTGTGTGATTGGCCTGGCTGGTGGCGCTGGGTGAAACTTCTGTTGGAATGTCAAAGAAAGTGAAGGCGACAGGTTCATGCCTCCCTCTTCTTGGACTGGTTGGACTGATATTCCGCCCCCACCCCCCAAAAGCCCTTGGGAACCCATTTTTTGTCAGAGCAACCTCAGGAGGAAGGCTTGGTATATTCAATTTAATTTAGGGTACAAATTCTATGTAGGTTTGGATAGAAAAGGGCCTACTGGGCATGGGAGAGCTTTTTGGTCCAACCATGCATAGGATTGTACCCTTATATAGTTAAAATATTTCTAGGCTGCCTTTTGGAACAGAAGACATTCCAGGATGGGTTGGAGCAATCACATCCACATAATAAAAACTGACAATGGAATAACACATAACCAAATAGCAATCGGTTATGTAAACAACGAATGCCAGCATGAGACAAAATCTGCTACATAGTTAGAGCTACAGCTCGAAGAACGTGATGCAGCCAAGTCGGTGGAAAGCCGGAGGAAACCACTGAGCGGGTTTGGACAGTGTGATGACTCACCATGGCCAAGAGTTACAGGCCACTCTAGCTACCCATGGCTTGTTCCAGGGTTTGAATGGCCCACTGTGGCTTCATGTGCAGCTGGGATCTGGAGGCCATGCTGAGCCACCAGAAGGAAAAGCAAATGTGTCCCCGCTCTGGCCGAGGGGTTCTAGCTAACGGCGGCCACGATGCGTGGTTGTCGTCGGCCTCCCAGAGCGTCATGCTGCCTGCTGTTGACAACACCAGTGCAGCTGCAGCAGGCGGAAGATGCTGCTCTTGCCTTCAGGCAGGCAGAGTGCCATGTGGGATCTGCTCGTGAGCCATCCTGCTCCACTGGAGTCCACAGGAGCATTTGCCGGGGAAGATGATGATAGTTGCCCAAATGCCACCTTGGGCCACTGTCGTCCTGCTCTCCTCGGTGCTCCTCCAGGTCCCTGAGATACTGCAGGAGGATGGAAGAGTGAGAAGAGGGACGAGTGGGGACAGAGCCCACCCCCTTCTGGTGACCCTCTGTCAGGCCCAGTGGTGTGGCTACCTGCAGTGGGTGGATGGAATTCCCAGGTGGGTTGATGCGTCCCGTGACCCTGCCCAGTCGGTCTGTCAGCGTTCTGCAGCCTGGTTGGTGTCCTCCAGACGTGCCCATCAGGAGGGCCCAGGTCCAGCACCGCGAGCACCTCAGACACACCAAATCACGTTCCACACCGGGATCTTTCAGTGCTTGCCTTTGAAGTGCTGTGTGCAGAAACCAGATGAACTGCATGAGCCCCTTCAGAGTCTGTTTTGGGATGCCAGTGTGTTCTTGTGTGTGTGTTCATATGTGTAGCTAGTGTAATAATATGGGAAATATTTGATTAACCTTCAAAGGATGTGGCTGGGATAAAATACGGTGAAACGAAATGGAGGGTTTACATCACTAACGTTTGGGGTGTGTGTAACTTTGAGGGGCGTGAGGTGTTGCTAACATGACAATAGTTGATTAGTTGCTATAGTTAAGAACTAGTTTGATCTACTTTGCAAACCTCTCAAGAGAACGACAGAAGAAGACGGCACTTGCCTTGGAAAGGCACCTCCCCCGTCTGTGGCGCTACCAGAATCTCACCAGTGATGTTGCATTGTATTGAGGATAAAATTGCATTGAGACAATGGAATGGAAACTAATTCCTCACTCAGGAGAGGTAAAAGTTGTTGCATATGATTTGAAGAAAGTGGGCCCTTTAATGTAGAGTGATATTAATTTTCTAGCAACATTTATAGCAAGAAATGATGTTTTTGCTCTGCATATAAAGCTCACCAAATGTGTCTACCATCCATGTTGCCCATGGCCTGCCTTGTCTTTTCTGCTGCTGCACCATTGCTGGTCCTTGTTGTCTGGAAGTTGCATCTTGGACAACACAGTGGCGGCTTCTTAGAAGTTCTAGACCTGAGTTGCTTGCCAAATAAATGGACAGAGCTTGTCAGTGCTCAGTTCTTCTATTGTACCCCACCCAGGGAGCCATGTGGCGAATGGGACAGGTTAGAAATCTAATATATAAATAAATATTTCTACATAATTTCCAGTTCTGACCACAAATGTCACTAACTGTGTCGGAATTAAACTAATTTTATAAGAAGCATAATTGGATCTGTTTTATGATTATGAATTATATTTAAGAAATAAAATGTTATGGTGAATCAGATGTAACATGCAATGACTTCAGCGAGCTGCAAAGGTGAAAGGAACTCTTATTGCTATTATTAATGAATTTAGTCTCTCTCCTTGTCTTATTTCTTCTATTCCACATTTGGTTCATCTCAAACATTGAGCACTTGTAATAAAAAGTTTGTATAAGAATATGTGTGCAGTTCTCTTACGTATTTTGCCACACAGTTTTAGCTAATCTGCTTCCTTTCTGCAAACGATTTCCATTGCCTCATGCATTTGAAATGTTAATGTCACTGATATACACATGCCTTTTGTATGTCTTTTTAAATTATGGAAGAACTCAGAAGAAAATTCAGAGAAGTGCAAATTTTGAAGCTTAAGTAGATTTGCATGAAATATAAAGTAAAGCTGAAGGCAGAGGAAGAAGAGGAAGAGCAAACAGGAGATGGGTTGACTCCACAAAGGAAGCCGCTGCCTTGAGTTTACAAGAGCTGAGCTAGGCAATGAAGGACGGGGTATTTTGGAGGCAATATTCAGAGGGTTGCCATACATCAGAGGTGCCTTGATGGCACAGAACGACAGCAAACTAATTTCTCCCCCATCCGTAAGTACATATAACTAAGCAACAGCTCTCCGCTTTCATCTTTGAATGTTGACGGGTCAGGATTCATGTGCCCAAGACAGATAGATGACACTTTGAATATGCCTAGGACAAAAGCCATCCTATCTCTTATTCCCAGGGCTTGCTCCATCCTTGGAGGACCTTTGGGTCCTCTTCAGTGCCACTGCCTGCTCCGTTGCCCACTTCTTCTGGCCTTATCTGTTCAACCATCCAGAGGGAGTGTGCAAGGCCCACAGCGGATGCCACCTTCTCCTCTGACCCTTGCTCATCTACAGGCAAGGCAAGCAGCACCGGCTCCAGGTCTGCGGGAGGCCCTGAGCAAAATGCCTTTGCTGGGGTCCCTCACTCACTGATGGGCCTTCCAGATACACCTGGTAGTGGTGGCAGCGGCGGCAGCTTGACTCAGTGGGTGACTGGCTACTGCGATTACCCACAATGCCCTGGGATGCTCTACATGGTGGCACTAGGGGCATTCTGGGAAACTTAAATAGCAGTCCTGATATTTAAGTAGCGGCTTGCAGGACCTGGCCCTGGCGAGAATGGCCCAGGTAAGCACTGCTCCTGCCTTGGGGGCTGCAGTTTCCCAAGCATGCTTGCTGCTGCCCACAACCTTGCAGAGGGAGGAGTAGAAGAGGCGGCCTGCTTGACTTCCCTGTGATGAAGTAGGCCTGGCAGGTTCTTTAGGAGGCTTAGCTCCGGCTTCAGAGCCCATCCTCTGTATCGGCAAAGGTAACACAACGCTTGCCAGTCCCAATTGCATTTTTTTAAAAATTAAGATGATGAATGTGACGCATCCCTAATCTTACAGATACTCCAGCAGGCAAGCTCTGCCATATGTTTAAACAAATGGAGGTGGCTGGGCTGGTTACACAGCAAGTCGGTGCAAGATTGCGATAGGAAGGCCCTGAAGTTGTATAAGTTAGATTATAACTTTTGAAGAGGCAATTATGATTTTATTGCACCCTCTCTGGGGATGATTAATGCAGATTGCCCAGGGCAAAATGCATCCTATCATTGCTAACATGTACTATAATTATGCATCCCTCTCCAGGTACTGTAATTTAGTATTAAAAAGCAACATTCTGAAGCAGGACTGCTCCAGCAGTTGTGAAACATTGCAGACGTGTTATCATATAAATGAGGGAGCTTTGACATGATAGTGTTCAAATAAATCCACAGTGAAGATTTGGAGACAAGATATGTCAAAAGCGAATCCGTACTGTCTTTTAATCTTCAACATAAACTGTTTATTTTTTCTGAGCCCAACAATAATGAATGTGATAGGATGGCTTTGATGATTCCTAGATGAAATTGAGTAGCTTTCTCTCTCCCCCACCCACTCCACAAATCATTTAGATTCAATTTGTGTGCGAGAGGGAGGGAGGGAGGGAGAAAAATTAAAGTCCTGCCACTTGCTAGGGGCTAATAGGAAGCAAAAATCAAAGTATTATTTTCCAACTAACAAGTTAGGTGTTAATACATACACTTTTTCACGTGGGGGGGAGGCATTTTATTTCTTCCAAAGTTTTTCAACAGTTGGATTCCAAAATGGCTCTTCACCACTTGGAGAACTTCATTCTAACTATTGAAATATCATAAAACCAAATTAATACCTGAAGGAGAACAGAATACTAAAAGTGTGAATAATAGCTGTCAGAATGTTCAAAAGAATCAAACCCCCTTCAAGCACTGCTGGAAAGAATGGGTGAACCTGCCTGGGAATAGTTGTTTCTTTGTATGCCGTTGTTTCTTGTAAGCCATCCAGAGATTGTGGTACTGGACGGCATATAAAAACTTTAAATAAATAAAATAAAATAAAATAAAATAAAATAAAATAAAATAAGAGCATTCCATAAACAGGACACCAGCACTGAAAGGTTTTCCTCATCTGGCAAGAGGATCTTGAGGAAAATTGCAGGACTTTAAGACATTGTATTAAGACATTTTAAGGGAAGCAAAATGGACTGCAGCCAAAATTGTATTCTAGATTTTGGGAAAGCTGACTTTAAGATGGGTGGGAGTGTATTAAAAAGGGAATTTTGAAGGCACAATTACAAGCAATTCCAACAAAAACAAAAGAGAGCAGACGACGGCTGCAGAAAAAACATTGAGTCTACCTAAAAACAAAAAAGGACATGACAAGGAAGTGAAAGGAAGGCCGAGTGACAAAAGAAGAGCGCAGGCAGGTGGCACCGAAGTGCGGGAGTGACATCAGGAAGACTAAAACTGAGAATGAACTGATGTTAGCAAGGGATAGCAAAAGCAACAAAAAGGCTGCTTTGGGCTACACTCACAGTAAATACAAAGAAAAGAAATGGTGGTTCAGCATCTGAACGAGGAACATAAATCACTAAGAGATGACAAAGAAAAGATCTGAATGCTCGGTTCCTTCTTTGGCTCAGTCTTTTCCCAAAAGTAAACCTATGACCCTCTGGCAGAACTGAAGCAGGAATGAAACGTCAGGATTGGAGCTTAGAATTAAACTAATATTCAAGGAACTCCTAAAGTATTTGAATGTGTCCAAATCTCCAAGGCCTGATGAACTCCATCCTAGACTCATAAAGGAGCTGGCAGAAGACCTCTCAGAACCACTGTTGATTATCTTTGTGAAATCACGGAGGACGGGTGAAGTGCCAGATGCCTGGTGGAGGGCTAATGTTGCCTCCTCTTCAAAAGGGGAAAAATGAAATATCCTGGGATGTACAGACCCGTTAGTATGATATCAATCCCTGGGAAAAATTCTGGAGCAAATAATAAAAATGCAGGCAAGCTGGGAAAGTTCAGAGGAAGCGACTGGGAACAAAGCCCTGTGGTGAGAGTTTGAAAGATCTGGACATTCTTAGCCTTGAGAAGAGAGTACTGAGGGGAGATATAGAGGCATTTTTTGAAAACTTGGAAGGCCGCCACACTGAGGAGGGCCAGGATCTCTTCTCAAACATCCCAGAGAGCAGGATATGGAATAACGGGCTTACAGGAAGCTGGACATCAGGAAAAACTCCCAGACAGTTCAAGCAATACCTCAACGGCACAAATGACCTGGCCAGGGGCGGGGGCGCTCTCTGACTGGAGGCATTCCAGATTCAATTGGGCAGGCCATCTGTTGGGAATTGTTTAACTTGGGACCCAGCACTGAGCAGGGGGTTGGACTTGATGGCCTCATCAACCCCTTCCAACTCCACTATTCTATGACCATATGAGTCTATGAAGTGCTGAAGCTCTTGCTCAGGATTCTATTATTCTCTCGAACAATCCCTGCCCAACTGCAACCTCAGAGCTCCAAAGTTCATTGGCTATCAGTGACTTATTAATTTACCAGTGACTTATACAGGATAACAAAGGTTATCTTCCAGCTATTTATGAGACTGAGTTTATCATTCATGCCCACAAGGAGTAAAGAGGTAGAGAGCACAGTGATAAGTTCTCAGCCCAGCTGATCTTAGAGCTACAATGGATGAGCAGAAGCCTACACAAGATACATCTGATGGTGAAAGGCTATATTGCTTCAGAACATTTTAACCTCCCACCCTACACACAAACACTATATCCTATAAAATATTCTGGACTGGACTATTACAGAATATGTTACTCTGTCTTTCTTTCTCAAGCTCCCATGTCTTTCTTTAAACCCAGCAAAGTAAAAGAAAGGATAACCTTACTTCTTTTTGGCATGCAAAATTGGCGTGTCTAGTGGTTATTGTGCCCCAGGGTGAAAGGGAGGCAGTCATGAATTGGTTTATTTCCTATAGTCATTCCAATATGCTTCATGCAAATAGCAGCAGCATTGCATTTATATTTCACCTTTTTCCTTCTGTGTGGAACCCAAAGTGGCTTCCATAGCTCCATAGCTTCCTCACCTATGAGGAAGGTTGGGCTGAGAATGAATGAGTGGCGCAAAGTCTCCCATGAGCTTCATGGCTGAGTGAGACTAGAACCTGGACCTCCCAGGCCCTCAGTCTTGTAACCAGCACATCATGCTGACTCTGAACAAGTGACAAAATGGCATCAATAACTGGCCTGCACATGTGTTTGTGTCAGTGAAACACCACACAAAATAAGGCTTGTGGAATCACATCCCAGGCACATATTGGTAATGTGAGGGAGGGAACAACAGAGGAAAAGCTGGAGGAGTGGGAAGGTGATCTAAATGGCGTGCTGTCGAATTCTAGAATTGATCTGCTGCTTTCTGCAGGAATTCATGAAGCTATGGGTGAAGGGCAGAGCCAATCAGAGGAACAAGCAGAACTGGGTTAATGCCATCCAATCACCCCCTGGTCCTGTATGGCTTTGTTGGAGATGTCCTACCCACATATGTGTGATTGTTTAAGCATGAGTGACATTTCCTTGAAGTGTCCTTGAAGGAACTAGAAGTCTTCCACTGTTGGGAGTGTTCAGGTGACACAGTTCAGGTGAAATTCTGGTTCCTGACTCCTAGCTCAGCAAATGAGAGGAAGCTGCTCCAGCTGGTCTAGGGACTATTCTAGGCAAGCAAGCAAGCTCCCAGATAGCTAGTGATCAAAGCAAGCTAACAGGGAGAGATAACAGGGGTTCAGTGGTGGAGTTTGGCAGGGAAGGTTGAGCGAGAAGTTCCTACTTTTTTCCCCTGATCTCTTCTGCTTATTTTTCTTTATTTTCCTCCTTGTAACACTCTCGTTTACTGCTAGGACTCTGTAATTAACCTTCAGGGAAAGCATTGGTTGTTACTACAGCAAATGAGGCTAACAAAGACCAACAAGGTAGACTCAAAAAAGCAGTAGAAAGTATAGACTGAGAAATATTGAAAATGGGGAATTCTAAAGGCACAATTGCAAATAATTCCAGCAAGGAAAAGGGGTAGACTACAACAAAAAGAGCTCATGTGGCTTCACAAAAAGCTTAGAGATGATATGGAAACTAAAAGGAAATGCATTGGAACTGGAAAGAAGGCCAGTCCACAAAGGAAGAAGGCAGGCAGGTAGCATGGAATTTCAGGGATGGCATCAGGATGGCTAAAGCCAGGAATGAAGCTAAAAAGCAACAAAAAAGTCTTCTTCAGATGCATTCATAGCAAAAGACAGAGGAACAGATGGGGGTTCGCCCACATAATGTGGATGGCAAAATGGTAACATATGACAAGGAAAAGGCGGTAGAGCTCAATTCCAGCTCAGCCTCTGTTGAAGGATGGTCCTTTCTTGGAAAGCATCCTCTTCAAAGGCTTTGTCTCGTCCATGTCAAGTTTAAAGATTTTTCTTCTTTGACACTATAAGACATGTCTTCAAGAGGCATAGCGCTTGGATGGTTGACTGTACAGGTAGACACACCTGGTACCTGGTTCCAGTCTTCTGAATGACTGCGCTTATCTTGAAATTATACTAAGTATTTCTAAATCTGGATCGATCTGTCTGCCTGCCTGCCTGCCTGCCTGCGTGCGTGCGTGTGTGTGTGTGTGTGTGTGTGTGTGAATTTGTATCAGCAAATATAAGCAAACGCATGTTCTCTTTTGCCCTCTCTTTTGATGCTGTGATCCCTCATTTCCTGGAGATGTATAAGAGGACAGCTTAGCCCTCTTGCCCACCAGCCAGAGGGGGAAGGCGAGATACTCGGCCACTCCAGTTCCCAGCTCTGGCCCTGGCCACCTAACCCCTGTTGCTGCTTGTGGCCGCAGTGCTTGTTGCATCCATAGACGTCACAGAAGCATGACATGAATGGCAAGACTGGCTTGATAAGTGGACCATGACCTGCACAGGACACCAATCCAGCCTTTTGTCTTTAAGACAGCCTTCCACCCCACTCTCATCATCCACAACCCAAATGACCACTGCAGCCTGGGGATCACGGGAGCTGTAGACCTGAACATGCCAGCCTGGAGGAGGCTGTGCTGCAGTGCCCTTCTCTCCCAAAGACCACAGATCTCAGTTACACAGGATGATAAGCTATTGCCTTTCCAATCTCCGGCTTTTTCTCTTTAAACTCATGAACTCGCATAATAATGAAGCCATGTTTAGTAGTCTTGTTGTTTCCAAAGGCTATTTTTCATTGAGATAAGGAGCTGGAGGCAGAAGGAAGCTTATTTCACTGAATAACAGTGTCTTCCACTGCAAATATTTAATCATAATTACATTAAGAAACATTTATAAAAAGTTAAGCAATAAAAATTAAATGGGTTGGAGAACACAAAGGGAAAAAAGGACAGAAAGGATTAAGTGGAGTCATATAAAGAATAGATTATATTTAATGAAAATTTCCTTGGTGTTCAACATTTTTATTATGGTTAATAGCACCACACTTCATTTTTGTCTGTGGTAATTGTGTATCCTTAATGAATGGACCCTCTTATTTCCCCATTGAGCCATGACAGAAATTAATAAACCCAATTCGGTAGGTTTAAGCTTAATTCCAGTGAAATCTATAAAGTGGCTACATTTTCACTTAGCAGTGAACTAGAATGAAGCAGGCTTTAGTTTCCAAGTAACTCAAGATGTAAGTTGTATTGGGTTGCTTTGTTTCTCCTCTTCCTGTCCTTCCGCATCCCTCTGCAATTGGATCTATTTTAGGAGTAAAGGAACATAGAAACATAGAAACAGAGCGAGTCAGAAAGGGACTCCTGGGCCATCTAGTCTGACCTCCGAAACCAGCCAGCTCTGCTCATGACATGCCCACCATGTGCACGTCCAGCCTATCCTTGAACACCCGCACCGATGGCGCCTCAACGACCTCTCGAAGAAGAGCACACAGAAAGTGGGGACAGGACAAAAACGTGCCATTACTTGTCTGGATTTTGTTTTCTTAAAGGTTGTTAAATATTGGATGAAGACAAGCTTCTCAGATGAAGTTTGATAAGGATGAAAAG
Organism: Varanus salvator macromaculatus; assembly: GCA_023646645.1. Classification (NCBI taxonomy): domain Eukaryota; kingdom Metazoa; phylum Chordata; class Lepidosauria; order Squamata; family Varanidae; genus Varanus; species Varanus salvator. The sequence continues at coordinate 20,399,895 of JAIXND010000657.1, forward strand.
ACTGCAAACCATTGTATGCCCAGAGACCTTCACCATTGGGCAGTATAATGATGCCACAGCTGATGAAAATCAAGAGCAACAACTTTATTAATCAGGCAATAAGGAAATTAGGCAATGTTGGATGTGCATATTGCTCCATTTACGTACATAGATATAATTATAACGTTTTCACAGTATAACAGTGAAATCATCGTGAGATGTGCATTACAAGTCACAAGAGCGGAATGACTCCCGGACCTTGGAAGTGTGGCAGAAGCACTAGCTAGCACTATGTAAGCAACCTATGTGTTCATAACCGCACAAGTTACACTGGCAGTACCTCTTCATGAAGCACAGTGCAGCTGCAACTTTCTGTCCTTGTGTCACCTGCCAGTTCTCCTGGTGTCTGTATGGACAGGCTCAGTCTAGGCATGTCTCAGGGTTTGATGGACTGTAGATCCAGATCCACCAGGAAGAGACAACGTGAGAGATAGAAACATAGAAACAGAGCGAGTCAGAAGGGGCCTCCCAGGCCATCTAGTCTGACCCCTGGCTCCAACCAGCTCTGCTCATGACATGCCCACCATGTGCATGTCCAGCCTGCCTTTGAACACCCACACCGATGGGACCTCAACGACCTCCCGTGGAAGCCCATTCCATGCCCTCGGGGTCCTGACTGTCAGGAAGTGCTTCCTGGCATCCAAATGGAACCTTGGCTCCCTGAGCTTTGCTCCCTTGGAGCGCGTCCTGCCTTCCTCTGCAGGGGAGAACAGGCCTCTACCCATCTCCATGTGACATCCCCTCACATACCTGTATGTTGCCAACATTTCCCCTCGGAGTCTCCTCTTTTCCAGGCTGAAGAGACCCAGTTCCCTCAGTCTTACCTCATAAAGCTTTCCCTGCAATCCAACCATCATCCTTGTGGCCCTGCACTGCACCAATTCCAACCTGGCTATATCCTTCCTGCAATGTGGAGCCCAGAACTGAATGCAGTACTCTAGCGGCGGATGAACCGGAGTCATATAGAGTGGCAGTAATACCTCTCTCAATCTAGAAGCCACACTTCTGGCTATGCAACCAGATATGCACACCATCATTGTTTGTTCAACTTTGAAATAACACAGGAGTTTAAGCACCATATCTGGGGGACACCCTTTCCTACCATTTGTTCCTGTGCTCACTGTAAATTGCTTAGAGAACATGCTACTACAGGATGGCATTCAGATGTCATAAATGAACAAATAGATGCGTAACACATCAATGAATTCTGAAGTGGATGTGGAGACCATCTGCCACCTGCAGCCTTGCTATAACTGTGAGTAATCTCAGCCTTGAGTTGCTGTTTGTGGTGGCTCTATCCTTGTGCATGGAAGAAGGAAGAACCGTGTATTCTATAGATTAGGACTTTGAGAGGATTCTGTTCTGCTGATTTTTTAAAATTAATGTTTCCAATCCACAACATCCTGAAATGGACATTTTCTGTTCAGAAATCCATACATTTTTGGAGTTGCAATGTATTCTGCAGAAAAGAACAATTGTTTCATCATTTTAGGATGCAATTCTTTGGATGGACACCATCAAGATGGCCATAAGAAGATCTGGAACCCCAGCTCTGGTCTTGGAAGATCTCTCCAAGGTTGCAGCTGGAGCTCCAGAGACAGAATGAAACCTTCTCAGATGGGGGAGATGACAAATGGGGTTCTGCAAAGCTCAGTCCTGGGCCCAGTGCTCTTCACCATTGCTGGTTTGTTTATTAGATTTTTATTAGATATTTATCCTGTACCCATAAGTCTCCCTGAGCAGATGACAAATTTGCAGTAAGGTAAAATAACAATACACAATAAAAATACTAATATAACAATAATGCAAGCTAACAACCTAAGAAGTAACACCATGCCATTCTAAAGCTTCATTGGATGACTTGGATGAAGATGTTCAGGGAACTCTGGTCAAATTTGCAGATGGTACAAAATTGGGTGGAACAGCTAATACTATGGAAGGCAAAAAGGGAAATTCAAAGTTAAGAGTGCTGGGGTAAAAACAAGGGAAGGGAATTTGACAGGGACAAATGGTTGGGCAGAGTGCTAAATTTCACAGTGGACCTAGATGAGAGCAGTGAGGTATCTGGTGCACTTAAGGGAACGGCCAATGTCATGACATCACACCAGGTCTCTTCCACCACCACTGGCTGCCAGTCCCTTTCTGCATCCAATCCAGTGCGCTAGTTTTAACCATTAAAGCACTAAATGACCTGCAGTTCTAGTCATGGCCTATTCATCCATGCAACTTCATGCTGATTGAGGCTTTACCAACATACAATGCTTATTAATATCTATTATTGATTAATAATAGCTAAGGGCATAAAGTCTTAAACAAGAAAGGGATAATGAATTAGAGTTCCCATTTTTCTTTGTTTTTTTAAAGAAATAAACAAAGGAAGAAAAATGCAAAAGAAAAATTAGAATGCCAAGAGATCTTACACAAATATAACACAAACATTCATAAACTGCAAATTCCTCCAAAATTTCTATTTTTCTGTCAATTAGTACTTTGTTGAAGCTTGAAGAAAAGATAATTATAGTTCACTAAACCAACAAATTTTCCAGTTACTTCAAATCAGTTATAAATCATTGGCAATATTTTAACAAGCTTCCTTTTCTTTGTTCTTTTGTTCTTTTGTCCAATCAATGGATTGCTTCATTGATACCTATCTCAGAAGACATAATGGACTTCAGGATATTAAGCAAAAACATATATTTTATTTATACTGGAGCCACAACAACTTTTAATAAATGTTCACCTTATTTGGCCAGCTGTTGGAAGTGTAGCAGCTAATGCTTCTCTCGCTCATGTGCTTTGGCAATGCCCAAAGCCTGCTTCTTTTTGGGAGAAGGTAATAATACAAAAAAACTTTGGATTTGGAAGGTGTTTCTTAATATATTTATGGGCATCATGTTCTCCTTAGCTGTTTACCCTTCTCTTGGAACTTAACGCAAGGTCCATGCAAATGGATTCTTGACACCTGTTGACAGTTAAAGATTTATGTTATAACAATGGAGTGATGAACAGGCACAGTACAATAGTGATAGTACAATGAGTTGCAAACTTGATGAAGTTTTTAAAATTGCATGTAACCATTCAAAAAATAAAATGCAATACTCATATTTTTAAAGATTTTTAAAAACAAGATGATGTGAAACAACAGTAAGCACTGGAAACCATTTTCATTATCTGAAAACCAGAGTTAGCCTGTAACCTGTCCTTAGGAATTGAAATTGTGTGTGTGTGAGAGAGAGTTTGCAAGGGATGCTGCTGACAGGTTAGCGCTTTGACCCATGAGGTAGAAAAATGAGACACGTCATATTCATGACCATTTCTTGGAACTTGTCTTAAGTTAGATTTACATCCTCTTGCTTCCTCGTAGAAAGTTGCACAACAAGCAATGAGCTTCGCAAATGCTATTCATTAAGTTTCAATCTCTTCTCACACAACTGATAGATTTGCTGTTTCAGTAATGATATAATATCCAAGGCGATCGTGTGCAAATCTGTATATCTAAACTACATTAACTTCAGCAGGACTGACTGGTAGGTAAGCATATATTGGATTGTAGACATATGCATTATTTCATTCACAACAGGAAGAAGGTGAATGCAACTGGACACCCATCTGAGTGAGAGGGTGTAAATTGGTGTCCTGCAACAACAGGGGGCTGGACTCAGTGGCCTTTACGGCTCTATGATTTTGAAGCAACTTCTTTTCGAACTTAAAATTCTATTTTTTAAAAAAAAAAATCTTAACTTTGTGTAAATTTTCAAAGTTCAGTTCCTAGTTGCATTATTCCAAGAATCACACCACCAAGATTGTGTAGGTGTTTATATACTAGAAAATAACAGCAGTGCATCTGACAAGTTTATCTCTGTGGAGGAGGGAGTGTTCCGAGAATTAGGGGTGGATTTCCTGTAAGCCACTCTTATCTGAGTAACTACATAAAAAAGCCAAATGGTAATCAGAGATGCAGTCGCTTGTGTCTGGCTGTGCATCTCTTACCCAAGGGGTGGACAGACTGCGCGCGTGAGGGATTGGCTACATTTTTGGTGGAATCGAGTTGTGAAATGCCAGGATCCTGGACCAGACTCTGGCACATCGCACACATTCATGGATTAAAGAACGCTGAGCCCCGAAGGTTGTCTTGAACCCCGAATGAAGCTCACAGTCCTGCCACCAGCACCCCAGTCTGGTTACCAAGATGCCTTCATTTCGAATGTTTGCATGCATGCACATGCGCATACCAAGGATAGTGCTTGCTGTTGCTGTTGGCATATACTTGGGAGTCACCAATCCTTGCTCCTCTTCCACAAAACCTTGTTCATTCGTGCTCATGTACCGCAAATCATGTAGAGTTCCACAAGTCCTCGGCTATACTTTTTTTTGCCCCCCATTCTCAAAGACTCCCCGCATAGGCACATCAATTATTTTAGTGCTAGCATTAAATTTCTGAGTACTTAACTTAGGAGAACAGCCTGTGGCATTTGACAATCATTCATATCTTCTCCCTCACATGGCTTGCCTTAGCATTCAAGTCTTGGTGTAGATCAGCATTAAATCTTTTTATTCACTTATTGTGAATGAGTAATTCCATAGTAAATATTCTCCCCAGCTAATGAAGAATGAAATCTCTCTCCTCAAGAGTTAATCCTTCCCCACTTCAATTATAGTTTTGTAGAAGCCTTTGGGTTTAATTGCACTTAGTTCATTGTTTTCCTCTCTTCTCTCCAGAAACCTTTTGAGAACTTTAATGATCAGTTGAGTTGCCTGCATTTATATGTGGGTCACACGGACATGAATTCCAGCTAGCCTGGCTGTAGTTGGGAAACTTCCCAGTGGTTGGTCTATTATCCAGTGCTATCAGGGTAACACCAGTGTGAGCTGTTTCACTTCATATGGGGTGGGCCATGCTTACCACTTCATTTGATGGGTTGGAGGAGAAAAAAGAAGGGTCTCTTTCTTTCTTTCTTTCTTTCTTTTCTTGCAGTTATTCCCTCTAATGTGGAACTCAGATCATTGAGTAGCTATTCATTTGCTGAACGTGAGATGCTTCTACTTTGCCTAACCAACCTGATTGGAGATTGTGAAATTAGGAACATCTTGTGTTTTCTGTGCATTAAATAACACTAAGTTAAACTAAAAGAGAATCACTGGTTAACTCTAGGTTCTTAAACCACTGAATCTGTAGGGTCCGGATTGGCACATCACACAGCTTCCCATCAGACTGATCAGAGGCTGATTATAAAAAAATAGAAGTGGCTCACCTGTGGCATGCAACCTTGCAAAATGGGTTAATTGTCCTATGATTTGCCAACAGCCACTGACAGAAGCAACAGAAATACCTGAACAAAGTCTATTCTTGTTTGGATGTTCTTCTTAGTAGACAGAGGAGAAGTGCCAGCCAGATTTTCAGAGTTTAAAATACTGGCATCCTTCATATGTGCACATTCTTTTAAACACAGATAGAAAACTTTTCAAGAAATTGAATCACCCAGGGATCAGCTGCAGGTTTCAGCAAGAAGTTCACAAACCCAAGCTAGTTCCACTAAGTCAGCAAAAAAACCTAAAGCATTGCACAATGGTCTGGAAATGTTAGAGGCTCCACCTCCTCATCTTACCTTGAAAAATTGAAGGAGGAGAGTGCCAATATCACATAGACTAAGAAGCAGTATTTCATCATGCTTCCTGACACTGTGCCACAAGGAGGTATTAACCTGAAAGCTTCAGAAAGAGCCAGTCTAATTACAACAATTTTAAGCTGAATTCCTCAGGAAAGAAGAAAAAAAAAAAAAAGGAAAGCACCTGAGAGACACGGCAGCAAAAGGAGTCACCCTGAAGTTTTGCCTCCAAGAAAGTTTGTAATTCTGGCACAAAGTTGTGCCTGACTCTCCATGACCCCATGGACTACAGCGGGCTCTTCTGTCCTCCACTTCCCCCGGACTCCACCCAACACCCAACACCCAACCCCATGGCCGAGACAGATTCCTTTTGTTTAAATTGCTTTTATTCCTCTGCTTGAGTGATCAAGGTATTATTTGCTTGTTTAGTGGATGGACAGCGCCTATGAAATTTCCTCAGCAATTAAAAATGCGGAGCAAGAATCTGAAATATATTCTGTACAGCGGGAGCCCAACATCCAAATATAAACGATTGCACAAAGAAAATGCTTCTCTCACAAGGGCAGGTGGAAATCAAAGTGAACGCATATTTATAGCCACCATCGCTGCTTAAAACAACATTTTGAAACTGCGACTGAAACCCACTTCACATAGAAGTCATGCTCTGGAACCAGGGAAAAGAGAGAAAAGGAGATCAAAGATCGTTCAGCAGCATAGTTCTGCATATAATCAGTGTTTAGCAGCTCTTGGCAGTGTTAAAGAGAGACAAGGGCTGCCAACAAAGAACATATTCAATGAGGTGATGTGAGTAACTCTTCTTGGCCTTAATTATATGGATAGTGCTAAGCAACAGTAATTGCAGGATAAATTATTGTCGACAGATATTTCCAAACATAGACCCCCAAAACTGCATGTCATTATCAAACAATTATTTTAAGGTTCATTTACATATAAAAAGGATAAATGGAACCCTCTTCTCTCCCCCCCCCTTCTTCTTGTGGGGGTGGTAGAAATGTTCTGGGTGGTGCATGGGAATGAGATACACAACTTCCTGATTACAGCTAATGACAGGGCTAATTCTATGCACCTCTAGCTGTGAGCTGCCTTCTCACCTCCAAGGACACCTACCCCCAACTAGGCCTCCAGTGGATCTGCTGCACCCTTCAATCAATAAATGAGCACGCTTAATGAAAAAGAGGTCAAGACTAAGTAACCTTCGTGAAGAGGAGGTCTTTTGCGATCAAATGGGGAAGAAGGCAATCCCCAGGGAATAGCGTAGCCTCCAGTATTGCACAGATGTAAACAGAGATAAAGCTGTAATTCTCCCGTTGTCACAACAAGTTCCAGCATCTCATTTGGACGTGAAAATGGGAAGCTTGTGGTATGTGCAGATGCCTCCACTTTGACTGCAAACCCAGTTGCAAGTGCTGCGCTCTTTGGACCAGAGATGTATAAGGAGCCTGTTTTAGTTCTAAACATCTACACTTGCCCCTCTTGTAACCCTGGATGTGAATGGATGATGCAAAGGTTTTGGAAAATATGTGCACATTCCCACATGTGAGAGTGGTTTAAAATAATGCATCTTTTAAAAAAGAAGTGCACACTTCGTACTGTGCCTTCAGGGGGGAAAAACCTTATGTCATACTTTCGCCAGTAAGGATCATGTCTGCACCTTGAAAAAGTGTGCACAGACATGCAAATGTATCTCATGTGCAGTGTGCACTTCTCCCATGTGAATGAACCCAAAAACAGCTTGCAGAATAAAATGGTTGAGAGGCAAACTGAGCTTCCCGGGAAAACTTGGAGCATTTTAGTCTGCTCAAACATAGTTCTACCATCCTAATTATGAATTAAAATCTCATGGCTATGACAGCAAAATTGAGGCCAGAGGGTGCAGCTCTGTCCTTTCCCTTTACAAAATTAGGACTGCATGTGACAGCTCTGTACAGTCATAATAGACATGGAGTAGGAGGACCTGTGATTTGGCCAGAAATACAGCGGCACCTCAAACATCAATTGCATGGCCCCCCTTTCTCCCTGTACCCCTTCCTGCAGGTCTCTATCCTTTTGCACCCTTACCGGAAGACTTATGCTCCAGGTGCACTTGGAGGACTGCAATTATCTCATGGGAACACAGACTGTAATTGGATATTTCTGACAGTTGGCCTACATTTCTAATGTTCAGGCGCTTCGTTTAGGACGCCTAATCTAGATTTCCTCAAATAATCTTTAGCTCTGCACTTTAAATAGCTGCAAGGGGTAGGGGAGTGGGGAATAAGTTTTGCAACACAAATGTTTTAGAATAAAATCAGGTCACTGTACCAATCCATTAAGCAAAATTCATGTGACTTTTATAGGATCAGCTTGTGCTTGTTCTAAGCAAGCTTTTGAGTGGCAAGAGCTGTTAGGACTCCAACACAGAGTCCTAACAGATCTGTTTGCATCAACCCCATTTAGTGAGCCACTGAATTATCCATTGCAGTATCCATGTAGGCCATGAAGTACCCTCGGACTCTCAGCTGGCCCACCCTTTCTAGCTGATCACTGGGTTCTCCTGGAATTTCTTTCCCAGTTGCCAAGTGGAACTAGGAAAAGAGGCAAAAGGCCAATTGCCTCAGGTATGAGATTTAAAAAATAATAATAATAATCAGAAGCATATACCTTTGGAAAAGAGCCACAAACAAGCTTTAATAATCGGGTGAAAATGTGTATATTTCAAAGATGTGCCACGAGGTTTTCATGCAAAAAGAAAAAAGAAAAGAAAAGCCTGCACTTTGATCTGGTCTTGACATGGAACAAGCTCCAAGGCAGGATTTGAAGGATCGTGGGGAGCCAGGGTTTTAGTGACTTACACATCCTTAGTACCACTTAACCCAGTGGAGGATGCTGGCTAACTTGCCTCATTCTTTGATCATCCAGGGTTAAAACTGATGATGGACACCAATAATCAGGATACGCATCAAAAGGTGTGCAAAGAAGGAGTAATTCCACCGCGTGCACTTTTAAAATGGACTAAATATAGTTATCCCTTGAGAAACGACAGGTGTGCTGGCATTGGTGCTGCTACCTCACCAACATGAAAATGAATTGTTTTCTGGCACATAAGCCATTCAACCTGGAATGTTTCCCAGCTATTTTTAGTCTTTCCCAGATGTACTGAATTAACTTAACAAACAATATTTCTGGAATTGCTTTACTGCCCGTAAATTCCAATGCTGGCTTAATGTTAATATAAATATGCACGCTGATAGTTCTTTGCTCCCTCTTGTCCCCACCCCCATGTAAGTGAAATAGCCTTCAGTTCTAAAAAAGCTGAATGTGGTTTTTTTTGGGGGGGGGTACTTGAAAGGAGCAGTTTTTGGATGGAAAAAGTTCTTAATTTCAATAAATCCCCATTTCTCAGTTTGCCAGTCGTAATGTTTCCTGTTTTCACATCAGTTTGAGACTTTCTTTAAATTGCATTCACACACATTTTAGTGCAGAAATATGTGTGTTTTGTCCACGCTTTCCTCTGATATATGCTTGTGGCAAGGGGCGGCCTATAAATTTCCAATTTATTTATTCCAACTAAAATAAATAAAATAAATAAATATGCACGTTTGTAGGCAGTTGCCTGATGTAATGCAATTGTAATAGTATTTTCATGATACTATACCGCATTTTTCTGCACATTTCCTAATATACGAATTTCAGGCATTCGTGATTAGCGAATTCTGTCATAAAATTCAAATGCGTGTCCATTTTCAGAATAGCCACCTTTCTTTTCGCTCATTGTTTTAGGAAGACAGAATTCGTTGTGCTCAGCCCTGCACTGCCACCAGCCTGTCATGACGACTTCCATCTCCCAGTCAGAGTGTGATTTGTGCATTTATGTTCAAAAACCACCATGGACATTGGCATAAAGTTATCCAATATGTGACAAATCAGCTCCAGTTCAACTCACAACTTAATGCAACTTTCATTACTATGTCGTTACAGTCATAGATGAAATTAGAATGTCAACACTCTGGTTGCTGATATTTAGTATTTTAAAAGTCTCAAAGACCAGTAATTCAATGGCAAGTCCCAATGCTACTGGTTCCTTTGTACTCACGGGAGTGACTCATTGTGCGGCAGAGTTTTTGTACTTCTAAAACTGACCTGGAAATGCCTGGAAATATTTGGACGGGTCCTGTGGCTCCCTTGTCAATGCCTTTCTGATTATGCCATTCCGGAAAGTAGCATTTCTGCTAATGCTGTACTGTGTTCAGAAGCACAAAAGCCCATGTCATGTGAACAGACAGTCCTGTGAGTGCAGAAGCACAATAGGATGCTTCCCAATAGGTGCAATTATGAATCCGAAGAGTCAGCAAAGTGTTCTTCCAACTTGACTTATGCTGAAAATTGCAAGAGTTAACTGAGAAACTCACTAAGGAAAGAGGTAAAGGAGAAAGAGGTGCAGGAGTGTGTTGGCCGCCTTGTTCGAGTGCGACAGACGTCCTGCTCACTTCCAATTTGATAAATGGAAGTGAGTAGAGGTGTGTGGGGGAGGGGGCTTCAGCAAACTTCTGTCACTAAGAATTGGCTGTAGCTTGCTATTTTTAAAAATGCTATGGACATTTATACAAATCATGCTATTTGTGCAATTGGGATAAATTCATGCGACTCACACAAAACGAAGTGTAGATCTAATGTGATTCACCTAAAATGAGCACATAAAAGCACACAGATCAGCACCCAAAAACACAAGGTCACTGTTTGAGTCATGTAAATTGTATGAGGACTAAGAGATGACTCCCCCATTCCAGAAATTAGCATTTCTGCTCATTTTGCATGACCTTGGGAAGTATGAAAAACAGGCCTTCTGTGATTTTTTTCCTAGCTTGGAAGCAAACAGGACAAACATGGTCCAGCGCCCAGGATTCCAAAGTTACCTGGCGCCATCCCTCATTCAGCTGCTGCTTGCTTAGTAGCATCCAGGGGAATGAAGGCAAGACGCTGAAAAAATGAACAGCATTATGACAATCTGCTTTCACAGGGTTAAGCTTCTTCTCGGCTCCTCTTTGCAATCATAAAGGCAAATGCTGTGATTGTGTCCAAACCTGCGAGGCCGCGTGAAGGTTTCTTTCGGCAAGCGAACTCACCTGGTTCACTGGAATGTATTTCTGCAAATACAGTTCCAGAAATTGTGTTTGAAAAATGTACAATTTTTGATTTGTTTTGTTTGCTTGTTTCAAAGCACACTTTGAAATCCACATTGTTTAAACTATGCATTCATACATTAGTCAACAGGGGAAAGGGTACAGTTTTGCAAGATGCATGTTGAAATGTGCACCTTTCCAATTTGAAAAGCATATTTGTTTCATTCAAATATTTTTTAAAGTTGCAAATGAAAACAGGAGCAAGGCAAAATAGAATGTGGAGAACCTCGGAGAGCCTGATTAGCCCTGGTTTTGCAAACTCAAATGTACAGTAAGCCCAACTGAGTGGCATTACTTCTGAATAAATCTACACAGGATTGCTTGGCACAAGTTTGTAACTTTGCTTTCTCTCAACCCCAAGCAACTGCACAAAAATGCTATTTCAATTGTGCAATTAAATCCCCTTGTGTATAGACACTAAACCCAGTATTAATTTGGATTGCAAAGTGGCATTAAACTTGCTTTCTTTATGCTTAGCAATTTTAGTGTGAAGTGTTTTGATAATGGAGCATTAGGTTGTGTTCCTAAGTACATCATATGAAAAGTGATAGTTTTATGCAAACATCCTTACTTTGTAGGAGCTGGTGAAATTTATTGCATTTTGTCCTTAACATCTCTAAGTGAGACTCTTGCGAACTGCTGCTTTTACTTGAGAAGCTATCTCTAACTTGCTTACGTACTGCTAACAGATTCCCTCTTTGAAGACATAAAAAACCAAAACCAATCCTGCCTTAAAGGTGCCTTCAGTTTTGGAGAAACAGAAGAGTAGATTTTAACTTTGTAAAAGTCACACAGCTAAGAAAAATGCTAACAACCTACCCATTCTTTTGAATTGAGATCAAAGGAAGGGATTTTAGAGGAAAAATAATGAGCCATAACCCTATAATATTCCAGAAAGCCACATTTACCACTGTATTAACTCGTTTAAGTCTCCAGCACAAAGGGAGAGATTTGGACATTCTTTTTTTCCCTGCCTCAATTTCAATTGTGAACACTTTTAAATAAATGGAAATCAAGCACAGGTCATGAACTATGTGACTCTCCATACTCATATTCTTGGAAACCAGCATTTTCCTTACTTTAATCTCACTTTTACTTGAGTGGCTGACATGGGACAGTCACTGCAAAAGGTTTTCCTTTATAATTAGTGTCATGGTATGTTGAACACTCAGCTGAAATGAGAGTCGGTGTGGCATAGTTGCTAGAGGGCTGGAATGGGACTCAAGAGATCTGGGTTTGAATCTCGACTTGGCCCAGAACCTCCATGCATGACTTTGGGCCAGTCACTGACCCTTGGGCTTACCTACCTCACAGGGTTGTTGTTGTGGGGATAAGAGCAAGAGGAGGACGATAATTTTGTAAGCTACCTTGAGTTTCTTGCAGTAGGAAAATAAGGTAGTTTATAAGTACGATAAATAAATGCAAAACTTGGCATTAACCAAGTTAATACAGAGCTGCCTTATTCATTTTGTAAACATGGGTCTGGACTGTACTACAGACTGCAGGTCCATGTTCATGCATCTGAACGGTTCTTTGTAGATGTTCACATAGCATGCCCCAAATGTTAAAAATTACCTTGTCTGGGAGAAGGCTAGGCTAGAAACCCACCATGGCATGCTCATTTTCTATGTGCTGGGAATTCTTTGGGTGCAGAGGAACATTCAGCCATGTGCTTTCCACAGTGTCATAGGCCAGATATAGCTTTGCCATTTTAGTGCAAATTGAGCTAGCAGTGCTATCCGTCCATTGAAGGATGTGATGGTGCACACGTTCGGCAAGCCAAAGCATCCCCTCCAGTCCCTGGGAACTGCAGGTAGAGCAGGCAAGGAGCCCTACTTGAAACCCCACAGACTTGACTTGATGCAAGGCAGTTTCCTGGGTGCCGCTATTTAAACAACTTTCCCCCCATTTGAGGGACAGTGGGGGATGGCAGAGGGGACAATGGGGCAGTGGTGGCGGCAGCAGGAGAGGGGCTGTTTTCAAAACACGCATCCATCAGTGGCGGCTGCCATTATTTTCTTCAGAAAGACAAGATGTCCAAGAAAACAAAATGGTGCTCACCAAGAGGCAGCCAATCATAAGGCTCCACTGTGATGCCGAGGAGGAGGAGGAAGAGATGGAGGAGAAGAAGGAGGAAAAAGAGGAGAAGGAGAAGGAAGAGACTGAGGAGGAGGAGGAGAAAGACAAAAAAGAGGAGGAGGAGGAAGAGACTGAGGAGGAGGAGAAAGATGAAAAGTAAAGGAAAAACAAAACTAGCATGAATGAAGGTGAAGGTGATTTTAACAAATGAATTATGAAATGGTTGTCAGTTAAAAAAATGGAAAAATGAATGGAAGAATGAAAAAAATGAAAGGAAACGCACACACATCTAGAACAGAGAGGGGATCAGATACCAAGGAGGCTGAGAAATTCCTGCTGTGATATAGTTTAATCAAATAGCTTTTGACTGCATATGCATATTTCCATGTTCTTCAATAGTTTGGAATAGTTGGCATAGTTAACTTCAAATCTTGCTAGTTAATTGTTGGCAAGAAAAGACAAATTATGAACAGGGGAACTATTCTGGGAGGATTTAGAGTATTTGAATAATTTAGACCCCTGCCGTTAATGTGACAAGATTGTTTTTCTCTTGCCGTCACCTGCTGCTACAGGAATTAAAACTGTCGGGGCACCCTCCAGCCCGGGCCAGGCCTTCATAATGAGCTTTATCAGTCTGTACATGGGTTTATGCAGCAAATTAAACTGTAAATTTGGCTGGAGTGGTAAATATTTAGAAAATAAAGATATGCAGAGATAATGAGCAAGGCTGAGTTAAGAAAAAGGAGGAGGAAAAATGCAAAATGTCAATCCTTTAAATCTTCATCCTAGTATCATTTCTGAAAGTTTACTGCCAGTGTTGCGCATGTATGTTTGTCTGCATAAATATATGTATACCTCTGTAAACAGCAGGGGAACACTTAATTTCCAGTCACTACAGATGCATGTTGCAATACTGCTGAATTGAAAGTGCAGCAGAATATAATTAGCAGCACTCTCTCTCTCTCTCTCTCTCATGTATATATATATATGGGGTGGGGGATTGAATGAAATCAGCTCAGATAAAAGGAAGAACTTTTGTGGGACAAGTAGGGGTGTGCAGGAATCCATCTGAGGGCGAAAATCCATCAGATCCCTCCCCTTGGATCCTCAGACTCTCAGCCAAGTTCCCAGTGTCCGTGAGGTGCTCGCCAGAAACGGAGCGCCATGTGCTGACAAGCAGCACCCCTTTCCCCTGCATACTGCCCCCGCCAGCAGCAGCAAGAGGGAAAGAAGGTTGGTTGCCAGGAAGGGTGCCTGGGGCACCTCCTTGCAGCAGCCCCTTTCCACACGCTGCAGCTGCCCCAAAGGTGCAACGGGAGTCTGCAAGTGACCGTGGACTTCGTCTTGGCTTGGCTCACCTTGCTGGGCCAGGCCGAGCGCGAGAGGACGTCTGCAGATGCTGGAGCGATGGGTGCCGAAAGGTGCCTCCCAGACCTGGTGCCAAATGGTTCCTTTCCAAAAAGTGGGGCAGGGCTGTGACACTGTTAGCGTAGGAGAGACTCCTTCCATGTGGAGGGAACCAGGCCACGCCTCCTGAGTGCACTTTTACAGAGGTCGTAAGACAGCTTGCCGGTTCAAATAGCATGGCAAGCCACGGCCTTTTATTTATTTATTTAGTTTACCTTTTGGGGTTCGTTGTGTCACCTGAGCCCCGTTATCATATTTCAGTTTGGTTTGGAGAAGCCATGAAGAGAAACAGTGGTCTGTTCTATAGTTTCTCAGTGCCACAAATGCTTCTGGTGTCATCAAAACTGGAAAACCACTCTTCTTGCTCCCGAGGCCGGAACCATAGTGCCGCTTGGCTAGAGTGGTCCACTGTGGCACATAGAAACATAGAAACAGAGCGATTCAGAAGGGGTCCCCTGTGCCATCTAGTCTGACCTCCAACACCAGCCGGCTCCGCTCATGACATGTCCATCATGTGCATGTCCAGCCTATCCTTGAATACCCTCACAGATGGGGCCTCAACGACCTCTCGTGGAAGCCCATTCCACACCCTCGGGGTCCTGACTGGCAGGAAGTGCTTCCTGGCATCCAAATGGGACCTTGGCTCCCTGAGCTTTGCTCCATTGGAGCACGTCCTGCCTTCCTCTGCAGGGGAGAACAGGTCTCTACCCACCTCCGTGTGACACCCCCTCACATCCCAAGCAGAGAACCAGGGGGTGCCACTAGTGTAACTGGCAGCAGTGTCCCCACTCCTTCCACCTCCTGCCCCCAATATCTTCTTTGGGGCAGGAATGGGCAACTGGCTGATGAGCACGGTTGATTCCCCCACCACTGCTCCTCCATGAGTGGGAGAGACGAGACTCTGCTTGGGGGTGGTGTCCGGTTGGGGGTTGTGTGCTGCATCCCCACCCACAGCATCTCTCTTGCATGAGCACCAGAGTGAGAAGGAGCTGAGCAGCTTCTTGGGAAATGTGGTGAGGGCCAGTGTGGTGTAGTGGTTAAGAGCATGGGACTGGGACTCAGGCGATCTGGGTTCTAGTCCCCGCTCTGCCATGGAGCCAACTGGGTGACTCTGGGCCAGTCACAGACTCTCAGCCCAACCTACCTCACAGGGTGGTGGTTGTGGGGATAAGATGGAGGAGGAGAATGATGGTAAGCTGCCTTGAGCCCTTTGTAGGAAAATGGCAGGATATAAATCGAAAAATAAAATAAAATATAAATAAATAAATGCAAGGCTTGCAATTCTGTGGTGCTCTGCCTTCCAGAGTGGTTTGGCTCCAGCCCCTCTCCACAAGTCAGCATGGCCCAAGCTTTATTGGGGGGGGGGGGACTCTTGGTTAAAGAGTCTTAAACACACTTTTAAGGTCCAAACACACTTTTCCTTACTCTCGAGCAGGGATGGATAACAGGTGGCCTCCATGCCACATGCAGCTCCAGCGGCCCCTGCCACAGCAGCATTCCCACTACTCTAAAAACTGTAAAGGTGAAGCAAAATATTGTCACCAAAATCAAGAGGACGGATAGAATGCCAATCTTAATATCCTTTTGATCCTTTTGGTGCTCTGTGGATAGCACAGAATGCCAGAAGGCTCAAGAGTAACTTGAAGGAACTAACCTTGACTCCTTTGGAGCTCTGTAGCTGCATTTTATTTTTTTCAGAGCAATAGGTGTGGTGTGGGTTGGAACATGAGGTGCATTTGTTCAGGAGTAAAAATGACTCCCTCAGCTCTTGAAGTGGATCTCCCTGCTCTTGAGACATTTGAGGGGCAATGTGTGTTCCAATTCCTTTAATCACAGATTTCATATGAACATGGACCAAGGGGAACATTTTCACCATGGGGGGAAATGTTTTACAAGTGTGGACATTTTATTATATTTACTACAGATTTTTGTCAAAGTTAACTACTTTTATATCCTTCTTGTTTTCTTGTGATTTTCCTCAATTCACATAATTGAGTGGGTCCATTTTTAGTCATTCTCGTGTGTTTTTGTGTTTCAGCTGATTTATTTCTTAATCCATGCACTGAACTAGTGCCTCAGGTAATCTCTGTTAGAACATAGCGTTCCTTGAAGTGATGCAAAAGAACAGCAAGTTTGGTTTGGGACCGCAACAGGTGGAGTTAGAAACTTCAATCCTTCCTTCCCTGCCATGTCACCAGAATTTACCACTCTCAAAGAGAGCAGTTAACATTAATATAAAATCTTCCATTGGCTTCTGCTAAATACATGGGAAGCTTTGAGGGTTATCTTTCAGAAAGGCACAGATGGAGAAGGAGGAATAAATGTTCTATATTTTGGGGCCCACTATTGCTCTTTAGAAGGCCAGGGACTGACCTCTCATTTGGCCACCTAATGAGAAGGAAGGACTCCCTGGAGAAGAGTCTAATGCTGGGAACAATAGATGGCACAAGGAGAAGGGGGTGGCAGAGGATGAGTTGGCTGGATGGAGTCACTGGGGCAGTTGGCATGAGCTTGAGTGGACTCCGGGGGATGGTGGAGGACAGGAGGGCCTGGAGGAGTGTTGTCCATGGAGTCGCAATGAGTCGGACACAACTTTGCGACTAACAGCAACAACAACAATCAGTAATGACATTATTAGACTCAGTATTCAGATAGAGCAGATAGTTGGGACTATCTGGACTGTCTCCATTTGTCTTCAAATGGAGACAGCTTGCAGACAAATTTTAGCATGTGGTACCAACTCGCTGTGCAAGAGTGGCTGAGGCACACAGCAATTCAGTAGGACCATGCATAATAAATGCGTCTTTAGATGTATGCTCACACGGTCTGGGGGTGGGGGCCCAGCATGTTATTTCCTGGCTTTCTCCCTGGAGCCAGCAGCTTAGAAAAGTGTTGACGCCCCACTATTCCCCATCTGAGTCTATTGCTTTTGTAATACAATCACAGAGTTGGAGAGAGAAAAAATACTCAAAGGGCAGTCTAAACCAGCTCCCTGCTTTCAAACAGTTTCCACTAGATTTGTACTCTGCTTTAGCCCTCGGGACATATAGGCAACTCAATTATACCCTGCTGTATGTTTCTGAATTTGAAGCATGTCTTACTAAGTAGGAGATAGCAGAAGATTACAGGGAAACCAGCCATCGTGTTTCAAGGCCATTGAAAGCGACTTGCTTAGTGGAACTGATCCATGTACGGAAATACAAGCTGTCTGCCATTCAAATTCTCTCCATGACAATGTAGGCATGGGATTATGTACTGCACATGCACCCTGCCAGTGTTCCTCCAAGGAGACAAAGACATTCTCCTCCTCTAGCTCCACTGTTCTCAGGGCATTTGCGCGAGTGTTTTCTCCCTTCCACTTATTCCACCATGCTGTTCTCTCAGGTAGGGTGGGCTAAGGAGTAGCCACTGGTCCAAGATCATGCAGAATATCCTTGGCCATGTAGACTTTCTTGGTAATAAGTGCCAGTGACTAACTTGGAAGGCTGTAGTCCCTTCAGTCTTCCAGAGCCCATTAAGAAGGGGATGAAAAACATTGGCCTGCGGACGGACCACAGTGCCTGCCAGCCCTGGCTAGTGCAGACAATGGCAGCCCAAGCGGCTCTGGAGTGCCGCACATTCCCATCCAAATCGTGTGAGGTACTGCCCCCCCTCTCTAATCAGTACCGGTTAGGCCCCATCTTGAGAATTGTGTCCAGTTCTGGGCACCGCACTTCAAGACATGCTGGAGAAGGTCCAGAGGAGGGCAGTAAGGATGATCTGGGGACTGGGAACAAAGTGCTATGAGGAAACATTGGGGGAAAAAACTGGGCATTTTTCTCCCTTAGGGGAGGAAAGTGGCGGGGGGGATATGATAGTGAAAGCCTGCCACACAGAGGAGGGCCAGGATCTTTCTCAGTCATCCAAGAGTGCAGAACACGGAATAATGAGCTTACGTTATAGGAAACCAGATTCCTGCTAGATATCGGGAAACACTTCTGGACCGTTAGGACAGTAGAGCAATGGAGCAATGGAGGGAGGCTGTGGGCTCCCCCACGCTGGGGGCATTCAAAGGGCAGTTGGCCAGCCCACAGGGATGCTTTGACTTGGAGTCCTGGACCGAGCAGGGGTTGGCCTTATAGGCCACCTCCAACCCTACTATTCTATGAGTCTAAGTATCAGACCTGTATTGAGTGATTAGATTCATGCTAGTATAAGAAAAAACTGGGGGGGGGGGAGTGCTTTTGGGTAGTAGAGCTTGCACACCAGCAGATGAGGAGATGTGCATGTGAGCATGCAGATTGTGGTGATGTCCATGGGGTGTACATGATGGCCAGGAAGTGGTGGGGGATGACTGTGCTTGATGCTGGCCCAAAGGGATGTGAGGAGACATAAGCAGGAGCGGAGTCAGAAGGCTGGAATGTGGGCAGGTGGACAGCAGACTTTAACCTTTCCAGGACAGGATGTAACTCTCCATATGAATACATAATGATTGCGTGTGCCCTGAAGCAAGGATGTGCCAGCCATCAGTTCGGGCCATCCTCAGAAGGGGACCAAGATTTAGGGTGGATGCCGGGAAGCACTTCCTGATGGTTAGGACCCCGAGGGCATGGAATGGGCTTCCACAGGAGGTGGTTGAAGCCATATCAGTGAGGGTACTCAAGGATTGGCTGGACATGCACATGGTCGGCATGTCATGAGCAGAGCCAGCTGGACCCGGCTAGATGACCCAGGAGGGAGGCCCCTTCTGACTCGCTCTGTTTCTGTGTTTCTAAATACTTGAAATTGCTAGTGGCTACTAGTCAGGATGGCTATACTCCAGCCACATACCCCTGAACGTCACTTGCTGGGGAACAACAGCAGTCCATGCTTATTGCTTCCACATGGCAGCCTTGCTGTGACCAGACACCCAGTGACAAGACGCTCCTGGAACTGCTTCACCATATGCTTCCCTCGCCCTGGCCCAGTCTATAAAGAAGGAGAGACAGCAATGTTTCTGCCTCCTCACTCCCTGTCCTTCTGTCTGTCCAGCAAGCCAGTGAAGGCAATGATGCGAAGGAGGATGCAGAGCAATGGCAGCTGGTGACTATGGTGAAGAGAAGGTGGACTCACAGAGAGAGGATCAGGGGTGTCTTGCCACTGGGGGGTGTCTTACCCATGTCTGACTTTTCAGCATGCCAGAGGAATATAGCTGGACTAGAGGGGAACAGGATGTAGGACCGGATGGATCTCAGGTGTGATCCAGCAGATTTCTTTGTATATTTTCATGAAGCGGAGAGTAACCTTGAAATGCATTTGTTTCAAACTGAACTTTCAAGATGCTCTTGGTATTTGGTGGGAAAACTTTAGAAGTTATTCTCAATAGATTGGCTAGGAATCGAAGGGATTACCACGGGTTGGGAAAAGGAAAGCAATCAAGTCATCTAATACCCTTGTAAAACTTAGCAAGAAGCCTGAACAATATGCTTTTCTGTGGAATACGACCCAGGAGACCTCCTTGGATCACAAAATTGTCAACTTTGATTATGGAGTTTACTGATTTATTTTTTTAAGGTGAAATCTACACAACTGGGAAAAAGATCTCTCAGTCTTTTGAATAAATAATTAACACTAATGTGCTAAAGCAGTTTGTTTTTATGGCAGAAAATATTCTAAATGTCCCACCTTCTTCGTGCTTCCCTCTGATTAGATTGCCTCATTTTAATTAACAAAGTTTGTAAAATGACTTTCAGAGCAGATATAATTTTTTGCAGGTGTTACCTGGTTAACGAGACCAGCTGTTCCTGGCAGCTTTGATCAATGGATGCCCGTGCATGGAATGGCCAACACGCCATTTCTTTCTTCAGACCCACTCAAAATATTATTAGAAATGGAATAATATTTCCAAACTTGCACAGGAGAATCTTCGGCAGTCGTATTTGAATCACTTGAACCACCCGAGTTCATTTTTGTAAATTGCCTCAATGATTAGGGCATCCTTCATTTCTCTATCCTACAATGTCACCCTTAATACTATTATTCAAATACTTATTTCATCATTAAAGAAATATATTATGCTCCTATCTGCATGTGATTTAGCTGACAGTCAGCAAGTGTGGGAAAAGATTAGATCCTTTTGCAACAGTGAGCATAAATGCGGAGAGTTCAAGACAACAGAGAAGGTATGCAAAATTGCCACAGTTTGGATAAGTCTTGTTCTGATAAGGAAGTGAGACTCATCAGGTCCGATGTTATGTGCCCCAGTTGACAACTGATTTCCAAGGCAAGAATCTTTCCCAGCCCTGTTGCCTAAGATCCTATAACTAGCGATCTTGGTGATTTTTAACTAGCGAGTTTTAACTAACCCTAGTTTGGCATTTCATCCAAACTGGGAACCCCAGTTACTTTTAACTATAACTAATCCAAATAAAACTGGTTCGGAAACCACAGTTGTTCAGACAGTAGTTGAAACCAGTGTTTTTTTGGTTAAAAAAAAAAAATCAGAATTCACGTCACCGCAAGCAGTAAGCACTCAACACACGACCACACACACCAGTCCCAAGCCGAGCAGCGCCCTCACCATCTCACTTTCAGCACGGACACAAAAGTGGCCCGCAGGCACTATGTTCATGATGTTTGCTGCTGACCTGCTACGCCGGCAGGCGATTCAAAATCACTTCGTAAAATCCATTGGAAAAAAAGGTGCCGGAACGCCATTCCGGTGCGTTCGATGACAAAAAAAGCCCTGGTTGAAACTAACCACAGTTTGACCTTGCTTCGGCTAGTTAGATATGAGGACAAATGTTTCTAATCTCCTCTTTGTGGCTTTCCCCAAAGAGTACTAGAGAGGAGGAAGGGCATAAGTCTGAGGCATCTTCACGGAGTATGAGATGATGGTTTAGGGTCACGTCTGCACACGGACATTGTTTATTTTTCTTGGTATGCTTTGGTCCAGAATTTATCCAGTTCACACCAGTTGAACTTGAACATGGACACAACCGCAGCCTGAGGTTGAAGCAGTTCTCAGCTCAAAAACTGCATTAAAAATGAAACAAAGTAGACCTGCAAAACCAAAACCCTCCTACTAAATATATTTAAAATACATGCCTAAAATATTGATCTTTTTTGCAACTAGAATCGTGAGTGTGTTCAGCTTTGAGTCCACCAAATAATACTTCTAATATGATGTCAGTGAGAACGCTTAAAGCTAATGTCTTCCAGCATATTTCACATACATTGTCAAGCTCATAAAATGAGTGAGAGAACGAACCAGATAAATTAAATTGTATTTTCAAATGCTTGCCATGATTCAGAAGGTGAGAATTTTCCGGCAGGACAGAGGAAGTTGTATGAAACAAAAATTAAATAAAAACAACAATAATAAAAATGTACAGGAACAAACCGCTGTGACTATACTGTATAGCCTGGGCTCATTATTTCAATTCAGGGACTGACAGTGTAAGACTTAATATTCCAATGAAAAGCAAAAATGGTGTCAGCACAAAAAGGTGGGGGGATTTGGTTGACATCCAGATGTGAAACACTATGATACACTGGTTAAATCCATGTGAAAACCAGTAACACATAATATTGCAATTTAATCTTTTTATTTGAAATATAAATATTGTTACTATCAAGCTTGACAGTATAGAAAATGTGTGCCCTGCAGCCTCCTGACAAAACAAAATTTATATTTAAAACTTCCTGGAATAATGCCTTTCATATTTAGGGCTTTGTCACACTGCAGTGACTCTAGACCTGCCTTATGGTCCTGTACCTTTAATTATTTTATGCCTAGAAGACACATTTTAAATAGAAGTGGCGTGTTACAAGCGTTTTGACAGCTGTGGATGATTAAAATACTGACAACATGCACCATATAAAATTCCCTAAGGTTTTAAGCTGGATACTCCTTGGAAAGTTAGACATTAGAATCCAAAAAAGTATATATTTTAACTGCCGCTACAAAATGCTTACACCAGGGCAGGTAGATTCTTTCCTGTGCAACCTTGCTTTTCTAACACAAATTTACAAATGCATCATCGAAGAGTGGTCAACAAGCTATGATTTACTAATATAAGATTGTTTCAAAACAGTGTGTCATACTTTTCTGGCCAGCTGTTTTATATCATGACAGGAGAGATGCTGTGGAAAGAGTGACAATTTTAGCCATATCTACTTAGCCTTTTCCTTGAAGAACTGTGTATTACATAGTGTAAACTTCAGTTACTGTGCATTGGACTCTGGCAAGAAATTAATTTAGCTTGCATTTCAATGCACACTCTCCTATTCATAATAGATTGAACTGGCATTCATTTTCCATTTCTGCAAATTCTGAGATGGAATTTCCCAATTAAAATGTATACAAAATGCATTAGATTTATTGATCAGTGAACTTATCCCCTTTTAATGTATTTACTCAGAATATAATGGATTTTTCCATATGAGTTTAATGAAAGTTCTCTTTTAATAGGAGACCTCTTTATGCATGTGGGTTCTTGCAGACATATAACAACAAACCCTTCCTGCTTGGTTGCTTCTCTGCGGCCTGCAGCATGAGGTCTTCAGACGTTTGCACCATGGTTGCCAATATATGGAGGAAACAGGATGGACCTACAAAGTCCATCTCCTCCTCAAGTCAGTGCTATGATTGCAACTAGCTTTGCATCAGATCATCGAAGGGTGAAATAATAATATGCAGAAATGCTGTTGCTTGGATGCAGACTGTGCTCATTCCAAAGTTTACCATCAATGCCTAATGCAATAGTGAATTTGTAATACATCAGTGCAAGCTTGCTATGAAAATAAGCATTAAGAAAGGACAATTTCTGACCAACAAGTTCAATCATTATGAAATTCAGTGACATCACCTATTGTATTGTGGGAATCTGTAAGCAAAATAGCCTTTGAAATATGGAATGTGTGCAGAGACATGCACACAAAATGCATATGATTTCCATTTAAACTTTTATTGAAAAATAACAAGCTCAAAGTGAGATTGAATCAACAGAATGAATCAAACTGGAAAACTGAAAAACTGAGAGAAACTGACAGATTAGTCCATGGTGCAAGCAGTGGTTATTTTATTATACTGGAAGCGAAGAACTGGATGCCACCTGACATCCAGTTCCAAACTGGTCCTTTATGCAAAAAGTGTTGCCTTCCTTCTTCAATGCTGTGTTTGGCTCCAATGAGTTGAACAGGTCCTGAAGGTCTTAAGATTTCTCCCACTGAATCAGGCACAGGATGCATCAAGTTCAGTTAGAACATTTTCCAACAGTGGCCACCAGGCAGGTGCTGTCAGGAAGCTCCCACGGAAAGCTTGAAGAGAGCTCTCCTCTTTCACTTCTTGTCCGGAATATCCACACACTGAGGTTCCGTTATCATTATCATAGCTAACAGAAATGGCTCAGCTCATCCATCTTTGCATCTAATCCACACAACATATTCATCCTGTTTCATAAATAAATAAATGATGCTGTTGGCTTGGGGTTGGGGGCTGCATACAGTATGCATGCGCATCACCCATGTGCTTCCATTGCTGCTAAGACTGACAGGCCAAGAGCATTGGTGGGAGGGACAGGACACCCCTGGGAAATTGAAGGCCTTGGCTGCGATTCCCACATGCTGATTCCCACATGCATTTGCCATTACTGCTTGCTTTCTGCAAATGGGAATAGTGCAAAGCAAGCAGCCATTGAAAGGGAGTGTTGTGTAAGTCCCTCCAGATCTAGGCAAATTGACTCCATTGTGGGCAAATTTGTTCCACAGACTAAACTGAGGCTGATTCGGTCTACTGAACAAATTTGTGCAAATTAGGAAGATTGTGTAAGTCAAACTGAGTATCCAAAATGAAATGAATGTTAGCATGTTTGATGATTTGTAAATGTTTGGATGACTATGAGCTCAGCCTCGCACAGAGAGCCCCCGCGGGACGTGGACACGTGTTTTGTGATCAAACACAACTTTATCATAGAATGTTGAGAAGGAAGTCAGAGAACTCCGGCAAGCTCCAGTCTGACTAATTAGCACATCCCTGCTGATATCAGTGTAATGGGATGACTTAAGTTTTGGGGAAGAGCTCACACTTCTGTTGTAATGCACATGCTTTGTCTGCACAAGGTCCATTGCATTTTCTGTTAAAATACAAAGTTCAATCCCTTGTATTTTCTTTTAAACGGATCTCAGGAGATGGGGCTAGGATAGACAAGTGAAGCCTGAGTTTCTCATCTGGACTCCTTGTTCAACCTCCAAGAGAGATTCTTTTTTCCAATTCCAATTGGCCATTCAAACCACACTCAGCAAAGCAGGGGGTTTTGTTTTGTTTTTGCTTTATTATTTTGATCCCAGCAGTAGTAATTTATCTACAATCCATCTTTGTTGGCCATTTTCACTCTTTAATTGAACAGCAATGCATTACCTAAATACACTGGTACTAACGAAAGTTCTGGCTACCAGTTTAGATGGCTTTGAAAGGGTGACTGAGCAAAGATAGGCCTATTAGAAACCACCGAATGGAACTTCAGCCTTCAGGGACAATGGACCTCTGAATACTAGGGTGGGAAGAGATGATGGAGAAATTTGCAAGAGGCTTTTATTAATCCAACCAGCAGACAATGGAGTGCCGTTTCTGAATCAGGGGACATTGGCTGCAGTTTTTCACTTGGGGGTATGTGCTAATTTACACTTCCAGTGTTGTGCATTAGTTAATCTATATCAGTACTAAAGCACACTTGCTCTAACATGAATTGGTGCTCATACGGATTAGCACAAGTTGAATGAAATTCTCTTTAAAATCCTATTCTGTCAATGGATGGATAACAGAAAGAAAGGTGCTTGGCAAGCCACAAAGCCCAGATGGGACTGGTTTAACAAAAGCCGTTTGTCCCTAGAGGGAGCGTGTCAGGCCTATCAGTGACTATGAGGTATGATAGCTCAATGGAACCACAATGCTCACCGACTGCATCACGTTCAACAACAGGTCCTGTGACACAACAGCGGGTGGGAAGCTTCCTCCCTGTCGCTCCCTGAAATTGCTTCCTGTTGGCCAGGATTCTGGATGCAATCCGTGTTTTGGAGGCATTGCAGTCAGTTTCCAATAATCAGCAGTCCCAGTTTGCAATTACTGGACTAATACAAAGATCAGAAAAGATCTATACTTCTGTTTTCCTGTTTCTCTGGATCCTTGGTTCAAAAATGCATGCAAACCGCCTGTTTTAGTAAAATGCATATAAAATGTGCATTTGATGGGAAAATGTGGAGAAGTTTCATTTTTTTTAAAATTATAGATTGATATGGAAAAAGCAAAGGATGGACTTTTGAATTAATTTATGTGAAGCTGAAATGGAGCAGAAAAACACCGATCTGTCTGACCGTAGCTTACACAGACCTTCAGCACAGTTCTTTACATTGATATGGTTATTATTATTATCAGTATTTTGAACAGAGATAACAATAATTTAACGCAATATACACGTCATCATATGGATATAATGAAATGACACCTCCTGTAGCATATTTTTTTGCTGCATTTACCTTTAAGGGAACATACAGCGCATGCCTTAGCTTGCAATTGCTCTTCAATTTTCTCCCAAAGATCATTTCAATATGAGACATTCCCAAGAGACATACAGCATATCTGAAATAATGTAATTCATTTCAGCTTAATGAACAGCCATCTAATTTTGATTGTAGTGGCTGTATAGCAGGCTTAACCATACTGTGATATTAACACCAGTAATAAAGAACAAGAAATGTATTTCTTTCTTCATGGTGCAATGCTAGTTATTGAAACTAGAGTTAATTGCATCAACAGGAGCCAAGAACAGTTGAAGTACTTGATTAGAAAGGTACAAGGACATAATGGGAATTTATCAAGAAGAGTTCATATTGCAGTTGGCTAGGTTACAAAAATACTTGTTCAAAATTCCTTGGCTTTTTAAACATGAGGATAGATTCATTTATTTCTGCAGAGCAGGATAGAAAGCAGTTTGCAGTTTGTCTTAAAGACAAAATTCACTGAATCTCAAACAGCAGGTGGCATCCACAGAAAAGATGGATACTCATTGCTTCCTTTTATTCCCTTTTCTCCTCTGGGGTGGCAGGAAGGTGTGGGGAGATCTTTACAATACAATCCTTAGTGCACTGACTGTACAGCAAATCCCACCAAACATGCTGAGGACTTGCTTCCAATTAAGCATGCGATAGAAGAGACCGCATATACAGATGAGCACAGCCTACAACAGAATGTGCCACATGTCCATGGGTACCCTCCATATCTGTGCCTCTCACTTGTCTTTCCCCACCCAGCACCTCATGGTTAGGTTTCCTAGGCTCCTGATTTTAGGCTCCCGTTTAATTTCTCCCTCCTTCAGTTCTCTGTGTTGTACCACTTGTTCGCCACCTTTGCTTTCATGTCAAGGTGGCAGCCCTTCTATGCGTCTGCCAGCCCTCGCCGTTCTTTCTGCTCCAGCGCTCACTCCTCCAGAGCTTTGTCCTTCCAAAGGTTGGAAGGCTGTTTCCTCCTCCAAAGGAAGACATCTATGCCATGGCTTTTGAAAGCCCATCATGGGCACATATCCAATTGTCCTCTTACATTTGTGGGAGGAAAAGTGAATCCTTCAGTGGCAGGACAAGACATGGTTTTATTTCTATACCTGTGCACACCTTGGTGCTCCTTTGAGTTTCTTGGAGCATAAGAAAAGTTATCTACTATATCTACCAATATAGGGGGAGGGGAGACACACATGGGTCCTATCCACTAGTAGCCACAATGGACATTAAAACAAAGAAATGCTGACTTTGATTATGGTGATTTCTGGAAGAAATTGGAAGCAATTTTCTGTGTGGCATAGCTATTTTTGGAATAGCATGTTTACTAAAAATTAACTACATGCATAAGGTCACAAAAGCAACAAAAAGAATCTAATACCTTCAGTACAATTTGGCATACATTGATTGACTTCAACAAACAAAACCACCAATGTGTCATGGACAGCGATGGAAAAATGCAATAAGATGATTATAATAAAATCTTAAACCCATGAGGGAGACCATTTTTGTTGATAAATTTAAGGGGTGATGGTGCATTTATATCTTACCCCTTATATCCTACCCCTTTTCATCATGTGAGGAACCCAAGGAAGCTTACATAGCTCAATGTTATCCTCAGAACAACAACCCTTTGAGCTCAGTTGGCCAAGAAGTCACTGCAAGCTTCAAGGGTCAGTGAGGACTAGAATCTGACTCTCCCAGCTCCCCTGGCCAACATTCTAACCACCACACCACAGGTGGATTTCCTGGGATTATTGTGAAATGTATTGGATCTTTTAAATATTATTTATATATATATGGAAAGCTGCAACAATTTCTATACACTTACTCTATGTAGATAAGGTCACCAAAGCAATAAAAGAGGTGCATTGGTGAAGATGGTCCCTCAGATAACTTGGCTCAAAAAATCATGGCTTCCTAGGTCAGGGTAGCATGTTAAATTGTACTCAGAACTGCGCAGCTCATACAAAATTGGTGACTCGTGTCCCATCTGCCTTGCCCCATCGATAACCCAGGGGCTTCATTTTGTACCAGTAGAACTGTCTGAACTGCTTCAAGGGCGACTCCACATGGTGTGCATCCCAGTGGCCCAGTCTGGATGTCCTTAGTGCATGGAACAGTGAGGCCTGCAGTCCGGAAGAGGTTACCATTGTCACACCAGCCTTTTGCACAGAACCGCTAGAATTTGCGGAGAGGAGGAGCTGCCTCTTGGTTCTCACAGAGGCGCTTGCAAATCCTGCCCTCCCACTTGGGCTCTGGCATGCCCTAAACTATGCAAATGAAAAGAAAGGTTCACTACATAATCATAAAGGAGACCCAGCCTTTGCCACTCCTTGTTTCCTCCATCAGCGTTGGCCTCCTGACTTGTCAGTAACTCCATCTGAGCCATCTCTACAGGAAAGTGCTGAGTGGAATCACCCAGAGTTCTGAAGGCTTTTCCCATCAATATGCTGAAGACAGACAGTTCTATTCGTTCATTTCGTCTTCTGCAGATGAGGCTGTGCATATGCTTAATTGGCTCCAGACAGCAACGAGAGGCTTACCCAATGAAATCTCAGTCCAGACAGGACTGAGATGCTGTTGGCAGGTGATTCCTCTGACCAGGTGGAGGGTGGTGAGCTTATTTTGGATGGGTTGCAATCCCCTTGAAGGACACTGTATAGTTTGGGTTTTTCTGGAGACATCTTTGCCACGTGAGGTACCTCAGTGGCTTTGGAGTACCTTTTACCACCTTTGGGTGATGGCCCAACGACACACCTATCTGGACAAGGATGGCAATATACACTTGGATGACCTCTAAATTAGATTACTGCAATGCATTCTACGTGGAGCTGTCTCTGAAGATGTTTCATAAGCTGAAGCTTGCACAAACTGCGGTAGCCAGACTGATCATAAGAACCAGAAGGTTTGGGGACATAAACTAGTTCTGGCCCACTTGCACTGGCTGCCTGTACATTTGCAAGCCTTATTCAAGGTGTGGGTTTTAACCCATAAAGCTTTATAATGCTTGGAGCTAAAATATCTGATGGAAGGCATCTCCCAGCTACAATCTGCTCAGACGGCCTGATGAATATCTGAGGACTTCTCACAAGTGTCATCTCCAAGGGAGGTTTGACTGGTGGCATCAAGGAGGAGGGTCTTCCCGGGGTGGCCCCCAAATTATGGCATGATCTCCCCACTTTGACATCCACTTTGCTATTCTATTAGCTTCAAGCGAAGACTACCCTCTGTGCTGAGCCATTTAACAATCGAAATAGCATTTAACTGTTTAAATTGTGAAACTGTACTGTTACTTATGTGTTACAATAAGCAAAAAAGGGGGAAAGGACCTGGGTGCCAGTGAAAAAAAGTTTTCTTGTTGCCCTTCACCATTCAAAAGGGTCACACTTAACTAGGGTCTATAAAAGAATGATTATTTATTATAACTACCAAAATATAAGCACATACCATTCAACTTGTTTTTGTTGCTTTCAAAGCATATGGAAACAACTGAAACCAGGGAAATAGTCTACATTTATATAAATTCTACAAACACATTAGTAAAAATACATTTAAAACTTTTTATATGACCATATATTAAAAATCCACAGACAGAGAAAACAGTTCATATTGTGTTTATAAAACCACAACTCATTCAACCACATTCACCATGATGTAAAAGATAAAACATAGCTATTAATTAGTAATAAGAATATATAATATTAAGTAAAGGACAATAAATAAATATTTCACACTTAGTTTTGGTTGTAGCTTGATTCAGATTTTATTATAAACTATAAATATGCTAGGCAATATGGCATAGCTACTTTTCAGTGTGCAATAGGACATTGATTTTTATTTATTGCCCTTTGTTTATCATTACATAGTCTCGGTATTGTATCATTTCACTTTTGTTAACCTTCCTGATTGTCTTACGAGCAGAAGTGCATTCATTCAGCGGTGTCCAGCTGTGTCGTTTCACTAGTGCCAGCACAGCTTTTGCTCCAAAATTCAGAAGAATCTAACTTTAGTAGCATTTGTGCAACAGCGGTCATGCAAGCAGTTGTTCATTATGTTTGTGCAAGCATAATGTGCAAAGGCAATATCTGGCAGCGCTCTGATAGCTGTGCTTCAGTTTGCAGAGTGGCATTATTGGATACTTGCACAAAAAAATCTTACACAATCTCTTCATTTCCAACTGGGTTCGTGTACCCCTTCCCAGTGGATTATGAGCTGAGGCCAAGAAAGAGAAGCCGTATGGGTAACCTATACTGTTGCCCCTAAAATGAAAAGCTGAAATTTGACAGATTTGCTCATTGAAAGTATCAGCCAAGAGCCGATTCCTTCATGATGTACACTAAATGCTTTGTCCTTCCTGAAATTAGATGTACGGAAGGAAAGTATTTTTAGCAGCAGTTAGCAGCTATAAGTAAATGGAAGAGCTTATTCCTCTGGATACAACTAATTCTGTTCGTGATTTCAGAGTCTCAGGCCACTATTTCAATAATACAGATATTATGAACTGTTAGAACTGGCAATGTGCATTGGGAGGATTTTGTTACCTATTTAGAATGAATAAATTTAGAAGTGGAATTCAGCATGGAAAATGAAGGAAGTTCAGAGGAAGGGTAACATTTATGTGAGACTGAACTTTTCTTTTCATATGCTACTGGCTTGGAGATTCAGTCTCCCTAAAAAACATGAGCTTTTATGTCCTGCAACACAGAGCACATGCACCGGAGTCCCCCAACATATTGCACTGGCCGGAGCAATGCCTTCAGCTCACAGTTGCAAAGAAAGCGTGAGAGAGCAGCTGAGCATGCAGTAACCCACAGCAGCACACTTCCACATGCGGTGTTTGTGCAAGGAGAGACACCGGCTGAGCACAGAGTGATGCTGTGCCATCGACACTAGTGGGATCCCGTGAAATACAGCCACACCACACAGCATTGGTTCATCTTAGACTCTCTGGGAAAATTGCACAGATGTACCGATACTTCTGAAATGGTGAAAGTTCATTGGTGAAAGTTCTAAAGCAGGAAATGGAACAGCTAAACATCACTCTTCTTGCATTTACAAACTACGCTGAACTGAACTGAAATGAGACATTTGCAGCCAGACAATGACATTGCGTCTTACTCAGGGAATGAAAGAAGAAATGGTTATCCTTCTGAATAATATCGATCAGAATTTGTGGAGAACCTATCAACATAACCATAATTCAAGTCTGTGCTCCAACAACAGATGCTGGAAATGAAGAAATCAAAATCTCAGGGGTCTGAGAGGAAATTCATGGCACACCAAAACATGGCCTAGATGACTGGAATGCAAAAGCAGGAGACAAAGTAAAATCAAATGCTGTAGAAAATTTGACCTATGAGCAAGAAACAAAGCAGGAGAATGACTCATAGAATTTTGAGAAGCCAATAATCTGTTTGTCCTAAATATATACTTCAAGCTACCAACAATATCACCAGATGGCCAGTAAAGAAATCAAACAGAGTATGAAATTGGGAGCAGAAGATGGAGGAGTTGCATTTTTATTGCAAAAAGAAGACCAGGAGCAGATTGTGTTAAGGACCGTGAATATCAAAAATCAGAATGAAGCAGAAAAGATCACTAACAGAAACATAGTGCCAAAATACAACTTCAAAAACATCCCTGAGGAATTTAAAGTGTATACAAAGGCTAGTTCTACATTACTCAACTTAACCAACCATAAGCTGAAGAAATGTAGACTGAAACCAGAGGCTTTTTTAGCCAAAAGACCAACTCCTGGAGCAGAAAGCCTGGTTGAATTACAGAAGAAACAATCACAATTTCCAAGGAGAGGCGAGGAGCAAAAGCAAAAGGTGACAGAAATAGGGTCAAAACAGGAACAAATGAAATTTTTCATCTTTTGCCATATAGAGACAAAAAGAAGTATTACAATGACCAGTGCAACAGAAGAGGAAAAACCAGAGGCATCCTTCAGAAGATCCAGAAAATCAAACCTAGATTTCAATTTCCCTGAAATTTCAATAGGGGAAGATAAAGAGCAGATGGAAAAAATATACAGAAGAACTGTAAAAAGAGTTGGAAGGAAGACAGAGTCCTTTGAGGAGGAACCCTATGAGGAAAGGACTGCAATATTACCAAGTGAGGTTGCCCTGAAAGCAACTGAAAGGAATAAAGCAACCAGAGTAGGTTGGATACCAATAGAACTATTCCAAGCTGCAGAAAATGGGATGGGCAACATAATGTGCCAACAAATATGGAAAACAAAACAATGGCCTGCAGCCCAGAAACTTTGTATTTTAAAAACTTTGTTTTTAAATTGTATTTTGTTTTTAAATTGTATTTTGTTTATATAGTATTCAAATTTGTATTTTTATATGCTGTCAGCCGCCCCAAGGCTTAAGTGCGAGGGGGCGGCATACAAATTTGTAAAATAAATAAATAAACTTTCCATATACATTCCAATCCCAAATAAAGGAAATGCAAACATGCGCAATGACTGTAGAACCACTGCACTGATTTCCCATTCAAGCAAATGATGCTCAAAGTGTTGCAACAAAGAATAGTGCCCTGCAGAGTGTGACATGTCTGATGTTCCAGGTGGCTTCCAAAAAGCAAGATGCACTCGCGATTTTATTGCAAATATATGTTAGCTACTGGAGATATATGTTTACATCTTTTTTTTATGATGCAAAGGCATCAGACAAGGTAGATAGTTTTATCTCACTGGAGCGGACCAAAGCATTCTAGAAGAAGACCAATCTGTGTGTTATAGACTACAGCAAAGCCTTTGACCGTGTGGATCACAAGAAGCTATGGTCCTGAAAGGAAAGGGTCTGCCTCAGCACTTGATTGTTGTGATGCATGACCTCTATTGTGAACAAGAAGCGACTG
Organism: Varanus salvator macromaculatus; assembly: GCA_023646645.1. Lineage (NCBI taxonomy): Eukaryota > Metazoa > Chordata > Lepidosauria > Squamata > Varanidae > Varanus > Varanus salvator. Next base: position 20,432,587 of record JAIXND010000657.1, read on the forward strand.
TAAGGACCGAATATGGAGAAAAAGAATGGTTTCCCATAGGCAAAGGCATCAGACAAGGGTGTATTTTATCTCACTATCTGTTCAATCTATACACGGAACATACACACAACGTAAGAAAAGATGGGTTAGGATGAACTATACACATAGTGCAAGAAAAGATGGATTATGATCCGAGGAAGGAGTGAAAATCAACAATTTAAGAAACATAGAATGTACCTTCTTGCTGGCAGAAAGCAGAAATGGCTCCTGATGAAGAAAATGGGATTACAGCGGAACATTAAGAAAACAAAACGCATGACTGCAGTGGAATTACAGAACTTTACTGTTAACAATGAAGAAATCAAAATTAAGAAAGATTTTGTATACCTTGGCTCAAGTCATCAATTCAAAGGGGGATTGCATCTAAGAAATTCAAAGAAGATTGAAACTTGAAAGGGCAGCAATGAAAGAATTAGAAATATTATCAAGTATAAGAATGTTTTACTGCAGACAAAGGCCAAGACCATTCATGCGATTGTATTCTTAATCACTTTGTATGGATCTAAAAGCTGTGAAGAAAGCTGTCCAAAAGAAAACCAATGCATTTCAAACATGGTGCTGGAAAAGAGCTTTGCAAATACCCTGGATGGACAGAAAGATGAACAAGTGGATCCTAGATTAAGCCAGAACATTCCCTGGAAGCAACAAATAACAAAGCTGAGGGTGCCATACTAGGGACACTTCATGAGAAGGCAAGACTCCCTGGAGAAGACAATCATGAAAGGGAAAGTTGAAAGCAGAAGAGAAGGAAGAGCAAATACAAGATGAATTGGTTCCATAAAGGAATCCAAAGCCTCACATTTAGACGAGCTAACAAGGCTGTCATGGAAAGGAATGTCTGGTGGGCTTTCATGCATAGGGTCACTCCAAGTCAGGGACAACTTGACAACATGTAACAACAGGGTGCAACCAGTTTCCACAGCAGAGCAGGGGGAGCAGGGCATGAGCTTCACCTCCCTGTTATTCTACTCTGCAAAGATGGGCTTTTTCATCCATCGAGTACCTTAGAGTGGGGAGAGAAAGCAGCTGGATTTCCTTCCCTTCAGCCCATAAACGCCACATCAGGCAAAGCTAGCAATCTGTCCAATTCCAGAGTCAAGACCAGGGAGTGCCTTGTGTTCAGCCTCTGAGTCAGGCAGGGGGTGGTCTGGAAGCATGATCCTAAATGATACCCATCTGAAAAGTCTGACAAGCGCTAAGAAGCGCCATTGTCTCCAACAAAGCTCGCTTCAGCTGAGCTAATTTATAGCTGACTCTAAATCAACACAGCTGGCTAATTAGGTAAGAGTGTTGCTTTTCAGGAGGTCCAGCGCGCTCCCTCCTGCTTGGACTTCTGCTGCCTCCTTTCACAGGGTGTCTTTCCCGTGGGGCTGCTTCCTGCCCTTGGGGAAGTCCAGAAGTGCCCAGGATACTCCTTTGGTGGAAGGCCATTGGTTGCAGCCTCCAGTTAATTGGCTGGCTCTCCCCCTCTTCTGCTGATAATTTAGGAGGCTGATAATTAAGACACCTTTGCTGTGGCCCTCTCACAAGCGACACCATATTTCTATTGTTTTGTGTCTTCTTTGTGCCAACTCTTCTTTGCTTCCAGGGTAATGAAAAGTAATTAGTATATGAATTCTTTCTCTAAAATTTCAGCATCCCCAAAGTGTGCTTGGATTATATTTAACTCAGTCAATTTGTAATAAGGATTTAGTTACAAATTCACATCTCCTCCACAGTATAAATCTCACTCAATTCTGCATGTATGGCTGCAAGCATTATTGCTCAACAAACACTCTGCCTCTTTTCCCATATTTATATCTGAACGGCTTTATTACAGGGATAGGATGGCATTCATTCTGCGACTCATTCGGGAACATGCCTTCTGTTTTCAGTATGATCGCTCAACGGTTATGTGCTTTCAATGCAATCACATTTTTGGAGTTTATAAAATGGTTTATGAATTAATTTGCATTAATATAATGCAAATTATATTAACAAGGTAAGTGTGCTCTTTGTTTCTTTTATGACCACTTCCAGTCAATGACTGGTTATGAGAAGAGGTATGGTAAACTATGTTGCTCTACGCATAGGATTTATTGAACAGTGTAGTACTGTTCAGAGTAATTATTTCTTAAGGTACAATGCTCCCTCTTTAGGCAAAGCAACACTAATGATTGTTTATAGGTATTTTCTGCAGACTTTTGGGTGACAATAATGTGTATTACTACAGCATTGTGGCTTTTCAAATGGGCCACACTTCAGAACAGGAAGGTCAGCAAGCGGTAGCAACAAGTTATGGGTGGTGATGGAGAGAGGCATCCTGCTGCAGATATAGAGAGGGCAATAAAATCACCTTCATGCACTTCGGGAAGCACGTAGTTGCTCTAAGTCACAGAACGAGTTGGAGAAAAATGCAAAATGCAACGCAGGCAGGACTTGGCCCTGCTGATGGCCGGACCGGCCCTGCAAGATGGAGGCCGTCGCTCGTTTAGGGAGGACACTGCCAGTCCTCAGCTGGTTCTCGGCTTCCCCTGTTTGCTGTTGCTTCCTGTTCCCCTGCAAAATGTGAGCAAGTGATCCTGAAAAAGAAATGAGAACGCCCACATGCTTCTCCTTTCCCCCTGTCTGAGAACTGTGCCCAGAAAGAGGAGCCAAGACATGGGCAGTGGCAACCTTGCTGGCCTCTTATGGATTGCCAGAATAAAGAGCATGCACCCCAGGAAAGAAGCCAAAGGACAGAGTGACCTGCATAAAATATCTCTCTGTGTGTAAATCAAGTAATAATTATCACTGAGAGTTAAACAGAATGTGATGCATCTTCTTAGAATGTGAAAGGCAGCTTGTACCGGGGGGCCGCCTGTTCAGGCCGCTGCTCAGGTGCTCAGTCTGGATGGGCAATGGAGCTTCTGGCCCTTTATTATTAAACCCTTTATTATTGGACTGAGAGCCTTTCAGATGAAAATTCTGAACCAATTCCCTGCAACCAGGACTGCCTAAGTAGGTTCTTCAGCTGCTTTGAGACTAGCTTGTTGCCATCACATTATTTTTGAGAATGTCTCCAAAACTGACAACATTCAAATTGTCTTTGAATCCTATGCTTGGGCTGATCCAGGTAACGGCGCTGGCATGGAGGGATTTCTCCTGGTGGAGGACAATTTTCAAACAGGTTTTTGGAGGTTGGACACTCTGTTGGTGAAGGCAGTAGCATAACCTCTTTTTTCCCTAGAGGTTTATTTTTGTTCCTGTTGCTCTGCCCTGCCCTGCCCGCGCATTTCATTATATGCCGCATCCCTCCATTGCTGTATAGCCTCACAAGTTCACAGCCTCCAAAAATGCCCTATCATGTCTTTGACATCTCCTGCCAGGCTTTAATTGAAATGTGGGAAGCTGAGGGAGCTGCTTAAGAGCTGGGTGTGCAAAGAAAGATGAAGCTCTTCCTCACATATCCCCCCCCACACAAAAATAAGGTAAATACAAGAAAAGTGGACCCAATCCATAAGAATTTCTCTGATATTTTCTTCTCCTCTAAATCCCCACTGAAAAGTAATTTCTTTTCTATCAAATTGAATGAGAGTGGTAAAAAAGATGTGAGATATGTATTTTGGCTTAGCACAGCACTGAAGAAAGGTGCAACTGGTCTATAGATTAGAGGCTCAAACATCTCCAGGTTCAGAACAGGTAAAGAAATTACCTTCCCGATGTTGCATTGGCCTACTTACAAGATTGACTCATCGATGGGGAGCTGGTGAGGATATTTGTGGAGTCTCCCTTACCCTCTAGCGGTAAGAGGCTTAGCATGAGTATGCGCTTCCTCTCGCACTCAGGTGCACATGCCTCTTCTCAAGATGCCGCATGGCTGCATGTTCTAAAGTGTTCTGCTTTTTCCTTCTGAATTATTGAGCTATTCATGTGCAAATGTATTCAGTTAATCAACTGAAACCCTTATAGCCAGCCATACAATCACAGACTTACAGAATAGTACAGTTGGAAGGGACCAATAAGGGACCTTTCTCTTGTGGAATTGTTGAGCCAAGTATCTCCATTTGTAACTGCACCTTTTCTAGGTGTAAATGTTTATTTTAGTTTATTTATTTATATATTTATTTCAGTTATTTCTACCCAATAACTGAAGCTCTCTGGGTGGTTTACATCACATAAAATGCAGTATAAAATACAAACAGCATTAAAAACAGCATTAAATGTTACCATACAAAAACCTCAAACCAAATTTAAATCATACATTAAATTACCCTGTCTTAAACAAAGTAAATCTTAAGACATGTTTATGCAGAGTACAAGCTCCAGTAAATCAATTAAATCCCCTGTGTTATAGGATTGCCTTAACCTGGGGTTTCAATCCCGTACAGCAAGGAGATTCCCACAACAATTACTCTCTATTTCCTCTTGGTCAACTGACCCCCTGCGTTTTGCTCCTTGTTGCACAGTTTCCCTTGTCATCTTCCTCTGCTGGCTGCCCTCCTGTGCCTGAAAGTGATTCCAGAAGAAGAAGAGGGTAGATTTACCAAAGTTTCCGTGCCATTATGTGCATAAGCCACTCGCTTGAGCTGGTCGACCAAAGCCTAACTTCTCTGCCACTTGCGGTGACCTGCACTCACTTCCCAGAATGCCTCAGGTGTATGCAGATTATTCTGGGCACCACAGATCTAGTCCACTGGTTTGAAGACATTCCTCATTTAATGCACTCAGCTCACATATGGAAACAGTCCAACATTTTTATGATGCCAAGCTACAAAGTCTGGCCTTGGCAGGTGAACTAGAAACCAGCATTCTGGATTGTGCATGGGAGGATATGAAAGGCCTGTGCGGAATCCGATGCGGAGATGCCTCTGAATTTTATGAAGTTCCAAAGAGCCGTCAATGAAAGCCTTCCATATTCAGGCATCTTCAGCTTCCAAATCAATCCTATAGAATATTCCTATGACCCAGTCCTTGAGAGGGGAGTCTGTGAGCTTTTTCTAACTGATTCTGCCGCCTCCTGATAAAAACGTTTGTTTGTACATGCGGAAATGTTCTCTTCTCTTCTTGGCGGTCTTGAGCACCAGCACTCCTATAACACTGGACCAGGGCAAGCCATGATTTATACGCAAAGCATAGTTTCCAGTTGCTTTGGTTTACCACATTTACCTTGATAAACCTCCCAGATGGATTTTTTAATGCACTTTACCTGCTAAGGCACATTCTAAATCTTCTGCTCTGGCATGAAAGTGCATAAAAATGTTATTAAAAGCACCACGGCTCCATTTAATGTCATGGCTTGCTGGGTGCAAGGCAAATGCTCAGCCACAGTGGAGCTTCCACAGCCTGGAATGCAGCAAATCCTTTTGTGCTATTTGTCTTCAAAGCGAATTAAGTGTGGGTTGGGTGCTCAGTGCCGGCACACAAAGATGAAAGTGTTCCTGGCAAGGTATGTGTGCTGCTTATTCAAAGGCCGTGCAGGTGGGGCAGGTGGGGGGAGAATTATTTTATTTATTTATTTTTCGATTTATATCCTGCCTGTTTCCTACAAAGGGCTCAAGGCAGCTTACATCATTCTCCTCCTCCATCATATCCCCACAACAACAGCCCTGTGAGGCAGGTTGGGCTGAGAGTCTGTGACTGGCCCAAAGTCACCCAGTTGGCTCCATGGCCAAGTGGGGTCTTGAACCCAGATCGTCTGAGTCCCAGTCCTGTGCTCTTCACCACTACACCACATGGGCTCTTTATTTATTTATTTATTCAAAACTTTTCTATCCCATCCCATACTTAAAAGTCTCAGGACAGTTTCCAGCAAATTAGTTCCCCCCCCCCAAAAAAAATAACGATAACAATAGCAAGGCAGAAGAAGCAGAAGTTGTATTCCATGCTTATCTAAGCCTGTGAACAGGATGATGGGGTTCAGAGTGCCTGCATGTGTCACCAGTCATGGGAACCCCCAGTTTCTGTATCCTGGGGATGCCCAAGGATGATGTTTCTGTTTCAGAGCAGGAGATAAATGCGAGAGCATAAAGGAGGAAGGGATGGGGAGGGAAGAGGAAAGGGAGTCAGGCACACTGTCCGGCCTTGCTCCTCCTCTCATGGCCAAGGAAGGCAGCTCAATCGCAGCTTGCACTGATTTTGGCTTTCCCTGCTCCTGACTCCGTGTTAATCCAAGGGCAGCTGGTGCCCTTGTAAAGGGCTGTCCAAGTGGCGCAGGCTCTGAAGTTTACTCCCATCTGTCCATCGTTTTCCACATCACATGCTCCACTTAACTATATCATACTGTGAAGGGTGTAGATAGATCACTAAAATGTGTGTGCGCGTGTGCTTGATTTTTCGGATGATCCATGGACTTTTATGCACATGCATCTGCCAAATTCATGGGGAAATGCCTCTATTAAATTTCTAAGCTGGTGAGTCATTCTGCATATTTATTAGATTCCTCAGAAGACAAATTCTATATTAAAGTTAGTAAAAGCTTAACTGGAATGTTGGATATGGGATTTTATATTTTAAATGAACGCTTGTGTAATGGGCCACTGGGCAGGTTAAGAATGTTTATATTAAAGTGTAATCTGCTTTTTGTTATAGTGGCTATATTACTCTTATTAAAGAGTTTATTAGGCTACGGGGTACATATTGGTATTCATTGCCTTTAGAGTAAAAGACGCAGCATCTTACCTGGACAACAGAACATGAAGCTTATCCTGATGCAGGATCTTTTCCGCACTCAGAATATTCCAGCATGCGATCTTTCCACTGGCTGCCAGGAAACCCGCATCAGTCCTGCATGCAGACAGATCCCTGCATGCATTCGCGGGGCAAAGCTATGCACATTTGGCAGAAGAAATTTGCAGAACTCCCAGCATTCTGTGGGAGGATTTTTTCTGCCATATATGCACAGGATTGTACTTTCAGCATGGTTTTTGGCCTCAGCCAAAGGAAGCTAGTCAGGCAGTTTACAACCAGCAAAAAAGACAGTTCCTGCCCTCAGGCTTACAACCTAAAAAGAGGACAGAGCTGTCCAACGGGAGAAGGGCCGGATGCCCCTTTCCTTCCCCTTGTCTCCCCCCGCCCTCCTATCCACATGGCCTGTAATGGCACTTGGTGTCAATTAGCCCCTCCCACACAGGCAGTAGCAGCAGCTGATGGATTTGTTGCCTGCACCTGTCTCCCTCACCCCTTCTATACCAAGTTGTCTGCCACGTGACATTTTTATTCAGAGCCAGTGCAAATTTAGTCATCCTGCAGAACTCTGAGCCACCCCAAACGTGCAGGATTCATGTTCTTTTGAACCAAGCTGGGGCAGTATTTGTTCATTGTTAATGCAAACGCAAAACTATATTGGAGGCTAGCAACTAGCAACCTGACCCATCCACCGTAGGACATCTGTTGACCTGCTGGCATTCTTGTTGCAACTCTCACATCTACAAGTCCATGCATTTCGACACACTTCCTTCCTCAAGCTGTGCTATTTCTTAGGCAGCAGACAGTTTTCATTTCCACAGTAGCTTGCTCAGCTACTCAGGGTAAAGAACTAGTGTGCAAGTGAGAAATGTGGGAAATATGTCAGTTTTGCTTCCTCCCGCTTGGAAAATATTGACATCTCAACTTCTTTCTCTCTGAAGATGCAGAACTTTGCAAATTCTGGTACATTCTTATCAAAACCAAACTGAAGGACCTGCATCAAAGTTATTCCTAGCAGGGAAAGGACCATGAGGTACCTTCATGCAATACTGCTGTTAGAAGGAGGAGGAAAGGAAAGGAGTCCTTCAGATTTTACTCCGCTAGCCAAACAGCTATAGGGGGTGGTGTTCATCTCCATTTCTAAGGCCATGAGTCAGGCTGGCAAGAGCTTTGGAAAAGGCAGCTCACCCAGTCACATTAGATTAAGACCTTGCCAAAACAAACAAACACAATGATGACAAAGGTGACTGATTACCCAGGGACTCAAGTCCAGACTTTTAAGAGCAAATACAGCACTAAGCCCAGCAGGACAAATCTGTCCATTCTGGTTTCTCCTGCATGTTTTCTTTCCTGAGCATTGAAAATTTTGCAAATTTTTATCTAATGCAAAATGAGAGAAAATTCTGGTGGGCATGTCATGAGCGGAGCCGGCTGGTGCCGGAGGTCAGACTAGATGGCCCGGGAGACCCCTTCTGACTCGCTCTGTTTCTATGTTTCTCCCCAACCCCTAATTTGCAGCAGGTCTTGCTGTGAGGATTCCACCTGCAGGACAGAGGAAGAGCAACGGACCTCTTTCCAACTATGGGTAGTATCCAACTATCATTCTGCAACAAATATTTCTTCAACAAAGAACTTCAAAATGAGATTGCATTACTTTCAATGTTTGATAAAAAAAATGGAATTGGAATAAGGAATTAATAACAAATTTAACAACAGCTGTGAGATTAAGTGTCGCCAAGAACTGGAAACTCAAATATGATCATCAATTGTGTGTGTGGTATAAAGAAATCTGGAATATAGCTATTAACAATAAATTAACTTGTGATATTAAAGTCAGAAAAGGGTATATAAAGAATAATAGTTTGATGAGATTTGGAGTCCATTTGTTGAAAGTGTGTTAAAAAGGAGGGGAAGGATCTAAACCTTTACAAGACTCACTGCAGTTCTGGCATGAGGAAATTTACTGAAAGAATTTCTGAATTCAGAAATTCTTTCAATAAATTTCCTCATGCCTTTTTAACATGTATCCTATGGTCCCAGGGATGGGGTGCAAAGCTTTGTTAATGAATTATTTTAATTCTGTGTTTAGTGTTGTATGTTTTTATTTTAATTGTAGGTTTTTAAATTGTATTTTATATTGAAAAATTAATAAAAATAAAAAAGAAACTTTAACAAATATTTCTGTGAAACAAATGGCTGCACATTACCCTTGAGCAACTTGCTGCTCAGTGGATTACACAACCCACAACAGTTTGCATAAGTGTCATGCACAATGAGTTGCAGAACCACACTCGTACAAACCTTTTTGAGTAGGACCCTCCTCTTGTGCAAATTTCAGAACCTAGTTTCCACTAGTGCAAACACAGGTGCACTACCAGGATGACATGTATAGACCGTGTCTATGTCAGCCAGTACCCATCCCTACAGGTAACGGCCACTCCAGACTTGGGTAACCTTAGATTCAGAACTTAAAGATCTTTTTTTAGATGAAAGTGTACATTACGTAGTTCAACTTACAGGATGCCAAACTTGTGCTGTATTCTCCCCCCTCCACACACACAACTAATGCTGCTGAGGGGGGTTCTGGACTTCTACCCCACAGTCCTGTACTGAAGACATCACTTTCTTTGGAGCCGAACTTCCCTTCCATGCCACTGTCCCTATTGGACTGGCCCAATGCATGTGATCCAGAGACATGCTTTCCACCACATCTGTTTTGAGCCATGTGCTCCAACTCAAAAATAGGAACATGTGGGGGTCAATTTTAGATGCATTTTCAAAAGCAATGTGCCAGCAAGATAGTGAACCCACACGAACAACGATGACTGCAGCAGGAAGCCTAGGACCTCTCGTGCCCTATATCGCAGTGGAGGCTGGGGGCTTCATGTGTGTGCCTGTTCTGCTCTATAAGCTGCCCTTGATTTTCTGCCCTACTCGTCCTAGCAGCTGTATTTGTCAGAGTAGCGTACAGTCTGAAATAATAAAAAAAATACAAATTCCTTTATCAAAAGAGAAAAAATATTAAAGAAGCAGCCATTAAAAAACATGTATGTATGTATTTATTTATTTACCACTTTTATATGCCGTTCCCATTGCTACACAGCCTCGGGATTAGTCAGATCCAGGAGAGAGCATAAAAGCCAACCATGAGATAAGTTTGGAAATTTTGGAGAAGAAAAACCTTTTGCCCGGTACCAAAAAGATATCAGAGTCAGCCTCAGGACAGCTATTCTGGGGAGGGCTTTCCAAAGACACGGCAGAACAAAAATAGAGCAGCAAACCGATATGGGTGTTCAAGGTTTCTATATTCCCATAATGGTTTCCATTCTTTAAAGCGGGTCCCCTTTAGGCTGCAATCTTGTATCCATTTACCTGGAAGAAAGCACAGTAAGGTTGTACTCTTAGGAACGCAATCTTAGGACTCTTAGGAGTCTCCAGGAAGGGACCGCAAATGCCAGCATGCTCAGGGACACAACTTTGCACAACTAACTTACTGCCACATTTTTATTTCCCTTCCTTTTTTACACACCAAACAAGCAAACCTGGGAGACTACCTAGCTGCTGACAAGTGAACATTTTTTTGTGTTTTGGAGCTCAGCCTCTCCACATTGTACTTGGGTTCTTGGTGAAGTTACTTTTCTTTCAGTCTCGCTGGGAAAGGAATGTTCTGCAGTGAACTCCGACCAGCATGGCAGCCATTTTTCAAATGGGCAAGGCGCCCTCTGGCAGCCAGTTTACAGCAGCACTGCTTCAACATTCGGACTGACTCCACACTTACCCACCTACCTTGATATGGCCCCTCCTGAATGCAGCATGCTTCTGAATAGCCATGCACAGATCTGCATAGCATTGGGACAAACTATTAAGTCATTACAACAGCAATTCCTTTTTAACCCACATTGTCCTCTGGCTTTTTCCTTCACTGGCTCCTTTGTTATGATGCATTGATTGTGGCATTGGCAACTGATTTCACCTGCTGAATCCTGAAAGCCAACATGTTGCATGGTATTAGTGACTCACACGTAAGTCCAAATTAAAATAAAATGAAATAAAATAAAATAAAATATCTGATGGCAACAAATAACTTCTTGTTTTCCCCAACTTGTCCTATAATCTCTCTCTTTCTCTCTCTGGTAGACCTAGATAAAGATAAAGATGATAAAGATAAAGATAAAGATAAAGAGATAAAGATAAGTAAAGAGAGACACACACACAACTTTTTCCTTACTGCACTTAAATCTTTCCAAAGAAAAAATGTCTTTGTGAAGAAAGAATCTTTGAGAAGTTCTATGTGGTAACTTTCTTTTGGAATGGAGCCAAACAGTAAGTCTTCTTCCAATGCAATTTTTACAAGCAACTTCAATCAAGGATTCATCTATTAATCCTTCCAGTTGAGCCTGGATTAAGCAGCGCTGGTGCCTGAGTGACAACAAGCAACTTAGCACCTCTTGATATTTTCCCCAGTCAAAACCATGAATGCAAAATAGAAGTTAGAATATGGGCTTGAGCAACATATTTTTAGATTTCGCAGGGGTCCCAGGTAGCTTATAACACAACTTTCTTTCTGTGAGCAAAGCCACATTCCTGGAAAGTTTCATTTGTGGACAATTCATGTTCATCTTCTTCCATGTGCTTCTTCTTGCGCACACATCTCCAAAGCTGCTTCTGTTGAAGAATCTTGGGGAGTGGACCTGATACGACATAAAGGTGTGCAGATGTTTTGAACTTCACAAGACTCTCTCCTCTCTTATGTGACTGAGGAAGGAGAAACTTGGGACCTATGCCTGCAACTTTATACCAAGAGAAGTAGGGCCTTGTTAGATCAGACAGAGGCATACGTAGTCCATCATCCATTCCCACAATGGGCAATCCTGTGTTCCCTAACAACCGGGATTTAGAAGCACACTTGCTCCGACCTGTATTGGCGCTGTGGCCATTGCACATCACAAACCACAAATATTAAGACGGGATAATAACGCATAATATAAAATCTTTAACATACAAGACTTTAAAAAATTTAATCAACTAAAAATGGTGACAACCACCTTATTGTAAGGCTACTAAATAGCCACGTGCTCTTTCAGTGACCACATCTCCCATCATCATCATCAATGATAATTATTTATTTAAAACTTTTATATCCTGTCCACTGTCCACTATCACTTTCTTCCTCTCCATGATCACTTGCATGATGTGATTCCATGGGTGAAAGAATCATTCTGAGGATTCATATTGCCCACCTACAGCACAATTAACAGGGAGGCAGTGAACTTAGTATGACTTATTGGAGCAACGAAACAATTCTACGGCTGCTATGCATCATCAAGATGGCCACAGGATTTTGTGGAGATCCTGCTATGAGGTTGGAATATCTGTGCTAAAAGCACACTCCTCTCTCGGCTGACATTAAAATAATTCCACCAGCTGCTTTTGCAGCTTCAGAGATGCAGAGATGGGGTTCAGGGGCATCCCAGGGGGTGGAAAAGGGAAGAGACAATTCAGTATCCTGGCAGTATTTCAGCCTCCTTCAATTCCACTCCAGCTGTCACATTTAGGCAAGTGAAAACAGCCATCTAATCCTTTTGCAAGGCAGAAGAAAAAAGGTGGCTTCTGACTCCAGGCCCACTCTGCCCTGTGGAGATGCCTGTAAACCTTCAAGTTCGTAGCCATATACACATCTGGATGGGATTGTGGCCTAGAAAGGCTTTGCAATTGCACACAGTGTGCATTTAAGTAGCTCCCCTTTCTCTCAATGGGATTTCCAAGTTTACTTAAAAATCCCATTGAAAGTTTATTTTTCAAATACCACGTCGGGCCATTCATTTTAAGACATTAGGACAGAGTTGCTGGACAACCAATTATTCCGTGTGTGTGTGTGTGTTCGGGGGAGGGTATCACTATAAATATCAAATTAAACTCAAGGAAAATTTTGATTAGTTCCTAAAAGTAGTCAACAGACAATTTGCACCTGTGTTAATATATCTGTGAGGAGCTCTCTCACAGCATTCCCAGCGCTTTTGAAACACTCTCTTTTTCATTTCATTTAGTAACACTTGCTTCCATGTAATTATAATGCTTAAGAGGAAGTGGGGAAAGAATCCACAAGAGCATATTTAAAATTGAGAATAGATAGGAGGGGAAAAGGGTTTTAAATTTTAATAGAAAAATTGTAGACCATAAATATTATGACTACAAGGGAAAATGAACCGCAGCTTGATCGCACAATGAGAATAGCAATTAGGAGCAATTGTTGAATTTGGTTTTGATGTGCAATGTGTGAAGGTAAATACACTGAATGCTAATGGTTTTATAATAGTCTTATTAATTCACAAAAATAGTTAATGTTTTAAGATAAACTCCACATCTTTAGAGTAATTTATGCATCCTGCTTTTGCAGAATTCCAGTTGAACAAATATGAACGCAATCAGTTTGGTCCAAATGTTCTCTGAGGAGAATATGCCAAGAATGAAGCTAAGGCAAGACTCCCCACAGCTTTATTCATGATGGATCAGCCCATTCATTCCTTATTAATTTAATGGAGTACAACTGAGCAGCCAAGCGGCCTCAGCTTATGAGTGTTTCACAAATGGGGCTTTTTGCCTATAATCGCTTAATCCTAGTGGCTAGGACTCATAAACTGAATACAAGAGTGAACTGGGTTTTAATTAAGTCTAAGGAATGAGCTTGCCTGAAAAAGTTATCATGGCTGCTTAAGAACGCGGCAATGAAAGAGGGTTCATCCTGACACCCAAACAGTGTCAACCCACCTACAGTTCAAGAGGGTAAAAGGTGGGAGGGGGCGACCTGGGCTCAGGCAGGGGCTACATGGGTAGAGCAAGCTCATTCTTCCCTTTAATTAAAAAGTGCTTTCCATTCTCATTAAAGTAACTCCCTCTAAAACACAGATGGAAGCAACCATGCAAGTGGGAGAAATCAGGAAACAGTTTGCTCATCTTCTTCGGGGCTTCATTGACTTTGTGAAACTGGGAATGTTGCCTTAGTTTTTGTAAAAGAAAAATGTTTTTTCCAACTGTCTGATCACTCTTCATGGCATAAATGCATAGGTCGGTATTCTGTGATTTCATGGGAGTACAGAAAAAGCATAGAATGAGGTTTAAATAAAGAATTTTCTCTCCAAAGAATTGCAGCATTCATGTCTAACTTTCTAGTCCTCATGGTCGTGAATGCATGGCTGCCAAAACACTGGCACTGCTGGGGCTTATCTGGATTAGAATGCAGCTATTTTCCCATTTATTTCTTTATTTACAGTCATGTTTGTCAAGCAGATAATTTACCAGAAAAAAAAATTAAAACTGTTGATAGCTATGTTACAAAACAACAGCAACAATAGCACAACTCATCAGGAAAATCAGCTTTTGGAAAGTTTTAACACTCATATCCAATCCCACCCATGAGCTTCACAGAGCAAACGAGAGCAGAAGGGAGTCTGTGTGGAGCTGATGGGTGACCTTTGCCAGAGGCTGTGACAGGTGGTGGCTGCACCTCTAGGTGGAGGGCAGGCAATAGACGCTCTGACATGCCCGGGGCAAAGAAGACACGGGGCAATCCGTTAAGAACAGTAGCTGTTCTTGGCATTAGGGGCAAGCTGCACCTATTCACCTTAGTCAAATGAAAGCTTATCAAGCGGCCAATAATAGTGACGGATCAATTAATTAGCTTTCCAGCTTTGGCCTGAATAAGAGTCCTGTAGTTTAGGGCTAGTTATCTCTGCCTGTCATTGGTCAGTTCCTTTCTGCTTCACTTCCCAAGATTAATCTGGGATATTTCAAAGGAAGCAAAAAGTCTAGTAACTTCCTTTTAGTGTGCATGTGGCAGGGGATGGTTTGTCTGTATACCTTTTGCTTCATATTTAAAGATGTGTCTTGCTTTGTGCATTTATTCAAAGGCTTCTTGGCTCTGCGCATGAGACGTTGCACTTCAAAGCCTCTTTGGGGTTATTGCCTAGCAATTCATAGAAGATTAATCTGTAGTTCCAAGACTAATCTGCAAAAGTGGAGAAGTTCAACACCATGATGTTTCTGATTGGACAGCCTGAGCATATTTTGGGAATGCATTCTGTCCGTAGCCTCCCTGAGATATAGATCCTAGAATCACAGAGTTTGGAAGGGGCCATGAAGGCCACGGGGTCCAACCCCCTGCTCAATGCAGGACTGCAAGTTAAACCACCCCTGACCTCTTGCACGTCTCCAGGGTGAGAAAATATTTGGGTGAAGAAGGATATTAAAATGCATGTGACTAAGAATAAAGGAAATTTTTCATAAAATTGTGTGGAAGTGGTACCTAACTCTGGTAAAGTTGAACTGTACAGATAGTGAATATTCCAATGGATGTTGAAGCTGTGGCTGGCAAGTGGGCACATATTTTCATATGTGGTGGGGATGTGAAATATAAAGCTTTGGAAAGAGGTTCTTAAAGAGAGTAGTAAAATATTACGTGTAATGGTGAGATAGTATTACTTTCAATATTTGATAAACAATGGGGTTGGACTAATGCAGAATAACAAGCTTAAAAACTGATGTGAGATTAATCATAGCTAAGAAATGGAAAGTAAAGTATGATTATCAATCGTGTGATTGGTATAAAAAGTCTGGAGTATAGCTATTAATAATAAATTAATAGAAAAGGGCATATACCGAAATACATAATGAGGTCTGGGGTGCATGTATTGAGCATGTGTATTAAAGGGAAAGGTTTTGAACTGGCAAAAGAATCATTACAGTTTTGGAAGGGGGACATGCCCTGGAAGAAATTTGGAAAGAATTTTGTAAGGTTTTATTTTAGTTATAAGGTGTTTTGTTGTATTTTAGATGGTAAAATTATTTTTTTAAAACAAAGAATGCCTCCAGTGTGGGAGAGTCCACCATCTCCCTAGCTTATTGGTTCTATTGCTCCAGCAGCCAGGAGGTTCTTCCCGGCATCTAGCTGGAATCTGGCTTCCTGTAACTTGAGCTGTTCTTCTGTGTCCTGCACTCTGGGATGATGGAGAAGAGATCCTGTCCTTCCTCTTTCTGACAGCTCTCTTCAAGCACTTGAAAGGCTCTCATACCTGCCCATTTCCTTCAATCACTTCTCACAGGCTTTTGTTTCCAGACCCCTAAACATCTTTGTTGCCCTCTTCTGAATTTCTTGTACTTTGCCAGCATTGTTCTCAAAGTGTGGTGACCAGAACTGAACACAGTACTCAACATGCAGCTTGACTAGAACCAAATAGAGGGGACCAGGACCTCGGGTGATAGGGAAGCTATGCTTCTATTAATCCAGTGCAAAATAATGTTTACTTTTTTGCAGCCAAAATCACATCGTTGGATTACATTTAACTTGTGATCAACAACAATTCCAAGATGCTTCTCACTTGTAGTATTATTGAGCTAAGTATCTTCCATCCTGTATCTATGCATTTGGCTCCTTCTTCCTAGGTGCAGAACTTGGCATTTGTCCCTGTTGAATTCCATCCCGTTGCTTTCAACCCAGCACCCAAGCCTATCACTTTGAATTTCTTCTTATTTATTTATTTTTAGGGAGCTTCTATGCTGCCCCATTGGCCGAAGCCTCGGGGCGGCTCACAACAATAAATAAATACATATTAACCATATAAAACAATATAATAGGAGATGTCCTGGCCAAAAATATAAAATCAATAAATAATGTTAACAATTAAAATGACGTTTAAATAAAAAGGTCTTGGCCTGGCGCCGAAAAACAAATAATGACTGTGCCAGGCAGACCTATCAGGGGAGCGCATTCCATAGATTGGGCGCCACTGCAGAGAAAGCCCTCCTCTGGGTACTTACCCTCCTAATGTCCTTCATGGAGGGTTCCTGGAGAAGGGCCTCTCCCGCTGATCTCAGGTGGCAGGAGGGCATGTATAGATGTAAGCACTCCTTCAGGTAACCAGGACCCAAGCTGTTTAGGGCTTTATAGATGATAACCAGCACCTTGAATTGGGCCCAGACTTCAATGGGGAGCCAGCAAAGCTGATGGAGGACTGGGGTTATATGAGAACAACACCCAGTCCCCGTCAGCAGCCTGGCAGCTCTATTTTGAACCAATTGAAGTATCTGGACCATCTTCAAGGGCAGCCCCACGTAGAGCACATTACAGAAATCTAGTTGGGAAGTTACCAACGCGTGTGTCACTGTCACCAGGCAGTCATTCTCCAGGTAGGGATGCAGCTGATGGATCAGCCGAAGCTGAAGGAAAGCGCTCCTCGCCACTGCTGCCACCTGAGCTTCAAGTGAAAGCTCTGGGTCGAGGAGCACTCCCAAGCTGCAGACCCTGTCCTTTAGAGGGAGTGCAACCCTATCCAGGACAGGACCAAAATTACTTACCTGAAAGCCCATATCACTTACCAAAAGGATCTCCGTCTTTTCTGGATTGAGCTTCAGCTTATTGGCCGTCATCCAGCCCATTACCTCAGCCAGGCACCTGTTCAGTACAGCCACTGCCTCACCTGGATCAGTTGAAAACGAGAGGTAGAGCTGGGTAACATCAGCGTTCTGATGATTCCACAGCCCACACCTCCTGATGACCTCTCCCAGCGGTTTCATGTAGATGTTGAATAGCAAACGGGACAAAACGGATTCTTGTCCTTTAGGGTATTCTCTAGCCCACCCAGTTTTGTGCCATCTGCAAGTCAGATCACCATTCCCTGAACCTCTTTATCCAAACTGTTATTAGAAATATTGCAGAGCACTGGGCCCAGGACTGAGCCCTGCAGCACCCCGCTGGCTACCTCTCCCAGTCTGAGAAGGTGCCCCTGAGAAGCATTCTCTGAGTCCAGTTCTGTAGCCCACTATGGATCCATCTGATAGCTGCTCCACCTAGACCACTTTTAGCTTATTTGCTGATCAAAATGCCATAGGCACATTTTCAAAAGCTTTGTTGAAATCAAGATATGTTATATCCACAGCACTCCAACAAGGGAACTTAGACATCAAACAATGAAATGAGGTTAGTCTGAAAAGATTTGTTCATGATAGATCTATCCTGGCTTGGAGGAATTTCTCCGTTGTCTTCAAGGTGTTTATAGACAGATTTCTTTATTATCTGCTCCAGAATTTTCCCAGGGATTGAGGTCAGGCTGACTGGTTGGTAGTTCCCAAGATCCTCCTTTTTCCTTTTTTGAAGAAAGGAACAGCATTAGTCCTCCTCCAATCATCTGGCACTTTGCCCATCTTCCTCACCCTCCATGATTTCTTAAAGATACTAGATAGTGGTTCTGGGAGTCCTAAAGTTGCTCCTGCACTTCTGTGTCACTGCGGATGAGAACCACCAGAGGGCATGTTAAATCAGGAGCTGGCCCTGACCAGATGGACAGACTAGATGGACTTGGGTCATAGTATCATTTTGTTTTGTGTGAGAGATTTCCTTTTAACAAAACTGCCTGTCATCCACATTTAATACCTTTCAACTAGGAATGTGCAGGAATTTCGTTCACAACTCATGTAAACATGTTCTATTCACAACACGTTCATATTTTGTCAGGTTACATTTGCAAAACTCTTAAATGGGCAAACATGTTCTAAAATGCATTTTTAAAAGGAATGCCCACTTTTGAAGCAAGTGTGTGTTATATTTTGTATTGTTTCTATTCTTAACAAAATGTGCTTTGGTCAAAGCAGGTGCAGAAAACGTGCACTTTGGAATTAAACACACACAGAGAGATTATTTTTCCCATTTGAACAACCTTCAACAGATCCAGAACAAAATTGGTATGACCTAAAGGAGGTTTCCAAGTCATTTTCAATGAATTTAGGCAAGCTCAATAACTGCTGGTTCTCTCATTCCGAATTTCAGGTGTTAGCTCTGGAGGGTTTGTTCCTGGCGCTGGGCGAATGAGACAGATTGGGGATTCTGTTGGTGTACCGTGCACCCTGCTGCCCAACAGACTTCCTGCCTGAGCTGACGGAGATCATCTCAGACCTGGTGTTGAAGACCCCCAGGATGTTGGTCCTGGGGGACTTCAATTTCCCTGCCGAGACTGTTCTGACCAGGGCAGCTCAGGACTTCATGGCTGCCATGACAACCATGGGGCTATCTCATGAGAGTGTCCCTGGACCCAGAAATAGCTGCCAATTATAGACCAGTGGCTAATATCCTGTTCTTGGGCAAGCAGGTGGTGGCTGGACAACTCCAGGCTCTCTTGCAGGAAACAGGCCATCTTGACCCATCTAAATCTGGCTTCTGGCCTGGCTATGGAATGGAAACTGCCTTGGTTGCCCTGTATGGCGACCTGTGCAGGGAGAGGGACAGGGGGAGTGCGTCCCTGTTGGATCTCCTGGACCTCTCAGCAGCCTTTGATACCATCGACCATGGTATCCTTCTGGACAGGCTGGCTGGGTTAAGAGTTGGAGGCACTGCTTTGCGGTGGTTCCACTCCTACCTGTCTGGCTGATTCCAGAAGGTGGAGCTAGGGGACTATGGCTCTGTGTCATGGCAACTTTGCCATGGAGTTCCACAGGGCTCCATTTTATTCCTCATGCTCTTTAACATCGACATGAAACTTCTGGGAGAGGTTATCCAGAGGTTTGGGCTGCGGAGTCATCAGTACACCGATGACCCCAAGCTCTACCTCTCTTTTACATCTAGTCCAGGTGAGGCAGTGGCCGTCTTTAACCAGTGCCTGGCCAGGATAATGCATTGGATGAGGGCCAATAAATTGAGGCTCAGTCCAGATAAGATGTAGGTCCTATTGGTAGGCAGTTCAGCCCTGCAGGTGAGTGACATCTGCCTTGTTCTGGATGGGGTTGCACTCCCCCTAAAGGACAGAGTGCACAGTTTGGGAGTGCTCCTCAATCTGGAGCTGTCCCTGGAATCCCATGTGGCAGTGGTGGCAAGGAGTGTCTTTTTTCAGCTTCGGCTGGTCTACCAACTGCGCCCTTACCTGGATGAGCGATGCCTCGCAACAGTGACCCATCCTGTGGTAACTTCCTGACTGGGTTATTGTAACACGCTCTGCAATGGGCTACCCTTGAAGATGGTCCAGATACTTCAATTGGTTCAAAATATTGCTGCCAGGATATTAATGGGACCGGCAGGTGTTCACATATAATGCCAGTCCTCTATTGTCTACACTGGCTACCAGTTGAAGACTGGGCCAAATTTAAGGTTCTGGTGATGACCTATAAAGCCCTAAATGACTTGGGTCCTGGGTACTTGAAGGAGCACCTTTTCTCCTATGTGCTCTCCTGCCCTTGTGATCCGAGTCAGAGGCCATCCTTTGGGAGCCATCCTTGAAAGAGATCAAGAGGGTGACTACCTCTTGGAGGGGGTCCTTCTCTGTGGTGGTGCCCCAATTGTGCACCACACTCCCCTGAGAGGTTTGCCTTGTGCCAACACTTCTACCTTTTTGGCGTCAGGTGAAAACTTTTTTTATTTTCCCAGTATTTTAATTGTTAATTTGTTTTAGTGGAGGGGCGACATTTTAATCATTGGATGCTGGGCAGTTGTTGTTGTTGTTGTTGTTTTTTGCTTTGTTTTTTGACTAATCTGTTATAAACCATCCCGAGACTTTTAAATATGGGACAGTATAGGAAAGTTTTAAATAATAATAAATAAATAAGGTGCGAAAACATGTCCTTTTGGAAAATGCAAAATTTAAAGGGCACCTTTACTCGAAAGAGATGAATTTTACAAATGTGGTCTGTAGAACATGTAGCCATTTCCTGAAAATCATGCTCATTTTTATGGCGCCAAGCAGGATTTGTCATCTTTTCATATGTGAAGGGAATTCTCATCCATCCCTACTTCTGGATGGTTATAGCCATCTTCTAGATGCTAGAGGGAAAACGAGTTCAATGGGACTTACTTCCATTGGGGTACAGGTGGAAGTGCTGTCCAATAAGGTTGGAAAAAGAAAAGCTAATACATCCAGCATTTAAACTTAAACAAACCCACCAGGTGGGCCTCTTTCAGGAGGACATCCAACAAAGGGGGCACCATCCAAAGTGCCACTTAGCACTAAAGAGGGCAAAACGTAGGAAAAGACCAGACATTCACTTGTTATGCATGATCAGACACAGTTCTATTTTGTAATGATCACCTGGTGGTCCCAGCCAAAGCCTAACCCTCCCTTGATCTCAGAAAAATAAACTGAGCATCCACAAAGCTTATTTTTATTTTATTTCATTTGTTTTATTTCTCATTTTTACACAAAGAACCATGTTCTGTGTATTAACTCTAGATTTGGTCAAACAAGCAGTATCCTGTCTCAGTGGAAATTAATGCACAATAATATTATTTGACCAGTTGTATTTTGCATTAAAGCCAGAGTCTATAGTAGTACAAGAACTTAATAATAATAAAACAGATAATACTTGTGCAAGATTGCTCATGGATAATGATAACAGTGCGAGCTGATAGAAGGAGGCATTGATTTAACAACAAGTAATTTTGAAAAGAGGTCTTGCTTCAGTGAATTCACATTCTAGCTTTTCTTTGGTGACTAGAAGAGAAGGAAAGCAGATGGAATGCCTCAGAATGAATCTCACTCATTCATTCATTCATTTATTCTTTCATGCAACCGAGGGGTAAGAATAGCTTGAATTTGTTGAACTGAATTTGATCCATCCTCTATTAAAGGAAATGAACTGCAAAAAAGTCATGCAGACCAATAACTTGGAGAAAACAGGTCATAATGAGAAAAATAAAAAAGGCAATTGTTCCCACTAGCAAAACCTGGGTCGTTGACTGCACATGTTACGAGTGGGCACTTTAAGGATGGAGGGAGGTTCTTTTGCTTCCTTTGATGTCAGCTATGATGCTGAAACAGGCATGGCTCTATAGAATTAGAGACGGACTGGATATTAACTAGTTTCAATTGGGCCAGAAGGTCAAAGCAAGTTATTTTGATACAGTCTGAGCAGATTCCAAGTTCATTCCTTGGCAACAGCAGCTCTTGGGAGAGTCTCCAGCCTGGGTTTTCGCAGAGCTGCTGCCATTCTGGGCAGAATAATGGACTAGGTTGAGCAATGGCTTGGTTCGTAAGAACATAGGAGTTGTCTTCTGCTGAGAGCTCTGATAAAGTAATAAGAGGGAGAAGGTTGTTGCTATGATGTGAAGCATGCCTCTGGATGCAGTGAAGTAGCAGTAAATCCACAGATGTTCACCATGACATTCATCATGGCCACACCTCCAAGGAGAATCCATACATCCATTTGTTGATCCATTCCTCCATCTCTCACCCGAAGCACCCTACCCAACCTGAATCTAGCAGGATCTAAGGGTAACATCTGAAGCCTTCCTCTGAGTGCCATCTTCAAGATAGGCTAAGAGGGAGGTAACAAGGAAGGGGGTCTTCTCAGTGGTGCCCCCCCCCCGCCATGGAACTATCTTCCCACAGTGATTCACCTGACACTAGTTCTGTTATCCTTCTGGCACCCGATTAAGACTCTCCTTTTCTCTGAGGTTTAACATTTTGTAGATTTACATTTTATGCTGTTTGAATTATGGCTTATGTTTTTGTGATTCATTGTGAACTTTCCAGAGAACTACTGTTATTGGGTGGTCCGGAAGTGAAATTAATTGCACCATAAATGCATTTTCTACAGGTTCTTAATTATCAAATCACTCCAAAATATCAGGTATGATACCAGCACCTGCAGCATTTGTATTACAATATGTTGTTGCTTGGAACAACCATTTTCCTCCAGCTTCTGTATGGATGGCAGTTCTGCAAACTGTAGAGGTGGGAGTCTGCATCAGACATGGGAAGGAAATCTGCTGAACCCTAACGAGCTAGATTTTTCTGTTTCAATACATCCCTGGCTCCGGTTCCACTATGCAGCCTCCTGGATAGCAGTTCCTAGGAAGCAGTAAGGAGAAGAGATACCTATTTCCTTCATGAGATAGGTAAGAATTTCAGGTTTATTTTTATAATTCACACATTTCTTCAAAAATGGGATATTCAAAAAAAAATCTGAGGCAGATAAGATGCTAGACTAAACAAGACTTCTGTTATGCTGATATTCTTATACATGGAGTCCATAAAATTCACATGCTCATTTGCATGTGGAATTTATAAGTGTATGGAAAACTGCGCGGTTCCTGAAGAACAAGAGCAGCACTTTATGGGGGAGCCCTTGGATCTTCACAGAAGGATGAGTGAATCAGTTCCCCTCCCGCCTCATATTTGCTGGGCTATTTGTTTATTACAATTTCATAAGGCCCATTAGCGAAACTCCATGGGCAGTCCACCCGAGTTAAAACCGTAAGGTACAATATAAAATGCACTATAAAGGGTTAAAAGTACAATGTAAAATAGAAGTTAAAAAAAATGAAACCTTCCAGCAATGCAGAGGTTTCGGATACAGTAACAGATTTAGAACAAGAGAAACTGAAGGGCTACAATATCTGGGGAAAAAGGAAGGTCTTCTTGGCACCAGAGTGAAGACGCCAGGTGCATCTCTCGGGTCATTCCCAACCAGCTCCTCCTCCTAATGGCTTTCCACTCCACTTCCTTTGACAGGAGCTCCCTGGGAAGGTCTGGCAAAGATAATCTCAGGGTCTGGTCAGGTGTACATGGGAGAAGATGCTCCTTCAGATAACCTGGCCCCCCGGCACTTTGAACTGGACCTGAACATGGACTGGCAGCCAGGCACTGAGGACCAGAAACTGGATGGAACCACTGTACTTGATTCAGACCCACCCCTGATATTTTCTGTTACTAATAAGCATATGCATTTGCTGTGCATGGTGACTGTGGCAGCTGGTCTCACCTGGAGGCAGGCTTATTCTCTGTTGTCAGTGCACACCTACAAGAAAGAGTCTTTTCAGCTTCCATGTAGCCTGAAGTGCCTGATCCTGCCTAATCCTGGAAGCTAAGCAGGGTTGGGCCTGTTCAGAACTGGGATGGGTGACTTGAGTGTATGATTCTATGATTGTTGTTGTAAATTGTCCGGAGAGCTTTGGCTCTGAGCAGTATAAAAATACAACAACAAATACAAAGTGACTTTCTGGTGTTGCCCGTCTCTCTCATGGTCAGACAATGAACAAGAGGGACTTCTCATCGGCAGGAGGGGCCTTGTTGCCTCGAGCCCAGAGTTTCTCAGAGTCAGATGAGGTGGGCTTGGCTCTTGACTGCATGATGCACCAGCAGCAGAGGAGGGAGGCACAGTTAGAGGACTGGTGCACAGAGAAGAGCGTGCTCATTTTCAGAAGGCCCAGGCATGCTCATACAGAGAATTCCTAGAGGCGATGACAAGAGGGGGTTCAACAAACTGCTCTGTGCATGCTCAGAGTTTCATTCTGGAAGCTTTGCACTTTCGGTCAATAAAGAAAGCTTTGTGAGGAAAAAGGTCTGTGGCTTTGAATGAGCGAGGGAGGAACTCAGCTCCTGACACAGGGCTTTTAAAAGAAATGAGAGTGGGGGGAAGAGCGAGGGAATATGCCAGTTTGTATCTCCACAGTCTCTCTCGCTCTCTCTCGCTCGCTTGCTCCTGTGTGCTTGAGCCCCTGGTAGGACCTTGGCCTATCTAGACAGATTTTTTCTGCTCTTGCTGGCAGCAAATCTCTTGGCCGTGGGTCCTTATATGAGCACGTCATTCCCTTCTTTCCCTCTCTTCTGTCAAACTCAAAGCCAAACATTAGAAGCCCAGTCCTATTCAAATTCAACTTGTTGCAGCACAGGGTAAATCTGAGCAGCCTTCCAGGAGAGCAGGAGAAAAAGCATCTGCCCATGCAAAGAGCTGGATGCCAGCCAAAACCTCTTCTGCTCCCCCCCCCCTCAGCCGAGCTTCGGGCCCCACTCCCAGGGCAGCTTTCACTGCTCGAAGGTTAGGTGGCAGGAATGCCAGAGAGTATGCCATTATTCTGGTCGCCCCACCTGCCTTCTCCTGCTCAAGGAGCAGTTCCTGCACCTGCCCACTCACCCACCCTGAAAAACCTTCCTCCTCTCCCGGGGTGGGCAGATTCTCAGGTTCCACCTGAAAAACTTCATTAGATAGTCTTGAAACGATCCGCTCCCACATCCCTGCTTGCTCCCCTGCTCACTCCTCAGAACTGGACAAATCTGCCTGAGCAGAGCGTAAAGCAGGAGAGGTGGGCTTCCTCTTTGCAGCACCACTGGTCTTGCAACACTTCCCTGCCCCAGCCTTTGCTTTCGCCATTGCTTTTGTGGTTGTGGTCCTGAATCTGCCAGTTTCCATAGAGGGCATGGAGATTCTCAGCTGACTCCAGAGAGTGGTTCTTAGGCCCAAACGGCTGTGGTGGAAATGAGTCCAGATGTCTGCCAGCTCAAATCCCACCTCCCCTTCTATCCAAGTTGGAGGGGGAGTTGGAGGGGGAGAAAGGGAGCAGTGAGAGACCCACACAACCACAGGAGACAGAAGTTGTCCTTATGTGCATCAAGTTGTCTCCCACTTATGGTGATCCCATGAACAAAAGCCCTCCAAATGTCCTGTCCACCATACCCTCACTCAACTCTAAGTTCAGGGCCATAGCTTCCTTTATGGATTCATTCCATCTCATATCTGGTCTTCCTTTTCTTCTTCTGCCTTCGACTTTCCATGCCATGATTGCTTTCTCCAATGAGTCTTCCTTTCTCATTCTCATTTATTTTTCCTGTTTTGTTGCCCTCTTTTATTTATTTGCACTGGTTGATGTAACAAGATGGTTACCCTGTTTCTGTTGTAAGCCGTCCTGGGATGTCTCGTAAAGGACAAGGTACAAATATTGTTAATCAAATAAATGAATGAATGAATGAATGAATGAATGCTTCTGTCTCCCTTTGCCTTTAGCAACGGAGCAAAGCTCAGGGAGCCAAGGTTCCATTTGGATGCCAGGAAGCACTTCCTGACAGTCAGGACCCCGAGGGCGTGGAATGGGCTTCCACAGGAGGTCGTTGAGGCCCCATCGGTGAGGGTGTTCAGACAGGCTGGACATGCACATGGTGGGCATGTTGTGAGTGGAGCCGGCTGGTGCCGGGGGTCAGACTACATGGCCCAGGAGGCCCCTTCTGACTCGCTCTGCTTCTATGTTTCTCTGGATGGTTCTCCTGTCACTCATCAGGACTTTTCTTTGTTTTTGCTACTGCAATGGTTTTCTGGCATGCCTTCCAAATAACATCTCTGGGTTCAGTCCATAGTTCTGGCTCATGAAAATCTGTTCTTTATGCGGACTTCAAATTCCGCAGACAGGATACGGACTTCTTATTTTAGTGATCTCTTGGGGTGGGTTACCTTTTTCAGTTCTACTCTGATTTTTGATATTAGGAGTTCATAGCCATACTGTAAACTGCTCCTGCCCATGCTTTGGCAGCAAAACTATAGCTGCTTCATCTGCTATTTCCAATTAAATCGCGTATTTGGTTTTTGCCTCAGACATCTGATGAGGTCCATATATAAAGTCATTCGGCTGGTTGCTTGAAGTATATCTTTGCAATAAACAGTCATTGGCTTCACAGAACTCTATGAATTATTCCTGATCCCTAGGCCAAACCGCCCTACAATATTCGGTCCTGTTTTGTTTCCTACTTTTACATTCCATCCACCGTTGATGATCAGCATGTTTTGTTTTTGCATGCTATTAATTTCCTCTGGAACACCTGAAAAATCGTTTTCAATTTTTTCCTCTTCAGTATCTGTTGTGGGAACATAGACTTGAAGGATGGCTATGTTGATAGGTTTTCCACAAATTCTGTTTGATATTCAGTCAGATTTTGCATTATAGTCCCTTCCTGCCTGTCCTATGTCTCAGTATTAGAGTTACTCCATTTCTCCTGCGTTTGTCATTTCCAGAGCAAAACACTTTGTGTTTGTCTAACTGAAAATATCCCATTCTAGTCTGCTTTAGTTCACTCACACCAAAAGCTGCAATGTTTAACCATTCCATTTCCTGCTTTACACTTTCCTGTTTGACTTGATCCATATGGCTCATGTTCCATGTCCCAATTTTATGTGTTGTGCAGCATGACTTTCCTTCCACCACTGTGCATGCCAGCCACCAGACTTCACTTCAACTTTGAACTAGTTGCATCAATAGAGAAAGCACTATCCATACTTGTTCTTTGCTTTTCCCCACTGGCTCGTTGAGTGCTTTCCAACCTGTGGGTGTCATCTTCTGGCACTGTGTCTTATATTTTGGACCGTTTCATCATAAGGTTTTCAAGGTAAGAAGAAGCAGAAGTGGTTCGTCATACCCTTCTTCTGTGCAGTACTAACCACAGTTGTTCTTGAGCATCACTGCCATCCACTGAAAGATACTTCACCAGGTTCACCTTCGACTTACAGTGCCCACTCTGCCCACATGATCACTGTAGATACCCATTCTTTTCCATTTGTGTGATCATTAGTCCTGAAGAGATTGCGTGCATCTTTGTCTGGTGCCTCAGCTGTGACCATTCTGTCTTTGGTGACCTTAGGATTGGAAGGAACCCTTTCAAAATCCCTCCCTCTAAGCATTTGCAGACGTCCTCTTGTGCTTGGCCCAGGCTTCCAAAGTGAGCCAAGTGGAAGGAAGTTCGCAAACAACTGTGGAGGCCCAGGTCCACAGCTGGCCACCTACTTTCATCAGCAGCCACCCAAACAGTGGTTACACCAGACACAGCATTCAGGGGCTGCTTCCTAGCAAGGGCCTTTGACCCAGCGCCCTGTGGCCAGCTTTCTTCGGCACCGGGAGCAGCCACCATTTGAGTGGCTATTCCTCAGGTGCAAGAGCAGCACTGCTTGTGCCATGCATGGAGTTCTGCTGCTTGTGAGCACCCTGTGCACTTGGATTCCTGGCTCCTGCAAGTGGACCAGAGTTTGGGGACCGACCCCAAGGAATCTGATGGATTGCCATCCCCGGACAGATTCCTTGCACATTCCTAGATGACCCACTAGGGGACAAGCTCTTGGCTTCTTGGACATTCTCAAGCTTCCTAAACATATTAAGATGTGCACTGGGGTAGAGCTCATACATGGACCCCATTTCTTTAACAGTCTGAGAACTATCTTTAATAATAGCGATACTGCATAAGAAATATAAGAAAAGAATCTAGAAGTAGGTTTTATCTGCATAGCTAGCCAACTTTAACTCATCTTGTGTTATTATAAGAAATAGAATTTACTGGTATGGACTTATATTCAATCGCATCCCTTTCTTTTTTAATGAAATGTCATTATTCCAATACATATCCTTCCTTTTTGCAGCCCACGTTTCTGTACTCTCGCTCTCCAATTCTGCTATATTTCATTTCCCACAGTTAAGTGATATTATTGCCAGGGATTTTCCACCCTCCACAGCTATTGATTTAGGTGTATATGGTTATTACAATGCAAAATAAAACAGTTTGCCTATCCATTCTACCTTGTAGTGTTGAACATTAACTTAATTTGTTTGAAATCTGCATTTGATTTGGCAAAGAAACCATTTATCTTTATGAAGAAAGCTCTCATAAAGAAAGGATTTTAGAAGATCGCCGCTTTAAAAATTTAATAGCCTTGTGTCTTATACACTAGAAAAATGAATTAAACCTTCAAATATTATATATCTCAATGTAAACCTTTTTGCATTTCATCCTGTTTAATTTATTGTTTGAAGCTCCTGCTACCACACATGCACACACACACGTGTGTGTGTTTATTTGTGTGTACACTCACTCACACATACACACACATGCCCCTAAAAGACAATTTTTCAATATTCAAGATGTGTTTTGCAGAGCCCTTGAATAAAAGTCTACACATGATTTTTCCAGGAGCATTATAAAGGATACTGATAGAAAACAGGTGCTGTCTCCAAGCAGCTGCTAAAGTTAGTTTCTACCTACCTGGGGTAGTTCATTCCAATCATAAAGGATGCAATAAAAATTGTTACAGTCACAAAAAATAATATTGATGTGTATTAAATGATGTTTATTAGTCTGCAAACCTACACACACATACTGTATCTGGACAAAAGTAACTGGACTCAGTAGAACATCTGAATAGAGGAGCACACGACTGCACCGTTAGACGTGCATTTTATGCTTTATGTTTTTAAAAATAGATGGAAAGTCAGCTAACCTTTGGCTTAGCATGCAATCATCTGGATGTCTACACAGCAGCATGTTCCATGTTCAATGAGACATGCTCCCAGTTCAGCGGCTATTTTATTTATTTATTTATTTATTTCCCGATTTATATCCTGCCTTTTTCCTACAAAGGGCTCAAGGCAGCTTACATCAATCTCCTCCTCCATCTTATCCCCACAACAACAACCCTGTGAGGTAGGTTGGGCTGAGAGTCTGTGACTGGCCCAGAGTCACCCAGTTGGCTCCATGGCTGAGCAGGGACTAAAACCCAGATCCTCTGAGTCCCAGTCCCGTGCTCTTCACCACTACGCCATACTGGCTATGAGTTTGGAAGCTTAGCGAAGGTGACAGAACATGTCCCCTTTGGCTTTGTACCCGCAGCATCCAGCCATGCCTTTCAGTTGCCACCGCAATCAGAGACCTGTGATTTCAGCCAGGAAGAACCTGGTATCTCAGCAGTCACCCCTTCTGTGTCCACCACCAATTTGAAAATATGGGCATCTGATCAATGTGTTTCCCTGAGATTTTATTTTAAACAGATTTATCCATTTTGCACCTCTCTGACCTGAACACAATTAGCAGTTGGAAATCATTGCCAGTTCTGAGCTTGTAATATGTTCTGATAAACAAATCATTAAAAAAAAATTACTACACATTATTTCCACCTGTGCACAGCTGATCAGTGTGAAAATAAAACTGTACATTTCCAATAGGTGCATGAGAATGCTGTAATTAATGGGCACCTGCATACCTTAGTATGTGCATTATCAAAATATATACTAAGAATTATACAATATAGAAACAGCCAGGCAGCACCATTTAGACTTTTTTTTTTTTTTTGCAGTGCCTTCCTTTAAATGTTGTCCTGAGGTATTGTGGGAAATTAAAATGGCAGCATCTAGTGGTGAACAGAGCCTGGAACAATGGCAGCTGGTAGGTTGTGTCAGGTCACCAGGACTGGCAACTGCCTGCAACCTCTAACATTCAGCTGAACTTTATCAGAAGATTTCTGGGTCCGTTTCTCCTCCCACCCCCAGCATAGATGCAAAGAAAAAGTAGGACATTTCCAGAATTTTACTGAAATATTTTTTTCCCTGATGACTGCCATTCTCGCACCCACCCACCCCACCTCATTAACCCAGTTCCCTGAAGACCTTCAGGCCCAGAAATATAGCAGAGGATGCAAGATGGTGGCCAGGTTGTCCAGACAGTCACAATTACTACTTCTTGGAATAGCATTAAAAAAAAACTGGAGAAAAAGAAGGACGCTGTACTGTGAGTGATAATTCACTAAATTTGTCCCATCTTTGCAGATTGCCAGACATCTTTCATTGACAGAATTGAGTTTTTTTTTTTACCAAACTTCTGTTCTACATGTGCTAATTCACATTAACTCTAATACAGACTAGTGCTGATATGCATAAGCCCAAATCTCCATCCCTCAAAAAGAGCAATACAAGTTTACAGAATCCATGTTAGGCTGGAAAAAGCCAGCCAACTGCAGAATCTGCAGGTCAGATTTTTAGAAATCTGAATTCCTGTGAAGCTCTTGTGGAATCCTCCAACATCCTTAACTTCTACCATTGCTCATGGGGAGCCCCAACCTGAAAAACTGTAGGAGAGCTTTTTCTTCCCTGGAGACATCTGTGCAAATGCCCCCCCCCCACACACACACACACATAGCATCCCTGCCCCACAAATGGGGCACGGAATTCCAGGAAAGCACAGAAAGCTCTGTCACCATTCTGTGCCTCCCCTCCCAGGCATTTAATGGCACATGACAGTGCTGATGGGTCTTTGATTATTTGATGGAGCATGTTTGGACTGGACTTGTTTTCCTGGAATTGTGTCGACCGCTGAGTTATTTTTTTATAGTCAGTATGTTGAAAAAAATAATATTGTTTTTACTGTGTCATATTTGCAGATTGTTGTGAACCACTTAGAAAGCTTCAGTTCCTGGGCAGTATAAACATGGAAGAAATAATATGGAAGAAATAATAATAATAATAATAATAATAATAATAATAAAAATACTACTCTTGTTTTAAAAATTGGCCAGTTATGCACCATTCTAGCATCCTGAACTTGGGTCTGTGAAGGAGTTTCTGCCTCCACAGCTTTCCTCAGCAGAAACTCTTGTGGGGATCAGATTTTGATACTGCAGGTCCTTCTCTGTGTGATAACCTTTCAAGAGCCTGAATAATGTGATCGTATCTCTGACCAGTGTTCTTTTCTCTTAAACATGCCCAGTATTTCAGTACCTCCTCACAGGGCCTTGTTTCTATTCTCTTTATCATGGGCACTTGGTCAAGAGTGTTGCTGAAGTCAAGATAAATGATCTCCACAGCATTCCCACTGTTCAGAAAGGAAGTTACTCAACCAAAGGCCAAGATCAGATTCCTCTACTGGGATTTGTCCTTGAGAAATCCATCTTCACTTCTCATAATCTCTGTGGTGTGTTCAAGCTGTCTGTAGGTTGATGACTTTATGATCTGCTCCCAATTTTTCCCAGAGACTGATGTCAGAATGACTGGTCTGTGCTTCCCAGATTTGTCAAGTACTCCTGCTTCTGAAATATGACCAACATTAGCCTTCCTCCAGGCATCTGGCACTTCACCTGCCCTCCATGATTTCTCAAGGATAATGGACAGAGGAGGGCCAGGATCTGTTTTTCATCATCCTGGAGCACGGAATAAAAGGCTGAAGTTACAGTTACTTCCTTCTACAGAGAGGGGGGAGCCACTGCTGAATGGTGTGAGCAGTCATGGGGGTGGGCAAGGGGATCCCCAAGATCCAGGCCTATGGCCCCTCCATGGCTGAAGATTGTACCTCTTCTGAAAGGCAGATCCTCGGCCCAATCCTTTTATTTCCATCTGTTGGTTTTTTCTTGACTAATTCTTCTGGCTCATCAGTGGCTTCTTCCAAATGCGTGCATTGTCGTTTCACTTGCTTGGCTATATTTCATGACGATGTATGTTTTTTAATGAAATTGTGTACACCACTTGCAGTTGGCCATTATGTGATGAAAGACAGTTTCTAATTCAGTGAATTCATAAATAATACCTTCACAACAGTAAGAGAGAAAATAAGAGGCTGCATTAGGGGAGCCTAAAGCCCTTCAGTTGAAACATATTCTGCCAAATGAAATATCTCCTAAGAGCAGCAATAAGGAAAGGCTCCTTCCATGTAGATTTGCAGATTGTGACATCAGCAGCTAGCAAACCAGTCATCATTGTTCTCCATCTCCCTTATTTGCATTTGTGACCATACTGCACTGCAACTCAAATCTTGAACCACGTTGTAGGTTGGAAAAAGCCCTGTTGGGTGAGCATGACAAGAAAGCCAGGCGTAGAAGTAGCTTCCTCTCACCTGATAAACAGGCCATTGTAGTCTTACCATGTTTGATAAGAAAAAAATCTGTATGTGTGGACATGTTTGTATATGTGTGTGTGCGCATGCTCTCAATGCTGCACTGATGGAAGGATCAGTTCCAAAGCACATGAAGTAGTAGTTCCCCTTTACTCAGCACTGGTTACATCTCACCTGGACTCCAGTTCTGGCCACTACAGCTTAAGAAAGGTGCAGACAAGCTGAAAAGGATTCAGAAGAGGGCAACAAGGATGATCCAAAGACTGGAAATAAAGCCCTATGAGGGAGATTGAAGGAACTGGGCATGTTTAGCCCAGGCTAAAGGTTAAAGGCCATCACACAATCCAGGATCTCTGCTCAATCATCCTGGAGTGCAGGACCTGGAATAATGGGCTCAAGTTAGAGGAAGCCATATTCTGGCTGGACATCAGGAAGAGGTTCCTGACTGTTAAAGCAGAACGACAATGGCTCCAATGACTGGAGGTGGCAATAACTGATGACTGGCCACACTGGACAGCCCCCAAGAGGCCATCTGAGAGGAATGGTTGAACTGGGAGTCCTGCACTGAGCAGAGGCTGGACCTGATGTTCTTCTTGGTCTCTTCCAGCTCTACTGTTCTATGATTATATGGAGCCCTCAAAGTGGCAAAAGATGTGAGTTTACCTTTTGCTTATTTTACAGTAGGTACAGAACACTAAAAAGTTTTCTTAATGACTGCCCCAGATGCCTTTTTAGAAGATTGTTTTACAATTTGAAGTGGAATTGAGGTGGTAAGCATCCCACTGCCCACACATTGCCCATTGCTGCTGCAAGAAAGCTCATGTCATCACACACTCATAAGACTTTATGCTGCCACAAGACCTTTCCTTTCCTTTCCTTTCCTTTCCTTTCCTTTCCTTTCCTTTCCTTTCCTTTCCTTTCCTTTCCTTTCCTTTCCTTTCCTTTTGGAGCAGACTAGTATGGCACTCCTCTGGAAACCTATTCATATAAGAAGCTAATTCCCCTCCCACAACTTTCTTCTGTTCTTCTTTCTCTTTTTTTGATCCCTCATGTGTACTTTGTTGTTTGCCTCTCTCCACTTCAGGATTATTTAGATGAAAATCCATCACACATAATAGAAATTGCTCTCCTCTCCAAATGCAATTGATTCCAAAAGCATGCAAGCAAGAAACAAAGTGCTTTTGGATTCCTGCAAGCCTTCCCCAAAAGGCAAGCTAGTCTCCTGGCCAAGCTGCCGGACAGTCTGCCTGCCCTGCATGCCTCTTTTGAGGCAACTGGCCACTGCCTGCATGTGTGAGCAAATCAATATAATTAGGAACAAGATGCAGAGCAAGTAAATCAACATTGTAAAACAATGTGACAATGTGCCATATGTTTACCTGACATCCTTCATATACTCTGAAAAGGGCCCAATGGCATGGTGTTCGTGAGCTGGGGGTGGGGGAAGAGAGATGGGGTGTAAAGAAATATTTTATCTGTAAAAACACAACATTTTAATACAGCATCTGACTTTCCAAATACCCTACCAAAAAACCCTCCACAAAACCATTTAACAAAAACAGCAGGGAGAGAAAGCGCTTTAAAGCCGTGATACTCCATGAAGGATTATGAAAATAGAGGTCATTGATAGAAAGAGAATTGCAAATACAACTTGAAAAGCTTCTCACATTTGTAAATGCATTGAGAGAATTTATTCCTCTGGTTGCTGCCACAGGATATTTATAGGTTTCTTCGGGATGGGGATAAGGAGGGTGGGGGGAGAATGAACTAGAACAAAAAGACCCCTCCAACGTATTTGATACACCTTGGTGTGACTTACTGATTTCTGGCCATTGCAGGGGACTCACCTTCTAAAGAAATGTGTCTCCTTTGAATAAAGGCAGCCCTGACCAAACAAAAAGGGAACAGTAGGCATTTCAAGGAGATGCACCCAGTTTAGCTGCATCTGAATTGTGAAAGTGGCTGGCAAACACTTATACTTTCATTCCACTATCTAATGTTTCTGTATTAAACCCTCAGTGTATTTTGTTATCCGGGCATTGATGCTCATCTGTAATATTCATGTTCACAGTATTTTGTATTTAGATTAGTTCTCATATTTCTGATGATGACGGTTTTCTCTTGCATTTGCTCACAGCTTTTCATGCCACTCTCAGTGGTGGCTAATTTTTCTCACTGCTGGCCACCATTTTTTCCTGGACTGCCCTAGAATGACACAACTGCTGGGTGGTTCTGGGTATTCTGGAAATGACATCGCAGGAATGGCGGCAGTAACCCGGCATGCTGCCACATCGAAGGAGAGGTAGCTAAATCCCCAAGACGGTACAAATGAACAGCAAGCAGGTGCCACAGTGCATACTCATTCATTACTCCACACATTTGTTTGAGAACAAATTAAAACAGAACATACCGGGCTCCAGGTGGTTCATTTCTTCCCTTTCTTCTGAGATGAATTCGCAGCCCTAATATTAACAGAAGGATAAACTACTGTTCAATTAGGGTGGGGGAGAGCACAGAAATGTAACTGCTGCCTTAATTTAAGAGGCAACCAAAGCAGATCTGCTACTTTCGAAACATTCGCCAAAATGTTGGCCAGGGCAGAGTTCGTAGGCATTAGTTGGGTACCTTCATCACCATCAGCAGAGACTTCCCAGCAAGCTCTGCTCCCCTGCTCCCATATCTGGTAAAGCAGTGGCAGTGACTGTGGAAGGAAGAAAGCGGTCCTCCTCCGTGCCAGAGCTGATCAGAGGATATTATGGGGTTAAAACATTTCTCTGTGTGTGTGATAGTCAGTTTCAACCAGAAGATTAATAGTGTCGAGGTCAACAGCTTACTTGCTATGCGGAAGCCTGGAAGTTTTCCGCAGGAAGCAAGAATTGATAAAGCACAGCAGAAGATCGGGGAAGAGAAAGAGAGAAGTTTTAACTCATGAAAGAGAAATTTGGCAGAAATGAACTGGAAACTGCCCTCCCAGTGGTTTGGAGTAGGGAAAAGGGGAAAAATATTTTAGCAAATGCAAACCAAAAGTGGGGAGGCAAAGGATAGAGAAAAGGACAGGGAATGAGGGAGGGATTCTATATGGAGCGGAAACCCAGTGGATTTGCTCAGCTTCCCCCACAGATTCTGGTCTGTCCGTTCTGCGCTGGCACTGACTTGATCTGACATGAATCAGTCTAGCATTCAGATCTCTCCTTCCAAAACAGGCCAACACTTGTGCAGTTGCATTGCTTTTTCAAAGCCAGGGAAACTGGCACACAATATGGGCCTTTGCTTTACAAATCCGTGCAAATGTTGGAGTGGTGGCCCGATTTTCCAAAAATCTGAAATTAAGTGTCAGAAAATTCAGTGTGGCCAAGTTGGAGAGTGTGTGTAGGAATGTAGTGAAACGTAACTATATTTCTCACATTAAATGCTGCAGCATGACCAAAAGGCGCACACATCCATTGTGTTTTTTCCTGATTGGAAGAAACTATGCTAGAGATATGCAATTCTGAGCTCCAAATTTGCACAAATATTTCAGCAATTTCTTAGAAGCTGAAACCCTCCTGCCGCCTCAGGTTGGAACTGTGACCACAGTGCAGTGAGTTCAAATGGAATGAATTTCCCATGACCATATCCCCAAAGAAGAGGGAGAGAAGGAAAGGCACAGCACTAGAATTCTAAAGCAAAGAAAGACTCAAATCTCCTAGACCTGGAATGCTTGTGCTATGACAGAAAAACGTTGATAAGGAACCAGGATAATATAGGGACGCAGTATGTTGAAGCTATCTGGATGCATTTATCCGTTGTTGTATAATGCCCCTATTGCTCAAGTGAATGTGCTTGTGTGTTTTCATTCTGAGTTAAACTTGGTTATTTGAAACTTCATGGTGTGTTTTGTTATCCACCCTGCATCAAATGCCCAAACAGCACACTATCAAAAGAGTGTTGTTTGTGGGCTGTAGGGTTGCTTCCCTGGAGAGTTTTGAAGCTGGCTTGGTGGGGGCATTTAGAGCAATAAAGGTAGGGAATGTAGGGAAAAGGCCACAGATAGAGAAAATCATGAAGGTGTGAGGACACCGTTGTCACTTTTCCTTCCCCACATGGGCATTCCTGACGTGTCTCAGTGATTAACTCCTTCATTCGTGGTTTCCAAGTTTCAGCAGAGGTGGGATTTACAACATCATTCCAGGAGCCTTTTGCTTTGAATACTTTGAAAAAGGAGTCCTTCCAATCTTCCTTCTGTGTGGAAACGCTTCAAACACATTTCAATGCAGAAGAACGATTTACAGGATTTCTTTCTCTCTTTTTTTAATTCCCAGAGGAAGATAAGTGGAATCGTGTAACTTGGTGTCCTGCAACTGCAGGGAGTTGAACCTGATGGCTTTCATGGCCCCTACTATTGGTCCTGCTGAGAGGAAGAGATTTTGGAACAGAGAATGTAAAATATACTTTTGAGACACCTGCAAACTTTTTATCTCTCTTTTGTTTCTTCAGTGAAGTAACTAAGCGACCTGTTTCCTCCTCGACCTCTTCCTCCTTTCTTATTTAGGAAAAGCTGCACTGTTTCGTTTGCTATGTCCATCAGGTTGGACCAGGTGGATAGTTGCCTGCCTGCAGTTCCAGGAGCTCAGTGTGGCCTCTTCATTTCTGCTTCTGCATGACATGAATGTATCCAAAATATACATAAATGCATAAAAAGATGGATGGCACTTCAAGTAATGAAGATTTTTTTTAGTTTATTTATGTGACAATATAACATTGTATTATATAATATAATATATTCACTAAAGATTAATCTTCAATAGAGGCCAGTTAGCAGCTCTCATGTACGTTTAAATCAAGGCGCTGCAATTCATAAAAAAGAAAAGAAAGAAAAGCCATTTGAGTGTAATGACAAGTGACGGTTTTGTTCAGTCACAATTAAAATCAACCAGACTTATTTCCTCCATTAGTACCAACATATTCCCTTTAAGTTCATATAGGGTTAAATTTGTCATCCTTGGAGATTTCCTAATGGCCCTTGTTATCTAAACTTTGATTCATAATGGTGGCTGTGTATTATATTTTCAATGCACATCCTCAGACGTATTAGGATGTGAAGTGAATTTGACAGGAGAAGAATATTTCTTTTCTTCTCTGAAATGCCCCATGAGGGTTTCCGACAGGCGACCTCCCCAGACCTTGCCTTTACATTAGACTTATTGTCCTGAGAGAAGATTCGGTTAAAGCGCCCAATTCATTTCATATAGTGCTCTTCAGATCATCCACAGCAGTGGCCTAACTTCTGCAATTTTGTTAGAAATGCTCTCTTGGTTTTGCTTGATAGTAAACAATCATTCCATCATTGGAGCTAAATGCAGTCATATCCAGTGCTGGTCAGCCACCGTGAACTAGTTGTCTTGCCATGCTCCGTGGCTGTTATCTGGATAAATTGTTTGCTGCCTGATTAAATAAAAAGGAAAAGCTGGAAAGATGATCAAACTAGTATGTTACTATCCAATATGTTAGATTATACCTTGAGCCAATGAGGGTAGGAAGATGGTCAGAGATCAAAAGCAGGAATCTAAGGAAGGGCTGATCACCTTGAAAAGAGCCTGCTATGCTATGGGTTTCTATGAGAAAATCAGCAGGGAAACGGAGCCCCAAAAGCTGCCTTAACCAGAATCAGGTGGTAAACTCCATCTCTCCAGGATCTCACCAGAGGGCTGCCTTTCTCAGCCAAGGACGCACAATAATTTCACAGCAGTTCAAAGAAAAAAACCAAAGCAGCCAAAGGTACTTTGCGTGAAAATCCTGAACATTTTGTGTATTTGCAAGTTCGAAAATTCCCCCGTTTCCTGTTGGAGGGAGGAAAGGCTGTTTTATTGGAGATTGAGGCAAGACAAGCGTCCAAGGGGGAAAGGGAGGGCCTGATAAGTCTGATCACCACCATTTTCCCAACCCAATTCTCACTCTTGCTCCTTCTGCTCTTTCAGAATGGAAATGGTGGCAACCAAAGCTGTTCTTCGTAAAGGACACATGATCTGGCAAGAGGTGGGGCTGCTTCGCGAAAACTATCCAGCGAATTTCCTCATGTCCAAAGTGAATGATTATTCACGTGAACTATAGATGGAGAATTTCAAGAGGCCATTTCCTCCCTGCTGTAAAATAAGAAAGTGGTCCTGGGAAACCAAAGCTGCTTTTTTATATCCTTTATGTGCTGTTGAATACTGATAGGAGGATGCGATCTCTGGCTAATCATCATGGTAATAAAAATTAACACGGCAATTAATTTTACACTAAAACGAGTGTGTCCTCCCATGGAAATATGCTGGGAAGGAATCAAGCACCCCTTTGAGCCTGCACCTAGCTCTTTGTGGGAAGGAAATATGGATTGCTATGGAATGACAAATAGTTGCTCGTTTTCATTTATCAATTTGTCCCCTCCCACCACATCACATCTGTGCTGCTTCTGCGTTGTAAATCAGCAAACAGAATGTAATCAGCATTCAGCCAGAACTGAAACATTTTGCTTACATCCAAGCATGCAATCATGCAATTTCTTTCCTTCCTTCCTTCCTTCCTTCCTTCCTTCCTTCCTTCCTTCCTTCCTTCCTTCTGTACAGGTCTACATATCTGTATAGTCCACAGCTCCTGAATTCAGGTTTAAGTTAATGCTACATGCAGCTGGGCTCCATTGATGCAGGTCACAATCCTATGGGTTACACCCTTTCCTCAATAAGCCTCTGGAGTGACAGACTGGCCTCTGCAGTCCCCTCCCCAGCCCCCCTTCGCACCAGAAACCCCTCTGAACCCCCACTAGGAGCTTCCAAGTGGCTGTCAGCATAGTACTTCCATGCTGGATGTGAGGAGGGAGGGGGATCTGAGCATGAATTCTCAGCAGTGAGGTTGGAACACTGTCTCCAGCCTTTGCTCTGGGAATCGGAAGTACCCTAAGATCACTTCCTCCGACCTTTGGTCTGTCTAGCTCAGTACTGCCACCAGGTCTCAGGCAACAAACCTGTGCCTCCCCTATATTCTGGACAGCAGTTTCCCAATCCCTGAGCACTGGCCATCCTTTGGGGCTGATGGCTCTCCAATCATTTCAGCACATCCTTCTGGCTGCAACGCCCTAGCCCTTGGGCTGCAGCCTTTCCCAGAACCACTTGGAGAGGCTGGGGATTGGAGCAGGTTCTCCCTTCCCTCATGCAAAACACTGAATCAGGATGTATTAGAAGTTTGTTTATGTTCACACCCCATTCGCAAATGTGCGTGTGAGCAGGAACACTGTTTTTGAGAAATGTCCATAAACTCCCAAATTCTGAAGTGTATTTTTGCATATTATTACATTTATATCCCATGATTTTTTTCCTCCAAAGTATCCAAGGTAGCTTACATGACCTTCTTCCTACATATTTTATCCTGAGAATAATTCTGTGAGGCAGGTTAGGCTAAGAGTCAGTCCCTGGCTGAAAGCCACCCAATGAGTTCCATGGCTGAGAGAGAAGCAGAACTTGGAGCTCGAAAGTCTCAATCCAGCACTCTGACTGCTACCACCCAGTTGCTCTCAAGATTGTGGTATTTTTGTGTCACAAACTTCAAAATGCACAGTTTGTTAAATGCATTAGGCAAAAGACCTTCAGCCAACTGAAATGTACCCTTCACTTTTAACTTTTTCTCAAAGTGGAAGCAATCTTGTGATTAATTGCTGCTGTTGAAACTGCTGAAGTAGGAGCTCCATCAAAGAAAAAGAAAGATGTATACATCCTCTTTATTATTTTCTTTATTTTCCATTTTCAGTCACTAGCAGGAGTGTAGTTTTGGGGAAGAGCTTGCATGTTCCTGAAATTCATGTTCCTGAAATAATATTTTCAAAAACATGGTCATGTTCAAAAATGTGCATTTAAAATATGAACTTTTTAAAAAGCCAATTTAAATACACTTCACACTTAGGTTTTACATGTTTACACTGTAGTCTAGGTCTATCTTGCCTTTTTCCCCTGCAGGCTTACATGATCCTCCCCCTTTCCATTTTATCCTCACAAGAACTCTGCGAGGTTAAATTGAGAGTCAGTGACTGGCCCAAAGCCATCCCAGGAGCTTCATGGTCAACTGGAACTAGAACCTGCATCCCTTGAGTCTCAGTCCAACACTTCAACCCCTACACCATCCCAGTTCTTCTCTGCTTTATAGGGCTTAGGTAATTTCTGTATCTTCTTAGGTCAATTAAACCTCTATGACTAGGACACTCCATGAATTTTTAATAAGACTTTTGAGGCAGAGAGTTGCCATGGACACAATGATGTGTACTTCTTAAGTACATATTTGGCTAGTTAATGCAAACATGCATAATTTTCCCCAAACACTACTTGTTCATTCCAACTGCCATAGCAGTTTATTAGAATACTACATCTTAAAGGAATGTGTTAATAGTATTTCTTTTCTTTATAGCTATTTCCTTAGGAGATTGCACCCAGGCTGCAGATCCTTTGCAAATGTTTGTGCAAAATTAAATAAACTTTTCCTTTTATCCATGTTCAATAATGCATGTTAGTTAATCGGTAAATAGTTCGTGTGGAAGCGTGATGGGTTCTTGAAAAATTAGATCTGAAACGGAATGTCATTTATTTCTTTTTATTACATCTATATTCCACCTTTTTTTCTTACAAAGAACTCAAAGCGGCCTGCATCACTCTCCTCCTGCTGCTCTCAATTTTATCCCCACAACAGCAACCCTGTGAGGTAGGCTTGGCTGAGAGTCTGTGACTGGCCCAAAGTCACCCAGCTGGCTCCATGGCTGAGCGGGGACTTGAACCCAGGTCGCCTGAGTCCCAGTCCAACACTCTTAACTGCTACGCCACCCTGGCTTTCTACAGATAATTCACAGTCAGAATGTCATGGGATAATTTATGGGCGAATTCAACTCTGTTCAGTCCAGGATCAGCTTAATAAGGGTTTGGGGCAAATACATGACCTTTGGGGCAAAAAGGGGGTAGCATTCTTTCCCCACTCGCAACGTTGATGTGCTTGCTCAGATACCCCTCCATGGAGTACATGAATCTTAATTGGGGTTTACACGTGACTCCTACAGTCATTTAATGAATGTGCAGAGGATGCTGGGAATACACACTGCCAATATAATTCTCTGACTTCTCTCTAACGTTTATTGGGGAAAAATTACCTGCATCTTCAGATGTTTGGTTAATCAGGTTCCTCTTTGCATGTTGGCACTCCCTGCACAAATTTTGTATATGTAAAGAATTGTTTCTGATGAAGATCTTTCATTTGAGTAAGTCTTAACACTACCTGTAGATGCATTCTAGAACAAATGGCAGTAAAACTGAAGTAATCCATATTCAACAGCCTATATTTATCTTGGTCAAGTTAGCATTTCTATAAACATTTATATCATATTTTTCATCCTTTAAGAGGGCCTCCAAGTTGACTTGCAACATTTTTATCATGAGTCTGCAGTAAGTATAAAAATTATAAACCATTAAAACAAAGCTAGAGAGTGGGATAGAAATGATAATTTAAAGCAAGTCAAGGAGCTGGCAGAGTGAAAATGTTCTGTTTTGTTTTGTTTTTTGCTGCCTGGTCCAAAGACCAAACAGACTTCTCTTAGGAAGGAATTCCAGAAACATGGTGCTGCAACTAAAAAGGATATTACAGTCAATAAAATTAAAAACAGGTTTATACATCTGGCCTTTATTTCAAGAGAATTGTTGTATTTTCTAGTAGTCTATATCCTCTCGGTTATACTGGATTTTAGGAAGCCATGATTTATGGGAAAGTGAAAAGTGGTGGGAAAAGAGAGAGAGAGATCTGTTAAAGGAAGCATTCTTTACAAGCATCGAAGGAAGGAAGGCAGGCAGGCAGGCAGGCAGGAAGGACAGACCGACCGACCTAGGCTTTTTTCCATAACCAAGTCCTAGGTGATTTTCCCCTTTACTTTAGAAAGAGAACAAAAAAGATAGGAGGAGCTGAGGGAGTGATAGATATATGAGCTAAAATATTTAGGGCACTCTCCTGTGCACATTTAAAATACAGAGAGAGAGAGAGAGAGAGATTGTCTTTCTGGCAGTCCACATCCCACTGAAGGCATAGGCCAAACTCACCCCACTGCAAACATCTCGGATGCCAATGACCTTGCATCAGGCATGGGATCAGCCCTGCCTCTGTGTGTTTTGAATGTGCCGTCTTACTGCTTTCACCAACTACACTGAGAACAAAGTGACATCTAGGAGGGCTGAACTACGACTAGGGACAAAAGAATGACAACAATGATGATCAGAAAAGATTCCAAACTCACCCAGTGTTTGTTAATCCCACGCTTGGTCTCTTAGCCAGACAGGAAAGACAACTTTGGACTGCAACACAGTGAGACAAGCAAGACACTTGATCCATCTGTTCTATCTCCCTGCCCCTTCCAGGTATGTACCCCTGTTGTCAGTTCTGCTATCTAACTTTTCATACATGCCATTCTGGACAGTGGTCTGTTAGGGATGCTTTAACTTGGAGCCCTGCATTGAGCATGCTTGGGCTGTATGGCCAGCATTCCACGACCCAGCAGCTTCCCAAGCTGTTTAAATGCTTTGCAATAATCCAAATAAGTCATCATTATTGTTCCAGATAGTGTTCAGATGATCAGCCATACACATTCTTCA
The DNA here is from genome assembly GCA_023646645.1 of Varanus salvator macromaculatus. Lineage (NCBI taxonomy): Eukaryota > Metazoa > Chordata > Lepidosauria > Squamata > Varanidae > Varanus > Varanus salvator. The sequence goes on from JAIXND010000657.1 coordinate 20,475,278, forward strand.
TCGACTGTACTTTTCTTGCTGACCAGATTATTTAGAAAGAAAAAATACCGTATTATAGGTGTGTCGGTCTCTTTCATTCCCCATCCTCCAGTAACACTGGATGTAAACAGAAGAGCAATAGCAACCTTCCCCAATCTGGTACCCTACAGATGTTTTCATAGAATCATAGAATAGTAGAGTCTGAAGGGACTATTTGGCCATACAGCCCAAGCATGCTCGATGCAGGTCTCCAAGTTAAAGCATCCCTAACAGACCACTGTCCAGAATTCTGAATGCCTCCAGAACGGAGAACACAACTTCCCTAGTATTGGTTCCATTGGCTTTAACAGCCAGGAACTTCTGTCTGGTATCCACTTGGAATGTGGCTACCTGTAACTTTAGCTCAGTGTTGCATGTCTTGAAATTTGAGGTGATCTACCAGCCCAACATCCTAAGACCACTACGGAGCGGCCCAGCCCTACCGCTCCCACCACCCATCGCCACTGCTGTTGGCAGGATGTGCCGTGGGACCAGGACACTGCTGCCCCCACCCCCATGCCAGCAGGACCTCCATTGGTCTGTCATTGCTGCCCTCCCTCCCACACCTCTCCGCAGAGGTGGAAGCTGTGTTGGGCCAGGTGGGCAGGAACTGATTGGGTGGGAACACAGCAGAGCCCTCATCTTGCCTGCCACAGCCAGGGCCAGTGGCCAGCAGCCAAAGGGCGACGGCCAAAGGGCATTGCCTTTTGGGGCCATAAAGGGCTGAGAGGGGCTGTGCTAGGCCAGGGAGTCTGGTCAAAATTTTATTTTATTTATATAGTCTCTTCCTTTTTTTTTCTTTTTCTTTTGTGAATGTGTTGTATTATTTTGTTCTAATTCGGGGTGAATGTACCTGTGGAGTGCACAGGTGCCACCATTGGGGTATTGATGGGCAGGGGAAGATATGGTGTTGGGGGTCTAACAGGCCAGCATAGGAGAAGGAGGGACCAATGTTTGATAACGGTACCCCTCTTCTGGTAATTTCCCCAACCAGAAGGTTCCTGGCAGTAATATCAGCCAGTCCCCGGGCCTGACGATGTTATTATACCGAGACTGGGGGAGGAGAAGGGGGAGCTGTTTCTCTCTTGCAATTATGCCCACCCGGGTACTTGGTGCAACACTGGCCACACCCAGAGGGCAGTGGAGGGGGAATCATCCTGGTTTACTGAGCCTCAATTTCCCTCACAGGGTTTCCTGTTCCTTCGAGACCAGGCCTGGAGTGTTTGTACCTGGTGCTGGGCGACCAAGACAGATTAGGGACTCTGCTGGTATACCGTGCACCTTCCTGCCAGCAGACTCCCTGCCTGAGCTGACGGAGATTGTCTCAGACCTGGCGTTGAAGATCCCCAGGATGTTGGTCCTGGGGAACTTCAATCTCCATGCCGAGAAGGTTCTGTCCAGGGTGGCTCGGGATTTCATGGCCTCCATGGCAGCCATGGGACTGTCTCAACATGTCACCAGCCCAACCCATGGAAGAGGTCACATGCTGGATCTGCTGTTCTCGATGGGACAAGAAGAGGGTGATCTGGAAGTGAGGAACTCCTTTGTCATGGTCAAACCACTTCCTCATGAGGTTTGAGCTCGGGGCTGATCTCTTCCTCCAGAAGGGTGCAGACTCCATTAAGATGGTCCATCCTGGGAGTCTCATGGATCCAGATGGATTCCGGAGGGCTCTGGGGGATTTTCTGGGCAATACAGCTGGCGCTCCTGTTGATGTCCTGGTTGATTCATGGAACAGGGAAATGACCAGGGTAATCGACATGATCACTCCTAAGTGTCCTGGTCCACCTAGCAGAGCCCGCTCAGCACCATGGTATACGCCTGAGTTGCAGGCAATGAAGCAGGTTGGGAGACAATGAGTACAGGTGGAGAAAGTCTTGGGACGAATCTGACCGAACACACTTATGTGCTCATGATCGAACCTATGCTGTGGTGCTGAGGGTGGTGAAGAAGCAATTCTTCTCCACTTCCATTGCTTCCTCACATGCCATCCAGCAGAACCTTTCCAAATGGTGTGGGGCCTGATACACTCTGACCAGAAGAAAGATGTGGTGACACCATCGACAGCCCACTGTGACAACTTTGCCCAGCACTTTAAGGGAAAAACACTCAGATTCACCATGATCTGGACTCCACAGTTGATATGATTCCAGAACGGGAAGTGTTCAGAATACCATCTGGTCCATCATTGTTGGATGAGTTTCAGTTGTTGCAGCCTGAGAAGTGGATGAGTGCTTGGGATGGTACACCCAGCCACCTGTTGGCTTGACCCTTGCCCTTCTTGGCTACTTACGAAAGCCAGTCACAGGATTGGTCCCTGGGTCCAGGAGGTTATCAGTGCCTCACTGAGGGAGGGCTGGGTCCCTGCCCCTTTAAAGGAGGCAGTGATCCAACCTGTCCTGAAGGAGTCCCTGGACCCAGAGGTGGTTGCCAATTATAGACTGGTGGCCAACATCCCATTTTGGGGCAAGGTACTGGAGCGGGTGGTGGCAGGACAACTCCAAGCACTCTTGGATGAAATGGATTATCTGGACCCATTTCAGTCCAGCTTCAGACCCGGTTATGGTACTGAATCTGCCTTCGTCGCCCTGTATGATGACCTGTGCAGGAAGAGGGACAGAGGGAGTGTGTCCGGTTCTCTGGGACCTCTCCACAGCTTTAAGTACCATCGACAATGGTATCCTTCTGGATAGGCTGGCTGGGTTAGGAGTACGAGGCTCTGCATGGCAGTGGTTCCACTCCTACCTGGCCAGCTGATTCCTGAAGGTGGTGCTGGGGGCTTTGCCATGCAATTCCGCAGGGTTCCATTTTATCCCCCATGCTATTTAACATCTACATGAAACCGCATGGAGAGGACATCAGGAGGTTTGGGCTGTGGAACTATCAGTACTCTGATGATACCCAGCTCTACCTCTCATTTACATCTACTCCAGGTGAGGCAGCAGCTGTACTGAACCATTGGCTATCCGAGGTAATGGGCTGGATGAGGGACAATAAACTGAGCCTCAATCCAGAAAAGACAGAAATCCTGTTGGTGGGTGGTTTGGGCTTTCAGGTAAGTGACTTTGGCCCTGTCCTGGACAAGGTTGCACTCCCTCTAAAGGACAGGGTCCACAGCCTAGGAGTGCTGTCACTGGAGACCCAGGTGGCGGTGGTGGCAAGGAGCACCTTCCCCCAGCTTCAGCTGGTCTATCAGCTGCATACTTACCTGGTCAAGCACTGCCTAGCAATGGTGGTACATGCCCAGGTAACTTCCTGATTGGATCACTGTAGCGCGCACTACATGGGGCTGCCCTTGGAAATGGTCCGGATGCTTCAATTGGTACAAAATAGAACTGCCAGGTTGCTGACGGGGACCGGTCATTATTCTCATGTAATGCTGGTCCTCTACCATCTCCACTGGCTTCCAGTTGAAGTCTGGGCCCAATTCAAGGTGCTGGTATTAACGTATAAAACCCTAATCTGCTTGGGACCAGGATACCTGAAGGAAGATCTCCTTCCTTATACGCCCTCATGCCCCTTAAGATCTGCGGGAGAGGCCCTGCTCCCTGAAGGAGGTAAAGAGGATATCTACTTGGAGTAGGGCCTTCTTTGTGGTGGTGCCCAGACTGTGAAATGTGCTCCCCAGAGAGGTTCGCCTGGTGCCGAGCTTATATTCTTTTCAGTGCCAGGTGAAAACCTTTTTATTTGAACGCTGTTTTAGAATTAGTGATTTTAGAAACAGTCGCTTCTCTCTTATTTAATTTTATCTAAATCTATTTTTCTAACTATTTATTATTATTCCTATCTATTATTATTGTTTATCAATTCCTTTTATCATTGTTCTTGGTTTTAATGTTGGAAGCCATCCTGAGACATTGTGGTAAAGGAGGGCATATAAATGTTTTAAATAAATAAATAAAGATGATCGAGAAGAGATCCTGATCCTCCTTTGTGTAAGAACCTTTCAAATACTTAAAGGGTATTTAAGCTGAGCTGGGCAGGTTTCTGCGGATTCTCCCTCCCTCTCCAAAAGTATATTCTGACCCCCAGATGTTTCTGAGTCAAAATTTCAGCACTGTGCTTCACTGACAGCTGTGTCTTCCCCATGAGCTGATTACTATCATCCTGTGGAACCTGAGCTGTTAGCTCAAAACAGTGTTTCCCAGTTGGCTCCTTTCCAAATCCATCAAGACAAACAGTCCTATTCTAGCTGAGCCACTGGTAAACTCAGTCAGAATAATTCTTACAAAGTCTATTTGTAAGGCCCCTTCTGGCTCGCTCTGTTTCTATGTTTCTATGTTTCTATCAAGGTGGTTGTTCCTTTTCCTGCAAAAGGTGATGACCTTAAACCCTCCATGGCATCCTAAGAAGCACATGTTGCTGCTGCCTCCTTAAGGATATGAGTCAAATGAATATAAATGTTATAATTCATCCTGGTTTTCATGGCTTTTCTTTTGTTGGCAGCAGGAGGGAGGAGGGTTGTAGGTGAAACTGAGCGTGGTAAATTAAACATATCTTGGGGGGAGGAAGATGTCCAAGTGGTTTGGATTTCCTGGAACATTCAGGGTGTGATTAGACACATCTAGAAAACCATTGTATGTGCAGGAGATGTAATCCTATTTGCAATGATATGTGCCATCCTTGGAGCTCCTTATCCATCGGTCACTCACGATGGCTTTGGAATTTGAGCAAGGGAGGATTATGCCAACATTTTCAGTCCAGCACACACACCATGGCGTACTGTGCCTTTGGATCACCTTTTGGCAGGTGCAACACCTTCCCTTCTCATGCTTCAGAATGATCATAACAATAACTTCCATAGAATGTTTCCATAGAACTATGCACACAACAAACAGTAGTATCACAGTGTCATCTTCAAGTGGGATAGTGAAGAAATACTGCACGGTACAAATACGAACCAATATTCATTAATTTTATTTATTTAATTTCCATACCACCCAAGAGCCAAAGCTCTCTCATTACTCTCTCTTAAGTGTTATAGACACATCCTTGTTTGTATCTGGGGAGGATAGTATATTTTGTTTTGGCAAAGAAGGTGACATCAGAGGATTTGGTGGGTTAAATGAGAAGATTTAGGATGAAAATATTATATTGCAATATTGCACAGGTGGTGGAGTGAGAAAAGCGTAAAATATTAGCTGTTGCAAGAGCACATATTAATGCATGTCTGAAAACCATGAAAATTCCCAATATGGGCTGTAAGCTCTGAAAGATAGATTCCGGTATGGAATACGGTATTCCATTTAAATTGCACTCACTCCCTGCAAATTCCACAAGGATCTCTGTTTCTCTTGTAGAGGAAAATGTATTTATACGTATATGCCATGCAACCATGCTTGGAATACTAGATGTTGGAGATTGATGGATGTTGTTAGATCCATTCTTTCTGTTTCTCGGATTGTAAGACATCTTTCATTCTATGATCTACTCACTGACAGGGTCAAATATTTTAAAACCAGATTTTATTCTATCTGTGGTGACCTCATTAGAGAAAAGGTGCAACTTTAGGTGCTCATCTGCATTAACTAATATGAGTGAACCCCAAAACGCACAAACTTAGTTGCATTAGGGCAACTACAGAAATGTGTGAGTCCCCATTACCACTAATGCATGCTTGCATTAATGCACATTAGCACCCATGAAAATTAGTACAAATCCCTCCCCCCCCCCCACTAAAAAGCAGTGTGCAAATCTTCAGAGGATGCGTGACCTGGAAAACACTGGTCTGAAACAGAATCTGCATGCTGGATCCATAGACATCTGCGCTCCTTTGAATCCACTGTGGATTCTTCCGACAACCGTACTGCCTGTAGTTCTGCTCACTGCACCTCAGGAAGGATGTTGTAAAATCCAAGAATGTGCAGAAAAGGCTATCAAAATGATCAAATGACGGGGATAAATGCCCTGATGAGGAGCAGTTATAAACATATGGGGCTTTCCAGCTTAGGAACAAGGCAAGTAAGTGTGCCGAGGGGCACAATAGGAATGTATAAAACTGAACATAGTGAGTTTCTCTGACTCTCATAAACCTAGAACCCAGGGTCAGCAAAGAAGTACTTCATTAAACCATAGAATTCGCTACTGCAAGATGCTGTGATGTCACCACCCTGTTGTTGTTGTTGTTAGCAGCGAAGTCGTGTCCGACCCATCGCGACCCCATGGACAACATCCCTCCAGGCCTTCCTGTCCTCCACTATCCCCCGAAGTCTACTCAAGCTCACACCAACCACCTCAGTGACTCCATCTAGCCACCCCTTCCTCTGCCGTCCCCTTCTTCTTTTGCCATCTATTGTTCCCAGCATTAGACCCTTCTCCAGGGAGTCCTTCCTTCTCATTAGGTGGCCAAAGTATTTGAGTTTCATCTTCAGGATCTGGCCTTCTCAAGAGCAGTCAGGGTTGATCTCCTCTAGGACTGACCGGTTTGATCGCCTTGCGGTCCAAGGGACTCGCAGGAGTCTCCTCCAGCACCACAACTCAAAGGCCTCAATCCTTTTGCGCTCAGCCTTCCTTATGGTCCAGCTTTCACAGCCATACATTGCAACTGGGAAAACCATAGTCTTGACTATACGCACTTTTGTTGGCAGGATGATGTCTCTGCTTTTTAGTATGCTGTCTAGATTTGCCATAGCTTTCCTCCCCAGGAGCAAGTGTTCTGTGTCCAGTTCTTACTGTTGCGTCTTGACACACATACAGGTTTTTCAAGAGACAAATAAGATGGTCTGGTACTCCCATATCTTTAAGAATTTGCCACAATTTGTTGTGATTCACACAATCAAAGGCTTTAGCATAGTCAATGATGTTTTTCTGGAACTCCCTAGCTTTCTCCATGATCCAGCATATGTTGGCAATTTGATCTCTAGTTCCTCTGCCTCTTCGAATCCCTGCCTGTATTTCTAGTAGTTCTCAGTCCACATACTGCCACATCTTGCCACCTCTTCTTAATCTCTTCTGCCTCTGTTAGGTCCCTGCCATTTTGTTCCTTTATCATGCCCATCTTTGCATGAAACGTTCCCTTCATATCTCCAATTTTCTTGAAGAGATCTCTGGTCCTCCCTATTCTATTGTTTTCTTCTATTTCTTTGCACTGTTCATTTAAGAAGGCAGTCTTATCTCTTCTAGCTGTTCTCTGGAATTCTGCATTCAATTGTTTGTATCTTTCTCTTTCTCCCTTGCCTTTCGCTTCCCTTCTTTCCTCAGCTATTTGTAAAGCTTCCTCAGACAGCCATTTTGCTTTCTTGCATTTCTTTTTCTTTGGGATGGTTTTAGTTGCTACCTCTTGTACAATGTTGCGAACCTCCATCCATAGTTCTTCAGGCACTCTGTCTATCAGATCTAATTCCTTAAATCTATTTGTCACCTCTACTGTATATTCATCAGGGATATGATTTAGGTCATACCTGAGTGGCCTAGTGCTTTTCCCTACTTTCTTCAATTTAAGCCTAAATTTTGCAACAAGAAGCTCATGATCTGAGCCACAGTTAGCTCCTGGTCTAGTTTTTACTGACTCTATAGAGCTTCTCCATCTTTGGCTACACATAGTCAATGTGATTTCTGTGTTGACCGTCTGGTGATCTCACCACCCTGGGCAGCTTTAAATAGGGAGTGGGCACACTGATGATGATCTGATATGATGATCAATAACTACTAGTCCTGTTGGCTGCACATTATCTCCAGTATAAGAGGAAGTGTCTCCCTCGGTACCGGGTGAGCATGTGCCCAAGGGTAACGTTTTTCATGTGTTCTGCTTGTAGATTTTCTGTAGACTGTGGCTGGCCACTGTGGCAACAGAATCCTGGAGTGGCATTCCTAAAGTTTCTTCATTGGTTACCTCTGAAAACAGACACCGATTCTTTAAAACAGTCAGCTTGTGGTGTTTGAAGGGATCTTTTATGTTCAGATTCTTGCTTGGCTGTCAATCCTGTTTGTGTGGTTGAGGTGTGAGTAAACTGGCACAAACTTGAAGAGAATGAGATGCAATCCAAAATACCTGCCACGTTAGATATATCCATGGCCAGCACTGATATTCTATTACAACAGATAAGATGTGCCAAGCTTAGCTGAGATGTGGGCCGTGTAATTTGTAGGTTGTTTTAGATGGAGGCCCTCCCATCCTTGCTCCATCTCAAAGAAATTGGCTTCTCTGAGCGGTGATTGGATGTGAAAATGGGTTAACAGTTACAAGTCCACCCTCTTCTCATCTACTCCAGCCTGGGTGAGTCTAGAGACGCCAAGTCATTACCGTGTCTAATTACAAACCTGAGGCAAATTAAACCTTTGATGACTAACTTAATCTTCGAAATAAAATGAATATGCTTCAGCCTTAAAAATTAGGATTAAATCTACTACTGTATCTTTATGAGATCAAGCAGGTTTTGCAGTGAAGAAGTTAAGCATTGCCATGAAGTAATTACAGTGAGACCTGGTACCAGAAAGAACTATTTATCAGTGCTAAGGGATCTTTTGTCAGTGGTTATATACATAGTAATTAATTAATTAAGTTAGTAAGTCTCTGTTCCTGGCAGCTTCCAAGCATCCAAAACCCTCACAGGCTGTCACCAAGAGGGACAGGCCTTCCATCCTTCTTCTACATTGTTCTGTTCTGTTCTTTTCTAGATGAATCTATAAAGACAGCACAGAGATCTGTGCTCTATGATCTCAGATATGATACTGGGGGTTGTATGCCAATTAATCTTGGGTAGGAAGACACCTCAAAAGGAGTCACTTGCCCTTCACAGATCTCACAAGGTTTCCTATTGTGTCCCAATCTTTTTGTGTATATACTGCAAACTCACACAACATTTTTAATTCCCCCCTTTTTAATTTTTTAACAGAACATAGATGCATACAATTGAGATACAAATACTTATCCTTCAAAATATATCAATAATGTTAGCATCTAAAACCCAACTGATAACTAAAAATAACAATAAATGCCATGCACCCAAATACACACAATATTTCAGGCCTCCTGCCTAATAGCCTTAAAGAGAAGCTAACAGGAGGGCTGAGAGGGAGTCTAAGCCTACAGTGCATCTGTTCGGGGCCACACACAGGCAACCCTTGGCAGCAGCCCCTTGCTTGGACAGGGTGAGTGGAAGCACCGTGTGGTCCATGCTGGGCTGCCAGGGCTGTATTCAGAGCTTGCCCATTCCCATTTGTTCAGTCCCTGCTTCCCATCCTCTTCCTCTGGGATTTGCTTCTGATGGGAGGCCCCCATTGTTTCTCAGGCTTATGCTGACGGAGCGATGGGTGCTTGATTGCTCTTCATGACCTTGCCTCTTGATTGCTTCCTGCTCTGTGACCATGTTTGTTTCCTATGGGGAAAACCGTGAGTTCCCTGACTGTTTGCTGGCTGCTATGGATGGGGTAATTTCCAGGTGTTGGTGTTTCTGCCCCTCACCTCTGGGTGACTCATTGACATCCCTCAAGACTACAGTACTCCATCCTTGTAGGAGCATGTTGCCTAATCTTGGATGGGAAAATTTCTTAAGGATGTGCCTGTTCTTTACCTCCACAAGAATTCTAGCTTCCATTATTCATCATTCATTCTTATCTCATTCACACTGACTAGCCCCGTTCACTCCAGTATACCCAGCAGGTCCTATGGTCTGGGAGCCTGTCCTTGTGACACTGCCTCATGGCCTGGGAGCTTGTCTTTGTGGCACAAACACTGATATATTCACATGCTACAGAAGGACTGCAGACGCTACAGGATTTCTTATATCCCATCCTCCTTTCCTCTCCCCTTCCTGCCTACTAAAACACCTCTTTCTCTCCAACAAGACCTCCCTGGAGAAACAACCAGTGTGCTTTGGACCATGGCTGAAAGGAGCCGGGATGGAGCTGGGGCTGAAGTTTGAGCCCACTTCCCAAGGACAGTCATGGGAAGAGTGCGCCAAGCAAACCAACCTTCCCCAGAATGCTCTCCCTCACAAATCGTATGCATCTTCAACCTACAGAACTGTTCCTAGGTCTGTTTCCTCCCCTCCCCTTTGCCCTTGCTCTAGGACTTGAAAATGACTACTAGTTATATGGAGGATCCATGTCCTTACTACCTCCTCTTTCCAGATCTTCAGACAAACAGCAAGACATATGCCTTTTTCCAGGCCATGAGGATCTTGATCCATTGTCCTGTGAAGGGGAGGGGGGTCCAAAGTTAACAGTTCAGGAATGGGATTTTGCCACTGAAAGGTACCTGCAAGACACAGGTATCCAGAAAGGTTAGGTTAGCTGGAAATGATCCAGAAAGGTCATTTCTCCTCCATCTAGTCTTGCCATCTTCCATCTGGATGAACTCCAGCCAAGGACAATTGAATGCCTCTTTGTTTGAAGCTGTGGCTTTTATTTTTCCCTTTTTGCTGATTAACAAAGTGGCCGGTCATTACTTTCAACTCCATTGTCTCAAAAAGTCCCATTGTCACTGTATATTTTATATATTAAAGACTGTTTTGTAAGCCGTATAGAGATCCAGTCCAGATATAAGAAAGGGTAAACATGGTATGATGATGATGAAATGATAAGTGGGGTAGATTGTGAGAAGAGAAAAAACTGAATTCAACTATCAATCACCATCGCCAGAAATATTTTCTGTTGATGTGTTGGCCCCCTGGATCCCCTGCTGTGACTTTTTCCAAGCTAAAGGCCCAGGGAGATATAACTGGAAAGTGTAATGATCCTACCCTGCGCACATACATACACACCCACAACAACAACTTGTGTGTTACATATAATACAACTTACGTTTTATCCTCTAATTTCACTTTTGTACCACATGAAATAAAATTTTAAAAAATTGATTAAGAAAATCAGACTCCTGAAGAATCTTCTTATCATTATACTGTTCTGTTAATCAGAATCTTCCACATATTGATGCAAAATAAAAATGGGAAAATGAAATTATTTGCAAGCTGAAACACATGGAATACAATGGGTTTTTCTTTTACTCCCTTCTGTAGCATTTAGCAAGTCCTCCCAGCTCCTATCAATCTAAGAATCTGTTCACCAGCCACACCCAAAACATCTCATACAGAGATGAGACCCTCATCTTTCCCAGTTGAATTTCTGCCTGACTTTCCTCCCTTGAGGAGAATCCAAGGAGTCCCCCCAGCTCCTGTCAGCACAGGCAAATAAGTAGTCACCTGCCTCATCTCACAGAAAAAAAGCTCATAGAAATATGGGACCACCATCTTTCCCAGTCCCATTCCTGTCTGTATTTCCTGGAGGCAACGGAGGCGTTCCTTTCCTTTTACCACGTCGCCTGACTCGAGGCTGCTGCTCACTTTCGCTTTCACTTTCTGGTGTTGATACTGAGAGGTACATGGTAGCTCCTTCCCCCACCCCTGGCTTTTGAATCTGCTGAAGCAGAGGAGGGAGAGGGAGAGCTGCAGCTGCGTATGTCCAGGATTATGCTCATCCTTACATGTTAAAATATAAAAGTAGTTTTAATGATTAAATGCAAGTTCTCCACCGACTTCAATGGAAGCACACAGAGAGCCCCTGATCTACTCCAGTATTCTGGTTCTAAAACAATCACCAAGTCTCTTTTGATACAAAGCAGGTCTCTGTGCTTTTGGTCTTGAAACTGCTCTTTTGCCTTCAAAAATTCACCAACTGGCCCGCACATTTGCATATTCCGCATGTTTTTCTAATTCCTGAAGACTTCAGAAAGATCTTTAAAACTGTTTTGATTCTTTTCAGGGCTAGAAAATCCATCCCACCCCCAAGTATCATTTTGTATTGTGGAAAGCTTCCGAAAAAAGAGGTCTTGGCAAAAGAGACATTGACCCAACTCTTCCTCCAAGGAGATTGGGCATGTGTTGCATCTGGGATTATCCTGTGAATTTCAAGGGTAAAGGCAAACTCACGCAAGTCTTCTCTCAGTCTAAGCCAAGATGGTACCACCCTACCATGAGGAATCCAACATGGAAAAGAAAATCCACCAATTTCCGCAGATTCCGTAACATCAACCCAATTGACTTGATCCAACATGAGTTGAGCCAGCACATAGACTGCCTTTTCTAACATACTGTATTTCCCCAAAAATAAGACCTAACCGGAAAATAAGCCCTACCATGATTTTTCAGGATGCTCGTAATATAAGCCCTAACCCCAAAATAAGCCCCAGTTAAGATCATCAGCCAGACGAATGGGGAAACACAGTAGTATGTCCATTGCAACACACGATAGATGTATTGAGTTATAAAATAATAATGTGAATATAATTAAATATAAATAAATATTATTGATATTAATACCTAAAATAAATGATAATATACACTATAATTAAGTATTTGTAAATACTGAAGCGGGTGCCTTTGGACAAGAGGTAAACCCCTATGTAAACAGATGAACGCGAGACTTATTGCTGAATGACCAATCAGAGCACAGACACAACGAACAAATTACATCACTAGGTCATGTGTTGTAACAGACGTACTTAATGCATGGATGCAAAATGCAAGATGGGTGCAAAAAGAAAGCTATTGTGTCGAGTACAAGAAAGGAATCATGGAGGACTCTCAGGGCAAGAATCTTACGGCTTTCGTAAGAAAAAATAAGACATCACCTGAAAATCAGCCCTAATTTGTCTTTTGGAGCAAAAATTAATATAAGACCTGGTCTTATTTTCTGGGGAACACAGTAGGCTGTGATTTACATTTTTTTTTAAAAATGAGCAAACAAGGAAATTTGCACAAAATTCAGGATTCCACTCTGTGATTTGCACAGCAGAAGGCCCAGATTTTTCACAAGCCTGAAATTAATTGTCAAGAACATACAAGGTAATCAAAGTGGAGCAACTGAGTAATATGGGGATGCTTCCACAATTTTCATGTTAAACGCTACAACAAGGACAAGAACAACAACAACTTGACTCTAATGAGCTATCCTCTGATTTGGTCAAATTGCATAAATTTACACAAGTAGCACTGGAGATGTGTAACTCTGACCTTCAAACTTGTGAAAATATTTTGAGTAATTCCATGGAAGCCCAAAAAGTTGCCCTGACTTAGTCTGCTTTCAGCCATGGGTCAGAAATGTGTCAAAAGTCCATCAAATTCAAGCTGAATCTTTCCAGTGGTCCACATCCCTTGCATTTGGGGGCACTCCAAGAAGCAGAAGAACAAAAGGAACACTTAAGGAAAGGGTGAAGGAGTTGGGAGGTACACCCAACATTGCCCAATGTGAATTAAACATGTTCAGAGGCTCTGGGAATACCATCTAACTGTTTAATCTAGAGAAAGAAAACAAGGATGAAGAAGGAGATGAAAAGAAGTGACTGGCTGAATCATGGACATTGTGCATGTTCCTGGGCAGGAACAATGAGACTTCTTACAGTCTAGAAGATACATTTACATACATAATTTGTGGTTCCCTTTGTAATTAGTTTACCTGCGTTTGCTTGTTTGCGTGTCTGTTTCATTAATCATTGCTTTCCTTCTGGAACCCTAAAAACCCTCAATCTTGGTTTTTTAAGTCCAATTAATTTGCAGTGTGGAAACTTACCAAATTAGTTAGGATGACATGAGCATTCATATATGTGCTAATTCTCTATTTGGTATTAACTTCTTATGTTGGAGCAAGAATACTTTGCAATGAGCTGAGTCTAATTTTGCTTGATCATTTGACGGTGACCCATAACTGGTAATTGTTAAGCAGACCACGGATGGGTCTTCTCTCAGGGCATTCATCCAACGTGCATCCATCTTTCCTTCAGAAAATATGGCCTGGTTTGGGCACTCAGGAGACATCCATTTTTGCAAGGTGGAATAATGGATCCCTCATTCAAAGGCTAATCTAAGGAAAAGCCAGAATTGCATGGTTTTTCTCCATCCCCTTTTGGAGAAGAAAGAAGGGCCTGACATCAGCACACTAGGGCAGGACTGATGAGCACTGACATTTGTCCTTTGCCCGATACCAGGTGACTGGGTCTGTGAACTACGATGGTGCCATGTTAAGGCCATTGGGTGAATTCAAAATGGCAGCTTGTAGCAGAAAAGCCTGCTCCAAGACCTTACTGACTTAGGTGAGAGCCCACCAGAAACATTGTCAAGGGCCTCCTTAGTCCTCAAGCTACTGCTTATATTTACAGAATGGCTCAGGAAGCATCCAACTTTGTGCAGCGTGAAGGGAGGTGGGAAACATATAGGAGCAAGAGAAATAGAAGAACAAAGTAGTTCTCCTCAGAAAAGTTTTGGTAAGAACTGATCTATCGCCCATATTCTACCACATGGTAGATTAGTTGTCCCAGTCTACACTGGGTCTATACAAAGCAGCGCTGATCACTAACTCTTCTCCAAACATGTTTTGATCTGCGATGTGGTGGGTCAGGGGTGGCATTGCCTACCACAGGCTATGCTGGGTGCCTTAAACACAAAATACAAGAGTCAGTATAGTTTAGAAACATTTGCCTAGTCTGAGTTAGGGCCATCTTACCTGCTACATGCAGAACTGAATTAAACCCAGTTGAAACATACTGTAGGCTCAGCTTCATTCTGGAACACATTTCACCCAAAACAGAATTCAGTTTTCTGCTACCACGAATGAGGGGCCCTTGTGCATTAGTTATCATTTGTGGATCCCTTTCCACGTAGATATTAATATTTCCACATAAAGCTTATTGCTGAAAGCTTTGTTTAAGCCTCACTTCAATGCTGTACACAAGGTCACATGCTCCTTGAAAAGTTTTGTGTGATTTTTGAAATGGCTGGCTAATTAAACACATCATCTTGCCTTCTTTTAATGTATGATTACATATATCTGCTCAAGGAAATGTGTTTTTTCTTCCATCCTAAAGGCCGGGGCAAGCAAGGAGGCGAATGAGTTTATTATGTCTTCCGAGCTTGCATACTTAAATTAGTGACAATCATTAGCTATACCATGTATAACTTGGCAAATATAATTAAGAAATAAGTGCAATGCAGAAACATGGAAATATCAATTAAGATATAGTCAGAGCCATCCCAAAAGGATAATATGATTATCTGTGTTATCTAGGCTGTCACTTCCAATGCTAGGTTGAGTCTCAAAGACCTCTGAGGAGTACTTCATCTGTCAAGTTAAATAAGTGAGAAACCTGAACAGGGAGGGGGATACGCTCTGATGCAAGCAAGGTGCAAACACTCGTATTTTACTGGAGAACAAAGATGTCAAATCCAGCTGGAACATTATTGACAAATGTGCTGTTGCTCTTCACTGTACTTTGGAACTGGCTGACAAGATTTTCATGCTGCGTTCCAAAATACTCCATGGGTTAGAAAGAATGCTAGCAACTCACAGTGATCAAGAGGATTCACTTCCAACATCTCAGAACAGAGTGTTTGGCATGCCTCATTCTCCACCAAGCGGGTGTGGACATTGCCTTGCTCCTCAAACTTGAAAAAGACAGTGATGTCATAAGCATAAAGACACGCCAAACTCTGGTGTGACCTCGGTGCTTGAGGGCAATGCTGTGTCACAGTGTGTTTTTCATCTTTCCTCATTCTGTTCATAAAGGGTTTAAAGGGGAGGAGTTGAGCTGATGTTTGGACTTCAGCCATAGAATGGCATTCTGAACACAGATACCAAATTTCACTACGCTTCAATTTCACATAAACAAGCCAATAAAGCCTAGCCTCTAGGTCATGGGTCCTCAAACTACAACCTGTGGGCCGGAGATGGCCCACCCTGGGCATTTACCTGGCCCGACTCAGAGCCAGGATTTGACGTTAATCCCTGTGTCATGGTCAGATCATCTCCTTGTGAGGTTTAAACTTAGGGCAGGCTTTCCCCTCCGAAAAGGTGCAGACCCTTTGATACCATCACCCATGGTCTCCTTCTGGATAGGTTGGTTGGGTTAGGAGTTGGAGGCACTGTTTTGCAGTGGTTCCACTCCTGCTTGGCTGACCAATTCCAGAAGGTGGTGCTGGGAGTTTGTGGCTCTGTGCCATGGCAGCTTTGCCATGCAATTCCACAGGGTTCCATTTTATCCCCCATGCTATTTAACACCTACATGAAACTGCTGGAGAGGTCATCCGGAGGTTTGGGCTATGGAGTCATCAGTATGCGGATGACACCCAGCTCTACCTCTCTTTTACATCAAATCCAGGTGAGGCAGTGGAGGCCCTGAAATGGTGCCTGGCCGGAGTGTTGGGCTAGATGTGGGCCAGTAAATTGAAGCATAATCCAGACAAGATGGAGGTCCTGGTGGTAGGCAGTTTAGCCTCCTGGGTAGGTATTTTGAACCCTGTTCTGGATGAGGGTACACTCTCCCTACAGGGCAGGGTGCACAGTTTGGGAGTCCTCCTCAACCTGGAGGTGCCCCTGGAATCCCAGGTAGTGGTGGTGGTGGTGAGCGCTTCCCTACAGCTTCAGCTGATCCATCAACGGTGCCCTTATCTGGATGGTCAGTGCCTGGCAGCAGTGACCCATGCCCTGGTAACTTCCTGATTGGAATTCTGTAATGCACTCTATGTGGGGCTGCCCTTGAAGATGGTCCAGATACTTCAGCTGGTCCAGAGTAGAGCTGCCAGGTTGTTAACAGGAACTGGCAGATATGAACTTATAATGCTGGTCCTTTTCCAGCTACACTGGTTTCCAGTTGAAACCCAAGCCCAATTTAAGGTGCTGGTGATGACCTATAAAGCCCTAAATGGCTTAGGTTACCTGAAGGAGCATCTCCTTCCATATATGCCTGCCCACCCCTTAGGATCTGGGGCAGACACCCTTCTCCGGGTGCCCTCCCTGAAGGAGATTAGGAGGATGACTACCCAGAGAAGGGCCTTCTCTGCAGTGGCACCCCAATTTTGGAATTCACTCCCTAGAGAGGTTCGCCTGCCCCCATCACTTTATTCTTTTCAGTGCCAGGCCAAAACCTTTTTATTTTCCCAATATTTTAAGACCTGACTGTTTTAATTGGGGTTTTATTATTGCTAAATTTTAGGATGTTGTGTTTTAATTTTATTTTTTTCCCTTCTCTAAACATTTTGTATTGTTAAACCATCCCAAGACTTTGGTAATGGGACGGTCTACAAAAGTTTTAAATAAATACATTGGAACCGAATTCAGAAATTGGCATGTTCCTGAAATGTTCTGTATATGATATTGCTTTTGAAGAAGATCTGAAAATGTGCCGCAATGCCTGCTGGGTTTTTGCCTGAGCTCTAGGTCTGATTCATACAACCCTATACCAGGGTTGTATTCATGGACTCCTGTACCAGGTTCGTGTCTTACCTATTTGCTTCTAGGTTCCTTTCAAATTTCTTTGTTCACATTCAAAACTCTAAACTGCACCGTCCATGGAGACCCTGAGAGCACCTTCTTCTTTATGAACCTGCCCACATCATCCGATCAGCTTAGGCAGACCTGCTCTGTTTCCTCTTGCTCTTGGAGAGCTGGATGACGAGCGCAAGAAGAGGTGGGGCCTGTTGCTGATGGGGCCAGAATTATACAATGTTCTTCAGGCCCCTTCCCTTCTCACCTTTAGGGTGTGACGCTCTGAAGCTTTCAGTGGCAATTCAAATTACACCCCAGTCACAAGCGTGTTTAGTCAGACTTGTTTAACTGTGTTAAATGAGATTTATTTCCCTTTAGGTGAGTTTAGGATCCCAGCCTTATTGTCTTCTTATGTTATTACAGAAAACTCAATTTGTTAGTCAACATACTTCATTACTCCTTTATATCACTAATCGCCTGCAGATCTCTGTTTCTGACGGGCCTTCAGGCTGCAAGTCCACCAGGATGTCATTTCATTCTATATAGCAGTTGGGAGTACATAATGTGTATAAGAGAATCTTAATGCCAACATTAAAAATGCAGTTGCATCCAATCCTTCAGCATTCCAAGACTTACTTCAACAAACTGAAGCCAGTACAAAGTGAAGGTATTTGGGAAGTTTTCAAGTGCATGAAATTCCAAATGAAAAGTAATCCAGGCTGGGCTTATAGATGGAATGCCTAGGATGACGAGCTCCCCACCAGAGACTAGGAGGGCCCAAACCCTTTACAGCTTCATAAATGAGAGAGAGAGAGAGAGAGAGAGAGAGAGAAGGAAAGAAGGAAAGAAGGAAAGAAGGAGAGATTTCTAACTCCACCCCAATTTTTAGAACTGTGCTGGCAATTTCATATTCCATTTGGACACAAGGTTAATTCCAACAGACTGCCATTAACCTTAACATAGAACATAGAAACAACCAGGGTGAAGGGTATGATGTGGAATTCTGGAACAGAATATAATATCTGGCTTAATGCAGAGGAAAACATTCTGAAACCACTGCTTTTAGATGACTTACATTCCTGACAGATTTGTCAGAAAGTGATATTTTTCTTTCCTCCCCCACCCTCCTGTCAGAAGTTCAGTACCCAAAAGATAAGAAGATGAGAATGTTGCATAATGTATCCTTGCAGTTATCAAGGTTTAAATACTTGGCTTCTCTGTTGTGTTTAGATTCTGACTTAATGACCTTGGATGGCAGTGACGGTGCTGTAGATCTTAAAATTAAGTTCTAACATACATTCTCATACACCCTAATTGTCTAGGATCATGTCAGAGGCAGAGTACGTGTTGCCACAGAAACTGACATCTGCTTCTAGTTAAAGTAAAAGTTGCAATGGGCTGATCCAGAAACTGTCACAACTGTTTAATGTGGATTTATAGAAACTGCTCAATAATGTCTGGATTTAGAAACATAGAAACAGAGTGAGTCAGAAGGGGCCTCCTGGACCATCTAGTCTGACCCCCGGCTCTAGCTGGCTCTGCTCACAACATGCCCACCATGTGCATGTCCAGCCTGTCTTTGAACACCCTCACCGATGGGGCCTCAACGACCTCCCGTGGAAGCCCATTCCACGCCCTCGGGGTCCTAACTGGCAGGAAGTGCTTCCTGGCATCCAAATTGAACCTTGGTTCCCTGAGCTTGTTTCCGTTGGAGCGTGTCCTACCCTCCTCTGCAGGGGAGAACAGGTCTCTATCCACATCTGTGTGATACCCCCTCCCATACCTATATGTCACCAGCATATCCCCTCTCAGTCTCCTCCTCTCCAAACAGAAAAGACCCAGTTCCCTCAGTCTCTCCTCATACGGTTTTCCCTGCAAACCAGCCACCAACCTTGTGGCCCTACACTGCACTGACTCCAACCTGGCTATATCCTTCCTGGTTTCAGTATCATCTAAGAATATGATCTGCAAACTGTTTCTTCCATGTCATTGATGAAAAGTTTGAAGAGGATTGGCCCCAGGACAGAGCCCTGGGGGACCCCACTTGTCACTGGCCACCATCCTGATGATTCCCCAGTAATGGTTACCTTCTGCTTTCAATCAGTCAACCATGCCTTAATCCATTGGACAGTGCATTGGTCTATCCCAAAACTCCTCAGTTTCTCCACCAGGATATCATGGGGCACCTGCTGAAAGGCCTTGCTGAAATCCAGGTATACCACATCCACTGCCTCCCCTCCATCTAGCCATCTCGAAACCTTGTCATGGAATTCCACAAGGTTTGTCTGGCAGGACCTGTTTTTGTGGAAGCCATGTTGTGTGGCTGCCAGCCTCCCTTCCCTATCTAGGGTTACTAGATCTCATGCTATTATGAGCCTTTCTATTGTTTTTCCTACAATGGACGTAAGGCTAACCGGTCTATAATTCCCCGTGTCCCTTCAACTACCCTTTTTGAAAATTGGGACCACTGACACCACCCTCCAGTTCTCTGGAACTTCTCCCATTTTCCACAAGGCCTCAACAGTGGAGGCCAGCGGGTGTGAGAGAACCCCTGCCAACTCCTGAAGTACTCTTGGCTGTAAGCCATCTGGGCCCAGCGACTTTGCAACATCCAGGGCCCTGAGGAGCCCCTCAACTTCTAGGGGGGTGACTCTAATCTACTAATGTATGTCTAACAAAATCTGCAGAACCAGTTAGGATTCAGCTAAACCCAGCCAAATGTTTATTAAGTAGCCCTGCAAGTTTAAAACAAAAGAAGGAATTCATCTTGTTAATGGTTCTTTTTTAAATCAAAGGATTAGCATTTCTACCAAAACTCTGTTTATCTCTCCTATTCTTTAGTGGATTCAGCAGAAAGCAGTAGCTGTTTGCACACCTCAGGCCACACCTATGCTTGTGTTCTTTCATCAGACCAGTCTCCCTTACTTTGATCTTGCTGTACTCCAAGATCAGGTTGCAGAACATGAAAAGGCTTGGAGACTGGATAGGTGCCTCTTGCATCCAGACAGCCTTTGGCCCTTCCCATTGGCAGCTTGGTGTGGCCAAAATGCTCCGTCCTTATCTTCCTTACTTGCACCGGGGCATGGCTAATGTGAGCAAGGGAATCACTGAAGTTGTACGATGGGATAGCACAACAACACTATAAAACCCATGCTAATGATCAAACTCACAAACTGGGAAAGCCTGACAAGACCAACCACAGCAGAATGTTCCCTCCATGGGGACCTTTTCTAAATATGGAAGTTGACTGTATTCGAGTTAAAAAGTGCACTTCCTTCTTTCTTGACTTTTTAGAGTGTGATATAAGTAGCACAAGTTATCAATTGTCCTGCTATTTTTTAAATACTGAGCACATAGCTCAGCTCAGTATCTATGGCAGGAGGACAGGGGCAAAGGAGTGTTGTTGATCACAGCTGACCACAAGTCAGCGAATTATGCTGCTGAAAACGAAAAAGGGCTGATGTGAATTTAGGCTGCATCGATCAAACTAAGGTTCCAAATCACAGAAGGAGCAGTTCCTCTACATCCTGCAGATAAAGAGGAACTTGTCTGGAGGATGGTGTCCAGAACTGCACTTTTTAAGAAGGATGCAAACAAATTTGAATATTTTAGTGGAGGGCAATGAAGATTACTAATGGTACAAAAAGGAATTCGTATGTGAAAAAGGTTAAAAGGATAGGCATCTTAGTCTTTATAACTTGTTGGTTAGTTGTAAGTTGGTTTGTTTTTGTTTTATATTATATTTGTTTATATTAGACTTGTTGTGAGCCGCCCCGAGGCTAGTTGGCAAGGGGCAGCATAGAAACTTTTCTAATAAATAATAAATAAATAATCTTTAAGATGTCAAGATGTTGCTGTTGCCATTGCTGCTGCTGTTGTTGGGGTGCTATGAGTTTTACTTCATGCTGACATAGCAGGAAGTGTTGCAACTTCCTGCTTACCTCGTATATCAAGGTGCCTCTGGGCTTCAAGAGCAAAGTCCAGTGGCATTAACCAGACTGATTTTTTTTTTTTCCAGCTGCATTTCTGCGGAAACTTTCAGGCTCCCCTGTGGGATTTGAGAACATTGGCCCCAATTGGCCAGTGACTCGTTAATAAAGAGCTTCCTTGGGTTTGAATATAAGAACAACTCCTTTGTCTTAATCCTTCTGCTCCAACTCCTTTTGGGGCTTGGGATGCTCTGGCTCCCAGCTGGGGTTCTGTCCTATTGCAAGGTCTGGACATAAGCAACATATAGGGCTGATCTAGGTACTTTCAGTGGGAGCACTGTTTCTAAGTGTTATTCTGATTTGCATATGCCTTCCCTCCCCTTTCCCATGTAAATAAAACCCCAAGAGTTGCACATGCTTCTTTCCAAGTAAGACTTAATAGAAAATTCCTGCCTTCTGCTAGATTATGCTATTGCTAAACATTTCAGGCTTGGGGCTTGGAATTAGGGGTGACACCTTCAGACCTTATTTCTAAACCTGGCACTTTCCAACTACCTGAAGGGCTGTCACAGAAAAGTGGGCAAAGGCTGAATCTCTGCTGATTCGCAAGGCAGGGATAGATCTTGTAGGTTTATGTCACAGGAGCTTTTATTTCAGATGACTTTTAGGAGATACTTCTTAAAAGGGTGAACAATTAACCATTTGGAAACCATAGTGGTGGCTTCTTCCCTTAGTGAAGACCTTCAAGCAAGGGCTTCAAGCAGTTGGATATGATCCAGCTCTGAATTTGCTGCATCAAATAGGGTGGGGTGGGGTGGAATAGATGGCCTGTAGGTCCCCTCCTAATTTGGGAAGAAAATGTCTTACTATAAATAGGCAGTCTGAAAAATATAGATGTCCTTTTGCAAACAGTGTCCTTTCCGCTCATAGAAACATTTGGTTACTCCTGTGTATAACCTAGGAATGTGTTATAAAGGTCACCGGGGAGACCACAAATAGTTGTATTTAAATAAATCAATTTGTTAAACAAGAAGTTGGTGGGATTATGTGTCTACAGGGTGTGGGGAGTAAAGAAGGATAATTATTTTTGTTTGCATAAATCATTTTCCTATTATGCAAGGATCAGAGTGGGATGCTTTGGCTAGGAGAAGGGAGGGCAAAGGAAGATCAAAGTATCAATTTGCTGATCAGGTTGAAGTGGCAGAGTGCAATAGGGAATTGGGAGCAAAGATCATTACTTTCATTTAAACAAGTCGATTTCTGGTTGGTCAAGAAATTTCTGAGTTGTTGGGAGGGCATGGGAAAAGCCTTCACTTTCCCTTCCATTCATTTCCTTGTTTTGTTTGTTAATTTCAAGATCTTTCTCTCCTAAGCACAAACTTTGTAATTTGTGGCAAAACCTAATAAAAATAGACTAAAATTGTCATTTGGCAAATTGTGCACAAGCCGAATTCAAAAAGCAGTACTGCTCCTAGCATGGAAAGAACCCCGGTGTACCTGCCTGCCATACAGTGAGGCCCTGCAGGGAAGAAAGGAGATGGCAGTTCCAATTCGGCACTGCCGTGAGCTCTGTTCAGGCACTCAGAAATGGGTTGGAATCCAGGCGTGGGGACAAGGCGTTCTCTCAGCCTCGCCACACTTGTCTCTTTCAGCTCTTGGAGACCAGAAAAGGTCTTTGAAGAGGAGGTCTTCTGTGTCCATGAAGACCCCCATGCCAGCCACAGTGCTGCAAAATGCTTGATCTGGTTCGGGGGCAGGGGCTGATACTGGAGGTCTACCCTGACTGTGGCTGTCACTCACCACAGGTTAAGGGCAGGACAAGCGGCGGGGCGAGGTTGGATTGCTCCTCCTCCACATGCAGCCCTTTCCTGCATGGCGCGATGGTTAAATCCACAGCGATGCAAATTCAGGCTTCTGAGAGCAAAGGGCTGAAAACCCCCAGCTTTGGTGGAGAAATCCATCACTTTCCATTTCTCTAGAAGATGTTTGCTTTTCTTCACAAAACACACACACGCACCCTGTTCAAAGCTCTGAATGCAAGCAAAAGTGCAAGCACGACTCCCCCCAAAATATTTGGGCATCGTCAACTATGTGCTTGTGTTCAGCTCATTCCCAATTCTCAGTTGGTTTGTGAACCAGTCCCACTTTAGTCAATTGAGGAAAGTTGCACGAATTAGGAAATGCGTTCAGACTCTGGAAACTTGCGTGCATGTTGCCTTTGATCTCAGCTTTATCCGCCTAAGTGTCCTATCCGTGCAACAATCTCAAGCAGCAAATTGAGATGAGCAGCAAGACTGTTCGGAAGATCCTGACCTTCTGAAACATTGCTCATTTGTCCATCTGTAAATTTCTCCCCCTTTCTCAAAAATATCTCTTTTCCTTCTCTAATATGAAGAACTTGACCAATGTTGATCAATTCTTACTAAGACCAAGCAGAAACAAAATTCTCCCTGAATCTGATTCACCAGTGGACAATTGTAAATTACAAAAGAGGTACGTCTAAGTGTAGCAGTCCATTCGCTAGAATAGTCCCAAGCCATTATGGGTGCTAAAGATGATTGTCTCAGCTCAACAGACAATATCAGCTCAATGGATAAATCAAGCCAACATTTCTCAGAAGGGTCTTTTGTGGAATGTCTTCCCCAGCTTTCCTTCTTCACCTCTCTCCAAACAGTTGAAGAATCTCTTCCAGGATTTTACTCCCTGTGGGTGAAATATGCACCCCATTTCATCCACCTGCAAGGTGGGAGTGGATGGGATTTTCACTCGATCCTATTAGAACATACGTGGTTTGGTATGTTGCTTGCAATTCTTGGGATCTGACTGGGCACAGCATGGATGCCGATGAGCAGGATGATGCTCTTTGCTGCAAGGATAGAAGGTGCTCTGGTGGAGAGCTGCATTCCCTCAGGTGAACTTTGCCAGCTGGGGATGGGGCCAGAGACACAAGGGAGTAGAAGTGCCCCCTCATCTTCCCCCAGTTGCTCAACGGGCCTCAAGGGGAAGGACAGATAGCTCTTGCCAGAGGTCTGATTGCTGGCAAATACCTTTTTAAATGGGACCAGTGCCCGCATGCAAATAAGCCAAGAGTGGCCGGTTGCCATAGGGCCTCAGGCTGCCTCCCTCTACTTTAAAGCTTTGACTGCTGCCCCCCTTTGGGTGGTCTCTGGCAGCAGTCCAGCTCAGCTCCACTTGCTTAGGCCCCATCCCAGTCACAAGACATGGTTATTCGATAATCTGTGACTCACTTCACCTGAGACAGGTGAGCAGCCGGAGGAGCACCTCCAAGTAAGGCCTTGGCTCAAGAGTTTTTGCAGAAACGGGACCAGGCTAGACAGATCACTGCTGTGGCCCATAGTGTGGCTGCCCCAGGTTTTCCAGCAAGGAAACTCAGCCAGGAAATGCAGGCATAGATCAGCTCCAGTAGCCCTAGTGAAAAGACTCCCAGGCAGTGTTGCAGTGAGGGCAGTTTAGATCCTCAGCTTAAGGTCTTTATGGTGGGGCACCATCAGGACGCCCGAGAACCCCATTTCGGTTCCTTTTTGCATTAGATGTATCCAGTTCACACCCTCAGAACTGCAAATGGGGACTTCAGCCCGATGTTGGCACTGGGCTCAAGCTTTGCTGATTCACACAGCCCTAAATACGTGTTCTGCATCAGTTGTGAAGTGAGCAACTCACGTTTTTCTCTGCCTCTCAGCCATCATCCCATGTCTGACAACAGCTACGTTCCGGATGCATTTGCTCACTGGAACTGTTTTCCAAGCCCGAGTAGCATATGCACATTTCTTCCTAAACACCCTTAAAACATACTGCCGTCATTACAGGAATACATGGAGTCGGCACCTGATCAGCAGTACTTTCCTGGGTGATCGTGGGGGCAGGCCCTGGACCTTGGCCCCACAGTCCAGCCCCACTGCACCACTCCCCCAGAGAACCAAAGCCTGCAAAAGTGGGCAATGCTAAGCTTGCTGGACCTATGCCCTGGATCCGTGTAAAGCGGCTTCATGTGATAAAGTATTCTCAAGAATCCTGAGCCAGATCATGCTTTGAAGGAATTCTGGTGCACTCCGTCTTATCACAGACGTGCCCTGGCACTCCTTGGATTTAGGAGGTTGCAACAATAGTGATAGAGCTAAACACCCGCTCTTTTTCCAGTATGCTCAAAGAACTGTTTTATTTAGTAGCATAATATATCTCTGCATTATTATGAAGAAAGCTCCTTTATTGTGCTTGTGTCTCCTGAGCAGCCTCAAGAAATCTTCCTCT
Organism: Varanus salvator macromaculatus; assembly: GCA_023646645.1. Lineage (NCBI taxonomy): Eukaryota > Metazoa > Chordata > Lepidosauria > Squamata > Varanidae > Varanus > Varanus salvator. Next base: position 20,500,687 of record JAIXND010000657.1, read on the forward strand.
CCACTTTTCTCTCCCCCACCCTGCACGTCTTTGTCAGTTCCCACAAGCGTCTAATGGACAAAAACACGATTATGGTTAACTGAACACCTCCCCCTGCCCCCCACGCACACAACCTGCAACGTGTGTGCATGTTTGTGTGTGTGTTTAAAAAGGAAGGAAAAATCACCAACATCTAAATCTTCCATCTGCTCTGGAAAACAAAACGGGATTTTTCTCATTTATGAAGATACTTAGGTCTCAGTAAATGAATCTTCCAAAGGATGAGTACAAGTGTAACAGTGACGATTGAGAGGAAGAGGAGGAGGAGGGATTCCGTCCATCAGTGTGTGGAAAGGATTTTTCCATCAGGGAACCTCAGTTTAATATAGGATCTCACATATGGGGCATCCACAGCCCAGGGCTGCTCTTTGTGGTGGCTGTGGGGAGTCTAAGATGCCCTGCCCACTTTTCAGCCATTCGGTCAGAGGAGGAACTGAAGGATTTGCAAGGTAAAGAAAAAGGTTCCCCTGCACATGTGTGCTAGTTGGGTCCGACTCTGGGGCTGGTGCTCATCTCCACTTGCAAGCTGAAGAGCCTGTGTTGTCCAAAGACACTCCCATGGCCATGTGACTGGCATGGCTAGATGCCAAGGCACACAGAATGCTGTTACCTTCCCACCAAAGTGGTACCTATTTCTCTACTCACATTTGCATATTTTCGAATTACTAGCTGGACAGAAGCTGGGACAAAGCAGCAGGCACTCACCCTGCATGTGGATTTGAACTGCCGACCTTCCAATCAGCAGCCCAGTGGCTCAACAGGTTAACTCGCTGTGCCACCCGCAACCCACTGCTAATTGCAGGAATCAGTGTTGGGATCAGTGGGAATCAGCATCAGTGGAATTGAGGCGTGTTCCTCCACTCTTCCCAGGGATCCCAAAGCAGAGAGTGCAGTGCTCTTGTTGCTCGTGGCAGCAAAAGGAAAGATTTTGTGGGTGCAGATTGAATGTCAAGCAGTTCTGTTCCTTTGCTGCTAATAGGAGCAAGGAAGCAGAAATCTGGAGCAGCGGAAAGGAGATCCCAGTGCAAGGAAACCACAGAGCAGTTTTAAACTCCTCAGCACTCCAACAACCATGTGCCACTCCAACAAACATGTGCCATGTTCCTCAGTGGACAGGAAGGGGAGACCTTGAGCACTAAGGTGGGTGGGGGGAGAATGTGTGTGCACATGTGTGTTTGTGTGCGCACAACCGCCCAGTATTGCAAGCAGCCCATGGGGCCAACATACTTACCAACCCTACATTATAGGAAGCTCCCTCTCTTGCATCAGGTTAGACAATCTGCCCCTCTAAGATGGCATTGTGTAATGCCATTGAATGATGGCATTCAAGTGTGCAAATGCCCTCTTGAAATTTTGCACTCTGTGTGTGGGAGAACAATCCCACCATTTGCTTCCAGGGGGAAGAGGAATTCTCAACAATTTCCTCACAAGCAGAGTTCACCATTGGCAGGGGCTGCAGCGAGGGAGGTGGAGCTTTGCTGTCCATATTTCACAGATCATCCAGTGCTTTTCATTCCACCATCTGCTCAATGATGGAATCAGAGTGTTTCCCATTCCCTGAGCTTGTGTTCATTTGCATTTGGGCAAATTTGCAATATACAAAATCGAGAAAATATACAAAACGCGTATCTTCACACTTGGATGGAAACACACATTTTTGGTCAGGGCTGCATCTTTTTCAATGCCTAATTCTGAGCCAAAATTCAGAAAATTGTCTGATTCAGAAAGAGGTTGCTCCACAGGCAGATTCACGGAAAGCCACGCGACTCCATTGCAACTTCTCAGACACCCTTCCCTGTAGCCGAGCGCCTTTGCTTTGTCAGTTGGTCTCTCTGATACGCATGCAATAAATTTCTAGAAAGCACTCCAAATTTCATTTGCCACATTAGCTTTAGAAAGAATGACATCCCGGTGCCAGAAACTACATAGAGCAATTTCAGTCGCAAGGACAAATTCCCCAAACCAAATTCTTGAGGCAAAACATCTGGAATCCTGCAACCACTTTGCAGCTGCTGTGTGTGATGACTGGATTGCCTAGGAAGCCCCATGGAAAATAGGGAAACTTACTGTCAATACAGGGGATGGTTATTCCATTTAAAAATAAAATGCCAGTCCATCAATTTTTCAAGAGCATGAGAATTGTGATGTACACATGGAATTCCCCCATGAAAAAGGAATCTTTTGTGCAGTTCAGTAAATTTACATGGGCATAAGATGCTGCTTCTTTTGAAGCAATGAGAGCAAATTGTGTCTGTGTTGTCGTGGAAATGGAGCTAGGGTGGCATTTTGTTCTGTTCTTAGAGGAAGAATCTGGCAGAAAACAGAACTGATTTAAAGGAAGGTTTGTAAGAATGAGTGGATCAGACCAAAGTTCCAGACATTCCAGCAATGTGCTTCCTACCTTTGTCAACTACTAGCTGGGAAGCCCATAAGCAGGATGTGCTGAAGCTCATTGAAGTCCTGCTTCCAAACATGGGCAATGTATAGAGCCATCATGACAGAATGACGTTGCCCATGACTTTCTCATCTAGAACTGAGCTAGATTTTCACAGAAGATCATCCGTTCAAGCAGCAAAAGATCGTAGATTTTCACCTCGTCCTAAACATTCTTCACTTTTCACTCTGCTACAGCTGAGCTTGCAGGGGAAACATGGAAACATAGAAACAAAGCAAGTCATAAGGGGTCTCCCAGGCCATCTAGTCTGACTCCCAGCCCTAGCCAGCCTACCATGTGCATGTCTAGCCTGTCTTTGAACACCCTCACCGATGGGGCCTCAACCACCTCACATGGAAGCCCATTCCATACCCTCAGGGTCCTAACTGTCAGGAAGTACTTCCTGGCATCCAAATTGAACCTTGGTTCCCTGACCTTTGCGCTGTTGGATCACACCCTGCCCTCCTCTGCAGGGGAGAACAGGTCTCTACCCACCTCCATGTGACACCACCTCACATACCTGTATGTCGCCAACATATCCCCTCAGAGTTTCCTCTTCTCCAGGCTGAAAAGACCCAGTTCACTCAGTCTTGCCTAATATGGATTTCCCTGCAATCTGGCCACCATCCTTGTGGCCCTGCGCTGCACTGACTCTAGCCTGGCTATATCCTTCCTGTAATGAGGGGCCCAGAACTGTACAAAATACTTCAGCTGAGGGTGCACCAAAGTTGTATACAGTAGTAGTAATACCTCTCTCAATCTAGAAGCCACACTTCTGGCTATGCAACCAAGGGTGGCGTTCGCCCTCTTGACCACCACATCACACTGCTGACTCATGTTTAGCCTGCAGTCAACCAGTACCCTGAGGTCCCTTTCACAAGTGCTGCTCTCCAGCCACTTGTCACGTAACCTGTACTTATGACAGCTATTCCTACGCCCCAAGTGCAAGACCTTGCACTTATCCACATTGAACGCCATCCTGTTGTCTCCTGTCCACTTCCATAGTCTGTCCAGATCCTTCTGGATCTGGAGTACCTGCTCCTCAGTTGTGGCCATAGCCCCTGTTTTAGTATCGTCTGCAAATTTGATCATCAGACTGTTCACCCCTTCTTCCATGTTGTTGAAGAAAAGATTGAACAGGATCGGCCCCAGAGCCCTGGGGGACCCCGCTTGTCACTGGCCGCCATCCCAATGATTCCCCGCTAATGGTTACTCTCTGCTTTCGGTCAGTCAACCATGACCTAATCCATCGGACAGAGCATTGGCCTATCCCAAAACTCTTCAATTTCTCAACCAGGTGTTGTGAGACCATAACTCATGTCTCCAATTAACTCACACAGCAGTTGGCAATAAAACTAAAGACTTTTATTGCTATTCGCTACAAGATTTATGATGCAACAGATAAGCTCTGGAAACGAGCTCCTCGCAGCTCAGTTGCCCCCTCCTTTCTGAATTAAGAGGGAGAAACTCACGTGGATCTCAATCTCCTGCCACACCTTTCCGTTCGTGGATGGGACAAACTTCTCTCCTGCCATCCCAATTGGTCTATCCTCCGCAATCTTCTCCTGATTCCTTAATCAGGGATTCAAGGGATTAAATTTAAGGGTGTTCCTTAAATTTCCTGTTACATCTTCCTGTTCTCCAGGACTCTGCCCAGCAGCTTCAGAGTCAGGAGACGGGGGGGGGGGGGGGGCAACTTGTTCAAACACCTCGGAGTCTAGAGGAAGGGAAGCTGCACCTGCTCCAACAACTCAGAGCCAGGATGTGGGGAAGCTGCTCGCTTGGAAGCCTCAGAGTCGGGCTGCAGAGAGGCTGTTTGGGCCCTGGGCACCAAGTATAAATTTCCTTGTTCCAATGCCTGACCCTCACTGTGAGCTTCTGGCCCTCTCTCGCGTGCCAACGCCTCTGGCGAGCCGTAAGGCATGACACCAGGATATCATGGGGCACTTTGTCAAAGGCCTTGCTGAAATCCAGGTAAAGCACAACCACTGGGTCCCCTCCATCTAGCCATCTCAAAACCTTGTCATAGAATTCCACAAGGTTTGTCTGGCAGGTCCTGTTTTTGCGGAAGCTGTGTTGTGTGGCTGTCAGCCTCCCTTCCCTATCTAGCATCGCTAGATCATTCTCTATTATGAGCCTTTCCATTGTTTTTCGTACAATGGACGTAAGGCTAACAGGTCTATAATTCCCCACATCCCTTCTACTACCCTTTTTGAACATTGAGACCACTGATGCCACCCTCCAGTCCTCTGGAACTTCACCCGTTCTCCATGAGACCTCAACAATGGAGGCCAGCGGGCGTGAGAGAACCCCTGCCAACTCTTTAAGTACTCTAAGGTGTAACCCATCAGGGCCTGGTGCCTTTGTAACGTCCAGTGCCCTGAGGAGCTCCCTGACTTCTAGGGGGGTGACTCCAATCTGTGCCCCTAATTCTCCGGCTTCATCTAATCTCCCATGCGGATCTCCCCCATCCTGCTTTGGGGAGAACACAGAGGCAAAATAGTCATTTAGCATCTGTGCCTGTTCCCTCATATCAGTCACTGGATCTCCTTCCTCCTTATTTAGTGGTCCCACCACTTGTCTCCCCTTCCTTTTCCTATTTACATGCTGGAAGAAGCCCTTTTTGTTGCTCTTGATATTCTTGGCAAGTCTCAGCTCATAATCAGCCTTAGCCTTGCGAAGAATCCTTCTGCAACGGGCCTCCTCCTCCCGGTATACCCTTTTGTCTATTTCCCCCAGTACCCATTTCCTACGGAGGTTCCTCTTTCATCTAATTCCTCTAACCACCTCCTTTCGCATCCATGGCGGCACTCTCCTCCGCCTCCCCACCTTACTGACTAGAGGTATCGTCAAGGCTTGCGCCTGCAAAACCTCCCTTTTGAGTGCCATCCACCCCTCCTCAACTCGCTTGCCCTCCAGTAACCTATCCCAGGAGACTTTCCCCAGTCTGGCCTTCAGAGAAGTTTTGTTTCAGTTCATTTTTTAATCATGATTCACCCAGTTATATGCTTTTGGACCACACATGGACTTGGACACAATCTAAGGTCAAGGTCAGTTTGCAATAAGACTCCTAGAAGACAACATAAGCATTCAACAGCATGAATGCATGCAAAATCTGTACCTTGAAAAATGTGCAAATATGCTTTAATCAATAGGAGAGGGTTGCAAACTTTTCCAGGATACGCACAACTGATTCATTCACTTGGGAAAGTTCACACATTTTGCAAAAAGAAAAAAGTTCACACATTGGAAGTTGGAATGTACTTTGAGATAGAACTCAATAATTTTTGGCAAGCTTGAGTTTTTCAATCCTCGTGACAGCTGCCATTTCCCCTCCCCTTGTCATCTCTTTTTGGAGATGATGCCAGGTTTGGAGTGGTATCAAAGCCGCGAAATGGTGGCTGGCACTGCCACTTGCAGTAACCGCAAAGAAGAGCAACAAATGAAAAAAAGGGGGCGTGAAGAAGTTGTGGCCCCTCTGAGAGAATTCTGGAGAAATTGTCCTCTCCTTGGAGAAATTTGTGGACTTGCCCCCCACCCCCACTTCTCCACGGCCCCCACTCAATAGGGCAAACATCCTGGAGAAGGTCATGCCCACAGCTCTTTTCTTACCATCTTTCAGAGCTGCATGACAATTCTCTTTACACTCAGAAAACATGTGTGTGTGCCCTGCTTAATGCTCTGAACATGAACCCAAGTGTGAGCACATCTGTCCTCTCTTAAACCGCCATGTATTCACGTTCACTTCATTCCTGATTTCCAGTTTGCACCATAGAACAGCGAGTTGGAAGGAAGCATTAAGACCATTGGGTCCAACCCCTGCTCAGTGCAGGACTCCTAGTTACAGGAGGACCCCAAGTAAAAAAAAAATTCAGCCCCGCTTTTGCCTATGGAAAAAAAGTTGTACAATTTGGGCAGGTTTGCAAAAGTTTCATATTCAATTTCTGCTTGAATTGCATGCATTTTCCACTTGTGCAGAGTAGAGTGATCGCAAACACAAATGGGAACCAGGCAAGAGACAGGTGGCAAGATCTATGTGGTGTGTCCAGAAAGTAAGGAGAATGATATTTTAAAAATTCTTTTATGAAAAAATTTACAGTTGAACTTTGTCTCCTTCAAAGTGTGCACCTTGTGATGTATACAATGCTCCCAGCAATTTTTCCATTCTTCATAGCATCCATGGAAGTCTTCAAGTGGGATGGCGTTCAGAGCCTGCGTAGTGGCTCTTTGGATGTTATCCACTCTACCAAAATGGTGTCCTTTCAAACCATGTTTCATCTTTGGGAAGATGAAAGAGCCGCAAGGAGCCAAGCTGGGGCTGTGGGGTGGATGGGGAAGCCCCGTGACGTGTTCTCAGTCAAAAGCTCCCTGACAGCCAAAGCACTGTGACTCGGTGCCTTGGCATGAGGAAGGGTCCAAGTTGGGCCGATCTCAACTTGTGCCATTGGAACACTTGTGCAGATGATTGCACAGCTTCTCCATCGGATTTCCTCACCCTTTCCAAAGTTTCTGGTGCACTTTTACCCAATTTCACACAATTTTATCATGTACTGTTGTTCCAAACTCGCTTGAGTTTTTCTTCATACCTCTTGAACAGGGTGTCACAAAAGAGAATGTCTCGAGTCTGACAGGACTGGAACGGAACTGATCCATGTTCTAATGCTTACCTGGCACCCACTCCAAGGGGCCTTGACCAGCTTCTCCCTTCACAGAGTCCTTCTCGAGTGTAGGGACTTCATTCTCATTACTTGCTGGACACACATCGTATGCAGAAAATCCTGGAGATTCTGAACATCACTCATTTGCCCATCCCTAAATCCTATACATACTTGGGAAAAGTCCTACAATTCTCAGCATTTCCCAGCCAGCTATGAGGTGCAGGATTGTACCCTAAAGCTAAGCCAGGTTTCCATCGCCATTCATAGCAACGTAGGAAGAACTTTCTTTTGCAAAGTCTCTCTCACCCTTTATTTTTGTGTTTGTTCTACCTAAGTGAAAAAGTTATGTATGTATGTATGTATGTATGTATGTATTAAAACCAGTTGTACTCCATCTTATATCCAGGAACTCAAAGGATAAAACAGAGGATAAAACAGAACAGCTAAATCCATGACAGCACTCAGTCCTAACATATGCTATATATAACAATACACAGTAAAAAAAAAAAAAAATTCTAACCATTAAGGTGGGTAAATAAAAAGGTCTTGGCCTGGTGCCAAAATGAATAAAGAGCCAGCACCAGGCACATCTCTCTGGGGAGCTGATTCCATAGTTGGGGTGCTACCACTGAGAAGCCCCTTCCATGGGTAGCCCCTCATCTAGACTCATTGAACGAGTCCTCCCAGAGAAGGCCTTCAACAATGATTTTAAGGTTCAGGTGGGTATATATGGAAGGGGACTTCCTGCAGATATCCAGGCTCCAATCCATCTAGGGCTTGATATGTCAATTTCACCACATACCACCTTTTCTTCTCAGGGGAAAAACAGTCTGCCTTTCTTTCCCATGGAAAGCCCATGGAAGCCCATTCCATATCCAAGGGGTCCTAACCATCAGGAAGTACTTCCTGACCTCCAACCTGAACCCTGGTTCCTTGAGCTTTGCCCCATTGGAACATGTCCTGCCCTCCACTGCTGGGAAGAACAGGTTCCCAGCCCTCCTCCACATGACATCCCCTCACATCCCCTTAAGTCGCTAAAAGATCCCCTCGGAGTGTCCTCTCCAGGCTGAAAAGGCCAGTTCCCTGGAGAAGAGGAGGCTGTGGGGGCATCTTTTAGCAACTAGTGTTGGCAAGCACCCCACAGCATGCCCCAAAACACACTGCAAGCTTGGAAATGCACAAAGTCTGTCTAAATATTACATCCAAGCCCAGAAAGTACAGACAGAGTAAATCCTGATGAAAAAGAAACTGAAATTAGTTTCTCATATATCCCTATATGAGTGAGTGAAACTATTCCAAGCAAGTCAATCAATACCACCTTGCAATGAAGAGGAGATGCTAAGAATATATCACATGTAGCTTAGGATTTACTACTAGCATCTCGGTGTAAGAAGAGATTTGAGACTTGGTCTTCTTTATAGCAAAGCTCTGGTTTTCAACTAAGAGAAGCCAGGGCGACGGCCTCTCAAATGAAACAGATAAGGTGACAAGAGGGTTCTTGTCAGAAACAAATGTTACGTCCCTCCCTCCTGAAAAGCTTAAAGATGTTATCAGCAAAAGCTTCAGCTGCACCCAAAATGGCTTCCCAAGAAGTAATATTAACCAGGCTTTTGACAGATCATTTATTTATCTCAAGCTAAATTCAATAAAAAGAGCCATATATAAGTGAGGGAAAATAATGCAGCTGCTAGTAATTTATCATGGGATGGGAAGTCATTGTTCTCCTTATCTCTCCAATGATGTTCTATTTCCAACTAGCAATGAATTATGGGGGTTGCCACTTCTCTACCATGTGACAGGTCAACACCCCTCCTGAGTGTGATATTGTACTTGCACAATCAATTCAGCCCTTGCCATAAAGCGATGCGTATTTCTACATGCAACTCCTCCACACCAGCGCCTGGTGCTGCGTGATCATCAGCACGGCTGGTGGAGGTTGGTTAATTCCAAGAGCATGTCCATGCTGCTGCAACCGAAGATTTATTTCCACGGTCAAGAGAATTTTTTCCTGCCTTGGCCTCCGAGAAAGCAAATAATGCAGAAATGTTGTGGCTTCTAATTATGAATTGCTCTGGTTATTTAAGAGGGCTCAGCCAAAAAGAGAGTCTGCTCTTTCTCCCCTCACCCCCTTTTTTTTTTTTTTTTTTGTTTCATCAATTGAGAGAGATTTAGGAAAGTGATTAAAAAAAAAACAAATGAACAGGAGCGGCTGAAAATTATTTTTGGATTCCTGCTGTGTGCAGGGAGGGTAGCAATATGAGTGGCTCGACTGACCAGTCGTGGAAGAATACGATCATGAACAGTCAACTGTGTTCTACATAGGACAGGAATCCCATGCAGAACTGCATTTTAGTGTCTTCCATTAGGGTTTCATCTTTGTATGCAGATCTTTTCTGCAGATTTTTAATGGCTTTCTCTCAGGCTGAGTTCAGACATAATGCAAACAGGTACAGAGCAGCTACCTCTTTTACCTTGTGCCCTGGGTTCACACATGCCTCCACCTTCCCTCCAATTGGTGGCACATATCCCATGATCCCCTGCAGTTTTGAACCAATCTCAGCGCGCATTGCTCCTGCCTGCATCACATGCCTTTCCTCCATTGCCCTTGTGCTCTCTGGGCTGCTCTTCTCAACCAGCATTTCTATTTCTATTTCTTCTATTATTTCTATTTCTATTATTTCTATTTCTTTGCCTGCTGCTCCATGGAGCTCCTGCAGTTGCTGCTGCCCATCTTCCCTCCCAGCACAAACCCTCCAATGCTTGGCTGGATTGCCCACAGCACCTGCTACTAGCTGGGTTGTCGGGATACCCATCTTGCCCACCTGGCATGGCTACACCACCCTGTCCTCACCTGGGGCACGGCCTCAAGCAAGAGGGGATGATGTGACTTCATGTGAGCCTCATCAAGTGGGGACATGGTGGTGTGGCCACACCAGATGGACGAACAGGCAGCTCGGCAATCCAGCCCGGAAGCCAGCAAGGAAGGTGCTTGAGGTTGGCATCAGAGGGCACACGCAAGGGGGATAGGCCAGGACCATGGAGACAGCCCACCAGCTCCCTCTCCACCAGCAACTCAGCCACTGCTAGGCGAACGAGGCAGCCCAAAATGGCAGCTGGAGCAGCCACGACCACTATGAAACAGGGAAGCTACAGGAAAACATGGTAATGGAATTCACATATCACGATGAGCAATTCTAAAATGTGGAAACCCCAGAACAGGTGTCTTTCTTCCATGGGGATTCCCGGTAACCTAACAAGCCACATTTCTTTCGCTCCCTGGAGTCACACTTGAGGACAAGCCATCCCTGCGCTGGAATTCAGCCCCTGTAGGGTGGAGTGGGCAGGAAAGCACACACAGAGCAGCAGCGCAAACACTTTTGGATCTATCCCCATGGTCAGCTCAGGCCTCACAGTGTGTCACGGTTGCACTTGGATGTGTCTATGGGAGGAGGAATAGGATAGCATACAGAATTTAAACACCCACCAACAGAAATGAGCACGTATAAGCCTAACGTGCATGCTAAAATGTGCATGCAGATGAGGGCCCAGGCGTGTGATCAGCTTTACCTCAAACACCTACGTCCAGGTTTATACTGGATCAGTTGTGTCAATCCATGGCAGCCCCTCCACCCCTTGAATATGGTATAGAAAGAGTTAGGATTTGCCTCACAGAATAAGGTGAGCTAAGATGTGTGTGGGGAGAAAGCTGGACAGATCAGGTGGAAGAAACTTCTGAAAGCAGAGCCATTCCTTGTGAGACCTCGGATTCTTCATCATTTTTAAGGAAGCAGCAGGTCACAAGAAAACAGCCAACATTATATTAAAACATAAGAAGAAAGAGAGGGGGCAGGGTTGTTGTGCAGGTAAAATCCAGCCTCATAAAGGGAAAAAAGGGGAGGGAGAGAAAGAAATTAGATGAACCCAACTTATCTCTTCAGTCAACTGCTGGGGTTGAAATGTTCCAGCAGGGCCGTCTGGGCTTTTAAAAATTGCTACCAGAGTAACTCCTGTGTCAGCAAGGGTCCTTATGTGTTGCAGCTTTCATGGGGAGTTTCATCGGAGAGATCCGTGGTGCTGAATTGCGTGTCCAGCACCTCCATGGAGCACCCTGGATGCCTCCTATAGAGTTGGGACCTGCAGGAGATCTGCTCTGTGCACACAGTCCCTGGACTCCCATCCACTTGAGTTCATGTGGACCAGTTCATGTCCAGTTCTACATGAAACGTTCACCAGGAATCAAGCCCCATGTGCCACACAAGCCGCACCAAGAAAGTTGGCTACCAGGAATGGCGGCTGATGTGCTCACTCGCCGTACCCCTTCACCCCACGCACAACTCAGAATGCAGCTCAAAATTGGGAGCATTGTTTGCCTCCTGGGATGCTTGAGCCCTGGAGCGGGGGTGCACCACAATACCACAACTCATTGACGTCCACACATTATGTGAGCAAACCCCAACATGAACAGAAAAGCACCTTCTCTGAAAATACTTCTGAGTTCCCAAATGTGCATTTGTTTACCAAAAATGCACTTTAAAAAGTACACTTTTTTTTAAAGGGGGCAACCTTATGCTTCACTTTATGGGAAAGCACATCTTTTGTAGACTTTCTTAAAAATGTCCATTTCCCCCCATCACACACTGGAAGGAGAACCAAAATTAAAAGGTCCAAAAAATCTTGAGAACTGGAGCAAACAAGTCTAAATTCACTTTTTCTGGAACATCTGAGGGTCCCAACTATGGAGCTTTTCTGTCATGCCAGGTAATCCTGGGGAGCAACACCCCTGCAAAGGAGGCGCTTGCCCTCCAGTTTGCCTTGAAAGGTGTGGGACCTTTTGCTGGGGTGCAACAGGCACAACCTGGTTTTGCATTCGCACAAACGCTCCCAGCACTTGGGAAGGCAAAGGACAGTTTATTCAACAGAAAAATAGAGAGCAGGCACAAGCTTTATCCATGTAGGGTCCAGATAGCGAATATTCCCAATCTTACTCTATAGTTCTAAAAAGAGAAAGAGCATCCTACCTAACACGCACACGCACACGCACACGCACACGCACACGCACACGCACAGAGAGAGAGACTAACAGACAGGCAGGGTCTTCCTTGACCACAAGAGCCTTTGCATCCAGAAGTCTTGCCGTGGGGAGTGGGAAGAGAAAGGTCTTCCTAATGCTTATTTATTTATTTATTTATTTTAGCTATTTATTTGCTTTATTTGTGGAGTATTTTGTTTTAATATGTTTATGTACTGCAAACATACATAAGGCTTGTGGCAAGGGGCGGCATATAAATTTGTTAATAAATTAAATAAATAAATAAGCAAGGAAGCAAGCAAGCAAACTGCCTAGGAAGGCCTCAGCAGTTATAGGCAGCCTGTAAAAATATGTGTATGTATGTATATATGTATGTATGTATATATGTATGTATGTAGGGGACTGCAGGTGGCGCAGTGGTTTGAACCGCTGTGCTGCTGGGCTGGTTGATCGAAAGGTCGCCAGTTCGAATCTGCACAATGGGGTGAGCTCCCATGGCTCCATCCCAGCTCCTGCCAACCTTGCAGTTTGAAAGCATGCAAATGCAAGTAGATGAAAAGGCACCACTTGGGTGGGCAGGTAACAGCACTCCGTGCACTTTGGTGTTTAGCCATGCCGGCCACATGACCACGGAGACTGTCTGCAGACCAACGCTGGCTCCCTCGGTCAGGAAACGGAGATGAGCACCGCCCCCTGGAGTCAGGCATGACTGGACGTAACGTCAAGGGGAAACCTTTACCTTTACCTTATGTATGTATAAATAGTTAAAGCATTTGTCTCTGAACATGTGGCTTATGGGAAAGATGAGGCATCCAAGCTTCTGCTAATTGTTGGAATGGGGCTTGATGGCCTCTGGATGCCCTTAGCCATTGTTTCTCTGAGTCAGAGGTGAGGACTTTTGCTAGGTGCTATAGGTGAGGTGATTTCCAGGTGCCTCGGGGCAAACCTTGCAGGCTTGCTTTGCCTAATTACCCTCAGGGGGGAAATGCCCAACTCTTTGTCCACATGAATTCCAGGTTCATTCTTCCACCACACTGCCTGGCCCAGGATAGAAGCCCTTCCTCTCAATTCCCCAGCATGGCCCTGACCTACAAGCCTGTTCTGGTTTGGCGATGGCGCTAATGTTGGTGACTTACACATGCTGCAGTCGCCACCACCAACACAAACCCCAGAGAACTCCCCAGAAACGTTACAGGTGTGAGAAGTCCCTTCCATTCTGGCTTTGGCCCTGAGCCACGTGACATAACTGAGAAAAGGTGCGAGGACCACAGAGCTCCCTGGGAGACTTTGGGTCCATCACAGGCACTCGGCCCAACCTACATTGCAGGGTTGTTGTTATGAGCATAAGAGTGAGAGGAGGAGACTTATGTGAGCCACCTTGAGTTCCTTGGAAGGATAATAAATAAATAAATAAATAAATAAATAGTCTGAGACCTTCCAGGGCCATGACCGATTGGACAATTTAAGGTCCTGGGTCCCATGCATTTTGCAATCAAATCAGTCACTTCATCTTCTAATGGCCTCAGACTTTCTTGCCTAGCAGAAAGTGTGTGGTAAAGGAGCCTGCGAGCCAATTGAGCCTCCTTCCAGCTTGCTTAGGCTAAAAAGCCCAGATCTAATGCGAAAGAGAGATTCCAGACCAGCTCATTCAATGGGGATTTTTCTCATTAAAAAGTGGTAACGCAGGTAGAAAAACAGCAAGCCCTGGGCAGAAGAATATGTTTCATATCATAATTTGCATAGCAGGATGAAATATAAACTGACAGTTTTGCCTTATTAGCCAGAAATTTGGCAGTGCAAAGGTCCAAAGGGTTAGAAATATTGGGTTTTCCACTTCAGTTCTTATACGCACCAGTGAAATCTTAATCAGCAACATCAACAATACCATCTCACCATTCCTACTCACAGCTGTATACATCAGGGCTGAGAAACAAATAGCCCATGTATGCCCCCACCATTAACTATACATGTATTTCTTTTCAATACCATGCAATAGCTGAAGTTCACAGGAAGTTCATAGCAATATAGCCATTTTGACAGCCGTTGCTGCCGAATTTGCTGATGCAGTGGGAACAGGAGCAAGCAGCCAAGAGGTGTTTTCACAAGAAAGCAAGGCAGGTGGGGAGCAGGCTTGGGCTGGAGTCGAGGCGCATTCCTAGCTGGGCTGGACTGGGTAGGCAGGCCTGCTCGTCTCCCGGCCCGCTTCCCAGTGGCACTGCCTGGGAGGCATCAGGAAAAGATGATTAGGTGAGACAACTGGCCAAGGCGAGCTTTGGCTGCTGGGAAGTGGAGAAATAAATGTCTAAAGGAAGGCAGCAAGATTCACAGGTGCTGAGGGCTGACTCAGAGGGCGGGAACACTTGGGGTGCCCAGGAGCCTGCTGCTGTCACTGGTCTTGCTTGCACCGTGTCCAGGAGCATCATTTGATGATTGGAAACATGATTTACAGAATCTACAGAATTGTGGACTGCTTTGGATGAGCAGGGTTTGCAATGAGATCCACTTCGAACCTTGCATGCTGATGTTGGTGATTCAGTCCTATGGAAATGTGAGAAAATGGATCCGTGCTTCCTCCTCCAAGCCAGTCTATAGAAGAGCCATGAAAAGCGACTTGAGAAGATGAATTGAGAAAGGGCTTACAAGTGGAAAGACATCCAGTGGACTATCACATGGGGGCACTGTGGCACCTGGCAGCCCCCTTCAGTCCACGCTTTAGCCTGCAGTGATGCCTGTTTGGCCCAGAATGATGACCTGGTGAGGCAGAAAGCAGCAATGCAGCATAAGAAACTGGACCTAGTGGCCAACTTCCTACCGTGTGCGCGGGGACCCATGTGGAAAAGCATCTGGGGCGAGATCCTGTGTGATGGCTCCTGATCCCCAGCTGGACGAGGCCTCGCAGCAACAGGGTTGCTGGGTGCATCTGCCAGGATAGGACCCCCAGACCAAATGGCCCAAGCCCTACTTGCTGTTATGCTGGATTTCCCACTGCAGCCAGCCAGAGGCTTATGTGTGCTCAGAAGCAGAGCATGGTGGAAATGGCCATTCTCTGTTCTTTGTCTCCCCCACCTGGTAATCAGAGGTAAACTTCCTCTGAGCGTGGGGGTTCCAGGCATTTACCAGGTTTGAGAGACCTCTTCTCCATGAATTTGACAACTCTCCTCTTTAGCTTTTTTCAACAGTCACCTTGATAGTGGTCATCACCACACCCTCTGGCAGTGAATTCCAAAAGTAAGAATGTATTGGACCAGGGAATAAGCTTTCTGTTGTTATTACTGCAATTTACCAGACTCCTCTTTGAAACATGGAGTGTGGTCTTCTTCTTTTAATTCTTTTTTTTTTTAATGGGCATTTTGGAATGACTTCATAAAATTCTGTATTTGACCACTCCTCCACTTGACCGATGTTGCAAAAATGCATGTCTTCTGAAAAATCCACTCTGAAAAGTGTGTATTTCATGAAAGCAGCAACACATTTTTCAAACACAAACAAAACCGTGGGAGCCTGCAAGAATTTTTTCAACCAAGAAATGTGCTCCAGCAAACAGAAAACATCCTGATGGTTTGTGGACTGATACCAAGTCTCAGCACATCCCTACAATTGCAACTACTTGCTGATTCTGATGCAGAGATAGCCAGGACAAGCTGCTCCAAAAGCATCCATTCATAAGTCTTCTCTGCCCTGGATCTTAATCAATCTGTGAATTTAAAAGATACGCACCATGTTTTCACCATCCACAACTCCCTTATGCTTTATTGTATTTATTTAATAAAATTTTCTTATTCATAGTCTGATAATTACTATTGTTCTATATCATTATAACATCTCAAGATGGTTCACAAAAAAAAACATTTAACCCCCAAAGATGGGGGGTTTATAAGCATTTTATCATGACTTGTGCACCTTTGAGACTATTTTAACTTTTTTTGCATGTAATTCTGTATATTCTTTGGAAAAGTGTCAAAACTAAAGGATAACTGCATTCCAGTGTGTTTATTATTGGAGGAGGGGCAAATTACCCAAACTGTGGAAGACATATACTGCTCCGTGTTCTTCTAGTGTGAAGAGTAGAAATCAAGAACAGAGAAGGGATTCTGTTCTTTGCCCTCTTGGATCCAGAAACTTACTTGGCAGAAGCAATTGACGAATATCCCGCCTGGATATCAGCAGATCCTGGAAGTGCTCCCCAGATTCCAGCCAGACTGGATTCCGGCTCACAAAGCCTGTTTCACAAAGGTATGCTAAGCAGCAGCTTGCAACACCTACTTAGTGACATACTGTACATGCGTACAAATTATAGACAGTAAATATGCTGGCCTGATTTTTCTGCCGTGTACTCTATGCACATCTCACAACAGCTCCTCCCTTAGGCTTGTCAAAACAGCTGCCAATATTAAATGCCTGTTAAGTGTTCTCTCTTACACATCTGCTTCTAAGTGTTTCTAGTTCAAATCTAGCACACTAGTGAGACTAAAAAAAAAAAACCATGCATGGCTTGCAGAGATAGCATGGCCCTCTGAAGGATTTAATTGCATACCCTTTCCAACATTGCAATAAGTACATTTTATGCATACCAACCAATAATTTAATTGTTGCACTATGAACTGAGGGGATAATTTGAAACCAAATGATGACATGAGTTTGGTGAAGCTAAGCTAGAGCCAAGCTAAAGTTCTTTGGATCACAGAATTTTAGAGTTGGATGCTATCTCGAATGTTGTCTAAGGAATCTTGCAATTCTAACATGGTTACCCAGCTTCTGCCTAAATGCATCCAGCAAAGAAAAGTCCAAAGCCTTCATGTCATATTCCACTGCTGAAAAGGTAGCACTGTGAGGTTTCTTCACGGTCTTAACAGACAGCTGCTTCCCTGCGGCTGGTTCTAGTCCTGCCACTTGGTTCAACAGAGTGATGTTGTCCTGCAACAGGAGCACACAACTTCGAGCCCTCCAGATGTTTGGTTTATAACTCGCATCAGCCTGAACTAGCATAGCCAATGGCAGAAGGACGTAAGAAGAGCCACACCAGAGTCCCTCCAGTCCAGCATCCTCTTCTCACAATGCTGCCCCAGCTGCTCACAGGACACCCTTAGGAAGGGCAGGACCTTCCCCAGCCATGTTCTCAGGAGCACACTGCCTCCGACACTGGAAGTCAGGGCCACTCAGTGCTTTCCTCCCATGAATTTGGCCAAGAGCCTTTCAAAGTCTTCCAAGTTAGCCACCGTCACTGCATCTTGTGGAAGGGAATCCAAAGTGCTCCGTGGAAAAGGACTTCCTGTTATCTGTCTCAAATCTCCCACTGAATTGCGTCGCTGGATGATCCCTCTGCATTCTAGTATGATGAGAGAGGAAGAAAAATATCTCCACATCCACTTTTCCTCCACCATGGTATGATTTTGTACACTCTATCATGTCTCGTCTTACTTGCTGGACATGCACATGGTGGGCATGTCATGAGCGGAGCCGGCTGGTGCCGGAGGTCAGACTAGATGGCCCGGGAGGCCCCTTCTGACTCGCTCTGTTTCTATGTTTCTATGTTTCTAAGCTAAACCATCTTAGACATTACAAGCGTTCTTCATAGGGGAGTTGTTCCACCCCACTGATCATTTTAATGGACTTTCTCTTCCCTTTTTCCAACTCTACTTTAGAGATGATAACCAGAACTGTACACAGCATTCTAAGTATGGTCACACTACTGATTTCTATAAGGGGAGTATGACCTTGGACATTTTATTTTCAATTCCCAATGATGCCCAATGTGGATTTTTTTTTTTACAGCCACTTAATGCATTGACATTAATAACCCAACCACAGGATCTCTGGTGAGGGATCATTGGAGTTTCAGGCCAGAACATGTGAAGGGACAAGAGTCCCATCCTAGAAACAGGTGAATTTTGAGGTGGGATGGCGAAATCCAAGCCATTTCTGCCTTCAACCTTCGAAGAATGTGATTGGAATTCCATTAAGATTGGGGTGGGGGGTTCAGGGTTGCCATTTAGAGAGAAACACAGAAACATAGCAAGCCAGAAGCTGGGCCATCTAGTTTGACCCCCATATCTAGCCAGCTTCGCTCATGTAATCCCCAACAGGTGGTTGTCCAATCTTTCCTTGAACATCTTCACCTCTCCTGGAAGCCCATGCCATTTCCTAGTGGTCCTAATCATCAGGAAGCACTTCCTGACAGCCAACCTGAAGTCTTGTCCCTTGAGCTTGAACAGTGGCAATCACCTTCTTTTCACTATCATCTTTGCTGTCACCACTGGCAGCAGCAGGAACAAAATCAGCACAAATCCTTTTTTGATGCTACAGCAGCCATTTCGTTTCCCCCATAAGATTTTAGTATGAGGAAAGTTAGTGACTACGACACCGAAAAGCATGGCAGAAGCAGGGAGCAGCCGCCATCTGGCCTTCTTAATGCCTGGATGGGAAATGGCCTGAAAGCCCTTGAATTACAGAGGGGAAGAGAAGTGGCGCATAAATATAATTAAGTCGTTATAAGGTATTTTTAGTTCATACCAATGGCGATATTTCACAAACTACGTCCTCCTACTGACAGTACAAGAAGGTGTGATGCCAATGAAACATTAGTGATTCAAGTGTGCCAAACCACAGCCCGCCTTCCTAATTCCCTGCAGAATGTCAGTTCTAGGTGTTTCAGTGTAGAAAAACATTAAGAAAGGTACAATTCCGCCTGCATTTTGGACCTACAGGATCATGTTGAAATTTGAAGGGATGGGGAAAGTAACCACGCCTCACATGCATTCTTGCTTCCAAATGAAGCAACTGCAGAGGATACCCAAACATGTACCCTGGTTTTCAGGAAAGCCAAGTTTAATACACTCAGAACACTGGTAATTGAGTTCTCATGGCAAGAGACTCTAATGAGAAAAGGAATTCAACATTTTTATTAATGACTTAGCTACGAGGTGCAAGAATGCTGATTATATTTGCAGATGACACAAAATAGGATGGGATAGCTAATACCCAGGAAGACAGAAACAAAATTCAAAGTGATCTTGACAGACTGGAGTGCCACATCGAAAGCAACAGAATGGAATTCAATAGGAACAAATGCCAAGTTCTACACCTGAGAAAAGGGAGCCAAATGCACAGTTACGAGATAGAAGAAACTTGGCTAAATGATACTGCAAGCAATAAGGATCTTAGAATAGTTGTAGATCACAAACTGAATGTAAGTCAACAATGTGATGTTGCTGCAAAACAAGCAAATGCTAAATTGGGCTGAATTAATAGAAGTGTAACTTCCAAATCATGTGAAGTACAGTGGGACCTTGGCTCACAAATGTAATCTTTTCCACGACTCTGGTCGCAACCCAAACTGGTCGTGAGCCAAGTCAAATTTCCCCATAAGGTTCAATGTAAATAAGGTTAATACGTTCTGTAACTAATTTTTTTAATCACAAAAATTTGAAGCAAAGTGACAAAGAACAACAAAGATAGTGGCCATCTCCCCCCACCCCCCAGCATGAGCACGGCCATCTCAACCCCCTACCACAACCATGATCATGCCACGATCGCACCCATCTATCGCCGCACTCACGCTCACGCAAGGAATCGTGATCGTCACCTGATGCAGAGTTCACGACCTGAGGCAATTTTTTTCTAAAATTTCTGTTTGCAACCCAATTTGTTCGTGAACTGAGGAGTTCGTGAGCTGAAGTATCTTGAGTACTGTGTCCAGTGCCAGGCACCAAGAAACATGCAGACAAACTGGAAAAAAGCCATTCTACATTTTACAACAAAGTTATGCCCTGAAGTGTCCAAACACTCCTGTTATTCCCAAGAGATAATATGTGGGAGCACAAGTTACTGCAGATCATGTCAACCCACTCCCTTAGATTCCCCCACTCTCACCAGCAGGTTATTTAACTAGTGAGAGCAGCTCCAGGCTTTTGAGGGCTTGAGGGAATGAAACCTGCCTCATGATTTTCACCAGCCTCCCTTGTTCCTCCTCCTCTTCTCAGCATCGCTACTATTTGCATGTCTGGCAGACAAAGAGCCACTGACCTTCTACCACTGCTTCCCACCACCACCCTTGCCTAGGCCCTGCTGGGTCTCAACCAGCTGATTCTGGAGTCTGCACCTGAGGATAAATGTTAGAATAAGCAAAGACTCCATTGTGCACCTCTTCGTGCCCAGGCTGTGGTTGGCTGAGCATGGATCTTGGCCCATATTTCTTAAGGAGTACTGGCTCAGGGAGTATGCTGCAGAATCTCCTTCACTAGAAGGAGAAAAGAACTGGACAGACAAATGTCAAAAATGGTTTAGCATTGGACAAGCTTCTGAGCTATGTCAGTCCCTGGGTGCCTTCACACATTGTGGTTCTGCATAGGGACGTGCTAACACTGGGGAATCTGACTCATTGAGTTTAACAGATTTCCTACCTGCTTCTGACTGAAAGCAGGTCAAGTTGGAGGTTTTGTGTTGGTTTTTTTTCCACAGACTTCCACCGCTGAGATGGGGTGCAATTTGCTCACTGAAAAATAACGCTAAGGAAGTTTGTAGAAATGGCATGCAAAATAGCTACATCATTCTAATGTGATTTGTGCAAATTGCACTAGAATGCTGTAGTTTTCAGATTCTAAACAGCATCCTTTGCAAAGATTTATTTAGGGATTTTAATGTATAAATTGTGACCTGTCTTAGAGGCAGGGGTCCATGAGCAGGACTGAGTCACAGCACGGGGAGTTGACACCAGCACAAGACTAACAAGCTAAAATCCAGGGAGCCTAACCTGACAGATATTTATCCCCTCCTTGGACTCCCCACATACTCCTAGCTCTGCTCTCACTCATCTCCTGGACCCAGCTGGGTCAGCTGTGGAGCTGAGAGAGAGCGAGAATCACCCTACCACCAGGGCTAGTTCCAGATGTTTGAGGGTCTGCAGTGGGTTTCCATTTAACTGCCCTCGTTTAACTGCCAGCTCTTTTTGTTTCCTCCCCTCTTTCTCAGCATTGTCACCAGCTGATTGCTTGACAGGCAGTGAGGCAGTGCTGAGTAGTCCAGGCCGCATATTGCTCCTGGTTCACACCACCAGCATTGCCTGGGCTGGAGCAGAGGCTGGCAAACAAGGCTCTGCACCTCCTGGGCTGTGGGCCCCTGTCGGATGCCGGACTGCATCCACCCTTGGCTCTGGGCCTGGATTTCCTTGACTGGGTCCACCGGCAGCCTTTTTATGCCACTCTGGAGCACTGCTCCTGCTCTTGGACTCATGGGACAGTTCGGGCTCCTGTGGACTCTAGCTGCCCTTCTCCCTCTGGCTGCCAGCTGCCCCACAGCCAAAATGTTAGTGCTGCCCATGTGTGGTTATGGTCTCTAAGATCTCTCCTTTGGGGAGATGGGTGCCATTAAGGACTTCACCTGGACAGATGAAGACCTACTGAATTCCACTGCTTTTATTCTTCTAATCCAACTCTAACCTCTGAACAAAGGGACAAATATTAACTTCGGCTCCACCTGATAAAAACATTTTTCCTCACCTTCATCTATTCATCAGCTTTCCCTTTATGGACTTTGATAAGACTGTCTGAGATAAAAAGCAATTAAAGGCAGCCGATTAATGCCACATTTACCAATTATTAGTTAATCAATTATTATCAATTATTTCCTCTGTAGCATATCAGCTCCAAAGGGATGGTTTTTCAGCAAACCCTTCTTACCTTGGCTCTGCACATTCCTGAAAGAACGCCCTGCCTATGTTAAGCACACGTTGATTTAAATGCACAACATGTGTGCACAGGTGTTCTCCCAGCAGAAGGAGCTGTTTGGAGGGTTCAGACAATACATTCTGGAGAAATCGGCCCTGGGCAAAGCAGAATCCCAGTGCCCCCAAAAGTTCTACACTTATTTCTTTGTTACCACAGGAAAATCGTTTGTGCCATGGAGTTTACCTGCTCTGACAGCAACAGGGTCATCCGGAAGACTGCCTCCAGTTGGCTGACATATTATTCACTCGCAATGCCGTCCCAGAACACTGAAAGAGAGGAAGAACGAGGGGCACAATGGCCTGCACATGCCACAGTATCCTGGGTAAATACCACTATATTGTGCTAAATAAATCTGCGCCGTGAGTTCATTTCTGCAGTTCCTGCGGACGGTCATCAAGGCAGCGGATAAAGCAAGTGTAAGCAGCAAAAACAACACAAACGTGAGTGTGTAACAGAATTAATATGTTTCTAACAGGAGAACTTTATGTTGTGTAGGTTGGTATGTGCATAAGTCCCCTTCTCATGTGCGCAGATATTGGGCTGCATGGCTGGATGCAAAGTGGCCTGGCTGCTGGACGAAGCCCCGTTGGTCTCCCGATTCATGAGTTGTGAGCTCGGACCACCCCTCTGATCACTGAAGCAGCGGTGAGGGCTTGCATGTCTGAATGGCCATCACAGATCAAACAAAACGGAGACTTTTTCCCCATACATGTCACTGCAGTGACAGTGCTTGCCGAAAGAGACAATCTACACATTCAGCTGCAAGGTCTCCTTGAGATCCTTTTGTTGGGAACCTTTTATATATTGGGTTATATGCAAGCTCAGCATAGGAAAGCATGAAAGAGCAGATTTCGTTAAGAGGCTGTTGCTCACACCTGGATCTTTTGAATCCACTCTGGAAGCCTTACTATCAAAAGGGAAAAAACTTTATTTACTCACAAACTCCATATGGGACTTGCAGGAAGGCGAGATGTTGGTGTCCTCGTGCAGGAGATCTTGGTTCATCGTTAGCTGGTTGGCTTAGAGGAGGAGAGAAGAATCTTGCTTCTTCACTCCAGGGGAAAGAGGGAAAGGGGGAATGAGAGGGCAAGGCAGGTCCTTTTGGCCTTTCCAGGTGAGCTGGGAGGAGAAGAGAAACAGGCTGCGTTTGCCTCTGGCATTAAACCTCTTGCTCCCACTCAGGTCAGCAGACAGACCCATGTGATGCTAATGCAGGCAATGTTACTTGTACCTAACCCCTCTTTGTATGGTGGAGGGGCAGGCAAGTGTGTTGCGGATTTCAGGCAGATGCTGAGATCGAATCAGAGACCAGTAAACACAGAGCACTAGCTTAGAAATAGAAGTGTGGCAGGCCAGGCACCAGGCTCTTCCAGCTCTGCACAACAGGCTGAACAGGTCCTCAGACCTGGATGGATACTGATCCCCATCTGGGCACATTAAAAAGATTGCAGAGTCGTAGAGCAGGCTTATAAACCCGGAAACACTCCCACCACTCCACCACTGAAGCAGCGTAATTGATGAGCTTTGGATGCCAGGAAGCACTTCCTGACAGTCGGGACCCCGAGGGCGTGGAATGGGCTTCCACGGGAGGTCGTTGAGGCCCCATCGGTGAGGGTGTTCAAAGACAGGCTGGACATGCACATGGTGGGCATGTCATGAGCGGAGCCGGCTGGTGCTGGAGGTCAGACTAGATGGCCCGGGAGGCCCCTTCTGACTCGCTCTGTTTCTACGTTTCTATGTTTCTATATGTACAGAAACCCAATTTATGCACACACTGAGTCATTTTTGAGCAGAAAGGATCACCCAAATGGGACCCTCCTGTGGCGGCTTTGTGCATTATGTCACATCCGTGGTGGGACAGAGCGTAGCCCCAGTCTTTCACCTCATGGAGTGATCTGCACACCAGTGAATATTTGAGCCAGTCCCAAGTGTCAGCAAATTAACAATTGTTGGACACTAAGGATGGTTGAGACATTGGATTTAGGTTTCTTTGTTTGCTTTGTGTGGGTTTGTTGCTGTTGTGGGGTTGTTTTGTTTTGTTTTGTTTTTATCAGAATTTACCCAGTTTGCACCTCCCACAACTAAATATGGGTCCAAATGACATCTATAGTCCATACACTTTCAAGTTGCTCATGTGATTTGTGCTAGAAAGAATGTATTAAAATGTATCCATTTGAAAGATATGTACAAACATACTTTGATCTCTGGGTAAAATATGTGAATATTTTTAAAAATGGACATCATTGCTGTATAAATGTGGAGAAATACACATTTTTCATGCGGAATCTCCCCCACAGAAGTCCACTTCTCTGCTCTTTGGCAACCTAATTTCCACATTAATTTAATCCCAGTCAAGAGAAGATTGTTTACACAATTAAATTTTCTCCCATTCCATGGTTCCATGGAATTTTCTGTCCACAAAGTCACTTCATATGATCACTACTTGGCCAAATCCCGAAGCAACATAATCTCTGAGGACAGGCACGGAAGCAGGAAATGGAGAACTCTAATTTTGGGATTAGTACATTCCACATTTCCACACTCTTCTGACAGCACACGATTGTTTCAGTTCCCGCTACACACATTTCAAGATGATGGAAATACTCCTAAGTGGGTTACTGTTGTTCTCGTTACTCAAGCAAAAAGGCTTCCAGAGTAGCTTACAAATGATCACATGTTTTTGTCCCTCTCTATATTTCCCAACATTCCCAATGTTTTACTGTGCAGTCCTGCACAGTCAACACACCATGCCAAAAAGAATGTTGATTCACCAGTCTGCATCGGCTTTGTCCTAGTATTTTAATGATACACACAAGTGCACGGGGACATCGATAAAATACTTCAGAAGAAGCAGTTCTCTGTGCTTTCGTCTTCTGCTGAGCTCATGGGCACTGGCAACTTCTAAAGAAAAAAAGGAGAACAAAGACCCACATGAAATGAGAGCTGCTGAAAACTCAGGATACAGAGAACTCTGTATAGTATTTGGAAATGTAAAGAGAGAGGAGAAGGCCAGATCCTGAAGATGAAACTCAAATACTTTGGCCACCTAATGAGAAGGAAGGACTCCCTGGAGAAGAGCCCGATGCTGGGAACAATAGATGGCAAAAGAAG
Organism: Varanus salvator macromaculatus; assembly: GCA_023646645.1. Lineage (NCBI taxonomy): Eukaryota > Metazoa > Chordata > Lepidosauria > Squamata > Varanidae > Varanus > Varanus salvator. The sequence continues at coordinate 20,525,680 of JAIXND010000657.1, forward strand.
AAGGGGACGGCAGAGGATGAGGTGGCTGGATGGAGTCACTGAAGCAGTTGGTGTGTGCTTAGGTGGACTCCAGGGGATGGTGCAGGACAGGAAGGCCTGGAGGAATGTTGTCCGTGGGGTCATGATTGGTCATGTGCAACTTTGCAACCAAGCAAAAAGAGAGAGAAGAAATAACAGAACCATGGAGAATGCTGCATGTGGGCCCTGTGCCCAGTTTGGTGTGTATGAAAGGAGAGCCGTTAGTTCAGCCATGGCTCAGTTCAGATTGCATAAAGATCTGATAACTTCCACATAGGAGCCAGAGTCTCCATTTGGTTCTGAGCCAAATCCTGATCTGGGCAATGCTTCTGTGAGCATCGCAGTTCTCCCAAGTAGATCCACATTCGGCTACCAAGGCATTTGGCCAGTTGCCCTGAAAATGTCCAGTATTGGAGGATACATTCTTGCTGCCAATTGCGAGGGCTCCATCCTGATTATGCTGAGCTGAGGAGGATTCGAAAGAAAATCAATAGCAGATGCAGGATCGTTTCACCGAATCATCACACTAAAGGGTGGTGGTATGAGCACACAAACGCACGAGGAATCCGTCTGTGGCTGCAAGCCTAGTCTATAACGTCCTTAAAATAAAGGCTAATCCTGGACTTCGCAAGCATGAAAGATATATTCTCATCACAAAGGATGTGAATATCATTCCAGAGAATGAAAATATGGCATGAAGCATCTGCTCACTGTTGCCTCTTACTCAGAAAATGAGATTCTCTGTATGATTCAACAGCATCTAAAGGAAACGGAGCCCTTGTTAGAGTGAGGCGAGCTCATGGGGAATCCCGTCTGGCTTCAAAGTGCTTGATGAAATGAGGTTTTTAGGCAGGTGGCAGAGAAGCTGGGTTGGAAGAACTCCCAGGGCCAAATCAAAGCTCTACCATTTACCTTCTTCAGAGGAAAGGCATATATGGAGCAAGAGGGGAGGTGATACAAAAATACATTTCACTGAAGACAGCCAGCAAGGAAAAGGTGAGGTTTATGTTTTATATAAATCTTGAGTGCCTTTAAGAAAAATGGATCTTCCAGGCAAAATATGACTTCATTGGCTCTTCTGAGAGTGCTGAGCAACAGCGCTATGAAGGCTGATTCTCGCTCAACCTTCCAGCAGGGAGTGCAGGGCCATTCCATCCATCCCACTGAAAGAATGAGTGTGCTTCCTTCTTCCTTTCACATTCTTTGTTTCTTTTGGATGATGTTGTGTTTTGATTGTAAGCCTGAGAGAAGTGACTGCTGTCCAGATCTTGTGAAGTACTAGTTCCCCTTTATCCAGCACTGGTTAGGCCTCACCTGTGTCCAGTTCTGGGCACCACAATTCAAGTAAGATGCAGACAAGCTGGAAGGGGTCAGACAAGGGCATCAAGGATGATCTGGGGGCTGGAAACAAAATCCTATGAGGAGGGAATGAAAGAACTGGGCATGTTTAGCCTTGAAAAGAGAAGACTGAGGGGAGATGGGAGAGCACTCATCAAGTTCTTGGAAGGCTGCCACAAAGAGAAGGGCCACATCTCTTCTCGATCATCCCAGAGGGCAGGACACAGAATAACGGGGTCAAGTTACGAGAAGTCAGGTTCTGGCTGGACGTCAGGAGAAAATTCCTGACTGTTGGAGCAGTACAGCAATGGAACCAATTATCTAGGGAGGTTGTGGGCTCTCCCACGCTGGAGGCCTTCAGCAGGCAGCTGGAAAGCCATGTGTCTGGGAAGCTTTAACTTGGAGTCCTGTTTGAGTAGGGGGTTGGACGCAATGGCCTTACTGGCCCCTTCCAACTCAGCTGTTCTGTAATTATATATAAGCTGCTTCTGGCTATGGAGAAGTATAACAGAATAAAAATATTCCAAATAGGAAAGCAAATAAATGAAGTATATTTAGCAAGCCTAGCCTTTCTTTTCTTGCTTGCTTGCTTTCTCTTTCTTTCTTTCTTTCTTTCTTTCTTTCTTTCTTTCTTTCTTTCAAGTCCAGCAGACATTCTCTAACTCACAGTGTTTTCCTGCATGCTCTTTGAGGCATGGGACAAAATCCACAGGGATGCGCATGTTTGTAGTTGTCAGTTTTGTATATCTGCAATGTTTGTGCATTCTGTCTTCACTGACGGAGAATTCATGCACGTTTTCCAGAATTCCACATTTTGCATGTGCTACCTTCTGTTGAACAGAATTTGGGGAGGGGGAGGGGTGTCTGCCAGTCACACAAGCTCAGAAATGGACATACTTCAGCTGCAGATTGTGTCTAAACATGGTCATGAATGTGTAAAGTCAGGAAATGCTGATCAAAGGGGAACGGAAAGAAATTCGCATGCATCCCTTACTATTGTGGAAATAAACACAGGTGCTAGAGTGGCGACTCAGATCTGCATGTCAAAGAGGATGAGAAAATTCAGAGCTAATCCAAAACTACTCAGTTTTTCTTGTACATTTTAAGCAATACAAATCTGATTGTGAGAGAGGGATGCAGCTCCCCTCCCCTCGCACATACGGCCTTAATAATGTCTCAGCCTTTCCCACAACAAATGTTATGGACAAAACAACTAGACTGTTAGAAAATATTCATTTATTCAGTTGGAAAATATTCATTTATTCAAGTCAATTGTCCCAAATTACATGTAAATTTGGTCCATTCATTGTGTAATATCTAAGCATGTCAGATAAAACCATACAAGGTTCATATGCATTTGGATTTCTATGCATCTAACCTCTGAATTGTGTAAGCACCCATCTTTTTCTACATGAAGTGGATTCTACAGACTTTTGAAGCATATTTTAGCCTGTGGGTTTGTGAAAATTCACACTTGCACGTATGGCCATTAGTGTCAGTTCTCACTTACCATCAGCATGAATGTGCATTTGCACAAGTGGAACGAATTCTCATAGATCCCTAAGGGAAATTTCAGTTCCAGCAATGATCGGATGCCAGAATGAAAGATACCTGACAATCTATGAAACACAAAGAGAATTGATTTAATAAATCCCATCCTCACGGGTGATTTTAATTCAATCCCTCAACCAGCAGAGGCCCACATGGCTGGCATGGCCTCCACTGTGCCTGGTGAGGTTCAGAGGCTGACAAACCTGCCTGCATGATTGCAGCATGGTGACATCATGGCCTTTATTACATCATCTCTGATATCTCTGGCTAATCTAATCTGGGAAGAACAAAGGAATTATTTGTTTGTTTGTTTGTTTGTTTAGGAGGCTTCTATGCCGCCCCATTCGCCGACGCCTCGGGGGGGCTCACAATAATGAATAAATAAACACAATATAAAAACAATATAATTTGAGTTGACCTGGCCAAAAATAAATAAATAAATAAATAAATAAATAAATAAATAAATAAAATTAACAATTAAAATAATGTTTGAATAAAAAGGTCTTCGCCTGGTGCCGAAAAACAAATAACGATGGAATGGCAGGTAAGGGGAAATGAGCCAGAAAAATCAGAAACCTGGGGAGAGGGGGAATAGCATTGCATGAAAGGCGATGAATGTTTAAGACAATTTCCCCTTGTTAATTTCTACTGGACTCTGAAATTGGGGAATATTCAATGCAGCTCCAAGAAGAATTCAAAGTGAGACCAGGCTAAAATGTGCGACTTGTCCTGGCTTTTTGCGAAACTTGTTGCCCACTGCACAAGTCAGTGCTTCAAGGGGTAAATGGCATGGGGGAGCTGCTTCTCCTGTGTTCTGGAATAAAGAATGAGAAACATGTCTTACTGTTGCAGAAGTTGATATGAGTATAGGAAGCTAGTTTATACAAGCTCTGCATTGTCAGCATTGGCTGGCAGTGTCTCCAGCAGAGGTTTTCCTCATCTGCTGTTACTAGGGTTGACTAAACCCGTTATTTTGATTTCTCTCCCAGAAAAGAAATTTATACATTCTTATAAAGACACATTGAAATTTTACTCAGTTTTATTCTTGCAGATCAGTCAGGGTCTCAGACATAATCTGTGGTCAAGGTCTGTGCATTTCTACGCTTGCAATGTGAATCAGGCGATGCGATGGGACGGCATACAAATACTCCAAATAAATAAATAAATCATGGAACAAAGCAAAACAAATGCATTTGGAAAATTTGGGAAATGCCCATTAAAATTGCAGTTTTCCAAGATACGTATAAACACACATTAATCAAGGGGAGAAGACTTTTCAAAGATGCACACCATGCACACACATTTGAGAATTTAGACATGAAAATATCCATGGATTTTCATGCGAAAGGGCAGGAAAAAACATAGACTCTGGCATGGACTCAAACACGCACATGCGCACAGAAGGTAAATTTATTCTGGGGTAGGGGAAGGGAAGTCACTGCCTCGCTAGAATTTAAACCAGATTGGGCCAGTGTACACTTACGAAAGGAAATAAAAATATTTGCACACTTACGCTAAATGTGCTTATCCAAACATTTAATTTGGTCTTAAGCAGCAGCAGCAGAAGCAGCAGACAATCCTGCTTCTGGCGTTGTTCTTGCTTGTCCCTTATTCCTCAACCTTAGTTCCTATCCTGGTCCCCACACTCCAACTCTCTGACACTATTTCTCACCTCTGCCCCCAGCAAAGCATTACAGGTTTAAGTTACAAAGGAGAGATAAAATTAAAATCTCACAACAGATCTGACTTTATTTGTGATGCAACATCGTCAACTCAAACACGTTCAGCAGCATTTAGTACCAGGAGAGGCAGCAACGTGGAGATGGAGGAAGGGAATGTTGTTGAATGAATGGCATGTCCTCACACGCATATGTGTCAGAAGTGGCAACATGATCTGCTGCCTGATCAAAGATTTAATTTCGAACTTCAAACAAGCAAAAGTTATGTCACATTCCAAACTGCCTTTTTAAAAAAGAGCATTATGCAATTGATAAGTTTATACAATCTCTCCAGCCAAAGAGGAACGAGGTAACTTCTAAGGGTAATTGCACCCCTCTGGGCTGGGTGGAGACCAGCCTTAGTTAAAGAGGCAATTAAAGCCAAGAGAGTAAGAGGGAGGCAGGGAGGGAGCGAGAGGGAGCAATCCTATTTATGTAATTGGACAAAGTAGAGAGATACAGATTTCCGCCTCGAAGGGAATAGATTGGGCAATGCATTATGTTTTAATTCTTATCTCAGAAGGGTAGTTATAAAATTGAAATGGACCCCTGTGGAAAGAAACACATAAATCGCACCTCGTTTTAATCTGGCAACTCACATGACTTCCCACTGCGTTGCCGATCTGCCTTTTGAAGCCCTGGTTAGCCATTACCTGCAGGGGCTGAACTGGGTCCTGTCCTTACAGGCCGGACTGTCACTGCGCTGGTGCAATGGGAATGCAAGGGGTTCTTCGTTTAAGGATCTGTCTCAGTGCCATGACAACTCTGGAGATGCACAACTTCACATGCCAGCAGACAAGATCCACTAAAGACACTGGAAGGAACTAAAACATGACCTTGACAAAGGGAAGGCATTCCAGAAATCTGGGGGGGGGGGAGGAGGGGAGGAAGAGGAGGAGGGAGGAAACTGTTGTGTGATTTTTGGGAGTGTTTCTCTAAACTTCTCATCCAAATTCTTCCTTGGAATTTGAACTGAGTGTTCTCATAGCTGAAGCAGAACCAACATGTTGGGAGTTTTTCCTAGTTTGCTTGGCTTTTGTAGCAAAGCATTGTGCATTTGTCACAATTCTCAATAAGTTTGTCACGCCTCTTTTTCCAGTCTACTCTACTAATGCAAGTATGTTTACTGATAAAATAGTTTACATTTCATGATGGGATGTTAGTTTTCAACAAATCAGTTAATCAGCATCACCCTTAAGATCTGAGGTGGAGGTTCTTCTCTGGGAGCCCTCCTTGAAGGAGATTAGGAGGGTGGCTACCCGGAGGAGGGCCTTCTCTGCGGTGGCACCCCGGTTATGGAATACACTCCCCAGAGAGGTTCGCTGGGCACTGATGCTTTATTCTTTTCAGTGCCAGGCAAAACCCTTTTTATTTCCCCATTATTGCAATGTTTAATAAGTTTTAATGTGGGGTTTATTATACTGAAGTATTGGATGCTGTGCTCCATTGTATTTATGTTGCTTTGATTGTAAAATCATCCTGAGATGCTAGTAGATGGACGGGATATAAAAGCTATAAATACATACGTACATACATAAATGCCAATTACGTATAGACCATTTATGGACCAACTTATGATTTATGAGCTGAAGACCAATGTGGGAGCCAATGTTTCAGCCTGCATCTAGGGGTACCCGAGACAGCTGGAGTTTTGTGAAGACCGGAACATGCTGACCTCCGGTGGACTGCCTCCTAGTACAATGGGCACCGTGGACCTAAGTGGACAGGCTGGACCTGCACATGGCGGGCATGTCGTGAGCAGAGCCGGCTGGTGCCGGAGGTCAGACTAGATGGCCCGGGAGGCCCCTTCTGCCTCGCTCTGTTTCTAAGTGGGAGAGAAAATGAGCGGCAATGCTACAGTCAGCCCTATGTAGTTGAAAACTAACATTTTAAGTGTCCAGTGATACCCCGCCAGACAGAGCATCACTCCAAAGGAGGGACAAATAATCATTAGATTCCTTTTCATTCATTCATTCATTCAATTTATATCCTGCCTTTTTCCCCAAAGGGCTCAAGGCAGCTTACACCATTCTCCTCCTCCATCTTATCCCCACAACAACAACTCTGTGAGGTAGGCTGGGCTGAGAGTCTGTGACTGGCCCAAAGTCACCCAGTTGGCTCCATGGCCGAGCGGGGACTAGAACCCGGATCGCCTGAGTCCCAGTCCCACGCTCTTAACCACTACACCACACTGGCTTTCTTTTCACGAGAACATGGCCATGTCCTGTTTGCAATCCTGCACACAAATTCAATTTTCAGGTAATTCAAAATGGTGCACTTGTGCAAATGCACACTTCTTAAAATGCTCAGTGGCATCCCATGGAAAGTGCCAATTCTCCCTGATATTAAAAAAACAAAACAAAATAGATGTTCCTTCTTGGGAATACAAACAAGGTGAAATGAACTTTGAGGGGGGAAATGGAGAAAATCAATCAACCCAGACATTGGCTGTCTACCCACTCCTACTCCAGGGCATTGTTGGAAATTTTAAAATGGCGTCTCCAAGCTACGGCAGATGGTTGATACTCAGTTCAACAAGGCTACAAGTGAGAAAGGTCTCAGCGTTGTTGTAGCTCACAAGATAAATGGGCCACTATGAAGTGGCAAAAAAGGGGAACACTGCATAAGTGGAGGCATAGAGAGGGGGCCCAGCTCTGGCACATAACAGAGAGATCCATCCAACTCTGAGGAGGAGGCAGAAGGGCCCAGGGAGACGGCGGACTCAGAAGTTTCAAGGTCACCTAGTGAAGGTTCCCAAGCAGAGCATGAGATCCAAACCACCTTGGAAAAAGAGGGAGAATTGGAGTGGAAGGAAAGACCAGTCAGGAGATGATGAGTGAAACCAACCAACCACTTAAGAAGTGTCCGGCATTTCTGCCATCCAGACCACAAGCAGCAAGGGTTGTCCAGAGAAATCCACTGGGGAATCTCCTGAGGATTCAACTCTTTACATAGGCAGATGCTTCTCCCACATCTCGAAACGAACACTGTTTTGATTCTTACTGTTCGGAAAACTTCTTTAATTTTAATAATAGAACATGCTTCAAGATTTTATTGGGTCTACAGGAAGGGAAAGAAGGAAGTGCCCTGCTCCTGAAACAAGTATCACTTCTAGATCATGAATCGTTCCTGTCTACTCAGACTGGTAGGCCTCATCCTGAGTATTGTTTCCTGTTCTGGGTATCAAGGTTCAAGAAAGATGCAGACAAACTGGGGAGGGTCCAGAGGGCAACAAGGATGATCCATGGTCTGGAAACAAAGCCCTCCAAGGAGAGACTGAAAGAGCTGGACATGTTTAGCCTTGAGAAGCGGAGACTGAAAGATATGATAGCACTCCAGAAGCGCTTGAAAGGCTGTCACATGGAGCAGGGCCAGGATCTCTTCTTGATCAGGCCTGAGTGTGGCACACAGAATAGTGGGTTCAAGCTGGAAGAAGTCACATTCTGGCTAAATGTAAGAAAAAGCTTTCTGACTGTTGGAGCAAAACAACAATGGAACCAATTGCCCAGGGGGGTTGTTTTAATGGCCAAATAAACTGTTTCCCCACTGGAGCCATTCAGGAGATATCTGTTAAGGATGCTTTAAAATGGAGCTCTGCACCGAGTAGAGGGCTGCAGCTGATGGTTTTATTGGCCCCTTCTAATTTGACTGTTTTAGGATTCTAGGGATGCATATAAGACCTAAGAATGGCAGAACAGCCCCAGCAGTTCTCCAGTGATATTGTGTGGTGATGCTGAGCTTGGGAGAGACCCAAGGGCAAAGCCCCAACCCGCCATGAAACTCATTCTTGGGCCTTGGGCCAGTCACTATCTCTCTGCCTAATGTGCTTGACAGGGTTGTTTTAAAGAAAAAAATGAAGGCGAGTGCATGTGTCACATTTGTAGTTCTTTGGAGGAATCCCCCTCCCCCCATGTATAATATATCTTCCAGATTGCAGCTTGATAGAACATAATAGATGCTTCCTATTTCAGAACATTGCATGCTATAACCATGTGCTGCTCCAGAAAGGCATTTTTCATCCTGATCTGGCAATCCAAGAGAAGCTGCACACAGAAAACTCCCCTGCTCCTCCCAGTGTCTCCATTTGCCATTACGATCAGTACTCATTTCATCCGCTTGGCAGATGTTCTGAATTGCAATTGAGCCATGTGTAAGTATGATTACAGCCAAAGGCCAGTAACTTGTTACAGCTAGTGCTACAAGTCCAAGGTTTTCCTCTCTGTACTTGAGCAAGAGTACACAGATATTCCAGAACTACAAAACCTAGAGAGTTATGTAGATAAAAGAGTTATTTGTTCTTGGTGGACTGGGGAGGGAACTTCCTTGAACCCTGTTCTTGCCCTGTAATTAGTACATGATTTGTTATCTTGTTGCACAAGGAATTAAATCTAACCGTTTTGGGTGGGAAAACAATTAGCCAGTTCTGCTAAAAGAAAAATAAGCAGGGAAATATTTCTTCCCATACAGCTTAGGCTCATTACTCATATGTTTTGATGCAGCAAGGATACTGGTAGATGATCAGAGTCTCAGAGTCATGTGAAGCAGTAAACAAACTAGAAACTATTTCTATATCATATATATTATCAGTTATCTATCCTTCTTTTATTCCTTTTCGATTTAGATATCTCAGTTCATTTTTCATCAGGATTTACCCAATTTGCAATCCCAAGTCCATACAGTTCCCAACTTACAATGCGATTCACAGACCCCACCAACAATGCGTTCAACAGCATTCATCCCCTGCGAAAATGTGCACCAAACAGCAGGCTGCCTTAAAATATGCATATGCGTGCTTTCGTTAGTGGGAAGGGAAGACACCTCTCTAGCCATGGACATCCTGAATGTGGATGGTGCCCATACAAAATCTGACTTAAAGGTAAAGAACTCTTGACCACTGTGTCACACTGTTGACTGCAGGTGTGATGTGGTGTGAGAAGGTGAATGCTGCCCTTGATTGTATAGCCAGAAGTGTGGCTTCTAGATCAAGAGAGGTATTACTACCACTCTATACGACTCTGGTGAGCTTGAACTGGAGTATTGTGTTCAATTCTGGGCTCCACATTGCAGGAAGGATATAGCCAGGTTGGAGTCAGTGCAGCGTAAGGTCACAAGGATGGTGGCTGGTTTGCAGGGGATGCCGTATGAGGCAAGACTGAGGGAACTGGGTCTTTTCAGCCTGGAGAAGCAGAGACTTTGAAGGGATCTGCTGACGACATACAGGTATGTGAGAGGGTATCATACGGAGGTGAATAGAGACCTGTTCTCCCCTGCAGAGGAAGGAGGGCGTGCTCCAATGGAGCAAAGCTCAGGGAACCCAGGTTCACTTTAGATGCCAGGAAGCACTTCCTGACAGTTAGGACCCCAAGGGCATGGAATGGGCTTCCACGGGAGGTCGTTGAGGCCCCATCGGTGAGGGTGTTCAAGGACAGGCTGGACATGCCTGTGTGTCATGAGCGGAGCTGGCTGGAGCCAGGGGTCAGACCAGATGACCAGGGAAGCCCCTTCTGACTTGTTCTGTTTTTGTGTTTCTAACTATAGAAACATAGAAACATAGAAACAGAGCGAGTCAGAAGGGGCCTCCTGGGCCATCTAGTCTGACCTCCGGCACCAGCCGGCTCCGCTCATGACATGCCCACCATGTGCATGTCCAGCCTATCTTTGAACACCCTCACCGATGGGGCCTCAACGACCTCCCGTGGAAGCCCATTCCACGCCCTCGGGGTCCTAACTGTCAGGAAGTGCTTCCTGGCATCCAAATTGAACCTTGGCTCCCTGAGCTTTGCTCCATTGGAGCGCGTCCTGCCTTCCTCTGCAGGGGAGAACAGGCCTCTCCCCATCTCCATGTGACACCCCCTCACATACCTGTATGTTGCCAACATATCCCCTCTGAGTCTCCTCTTCTCCAGGCTGAAGAGACCCAGTTCCCTCAGTCTCGCCTCATACCCCATCCCCTGCAAACCAGCCACCATCCTTGTGGCCCTACGCTGCACTGACTCCAACCTGGCTATATCCTTTCTGTAATGAGGGGCCCAAAACTGAACACAATACTCCAGTTGCGGGCGCACCAGAGTCATGTAGAGTGGAAGTAATACCTCTCTTGATCTAGAAGCCACACTTCTGGCTATGCAACCAAGGGTGGCATTCGCCCTCTTGACCACCGCATCACACTGCTGACTCATGTTTAGCCTGCGGTCAACCAGTACCCCGAGGTCCCTTTCACAAGTGCTGCTCTCCAGCCACTTGTCCCCTAACCTGTACTTATGACAGCTATTCCTATGCCCCAAGTGCAAGACCTTGCACTTCTCCACATTGAACGCCATCCTGTTGTCTCCTGCCCATAGAATGAGTGAGCAGGCATAAGCTTGAAAAGACCCATTAAAAGTTAGTGCCCAGATGGTGAACTGAGCAGTCATTTTAAAATGTATATTTATTCATCAGTACATTTTTAAAAGTGTATATTTTGCAAATGTAAGTTTGCAGAATATGTGCTCCAATTTCCATATGTAGTTGGGTTTGTAAATACCTCAGCATTTTTAGCATTTTGTGGACCAAAACAAAATACTTATACATTCCTGGCATCTGATGAAAGTCTTAATAACTGGGCAGAACATATGGGAAAAATGAAATCAGACAAGTTCTGATAGGTTTATATGAGGGAAAAACAGAATCATACAAACACTGCACTTAAGCAATGAAATGTCGGGGATTCTGCAAATATTTTGTTAACATGCATTTGATCAAACTCATAAACATTGGTATACCCATCACCCTTGCAATGCAAATATTAGAAATATTTACTATAGGTCTGGCTTTAGAAAAGTGATGGACAAACTAATTTATTTCTATCCTATATCCTTTTGGAATAGTTGCACCCATAACTTCTCTTCATCCCATGTAAGCATTGCCATGCATCTGCATCTTTAAAAGCTCCATGGGTACATTTAATTAAATATTTAAATAATATTTTCACTTCTTCTCCAAAGCATGTATTTTCATTGTATTCTGATACATTCTGAACTTCAGGAAAACATTCAGAGAATACAAAAGACAGTGAACAGCCAAGTTCCTATCTTCATATTAGGGGACGAAGGTCAGGACAGTTCTACCAGCATATACTAAGTTCAAATTCTTTGAGCATCTTCAAGCTAGAGATGGTCAGATCAGTCAGTCTCAGGGATATATAAGAAACTGAATTCAGTTCTTTTTTTTTGGTCAGGATTTATCCAGTTCACATCTTCCAGGCTGAACGGGGACTCAGATACAATCTGTGATCAAAACCTATAATTTTTGAACTTGCAATGTGATCTGCAGATCAAAATAATGCATTTAATATAGGAACATTTGAAAGATGTGCACAAAAAGGCATACTTTGGAAGATATGTGTAAATAGGTTTTAATCAATGGTACAAGAATGTGTGCATTTCAAAGGGATGCGCAACTGATGCATGCATTTGAAAAGTACATGCAGATTTTCATTTGAAATTTTTAAAAATCAACGTTTTACCGATATGTACTTGAGCTGGAATGAACTTCAAGGTGGAATTAGAGAATTCGTAACATACACATCAGTGCCTGCATGTTCGTGAAGGTATTTGCACACATTTTGGAAATGTATCTTTTTGTAAATGTATCCATAATATATCCATTACTTGTATATTGTTCAAATGCACTCAAACTGCTGGACACTTTTATTCATTCATTTATTTATTTATTTTATTTAGAGAACTTCTATGCCACCCCATTCGCCGAAGCCTTGGGGCGGCTCACAATCATAAATAAATAAACACAATATAAAACATAATTTAAGTCGCCCTGGCCAAAGAATAAAATAAATAAATAGTATTAACAATTAAAATAGCATTTGAATAAAAAGGCCTTCGCCTGGCGCCGAAAAACAAATAACAACAGCACCAGGCGGACCTCTCTGGGGAGCGCATTCCATAGATTGGGTGCCACCGCAGAGAAAGCCCTCCTCCGAGTACTCACCCTCCTAATATCCTTCACGGAGGGTTCCCAGAGGAGGGCCTCTCCTGCTGATCTCAAGGGGCGGGCGGGCAAGTATGGACGTAAGCGCTCCTTCAGGTAAACAGGGCCCAAGCTATTTAGGGCTTTATAGGTCATAACCAACACCTTGAATTGGGCCCGGACTTCAATGGGGAGCCAGTGAAGCTGATGGAGAACTGGAGTCATGTGAACTCCAGGAAACATAAATTTTAAGCACTTTTATATTTCTTCAGAATGCATCACAAACTTGAAAATTTGCAAGTCAAATTTGCACTCAAGTGCTTGTTTGAGTCCAAGAGGTATGAATTGGGAGAATCCATTGAAAATACTCAATGGAATGAATTTCTGAGTCATTCCTACTTTGTTGTTGTTAGTCACGACTCATCACGACCCCATGGACAACATTCCTCCAGACCTTCCTGTCCCCCACCATCCCCTGGAGTCCACCTAAGCTCACGCCGACTGCTTCAGTGACTCCATCCAGCCACTTCATTCTCTGCCACCCCCTTCTTCTTTTGCCATCAATTTTTCTCAGCATTAGGTTCTTTTCCAGTGAGTCCTTCCTTCTCATTAGATGGCCAAAGTGTTTGAGTTTCATCTTCAGCATCTGGCCTTAAAAAGAGCAGTCAGGGTTGATCTCCTCTAGGACTGACTGGTTTGATCGCCTTGCAGTTCAAGGGACTCTCAGGAGTCTCCTCCAGCACCACAATTCAAAGGCCTCAATTCATCAGCACTCAGCCTTCTCTATCTATCTATCTATCTATCTATCTATCTATTAAAACTTTTCTATGCCGCCTCATTGCAATAAAACCTTGGGGCAGCTTACAACAATAATTATTAACAACATATATAAAAATTCAATCAAATCTCCCCACCCCCCCATGGTCCAACTTTCGCAGCCATACATTACAACTGGGAAAACCATAGCCTTGACTATACACACTTTTGTTGGCAGGGTGATGTCTCTGTTTTTTAGTATGCCATCTAGATTTGTCATAGCTTTCCTCCCCAGGAGCAAGCGTCTTTTAATTTCTTGACTGCAGTCCCCATCTGCGGTGATCTTGGAGCCCAGGAAAATAAAATCTGTCACTACCTCTATTTCTTCCCCATCTATTTGCCAGGAAGTGACTAGATGCCATGATCTTAGTTATCTTAATGTTGAGTTTCAGGCCAACTTTTGCACTCTCCTCCTTCACCCACATCAAGAGGCTCTTCACTTTCTGCCATGAGAGTGGTATCATCTGCATATCTGAGGTTGTTGATATTTCTCCCAGCAATCTTGATTCCAACTGGTGATTCATCTAGCCCTGCCTTTCTCATGATGTGCTCTGCATATAAGTTAAATAGGCAGGGCGACAGTATACAGCCTTGCCGAACTCCTTTCTCAATTTTGAACCAATCAGTGGTTCTGTGCCCAGTTCTCACTGTTGCTTCGTGACCCACATATAGGTTTCTCAAGAGACAAATAAGATGGTCAGGTGCTCCCATCTCTTTAAGAACTTGCCACAATTTGTTGTATCCACACAAAGTTTTTAGCATAGTCAATGAAGCAGAAGTAGATGTTTTTCTGGAACTCGCTAGCCTTCTCCATGATCCAGCTTGTGTTGGCAATTTGATCTCTAGTTCCTCTCCCTCTTCAAAATCCTGCCTGTACTTCTGGTAGTTCTCATTCCACATACTGCTGGAGCCTAGCTTGTAGGATTTTGAGCATCACTTTGCTAGCATGTGAAATGAGTGCAATGGTGTGGTAGTTTGAACATTCTTTGGCATTGCCCTTCTTTGAGATGGGAATGTAAACTGACCTTTCCCAATCCTGTAGCCACTGTTGAGTTTTCCAAATTTGCTGGCATATTGAGTGTAGCATTTTTACTGCATCGTCTTTCAGGATTTTGAATAGCTCAACTGGAATGCTGTCACCTCCACTAGCTTTGTTGTTGCTCAGACTTCCTAAGGCCCATTTCACTTCACATTCCATGATGTCTGGCTCGAGGTCAGTGACCACCCCATTGTGGTTATCAGGGATGTTAAGCTCTTTCTTGTATAGTTTTTCTGTGTAATCTTGCCACCTCTTCTTAATCTCTTCTGCCTTTGTTAAGTCCCAGCCATTTTGGTCCTTTATTATGCCCATCTTTGCATGAAACGTTCATATCTCTAATTTTCTTGAAGAGATCTCTGGTCCTCCCTATTCTATTGTTTTCTTCTATTTCTTTGCACTGTTCATTTAAGAAGGCATTCTTATCTCTTCTAGCTATTCTCTGAAATTCTGCATTCAATTGGGTATATCTTTCTCTTTCTCCCTTGCCTTTCGCTTCCCTTCTTTCCTCAGCTATTTGTAAAGCTTCCTCAGGCAGCCATTTTGCTTTCTTGCATTTCTTTTTCTTTGGGATGGTTTTAGTTGCTGCCTCTTGTACAATGTTGTGAACCTCTGTCCATAGTTCTTCAGGCACTCTATCAGATCTAATTCCTTAAAACTATTCATCACCTGTACTGTATATTCATCAGGGATGTGATTTAGGTCATACCTGAGTGGCATAGTGCTTCTCCCTACTTTCTTTGGCTAGCCTAAAAATGCACTGAGCCTTTTCTGGCAGTGGAAAAAACTTCTCACACCTGCCCAGGAAACTCAAAGTGCCAAGAAACATGCATTATGGAGTTAGGAAAGGGTGCAGATCTGGAGCACTGTAAGATATAGAGGCATGTTCCAGCATTACCTGAGGATCCCAGTGTCAGTGAGGAAATGTATCCACCCTGGGTGTCAGTCTGAACCAGCTCAGGCTAGTGTTTGGCTCAGCACCATGGATAGCCACTTAAATGCTAAGACCAAAACCTGGAGTAGCTGCATCATCCTACCAGCCTCCAGGCACAAAGAGGGCGGGCGGGAGGTGGGTGACAACTCAGCCATTCTTTAGTTTTATGCAAAAGCAGAGTTGCCTTGGACTTCTGGAAGTTTTGGTTACACAGAGTTTGACTTAAAGCTTGACCTGTTTTGGTGGGGGGACATTGCTTCCTGCTTGAAAGAACCGTCCTTCCACCTGTTTTGCTGCCACCTCCTGTTTCGTAGCCTTTGTAGAATATGGTTCTCAATAACTATTAGTGATGCTAACTGCACATTACCCAGGTGTCAGAGGGAATATGCATCACTGGGGAACCCAAGCAGGATGGTGCTATTGCTTGAGGTCAAGAGCCTGGTGGCCTTCTCTGTGAACAGCAAGCTGGACAAGATAGGCTGTAGCTTCACCCAGCAGAGCTCTTCCATATTATGTGTTTGAAGCAGTGCGTCTCTGTACATCAGTTGCCAGGCTTGTGGGCCTCCCATGGGCATCTGGGCTGGGTAAACCACCAATCCAGCTTGGATCTTCTTACTTTTTTACAGTAGATACTGGAGTCTAGAAAAGGGGCTAGAAAGGTGCCCTAAACATTGTTTGCTTCACAGAACTCTGGCCAGCTTACCACCTTCACTGTGCTCATCAGAATGACCCATTGTCAACAGCTAAGAAAAACGCCTTCAACAACGCTTGCAGGACTGTACAGAGCAAGCTTCACAAGATGCAGGACTCCTGGTTGAGTGCCAAAGCAGATGAAATCCAGAAGTTTGCTGATAGAAACGATGCCAAATCGTTCTACAAAGCCCTCAGATCCTTGTACAGACTTCAGCCCTCAGGGAGCTCCCCTCTTCTGGACTCAGATGGTGCAACTCTCATTACTGAGAAGACTCTGATTCTACAGCGTTGGGCTGAGCACTTCCAATCCGTACTGAACCACCCATCCTCCATCAATAACGAGACAATTGACAGAATGCCCCAGGTGGATATCAACCACAGCCTGGATGCCCCACCATCAAAGCCTGACACCCTACAGGCCATCAGCCAGCTGTCCAGTGGCAAGGCCTCAGGATCTGACGCAATCCCAGCGGAAGTCTATAAGGAAGGTGGTGCAGTCCTTGTCGACAAACTCAATCAGCTGTTCCAGTCCTTCTGGAATCAAGGACCCATTCCTCAGGAATGGAAAGACGCGTCCATCATACACCTCTACAAGAGGAAAGGAAATTGACAAGTCTGTGATAATCATAGAGGAATATCACTGCTCTCCATCGCAGGCAAGATCCTTGCATGTGTGTTACTGAATTGCGTGACTGACCACCTGGAACAGGGTCTACTACCCGAGACACAGTGTGGCTTCCACAAAGAGCATGGCACTGTGGACGTGATCTTCACAGCCCAACAGCTCCAAGAGAAGTGTCAAGGGCAGAATCATGAACTGCACACCATCTTTGTGGACCTCACCAAGGGTGAGACTTGTAAAGTTTAAAAGAACAATTAAAACAACAACAATTTCTAATAAATAAATTGAAACAGAATAATATATAAAACAAAACAATAAATCACAAAACAAAACAAGAGCGACTGAACGTTAAAAGTCATTGATTTTAAAAAACCGTTTAAATAAAAAGGTTTTGATCTGGCACCGAAAAGAGTATAAGCTTGGTGCCAGGCATACCTCTCTGGGAAGTATATTCCCAAAACACTCATATTCCATGATGAGTGTTTTCAGTTCGTTGCTACTGTCTGACAGTTAGATGATATCATCTGTATATCTTTAAATCACAAATGTGTCTTCCACCAATTTACACTCCCACCTCTGATCCTAATCCAGTTTCTGTATGATATCTTCTGTCAACAGACAGAAGAGATAAGGATGTAAAATACACCATTTTCTGATGCCTTTGCCTATGGGAAACCATTCTGCTTCTCCATATTTGGTCCTAAAAGTGCCTTCTTGTCCACAATGCAGGCTGCATTTCAGAATAAGGTATTGCCAAGGCACACTGTTTCTTTCAGTACCATCCAGGCTTTGCTGTTGTCTGTAAAACACAGACAATCTTCTCCTGAAATTCTTTGTCTTGCTTTCCAGTCATGTTGGCATATTCTAGTTAGGATTTGGACTGATTCAGCCTCTGCAGGTTAGAATACACCTATTAATATCCTCTTCACCCCAGGTCTATCCTTCCTTCCATCCTTCCTTCCTTCCTTCCAAGTGTTTTCAGAGCTGCTTAGATTTCATTTTCTATATTGCAGGCTCTTCTTCATAGGATTCTGTTTCAAAAGAGTCTATCATGTTTTTATCTCTGCTTATTGTTCTTCTGTGAATTGTTTTCTCCCAGTCACATAATATGCTTCTCTGTTTGCTCTTGGATTTCCTAGAACTTCTGGAAGAGTCTCTTGTTTCCCCTCTTTTACTGGTCTCTTCTATTTCTTTGCACTGATCTTTTTGCCTTTAGTTCTTTTTGTCCCCCATGTGATAATTGCTGGAAAGGATTCTGACCCTATTTCTGTCATTTTTTGCTTTTCCCTCCCACCTGTCTTTAGCAATTGTGCATATTCCTTCTGTCATCCATCTAGGCCTTTTCTTTCTTTTTGCTGCAGGAATTCTCTTTTGGCATTCTTCCCTACTAATTTTCAGCAACCTTTTAAACAAATACAGCCCCATTTGACCAAATTAAAAGTCCTCCAACCCCAAAAAACATGATCTTATATGTACAAATATAAAGGCCTTAATAATGCTTCTG
Source organism: Varanus salvator macromaculatus (assembly GCA_023646645.1). Taxonomy (NCBI): domain Eukaryota; kingdom Metazoa; phylum Chordata; class Lepidosauria; order Squamata; family Varanidae; genus Varanus; species Varanus salvator. The sequence continues at coordinate 20,543,875 of JAIXND010000657.1, forward strand.
CTGCCAATGATAAGTATGATCCCATTAGTGCAAAATTAGATTCAATTAAAGAGTCAAATAGAAATCTTAATAATAGTAATAATAAACGATTCCATTTGTACAACCATAGGACACAAAAAGTTTTTATATAATGCACAGCAAAATATGGACATTTCTAGAACAGGAAAATAATCTGCTAAAGTCTTCTGCCACTTCTCAAAATGGAAACAGTGCAAAATCTCATTGAGCTCAATAGATCAAAATGCCCAGGCTTGGATGCAGAACTGGCAAGCTGCATGCTAGACAGAGACCTCGTGTTCACAGGGAAGTTGATTGGTAAAAACTTGGTCTCAATGGCAGGGTGATCAGCACAGCTGTTTCCCCCCCTTCAAGCAGTCTCCTTCCTGGACTCTCTAGGGGGAAATGCCCCTCTGTCACACTCAGGGCTAGCATCAATGTCAAAGCATGGCCATTCGCCGCGTGAGGGCCCACAACCTAGAAGACCCCTGCACTCACATCTGTTGGGGAAGCGTTCCTGCTGCCAACGTGTTGGCTGTTCTAGCAATCTGATGGTAGCAGTGATGCAATGGTGACAATGGCACAGAGGAGCTGGACACCCTGAAGGAGGGACCCTCTGAGAGTAACCCGCCCACCCTCCACACCTGGGGCCAGCGTGAATGGGTTCTCCGTTTGGCCTGAAGGAACTCACAGTTCCCACGCCGTGGTTTGTTTCCTTGGAAAAGATGTGAAGCCACTTTGCTAATAACACTGATTGCCTGTCTACATTATATCGGCACCTGTATTTTTTGCGAAGGCAATGCAGGGGCCAAAGGCACTCCGGCGTCATTGATATAGCAGCTGAGTTTCCGTGGGCATTAGTAAAAAAGCTATTTGCAATAGCACATCTAAAATGCCTCATAAATGTAATTGGCTAATTAAATTGTTCTCTAATCTCTGGCCTGCACAGAGTATTGTAATCCATGAATAATACCCAATGTCCTGGCTTTATCACTTGTTTGTTTCACCTAAGAAAATCCGTGATCATTGAGAACGGGGAGGGGGGGGCTGTTCCTGAAGAAGATCCAAAGTCCAGGATGATCTGTAATGAATATTAAGCACTTCACTTTATATCACAGATATAATTTCTGTTTCATTTTTATTGCTCTTTTGAATAAGTAATTTGCGAGTGTATGGTTATAAGCCAGATATGCCATGAGGTAAGCAAAGCTCTCCTTCAATGAGCCTCTTAGCAAATCAAATGACATTTCTGTCAAAGATAGAGGTGCAATACCAAGCAGCCCGGGCTGGCAAGAAAATGAACTGCCCTAGCTAGTCTCACTGCGTGGGCAGGCTGCAGCCGGAGACTGCTGGGAATTTGTGCTGTTAAATTTGTATGACGCCTGGCGCATTGCAGGTGCTGTGGGAAAGTACCAACTTGTACCCAAGAGGTGCAGAAGTCTAAACAGTTGGGTGAAAAGATGAATGCAACTACATAGAGCTAACCGGCACATGTATACATTTATACTGCACCTGATATATTTGTTTATTCGTACAGTTTATTCATTTATTAATACAGTCAAATCCAAACTATGCTGAAAATGACACTATATTTTTGCTTCTCCAGATAAATATGAAAGCCCTTTAAAAAAAAAAAAAGAGTGAAATAGTGAGTAATGCTGAGCTAAAAATGTCTCCCTACTTTTTCAGCCATTTCAGTTTGATAGAAAATTAATAGCTTTAAAATAGAAATTAAATGGAGAGGAGAGGAGAGGAGAGGAGAGGAGAGGAGAGGAGAGGAGAGGAGAGGAGAGGAGAGGAGAGGAGACAGGGCTTTTTCAAGTGAGTGAGGATAGGTTACCTGGGATCACAGAATTGCTTTTGGAAGGGACCTACAAAGCCACTGAGACTAACCCCCTACTCAGAAGAAGATAACAAGTTAAAGCATCCCTGACAGGTCGCTGTCCAGCTGCATCTTCACTGCCAGCAGAGTGGGAGAGCCCACGACCTGCCTAGGTAGTTGATTCCATTGCTGCACAGCTCAGGAAGTTTCTCCTGATGTTCAGGCAGGACATGCCTTCCTGTAAATTGAGCCCTGTCTCCTACACTCTGGGATGATCGAGAAGAGATGCTGGCCCTCCTCTGTGTGGCAGCCTTTTAAATATATGAAAACTGCTATCATATCTTCTCTCTTCTCAAAGCTAAGCATGCCCAGCTCTTCTCATGCAGCTTTATTTCCAGTCCCCTGATCATCTTTGTTGCCCTTTGTTGTAACTGAAGTCCCCCATTACTACCACATCTCAGTCCCTTGACATATCAGGGAGACATTCCCACCTTCTTCTTGATTGGGTGATGGATACCAGACTCCAACCATCACGTTCCTTCTATTCCTTGACACACAGATTTTGACCCAGTTGTTCTTGATGGGCTTAGCAGGCTCGTCCTCCTGTACTCTGTGCAGGGAGATGTATTGGTAACATAGGATGCAACTCAGCTTCCTTTCCTATTTCTTCTGCTCTCTTTTTTCTTTTGTGATGCTGCAAAGCAAATGAGAGATGAATAATAAGAAAGAAAGAAAGAAAGAAAGAAAGAAAGAAAGAAAGAAAGAAAGAGCGAGTGAGCGAGCCCCATCAAGAACCTCAGACTGCATAAACTCAAACACACCTCGAAATGCATTATAAATCACCATGAAAATGAGGCAGAACAGTGGAAGTGTCTTTCCTTTGGGGTGGGGGGGAGACATCTTTGAGGAAACCTCAATGCAGATTTTGACTGAACACTAGTTCCACCTCTTCCATTGATCTAGACACAACACACCTGCACCTTGGTGGAGGCAAAATGGGGGCAAGACTGCTTACACTGATGATACTATCCATGTGAGACAAACATAGAGTTTGTACTACAAGTCCCTCCCGCCCCAGGAGAAATTCAGTGAAACTGCCCACCTCCCCATATGAATAAGGTGGAGAGCGGCCATTCCTTCCCTGCTTTTCCTTTCTTTCATGTCTTACTGATAAAGAGTATAAAGCATTTGGCAGCAAGGATGGTCATGTAGGGACACTACACATAATTGACAGTGGTTCCACCAGGTAATCTCAGAACCACATCTTCCTTGTAAGCTTTGACATAAACTGGCAGATCCTTGAGGCATCATGCTTGTTTTAACGGTTTGGTCCCAAAGCTGTTAAAACCTAAGTCAAGAACGCATGGTTCTGTTTAGGATCAATATGTTGGCTTCCTTAGTGTTTCTTTCTAGGCATCTGAAGGGGGCCTACAAAATTTGTGTCATGGATTTTTCTGGCCGTGATCAATAAAAACAAACAGCTGGTATTCCAAGTGTAAGGTAAGAGTGTGAAAGTCACAGAAGTAGTTGCAGCCACTGGATGCTAAAGAAGAAGGAAAGGAAAGGAAATCTATTTCCACTCACCAAAAATTATAAGCATACATACCAAGGCATTTATGTACCCAGCCTGAATGGGCATACATTGTATCCCGTACTGGAAGCGAATTGCCCTCTCACCCCGGATCTTCCTCTGGCTGACACGAGTGGCTACTCCCATGTGTGGGGATTCAGCTGGCATGGCGAGGGGGACCTCCTCCCGGTACAAGCTGGGCACCTCTGCTGATAGCATTTGGAGAAGGAAAGCACAGCCTGTGCGAGAGACGGGCAGCTTGTCCATGCCTAGTTCCATGTGCATGCTCTCCCACCTGCTCTTACCCCACTATTTTTACACAGAAGCACACCCAAACGCAGCGGCAGAAAATCTTCTGTGTGGGGGCTTCAAGGACCCTCCATCTTGAAGGAATTCTCTGCAAGGCCAGATGGAGCCCACGGGCTAGAAGATCTCTGCCCCTCCATCTGTGGTCTGGTTCACCTTGCAAGTGAGGGAAGATTCACATGGTTTCTAACTCTTAACGAGCAGGTTTTCCGCACATTCGTGGTTCTATATGCACCCCTCCTCTGCCAGATGAGCAGAACCTTTTGCGAATGGCAAATCCGCCTCTTTCTAATCCGAGTCACTTTTGCACATCTTCATGAATGACTCCATCTCATTCCACTTCCTCCCAACTCTGTCCCATAATAGATATGAGGGAGGGAGGGAGGGAGGGAGGGGAGATGGGTGATGAGCATTTCTTCTCTGCTCAACAAGAGATAAAGAGATGGGATACCCATAACCTACAAACAGAGTGTGGCCTTTTTGCGGGAGGGTAAGCATTTTACTTCAGTCCTGGCTGTACATTTCCCAGGTATTGTTTCCTCACAACAATTGGAACATGGGACATGAAAATCATGATTCAGTGCAATAAGCAAGAAAAGGAATGTCTAAGCACTGCAGTACTTGGTGTGAGAGAACTAAGGGGGACTGAAGTATATTTCAGTTTTATTCTGGAAATGACAAACTCAGAAGAAACGGAGTGGCACCAATACTGGGCAAAATGTAGCACAGGCAGTAAGGATTGTAATGCAAATTCCAGCCAAGTAGTACCAATCAGATTTCTCAGAAAAACTACCAACATAACTACTATTCAGTTCTACAGGCTAACACCAGATGCTGAAAAATGTCAAAAACTAATATGCGGGCATCCAAGAGGAAACAAGAGAGGCTTATCAGGTGACTGGGATGCAAAAGTAGAGAACAAAGCAAAATCAAATGTTCTAGGAGAATTTGGCCTAGAGATCAGAAATGAAACAGGAGAAAGATCTTTGGAAATCTGAAAAAGCCAACAATCTGTTTATTCCAAGTACCTGCTTCAAGTAACTGATCAAATTGGCGTGGACAACTCCAAATGGCTAATCCAGAAACCAAACGGACTATGCAAGTAGAAGTAAAAGATAGAGAATCAGTATTCCCACTGCCAGGACTGGACCAGAAGTAGATTGCAATAGTGACCATGAACTCCATGGACCGTGGACCAACAGAAAGACAAATTAGTTCTAGATCGAATCAAGCCAGAGCTGTCCCTAAAAGCAAAAATGAAAAAAAAACTAAGGCTGTCTTACTTTAGGCACATTATGAGAAGGCAAGACTCCCTGGAGAAGATGATCTTGCTTGGGAAAGTTGAAGGCAGAAGACAAGGAAGCCATAACGGAAGCCGCAGCCTTGAATTCAGAAGAACTGAGCAGGCCTGTGAAGGACAGGACAATCTGGAGGGAATTCGTTACAGGGCTGCCACACATCAGAGACGACTTGTAGCAACAACAGCAGAGGAGGAGTGGGCAGAAAGCTCCGCAGGCAAACCACAATTTTAAATGACACCTCCTTCACAGACCGAATAGGACGGGCAATGGAGAATGGGAGCAGTCTGAGGATAACTGGAGCTCAGGCATGCTGCGCCCAGTAGATTTCTAGGGGAAACAATGTGCGTCAAGTCTGCTTGCTACTGCCTTTCACCAGAGTAGTGTTTGGCCATATAATCTAAACAGCTCATCTTCTCCAGTACAAAACCAACCAAGTTTTGATTCCCATAAAAACTGTCCTTTTGCTTGACACAGACTCACAAATCTATACTATTTTTAGTTGAGTTTTGTGTATGAGTGTCCCTTTCCATTGGCCAAAGAATACTGTATTTTTCAATCACTTAATTGCAGTTCTTTTGTATCACAGACGATCCCCCCCGCCCTTCAATATATTCCACAGCCATCAAGCATGCTCTGCAGAATCTAATCCTTGATGGGTTTCTCTGATCTAGCCAGAACCCACAAGATTCCTTTGCCCTTCACCAATATGAAGCTGCCATTTCCTGTGCGCAAGAGCAAAAGCATTCTAACCAGTCCCTCAGGAAGCCAGTATCATGTTCCATTAGACGTTCCAGCTTTAAATGCACCCTCCAGTGTAAGAAAAGAACATGAGTTGAAGAAATCAGCTTGCATCCTGATTCTAAATGGATATTCTCAGTCTGTTGAATTCAATAGACTAGAGTAAGGAATCTCTTTTAGCTCGAAGTCATGGTCAAGACCAAAAACAAATGGATTGGAGACAAAAGTATAAAGGGGGAGGCGGGTCATGTGCATATTGTAAGCCGCCTAGGAAGGGCTGGGCAGTTATAGGCTGCTTAGAAAAACACATATGTATGTATGTACATACATATGTAAGTATGTATAAATAAATATTGCCTCGTGATGCTTTCACAGCCGGTAACAGGGCCATGAGAGAGGGAAGTTTGCACAAGAGCCAGAGAGCCCCCAAATGCCTGATGCTCAGGAGAAACAGATGGGAACTCTTGGCTGAATTTAGCCCCTGAGGTCTCCAGCCCCTGCAACTCTCCAGGGTGTGCACCTTTGCATTGTGGCCTTAGTCTTGAGAGCAAGCACAGGCTCTTGTTCCTGCTTAATAGAAATGAGATGCTGGAGAAGGTGGCCACCCTGAGACCCCTTCTGGGTGCAAGAAAGCCAAGGCATCTCCAATGGATGCATGGCCTGCCTCTGCCAGAAATGAAAAGACCATGTGGAGGACGGTGCGTAGAGCTTCTTAGTCTGGTTCCACCCACCCCAAACTCCATTCATGCAACTCTCCTGCATGCAAGTGGAAAATAGAGGCTTCTCAAACCACAGGTACAAGAAATGGAAATGCAAATCATGAAACAGTAGAAGCAAGTCATTACTAATACAGAATTAAAGCAAACACTTTTCCTTTAACATTTGGCTGGAGCAAAACTATCTAATTGAATCATGGGAGAAAAGAACACTTTTTAAAAATAAAAATAGAACCAGATACATTTAACAATTGTGCTGCTTCTCCCAAATTAGCAGCATTCCACTGAAAAAACCTGGATGGATTTACTGAGGCTCAGAGGCTAACTTGAACAATGATAGCCTTTTGAGAAATAATTTGCATGTGTGCGACAGAGAGAGGCCGCAGCTATCACCATTTAGAAAGTAACTGACTTATTTACAGAATGTATTTATTTATGGTTTTATTATTTACTTTTAGCATGTATAGACCACCCCATCAACCAGAAGGGGCTAGGGTCACCCACTCCTTCTCTCCTGCTCTCACTCTTTCTCCCTCTCATTCAGCAGGTCGAGGTGGCGAGAATGAGGTGGCAGGGGAAGAGAATTGGGGATGGGGCTAGTCCAGGAGAGTGGGGTGCAGCAGTGAGGTCAAGGCAGGTAGCTGTGCACCACCTGCTGAAGAAGAATTTAGATGATGTTACATCCAATACAATTCCTTAGTAATGAACAATTAGATCAAAAGAAGGAGGAAGGATCAAAATATAGAATAAAAACACATAAATCAAATTATATCAATGAACCCATGGCTTTTTAAAATAAAAAGGTCTTCAGCAGCCACTTAAGACCAAGCAAAATTGATGTCTGTCTGACTTCCATAGGCTGGGAGTTCCTCAGAGAAAGGGCCAACGCTATGAATGCTCTTCCTTGAGAGGACCATGCAGGTGGAAGCAGGAACACCAAGGGCGCCTTAGCTGATAACCTCACTAACTGCACAGGGCCCTCTAGCCAGTATCCCCAAAGAATGTAAGAAGAGTAATGTAGAATTTGACCAAAGGTGCATCTACCCCAGCATTTCATGCGGTGGCCAAATACCTCCTGTGGGGAACCCACAAGCAGTTCTGTGGCCCAGTCTTGGCTACATCCGGGCTAATCGTTCTCTGTAACCTAATGCTCCATCCTGGTCCCAACATGTTTCAGTCTTTATAACAAAGACCTACATGTAGCCTGGTAGCAGATACATAGTCCATTCAGTTCCCTCGGGTTACGTGCTGAAAAGGGGCTGCTCCTGTCAATAGCCAAGCCACAGCAGGTCCAACTTCCAGACCAGCCTTAAGGGCAGCCCCACACCGACCGCACTGCAGTAATCCAGTCTCAAGTGATAGTGATGATTGGGAGTGACTCCAGACCATGGAACTGATGTTCCTGGGGGGCAGAACCCTTCCAGAACAGGCGATGAGCCTATCTCCAGGGCCCGTAAGCCATCGCCCACAGGGCTTCCCCTGTCAGCCTCAGTCGATTAGATTTCTTCCAGCCCATCACAGTGTCTAGGCATTGATACAGGACTTGCAATGACAGCTTTCCTCCCAGGGGTAGGGAAAAACCTCCATTCCTGACTGGAATTGTGCCACACACCCATGCAGCAATCTAACAGATGATTTCCAATATTTATTTATTTATTTGTGATATTTATATGCCGTCCTATTGCAAAAGCCTCAGGAAAGCTTACATAAATAAAATACAAATATCAATATACATAAATTATAACAAAATATCAACATAAAAGTCAACATAAACAAATTGACCCACTCTGGGTCAGTTAAAAATATAATATTAAAAAATACAATATTAAAGTTTATTAAAATATTGATGAAATAAAACGGTCTGAACCTGGCACTTAAAAACATATAATGACGGCACCAGGCGGACCTCTCTGGGGAGAGCATTGCATAGACGGGGCGCCACCACAGAGAAGGCCCTCCTCCGGGTGCTCTGCCTCCTAATGTCTTTCATAGAGGATTCCCAGAGGAGGGCTTCTGCTGCTGATCTCAGGGGGTGGGAGGGCAAATAGGGAAGAAGGTGTGCCTTTCAGTATCCAGGTCCCAAGCCATTAAGGGCTTTATAGGTAATGACCAGCACCTTGAATTGAGCCCAGACTTCAATAGGAAGCCAGTGGAGCTGATAGAAGACTGGGGTTATATGAGAATAATGCCCAGTCCCCGTCAGCAACCTGGCAGCTCTATTTTGCACCATCTGAAGTATCCAAACTGTCTTCAAGGGCAGCCCCACATAGAGTGTGTTGCAGAAATCCTACCGGGAGGTAACCAATGCATGTGTCACTCTTGCTAGACAATCTTCCTCCATGCAGCTGATGGATTAACCGAAGCTGAAGGAAAGTGCTCCTCGCCATTGCAGTCACCTGAGCTTCCAGGGACAGTTCTGGGTCGAGGAACACTCCCAAGCTGCGAACCCTGTCCTTTAGAGGGAGTACAACCCCATTCAGGACAAGGTCCAAGTCACCTACCCTGGAGCCCAAACCACCCACCAACAGGACCTCCACCTTGTCTGGATTGAGCTTCAGTTTACTGGCCCTCTTCCAGCCCATTACCTCGGCCAGGCACCGGTTCAGCACAGCCACTGCCTCACCTGGATTGGTTGAAAAAGAGAGGTAGAGCTGGGTGTCATCAGCGTACTGGTGACTCCGCAGCCCAGACCGCCTGATAATATCCTTCAGTTTGTAAGTCCCACTGAGTTCCATCCATTGTCTGCAGTCTGGTCCTACATCTGGACCTAAGTACATAGTGCAGAGCACGGCAGAAGAAGCCCCACTTAGTTTATCAGGCAAAGATGACACGTGGCAAGGCCAAGGAAGAAAGGGGATTGGACTTGCAGAAGCAGCAAAGTTCATGCTGCAGCCATGCAATTAGGCAAGAAATTCTGGGAAACAGCTTGGCAACGTGGCCGGACACACAGTCAGACCCCAGTGCGGGGGGGGGCATGTTATATGCCCCCCTGCTCCTAGGGGAGGAATGAGGCATGCGGTTAGGCCAACCTGTACTTCTCCTGCCTAACTCTAGGTATCTGCAAGTAAGACATTGCTAAGGCGAGGGTGAACATCCCTCCACTAAGAGGCTTCCATAGACTCTGGGAAAATCCTCTTAAGGGTTTAGGGAAATCAGAGGCTCAGCTTTGCATTTGTGGTTTAATAAATATTTTTGTCTTGGGCTTTACACTTTGTTTTAAAGTACCAACCAAACAGGCACAATAACACATTTCTGAGGATTTGCTTTCTACAAACCTACCAGATCATTCTCCTCCCCATCTTTGTTTCCTTCAGAAACAGAGGAGATGCTGCCACTGTTTCTTAGTTCAGCCAGTCAGACTGCTGTGCGGGTACCCCTTGCCCACAGAGCTCTTTTGAGCCTGCAGAGTGCCCTACAAGGCTGGGCAACATCAGGAGGTCCGCGGACTGTTCCCAACTTTGGACCTTGCCAAGGGCAGCTCCTCACAAGGGTTTACTGGTGGGCGGGGGAGGGGGGATCAGCAGCACACCATGTGGTGCATACAGTGGCGGCTTTAGCTGCCTCCTCCTGCTCCTCCTCCTCCTCCTCCTCCTCCCACAATAGTGCTCCTTTTGACAGGGTGCCAGAAGGCCCATTTAACTTGGAAACAAACCAAATTTGGCCATGTGGCTGCTCAGTGCATACTGTGGCAGCCAGACTAATGACTGGACTAGAGCCAGGTGGTCCAGACACATAGCACCACTTCTGGCCTGCTTGCCCTGGCTTCCTGGATCCCCCCAAGCTCGACCTGGGTGTTGGTTTTAACCTGCAAAGATGTGCACAGCTTGAGACAGCAGGACCTGAGCCTGCCTAGGCATGATGGTCAACATCTGAGGCCTTTCGCCTAGTGCCACCTCCAAAGGAGGCTCAGGGACACAAGAGACAAGGCCTTCTCAGTGGCAGCCCCCATTCTTGGAAGAATCTCTCCACTGAAATCTACCTGACACCAAGTCGGTCCTTTTTTGGCACTGGGTTAAGATTGCCCTCTTCCCCCGAGCATCTGCATGTCGTTCAAGGGCATTTAAGGGTGCAGGGGAATTTAGGCCAGCTGCTTTTAATAGTTCTAGTTGTATTACAATTGTTCTAGCTGTCAATTTCTAAAAATTTGCATATTGGAAAAAATAGGCTGCTTTAATGACTGCTGCCATGCTTTTTTATTGTATTTGTGCACTTTGCTATGAATTGTTGTGATCTCGCCAGAGAACTTCGGCTATTGGCAGTATAGATATAAATAAATGCGATCACATTTACAATATTAGCATAAGAATCTTATTTAAAACCACTCCAAGAAGCAGCAGCAGCAAGACAGGAGAAAAAATATGAAGCAGTATGATGAATTTAATTACAAGCTAGGGAAAGCCTGGGTGAACAAGCCACACTGTGAAGGATATGTTTGCTTGCCATGCTAAGGACCCAGGGTTTGTTGTTGGATGGTTCATATCATCTGAACCAAGCAGTTGCTTGTCTGATCGCTCCTTGCAAACTTGCTACATTGCTTCCCTCCTGCCTTCTCCCTTCTCAGGGTGCTCTACCCCTCCACTGACACATGGCTAAGAAATGGCATCAGAGAAACATAGAAACAGAGCGAGTCAGACGGGGTCTCATGGGCCATCTAGTCTGACCCCCGGCTCCAGCCAACTCCACTCACGACATGCCTACCATGTGCATGTCCAGTCTATCCAACACCCTCACCAATGGGGCTTCAACCACCTCCCGTGGAAGCCCATTCCATAACCTAGGGGGTTCTAACCATCAGGAAGTACTTCCTGGCATCCACCCTAAATCTTGGTTTCCTGAGCTTTGCTCCATTGGAATGTGTCCTGCCCTCCACTGCAGGGGGAAAAGGGTCATGACCCACTTCTGTGTGGCACCTCCTCACGTACCTGTATATTGTTAACAGGTCCCTCTGAGTATCCCCCTCTCAAGGCTGAAAAGATCCAGCTCCTTCAGCTTCTCTTCATATGGCTTCCCCTGCAAACCAGCCACCATCCTAGTGGCCCTTCGCTCCGCTGATTCCAACCTTGCTATATCCCTCTTGTAGTGAGGAGACCAGAAGTTCCGGAACACAACAGAAATCTTTTTCCGTGGGTTTTGGCCCTTCATGAGTTTTCAATGGTGCACGTTCACTGCTCTACATGCTTAATTAGTAGGGCCACAGGTACAGTAGATCGGTACACCGATATACCTTTCTCCCTCCCCCAAAATCTTGAAGTGACGCTGGAGAATGTATTCCTCCACATTGGCACTTTCCCTGACTGCAACCTGCTTCATTTGTTTATATATTTATTACCCCATGCTGAGCTCCCACAATTATTTAGTGTTGCTTTTATAATTACGGTTATTGGCACGTTCTCTAAGAAGAACTCTTTGTGAATTTCCCAGCAGAAACTGACTTCACAAAGTCCTGCATCCTAGATCTCCTTGTCTCTTAGCCACTGCTCTTGGCTTCCCCACCTCACCTGCCTGATAAGCAGGGAGGGGCTGCAGATGAAGGGCTTAAACCTGCCCCTGAAGGAACTTTGGGGGAGGGCATAACTACTGCTGGAGTATAATTACTACTCACCCCCTCCCTGCTTGTCACTCCCATCTTGACACTGGTCTTGTTAGTGTCTTTGTCAATTATCTCCTAGCAGCAACCTTGCAGATGTGGGGAGGGAAATAAAAGTAATTAAAATTGGGGTCACTGTCAAGAGAAGCACTGAAGTGGAGAAGGTAATTCCCAAGTGTAATTTCAAGACTTGGGAAAGAGCGAGAGGAGGCTCTCGCAGGGAGGGGGAGGCACACTGGGCAGGCCAGAGCAGGTGAGGCGGCAGCTGCAAAGAGAGTCGTGCCATGGGATGCATGCGGGAAGCAGCCGGAGGAGCCACGTGAGACTCATACTGCTTGCAGTGATGTGTGAACCTGGCCTGCACAAGCCATGCAGGGTTCCCTGCAGGAGGGGAGAGATGGGATATTAATGTGACGATGCTGACAACATTGGCCTGGTGCGTCCATGAGGAAATTGGCAGTGCTGCAGACAACAATTTCTGGCTGATGGGGGCGTCACGGCGGCTCACACAGAGGACGCCATCACTGAGGGCGGAACAGAGGCCAGGGGCCAGAAACGGATTGCTGTTGTACTGTTCTTCCCCTAAGAGTAGGACCGGGGGCAATCTGGACAAGGGCCATGGGAAAGGGAAAGGATATAAACCACAATGCTTTTTACCTGCATTAGGATGGGAAATCTATAGAGAGAATACAGGCTCCTGTGCATTGGCTTTTTCGTGGTTAATGGAAAATTCAGACAAGTTCTATGTATTACAGAATCAGCAATGTGTATGGGGGGGTTGGGGGGATTTCTGATCATGGGCCCTGTAGGGGGGTAACCTTGAATCCAGGAAAGGAAGCCTACCATCCTGGGGCTAGCCAGTGTGACTGAGATAAGAATGATGGGTGGATAATGAACGCTGGCGTTCCGGCAGCAAAAAGATCAGGCAGAGATGAGGCAAAACAGGCCTGAGCGGAGGATGGCCTCTGTCCAGAGACACGAGTGGCCATGCTTAGCACAGGCCTGCCACCCGGCCTGGCACTTGCACACGTCCTGCCTACACATGGGGCTGCTGTCAAGAATCTAACCCACAGGTTCCCTTCTCCCTCTCTCTCTCGGTCTCTGTTAGCTTTGCTCTCACTCATTCACTCATTCATTCATTCATAGCTTTTCTACCCCGTAGAGTCTACCACTAGAGTCTTGGGACAGCTTACAGTCTCAGGATGGCTTACAACAGGTAGAAAGCTCTTTCTTGCTTTTGAAATATAGAGTGAGTCTGGGATGCAACAGGCATATTTCTTGCCTAGACGACCTCAGGTTAAAAGTCTGTGCCTGCTCTCTATTTCCTGCTTAATAAATGTTCCTTCCCAAGTGTTCTGTCTCTGTGTGTGAATGGACGATTGGGGCTTGCTCATTCTGGCAGAGCTCCTCCAGCCCCAAACACTGCAGTACTGATCTGCCTTACAAACTTGCTGGAAAGAGAGCCGAAGTGTAGTTGAACTCTCTGCAAAGTCCTATAAATGCATGCTATTTTTACCCCTGAATGGGCAACAACTCGCTTTTGTGTGAATTGAGCCAGCTCACAGGCATTTGATTCTGCAAGGGATGCAATTCACATGTCTCTAACTGCTAATGAAATTTGCACAGATCAGCCAATTGTGAACAAATCAAAGTGGTTTTCAGACACTTATCTGTGCAAATGTCATTATAAGGTTTATTATAACATGTGCAAATCACAATCCGTCTTAAAGATGGACGTCCAGAATAAGACAAAACCCTCAGTCCATTTCTGATCCCTGGATTGGAAGCAAACAGGAAACTGTGGCATGCCAACATACCACACCTCCCTGCTTTAGCACATCCCTACTTTCCAGCAGCGATCGCAGATCCTGTTACAAACCTCTTAGATCAAATGTTGCATTGCCATGTATTTGCTGAGAAAGGATTTTTATGGTGCGTGAGAGAGAGTGTGTACGTATCAAGAGAGATGGATGAATTTCATTTTGTCTTTGTCAAGATACTTTGGCTGTGTTGGAAGACGGCCGCAGAGAGAATCTTAGCATCAGCAGCCGCAGTTCCCATCTCTCCTCCAAGGAGACTAAACATAGAAACATAGAAACATAGACTAGATCTCTCCCCCAACCAAGTCCTTATCAGATCTACAAATGCATTACCAAAAGTGGTGGCAAGAAGTCGCTGGAATCAGAACTGTTTGCTAGCAAAGTCCCAAGTGCTTTTTGGGACATGCGAACGTCACACAAATAGAAACATTAACATGATTAGAATCTATCATGCCATGATGCACAGCCCAGTGGGAAACTGTATTTACAGCTACAAAGGCAGAACTGCCTGTTCTACTAGCCAATCAATAATAGGGTGAACGGACAATGGATGCTGTAGTCAAATAAGTCAGGAGAAAGAGCAGGTCAGTGCTGCACATGCCAGCTTCAAAATAAGCCCCAGGTGTCTTGGACTATAGCCTTCAGCATGGAACGCTTTGGTTCAAAAATTTCCATTCTTTAGGATCCCTCTGAAAAGCATTGCTCAGGATGACTTGAATCTACCACGTTTTATTGTCCTTGCCTCTGCACTGGCCACTTCCAAGAGATCCATTCAGTCCTAGCATTTTGCTCCTTTTCAGGACAGGTAAATGTCAAGAGCCAGGTTACTCCTTTGCATATTCAGAAGCCATGGACTGTTTTCCTTGCAAGGCATTCTGAGCATGCACAGAGCGGTTCGTTGAACCCACTCTAGTAATCACCTCAAGGAGTTCCCCTTATGAGCAAGCCTGTGCCCCATCCCATCAGGAGGGACCTTCTGAAAGTGAGCAGGGCTTCTCTGCACACACCGATCCTCTAATTGGGCCACCCTACTCTGCCGATGCGGCATCATGGGGGGAAAAGCCAGGGCTGAACTCCCCTGCTCCAAGTCCCTGCCCACTCGTGGTACTTCTTGGTTATTCCCAGAGACTGCCTGCCCACCTGGGCATCTGGCCTTGAGATAAGCACGTCTTCTTCCATCATCTCAGAGCCTTGGCTTGCCAACATGCCCAGGACCCCCCTCCACCCCAGTTCTGCTTCACATTCTGGTTCTGGTTCTTCTGAAACCCTGGCAGCCGTCCTTCAAAGCAAGTGGCCAATTTAGCCATCTTTCACATTCCCAACAGCTCAGCCAGAAGCTGTTTGCTTCTATGTAATAAGGATCAGTCCTGGTATGATTTCCTGGAATTAATCACAATTTGGTCTTAACATTGCGAATTACTCTGTGAGATGGAGAATTGAAGAAGAGATATTTATGTGTGTATGTATTTCATTTCTATTCTGCCCCACAATTGAAGCTCTCTGGGTGGTTAAACCCATGAAAGAAACCATGACAGAACGGAAAAGATTAGAAAAGACTGTATGAATCACTCACTCATAATACAAGTTCTCCAAGATGCTGCTATTGACCGTACATGCTTTCTTCTGGTTTGTTCAGCTTCAAGAACAAACAACGCTAACATGCTTGTATATATTCTCTAGCAAGTACTTGGTAGGGTATGTAAGGCAGTGAGCGCAATAAAAGAACGTAACACAGACTCTCTGTCTGAGCTCCTTTGGTCGCATTTTTACCCACACACAGCTTCACACAGTGTGACTGAGTGCAAGGAAGCAGGCACGGACAGGGAACAAAGGCGAGCAGCAAGGGGCTTTGCAGCCGGCCAACGCACGTTCGTTCGGGTGCCTTGAACCATCTCGGGTTCCAGCTCTGATCCCCTGAAGGAGGAAAAGTCAGGGTGCAAAAAGGAAGTCCAGAATCACCCCCCACCATCATCTGTGTACAGTAAACCTGAAAAAAGAGGGTCACTGATTGTACAAACAGGTGTATAGGCCTGTCATTGCTGTTCGTCGCGAAGTCGCGTCCGACCCATCGCGACCCCATGGACAGCATTCTTCCAGGCCTTCCTGCCCTTCACCATCCCTGTTGCGACATGTTTGCCCTTCTCCCTCAGGAGAGGCAGGGATACACTTGCCCTCGGTGCAAGCTTGTGGCCCTCCTAGAGGAGGAGGTGAGCTCTCCAGGCCCCCCGGGAGCAGCCCCCCTCCAGACAGAGGGTTGAAGGAGGGGCCATGGGAGGAACAGCTGAGGAGACATGGAGCCATGTCACCCACAGGAGGAGGAGGCCAGCACAGCCTCCTCCTTCTCCTGGCGCCAATCTGGAGCTGGGAAACAGGTTCTCTCCACTTGGGGAGGCTGGAGCTGATGAGGCCTCGAGGGAGCAGCAGGATGCCCGGCCTGGGACCACTGCAGGAGAGATGAGAGTCAGGGCATGGCTCACTGGGAAGAGGCGGTGGTGGGGGATCATTGTCGGGGACTCCCTGCTGAGGGGCACTGAGGCAGCGGTGTGCCACCCCAACCTTGAGGCAAGGAAGGTCTGTTGCCTGCCACGCACACGCATCCGGCATGTGAAGAATAGAGTGGAGCATCCTGTTCTCTCACCAGCCACTTCTGGTGATCCATGTGGGGACAAATGACATAGCTAGCCAGGGTGTGGTCAGGATCACCAGAGACGTCGAGGGCTTGGGGAAGAAACTCAGGGACCTAAAAGCCCAAGCGGGCTTCTTACTGGTCCAGGGATTTGGGCTGGGCAGGGAAAGGAGAGTCACCAAGGTGAATGACTGGCTTAGGGTGTGGTGCCAGAAGGAACGCTTTGGGTTCCTCGACCACAGCACCCAGTTTCTTGCCAAGGGACTTCTAGCAAGGGATGGGTTGCACTTCAGAAGGATGGGGTAAAGGTCCTTCAGAAATACTCCAGCGAGCTTTGTCCAAAACACTTTAAACTGAGCCGGGGGGTGGGGTTCAGGCCCCCCAGAAAGTTGCCCGCAATGGATCAGGGCTCTGGGACCAGGGTGTTAGAGGTACTGCAGGGGCTGACAGGACTCCTACGAAGAGGGGGCCGGTATCAGGGAAGGTGGGAGGAAGGAGGGGGCTGGGGACTCCAAAGGCGGGAAGCTGTGGGAAGGAGTTGAGGTGCATGGACACCCTTCAGTCCTATGCTGTGCACATTGCGTTCGCTCAGAGTTAGAGGAGGAGAGGCATGGAGTGGTGGCATCTTGCTCCTTCCCACCTCTTTGTTCTGACTTGGCTACGGGGTGGGCATACATGTGGATTAAGGCTCCTAATTGCCTTTCAATTTTGTTTAAATGCTCTAGAATCAAAATTAGAGTTTCTGCAGATATAAAGCAGATTTCACCTAACTGCCGAGAGAGGCAATTTGGTTGCAGCGGGAGAGCGTATTCCGTCATCGGACTGTTTACTTTTCGTCCTAAAGGTTTCTGCTTCCCTGCATTCCCCTTGACTGGGTTTTTAATTAATGGACTACTTTCTATCTCTTGACAGGCTGAACTAGTGATGGGGATTGTAGCAGGTGCTGCAAGTCTGCTCTTAGTGCTGCTCCCAATACAGCATACATAGCCCCACTGGAGGGGAGAAAGCTTTCAGTTCTAAGCTGTTTTTCCTTCCTCTCTTTTTCCAGCTTTTCTTCTCCGGGGCTTGTACTGGGCCATCCCTTTCTTATTCTCCCCCCTTTGGCTGTAGATATGTCCCTGCTTTTCATAATTGCGGCTTCAATTCTTCAAAGTAAGTGGGAACTGTGTCTGAGCGATGTTACTTCGTCACCATCTTCCCTCCCTCCCCATTGTCACCAGATCCTTTTTAAGTTATGGGAAATAGACAAATTCCTTGACATACTGTGGTCACTAAACAGTGTTTACATTGTACATCTCTGTAGTGAGACCCCTTCCCTCTGAGATGTTAATGTTTCCCTCCCAGTAGAAAGCTCCTGCCTGAGGAAACATTTTTAGAAAGTGATCCTCATGCACAGTCTGGGGTGCTGCAGCCCATTTTCATTGTACCTTCTCATGACATTTGTCTGTTTGTGTTTGCGACCAAGCCTCCATCCTTGGCAGTACCCCACCCAGCTGGGATCGTGTTAAGCCCCATCTCAAATGGAACAGCTGCTAAGCCAGAGAGTCAAATTATTTTGAGACAGTGCCCACATTTGGAATTCTGGTAGAGTTCTGCAGGGACTCTCAGAAAATGGCTGCCGTGGGAGTGTCATTTATAAACGGCTGTCATGGTGGACATGTCTGATCACATGGCACTCATTTACTGGGAGCTAAACTAGTGAGGCGAAAAGAAAAATGGCTGCCCAAGAGTCTGCACACGTGGTGGAGGTGGGCTCTGAGTGTCTCAGCATTGCCTTGAACTCAGATAAAGAAGGCGCTGGAGGGCAGCTCTTAACGGCTGGAAGCCAGCTATTCCCCAGTTTTTTAAAAAATAAAAACTCTACTCTCAACAAATAAAATAAAACTCAGGAGGGACAAGGATCCTGGTAGGCTCAAACAGAAATGTCTATGGGTGTATTGGACTTTTGGACTCCATCCTGGAAAGCACGGCTATAAGCACAGTTTGGGCCTTTACAGCTAAGAATCCCAAAATGTAGATATGTAGAAGTACAAAAGTCCTTGAGCAGCCTCAACACCACAAAGGTGGGTTTCTACTGAAGGCAAAAATGCTTGGGGAACGCTTGGCAAGGCTTTGTTTTTGCAGAAAGACCAACCACAGCCAGCTTTCATGACCAGTGTTACTCTTGGTAGCCACTTTTCCAGAGGACCATTCCATTATGCCCCAAACTCGGTGTTGTAAGCATAGCGTAATGTCATCCTCTAAGCTACTAGTCTTCCTAGATCTTGGTCTTCAAATCGCCATTTGTCAAGCTGTTTGAAGAGAAATGCTGAAACCGGCTGCAAATGTCCTTCCATGCTGCTCTTTGGCATGGATCCGGAGAATCACACAGAGATGAAGATGGAGATGAAGTTCTCCTTATCCCAGTTCTCTGGTTTCCAAATGTCTGCCAAAAAATCTGAAACTATGGTTCCCATCCAACTGGGATACCGGATGTTCTTCAGGGAAAAGGTGGGTCTGAGATATTGGTCATTAACCCCCACCCCACCCCATACAAACACACCTTTCTTCTCAGGACTCACTATATTATGCTGCAATTGGCAGAAGCTTTAAGGAAAGGCGGGGAAAGCCTAGAGATGCTGAGAAAACCAATATGCAGATGGTGGGACATGTCCAAATAGTCCTACCTTAGGGTGAAACTGTTGGATGAACGTTCCAATATCGGTGTGAGATTTTGTCTTTGGCAGCAGAGAAATCAGGAACCTTCCAAGCCAAAAACATGTTCCAAGCCTACTTTAGCTTGATTAGTCAGTCCTCTGAAAATGGGGAAATTAGAGGCAAGAAACTAAGCCAGCCAAAAAATCACATCAAGAGCATAACTAACTGAGCTGGGCTCAAAGAAAGATCATCTAAATCCAGTGTGATGTGCTGAAGTTGACATAAATCGTGCAAGATCGAGAGGAGTAGATATTGCTACTTCTTCCTTGCTTAGTGCTTCTGAAAATGGAGGCTGCAATGTGTTATAACGGTTACTGGCACAGCTAATTTTGCACCGAACAAGTGCTACCAAAGGGACTTTTCATGTCTCAGCTCTGTGCAAAATGGCAGGCTGCCTTATCTATCCATGTATAGCACAGGATTCGGCAAATTGAGCCTTTTCTGTCAGTGCCCCTTCCACAGGTTCCTTCTTAAGTCCGTTCCATCCCATTTTCACACAGACTAAGAAGATATGTTTAAAAAGAATTTGCTCACTGCTATATTGGCCCAGGCTATGAATATACGAAATAGCTCACTTAATTTTTTTCCAAATTACACCTTGGTGTTCATTACAACATGAGTCTATATGTATTTCCATGCATATTTTTCCAAATATACATATCAGTTGTGTACATCTTTAATATTCTACCAGAATGGAATTTGTGCAGCTTCCAAAAGTACATTTTAATCAGGTGAATTTTTCAACTGTATTCATGCTGTGAAATGTACTTTTGTGGGTTCATGAATCACATTACAGAGTCAGAAAAGAACCAACTTTGACCACAGGCTGAATTCAAGACCGTGTTCCACCCTGAAGGTATGAACTACGACCAAGGTAAATCTGGACCAAAGAGGCGCTGAAACAGTTTTCACCCCTCCCTGGCCTAGGGCATCCATCACTTCCAACATACTCCATGCTGCTGGTGTTGTCATGTGATGAGAAAAACGGACAATGGATGGTCTCATGGGCCACAGGTGGCCTCCACAAGAAGGCTGGATAGGAAGGTACAGGAACAATACTGGTGAGCAGCCTAGGGCACAGTTATGGCGCGATTATCCTTGCCAGGCCTTTGACGGGACCAATCAGTCCAAGGGAAAGCAAGAACAGGGGCTTCCCCTGAGGACTAGTGGCCTTCTCGATAGTTTGAGGAGATCCTGTGAGACACACACACACTGCAGCTCACCTGTCACATGGAACCAGAATCCTCTAACAAGCATACGGCAGGGTGTGCCCATCCTAATTCTAGCCATAGAACTTACTCCACACCTATGAAGCCCACAGCACTACTATCAATGCTGCTTGGAACAACTAGGCATATTCCCATGCTGAAAGTCATTACTCAACATGCAGACTCAACAAAAGCAAAGCATCTGCCACATATTGATTACTATGAAGCAGAAAAGGAGACAATTTGCATGGGAAAAAATGGTAATGTCCTAAACTTAGTAGTTTGTCTCTCTTGTGCTGAATGTTATTCTTTGAGAAGCTCCCTTTATCATAGGGAGATATTAAAGCTGCAGGTGGTTGTTAAACAGTCAGCCGTATGAATGGATCTGAATTTCTTCTGCTTTGTGGTAGCCTCATTTGCAATGTGAAAATGCCCCCCTGAAATTCCCCACCCGCCCCGTGGTTGGGCAGCGAATCGGGAAAGCCACTTCCCTGCATTCCTCCTGAGGGCGAAGTAATTATTCAGCAGCTCCTCAGGACTGGGGCTTACCATAAGCAGTAGCAGAAGCAGTAGAAATACAGCGAAAATAAATGAACATGAATATTGCACCAGTGTTCTCCATACTAATTTAATGCGTTGGTCGCATATCAGTCTCAAAGGGCCAAATAATGATTTGCGTTGCTTTTCCTAACAGCAGCTATTGAGACAATTGGAGTCAAAGGACAGACGGAGGTATTTCCTCTCTCCTTTCTCTCCCTCTCTCTCCCCCCGTGTGTGTGTGTGTGCGTGTGCGCAGTTAGGCAGTGTTATGGTTCAATAATAGCATGACTTCTCTTAATCATGAATGATAAAATTGTTAAAGGAGTAGAGGTAGAGTGTGATGGGTTGCAGTGCTGCCCTGCCAGGAACCAAAATGTTTGGCTTTTGGTTTGGTTTGGTTTGGTTTGGTTTATTGATTTTGAGTCAGCTTTTCTTTTGGATAGATGTCATTCATGAGCTTGCTTTTTATGCTGTGGGAGTGTAGTCTTCTTTGTTGTCACTGTGAACGTGTAAGGCACAATGATGGCATTACGAAACGTATCGGCTGCGTTCGCTCGCACCTAATCCCAAAGCCATGTGGCATGGCTTCCATGCAATGTGGTTTCTCGCTTTGGGTCCTGGGTTCCAACTGCTGCATGGTGTCCATGCATGCAGTGCTCCCATGCTTCTCCAGCTTTCCCCCTAATGGTGGCTGCTATCCCAGCAGTCCCCACAGCTGTAAATCAATCCCAGGGTGCATTGCTCCAGTCTATACTGTCTGCCTTTCCATCATTGGCCCACACAAACCCCTAGGCCAGTGGTGGCGAACCCATGGCACGCGTGCTGCAGCAGGACCAGAGCCCTCTCTGTGGGAACGTGAGCCAAGTCGCCCCAGCATTGCCCCAGCAGCCGAGCATCGGATAACAGCACACATAGGGGCCATGCGCATGCTCAGAAAGGAGTAGTGGTGCCAAGCAATGACGTCATGAGCTGCGACTCATTAGCTGCAACTCGTCCAACCTTTCTCATGGCTGGTCAGTGTGCTGCCAAGGATAAATATATATTTGCTTGGACTGACTGTGAGTTTTAATACATTTGTTTTTATTAACACAAGATTTTAGCTTTGAGTTTTCTTATGAAAAATTGAAGTGCAATATCTAAGATTTAGCAAAGAGAATAAAAAGCTGTTCGTATCACTGAAAGCTCTGTTACTGTGTTCTTCTTTTAAGACAAAAGATGTTAATGTATGAGTTGTTTTTTCTAAACTAAAACCTCAGTATTCAGGTTTCTTTGCAGTGTGGGTACTTTGCAATAATTAAGTGGGTTTTGGGTTGCAGTTTGGGCACTCGGCCTCAAAAAGGGTTGCCATCACTGCCCTGGGGGTGTGACCTCAGCCAGCTGCTCTGATTTTTTTCTCTTATTTTGCTGCTTACTTATTCAAGCAGCACTGCTGCACTGGAGTAGCGCTGGAGTAGCGCTGGAGTAGCACTCCCTTCTGCTGCCAGACTTCATGCCAGGGTGCAGGCATGGAACATCCAACACACCCAACTCCTCCCCATGCTGCAGATGCGTCCATGCCCCATTGTGTACAGCGCACACACACTCTCACACACACATGCACACACACCCTGGAAGGGACCACCTCCCCCTGTAGCCAAATACACCTATTTTGTAAATCCTTCTGTGGCTTCACTCCACCATGAATCTCCTTTTAAAAAGATGCAACTTTGGACCAGAAGTTATGGATTTGACCTCCCTGACCATCATCTATGTGATATCTGCTGACCTTGACTCAATTCTGGCCCTTTCTTCTTAAATGAGATCCTCCTCCCTGGTCAGTTTTGGAATCTTCCTTTTTGGATTCCCTTCCCAGGTAGATGGCATTGGTCACTTAGAAACATAGAAACAGAGCGAGTCAGAAGGGGCCTCCCGGGCCATCTAGTCTGACCCTGGCTCCAGCTGGCTCCGCTCATGACATGCCCACCATGTGCATGTCCAGCCTATCTTTGAACACCCTCACCGATGGGGCCTCAACGACCTCCCGTGGAAGCCCATTCCACGCCCTCGGGGTCCTGACTGTCAGGAAGTGCTTCCTGGCATCCAAATTGAACCTTGGCTCCCTGAGCTTTGCTCCATTGGAGCGCGTCCTGCCTTCCTCTGCAGGGAAGAACAGGTCTCTGCCCACCTCCGTGTGACACCCCCTCACATACCTGCATGTCGCCAAGAGATCCCCTCAGAGTCTCCTCTCCTCCAGGCTGAAGAGACCCAGCTCCCTCAGTCTCATCTCACAGAACAGATAATCTGCCCCCTCTTGCAAATGGATAAATATATGGATATCTGGGGTGTCCTTTTCAATGTATATGCATAATTATTGTTAATCACAATAGTATGTTCTGTTATAGATTAGTAGTTATATGTCATCAGATTCTTTTTCTTAAATATTGTATTTTTCTTTCTTTTGTATGGTGTGTATTGCACAATAAATGAATAAAAAATAAATTTAGAGGTAGGGCAGAATACCAAAAAAAAGAAAAGACAAAAGCACCAAAAAACTACGAAAAAACTTTCTCCCTGCTTTGGCCCCACACTTCAGACATTCTGCAAATAGAACAAAGAATCTGATGGAAATCAAACTTTCTTAAGCCTCCTAGCTTTTCACTTTGTTTGTTTGTTTGTTTGTTTTGGAAAAAAACATAAAGTATTACAATGTGCAGAGGGCAAAAAAGCAAATTTTGCAGTCAGTGAGATTGTCTGAACACCACCTTGCAGCTCAGCTCAACTTATATTTAAATGCTCCTTCATTTCTTCAAATAAGAAAGTGCGTTGAAGAAAAGTGTGCACTTCAAAAGAAAAACTTTGCACTTTCAAAAAGAATGTACTAAAAAAATAGTGTACTAAATGTGAACTCCCCCCCAAACAGAAAATGAAGACGCTCATTTGGGGTAAATGTGTATTTTAAAGTGTGGGGTTTTTGAATGTGAATGCTCCAAGATCCTGCAGACATTGTCACAAAATATGTGCTCACGATTTGTAAACAGAAATGAGATTCTCAAACAGCCCTACTTATAACACTTCCTTCCTTCCTCATCTTTTCTTTTTAAGATCATTTTTATGACATTGTAAGCCATGGTTTTGATATAGTATGCATTCTTTCCAGGAGAAAAGGAAGTTAAACCAGAAAAACTTAAGCTCACCCACCACAAAGTTCAGTCTAATTGCAAGTGTGTTGTTGCTGTTGTTGCTTTGCAAGCTGTGAATCACTTGGGTATGTACATTAGTGCACATTTAAAAGTAAGTGATCTACTCCCGTTGATTAAAATACATTTATGCACTCTTTACAAAAGTATGTCTCTCTCATGCATATTTTTCTAATGTACACATTTTTCCAAAGCCTTTCCCTGTAGGAATAAGCTCAGGAATGCATGAACTTTAAACACTGATTGCATTCGTTTTCATGTCTGGATCCTGCAATGGGATAAATTCTGGCAATTTGAAAGGAATTCCCCATGCAGAGCAAGTTCCACCAACAAACACATTAAAACAGCAACATACCTCAGCACTGTGGCAGGTATGGAGTACATGGTTGTGTTTTCATGCTGCAGTCCTATGCGCAATTACCTGGGAATAGGGATGTGTGAGGAATCTGTTTTGGGGTGGGAATTGGTCAGGTTCCCTGCGGTCAATTCCCCAGACTCCAGACGTGGTGGCGGCCTTCAGTCCATGTCCCTGGACAGCATGCCCTGCATTCATGGGATGCTCAACAGGAATCAAGCCATGGTTGTGCTGGTGATGTGGAAGGTTGCCGGTTGCGTAACCAACAAGCATCTGAGGACTTTCTCGTGCCTCAGTTCATTTTCTGAGACTGGGCCAAGATTAGAAGGCAGCCCATGAATGCTAGAGGGATTCCAATGAGTTTCTTCCCACCCCCACCTAGGAATTATCTCAATGAATTCCAGGGGATTTACTTCTGAGTATTGCATAGTAGCAGTGCAGATCTGTGTACATTCATTGCGCCTTACTCTGAACTAAATGACTGAGGATGAAGCTAAAAGAAAGAGTAAGAACCTCCTAAATAAAATTGCCGGTGCAAACTAATCTTTGCTAGTGCAATTACTCATATCACTTGTTTTAATAAGGGCACTTGGGAGAGCTAAACTTTTGTGTTTGTTTCTGTTCTATGTTCTCAATTATTCATAACAAGGAGAGCAAAGTATCACACACTCATGCACGCGCACAAACAAAAGGCAGACTAACAATGGAGCAATTTAAAAATATATTTAGTGCTAAAGGCTTAGTTTTCTGCCTTCATCAGTAGTGTGATATATCCCCTAAGATCCCATGAGAAAGGTTAACAGTTGTATGAAACGTCAGAGAGAACAGTTAAGCAAAATTAAAAATAAGGAAGGAGTAGTAGAATCTATAATAATCTGCAGATGTCAATTTACCTTGACAGTGAAGACCCTGTTTCATATAGCAGGGTAACTGATAATCACCTGCAAGAGAAGCTAGATTCACATGGGAGAATCTATATCACTGGAGGTATTTTTTAATTCCTAACGCCAACCCTTGATACTTCCAGCTGAAAGAATCTGAGGGTAGATGATAGAAGAGTTCTGCCTGAAATCCAAGCATCCTGCTGCTATGCATGGGCTGCACATGTTCTGCACACATGCTACAATTAATGTTGATATCAGTGCCCCAAGGACAGGCTCCCCAGCCATGAGACCTGGTGGGCATATTGGAGTGACCTAGTGACTTGGGCCAGCGAGTGTGGATGAGGTAAGAATGGATGATGAATAACAAATGCTAGGATTCTTGCAGAGAAAAGATAAATCTTCAACAATTTCCCCTTCGAAAGATTAGGCAACATGCTCCTGCAAGGATGGAGTACTGTCGTCTTGAGGGACGTCAATGAGTCACCCAGAGGTGAGGGACAGAAACACCAACACCTGGAAATTACCCCATCCATTGCAGCCAGCAAACAGTCAGGGAACTCACGGTTTTCCCCATAGGAAACAAACATGGCCACAGAGCAGGAAGCAATCAAGAGGCAAGGTCATGAAGAGCAATCAAGCACCCATCGCTCCGTCAGCATAAGCCTGAGAAACAATGGGGGCATTATCATAGAGGCTAATCCTCTATGAGGATTTGCCAGAGAAAAGGGGTAGGAAGCAGGGACTGTGGAAACAGATGAGCTCTGAACACAGGCCTGGCAACCCAGCATGGAATGCACAGTAATTTCACTCTTCTGTGCAGGACAACCAACAGTTAAGTAGCAGACTAGGACTTCACCTCTTAAAAATACAAAGTAAGATTGCAATTCAGTTGGAGTATCTGCTGCCTAGACAACTTTAGGTTCAAAACTTGTTCTTGCTCTGTATTTTCTTCTGAATAAATCTCCCTTTGCTTTCTTTGTTTTCTGTGTGTCTGTGTGCATGCAAGGCCAGGGCATGTTCAGTTTGGCAGCACATATTAAATCCCAGCAAAAGACCATGGTAATGTACCTTTTGAGGTGTACTCCTCCCTGAGCTTACCTGGTGTAGCAAGAGTAGAGGAACATAGTGGGTAAGGTGGGCAAAGGCTCTGACCTAATTTCTATGAAACGCACCCAGGTATTTCTGAGGGGATTTTTTTTCTTCAGGTTTGTAAGTAGGTATTTGACATTAATGAACAAGATCTGATCTTCTCCATATCTACACTGTACCGTATGAAGCTGATGCAACGTCCTCTTAACTCACTAACAGATTGCTGTGCCTCTTTTGCTGTAGGTGGCATCTAAACTATATAAATATTGCCTTCGTGTTATATTCCTCGGACACTGCATCTGTGTCTTGGTTACAGCATATGTTTTAGAGGATTGGGGGAGCAAGAATATTACGGAGCTTGTTATATTTCAGATGATCAAAGATTGCAGGTTGCAAACACTACATGATCTTTTCAGGTTCTTGATGAAAAGCCTCAATGTTGGAGATCCCACTCTGGGGGGAAATTGCATAGCACTGTTCATGTTTCAAACTGTGAATGCTAAACACAGCACTATGGGAAATTATTTACTGTGCCTCAAGAGATCTTGATTCAAGGAAGGTATGATTTTTTAAATATCTGAATTGATGTAATAATACTCATTATCACATCATATCCCACATCTTTCTGTCCTGCAACGAATCCAGGGCAGCTTACATGGTCCTCCTCTTCTACATTTTATCCCCACAACAATCCTTTTGGGCTGAAAGTCAGTAACTGGCCCAAAGTCACACGGTGAGCTTTGAGTGGGAACTGGAACCCAAACTGCAAAAATATGAATTTACCAAGTCCCTGTCTGAATGGGAATAGATGGGCTGTTGATATTAATGTACTTAACTGAGCATTAAAATGTACAAAGACTATAGCATCTAAAGAATCACATTAAATTGAACAACCATGGAATTTTAACCCCAGCTGCTACCTTGAAGCCAGTGATTTTACCTTTCTGACCAATAACTCCATGACACTGAATGTCACTTCAAAGGTCAGAGAATGATGCCAACGTAGGAATGCTCAGTCTGACCTGATGTGCACCTCCCAGACTAATGTATGGATCTGAATGTAGGTTTGCACTCTTCTCCAAAAGTGCACCTTTCACGATAAAATATAGTCAGTCATGTGGATTTTGAGGAAAATGGTATTTAGAGCTAGGCCCTGGGCTTCAAGATCACCGCAGATGGGAACTGCGGCCAAGAAATTAAAAGATGCTTGCTCCTGGGGAGGAAAGCTATGGCAAATCTAGACAGCATACTAAAAAGCAGAGACATCACCCTGCCAACAAAAGTGTGTATAGTCAAGGCTATGGTTTTCCCAGTTGCAATGTATGGCTGTGAAAGCTGGACCATAAGGAAGGCTGAGCGCAAAAGGATTGGGGCCTTTGAATTGTGGTGCTGAAGAAGACTCCTGTGAGTCCCTTGGACCGCAAGGCAATCAAACCAATCAGTCCTAGAGGAGATCAACCCTGACTGCTCTTTAGAAGGCCAGATCCTGAAGATGAAACTCAAATACTTCGGCCACCTAATGAGAAGGAAGGACTCCCTGGAGAAGAGTCTAATGCTGGGAACAATAGAAGGCAAAAGAAGAAGGGGACGGCAGAGGATGAGGTGGCTGGATGGAGTCACTGGGGTGGTGGGTGTGGACTTGGGTGGACTCCGGGGGATGGTGGAGGACAGGGAGGCCTGGAGGGATGTTGTCCATGGGGTCGCGATGGGTTGGACATGACTTCGCGACTAACAACAACATTTTCATTTATTGTGTTCAAAAAGGAGAATCATGCACTTACGTGCTAATGTGTTTGAGTGAGAAAATGGGGTTTTCAGTGCAGACTGCAGTGGAGATAGACCATGACTGAGTCTGTGTCAAACTGAAATGGAAGGGAAGTGGACTCATTTTTGCATGCCTGGTCCAGAGGAGTGTTGCCCACTATACTTTCCATGGGTTTGATCCTAGCATGACAGAAAGCAGAAGGTAGAGCTTGCATTTTAATGTAAATACATAATTAGGGTTACACTATTATATCACTCTGCAAACTGAAACTCACTCACTCTGCACTCTGCAAACTGTACCCTTCAAAATTCACGCTTTTTTCAAATTTTGTGCTGGAATTCCCTGAAAAAAATGTACCAAAATCTGCATCGTAGGGGAAATTAGTGTAAAATGCAGTATATTCGGATAATTCACTGGAAAAATACTTCAAATTCAGGGGAACTGACTTCATTAAAATGAGAAACTAAAGTTGATAGATACCTCTATCCCTTACTCATATCCCACATTCCCTATGTGCCTGCTTGCCCCTTAAGATCTGGGGCAGGGGTCCTTCTTCAAGAGCCCTCCTTGAAGGAAATTAGGAGGATGGCTGCCCAAAGAAGGGCCTTCTCTGCACTTGCCCCCCAGTTATGGAAAACGTTCCACAGAGAGGTCCGCCTGGTGCCGACACTTCATTCCTTTCGCTGCCAGGCCAAAACCTTTCTATTTTCACAGCATCTTAAGGTTTAGATTGTGATTTTAATTGGGGTTTTATTGTACAGAATAGATGCTCTGCTTTGTTTTATTATAAGACATCCTGAGACTATTTGGTAGTGGATGGTATACAAAAGGCTAAAATGAATAAATAAAATGTACAATCTACAGTTTGACACTATAAAGATATATTAAGTTTTTGTAAGACTCCATGAGTTCCTTGGAAGGACAAAAGAAGGATTTATATAATAAGTAAATACTATGAAGTCCTTGATCATGGTACAAGGGGTGGAGCCATCATAACAGCAATGCTCATGGTATTTACACCCATCACACCCAAACTTGGCATGGTGTGGCAAATGAAAATGGCCCGCCTGGGTCTCTCTGCTACTGCATGTCACTGTGGATGTGTGAGGAATTGGAAAGGGAATGAATAATTCAATGGGCTTGTCTGACTCTGGATTCCCATTTGCTTTCCCTGCACTACTGACAATTCATTATAGGGTAAGCTGAACCTGCTCATGGAATTCCATCTCTAAGATGCCATGATTTCCACATTAAAAAGAAAAAAACACACACAGTATGAAAAATTGTGTGAAATCAACCGGTTGACAGAAACTGGCACACAAAAGTGTTTGGTTGTCCTGCAGTTTGTACAAGTTGCCATTTTTGGTGCTGATTTGCACAAACTGTGCAGAATACCATGATTTGTGCAAATGTGTGAATTTATGTGAATAGAACACATAGTGCAATTTCAGCCCATTTTCTTGGTATTACAAATGCACAAACCACAACTGACATTTGAAGCAGAAGTCTGTTGGGGGGCAGGGAGTGATTCATTGGATCAGAAGTGGGCAGGAAGTTCATAAAGCTTTAATGAGCCACTTCAACATCTCCTGACATGCCCCCATGAGGTGGTCCATCTAATCCAGCATCTTGTTCACGCTGTGGCAGATCAGCCACTCACAGGATCCCACAAGAGGATAAGAGTGTACAAACTGGTGGCCTTCGCTACATCATGTGGAAGTGCCTCCATATTTCATGTCCTGTGTGAAGCACTTCCTTTCTGCCACTAATCAACTGCATGGAATGAGCCTTCTTGGTTCTAGGATTATGGGAGAGGGAAAAATGTCTTCCGTTCCACACCACACATAATTATGTACCCCTCTTTCATCCCTCCCCTTACTTGCAACCTTTCTTTCACCTCCTTTCTGAACTCCTTGTTTCTTATTTATTTATTTATTAAGACATTTATAGGCCACCCCATCACAACAAAGCCTTGGGGCGGCTTACAACAGTTTAAAATACAATAGAGTAAAATACAATAAAACCATAAACAATATATATGTTTTTTCCCATTGTTGTCCCTCTTCTGTGCAGTTCCTTTGTTTTTCTTATCTCTTCCATGTCTGGTTTGTTGTTCTGAGGCCCCCATATTGGGTAGGTTATGCTGCCCATGCCTGTAGTGATCCGATAGTTTCTCTTTTTAATGGAACCAATACAAATGTTATTCTTTTAAGCATAGGATTTCTGAGGTGTAAAATTAAAAATTTAGTTGATTTCATTGTTTGTACAATTTTAGACATTTGTCATGTTGAATATGGTTTCCACTACAGCAGCCAAAAAATTGCCAGAGTGAAATCTGTAGCAATGAACACTTTTGAAAGAGAAACACAGGAGGGCTCTTGAGGGAAGCCAACGTGATTCTGAGCAGTGGTACCCAACCTTTTTGGCAGCAGGGACTGGTTTCATGGAAGACGATTTTTTCATGGACCGTGGGGGGTAGGGTGGTTTCGGGATGACTCAAACACATTACAGTGTGCCTCATACTTCAAACTTATTTCATTTCAGCAGGCCATTTGAACTCTGAATCATTCAAAGTCCAAATCAGTTTTCCCTATTAGAAATAATGAAAAGTGAATTAATCCATTCCCACACCTATTTTGATAAATTTAAAATGCAAATATGGCTTCCTGAAACAAATTAAGTTTGAGGTTATATGCAAGGTGTGATCAAAATTATGGCAAATGTTTAAATTAAAAAATTATTACAGTAAAAGACAGATGCCATTAATCGTCCTCAAAGTGCTCCCCCTTGCTTCGAACACATTGCACATCATTCTTGAGTGTCTCTACTTGCCCTGTCGGGGCTGCTTTGATGTCCTGAATCAATCAGTTTCCATGGGAGGTGGTTGAAGCTCCATGGTGAGGATGCTCAAGGAGAGACTAGACATGCACATGGTAGGCATGTCGTGAGTGGAGTCGGCTGGAGCCGGGGGTCCGACAAGATGGCCTGCAAGGTCCCCCCTGACTCGCTCAGTTTCTATGTTTCTAATTCAATATGAATGGATTCAAGAAAAGGTAAATTGATTTGAGATGAATCGATTCAGGAAATCAAGGTAATGCATCTTTTACTGTAATATTTTTTTTCAAACTTGGGCACACGACCGATGTCATTTTGGCTGTGGGCACATTTTTTTCACTTTGCTTGCAGTTTGAACTTAGAACTTAGAGGCATCATTCGAATTGTGGAGCAATCTTCTCTTGACTCTAATGTTCGAACTCTGAATCATTCAAACTTAGAGTCCTGCTGTGCAACCCAGTGCCTAACAGACCACAGACCAGTACCGGTCCACAGCACAGGGGTTGGAGACCCCCCTGCTTTAGAGGACACCTGTGCTTGGATTTCAGGGGGCTCCAGGAGGGTCTAGATTCCCTGAGAGAGGATCCCCTTGATGGAGGGTCCCTGAAAACCTGGGGAGGAATGACACTAAACTTTGAGGAGCCAATGCATGGGGCTTGTGGATTTCATCAAAGGGACTAGAACTTTCAACCCAATGGCTCAAACTCCGGAAGCCACCACTTAAGGCACCAAGGGTAAGCTTGGTCAGGCACCTGCCAAGTGCCCAGGTCTACACTTGGCAGGTGTTGACAGGAGCTGCTCCTCCTCTTCGGCATGGGAATTGTGAAACCATGCCTTCCAAATTTCTTCTACATTCATTTTAAGCCTAGCATAGTCTCTATAACATTCAGCTGGAATTGTTACCTTGTCAGTCTGTAGGTTGACACCAGAGCAATAAGGAAGAGTTCACAAATATTTCACACACACACCACAGATGCTGACCTCTTGCTTCCTATTGTTTCTGGGGAAAAGTTGAAGATCAAATGAACTTTAAGGAATTCATTTCATTATTTCCATCATGTCTCCATCCCTCTAAAACTGTAAGGGCAGGAACAACAATAACAAGCAGGGAAGCATTGTTCCAAAGCACACTCTTCACTTGATCTCTTGATCCTCGAATTTCCCACATTAAAGCACAGAGTTGCTGTTTGATTCTTGCTGCAGCAGCAAAAGGGAATGCATAATGACTTTTTAAGAATCCACGCTTAGCTTTTATACCTTTTTCATTTTCTCTTCTTAAAAAAACCACAGGGGAAAAAACAACAACAATAAGGCATCTCAAAACCTGTTTATCTGATCAACACCAAATACTGTCACAGCTCTGACATGTGCATTTCGACATAATTTCAGGATGTCAGCCTGAATAGACACAGTGAATCCAAGAGTTAATTATCTTTGACAACTTTGCATGCTAATTTCCTATTTATATGAGCCAAGCAAGGGGCTGCTTTTTATCTCCCCTTGTCACAGAGGGTTTATCAATCAAAGCGAGGCCTAGATTTGGCTGCTAAGTCAGTGCCTCATCCCAAAGGGGAGTTTATCTTTTGAAATCTTTCCAACAACCTAATGACAGCAACATTGACATGAGATATAATAGGAATTGTTTCCCCTGTTTTCCTACTACTTCTCCCAGAGAAAAAGGTACTGGTTGTTGGATGCCTTCATCTCCGAATGCACTTGCTGCCCTATGCTTTTTAACCCCAGTT
This sequence comes from Varanus salvator macromaculatus, assembly GCA_023646645.1. NCBI lineage: Eukaryota > Metazoa > Chordata > Lepidosauria > Squamata > Varanidae > Varanus > Varanus salvator. The sequence continues at coordinate 20,576,652 of JAIXND010000657.1, forward strand.
CCGATAAATGCCTGCCTCTCTAAGCAACTGTCAAGACCCTATTTCTGCCGCAACAACTTCACCTCTGGAATTCCAGCTGATGGGACATGCCTGCATCAATTCCAACTTTGTCTCTGCCAATCTGAGTGCTTTCAATCAGGCACATGTGTTGCATGGGGGGGTGGAAGTTTCTGCTGACAGTCCTTAGATGGTGAAGGTTTTGCTTCATATTGTCACTCCTTTTCTCTGACAGGCAGCTATGTTTTACTTTAATAGCCATATCACTTCTCTCAAGTTTCCTTTCAGCTCAGTAGAATTTTACAAGGAAACCAACTCTCTGTCACTTACCTTACATGCTTAGCCTGCCGCTTGCTAGCATGCATTCCCAACCTAGCACGCGTGTTGTCCTTAATATGAGTGCAATGGGAACGATGCCTCAGCACTAGTGATGGTGCTGTTTCACGTGGAAGGAGCAAGGGAGTAAGCACACAATTCACATGCCTCGAAGTTCCTAGAAGCAAGGATCTCTGAGACGTTCCATTGACTCCATGGGAGAAAAACTGAGAAACCTCCTTGGGAATAAGGGGATTGCTTTGACACATCTCTGATAACAAGGAAATATTTGCAGCATGGGTCATCATTGCTTTACCATCCAACAGTGCTGGTAATTATTTGTCAACAAGTAACAGATCAAAACCTTTCCTGTGCCTGCTCTACAGCTTCATGTAAATATATTTCAATTATGGATACATATACACCAGTCAACTCTTGCTAGCCCCAGCATCTGCCAAACCTGACCTGCACAGGATGTCTACACTGTTTTTTGAAGTGGAAAAATAAGTAATAAGGAACATCATCATGATTATTTTTACCTGTAAGAATCTATGCAGCACTTTCTGCAACGCTTTCAGGAAGCTCTGTCATATTGTCCAATATATTTTCTTTGCAACAAGCCCACTCAGCCTAAGGAGGAACACACTGAAAGTGACACCATTCCTGCAGTCACACTTTGACCAACACAACTTCTCGAAGAAATTGGTGCACTAAAGGAGGTGGCCAATCCTGGCTTTAAGGAGTCCCAGCTTCACACATTCACACACAGCAAAATTATTGTCAGTGAAATTTGGTGGCAAATATCTGGCGTTAAAAATGGTTGGGCCATTTTTATTTCCAGCTGTGTTTTAATATTTTCTTTATGGATTGTGGATTTATGGGCAAACTAGACCTGAATGAAAATTCCAACTGGTTAATCCCGAAGATCATCCCTAGGTTTGCTGAGGTCCAGGCAGCAGATATACAAGAATGAACCCACAAGAATTTAATTTCAGTTTGCAAATCATTCACATTTGCCCTACTTGCAATCCTGAAGAGAAATGTAATATATTTTTCCGATTCTTTCCTTTTGCAAATTATCAAACTTGTGATTGCATTCAAAATGCCTGTTTTTAAAAGTGTTCACTTTTAAAATGTGCATTTAAAAACATAATTTTATACCTTATTCAATGGAGCGAAGTCTGAGCTTTCCAATTCTCCCATTTGATATCTGCACTTTCCCCATTTTATTGGAAAGAAAATAGATTGCAAAGGAGAATGAGAATGAGACTAGGCATGTGGGAGGAATCCTGTGTGAGCTGGGGCATGGAAATCCAATTGATGTTCACATCATACAACAACAACAACTTTCAGTTTACCAGTCTTGAACTAACAACTAACTCACTGTGATGTGAATCAAGCTAACTCACATATTTACTTATTTACTGAATTAGCCACATGGCTACCTGGGCAGGTTACAACAATAAAACATACATCCCTATCTAAGAAGAGCTATAGTTTGCACATTAAAAATTGCTAAGGAAATATGTGCAAAATCAAGTAATCTTTGCGAATTGGCAGCTGAAAACACGCAATTTGTATTAATCTCACAACAACCACACTTGTATGCATGTACCCATTAGTGCAAATTGACCATTTTTATGCAAATTGCTGTTTTGGGGATTCCAATTTCTGCAAAATGTGCAACATAACATGAATTGCAGAAATGGCATAAATGTCTACAACTTGCACAAAGAGCACGATTTGTACCAATGTTCTTACAGTTTAAAAATGAGACGCTCTCTGATGCCAGATGAGATGATCCCACCACCAAATGGCATTTGGAGAATCATTATGAATCTGAGGATCCCTTGTTGCTGCTGCTGCTAATTTTACTTCTATTCTGCCCAATAGACAAAAGCTCTCTACTAGTTGGGAGTGAGATGGATGGTTGCTTTGGGATCTCGTTCCCAAGGACTGCTGGCTGGATTTGAGAAGAATCAGAATCAGAATCGAGAGGAGTCGGGGAGGATGGGCCATGCTGAGATGCCGAGATGAGGGAGGCAGATGTGCTCATCTCATGGCCAGACTCCCGAGGCAGTCCTGGGAATAACAAGATGCAGGGAGGACTTAGAAACATAGAAACATAGAAACATAGAAACAGAGCGAGTCAGAAGGGGCCTCCTGGGCCATCTAGTCTGACCTCCGGCACCAGCCGGCTCCGCTCATGACATGCCCACCATGTGCATGTCCAGCCTATCTTTGAACACCCTCACCGATGGGGCCTCAACGACCTCCCGTGGAAGCCCATTCCACGCCCTCGGGGTCCTAACTGTCAGGAAGTGCTTCCTGGCATCCAAATTGAACCTTGGCTCCCTGAGCTTTGCTCCATTGGAGCGCGTCCTGCCTTCCTCTGCAGGGGAGAACAGGCCTCTCCCCATCTCCATGTGACACCCCCTCACATACCTGTATGTTGCCAACATATCCCCTCTGAGTCTCCTCTTCTCCAGGCTGAAGAGACCCAGTTCCCTCAGTCTCGCCTCATACCCCATCCCCTGCAAACCAGCCACCATCCTTGTGGCCCTACGCTGCACTGACTCCAACCTGGCTATATCCTTTCTGTAATGAGGGGCCCAAAACTGAACACAATACTCCAGTTGCGGGCGCACCAGAGTCGTGTAGAGTGGAAGTAATACCTCTCTTGATCTAGAAGCCACACTTCTGGCTATGCAACCAAGGTGGCGTTTGCCCTCTTGACCACCGCATCACACTGCTGACTCATGTTTAGCCTGCGGTCAACCAGTACCCCGAGGTCCCTTTCACAAGTGCTGCTCTCCAGCCACTTGTCCCCTAACCTGTACTTATGACAGCTATTCCTATGCCCCAAGTGCAAGACCTTGCACTTCTCCACATTGAACGCCATCCTGTTGTCTCCTGCCCACTTCCATAGTCTGTCCAGATCCTTTTGGATCTGGAGTACCTGCTTCTCAGTTGTGGCCACTGCTCCAGTTTTAGTGTCGTCTGCGAATTTGATCAGCAGACTGTTCACCCCTTCTTCCATGTCGTTAATGAAAAGATTAAACAGGATCGGCCCCAGGACAGAGCCTTGGAGCAGGGGAATTTCTCAAACACAGAGAAGGTGGCCCTGGCTCTTGACCCCATGATGTGGCACTGGCAGAGGATTGGTGAGGAGGTGTGCTCGCTTTCAGAAGGCCCCTCCAGAAGTGATGGGCCCCAGGCACATTCATAAGGAGAGCTTCTGGAAGTGAATACTAGATTGGGGTCAACAAACTGTGTTGTGCATGCTCAGATATTTGTTCTGGGTGATTTGTGTTTTGGGCAACAAAGAACCCTTTGAGAAAAATGGTTTGAATACTCCAAGGAGGAGCGCCAGCTCACCTCACTAGCAGTAGGAAAGTATTCCCCATAGCCCAGTTCCCTGTACACCTCAGCCTCCTGCACGTCACGGTGGCTTTGGGCAAAAAGGAAAAAAGTATCCAAAGTTCCAGTTGAAAACTCCAGTGGTACTCATATCCAGTTTGGCCTCATTGTGGCCGAGAAGAAATGCCTGAGAACTGTGGCACAGCAGCAAAGCAACCAGATAAACAGGCAAGGGTGGGTGGCAAGCCACATGGATGCCCACAGATACATCACACATTCCAGTCTTCCTTGGTCTGTTGCCCTTTAGACATTTGGGCTACAACTTCCTATAACTTCCATCCGCCCCAGGCAATATGGCCAATGGCTTGGGATGATGGGATCTGGAAGACACCAGGCTGGGGAAAGGCTGATAGTGCAAACAAACTAGAATCCCTGATATATAGCCATGGCCATCCTCCTGCATCCTATGCTTTCCCAAATGGCAAATTAAATAATTGAACAGATCTTGCATGATTTTGACATTTCCTCTAGGTAATTTTCATATCATAACTGATTCTAATTATTTTCTCTTCCAACAATGATTTCTTAGTTATTTCATGCTGAAAGGAAAGACTGACTTTACACATAGGTATACCATCCATCAATTCATTTTTAACATGTGTTAACCAAATAATGCAATAATCTTGTACATGATGTAACCCATTATTAATAGAAGCAAATAACATTTTGGGCTTATTTGGGTCCAGCTGAATATGGCAGCCACTGGAACTCCTAAGCTGCACTCCATTGCTCCTTATTTGGAAGATGTTTTCATGAATTTGTTTACAGAGAATCAAGTGAAGTAGTTGATGAAGCTTAAAGTTTTCAAATAATTCATGGGAAAACAATGCACCACTTTTGAATGCACATTGATACAAAATGGATAACGATACCTTCTTAAATTCTTATTGACTTAACTCGCTGCCTTTCCATCCCACTTTATCATGAATATGTTTTGTTCATCTCACATCCTGTTCTCATAGTTAAATAAAATAGATTTTTTTAAAGGGGGAGATGGCATGCTATATGCTTACATATGAGAAGGTGCTGGGCATGAAACAATTTCATCAGAATGCGAGAACAATCCACTTAATTTAGAGCAGCCACTTGACATGCAGAAGACTGGAGCCAATAGATATAAGAATTTGATACAGTGACGCACAGGGGTAAGCAACAGATAAACCACGATTAGGATAACTGTGGTTTGCTAGCTGCCTACACAAACAAACATCATGGTTTGGTTTGTGAAGCTCAGGCCTGCTTCCAGGGGACATATTTAGGAAGAAGCCAAGAGAACCGCTTGTTGCTTTGCAAATAAGAATGAGAGGAAAGGAACATGCCTGAATCCATGGCACCCTTCATACGCAGCCCCTGAGGTTCCATGCCGGGGAAGAGCAGAGCATGAAGAGAACAGCACTACCATGTGGACCAGGCAGATATTTGCACAACTGAAAACATACAGGAGCTCCATCCTGTACTGCCTCTGGCAACTCTGACAAGGAAAATTCCTGAAAACCTCTCCTTAGGAAGGTATGATTGTCATTATGGGAAGCAGGGACTTGTCTGCCGTAGCTTATCAATTCGACCTCCGTAACATTTGTATGCATGTACATTCCTTCTGGTCTTTGGAAATTTGTGGAGTATTTCATATTTTTATGTCATTCTAAATATTCACACTCATAGATTTAATAGTATTCTTTATTTTCTATTTTGCATCGATTGCTTGTATTTGCACATTTGATATTTTGCAAATTGCCTTGTGAATGTGTTTATGGATTTGTAAGATCTTGGGTGCAAAAATCGTCTATTGAAGTAAATTCTCAGAAGGAATACGAGTGTTCTAGATCTGGCACTATAGAAACATAACATTTATTTGCTTCTTGTCTAATCCAATAACTGATGTTCGCTATCATACTTTGCTTTATTCTTAATCACAGATTAGCCAGCCTGAAAAAAAAGTTCCTGAAACTGTGGACCCGCAACATTCACAGGGGTACCATTTGGCCAGATGTTCAGCATCATGCAATCTCCATCCATCTGGCACAATCCCATCATGCAACGGGAGTCTGTGCGGGGAGGGGGTGATTGCCTCGGTCTTTCTTGCAGGAACTTAGAGGAAGTTCACATTTCAATGAGTGCATGGCACAGCCTGGCACAGCGAAAATAGCCAAAACTCCCGTGGCAACGTGAAGCACAATCCCAGGAATATTTCTTGAGAAGGAAACTGCTCCCCATTACTCTTCTGTGGGGCTCTAGTGATACAGTCAGGGACTGCAGGTGGCGTAGTGGTTTAAACCACTGTGCTGCTGGGCTGGTTGATCGAAAGGTCGCCGGTTCGAATCTGCACCATGGGGTGAGTTCCCCTTGCTTCGTCCCAGCTCCTGCCAACCTTGCAGTTCGAAAGCATGCAAATGCAAGTAGATAAAAAGGCACCACTTCGGTGGGCAGGTAACAGCGCTCCATGCACCTCGGTGTTTAGTCACGCCGGCCACATGACCACGGAGACTGTCTGTGGACAAACGCTGGCTCCCTTGGCCAGGAAACGGAGATGAGCACCGCCCCCTAGAGTCAGGCATGACTGGATGTAACATCAAGGGGAAACCTTTACCTTTGCCTTTTTAGTGATACAGTCAAGCACCTTTCAAAGTTTACCATCTCCAGCTTCAGGGGCCAAAAATGGGGAAGCCGATGGAGTCCAGTTCACAAGGCCTCATGCTGAGGTCAACTCACTTTTTGAGTCCAGCCCACTCAGAGGTCTTCATCTCTGAGATGGACTACAAATTGCATTTTTTTTTAACATTAAGGAACTTTGCCAAATTATGCTTACACAAACTATGCTGTTCTAGCATGATTTGCACAAATCCATATCCATTAAAGTGCACAAATTGCAGCTCATCTTAGAGCTGGAGGTGCTCAGAAAACCTTGGGACTGACCCTGGATTTCCATCAAGCTCCAGTGGGCCAACATCCTAGGATCAATGCATCCTGAGGCATTGTTGAGGTTTCATTATCTCATTGACTCATAAACACCCTCTGACGTGAAATAAGAGTGAAGGCAAGAAGCCCCTTCAATGAACTTTCTGCTCAGCAATAGCAGGAATGCAACTGCTCGTGACGGCTTCTTCCCCACATGATCCATCCAACACACATTTTAGTTGGGTTGCTTCAACTTGTGAATCAGGCTTTCTAACAATGCAGCAACTAAAGTGTAGTGGAGGAGGAGGAGGGAGAGGAGGGAGGGAGGGAGGGAGAGGGGGAGAGAGAGAGAGATGAAAGAAACCTAAATAAATGATGGCAAATCAGTGCTCTTAAAGAATTTTTGTTTAAATCCCCAGCTGCTTTGGAGAGATTTGTAAGCGCATAATTTGAAAAATGGGACTCTGGGAATATATATATATATGTACACACACACACACACACACACACACACACACAGAGGGAGAGAGGGAGGGAGGGAGGGAGGGAGAGGGAGAGAGAGAGAGAACATTCAAACAAAGAGCCAGAGGAAGAAGAAGAGTATAAAGTGACAAGTGGGGAAAATCTAATTGCAAGCTGTGGCTCCCAGCAGTTTCCTTTAGCTGCCTTGACAGCTCAAGCAAGCACTCAGAATCTGAGGAGGAGGAGAAGGGAATGAGGAACTAACAGCTACAGAGGGGAAAAAAATCTTTGCCAGAATTTCACCAGAGGGAAGAGAACTGAAAATCAGCCAGGGCAGCAAGATGCATTAATCCAAGGCAGTCCCAAAGAGCTAGTTGAAACTCAGCAGCCAATCCTGAAGAAGGAATACTGAAACAAAGGAGCATTAATTATAATAATGGCATAGGGAGATGCAACATACCAGGCCAGAGCAGTTCACCCACTGTCATTTATTCTAATTGGCAGTGGCTGTCCAGGGACTTGGGCAGAGATGAACCTCTCCATGGCCTGCTCCATGAGCCTTTCGAGCCAGAGATGCCGGGACCAGAATCTGCATGTAAAATATGTGAGAGAAAATTACAGTCTGGCCTTGCTCTTACCTGGTCCTTTTAGGGGGTGTTATAATATTCTAGGAAGGGATGCCGGGGATGGGACATTTGGGGGGCTTCCATCCACAGAGTCACCATAAGTCGGAGAATACACATAACACCCACAATAACACGCTCCCCTTCATGACTGAAACTGGTGTTTTACACCGTAATAGTTCATATTTTAAAATATGTTTGTGTGGATTTTATACACACACAAACACACAGAGAGATCATTTTAAATCTATATGTTTTTGGAAAAATAAACTTTGCGAATTTTAAATCTATAAAAACTGAGTACTTTAAAATGCATACAGTTGATGTAATAACCATGCTGTTTGTTTCTGCAGTCATTTCAAATTTTCAAGGTGCAAAAATAACCAATATAGGATAATTAGGAGCAAATCCTAATTTACATCTCTTAAGAATTACATGTATTCATTTACATCTCTTAAGAATTTTTGTCCAAGCAGTACATGAATGTTCTTTTATTTCAGCTTCCTTTGGCCAGCATTTTAACCCCTCCCCCACTTCCTGTTCCATATTGTCCTTCAATTGTTTGAAAAGCCAAGATTCATTAAGCCTGTTCATTAAGACTCATCAGCCTTTTGTTCAGGGTACAGTTATTTGAAAGCCCTTTGAGGGCCAAAGGGAGGAGGAAATTATCTTCCAAACTGGGTTCACTTTTTCCTGATCTTTTCATCAAGTTTATAAGGTAAAATATGCTTTCCTGCAGTGTTTACAGGGCAAGATCATGCCAAGATTTAATTTCACACTCTGTAAGGGCACTTTGCAATAAAATCAGCATGTATGCTGCGTGTAGCACACACAATTATTTGACAACTCGCCACATGGAAAGGTGAGATTGCAGACCAAATCTCTCTTTTGTCTTGTTCCCCTTAACAAAAGAAGGATACAAGGGGAGGAAAAGTGGGAAACTAGAGGCATTGCTGAACAAGGCCAGGCATGAGAGCCATCTCTTCTGTAGCAAGCAAGAGTCCTGTGGCTGCTTACTCTGAGTAAGCCCATTGTATTCAATGAGACTTATTCCAAAACGCATTGTTACAAGATGAGGGATACTTGGGTGAGCAGTACTGCAAGCGAGACCGAGCTTAGAACTGATGTTGATCTCAAGCTCAATGGGAGTCAACAATGTGATATGGGTGCAAAAAAGCAAGCACTGTTTTGAGATGCATGAATAGAAGTATCACTTCCAAGCCATGTGAAGCCCTAGTTCCCCTCCATGCAGCACTGGTTAGTTCTCCTCCTGGAACTGCATTCAGTTCTGGGCCCCGGAGTTTAAGAAAGATGCAGACGATCTGGAGGAAGGGAGCAAAGATGATCCAGGGACTGGAAACAAAGCCTCACGAAAGGATCTGAAGGAACTGGGCATGTTTAGTCTCAAGAAAAGACGAGCGAAGGGAGATATGGAAGCACTTTCAAGTACGTGAAAGGCGGTTGTGCAGAACGGGGCTAGGACCCTTTCTTGATCATCCCAGATCATGCAACCATGGGCTTAGGCGACAGGAAATTGGATTTTGGCTGGCAAAATGGAACTACTTACCTAGGGGGATTGCAGGCCCTCCACCACTGAATGCATGCAAGATGCAGCTGGATATCCATTTGAGAAGGAAGGTTTAGCTCAGAGTCCCACCCTGAGCACAGTAGCTTTACTGACAACTGCCAATTCTACTACTCTATGTTTGTTTTGATTCTACAATTTGTATCACCCTGGGATTCTTGGGGAAACAACAGTGGGACTTAAATGGAACAAATACATACAGAATAACTGGAATTCTATGACAAGGTTTCGGGATGGCTAGATGGAGGGGATGCAGTGGATGTGGTATACCTGGATTTCAGCAAGGCCTTTGACAAAGTGCCCCATGATATCCTGGTGGAGAAACTGAGGAGTTTGGGGATACACCAAAGCACTGTCCGCTGGATTAGGGCATGGTTGACTGACCGAAAGCAGAGGGTGACCATTAGTGGGGAATCATTGGGATGGCGAACAGTGACAAGCGGGGTCCCCTAGGGCTCTGTCCTGGGGCCGATCCTGTTTAATCTTTTCATTAACAACATGGAAGAAGGGGTGAACAGTCTGCTGATCAAATTCGCAGACGACACTAAAACTGAAGCAGTGGCCACAACTGAGGAGCAGGTACTCCAGATCCAAAAGACTATGGAAGTGGGCAGGAGACAACAGGATGGCGTTCAATGTGGATAAGTGCAAGGTCTTGCACTTGGGGCATAAGAATAGCTGTCATAAGTACAGGTTAGGTGACAAGTGGCTGGAGAGCAGCACTTGTGAAAGGGACCTTGGGGTACTGGTTGACTACAGGTTAAACATGAGTCAGCAGTGTGATGCGGTGGTCAAGAGGGCAAATGTCACCCTTGGTTGCATAGCCAGAAGTGTGGCTTCTAGATCAAGAGAGGTATTACTACCACGCTACATGACTCTGGTGCGCCCGCAACTGGAGTACTGTGTTCAGTTTTGGGCCCCTCATTACAGAAAGGATATAGCCAGGTTGGAGTCAGTGCAGCATAGGGCCACAAGGATGGTGGCCGGTTTGCTGGGGATGCCGTATGAGGCGAGACTGAGGGAACTGGGTTTCTTCAGCCTGGAGAAGAGGAGACTCAGAGGGGATCTGTTGGTGACATACAGGTATGTGAGGGGACGTCTCATGGAGATGGGTAGAGACCTGTTCTCCCCTGCAGAGGAAGGCAGAACGCACTCCAATGGAGCAAAGCTCAGGGAACCCAGGTTCCATTTGGATGCCAGGAAGCACTTCCTGACAGTCAGGACCCCGAGGGCGTGGAATGGGCTTCCACAAGAGGTGGATGAGGCCCCATCGGTGTGGAAGTTCAAGGATAGGCTGGACGTGCACATGGTGGGCATGTCGTGAGTGGAGCCGGCTGGTGCCGGAGGTCAGACTAGATGGCCCGGGAGGTCCCTTCTGACTCACTCTGTTTCTATGTTTCTAACAGCTACATCCAGCTGTTATCCCATCGCGTTGCATTTTGCAGCTGCACACTGGGAGGAGGTGATGGCAGAACCAGTCTCTATATGGATACAACACCACGCACCTCCAAACTGAATGGCAAGAAATCTGATTTTTTTTCTTCAATCCCTGAGATTGACTTAGGGAGATGGGTGTGGAGAGGAGAAGAATTTGCCATTTTAGGGTGAAAGTGAGAGGAAATTACTTACACAGAATTCTCCTCTAATATGGATATGAGAAACAATAAAATGAGTGCCTCTGTGCATTTACAGAGTGCCCATCTTTCCTTCTTTTACAGCTAATACCATGATCTGCCAGTGAACCGGCCAAGTTTCCCAGCCTATGCACAAGGCTATTAATGTGCATTTTACTTCTAAAATATTATTCGGTTGCCAAAATGTTTTGCTGATGCTTTTATAGAGCAGAAATATAGTCAAGCAGTAATTGTGAAGCATTGAATGTGCATTTCACAAAATGAGAACTACACATTGCCATCTAGGGGGAAAGGACAATACAACCATTAAGTCCAGGTGAGTCAGTCTGGTTATTACATGTCTGCATTTCTCACCCTGCTCCTCCGTTGGCTCCGTAGCTCACTCCATCAATGATTTACTGAGAGATGGGAATGGCATCCAGTAAAGATGCAAAGGAAATTCCTTTCTGGGTTTCTTTGAACAAGATTTGACCAGTTTGCACCTTCCAGGCCAAACATGACCTCGGCCACAAACTGCGGTTGATGGGTGCGTGTTTTCAAACCTGCACAGTGCTTTGTGAATCCAAAAAGTGTGTTCCATAGCATGGGTGCATTTGAAAACTTGGCATGAATTGCAATTTTGAAAATTATGCTCAACTCCACTTTAATCAAAGGGAGAGCAATGCATGCATTTCAAAAAGAGCCCAATTCCTTCATAGCTTTGGGAAAAGATGCAGGAAAATCTGTATCGGTTTCCACGTGAAAATTAACAAACTTGTAATAGGATACAGACTTGAGTCAGAAAAAGCTTTGAGGTGGAAACTGGAGAACTTTAGGGAGCCTAAGTTTTCTGATTCGCACATTTGTGGTGTGCAAATCTATGTATCCATGAGAAAGGTGAGGAGCAACATCCAAAAAGGAACTGGATGGGAATAAGAAGGGCATCTATTTTCACTCCATTTGCAGAGGTCAATCTTTTTCTGTGGACAATACCAACTGAAGCCAGGATCAGCCAAAGCAGAGAAGCAGTCCCCAACTCAGAGAAACTTTATGTCTGCAGAATCAAAACATAAACTGAAGCAAGGGGGATATGATATCCTACTATAAGTACCTCAAAGGCTGTCACAAAAAGGAAGGTCAAGATCTCTTCTCACTGATACCAGAGTGTAGTACACGGAATAATCAGTTCAAGCTTCAACAGTCCAGGTTCAGGCTAGACATCAGGAAAAGCTTCCTCACTCTCAGAGCAACACGACAGTGGGACCAGCTGCCTGGAGGGGTGGGGGGCTCTCCCACACTAGAGGCATTCAGAACAAAACTGGGCAGCCCTCTGAGTGGGACGGTGTGACTTGGTGTCCTGCACCAGCAGGGGGCTGGACCTGATGGCCTTCCTGGCTCCTCCCAACTCTACTATTCTATGATCCTATGATTCCTCCCATTCCTCCCATGAAGCTAAGATTGCATTCTAGGGCCCACCACCATTCAGAGACCCTACCCATGAAAGTGGTCACGAGTCTCCTGCTTCCTTCCTTTTAATCTCTGACATGCGATGACTTCAGCCCTCTAAGCAATAAAATGCCTATTAGTTGTTTGAACAAATGACTCACCCCATCACCACCACTCAAATGCAAATTGTAGGATAGCTTCCACATACTAACAATGGCTCAATACAGCATCAATATCTCATTTGCATAACCTTATTCTATATACAGCTCCACATTTGGGGTGCTGCATTAACTGATTGATTATGGAAATTCCCACGTTTGCAAAGGAGTCAGAAAAAGTCAAGAGTCCCAATCCATGAGTGAAACCATCCTCTTGTGATTCTTGTGAGGGGGGACAATGAACCAGGGTGACATAGCAATTTGACTGTTAAAATGAGACTCAGGAGATCTGGGTTCTAGTCTCCATGCTGAAAGGTCACTGGATGATTTTGAGCCTGTCACTGACTCTCAGCCTAACCTACCTCTCAGAGTCGTTGCTAGGACAAAATAAAGAGGTGTGTAAATTGTCTTGGGTTCTTTGCAGGATAAAGCAGGAATAGAAATTTACAAACAGAATAAATGATAGAGAACAGCTGCCCTCTTTTCTGTGACAACCTACCAGGTATTTGAAAAGTGCTAGCAAATCCCGCTCTTCTCTTCTCTTCTCTTCTCTTCTCTTCTCTTCTCTTCTCTTCTCTTCTCTTCTCTTTGCTAAACCTATCCATGTCCTATCTTTCATTGCAGGGGGGGAAATGGGAGAAAAATTTCATTTTCAGGGGGAAAAATGAAACAACAACAACAATGCAGGGAGGTATTTGATACCAGAAATGATGCCAGAAACTGAACGGGTAAAACACGGTCCTTCTAAAACAGTGAAATTCCCAGCCTGCTTTGGTGAAGATGTCCTTCATGGGCACAGTTTTCATATTAAGGCAACAAAGGTATTTTTCCTACCAACCTGGATTGTATATTTTTGGGCAACATTTACTGATCACGATCATCTGGGAATGGAGTAATCTATCTTCTGAAACTGCTGAATCTACACTGAAGATGGGAGGGAGACATAGCTCAGAAGATCGTTTGTCATCAATGCTCAATTCATTATGGGTGAAGGAAAGCAGCAAATCTACATTCTCCTCCCTACCTCCCCCCTCTCCCCGAAACTCTGCAACTTATCTCAGAGTTTCGCTAAGGAGCTCATCATGTTTTGACTGGAACTTCTGTCTTTTACATCCGAGGAAGGCAACCTGAGTTCTTAGAGCAGCAGCCTGATTCCCAAAGACCCTGGAGCCAATCAATACTCGGAGTAATCTGAGCAGCCCATGGATTGGGAAGGAGAAAGCATGGATTAAGGGGTGGGATCTGGCCCTGCCTGCCGCTGGCAAGGGCCCCAGCAAGTTTCCCCCAGGGAAGTGTGGGAGCCACAGCGGGCTGTGCTGTTCAGAAGGCGAGGCTTGGCCTTGGAGGGCCGGGCTCTAGTCCCACTTGGCCATGGGCTCACAGGAGGACTCAGCCTAAATGGCCTAAAGGGATTGTTGTGAGGGCAAAAAAAAGGGGGGGGGGGTATAAAAGCTGCCCTGGGTTCCTTGCAAGACAAAAGCGGACTATAAATATAATGAATAGATAAAATAAAGATACCCCAGCCCTGTTTTATACACAGAATGCCCTGTGAAGGAGTTGAAGAAAACCTCTGTTTTATTTATGTATTTACTTTTAGATTTATATGCCACCCACTAATGCTAGAGGAGTCTCAAGGCAGCTTTCGGTTTCTGCCCAAGGCATGTTTTACAGAGGAGGGGTATCTGACTGCTAGATTTCCCCCCTCCACACACACGTGCACACACACACACACACACGTGCACACACACACACACACACACACGCCATGCTCTTAAACAGTGTTGCCTCTTAAATCTTTGCTAAATACAACATGCACTTGACCTCTCTCAACTGTATGATGCCTGTGTGGCACAAATTTACTCCACTCCCCAAATGTATTGTTGGTTTCTACTTTAGTTGTTTTATCCTAAAATAGAGGGTTCACTGGGAAGAGGAAAAGCAAGCTATGCTGAATGAATATATATATATATATATATATATATATATATATATATATATATATATATTGCCTGTGGGTAAATTTGAGCTGCCCACAAATCCCTAGGGGCAGCTCAAACTTGCTGTCGAGCCATTTATGTGGATTTCAGTCAAATTCTAATTTTAGTGTTCATTAAACATGGGTAATTCCCTAGTCTATCCACGCATCACCTAGTATACATAATACCTCTGCAATATAGGTCAGCCAGGCTTAAAAACACACTGAGACATCAAAGGGCAGACATTTCATTACAAGCATTAAGTTTATAAATAATTATGAACTTTGCAGGGTACAGCATAATCACCAGTGTTTAGACAACAACTAGAACATATCGTGTCAGAACACACATAGCAATACAAAAGGGCGATCTGGTTTTTAATGGTCTTAGGGATCAAGTGTCCATCAGAGGTTGGGCCAGGGTCAAAACAGCAAGCCCAGATGCTGATAGGTGTGCCCTTCAGCTTCAGGACCTGGGGGCACACAGAGGGAGCCAGTGTGTTGGTAAGACAATAAAACCTAGAAAAATGGCTTCATCCAAACCAGACCACTGGTTCATCGCACCCAGTATTGTTGACAGAGACTAGTAGTGACTCTCCAGGGTGCCAACCGGGGGGGGGGGGTCCTACTACACCTGGAAGTCATTCATACCTGAATCAGACCTAGGACTTCCTGCATGTGCCATGGCCCAGTCATGGTGAAGCATCTGCTCCAAGTGATTGTAAGGATAAGTCCTATTTCTTGGTGTCTTCTGTAATAAGGCACTATCTTTCTTTGGTCTCTATTAGTCCTTCTCCTATATTAAAATACTGCTAGCAAGTTAAAGCTTAAGGTCTTTGGTCTTTCTCAGCAGTGTCTGGTGGCTCTGATAGCAAGGGGGCAGTGTATCCAGTCTGGGCTTCAGCCTGAATTTGAAGGAGGTATTCACCGTGATGGACTTGTTTTGGGCATGAGTTGACTGACATTGGAACCACAAGCCTCCAAACTCTTCCCACCTCCACCGTGAGCAGTTCCTTGACCAGATGACTGGCAAACCCTTCCATGCACTGACCACACGGCAGATGTTTTCACTTTCCTTGTGGCTATTTTAACTTTCTCCAGGGCAGGTACCTGCGCATTAATCTCTTAAGGATGGACAAATGTCCATCTCCTAGAGATGCAAGCTTTGATTTTCCCCCCATGCCCCTTCTTCCTCTTTCCCCTCTTTCATCTCAGTAACTTTCTCCCAGACATGAACTTCCAATTCTATAAATTCTTATACAAATGAACTGAAGTGACGCCTCCAACCAGCTTTGCCAGCCAAAGTGGAAAGGAGGGGCAGTCCCAGCATGGAGATGGTTTGTGCTTGCTAATGATTAAACGCCTGGCAGGAAAGAAAGATGAGTCAGCACAATGCCCAGGGCGGAATATTCCCTGAACCCAAACCCCAGTCTTTAAGCACTGAAAGCCCCACGTGGGTGAATTCATCACTCTTTCCTACATTCATTTTTTTAAAATCTCAAATTCCTTGGGGTCTTTTTAGGCAGAAATTTTCAAATTGTATAAAAGTATTCATCGAATCATAGAATAGTAGAGTTGGAAGGGGCCATGAAGGCCATTGAGTCCACCCCCCTGCTATTGAGGACACCAAGTCACACCCTCCCACTCAAGGGCTGCTCAGGTTCTTCTTGAATGGCTCCAGGGTGGGAAAGCCCACCGCCTCTCCAGGCAGCTGGTCCCACTGTCGTGTTGCTCTGACAGTGAGGAAGTTTTTCCCGATGTCCAGCCTGAATCTGGGTTGCTGCAACTTGACTTGATTCTTCCGTGCCCTGCACTCTGGCACCAGCAAGAAGAGATCTTGACTTCCTCTTTGACAGCCTTTGAGGGACTTCTAGAGGGATATCATGTCCCCACTCAGTCTTCTCTTCTCAAGGCTGAATGTGCCCAGCTCTCTCTGTCTCTCCTCGCAGGGCAGTGTTTCCAAACCCTGGATCATTTTTGTTGCCCTCCTCTAGACCGTTTCCAATTTTCCTGCATCTTCCTTACATCTTGGTGCCCAGAGCTGGACACAGTATTCCAGATGAGGTCTGACTAGTGAGGAGTATAGAGGAACTACTGCTTCTTGTGATTTGGAAGTAATACTTCTGTTAATGCATCCCAAAATAGCATTTGCTCTTTTGGGGGCTGCATTGCATTGTTGGTTCATGTTTAGCCTATTGTCCATAATTACGCCAAGATCTTTTTCTTGTTCAATTCTGTTGAGCCATATATTCTTCATCATGTACTGATGCCTTTGTTTTCTTTTTCCTGGGTGGAGGACTTGGCACTTGTCCTTAATGAATTTCATTTTGTTGGTTTCAGCTCAGTGTTCAAGTTTATCAAGATCACCCTGGATCTTCATTCTGTCTTCTAGGGTGTTTGCTTTGTATCATCTGCATATTTGATTATCTTTCCTTGTACTTGCTCATCTAAATCATTAATAAAGATGTTGAAGAACACTGGGCCCAGGACTGAACCCTGTGGCACCCCGCTAGTTACCTCCATCCAATTTGAGAAGGTGCCATTGATGAGCACTCTTTGTGACCGATTTAGCAGCCAATTTTGGATCCACCTAATAGTTTTTGCATCAAGTCCTGTGTTTGCTAATTTGCTTATCAGAATATCATGTGGCACTATGTCGAAAGCTTTAGTAGATTATGTCCACAGTGTTCCCTTTGTCCGTCTTGGAAGTTAACCAGCCAAAAAATGAGACTAAATTAGTCTGATAGGATTTATTTTTGATAAATCCATGTCAGCTTCTATCTATTTATTTATTTATTTATTATTTATTTATTTATTTATTTATTTATTTGGAACATTTATATTTATCACTGCATTTTCTTCAAGATGCTTCCAGATGGATTTTTTAATAATTTGCTCCAGACTTTTTCCAGAGATTAATGTCAGACTAACTGGTCTATAGTTCCCAGGTTCATGTTCCGCAGGACTGCACAACATCGCGGGCACTCCACCGGGCCCTGGGGGCGAGCTGACACAGTGGTTCCACTCCTATCTCAATGGCCATTTCCAGAAGGTGGTGCTGGGGGACTATGGCTCTGCACCATGGCAGTTATGCCATGGAGTTCCGCAGGGGTCCATTTTGTCCCCCTTGCTATTCAACATGTACATGAAACCACTGGGAGAGGTCATTAGGAGGTGTGGGCTGCAGAATCATCAGTACGCTGATGATACCCAGCTCTGCCTCTCGTTTTCAACTAATCCAGGTGAGGCGGTGGCTGTACTGAACCAGTGCCTGGCCAAGGTAATGGGCTGGATGAGGGCCAATAAGCTGAAGCTCAATCCAGACAAGACGGAGGTCCTGTTGATAGGTGGGTCGGGCTTCAGGATGGGGGACTTGAACCTTGTCCTGAACGGGGTTGCACTCCCTCTTAGGGACAGGGTTCACAGCTTGGGAGTGCTCCTCGACCCAGAGCTGATGCTAGAAGCTCAAATAACAGCAGTGGCGAGGAGCAACTTCTTCAGCTTTGGCTGATTCATCAGCTGCGTCCTTACCTGGAGAACGACTGCCTAGCAATGGTGACTTATGCACCGATAACTTCCCGATTAGATTTCTGTAACGCGCTCTACGTGGGGCTGCCCTTGGAGACGATCCGGATACTTCAATTGGTGCAAAATAGAGCTGCCAGGTTGCTGACAAGGACTGGGAGTTGTTCTCATATACCCCCAGTCCTCTGTCAGCTTCACTGGCTCCCAACTGAAGTCCAAGCCCAATTCAAGGTGCTGGTCATCACCTATAAAGCCCTGAACGGCTTGGGACCTGGTTATCTAAAGGAGCACTTGCGTCCATATATGCCCTCCCGCCCCCTGAGATCAGTATGGGAGGCCCTTCTCCGGGAGCCCTCTGTGAGGGATATTAGGAGGGTGAGCACCCGGAGGAGGGCCTTCTCGGCAGTGGCGCCCAATCTATGGAATGAGCTTCCCAGAGAGGTCCGCCTGGCACCATTGTTATTTGTTTTTCGGTGCCAGGCCAAGACCTTTTTATTTAAATGATATTTTAATTGTTAATGGGGTTTTTATTTAATTGCTTGTACATCTGCCAAGAAACTCCAAAATAATTTTGATTTTATACAAATTGTTTTTGTAAGCTGCGAGGCTTCGGCGATGGGTGCGGCATAAAAATGCTATAAATAAATAAATATTTTTACCCCTTTTGAAGATAGGAACAAGTTATTGCTGTTCAATTATTGCCTAATAACTGAACCAAGGGAAATTCTCAGCCATATACACGATCCAACTCTTGACTTCTCTAGCTAAAAGGATCTCAGCAGGATTCCAGTGTATCTATTGCTATGCAGTATTATATTCATACCCAGCATTTTTCTCCCCCACCCACCACCCCATGCAAAAAACCTAGAGGCTCATGTCCTTCTCCTCCTCTCCAGTTTATAGTCACAACAAGCCTGTGTGACAAGTTCTCAAGACAGTCAGTGTCTGGTGCAAAGTCACACAGAATAAACCAGCCCTGGGCAAAAATACCTCCAATGCTCATTTCCTCCAAGCCCTGGAAAACCAAGGCGTTCTGTGGAATTTTTCTGTCCCCAGTTGTGGGGTGAGGGTCATCGTTCCCCCGGAGCCATGCCCTGGAACGGTGGGGGGGTCCGGGGTGCCAGGGGGTGCCACAAGCTGCCCGAGCTGCCCACACAGTGATGACTCTCCTCTACTGATTTATGCAGTTGGCTGCTGGCCGTTCTTCTGGCAGGCAGATCGCCTGTTCATCAGGTCACGTATATATTATACCATGCTTCCACCATCTTCTTATGGAGATTTCAAAAAATTAAAAAAATAAAGTGTAAAAATGCGAGAATGCAAAAATAAAGGTCTATATGCATCAGAAAACAATCATCATGAGTAAAACGAATTGGATGATATTCCTTTAACAGTGGCAAAGGAAAAGTAGAGATCCTTCTCTTGGATGCATCAGATCGGGTGGCCATCAGAACCTGGAAGGGATGCAGCATGTCCCAGCTAAGGGGACTGGCCGGATGCCGGGGGGCGGAACACACCATGGCGGGGCTGGCCTCAGCATGCGTCCAGCAGGCAGATGGCAAGGCCCACTGCCGCCGACACTGGCTTCCTTGTTTATTTATTTGGCTATTGCAAGTGCGCTCGAGAGCTACAAAAGGAAACTGTGACCCAGGAAGCTGCAGCTTCCCGTGCCACTGGCCCCAACGCCCAAGGTATGCGTGGAGGTGGGGCACTGAGGATTAAGCACCAGCAGCTGCAACCGCCTCACCACTGCTGCCCCTTATGTGGAATGGATGGGAGGGTTCCATGTGGCTAAAGCCGCACAGCTTTCAGTGAGGACACTCTGCCAGGGGTGCCTTCCTTTGCATGGGCTGCACTGCTTATCCATCCACCCCTTAGGAAGCTTTGGAAGGGCCAATGGAGCCTATCTTGGCCAGTGCCCCTCAAAGTGGCTTCATCCCTACCTGGACAGACAGAGCCTGAAAGCAGCCACCCATGCACAGGTAGCAGAACAGGGCCGCTCAGTTGGAGACGGGAGCCCCTAGAGCCCCTATAGGCTCACATAACACCTATACTGAAAGACCTTCATTGGTTACCAGTTGTGGCCCAGGTCCAATTCAAGGTGTTTGTGCTGACATATAAAGTCCTAAATGGTGTAGGCCCCGGTTATCTTGGGGAGCGCCTGCACCCTAATGTGCCTACCCGGCCTTTGAGATCTATGAAGGAGCCCCTCCTGTGTGAACCACCCCTTTCTGCAGCTGCTCCTCACATCCAGAATGCTGTCCCCAAGGAGATTCACCTGGCACCTTCCTTTTCAGTGCCAGGCAAAGACCTGGGTTTTTAAAAGACATTTTAATAACTAATTGCCATAAGACCCTTGTTTTGAACATAGAAACATAGTGAGTCAGAAGGGGCCTCTTGGGCCATCTAGTCTGACCCCCAGCTCCAGCTGGCTCTGCTCACGACATGCCCACCATGTGCATGTCCAGCCTGTCTTTGAACACCCTCACCGATGGGGCCTCAACGACCTCCCGTGGAAGCCCATTCCACGCCCTCGGGGTCCTAACTGTCAGGAAGTGCTTCCAAACTATATCCATAGTTGGTTATAGAACTGGACTCAGAGAGTGCTTCTCAATGGCTCCTTTTCAGACTGGGTAGAGGTAACAAGCAGGGTTCTATGGGACTCAGTCCTGCAACCAGTGCTCTTCCACATTTTTATTAATGGCTTAAATGAGGAGGTGCAAGAAATGTTGATCGAATCTGCAGATGACACAAAATGGGGTGGGATGGCAAATACTCTGGAACACTGAAACAAAATTCAAAGTAAAGTAGAATAGAATAGAATAGAATAGAATAGAATAGAATAGAATAGAATAGATAGGGAGGGAACATTGGGAGGGACTTTTAAGGCCAGCAAATCCAACCCCCTGCTCCTTTTCACATGTGGTAACCCATCCAGCTGCAGGCCGAGATCTTTCCAGCTTAGTAAAGATGAAATGCTACCTCGATGTATAGCAGGCCTTGAAGTCTTGATAGGCTGGAGCACGTGGCCAAATGCAGCAGAATGAATTCAACAGGAACAATGTCAAGGTCTTCACTTGGGAAAAGGAAACCAAATGCACAATTCCAAAATGGGGCCTATTTGGCTCAACAGCACAAGGGAGAAGGAGCTTGGAATTGTTGTAGATCACAAGCTCAATGTAAGCTAACAGTGTGATGGAGCTGCCAAAAAAGAAAATGGTATTTTGGTCTGCATTACTAGAAGTATCACTTCCAAATCTCATATAACCCCAGTTCTCTGTCAACTTCGCTGGCTCCCCATTGAAGTCTGGGCCCAATTCAAGGTGTTGGTTATCACCTATAAAGCCCTCAACGGTTTGGGACCTGGTTATCTAAAGGCGCGCCTGCGTCCATATATGCCCTCCCGCCCCTTAAGATAGGTGGAGGAGGTCCTTCTCTGGGAGCCCTCTGTGAAGGATATTAGGAGGGTGAGTACCCAGAGGAGGGCTTTCTCTGCAGTGGCGCCCAATCTATGGAATGCGCTCCCCAGAGAGGTCCACCTGGCACCATCGTTATTCGTTTTTTTGGCGCCAGGCGATATTTTAATTGTTAATTTGTTGTTCTTATTTATTGCTTTTAAATTATGGCCGAGATACTCCGAATTTTTAATGTTTGTTTGTTTGTTTGTTTGTTTATTTATTAGAAAAATTTCTATGCCGCCCCTTGCCAGCTAGCCTCGGCAATGTTATCCTATTCTATGTTTTATCTGCCTTGTAAGCCGCCCCAAGGCTTTCTGCAATGGGCGTGGCATAAAAATGTTATAAATAAATACATAAATCACGTGAAGTACTAGTTGCCCTTTGCTCAGCACTGGTGGGGCCCCATCTGGAGTCCTGTGCCCAGTTCTGGAGACATCACTTCAAGAAGGATGTGGACATGCTGGAGGGGATTCTGAAGTGAGCAACAAGGACTATCTGGGGTCTAGAAACAAGGCTCAAGAAATCAAAAGAACTGGTCATGTTTAGCCTTGAGAAGAGAATACTGAGCTAAGGTATGATAGCACGCTTATTTCTTTGTCTGTTTCTTATTTTGATTTTTCTATACTGCCCCTTCCCATAGGCCCGGGGCTGTTTACAGGAGGTTACAACCAAGAATAGTTAACATTTCGACCAAAAACAAACATACTACATAAACTATTCTCAGAACTAATCCGGGAAGGCCTGTCAGAAGAGATACATATTTTAGTCCCTCTTGAAGGTAGCAAGAAACTTCTTTCTGCATTGGAAGCCAGTGCAAAGACCTTAATATGGGTGATATGTCCCAGAGACCAGCCTGGCTGCCATATTGTGCAGTTTCCACAGTAGGCACAAGGGTTGCCCTATGGAGAGTGCATTGCAGAAATCAAGCCTAGAAATTACCAATGCAGGCACTAATGTGACCCCATCTAGAACTGGTTAACACACCTCTAAACCAGATCTGGACCTTGAAGATGAAGCTCAAATACTTTGGCCACCTAATGAGAAGGAAGGACTCCCTGGAGAAGAGCCTGATGCTGGGAACAATTGACGGCAAAAGAAGAAGGGGACGGCAGAGGATGAGGTGACTGGATGGAGTCACTGAGGCGGTTGGTGTGAGCTTGTGGAGTCCAGGGGATGTGGAGGACAGGAGGGCCTGGAGGAGCGTTGTCCATGGGGTTGTGATGCGACTTCGCGACTAGCAACATCGGCAGCACCTCCATTTTGTGCAACTTCCATTTGTTTTTCCTCATCCAGCCCATTATTAGCTTCAGGCAGGGATGCCAATACTAGTTTTTAAAACGTGTGTGTGCCGTGGGGGACAACATCCATCCTGAGATGTTATACATAAAGGACAGCGTATAAAAGTTTTAAACAAACAAACAAACATGGAAATACTGTAGACTGACTAAAAGTGATTGGTTGTTATTTTGCCACCTGCTCCATGAGCTGAAGAATGCATTTGAATGAGATCCATTAAACCTTGGATCTCTTGGAATAACAGCGACATGGTGGGAAATTTCAAATGGTTTTCTCCACAAATCTTGTACAGACCAATTTGTTCCCAAAAATGTTTCTATACTATGTTGATTTCATGTGTGCCTGTGCATTTATATATATAGTTCAGTTATTCTCTTAATATTCAGCATCTGATTGTGACATCCTGCGACATTTTATTTACTAGCTGACAGGCATTTATTTGCTATCATATCAATAATAGAATTTAATATTTAACAACTGAAATGCAAAGCATTGTTTGACTGTACAGAATACTATACACACTATTGCCGCACAATACTATTTCACATTGAATAGCTGACCTGTAATGGTCTTTAATATCTGGCAATATGTGATGCTTAATATGTGACATGCAATGCATGTAAAGTGTGCCCAGCCAACAATTTGTGAGCTATTATTTTCCAAAACCTCCTAAAAGGAAGGAGCGGGTGGTGGCGGGACAACTCCAAGCACTCTTGGATGAAACTGATTATCTGGACCCATTTCAGTCCGGTTTCAGACCTGGCTTTGGCACTGAATCTGCCTTGGTCGCCCTGTATGATGACCTATGCAGGGAGAAAGACAGGGGGAGTGCGTCCCTGTTAATTCTCCTGGACCTCTCGGCGGCTTTCGATACCATCGACCATGGTATCCTTCTGGATAGGCTGGCGGGATTGGGAGTTGGAGGCACTGCTTTGCAGTGGTTCCGCTCCTATCTTAATGGCCGATTCCAGAAGGTGGTGCTGGGGGACTATGGCTCTGCGCCATGGCAGCTATGCCATGGGGTTCCGCAGGGTTCCATTTTGTCCCCTTTGCTGTTTAACATTTACATGAAACCACTGGGAGAGGTCATCAGGAGGTGTGGGCTGCGGAACCATCAGTACGCTGATGATACCCAGCTCTACCTCTCGTTTTCTACTGATCCAGGTGAGGCAGTGGCTGTGCTGAACCGGTGCCTGGCCGAGGTAATGGGCTGGATGAGGGCCAATAAACTGAGGCTCAATCCTGACAAGACGGAGGTCCTGTTGGTAGGTGGTTCGGACTTCGGAATGGGGGACCTGACCCTAGTCTTGGATGGGGTTGCACTCCCTCTGAAGGACAGGGTCCGCAGCTTGGGGGTCCTCCTCGACCCGGAGCTGACCTTGACAGCTCAAGTGTCAGCAGTGGCGAGGAGTGCCTTCCATCAGCTTCGGCTGATCCATCAGCTGCGTCCCTTTCTGGAATTCGACTGCTTGGCGACGGTGACTCACGCGTTGGTGACTTCCCGGTTAGATTACTGTAATGCGCTCTACGTGGGGCTACCCCTGAAGACGGTCCGGATACTTCAATTGGTGCAGAATAGAGCTGCCAGGGTGCTGACGGGGACTGGGCGTGGGTCTCATATCACCCCAGTTCTCCGTCAGCTTCACTGGCTCCCCATTGAAGTCCGGGCCCAATTCAAGGTGTTGGTTCTTACCTATAAAGCCCTTAACGGCTTGGGTCCCGGTTACCTAAAGGAGCGCCTGTGACCATATACACCCTCCCGCCCCTTACGTTCTGCTGCTGATGCCCTCCTCCGGGAACCCTCTGTGAGAGACATTCGGAGGGTGAGTACCCGGAGGAGGGCTTTTTCTGCGGTGGTGCCCCATTTATGGAATGCGCTCCCCAGAGAGGCTCGCCTGGCGCCGTCTTTATTTGCTTTTCGGCGCCAGGCGAAGACCTTTTTATTCAAACAATATTTTAAATGTTAATTTATTGATATTTGGATGGTTTTAATTTAGACCTGGAGATGGGCCAGTTTTTAATGTATGTAATTTTTAGCATTTGGAAATTTTAATGTATTAGAAATTGTTTGTATTATTGTTGTGAGCCGCCCCGAGGCTTGTGGCAAGGGGCGGCCTATAAATTTCCAAATAAATAAATAAATAAATAAATAAAACACCCAAAAGAAATGCAACGGTTTAAGGAATATAATTTGTGAATGGAATGGTGAACTTTCAAAATGCTTCATAACACTGATGTTTATATTAATTGAATATTGAATATCAATATATTTAATATTAATTTAACTGCATTTGATTTAATTAAAATTAAATATTACATATGTTAATTGGATATTTGTACATATTTCAAGCCTATAGAGAACTAGACTCATAAATGAGGAAAATATACATTGTTAAATATGTCCCAGGTGCCAAGACTAACTACAGTAATCTACTGTACCCTGGAACTCAAGAAGCTTGATTGCGGGGGCGGGGAGGGTAGGCGGAAGGATCACTCACACAGAGCTTGCCGTTTTTGTACCAACACAAAAATTATCAAGGGACATGTCGATGGACCATTTCACAAAACACATATCTCAAGAACGGCCGTGTGGTTGTTTAAAAAAGCTTGCCTGGCTTTGTAATTAAAATTGAAATGAATGATTAGTGGTAAGAATGTTTCACTAATGTTTAAGACCCAAAGAATTAAACTGAAATCCTCCAAAGCCCTGGATAAATGAAAGAAATGAGCAAGCAATGAAGTCGGCCAGAGAAGTGACATCATCCAGCTTAAGGCCCTGGGCTCTTTGATCAGGAAGGAAAATGAGCCATTCACACAGGTTTGTTTCAGAGGGGCTGGCAAGCATTTGACTTGGGAGGGCCAGCTTTCATGTCTTCCTCTAGAGGAAGACTCTGACCTTCGCTCACTGCTTACAAGCCCAGGAGCAGGGAGGCTTCCCATTGTGCATGCCAGCCCCAAAAGAAATCTGGTGCAGTAACAGAAGGGGCTGAAATCCCCATGAAAGTCGCTCCTCAGCCAAATCCTTGGCTTCAGGCAAGCACCCATTTTCTCAGGAAACTGCCCTATGCTGTGCCAGAGTGAGACCCATGCAGGGCGGTGGGCCCCATGTCAATGGGGCACTGCAACCATTCCCGGCTTTTGTCTGAACTTGAAGGGGCAACTCAGATAATTTCTTACCCGTTGAGACTGCACCCCAGAGTAGATACACTGGAGCAAGGGTTTGTTGTGAGAGCTATTGTAAGTCATGATGGTGAACCGGTTGTGAGGATGACCTTCAGCATCATGGATAACTTTCCCATTTTTTAGATGTATTAATATTTAATTATTTATTGTTGATGTTGAATTGTATTAGCTTTTTCTATGTGTGTGAGCCGCCCCGAGGTTTTGGCGATGGGGCAGCATAGAAATGTGCGAGATAGATAGATAAATAAATAAATAAATAACTCTTATGATGGTCAAAAGAAAAGCTCCAATGATGGAGGAGGCCCACTGAGACCACAGTCTCCAGACTCTCCTAAATTGCCTGCTTTCAATAGCACCAGCTTCTCAGGTGTCTAAGGAGGAGAACTTTCCCATTACTGGATACTCCACCCTGATCACTGTTTTGCCAGAGTTTGAACAAGAAGATTTGCCTGCAGAAGCACAGAAGTGGAAGGGGCCAAGGAGGCATTTGGGTCCTCTGCTCAGTCCAGAATTCCACATTGAAGCATCCTGTTGGGATGAAAGGAAAGGAAGCCTTTTGGAGAGCTTTCCAGCTGGCTCCTTCGTGGATCACTGCCTTGCTGTGGCAAAGGGGGTATAAGCTCTGCCGTGCAGGGGCACCCAAGACGGACAGAGAGCTCTGACAAAAGGTGATCCACTGGAGAAGGAAATGGCAACCCACTCCAGTACCCTTGCCATGAAAACCCCATGGACAGTACCAAAAGGCAAAAAGATATGACGCCAGAAGATGAGCCCCTCAGGTTGGAAGGTGTCCAGTGTGCTAACAGCAAAAGGAGAAGGGGATG
Source organism: Varanus salvator macromaculatus (assembly GCA_023646645.1). NCBI lineage: Eukaryota > Metazoa > Chordata > Lepidosauria > Squamata > Varanidae > Varanus > Varanus salvator. Next base: position 20,603,427 of record JAIXND010000657.1, read on the forward strand.
GCAGAGGTCGAGGTGGCTGGATGAGGTCCCTGGGGCAGTGGGTGTGGGCTTAGATGGACTCCAGGGAAAGGTGGAGGGTAGGAGCGCCTGGAGGAATGTTGTCCATGGTGTCATGATGAGTTGGCCATGACTTTGTGACTAAACAGAAACCAGACGGTTTTCCTGACTTTACTGAGGGTAATCCAGCAACCATGGACATGTCTGGAGCTGACTCTGCAAGCCACCTGGGAGACCTGCAGTACTGTACAGGTCATGCAGATCCTGATGCTACCCTTCCTGGAAACAACTCAGTAAGATTGATCCATGTTCTTCTCCTCATGAGAGATGCTTCAAGGGAGGCAAGGACTCAGGGTGGATTGACTGAGGTTGTTCATAGTTAACACCATGGTTCCTTTCTGACTTACAGCTGATGTGAAAGCCTTCCCTGCTGACTGGCCCAACACACCTGGAGGGAACCAGGTTAGCCTGTGGCCACAATCCAAAAGGTACTTTCTATTCAACTCAACTCAAAGGGACTTGCTTCTAAGTAAATATGTTCAGGATTGTGCCTCAAGCCACTTGACTGCCCAGACCCACAATGAGTCAAAGTAATGAGATAAATCGTGGAGCCAATCCTTCCTAAGATGCAAATAAGGGACTCGTGGCCAATTCATTTGAACAGATGCAGGGTCTGTTAATTTTCTTCTGCAATATTGTACCCCTGGAAATTCTACCCTAATTCAAAACAGTGTATCTTCAGACTAATCCAGAGCAGTGCACTAGATTGCTTTATTTTTAGTAGGTTCCATTTCTGCTGTAGCGTGTAATTTTGATATTATTTATGATGGAACCAACCTTTGGCGATAGAGCTTTGGATTGAATTCAGAACTAAATTTGATTGGTTAATTTATCAGTTGGGGTTTGTATGAGATCTGGAAAACACCAACTGAGACCTCAAATAAACACAATTAGCATCGCGCCATAAAGGATGCAGTGCAGCACTTTGGGGCTGGTACCAGGGAGTTTTTCTGGCCCACCATCTTAGCAAGCTATCAAAAAAATCCGTTTCTCAAAAATCTGCCGCAACTAATGTTTCAGCTTCACCAGTAGCCTAGAATTACAGGCCTCTTTTTCATCAGTGTTCTAGTTCACACTAGGAACAAGTTGTTCAGAAGGCAAATACTCATTCTTTAGCTAGAGACAGACAGCAGATTAAGGGAAGGTTTCTCTGCCACAAGATGGCAGATTGGAATGAATGATAATGGAAGATTTCTCTGCATTTGTGCATCATCACAGTGTGGATTATGGCTTGCTCCATCTGGGGGACAAACTGTTCAAAGAAGTTACCAGTAGCTCCCAGAACAGATGTGCAGAAACTCTGACCGTGGGGGAGGCAAATCTGACCCTCTTGGGGTCCCAATCTGGCTCTGCGGGATTCCAGGGTGGCCCCACCTTTCTCCCACCCATAATTTACTTGGACGGTTTCCTGGCTTAGATGCTGTTGTTGCCTAGCCTAAACAGTGTCCAGCCACTGGCAGAGAGAGTATTAAGCGAAAACTTGCGGGAATTTTGCCCCCCCCCTCCATGCCCACTACTGGAATGTGGTCCGTGAGAGTCTGTCCAAACAGCGTTGGCCCTCAGATGAAAAGAGGTCCTACACCCCAGCTGTAAAAAGTTCAGGCAAGTGAGGCAGCCCACCCCAAAATCCGCCTAGGTAGGAATTCAATGCCAACCAGAGCAGCAGCAAGCTCCTGGAGGTGTCGCTCCATCCTCTGGAAAAGTTGCCTCTGCACCTCCCACCATGGCAGTTGCACAGGTCCAATTTCAGGCCCATTTTCCCATTCCAGAAGCAAACTAGAAGCCTCTGGCGGTAGCTGAGTTCTCCAGGAACCGGTTCCTTCATGAATGGTAGCAGCAAACGGCAATGTGCTATGAATTCGCGAAACGTGCTTGCGCTGTCAGCGGTTCCTGGATTCTTTCAGGGACTGGCTCATCTCTGGATGTGATGAATGGATTCAGACATCTGGTGTGCTGTTTGCTCTGCCAAATAAACTTTACGCAAAATGGATCGTTTTAGAAATTAAATGGCAATTTGTGTTATTTTAGGGGTTGAGATGACAAGGAGCATCGTGTCTGAAAGCGCTAGCTTGATCAAAGAGACCTAAACGGATTCAGCAGCACTGAAAACTATACATCAAATAGGATTATGACGGAATTAAGGGACTGAGCCATTTATAACTTTGGGCAGTCTCCCTCTTTGAAGCCTTCCCCAGAAATTGATCCTTTTTTCTATAAACCAGAACCATAGCATTGCATTAAAATATCTGCATCCATTCCAAAACTATTAGCTTTGTACAAGATAATCCAGGGAAAAGGTAACAGTTGTGTATGACATTTGAAATTTCAGAGGGAAGAGAAAGCTCTTGTGACATCTAAATAGACAGACCATTTCCCCTCGTACCACTATTAGTGTATCCAAAGAATTCCCTTCTGTGGCATAACAATGCATGAAGGATGCATTACGGGACATTATTAAATAGTAAATCACAAAACAAAACATGGAAGCTATTGTCCCTTGCCATTCCACTCCCTATGTTTTGAAAATAATTGAAATAGACTGGATAGCTATATATTCATTTTCCAAGCCCATCAGACACTGGCTAAAGTCTATCATTGTTTAAAGATATTTCGTAGCATCCTTAGGCATAATGAGCACACACTCGGAAGCATGTCTCCTTCAGCTCAGTGTAACTTCCTTCCAAACAGCATCTGCGAGATTCGGTTAGGACTGTGCTGAAAATTTGTCCCACATTTTGTTTGACCATCCTTATTCCACTTGATGGAGAAGAAGCCATTCCCTGTGCTGGAGAACATTCCAGAGAAATTCTCGTGGGCGAAATAGGGTGCGCCATGCTTACCTTAGTTAGTGGGTGGCCAAGGAGAGTGTGTGGGTTTCATGTCTTTAACTATAATCTTTATGGAAGTCTGTAGCCTCCTTCTCTCTTCACACTTCATTTTAAAGCCCAGAGAAGGCATCATCATACAATACCGTGCAAAAGTGCTCATCATCCTTTGACTGGTCCACAACCTGTGGTGGAAGGCACTCAACCCTGTGAAAGTGCAAGTTTTTTTACTGTTTCACAAAAGTTAAGTCAACAGAAGCTGGTACTTCATGGCTGCATAAGTTGTAGAACTCCAAACCAATGAAACTTGTAGATGCGCCAAACCAATAAAGCCACAAGCAGAGCCAAATATACAACAGGAGGATAGGGCCGCAATTTCCCCCAGTCCTACCCTCTCATTCGATGCTAAATATGAGCTATCAGATTATAAAAGATATGACAGTAATCAGAGATGCAACATTTAATATAATAGAGGGAAACATAATGTGGTGCGGAGCTGAAAGTATTTTCTGACCGCAGCTAGTCTGATAGGCAGCAAGCTCAATGAAGAGAATTGAAATTTAAAAATAATGGTTGGTTTGGCATGCAAGTATCCGTAGAGTTAAAAATTTATTAGAAGCATTAGGGTAATAGAAGAGAAAGATGGAAACTCTCCAAAGTCCATAGTACTCTCCAAAGCACTATAAAAGCCTGTCGAGTTTCAAACGTTTTAAGCAAAGCATGCTTGGACACTATCGCTGTGTGTACAGCAACAGCCTCCCGTATTTAATGAAAGCTAAACCCTCATCCCAAATCCTAAAAGAGCTTTATTTGAAATGCCTGCAATCCAGATAGAAAGCCGAATCATTGGAACCTGAGCCACGACTTCATTGTGTCTGTTGGTATCGCAAGTGCGCATGGTCGCAGCCAGGTATGGTGCATCTCATCAAATGTCCCCGAGGTGCATCCTGAGATTTGCCCCCTGACCTCCTTGAACTTCTTCTTCGCTGGCCGCCCTGCCCCTCTTTCTGCCATTGGCTTAACTACTCTGCTGTCATGGAGTTTTCCAACAAGCAGCTAAAGGCACTTAGGAGGTCTTAGAATTTAAATGCCACGAACCAGAACAGCCACTGCAGTTTTCGTAGGCTCCATCAGAGACCCTGCTGGAGCACCTGGGTTCCTGATGAGCACCAGCTGGGAGACCTGGGAGACAGGCTATGTAAGAACAAGCTCTTCTCTCCACTGGCTCCCTGAACAATACAGGTTTTCCTGCTTGCTGTACCACATTCCAGTGCTTGCATCCAGTTTCTGCCCCACCCCACCCCACCTTGCCTTGCTTGCCAGGCCTTCTGCTGCTCCTGAACACCACCCAGTTACCCTGCCTCAAGACCCTGCTTCGTCCTCCCCGTTCCAGACCTTGGGTTTGCTCATGACTGCATCTTTGTCTTGTTCTAATATGCGCTCCCAGTGCCTGGTTTCAGCCTCTTCCTTGACGATGCCTCTGCCTTTGACCCAACTAGTGGTATCCAGACAGTGTTTGGACCCTTTCCTGGCACAGGTCATGTCTCCCAGGTCCTGGGCCCTCTGTCCTGACTCTCACTGCCCACACCCTGGGCTGGGAACACAAAGAATAAAATGGGCCATCTTTGTGAATAAATCCACTACCACCAAAATAGCCATCGTGCCTTGAGATGCAGGCAGGTCTGTGAAGAAATCCGAAGAGAGAGTTTTCCATGGTCCTGAGGGGACAGGGGGTGCTGCAGAAGCTCCACAGTCTTTCCATTTGCCATGCCAGCAGATGGCACAGGAATGAACATGGGCCTTGAGGTCATAATGCCCTCAATGCCACCAAAAATTAGACGCCCCCACACACAATGTCCTGTAAAATCCAACGTGCCCTGTGGCAGAGCAACCATGACACTGCCATATGGCACATGGCACCCCACAGCTGCCAAGAAGGGCCATATGCACCTGGCAGGTGATGGAGAAGGCCATCGCCGAAGGATTCTTTTGCAGAAGAATGGGGTCTATTCTTCAAGCAGAGGTGCCTGACTTTCTTTCTGCTGCTGAGCAGAACTGACACCAATGCTGGTAACGATGTAGTCTGGAATAAACCAAACGTCTTGCATTGCTGTGAATTTAAATCCATAGCCATGAATGCCCTCAGCAAGTTCCGTGAACACCTGAAAGAGTAACATGCAAAAGCGATCAGCAGCTACACCCCAGGGTCCCATTGTATTGTCCATATTTAGTGGAAGAATCGCGCAAGGACCTACGCATGCGCCACTGGCCTCACGGGGTTTCCTGATTGCACTGAAGACTCTCTGTGCAAACTGTCACACAGTCCTTGTCCAGAGCTGTTGCTGAAGATCCAGGGGCAGAGGCAGGGCTGCCACTGGTGTTGGGGGTGGGGCCTGCCAGTGCAGTTCCTCTTCCACCTCCATGAGCTCAAGCTACCAACCCATTTCTCAGTTCCTCAATGGCTCAGGCAGAAGCCCCACAGCAATCGCTGCCCGAGATTATTTCAGACTGGAGATGTCAGGCTCAGGGCTGCTCCCTGAGCATCATCGGCATGCATTTTCACACCGTGCCACCTGGGAAATTCTCAGAATTGGACAAGCACTAAAAAACCCCATAAATGCTGAGCTAATTCTAAATCAAATCAAGGCAATTTTACCCATTTCTCCTGAGGACGGATTAGTTCCATACAATAGATAAAGCAAACTAGTTAATGGCGCCAGCATAAGTGCTTCCATCCAATCTGCGTCACTGATAGAGGAAAAGATGCACATACAATGATCATTTATCAATGATAGAGCTATTAATGAGCATAGAGCTATTATACAGCAATGTACAGAGATGTCTGCTCATTTGTAGGAGGTTTGAGGGGGGGAAATGTGACTCCTCCATCCAAGATTCCTCCTAACAGCAATTCTAGGCCAGCTGGTATAATTTTCTTCCAATCTGGCTGAGTGAACAGTAGAAATACTTTCCAGCTGGATTTCTCTTTTGCATCCCTCCCTTCCTTCCTTCCTTCCTTCCTTCCTTCCTTCCTTCCTTCCTTCCTTCCTTCCTTCCTTCCTTCCTCCTCTCCCCTCTTCCTTTTCCTCTATCTTTTTAATTAATTAAGTTTAGCTAATCCTTGATAAAGAATCTGGTTAGGGACACTTGTAGATTTCATTTGGTCTACATTTCTTAAGTAAATCAACCCAGTTTACACTTTCCAGATTAAAAGGAAAATTGAAACACAATTAACATTCAGTTTTGCTAACTAAATTTTGCTATATATTTCTCAGCTCTAAAAACTTATTAAAATGGAAATGAAGATCCATAGTTAGGATAACATGCATGCAAAAATAAATATTATATAGTAAAAGGGAGCTAGATTCAGTATGAACTGGACAAACGTATAATCTGAATCATGTCAGTTGGTGATTGGTTATTCTTCAACCAATCACCAACTCTGTCAAGTTCTAAATACCAATGGATTGTTCGAAAGGCACTTACCATGTAAGGCACTTACATGATGCATAAATCCATTTGATCTGTAATTAATTCAAAATTAAAAGAGCACTAAATGTTTAATTAACTCATTGAGGAGTGTTTGGGCCTTCATATTGGCATTTACAAGGCAAGCTACAAGAAGATTGTTAGCTGGCAATTTATTGCTAAATACTGGCAATTCATGGGTATGTTGATGGAAATCTAACTTGCTATCACTCTTGTTATTACAGCCCAATTAAAGATCTAAGGAACCCCTTTAAGTAAATTAAAAGCTAATAAAAAGATGGTGGAAGCATCTTTTAACACTAAAGGCCACTTTCAAAATGTATGGTGAAATGTAGAGTTGCCTTTGAACAATTAAAATCCCACATGTTTGCACATTTTTAAATATACTTCTCAATAAAATACTGGGTTTTAGATTATATATTTCCAGGGACTGTGGTAGAAGAGGGATTTCCTCATGTGTGGGAAAGCACGAGTGACTTTTAGGATGCCTTTCTTAAGATGTCACTTACTACGGATAATTTTTGTAAGCAGTTGTGTTAAAATGACATATTCTAAACTAACATCCAATTAAACAGGGCCAGTTGATTAAACAAGACCAGGAAGGGGGCCTTCTTTCCAGTGGCACCCAGTTCATGAAGCGAGCTCCCCACGCACTGCTGCCACCTGGCACCTGGGAGGCACCAACCCTTCCGTTCTTTGGCCAGGATGACAAGCGGGTGCGGGTGCTGGGTGGTCTGTCAGGCGATGATTATGGCAGAGTTTTCATTAACGATTTATACTAATGTTCTAGCAATTTTGTGAGTTTTAACCAGTGTAAATATTTATTTATTTATTTATTTATTAAATGTGTATGCCATCTATTACTTGCATCTCTGGACGGCTTACAACATAGATCAAAATAAAATAGATAAATTGACAATTCCATTCTGGCTGCAATTAATAAAATACAAACAATAAAATCCAATTCCCATTAAAACATATTAAAATATTGATTAAATAAAAAGGTCTTGACCTGGCGCCAAAAAATACGTAATGACGGCACCAGGCAGACCTCTCTGGGGAGCGCAATATATAGCATAATCGATTTTTCAAATACCTTAAAGATCTATTTAAATGGCTTAGGGCCACGATACCTATCAGAGTGCCTCTTGCAACTGTGATCTTCCCCGACAATACGCTCAAGCACCAAGTCTGGGAGAGGTGCAGATGCTGGCAGCAAGAGGAGAGGCTATCACAGCAGTGGCCCCATCCATGGAATAACATCTGGCACTACATCTGTGATCCTCTTTTCTGAGGCTTTAAAGACTTTCTTTCTTTAGTTCTTTTTTGCTGTTCCCTGGTATTGTCTCTTTTTGTTACCAGTTTCTAGTTGTTTAAAACTTTTTAACATTTTTTGTGAATGCATGATATTTTTATTGTACTTTTATCATCTCTTTTTATGCATGGTGTAAACCACCCAGAGAGCGTCATATGTGGGGTGGCATAAAAAGAGTAAATAAATACTGCAGGGGACTGCAGGTGGCGCAGCGGTTTAAACCGCTGTGCTGCTGGGCTGGTTGATCGAAAGGTCGCCGGTTCGAATCTGCACAACGGGGTGAGCTCCTGTTGCTCTGTCCCAGCTCCTGCCAACCTTGCAGTTCGAAAGCATGCAAATGCAAGTAGATAAAAAGGTGCCACTTCGGTGGGCAGGTAACAGCGTCCCGTGCACTTTGCTGTTTAGTCATGCGGCCACATGAGCACAGAGACTGTCTGCGGACAAACGCTGGCTCCCTCGGCTAGGAAACGGAGATGAGCAGCGCCCCCGAGAGTCAGGCATGACTGGACTTTAATGCCATGGGGAAACCTTCACCTTTAACCTTCTTTGGCAACACATACATCTATGAGATGAGGAGGAGGATAATGATGCAGCAATAATAATAAGATGAAAAGCTACAAAGAATCAAAATAATATAATAAACATTAAAAATGTTTTAAACCCTGTTGAAAATTGCTTAATCCGATCATTGTTGTTGTATTGTGCTTATTTTATATATTTGAGTTTGTTAATTGCCCAGAGAGCCTTCAAGCTCCTGGGTGGGATAAAAATGTATTTAATTAAAAGGTTAATAATAAACAAATTGACTAGCGGTCCAGTGGCCCAGTGATGGAAACCTCCAAAATTGTCCCTTGGTAGGAGGTTTCCAGATGGAGCAAAGGCATGTGGAAGCTCTTTTCAGCACTTGGCCCCTTTCTCTGGCAGCGCTTGCTTGCGTTGCTGGGCTTGCAGCCTGAGAGGCCTTGGAATCCACTGGGCCCTTGGCTCTCCCCTCCGCCCTCATCATTCCAGCCCACTTTCCCTCTCACTCCATTCTTCTCCTGAGGTCAGAGCTCCAACCTCGGGAGAGGAAGTTTTCCTCTAAGGCTGGGAGGGGCTCTGTGGGAAGAGGGGTGTTTCATGGTCAATTCACCCCCTCTGCGCTCACAGGCATCACCCTGGGCTTGGCAGAATGCATCCGCAGCATCCTTTGGTTTCCCAGATGCAGCCTAGGGACCGTAGGGTTGCTCTGTCAATGTTGTAGCTCTACGTTTTTTTGAAAAGCCTACTATTATCACATGTGTAGTTCACCCCCTTTCCTCTTGCAAAGAACCTGAAGTAGTTCATACAGTCCTTCTCTCCATTTCATCATTTCACATTTCACTGTGAAATGCATGAGCCAAAGAGTCAGTGGTTGGCCCAACGTCCCACCATGAGCTTCAGGACCAAGCAGCAATGGCTCAGGGCTCCCAAATCAAACCACTGTGGCAGACTGGCCCAGTATAATTTGCATGCCACTTCCAGGAATGTGCACCAGTAAAATCAGCCACATTGCCCTCATCCAGAGTCAGTGCAGCTAACCTTGCTGTTAACCCAAACTTCTGGCAAGGAGAAGTGACCAGTTTCCGTTTGTCACAGGAAGCTGCAGTTATGGAGTCCTTGAAAAACCCTGGCCTTACACACACTGGCCCCTTGCTGTCGCTACACCTTGACCCATTCATTGGTTCCCCTGTAGGTGGGTCTACTCAAATATAATGGGGGACTCCAACAAACTACCCCTGGGAAACATACTCAAGGCCCAGTTTCTCCCTGCCCTCTCCTCTCTCGTACGTGTTCTTGCAGGGGAGACCTCCCAGTTTCCTAAGCCGGTTTCCTCTGACACTGAAACCAGAACAGTGTGGCTTTCCGGGTGCTTCCAAGGCAGGATTTCCAGGTTATGTTGACTTCCCTTTCCTGGGATGCCCATGTAGTCTGAGCAGCATTTAAAGTAACAAGTCAGTAGAATTCAGTCCTTTGCAGCAATAACACATTTGTGTGTGGAGGGGGCAGGGAGAGAGGATAATATATTGGAAAATTTCCAATTGTGTCTAAGGATGCAATCCCCGCCCTGTTTAGACAGGAAAAAACGTCCCACAACTCCCAGCATGACTCACTTTTCCTACTGAAACATGCATTGGTTTGTGTCTAATTGTTTGCTGCTGTTGTGTGTGTATGTTTACATCCCAGATCTACATGCTGCATAACAGTACAGAGAGCAAAAGGGCACTGATGCAGAAGAAATCTAAAACAGTTGCCTGAAGGAATCTGGAGGAAATTTTCCATTTGACCTGAAAAGGGCAGGCTGCTTACCTGTAACTGTTGTTCTTTGAACAATGGCAGCTGTGCATTCCCACAAACGGGCTTGTGAGCCTGCACCCGCGTGTGCTGCACAGAGACCACAAAGGACAAGATTCCTTATGGGTGCAATGCCCTCGTGTAGCGCGGCCCATCAGCTCCTGACCTCACTGGCTTAGAGTCATCCTATGAGAGCATGAGGGGCAGAAGAGGCGACCTCCCAATCCTGACATCCTGGCAGGGTTCATTGCTCTTCTAGATGGGCCATTTTGGAGGGAGCCATGCTAGAGAAGCTTCAGGAGAGCTCGCAGCCTGGCTCCACGCCAGCCTCTTCCTCCTCCTCCTCCTCCCCCCACAACCACCTGAACGGCCCCATGCCTGTGGAGAGCAGCCCCTGGGGGGAAGCAGCAGCCTCGGCTGTCAGGGGGTTTGATCCGCACTGCTGCGCCTCCAGCCGCAGATTTCGGCGCCAGAAGACTGCTGCTTCAAGACGGCGCTTCCTTCTACAAAGCCAGGCTTTACCACCATCTTTAAAGCAGTGCAAGGCTCCATCCCACTCTTTCTGTCCAGGACTAACATGTTGATTAAGAGCGAAGTGTGAGCAAGCCTGGTGAGATGGTGAAAGGGTTAGAGTGGGACCTGGGAGGTCCGGCTCTTGTCCCCACTCAGCCATGAAGTGACTCCCGGCCTAATCTACCTCTCAGGGGTGTTGTTGTGAGGATAAATGAAGGTGTGGGTTCCTCAAAATGGGAAAAGGGCAGCGTAGAAATGCAATATTTGGTTGGATTTCTGTAATGCGCTCTACGTGGAGCTGCCCTTGAAGACAGTCCGGAAACTTCAGATGGTGCAAAATAGAGCTGCCAGGTTGCTGACGGGGACTTGGTGTTATTCTCACATAACCCCAGTCCTCTACCAGCTTCACTGGCTTCCCATCGAAGTCCGGGCTCAATTCACGGTGCTGGTCATCACCTACAAAGCCCTTAACGCCTTGGGACCTGAATATCTAAAGGAACGCCTGCTTCCATATTTGCCCTCCTGCCCCTATGAGATCGGCAGCAGATGCCCTTCTCCGGGAGCCCTCTGTGAGTGAGATTAGGAGGGTGAGCACCCGGAGAAGGGCTTTCTCTGTGGTGGAGCCCCACCTATGGAATGCGCTCCCCAGAGAGGTCCGCCTGGCACCATCATTTGTTTTTCGGTGCCAGGCTAAGACCTTTTTCTTTAAACAATATTTTAACAATGTTAAATATTAACTATAGGTTTTAATTTGCAGCTGGAATGAATCAGGTTTTTAATTTGTATAATTTCTATTTTTTGTACCATGTTTGTTTATTTATGTAAGCCGTCCCAAGGCGTTAAACGATGGGATGGCATATAAAAACTCTAAATAAATAAATAAATAAATATAAATAACAACACCAACAATTTTCAAATGGCCCAACAAAAGAAGCAATTCATTTGCCAGATCTCTGCCACAAAAATACCAGATTTCCCCTCATATTTGATTTGCACCATTTCTCATACTCCTGTCATTAAATGTTTGCCACGCATCTGTGAGTTATTGTAACCCCAGTGTTGAATCTGCTTAAGATGACACACTGCGAGGAATGAGGTTCATATTATTAAATAAATAGCTGGTGCTGTTAGAGCGTGCATTGGAGAGCCAGGGTGGCGTTGTGGTGAAGAGCGTGGGCCTGGGACTCAGACGACCTGGGTTCTAGTCCCCACTCGGCCATGGAGCCAACTGGGTGACTTTGGGCCAGACGCAGACTCTCAGCCCGACCTACCTCACAGGGTTGCTGTTGTGGGGATAAGATGGAGGAGGAGAATGATGTTAGCTGCCTTAAGCCATTTGCAGGAAAAAGGCAGGGTATAAATCGAAAAATGAATAAATAAATTGAAAAATAAATTTCATTGCTTCAGCCTTCAGGAGTTCTTCAGAATTGTGTGCACAATTTGCCCTATGTTCAAAACAGGGCACATGTAGTAGACTGTAGGGCAGACATATTCTGGAAAAACGGGTATTTTAAACTTCCCGGTTAGGGGTCTTGAAAATGCATGGCTGTGTTGTTGCTTTAAAACTCCCCACCTGTGCTAACAAACATGCTTTTTAATATATATATATAAAGCTCTGGAAACTGCACCGGGCCCCAGGGGGCATGGCAGGCGGAGACCCTTATACCTTGGGAGGAGAACTCAACTAAGGCCTCAGGTACAACATGCTGTTTGTAACAATTATAACAATACACCTGTACTACCATTGTCAGCCTGGAGTAGCCACATGGGGTCTCATTAGTATTGTATTAGGACTACATGGGGGAAAAGATAATGGTCCATAATGAAAAATGCCAAATTTTCTATATAATAAAAATGAACTTGATTAATGAAAATCGCTTTCAGGGAAAGGGTTACAGCATTGTTAGAAATAAAAAATGATGTATTAATCCAACACTCTTACAGATGGTCCCAACCTCCTGACAACTGCTATTCATTTGAGATGCTATTAGCATGCATAATTATGCTAATTAAGTTGTAATTAAGCACCAATTCTTCAGAGGGTTTCTTCTTCCTTTCCTTCCTTCTCTCTCTCTCTCTCTCTCTCTCTCTTTCAGTTTATCATTTAATACAACTCGCTGATTGCAAAGCATGTGGGAACTGTCAGACTTCACAGCAATGCAAGATTTGTATCTTTGTTTGTGAAGTCGTGGCAGCTGACGCCTGTAAGAGAGGTTCCGAGCCACGTCCTGTGGCACAACCTATGCGTGGCTCCTGGTAGAAATGGCTGTATCAATAATTTATCACAAAAATGTGCTGGAGCATTTGTTTACTTATGATTCCTTCCCATTCCCTTCTGCGATTAATCATCCATTTTTTAAAAAGACGTTTCCTTCACAATCCACATGTTCTGTGTGTTTCAGCCTTATGAATGCTGCCGAGCTTTGCAGGGTTCCCTGCATATATGGTAAGGCTGGTGATATGTACATGTAAGGAAACTCCATGGTTTTATGCATCTGGAATAATTTTTTTAACATTTCCATGAGCAACCCCTCCCGCAATAATTTTAAATATCAGAAAGCGCAGAGCAGTGTGAACTGCTTCTGGAGAAACACAAAAGTTTGTGAATCATGGAAATCCCAATCCACACAATATCCAGTTCTGGACACATCCAGTCCAGAAATTGCTTGAAGAGGGAAGGTAGAGTGAGACATTCCGATTCAAGATATGCAAGGTCAAATTTCTAGATGATCTTTAGTCTCTGGGTATCACTGCACCCAGAGAATGTCATTGTACTCACTAAGGCTTGCTCCCAAAAACACTTCCACAGGCTCACTTACAGGAAAAGCCAGTAAAATATAAACTGGCTCAACCAACTGTTGATTTAAAGCAATCACTTTCCATTTGACATGGCTGCCTTCAAACTGGGCAGCTAAAGGAAAGGGCGAAAGGGTATGATCATAGCTGGAACCATCATCAGGGCATGCCGAGCCCCACCTTCCCTTCCAATTCAGCTGCACCGATGCACCAGGAGCAAGAACAGATTTATAACAATAGTTTTGCTCCTTGGAACTGGTATTGGTGGCAAAAAGGATATGAGCTGAGAAAGCCCTGCTTTAGATCAGAAGTGTCAGGGTTCTGAGCTCCAATTCCAGATGTCCAGGAAAATGAGTTTAATCTCACAGAAAGGAGCCGGTTATTTTCTGTGTAGCTTCTACAGTGGTACCTTGGCTCATGAATGCCTTGGTTCACGACCAAATCGGGTTGCAAACAAAAGTTTCATGAAAATGTTGACTTGGGTCGCAAACTCTGCATTGGGTGGCTACCAACATCACATCCATCTCCCCCCGCCCCCAAGTGCCACGCAGTTGCGTTCATGCAGGGAAGGCGTGCGTGATCACGGGTGCACTCCTGCGAGAAAAACAGGCGCAATCTCGGCCATTCCACCCCCCCCGCCAGCACAATAGTGGCCATCTCCCCCCACCCCCACGAGGCATGTGCAGAAATGACAGGCACGTGCAGGAAAAAAATTTTATTTATTATTTATTTATTTATTTATTAAACAATTTATATGCTCTCCGCCAGCTCCCCCGCCCCTACAACCAGCCCCAATCTCCAAGTGGGGAGATGGCCAAGATGGTGCCCGTCTTTCCTGCACACGTCTGTCATTCCTGCACGTGCCTCGGGGGGGGGGGGGAGATGGCCGCTATTGTGCTGGGGGGCGGGGTGGAATGGCCGAGGTTGCGCCTCTCTCTCCCTCCCCCAGTGCGTCCCATTTGCGCCCGTCTCGCTCTCTCCCAGTGCACGCCAGGATGGCAGGCACATGCAGGGATGACAGGCGCGATCTCAGTCGTGCTGGGGGGGACGGGGAGAGGGGGATGGCCACGATCTTTGTTGTTCTGTCACTTTGCTTCACATTTTTCTGATTTTAAAAAAAAATGGTTACAGAACGGATTAACCTTATTTACACTGAACTTTATGGGGAAATTTAACTTGGCTCACAACCAATGTGAGTCACGACCAGAGTCCTGGAACGGATTAAGTTCGTGATTCAAGGTACCACTGTATGTACTCTGCAGTATAAGCTCCAGGTTGTTGAGGGCCCTTCACAAAATGCCCTCCATGGTGCCCCTCACCACCATTGCCACCAGCTGCTTTTCATCCTGTTCATGTTTTTCATCCCCCCTTGCTTGGATGGATGGATGGATGGATGGATGGCAGAGGGTCCGTGAGCAAGGAGATGGCGTTCCTGCCCCACCTCTCCAGCACCACCACCATTTCAGCCAGAGTGCGAGGTGGGTGAATGGGCAGTTTGCACTGCTGATGCGGAGAAGCAAGTCCAGTGGGATCCCATCAGTGGGTGGCCCCCCATGCCCAGCCTTGACAATGGCCCTAATACTCCTTGACAGCCGCAGGCCATCGCCACCAAGCTTTGCCCTGCATAACATCATCAAGGACACACACGTGCGTGACGGTCCTCCTGGCTCTTCCTGGCATTCCGTTGCCTTTTTCTGGTGGGCATCACAGAGACTCGGTGGGATGAAAGGCAAGTCTGGAATGTGAACATAGAAGGGTATCACCTTTTCAGAAAGGACAGGAAGGGAAAGAGAGGTGGGGGTGTGGCTTTATATGTCAGGGAAGGGATAGGATGCAGTGAGATAGAGTGCAGCACAGATGGGGATTCGGTAGAGGCAGTCTGGGTGAAACTTAGGGGTTTTGACAGGGAAAGAGACCTGACAGTGGGGGTATGTTATCGCCCTCCAGGTCAACTTGGGACCCTGGATGATGTCCTGACAGGCCAGATTCTAAGGATATCTCGGGGGAGAGACACAGTAATTATGGGAGATTTCAGTCTCCCAGATATTACTTGGGAGACTCACTCGGCGGTGACAGCCAGGGCACGTCACTTCCTAGAAGCTATAGAGGGTGGGTTTTTCACACAGAGGGTCTGAGAGGCGACGAGGGGGGGAAACATCCTTGACTTGGTCTTGACCAATAGGGAGGAGCTGATAGATGAAGTACAGATTAGGGGAGCTCTGGATGCGAGTGATCACTCCATCCTTTGCTTTGAGATCCGGGGACTGGGGCCGTGCAGCAGGGCGAGCACTAGAAGCTGGGACTTCAAGAGGGCCAACTTTGGCCAACTGAAGGCCAGGCTGGGGAAATTCTCTTGGGATTGGTTACTGGAAGGTAAGCGAGTTGAGGAGGGGTGGATGGCACTCAAAAGGGAGGTTTTGGAGGCGCAAGCCTTGACAATACCTCTAGTCAGTAAGGTGGGGAGGTGGAGGAGAGCGCTGCCATGGATGCGAAAGAAGGTGGTTAGAGGGATTAGACGAAAGAGGAACCTCCATAGGAAATGGGTACTGGGGCAAATAGACAAAAGGGTATACCAGGAGGAGGAGGCCCGTTGCAGAAGGATTCTTCGCAAGGCTAAGGCTGATTATGAGCTGAGACTTGCCAAGAATATCAAGAGCAACAAAAAGGGCTTCTTTCAGCATGTAAATAGGAAAAGGAAGGGGAGACACGTAGTGGGTCTGCTAAATAAGGAGGAAGGAGATCCAGTGACTGATTTGAGGGAACAGGCACAGATGCTAAATGACTATTTTGCCTCTGTGTTCTCCCCAAAGTAGGACAGGGGATACCCACATAGGAGATTAGATGAGGCTGGGGACTTAGGGGCACAGATTAGAGTCACTCCCCTTGAAGTCGAGGGGCTCCTCAGGGCATTAGACATTACAAAGGTGCCAGGCCCTGATGGGTTACACCCAAGAGTACTAAGAGAGTTGGCAGGGGTTCTCTCATGCCCGCTGGCCTCCATTTTTGAGACCTCGTGGAGAACGGGTGAAGTTCCAGAGGACTGGAGGGTGGCATCAGTGGTCCCAATTTTCAAAAAGGGTAGTAGGAAGGACATGGAGAATTACAGACCTGTTAGCCTTATGTCCATTGTAGGAAAAACAATGGAAAGGCTCATAATAGAGAGAAATCTAGTGATGCTAGATAGGGAAGGGAGGCTGACAGCCACACAACACGGCTTCTGCAAAAACAGGTCCTGCCAGACAAACCTTGTGGAATTCTATGACGTGGTTTCGAGATGGCTAGATGGAGGGGATGCAGTGGATGTGGTATACCTGGATTTCAGCAAGGCCTTTGACAAAGTGCCCCATGATATCCTGGTGGAGAAACTGAGGAGTTTTGGGATACACCAAAGCACTGTCCGGTGGATTAGGGCATGGTTGACTGACCGAAAGCAGAAGGTAACCATTAGTGGGGAATCGTCGGGATAGTGGCCAGTGACAAACGGGGCCCCTCAGGGCTCTGTCCGGGGACCGATCCTGTTTAATTTTTTCATTAATGACGTGGAAGAAGAGGTGAACTGTCTGCTGATCAAATTTATTTATTTATTTATTTATTTATTTATTTATTTATTTATTAAAACATTTATATGCCGCCCCATCGCAACAAAGCCTTGAGGCGGCTTACAACATATTAAAATACAATAAAACATTTAACCTTACTATTTATCACTCCCCCCATGATGCATCTTGGCAAACTTAAAATACACCCAACTCAAATACAAAACATGAACAATAAACCAAACAAGTTAAATAAATAAACACGATTTACCTATAAACAAATACAACCCTAATTAAACAATACACAAATACATAAATACATAATAATAAACTATAAACCAAATGGACAAACTAACAATTAAAATATGATTTGAATAAAATTCACAGATGACACTAAAACTGGAGCAGTGGCCACAACTTAAGAGCAGGTACTCCAGATCCAAAAGGATCTGGACAGACTATGGAAGTGGGCAGGGGACAGCAGGATAGCATTCAATGTGGATAAGTGCAAGGTCTTGCACTTGGGGCATAGGAATTGCTGTCACAAGTACAGGTTAGGTGACAAGTGGCTGGAGAGCAGCACTTGTGAAAGGGACCTCGGGGTACTGGTTTAGTGCAGGCTGAACATGAGTCAGCAGTGTGACGCAGTGGTCAAGAGGGCGAATGCCACCCTTGGTTGCATAGCCAGAAGTGTGGCTTCTAGATTGAGAGAGGTACTACTACCACTGTATACGACCCTGGTGCGCCCACAACTGGAGTATTGTGTTCAGTTCTGGGCCCCTCATTACAGGAAGGATATAGCCAGGTTAGAGTCAGTGCAGCGCAGGGCCACAAGGTTGGTGGCCAATTTGCAGGGGATGGGGTATGAGGCGAGACTGAGGGAACTGGGTCTCTTCAACCTGGAGGAGATTCAGAGGGGATATTTTGGCGACATACAGGTATGTGAGGGGGTGTCACATGGAGATGGGTAGAGACCTGTTCTCCCCTGCAGAGGATAGCAGGATGCACTCCAACAGAGCAAAACTCAAGGAACCCAGGTTCAATTTGGATGCCAGGAAGCACTTCATGACAGTTAGGACCCCGAGGGTGTGGAATGGGCTTCCACGGGAGGTCGTTGAGGCCCCATCCATGAGGGTGTTCAAGGATAGGTTGGACATGCACATGGTAGGAATGTCATGAGTGAAGCCAGCTGGAGCCAGGGGTCAGACTAGATGGCCCAGGAGGCCCCTTCTGACTCTCTATGTTTCTGTTTCATTCCCAGAAGGGCCCAGCATCTATGTTATTTGTCTTGGATTTCCATAAAAGTAAAAAAAACCTAAAACTGTAAGCCAAAAAATACACAAAGACACTGTCTTGACATGATATTGCTCTAGGCAATTCTGGGGGTGAACAAAGAAGGACACTGGCAGAAACATGAAGCACCCATAAGTTTGGTCACACCATCCTTAAAATTTGCCTTCTCCAACAAAGCAAGTAAGGGAAGGAGGGTTTGTCCTTCTTTCAAATAAACACTCCTTCCCACCACCTCCCACCTGGGGCCACTTCCAGCCCAGGAGAAAAAAATCACAGAGACCAGTAAAGCATTTGCCTCATTCCCCTAGTTACAAAGCAGTGGTACACTCAGAAAGCTGTTATCATTAGAATTTCCACCTATGCTTTCTTCCCTTCTAAAGGCCAGTTAGGGGTTCTCAGCTGGGCAACCTTCCAGTCTTGTGAAGCCAAAAGAGATTTCATTTCTAACTGATTCAGCTTATTCTGTGTACAATAAAATGGCAAAGAGGTTATGAGGCGGAAAAGGGAAAAGCAAAGTGCTTGATTTAAAATCAACTCTGTCCTTGTACGTGCAGGTTGACACTTTGCAACCAGCCTTGGCCAGTTTCCTGGGACCCCAACATTTGGCACATAAGCTGTCTGGATTCCCAAATAATATCCTTTATTTGAGAGAGTTTTACCATTGCCTCTGCCTGCCCCAAACACAGACATAAAATGCATGGCCAAGACCACCAGTCTGAGAGGAAGGGCAAGAGCACAACCAAAACGGAACACTGAGAGCCATATATAAAGTAAAAAAAGTATAAAGCAAAAGATCCCAGATGGTCACCAATGGAGTCTATTAAAAGACAGCCAGAAACAGAGAAGCAACCGTCTGACTCTGAAAGTCAGGCTGAAAGTGTGGCCGTTCTTTCCTTGGTTTGTATTTGCTGGCTCTTTTCTTGAATTTGTGTAGTTTCACACTGGACTTTAGCATGTCAGATTGTTTCGGTATTCCAAAAGCGTTTCTGTTGTTGGATTTGGATTTCCATAACAGTAGAATAAACCCTAAGGATCATATGCCAACAAGTATACAAAACAAGAAAAACAGAATACAAGGCCAGTCGATACTTCTGCCATCTGCCCATCTCAATTCAATGTATTACAGACTTGTTCTTAAGGCTCCTTTATAATAATTGCATGGACCTGCGTCGCAAGAGAGGAAGCCAAAAGGAGAGCTAGTGTTTTTTTTAAGGTGAGACATTTAAGTGGAAATTCTAAGAATAGCATCTTTGTGAACTCACTGATCATCGCAGAGGGAGTGACAGTCCCCTGTCACCCCAGGCAACCAGCAAGGGCCCTTTTGCGCCACTGGTGCAAAAGCAAAACCCTGCTGGGCCCACCTCCTTCCAGGAATGTGCAAGTACGCAAAACTCCACTCACTGCCCTTCTCCAAGTTCCATCTTGGAGCTCATTTTGACTCAGGTCCCTACCAGATGGCAGCTTTTCATGAGCAGTCCTCCAAATGTGCAGGTGAAGGGTGTACTCGTTTACATTTTTCTGCCTGTAATCGAAGCATGTTTGTTCACCTTTTTCAAAAGTGTGCATTTTTCAAGTGTATCCATTTTTTGAATGTGTTTGTGTGTGTGTGTGTGTCATGTGAACCATACGGCTAACAAGGAACTGCTTAGGCTTTGGTTGCAGTCTATGAGAGGTACCTTCTCAAAAGCAAACTGACACTAATTTGTTATGCACCCTCATCTGCCACCCACCTCCCAGTTGTTGGTTTGTTTGGCAACATACCCATCGGATTAAGCTTCTCACAATACCCTGAAGCATCTGATACAGCGCTGCATTTACAAAGCATTGTACCTATGGAGCATGGCTTTTCAGGTCCAGCTGCTACTGGCACTCGTGCTGACTGTCTTGCTGGAAGCAATCCCACGCTTTAGCAAACTGGCCATGTTGTTGTTGTTAGTTGCAAAGTCGTGCCCAACCCATTGCGACCCCATGGACAACATTCCTCCAGGCCTTCCTGTCCTCCACCATCCCTCGGAGTCCACTCAAGCTCACACCAACTGCTTCAGTGACTCCATCTAGCCAACTCATCCTCTGTCATCCCCTTCTTCTTTTGCCATCTATTGTTCCCAGCATTAGGCTCTTCTCTGGGGAGTCCTTCCTTCTCATTAGGTGGCCAAAGTATTTGAGTTTCATCTTCAGGATCTGGCCTTCTAAAGAGCAGTCAGGGTTGATCTCCTCCAGGACTGACTGGTTTGATCTCCCTGCAGTCCAAGGGACTCACAGGAGTCTTCTCCAGCACCACAATTAAAAGGCCTCAATCCTTTGGTGCTCAGCCTTCCTTACAGTCCAGCTTTCACAGCCATCTTGATTGGCTGAAGTCCTTGCTGAAGTCCCATGAAAATGTGCGAGGGATCCATCCCTGGGTTCAGCTCCCTGGAATCCAGCCTGCTTTGCAGCATTCCTGAGTCTGAGCTTCCAAAGAGTGTTCCCAGCATGTGTGAGAACCTCACCAGGAATGGATCGCCGTGTGCAGCACAAGCAAAGTCCTTCTCCATCCGGGTGGCTACACCCGATGCCAAGGAAGGTTGGCTGCAAGGGCCTTGGCCGAAAAGGAGCCCTCCCGTGGCTTCTGGCAACCTTCCTCTCCCACGCCCAGTGCAGTCACCGTAGAAGGGTGGTCATGAGGGGCTTGCCAGGAAAGGTGCCCCTCACAGCTGCTGCACCAAGCGGCGCCTCTCTTCCATGCCACCTGCAGCTGCCATGTGGGCTGTAGCAGCGTCTCTAATGGTGAGAATGAATTACCAGGACCTGCTTCAACCCCAAAATTTACAGTTGTCTTTCTAAATAAACCAAAGTGTGCCTGGGTTATCAAAATGTCCCAAAATTAGCATGAGGAAATGGCTGTGAGGTTCTTTCAGGAGCCCAAACAAAGGTCACATTTTGACATACAGAAGGGGGCCAAATACAGGGTTAGGGTAATCTTGGACTCTTTTGAAGGCTGTGAGCTGAAGAAAACATCCCGCCAATGGAATTAAAATCTATTACACGTTTTATGCTGATTTCCAGTTTGTAGGCCAAAATAGAATGAAGTTCAACAGGCCAAGCTGTTGTGCAGATTTTATTGTTATGCATATCGTCAGGAAAGAATAAATCTTATATTCCCTGTGCATGCTGAAAGCTGACAGGAATTCTTACACTTTCAAACCTCCTGGGGAAAAACATTCAGCCAAATAAAGGCCTTTTGAGGTGCGTCGCTTCCCTCGCCTCAGGCATTTTGGTCTGGGGTAACAAAATGGCCTTAACTGGGGCTAATGCTAGGTTTCACTGAATGCAGGGTGGTTAATTAACTACTGCTGGGAAAATAGTCAAATAGTTAACAGTAATACAGAGTTTAAGTGTATGTAACAAAGGAGGCAGGCGACCCTGTTCACCTTCAAATAGGATGCAAACTGAATAAAGCGCTCTTAATAATGATAGATGCCTCCGATCTGCATTTTTATTTGCCAACTTTTCCCAAAGAGGGCATCTACTTATGGAATCAAAAGCTGCACTTCATCTATAAATCCTTACTGTCTTAAATCTTAAATCTATACTGTCCACTTTTAACCATATACTTTGTTATAAGGTGTTGTAAAATATAATAATTATCCAGGGTAGATTTTCCTTTCCTAGACTGCTCTTCTGGAAAAAAATAGCAAAACCTTCAGCCCAGTCTTCTAATTTATGCCAAAGATACTTCACATAATATTTTGCTAGAATGTCAGTTGGCATGTAGTTACTAAGATCCTGTTGATTTCTTTCTTATATATGGAAATAATTGTAATAAGTTTCCAATGCTTTGAGATGCAGTTAGTGTGGTCTATACAGGTCAAAAGCCCAGCCACTACTGAAAGCCCAGCAATCCACATTCCTCTTGAATAATTCAGCGGGTAAGAAGTCCTCGTCTGGCGCTTCATTGTTCTCCAATGTCCGAACAAGCAATTAATCCAGGGAGTATTTACAAGTGACCATAAGGGTAATCAGTGTATATCCTGTGTTTGAAGTAGAATTGTGTAATCAAACTACCTTCCCAACCTAAATCTTGTTTGACGAATTAAACCATCCAGGACTACCATCCTTGAGTAATTTCTGGGCAGGTTTCTGGCATGTTTTAACTCTTGGGACTACCAACTTTCTAAGAGCCATTTTCTAAGAGCCTGTTTTGATCACAATGAATCAGAACACCAGAAGTAGAAAATGTCCATTCAAAAGACGATTAGAATAGTCAGTAAGTGGATGCCAGAAATGAAAAAGAATTTCCTTGAAACATCCCCTGTCAGAAATTTAACAAGAAGAGGAAGAGGAACAATGTAAAGGCTGTGTCATTTTTCTTGCAGTTGCCACATGTCGGTGAGGTAAGAATCATAGGATAGTAGAGTTGGAAGGGGTCAGTAAGACATCCCAGTTACCCCATCCCATTCAGAGGACTGTCCAGACTGGTTTTGGTCTCTAGTGAGGGACAGCCCACAACTTCCCCAGGGCATATGTTCCAGTGTCATACTGGTCTGACAGCAAGGAAATTCTTCCTGGTGTCTAATCCAAATCTGGTTTCTTTTAACTTTATTCCACTATTCTGGTTCCTGCACTCTGGACTGAATGAGAAGAGATCCTGCCCTTCCTCTCTGTGGCAGCCTTTGAGGGACTTCTAGAGGGCTATCATGTCCCCCCTCAGTCTCCTCTCGTCAAGGCTGAACATGCCCAGTTCTCCCAAGCTTTCCTCACAGGGCTTTGCTGCCAGTCCCCAAATCTTCCTTGTTGCCTCCTCTGGACCCTTTCTAGCTTTTGGGCATCTTGTGAAAACTTAGGTGCCCAGAACGGGGCACCAGATGATGTCTGACCAGTGTGGAGTGGAGTGGAACTAGTACTCCACGCGTTCTGGAAGCAATGCCTTTGTTAATGCAGCCCAAAAAAGTATTCGCCCTTTTTGCAGTTGCATCAAATTGTTGTCTCAAATTCAGCTTGTGATCGACAAACCCCCCAAGATCCTTCTCATTTCCAGTATTGTTGAGCCAAGTATTCCCCATCTTGTATATTTTAATTTTTTATTGTTAAAAGAAGAAAAATGTGAAAGAAAGATAAGAATGCCAAAGGATCTTACACAAAGAGTCCAGAGGAGGGTAAGAAAAATGATCCAGGGCAGTGATGGTGAACCTTTTAGAGACTGAGTGCCCAAACTACAATCCAAAACCCACTTATTTATCGCAAAGTGTCAACACTGCAATAAAGCCTGAATACCAAGGTTTTAGTTTAGAAAAAACAACTCATACATAAGAAAACTCAAAGCTAAAAACTTGTGTTAATAAAAACGAATGTATTAAAACTCACAGCCAGTCCAAGCAAATATATGTATATATATCCTTGGCAGTGCACTGACTGGCCATGCAGAGCTCGGACGATCCACAGCTCGTGATGTCATGGCCTGGTGCCACTACTCCTTTCCGAGCATGCGCATGGCCCCTATGTGCACTGTTATCCGATGTCCGGCTGCTGGGGCGATGCTGGGGCAACTTGGCTCGCGTGCCCACAGAGAGGGCTCTGGTCCTGCTGCGGCACATGTGCCATAGGTTCACCACCACTGATCTGGGGTTTGGAAACACTGCCCTGTGAGGAGGGACTGAGAGAACTGGGCATGTTCAGCCTTGCGAAGAGGAGACTGAGGGGGAACTGCCTGATTAGATTTGAGCATCAGTTGTGCTGTTTGTCCACTGTATGAATAAACAGAAAGCAAATATCTATATGAGGTCTATTTTTCCACAAATAGCAGAATTATTATTTTTATTTACTACATTTATATCCCACCCAATTAGCCAAAATGGCTCTCTGAATTAATAGAACTAATTGGAGATTGCGCATTGGTAAAGGATAGATCAGAGAATGTATATAAGTTCTTGTTATGCATTTAGAATGTGATTTAAGAGAATTATAGAGACAAACAAAATTTCTTTCCTCAAATGCAGTTTAGGTAGCTCAGCTGAGTAAAACTGTTGTAGAAAAAAGGAAACAGGTGGCCAAGTTGCCAAACCTGCAAGAGTTTCTCTTTCCCACGATACTATTTTGCTACTTATAAAAACAAGACGTCCATTTCCAATAGTAATATTGAAATAGGTTGCTGTTCTACAAAATCAGGCTCAACATTCAGAAAAAAGAATCCTGGAAACCAAAGAGTGAGCTTTGCACAGGGTGGGATTTGGCAGACTCAAGAAGACCACCTCTTAATGCCACACCTATTCCCACACCTAACCTGTGCATATTATGGGATAGCTGAAATGATAACATGGTCAAAACTGTAAAGCTTGATTGACTGGCACCAAATTATCCTATGATAGCCTAACAGTATCGCTGTGCCTGTGCAATTAATCAGGCCTAGAATATGAACAAAGGTGTAAAGACCAAAACAAAAACCATGTAAAGACAATGCAAGGTCCAGTCCCACCTCAAGGTCTTTTTATGAACATTCAGACTCATGTCATCCAAATGTCCCAGTTTGTTTAACATAGAAACATAGAGACAGAGAGAGTCAGAAGGGGCCTCTTGGACCATCTAGTCTGACCTCCGGCACCAGCCGGCTCCGCTCATGACATTCCCATCATGTGCATGTCCAGCCTGTCTTTGAACACCCTCACCGATGGGGCCTCAATGACCTCTCATGGAAGGTTGTTTAAAGGTTGTTCAAGGATAGGCTGGACATGCACATGGTGGGCATGTCATGAGCGAAGCCAGCTGGAGCCGGGGGTCAGGCTAGATGACCAAGGAGACCCCTTCTGACTCGCTCAGTTTCTATTTTTCTATCTATTTCTATGTGTTAGT
This sequence comes from Varanus salvator macromaculatus, assembly GCA_023646645.1. Lineage (NCBI taxonomy): Eukaryota > Metazoa > Chordata > Lepidosauria > Squamata > Varanidae > Varanus > Varanus salvator. Next base: position 20,628,389 of record JAIXND010000657.1, read on the forward strand.
TTGGAAGCATTTTATAGCTATGTGAAAATGCCAATGCCATTACTGTAAGCAAGAAAATACTGAGAAACTTGATTCTGATTCAGAGCACCATTATTCATAAACGTTTCTCTAGAAGAAGCAAGCAGCAAGTCCGCAAAGCATTCCAGATTCAGCAAAATGTCCACTGTCCTTTCTTGAGAGTAGCATGTTTACTCAGGAGGGGGAATGTTCTTCACGATAGTGGCAGAGTTTATAGAAAACTACATCTGAAGACAATCCCTTTGATCACTGCTGAAAAGTCCATACCCAGTTCTCCAGACAACTCCTGACTGTCAGGATCCACTCTGGTCCAGGTGCCCATTTCTTGTCTCCCACCACCCATGACCTGGCCCAGGACCCCAACACTGACAACGAAGAGACCTGGGAAATACCAAATGCCAAAACTGCACCAATGCCTTCAATTGCCAATCAGTTATTGATCCTGCTGTCAGTGAGCTCCCGGGCTTAAGATTAGCCATTGTTTTAACAACAAGGCGGAGGAGCAATACCCCCAGACAAACAGTTGCTTATGAAACACTAAAAGAGGAATTTGATTTCAAAATACGAGAAGCCAAGGACAGCCCCATCCTAAAAGTTCCCAAAGCATTAGCACTGATGCATCTGAAGGACAAAAGACACAACATGAGATCTGATTTAACAGTTCGATAAAGGCAGGAGAAAGTGGTTTTTCGGTTAAATGAAAGTTATATGTTGGTCTGAGGATGTTCTCTCCTTGAATTTCCAATGCTGCCTTGTAATTCCAGCAGAGATAAAATACCATCACACCCAGCCTAGAGACTGGCTACAAGCAAAAATCTCAGAAGAAAGACTTCTTTACATCAAGGTAGGAAGGACCTTCTGAGTGACCCTGGAGAAAGTGGAAGAAAGACAAGCCTAGACCCACATGCCCCACACCCTCAGGCAGCCCTGCAAGGACCAATCCTGCAGCCCAAAACTGGACTCAGAGCCAAGGATGGGGCACTGAGAGCTCAACAACAGACCACCCTTCCCAACTCTCCTAGCAACCTCAGTCCAGAAGCTCCCATGTCTTTGCCTGCAAGTCCTGATCGATAAGAGCAGCCGCTGACCTAGCAAAACCCGGCAGACCTGCAGGCTGCTTTTTAAAAGCAATATATAAAGCAGCTGCAACTGACTCTTCAGAAGGAAGCAGGCTAGGTGAGGCCTGCGAGACCAGGAAGCAAAGTACAGAAAAGTGAACTCGGTGCTACGGCTGGTGTCGGAGGTCAGACTAGATGGCCCAGGAGACCCCTTCTGACTTGCTCTGTTTCTATGTTTCCAAATGGTATGAATGGAGCCTCACAGGGAATGGAACAACAGGGCAGTGAAAATACAAGCATACTGAATGTCTGTAGGACAGAAAAGAAGAGATCGGAGGAGTCACATCTCCAAAGATGAACCTGCAGCTTCAAAGAGGGTAATGTGGAAGAAAATTAGCTTAAAGGTTGTCAAGAAGCTGAGAGAAAGCAAAGCCCAGGGTCTCTCAAATGAACTCAGGATTAAATTTTGGGAGGTGGCAGGCAGCCAATGTAGTCTTCTCCATGCCAATTCCAAGGGGCTGGGGGATGCCTGATTGGAGCACCACCTCCGACTTTGGAAAGGAGAACCTGTGCCACCTTACGGCCCCTGGGAAGCTGGCCTAGACTGCTCCCTGTGCCCCGCTCTCTGAGCCCTGTTTTAACTCAGACTCCAACCGGGCACTTTGGAAACTGACCTGATTTGGCGCAGGTGGTTTCAGAATGCTACTGCTTCAACCTGGCACTGACTTGAGCGGAGGCTGGGGAATCTGAAGCAGCAGGCTCCCAGCTGACTGTCGTTCTGTCCCTTGGACAGATTTGGCTGATGGTTTCAGGCAGGGCGGCCCCTTAGGATTGGACTGTCCCTGCCCAATGCCTGAAAAATACATGCAGCAATTTTTGTGCTACATGCAGTGTGTTTCATCCCATATTTGATTCTTCAAAACAGAAAAGCAATGGCCAATGACGTTATATTGCAGGCAGTATTGTTAAGGAGTGTCCTCAATAAAAACATGAACAGTCTGGGAGGTGGAAGTGTGGATCAGGCCTATATGAAGCCTCCAAACTCCAAGGCAACAGAAAAGTCCACAACCAGCCTTGAAAACAAAGTGTTGATCTTCAGCAAGGGCAGCTGTGAGCAGCTTTCAATCTGCCATAGGTGAAAGAGGCAACGTTGCCATGTCAGTGTAAGATCTGGATGTCCAGTCACAGGTATGTAGTCAAAGTTGGAATCTATAGCTACTGTTAAATCTATTGTTAATTCTACAATCCATGTTTTGCAGATTGTCAGGTTTCTTCCTCTGGCCATTTATTCACAAAGTCATTTCTTACAAGGATGTTGTTTCACTTGTGCTTATTCGCATTAGTGTGAATGCAAGAATGTGCATTAATGCAACTTAGTGCTAAGTTACTTTGGTGCATGTTCTCTCCACATACAAAAAGCAAAATCTCTGGGACTCAAGAAAGAATGACAGCCAGTTGGATTCACGGAACTTGTTTGAATCCACTGCAGATTTCTCTGACATCCATAAGGCAAATCCAAGCAGAAGTCAGGCTCTAAGGCAGCAGTGAGGACAAAAGAGAAGGTGCTTAGTTAGTTACTTTCCTTAGATGAAAGACCAGATGCTTATATGGAGGAGCCAGCCTTGAGAGATTTCTTGACCAAACGCTAGGGCAGGCACCTCTTGCCACCTGGATGGCATCCCCAAAGCACAGAGCTCGGTCTTCCAGGATCAGAGGTGGAGATTTCTGTGGAAAAGGAGAAAACCTTTAAAGGAGCAAGGATATGAGATCTGCTCTGAACTTTCATCCGAAAGACCTATTTGCATACTGATCTTAGCCATCCATCCATCCATCCATCCATATTTGTATCTCGCCTTTCAAGGAACTCAAAGTGGCTTACATATTTCTCCTTTTAATCTTACCCTCACAGCAACAACCCTGTGAGGCAGGTTGGGCTGAGAGTCTGTGACTGGCCCAAAGTCATTTAATGAGCTCCATGACTGAGCAGGGACTTGAACCCAGAGCTCCTGTATCCCCAGTCCTGTGCTCTTAACCACTGCGCCACACTGGCTCTCTGTTTGGGGGACGTAGCCTAGCCCATGGGCTGTCCATTGGTCTACTGAAATGGGGGAGCGGTCAGGTTCTGAACCAACACCGTTCCCATGATCTCCCCTCCCACACTGAGTGTCTAATTCCTTGCAAAAGTGACTCAGCACCATTCCCGGCTCGACTTCCCCTCCCAGGTATTTCACTTGCATGTGATTGAAAATAAGTTCTTTCTATTTATTTAATGGCTCTTTTATTCCACATTTACAATAAGGTGATCACAAAAGTTGAAATTTACAGCACAGTTAAGATTTTTATGCAATCATAAATTCAGTTTTCAGTCTCAAGTGCTGTTCCTCTGCTGCAGCGCTCGTTTACCAATTCAAAAGGTTGCTGGTGTGTTTGGGGGTCTGGTACCTAACGCTCAGGCCACAGCCAAGATGCAATTATCACTTTTTAAATACACTGCATCAAACAGGCGAGGGCAGAGTGTGTCTGAGAAGGCTAATGTGCCACAGGCCAGAGGGCAGAGACTAACAGGTGCTATGTTTACAGCTTTGTGTGGAGGATAACTGGTTGATTAAAAGATGGCCTTCATTAAACCTTTCAACAAAACACTTACAAAAAACTTTTCTGACTGTGAGATGGCTGCCAAAATCTAATTAGAGATTCATCACCTCTTATAAATCAATGTTATTGTGTGTCAGGCAGATACAATGCATCACGACTAAGTGGAATTTTAACTGTCCAAATCCGTTATTCTAAACATCATAAAACCTGAAACAAATCAAAGAGCCACTTATGCTAATAAAAAGACACATCTTTATTATGAAATACTGTGTCCTCTCTCTCCCTCTCTCTCTGTATTAATGTTATGGGAATGGAGCCAGCTGTCATAGCTACCAAATATACAATAGCCTCAATTTAGGCTGCTTGTTCATAACTAGCTGTGTACAAAATCTACTGGGCCCAGATGGAGATATGAATCTCTATGCATATCAAAAAGGATCAAAGCCAATTAAGTGATCCTGAGAGACCATGGGTACAGATGTAGTTGTGCATCTACATCATCTCGACACAAATGGAGGCCTGCTCTTGTATGTAGATCAGCAGGGCTGGGACAGAGATAGGGATGTGTGCGGATCAAACAGAGGCAGTAAACAGCCTTGCACTTGGTCCGTTTGCCCGTCTGAATCCCATTGCGTGCTGCACGAGAGGTGTCAACTCATTTGAGCTGGCTCACAGACTTCTGTCTCCGCGATGCCTGCCATTTGCACATGTTTAAAAAAATCCTAAGGAAGTTGTGCAAATTGTGGTGTTTCTGCAAACTGGAAGTCAAAAGCGATGCGGTTCCAAAGCAATGTGTGCAGGTGGCCCTTAGACCTAGGTAGTTTCTAGCTTCCAAATCACGCAAATTGTGTAACTAGTGCAATTTGCACAAACCTCCTTACCATTTAAAAATGCAGAAACTGTGGCCCGACAGAGAAGGAAGTCAACAGATAAAAACGTGACCCACCCTGCTCACAACCGTTGCATCAGAAGTAGGCAGGTAGCCCATCAAGCTCAGACCAGCCAGATTTGAGTCAGTTGCTTGTTTCACATGGGTGAATGTCTACGCTACCAATCTTTATACTCCATAGCTACCAATGGCGCATATTCACCTGCACACGCACAGAGCTAAAGTGGGACATGGCTTCATTCAAGCCCCACCTCCAACATCCCCATGGGCCAAGCTGCCATTAAGCCAGTGAGCCAGTGTGGTGCAGTGGTTAAGAGCATGGGACTGGGACTCAGGCGATCCGGGTTCTAGTCTCCGCTCAGCCATGGAGCCAACTGGGGGACTCTGGGCCAGTCACAGGCTCTCAGCCCAACCTGCCTCACAGGGTTGTTGTTGTGGGGATAAGATGGAAGAGGAGAATGATGTAAGATGCCTTGAGACAGGATAAAGGACAGGAAAAAGGCAGGATATAAATCCAAAAATAAAAATAAATTAATTAATTAAACAGGAAGGTTTGAAAGTCTGCTGAATGCATGGAGCTGTGGATGAATGGGAGATGTGCTTATTCAGCAAGATTCTCTGAACACCAACTGGATGTTCTTCTCTCCTTGCTTTTCATGTTAGCTTTTTAAAAATGTCTGTTCCATTTTAAATGTTCCCCAGCATGTGTATTTTTCAAACATTTTCCTACAGAGATGGTGGCATCAAAATGCACATTGGAAAAATCCATTTTTAACATTAGCGTATGTTTGCCAATGTCAGAGTTCTATTCACATTCAGGGCCCGAGTGCAGCACACGTACGTGATTCACGAGCATGAGCAAAAGTTCACCAGCTTTATTGGTGTTTTCTCTGTTGGTGCTTTGCAACCATGTTCAGCCCAAGACACTTACAGATCCTCCATATGCACGCAAAGTTCTTGAGGGCAGTGGGAGCAGGCCGGAGATGAAGCTTGGCTAGGCCACCTTGCCCAGTCCCCCCCTGAGCTTTATGCCCTCTCTGTGTAGCTGCCTGGAGCCAAACTTAATGTGAAATCAATCGTGTGATTTCAATCAACGTGTTTACACAATACGTGCTTGTCTCAGTGACTGTCACTTCCATCGACCCACCCTGGGGTGATATATTTTGGGGGATCTTCATCAGGACCATACTATGGGGGGAAGGCCCCACTCCCTATATGACATGGTCCCAATCCTGATCACTCACAACAGTAAATTGCAACTACACAACAGATGTATTGAGTTTGGCTGCGGTAATCTATGAACAACAGAATTTAGGCTGCAGCCTTCTCAGTGAAAAAATATTCTGGGTCTGGATGAGTCCTGGGGCTGATCCTGTTTAATCTTTTCATCAACAAGGTGGAAGAAGGGGTGACTAGTCTGTTGATCAAATTCACAGATGATACTAAAACGGGGGCAGTGGCCACAACTGAGGAGCAGGTACTCCAGATCCAAAAGGATCTGGACAGACTATGGAAGTGGGCAGGAGACAACAGGGTGGCGTTCAATGTGGATAAGTGCAAGGTCTTGCACTTGGGGCATAGGAATAGCTGTCATAAGTATAGGTTAGGTGACAAGTGGCTGGTGAGCAGCAGTTGTGAAAGGGACCTCGGGTGCTGATTGACTGCAAGCTAAACATGAGCCAGCAGTGTGATGCGGTAGTCAAGAGGACGAACGCCATCCTTGGTTGCATAGCCAGAAGCATGGCTTCTAGATCAAGAGAGGTATTGCTACCACTCTATACGACTCTGGTGCACCTGCAACTGGAGTATTGTGCTCAGTTTTGGGCCCCTCATTACAGGAACAATATAGCCAGGTTAGAGTCAGTGCAGCGTAGGGCCACAGAGTTGGTGGCCGGTTTGCAGGGAATGGGGTATGAGGTGAGACTGAGGGAACTGGGTCTCTTCAGCCTGGAGAAGAGGAGACTCAGAGGGGATCTGTTGGTGACATACAGGTATGTGAGGGGGTGTCACATGCAGATGGGTAGAGGCCTGTTCTCCCCTGCAGAGGAAGGCAGGACGCGCTCCAAGGGAGCAAAGCTCAAGGAACCCAGGTTCAATTTGGATGCCAGGAAGCACTTCCTGACAATTAGGACCTCAAGGGTATGGAATGGGCTTCCACGGGAGGTGGTTGAAGCCCCATTGGTGCGGGTGTTCAAGGACAGGCTACACATGCACATGGTGGGCATGTCGTGAGCAGAGCCAGCTGGAGCCGGGGATCAGACTAGATGGCCCGGGAGACCCCTTCTGACTCGCTCTGTTTCTATGTTTCTACACACCCCAGCCATTGGATCCCCCCTTCAGGAAGGAGATCAGTTTCTTGGACTTAGCTGTGTTTCAAGCAGCGCAGTCTTTCTGCGCTTGGGCCTGGGCCTGCATCCTTGTTTGCCCTTTGTTCTGATTGCTGGCTTGCTCCTTGCTCTGGCAACCTCTCTCACTTCTGATGTGCTCTTTGCTCTCGACTCCCATCTTGTCTTATGGCTCCTGCTGCTGGCTCACTGATGCTCTGAGAGCGGCCCGGGCGCTCAGTCCATTGCATCCCTGCATGCTGTGTGCAAAGAGCTCGCTTTCGGAATGGCAGCACATTCAGTTATGTGAGCCCTGCGTCTGAAGCAGCTTGGCTGTGGCACAGGTTTGCCAGTGCTGGGTTAGAGCTAAGCCCAGTGTGAGATGGTGCGGTTATGACAGCGTGCGCTGCAGCTTAGAGGACTGGTGTGGTTTTAAGCAAGTGACTGCCCCTCCGCCTGGCCTACTCCACAGTGTTGTTGTGAGAGCTTAATGGAGACGAAGAGGACCAGGAGGAGTCTCTGGGGCTCCTGGGGGGAAACATTGGGATATAAACATGATACACAAATAAACAAAAATTCACATCACAGCTGCATCAAATGTATTTTATATCATACTATATTAATATTTCTATGCTGCCCCATAGCCAAAGCTCTCACAGAGATTCACAACCATTTTTTGAGGTACAAAAAAAATACAATAAAACACATATATCATAAAACATAGTATAAAATTCCAGTATACAAAGTAAAAACAGTTATACAAAATTTAAAACAGTTCAAACATATAAAATAATTTCAATAAACCTATACCTGGCTAAAACAGCAGATATATCCTATCATATGCCATTAAAAACCTACTTAGCTGCTCTGTCGTGTGTGTGTGTACACACAACCACTCTTTTCTGAGGAAACTGCTTGTGACTCTTAGGGTTTTTTCTTTGAAAACATGCCTGAGAGATCATATTCCACAGTGGTCGCCCTGGCTTGCTTCTTCCTCCCACTCAACTCCCTGTAATTATTGGTTATCAAGATGCAAAGCACAGAGTTTGCATTGCATAACCAACTCCACTGATGGGTCACCTGATTGCCTGCTTTCTTCCGCATTTCAAGGAATCCATTAACTGATTTATTGCTGAGACTTAGATTGCAATTTCTGATAAAAACGTCATTTGCAGTGTGATAAAAAGCCAAGATGTTTCCATGAGTCCGGGGCACATGATAGCAACGCCTCAATTAAGCAGCTACTCCTCAGTCCGACGTGGTGACCTGCAAGGCGACGTTCTACCGGGCACGCGCCCCACCAGCTCCTCGGGTCACTGCGCTAGCGGGGGGGGGGGGCAGGGGGTGATAAGCCTCTTTATCAGCTATGACAAGGAGCAGGGACACCACAAGCCCTGCTTCTGATCTGCCGAAGACTCAGGAACGGGCTGAGAGAGGCAAACGATGGAATTTCTGCAGGAAGGGCCAGTGTGTCATTATATTGCCAGCAGGAGTGCATGAAGAATGTTTCTTAGAATTTGCTGCAGAGATGCAGTAAGCAGAACACAGCATGTGCAGAGGCAGCATGGCGGGGGGGGTGATTCTGGTTTCTTGCACCCATTTCCAGCTTCCATCCCATGCTCATTCCCACTGATTCATTTACACAAGGCAATTGACCACTTTATGTAAGGCCTCCAAACCGAGGAGCCCTTCAGGTAGGCTGAGCTACAACTCCCACCATCCCTAACCAGCAGCCTCAATGGCCCTCCAGGCGAGGGTTGGGGAAACCTGCTTCAGCCTGAGAAAAAGGAAGTGCTAAAGGGGCAGGCGGCCCACTCATCACTATTATGAATGTGCTGAGCAGCAGCAAGTCAGAGCACCCTTGCCGGGTTGTAAGTATCACTGAGAGCTGCATCCCATAACCAGACTACAGGGAACACTGCCTGCTAACAGTTCTGGGTCTGCAGCAGCATTGAATCCTAGAATAGTAGGGTTGAAAGGGGCCAAGAAGGCCATCGGGTCCAATCCCCTGCCATTGCAGGAAACCAGTTTACCGCTTCCCAGTTAGATGGCTGTCCAGTTTCTTTCTGAATGTCTCCAGTGTGGGAGAGCCCACCACCTCTCCGGGCAACTTGTTCCACTGTCGTGTTGCTCTGACAGTGAGGAAGCTGTTCCTGATGTCCAGCCTGAATCTGGGTTGTGGCAGCTTGGATGGATTCTTCCGTGTCCTGCACTCTGGCATCAGCAAGAAGAGATCTTGACCTTCTCCTTTGTGACAGCCTTTGAGGAACTTATGGAGGGATATCATGTCCCCCCTCAGTCTTCTCTTCTCAAGGCTGAGCATGCCCAGTTCCCCCAGTCTCTTCTCCCTGGTTCCTTTTTATTTGGTTGTCAGAGAACAGGTTCAGACGTTACCAGCAGCCATGACAGGAGCAGCATGAATGATCTGTCTTCCTTTTGTCAGTGCTTCCAGGTCTCACGTGTCGGATGGAAGTGCACGTACGCTCTTGGAGAGAAGCATGCCTTGGTCTCCCCTTGCAAGGACAGAACGTGAGCCATCAGGGATATCAGCTATAAGTCGGCAACCTACAGCCAGGTATTTTCGCAGGAACTGCAGTACCCAGGATCCTGCTTTGTGCCTTTTTGGAGACAGGGACAACATTAGCCCTCCACCAGGCATCTGGCACTTCACCCGTCCTCCATGATTTCCAAAGATAGGAGACAGTGGTTCTGTGAGGTCTTACCAGCCCCTTTATTGCTCTGGCTCATCAAGCCTTAAAAAACTGAACTTATTTAAAGAAATGTTGTGTTCCTTTGCCCATTTGCTCATTAATCTCAGGCTTCAACCCGGACCCTTTAGTGTGCCTTCCATTTTTGTCAGCAGGTCATAGACTTGCTTTGGGGAGAAGAATGAACCAAAGTAAGAAACAAGGACTTCTGCCTTTCCTTTGTCATTTCTTGTGAATTTGCCCTCCTCATCGAGAAGCTGAACCACGTGCCCCTTTTCTGTCTGTTACTGAGCATGTGCCTGGAAAAGCTGTTAGCATCCCTTGCGAGCCTCAGCCCACTCTCAGCTTCAGCCTTCCTGATGCCATCCCTGCACTGCTGCTCCTCCTCTCCTCCTTGGTAGCCCAACCTTCTTTCTACTTCCAATATGTGTCCTTTTTGTTTTCAGCCCAGCTCAAAACTTTTTGTGGAGCTGCACTGTTTCTTCTGTCATCTGCTATCATTTTAAGATAGATATATTTGTAATTGTCCCTTTAAAAGTTCCATTTGTAAAAACATCCCACACATCTTGGCCTCCATTCCTCCTTGCCAAGGGACTTTACTAATCATTGTCCTGAGCAGGGATGTGCAAGGATCCTTCATGCAAGGAAAATCTGCCTCATTCCCTGGTTTCAGCTTCCTATACTCCAGTCTGCTTTGCAGGGGAGTCCAGATTCTGGGTTCCTTTTGAGCACAGCCAGGGTTCTTGAGGCACCGGCCAGGAATGGAGCCAGTGGCAGCAAGCACAGAAGAAATTTGCCACTGAGAATGGTGGCCGGCGACCCCCTCCTTGCATTCCTCCTTCCCTGTTCACTGCCTCTGTTGGTGGCAGCCAGCAGGGGAGGCGGTTTGCTTTTCTGAGCATGCTGCCATTACCACCAGCAGCCCTGGCAGTGAGTGGGGGAGGGGCTTGGCTGCAGGAATGGCCAACACAGTGCCCCTCACCGAGCCCCAGTTGTGCAACTGCCAGGCTTCTTCCACAATAGTGGCAGCCCAGAGGCCGGCTGTGGCTGGCACAGCATAGAGATGCTCCTTCCACAGCAGTCGGGGGCTGCTTCCCCAGAGGGCACTTGCTCAGGGGGATCCCACCAGGAAAGCAGTCGCACTGACTCCCGCACCAGCAGGGCCTCTCCTCTGCCCCCACCAGTCACGACCAGCAGAAGCAGGCTGCCGGTTGTGCAATGGGGCTCGGCGAGCATTGATGGACTTCCGCTTGGCTTGGCTGCCTTTGGAAGACTGGGCCGAGCACAAGGGGAAGCCCATGAATGCTTTGAGGGAGGGATTCCAACAAGTTTTGCCCCGTGCATAGTCCTGAGTTTACTAAAATCAGCGTTCCCAAAATCCAGAGTATGTGCATGGTTACGTACCATCCTCGCTTCCCTTAAAATCAAGAACTCAAGCATGCTGGGGTCTCTTTCCCCCAGAGTTTCCCCAACTTCCCCCTTATCCCCCTTATCCTGTTAGTCAGTATCACATACAAAAGCACTGAAAAAAATGCTCTTCCGGTACCAGCTCAACTAAAACTAGGAGCCGATGCAGCCTTAGAAATGTCTGTTTCTGGGAAGCTCAGCTCCTCCTCAGGGAGGATTCCTTTTGCAGCAACATGACAGACGGGAAAAGAGGTAATTCTCCAGGACCGCTGTCCTTCATGGAGTTCACTGACACCGGGACATGAGGAATATTTCCGCTTTTCCCCCTTAAAGAGACACAGTCAGCTGCCCGTAACTCAAGAAATGCATTTATTGACCTGCACTGTCAGTAGCCTGAGAGAAAATTCATGTTGCATTTGCACTGAAACATCCAAATAAATTTGATGGGAGACCTGGTTGGACAAGGTTCTCCATCTCACTTCCCTGATGCTTTTTTTGTTAAAGACCGGCTTCACTGTTATAGCACTCGTTCCAAACAGCCACAGAATTAGGAAGGAATATTTCCGAATTTCTAGGAAGGGAAAATGAGCGCTTACTGTGGTAGAAACCTGTGTCGAAAGGAGCGCCTTCATTCTTATACAATGCCAAGTCATGAATTCTACATGAGGCTGTGAGCACACCTTGTCAGATGCTATATCTGCTTCAGCTAGAGGGACAATGATACATATGTTCGTACGAACACATAATATGTTTTATTTAAAGTATGCCATGAATATGTCTTTGCCCTCAAGCAAAGTTTAGAATGAATAAGCACTGTTTGGGATCATGACAACAATGCTCAGATAATGGAGAGAAGACATCTACTCCCAGCTGTCGAACTCTAACTGGGGAGGAAAGATATTCCAAGGCTGTAATGATAAACTTGATTTTCTGCTTCAAAGCGTAACAATTCTGCCCATTACACAGAATGATGGGGAAGACAAAGATGGTAGAATTAAGGGCTATGTAACTGCAGAGCAAAAGTGGAAGGGTCATGTTTTGAATGCTCCCCTAGATTAGAGAGAGACAGAGACAGAAAGCCTTCTTCTGATGTAGTAAATAAGTATTATCCTATCCTAAAGTTTCTTCTGCCATCCATCTAGGCTTCTTTCTCCAGGAATGGTCTCTTGTCATTCTTCTCTAACAATGTCTCTAGTTTCAGTCCACGGTTCTTCTGGCTCATAGTCAATTAAGTTGAGTAATGCAAATCTGTTTCTTACGCGGACTTTACATTCCTCAGAGATGTTATCAAAGTGATATTCTGACACCATATTTCTGCTGTTCTGTGAGTCGTGAGCCTGGGGTGACCCCGCTAGGAGACCAGCTTCGCAAGACAGCCTGGCCTCCTGGTAGCATTGCTCTCAGCTTCTCTGACATCTTGAACCCCTCGGCATGTCAAGGTGTGTATCCCAGAGGGGGACTTCTGCTATGAGGCCTCGTCATTCAGAACCTGGGAAGAAATTCTGATGAGAACTTTGGGACTAGCAAGGCTGTGCCTGAGTACAGCGCAAGCCACATATGTGGGGAAGATTAACCAAGATTCCTGGCACATAGGTTGCTTATGGGAGCCATTCCCGGGCCCCACCAAGATGTTCTGAACATTAGAGTGGATTAGTGGAATAGCAGAGCACTGTACGGCTACTTTTGACCTGGTGGCCTGCCAGCAATTTATTTCCGTTTGCTGCTGTGGTTTATGGTTTCATGTTTTTCTCCTGCTTGGTTATAACAGCCTGTCAATAAAATGAACAGAAGAGAATATATTCAAACCCAGTGTTCATTGATGTTTTATGGAAGTCCCAGGGCACCCCCAACACACGCTTCTGTCATCTCTTCCTGAAAAGCTCTGTGTTCTGGTATTTAAAACACTGATTGACTTACCCAGCCACTGCCTGGATCTTGAAAGCCTGGCTGCTTTTGTCCCATTTGCCCACAAAAGGGACAGGAGAAATGTGTTTCTTGTTCACCGCTCCTCCATGCAAGGTTGATTGCAGCTTGTGCGCATATCCACAAAAGTTCCAAATCTAAAGTTGATCAATTGGTCAACTTAAGCACTGACTTCAATCAGAATTTAAAATGGTGGCATTTGGTGGGATTGTGGCTCCTTTCATTACTTTTAGATTCTGCCTTTCTTTCCAGATGGTTGCTCTAACTTAGCTTCAGCAAGGCTGATGCAGTATTCTTGCTACAATTGTTAGGATTAGTTGTTGCTGTTGTATCCAACTGTTTTCCAGCATGGAAGTTAAGGCAGCTTCGATAATCCTGCTCCGTTGCTTCTCCTGTGAAGTATGCTAGGATGAGAGTCACTGGCTGACCTATAGGAGGGGGAAGGAAGGCCAAGCTACGAAAGAACAGAACAGGCAAGTAGCACGGAATTGCAGGGATGGTGTCAGGAATCGCAGAATCGTAGAATAGTAGAGTTAGAAGGGGCCAGAGGGCCATCAGGTCCAACCCCAGCTATTGCAGGACGCTAAGCTAAAGCTAGGAATGAACTGAGGTTAGTGAGGGATGCTAGAAGCAACAAAAAAGCCTTCTTCAGAATTGGAGGTTCAGCTGCTCAAAGTGGATTGCAAAATGCTAACAGATGACAAAGGAAGGGCAGGCGTGCTCAACTCTTACTTTGGCTCCGTGTTCTCCTAAAAGAGGATCTGTGACCTTCTTGGTGAAGGGAAAGTACATGCTGAGGGAGCAAGATGGCAGTGTGAGATTGACAGGCAAATGGTCAAGTATCGCCTAATTAGGCAGAATAAATTCAAATCTGCAAGTCCTGATGAACTGCATCCTAGAGGAGTAAAGGAACTAGCAGAAGAACTCTTGCGAAGTACTGCTTATTATCTTTGAGAAACCATGGAGGGCAGGAGAAGTGCCTGATGACTGGAGAAGGCTTAATGTTGTCCCCGTCTTCAAGAAGGGATCCCCAGTCAGTCTGACATCAATCCTTGGGAAAATTCTGGAGCAGATTATAAAGCAGTCAGTCTGCAAACACCTGGAAAACAATGCAGTGAGTGTTTGAAGCCAGCTTGGATTTCTCAAGAACAAAGTCTGCCAGATCAATCTGATTTCATGTTTTGATTGGGTAACCCCCACCCCCGCTGGCGGACTGTCTTGTTTTGGAGGAGAAAGTGTAGGAAACCCTTATCAAGTTTTCAGATGAGACACAATTGGGTGGGAAAGCGAATAGCCTGGAAGACAGAAAAAAAATTCAACGTGATCTTGATAGGAGTGCAGGGCTGCAAACAACAGAATGAAATTTAATAGCAACAATGCCAAATTCTGTCCCAGGTAAAGGAAACCAAATGCTTCATCACAAGATGGGAGATACTTAGCTCAACAATACTGCACGTGAGAAGGACCTTGGAGCAGTTGTAGATCCCAAGCTGAATTTGAGGGACAATGTGAGGAGGCTGCAAAAAGCTCAAATGATATTTTGTGTTACATTAATGGAAAAATCACATGCATGTGAAGCACTAGCTCCCCTCTACTCAGCACTGGTTAGTCCTCGTCTGGAGGGCTGCCTTTGGTTCTGAGCACCACAGTTTTAGAAAGAAGCAGAGAAGCCGGGAAGGGTTTAGCGGTTCCGACTGAACATCAGAAAGAACTTCCCGACTCTTGGGGCAGTACACAAATGGAACCAATGACCTAGAGGGATGGTGGGCACGCCCATACTAGAGGGATATAAAAGTTTTAAATAAATAAATGAATGGGTATGCCCAAAAATGACCTACTCCAAGTCACCTATAGACCCTATAAACCAGAGTTGCCTTTCAGAGTTTCACTGAATGTCTTACAAGCATTGTAAGAAGGTTCTTTCTAAGATGAAGATGGATGAAGGGAAGGAGAAAGTTCTCTACTGAAATGGGCAGCTCAGCAAAGGTTTGGTCACAGGCTACGCAAGCCATAGTTCCCAAAGCAGCCAGTCGCACTCCATTGTAGGGGCAGCCTCAAATATAGCTGGAGCCTGTCATTTCTGAATGTTAAAAGAAGCAGTACAATCTCAGAATTACCCTGTGGAACACTAGGGGGGAACGAAGCCTGAATGTGAGTCAAGCATGAATCTGAATTATTATTTTTCCTCCTCCTGTCTCAAATTTAGTATAAGGATGGGGATAGGTTTAATTACATAAGGAAATGTTCTGTAAAGCCCTGGGAAAAATGCATCACTATATTAAAATGCTAATTTCATACTTTGTTCTTTGGAAACATCTAAATTTTACTTTCCAGGGTAATAAAAAGATGCAATATATTATTCAGAAAGTCAAAAACACTTAATGTTATTGTATGCTGAAGAGCAAGGGGCATTCATTTTCTTGATAGATAAACGTTCCTTTGTTGATGTGCCTGAAATGATTCTTGGGCTGTGAAGGGAGAAAAAAAAAAATCAATAAACACATTGACGTCTGAACCTACAATCCAAAATGTACTTTCTCGGAATTAAGTCCCACTGAAATAAAAGCGATGGCTTATTACAGTGGTTTATTATTATTATTCATACACAAGGTCCCAAGTTTGATTCCCAGCATTGTCCAGGTAGGGCAGGGAAAACTCATGCTGGAAATTCCAAAGAGCAGCTGCCAATCAATGCCAACAATACTGGAACGATGGGACAAGGACAAGGCTCTGAATGAATGCACCGCAGACTCTGTGCTTAAACATGTTTAGGACATGCCTGTCCAAACTCTCCTCCTCCTCAAATTCACACACAGCCCTGGAATACATTATTCTTGCAGCAAGAGTCTAGTCAGGATTGAGAAGGAAGCTGCTGCAAGAAAAAGCAGAATACCAGGAGCTGGAAAGTCGATGGGAGGAGGAGGAGCACTACGCCTTCCTCCCATGAGATCGGCGAAGAACCCAAAGGCAGAAGCTGGCGGGGAGGGGAGAAGAGGTAGATGAGCCTCAAGGTTCTGGCAGGAGCTATCTGGGGAGGTAGTTGTTCCATGGTTACTTTAACCAACTAGGGGGTTCGCTCTTTGCTCTTTCTCCCCTTATCTGGAATGCTCCAGCGCAGCTCCTTCAGCACTCTGAGGCAGGGAGAACGGTGGTCTTGGTGTGCGGAGCACAATCTGCTCCCAGCAGGGGGTCTCCTTGCTCCAGGTGGCAACACCCCCCCACACACCTCAAGATGTCTCTTGCTTACTGTGTAACATCTGCCTGCACATTGCACGGGGCCAGTCTGGACTGGGGAGTGCGGGGGGGCGGTGGCAGTCAGCCGTTTCTCAACATCCACCGTGCCTAAGCCCATCTTGCCTGCAAACTGCCTTTGTCCCTACACTTCAGAGCACTGGGGAAACTCCTGCATCCCTCGCGGCCCCCACACCACACCTCCCCACATCTCCCCCTGCTTCCTCCAGCTTGGGAGGCTCTCCAGGTGCAGCAGCATATTCAAAGCTGAAGAGGAAGGAAGGAAGGAAGGAAGGAAGGAAGGAAGGAAGGAAGGAAGGAAGGAAGGAAGGAAGAGCTGGATATGGGGGCTGCCAACACAAACCTGGACTTGCCTGCTGCTGTGCTCAGTCCCATCGTGGAGATCCGTTCCAGCAAGGAGCAAGCTCTCATGCAGCCAAAGGGACTTCTGACCTGGCTTCCTGGTATCCCCATGCAGCCTTGCAGTGGGGGGGGGGGGGCAGCAGAGCAGGGGGTGGTGTTCTACATCAGTAGTTTTCAAGCTTTCGACACCTAGGCAGAAACAAGAAGCACCATGCACATAATACAGTATTCGGAGTACTAGTTTTCAAGCACAATACCAAAAAGATGAAAATTCTCCAAAACAACTAGAAACTGAGCAACAAAATATGCCAACAAAGGAACAAAGTACCAAAATTGGTGCAGGGGGCTCCCAGCTGGCCCCCACGAAGCCGCCTCTCCCTTTCCTGTCCCCGCTGGTAGCACCAGCAGAGCCCCTGCAAACATGGTGCCAATGGAGGAAGAGGCGGTGGAGCACAGCCAGCCCCTGTGCCAGACTGCAGCGAGCAGGATGCCCCCCCCCCATGGACTGGCAGGAAATCTCCCACGGACCAGCACTGGTCCATGGACCAGCGGTTGAACCCCACTGCTCTACTTTATTTATTTATTTATTTATTTTCAATTTATATCCTGCCTTTTTCCTCAAAGGGCTCAAAGCAGCTTACATCATTCTCCTCCTCCATCTTATCCCCACAACAACCTTGTGAGGTGGGTTGGGCTGAGAGTCAGTGACTGGTCCAAAGCCACCCAGTGGGCTCCATGGCCGATCAGGGACTCGAACCCAGGTCGTCTGAGTCCCAGTCCCACGCTCTTCACCACTGCACCACACTGGCTCTCAATGCTGCGGCCTCATCCCTTCTGCCACCAGGTGCTGCTGATGAGATGTGCTGGCCTCAACTAGGGAAAAGCACCTTGGCTACTTTCCTGGTAGCCAAGGAGGTCACAGCACAGATGCGGGGTGAGGTGCTGGATCCTGCCTCAAGAGGAGGCAGTGTGGATTTCCATGCTGTGCGTGGATGCATGGGGCAGCGCCAGCGTCCATGGCACGTTCCACGTCTCCAGGGCCACCTCAGAGATCATCTGTTCTGAAGCTGGGCCAATAATCCTCTGTATCTCGAAAGCAATGCTGGGGAATGTCAGGGCTGTTGAATGTTGGAGAAACAATTAGAGGAGTCAGTGGAAGAGAGGCGCACAAACAGCCTGTCAAAATTATCCACCCTATTTGTGGGGAGAGAAATTTGGGAGTCATTCTTGCCAGATTTCTCCAGGGGCAGGAGAAATGCTCAAGATGTTTCTCAGGGGTGGTGTTCCCCATCAGCAGTGGTCGCAACATGCCTTCTTTCTTTTCCTGAGGGCTTTGGTGGCCAGTTGCTGCAGCGACTGGACCCCTTTTTGCATGCTCACTGTGTTCCCTGCCACCTGTCATGCAAGCCCCCGTGTACCTGGCGGTGGAGGAACAGGTCACCTCAAACACAGAGAGGGGGAAATGGCACCAGCCAGCAGGTCACCAAGTGTGTATGTTTTCTTTCTATTATGCATCTCTCCATTGCAATGCAGCCTCTCAAGTTACCTGCATTTCCTCACCTTAAAATGCCCTGTGGGAGAAACTACCTCATTCTGCATTCCCCTGGGCTTTAACTGACATGCTGGAAAGAGACGGGGCTGCAGGACCCCTGCACAAACATTGCACAATGGGGGACATGCCTGGGTCTCCTATAGCTAAGATAATAGCAAGGATAAGACACCAACCTCACGAGACTTTCTCCAACATGTGCATCTACTCTGAATTCTTTTCCAAAGCAGTTGGAAAAAATTATCATCAAGGATGAGAATCACTGAAAAAAGGGAGGGCATTTTTGCAGCACTAGTCACTGGTGGCCCACATGAATATGTATCTGCAAAAAAACAGTTTCCGATGTAAGTCTGGGTTTCTATGCAACATGACAAGCATCTTGCACCACTAGAATCATAGAATAGTAGAGTTGGAAGGGGCCATGAAGGCCATTGGCTCCAACCCCCTGCTGTTGCAGGACACCATGTTACACCCTCCCACTCAGATGGCTGCCCAGGTTCTTCTTGAACATGTCCAAGGTGGGAGAGCCCACTGCCTCTCCAGGCAGCTGGTCCCACTGTCGTGTTGCTCCGAAGTTTTTCCCGATGTCCAGCCTGAATCTCGGTTGTCGCATCTTGAGCTGATTATTCCGTGCCCTGCACTCTGGCATCAGCCAGAAGAGATCTTGAGCTTCCTCTCCGAGCACCAGTGTCATGTGGATCCTGTGTGGTTTCTGTGTCCAGGATGAGAGCACCTTGAGGCATGTGACCCCTCACCTCCTCTCTGAAGAGGACGGTCCACATCGCATGATCCTGCCAGGCATGTGGATCTTGGAGATGGGTGCCCAGCTATCTCAAGCCTTTTTAGAGTCAGAAGGAGATGGGGATTTTCATGGAATTTTTAATAAAATGGATGCATACACACAGGCCTCTGGAACGGCTGGGTCCCCCCGTCACGACAAGCAATGCTGCAGGGTTACCGCACCTTGCTGGCCTTCGTAAGCCTCTTTCGTCTTCATCCCACTCGGTCGTCCAGGTGGTCTCCTGGGAGGCTCTGCAGCCAGGCGCTGCCCTCTCCACGACAGCTGGGTTCGGCCCTCCGCGGCTGCCAGGTGGTCCCCGTGGCAAAGCCGTACCCTGTGCCCTAAGAGCAGCCGAGGGGAGGAGGGCACTGCTGGGCACTCTCCAGGGGGTGCTAGAGCAGGAACGGGGTGCCTGATTCAGCGCCATGCGAAAGGCGAGCAGAGGCCGCTGGGCAGCAGCATCCTGTTGGTGGCAGCAGTGCTCAGCTCCCCCCACCCACGTGCTCCGAGGGGGAGCATCAGCTGGGCGCAGGGCACGGCGGGGCAGCACTGCCCAGCGAGTGGGGGGAGGCCACTCATGTGCCCGAGCAGGAGGGGAAGCCAGGCGCCAGGGCCCAGTTGGAGACGGCAGCTCACATGGGTCGCTTACACACTCCCCCTCCACTGCATATGATCCTCGCAACAACAACCCTGCGAGGTAGGCTGGGCTGAGAACGAGTGACTCAGTGAACTTCATGGCTGAGTGAGGATTAGAAGGCCAGACTCCCCGGTTCCCAGACCAGCACTCACATCTGGTGCAAGGCACTTGTGGAGTTGCAGCCTGAAATGGACATCAATTTAATTGGTTTTGTTGCCCCTTGATGTACACAGGATGCGCAACACTGGGAAGACTGAAAACGTTTCCAACTCACCTCCAGGGTGCAACACAATGAAATGTGGGAAATTCAAGGGGGAGTGAATTCTTTTGCAACATGCCTCATAGGATTGCTGTACAGAGAAAATGGAGGGGAGAATAATCATGCATACTTCTTCGTCTCTTGGATGAATGAAATATAACTGAAACAAACACAATATCTAAATAAGCACTAGTCAGGCAGAAAACCAATGTTTCAAACACTCTGAACAGAAAGCACCACAATTTCACTCATTCACAACATCTTCTCCTGTTCTTTGTTCTGTTCTTTCTTATATACCTCAATTTGAACAGCTGCAGGGAGGGAGAAATAGATATCAGATATGGGGAGTTTGGACCTCCCACCCTGGATATCTGACTGTTCATTTCGACTTGGAAGGGCTATAGTGCCTTTCAAAAGTTTTCACCCTCCATTTCTAAGGAATTTTATCCTTGTGTCGTGAATGTCACTCTTCACAGCGCTCAAACCGGCTTCTGCAATTTTCACATGATGGCAGTTGTTGACAGCTTTCTGGAGCTGACAGTGAGCATGTTTGAAAAACTGTCAAGCTGGTGAGGGGGAAGCGTGTGTGTGTGTGTGTGTGTGTGTGCAGGAAAGAGAGAGAGAGAGATCCCTTACATTTGTAACAGCATGTTATAAACGGTAACGGCAATCCTGGAACGCTCAGACTGACTTCCAATCACATTATATGCCTCACAATGACAGGCATATGACGTGAATACGCGATCCTTCAAAATTAGTGTCAGGTTGTCACTATAAAAAGGTCAGGACCACATTACCAGAAAATCCCGTTTATCTGGATAAGAATGATTTGGCCTTTGAATGCTCACTTAGAGTAATTCCACAGTGGCACACTTGAAAATTAGATGCAATTGAGACCGGCAGGCTTTTAATTAGGCTAATAGGTATACAGTCAGAGGCTGAACTGACTTTCCTGAGCCCAAGGCAATTCGTTCATCCAAACCCCATCCAAAAAAGGGTCTTTGTTTTGCACCAAGGAGCTAGTCCAGAATCTCCCATTAGTGGAAAAGGTGGCCAAAGGAAGCCAAGCATTAGTAGGAATGGTCCCACGGAAACTCATGCAGACTTGCTTATGCTACTCAGTTATTCAGGAGTAACGACTGCATCGGTCTGCTTCAGTCATTGTCCCCTTGCCTGCCTGGGAACCGGAGCCCAGGAGCAAAAGGCTCCCTTCACCTGTGGAATGTTTCCAGCCCAGTCCCTGGCAACACCCCTTAGAATAAGTCCTGAGATCCTGGAAGAGGCTGCTAGATCACCCAGACAGCCCTGACCTGGTTGGCTTGACCTAGACTGAGACTGTTTGCAGGATATGCTACGTTTTGGGTCTGTTTTGCTGTAACAGAGACCATGGGTTCTTACTATGAAAATAAGCTTTGCAAGCCTCAGACTTGTGGCAAGTTTGCTTTGTTGCTATACATACAACTGCAAGCTGCAGGCTCACACCCTCCATCCTCTCCTCCTCTCCATTTGTGCACCAAAGGAAGACATCGGAAGTGTGAGATCCCAGTCTTAAACAGGGAACTTCATTAATCTTTGGTTGCGTGATAAATCAGGATCTGTAACCCTGCTTTGATCAGAGTTCTGACATCACAGAAACTGTGGTTCATTTAAAACTGGAACTAGATGCTTTAAGTCTCCTCCTCCACCTTGCCAGAGAGGAAGAAAGGGGGTGTGGGGCTTGTTCATAGAGCCAGGTGCCTTCATTTCCTGTCCCACGTAAGTTTGACTATAGGGGCCAAGTGCCAACCTCGTAAAAGTCTAGTGGGCAGGGAAAGCTACTCCGGCTTTTGGTGTGGCTAAAAGCAGAGTTACTCTGGTCAATGGAGCATATTATTTATTAACTCCATGTTAATCCACCCAACACTGAACATTATTTATGTGGAATATCAGAGCTGCAGGGCAACATTTGCTGAATCCATGGCCACCTTTGGTATTTTTGTAATGCACGGTCTGCAGCCGCTTCATCACACAATAGCTGGTGAAGACAATAAGCACAAGATCCACCCATGTGGTCGTAACTGCTCCATCAGCCAGACCATAGCTAGTCGGAGCTCTTAATTACATGCAGGCTCTTCGTGGCCATGGGAGGCACTTCTGCTCAGGCCAGCACCGCTCGCATGTACAGGGTGCTGGACGTGACAACGGTCTACCTAACCCCTCACACCTACATTCAGCACTGCCGGAAGAGCACCTGGAGAGTGCTGAGTTACGCCTTAAGTGCTGCTAAGGCCGCTGGGACGTGCCACTGGCCCTCACAAGGGCGCCCCTCCTGTGAAGTAGGGTGAAACCTCTGCTCAGCCGGTGGCATCAGAAGGGCAGTAAATATGCGCCTGGCCACCCAAGCGCCGCCACTGCAGTGCTTCCAGAAGCTGAACAAACACACGTGAGTGGTGCAAATGTCACAGCAAGACTCCTGGTAGCGGCCAGAGCTTTCCAGAGCCTTCTCTGACCCACCATTTTCGGAATGCAAATTCCAGCTGCTCACTTAAAGATCCTTATTTTAATGGCAATTAACATTATTGTTGGAGGGGTGCATGCACATATGCTATAGTGAATGTCAGGATTTTGGTCAATGCTATCACTTGTCAGTGAGTTGTTACGATTTTAATAAACTCGTGGGAAAGTTTTAGACAATTCTGTCATTGACCACTACCTGTCAAATTCAACCAGTGCTTAAGTAGGTACCTTCCCAATGTCATCCTCATTCACATTTACTAGCAAGTGACATTTACCATGGCAAAATAGTCAGAAATAAAATTAGTAGTGATGCAAAGCCTTCTGATATTTCCTGCTGGACCCATACAATCTTAGCATTGACCAGTGAGTGTGAACTTTTGCCACTGCACCGATACACACGCACTTTGAAGGGAGGGAGGGAGGAGGAAGACATTCTGGCATGTTCAGCAGCCCTGGGTAGCAAAAGGTTATTTTTTATTGATTTGCTTCTTTGTTTATCGCATTTGTATGCCACCCCATAACTGAAGGCTCTCTGGGCAACTCACAGTGCAATATAAATATATATAAAATGTGGATAAAATAAATAACAACACTGTTGTTGTTAGTCGCGAAGTTGCGACCCCATGGACAACATTCCTCCAGACCCTCCTGTCCTCCACCATCCCCCGGAGTCCACCCAAGCCCACACCAACCGCCTCAGTGACTCCATCCAGCCACCTCATCCTCTGCCGTCCCCTTCTCCTTTTGCCATCTGTTGTTCCCAGCATTAGGCTAAATAAATATTTATCTGCAGTGACCATCTGTAGCAGGTTTGAAACAATATTGACTGGGTTCAGATGATACAATAACCCACTATGACTTATAACAACAGGCTAATGTGTTATCTGAACCTAGCACAGTCCCCACAGAGCGACTGATAAGCCACCCTGCTGTTCATGGCTTATTGTGGGTTTTTAATTAACCCACCATGGCTTAAAATGTCATCTGAACTCAGACAACACACTAAGCTGCAGTCAAACCAAGCGAAAAACGAAACATGTCTGGCCAAGGGGCATTCGCTGCCACAGCTTCCCCCAGGATCTGGCTGGCAGTGGATCCTGCTCTCCTTCTGGCCCCAGCAGAAGCCTGGGATCAGCTGTGGGGTGCTGTGGCACCCGCTCCCCAGGGACATCTGTGGCTGGAGAGAAGCAGCAGCAGCACCTGGGCCTGTTTTGCTGCAAAGAGGCCAGGCTAGGGGGCTGGATCCCGCCTGCCACCCCCAGCACCGCAATGGATGAGCATGAGCCGCATCACCCTCTCCCCCCTCCCCTGTGGGAAAGGGGAGAGAGGGCAGGGAGCATCCCTCCTCCATGGCCTGCTCCGTGTGTCTCCCCACTTCCCAGCCATGGCTGGAGGGTGTGAAGGCAGGCAGCACGCGTGCCTGTCCCCTGTCGCCTTCCCGCAGCCCAGGCAGGGCTTGGGGAAAGGTGTGTGGGTGGCCTCCGCTGCTTTCCCGGCCACAGGTGGTATGGCCCCTGCAGGCCTCCCACTTCCCGAGGGGGGGCTGCAGGCCTGTGCCGCCTGTGGGGAGCATTCCATAGAGATTTTGGGGACTCCCTGGGACTTCCTGGGAGTCCAAGCCCTTTCTGCCCCTTCCTCACCCCTGCACCACTGTGGAGCAGCAGGGAAGGGGCACCAGTGTCATTGCCCTGTCCAGCCACAGTGCGGTGCAGCTGAGCAACACAATGATGTGCAGGCGACCGATTGCCATGTGCCACAGCCGAGCTGCCGGGTGCCTCACACTGGGGAGCCCCTCTCTTCTCACCCCCCCCCCAATTCCCCACCCAGCATTCGGGCTGGTCCTGGGAGAGCTGGATTGCTCACAAGGAACAGCTGGGCAAGGAAGCAAACCGGAGTGCCCACAATGGCCCATTTTTTGCTCCTTGCCCTTCTCTCCCTCAGGGCCCCTGTGGGTAATTCAGGAGGATCAAGCAGGGAGGAAAGACAAAGAAGGGGAAAGGAGGCACACGAGAATTGTAGCCGCCAACACAGGTAAAGCTCTCTGGAGTCCTGGCCCACTGTGAGAAGTGTATTCTTTAAATCTCATTGAACAAGTGGCAAAACGGAATTTTCCTAGAAAAACTTAGAAGGGTCACTTGTGTGACTTCTTTTATGTACTACATCAGGTTCCAACAGCTGTTTACACAAGGGTTGCCTCTGAATCAAGGAATGCAGAAACAAGTTTTTTAAAACCAAAACCCTAAACTTATCCAGTCCAAGATGTAGGTTTCTGAATGGATGCCTCATTTTGCTCATTTCTCTTTTCATATGGTTATCTTTCTTTTGTAACCAAAGTAATATGAGGAATGTGCCTGAACTTTCTTTGACTCCATGGAAGTACTCTCAACTTTGGGAAGCAGGCAAGAGAAATTTGAGATTACGATAAAAATCTGATTCTTTCAAATTCAAGGAATGTCCATCCTTCCAAACTGCTCCTCCCTTCCTCCCAGCTTATTCAGTCTGGATACACTTTGCCAAGGAATGGATTTGGGCCATGAAAGCTGCCCTGGACTTTCAATCCAAATCAATGGTGCAAATACATGAGCTCAGCTGTGGTGTTTCGAATTATGTATTCTAAGGTACACTTTAAAATGAAGCCTGTTTCCTACTCCTTTGTGATGTGGGGTTAGCATTAGACCGACAGCTCAGGTAGCTTTGGACACGGTTTTATAGCTACCCTTCCTCCAAGCGTTCACAGTTTAAATATAGGCCCCCCTTTCTTTTATTCCCTCAGCAATGAACCCAGTTCACACAATGAGCTTCATGCGCAAGGGAATCCTTGGATTCAGGTCTCCTCAGCCCCAGGCCAGGTGCTCGGTGTTGCCTGCAGTTGCCATGGCCTCTCTGGAGGAATGCTCCTCCTCCTCAGAAGAAGAAGAACCAGAGCTCCCAGAAATGAGGAGCGCCCTACACCAGCCGTGGCCACCAGACCGAGAGGAGGCCTTTGGTGGAGACGGGTGCAGAACTCTCCCTTTCAGAGAAAGGGGACTCTGCCCCTGCAGCGGAGGCTGAGCACAGCCCCAGGACAGGGGGGCTCCTTTGAGAAGGACCCTTTAGGAGAAAGTGACTCCTCATAATCAGGGCTCGCTCTGGCTAGAGAAAGCGGCTGTCCCCCCGGGTGGGACTCAGACCCAGGGCCGAAAGGTTTCAGTGGCCGCCTAACCAGTGTTGGCGGAAACCCAACCCTGTTCTTTTGGCTCTCGTGTCTTCTACCTTTCCTCCTAGGCCACGCCCTGTGGTTGATGTTCCACATGCCTGCTCCTTGTGCGGCTGCTAGTCGCAGTACCCAGCCTTTGCCATGTATCGGGCTGCCTAGCTGCGTTTTGATCTTTGCCTGCCCTCCTGACTTCACCTGCCTTTGCCTGATCCCCACCCTGAAATCGGAAAGCTCAAACACTTGCGGTTTGGAAAGCGTCTTCACTCAGAGCCATCTCAGCCAAAGCAGGACAACAGCAGCGAGCAGCCGACTTGAGGCACACCAGCTCTGCTGTGTCAGATCGCTCCGTTGGAGATGTAAGGAATGCTTCTGCTTCCGAAGTGTAACATACGAAGTTGCCCTGCACGGAGCCCACCTCGTCCATGGCTGTCCAGTCTGACCAGAGCAGCCTTCCACGGACACAGGTCCCAGTCCCAGACAGGTCAAGGTCCCAGTTCCAGACCACAGGTCAAGGTCCCAGGCCCAGACCTATCACCACCTCATGCACTGGAGCAGCACATGCCCCGAACTGAACTTGGGATCAGGGCGCATCCTTTCCTACCAGGGTCCTACACCGTGAGCTTGCAGCGCTGATGCTGCTGGAAATGCCAAAATTCCACAGCCCGATGCCAAGTTCTCCCTCTTTCCTCTCGCTGAGCACAGCCATCCATGTCACGGAGGCGCTGCATTGTGCGTTCTTACTGCTGCCCTTTTGTAGCACTGGCTGCCGTACATGGGGAAATAAGAGGCAAATCTGCCTAAGCAACATGATGCAGCACATGCTTTCCAGAGGTGTGGCTCACGGTTCCTCTTTCCATGCTGTGGCCATTTGCACATCTCCCTCTTGCACACCTGGCTCGCTCATCTCTCTGTAGCTATGTGTTGATACTGACCAATGAAGTTGGGTTGGTTGATGGTAGTCAGTGAGTTGGAAATAAAAGATAACTTCACATTTTCACAATCAAATGCTAATGCTTATTGCTCAAACAGCCTCTGTTGATATGTTTCCTTTCAATGACAAAACACACCAGAATGAAAATATGTATGTATGTATGTATTTATTTATTTATTTAACGTTTTTCTATGCCGTCCATTACTAAAAAAAAGTCTCCGGACGACTTACAAAGAGCAAATGACATCAAAGATAAACAAGCAAACACTTAACCTGCTTGTAACTGTTTCCATTTGTACCCTGCTTTTTAACCAATTAAGCTAATAGCCAAATTATTACATTTTGCAGCCACAATAACTGTCATTCCTCCTTGGGCGGTCGGGAGATGGGATGTTAAAGCAGCATCAACCCAGACTTCAAAGGGATTGCCTGAGTGCCTGCTGTGACGTCTTGCATTCACTGTACATATTTTGCCACAAAGTGGCAAGAAAGCCAGCAGGCAAGAGTCGTCTGTCCCTCGCATTCCCATGCGCATTTTCATTCTCCACTCATCTTGAGTGAACCCCGTGGCTCCCAAGGACAAGAAGGACAGTGTCTTCTGGTGGATGGACCCCCTTCATTGCAAAGGGGACAAAGCAAGACAAGATTGTATGCTATGTTTGCCTTACACAGACACACTGTTTAGCGGTGGCATTGTGAACTGACGCCGTGCTACCATAACACAATCACTATTAAGAACACTTCAAGGAATTACTCTTATCAGCCCGAGCCATTTTGTTGCCATTAACAAGTGAGTTTCATTTAATTAAAATCATAAATATTATTTACTAATGCAGATTGATGTTTATAACTTCATTTACATGACATGGAATTTATGGCTACAGCTTTATTTGATGGCAGCCACAAATAATGACTATTAAACTGCCACAGAATGGACATGAGCTCACATTAATGAAATTAGACAAGGTGAATTTGTAAGCTCTCCTGCTTAAAAAAAGGAAAACTAAAACCTACCAAAAAACAGATGCTTTTCTTGGGTGCTGCCAGAGTTTGCTACATTTTTTTATTTTACTAAGCAGATAGATATGCTAAGGTATAACTGAACACAGATCAAGGGAAGGCTCCTTTCCAGATACATACCAAACTGAGTGCAGCACCAAGTTCATTCTCCCTTTCTTATCTCAGAACTGCAAGAATAGATCTGTTTCATTTTAAAAGAAGTGTCTGTAACATTGAAGATGCATGAGCCTCAAACTTGTTTCAGTTTGTTTTTTGGAAAGATTATAAAAGTGTGTAGGTGGAACTGAACGCTCTTTCATACCTTCAAATGCAAATGACAAATGCAGAAAGTGAAATTATAGTTTTACGAAAATATAAAAAGAAAGCTTTGCTTTAATAGCAGTGAATAAGGTTATCCAAAAGCCAAAAGATGCAGGAGGCCAAAGTGGTTTCCAAGGGGAAAGAAAGAATCGTAGACTATTACCTTAAGTGAATTATCTTTCAGGTAATCTGTTCCATTCTGCAGCGCACAAAGCAGGATGGCTTGCTACTCTTCCACAATGTTTACTTTCCTGCCACGGGAGTTATTCTTGGAAAAGCAGGTTCTGTCTCCCTGGCTCCATTGCAGAAAATAATCAGCATGTAGAAGGATGAGAATAAAAATCAACTCAAACTTGCCCTCCGGGCAAATTATCTAACAAGGCCACTGAGGAATATAAGCTCTAGAACCAAAATTGCCGCAACAGCTGCTGCTTTTATTGTCTGGGCTTGGTTTGGACCTCGGGAAACAAAGTTGTCCTGCTCCAGAAGAGCAGTTGCGTTAATCCGTTGCAACAACAGCAAGCGGCAGCAGAAACAGAGACGCGTGACAGCTCCTCCTTGTCGCATGGCCTTTCGTACTGAAAAGATTTTCACAGTGGAAAATTCAGCTGCACAGAGTCATCAGGGAAGGGGACAGACAGCTGCTCATGTGAGAATGGTCAAGATGGTTGTCCCAAGCAGAAATGCCGTTGGGTTGGGAGCTGCTGGGGCTGAAGACAAATTGGACCACCATTATTTTGCCACGTTTTATTATTGTTATAAGGAAATTGGAAGACCTTCATATCAGCTCATTTTGGGGAGGATTTCACCCAGTTAACCCTTTCCCCACTGAACACGAATTCCCAAGCAATCTGTGGTGTGTGTCATACATTTCCAGGCTTACAATGTTATTTGTGGATCCCCAAAAATGTATCCCATGCACACGTTTGGAAGATCTGAAAGAGAAAAGTATGGAGGGGAAAGACAGCACACAATGGATTTTAATCAATGGGAGATTTTCATGCCTTTCAAAAATAAGCAGAGTTAATGCATACAATTAGAATATATGCACATATTGTCATGCACTGACACAAAGCTCACATTCACGTGTTGATCTCCATCAGTGCGTGCTTCTAGATGGAATTTGGAGAACCTCGGTGAGCTCAGGTGCTGCTGATCCACACTATTTTAGTTATTGCTGCTAATATTATGAAGAAGAATGATGACAATAGACATCTGTATGTCACTCTCAAGTCCACAATGTTCCATGTCCTGTTACCCCCAAGTTACAGATAGAAGGAACGAGGCTGAGAAGGCGTTATCTAAGATCACTTAGCAGGTTCATGGCACAGGTTAGGTTTTGAGCCCAAAACCTCCTGATCAGTCTCTTAAATATTAAGCTATGCACCGAATTATTACAGCCAAACCCAACATTTGCAATAAAGAGGACTATCTGTTATTTTTGCCTGACATTCCCTGGCCTTATCTGCTCACAGCTTTCTCTTATATTGCCTTCAGAATTGCATGGCTCAGAAAGATGATTAAATCACTAAATGGCCAACTGAAAAGGCCAAATGAGGGAAATGTCCAGCAGTCCATGCTGCATCTGGTCCAACTATTTCAGCCAGATAAGCATGAGAGCCAGTTGGCACAGTGGTTGAGAGGGCAGGACTGGGACGCAGGCGATCCGGGTTCAGTCCCCACCCCGCCATGGAGCCCCCTGGGTGCCTTTGGCCCAGTGGCAGACTCTCACTCCAGCCTACCTCACAGGATTGTTGTTGTAGGGATAAGACTGAGAGCAGGGGGAGGAAAATAATGAAAGCTGCTTTGAATTCTTTAAAAGAAAAAAGCAGCATATAAATCTAATAAATACATTAAATAAAGCAAGCAGGACCTATCACAGGGAGGGGGCCATGTGGCCTGAGTTTTGCATTCGCCGTCAGATTTCAACATGCTGAAGCAGGTCAAGAATTATGACTGTTCAGTCCAGGACAAATTTGTTTACTCTATTTCGCATTAACCACAGCAGTGCAAGAGAACTATTTTTTCCACAATACTAACTGATTCTGCACAGGAAAAAAAAACCTAGAAAAAAGAACATTTATGATAGGTTATTGCATTATACCCTTTTTGCATTAAAGACATTAATTTGTGAAATGCATACATTTAAAATATAACCGCTTTTGTACCCACAAGTCTGGCATTTCCTCATCTCGGTCTCAGCCTCTCTCAGTCTCTGATCAGGTCTTCCAGCAAGCCAGTCTTCACAACCAAACCAAAACCTGCATCTGGAAGATGGTTCAGCTGCCACGGGGCTGCTTCATCTCCCATCTGCCACAGGACTATGCCAGCATTATGCTGTGGCTGCACAGCAGTGCTTTGGTTCAGACCTGCGAGTGTCAGGAAGTCAGGGAAGGATTCCGAATGACTCAATATCTTCACACTGAGATATAAGAATGATTTAAATCACCAGAGTTGCCCTTTTAGGCAATAATAAGTGGAGATGCATGAAAACTTCACTCATGTTCACAAATGCCAGTGAAATACGCAGGAAGAAATATTTAACCAAGTGCTTAAAGGCCACAGAACATGTTGCACTGAAAAGCCACAAAGGGTGGTTCTGTGCCGGAGCGATTCCAGCAGAGAGGGAGGTGGGTGAGCAGCACTTGAAATGTTCCCCATGATGTGCATGTTATCCAGCAGGAGCTTCCCGCCCGTGGCTGAGGGGCCGAGGGGTGTGCGGCCGGAGTTTGAACAGGAGCGAAACAAAGAGGAAATAGATTCACATTCCATTCCCCAGCAATGACTTCATTCACCATCACCCTTCCCAAATCAGCTTTACAATTGCTGATGTGGTATTATTATTATTATTATTATTATTATTATTATTTATTTTGCTGTTACACAGGAATCTTCTAGGCAGTAAACTAATTAAAACATTTACTCTTACACTGATTTGTTACATAAATGGTCACAAAGATTATTCATAATCAGACTCATGCCATTTCAATGCCCCCTAACAGTAAATAAGATGATACTGAATCCTGTTATCATTCCAATTTTAAACATGATCCCATTTTTCCATAGAGAAATTATTTACAGATTGTCCCTCTCAGATTGTAGTCATCTTAAATTCACCACTGAGGTTACATCCCAAACCCTTCACACACCAGTCATCAATTGCTGGAATAGCGGCCCTCTTCTGTCTAGAGTTTTTGCCATGGGGACAGCCATCAGTAAGTGAACAGCTATTCCACATCATCAGCTGAAAAATATGTATTAATCTATCCAAATAAAAATATCCATGGGCCCAAGAAAGTGCCACACTTACATTTTTTCTATATTCATCTTTTCCCATCCTCCCTAAGTTTACTATCTGGGAACAGGACCAAAACCCCTGGTATAGCTTTGCTTTAAAAGCAAAAAAAACTGATCAGGCTACCATGAAACATGTGTATCTGGCACATGCCGTCTGGTCATTTGTCTCTCGAATTGTCCTCCCCCTTTTAATAGAGGAGGGACATAGTGGCCCAGCCCGGACACCGCCTCCCAGGCTGCTTCCGAGACATGTCCGCCTGTCCATCCAGCCCCCACCAGTTAAACCCGGAGTCCAAGGAAGCTGTGACTATACTTGCTGGACCTTGGGAAAAAGACTACTTTGAATAAACCAAATACACTGCAGTCAGCTACATACTGAGTCATAATGAGGCCCAGAATTGCTCGTGTTCAATTTTCTCCTCTTTAAATAAACATGGGAATGCGCCTGACCCGCAACAGCCCCATCAAGGGATCCCCCCTCCGCCATTTCTCATAGAGGAGCCCCAAATCTGTGAGAACTGCTTTGCAACGCAGTGCCTCGCACAACGCTACCCCGACTTAAATTAGCCACTGTGTGGGCCCCTCGCAAGGCATATCAGAGGTCGGCTGTGGAAGGAGCTGTCACACTCTTGTCAGGAGGAGTTTGCTGTCCAAAGAGCTTTCGTCATCCCTCATTCCTCAAGTTGCCAGGTGTCAGCCGAAGAGACAGCTGAAGTCACTCGCAATGAATGGGCTCCAATCAGAGCTCACTGCCCTTGTCAGAGAAAGCCTCACCCTGCAGCTAAAACTGTCACTGATCATGTTTAGATATGTACACTGAGGTATCAGATTAGAAGCGAGTATTCACGAGATGGGAGTTTAAAAGAGGCCAAGTTGCAAGTGAAAAATCTTAATAGGGGAGAAGCAAGGCCTCGGAGGGCTCTCCTGTCTTTCCCAAACCCAATTTGCAGTTTGCATCAAAGGTATTCAAGTACACATGCACTTTAATTTTTGTTGTTTAACTTACATTTCTACAAACAGGTTTCAAACGTTCCACTGTTTCTGCACAATAGATATACTGTAAGAACTTTGTGGCCAATTCCGCCCAAAATGTTGCTCTATTAAAACAAGATAATATTTTCAGGAAAAACCCAGATGAGTATGTAATGAACCTCAAAATATCTGTAAATCAAAATGGCATGCCAGATTTGTTCTTGCTGTTTGTTTGTTCATTTCCTCAGATGCATTTTTGGTTGTAAGGGAATAAGATAAAATTAGGAAAGACATTTTGAATCGTCTCTTCGCCTTAAATGCTACGGATGCAATTTAACACCATCTTCTAAAGAAACAGGTTCAGCCTTACACTGTATCAGTACCGAAGTATAGTGAAATGGACTAGCATTTCTCCATTCCTTTATCAATAAACAGCAGGCAGCAGTTATAGTGCGGGTTCTTTTCGCCAAACGCTCCTCAGGGTTTATTTCCATGCATGGTGTGAAATTTGGTTCTCTTCAGCATACAGCCCCCTTTCCAAGTTGAGGTTAGTGCTCACAGAGTGTGAGAAGAAACACAAGGAGAGCAGACGGCATGCGGTCCAGGACTCTCCCCAATCTGTTAATGTCTGTGGCTGCTACAATTGTTTCCTGCTAGTCAGTTCATTTCTGGGGCAATGCTGAGTACCGCTTTTACTGCTTTATCCATTTACCGGATGCTCATACTGACCTGTATGGCAATTTGGAAGTAGGGAACAATGAATGACAAAACAAATAAAATAATAAAACAGTGAGTTAAAGGCAAGATCTGTAAAATCACAGCAAAGAAAGTGTGACTGGTTGGATCAGGAAGGTTTCCTGAAATCAAAGTGCTTCCCGGAGGCACCGAAAGCCGCACAAAGCTCACCTGCCTGCCAAAGGCAGTTCCAAAGAAATGGAGTGGTCCCGCTAAATGGTCTTCTGGTGGAGTCCATTTGGACCAGAAACCCGGGCAGAAATACCAGGAGCGAGTCACCTGCTGAGCTCAGTGATCCGGCAGGTTGGTAAAGGAGAAGGTGTCATCTCAGGCATCCTGATCGCCAGATGTTTTGGGCTGTTATATGCCGGTACCAAAGCATTAAGCTTGGCCCAGTAGTGGCTTTAACCATTAAAATCCTCAAAGGCTTGAGGCCAGGATACATTAAGGACAATCTCCTCCCAAATGTACCTACCTGGATCCTAAAGTCATCATCCAAGGCCCTCTTCTAGGTATCACCCTCAAATGAGGCCAAGATGGGGATCCATATGTGTATGTCTGGGCTAACATGCTAGTTCTAGCCACCCCACCCGCAAATGTTACCTAAGCACCCTCTCTGTATAAATGTGAAGTCTTCAGTGCCAGGTCATGCTGACTTTCAATTAAAGCTGAGCCAAACATTTCTTCCACTTTTTTAACCATTCCCATTCCGTTTGATAGGCGGGGGAAAATGCTTTCCAAAAGAGTTGAGAACTTCCTTCCTCCCCCGCTTGCTTCACAGGCACCCCGCGGGGGATGCCTTTCCGACAAACATGGGCAAGGAAAGGGGGCACGTGAGACAATCGGCTGAGTGGTGCTGCCCCAGCAGGGCACTGGAGCCCAGCTGATTCTCCCCACTCCTGATCATACACATGAGCAGCTTCCCCCAGGCACCCACTGCGACTGGAGGGGGCAGCAAGACATTGCCCCCCCCCCCAGACTGCTAGGGCAATATGTGAGGCTGCTGCTTTCCACTCATGGCTGGTCTTTAGGGCAGGAGGCCGGCAGAGCCGGGGGCCTCTGGGAGCAGCACGAACAAGGGTGGCACTCTCGGGCCGGCTGCTTGGCGGCCCCCGTGCCACCACAGGTAGGAGGTTTCCTCTGGGTTTGGGCAGCACAGCCCGCCATTGCGGTGCTGAGAAGCCACAGAGCAATCATCACTTCTGTCTGCAGTTTCTAAAGACCGAGCACATGCCACAACCGGGCTCCAGCAACACGCCAACCAACAATGAGAAAAACCACAATGGCTCGTCACGTCATGTGGACCTGCCCACTGGGTTGGATCCAGGCATTTTCATACTTCAAGTAGATCTATTAAAATCAACGGGATTCATGTCAGTCATCACAAAGCTAAGTCTCACTGATTCCAGTGGGTCTGTGCTAAGCACAGCTTAGCCTAGATGCAACTCATTTGGAATTAAAATTTTCTTAAAAACCTATGTCATTGATTAATCATGGTAACACTGATAATCAATAACATTTGAAATTGATCCCTCGCATTGACTGAAGGGAACAGACAGTGCGTCTCGCTTCTAGCTCCACATTGCTGTGATTCTATCACGTTAAATACAAAAATCTGTTCCTCTTGCTTCCAGCAAACGTCCATTAACACCATCAAGAGCATCTAATTGCCTGGTTCTAAGCTGAGAAACAAACTTCTTTATTGTAGCTTCTGGTGCTCATTCTCATTTCATTGTGAGGTGACATATTTTCTCCAATTCTACTGTGGACTGTTTCCATGGCAGAATTGCAACTGACACCTGAACAACAGAGCTGACAAACAGCTGTGTTTGCAAGGATGAAACTCCAGCAACGTCACAATGATCATAGTTAGAAGACAGCACGGTATAAATATTTTACTCTTAAACTGATCAGGACACTACTTTCTTTGTCAGAAGTAGAAAAGTTGGGACAAAGGATGACAAGATGGTAGAAAAAAGAAGTTTCCCCTTCATTAAGAGCTCAAGAAACCAAACTCACTCCTTCTTCCTCTTCCTCTTCTTCTTCCTCTTCCTCTTCAATGAACACACACAACATTCCGCCAGTTTTGGGTGGAGTACATTTTTAATTATTACTTTAAGTGTACACCCTAATTTACTTAGCGTCTCCTAAGTAATGCCATTGAAGATGGTTCAGAAGCCGCTGCTGGTGCAGAATGGGAGCCAGAATAATTACCAGGTCCCACAGTACATACACATAAGACCAGTTCTCACCTGCTTGCATTGGCTGCCTGTACACTTCTGGCACCAATTCAAGGTTCTGGATTTAACCTATATATCCCTACCTGGCTTAGGACTGCAAAGCTGTTGAAGTGCCTCTTCCAGCCACAACCGACCTGGACACTACACTCAACTCCTGGAGCCTTCTCTGAATGCCTACTGCATGGGAAGCTTGGAGGGCAGCAGCAAAGGGGAGGGCCTGTTCTGTGGTAGCCCCCGATCTTAAGAGCAGCCTCCCTGCTGCAGCCTGCCTGGTGCCAAATTTTCCAACTTTTCAACACCAGGTCAAGAGCCATCTATGTCAAGCCCTTTAAAGATCTCCTTGGTTATGCAGGGGTGAGGGGACTGTCCAGGTGATTCTTCTGCTTGCTGCCTCTTTCACTGTAATTTAAAGCTTTTTAAAATTCATTTTGAATTCATGTTAACATTGCTGTTTTTATGGTATTTGTACTGTTCGGCCTTGTGTTGTATTTCATACGCGGTTGTAAAGTGCCCAAAGAGCTTCAGCTACAGGGCGGTACAGAAATGAAATTAATCACCATCTTGCTCTTCATCACCATCATCCAAGTTTGATATGAGAGTTAAGGTGAATGTGCAGGGGAAAAAATGGGAAGGCATTCCTGGCGCACGACGGGGATTCTCCTGCGCAGACGCAGGGCAGCCTAGAACAGGCGGCCCGTGGCCCGGTTCCGTGTTGCAGGGGAGAGTTCTCGGCAGGGGGCAGAAGGGGGCTTTTGCTGTGCAGCCTCTGAAAATCTTCCCTCACGGTGCTGCACATCACAGTGAAGGCCAGGCATCTGCCTCTGAACTGAGCTCTTCGCTGCGAAATAACAGGTGCAGGCTCCTGTTATTCTGGAGAGAGGGAAAGGGAAAGGGACAGGGTGTCTTCTTCTCTGCCTTCCCCCCTTAAAGTCTCCCTATTCAGGGTCGAACTGTTGAGCCTCATGACAGATGCCCCCACTATACTAATCCCCTTTCCTGGATGTTAGTGGCTGCTTGGCTCTTAAGCAAATAAATTGCTCCCCCTTTCACGTTCTCTCTCCACCCCCCCACCCCCCCCCACCCTGCAGAGGCTTGCTCCGAAATGACAGCTCAACCTTTTATGGCTCAGCTGCTCCCTATATTCCAAGCTCCCAAGAAGTAAATGACAATAAGAATTAAAATATTTAGTTTCCCTTTAATTTGAGAACGAATGCAGAACATTCTGGTTCCTGACTCCTGGCTGGACAGATCGGAGGAAGCTGCCGCAGCTGTTCTAGGGACTGTTGCAGACAAGCCGGGCAGCTCCCAGGGAGCGGGCGATCAGAACCAGCTCACACTAGTTTCCAGCAAAGTTCAGAGTGGGAGGCCCCTCATTTTT
Organism: Varanus salvator macromaculatus; assembly: GCA_023646645.1. Taxonomy (NCBI): domain Eukaryota; kingdom Metazoa; phylum Chordata; class Lepidosauria; order Squamata; family Varanidae; genus Varanus; species Varanus salvator. Next base: position 20,664,696 of record JAIXND010000657.1, read on the forward strand.
TCTAGTTTTCCTTTCCTTGTCTTCCTTGTAACACACACTCATTTACTAGTTGGACTCTGTTGCTAACCTTCAGGGAAGACAGGAGAAAGCACTGCTTCTTATATCACAACCGGTAAAGTTGAACCGAGAAAGAAATGGAGAGTCTGGACTGAGAGGGCTCTCCAGCAGTCTGAGCAGGTCTGCACAGGAACCGCACGGTTCAGTCCCAGGCCCAGGGCTCTTCGACAGCATTGTTAACGATTTGGATGAAGAGGTCCGGAAAATGCTGATCACACATTCAGGTTATCCAAAATTGTGTGGAGCACCAAATACCCCGGAAGATAGAAGCAAAATTATAAGTGATCTTTTTAGGTTTGAGCGCTGGACTGAAAACAACAGAATGAGATTTAGTAGCGGCAAATGCCAAGTTCTGCACCCAGGAAAAAGAAGCCAAATGTATCGTTACAAGATCGAGGATACTTGGCTCAATAATACTGCAAGTGAGGACCATCTTTAAATTGTTGTAAATCACAGGGGGAATAAGTGACACCAATGTGATGTGAAGGTCAAAAGATATTTTAGGCTGCATTAATAGAAAACTCACTTCCAGATCTTGTGAGGTACTAGTTCCCCTTTAGTCGGCACTGGTTAGGCCTCATCTGTGTCCAGTTCTGGGCACCACAGCATAAGAAAGATGCAGACAAGCTGGAAGGGGTCAGAGGAGACAACAAGGAAGATCCAGGGTGTGAAAGAAAGCCCCATGAGGAGAGCTTGAAAGAGCTGGGCGTGTTTAGTATTGAGGAGAGAAGACTGAGGGGAGATAGGATAGCACTCTTCAAGTACTGGAAAGTCTGTTATGAAGAGAAAGGTCAGGATCTCTTCACAATGCTCCCAAAGTTCAGGACTCAGAATAATTGGCTCAAGTTACAGGAAACCAAGTTCCAGCTGGACATCAGGACGTACTTCCTGACAATGGAGCCCATGACCTGGGGAGCTGGCGGGCTCTCCCACACTGGAGGCATTCAAGACGCAGCTGGGCAGCTGTCCGAGAGGGAGGGTTTGCCTTGCACTGAGCAGGGGGCTGGACCCAATGTCCTTCTTGGGCCCTTCTCCCTCTGCTATTCTATCATCCTTGCAAATATGCTTTGGAATACCTCAGGAGTCCACCCCAACCATTCCCAACTATGCAGGAGCTGCTAGGTTGCTTTTGGGCAGCAAGGAATGGGTTGGAATGCTTCTCCATATTAAAGCAAAACACAAGCAGTATATCGCAGAGAAAGCATTTTGGTTCCCATCGCAGTCTATAAAACTTTATTTTTTAAAAAATCATCTCATTAGTTGTGCTAAAATTTATAGGGATTCAGGATCCCTGTTGTGTCCCTTACACTCTTCACCAACCACTACAAGAAACATTTCCTTGTCCTTATCTTAACATCTGATTACCCAAACCCTTTGAATATCAGCCCATATATCATGTTTTCCTAGATACAAAATATTACACTTGCGTGTGTCTAGCAAATTTGATATCAATCCTAATTTGAACAATTACAGTGTAAGTTTCTTTCTTTTTTAAAATGACTTTAACCTGTCAAATTGTTTTTCTTAGCAGAGATAAAAAAACATACAACTTGACTGTACAATGTGTGCTTACATCTGGAAAACTTAACAGCATCACGTTTTGTCTTTATGTGACACAGTCTGACAGTTACACATCCTTTTTAATACAGGATTGTACAGCAGGTGCAAATAGCTACCTGTATGATTCTGCAACTCTGGCCTGTAAAAAGCCAGCTAACAGAAATCAAAGGGCCCAATTCCCTTTCTCCATCACATTATTTTTGATTAGGAAATGCATCTTTCAAAAAATGCGTCTTTCAAAAGATGAACAGAATGTGTTCAATGCTCAGGGCAGGGAGCTATAAGCTCCTCCTTACCTGAGTGTCCAGAGGCCAATCCCATGGATATGAGGTATTCAGACAGAGATGCCAAAGTGTCAAGCAATTTGCTAACATCTCTAGTGTCAAGGGCATGCATGGCCAGGTACCTGCCAAGGGCCCCACAGGCACATGGTAAAGGGCTAAGAACCTTAAATTGTCACATATATAAATATGGCAAAAAATCAAGAACAACCATGGGAAGACTGATCATACTCAATGGACACAAATCTCTGTTCCATGCAGGACAAGAGACAGAAACAAGAGAGGTCTAGAGTACCCGGGAAGAGGCATCACAAACACACACACACATGAGGGAGGTATTACTGGACTCTGGAGCTATCTGACCAGTCATGCTGGGAGCTGTTTGTCTAACCATACATAAGCCAGCACCCCAAAGAGTCACGGGAAGGCTTATGGGCTCCATCAGCATGGCACAGTGGCCAGTCTTTTTGGAGAGCTATGAAAAATCCGGGGGTGCATACTTAATTGCACTACAAACACATATTCCTTCTGTTCTCAGGAAGTAATTGGGTAGGTTCCATCACAGTAGTCTAGGTGCCAATATCTCAAGCTCTTAATTTCCTCCTGCTGCAAAAGAGAGCACCTGACATCTGTTGATGTTCCTGATATCACACACCAACATCCTAGAGAGAACCACTTTGTTGCCACAAAACGCAGGTCCAGCTCATAAGCAGGAGCCCTGTTCCAAAAGAAGCTGTGCCTTGCAACATAAATATCTTGGCAACCTGTGGAGCTGAGCAAAGAAATACAACCAAAAGTTTATGACAGCTTAATGAGGTTTTGAGGCAGGATGTTGTCGTTTTCCAACTGTGCTTGAGTGAGATTGTGATTCTTTAAAAAAAACACACACACACACCCTTCTGAATTCCTTTAATTTAATCGTCTTTAAAAGCCTGCATCTGTTTTGCTCAGTGCAGCAATCTGAAAGTTCACATGCCTGATTTTATAATTGAACATGTAGAGAGGCCTGCATTTCAACACCTGTCGAGGAAACTGCCTGTTATAAAAACATGTCTATAGAGATACTCTTGGAATGTGAAAATCTCAAAGCTTCTCTCTTCCCTGCCACATGCTCCCCTTTAATCTTTTATTAATGGCTTGTGTTCCCATTACACCAATTGAGCATCCCATTAGGAGGAGGAGAAGCACCACTCCCAGCGTACAATCACGGGAACTTATTCGAAAAGAAAGGGCTTTGGGTTGATTAAAACTGACACTTCAGACCCAAAGTGGCTGATGGACATGTTATTATGGAACAGCAGAACTTTCTTTTGGATGGCTGCAGGGTGGGGGGCAAGGCATGGCACCCACATGGGCCCTCGCTTCAGTTCTTGCACATCCGTCGGGAGGCTGTTTTCAGACCAAAGCAAAATGGCACCTCCCGTTTCATGGGAGCAGCCCTGCGGCTAGAGATCGCCCATGGCGCTCCCCAGGGCGGTGTGTGAAGTCCTGCCCAACCGTCCAAATTCTATGGGCGATGCACAGAGGGTGCGGCCAGGAGCCGGAAAGGGGTTGTGCATCTTCCCTCCTGCTTCCCCAGCTCTGCTTTCACAGTGAGCCTGACAAGCTGGGCTGTGCGGGGACCATCGGGGGATGGATGGTGCCCAGCACAGGACCCACAGAGTGCAGGGAGGAAAGGCATCGTGATCCTCTGCACCAAGCCCCAAAGGCGCATCTTCTGCCAGGGGCAACAGGCAGGAAAAGGGTGGGCGACGACCTGTGGGAAGACCCTGCAGTGCTGGCAACGTTGCCATGAGCCACTTTCCATATTTCTAGCAGCCCCTGGTGGGAGAGCCCAAGATTTTCAGGTTCCCTAGTATTCTCCAAACTTTCCTTCCAAACTCAGTCAGGCTTACTCCCATTCCGGTTTGCTTGTTCAAGTGTGCAGGAAAAGTGCACATTTTTCAAAGCTGTGCATTTTTGAAAGGTTGTGAGCTTTTAAACTTTTAAAGATGTGCATGTGTAAGATAGTGCAATTTAAAGTTCTGCATTATTTAAAAATATATACTTTATGCTGTGTGTTTTTGTAAGTTGTAGAGTTTTAAAATGTATATTTTGAAAGGTCATTTTTGTAAGCGGTGGATTTTTGAAATGCTTATGTTAAAGTGCAGATCCTGTGATGGTAAATACACATTCAAGAAACACATTCTTAAAGAAACGGTTAAGATTTTAAGAGAGCATGCACTCCTGTGCACATTTGTGGTTGTGAATGAAGTTTTTTTGAGTGACGTGCAACGTGAAATGCTATTTCCATACTTCCCTGTCCAAGATTTCCCACAAAGGCCTCTCTATGCCTGTCTACTTTTTCTGGGATGACGCGGTTGATAAGGATTCTTGTCTGGCACCCTTTCAAGCCACTGCGGGAAGTAAAGGATGCCGGGTGCTGAAAACCGCCTTCTCTCCAAATCCGATACTACTCATCCACTGCTCCTCCTCCTAGTTCTCGTCATTGCTGCTGCTCACTTGCCTGCTTGCTCGACATGAAGAGATCCCGTGAGCAAGCGAGCAGCTCTTCCTTCTCACCATCACCAAGGTATGAACCAGAGGGAGAGGTAGGAAAACAAGCAAATGAAGAGGAAGAAGACCTCCAAAGAATGACTTTCAGTTGACCCTGCTGGGAGGGGGGGTGGCTGGGGGCAGCCGGCCATTCCTACCCTTAATGCCAGCCCCAACTGGACCCTGAAGTCCACCAGCTTGAGCCAGGTGCCCAGCAGAGGCTTAGAAATAAAGGCACAAACTTAAAATTAAGGAACAGTGTGCCCCAGAGCAAGACTTTGCCACCAGGGCAGGAATCCGCCTTCAGTAGAAATGAATGAGTTTATAGACTTTCCAAGCAAAAATCCACCTGTTTTTCTTCTGCAACCACTGTTTATTAGATCAGCCTAATTTAAAAGTTTAAAAAGCCTTGCAGTTGTTGCTAAATAGCTGGGTGTCAAAAACATTGGCAGGTAGGCTGCAGCTTACCCAGAGAGATGTCAGAATACCTACTCCTACATCATCCCTCACCTGAAACCGAGGACTGTCCTCTGCATTTGCCTGTTCAGCGTTTGCCTGAAAACTCCTGTCCCTTTTCCTGACTGCAGCTTAGATCTTGTCTTCTGCTGGTCTTCCCTCTGCCCCAGCTTCTGGGCCCTCTGAGGCCCAAACTAGGTGCAAAGTTAATTGTGTGAATGCAGCTAATGGATGTATTTTCCAAAATGTCAACGAAAGATGCAGTGGGAACCGGAGCAGCAAAGGACCTGCACAAATAAGGAGTGAGCTCAACCATTATGATGTTAGGTGCTGTCTGTATATGCAAATTGAAGTTCATCATTATTAATTATACATTACATTTCTGTATCACACATAGTCAAAGCTCTCTGGGCAGTTCACAACATTTTAATCACCCATCCAGATTTCAACCAGGCCCAATTTTGCTTAGCTTCCAAGTTTAGGCAGGTTCAGGCACTTCAGGTTGTACAGAAGCTTGTCATAGAAACATAGAAACAGAGCGAGTCAGAAGGGGCCTCCTGGGCCATCTAGTCTGACCTCCGGCATCAGCCGGCTCTGCTCACGACATGCCCACCATGTGCATGTCCAGCCTGTCTTTGAACACCCTCACCGATGGGGCCTCAACGACCTCCTGTGGAAGCCCATTCCACGCCCTCGGGGTCCTGACTGTCAGGAAGTGCTTCCTGGCATCCAAATTGAACCTTGGCTCCCTGAGCTTTGCTCCATTGGAGCGCATCCTGCCTTCCTCTGCAGGGGAGAACAGGTCTCTAGCCATCTCCATGTGACAGCCCCTCACATACCTGCATGTCGCCAACGGATCCCCTCGGCGTCCCCTCTTGTCGTGAGCACATATCTATTTCTTTCATGACCTCCAGCCCGTGGACCTTCCAATGTACAGCAGTGTAAGGGATCAGACCTATTCCTCCTATTAAAAAGCCTTTGAAGGTTGTGGATGCAAATTCTGAATTGGACGAAAAGGAGGGGCCAGAATCTGCGGTTGAAATGCCAAGTCCAGCAGACCCAGAGATAAGCTAGAGAGTTGCTGAGAACCAGACAATTTTTATTTCTGTAGAAAAGGTTAGTGCGCAAACTGGTTTGGGGGTGAAAACTTCATTAATCCCAACCTAACATGATTAATCCGAAAGCTTGAGGTTAAGAGGGTGACCCAAGGGAGAATCATTAGACACTCCAAGCAATGGGTCCTTGGGTATGAGGATCCTCCTTGAAGGCAGAGTTTGCTGTTTTTGTGTTGAAGGCAGAAGTATTCCGTTTGGAATGAACTTCTCGTGATGAAGCCACACAGCCCTCATGGCCAGTATTCTAACTCTGCTTGTTTCTTTTGCTTCTGCAAAGCTCTTCTTCTGGACTACAAGGCCAGTCTGGCTGGTCAGCTTTAACATAATAAAGTCTTTTTGCTAGGAAGCCTTTGCCCTGGTCTCCTCAGAAGGAGGAGGATGCAAACGGCCGTGGCAAGCAGAGGTTTCTGATGAACAGTCTACTCGTCATGGCAGAGCAGTTGATGTCTTATTCAAGGTCCACCTCCTGGCCAGAGATCTTGGCCCTACCTTCATCCTCTGATTCAAAGAAGAAGCTCAGAACATTTTCTTGGATCTATATCTTCCCAGCTTTGTAGAAATCTCAGGCTATGGAATTGGGTGCAGGCACCCTTCTCCAGTGGACTCAGCTGGCCATACTGCAGCTCCTATTGACCTACATAAGGCTTCAGTTGGCTATCGCTCCCTGCTGAAACAGTATCTTCCTATTAGTCTAGATGACGCTCCAGCCCAAAGGACCCTCCTGCAGCTGTCCACAGTCCCATTATCTTCTTGATGTTATGTTATTGCCTCAGATGCCAGCAGTTCCCACTGCGAGCCTCAAGGTACCACAGATCAATATGGGTTCTGGCTCCTCTGAACTGATATCTAGATATTCTGGGTCTTGGAAGCCAATTACTGGAACCTATAATGGGAACTGTATGATTCAGATGTTCATCATACCCACTGGCCCTCGCCCTAACTTCTACTGTGTATGTTCATCCTATGTACTGAATGAATAAATTTCACCTTCCATCTGTTTAGGTGCTTGGGGAGGTGTACAATAGAAACATAATTAAATGCACCATCAAAACAAGGAACAGAGCAGCAAAACTACATGAGAAAAACTGAGAACAGCATTAATATTAAAATGGAAGAGTGACATAAAAGAGTACAAAGCATTTACACGCCTATGGAGCAGAACAGTCTTCCTGCCTTTCTCGGGAAAACAAGGAAAGCACAAATCTCACCGTGCTTGAGGAAATGCCACAAAAAAGTTGGGGTTTTGAGCTCCCCACATCCTACCCTCTCTACAGAGTGGAACAGAGAAGAGGGAATCTGGTGGGAGGGTTTATACGGACTGCCCCTAAATGGTTTAGGGCTTGAACGAATACCTTGACATTATGCGCAGGCTGCACACAGATGTGTATTCTTTGTGCGATCCTTATCCAAAACAAAGTATGTACTGCTTGTCTGTGAAGAGGTTCTGTGCAGAAGGTTGAATGAATACGTGATGCAGGCTTTTGTAAAAATCAGTTTGACTTAACAGGGCTACAGAGAATCAGCACAAAGTTTCTAGATTAATGAGCCCCGGTTCTTAGCACCCTTGTGGCTTTACGAATCCAAGGATTATCCTGTAAATTCATAATGTGTTTTTACAGCTACAAAGGAGAAAAGGCATTTGTGAAATTCTCTGCCCCAAATGCTACAATAACTTGGCCCGCCTTGGGGACGATGCACCTTGCAGTATTTATTTTGTTATCTTGCTACCAAAGCAGCTCAGAACATCGTAAGATCATACAAGCCATTGCAACATAACGTAACAACCACCATCTCTGTGACTCTTGAAACAGAAAACTAGTGCCCCAGCTCCTCCAGGTTGGAGTCTAAAGAGAAACAGACTCGGCGCAAGCAGAGTTCTGAGTGCTTGAGCAGCTGATCAAACGGATTAAAGACATTTTAATGGGTGATTTGGATTCCTTTGCACAGACTGTAAACTCAGGAATATAAACTCAGGGTATATTCTATCATGTCCTATAACTCCTCAGTCATCTACAGTTTATATTTTGCTGCATGTATTTATTACCTTTCCTCACCCCACCGACGCCGATATTCACACTTTTCACTACACACTCAGAAAAAGAAGAAATGGTGATAAATAATATGATTAGAGGAAGTTTGTATGACTATTGAAACAAATGTTTGGAGATTAGATGCTGCCTCCTATTTTTCTAGAGGCTGTCTTGGTTTTTTGAGTTACAGCCCATAAGTGAAAAACTGAAGTGTCAAAAGGAAAGTAATGTAGCAGCAACACAATGTTCTAAACCTCACTTGAAGGGCCGCGCGCTATGTACAACCAACAAATGATTTATTAAACACTACAAGATAGATACTTGATAAAGTCTTAACACTGCAAGGAAAAATGACATATGCACAGCATGAGGAAATCAAAATGATTAATTGAAGAAAAGAGCATGTTGCGGTAAAAAAAAAAAAAGACTACTGCTACTTTGCAAGGAATAAATAAAGCATCCGAGACACCATCATTTGTAGCCTTGCAATGGACTCCCCAAGCACAGTTAAAAAGCATATTTCTAATAAAACTCACTTAAAAGCAGCTTTGCTTGAAGCATTGCTTGGATGTACCATAAACCTAATGTATTCTAACATTCTTCCCCACCCCTGTCAGAACACAGATCAGTTCATTTTGTTTGGGAGTGAAAGCTGTTTAACAAGGTGGGGCTTTAGGGGTTTGCATTGTAATTCAGAGCCAGGGGAAGAGTATTATGAGCATGGGGCTCATTCCCTACAGGAGTTTAACCCCTTCTGCCCTGCTTCTTTGTGGGACAGCCAGCAGTGTTTATCCTTCTGCACTTTTTAAGGGCTTCTCTCAATCTTGAGGTTCAGTCCCAGGGTTTGGGTTGCTATTTTAATAGTCTAGGCCATTAATGGCCAAAGATGTGTTTATCTCTTTGCCATCTAAAAGTCCAAAGGAAACACATTTACATATGATTCTATTCTTATGCTAATAAGGTTACTTTGATCTTTCTTCACTGGAGATCTAACACAAGACCCTGCTTGCTTGCTTGCTTGCTTGCTTGCTTGCTTGGTGTATGCACAGTTGGAAAAGCAGTTTGTGTACTCATCCAACTTTTTCCTTGGAAAAAAGCATTTTCAGCATTCAAAAGCCTTACAAAATAAGTTTGGACTGAAGGCTAATACAAGTCCACGAGAAAATAATGTGTACATGTCACAGGAAATGAAGCCTCATTTAAATCCCTTTTATTCATTTCCCTTCAAAACTATGGCCTCTCTCCAACCTGAAGAGCTGCACACAGTAAATTACTCAGAATACCGTGTTTGTCACACTGGGTCCAGCCATCTGCCCACCATGCTAGAAATGGATATCACTGTCACCATTTGCAGTGAGTAAGGAGCATGTTGCATTAATAAGGTTGTACTAACCTTTCTTTTTTAGAAGGAAGGAAGGAGTCATTCAACATCCCCTTGGAACTGTCAGAGCTGTCCCTTCCCCTGTAGCTCCCCTGGGTCAGGCATAACAGCCTCTGCATCTCTGAACAATAACCATATGAGCTTTAACTACCACTGGGAAAATGGATATCCCTCACCTCTTGACACCTGCCTCCCTTGCCTTCTTCCCTCCCCTTGGCTTACCTCCTCTGCTTTTGTCTTGCAATCTACTAAACTGCACTGCACACAGTTCAGGGGATGTGCAGCTTTTCTTTCTGCCGGTTTGCCTGATCAGAGGAACAAGCTGTGCTGATCGGGATTTAATTATATATGCAATTCATGTGTTGCTCCTTAGTCCTGTGCTGCCAAAGCAGTGGCCAAAGGATAGCCCAGTTTTTTTATAGTGTAGCCACTTGTGCATTGACCAAAAAGAAGGAAGGAAGGAAGGAAGGAAGGAAGGAAGGAAGGAAGGAAGGAAGGACAGACAGACAGACAGACCAGGGACAACAGAGAATACTGATTTGCCTAAGAGAGAGGTACACATTTAGAAATATTTATTTCAGTTACAGTAGTTCACCATCATTGGGAGATTATGAACAGCTTAATGCTGCAATCCTGCAATCCTTACTAGGGAGTAAGCTTCACTGAGCTCTGTCTTACTTATCTCAGCATAGGCGCACACTGGGTTGCACTGTAACTTAGACTTGGGCTTTCAGTTTTGAGATGCTAAAGGAAGAAATATTTGCAGACTCCATAAAACCGGTGCCTGCCCGATTAATTACTGCGGCGAGGATTGCATTTGCCCAACATTGGAGGAGTGAAGAACCACCTACCGACGGACTGATGTTAAAAAAGATCCTGGACTGCGCCGAAATGGACAGATTGACTTTGTCTCTGAAGGAGAAAGAGGATACATACTTCTATCAAACTTGGAACTCTTTTTATTATTGGCTAGAGAAATGGAACTATGTATAGATTTAAATATATTTAAAGATTACTATAAAAAAGTATGGGGGGGCTGATCCAGTAGGTCTGATGTTCCAGATGATTGATTTTTTTTAGTTTCTTATTATTAGTTGGAAGAAAAAATAATAATAAAACTTACTTTAAAAAGAAAAAGAAATCGGTGCCTGCCCATAGAGGGGTCCCAAGTTATACAAAAGTAGGGATGACTGGAGAAGACCCTGATGCTGGGAATGATTGATGGCAAAAGGAGAAGGGGAAGGCAGAGGATGAGGTGGCTGGATCGGGTCACTGGAGGCGTAGATGTGGGCTTGGGTGGACTCCGGGGGATGGTGAAGGACCGGAGAGCCTGGAGGAATGTTGTCCATGGGGATCGCAATGGGTCGGACGCAACTTTGCAACTAAACAACAACAAAGACCTGGGGTGGGGGTGCTGCTGTGAGAACTTGTCCCCTTCAGGGGTATTGTTGGCCTCTCACTGCATGTTTTTCTTTCATTCAGAAAGTAGATCTCTGGACATTTTTACATGTGGAGATGTAAGGAAAAGCCTGCTGCCTGGAACTGCCTGGCAGTTCACCCAGCAGTAATGCAGTTAGCACTGCAATCCTACATGTGTTTATTTAGAATCCTCGGTATTTAGTGGGAATTTTTATCTTGGAAAGGTGGACATTAGCTTAGCTTTCCACTTAGTGGAAGCAAGACCCCTTGAACTCAGCAGGATCTAGCCTTGAGCAAGCATGCATACAATGACGTGAGAAGCAACTTTAGATGCATGAGGGTGCAATCCGTTCGGGATGCCAGTTCCTCTCTGAACCCAGAGGGTCGCACTCTGCTGTGGAGCATGCCCCCCTCTTGGATGCGCACCTTGACATGGTAGGGCTGCTTGGGGGTGCCTGAGAATGTCGCCCAGAGTCCAGATGGTTACTCTAGGCTGGCCTGCTGAGACACCAGTCCAAGATGCACCCACCCTCTTTGGGAGGAACTTGCCTCAGCAGAAGAGAATGGATATTTCCAATGGTGACGGGGGAGGAGGAACTTCTGAAGGACACCTACTGCAGCAGCATTAGCTGAAGGCAACACTGACGAACAATGGCAGTGATGTCCAGACTAACTCTTCATTAGTACTGAGTAGAATAAAGCAGGATAAACCACTTCTGAATCTTCTTGCCTTGAAATCCCCAAGAAGAAACAGTCCAAATGAAACAAGAGATAGTTCCAGGAGACCCCCAGGATGGAAGGCACTCAATGAGCCACTGGAGAAGACCAAAGCACAAGTATGGAAAGTCCTAACACTAATGAAGCAACTAGATCAAAGTCAAAGGAAAGTCTAGTTGCTCACCTGCACAGAAATGAAAGGAAAGTCTGGTGTGGCACAATGCATGCAATTGGAACATGGGACATGAGAGGTATGAACCAACTCAAAACCATCCAGGAGGAAATGGAATGGCTGAACATCACAGTACTTGGTGTGAGTAAACTAAAGGGGGCCTGAATGGGGCATTTTTGGTCAGACAAACACAGTGTTCTACTCTGGAAAAGATAGTTTTGGAAGAAACGGAACAGCTTTAACACTGAGACAAGACAAGAGTGTCGGCTACATTGCAAATTCCAACCAAATCATATCAATCAGGATTTGTGGAAAACCTATCAACGGAGCCATCAAGTCTACAATCCAACAATGAATGCTGAAGAAGAAGAAACTGCAAACTTTTGTGCAGGTGTTCAAGAAATTGATAACACACCAAAAAGAGACAAGTTGATAATCCTAGATGATGAAAAAGCAAAAGTAGGAAACATAGCAGAATCAAATGTTGCAGGAGAATTAGGCAAACATAAAAAACAGAATGAAGGCCACAGACTGAAAATGTTCAATATATATTCCAATTCCCTAGAAAGGAGATGCAGAAGAGTACAACAACTGGAGGACCATTTCACTAATTATCCGCACAAGCAAAGTGATAATCAAGGAGTTGAAACAAAACATATTTCCCTAAATGGAGTAAGAACTGGCATTCCAGCTGGATTCCAAACAGGCATTCAAGATCATATTGCAAATATATACGGAGGTGCACCAAAGAATTTCAGGAGATCATTCTCTGCTTTATAGACTACAGCAAAGGCTTTGACGAGGTGTATCATGAGAAGCTCTGCACAGTCCTGAAAGATATGGCTGTGATCTGCAGATCGGATCAACATTTCCTGGAAAAGCTTCCTCACTGTCAGAGTAATGCAGCAGTGGAACCAGTTGCCTGGAAAGCTGGTGGGCTCTCCCACACTAGAGCCGTTCCAAAAGAAATTGGAGGCTTGTCTGAGTGGGACGGTCTCAACTGGTGTCCTGCAACGCAGGAGGTTGGCCCCATGGCCTTCCTGGCCCCTCCCCAGCCCACCATTCTATGCTTCCATGATTAGCGGAGGCCAGAAAGCATATCTGGTATACTTTGGAACAGTCAAATTTGCTAAATCAAAAAACATCTCCCTGCTGGATGAACTCAGATCCTCTGGGTAGAATTCGACTTATTTTGAAAACACGTTTTGGAGAGAATGGAGCAAAACCAAAGCAGAAAAGGATACCCAAACCAGGTCGATGTATTGTCATGCAAAGTTTGCTTGATGTTTTGGCCTCAGTATCTATTTTGGAATGTCTACAGAAAGGAGTCAAGCATTAGAGCGGGCAGCCTCTGCCTACTCTAAATGAACACCGTCCCTTTTCCCTCTTTTCAGAGAGGCCTTTAGCCCACACGTGCGGAGCTCATGATCAGCTGAAGTAGGCGCGTGTGTGGATGCACTGACTCTCCTTACAATCCAGAGGGTGGACAATTCATCCCGGGGCAGAGGAACCCAATGGACACTCATATCCTGGTAGCCACATGGCAACATTTGCCTGTCATGAAGTTCCTTACTTCCAGTGGCAGAAGGGCCCGTCTTCATGACTGAAACTCTCTGGAGAACAGCAGCTGCATCTCCAGTACATTTTCGGGTGTGCAACATGCTTTGCATGCATTACCTGCTTGCAATGGTTATTGCACCTTATAAGTGGAGTTGGTATTATTCACCTCCACACTGCAGATAGCGGGACTAAGATGGGGGAGAATGGCTTGTCCGTGTATAGTTCATGTTTGCATACAGTGTGTCCCTGGCATCACCAGGTGATCCAACATTCCAGCCTGAAAGCTTGAAAGTTCAATGATAGTATAAAGAAGCTTCCTGTGCTCCTATGAATGATAGGCAGTGTTGCATAGCGGTTAGAGCACTGGACTGGGACTCAGGAGACTGGGCGCCTCTGGGCCAGTCACTCACTCTCAACCTAACCTACCTCATAGGGTTGTTGCTCTTGTGAGGGTGAACAGGAACTTTCTAAGCTGCCTTGGGCTTCTTGGAGGAGAAAAAGGTGGGATACAAATATCAGAAAAAGAGTAAGAGCAGCGTGCCCAGATCAGAGGTGGGATTCAAATCAGGGAGCTCTGACTCCATTGCATTATCTCGGCCTGGTAACTGGATGGAACAAGCTGGTGTGATGCGGTTAATCCAATGAGGGTGTGTGGATCAAAGTCTGAGCATCAGAAGTCCGAGAGAGTTGTATACAAGGACAGGAAGTAGTTTGTAACACACATTTCTGTGTTGCCAATGTGTTTGTTTTATTGTGTACATTGGAGGGCACACGTTAGATTGGGGCCTACAAGTCATTTTCTGGATGTTTTGAAGCAGACTTGCAATGGCTTCCGATTCTCAATTGTTTTGCAGTATTAACAATAAATTGTGTTTTATACGCAAATCCCACCCACTTGATCTCCTACAAGAAACCCAAGAGTTGGCTCACACAGTCCTCCTCTGTATATCATCCTCACAAAAACCCCGTGAGGAAGATTAGGCTGAGCTTCAAGGCCAAGTGGGGACCAGAGCCTGAGCCTCCAGAATGCTAGTCCAACCCCCAAACCACAGTACCACCCTGGGTCTCGTAACCACAATATACATCCATATGCCACAACAGTTAAAGCAGAAGCTGTGACTTTTGGAAGGACTTGAAGCCAAGCACCACAACTGTTCTGCAAAGCACGTCACATCCAGCCTTCCAGAAATGCAGTATTTTTGTTGCAAATGTTGGAAACCTCACTCCTGCTTTAGCAGCAAGGATATGTTTCAGGGTGGAATGGCCGGCACGGATCCTGCTCGCCCCAGCAGCCCACAGTAGCCACTGTGCCACATGGGCTCTCTTGACATTCCTCTCCTAAATCAGGCTGCTGAAATGCCTGTATTTGGTCCTGGGATGGAGAACATATGCTCAGAGGCACCCCATTCTTTAATCCTAGGGGAAGACAGAGGCAGAGACTAGACTAGGTGCAGGAGCCCAAAGCAGACTGAGGGTAAGGGAGCTGAACCCTGTCTCCCCACTACCCCTGCTGCAGATCTTCATCAGATCAAGAAACTTGCACCCATATTTTATGATTCAAAATGGTGATACTCTCCTGAATCACGATGTATTTTGCAATAAAAAGGCAAGTGCCACTCGCCACACAATGTGCATTGGATTCGAAGTGTTGTAAGTGTTATTCGAAGGGTTGTAGCCCTCCTGCCTCCCACATGAATGCTCCAGTCAGGATCAGGGGCCTGCACCTGCTCTGCATTAAAATGTTTTGGCCCTTAGTGTATACTTTTTTTAATTATTAAGTCAGTAGCGGGCAGATTGTGGGGTCGCAGCAAACCACAAAGTAGATTCTGCAGCTCGATGTCTTCCCATCCCAGAGGCAAACCATGTGCACTATAGCCCTCAATAAATATAATTCCATCCAATCCAAAGCAAAGCATAACCAGATTATGTGTGGGTTTCAGTATATCAGTACACGAAATAGCAGGAGCAGTTCTACCGTATATAAGCCATAACTACTTAAAATTCCCCATTCTATTTTCATGCATAACATAATCCATAAATGCACACCATATTCCCCCTCAATATCGTCTTTCTTCTCTCATTCATATACTTGCCAGCTCAGCAACCTGTGCAAACAAGCCACATGTACAGTTGGGGAGAATTTATATCCACAAGCTTGAATACATTGCACGAAATGAGATCCAGCCACACTTGCTATGCATGGCTGGCCCAGATGGGCAGGCCCGCTCCTTGGGGCGAACTGTGGGGCAGGACCAGCACGTGCAAGCCAGTCCTTGCAGATGTGCAGCCCTAGAAAGAATGTTTGCGTGACCCCAACAGATGCAGCGAGGGAACTTGAGGCATCCTCGTCTTCCGAAGCCGGGAGGCTTCAGCTGGTGACACGCATTGCTCCAGTGGTGAAGCGCACACCTTTTCCCCGCAACAACCACTATCCCATGCTTTACAACTGCGCCCACATTCTGCTACGTTAGAACGGCAACGCTGATTTGGCAACAAAACGGACGAGCGCGTGCCGTTTTGCATTTCAAAGTCGTCAGAATCAAAGCTCTTTCCAGGCGGCAGAGCGAAAGGTGCTGGCTCACACTGCCCTCAACACGGGATGCTCTCTGGCTGACCGTTCACATGGCCCATAAGCAGTGGGGCTCCAGACTTTGGTCCCGGGGCTCAGCCTCAGGGGCATCAGTGCCTCCAAGCCTCCTGCACACAAGGCTTCTCCCTTCCCCTCCATGGGGAAGCTCACGCCAGTCCCCTCGCCTGCCCCACAGCCGGTGCTGAGAGCAGCTGTGCTGGGTACGCGGGTCAGCCCAAAAGCATCAGCCTTCCTCTCAGGGGGTGACTTTTGCAAGGCTTCTCGGCAGCTGGGCGCCTCTAAAGGATGTGAGCCATTGTCCCTCCAAGCCCCGTTGCTTCAGTCTCTTGGTGATTATGGATTGGGCTTCCCTGGCTGCTTTTTACTTGATTAACTAATATTATTCCTCACTTTCACATTTTTAAATCTGGCTATTTATTTGAGCAGACCTTGGGCTGACCCAGGCTGATCCCAGGCACTCAATTAATTACAAATGAAACATTGCCATCTGGCGGCCTCTTTCCAAACACTTTTTTATTATTTAAAAGCTGCTCTGCTTCACTTGTCCTGATGCTTTTCCAGGGCTGCTTCCCGCTGCTGTAATAGCCTTAAGTATTTTGGTTCTTGATTTGGTTTGCACTGACAGCGCCTTTGTCTCTCTTTTCAGCCCACAAAAGCCACTAGAGCCGCTCACAGAGACTCATAATGCGTCAGTCCCTGGCTTACAGGCTTACAGTCTAAAGGACATAACACAAAAGGAAAAGGGAGTGGGTTGGAGAAGGAAAAAGGCAGGCTTATGCACCAGTTCTTAGTTGCAAGGATCTTACAGGGGTTCTTTCCACCAGGGAAGCATGAAACAAGCTCTCTGCAGCTGTCCAGCCTAGTCAGTCTCCCCCTTGCCCCAGCCTTCTTCCTGGGAGGTGGGAGGTTGGTTCTGCGGCTAAGGAATAGGGCCAAAAGAACTAGCAGCTGGAGCTGTGCTCCAGCCCAGCGGGGGAAGTCACTGAGAGTTTCTGAGGGCCTGATTCAGGCGACTGACCTTCCCTGTGACCCAGGGAAACAGCAGGATTCCTTCTTGCCTCAATGGCTTCCAGGCTCTGTCCAGAGGGATCCTGCAATTTCTCAGAAGGCTACCAGAGATTCCTTAATGAGGTCAGTAACGGCCAACCTGTTTTCCCGAAAGACAGCTGGCCAAACGCCACTCCAGAGTTTCCCCTTTATTTGCTTGTTCAGAATGATGAGTGGATTTCTAGCAAGAGAAATCATTGCTAGAAATTAACTCGCCCAGTGAGAAATGCTTCTGCCCCTTCTTAGACGCACGTTCTCCAGGATTCCAAGCTCCAGAATTTAGGTGCAAGTAAATATGCCAGTATGCCATATTTTACTAATACGGATATACACATTTGTAAATATGAAGCTAAAGCTGTGCACAAACCATGCGCTGAAATTATCCACCCTATTCGTGGGCAGGGAAGTTAGGGAAGACCTGTCGCTGAATTTCTCCAGGGGGAGGAGAAATTTTCCAGCAAGTTCTCACATGTAGGGGCTCACCATAGCCCCTGGGTGCAAGAAGCTTCCTTTTTGTAAGGGATTTGATCCTTGTCCTGCATGTCATTTCAACTGGCTATACCAGCAACTGCACTGGCAGCCCCCACCCCTCCACACGCCCCTTTGGCATTCTCCACAATACTCTATACCTCGCATTCCTCCCAAAAATAAGGGAGAAATGTTCTGAGAATTCTTCAAAGTGGCCTTTTATTTCTAGCGGGATAAGAAAAGGGGGGGGAATCGCAGGACATTTCTAAGAAAAATACCTTCTGAGAAAATCTGGCTCAGTTCTACTTGGCATTCTCTAGGGATCTTTCTACATGAATAAATGAACTTTCCCCAGGATCTTCTAAATGAATAAAATTTCCAAATGGCGACTGCGGATGCACCTTGTCTCTAATGCAGGTTTGGAGGAATGACTGTCTGATGTAAAACAGGGGACTTGCAAATGCTCTTCCGGAACCTTCTAAGTAAGGTAAGCCTAACTTTAAGTTTCTCTTCAAGAGCCATTTACCGTCTATCAGATTCAATGATGTTGGTTCTCCCATCCCTATCACCAACCTCGTTTTCTCCAGACATGTCACACTGCAAACCCCATCACCCCCCAGCCACCTGGGGAGACCACATGAAGACCTTCTAGCTTGCCCTCATTTTTTCAACATGTCAGCTGTGCCGGTTTTACATGCTAACTGTTGTTGCTGACCATGCTTTAACAAGAGCTGTACACAAATGAACTCTCAAAATTCTCTGGAGAAATAGACAAAGACATAAGAGGACAAGGGCATTTCAACATGTTTCTCTAGTGGGAGGAGAAATCCGCCCCCTGCACTGGTTTCTCAGGGGCTGGGGCTGATCATGCATGGACTTTGCTAAATCTATTCCCAACTGCATTCTGCAGACTGTCAGGGCCCTTTCGTTTTCTCACCCCTCATTGACAGAACTGGTTTTGAGACCTCTATGCAAGCACACATGTTGAAAAATTCAGAAATTCCCCCAAAATATGCAAATCCCTCCAAAATGTTCATTTTCAGTCAGTGAATTTTTCATATCTTTGAATCACTAAATTAAATATTGTATGTATACATAAAATTACAGAAGGCTAAAAAAAAAGTCCACAAGTTATCAGAAACCTTTCATCTCAGGAAAAGCTGCTTCCTTGTGGAATTCAGGGGATGAATTCATAGAAATCTAAATTCGTCCAAATCCATTGCAGATTTTCCCATCGTTCAAAGCTGACGATCACAATTAACAATGGCAAGCCCAGATTCTTTCTTTGATCCCAGAGTGTGTGATTTTTGCAGCAAGAATTGGAATTGATCTGAAAGCTCCCAGAAAACCTTTTCCCCTGATATTTTTCTTTTTCCCACTTCCTCACACCACTCTATCCCAGAATAAGAAGGCTATTTTGTAGAAAGTTCTCCAAATAGTGCCCATTTTGTTGTGGGTTTTGCCATCCCCATGGTGCCATGAAGCAATGCGTGGTCCGCAGAACAATGGAATGTGCAAAATTCTGGGTACCCAGAAACCAGTTCAAGGAGCAAGTCTTACATCAAAGCCAAAGAAAATCCATGGAGGTGGGAACAAGCAAAGGTCAGCTGGACCAGGATGCCTTTTACCACCTTTCTTGCCCGGGAGTATGCAGTTACCAACATGGCCAGTCTGTCCAGGCCTAGAAGTTTCCTCCCATGTGTGCTTGTTTATTTATTTGAGTTTTATCCCACCCCATTAGCCATATGGGCAGAACATGTTCCAGTGGAGCAAAGTTCAAGGAACCAAGATTCAAGGTGGATGCCAGGAAGTACTTCCTGATGGTTAGGACCCCTAGGGCATGGAATGGGCTTCCATGTGAGGTGGCTGAAGCCCCATCAGTGAGGGTGTTCAAGGACTGGCTAGACATGCACATGGTAGGCATGCCATGAGTGGAGCCGGGGGTCAGACTAGATGGCCCGGGAGGCCCCTTCTGACTCGCTCTGTTTCTATGGTTCTATAATCCTCCCCCATGCTGAGTGGTGCAGCACATGAGACAGCTTTGTGGCGCACTTGTGGCGCAGGCAGGCACTCCTTGGCACCACTGCTCCTTACGCCTGCTCTCCCACTTCTCCAGGCACGTCCCTATTCTGCCAGGGGTAGGACCAGCCCTGCTCTCCCACTCGGAAGCTACTGCTTAGCCAGCCATGCTGCCTTCGCTTGAGTTTGGACTAAGCGCATGAGAAATTTGCTCCAGCTCGTTTTTGATCAGTATTTACCCAGAGTGCAAGCAGTGGTCCAAGTCCATACATTTCCACACCAGAATTCACAGAACAAAACATAGAACTGACAGCATGTTTAATATGAAAAAATTTACTTTACTGTCACTTTATTCTCTTCGGCACCAGGCCAAAACCTTTTTATTTTCCCAATATTTTAAGACCTGACTGTTTTAATTGGGTTTTTATTATTAGCTAAATTTTAGGATGCTGTGATGATGCTGATGATGAGTTTGCATTTTATACTGTTAAACCGTCTGGAGACTTTGGTAAATGGGACAGTCTACAATTGTTTAATAAATAAAATAAATAAATAAAGAGCATGAATAAATGTATACTTCTGAAATCTGCACACAAAGACACTGTCGTCAATTGGGAGAAGGGCCAGTACATTTCAGTGTGAAGAGAAGAAAGCAAAAATCAGCATACGGGACAGATACAAGATGGATCAAGCTTCAAAGTGGAATTCATAGGACTCAGATGAACTCCAGTTTTATTGTGTGCACATCCCTGCTTTGTAAACAGACTGTCCTGCACTGCTTTTAACTGGGTGTATGAATAAAGCACCTGTGTACGTGTACTTAAAAATAAAAACCCTGCAACAGCATGCAATTGAATGTTGAATCTCGCAAATGACTCGGTTGCACTCACAGTAGCTCAAACATATTCAGCAACAGTAATATTTACAATAAAGGTGAAGTGAGGAGGGGAGAGGAGAGGAGAAGCAGTGTATTTGATGGTTCTCGTTGTGTGCTATGGCACAAAGTTGCCAACATTTTAATTCATTAAAATAACATGTTTAGCACTGTTCTGCAACCAATTCATCCCTTTCTATTTCTATTCCAATAAGAGTGTTCGATTAGCTGATTGAGCATCACTGTGTTGTGCTGGTCGAGGTGTAGGTCTGCGGAACTGGGAGATCTGGGTTCTAGTCTCCAGTCGGCCAGAAAGCTCACTGGGTGTGTTTGGGCCAGTCAGACTCCCAGCCACCGACTCTCTCAACCCTCACAGAGTTGCAGTTGAGACAATAAAATGCAGCCATATAAACTGCTTTGGGATCCTCACAGGCGAAGACCTTTTTATTTCAGTCTTATTTTAATTGTTAACGTTGTGTCTATTTGTGTCTATGTGGTTTACTATGTTATTATTTATAGTTATTGGGGTTTATTTATTTGGTAAGGGGTGGTTATTTATTTGGTGATTTTGTTGCCGAGATGCACCAGGGTGGGTGGGATGTATTTTAACTTTTGTACTGCTTTGTATGCTTTTAATTATGTTGTAAGCCGCCCCGAGGCTTGGTTGCGATGGGGCGGCCTATAAATTTTTAAATAAAATAAAATAAAATAAATAAAGATGAAAAAATACAAGTGGGATATAAATGCAATGAAATAATAAACACGGTAATAATTCCGACAAGGGGTGTAGATTGTAATTAGTGGCAGACAAGTTCCTCTCCGCACAACTCCCAATGCTCTCAACACATGTGCTGGCTTGTGAGAGTTCAGAAGACCGCAGATGTTTGCTCCTGGTTCACGGTGGTGCCTTCATCACCAGGTGTGTGCCTTCCTGGCCAGGAATGGAGCCCCAGATGGCCAGGGCAGTCCTCTTTCACTCCCCATACAGCAATCTTTCTTTGTGCTGTGCAGCTGATGTGGGTGGAACCTCCGTTTGGCGCACGCTAGAGGAATGGATTGCCAACCCTAGCAATGCTACACACGGTCAATGCTTTCTTGCATGATGCTGCAGTCTAAGGCAGCCTTCCCCAACCAGACTCATTTCTAGACACATTTGGACTGCAACATCCAGAATTCCCAGTCAATGGCCCTGCTGGATGAGACTTCTGGGAGTTGCGGTCCAAATGTCTCTGAAGGCCACCAGGTCGGGGAAGGCTGCTCTAAGGAATTAACTGGAACTCTTTAGGTTCCATGTACTGCAAAGCATGCCTGGAACATTTGCAGACTGAAGCCGTGCTTGCTTGTTTGTAGCTTGTATAATAAAGGTAACTGACTGAAAACAGACAATCGAATCACTTGGAGAAGAAGGAAGTCAGACGTTGGGCACCCAACACCCGCAGTCCCGACTGCCCATTTGTGCCAATACAAAGTTGTTTTCTTACCTTATTAGTCAGGCAGGAGTTGCTCTCTCTGTATTTAGAGAAAGGGTCAGACCTGTCTTTTCAAGGTGGCCTTTCTGAATATTTTGAGTGGAGTCTTTTTGTATTCTTTGCAATGATCTTAATGGCAGTTATAACGTTCTTCATATGCTGTACATCACCTTGGTGGGGGTGTTTTTGTTCATTTGCAGAAGGGCAGGATAGAAATGGTGATCCCAAAGAAATAAAACAGCTTTATTAAACTCTGGGCCTTCCCAGAATACTTACTGTGCATGCCAATCTCCTGAACCTCTTCCTCAGGGCATCCACTGACCTTGCTCACAGCTGGAGTTGCGGGTGGACCCCTTTTTCAATTGCACAGAAAACCACAGGAAGAGGTTGTTGTGGCAGGTGGACCTGAAGCCTCTGGGTTGCCCAAAAGTTGACCAGTGTGCCCGTTCTTCTTCAGACCAGGAGTACGTGTGCAACCTCTTGCAGGCCTGGGCTGCCTGCCCCTCTGTGGCAAATGGGTTTTCCTCTGGGAAGGACTGCTATGAAATAGGCTGGGAGGGGGCTTGGGGTTGGGGGGTCAATGCACAGGATCCATTCCTCCTGGGAGTGCAGGCACCCAGGCCAGGGATGGAGAAAGCAAGTCCCGATGGGATCAGGATTCTCAAGGCAGCTACCCAGGGGTGTTGCTAGGCTGGCTTCTGGGAGAGTTTGTGCTGTCACTGAGACGGGGCAGTGGAGAGGTGGCACCGGGGCTTCTGGACAGTCCCCAGTTGTGCGTGACACCCCATGTGCCTCTAGAGGGAGGCAGAGGAGCCAGAGGGGGGGCCTGATGGAGTGTGGCAGGCCATGGCGCGTCTCTTGTGAGATGCAGCAACCTAGCGTAGCACATGGGTGCATCCATATGAGCACCAGGACAAGAAGTCCTCAGGCCAGAACAGACTCTCAGGCCATGTCGGGGCAGGTGTGAATTCCGGAAGAAGGACTGCATATCCTGGGCCAGCAGGATGCGACAGGAACGGATGCTGGAATTCTTGCAGAGAAAGAATAGGCAAAGCGGGCCTGCAAGCAGGATGGCCCATTGTCCTCAGACACCAGGGAATTAGCTCACCTAGAGCCCCTGGCAAGCACAGCCACAGGACTCATTGTTTTAGCCATAGAAACAACGGCTAAGTCATAGCAGTCTCTTAGCCCAACCCACCTTAAAGGGTTGTTGTGAAAGTAAGATTGAGAAGAGGAGGATGTAAGCCACTCTGGGCTCTTTCAAAAAGAAAATGCAGCCTATAAATGAAGTGAATGAATAATCAACAAGCACCCTTCCAACAATTAACATAAGTCTGGGAAACTCATCGGTGCAGAGACATATATTCTAAAGACCAGACACTAAGGGGACTCAGACCCACTGTGAAGAGAGTGGAAGAGGGAGGCCAGCTCTGCTCCTGCTCACACACACACACAGCCCGTGGACGCCTCGCACCCTTCCTGCCCTTGCATAAGACTGCTGCCTAGAGCTGTACCTGTTGGACAGGTACGGCCACGTTCTTATTGCATCATAATAAATACATTTAAATACCACTGTTCATGTGATGTGCAAAACTGCAGTGAAAGCATGTAAAGCTCAACAGAAAATCCTAGCGTGCAAATATTCTTACGATTTCATCAGAACAAGCCATCACCATTCATTCCAAGAAACCCGACGAAGGCAAGAAGAGAAGTTGCTCGTTTGATGGTGGCGCCCGTAAAGCCGAGGCTAGTTAAATCGAAGGCTTGATCATGGGGGCATCAAGCTTGGAAGAGAATATATCTAAAGAGACATGCGGTAGATCCATATCATAGGCTTCCACAACTCCAGTGCCCAGGTTGTGAACACAGCTGCCTCGGGAATTTCGGGGCCTCCTTTGCAAACTTAATACAGCTCACACAGTTGATGTTTATGAAATTTGAGACTCTGCAGACATTCCTGTCAGAATTGAGTCCTCCAAGGACTGGCAGAAGGGTAACCCTGTCCAACTAGTCAACATAAAAGGCTCCTGAGCTACAAACTGCACAACTGAGTAACCAGGATTTGATGGGATGTGATAGGGGTGCCAAGCAATCTGATGGATATTTTCCACCTACAGTTGCTTGGTTATTTTTTCAGCCTCTGCCCTGGCTCCAGAGAGTTGTCAAAGCATCTTACAACTCGGCATGGGGAAAAAATCAAAAGAAAAACAGATGGAAAATTTCCATTTTGATCATGCAATGCTTTAGTGCATTTAACAGCACAGCCAGATACTATAAGAGATGGACTGCCAACACTTCATGTCCTTTTAATCCTCAGTTATCTAGAGTTTGTCGTGTGTGTGTGTTTGTGTATGTATTTAATATCCATAGTGCCCCAAGGATAGGCCGCCAGGCCATGGGACATGTGGCGAGCAAGCTGGAGTACCAGAGAAGTGCTCTGCTGACCTGGGCATGCCAGCATGAATGAGAAGGAATGGATGGTGAACGATGGAAGCCGTGCAGAGGCGTCGCCCGACAAGACTTTCCCTTAAAGGGCGAGACAAATGATTCTGCGAGGATGACTAGCCCTGTCCTGAGTGTACCACTGCCCCCAAGAGGTAAGAGAGAGGGTGCCAGACCTGTGGAAATCACCCCACCAACAGCAGCCAGAAAACACAACCAAATGAGCACACCTTTTACCCTCAGCAAACAGACATGGTCACTTCACAGATAAGCTCATCAAGAGCAATCAAACCCTCATCAAACAAGTCTGAGACACCATGGGAACTTTCCCACTCCCAAAGCAGCGGACAGGAGGTATAAGTAGAAGGCAAAAAGAACCTTCTACGCCTAAGAACCAGGAACTTGGGAAATGGATGTGGGCAAACTCTGAAGAGACCTGGCATCCAGCCTGCATGCGGAACACGTGAGTCTCACCAAGCTGTTGTTGAAAACTGCAGCCTGGGATATGTGACAGGCAGGTGATAGGCTGGGGCGGCTTCCTTTGCCTTTTGGATTCTCTCTATCAAGACAGCAGGAGGCTGTTTGCCTCTTTAGAAATGGAGAATAAGATTGGGATGCAATAAGGATTTTGGGAAGAGCTTGCATCTGCTCTGTATTTCCTTCTGGATGAACGTCTCTTGGCTTTCTAAGTGTGTTGTCTGTGTGTGGGAATGTGAAGCAAAGGCACCCTTCTCTGACAGCCTGTACTAGACGCCAGCAAAAGTTCCTGAACCTCTTGAGGTGTCTGGAGGGCAAGCAGCTCCTTCTGAGGGGTGCAGTTCCCCAGGAATACTAGAGCAAAGGAAGCTGGGCACCAGCAGACACTGAAATTCTCCACCTTATACACGGGCTCAGAAACCAGGCAAAAGTTTCATCACTGCTTCGAATTGTACCCACCCCAGGTGCTTTCCGCAGGATCACTTACTGGTTTATGTTTAGCTGTTAGCATGTTTACTGCTTCTTTTATTTTATTGCATTTTATTCATAAAATCATAGAATACAGAATAGTAGAGTTGGAAGGGTCCAAGAAGGCCACCAGGTACAATTCCCTGCTCAGTGCTGGACTCCAAGTTCATTGGTACAGAGTTCTAGTCATTCCACCAAGTTTCAGTCACAATTATCAGGTCGCTCTCCTGTACTGAGTTTGTGTTATTTGTTTCCCATGTACTACACGTCTGTACATAGGCATGAAAAACCACATGCTTTAGCTCTCTTCTCCAGGGACTCCTTCCTTCTAATTAGGTGGCCAAAGTATTTGAGTTTCATCTTCACTATCTGGCCTTCTAAAGAGCAGTCAGGGTTGATCTCCTCCAGGACTGACCGATTTGATCGCCTTGCGGTCCAAGGGACTCACAGGAGTCTCTGCCATCACTACAATTCAAAGGCCTCAATTCTTCGGTGCTCAGCCTTCCTTATGGTCCAGTTTTCACAGCCATACATTGCAACTGGGAAAACCATAGCCTTGACTATACGCACTTTTGTCGGCAGGGTGATGTCTCTGCTTTTTGGTATGCTGTCTAGATTTGCCATAGCTTTCCTCCTCAGGAGCAAGCGTCTTTTAATTTTGTGGCTGCAGTCCCCATCTGTGGTGACCTTGGAGCCCAGGAAAATAAAATCTGTCACTACCTCCATTTCTTCCCCATCGATTTGCCAGGAAGTGAGAGGACCGGATGTCATGATCTTAGTTTCTTAATGTTGAGTTTCAAGCCAACTTTTGCGGTCTCCTCCTTCACCCGTGGGGGATGCAGGTGGCGCAGTAGTTTAAACCGCTGTGCTGCTGGGCTGGTTGATCGAAAGGTCGCCGGTTCAAATTTGCATAATGGGGTGAGTTCCTGTTGCTCCGTCCCAGCTCCTGCCAACCTTGCAGTTCGAAAGCATGCAAATGCAAGTAGATGAAAAGGTACCACTTCAGTGGGCAGGTAACAGCGTTTCGTGCACTTTGGTGTTTAGCCATGCCGGCCACATGAGCACGGAGACCGTCTGAAGACAAATGCTGGCTCCCTCGGCCAGGAAACGGAGATGAGCACTGCCCCCTAGAGTCAGGCATGACTCGACATAACGTCAAGGGGAAACCTTTACCTTTACTTTTTACCTTCACCTGCATCAAGAGGCTCTTTAGTTCCTCTTCACTTTCTGCCATGAGAGTGGTATCATCTGCATATCTGAGGTTGTTGATATGTCTCCCAGCAATCTTAATTCCAGCTGGTGATTCATCTAGCCCCACCTCTCTCATGATATGCTCTGCATATAAGTTAAATAGGCAGGGCGACAGTATACAGCCTTGCCGAACTCCTTTCTCAATTTTGAACCAATCAGTGGTTCCGTGTCCAGTTCTCACTGTTGCTTCTTGCATATAGGTTTCTCAAGAGACAAATAAGATGGTCTGGTACTCCCATCTCTTTGAGAACTTGCCACAATTTGTTGTGATCCACACAGTCACAGGCTTTAGCATAGTCAATGAAGCAGAAGTAGATGTTTTTCTGGAACTCCCTAGCTTTCTCCATGATCCAGTGTATGTTGGCAATTTGATCTCTAGTTCCTCTCCCTCTTCGAAATCCTGCCTGTACTTCTGGTAGTTCTCGGTCCACATACTGCTGGAGCCTAGCTTGGAGGATTTTGAGCATCACTTTGCTAGCGTGTGAAATGAGTGCAATGGTGCGGTAGTTTGAACATTCTTTGGCATTGCCCTTCTTGGGGATCGGAATGTAAACTGAACTTTTCCAATTCTGTGGCCACTGCTGAGTTTTCCAAATTTGCTGGCTTATTGAGTGTAGCACTTTTACTGCATCATCTTTTAAGATTTTGAATAGCTCAGCTGGGATACTGTCACCTCCACTAGCTGTGTCGTTGTTCAGACTTCGTAAGGCCCATTTGACTTCACATTCCAGGATGTCTGGCTCGAGGTCAGCGACCACCCCATCGTGGTTATCAGGGACGTTAAGCTTTTTCTTGTATAGTACCTCTGTGTAATCTTGCCACCTCTTCTTAATCTCTTCTGCCTCTGTTAGGTCCCTGCCATTTTCGTCCTTTATCATGCCCATCTTTGCATGAAATGTTCCCTTCATATCTCCAATTTTCTTGAAGAGAGCTCTGGTCCTCCCTATTCTATTTTTTTCTTCTATTTCTTTGCACTGTTCATTTAAGAAGGCATTCTTATCTCTTCTAGCTGTTCTCTGGAATTCTGCATTCAATTGTTTGTATCTTTCTCTTTCTCTCTTGCCTTTCGCTTCCCTTCTTTCCTCAGCTATTTGTAAAGCTTCCTCAGGCAGCCATTTTGCTTTCTTGTGTTTCTTTTTCTTTGGGATGGTTTTAGTTGCTGCATCTTGTACAATGTTGCGAACCTCCGTCCATAGTTCTTCAGGCACTATGTCTATCAGATCTAATCCCTTAAATCTATTTGTCACCTCCATTGTATATTCATCAGGGATATGATTTAGGTCATACCTGAGTGGCCTAGTGCTTTTCCCTATTTTCTTCAACTTAAGCCTAAATTTTGCAACAAGAAGCTCATGATCTGAGCCACAGTCAGCTCCTGGTCTAGTTTTTACTGACTGTATAGAGCTTCTCCATCTTTGGCTGCAGAGCACATAGTCAATCTGTGTTGACCGTCTGGTGATGTCCATGTGTAGAGTTGTCTCTTGGGTTGTTGGAAAAGAGTGTTTGCTATGACCCTCGTATTCTCTTGACAAAATTCTACCAGCCTGTGCCCTGCTGCATTTTGTACTCCAAGGCAAAACTTGCCTGTTATTCCAGTTATCTTTTGGCTTCCTGCTTTAGCATTCCAATCCCCCATGATGATAAGGACATAATTTTTCGGTGTTAATTCTAGAAGGTGTTGTAGGCCTTCATAGAACTGGTCAACTTCAGCCTTTTCAGCACCTGTGGTTGGGGCATAGACTTGGACTATTTTGATGTTGCATGGTTTGCCTTGGATTCGAACTGAGAGCATCCTGTCATTTTGGAGATTGTATCCCAGTACTGCTTTTCCTACTCTTTTATTGACTATGAAGGCTACTTCATTTCTTCTGAGCGATTCTTGCCCTCAGTAGTATACCTGATGGTCATCTGAATTAAATTCACCCATGCCTGCCCATTTTAGTTCACTGATTCCTAAGATGTCAATGTTCAGTCTTGTCATCTCTTGTTTGACCACAACCAGCCTGCCTTGATTCATGGATCTTACATTCCAGGTTCCTATGGAGTATAGATTTTTGCAGCATCGGACTCTCCTTTCACCACCAGATACATCAGCAACTGAGTGTCCTTTTGGCTTTGACCCAGTCGCTTCATTCTTTCTGGCGCTACTAGTACTAGCCCTCTGCTCTTCCCCAGTAGCATATTGGACACCTTCTGACCTGAGAGGTCACTGTTATCCCCTCCAGTGGGAGGTGGAGGGAAGCCTGAGATGTGTGACGCCAACCAAAACCTGGCAAAGTCTGCATGGGGCTCCTTGCTAGACATGGAATTCTTGGTCCTGCTAAGCCAGGAATGCGTCATGTGCCCTGCACCTCATGCCCAGCCACAGACTGATCCTGGATTGATAACTGGCTGCGTATGGGGTTTTTCGTAATGGCTTCCTGGTTCGGTCATCATGAGAAACCATGATTCAGACAAGAGGGGATGGAAGGGAAGCAGATAGGGCTGTACAGTGCCATGACTTTGTCCTCTATGGACTACTTTTTATGCTTCTTTTTGGGCATCTGGACCTGGACCCTGATTTCTCCCCAGTTTCTCAGGTAGACTCGGTGGCCAGGAGCGCCTTGTGTCAGCTTCCGCTGATTTCTCAGCTATGTTCCTACCTGAATGAGCAGAGCCTTCCCACAGTGACCCATGTGCTGGCAACCTCTCACTTGGATTACTGTAAAGCGCTCTGAATGGGGCTAACTTTGAAAACATCTGGACGGTACAACTAATAGAGAACAGGGCGCCGTGGCTGCCTCCGCGGAGTGGCTGACGAGAACCTTTACGCCGGTCCTCTGTCAGCTGCGCTGCCCCCCTGCTCCAGTCTGGGCCCAACTCAGAGCGTTGTCTGTGACACAGAAAGCCCTAAACGGCTCGGGACCAGTACCCGAGTGCCTCTCTCCACATACTCCTGGCCATCCACCTGGATCTTCCTTGGAAGTCCTCCTCTGAATCCCTCCCCTGCTCAGATCAAGGGGGAAAGGCCGGGAGGGGGGCATTCCCAGCATTTGGAATTCCCTTCCCAGGGATATACAGCTGGCGCCAGCTCTTCGTTCTTCTAGGCACCAGGTCTTTTAGACTGTTCTGTTTAAACAAGCTTTTGGTTAATGAAATTTAATTTGGTACTTTTATATCTTGGATTATTTAATATAATATTATTATATTATGGATTATTTCTTTTAATTTTGGTTAATGTATTGGTTATGTTTATTGGTGTGTGTGGGTATATTTTATTATGAGAGGTTGTCTATTATTGTATTGTTTTATCTATTTTGTCTGATTATTAATTGCTTTATTGTATTCTACGTATATTTTTATTCTCTTTTAGCATTTGCAGGCCACCCAGAGAACCTTTGGGCATAGAAATGGAATGAAATAAACCAACAATCAAACATCTGGACTGGTCCACTGGTGTTTAGCTGGGACTTCTCAATAAAACAAAAGTTCACATTTATTGCTATTGCATAAAATTATTTTACAGAAGTGAGATGTCTTGGGTGATCACAACATTAAAACACCTGGTGAACCAATGCGAGGAGGCAACATGCTCATGTTGATTTTTTATCTAATTAAGGTTGGACCTTCTCATCTTTGAAACTGGCTTTCCTGTGTCAAGTTCTTCCTGCCCTGTGGCATGTAGATTAGGCTGCCTTATGCGTGCAGTATGTATGTGTAGGCCTTGTGGGCCTGCCCTTCACAGCATGTCCTTGGGCTACCATGATCTGGCTTCTGCCTACACATTAAGCATAGTCACCTGCAAAGGAATCGCTAGAAGTGAGCAGCTGTTTGCACGCACATGGGTACAACCGAAGTATCTTGCTCACATTAAGCATCTAACCAATACATAACTTTTGGAGGAATTCTCAAGAATAAGAATTGCGGGGTGGGGGTGTACTCTTGGGAGCTTGCTTGTCAAGGCAAAGGCCATCACATCCAATGTGCAGATGACAGAGGGAGCAACTAGCCCAGGGACCAGATGGTTCAGGTGGAATCAACAGTGCAGACTCCCAGGAGTGAGTGAGGCATGAATAGGGTTATGGTCACTTGCAAAGAGCCACCCTGAAATTGTCCTGGCTTGATGGCACATTGGAACAGGAATGGGTGAATGAGTGATGACTGAAATCATTAGGGTTCTCCAAACATTGTCTTGCCACTCATCTTGGGTTTGCTTCCTGTCGGTGTTTGCAATCAGTGCTTGCTCTGTGCAAATGGGAAACTTGTGCAAATCAAGCCGTGATTAGGTGAAAATTCAGCTCAGATCTCCTGAAATCTGCAAAAATTTCCTCCATGGGCAAAAGCAGGGCTGATTGATTTCATTGCTATACCACCCTGTAGCCAAATCTCTCTGGGTGGTTTACAAGAACTGGTCTATGGAAGGCAGGAGCACCAATTGTAATAATGGTTTATTATAAGTAACTAGCTGCCAGCCATTTTACAATTTCACATTAAATCTGTTACCTTTGTCCGTTTGGCCTTAGCTCACAAATGTAAGGCCAGAACAAGAAATTTCACTGTTTGAAAAGCTGCCTATTTCTTAGAGTCACCCCATTAAAAACATCTTTTCACAAGATGGTGCTCCTTCCATTCAGCTCAGCAGGAGAAGGATAGTTATCAGAATAAATGTAACATTCTAAAATAAAAGAAGCAATGTCTTCCAGGAAGAAGAGTTTACAAAAACAAACCCTGCCTTCCTTGGGGATTCTCTGAAGGCACCCTGTACAGCCTGCCAAAGGAAGGACACTTAGTCTTGCCAAGACAAAAGCTGCTCTCAACCAAGTATCTCAGAAGGCTAAAGAAGGAAGGCACCAAATGCTTATGCATTTTATTTGAACTTGAAATTCCATCTATTTGAGGCAGCATTTCCGTATCTTTAAGGCACTGAAGCTTTGCTGTGTCGTAGCCCAGAAAGAGTAAGACAGGTGTAGAAAACCCTATACTTGCAAACATGGTAGAAATCTTTGATTTCCAGGAAGTGGGACCCCTTTCTTCAACTGCAGGTTGTACTAAATAAGATGCCTGCTCAAAGATTACCTTTAGCCAGAAAAAGAGGAATAATTTAATTGCTTCAGCTTTCATGGACATCAACATGAACTGTTCCAGTTTGGCAGAAACTGGGATGGAGAGACAACTGCATAAACATTTCTTTGGGCCCTTTCAATTGGATAGAAAGTGGCTATTGCCCATAATGGGCCCCCATATAATAACTGTGGCAAGACCCTAACCCAATGGAGATCTCAAGCTGCTCGTACTAATTTGTCCCCTTTAGTACAATGAAAATATAGCCATCCGTTAGGAGTATTTTCAGCCTGCAAAGCAATGGTGTGTAACCTAATTTGTTCTGGTCTGTACCATGCCCGTGATTGCTGAAATATAATCCCAAGGCACTTGATAGATGGGAGACAGAGTACATTTTTGCTACTCATCGACTTGCCTTGATTTCCCAAATTCCATTATGTTGGTTTTGTTAGAATTAATAGAGAGCTGTTCATGTTGAAAGTGTTGGCTAAGTTGACAGAGTAGCCCTGCATTCCTACCTGGGCAGGGAAAAGAGGAATGCCATCATCCGCACAAAGGAAAAGCATTTTATGTTGAGCGCTTGTTTGCAGGTTCTAGCAGGGGAGCACAGCTCGACTGAAGGACGGCGAACTCTTTTTATCTGAGACGTTCAGCCTCTTCCATCCAGCATGCCGCTCCAGGGGATGCACATGGAGCCATGAGGGAGAAAGGAGACACCTGTGGGCCAGCCAGGTCAGCCGAATCAACCTGGCGATCAGTGGGGTGACAGATGTTGCAGCCAGAGTGCCCTCGCATCGGGAACACCTACATGAAGAAAGGCAGAAGGTACTCATAGAAAAATTATTTCAGGAAGACTGGGACTCCCTTCAAGGGAAACACTAGGAATGTAAATGCTCCCCTTTACATCTGGAAATAAAATACTTCACCATATTTGATCTACCGCTCTACTTTAACATACTGGCAGTTCCAAAGTTGGGACAATCTTACATGGTTGCACATTTCAATCTGCTTCCAAGTGCCGGGATGAGAGACCGATTTCTTAAGCTATTGCAACTGCCCCTTGTAAGAGCTTGATGCACCATTTCCAATTACTTTTACTGCCCAAAATAAGAAAAGGTGTGTGTGAGAGAGTTTTAAAGAAACAGCTGTCAAAATACTCAACACTTTCTGATTCTGCAAGATTAAAATTACTTTTTAGCAGTCTTTGTAAAAACCCCATTGTAGAGGTAGGAAATTTTTGTCATAATGTGTTTTAAATTCTTAAATTGTGGTGAATGGCCTATGGGCTATAGACCAAATAAATCTTGAACTTTGAAATACCATTTTGTCCAGCTTTAACTGGAAAATAACAAGCTCTACAACACCATTAAAAGTAGATTAAAATGAAGGGGAGCAAGTAAACATTCTTGATGAACTCCTTTTGTGACTGGTCTTCAATTGGATAATTGTCCTTCCTGGCCAACTCTGATTTTCAGAGAGGTTTCCAAATGCAGACCCATAATACAATTTAGGAGCTGTGGCCAAATGCCCAAAGACTATAATTTAATCCACCAACAATTCCAAGAAACTGAATCCAAAGAAGCTTTTAAATCTACAAAAGTGACAAAAGTTTGCTTAGTAGGCTCTGACAGGTCCTTATCTATAATATGTCTGAGCAGGAAGCAATGCTCAAGTTTTGGATGCCTGACACAAAGTCCACTCTGCTCTAGAATAAGCAGATTCCTTCCCTCAACACAGCCCCAAAATTTCTCCAAAAGACATCTGGCATAAATTTCCCCCATCACATCAAGTTGGCTAATTGGTTTATAATTTGCTGGATCATCCCTAGGACAATTTTTATAAAAGAGGACTATCAGCATCAAACCCAGCTGGGTGGAGATGGTGCCAGATGGATCAATAAGGGAGAGCCGGGATGCAAGAACAGGTGCCCACCAATCTGGGAAATACATGAATAATTCTGGAGGAGGGCAACTTCCACCAGGAGAATGTCTGTTGCATATTGCTGGGACTAATGCTTTGACCTCAGCTACTGTGATGTGGCTCAGTGGAGGTCAGAAGCAGTGCTATTCCGTACCTTATGCCAATCATTAAATGCCTCCCTAAAATGGCTTTCCCATTTCATCACGGCATCAAAAACTGGTCCTCACTCCCTTACATCTTAGATACTAAAGCCTAAAACTTTTTAAGACTTTTATGAAAAGGGGACTGGTTTGTCCCCTTTCCTTCCATTGTTCATTATAGCAATTCTCCTCCTTTTCTTTAAGGGATTTTTATAGGATCTTTGTAACTCGTAAAAAAGGATGGGAATTGCTATTCTGATCATGTCCAAATAGCTTTTTTTCATCTTTTTTTAAAAACCTTTTACATTCCTCATCAAACGAGAAAGTCCCCCAATTAGAACGGAACTTCTTAAAAACAGAAAGATTTGGGGGGGGGGGATGAATAAATAATCCACCAATAGCCATGTAGCTGAATTTATATCAGTAGCCTGCATCATACCTTACCTTGGCTCCATAAAGTCTCCCAAATCAGAGTGTAACACAGGGTTCCATTTGATCCACCTGCCATGTCCTCAGGTTTCATCCAAAAAATAGGAATTATATCAGGAAAAAGAGACCATTGCAGCAAAACTGTGAGTGGCTGATGAGTACTGCCCACCACACAGTCAACTGCAAAAGCTAAAACTAAGGGGCAGGAAAAATAAGAAATTGTAAAAACCCACACTACTTGCCCCTAAATGATTTATATAAATAAATTCACCCTGTGAGCCATCCACTTCCAATTCGTTAATAATAGTAAGAGTTTGCATAGAAGCCAAAGCAATAAAACCTAAACCAGATCTATTGTTCTTTACATCCTTAGAGCTCCTTAATCCCATATTTTGCCATGGATCCCAATGAAAACCTTTTGCCACTGGAACAGCATCATTGTGGGTTCCCACATGTGCATTAAATGTGTGCACAATGGCCAGAGTGACAGAAGGACACAGATCGAAGATCAGACAAAAAAAAAATCCAGTTTGTCCCAACAGTCTGCACTGCAATATGGTAAAGACAGAGAAGTTGCATGAATGTTAACAAAATATGTGAAATCAGATTACCTTTTACCCAGAGGAGTAAAGCCCAGGGATCAAGAGGCACAAAGGGAAGTGGGAATAAGACTTGCCAGTTCCCCCTCTTGGTTTATCAGTCTTCACTTTCTTCTGTCATTGGAGCTTATTATGTTGTTACGTTTTTGCTCTTTCTCTGCAAAACTACCTTTTATCCTTTGCTCCCACCTTGCAGTAAGCTGACAGAGTTCCAGGAGAGGTCAGATACATGGTTAAACTGGGGTTTAGCAAGACTGTCTTCACTCATGTGGCCCCCTTTCCTTTTAAGCACACTCTTGCATGCCCTGTTATTTGGCACAGGTGGACTGAGCTAGAACCCACAAGAGTTACTTGGCGCCCAACCTAGATCCAGACCAGCAGAACCCAAGACTGCTGTGTTTTTGTTTTGTTTTTGTTGTGGAATTTGTTTGTTTTGGATGGGAGTGTTTTTTGTTTTCCAGAATTTCAAGATAAAAGATTACTGCATTCTGAAACAAAGGACTTAATACTCTCAAAATCCTTCTTCACCATAAGAAACCAGCCTTCAGTTGGCACAACTGGAATGGTGTCTCTGTTTAGAGGGTTGTTGGACTTGGAATCGGGAATGGAGCCAACGAAAGCATGTGCTGAACAATTTGCGCATTCTCCATGGTCTTGTACGAGCACTCACCTTTAGGACGTCGCACAGAGAAAGCGCACATATTTTGTGAGTAATGGCCAACTTCGCCCACATACCCACATTGCACTCACGCCTCCCCTCCCCAGCCTAACCACAAAACATGACTGCCCGTGTCAGTGACTGGTTCTTATGTCGTCCTTCACATATAAGCCAAATAGCCTGTTTTGCTCATGTGCGGAAATATCTTCCCAGTCCATCGCTGCACCTTTCATGGAGAGGTGGATTCTTTGTGAGTCTCTTTTACAGAATATCTCGCCTTTTCAACTAGCTAATACTTTGTGGAAAGAGATCTTTAAACCAAATTGAATTGAGCAACAGTGTAACGAGAGTGGCGTCCCCCTCATCCCGAATCTCTTTTAACATCCATCGATCCTTGCCAAACTCTCATTGGTGGGATTAATTAATTTATGAACTTGTCATTACAAGGCATTGATTAAGATGTCTTCCCTTAAAGATTTAATTATGCCCAAAGATAAAAGATTTGCTAATTATTGTCTTTTATCTAATTGAAGCTTTGTATTACAAATAAAGTTCAAAGGTTTAAGACAGTTGCCCTTTCAAACATTTGAGCAAAAGATGAGAATTTAATTAGAGAAGAAACCATGTTCTCTTCCTGGCCTCTTTGGATAGAATCATGGAGCCATTCTAGTAATAGAATTGATGACAGCTCAATATGAGAAGGCCTTGAAAAATCTTTTAACCTTTGTTGTCTTTCAAATGTTTTACAGCACCTAGAAGACTTCAGATCTATCAAGAAACTGAATACCAAGGATTAAGTAAAGTGGCACGTTGTGTCAGAATCATCCAGATGGATCCCTCCGATTTACACATTTCCAACCATTTACTCATTTCTAACTACTCATTTCTAACCATTTATTTTTTCTCCCCTTTATTGATAGCTTTGCTCGACTGTATGCTGAAAACTATTATTTCATTGATAACACTTCCAGGGTGCTTTTCTCCCCAGTGGTCTCTAAAGCTGCTAACACAACTCCAAAACCCAGCAAAAATGAAAAAGCATTA
Organism: Varanus salvator macromaculatus; assembly: GCA_023646645.1. Lineage (NCBI taxonomy): Eukaryota > Metazoa > Chordata > Lepidosauria > Squamata > Varanidae > Varanus > Varanus salvator. The sequence goes on from JAIXND010000657.1 coordinate 20,700,914, forward strand.
AACCAAACAGGAGTAAAATGTTCAGGATGCAATCCTACTGACACTTAACTGGGAAGAAGTCCACTGAGCTGAGCAGAGCCTGAAATGTAGGAACCACATAGCACCCCCTAAAAATTAAGTTCCTTGTGTGCATTTCTCTCTTATGCATTGGGCACATAAAGCAAAAAGGATCCATAGCAAATACATGGGGGATACATTATAACATATCTAAGTAGGTCATCTTCTTTGGGCCATGACTGCCTTTGCCCCACCTTTAGGAAGAGAGGCAGCTGAAGATGAGAGACAGCATCTCCTTTTCTGTGGTGTCACATCATCAGAGAGATCGTGGAGTCGTTATTGCTCCTCCAGAAACCATACCAGAGAACTCTATTTCCTTGGGCCTTCAAAGCCTTTCAACTTGTTTCACTGCAGATGTTGATGGTTCTGTGTATGTTTTTGAGGGACAGGAATGAATTTCAGTTCCAGTAAGAGATTGGTAAGAATTACTTCTTACTTCTGGTAAGAATTTACCAACATTTGCAAACATTTCCATATCTGAGGCAAAAAAACCTTGAAAGCTTTTCTTAGAAGAGGGATGTGGGAAGTCCAGCTTGTTTAAGCTGAGTGTGGCTTCCTTCTCGCTTTCAGCCTGATGCTTAGAAGCAGGCCAAGCTGAGAGCTTTCTGCAGATGGGCCACATTCTGCACTAATGAATGTGCAGAATAACTAAGGAATTTAGCACATGCTGTGCTATTTTGCACATTTTGTTCACATCAACACTTGAAAAACACATGGTGCTAGAAGAATTTGTGCAAATTGAGTGCTGTCCTTGTGCTAATTTGCACCAATCAGCTCTTCATCTGCAAACTTCCTTGGCAGTTTTCCTTTTTGTTTTTTAATGCACAGGTCTCGGCCCATCTTGGAGGTGGGATTCTGTGAGTTGGCCCAGCTCACCCCGTGGGAAGTTAGTGCCACTGCAGGGTTGGCAGTCTGGGAGGCCAAAATGCAGAGATGTGTTGGATTTGCATGCACCCCCCCCCCCATTGGACTCCTCATACATCCCTGTATGGGAGAAATTGAAACTGGTAGGTTTGTCCATTCATGCCCCGAACTTGGAGGGCTTAGCTCTGAAAGGTGCAGCTTGGAATCCCTGTGTATTTAGCCATGTTATTATGATTGCTTCCTCTCTTTTGGACAGGTTCCTTGACTTTATTCATATATTTAAAGCTTTTATAGACATTCCCTCTACTAGCATCTCGGGACAGTTTATAACAAACAAGTAAAACAGAAATTTAAATAGCACAGCATGCAGTAATACAATAATATAAAACATTAAAACCAGTTAAACATTAAAATAACAGGAAAATAAAAAGGGTTTTGCCTGGTGCCGAAAAGAAAAAAGCGTTGGCGACAGGTGAACCTCTCTGGAGAACCTCTCCAGGGAAGAGTTCCTTGACTTTACACTATATGGCTGTCCGAGTAATGCTTTTCTCCATGGTAGGAACGGCCCTACCTACTGAATTTGGCTTAGCTTCCTTCGGCCAGGCACTCAACAAGGGCCTCCAAGGATTACCTAAAGGTCTGATCAGGTACATGTAGACTTTCTTTAGACTCTGGTCCCAAGGCATTTGGGGCTTTAAAGGTCAACCCTAACACTTCGACTTGGAATGGACTGGCAGCCAGTGCCGCTGACGGAGCACAGCCATCACATGCTCGCATTAATCAATCTAAGGTGGAGCTCTATCAATTCTGCCTTGAACTGGCTGAAGTGATCCAAAATGGTGGCCCACCCAGGTTATAGCGTGAACAAACCACTCCATTTATCATCTCCCTCCAGTCTCTGCAGCTGGATTATCAAAAGGTGAACAGCATGTTGCTGCTGCAGGTGAAGTACTCGCTACATGGACATGTTCACAGCTGTCTGCAGGGATATGGCCTCCAGCATGTGACAGGCAGAGGGAGGCATGACAGCATCTCACCAAAGGAGCAAGTGCTGCAGCCACTTGCTGCAGGGATCCGCACGTAAGGGCGTGGGGGGCATTCCCAGCCTTGCAAGGCTTCTCCTTGATTTGTCTCTGTTACTTTGAGCTCAGGTGGCCTCAGCTGCTCAGGTTGCTTTCTACCAACTTGGGCTGATGGCCCAGCTGCACCGCTCCCTGGAAAGGGGTAGCCTGGCATCAGCAATCTATGCCCTGGAAATCTCTAAGCTAGATTACCGCAATGCACTGTACGTGGACCTGCCCTTGAAGACTGTTCATAAGTTGCAGCTCATGCAAAATGTGACAGCAAATTAATAATCAGGACCCCTGGATCCAAATAGATAAGACCCATTCTGGCCCACTTGCCCTGGCTGCCTGGATACTTCCAGGCCCAACCAAAGGTGCTTGTTTTAACCTACACAGCTTCGCACGGCTTAGGACCACAACATCCCTCTCCCTACTCAGTCTACTCAGACACCATGCTCAGCCTCTGGGTCCTTCCACCAAGTGCCAGCTTCCAGGGAGGCTCAGAGGGCAGCAACAAGCAGGAGGGCTTCCCACGTGGTGCCCTCAGCTATGGGATGACTTCCCCACTGCCGCTTGCCCAGCTCCAACTGAAGACAGTGCTTTATAATGAGGCTTTGAAATATATACTTGGTTATCCAAGGGCCTGAAATGATTATCCATTCCAGGCAGTTTTTAATTAACAGAGCCATTCTTCATTGTATGCTTTAGCTATTTTTAATGTTTTTGACAACATTTTATGGCAATTTTTACTATATGCTATTGCCTTGTCTTGTGTACTGGTGCACACTGTCCAGATTGCTTCGGCTATGGGGAATTATAGAAATAAAATACATAAATGTGTTTGTATACATTTTTAAAAGAAGCCACTCTCCTTGCGTTGCCACCTCAAAAACAGCTTCATGATGAAGTTTCATGAGAAGTCTTTGATTTTCTCTGCAATAGATGTCTGGCCTTGATCAGCTTTGCATCGTTCATGCAAGGTTACCAGCACATGAGACTCCTTTAAATTGTGACCCTGTAATTTCAGCTCACCGTGCAGACAAGATGTAGAGTAGGTATTCCAAGTTTGGGTGTTACTTCTTCAGCCACTTGTACCTCTCATTGCCGGCACTGCTTTGCTTTTCAGTTTTCACTTCTTTGTTTTTGAACACAGGTATTGGTAGCCAGTTCCATCACGGACTTTACTGGGATCACTTAGTCTTTGTGATCGTTTCTCTGCCTTCATCCAATCTTCTGTCCGGATAGCTGCCGTCTCCATCCCCACCAGAGCATGGGTTTTTCTTGCCACTAGTGATAGCATGGCTTTAGGAAACATTTCATGAATAAACAAATCACACGGGAACAAGAGGGGCGGTGCATTATGTATACTGCTGCCATTCAATACATTTCTGCAAAAGATTTTTGTGGACATTCTGAATTTTTCCTCATGGACTGATGATAATCCCAACATTTGATTTTCTGTTTTGTTTTCTGAAACAGCCCCTATGAAATCCTCCGGACTGCTCTCAGAAAAGTGGCTTCGGTGCACAGAATTCTTACAGCACCGTGTAACATTCATATTTTGAAACAGGTCCCCCGGGGAATATGTATATTTCCAAGTGATATATATTGACTGTCATTTTATACTAGCTTCAATATTTCCTTGAATGTCCATTAAGTATAAAATGGTTGTTTTGAAATTATAAAACATTCCAAGTAGGTACTTGGCCATAATAAATGTTCATCCTACTACTTAATGAAATTGCTTGACATTTATGGATATAATTAAAACAAGTGTAATCAATCAATCAATTCGTATACAATCCATTCATACTGTACTTCTGAAAATCACATCTGATCTATGTCAGAGTTTTGTGAGTTTAAAATGTTTAACCCTTTAGTGTGCAGCATTGCCACATTGTGGAGCTCCAAGAGAAAGTTGGCTGGCCAAGGGACTCCAGGGAGTCCTTTCCATGACCTTCACATCGTTACAGTTAGGGCTGAAGTGATGAGATGTGAATGACTTATGATTAAGACATATTTTTCCTTCCAGTGAAGATCCTGATGTCCACAAGCATAGAAGTGGGCCAGGGACTCACTAATGAGTGATTTTCCAAGTCTGTGTTATCAGATTTTGAAAGCAAAGGACAAGTGGAAGAGGCAATGGGAGGATAGAAGAATCATAGAATCATAGAACAGTAGAGTTAGAAAGGGCCAGAGAGCCATCAAGTCCAATCACCTGCTCAGGGTAGGACACCAAGTTAAACCATCGCTCTCAGATGGCTGTTCAGCTGCATCTAGAATGCTTCTACTATGGGACAGCCCACCACCTCCCAAGGTCATGGGTTCCGTTGTCATACTGCTCTCGCAGCCAGAAAGTTCTTCCTGATGTCCAGCCAGAACCCGGCTTCCTGTAACTTGAGCCTATTATTCCATGTCCCACATTCCGGGATGACTGAGAAGAGATCCTGGTCTTCCTCTTTGTGGCAACACTTCAAGTATTTGAGCAGTGCTACCCTATCTCCCCTCAAGTCTGCTCCTCTCAAGGCTAAGCATGCCAGGTCTTTCCATTTCTCCTCACAGGACTTTGATTCCAGTCCCCAGATCATCCTTGCTGTCCTCTTCTGAACCTTTCCCAGTTAAAGGGCTTCAGAAGGTTTCACCAGGTAGCCCTCCACTAATGAGAGCCACCCTAAGGATGAAGCCTGCAGTGTGAATGAAAAGCAAGAACTGGGGGGAACTTTCCAGTTCGGGTTCAACTCTCATTCATTCTGTGCATGAGCAGAGACTAGGTGGGCTTGCTGGGGGCTTTTAAAGTTTCATTGCCTAGTTAGCTGTGCAGTGCCAATAAAGATCTGCATTGTAAAGGACTGTCTGGCGTCTTAGAGACTAGGACAAGAAAGGAGGGGTTGGTCTCACAACACCAATGGTGCTGTGGAAGAGGATGCTGAGCTGTTAGTTCCTTGCTGTTCCCTCAGTCTAAATTGCCAATACTGGGAAAGGCTGAGATGAGTGGATTTTGTGAAATCTGTTCCATCTGTGCAGACTGTCAGCCCTCTTTCATTCTGTTGGGCAGCCACTGATGGATTCAGAAATGTCTCACTGGAATTCCACTGCACTTCCACTCTTTCACTTTGATACAAATCTACACCCTTGCTGAAGACAATGATCTGCCATTCCACCAAATCTACCTGACCCCTCAGAACTCTGTCTGCTGGACAATCTTCAAGGCACATACATAGATATGCAAACACATTTGAATTACTGGATTTCTCTGGATTTGTCCATAGGAAAAACAGAAGTACACGTATCCGTCTTTCACAGTTGAGAGCAGCATTTGAAAAGCAGCAGTCGGGTTGATAAAAGATGTGGAAGAAAATGTATCTGACATAAGCTTGAAGCTCAACTTATTTCAGCTGATATAAACAGTCTTGCTAAGACCTAAATTGTAACGTTAGGCCTCAGCAAAGTGGATGGGATGAAAGATGAGTTATAAAAGGAAGTTATAAAAATATTTCTCCAAAATAGGGAAATAAGATAATTTCTTCACTAGATGAGAAAGTGTAAACCTGGATATCATCCCCTCCTTTATGCCATTTTTGCTGTCAGGTAAACTCAGAATTGCCGAACCAGGAAAATGTAAGCTCAGATTCACAGAAAGATGCTACACTCAGTCTGAGGAGTTTATTGGCAGAACACCCAGGTACCCCTCTCTGACGGGGAAAAAAACAGCACTGTTGGGTAGCCAGTATGCCAACCTGGCTACGAGCTTCCAGAACATAAGCAGAGTTTTTTTTAGAAGTTTTGGGTCACTTACACAGTTTTAAGGCAGTGATGAGATTCTGAATGTGTGAGAAAGCCAGGACAACAGTGAATAATACATAAACATTGAGAAATCATTATAGGCATCAGGAAAAACATCATGACCCATTGAAGGCTTGAGTAACAGGTAACAAATAAAACAATCGGAAATTACAGAAACCTAACAGGCTTCAATGTTTTGGTCTCTAGAATCAGAGATACAGAATTCCTTAAGACAAAGCATGAGCTGGCTAGGTATTTTTACATTACAAAGGAAGCACAGCTGCAAATTGACCGGCAACATGGTTTCAATGCTGTTTCAGTTAGGAGCTTGCCTTATCTGCAAGTGGGTGGAACATTAGCATAGCTTGATGCTTTGCTTGAGTAGGGGAGACTACTCTGGCAAGTGTGGTCTAAGGTCCACTTCCTGTACAGGCTCAATAAAAGTCTGACAGAGAGTCTATTAAATTTGAATAAAGTTTTCTTCCTTTGAGCATGAAGAAGGAAGGAAAGTGTCCACATACACCCACAAAGGAAGGAAGGAAGGAAGGAAGGAAGGAAGGAAGGAAGGAAGGAAGGAAGGAAGGAAGGAAGGAAGGTGTCCACATACACCCACAAAGACCCAAACAACACACATGTGAATTAACCTCCTGTATGTCTTTAAAACACGCATGGAGGGAGTCTGCAAATAACAGCTCATCAAGAGGGCAATCAAGCCCAAAACGGAAATGGGCAAGAATTGCACTGACCCAGTGAGACCCCCACCTGCTGCATTCTGCACCAACAGCAGCTTCTGGGCCAACCAGGCTCAGGGACAACCCGCGCACAGTGCAGTGGTCTCAATGTGAAATTACTTGTGTGTGGCCAGGTCGCTGCGGCTAGGCTGCCAAATCGCTGTGGTTGGACTATCCCAGCACTGAATCTTGAAAGCAGCCACAAGGATCTTGCCTGATTAATCTTTAGACTATACAGAAGGCCTGGATCATGAAGTTGATTTCACATTTCAAATCCGGTTTGCCCTTCATGAAAAATCCTTTTGTTTGGTTGTAAAGCAAATTTACTGGCATATAGCACAAAAGGTCCCCATCTAAATGCCTCATATGTACCTGACATGATATGGCTACTAAAGACTACTAAAGGTCCAGTCAATCTGTCAGCTTTACAGTTTGCATTTAGCCAATCCAATGGGTCATACTTAAAAAGTCACAACCGCAGTCACTTGTGTTGCAAGAAATAAAATAAAAAGGAGATCTTGATTTTTTGGGGGGAGGACATGCACAAGGTCATGAAGTCTTTCTAATTTGTTAAATATCATCAATCAATAGCCAATGAGTTGTGTGCAACAGCAATGACACCCGGAAGGTCAGTGATCAATAATTAGGACAGATTCAATGATCCTCCTCGAAGGGGACAAGACAGAAAGTACAAGAAGGGAACGTGATAGAAAAAATCATCCAGCATTTGATTGCAGCCTATCCTTAGAGTCATATCTGGAGTGAAATTAAATAATAGAAGTAGAAATAACACAAGCAATTTCCAAGTAGCCAAAGCACTTCACACACGTGAGTTGGGTTGTAATCTTTATAACAACATCAAAAGGTAAGGCAGTATTTTTCTCCCCTGTATGGCAGATGTGGTGCGCATACACAACAGGAAAGAGTCGAACTAAGTAGTCAGTGGGGCACATGGCTTCATGGACAATATAAGGGTAGGAATCACGTTTACTGTACAATGCACACCCATTGTTTCCATAAGCCTTAAATCGGGTGGGGAATCCTGTGGCCCCCCCAGAGGGTGTTGGGCGACACTTCCCAATATCCCCCACCTGCACTGACAAGGGCTGATGGGAGTCAGGCTCCAAAATCACCTGAAAGCCACAGTGCCAATGCTGTTAGAGAGGTTGACGGGTACTCAGGAGGCCTGGCTTCTGGCCCTCACTTAGCCATGAAACTAACCTCCCTCACCAGGTTGTTCTGAGGATCCAATGGAGACCAGGAAGGTCACGTACACCCGCTTAGGCTTCACAGAGAAGGGCAGCTGCCCCACCCTTGCCTTAATGCACGTCTATGACTCTTCTTGGAGCTCATTCAAAGCTGCAGCAGCAGCAAGCCAGCAGCATCCCCGTCTGCACCCACACAGCCCCAGCTCTTGCGGAAATTGTATTGGCCCCACAATAAATATTTATTCACTTCTTTAGCGATTTCCTTTCTTCATTGGCTGGAGCCGGGGTCAGACTGGATGGCCTGGGAGACCCCTTCTGACTCACTCTGTTTCTATTGGTTTGCGAATATACTTATTTTATTTATTTATTTTACATATTTGTATGCTGCCCCCTCGCAAAAAGCCTCCTATTTATGTGAAGTAGGTCAGGCTAACATTCACTGTCTGGCCCAGACTCCCCCAATGAGCTTCATGGCCAAGTAGAGACTAGAACCCAGATCTCCTGAGTCCCAGTCCAACACTCTACCCACAACATCACTGCAACATCATCCCAAACAGCACCCCATCCCCCCCCCCACAAGGCAATTAACAGTTAATCGTCCCTGGATGCCAAAGCTCTCTGGGCAGTTTACAACAAGAAGTATACACTCAGGTCACCCATTCGGATCCTAACCAGGTCTAACTCCGCTTAGCTTCCAAGAGTAGGCAGGATTTGGCACTTCAAGCTATACAGAAGCTATGAGAGAAACATGATAGAGAAGCGAGTAGCTGAAAGGCAAGAGTACCTGCTAATACATGAGTTTTCCTAGCGCCTGACACAGAAGCCTTTCTTGTCCATGTGCTATTTTTCCTCCACCAGTATTGCTTTACCAATAAAGCATCCCAGCAATAACGACCGATTTTATGGCCTCATTTTGCCTTGTGCACTGCCATTATATCAAGAAGATGATGAAGGTATACAGATGTTTTCATAGCGGCAGCACTGCCCTGCAGCGGCTTGGCTTCTCTCGCGCTCCCTGATCAGTTGCTTCAGATAGAAGTCACTATTAAATATGACATCCATGCATCCACACATAAATACATATTACTGTATTTCCGTGTAGGCAGCTCTCTTTGGCTTTGTTATGGGGACAGGGCTGGCTGTCACAGCAGATGATCCAAGAGAGTCCGCAAAGGGAATCTACTCAAACTTCCCCAACTTGTATTTGCATATGAAAGTGAGCGCACTGCAGCCATGCAGTTCCAAAACTGTGCATGTTTGCAAGTCTATGTACATGCAAAAGCATTTTGTTCTTCATCAGATGGGGGGAAATGCATGTCTCTAACTGGAAGACATACACTTTAAAACGCATTTGTTTATTTGGAGGGTGGAAATGTGTACATTTAAAATGTGTGATTTTTTTCCCTGATTAAAAAGGCACACCGCGTATGATTGGTTGCGGGGGGGCGGGGGAGCATGCACTCTGGAATGCAAACAAAGCAAAACAAGAATTCAGAAAAAAATTAGAAAGCCTTAATTTGATTGAACATTGTGTTTATCTGTTCCCGCTTCAGAACCAAGATGCAACCTAAGGTAAAGTCAAATCAGCTCTCTCTGAGTTCTAAAATAAAACCGTATGTCAATAAATAGGACACATACTCTTTTAAACTTTTTTAAATTTTTTATTATTTAAACTACTATGATACAACAATGCAACTATAAAGATACATCCTAAAGAATAAAAAGAAAAACAACACAAAATACATATGCAACAACCAACTAGTGCAGCCCTATACCTGGACCATGGCCACATAGTCTTTATTCCTCTATTTCTTTCTTCTTCCTTACTTCTTCTTCTAAATTTCTGCTCTTTCAGGAATATCTCCTTCCATCCAAAATTGCACTGAATCATCCAAAGGTTTAATACCCTTAACTTTTATTAATATATGTTCAATAAACAAACTCCATAAATCATTAAAATGTTTCTTATTTATCAACCTTTTTTTACCTAAATCCCACATGTCAACTTATCATACTCTTTTTTTGCATTTCCAGTTGCTTTATGGACCCATTGGGTTGAAAAGTGAGATGGAAGCTTATAACATACAGTGAAACTGTTACACACACACACACACACACAAGAGCACACATGTAAACTCCCTTTGTAGCAGGGCCATCCTTGCTATGGTGACTTTGCTCCCTTTTTCCAGCATGGAACTGCAAGTGACACACCTGGGGTTCCACTGCAGGCTTGCTTGCTTGCTTGCTTGCTTGCTTGCTTATTTATTTATTTATTTATTTATTTATTTGTGTGTGTATGTATGTATTTATTTATTTATTTGTGTATTTATAGGCCGCCTATATCTGCCAGGGCCTTCCTAGGCAGCTTACTGTACATAAAACATATTAAACAAAATAAAACACATTAAAACACAACAGATTAAAACATCTATGACAGCAAGATAAAAAGGGCATTCAGACTAAGTGTTGAAAAAAATCCTAAAAAGGTACGTCTTTGCCTGGCGCCGAAAGGAAAATAGAGACGGCGCCAGGCGAATTTCCCCAGGGAGGGAGTTCCAGAGATGGGGAGCCTCTTTGCCCGGTTGCCACCCTTTGCTCTCATCTCCCTGAGCGGTGATTCTCATCGAAGTGCCTCCTGAGCTGGTCTGAGGGGGGCAGGTGGATCTATATGGGTGCAGACAGTCCTTCAGATAGCTGGGCCCCAAGCTGTCAGTACAAGCACCTCGAATTGGGACTGGGCCATGACTGGTAGCCAGTGAAGTTCTTTCAGAACTGGTGTTCTATGGGCCACTAGAAGCACCAGTCACCAACTGAGTGGCCCAGTTCTGCACCAGATGCAATTACTGGGCTGTCTTCAAGGGCAGCCCCACACAGAGCACATTACAATATTCTGTTTTGGAAGTTACCTGAGTATGGGGAACTATCTTCAGGTTAACTTCTGGCAACTTCAGGTTCCCACTGTCTGGGTAGGGGCACAGCTGGAAGAAGGCACTTCCAGACACTGAGTCCGCCTGATACTCCAAGGACAGACTGGGGTTCAGGCTTCCATCCATCCATTTTGTCTCAGCACTCACCACATCCTGTGCCTTCCTGGACCAAGCCCATCCTGCTCCTCAAGAGGGTATTTTTTTAAAATACCTGCACCAGAAGGGATCCAGGAAGAGTGGGTGATGCTCTGATGCCCTTATGCACTGACAGTCTGCGCTCTGCTTGGAACTGCAAACTCCCTAACACTAGAATTGGGGAACAGCCTGTTGATGGCGTAGAGGACAATGAACCTCCCTCTATTCTGGCCCCACCTGGGCAGTATCCTAAACTTTCAAGAAGAAAGCTTGGCCAGGTGTGCCTCCCTTGGGTCCCCTGGAGATTTTATAAACTGGTGCGACACCTCCTGAAACGCAGAGGGCACCCGGAGAATTTAAGGCAGAGCCTGAGCAAATCTTTACTGTTTATAATCCCACAATGAAGCAAATATTAACATACTTCTTGCAGGCCCTCTTCTAGTTCAACAAAGACAGACAGCTTAACATAACCCCAGCCAATGCCCAAAATCTCACTAATGCCGAAAGTCAGTTCCTGGATGCAGTCTCACAGTCTTAAAATACATTGGTCTAAAATTACTGCAAGTAAACAGAAACCTCATGAAAACTCTGGAGATTATTATAGCTGAATTGTGGTGACCTTTTAATAAATGTGCACAAAATATCCACTTTTTCATGTGGCCCTTTTAAAAATGCCACCTAATGAGGCATGAATGCTGGGAACAATAGATGGCAAAAGAAGGAGGGGACAGCAGAGAACGAGGTGGCTGGATGGAGTCATTGAAGCAGTCGGCATGATGGTGGAGGACAGGAAGGCCTGGAGGAGTGTTGTCCATGGGGTCGCAATGGGTCAGATGCAACTTTGTGACTAGCATAGCATAGCAATGAGGCATGAGACGAATTTAGAAACTAAAATAGAACCTGGAAAATGAGAAACTAAAATAAGCCAGAATTAAACTATACACAGAAAACTGGGTTATGATCAGAAGGAGGAGTGAAAATGAGCAGAAGATATAAGAATTATATAAGATATGCAGATGGTATTTATTAATGGGAGAAAGCAGTAATATCACTGGAAACCAAGGCCAAGATCATCCACACTTCCCAATCACTATGTATGGGTGTGAAAGCTGAACAGTGAAGAAAGCTGACAAGAAGAAAATTGAAAAATTCAAAATCCCACGCTGGAAAAGGGCTTATGAATACCCTGGACTGACAGGAAGATAAACAAGTGGATCAAATTGAGCCAGAACTTCCCCTAGAAGCAAGCATGACAAAACTGAGGCTGCCAAATTGGGCACATCATGAGAAGGCAAGACTCACTGGAGAAGACACTCGCACTAGGGAAGTGGAAGGCAGAAGAATCAAAGGCAGGCCCACAATGAGATGGACTGACTCCATAAAGGAAGCCACAGTCTTAGGGTTATGAGAGCAGAGCAGGGCTGTCATAGAGAGGCCATTTTGAAAGGCTCTGATTCAGAGGGTTGTATAAATTGGAGATAGCTTGACAACACATGGCAACAGCAAATCATAGGTAAGTCCATCAACACCAGAGCCTAGGTGTTTGAACAGACATGAAATTACCCTGCATAGAAACAGAATTTCTGACAAAGGATCTCTCCGTGTAGATTTGGTGTTATGAGATACACCACACAGCAGGGGAGAACATCTCTGAGATACATAAGCAGAAGTCTAGTAAATAAATCAGATCTTTCAAAGCATAATTGCAAGAGGCAAGGCAGTTTGTGTAACAACATTATGATATAATGCAATTTCCATTTAGCACTGAAAGGCCTTTTTATGGTAATAGAAATATGGTACAAAAAGAAAAGCTACCAAAAATGATTCAGGCTTTTAAGTAGAGGCATGAATTATGAATAAAAATTAGGAGATTTTTTGATCTCTCTATCTCAAGGAAGGGAAGAAATGCTAGAAAGAGGGAGAGCGATAATGGTGTGGGAGGGTGTAAAGATAGATTGGCTTCACCTAGAGCTGTGGAAAGACAAGTGATAGAGATGGATGCAAATGTGCTGCTTCAGAGTTGCCGTTTCAATACCTGGGGGCAATCAAGCAAACCCCATAAGACCAGGGGCATACAAACAATCCAAGTTTACCTTTCGCAGAAGTGTGGTAGAAATATACAGCAAAGAAAGCCATATTCAGCAATAGATGCAAGTGGCATAAATCAGGAGAGGAAACGCAAACAGACAAGCCAGATCATTCCTCTTCTCACCTAGGCCAACATAAATCAAGGGTCACGGCAACAACATTAAGAGAAGAGAGTGTCATTCAACCTGGAAGAGACGGCGAGAAATGAAGCCAACAGGACAGGAGAGCCAAGTGACAGATGTCGAGGTGTGATGGTGGGTATCTTGATGGCATAAATAACGGGCAGGTGTGGGTATTCCTATTTTGTTCCTGAAGGAAGGGACTGTCTACCGCAGGCTGCTAGTGCCTGGTATAGGTGCTCTGAGACTACCTTGATTTAGTAGCAGCAGTGAAGGAAGGCCACTGGAGCCAGAATGTTTTCTCTGTGGTAACATAGCATGTGCAAATGCATTCATACTGATTGTTCTTGCAGATTCTTCAAGAATTGAAAGTAACTCTGCGGCATTCTCCAGGTCGCAAGCCTGAGATACGAGTCCTGTAAAAGAAGCTGTCAATTTGTTGAAGGTGCAGTGACTTAGTATAGTAGCAGTTCTGATCTCTGTCCGATTTTTTCTTCTGAGGGGTTCTCAATGCAGGCAGCTTGTTTGTGTAACATTGGTCAAAATGGGCTGTGGTCCACAAAAAAATCCACAATAAATCTATTAATTTTTGAAAGCCCACAAGACAAATTCTTAACTTTTGCTTCAGCTGACTAACAGCTGCACTGCTGGAAATTCTGACCATATAGTTGCTCATTCATTCTATGCCCCGTCAGGCTTAGGTGTCGTACAGGGACCCAGAACTGGGAAAGAAACAAGGATCAAGCTAGCCCCATTAATCTGAGGAAGCCTCAAGCAGAATTCTTGACATGGCATGTGCATGCAGAGCGTACACTCACTCTGACCATCACGTACCAATCGCTGCACTAAGAAACCGAAAGTAACGCCAGCAGGAGACCAAAGCAGCCCCGCTGGGTTGGTCTCCTAACAGGCTCTCCCAAGGCCTTGGAACCAGCCCTGAACCAGGGTCAGACACTGGACAAGTTCTACAGAACTATCGTGTCTTGCAAATGCATCACAGCATGGAAAATGACTATCAAGCAGTCTCCAGCATGATATATATAAAAATTTAAAACATTTTTATGCCACCCCATCGCAACAAAGCCTTGGGGAGGCTTACAACAAAGCAAAAAAATATACAAATATACAAAAAACAACAATAGAACAATAAAAATTTTCTTAACCCCCCCCCCCCGGTGCATCTCGGCTAAACAATTTTTAAATTGTATCCAATAAATACAGTTAATTTAACAAGTAAAATAAGTTTTAAATAAAAAGGTCTTGGCCTGGAGCTGAAAAACAAATAACGACTATGCCAGGCAGATCTCTCTGGGGAGCACATTCCATAGGTGGGGCACCACCGCAGAGAAAGCCCTCCTCTGGGTACTCACCCTCCTGATGTCATTCACAGATATAAAGCTAAAGGTAGATATAAAGATTACTGATCTCCCACCATCACTACCATAAAACTCTGCAGGCCAGATCTGTGCAGATGCAATGTGGGATTGTCAAGGAAGACTTTCTACACCACACTCATTGGCCGTGCAACAGGATCTAACATGAACTCCAAGCACTGTGTTGTCACTCACATCCCTATTCTTCCACAAATGTTTCAGCTGCTCAAGTCAGCACCCCAAGCTGGTCAAGATGGAGACACCAGACTAAGAGATGTCCACCCTCTTCGGGAATGATGGTCACATCACCAAAAAGAGAACAGATCTCATTAGTGGGGATGGGGTTAGGGTTAGGGGGCAGAACTGGCAGTTGAAGGCAACACTGGCAGAGGATCTTTTGCAGACTATGGCAGTGATGCTTGAGCTAACTCTGGTTAGTACTGTGCAGAAGAAGAACGTCATGATTCATCTCTGAAGGCTCTCATTTTGCCAACTCCATGATGAAACAACCCAAGATTAAACAAGAGATAGTGCCAGAAGATGAGACCTACAGGTTGCAAGGCACTTGATGAGTTACTGGAGAACAAAGGAGTGCGGTTGCTAATAATGCTACTAAATTCAACCTGAAAGGAACTCCAGTGGCCAAAGTATACAGAGGTGAAAGGAAAGTCCAGTTCTACACAGCACATAAAATTGGGACATGGGACATGAGAAGCATGCATCAAGGTAAAGTGGAAATTGTAAAGCAAGAATTGGAATGTGGCAGTAATGCTGAGGTAGGACATAGCAGAGAGAGTAAGATGCAAAATCCGACCAAATTTTAACAATCAGAATTAGTGGAAAACCTATCAACATAATCAACACTCAAGGTCAGACAGCAGATGCTGAAGAAATTGATATAGGTGTTCAAGAATAAATTGATAACACACCAAAATAAGACAGGCTGCTAAGCCTAGGTGACCAGAATGCAAAGGAAGGAAAAAAGCAGAATCAAATGCTGCAGGAAAATTTGGCGGAGGGGTAAGAAATGAAGCAGGAGAATAACTCATACAATTTTGTGATACTGAACAAACTCTGCATTGCAGCAACCACTCAGGCAATTACATACATGGACATCACCAGATGACCAATAAAGAATTAGATTGTGCAACTGGAAGCAGAAGGTGGAGAAACTGTATTCTCACTACCAAAACAAGATCAGGAGCAAACTGCAGTTGTGACCATGAGCTCTTAATTTCAAAAATCAGAGTCAAGTTAATCAAGAACACCAGCAGAAACATAGTGCCAAAATATAATTTAAGTAACATCCCTAAAGAGTTTAAAGTCCACATAAAGATAGATTTGCATTACACAAATTAATTGACCATGAGCCAGCAGAACTGTGAACTGAAACCAAAAACATTATTAGGGAAGAAAGCCAAAAGACAATTCCTGCAGTAACAAGAAAGAAAAAGCCTAGACAGAAGAAATGCTTAATTGCAAAGGGCAGGTGAGCAGAAAGGCAAAAGGTGCCAGAAATAGGGACCAAATCCTGACTGCAGCATTTCAGGGACTATCATGCAGAGATAAAAATAACTATCCATTACAATGAACAGTGCAAAGAAATAGAAGAGACACTAAAAGAGGAAAAACAAAAGACCTCTTCCAGAAGTTCCAAGAAATCAATGGGAAATTCAAACCTAGATTAGGAATGCTACAAGACCAAAAGGGGAAGTACTATCAGGCCAGAAGAAAATAAAGAGAAGGTGGAATGAATATACAGAACTATAGAGAAGTGATGAAAGGTGGCACACATTTCTGAAGTGGAATCCAATGAAGAGCCTGCAATATTAGAAAGCAAAGTGAAAACTGCTCTGAAAGGACTTGCAAAGAATAAAGGACCTGGAGTAGAGAGGATATGCAGAGCTGCAGAGACTGCCAGAGCTTTCCCCAGAAGCACACACAGCAAAACTGAGTCTGTCCTACTTCAGGCACATGGTGGGAAGGCAAAACTCCTTGGAGAAGACGATCATGTTAGGGAAAGTCAAAGGCAGAAGACGAAAGGGAAGACCAAGTAGGAGATGGGACGGACTCCATAAAAGAAGCCGCACCACTGAAGAGCTAGCTGGAGCGGCCAAGGGCAAGACTGTTTGGATGGCCTTTACTCATAGGGTCACCATAAGTCGAACATGACTTGTTGGCACATAACACACGCACCAGCCATATCAGTTTGTCCACACTCTGAGATCAGCAATTGCTTCCATTTTAATTTAAAATTTCTTTATTGCTGCTTTTACCCCACCCCACCCCCTTTGTGGTTTTCATGTTGCACATTTGCTTGGGAGGAGTTTACCTGGGCAATCCCAGGCTCACATCCTGTTGTGTAAATTACACATAAGTAGACCTATAACCTAATCCTTCTAGGATATTATGAATTCAGGCTCGTAAAAATGTTGCCAAATTTCAGCTTCCTAATGTTTTATGGTTTACTTTCTATAAACCAAAACCTACCTGTGGCACAAAATGCTCCAAAATGTGCATAAAAGAAGAGGCCTATGACCCCAAACATAGGACGCATTTTGAGGCACAAAAGGAAGTTCGCTACAGGTCACTTAGAGGAAAAGTTGGAGGAGGAGGAACTGCTCCCTGGAACCAGCCTGCCTCCATGAGCCCCTAAGCAGGTCTGTGAGGAGCAGCTGCGAGAGATCGCGCACTTTGAGGAGGTGTGCAGGTGTTCAATGCTTTCATCTTTAAAGCGGCCCCTCCCTCTTATTGGAACACATTAGTGTTATCTTGAAACACCTCAAAAATCTTTCCTTGGTTTTGGCCACAATGCATTGGTTTGTTAGTTAGGCTTACGGCATGATTTTACTTAAAATCTCCAGGGTTTATATTTTAACTTAAGTTATATATTTGTTCAGTCTTATGGGTTTTCTATGAAGTTGCTGTCAAATATTTATATTTTATTACCCATATTCTTTTATCAGTTTTGTTTATTGTAGATATTTTCTATAGCCTGCTTATGTAAAATGGTTATTACACAGGCCAAGCATCAGTAAGCCTTATCCAAAAAACAATTACCCAACCTAGTCCAGAAATCTATCTTAGAATATTGTATTGAGCCAGTATTGGATGAACCAAGAAGCTGTTGATTTATGAATAAGTAACCCTGATACTTACCCAGATAAGATCGAAATATGTTATCACAGAAATGAAAGAAAGAAGTTTGTTGAGCACAACCATCACTTTACAAATTCATCAGTTAGACCTGCAGAGACAGATTGCTTAAGGTAATTTGAGGTACTGCACAATGATGGAAAAAACATCCCCGGCATTTAGAGCCACTTCAGTCACAGCTAAAGGATCAGGCATCCTTCAACTCATTAGAATTGGCAGGAAATTCGTGGCTAGTAAACTGTGGGTTACACAACAGTTACCTCTTACCGGTACATATTAAAGCCAAGGATGGAAATTTTCTTTTTTATATAAACACTTATTTTTCTCCCACTAAGTTCCCATTGGTGGCTGATAAGATCTGGAAGGATTTAGCATCCCTTCTGGAACAGGTAACTCAGCAGTCGTCAAATGCATTCATCCTTTTTGTGGGGACTTTAATGCCTGCATGGGTGTAGCTTCAGACGGTCTTTTGCAACCTTTGGACTTAGATTTAGAAGCTGTTTTTCTAGCTGTTCATACTTCCATGGAGAGCAAATACAATCAGTAGGAACTAGGTTTGTCAGAGCGTATATATCATTATGGAAGCACCATTGAAAAATCTGGAGTAGTTATACTTTTATGAGTAAATGCAGCGGTAACGTTATTGACCATGTAATGGTCTGACCATCACTTTTCACCCAGTGAACACCTTTCAAATCTTTGATCATACTGAAAGTGACAATTTTCACATGTTAGTATCTTTCTGCTCACCAACGGAAAGCGCAATATTTACAGAAACAGTAAATTTGACTGGAAAGATATTCAGTGACCGAAGACTAAATTGGTCACACAGAGTGAGCAGTACTATTGACAAAAGACTTTATAGCCATTCTATGACTGATTTGCATCCATTATTTTGGAACAAAGCCATACATCATATAGATGTTTTTCAACAAATTCTACAGAACTTACACCCTGTGTGACAACATCTGCTAATAAAGGCACATCAGTGTTGCTTTCTGGCTGGTTTGATGTTGAACGCAGAGGAGCTAAGAGTGTTCTGATCAGGAAAATAAGGAAATTCCATCAGGCATCTTCTTAGGAATCCTTAGGAATATTTATCAAGCATTGGTCAGATCATAAAAGGCTGCTTAAAAATGATTTGGTGTCACATCTAGCACAAGTAAACTCTCCCTCCCCAGTAACTGTGAAGAGAAAGATCTTTATGTTGATGTACGCAGATGATGTAATACTAATCTCACTTTCCTGTTTGGGCGTGAAGAATCATCTAGAGACTTTCAGTACTTAGTGCAAATATGAAGACTTGTCAATAAACTATTCTAAGACTAAGAATACGGTTTTTGGCATTCACAGATCAAAGTACAGATGGCTTCTGGACCAACATGTCATTCAACAAAATTACTCATTTAGATATTTGGACATCCTTTTTAAGGAGTTATGCTCATGGAAAGAGCATAGGATGGCAGTAAAATTGAAGGCACAGAAAACCATCACAGTATTGATGAAGTTTTATTGTATCAAAGGTGGGCAGCTGATTGAACCTACTCTGAAAGTTTATTAAAGTGATGACGCACATGCTTTGTGGGGCTGAAACTTGGGGGACTGACAGCACTGGAATCTGCCCAGAGACAGTTCTTTAGTAAACTCTGTTGTCTTCTTTCCACAACTCCTGCAGCCTTTTGCACACAGGGCCAAGACTGCCATCAATCCGGGCAAGAATAGACTGCCCGGTTGCAGGATCTTAAAGGAACTGCTGCTCTTCCGGCTTTGTTCTATTTGGAAATGAATGAAAACCATATCTGGAAGTCAGTGCTCCTTAATTTGGCATGTAGTTATTATATTGCTGAATTAAATGTCAATTTTGCTCTGGATATGAGGCAATTAAGAGATTGGTTATTTTGGATAGATTCTAGGAAGGACCTGCAATTAATTAAAAAGTCTAAATTCTCTCAATGGTTTCCTCTTTTGAAAACAGAAAATTACACAGCTGTCTATCTCTCCAGATTGAGACCATCCTCCTTAAGAAATGCTTTTATCAAGTTGCAATTTCAAGCTATTATTTCATTCATTTATTCATTTTTATACTGTCCAATAGCCAAGGTTCTCTATTCTTGTTGTTATTAAGTTATGCCAACTGCAGTTTTGGATGGATGACATAACAAGGTACCTTTTGAATGCAGATCTTGTATTTGTTGTTTATATCAAACAGAAGACCTTATTCATTACATATTAATCTGCCCTCTATATAGTGACCTGAGAGAGATTCTTGAAACCTTTGCTGTCATGTGGATACAGGACTGCCTTGGCAGAAACAGTTCTTTTCCTTTTGAATGGTGCTCACAGTTAAGTGACACATAAAGTTGCTTTGCTTTGGCAGATAAAAAGATCAATAAGAGACAATTAGTCAAAATCGCTATAAACTGCATTGAAGTCTTAGAGCTAAGATGAATTTCTGTTTATAGTATACCTAATCCATTTATGTTTTATATTGTTTGAAATTTTAGTAGTTTGTTGTTTCAGTGCATCTATCTGATATATTCGTCATGGCCTTTGGCTTGTACAATAAACTTTGGTTGGATTAAAAAAGACAAGTCATTTAAGTCTCTTTTGAAATCAAAGAGTATGAAATAAAACCTCCAGCAAAATTAACTAAAATCCATCCAGGGGAAGAATTAAATTAAAATCTGATTGGAAATTTCTAGGCCAAATTATTGTTATGCTAATAAAACAAGCATTGTTATGCAGACGTTGTAATGCACTGTTGCAGGAAACATTGGGACTTAAACTGTCTCTACTACATGAAACCTGAAATTCATTCTTATGCAGATTCAAACCTGCCAAGAGAAACATTCTGCCAAGAGGAGATCTATATGAAGCATTCGACTTCCCTGGGGTGACAAAGTGTCCCCACAAGGGACTAATATGAGATTTGAAATTGGTACTGGATAGGTGAACCCAGAACCTTCCTTTCCTAGTGACAAACATCACAAACGCCACTTGCAATGTATTGTGCGTGTAATAGTGAATCAGCTTCAAGCCAGCAGCTGCTCCTCCATTGCAAAGCATCAACCAAAAGGGGCAATTTCCAGCAATGAAGAGGAGGAAGAAGGGGGTGTCTTGACCTTTCCTATGTGCCCTCCTGCCGGCACGGCTGATCTTCCTCATGTTGGGATTCTGGGGCCATGCTTGTTTCACAAAGAGGGTTTCCGGGGGCCATAATAACAGGGAGAGAGATAGCAGATCTTCTCCCAGTTCTTCTGCTGCATTGCCCCATCTCAAAGATACTTGGAGCAAACATGAAGCCTCGGAGCAGCTGCCGAGCTGACATTGCACGCACTTGCCCACCCCCCAGGCCCCACTGGCAATGGGAGGGAGATTTTAACACTGACCTACTTTACAGAATTTCTGGCAGAGTTTAGGACACAGCGGGGGAACATGTAGATCTCCAGATGTTGCTGATTCCCACTCCCATCAGCCTGGACAATGGTGAAGGGTGAGGGGTAACCCACATGTGAAAAACTACCAGGTCCCCTGCCCCAGTGTATGAAATTGTCAGGATCCAGGCATGAGTGGCCCTGCAAGTATCTGCAGAACGAGGACCACCACTGTAGGCACCTGCAGGGACAGCCAAGGAGCAGCAGTGGAGACCCGAATGAAAGGCCACCCGCACAGTTGCTCTTGCCGCAGCAACACAATAACTCCCTCCTGCATTGCCTTGCCTGGACCCTGGTCCCGGTGTCCTGCCTACCTACCTTGCTCCAGTCCGCTCCCACTCGGGTCCTTGTCTCCAGCCTGACCCTGTCTTCCCAGACACCTGCATCCATCTTCCCCTGATGTTCCCTTCTCCTCCCAGAACTCTGCATCTGGACTGTGAAATCCTGGATGGCGTTTCTTGGATCTTTGGTCTTCCTGGCTTGCCCCTGGGCTGTTACACCAATGTGCCTCTTGCTTCTGGCCCCCTGGACCTGCTGCAGCACTCTGCTCCGCCCCTGCGCCCTGGTTCCTGTCATTGTTGCCAGTTGCTCGTTCCCTGGACCTTATAATCCATGTGCCATCTATTAAAAGAATTAAATGAATTCTACTTTAAAAGCAAAGCAAAAAAGGAAAGAACTGAAACAAGACTGAGACAAAATAATTATTCATACTAAGGAAGAAAAATCATACCATTTCCAGAGAATACAATCAAAGAGCTATAAAACTGAAGTGCGGGGGGGGGGGGGAGAATTGATCCTTTTCAAAACAATGGGCATCAGTCTGAACATTCTAAAGAACTGTATCACTACGAGGTATGATCACAATGCATGGTCCAGTCATGCCCCACCAACATACTCCGTGTCACCCACTTTTCTATCTGTCTCTGCAACTGTCAGCCAGCATTCCTTGGCCCCCAAGCACGCTTAGCCCGCACTGGTCTGCCTCCGATGCCCCCTTCGGGTCCTTCCCTCCTCCCCATCGCTTTTCCATATGCAGACTCTGAGACTCCCCCACGCTTGCTGATACGCACCTTCGGAGTGCAGGCATCGCCTCTCCACAGCCTACACACTGGAAGCAGAGGGACTAATTCCTATCATTTGTTCCACGACCGACCCACTTCTAATGGATAGGGCAGCATTCCAGTTTTCGGTAGCACAAAGTGGAAGTATGGAACCTTGCTTTCATACTTGCTTGGATACATTCAGGAAAATGTTACAAACATTGTACTTTAAAGCACACTGGGAAGTATTCAGTTGTGTCAGTCCATTAACGTAAATGAGGCTGCACTAGTAAAACTATATGCAGGAAAAGAATCCAGCAAAAGTTAGGTGCACAAGTGCCTTTGCGCAAGCCATTGTGCAACTTCTTTGCAGCCAGTTATCCATAACTTTTGCACAGGCTGTTGTGCAGTTCTTTCCACAACCAGTTGCACAAGTCCTTCCACAGTGAAATTCAGTGGGATTCACCAGTGCTACTCGAGTTTGCAGAATGATACTGCTGGAAGCTGCCTATGGACCGTAGTTGCTCCTTTATCTCTCAGGACAACCATAGACAAGACTGATTGAAAGGTGAACAATACAAAATACTTAATTATAAATCTTACCTCTGTTCCTCTTCTGTTTATCCAGCCCCAGTATAAGAAGCCCACATCAAAAGCTACACAGAATTACAGGAAGGAATAAATACGCAGTTGAAGTTAACAGCCTTCTGTAATCAGAATTGTTTAGAATAGCTTTATTTAGTATGGAATAAATTCATTAAAGTGCAGTTACCACTAAAATAAATGTAGGAGACAATAATTACAACTCTACATTTTAAGTGTAAGCCAAGTATCTCAAGTGGCCTTTAAAGTGGTGGAAAACCCCAGACAATTCAAATTTAATTAAAACTATCCATGTAATTTAGTTTAAGTTTCTCAGTGAAGTGCAGGAAGAAATCACAGTAACATTCTACAAACTCTGATTCAAATCCCATCTATGAAAATAGGGCAAAACTATTTGCTCCTCTGCATATGGATTATGCCACATGGCAATATAAGAGCTGCCCTTCTGGAGATGATCAAAGATCATCTAGTAGGGACAAATGTGATTGTCGAGCTTACTTTCTCACTTCTAAATTTTGAAAGCCTTGAGTAGCAATGCACACGTGGTGACAGAAATCCATTTAACGTCCTCTGCTTGGCTTCCCAGGTTCTGACCCAGTTTCTCTCTGTCCTAAGTTTGCCTTGTGCCAGGTGTGCACTTGAGCATCCAGGAGGAAGCGAGTTCTAGGCAGTCCATGAGGCCACTGAGGTGCCCCTGTGCCAGCAGAGTTCTGCTTCCCACATGTGATTTGGGGCTTTGCATACCCTGCAGTATGTAATTCTTTCTGCAATCTCCTTATCTGCCTTTAAAGGTAAAGGTAAAGGTAAAGGTTTCCCCTTGACATTACGTCCAGTCATGCCTGACTCTCGGGGGCGCTGCTCATCTCCATTTCCTGGCCGAGGGAGCCAGCGTTTGTCCGCAGACAATCTCCGTGGTCATGTGGCCGGCATGACTAAACACCGAAGTGCACGGAACGCTGTTACCTGCCCACCAAAAGTGGTACCTTTTTATCTACTTGCATTTGCATGCTTTCGAACTGCAAGGTTGGCAGGAGCTGGGATGGCGCACGGGAGCTCACCCCGTGTGCAGATTCGAACCAGTGACCTTTCGATCAACCAGCCCAGCAGCACAGCAGTTTAAACCACTGCGCCACCTGCAGTCCCTATTCATCCCCATAGATGCGGCATAATTAACTGTTTTGTGAACTACTGAGGTCCAGCATGCACTAACGGGAGTAGAAAAGACAGGTGCAGGGAGAGCATCCCTGAAACCTCAAGCTCCCCATACCCAACCTTGCACAAATAAATAAATAAATAAATAAGCAAGCAAGCAAGCAAGCAAGCAAGCAAGCTCTGAAGTCTCTGTGCCTGCATGTGTGTGCTTTAAAGGATCCTGTTTCTGAAAGAAAGGATGTAAGGGGCAAGGATAATATAGAAACATATAGTTCAGTGCTCTCATGAAAAAAACCCCACATGTAATTGCAGACCCATCTTTTGGAAGACTTGGATTTCCTATTTTTCAGTGGGGTCCCCCTTTGACAGATGACAAAAAAAATGCGGTTTATCCAGCTTAAAAAGAAATATGGAAGCCTTAAAGGTAAAGGTAAAGGTTTCCCCTTGACGTTACGTCCAGTCATGCCTGACTCTAGGGGGCGGTGCTCATCTCTGTTTCCTGGCCGAGGGAGCCAGCGTTTGTCCGCAGACAGTCTCCGTGGTCATGTGGCCGGCATGACTAAACACCAAGGTGCACGGAACGCTGTTACCTGCCCACCGAAGTGGCACCTTTTTATCTACTTGCATTTATAGGCTTTCGAACTGCAAGGATGGCAGGAGCTGGGACGGAGCAACGGGAACTCACCCCAGCCCAGCAGCTCAGCAGTTTAACCCGCTGTGCCACCTGCATCCCTTACAATGCTTCTTTAATTCCATCATCATCCAATGGCCCAGCTGCCCAGATGCTTTCCAGGAACCGTTGGCTTTCCCCAAACAAGGTTCCATTTAAAAGCTCCTCTGACTCTTCCTGCACAAAAGCCTGGCTTGTCCCAAAATGTTCCCCAGTACCTATAACTCCAACTAGCATGTTCCTTTTGCTCCTTACTCATGCAGCATGGGAACACTTCCTCCTGCAAAGAGGCATTAATCACCTCCCTGATTCAGCTTTTTGCTGGCTTTTATAAATCATGAAAGACAAGTATCTGGCTGTAGAAACCTGACCAAGAACCTTGCCCATGTCCTCCAGCTGTACCGATTGAAACTCATCCAATAAAACTTGATCCAACTGTGCTCTGGACAGCTCCACAGTCTCACCTGTGTTAACTGTGGAGCCCACGTCCCCATGGCTGCAAGAGATTTTTTCCTGCAAGTACCCAGCAAGTCAAGTTCAGCTGGCCTGAGATGGTTCCAAGACGTTCCTGGGGCCAGAACATAATAGGCCCTGGACAACTAGGAAGACTGAACAGAGGCAGTGAGATATTGTTTCTTTGCTGCCCCCACTGCCTCAGAATATACCCATCTGTAGGCACTTGACAAGCTTCTGTTGCATTCACTGGGAGTCTTCTTCCAGCTGAACTCAAGCCAATGCTGCTTCATTGCTCTCGCATCTCCACTTAGGAGCAATCGTGTCAACCACCTGTCAGAGACTGGATCAAAGGCAGCAGGGCAGAAGGCAGAGGTATCCAGACCCAGGCAGCCCGGGCAAGATGGGGTCCAATCACCAGTCCAGTAACGAGTCCAAGGCGCAACGCCAAAGAGGCCAAGGTCAACCCAGGCAGGGCGAAGCCCCATAGTCAGGAATGCAGCCAGAACAGGCCCAGGTCAGGGACAACACTGCAGGGAACTGGTACTCAAGAGCAGCACGTCCAGGGGGGTCCCAGGAAGGGCACGGTGTGGCAGGCAAGGTCAGGAGGCAATGTGGGGCTGGGCAGGAGCAGGGGCAGAGGCAAGACCAGGAACAGGTGAAGATCCACGAAGCAGGGCCCATGAGCGGGGGAGGGAGTCAGGCTGCAAGGACCGGGAAGCAGGAAGCACCACAGGAAGCCTTTCAATGCTGCTGCACAGACCAGAGGGAAGAGCCTGTTCTGGTAACGCGCCTCCCCTCCAGTCTCCCAGCCAGTACTTGCTAAGGTCCATGTGCTCCAGCGGAGCCAGGGCACTCATCCTGCACTCGCTGCCGGCTGGCTCTGCCAAGGAGATGGAGCCGCAGAGCAGTGCCGATCCCAACACTGCCTGGGTCATTTCTGCATTCCATGGTGCACCCAGGGGTTCAACAGGGTATCCATATCTGCTGGACCACCCCCCCTCCCATGGCCCTCTGGAAGCCCTTTGGATCCATTAGCCTCCAGGGCACACCTTACTAGCTCCCCCAGCAGCTCTCAGTCTAAATTTCAGCAGGCAGAGATATGACCATGGCAAGGAGGCTCAGCTGAGGTTCAAACACTCTGAAGTAGTTGTTGGTCTCAGCTCAGCAGTCCCCGTCTGCTTCAACCCGCCATTGCTCTTCCAGCTCTTGTACTTCTTGTTATTTCAGCTACACCATTCTGTGCAAGAACTCTTCATTCCTCTTATTCCTTGGCTGGTGGACACCTGCCACTCAAGCCCTCCCACTTTTTCTTCTAAGAGTATACATAACTGATGATGATGAGGAGGAGGAGGAGGAGGAGGAGGAAGAAAGGAGACCGTCCTGAGACTTTAATGTATAGGACAGGGTACAAAAGTTTCAAATAAATGAATAAATATGCACCCAACTTACATTTATTGCAGGTCTATATCATGTTAGTGTCAGGGAGGAAAACAAACATTGCACACAAGTTGCACGTCAGTGCCACTGGAGACAGGGGACGAGGGGGCTGGATGGCGTCACTGGGCGGTGGGTGTGGGCTTGGGTGGACTCTGGGGGATGGTGGAGGACAGGAGAGCCTGGCAGAATGTTGCCCATGGGTTGTGATGGGTCGGGCACGACTCTGCGACTAACAGCAACAACCAATGGAGAATCCTTCCCTTCCATGGTGTGCTATACAATAAGGGGGGGAAGGTAGATTGATTATTTTCTGCTGTTTTGAGCTGGTCAGTTGAAGTCTGACTTCTTTGCTGCTCCAGGTGAGCTCCTCTTGCATCCCAGAATTCCTCAGGTGTATGCAGATTATCCCACCACCTCAGAGCAATTAATAGAGATGTCTAAAGAGATCAGTAAATAGCTCTTAATTTCTCCTTGCCCTGTCATTTAACTCACTTGTGGGCTGAAGCATGGCCCCTGGGACTCAGCTGCTCCATCGGTGGAACTCCCCACTGTCCAATGTGGAACAGGGAAATTTACTGCTGGAGTGTTTAAACCGGGTCTGAGCGCGAGCATATAAATAAGCTGAAATGTCATAAACTGCCACATGCCTCTGGCGGTCTTCTTCTGGAGGAACCAGAAGTAGCTAGTGCTTCACATGTGGAATGTGGAGTGGAAGCAAGTGTAAGAATATTTTGCACAGCACCCTTCTCCTGTGTGAGCATCTGCAACTAAAGTTTGGACAGGCACAAGAAACTGTAGATTCACAAGCGCTGTTCAAAGATACCCTCCCAAAAGAGGGAAGAATGTACTGTGGAGCTACTGCTAAAACAGCTTAAATTCTCACAGATGTTGAGCACATCTGGAAAGGAATAAAAGTTGACTGAACAATTTGCTACTCAGAGCTCCTCAAATAAATAGATGCTTGCATGAATGAAAGAATGGTAACATATAACTCCCGGAATAGCCAGTTTGCCTTAATTTTGTTAGTTGCGCCTATTGGGGTTTCCAAAAATGTGGAAATCTTTTCCCCAGGAGCATTGTTATTAAAATCTGATGACTGGCTCACACACATATTTGTAACCAGCTGAATAGCATCAAATAGCAATTCACATTTCTGATCGTCTTAAAAAACGGGTGTTGGGACACTGTTTCTCACTCTCATTTCCCTAATCCTCCATATTTCATTGCTGGCAGCTGCTCCCAGGCCAAGCGATTACAGACTTTCAAGCACAAACCATTTCATAACATCAGGATGTCTTCCTCAGGATGCCCTGACTTGTTGCAACATCAACATGCATAGTTAATTGCAAATCGAAAGAGGTAAGGTCACATCACAATCTAGAAGATGCCACAGATCTCCTAACCAATCAGAAGGCTGAGAGAGAAATCACCTGCAGGAGCATCCATGACAGAAGCATCTGTGAAGCTTTCTCAGGTGGATGCAGGGCAGAAGCGCCCATCCGCATCAGGATATACACAACAACACTGAAGGGAGGTGAGATGTGAGTCCAAGCAGCATTAGGGGTTTGAAGAACACTGGGGAAGATCCACAGGAGGTTGACCCCAGCCCAAAATGAGGGACAGATGCAGGCATATGCTGTCAAATGCCTGGAAACAGAGGCAAGACTTACCCTGGCACCAAAAATATGGCAAGGCAAACCTCAGGGGGAAGCACTTTCCAGAATCGGGGAGCTACCACCAAGCAGGCCCCATCCCTTGTTGCCATCCTCCAGGCACCCTTCAGACAAGGGGTTTGCATGTTCATTGTAGTGTCCATGTAGGTTCATAACAGGAGAGGCGCTCTGTCAGGTACTGTAGTGCCAAGCTACTTAAGACCATATAGGATATTCAGTAGGGCTCGGATACATATAGGGAGCATGTGCAAGTGGGCTACAATTGGTGTAAAATGCTCCAATCTTCCAGTCCCTGGTAATAATCTTGCTGCCATACAAGCTAATAATCTTCAAGGGCAGCCCCAGGAAGAACACAGAGCAGTAGTCTAACTCTAGGACCACACAAGAATGATCCGAGCATGGCCATGCTTTCTCTGCTGCCCAGGCAGAAGCCAGGGTCAGACCAAGAGGTGTTTAGAAAGGGGCAGATCAGGAGGCACTAATGAGGTGCCTACAGGGAATGCCATTCTCCAGTCAGGGAGGACAATACTGACCTTATACCAGTGGAGGCTGGCGAATCCATGTCAGCAGGGCTACCTATCTGTTGCGGATGTTATTCTGACATTTAAAGGAGTTATCCATGGTGTTGAACCCTAAAATAGCTTGAGCCCCATGAACAGCTCCTCTAAAGTTCAGCATCACATTGACAGTGGACAACTCCCTCGACCGCCTCTCGTCTCCCCTGCCTTCCACCTCTGCCTGAGGATTCAGATGGTGCACAAGGTCATCGCTGCACAGATTCCCAGTCCCAGTTGCTCTCAGCAGCTTCTCTGGATAAGTTTGGTGCTGCTACCTGATAGAATGCTGCCAAGCAACACCTATAGCAGAGAGAATGGCAAAGACTCAATAGAGAAAGAAGAATTTTTACAAATAGGGACATTCTGTGTAGTCAGTCACCCAAATGGGGATAACAGTTTTAACATCAATTTGTTGTTGAGATTTATGCTGCTATTTTTTCCCTTCACAACAGCTGCCAGCAGGAAGGATATGGAAACAACACTTTGCATTTGCATTCATGTAGATGAGGTGAGAGAACAGACAATTCCTAAATGAAGAACTTAAAATTATAAGAAGGGAGCCTATTGCCAATAATCAAAATAATTCATCTTGGTATAATAAAAACAGTAGTGCAGCTGGCTGAAAACAGATAATAAACTAAGTGAGGCAAAAGCTTTTTAAAATAAATAAATAAATAAAAATCAAGCTACCACTTTCTTGATGATACCTTGGCACAATAAGGAGAAATCAAAAATTTCAAGAGAGTGCTTTATTGCAAACTTCGTGTTTTATGTACAATCATGCTTTTACAAAGTTACCCAACTTTCCTAAAGTGGGAAAAGTCGGAGAAGTTATTTAAAACCCAGTAGGTGCTGGGACAGGACTGCGGGTGGTGTAGTGGTTTAAACCACTGAGCCGGTTGATCGAAAGGTCAACAGTCCAAATCTGCACAACTGGGTAAGTTCATGTTGTTCCGTCCCAGCTCCTGCCAACCTTGCAGTTCGAAAGCATGCAAAACATTTTTTTATATGTTTAATATATATTTATTTATTGTTGTGAGCCGCCCCAAGTCTTCGGCGAATGGAGCGGCATAGAAGCTTACTAAATAAATAAATAAAAATGCAAGTAGATAAAAAGGTACCACTTCGGTGGGCAGGTAACAGCGTTCTGTGCACTTCGGTGTTTAGTCATGCCAGCCACACGACCACGGAGACTGTCTGCGGACAAACGCTGGCTCCCTCGGCCAGGAAACGGAGATGAGCAGCGCCCCCTGGAGTCAGGCATGGCTGGACTTTAATGTCACGGGGAAACCTTTACCTTTACCTTTTTAGATGCTGGGATGCAGCAGTAAGATGTGGCACAAGGAAAGGTTGCTCCCGCTCTGTGCCCACTCAGATAAGGCTGTGCCACAGTGGAAAATTCTTCTGCTTGAGATTTATGAAGTTCTGACATATTTCTAACCCAATGGACAAAAGCAGGCCATGTTAGGAGGAAGTCCATCTTCTTCAAATCATTCAAAACCTTTGAGCAGATTTGGAGCTGAGAACTGTGTACTCTCAGTGCAAGGCTGGATCCTTAGATATGAGTGGTCCTTGTGACAGTTAACATGGGAAGTATAAAGGAATCCTTTTCTCATCACTGCACAAGCTTGGCCTGATGAGATCCACAGGCCCAGTCAAGCCCATTTGATGGATGTTCATCCCGAATCAAATTTCTCACAGAACCCCACCACGGGCTCAGTGGAGCATGCTGCTGGGCTGTCACTGCTAAGAGCCGTCCCATTGCCAGTCCACCTGCTTTTTGTACATGCAATGGAACGGGGCACCATCCAGCTCTTCCGCTCAGACAGCAAGCTATGCTGGGCTGGCCATGGAGGTCCACATTTAACCATAAATGCCCGTCTCTTCTCTTTCTCTCTTCAGAACAGGCCTAAATAGGAGGGCATGCTTCCTGTATCTCTAATAGTTGTATACGAGAGAGAGTTTTTGTAGGAGAGCAGGAGACGACAATCGTGCTCAGGAAAGGGAAAGGCAGAAAGAGAAAAGAGCAAATATGAAGTAGATTGACTTTATAAAGCATGAGGCAAGTGGTGGGGATGCCACACACTTCCTAACTGGTTCACCTGCTTCTCTTGCCGTGTCCCAACTGGGTTGAGGAACTTCTCCTCCAATGCTTCCCCCTCACCCCAGCTGTGAAATATCCCCCTCCTTTTCCAAGGCAGGCTAGTTCTCAGCCTCTGCCTAAGAATCTTTGCTAGGTACCCTTGAAACTTTGCCCTCCTGCCTCCTCCTTTGAATGAGACAAATTTGTCTGGGCGGACTGTAATGCGTGAGAACCGAGCCCGCTCTCCACCCACAGGACACTCCGGAGGGCATTCATTCCTCAGATTGCCATAAGTCATTGATGACCACTTAATAAGACCAGCAACCTTTAAAGAAGCTACTTGTAGCCTTGTCACTTTGGCAGGAGAAGTGGAAGAAGATGGGGAAGAAGTTCGTTGGCCCAGTCAGGACTCGGCAAATTGTCCTTGACAGACGTGCTGGCTCTTGTAGGCACAAGGTGGTGGCTTCCTTTATTAAATCAATCTATTGCATCTTTGGCTTTCCTTTCCTTCTGTGTTTCACTTTCCATAGCTGGATTGTCCTCTCCTGTGAGTCTTGCCTTCTCACGCTCCAGGCATGACAGCCTCAGTTTCACCAGGAAAAGTCCTGGCTTGGTTTGATCTAGGAATTACCCATTTTTCTTTCTGTCAGTATAGAAAATTGCCCAAGCTCTCCTCCATGTTTCGAATGCTTCCGTTTTCTTCCCGTTGGCTTTCTTCACTGTCCAGATTGCACACCCATGAATTGTTATCAGGAGTACAAGAGTGATCAGTCCTTGGTCCTCTGTGAAGCATCCTTTGACTTATGTCAAGACCTGGGCAGCTTGGGTGGCCAGAGCCAGAACAACCTCAACTATATTCACAGGATAAGCCCCAAGTCCTGCTGGAGCTCTTGTTCTACTGATGAGCAGCAGCTGGGAGTCCTGGGGGAAAGCTATAGAAGTACAAGCTCCAAGACTGGCCTCAGCAACACAGGGGACAGCTGCTGAGGGTTTGCTGCACAGGACAGCCACAGAGAGGTAGCACTCTTGGACTCCCTCTCTCTTTCTGTTAGCATCTTTCAATCTTTAAACCTATTAGGCAGGAGGATGTTTAGCTCTACGGAAATATAAACTAAGCTGGGGATGCAGTAGGAATGTTTGCTGCCTAGACATCGGGTTAAGAGATGGTGCATGTCGAGTAAACCTTCCTTTTGCTTTCTAAGCGTGTTACATGTGAATGTAAAGCTAGGGTACATTCCCTTCCATCAGTATGTATTAGATTTGAGACCCCTGCCCTAGTGGCCCACTCCCTGGCACTGCCTCCTCCCCCCCACGTGGTTCCATCAGAGAGAACAGACCTGCTGAGAACAAAGAGGTACAAGATTTTAAGCATGCTATCCTGATCGAAGGCAAGTCAGCAAAGCAAGCAGAGATGCATGAAAAGCTGGTATCAACTATTACTACTTCCAAAAGTCCCATCTTGTCAGGACTTGAAAACAGCTGCTGCTCTCTGCACCATGGATCACTGGACTATTGACAACCCATCCAGGAATCCATTTGAAATTCCATGAGGAACCTCATGAATCATGCTCAGAGCAGACAGATGTTGGAAAGACATGCCTGCTTATTTCCATTGTTTAGGAATCTACATGCGAGTAGTGATTTCCAGGGAGCTCAAAGAAGCACGTTGCCAGCTCTGAACTAAGTAGGGGCATTTCTGTGTATGCCTTTGTTTCACTGAAGGCCACCTTTTGGTTGGGTTCCTGGAACTGCCCAGATATCAAAGCTGCACGTTATTTATTAACTGGCTTTTCCAGCATGGTAACATTAGCCAGGGATGTGCAAGGAATCCCCTTTGTGTGGAAGGTCCTTCGCATGCCCCTGGTTTCAGCTTCCTGGACTCTGGTCAACTTGGCAGTGGCCTGCAGCCCAAGTTCCTGGTGAGTCCACCCAGGATTCAGAGGCACTTTCCAGGAATGGGGCCCCACCTGGTGTGCAAGCAGCACCATTTTTCCAGGCTCATCACTGTCACCAGCAGCAGTGAGCAGGAAAGAAGGTTGGTCGCTGGGAAGGGCGGCTGCACACCTCCTCACAGCTCCCCTCTCTCATATCCTGAGTCACTCCGAAGGGGAAGTTTGCCAGTTGGGCAAACAGGAGTCCAGGAGCACTTGTGGACTTCCTCTTGGCTTGACCTGCTTGGCAGGACTGGGTCCATGGATTCTGGAGGGACAGATTCCAAAAGTGTTTAATGGACACTTCAGCTCCATTAAAGCATTATTATTCCGAAATAAGTTCTCAAGATTCCCAGATTGATTTAGCACTGTCCGTTGGTTCTTTGCAAGTGAAGTCTGCTGAGGGAGTGAAGTCAATAATGCACTTGGTTAGTCACCTGCCAGGGAGGCAGAGAAGGCAGCCAACGCATCTAGAGGGCCACTAAGATACAACAACATACACAGGCGTCATAGAGCAACTCAATCCAGTGCAAAAGCTTAGCATTCCAGAGTTGTTTTACAAAGAATATTTACAAATATTTACAAAGAATATGGACTTGTAAAATAAAAGTGGCAGAAAGAAAAGAGTTTGGCTACAATCCGATACCCCATTTCATTGGTATACACCCCACTGCATTCAGTTGGACTTAATATTGAGTCCTATTGGATTATAGGGGTGCTGCATTAGGGTTTGAAAAGGCTGTATTTCTATCCTATCTGTTTTCTCCAATGTTTCTGAACAACAATTTTATGGTTTTAAAAGCAATTTTAATTTAGAAGCAATTTTATCCTTATCCAGCCCTGTGAGACAGGTGAGGCCATGTGTGTGTGAGTCTCTGTGTGTGTGTGTGTGTTTGTGTGTGTGTTCATCTGACTTGTTCATCAAGAGTGGGCAACATGTGGCCACTTGGCAGTGTTGTAGACGCAGACACACGCATACGCACGTCCTGCTGAAACTTGCCACCTCCGCTACCACAGAATCATAGATCAGCAGAACTGAAAGGGGCCAAGAAGGCTCAGCACAGGACTCCCAGTCAAACCTCCCTCTCCGTCGGCTGCCAAGCTGCATCCTGAATGCCTCTTGTGCGGGAGAGCCCACCACCTCCCCAGGTCACTTGCTCCGTTCTTCTTGACATTCAACCAAATCCTGACTCCCTGCAACTTCAGCCTGCACTCTGGAATGATCGAGAAGAGATCCTGGCCTTCCTCGGTGGGACAAGTTTCCAGTGCTTCATGGAATGACAGAACAATAGAGTTGGAAGGGGACTATAAAGCCATTGAGTCCAACTGCCTGCCCAGTGCAGGATTCCAATTTAAAGATGGTTGTCCAAATGCTTCTTCAATGCCTCCACTGTGGGAGAACCCACTGCCTTCCTACATAGTTGGTTCCACTGACGTCCAGCAAGAATCTTGCTTCCTATAACAAGCCCATTATTCCACGCTACTTCTCACTTGTAGTATTGAGCCACATATTCCCCATCTTGAAATGATGCATTTGGTTTCTTCTTCCTAGGTGCAGAACTTGGCGTTTGTCCATATCGAATTTCATTCTGTTATTTTTAGCTCAGTACTCCAACCTACCAAGTTCACTTTGATATTTTCCCCTGTCTTTCAGGGCATTCACTGTCCTCCATCATGAAGTGATATAACTTCGTAGTACCACCTATGAATGCAATGTCAAGGAAGGAAAAACCTCTTTTTAGACTTCACAGAATTAGTCAACTTTGTGTCCCATGCTAAAAAATCAAGTGTGAAAAGAGTTAAAGTATGGATATTTTCAAAGAGAAATGGAGCCATTCGTGTGAATGAAAAAGAAGACATGGATAAGACTGAAAAAATAGATTTGCAAATCATAACATATACACCGCAGCAAATATATATTTGCGCATATATATATATATGCAAATATATATGTGCTAATATGCAAATATATATGTGCTAATATATGCATATGTTTACATATATATGTGCAAATTAATCAGAATATTGAAGGGTGAGTGGAAAGTTGTTAATGGAGAATTTAGGGACTATTTAAGCATCATATTTGATGTTTCAGGAAACATGGCCTAAGAAGAAAGTAGAACTAAGTGGATTTCAGCTCTGTAGTAGCCAGATTAGATTATAAGAAAGGGAGACCAAAGTCTAACTTAGCATGTTTTACAACATCAGTTGTAATAATTTTACAAAATTTTACAAAAATTACACTTCCTGCACTAAGGAAATTAATAGCAACAGGATTGTTGTTGAAACAAGTCATCATAAATCGCAGATAATAAATGCATATATACTATACACTAGCAAAGAAAATTAGTAAAGAAAATATGGGATGAATTGGAAGAGTATGCTTGGAGTTGGAAAGTCTTTCTGCATGTATGTTTTTAAAGCATAAGATTTTAATGGCTGGTTAGGTGATAATGATTGTACAAGGGCTGTTGCTGTGGGGATAAGACTGATAGTGGGAGGAGAATGATGTGAGCCACCTTGAGTTCCTTGGGAGGAAAAAGGGTGAGATAGAATGTAATATTCAGTTCTGGTGCCCAGGTAAAGACATGGATGAGGATGTATGAGACACCATGAGAGGAAGGCCTTAAACCTATTAATGCTGCAGGAATCGGGCTAATTCAACTGCAATTTGGAGAATACACTTACATTGCACAAACAGGTAGTAGCGTGATAGATTATGCAATGATCTCCAGCACTACGGAGTGTAATATTAACAACTTTCAGATGAGAGCAAACCATTTTAGCAACCAACGGATCCCAGTTACACACCTGGACTCCTTTGTCCCTCAGTACCAACACCAGTACAGGCAGCTTCATTGACATTAGTTGGACACATAAATGGGAGATGCCTAAAATGGACCGTGGAGTTAAATGCAAATATGTATGAGGCACTGAATACTCCAGAGTTAAGGGAATGAAAGCCAATGTAGAAATTAGTCTCTTGAATGATTCCATTTTCCATATGACAAACTAGTTTTGATACTGTGGAACCTTCAGTTCAAGAAACAGGGCATAGAAGAAAGAATATTGGTGTTGGATGTAATTTTATGTCTTTAAAAAGGAGTTTAAAAGGTGCTATACTCAATGTACAAAATTCAAGTGAAGAGGATTGCCAGGGTCTTGCTTTCAGTGAAAACAGAGTAGAAAGCCCTGATTCTAATGGGAGAGGATATCTGGTTTCAGGTGATAGGGGCTCCATGCATTATAGATAAGAGAAGCTTCTGGTTTATAGTTTCTAGGGCTTTGTGGGGAATGAATAGAATTGATGATTGCTATATTATACCAACACCAGTCTAAGACAGTTACTTCTACCTTACTTTTAATGCTATAACCAAAGAAAAGGGAGTTGTAATATTAGATCAGGAAGTTGTAGATTTGGTATCATGGAAAATGGTAATAGAGTTCGAAGTGATAAATCTTATAAAAAATCTGACCATGGGAAAAGCCCCAGGGCCTGCTTTTACACCAGCAGAGCTGCTGGAAAACAAAAGTCAATGCTGGGGAAACACCTGTAGCATCTTTATTTTCCCATACATATAAACCAGGCCTAATTCCATCAACCTTAGCAGACGCAATCATTGCTCCAATCTGTGAGATAGGTAGTAATACAGATCCGGCAAACTACTGCCTCATAAGCCTTTTGTCTATAATAGGGAAGTTATATGATACACACTTGAAACTCAAATGAATGGACTGGGCTGAGGAAAATAACATTATCAGAACAGAACTGTTGGATTTTTAAAGGGTTGCTCCACACTGGGTCATGGAATAGTTCTATGTCGTTTGGCAGAAAAACATTCAAAGAATTCTAAAGGGAAATTATATGCCATTTTTGTGGATCTTAAATCAGCATTTGTGACTATACTGAGGGAGCATTTGCAGGAAAAACTGGAAAATTAGAAATGACCTCTATGGATAGGAGACTACTTGTCCAGATAGACAGACACACATGTATCTCTTTAAAGGTTTGTTGTAGCCCTGAATAGGATTGATCAAGTGTGTGTTTTAATTTATCAAAACGTACCTTGTCTCACTGCAATGCCAACACAAGTGAGGTATGGAGTTTTAGCAATGCAGTGCTCAGCGTATATATAAATATAGACTCCTAGTTTATCATCATGTGATTATCATCTCCAAAAACTGAGTGGAAAATAAATCCTAACATTGTTATAGTCAGATGATGTGGTAATGTTATCTTGGACAATTACTGGCCTGCATAGACTCATAATGCAGTCTTCCAAATTCTGCTTTAGTGAGAGTCTGAGGATAAGTAATTAAAAGACAAAGGTATCTCTATTTTCTGGGGGATACAAAAAACATAATTAGCCCGTGAATTGTCAGTGTACTGAGCAAGTGAGCCTTTATAACTATTTAAGCATCACTTCTCAAACATCTCTTAAATGGGCAAGACAAAGAGAGCTCTCAGTGCAAAGAGCTGAGCAACTATTTCAGCTATTGATGTTTTCTTTCTCTCTCTTGATCTCCCAATTATTACATGGTATCCAAGTGTGGCTTATGGGTATGAGTTAATTGGGAGATGGAACCCACTCAGTCTAAATTCTTGAAAAAATATTCCAAGTCTCCCTCAGAGTGTAAAGAAGACAGCATTAAGACTGGAAGTTGGAGTCCTTTCTATAGACACTTTATTGTAGATATATGCATTTAATTTTGGGTACCATGTACACATGAGTTTACTGCCCTCAAGCTATCTGGCACTGATATTGACAGATAATTGCAGCTGTCTTTGGCTGAAGAAGTTAAATGATACAGCCAATCAAATTGGATTATCACTAATCCAGTTAAAACAATATAATTTCACAGAGGGGAGACGACAAATTACAAACAGACTGTCAGATACTGATTTTTAAGTGGCACAGTCAGGTGGCATCTTTTCAGGTGGCAGATGCAAAGAGTGTGTGTTCACCGCTAAAGATAAGATCAGAGGAAGTATCAGAAAACTACTTTCAGTTTTTATCTATAACTAAGTACAGGAAAGTATTCACAGCTGCTCATTTCCATTGTCTTCCACCTGCCATTATGGAAAGGCATGTTTTAAAGTCCCGCTTGAATTAAGACAGTGTGCTTGTCAATCAAGGCAGGTTAAAACAATGGATTGTGTTTTTACTGGAATGTAGTTTTTATAATGATATTAGGGTCCACTTCTTTTGCTGCCTTGAAGGACAAATGGATTTTGCTTCCAATCTGCTGGCTGGCATAACTCAGACTGAAGCAGAACAAACAGCAAAATATTTTGCTTCAGGTATCAAAAAGAGATCACATGTAATTAAGAGCTGTTAGTAAATATCATTGAAAGATGAATGGAATGCGCACTGGTTTTTGTGTTATGAATACACATGTATTCATTATTTCAGTGTGTATCTGTTCTCCATTTTGGTGTTCTATTCTACTTGTTATCAAACATATTCCATAATTTTACTCCATGGTTTTAACATTTGCATTAAGAACAATTGTTGTTTTAATGCCAATGGCTTTACAAATGATTCATTGTTTCAAATAGCAATAATTGGTATACGTATCAATTTGTGGAAAGGTCTATGAACCAAATAAACATGTTGAGCATATTCTCAGTGTTGTTGCTCAGTCAATATCTAAGCACTACATGAGGAATGCAAAGATCAGACGGAAACTGGCCCTTTTGTGCTCAACGAACCTTCCCATTTTCGGTCCTGGCCAGGAACTGAGCCAGGCTGAGATCAAGTCCGCAAACACTTGCGAACGCAAGCCGGTTCTTTGCGCGGAGTATGGAAAGTGTGTAATTCTTTGTGCAAATTATGCAAAGCCGTCAAGTCACTTCCTGCTGGATCGCCACACAAATCCTTGGCGTGAGGTGGACTTGGGGAAGGAAGGAAGCAGAATGGACTCCAGGGAGCTGAGCCCAGGAAATCCAACGTACTCCCACCCCCAAACCAGATTGGTATATTTGTTAAATTTGGTATAACAGAATAACATGAAAATAGAAGTGGAAATCAAATATAAAAGGGGAAATCGTGTTTTTATTGCATTTTCCCTGGACTTAAAAGCTTGCCAAAGGCGCTATGTAAAAACAGAAGTAAAACTGGAGGGGTCCAGCATCAGCAGGACTGATAGACAATCACAAGTGCATGATAAATGCCACATGTATAAAAGCGCATTGATGCTCCTTGCTGGGGGTCGCTTGAGCTAAGGCAGTTTTTGCACTTCCGACACTAGT
Organism: Varanus salvator macromaculatus; assembly: GCA_023646645.1. NCBI lineage: Eukaryota > Metazoa > Chordata > Lepidosauria > Squamata > Varanidae > Varanus > Varanus salvator. The sequence goes on from JAIXND010000657.1 coordinate 20,739,708, forward strand.
CCATGAAAGGCTCCCTCAGCCGACATTCCCTCTTCTGCACAATTATTACAGCCGTGCCACCAAGCGACACCATTCCCCGTCACGTCTGTCAGGCAGGGGGCCTGCTCTGCCCATTTCTGGCCACCAGTCCAGAAGAAGGGAGTGTCCCTGCTTAATAATAGCTGCATCTCCTGAACCAGCCTCTTATTTTGCCACCATCTTGCTCAAGACTGAGCGCACGCTCAGCCAGCACCTTTCCAAATGTTCCGACAGCAGTTTCCCCAGCCCTGCCTCAAGAGACCAGGGGCTGAATCCGGGCCTTCTGTAGGCAAAGGACCTGCTGCACCCCTGGCGACCACCCTAGCCCTGGGGTGGGGCTTCATGGCTATCTCTCCCAGCCCGGCAGTTGTACAGAGAGGACCTCTCTCTTGCCCACTGCAGACTGTCTCAGACAGATTCATCACCTGAGTCTGGGAAGGTGCATGAGCAACATAAGGGGTGGGTGCTGTGCCGTTTCAGGGTCAACGATGAAGCTTCCTGGTGCAGTTTCTCAGGCAGAGCATGAGAATCGGCCTGCTTTGGAGGAGACAGGAGTGTTTTCAAGGAGGGAAGGGAGACACTCTGCAAGCCCCAGTAAGGAGGCATCAGGAGAAACTGGCTGCACAGCTGGAGGGACTTAATCATTTCTGGCAGCAAGAACCTCCCTGAAGGTGAAGACAAAACCCTTGGTGAAAGAGGGGGCAAGGAGAACTTTCCAGTTTGATTCAACTCTTCACATGGCCACAGGCCTCTCTCTCAACTTTGAAAGTTCATCCCATTCTGCAATCTGTTACGTTTCAATAAAAGAGCTTCACTTCAAAGGCTGTCTTGAGTGTGAACCTAGAAGGAAGGATGGGACCAGCTCACAACAGTACCTTCTAGATGTGCTGAACCACAATTTATTCAATTCGTAACCCTGCTTTCCACCAAGAAAATGGCACTGAAGGCAGTCCGCAGGCACTATAAAAAAGCAAACACATTAAACACTTGGTGAAAAACAATGACAGCCATTGAAACTGAGAATAAAGGACACACACTGCAAAATAAAAACAATACTCACCAGATGAGTTTACATGCCAAAGGACTGCTTGAAAGGGAATATCTCTGGAGAAAGGCACTAGAAAGAGAGCGGCGTGGGGCATTTACTCCCTGTAACCAGCCCCAGCCAAGCCTGGCTGCAGCATTCTAGGCCAGCCAAAATTTCTGAACTGTTCTTTAAAGTTCCTTTAAGAACTGTTCCTGCAGAACCTAGTACACCAGGAGAGTATATGGATGGGGAAGTCTTCCTTACTTATTCTATCCTTTTCTTTTCTTTTTATGAAAGAGCTAAGACTACTTTCTTCAGCGTTTGCTTAACTGGGAGAAAAGTTCACAGAATATGAAATATTCATTTCCATGAACCACTCTGTAAACTTACTGTCCTGATCACATAATAAAGCAGAGTATGCAGTCTCTGCTTTCTAAGAAGCTTGAGGTTATTATCAATTTGTAATTGATGTTAAAAAGTGATTTCTATAGATTTACATCTGCTCTCGGAAGGAAAAGAAAATGGTCCATAAAGTTGTATTAGCATACAAAAGCAGAAGCATCTGCTGGGAGTCCTGAGGTGCTTATTGCCTGTGTTTAATTAAAAGCACCCGTCATTACATGCATAACCTCTGACCTTATCTGCAATGCAAGACTGGATGGTCTGCAGAGCAACCTATGGGGAAGAGAGCCAGACACGGGGTGGGGGGAGGGGAGTTCACGGAAGAAGCACTTCTTAAGAGGAAACTAATCCTTGTGCTATTAAAAAGAGTTCCACTAAATAATTCTAGGAGTATTATTCACACAGATCTTTCTTGCATTGCAGGGACGAGTGAAAGCAAGCTGAGTGCATCAACACAGGAGCAAAGGTATGAGTTGCACCTTCAGAGAATATGTGTTTGCTTCCTTGTAACATAACAATTGCACCATCTAGAGGCAATTCTAGTGGAAGCAGTTCAGATCTGTTTCTTCCCCAAAACCTGAGTGTGAGACAAACAAGTCCCAGGGAGCTTCTTGGCAATTGCTCGGAGACATAAAGATTCTTGCCAGTGCAGAAAATACTGTGGAATCTCACTTTCTAATTCTGTCAGGTTCAAAGAAAGGAGGGATTTTGTGTTCCCTCGTACGCTGTGGGCACCACACTCTTGTTGCATGGAAGCAGCACAAGGATACAAAATTGTGTAATCCATCCAGGCAGCATTTGTTATTCGGTGGATTAGAGATGAGATGAATAACTAAGAACGTTGCTGGCTCAGACTAGAAGCCTAGCTGGTGAGCCCAGTTTTCTGTTTCCACAACAGCCAACCAGAGGGTTGCCAAGCAGTAGTACCCTCCAACTCGTGGTCCCCATTGGTGGGTATTCAGAAACAAACTGCCTCCAGTGCTAGAAGTAATATATACCCATTATAACTACTAGCCACCAGATTACATATGTCTGAGTTACAAACAGTTGTATTGTATTTTAAATTGTTGTAAGCCGCCCCGAGGCTTTGGTGCAATGGGGCGGTCTATAAATGTTTTAATAAATAAATAACCATACTTATGAATGAACTGCCATAAAGCCTGTTAATTTACAAAGTTACGGAGGAAAATTGTCATCACCATAGAGAGGAAGTGAAAGGGTAGAGAGGGAGGGCCTCCACAGCATCACCATAGAGAGAGAGGACGCAAGAATGGAGAGGGGGAGGCCTCCAAAGCATGCCTGCCTGCCCCACCCATCTGGAGAAGGAAATCTCTCTGCTTTTCCTTGATGCAAAGAGGGAGGCACTAGAGAGTTCGGGGAGAGGCTAGAGATATGTTTCCACTTTCATGAAGGTCCTGAGTCCCTAAACCCTGAGAATATGGAGGGCTGACTAGACTAGATCCGACTTACATACATATTCGACTTAAAGATGAATATCCATTTTTCCAGGAATGGAACTTGTTTTTAACCCAGGGATTGCCTGTATATTAAAGGGAAGTATCACTTTAGAAAATAGCCCAGTTCAACTCAGACCTATCTGGAAGCCAATCAAACCCAAACTGGGATTCAGAAATCTGTTGCTTTGTGCCTCCTCTTGACATTCAAGGGAAACAAAAGCAAAGGCTATGCCATTTTTTCGTTGTTGTCAGAACTGGCTGAAATCCACCAAATCCACAAAAAACAGGTTTGTGCTACACAGCACCCATGCAAGCTTTGCCAGGCACCAGGGCTGTGGGTTGTGGGCATGGTGGCGGGGATGGGTGAGATCACCACAGCATCACCGCAACGCACCAAGCCAGCCTACCGAATATCATCTATGGTCCCGTGACTCCAGCCAAGCAACTGAAGCTGAGAGCAAGGAAAGGCTTTCTGAAGCGTGTGCATCCTGTCCTTCGCCATTCCGTGTTTGACAGAAACAGGGAGGGCCAGATTGCTAGGACTCCTCGAGTCCCCATAGCTTTTCTAGCACAGGGCAAGGTTTCAGCATTGCGGCTCATCTGCCTCCCACACCCCCGGAGGCCTCAAGTCCTCCTCACGTCCCCAGTGCACTTCCCCTTTTCACCAAATGCAGGTGGGCCAACTCAGACTTGGGGCCGCTTGTGATTGCTTAATAGGGTGGGTTGAAAGGCTCAGCAGCCTAACCTATGCCTGCCCCATCACTTTCCATTCATGGGCAAATGCTTATGAGGGTCTGAACTGCCTTGTGTTATTTTATTTGTTCCTTTTTGTAAGCCGTCCCAAGATGACACTGGTTAGATGGGGTACAAAAGTTTTAAATAAATAATACCTCGTCCAACTCTGAATTCTAGTGCCAGCTCCTGGGGCTACTTCACACAAGCTCTCAAGCATGGTGCCCTTTCTGCTTGTCAAGCATCACTGCTGTACCACCCACAGTGCAATCCTGAAGCCTCCCCAACCTCCCCCTGCAAAGTGCTGTCATTGAACAGGTAATAAAGCCCTTCTATTAAAAGATGCTGAGCAGGACAAGGAGGCAAAGAGCACCTCCACTCGCTCCCTCTGCCCTGCTCTGAGTTCAGAGCTTCTGTTCATTGAAGACTCAGTCCCTAGCGCTGCCCCTAATAAGCTCAGTTGTTACAATGGAGAACCACATGCAATGCTCATAAATTGCATCCAATTATAGTAAGATCCAACTTTCACAGTTGAAAGCTGGACCATAAGGAAGGCCGAGTGCAAAAGGATTGAGGCCTTTGAATTGTGGTGCTGGAGGAGACTCCTGCGAGTCCCTTGGACTGCAAGGAGACCAAACCAGTCAGTCCTAGAGGAGATCAACCTGACTGCTCTTTAGAAGGTCAGATCCTGAAGATGAAACTCAAATACTTTGGCCACCTAATGAGAAGGAAGGACTCACTGGAGAAGACCCTGATGCTGGGAACAATTGACGGCAAAAGAAGAAGGGGACGGCAGAGGATGAGGCGGCTGGATGGAGTCACTGAGGCAGTTGGTGTGAGCTTGAGTGGACTCTGGGAGATGGTGGAGGACAGGAAAGCCTGGAGGAACGTTTTCCATGGGGTCGCAATGGGTCGGACACAACTTCGCGACTAGCAACAACAGCAAGATTCAAAACAAATAATACCCACTATATTAATTTTACTTCATTTTATTTCTAGTTTAAATTTATGGTATGTATATAGTTTTATTTTGTAACAGTACTTTGTTTTAGTTTCACTTTATGCACTGCTCAGAGCTTGAGATATTGGGTTAGCATGTAAATGTAATAAATATATAATAATCCCATTGATTATTTGAGTAGACATGTATAAAATCAATGGAAGAAATGTCTCTTTTAAAATATAATAAAGGGGAAACTATTGTGCTACTATTACTAGTTCATTAATTGCTAATACACACACATGTGCACAATAATTTCTGACTAAGACTAATGATTTGGAAGCAAATGGAAAAACAAAACTATAGGCTGCTATGAAATTTTCAAAATGGAAAATTGTCTAAAGAAAATGAAGTAATATCACCAAAACTGAAGCAATTTTACATATAACTGGGCATTATTCAAGGAATATCCTGTCAAATGAATTTACACCAAACCACAACTTAGTTTGAAGATCAATGAACATATTTAACATCTAAAATGAATTATTTATTTAAGACATTTATATGCCGTCCTTTACAGCGTCTCAGGACGGTTTACAACATTAAAACCAACAAGCAATAAAAAATCAATAAAGCAATACAATAAATAGAATTTTAAAAATAATCAGTAAAAATACCATCTTTTTTTTTAAAAGAGCGAAGGTTAACTTCTAAGTGTGTGTGTGTGTGTGTGCAAGCAAGTTCAGTTCTGATGCACGTAGAGATGCTGTGGTGCTCCAGGCAGCAAATGTTTGAAATCATAAATAAAACCAAAATTCCTGGGGCAGGGAATGGCACATACCTATGCTATGTCTTCCCTGTGCCACTCACTACTTTGCACTTGATTTAGTTAAAATGGAAATTAAAATGTAATACTAGAAAACTGAAGTCCACCTGCCCCCGCTTAAGTATATTGCGCACATCTGCTATAAACAAGTATCTTCCAGGTATAGCCTCGAAGCCTCAAGTTCTTGTCACGCACCCTCTATAAAAAATATTTAAATAGATTCTGGAAGCCTCTGTACACCCACTTTAATCTGTTGTGCAAATGCTTGCACAGTTATACAGCAGACTTAAATAACAAGGGCTTATTTTTAACCAGGTCATGGGATGGTATTTGGACATGCGCTCGCCCCGTGCAAAGGCTCCGCTTATACCTCTCCAACTACACTAGAATCCACGGTGCTCAGCCTTTAAGGGTTTTAGGGCAGAATTAGCCAGGGGAAAAAGGCGTGCAGCTCCCGGCATCAATCGTGGGAATTGCAGGGCGGTGCACACAGGCACAGGGCTGCAACCTGCATGTGCGCAACCCGTGACACACGTAACGCAGGGCCACGACACGCCGATGCGCGCTGCCCTCTGGACAGGACGCGTGAATGAGCGAGCGGCCGCGCTGGGCGAAACACGGCCGAACACACCCCGCCCCCTCTGTCCTCACTTCCTGGTCCCGCCTCTTTCTCCCGGCGCTTCCGGCACGCGTTCCCTAGCAACGGCGGCCTACGCCAGCGCGTCGGCGGCGGAGTCATGGTAATCGGGGGCCGCAGCACTGAGGGCAGACGGGGCTTGGGGTGCCGCGGGGGTGACGGAGACGAGGGCGCGGCGGGGCCCGGCGCAGGGAGCTCGGGGAGACGCCGCGGGGTGGCCGCACTGCGAGGCAGGGCACAGGCAGAGGGGAGGAGGCGCGCCGAGGCTGGCTGGTGGTCCGTGGTGCTGAACTTGATCCCCGCAAGGGGTTCGCGCCGGGCCGCCTCACGGGCGGCTGCTGGCCTTCCCGGGCGCAGCTGCAAAGCACGAGCAGCCTCGCTGAACGGGTGCGGGGCCGCTGGCGGCCCAAGCCCCTGACCGCAAAACGAGGGTCCCTGTTGGGAGGGATCCCTTGGGCTGCCGGTGGGCGAGGGAGGCATCCCTACTGAACACGGACGGACGCGCTTGCAGCGGAGCTGATGACAACGCAAACCTCTGGCCAGGCTGCTCTGAAATAATCCTCCCCCTCCGCAGTGCAGGACTTCCCCTCCCCAGTAAATGTGCACAGGGTGGCAACCTCATGGTTTTGCTCTCTGTCAGGAACTGCCCGGTTCGGATCTCACCTCGACCTGACCTCCCCCAGCTGAGTCATCAACCCTGCCATCCTATGGCTGGAGGATGCTGGCACTTGTAGACCTCCTTTCTGTTCAAACTTGCACCCTAAATCTTAACTGTGTGCTGCAGCCTGATCCCTGGTAGGTTTTCTCAGAAGCTTGCTCAATAGGGATTCATAGGAGGGCATCCTTCACTGTAAAGGTATGGGTGTCTGCTCAGAAGTAATTTCGCTTGGGCTTACTGCCAAAACATAAAAAGAGCCACACTGAATCAGACCAAGAGTCTACCATTGTGTTTAACAGTGGCCAGCCAGCTGCGTGTGGGATACCCTTAGGCAAGGTGTGAGTAGAATGGCACCCTCCCTTTTGTATTCCACAGCAACTGGCATATCGGGCCGTGCTGCCTTTGATTCTGAAGGCAGCATATTGCCATAGTAAGCAGGAATAAAGATTATAGCCTCGGTTGATGAGGTTTGACAAAGACTACCTTTGCTGCATTTTCTCCACTAACATGACCTCTCTGCTTTATTAATTTCTAGCCTTCTTGGAGTACCTGCATGAGTAATAATACAACACTACAGCCAAATCCTGTGCATGTTTACTTGGAGCTAAGTCCTATTTTGTTTTGTGGGACTTACCTCCAGGGAACTGTGCATGGGATTGCAGCATTAACTGTTGAGAATATAATAGCTATATAAAAGGACACCATTTAGCTTTGTTTTATTTTTAACATTATTTAGTGAAAACTCCTAGCAGTTATATAATGTAGTGGTTTCTTTGCTCATTGATATTTGGCCTTGTAGAACATTATGACTCCTTCATGGATCACTGCCTTGTCGTGGCGAAGGGGCTTGCGTAGCTCAATGAAGCTATGAGCTATGCTGTGCAGGGTCACCCAAGACAGACAGGTCATAGCAGAGAGCTCTGACAAAACGTGATCCACTGGAGAAGGAAATGGCAACCCACTCCAGTATCTTTGCCATGAAAACCCCATGGACTGTACCAAAAGGCAAAACGATATGACACCGGAAGATGAGCCCCTCAGGTCAGAAGGTGTCCAATATGCTACTGAGGAAGAGCGGAGGGCTAGTACTAGTAGTGCCAGAAAGAATGAAGCGACTGGGTCAAAGCCGAAAGGACACTCAGTTGCCGATGTATCTGGAGGTGAAAGGAAAGTCCGATGCTGCAAAGATCTATACCCCATAGGAACCTGGAATGTCAGATCCATGAATCAAGGCAAGCTGGATGTGGTCAAACAAGAGATGACAAGACTGAACATCGACATCTTAGGAATTAGTGAACTAAAATGGACAGGAATGGGTGAATTTAATTCAGATGACCATCAGGTATACTACTGCGGGCAAGAATCCCTCAGAAGAAATGGAGTAGCCTTCATAGTCAATAAAAGAGTAGGAAAAGCAGTACTGGGATACAATCTCCAAAATGACAGAATGATCTCAGTTCGAATCCAAGGCAATCCATTCAACATCACAGTAGTCCAAGTCTATGCCCCAACCACTGGTGCTGAAGAGGCTGAAGTTGACCAGTTCTATGAAGGCCTACAACACCTTCTAGAATTAACTCCAAAAAATGATGTCCTTATCATCATAGGGGATTGGAATGCTACAGTAGGAAGCCAAAAGATAACTGGAATAACAGGCAAGTTTGGCCTTGGAGTACAAAATGAAGCAGGGCACAAGCTGGTGGAATTTTGTCAAGAGAATACAATGGTCATAGCAAACACTCTTTTCCAACAACCCAAGAGACGACTCTACACATGGACATCATCAGACGGTCAACACAGAAATCAGATTGACTATGTGCTCTGCAGCCAAAGATGGAGAAGTTCTATACAGTCAGTAAAAACTAGACCAGGAGCTGACTGTGGCTCAGATCATGAGCTTCTGGTGGCAAAATTTAGGCTTAAGTTGAAGAAAGTAGGGAAAACCACTAGGCCACTCAGGTATGACCTAAATCATATCCCGGATGAATACACAGTAGAGGTGACAAATAGATTTAAGGAATTAGATCTGATAGACAGAGTGCCTGAAGAACTATGGACGGAGGTTCGCAACATTGTACAAGAGGCAGCAACTAAAACCATCCCAAAGAAAAAGAAATGCAAGAAAGCAAAATGGCTGTCTGAGGAAGCTTTACAAATAGCTGAGGAAAGAAGGGAAGCAAAAGGCAAGGGAGAAAGAGAAAGATACAAACAATTGAATGCAGAATTCCAGAGAACAGCTAGAAGAGATAAGAATGCCTTCTTAAATGAACAGTGCAAAGAAATAGAAGAAAACAATAGAATAGGGAGGACCAGAGATCTCTTCAAGAAAATTAGAGATATGAAGGGAACATTTCATGCAAAGATGGGCATAATAAAGGACCAAAATGGCAGGGACCTAACAGAGGCAGAAGAGATTAAGAAGAGGTGGCAAGATTACACAGAAGACCTATACAAGAAAGAGCTTAACATCCCTGATAAGCACGATGGGGTGGTCACTGACCTCAAGCCAGACATCCTGGAATGTGAAGTGAAATGGGCCTTAGGAAGTCTGAGCAACAACAAAGCTAGTGGAGGTGACAGCATTCCAGCTGAGCTATTCAAAATCCTGAAAGACGATGCAGTTAAAGTGCTACACTCACTATGCCAGCAAATTTGGAAAACTCAACAGTGGCCACAGGATTGGAAAAGGTCAATTTACATTCCGATCCCCAAGAAGGGCAATGCCAAAGAATGTTCAAACTACTGCACCATTGCACTCATTTCACATGCTAGCAAAGTGATGCTCAAAATCCTACAAGCTAGGCTCCAGCAGTATGTGGACCGAGAACTACCAGAAGTACAGGCAGGATTTCGAAGAGGGAGATGAACTAGAGATCAAATTGCCAACATACGCTGGATCATGGAGAAAGCTAGGGAGTTCCAGAAAAACATCTACTTCTGCTTCATTGACTACGCTAAAGCCTTTGATTGTGTGGATCACAACAAATTGTGGCAAGTTCTTAAAGCGATGGGAGTACCAGACCATCTTATTTGTCTCTTGAGAAACCTATATGCAGGTCAAGAAGCAACAGTGAGAACTGGATACGGAACCACTGATTGGTTCAAAATTGAGAAAGGAGTTTGGCAAGTCTGTATACTGTCATCCTGCCTATTTAACTTATATGCAGAGCACATCATGAGAAAGGCAGGGCTAGATGAATTGCCAGTTGGAATCAAGATTGCTGGGAGAAATATCAACAACCTCAGATATGCAGATGATACCACTCTCATGGCAGAAAGTGAAGAGGAACTAAAGAGCCTCTTGATGCGGGTGAAGGAGGAGAGTGCGAAAGTTGGCTTGAAACTCAACATTAAGAAAACTAAGATCATGGCATCCGGTCCTCTCACTTCCTGGCAAATAGATGGGGAAGGAATGGAGGTAGTGAGAGATTTTATTTTCCTGGGCTCCAAGATCACCGCAGACAGGGACTGCAGCCAAGAAATTAAAAGACGCTTGCTCCTGGGGAGGAAAGCTATGGCAAATCTAGATAGCATACTGAAAAGCAGAGACATCACCCTGCCAACAAAAGTGCGTATAGTCAAGGCTATGGTTTTCCCAGTTGCAATGTATGGCTGTGAAAGCTGGACCATAAGGAAGGCCGAGCGCAAAAGGATTGAGGCCTTTGAGTTGTGGTGCTGGAGGAGACTCCTGTGAGTCCCTTGGACCGCAAGGCGATCAAATCGGTCAGTCCTGGAGGAGATCAACCCTGACTGCTCTTTAGAAGGCCAGATAGTGAAGATGAAACTCAAATACTTTGGCCACCTAATGAGAAGGAAGGACTCCCTGGAGAAGAGTCTAATGCTGGGAACAATAGATGGCAAAAGAAGAAGGGGACAGCAGAGGATGAGGTGGCTGGATGGAGTCACAGAGGCGGTTGGTGTGAGCTTGAGTGGACTCCGGTGGATGGTGGAGGACAGGAGGGCCTGGAGAAATGTTGTCCATGGGGTCGCGATGGGTCAGACATGACTTCGCAATTAACAACAACAACAACACAGAACATTATGAATGGAAAAAATGCCACAGGGAAACCTATCTCAATGTGTGTGTTCTTATAACCTGAAAGTTTACTTTTGAAAGGTCTGCTGTCTCCCATAAATTACATTATGGAGAATTTTTCATGAACTAACTATGAGCACTATAATTTTTGCAGGCAGGCAGAAGCAAGCAGAAGTTCTTTTCTTGCTTAGGTGAAACAACAGCATGAAGTTAGGTGGAATATATTACTTCCTGTGAGTAAAAGTTCCCTTTTAATGGGCAGCAGGAACCTCCACTATGTGTGTGGAAGGGAGTTGGGAGAATGCAGCATGCAGTTGTCCCAGCCCTTTTCCTATTTAAGGGAAGTAGAAATGCCATTCTAAGTTGACATTAAAAGCATGCTCTGCCTGAGTGTCCCCATTCATTTGAGACACACATTATACCCCACATCACAATGTCTTCAGTGTGGTTCCATAGTTCCAAATGTTTTTCTGCAGCAATAGTCAAACCATTACATAATCCTTGGAACTGCTCATCTGTTTTACCAAGTGCTTCTTTGCTGCTGTTCAGTGGTGAACTCTGTATTATGCAGCTAGAGACCAAGGCCAGGAGAGAGAATGGAGAGAAATGCATGAGCTGCTGTTGCACAATTTGTATTCATGTTTTGTACTTTAGTGAATGTGTTTCTTTTACAGGCAGAGGTAGAGGAAACTTTAAAGAGGATTCAAAGCCATAAAGGAGTTATTGGAACTATTGTTGTAAATGCAGAAGGTGGGTTTCTATCCTTATGTAAGTCATAAAATATACTCAGTATGTTTTACAAACAGGTTCCATTTGGATTTTTTATATTTTGCATTGCCTTTAAAACTAGGGAAATAAGTCAAGGGGAATTGTTAATCTTGTATTCTTAAATAATAAATATGAATGCTGAACAGGTTAAGCTGCAAACTAGGAATGTGAATCAAAATTGTATTATATTATCTAAGTTAAGGATGAGTGTGCATGATAAAGTACATGATATTTTGCTGATAAAGTACAAAAGCACCAATTGAGGATGGGTTATATATAAATAAATATAAATAAATATAAATAAATATATCAGATTACAAATGAGCATCTTCCAAAGTACTACTAAATTAGTTGTTACAAAATTGAAAGAAATGGCTAAATGGCAGTTCAGTCTAGAGAAGGCTATCTACCAAAATTTAGTAACCAGATAAGGACAATATTAGTCATAGGAGTTGGCTGTGGAAGTTGGACCATAAAGTAGGCTGAGCACCAAAGAATTGAGGCCTTTGAATTGTGGTGCTGGAGAAGACTCATGAGAGTCCCTTGGACTGCAAGGAGATCAAACCAGTCAGTCCTGGAGGGCATCAACCCTGACTGCTCTTTAGAAGACCAGATACTGAAGATGAAACTCAAATACTTTGGCCACCTAATGAGAAGGAAGGACTCCCTGGAGAAGACCCTGATGCTGGGAACAATTGATGGCAAAAGAAGAAGTGGATGGCAGAGAATGAAGTGGCTAGATGGAGTCAGTGGGTGTGGGCTTGGGTGGACTCTGGGGGATGGTGGAGGACAGGAGAGCCTGGAGGAATGTTGTCCATGGAGTCGTGATTGGTCAGGCATGACTTTGTGTCTAAACAAAAAAAAAAGTCATAGGAGCAACTAAACAGCCAATGGTAACTCTGAAGGAGCTGCAGAGAAGGAGAGCTGATGAGGGAGAAACCATCCGTAGGACATTTATTACCCAGACACTTCACAAAGCTGGACTTTTTGGAAGACTTTATGGTTAGAAGAAAGCCATTGCTAAAACAAACCCATCTCAAAGCCCAAAAGGCATGTCAAAGAAACAGCAAACCTGTAGAAATGGTTTTCTATGTCTGGATGAGACCAAAATGGAACTTTTGACCTTGCTGTATGTGGCACAAACAACAATACTCATTGCTCTGAGGATGCCATCCCCATGGTGGTGGCATCAAGTCATGGGAATGCTTTCCTCAGCTGGGACTGGAACACTGTTCAAGATTGTGGACACGATGGATGCAACCGAATACAGGGCAATTATAGAGGAAAGCATTTTACAAATGCGTAAAATAAATAAATACATGCCTGTTTCAGTCTTCAAAGGACTGAGGAAGAAGTTCAGCCTCCAGCAGGACAATATTCCTGAACTAACACTGGAATCTGAATGTCTTAGGATGGCCCAGTACAAACCTAGTCTTCAACCTGATTAAGATTCTGTGGCAAAACTTGGGAGTTGCTGTTCACCAGTGGTCCCCATCCAACCTGACAGAGCCAGAATACTTTTGCCAGAAGGGAACAGGCAAACAGTGTCAGATTCAAATGTGCAAATGTGACGGAGACTTAACTAATAAGACTTGAAGCTGTATTTGCTGCCAAAGGTGCTTCCACCAAGCATTGATTCAGAGGGATGAATACTTACACAAGTGCCGGTTTGTTTTATTTCGTAATTTTCGTGCAACGGTAAAAGTATTTCACACTACCACAGTGTTGAGCAATTTATGTTTATTAAGAGGTGGAAACAATTCCAAGTTGAACTACAACAAAGTGTGAACAAGTCAATGAGGAGAATATTTGTGCAAAGCACTTTTATTTTCGTTAATACGGTAATGGGAGAGGTACACCAACAAGAGCAACAACGCAAACATCCTTCCTCCTCCCCCACGCTTTCTGAATTAGACCGATGACATGGAGCAAGTTTTGTGAGGAGGGAAAATCGTTAATACGTTTTAGTGTGAAAAGGTACCGAATTCTGGTAGCGAAAATAAACCCTTACTTGAGCGTTCCACAGCTTTATCTCCTTAGTTGCCTTTCAGACCTCTAATTGGTGGATCTTGTTCGTTAAATCTGTATCCTGCCTTTCCAGCAAGTAATGTTCCAGCTAGCAAACTCTGCTCAAGGTGACTTGGGGTTTTAGGAGGGTTTTTTTTTTTAAACCCCCCAGTGAGCTGAAGTCTGCTCATTCTTGCTATAAACAGTATTGCAATGCCTTAGATTGACAAGGAAACATCGTCAACCCTGGCCCCCATCATCCGGTTTTTCAATTTTTAAGTAAGCCTTTTTGGGTGGGAGTTGATCTACACACCTTTCTCCAAGCATACAATGCTGTTAAGATCCTATCAAACATAGTTAAAAAGTAAAACAAATTCCTGAGGCAATTACATAACAGTGAGGTCTTAATCTAAAATAGCCTGCAGTTGGGTTAATTTTAGCAATGGATGTGGTCTGTTGCATTTGGCAGACTCATATGTTTAAGCTGAAACATTTCCCAGACTGATGCTGTAATCAGTACCAACTAACGAATCAGTTACTCTGGGAGGTTTATTAGAACAGCTCTCAGAAACACATGCGTGTGTGTCAGACCACAAGAGAGGAAGTCTCAAGCGTCTTCATCCAGCAGATGGTCTGCCAGAAATTTATACATAACAGAAAACATTAAAAGCATAACTAAACACACAATACTCTTCCCAAGTTCTCCATCCTGCTTTTTTCTTATCATCAAACCTTGTCAACTAAGAGCAACAATTGCTTATCTGACAAGCAGAGGTCAAAAGTATTCAGTCCCAGACAAGCTTCCGACTTCTGTTCTCTGAATACCAGCTTCTTCTATACTGTTTCTGATTTAATGTCTTTCCTGTACCAGTTCTTGTCACTGCTCTTCACCCGTGCAGAAATCCTACTTCAAAGTGAATTTACAGTTTGACCTCAAAACCTAAGACCAATTTTGTTTCATCTGTAAAAGTTGCCAGCATGAACAGATTATTGTTTTTAGTCAGAAATATCTCCTTCCTTCAATGTTAAAGAGCTAATAGTACATTATTCTCAGTGTGTGGGGCTGTGGTCTTGCTTCAGCATCACAAAAGGTAGACTAATTGCTGTGTTACAGTTTGTGCTAATACTATTTGTGTAACTTTGATTTCCATTTTAGTAGTAATATGTTTAAACATTGTTTCCAATTACAGACATTTTATTATCAAATACCAAACATAATCTCTCACCAGAATCAACAACGCCATCATAAGATTTGGCTTCCATCTTTTTATACAAGCTCTTGCATAGTTTTATCTCAATGTTTCATGAAGCACCAATTGTAGGCATGCAGCCAAGTGCAGATCCAGTTTCTCTGCTCTCTGGGTCTTTAGTGGGAAGCCTTGTTACCTCAGGTGCTTCCTTCCTTGCCTCAGTTGAGGCCACTACAATGAGGAAAAAATGTTTCTAGAAAAACTTTTCTTTCTTTTGAAGCTTATTAACAATGACCACAGTAGAGGTCAATTGTCTTTGCAAAACAGGATGCTTTGAGAATGTTAAGGCAGTGCTGCCTTAGTTTTATTGCTTCTTGGATCTCTTCTTGGCATCTTGTACCTTAAGATCACTAAAGGACTTCTGGATCCCTTGTAGGCAACAGTTTGTCTGGTGGTTGAGCTCCTTGCTTCCTGATGCCAAAGAAAGGTCCAAGCTTGAGTCTGGGAACTTGTTGGCAGCAAGTTCACTAACTGATTTGCAATGAGAAGCATTCATGTACATTTGGAGTTGTCAGGAGGCTCTTCCAATGGGAATCAAGGGATATACTTTCACTCATTTAGTTGGATGGAATGACAGGGCTCACCAGGTTCTTTGGAAGATGCAGCACATCCCTGTGGCTGGAAAGCTTTCACACATTTTGTTAAGGATTTTCAGTAATTTAATATTATTTAATCTGCCAAATGAACACCACTGAAGAAGCATATTCACTGGGGGAGAAGGAGGAGGTATCATTGAAAGTTTATTTCATGCTCACTAAAGCTTCTCGTAAAGCATTTGACCATTTCAGCACTGTTCCAGCATAAATCCTTTTAAACTTATTTTTACAAGTTGTGTTTTGTTGTGCTACAATCCCTGCTGATTCAAGGTGATAAAGACAATGGACATTTTGCTGAATTTGGAGTGCATCACAAACTTGCTACATAATTTTCTAGAGAAATTTGTCTCCCTGGTTGAGTTTATGAATACTGAGAAAGCCAGTGCAATATAGTGGTTAAAAGTACGGGGCTGGGCCTCAGGGGATCTGGTTTCTAATTCCCACTCAGCCATGGAACTAACTGGGTGACTTTGAGCCAGTGACAGATTGTCAGCAAACCCACCTCACAAGGTTGTTACTGTGAGGACAAGATTGCGAGGAGGAAGTGAAATGTGTAAGCCCCTTTGAGTTCCTTTTAGGAAAAAAGGCAGGACATGTATAGAAAAAATTAAGAAATCGGAACAGTAAGTTTCACCATAATTTCTTGCCTACAGTGATAGTACTTGCCTTTGTACATAAGTATAAAGATGTTTCAACTCATCCTGAACACAGGCAAACCCAAATGATGTTGGGTCTAAGTCATAAGTATGGGACGTTATAGAAAAGTTTTAAATAAAATAAAAGATCACATATTTAAATAAATAACACTTGGTCAATTGGATAAAATAAATCTGAATGTTCATAAAAGAACCCCAAGGGCTGCGGGGGGAGGGGGACACTGCCGTTTTTGCCTTTGCATATTGCCCACATTGCAGGACTGGCAAATTGGGTCCACACAATAGTGCTGGACAATAGTGTTGGACCATATAAGAAAACGTGGTGCCAGTTAATTTCACAGCTTTAATTATTGCATGCTTTTAAAACATGACCTATCTCATAATATGCATGAGGTAGGTGTGGGAATTAGGATCTTGGCATAATCAGGTGGCCACCCTGACTCTTCCAATTTCCATCCTGGTACAAAACACACCCCATCAGATTCCAGGATTCTTTTTCTGAATTTGGGCCTGATATTCTATATCAGCAACTTCTTGCAATATTGCTATTGGAAACCAACTTCCTGTTTGAAAAACAGCAAAACAGTAGCCTGGGAAATAGAAACCACTGCAGATTTGGCAATTTATATCAAATTGGTGATTTCTGAGTCCACCCCAGAATATTTAATTAGAGCTGAAGCAGGTACATCTAGAAATTTCCCTTTTGCTGTAAAATAAGCAATTCACAACTTATTTCCCTATTCCCTTTTCCTCTATCACTGTGAAATAAGCAGTCTAACAGAAGAAAGACTTCTTAAATTCTCTTTGGAGGAGCAGATACTATCTATGCACAGAAAGTTTTGATTGGAAAAACTATTTGAACCATCCCAAATTTCAGATTCTCTGATACTAAATCCAGTGTTGAAAGCTAGCTGCTACATCTTTTATCAAAACAGTACTTGATATAGGAGTACAAGCGCAAACTGATAAAACTGCTGTTCCATCATTAAAAACATGAGAATGATTAGCTAACACAAAGCAACAGCATATGAGAACTATTTGTCAGTCCTTGTGAAAATGGAATATCAGAAAGTCTTCACATACCTAAGGTATGAATATATGGATACTACAGTGAAATGGTATCCAGGAAAAGATAGGCTTTGTCTGGAGAACCAATTCTTGAGGTTTTGGCTCATTATGTACTTGAATGTATGATATTTAGAGATAAAAGAAAAAGGTGCATAGAATCTCTCTTGAAACAAATACAAGGATGCATAGGAGGAACTGAGTTGCTTACTACAATCATCCAACCAGTATGTGGTACAGAGGGTTGCAATATTTGCTGTGAAAACCACTAGATATAAGCAGGGCTTTTTTTGTCATAGAACACACTGGAACGGCGTTCCGGCACCATTTTTTCCAATGGATTTTACGAAGTGTTTTTTGAATCGCCTGTTGGCGTAGCAGGTCAGCAGCAAACATCATGAACATAGTGCCTGCGGGCTGCTTTTGTGTCCGCGCCACCCGGCTTGGGACACTGCTCAGCTTTGGATTGGTGTTTGTGGTTGCGCGCTGAGTGCTTACTGCCGGTGGCGACGTGAGTTCTGGCACTTTTTTTTACAGAAAAGGCACTGGATATAAGCAAATACGTTGTTGCTTTAATTAAGATTCAGCTATGTGAAGGTAAAAGGGTTGATACTAAATATCTCACGTGCTACATGCCATAGTATTGCTGCGAACGCACCATATTTTAGTGAAACTTACGTCATGGTGTATCTCTCTCACATTGTATATAAGTTGTAAAATGGCATTTGCAGTGATCTTCTGATTGAGCAATAAACTACTTATTCTTACCTCCATCTCTTCCTTTCTACATTCTCAGTTGCCTTCCAAATTCTAAATCTGTAAGAACATCTTCTTTACCCTTTATTATCATCACTGCAAAATGACGAGCAACATTTCCAATGTCTACTGCATTCTTTGACTCCTATATTAACCCATTATCATCAAGTCCTTTCTCACTTTCAGAATCAGTACTTACATAAGGCACACACAGTGCAGATGCTGGAACATCTTGTATCCCTGCATGCTGCACCAAAAGCTTCCTTCATCTTTCCATTTATTCAGTCAGATGTTCACCTTCCTTCTGTTTACATGCCTGAATCTTTGCCCAACACCTGTGCCCACTCAAAACCATTTGATCCTGGCTTCCTCTGTTCATCTCTTCAGTATCCTGAAAGAGAAAGACTCCTGTTGTATAATACTGACCAGTCTAATTATTTGTCTTAGTTAAGGATTCAGTGGAGAAGATTCTCAACAAGTTCAAAAGTCCAGTTTATCTTCATTCTAGGTTTCTTTCTGCACCAACTATTGTGTCTGTGGATGGAACTACCCCCCCCCATTTTTCTTAGGGTACCTGTACTGATGGACCCACCATCAAGGGATCCATAGGTTTCCTTTTCCCTGCAATGGTCCCACTATCAGTATGCCTTTCATCTTCATTTTTCCTGTTAGATGTTTTGCTTAGTTCTTGCCAGCTGCTGGCAGTCCCTCAGTCCTGAACCCATCCCTCTTGGAAGATTTTAAGTAGGCCTGTCTCCCCTTTTGGTTGGTGCATGAGCATTAGCTTACTGCAGCATTCAGAGATCCCATTGCTACCACCAAAATTGTGAAACTTTAAAGAAAACTAGTTCATTGAAAGAGTTGCAATCCAGACTTTTATGAATGTTAAAAGATCGTCGGGAGAGGTCCCTGACCAACTAGCTCATCAGCATCACGGAGTGTCAACATAGTTAACAAGGAGCAACTCTTCCTTCTGTTACAGATGCAGCTTTTTATAGATTACATCAGTTACATCTGGTCTCTCCTTGAACACAAAACAAGAAAGAAGGAAGGAACTTGATAACACAAACAGTTATCATGTTGCGACTTTTACTGTATCTTATGTCTTGAAATTTCAAAATACTAGCAGTAACAGCAAAAGATTTTTTTTCTCCAAAGACTTGATCTATAGAGTCCATTAAGAAAAACCTTGCCTTGATTATACTTGGCTGCATGTTCAACATAAGTTGCATAGCTTTGGCTAACCTTTTAAGCTGCATTGCTTCCACATTAAGCAAATAGAAGACTAGTAAGGGACATTTGGGGAGAGGACATTACTCAGTGAAGAAGCACATGCAGCATGGAGAGCATCTCATGTACAGTACCAAACATCTCCATTTACAGTGATCAGTTTTAACAGGCTGGGAAAGGTCTTTGTCCTAGAACCTGGAGAATTGTTGCCAGTGGTGGTAAGCAATCTCTGTTAACAGCAGCCTTACATCACAGCAAGTAACTTAATTATAATAACTTTGCCTTTACTTGTAGTTGCCAATGATCCTAGGCTATTAGATAATGCTGAAAGAGTTGTAGAAAGGCTTTCTATCATTACAACTGATGTATATCTCAGTACATCACACTCTACACCAGGGAGTGTGATGTTTCACACTCAGGTGAAACTAGTTACAGACAGTCTACAGGAGAGAGTGACTCATGCTTGTTTTAGCTCGCTCACTCGCTGTGTGTGTGTGTGTGTGTGAGAGAGAGAGAGAGAGAGAGAGAGAGAGAGAGAGAGAGAGAGAGAGAGAGATCGATCAGAGGCCTTAAAATGCTAAATTTTAAGTTGACTTTGCCTGTTAAATCCTAAATCAGTTAACTGCTTCCTTTTCAGGCATCCCAATCAGAACAACTCTTGACAACTCCACTACTGTGCAGTATGCAGGCCTTCTTCATCAGCTCACAATGAAAGCAAAGAGCACAGTGAGAGATATTGATCCACAGAATGATCTAACTTTTCTTAGGATTAGATCAAAGAAACATGAAATCATGGTTGCTCCAGGTAATAATTTTGTCTTCAGGTGAAAAAATACTACTTTCTTTCATTTTTCCAAAGCTGCTGCAAAACCTTTGTCTAAAAGCATTCAGTTAGGAAGACAAGCATATGGGATCTGCTCATCTCCATATACTTTAATACTTTAGCAATTAAAGAGGTCTTATTTTGCTGCAGAGATACTTTAATTGCTAAAATAAAGAGGTCTTATTTTGCTGCAGAGGCAGGCAGTGAGGGGTGGAGGGAGGAAGCGGAAAGCATGATGGTAACCAATTTGTTTCCCCCCCTCCTATGTGTACAATAGTTTTGTGATAGAGCATCTGCTTTGCATGCAAAAGGTACCAGATTCAGTCCCTAGCATCTCTCAGGTATGGCTGGAAAAACTGCCTGAAATTTTGGAGAGAAGTTGCCAGTTAATGTTGGCCACTTCCTGTGAGTCTAAATTTACACACTTTTGTTCTTTAGGGCTAACATGTTATTTGCTGGAAAGTTTCTCCTTGCTTCTCTTCTGCAGAGGCTCTTCTATTCAGTTCAAGCTTAATTGGTTTTCTTTTCCTGCCCCACAGGGCACAATATTCCTTGGGTGCCTTTCTGGTGGCAGTTGTGGGAGGGAGCAGCACTGGTGGCAGCGGAAAGTGGCAGCTCATCCGGTTGTGTCTGCTGCTTTTCCCACCCAAGTGTCAGCCTAGAGTCAGATTTCTTTCCATATCTTAGGAATTTAGTATTGAAATTATAATCTCAGATATAATTACAAAATAAATTGGGAAAATGAGGAGTAACTGAAATTGAACAAATTGTAGGTGTTTGTCATATCTCTCATGGTTCATTACCTTTTCCTACAGATAAGGAATATCTTCTTATCGTTATCCAGAATCCATGTGAATAGAGCAGCTGCACCAATACATGGGAGCAGGACTACAATTTCTAAATGATTTTTACTTGCTACAGATATATAATTTCTTAACTTTCTACTAAGAAACTTGTCATTTGTCAGGAACAAAAACCTTTGAAAGTTGTGTGTGCAATCTCATCCCTTGAATTAGCATCTGCATTAATGCAAACCTTTATCCTAAGTGTTTAAAGGACAAAAAACTTAAATGTTAAACCATGTGTTACACTGATTGGAATGTGTGCAGTAAAATAAAAGGTTTCTTTTGAAATAGTTAAATGCATCTTGGAAACTAGAACTGAAAATAAATTTCCACACCATGTCCATGTGGACTCTCGTAACTGGGGAATGTGGGCCTTGTGTGCTAGCTGCCCCATCTCCTAACTGCTGCTGGGGGCCTGCTGTTACCTTGCCAGGAGCAGAGCCAGTCCTAGCACTGCTGCTTGCTGATGCCAGTCTCAGTCTAGTATATCAACATGCTGACACCACCGCCACCCTCCCCCACCCCCCCATGGATGGAACCTGAGAAGAGGATTCATTCCCATTCCAAACTCTTACCACCTGCCAGTTAAACGCATTGGGGGGGGGAGGGGGTGGCAGCAAGCAAGGCTGCTGCTCGGGGTCCTTTGTGGGGTCTTGATGGAGTGAGCACAATTGGCGGTGGGCCCTTCTGAGCCCTGGGCTGTTGGCAGTGTCTAATGCTCCCTCTCCATCACATTGTGCTGAATGTGTGCACCAGGTCTGAGCTGGTGACACGAAGAAGCAGTTGTTTCCAATGCAGCCGTAGGCACATCTATTCAGAAGTCAGATCTGCAGTGTTCAACAGGGCTTGCTCCCAGGTAAGTTGGCATAGGACCTCAGCCTAACGAAGTGTCATTAGATAAATACATGCTAGTGGTGTAATTACAACCTGACTTGTCCGCATTATTCCTATCACAGCATATCAGATCCCCAAAGTTCTATGCAGCCATGACACTGAATATGACCAAATTCCGCTCACTGCATTGGGCAAAACACTTCTCAAGTGGCCCATTTTCCTGATCCCAACAGTTCCTTCCCAATATATAATTGGTCTCTTAGCATAGCCTGTGCTAGTTTCCCCAAAGGTATTTGCTATATATAGACAGGGGGCTAAAGACAATGTTTATGAAGTTGATGTGTGTGTACACAAAGGGAGGAAACCAATCACATCACAAGTATTGTGAAGAAAGCACAGTTGTGGGGAAAAAGTGAAATATTAACTTGTATGCACAGGTGGGGGAAGCTGTCAGCCTGAGGATCACCTTTCATTTTGGAGATGTCCCTGTGGACAACACAGAATCAGACCAGTATTGTTGGAAGGGGCAGACAAGGCTTTGAGTCCAACCCCCTGCTCAATGCAGAACTGCAGCTGAAAGCATTCTCAGCTGATCTTTGTCCAATTGCCTCCTGAATCCCTCCAGTTTGGGAGAGCCTGCCACTTCCCCAGGTAATTCATTCTGTTGCTGTTCTGCTCTAACAGGAGGTTTTTCCTGATGTCCAGCTAGAATCTGGTTTCCTGTAACTTAAGCCCGTTGTTCTCGGTCTTGCACACTGAAAGACTGCTATTATACCTTCCCTGTCACCTCCCTTCAGGCAAAGCACACTCAGTATTTCAATCTCTCTTTCTGAAAAGGCTAAAAACTAAAATTTCCTCTTTTAAAAGAGCCTGCCCACTTTAGGCTCCTTTTTTTCCTTAGGATCAGTTGCAATGGAACATTACTTATCACTGAGATTAATAAAATCAACTCTTCTAAAATCAAGGGTATCTATATGGCTATGCTCTAATTTTGCTTCCTTTAAAATCAGGAACTCAAGTATGTTGTCATTTTCCCCCAGAATTCCTGTAACTTCCATTTTATCCACTAAAGGATAAGTATTTTTAACAGATAATGCAGCTCCGGTTCCTTTACCATTTCTTCTGCTCTTTTCAAACGAGTTATACCCTTCAATTGCTATAGTCCAGGCATGGATCCATCCCACCGAGTTCTTTATTTACTTATTTAAAGCTTTTATGTACTGCCCACTACAAGTGTCTCAGGGCAGTTTTACAATAAAAGCAACACAAAATAAAATGGAGCACAGCATCCAAAACTTCCAGTAAATAAAATCCACCTTAAAACCTATTAAACATTAAACTAATGGGAAAATAAAAGGGTTTTCACCTGGCGCCGAAAGGAATAAAGCGAAATAGCTGTCGTTTTCCAGTGCTGAGTGGTGCCAGAGGCAAAAGTGGATAAGGCCCAAAAATCATCCCACGCCAAACACTGTTACTAAGCATGAGCAACATGTCTACTCAGAAGTGAGCAGGGCAAACCTCTCCATGTCTCTCTAAACATAAACAGGGCTGAGCAAGCTCAGCAGCACTTCCAAAGAACAAGCTTACAAATGTTCAGAAGTAAGCGTGATCATCCTGCCTGCTCAGAAGTAAACAGGGCATGTCCCTGCAGGTTCGGGCTCGGGAGGAGCAGGACCGCCTTTCAGCATCAAGCTGGGGAAAGCTCTTGTCTGTCATTCTATCTGCTAATAAGAGCTTTGGCTTCCTGGCTCAGGCACGGGGCTCTGGGAAGAAACAGTGGGGCTGGATGGGAAAGCCCAGAGGGCCTAATCAAGGCTTGCAGTGCCTACTTAAAAAACAATGTGAAATGGTGTCCATGGTAGGACGAAGCTTGGTCCCCAGTAATGGTTAACAACTCCCTGCAAGAGTTTGTGGAAGCCATCAGGGGTGTTTTGGATCTGCAAGTGCTTTGAAACAGTTTCTGGCAAAACATTTCAGATGCGTGTATGTGGGCCCTGCCAAAGGTGGAGTGAAGCAGTCAGTGTTGAGCTTCTCATACATACATATATATAAATAATTGCTGTTGAATTCCTGTTGCCCTGCAGGGCCAGCCCTTCCATGAAGCAGGGCCAAGCGGCTGCCTCAGACACTGCAGTGAGGGGGACACCATTGCATCACGTCCTGTCCTGTCTTAGGAGACAGAATCTATTAAGCTCATGCACAGAGAAGCCGTATAGTATATGTAAAGGGGCATATGCTAATATATGCATTTTTTGTCCTGTGGGAACTTTCTAGCACCTAGCACCTCACCTGCTCAGGTAAGGATATATACTTGGGACCCTGCAGAGCTATAGTCCTTCAAAGTAGACAATACTGAGCAAGATGGACCAGTATTGGTACCTTCATAAACTGTACCAATTCGTGTACCTTCATAAACTGAGGTCAAAAGAGCCATGCCAAGCCAAGCTTCTGCTTTCTCCTTCCATGCTTTCGTGAACACCACAAGCGAACACCGCAAAGCTTTACACAGTGCAGCAGCTGCAGCACCCATACATGCCTCAACAGCTTAATTTCAGAAATACTCTAAGATACTTTCACTGCATATGAATATGAAGGTTCCCTTCAGCCAGGGTGACTAATCCTGAATTTGTCTAATTCCCTCTTGCAATTCTAAAAGATGGTTTATAACTTATTTTAAACATGTTTTATTGGATGAGTGTACTGATGACTGATTAGGGGTCGAAGTATGGGGATTGGCCCCACAGGCAACCAACTCCACCAACAAGCAGGGTGCAGCTAGCCATCCAGCTCAGTCTCGATGACACCCCTTGGGCTCATTGGCGGCAGCAAAAGCTCCAACCGAGCCTGCCCCACTAATGCCCGCCTCTCCCTGGAAGGCCGCATGGCTGGGTAAATAGCCAAGTGCACAAAAAGGTGGCTGCCACCACTAGAGGAAAGCACGAGAGTCCTGCTGATTGGAGACGTCTGCCAGACCCAGTCTCAGACGGACCTTCTTCTACCAGCAGAAGGCCTGGTAGTAGCAGCACAGATATCTGAGGGGAGATAAGGGATTACCCCTGCAGGTCTTCAACCTGACCGCTATCTGAGGCATCAGCATTGCAGCGATCCACACATGACCAACCTTTGTGGTTCCACCTCTGGAACCACAAAGCACTGAAATAGATTCCACTCCCAACTGCTGGGATGGGACCAGGTCTTGAAATGACTCCTGAGCATCCCACAGGGACCATCATAACTCTCAGTACCGAGAAGACATCCAAGGTTATCAGTAGTGTAGCAGAATCAGCGAGAGTCTCCTCGGCTCTCCACTACAACATTCCTCCCACTAACATTTCTATGAGGATCCAATACCAGCCAGATCCTCCCAAATGCTATCCATGACACCACCAGTTCTGAGAACCTCAAGACACCATCACTGAACCCCAGGGACTACTTACTGGACTCAGATACAGGGCTGACTGGCCCTATCTACCTTCTCGCCCAGTGCCGCCACTGCCACACAAGACCTGGTGTCCCCTTCGGAGGTCCTCGCAACGGCCAACTCTCTCAGACCTAAGATGCAGCAGCTACAAGACAGAGTTGCAGACCTGGTCTTTGACGGCATCCACACCAGAGACTCGGCACCAGTAGTTCGGGGTGGGGGATGCTTACGCATCTTCACAGAGTGTGGCAGCGGCAGCTGAAGGGGTGGAACATGCCACTCTGTTGCTCCCGCAGCGCAAAAGACCTAGTCTAATGAGTAGGTGGGAGCTCTGCAGAGCAGCAGAATAAAAAGTGGCTGGCTGAGAACATGCCCAGAAGATCATGTGGACCAACGGAAGAGAAGCAGGCAAGGCAGACAGGAGTGCCACGCACTGGAATGGATTTCCAGCTTCAGGGGCTGATGATGGAAGATGGAGGCAAGTGGAAATGGCTCATGAGTAGATGCCACGTGAATGCGTGAACAGAAAACGGAAGGTGAGACAACCTGGCTTGCAATAACGGTGCGGGTGTTCAAAGATAGGCTGGACATGCACGTGGTGGGCATGTCATGAGTGGAGCTGGCTGGAGCGGGGGGTCAGACTGGATGGCTCAGAAGGCCCCTTCTGACTCGCTCTGTTTCTATGTTTCAATAACCATGAGCATTATATGTGAACTCAACCTTGATCCCAGTTTGTCCCCAGTTCCAACTGGGCCTGTGAGCAAATAACATAAAATAACACCAGAGCTGGGAGAGGTTTGGGGTGATGTAAAATTTAGCAAGCCGTAGTTGGCAGGACCATCGCTCCATCCCCAGAGCCAGCTGTATTGTGCGTTGGGGAAAGAGCTTGGAACTCGTGTTGAATGGATAGAACATGAAACCAGTTCAGATGCTCCAAGCCAGTGTTCCTCAACCTGCGGTCCACAGACACCTGGGAGGAGGGCCGTGATGTCATCACAGGGGGTCTGCAAAGGCTTGAAGAAATGTTATGGTCCTCTGCACGTAAATCTTGAACGAATGAGGGAATGAATAAAAGCAAGAGGGAATGGGAAATAGGACACAATCTTAATTTTCCATGCTTGTTTTGTAAAACGTGGCTTTTTTAACCTATTGCCTCAATTAAAAACAGTCAGCGGTATAAATTCGCTATGAGAGTAGCTGTCTGATGGCAAATAGCTGCATTTGATATTTCTGCACAACCTGAGAAGATGCAAGTGAATGACTCTGGTAGAGAGAAAGCACGTGACTTTTCTTGCTATTGCACAGACAAGCAGAGCCTGTGGGGCACAGAAAGCCAAGGCGGTCATTGTCCCTGTGTGTGAGCGAGCATTCGAACTGCTTTCGTAATCGTCTTCGGTTTCTGCTAACCATTTGGTTATCGTTTGTTAAGGTGGTTTCTGCTGCAGTCGATTTCGTGACAGCGCATTTCGGTTTAGCCTCAGGATGGATCACCGGCTGAATGTGAAATGTCAAGGAACTGATGATGTTGATAACATAAAAACATAGAAACAGAGCGAGTCAGAAGGGGCCTCCCGGGCCATCTAGGCAGACCTCCGGCACCAGCTGGCTCTGCTCACAACATGCCCACCATGTGCATGTCCAGCCTGTCTTTGAACACCCTCACCGATGGGGCCTCAACGACCTCCCATGGAAGCTCATTCCACACCCTCGGGGTCCTAACTGTCAGGAAGTGCTTCCTGCCATCCAAATGGAACCTGGGTTCCCTGAGCTTTGCTCCATTGGAGTGCGTCCCGCCTTCCTCTGCAGGGGAGAACAGGTCTCTACCCATCTCCGTATGACACCCCCTCACATACCTGTATGTCGCCAACATATCCCCTCTGAGTCTCCTCTTCTCAGCCTTAGCCTTGCGAAGAATCCTTCTGCAATGGGCCTCCTCCTCCTGGTATACCCTTTTGTCTATTTCCCCCAGTATCCATTTCCTACGGAGGTTCCTCTTTCGTCTAATCCCTCTAACTTTCGCATCCATGGCGGCACTCTCCTCCGCCTCCCCACCTTACTGACTAGAGGTATCATCAAGGCTTGCGCCTGCAAAACCTCCCTTTTGAGTGCCATCCACCCCTCCTCAACTCGCTTACCTTCCAGTAACCTATCCCAGGAGACTTTCCCCAGTCTGGCCTTTAGGTGGCCAAAGTTGGCCCTCTTGAGGGCCCAGCTTCTAGTGCTCGCCCTGCTGCATGTCCCCAGTCCCCTGATCTCAAAGCAAAGGATGGAGTGATCACTCGCATCCAGAGCTCCCCTAATCTGTACTTCATCTATCAGCTCCTTCCTATTGGTCAAGACCAAGTCCAGGATGTTTCCCCCCCTCGTCGCCTCTCGGACCCTCTGTGTGAAAAACCCACCCTCTAGAGCTTCTAGGAAGCGACGTGACCTGGCTGTCACCGCCGAGTGAGTCTCCCAAGTAATATCCGGGAGATTGAAATCCCCCATAATTACTGTGTCTCTCCCCCGAGATATCCTTAGAATCTGGTCTGTCAGGACGTCATCCAGGGTCTCAAGTTGACCTGGAGGGCGATAACATACCCCCACTGTCAGGTCTCTTTCCCTGTCAAAACCCCCAAGTTTCACCCAGACTGCCTCTGCCAAATCCCCATCTGTGCTGCATTCTATCTCACTGCATCCCATCCCTTCCCTGACGTATAAAGCCATGTGTGCAGGTCCTGAGGGCAAGCAACTACCACTGTGCATGTCGTGTTACAAGGTACTGTCCAACGAGGCTGGGAAGCCATCAAAATTGTGAAGACATCTCAATACCAAACATAAGCAACATGCCACAAAGAACATTGATTTTTTTTCAAAAGTAGGGAAGGTGAGCTTTGGGAAAGTAAGAAAATGAGGGGGGAAAAAAGACTACAGCTGGTTTTAAGTGAAAATGCAGTGAGGGCCTCATTTGAGGTTTCTCAACTAATAGCAAAACCTGGAAAACGGCACACTGTCGCTGAAGAACTTATATTACCTGCTGCAAAAATCATGCTTTCTGCATCGATCAGTGAGCAAGTTTCCAAGGACCTTTCCAAAATACCTTTGTCAAATGACACAGTTAAGAGGCGACTCGACGGTTTGTCAGCCAATACAGTTTTAGGTAAATATTTGATGCAGTCTAGTGCTTGAAATCTTGAGTTAAGTCTTGGTGGACTGCGGCCACAAAAGGTATTTAAAGGGGGTCCACGGTGAAGGAAAGGTTGAGAACCACTGCTCTAAACCATGGTTTCCTTGCTGGGTTCAAAACGTTAATTCACTTCGTTTATTTACTTTCTTTATGTTATTTCCATACCACTCAATCCAGCCGAGCGATTCAAAATCCTAAAAGACAGCACAATAAAAGTGCTACTCTCAATATGCCAGCAAATTTGGAAAACTCAACAACGACCACAAGATTGGAAAGGGTCAGTTTACATTCCAATCCCCAAGAAGGCAATGCTAAAGAATATTCAAACTACCGCACCATTGCTCTCATTTCACATGCTAGCAAAGTGATGCTCAAAATCCTACAAGCTAGGCTCCAGCAGTATGTGGACCAAGAACTACCAGAAGTACAGGCAGGGGTTTGAAGAGGCAGAGAAACTAGAGATCAAATTGCCAACATATGCTGGATCATGCAGAAATCTAGGGAGTTCCAGAAAAACATCTACTTCTGCTTCATTGACTATGCTAAAGCCTTTGATTGTGTGGATCACAACAAATTGTGGCAAGTTCTTAAAGAGATGGGAGTACCAGACCATCTTATTTGTCTCTTGAGAAACCTATATGCAGGTCAAGAAGCAACAGTGAGAACTGGACATGGAACCACTGATGAGTGCAATATTGGGAAAGGAGTTCGGCAAGGCTGTATACTGTCGCCCTGCCTATTTAGCTTATATGCAGAGCACATCATGAGAAAGGCGGGACTAGATGAATCGCCAGTTGGAATCAAGATTGCTGGGAGAAATATCAACAGCCTCAGATATGCAGATGATACCACTCTCATGGCAGAAAGTGAAGAGGAACTAAAGAGCCTCTTGATGTGGGTGAAAGAGGATAGCGCAAAAGTTGGCTTGAAACTCGACATTAAGAAAACTAAGATCATGGCATCTGGTCCTCTCACTTCCTGGCAAATAGATGGGGAAGAAATGGAGGTAGTGAAAGATTTTATTTTCCTGGGCTCCAAGATCACTGCAGATGGGGACTGCAGCCAAGAAATTAAAAGATGCTTGCTCCTGGGGAGGAAAACTATGACAAATCTACACAGCATACTAAAAAGCAGAGACATCACCCTGCCGACAAAAGTGTGTATAGTCAAGGCTATGGTTTTCCCAGTTGCAATGTATGGCTGTGAGAGTTGGACCAAAGGAAGGCTGAGTGCTGATGAATTGAGGCCTTTGAATTGTGGTGCTGGAGGAGACTCCTGCGAGTCCCTTGGACTGCAAGGCGATCAAACCAGCCAGTCCTAGAAGAGATCAACCCTGACTGCTGTTTTTAAGACCAGATACTGAAGATGAAACTCAAATACTATGGGCACCTAATGAGAAGGAAGGACTCCCTGGAGAGGAGCCTAATGCTGGGAACAATAGATGGCAAAAGAAGAAGGGGACGGCAGAGGATGAGGTGGCTGGACAGAGTCACTGAAGCAGTTGGTGTGAGCTTGAGTGGACTCCGGGGGATGGTGGAGGACAGGAAGGCCTGGAGGAATGTTGTCCATGGAGTCACGATGGGTCGGACGCAACTTCGTGACTAGCAACAACAAATACCACTCAATAGCTGAAGCTCTCTGGGCATTTACAACAATTAATTATAGATTCACATGGAATCTGCCTGAACTGAATCCAGGTTTTCGCTACAGAAAAGCCAATTCCAGCATTGTGTTGCTGCAGCAAGGATGATTGGTACGTGCCCGTGTGTGTGCGCGCGCATGCTGTACAAGACCAGGCACAAACCTAGAGAAGAGCAAATGCACATAGACTGCTTAATATCACAGGGAGTACGGCTTGCTAGAATACACAGTTTTCAGACATATCCACCACTGACTACAGCAGTTTACCTATTCATGTGTTAGATTTTGCCACTTAGCAGGATTTCCTTCATGAGCATCCTTCTGGGAAATAAATGTCAATGTGTTTCAGTTTCTTAATAACTTCAACAGAGAGATTTTTGTGAGGAGTAGTCATAGTGAGCAAATATGTTAAGTGACAACAAGGATGAGTCAACACATGCATCTCTGCGGTAGAAGGCAAATGCCGTCTAATAAATACAAAAGTTGTGTTACTGTTAAATACAGCAAAGGACAAGTGGAGGAAATTCTTAATATTCTAGCACACAGGAAAATGGCCTGCATAGCTGGCAATGCATTATTCATGAGACACCACCCTTTTATAATGATTCAGAGTTCCCATGACTACAGTATCATGCTAACTAATGCCTGAACTTTGGGAACATATTTGTGACCTCCTATTTACTCCTTCAGTCCTTGTCGTAACTGAAGGAGAAGACAGGGTGCAACTTCACTGCACGAACCAAGTACAACTGGGGGAAATATGAGAGTATCTTCTTATTGAAAGTGTGGCACACACCCAGCGTCTGCACGTCAGCCTCAAAACTAAAACTATTAGGAGTCTGAATGACAAACCTAGTTTATTGTTTTTAGACAAGCAATGTATATTTAGATTTTCAGAAATGTATTGCAACAAGGGAAAGCTAAAAGAACAAGAAAGGGGTCGCACCTGACCAAAATGTTTAGGATGACCGTTTAATTTGTAGATAACCTTTCTCTATTTGAGGGGCTTTCGGTCCACTATTTGTAGGAATCATGTACACCATCTCCTTTAGTGGAATATTTGAAAGTCGGAGATTCAGAACACTTGGCAACCATACTTGGAAGAAGTGGGATTTTAAGCTAAAAGACCCATCATCCTTGGGGCTATGACTGCTTGTATTTATTCCATTGTTTAATGGTCTATTTCTATTTCGTGAAGTTGCAATGTAATATTATACCCACTTATTTCAGAGTAAGCACCACTAAAATCATTGGGAATTACTTTTGAGTACATATTTATATGATTGCTCTCCTTTTTTTACTTTGAAAAAGAGTGTATTTATACCCTTTGAAAATAGATTACAGTCTCAGATATAAGCAGTGCACTAACTTTGATCTGAACTAAATTTCAACAAAAAGTATGATTTTTTATGAGCTGGAATAATTCATGATGAGGTAACAATTGATGATGAGGTGACTTAACACAACTTGTTAACTTTTTGGGAATCAAGGTTTTGATTTTGGTATTAGGTGACACTTAATACTTTTTTTATTTTCCTTTCCTTATTTTCCTTTTTTTAGTTTATATGTTCAATTTTAAATGTTTTAATATTGTATTTTAGAATTTTATAAAATTTATAAAATTGTATACAATTTATAGTTTATAATATGAAATTGAGTGCTTCTGCAGAAGGATGGGATATAAATGCTTGTAGTAGTAGTAGTAGTAGTAGTAATAATAATAATAATAATAATACTTCTGTCATTAGAATTAATATTTGGAATTGATTTTTAACATAAGCTTGAATTAATTAATAAAATATTTTGCTGCTTTAAACTAATAAAATTGGATATAGTTACTCTTATAATCTTTTGTCATGATTAAGCTATAATTAAGCAACATTTTGTGCTGATTATTTAATCTATATTGTGAGTAATTTATCCAGCTGACTATTTTTTTAATCCTCTTTGAATGAATTTGCAGTCATCCTTTATGAAGTGGAAGATGAATTCGATTACTTAAACTTTTTCAGCAAGAGAGACAATAAGGGAAGAAACGATAAGGAAATGTTTAAAAAAGTACCCTGGCCACTCCAAAGACAAAGGTGAAAAGGTGAGAGTCTCACTCCACAGTCACCTTTCAGGCACTTTTCCATTTGGATTTCACTCCCAAATTGGGATTGACATTCCCCTCGCCATGTTCTGAGCACCCGCATCCTCTCATTTCCCTCTGGCCTCTGCCAACAGCTTTGGCTATATTTTCCTAATGTTAGGTGAGTGAAGGAGTGCTTACGTCCATATATGCCCACCCGCCCCTTGAGATCAGTGGGAGAGGCCCTTCTCTGGGAACCCTCCGTGAAGGATATTAGGAGGGTAAGTACTTGGAGAAGGGCTTTCTCTGTGGTGGCACCCAATCTATGGAATGCGCTCCCCAAAGAGGTCCGCCTGGCGCCGTCGTTATTTGTTTTTCGGCGCCAGGCAAAGACCTTTTTATTCAAACGCTATTTTAATTGTTAATATTATTTATTTATTTTATTTTCCAGGCCGGGTCGACTCATATTATATTGTTTTATTCTGTTCTTATTTATTTATTATTGTGAGCCGCCCCGAGGCTTTGGAGAATGAGGCGGCATAGAAGTCTTCTAAATAAATAAATATTAGGCCCACTTTTTTCAAGATACAGCATTCCAAGTTATAATGCTCAGTCCCTAAAGAAGAAAAGGGGTTGGAATGCATCAATGAAATCCCATTGAAGCAAAATTAGCCAAGTGGCTGGTAAGAATCAGGCCACTTCTGAATCAGGGAGAGACAATGTAAAACAGGGAGGGTCAGAGGGGGAGAGATGTGAGTTCATCAGCCCAGCATTTTGTTGTCAAGCCAAATGAGCAGACCAATTAAGTAATGTCTGCCATTCCTGCCATCTGGCCCACAAACAGCATGAACCTCCTTGAAGGTCAAGCCACCCCCTTTTGGAAACAAAAGGAGGAAGAGGGCTCAAGTTAGAATCAACTACTGATGTGTGCAAGAGCAAATTCCACACAGATCATTATTTTGATATATGCTACTTTTTAGTAACATTATTATTACTCACACTGTATTGCAAAGCTAGATCCCAGCTGGCCAGCCTAGTTCAAAAAAGACTGTATTTTAGAAGACTTTTCCCTTGATCTGCTGAAAAGGGGAAAGAAATTCTCATGGCAGCTTTATTCCAATTTCCTCTCCTTTGTTAGTTTTCCAGAATCATTATGGACGAAATGGTTAAGGCAAGCATTTTAGAGAACAGTGCATTATGGGATCAAGTGAATTGGCTGGCTGTGGCCATCATGTCTCTTCAAATGACTTGAATCAATAAATCTACCTGCAAAGGTATCTCCAGCCTCCAATTCTAGCATCCTGCAGAAAATGTCCTGCCAGGTCTCCAGAAAAGTTTGAGGGTGATAATTTTCCAAGCTTTTGAGCTCAGGTAAAACTCTACACATGACTCAGGCTGGAAAATTTTCCAAATGAATAAATGTGGACTGGTTTTGTGATCAACTTACTGCCGGGGAATGAGTGAGAGCGTGTTGCGTAGCTAATGACCCTTCGCTAGCTGACTGTCAAGGACTTGTGGGTGCAATGGTGGCATTTTGGTGGCGGGGCGGGGGGGCATTCAGTGGAAGCAGAGAGCTACCAGTGAGATCAGTTGTCTTCAGCAAGGCCAGAGTGCTGTGCCCCAGTGAGCCACCCATCTCCAGCTGGAGATGAAGGATTTGTGGTGGAATGACAGTGGTGCTGGCAATGACATGGCACAATACTTAGAGGCCTTGAATGATGAAACTTTGGAAGAACTGACATGGGAAGAACAGCCCCAAACTCTCGCCCTTTTGTTTCAGCTGTGCAAATTGACTGCAGGCTCAAGGCACAAAGACAAGCTCACAAGAGTCTGTGAGCTGACTTCTCAGACTGAGCATTAGGCATTATCTCCTTGCAAAACATGGAGGCAACTATCCCTGTAGCCTCCATGCAGCATGACCCTGCAAGTATCACTCTCAGAATTTAACCCTTTCCAAGAAAAACTACACTATTTTGGGACAGGTGCTCCTGGCAATTAAATCTGCTTTGGAAATTTGCAGGCGTTTAACGGAAGTGCCTCAGCATCCCACTGATATTCATATAAACCATAAAAATGTAGGGCATTCCGAAACTATGAAATCAATGCCCAATCGACTGGGTTTTGGTTTTATTTTTCCCCCTGCTTTCCCTGTCACATAGATTGCTGCTTCTTGCAATAATTTGTAGGCACCCTCTTCCATAAAGCTGAATTTCAGCCACCTCATTCTTTGCCCAGAAAGTCTGGCTTCTCCAAGTGCCTCCCAGTCATAGCTCCATGAGTGGCATTTAGGTGAAGCTGGCAACAGATCTCTCTCTTCTTGCTGAATGGCCTTTTATGATTTACAAGGTGTATATGTCCCCTTTCAGCAACTGTGGGAAAAAGGATTGCATCTGTGTCACAACTCCCCTATAGCAGGGCCTTTGGGATTTTATAAAACTTTGCACGTGATCACCTCTGATTTTTGATGGACATCAGAATGTCAAAACTGTGTGTTCTGGTGTTGTCAGTGCACAAAACAATGAACTGGAAAGTTGGTGAGGCTTCTACAGCCTGCTGTTCCCCCAGGCCGTGGGAACTCCTGTCATTGTATTTTATCACTGACGTGCCTTACCTACAGGCAAAATGGCTATTTTGGTGGTGGTGGATTTGCTCACAAAGAGAACCCATTTTATTCCCTCTGCCCAGATGACTGCAGAAGTCATTTGTGCTGCATGTCTTCTGCTTGCACAAATAAGACATCTCAAATCATGCTGCTCAGTTTACAACGCAATTTTGGTGAGAGCTTCTCTCTATTTTGGAACAAGTTTGATTGTTCTCAGCTCAGCACTCCCAGACCAGTAGACTAGCACAAACAGAGCACACTGTGGAGTATTTGCACTGTTGTGTCAAAGTGTGACTTCAAGTTTTGCTGATTCATGCTTCCAACAAGATTCAACAAGATAGATCCAACACATTCCACCACCCATTTCCAGTCTGCACATCATGGAAATCTAGCCAACCTGCAACTGAGGGAGCCACCAGATTGAACATGTTGGACTTAGGTTTCCCCAACTTCTGAGTCATGATGTGAACCTACATCCTACACTTCTATTTTCCTTGTAACAGAGAACAATGTTCTGGCTATAATATAATCTTTTCTGCTGACAGTGAAAAATGTCTGGGCCATTATTGGAAAAACTCTACTCCTAAGCCTGTGGCTAGAGAATAGCTGATCATTACCATCATCCTCAGATGTCTTTAGACACTGTATAACTAAACAAATTTATCAATATCATGCATTGACGAAATGACTCCTAGTTCCCAACATGTGGCTTCAACTCTGCCTTCTACTCTGAACTACCTTTGGCTCAGTTCTGATATTACTGAAATTATTGAAATGTGCTTCATATTGATTCTGAACTATTTAATTTTCAAATGACAAATGCATTTCCAGTGACTTTTCAGTACATCAGTCTTTACGTACACTTGGAGAGAAGGTTGTTCGTGTCACAAGGGCATTTGGTAAGACTACTGAAAGGCTATCTTCATTCATCATCATCTTGCATTTATATCCCACCTTCTTCTGCTTGTGGGGAATCCAAGGTGGCTTAAACAGCTCCATTCTCATCCTCACACTCTGGTGAGGTAGGTTGGGCTGAGAGTTTGTGACTGGCCCAAAGCCGCCCAGTGGGCTTTATGGCAGAAGGAGGACTAGAACCCAGATCTCCAGGGTTCCCCAATCCAACTTTCTAACCACCACACCACACTGGCTCTCTTAACTGAAGGTAGAGTGCATCTTCTTTCTTGTTGAGTCTGGCCAACTTCCAGAGCACTAATAACTTATAGGTTAGACGCACATCTGGACACAAGAACAATGCAAGCAACACCAAGAGGGTAGCTAATATGTTCCACAAGATCACATAAGAAGACATATTCTTTTACCATGCTTAGAATTTTCACCTTTGTTCTCCGCGCCAAAGATGAAAACAATTACCTCAGCTACATTAATGAAATCTCCAGAGATCAAAAAGAACCACCACTGTATTTAGCTAATCAGTTAAAGAGCTTCTAATTTCAGCTGAGTTTATTTTGCTTTGATGCTACTGTTGTTGTTGTATATTTAAATATCCAAAGGTATTGCCAAAGCACAATGATTTAAAATGTAAAGATATCTTTGGCCTAAACTTTTCTAGTTTGTCCGTTCTTTCTTTCTTTCTTTCTTTCTTTCTTTCTTTCTTTCTTTCTTTCTTTCAAATAGAATAAATTCAATCTTACTATTCTTACCTTGACTTTCTTCCCCTCTGACCCATCCTAGAAGATGCTTCAAAAAGAATCCATTGTAAGCCATTGACAACATGGCTGTCTGGGAAATTCTTCTTAGCATGACCTGGTAAATAGGTCCGGGTTTAAATTCCTTGGACAGCTACAGCCAAGCATTCCTTGAGACACAACTTTTCTCATGCACACTCTTACAAACTTAAGAACTTAGTTTTTAAATGTGTATTACATGTTTTAGTGTGTGTGTATGCATAAGATATATATTTCTTGTCCATCACAAAAGTTCCTAGGGCAGCAAGTAATCAAATGTGCACCTTAAAATCTATTAATATCTAACATATCTGCTTTATGTGCTGCTAAGTCATCACCAACTTACGTATGGTGGTCCTGTGAAATGTCCAGTCTCCAAAATATCCTTCGACAACACAGTTCTTGCAAATTCAAGGCTGTGGCTTTCTTAATGGATTCAAACAATCTCATCTTTGGCCTTCCATTTTCCTTAGCTTGATCATCTTCTCCAGGGAGCTGTGCCTTCCCATGACATGCCTCAGTTTTATCATTTTTGCTTCCAAAACAAGTTGCGGCTTGATTTGATCCAGGATCTACCTGTTTGCCTTTTGCCAGTCCAGGGAAGGAGAGCTTTGAAAAGCTCTCCTCCAGCACCATGTTTCAGATGGTTTTCTGAACTGTCCAGCTTTCACATCCAGACACAATGATGAGGAATACAAGAGTGTGGGTGATCTGGGCCTTGTCCTCCAGTGAAACATCCTTCCTCTTGGTTACCCTTTCTAGTTCCGTCATTGCTACCCTTCCAAGTCCTAGTCTTCCAAGTTCTCAAATGCAGTCTCCCTTTGTATTGATAATTCATCCAAGGAACGCAAATGCTCCCACAAGTTCAATTTCTTCATTGATACCATTAAAGACGTGTAATTCTTCTGTGGTCAGGATTGGTGTTTACCCAGAGTCCTGCTTTTGCGTTCTTTTCTCTCACTTGCATCAGGAGTCATTTCAATTCATTGCTGGCTTCTGCCAGTAAGAGGGTATCATCTGCATATCTTGCATTATTGATATTTTGCACCAATTTTCACTCCTGCTCCATCTGATCCTAGTCCAGCTTTCCTTATGATACTTTCTGCACACTAATTGGACAGATAGGGAGATAAAATGCACCCGGACACCCATTCTTTTTGGGAGCCATACTGTTTCTCCATGTTCTGTCCTAAGAATAGCTTCCTGTCGATGACACTTGAAGAACTAAGTCCTGAGGCACCCCCATTTCTTTCATGACCATTCATATCTCCCCATGATCCACACAGTCAAAGGCTTTGCTGTAGCCTATAAAGCGCAGATAAAGCTTCTGAAATTCTTGGGTGCCCTCCAGGAGTCAAGACTTCTTTGGGACATGATCTTTCTTTTTGGAATCTGGCTTGAATGTCAGGCATTTTGTGTTCTATATAAAGTAAAATCCTTTGTTCAACAACTAGAGCATCACTTTGCTTGCATGGGGAATTAGTGTAATGATCTTATAATTGCTGCACTCCTTACCATCGCCTTCCTTGTGCACTGGAATGTATACTGAAAATGTTCAGTCTCTAGGCCATTATTTTGTTTTCCATGCTTGGGGTGATCTTGTTAGTATTTCGACCGACTCAGTCTCTGCTACTTGAAATAGTTCTGTTGGTGCCCTCCCTACTTGGCATGCTTTATTGCTTCCAAGTGCTGCTGGAACAGTTTTCACTTCCCTTTCTAATATTGCAGGTTCCTCCTCATAGGATTCCTCTTCCGAAGGGTCTGTCAGCCTTTTATCTCTTCTGTACTGTTCTTCAGTATATTGCTCCTGCTTTCCTTATCTCATCCTGGTCAGACAGAGTATTCCCTATTGGTCTTTCAATATTTCTTCTTGGATCTCCTGGGAAAGCTTTCCTGATTTCCTCTTTTGTTTTTCTTTTCTATTTGTTTGACCTGGTGGTTGTAACAGCTCTTTTTGTCTGCATGTGATAGTCAATGGAGAGCGGCAACCAGTATTCCAACCCTATTTCTGTCGCATTTGCTTTTGCTTCTTGCCTGCCCTGACTGTTTCTTCCATCATCCATCTATGCTTTCCCCGCACTAGAATTGCCTTTTTGCATTTTCCCCAAAGAATGTATCTAGTTTCAGTCCTCAGCTTTTCAGTTGCATGACCCATTTTGTTCAGTATTGCAAATCTGTTCTTTATGTGGCCTTTAAATTCCTCAGGGATGTCACTGAAGTTGTATTTTGGCACTGTACTTCTGCTATGGATCTTCTTCAGCTTTATTCTGAACTTTGCTATTAAGAATTCATGGATGCCACCACAATCTGCTCCTGGTCCTGTTCTGGAAGTGAGTATACAGCATCTCCTACTCCCAAGAATATAGTCTGATTGATCTCTTTATTGGCTGCCTGGTGATATCCATGCTTACAATCATCTGATCCATTTCCTAAGGTATTCATTTGCAACAAATAGATTGTTGGCATTGCAGAATCCTGTGAGTTGCTTTCCTGCCTCATCTCTGAACCCCCACAGCCAAATGCTTCCACTGTACTGGATTCAGCTTCATTTCCTGCCTTTGTATTCCAGTCAGCTGTAATTACGAGCCTGCTTTGCTTGGGTATGTCTTCCGTGCTTCATACTTCTTGTGTTCCGTGTTCAGTTGTATCTGTTGGACAATACTGGACTTTCCTTTCAGCTCTGTGCATATTGCCACTAGACTTCCGTTCAACTGCAGTTCAATGATCTCCTGGGATCTGGAGGGTCTGTTTGTTGGACTTTCCCTTGCACTTGGCCCTTACTTAGGAAGCAAGCCATGCCGAGGGGAAGGCCGCAATGTTTGCAGAACTCTTTGCAGAACCAGCAACCTTCTTCGACAGCACATGCAATGCAGACAAAGACCACGTACTCCGGTTAGCTTGAGTATCACAGCCATTGCCTGAGAAAGATTCTCCACTTCAACTACCACTACTGCCCATTAGCTCCCCTTCAGGACCGTCCCTGCCCACAGTCCACTGAAAATAATCTGTTCTCTTCCACTGGTTCAATTCAATTCAATTATTTTTACATTTATATGCTACCCACTAGTCCTGGGAGACTCTCTAGGTGCCACATAACTGATGCAATGGTTACTCCTTAAGAGGATGGATGAATCTTAGCCTGGTAGCTCCATTTGACCATTCTGCCTTGGAGACCAGGCTAGGGGGAAAGACCGACCTCCTGCCAGCATTGCTCTCAGCAACTCTGGCCACCTCAAATACCCTCACCATGTTACACTATGCATCCAAGAGGGGATATTTAATATTACAAGTTTTTAAAATGCTACAGAATTTGCGAGTGCTTGCATTTTTTAAATTAATAACACTGGTCTACAAATTTTGGGAAATCATCGACCTCTGAGATAAGATGTGCTAATTCTTACGTATTTTGATTAGATGAATTAGAAAACAGGTGATAAAGGTGCCGGTTGGCTAAAGTTTTCAAGATATTTCACAATAAAGATTTCTACACAGACGAGTATATTTGCTTAGGAAGGAAGGTGGTGTCTAATAACCATGATGCCTCTTTTCTCAACAAAGTATGGTAGAACAATGAAAATGGCACCACATGTATAAATTTATCTTCACTTTGAGACTAAAGATTATTACCTAACTGTAATTTATTGTTCTTTTATTGCAAGGTACAGTTGTCTTGGTCAGATCTACGCTTCATGGAGTTACATCTGGGGGCTTGTGAAGGTGTCATTGCCTAACATTTCCAAGCAACAGTTGCGTGATATTTTCCCTCAGAAGCCAAGATGCCTCGAAACTGCGTAAAGAACGCAGATAACTTCTGCTACGTGTGTGGCGAGGTTGCATTTGCAGAATGTAGTGCCGAATGAGGGCAGTGGTAAAACAGGCAGGCCACCTATATTTTGGATGCAAAATAGGGAAGCAGGACAAGAGTTGGGCCCCTCATTATTGTTGCGTTACATGTGCAACTGATCTGTGTCATTGGCTAAACAAGAAGAAAAAGTCCATGCCTTTCGCAGTCCCAATGGTGTGGAGGGAACCCACCAATCATAGCTGGAGTTTCTTGGGAACTGCAAGGTAGATGATTATGAAAAAGTGTGGCGTCGTGGTGAAGAGCTGGGCCTGGGACTCAGAGGATCCGGGTTCGAGTCCCCGCTCAGTCACGGAGCCCACTGGGTGACTTCGGGCCAGTCACAGACTCTCAGCCCAACCTACTTCACAGGGTTGTTGTTGTGGGGATAAGATGGGGGAGGAGATGTAAGCTGCCTTGAACCCTTTGTAGGAAAAAAGGCAGGATATAACTCAAAAATAAATAAATAAAAATGAAAAACACTTGGAAAATTTGCTTAGGTTCTATAAAGCGCTTGGTGCAAGCATGTCACTGAAAATTCACTTCTTACACTCGCATAGACTATTTCCCTTTAAACTGTGGGGCAGTGAATGATGAACATGGGGAGAGATTCCACCAGGATATCACAGGCATGGAGAAAAGATACCAAGGGAAATGGAGTCCGTCCATGCTTGCCGATTGCTGCTGGAATCTCTCCAGGGATGATCCTACTGCAGTTCACAAGAGAAAAGCCAAAAGTGCAGTTTAGATACTGAATAAAGATGGAACCTTGCCGTTTAATCTGATGTTACAGCTTGCCAGTTTTTCATGCAAAAAGCATGAAAATGTTACATGAAAAACCAATAAATGAATGGAAAGTTATGTTATTGCTATCAATAAAAAGATAAATTTATAATGATTGGTGTGGCACCATTCTCATTGCTACTTAACATTTTGCAAAAAAGTTATGAAGCATAATCACACATCCTCCTCATAATTTTGAATTATTTGGATGCAATTTTGACCTGAAGCTGCATCTTGGAAACTGGAGCCAATTAATACTCAGGACTTAATTTTACTTTATTAGTGGCCCAATTCAGGTAAAATTTAGCTACTTCATTTCTGAAGCTTTCTCCTTGTAGACCAGTGTAACACACTCACACACATACATATATCACATAACAAACTAAAAAGATTAATCCATAAAAAGTATCCAGCCTCAATTGCACTCCAGAGCTAAACAGCTTAAGCTGAGCTGGAAGAGAAATCAAAAGGCTCGAGTTCAACAGATCAGCCCTTCTTAAAGCTCAAGTGGATCAGTACCAAGGTGGCAGTCAGGCTGGAATCTTATACACTGTGGGGTACATCCGGTTCGACCAAACCGAGCTTCTTTCTGAGCAATGCTGGCTCAGGCTTTGGAGGGCTTTTGGGCAAGTCATGCGTGCTGGTCCCCCTCCCTCGGCGGCCCTGCCACCTCACCACTAGCACCCTCTCGTATTGCTCCTGCTCCTCTCTCTCATCATTGGTACCCCTTGCTTGCCTGAAAGGAGCAAGCAGCATTCATTACGGCAGCTTTCCCCAGCCTTGTGGGTTCCAGACAGGTTTGGACTGCAACACCCAGAATTCCCAGTCAATGCCCCTGCTGGAGGGGACTTCTGGGGGTTGGGGTCCAAATGCCTCTGAAGGCCACCAGGTCGGGGAAGGCTGCATTACTGTTCCTCCAGCCCATCAGGACCATTGCCTGGCCCAGAGAGGGACGCAGAGACAGGCAGGTTGCAGCGATGCAAAGGAACCCGTCCGGGAAGAGCTTTTCCTTTCTCCCTCACAGGCCCTGGTCACCAACCCTGCCTCTGATTAGCAATGCAGAGGATGGCGCCTTTAAGTTACTAAAAAGCTTACTGTTACATATGCTGATCTTTATTTGCCTTTTTGGTTTCATTTCTTCAGATGGAAAAAAGTGTATTCTTTCAAGGCCATGCTTTTGTTACTGGATGCGAAATCTAGAATTTCTTTCCCAAGAAATTTACCACACAGTATCTGGGAAAGGTAAATGTTTCCAGGAAGATTCTGCTCAGTGTCTCATCCGTCACCTAGAATGTCAACCTGCCTCTTCCGGATTTGCCTCTATTCCTTTCGAGCAGATCTATTCCTTCCTCGTTGGGGTGGAGCCCTATTTGTGCAGCAGAGTCTGCTTGCCAAGTGTGGCAAGCAGAACTTGCCTTGTGATCATGGAATAGTAGAGTTGGAAGGACCCTCAAAGGCCATCAAGTGCAGCCCCCAAGCATCCCTGCCAGATGATCTTGAATGCCTGCAGTGTGGGAGAACCCACCGCCTCCCTGGGTCATAGGTTCCATTGCCACACTGTTCCAACAGGACATTGTCCTGATGTCCACCCGGAATCTGGCTGCCCATGTCCTGCCCTCTAGGGTGACTGAGAAGAGATCCGGGCTCCCATCAACATGACCACCTGTCAGGGTTTTGATGAGTGCTCTCCTATCTCCGCTCTTCTCAAGGCTCAACATGCCCAGTTCTTTCCATCTCTCCTTATAGGCCTTTGTTTCCTTTCTGCCAAGCACCTTTGTTGCTCTGAACCCTTTCCAGTTTGCATCTTTCATGAACAGTGGAGCCCAGAACTGGACACGGGACTCAAGCTGATGCCTAAATAACACCAAATGGAAGGGAGCCAGTCCTTCACGTGAACTGGCAGCTATGCTGGATACGTATGATCCAGTCCAAGATGCGAGCATTTACCTTCTTTGCAGCCACATCATATTCAACTTGAGACCTACAACAGTTCCAAGACCAAGGTGTTCTCTGGGACTGATATCAGACTGACTGCTCTGTAGTTTGCCAGGTCCTCCTGTTCACCTTTTTTGTTGACAGGACAACGCTAGCACCCTGCAGGTCAGCTGGCACTTCACCTGTTATTACTTTAGGCTGCAGTTCATGGGGCCATGGAGATGTGAACTCCTTTGAAGTAATGAAGTGAGCTATCATCTCAGACTGCAGTTCGGACCCTGCTCCCTTGCCAGGGAAGTCACAGACCCCCTTTTGGGAGAAGACTGAGCCAAAGTGGGAATTGAGGACTTCTGGCTTTTCTTTGTCATCTGTTAGCATTTTGCCATCCATCCTGAGCAGCTGAGCTGCCTTGGCTTCCCTCTGTCTTATTAAAGCGCATATCTGAGGAAGGCATGTTGTTTCTAGCATTCCTTGTTAACCTCAGCTTGTTCTCAGGGAATAAGTATCCCTCTGAGGGGAATATTTGGAAAACTAAGGAGGAGAATGTGAGATGAACAATGAGTGGGCATTCTCTGGTTACTAAGTTGTTTCATGTTACTAAAGCTGAAGTGTCTTTTTGCAAAGAACCAGCACTTTGATATTTGCTATATCAAATCAAAAATGCATTTTAAAATTCCTTTAACTTTCTGTTGGAAGGTGTCAGACCTGAATCCCATAAGCTGCCTTTGTTAACAACTGAGTTCCCTTCAAATATTGAAACAAAGTAAAATAAGGTATCAATTATGGAGCTCAATAGAGAATAAATATTTGAATGTTCA
This sequence comes from Varanus salvator macromaculatus, assembly GCA_023646645.1. Lineage (NCBI taxonomy): Eukaryota > Metazoa > Chordata > Lepidosauria > Squamata > Varanidae > Varanus > Varanus salvator. The sequence goes on from JAIXND010000657.1 coordinate 20,783,234, forward strand.
GGAAACATTTAGCCAATGTTATGTTATGTTATGTTATGTTATGTTATGTTATGTTATGTTATTCGCGAAGTCATGCCTGACCCATTGTGACCCCATGGACAACATTCCTCCGGGCTCTCTTATCCTCTACCATCCCCTGGAGTCCACCTAAGCTCACACCAACTGCTTCAGTGACTCCATCCAGCCACCTCATTCTCTGCCATCCCCATCTTCTTTTGCCATCTATTGTTCCCAGCATCAGGCTCTTCTCCAGAGAGTCCTTCCTTCTCATTAGGTGGCCAAAGTATTTGAGTTTCATCTTCAGGATCTGGCCATCTGAAGAGCAGTCAGGGTTGATCTCTAAGACTGACTGGTAAAATTTCTTTGCAATTCAAGGGACTCGCAGGAGTCTCCTCCAGCACCACAATTCAAAGGTCTCAATTGTTTGGCGCTCAGCCTTCCTTATGGTCCAGCTTTCGCAGCCATACATTGCAACTGGGAAAACCATAGCCTTGACTATACACACTTTTGTCGGCAGGGTGATGTCTCTGCTTTTTAGTATGCTGTCTAGATTTGCCATGGCTTTCCTCCCAAGGAGCAAGCATCTTTTAAGTTCTTGGCTGCAGTCCCCGTCTGTAGTAATCTTGGAGCCCAGGAAAATAAAATCTGTCACTACCTCCATTTCTTCCCCATCTATTTGCCAGGAAGTGAGAGGACCGGATGCCATGATCTTAGTTTTCTTAATGTTGAGTTTCAAGCCAACTTTTGCGCTCTCCTCCTTCACCCGCATCAAGAGGCTCTTTAGTTCCTCTTCACTTTCTGCCATGAGAGTGGTATCATCTGCATATCTGAGGTTGGTGATATTTCTCCCAGCAATCTTGATTCCAACTGGTGATTCATCTAGCCCTGCCTTTCTCATGATGTGCTCTGCATATAAGTTAAATAGGCAGGGCGACAGTATACAGCCTTGTCGAACTCCTTTCTCAATTTTGAACCCATCAGTGGTTCCATGTCCAGTTCTCACTGTTGCTTCTTGACCCACATACAGGTTTCTCAAGAGACAAATAAGATGGTCAGGTATTCCCATCTCTTTAAGAACTTGCCACAATTTGTTGTGATCCACACAATCAAAGGCTTTAGCATAGTCAATGAAGCAGAAGTAGATCTTTTTCTGGAACTCCCTAGCTTTCTCCATGATCCAGCGTATGTTGGCAATTTGATCTCTAGTTCCTCTGCCTCTTCGAATCCCTGCCTGTACTTCTGGTAGTTCTCGGTCCACATACTGCTGGACCTAGCCTGTCGGATTTTGAGCATCACTTTGCTAGCATGTGAAATGAGTGCCATGGTGCAGTAGTTCGAACATTCTTTGGCATTGCCCTTCTTTGGGATCGAAATATAAACTGACCTTTTCCAATCCTGTGGCCACTGTTGAGTTTTCCAAATTTGCTGGTATATTGAATGTAGCACTTTTACTGCATCGTCTTTTAGATCTAGCCAATACTCAACACCAAAACTCATATTTTAATATTTATATCACTGATCAAATTTTCCTCTATTTTAGGGTAATTAGGGGGCACATGTTTTCAAAAGACATACAAAAACATTTTTAAATGTCAGAGAAGAATGTTCAAGATAAATCTTTTAAAAATCATTTTGATTCTATACATTATATATAAAGCAAGTATAATTGAACTGATCCAAGAATGCAGCGGAATACAGCACAAGTGCACAGCAGCTGGATTCACGCAACACTTTAAGTCCAGAGTGACACAGACAGGCAGAATCGCACATACCCCAACCCAACTAGTGAGCACTTTGCAAGTTTGGTTCAGGTGACCGGCAGAAAGGGTCTGCTCACTGCTTCCTTTCCAGGGAGCCCCTTGGAAACAGAGCAGCCAGCCCTGTTCTTCGCAAAGGACTGCATGTCATGTCATGTCATTTTTGGGTTGGAGGGTTTTCTAAACCCTAAAAATGGCATCTTGAGGTGGTTCTGCAGCAGCGATGAGAAATGGGAAACCTGTGATGCAATATGTTTAAAAGTAATTATATATAAATTATATGGTTTTATGGAAAATCAGATCTAAAATAGTTAACTATTGCAGCACTCTAAGAGGACTGGAAGGAATATATTTTGCAATTAGTGAATCATGTGTGTTTTAATGTTGGTTTTGCATAAATGTGCCTGTGGCTTTGCTTTGTTGTGCATTTTTTTTAAGGATGCAGCAAGTAAAATCCAGCAGCCAAAGAAAATAATTAAGTTGCAGGGAGATTGCTCACCTCCCTTTCTTCTTGGGAAATCTTTTCTGGTCCGAGAAGGCAGAAGCCACGGCCAGAGAATGGGAAAATCTCAGGCAACGCCCGGCCTGGGGGCCGGCGCTTTCCTCATCCTCTTTCTTGGGTGCTGGTGTGCCCCACTCTGTGGGAGCATGTCATGGGGATGGGGGGCTTCCCGTTTGCTTCTTCCCCTGTGGGAGCTTTGATGGTGACAAAGCAGTGGCAGGTTCACCATGTGAGGAAGGTCTCCAGGGGCTGGCACACATGCTCCTCTTCTCAGGAGGAGAAATGCCCCCCCCCCCCGCCCCCAGGGCCCATGAAGAAAAGGAAATCAAAATTTAAGATCTTTCCAGAACCTTCATTCTTTACTGACATCTTGCCTGAGGGGGATAAAACGGTTAAATCCTCCCCATCCTCCATCTAAATGTATTTTTGCCTCAGTGCAAAGCATGGGCAAACTTCTTCCCTTCCAACTTGCATTCATATATTCTATTATTATCAGATGGAAGTGGCTAATTCTTCTTCTTGAGAAGCCACGGAATTGCTGACTGAAGCATTTGGCTGGCAGCTCAAATTTTTCTAGGAGGTGCGTGTGCCATTAAATTAGATGCAAACTGGAATACAGCCCCGTATGCAAATTGGATGAAGATGGGCTGCCTCACACATTTCCAAAGCGAGCAGCTTTGAGAGAAGAAGCCGCTGTTAAGGACTGGAAGAAAAATGGCTTCTTCCTTGCCATGCTGCTCCTCAGGGACTGCCAGGGATCGTGCTCTGATTTCAGAGAAGACGGGATGAAACTCACGCATGAACTGCTTTTCCACTGAGTGAGGGCACTAAGAGCAGGATCCCTGCTGCAGAGAAGCCACATAATCTGACACCATCTCACAATCTCCAGTCACAGAACCACCTATAAATGGTGGGACCACCTATAAATGTGCCACACAGCTCCTTGCTCCTGGGCGTGTTGCTGGTGCTTCATTTCCACTGCGCACTCACTCCCTGGAAGCATCATCTGAGGGTGCCGAGCTGCAGCCAGAAGCCAGAGAAAACCCACCAGGCCTGCAGCCGGCGTCTCAGCTCTCCTTCTCATGGCCCTTCCCTTCTCGCTGTAGGTCAACCCCATCAGGTCTCCTTGCAAGAATTGGATCTGGGAGGGTTCAAGTGCTTCACACAGGGGACTCTTCATGTGAACACGAACATGTTTCCCATATTCCCCCACGTTTGGGTTTGGCCCCTCTATCACCGACATGCGGCACCGGGATGTTACCACCAGGGTGCATGGGACTCCCTACCCCTGCCTAAGTGCACCATTGGAAGGAACAAGGCCCCTCCTTGCTGGGGAAACTGGAGGGAGGGTCCAATCAGGAGAGCGGGGCTCTCATTGCCGCCGTGCTCAAGCCCCAGTCCAGAAAAGGCCTCCTGCCACACTGGGCATTTAGGAGAGCAAGAGAAGAGGAGGCCGAAGGAGGAAGCACCCCCCCTCCTCAAAAGTTATTTGGGCTTTCACTGTTGCTGCTTTTAAGTTCTTTTAATTGTGCTTTATTACTGGTATTATTGCATTTTTTTTATTATTATGCCTCCCAACAGGAAAGCTTTGACTACAGGGGTGACTCATAAACTGAATGAATTAAAGTAGCTAATGAACTAAGTTTTCGCGTATATGTAGTTTGGCCATAACTAAGGAGATATAAGAAATTCATTTCAGGTTTTTCGCATCTAGATTTATCCTACTGGGAGCTTCTGGACGAACATGAACGTGGACACAATCTGCAGTCACTTTTCTGAACCCAAATTTCTGCATATTTCTGAGCTTGCTATGGACCATTTTTTAAACCATGCTTATAACACATGACAAAAATATGTATGAAAGAATACATGCTTCTGAAAAAGCATATTTCCACTGGAGGAAAATGAATATATTTCAAGCATGCCCGTAATTCATGAGTACATTTGGGAAATTCACATGGAAATATGCACAGATTTTTATGTCAAAGAGGAAACAAAGCCAAACTCACAACTTGTTATGGGCTCAAGTTGAAATGAGTTTCAAGATGGAGTTCAGCAAACTTCTGTTTAGGCAATGCAATGCCCTACCTTGAGGCCAGGCTCCAAACTGCAACAGGCCCCCAGAAAAGCAACCAAGTAGGAACACAGAGATATGCTCAGGAAAGAAGGAAGGGTTGTCATTGGTACTGCTAATAGCGAGCCTTAGCTCTCAGAATATTACCTTTCCAATACTTCTCCTTCCCTGGAGAAAAATCAGAAGTACAGTAAAATGGTCTCCACCAATTTCTCAGTTTCACAAGTAGGGTGGAGAATATTGAGAGCCTGCTTGTTTGTCTGTCTGTTATCCTGCCTTTTTCTTACAAAGAACTCAAAGCAGCTTGAATGATTTCCCTCCTTCTGCTCTCAATCTTGCATGCAGAGGTGCATTTATCAAGTTAAAGGAAATGGGAAAATGGTTGCAAAGAGGTTGCAACAGTGGGGAATCTTAGAGAAAAGGTGAGAAAAGAGAGAAAGGGGAGTGAGGGGAGACCTAGCAGAGGTGTACAAAATTATGAATGGTATGAAGAAAGTAGATTAGAAGGTATGTCCCTCTCAGAATGCTAGAACTCAGTGGGGTCATCTGATGAAACGCGTTGCTGGGAAATTCAGGAAAGATAAAAGCGAAGACGTCTCATAGCACACAGTTAAACTATCACGAAGTACAGTGGTGGCCCCTGATTAGGTGCTTTAAAGAGGGATTAGAGAAATCCCTAGAGGACCAGTTTATCAATGGCTAGTCGGTCCGACAGCTTTGGGCTACCTCCATTATCAGGGAGAACACGAGCATATTGATATCTATAACTTGTAATTTATGTACTCCATAGGTTGGAAGGCTATGGGAGCTCACCCAAATTCCGGAAACATCACTTCCAAGCTCACGTCGGCTAGCAATGACACCCTCTTCATTATTATAGGCCCAATTCAAGGCGGAAATCTCCACAGTGCCTTTGGGCTGCCCGTCATTTCCTCTCCCAGATTACGAATCCTTATAGCTGCTCATATCGGTCTTAGGAAGCGTGACTGCATGGAAGCCCCCAAGCCCAAGGGCTCCAAGGTCCCCGTGCTCAGCCAGGCTGAAGGTGCTCCTTGACTCCCGCTTCTCTGCCTTTGAGGAATTTCCCTGAATACTGTTACGGAGGGGAGAGGGAGAGACCAGAGGGGGCTCGGGAATATGGCCTTCTCCCCATTACCCACCAAAATGCCCCCTTTCCTCCTCCCCCTCCTTCTCCTCCAATTTTGCTTTTCTGCCATGCTTTTCTTTCCGCATGTGCTGCAAAGCAGCTTTGGAGGGGTGGGGAGTGATAGGATATCTGCTCCCACCACTCCCAAAGCCAGAGCACTCTTTCTGACCTCAGAAGACTTCTTTCCAAGCCGTCCTGTGGTCCCTGACAGAAGGCTCAACACGAGTCAACAGTATGTTTTGGGGTCTGTTTTTCCCATAGGCAAGTTTGGATTTGGGCTATATTAAGGGGACAGTGCAGAGTTATATTCACTATATGCAGAGTGTCGAAATGCAACACCTAAGCCAGGGATGGGGAACTTGCCACACTAATATTTCATTTGTTTATTTATTTTTTAATTTATATGCCATTCATCAGCGAAAGAGGTTCTCTGGGTGGTTCACAACATTAAAATATACAACAAACCAAGACAATAATCAACAATATCTAATAATCAATAGCATATAAAATGAAACAAAAATAATACTTCAGATAAAATGGCAACAATAAACCCACAACAATCACAGTGAGATTGGTCCGGAGGTATAACAGCAATACAAGATAAAATACAATGTAAAAGATGAGAATAAAAATTAGCTGTTAAAATACTGGGTAAATAAAGAGCCTCCTTCATGGATCACTGCCTTGTCGTGGCGAAGGGGCTTGCGTAGCTCAATGAAGCTATGAGCTATGCCGTGCAGGGTCACCCAAGACGGACAGGTCATAGCAGAGAGCTCTGACAAAACGTGATCCACTGGAGAAGGAAATGGCAACCCACTCCAGTATCTTGCCATGAAAACTCCATGGACATGAAAAACAAAAGGCAAAACGATATGACACCGGAAGATGAGCCCCTCAGGTCGGAAGGTGTCCAATATGCTACTGGGAAGAGCGGAGGGCTAGTACTAGTAGCGCCAGAAAGAATGAAGCGACTGGGTCAAAGCCGAAAGGACACTCAGTTGCCGATGCATCTGGAGGTGAAAGGAAAGTCCGATGCTGCAAAGATCTTTACTCCATAGGAACCTGGAATGTAAGATCCATGAATCAAGGCAAGCTGGATGTGGTCAAACAAGAGATGACAAGACTGAACATCGACATCTTAGGAATCAGTGAACTAAAATGGACAGGCATGGGTGAATTTAGTTCAGATGACCATCAGGTATACTACTGCGGGCAAGAATCTCTCAGAAGAAATGGAGTAGCCTTCATAGTCAATAAAAGAGTAGGAAAGCAGTACTGGGATACAATCTCCAAAATGACAGAATGATCTCAGTTCGAATCCAAGGCAAACCATTCAACATCACAATAGTCCAAGTCTATGCCCCAACCACTGGTGCTGAAGAGGCTGAAGTTGACCAGTTCTATGAAGGCCTACAACACCTGCTAGAATTAACTCCAAAAAATGATGTCCTTATCATCATGGGGGATTGGAATGCTAAAGTAGGAAACCAAAAGATAACTGGAATAACAGGCAAGTTTGGCCTTGGAATACAAAATGAAGCAGGGCATAGGCTGGTAGAATTTTGTCAAGAGAATACAATGGTCATAACAAACACTCTTTTCCAACAACCCAAGAGACGTCTCTACACATGGACATCACCAGACGGTCAACACAGAAATCAGATTGACTATGTGCTCTGCAGCCAAAGATGGAGAAGTTCTATACAGTCAGTAAAAACTAGACCAGGAGCTGACTGTGGCTCAGATCATGAGCTTCTGGTGGCAAAATTTAGGCTTAAGTTGAAGAAAGTAGGGAAAAGCACTAGGCCACTCAGGTATGACCTAAATCATATCCCTGATGAATATACAGTAGAGGTGACAAATAGATTTAAGGAATTAGATCTGATAGACAGAGTGCCTGAAGAACTATGGACGGAGGTTCGCAACATTGTACAAGAGGCAGCAACTAAAACCATCCCAAAGAAAAAGAAATGCAAGAAAGCAAACTGGCTGTCTGAGGAAGCTTTACAAATAGCTGAGGAAAGAAGGGAAGCGAAAGGAAAGGGAGAAAGAGAAAGATACAAACAATTGAATGCAGAATTCCAGAGAACAGCTAGAAGAGATAAGAATGCCTTCCTAAATGAACAGTGCAAAGAAATAGAAGAAAACAATAGAATAGGGAGGACCAGAGATCTCTTCAAGAAAATTAGAGATATGAAGGGAACATTTCATGCGAAAATGGGCATAATAAAGGACCAAAATGGCAGGGACCTAACAGAGGCAGAAGAGATTAAGAAGAGGTGGCAAGATTACACAGAAGAACTATACAAGAAAGAGCTTAACATCCCTGATAACCACGATGGGGTGGTCACTGACCTCGAGCCAGACATCCTGGAATGTGAAGTCAAATGGGCCTTAGGAAGTCTGAGCAACAACAAAGCTAGTGGAGGTGACAGCATTCCAGCTGAGCTATTCAAAATCCTGAAAGAAGATGCAGTTAAAGTGCTACACTCAATATGCCAGCAAATTTGGAAAACTCAACAGTGGCCACAGGATTGGAAAAGGTCAGTTTACATTCCGATCCCCAAGAAGGGCAATGCCAAAGAATGTTCAAACTACCGCACCATTGCACTCATTTCACATGCTAGCAAAGTGATGCTCAAAATCCTACAAGCTAGGCTCCAGCAGTATGTGGACCGAGAACTACCAGAAGTACAGGCAGGATTTCGAAGAGGGAGAGGAACTAGAGATCAAATTGCCAACATACGCTGGATCATGGAGAAAGCCAGGGAGTTCCAGAAAAAGATCTACTTCTGCTTCATTGACTACGCTAAAGCCTTTGATTGTGTGGATCACAACAAATTGTGGCAAGTTCTTAAAGAGATGGGAGTACCAGACCATCTTATTTGTCTCTTGAGAAACCTATATGCAGGTCAAGAAGCAACAGTGAGAACCGGACACGGAACCACTGATTGGTTCAAAATTGAGAAAGGAGTTCGGCAAGGCTGTATACTGTCACCCTGCCTATTTAACTTATATGCAGAGCACATCATGAGAAAGGCAGGGCTAGATGAATCACCAGTTGGAATCAAGATTGCTGGGAGAAATATCAACAACCTCAGATATGCAGATGATACCACTCTCATGGCAGAAAGTGAAGAGGAACTAAAGAGCCTCTTGATGCGGGTGAAGGGGGAGAGCGCAAAAGTTGGCTTGAAACTCAACATTAAGAAAACTAAGATCATGGCATCTGGTCCTCTCACTTCCTGGCAAATAGATGGGGAAGAAATGGAGGTAGTGAGAGATTTTATTTTCCTGGGCTCCAAGATCACCGCAGACGGGGACTGCAGCCAAGAAATTAAAAGACGCTTGCTTCTGGGGAGGAAAGCTATGGCAAATCTAGATAGCATACTAAAAAGCAGAGACATCACCCTGCCAACAAAAGTGCGTATAGTCAAGGCTATGGTTTTCCCAGTTGCAATGTATGGCTGTGAAAGCTGGACAATAAGGAAGGCTGAGCGCAAAAGGATTGAGGCCTTTGAGTTGTGGTGCTGGAGAAGACTCCTGCGAGTCCCTTGGACTGCAAGGCGATCAAACCGGTCAGTCCTAGAGGAGATCAACCCTGACTGCTCTTTAGAAGGCCAGGGACTGAAGATGAAACTCAAATACTTTGGCCACCTAATGAGAAGGAAGGACTCCCTAGAGAAGAGTCTAATGCTGGGAACAATAGATGGCAAAAGAAGAAGGGGACGGCAGAGGATGAGGTGGCTGGATGGAGTCACAGAGGCGGTTGGTGTGAGCTTGAGTGGACTCCGGGGGATGGTGGAGGACAGGAGAGCCTGGAGGAATGTTGTCCATGGGGTCGCGATGGGTCGGACTCGACTTCGCGACTAACAACAACAACAACAAAATAAAGAGCTCTCCACCTGGTGCCAAAAAGAATAAAAGTAGGCGCCAAGCACAGCTTTTTGTGGAGCTGGTTCCATAATCAGGGAGCCACAACATTCCTGGATTCCAACATCCACCAGCCCCAGCCAGCACGGCCCATGGTCAGACATGATGGGAGTCGGTGTCCCACGAAGCCTAGTTCCCCGCCTCTGAGGTAAAGCTGCTTGATCTTGCGGAAGGCCGTGCCATTGCCTCCCCACTGTCAGCAGCACCGCCATCTCAACAGTTTTCAGGAGTTTCTTTTCTCAGCAGCAGAGAGAAACCAATTCTAGACATTTTTGGTACCATCAGAAGCAGGGCTTCCGAAAAGTCAATCGACTGAGTCTTAATTGTGCCTTCAAATTCAAGTCGCCACTAAATACGTTGGCTTGCAACAGAGGCAGCACACAGTAGTGCCCTGTTGCTGAGAAAACCCATTTTCCCCAGCTTCGCTGAGGAGGGCAGCAAAGGTTAGAGGGTCAGGGAAGCAACAAGGGCAGCAAATGATGCATTTGACCCTGCTGAGGAAACGGCCCGTTGCCTTCGCCCTATAGACTCTGGATCCACCACACCACTGCTGCAGACGCGTGTGTGCTACACTGTGAGTTTTGAATTAGCTTGCTTTAAAAGGGGTGAAGCAGAGAGAACTGGGGTACCATGCTCCATAAAAGTCCAGAAATGTGCCTTATAAAAGATTTAAAAAATAAAAAATAAATTAGGTTGCAATCCTAGGTATACATACCTAGGGGTAAGTGTTATTGAACACAACGGGGCATGCTTCTGAATCACACTGCGATCACCCTGTAAATGAGCATTTTTAAAAAAGCTTTTAGATGAACATGGGATAAAATAAATGCACCGAAAAGAATATATTAGCTATTTTGGAGTGCAAAATTTTCTTCATTCCATCTGGTGCATCCTTTTGAAAATAGCAACTTTGTTAATGTTTGGGATTGGAGAATGCATTTGGATTCTCCAGCTGAAGCCCCCAATAAAATCAGGTGGGGGAGATAATAAAGAACAAGCCAGTTTTGCTGCAACGAACCTTCTTTACAGATTGTTACAGCAGTTACAAATACAAATTTGTCACACACTATGTGAGCTGTATAGATGCAATCTATCATACAACATACAAATCTTCCCTGAATAATGTGATATTTTGTTTGTATGAAACAGCTGTGTTTTTATAACCCAATCTGTCTGAAACAACACGTCGCTGGGCGTTAAAAGGATTACAGATCATGGTCTGATCACATGGCGGCCTTTTGTCAGGCCCTATCTGGCTGCAATATTCTAGCTTGAGTGGGAGATAACCCTTATCCATTTTGGGTTCAGCTTGAGACACACGGCCATAAAATAACCACAAAATGTCACAGCTTCCAAATCCAAGCTTAATTAAGGAAGGCCATGCATGTCAAATGACATCGGGAGAAAGAGGGAGTCTGTGTCCTGTGGAGACCCAGCCTGGTGCAGTGGTTAAGAGAGCCGGATTGGGACTCGGCCAATCCAGGTTGTAGGCCCCACTCAGCCACAGAGCCAGCTGCGTGACTTTGGGCCAGTCACAGTCTCAGCCCAACCTACCTCACAGGGTTGTTGTTGTGAAAATGAGCTTGAAAGCCAGAGGAAGACAATGATATAAGCCTCAGTGAGTTCTTTAAAAAAGAAAAGGGTGGGATAGAACGCAAATAAATGAACAAATATGAGATGCTGTCACCCTCGTGCACACAACTCTGTTCATGAATTATCTGGCAGGCCGGGGCTGCAGAACATCAGACCCCTCCTGGGGGCCCGGTCCAACCCACCGGGTTCCCAGAAGGCCACACTCTCTTCCCCCGGCTCCATCACTTTTTCTCAACTGTCAATCACTCAGCTTCCTGGTTTTGCAGTTTTTCCCTTCTAAAATGCTGGAACACTGCCCCTAAGGCTCCGTTACTGGCAAGAATTGCTCTGAGCGAGGAAATGCTGGCATTTTTTAAAAAGGACTGGGGCTACCCCTTTTGTCTTTGCGTGACCCCCTCCCCGCAAGAGCACCTCTGGAATGGAATTCAGTCCTTGGAGCAGAAGAGGCGCTGCATCTTTGCATTGGGCCCTGCGGCAGTTCTGCCTTTAGTCCACTGACCAAGTGGCTGCAGAACTTTAAAGGACGTGCCTTCCAACATTGCCAAGGTAAAACGAGCCACACTTTACACTAGGAAGGCTAATAGCTGGGAAAGACAACAACACCCATCACCAAAACAGAGGACAGAATGGATCATCAGTTTGTGCATTGTTTGCATATTTTAATTCCTATTTATAGATTAGAATGTCAAAATAAGTATAATTCAAATAAAAATGCAAACAATACATCTCTCCACAGTGAGGAAGACAGTGATAGTGATTCCAGTTGATGGACTACTGCAAGGCCCAGCTCCTCTTGCTGGTGCCTCTTTCTTTCTTCCCTGGACTTTGGCCTGGGCAGCCCTTCCTATAGAAGGCAGCTTCGGAATAGAGGGCAGTCCTCTGACAGTGCTTCAGATAGAGGACTTTACTCCGTAGAAAGGACACCTGCCTACCTAAGCACTCTGAAAAGGAATGGGGGGGGGGGTTGTTTTGCTGTTGTTATTGTTTTGATGGGTGGCAATGGGAGAAAAGGGGATCTGACATCACAGGCCAGCTTGGAAGAGGCAAGGGTTCTGCTACTGGGGAGCTGAGGTTGGCTGCAGCCGGTTACAGGAATGGCTCTTCCTCCAGATGCATTGCGTGTGCCGCCCCTGCCACAGTGCACATGCACAAGGGTGTGCTCCTCCCGCGGAGGGCTGCAGTCAGCAAAGATGGTGTGCAGAGCCACATTTGCAGCATGCATGCGTCGCCCAACAGCAACCACCCAAGCCCCTGTTTGCTGCCATGGTAACTGTCACATAGTCACACTAACACACTCTTTGGTGCAAAGGACAGCGTCTTTGAAATTAAATTAGCATGTTGCAGCTCAGTTCTGAGGCTTCGAGGAACTTGGAGCAAAAGGAGGAAGCCGCTCGGTCTCATTTATATCCAGCGGAAACAAGGGAGATTGTTCTGCAGCCACATGGAGCTGTTCCAAGATCAATTCTCTTCCAGGCAAGGAGAAAACGCTGTTTAGGATTGCAAGGTTTACCCCAACCCTTTCCCCCTTCTCCGAGGTTGATTTACTGACCTCAGAGAGGCAGCTGGTACAAGTCTTTCCACACAAACTGAGACGGAGCAGGGCATCCCTCTCCAACTCCCACTTTCAAGGTGGAGGCATGGTCTCCAACCGTGAAGAGGCTTTCCACACCTTTCTATAGCCCTGGGAGACACCCCCCCGCCTCCCCCCCCAGCCCCTTGGGCATCAGATTCTTCTCTGTCACTGCTGTACAGTCCTTTCTTGTTTTCTGTCCGGACCTGTGGCGAAATGGGATTTGCTAAAGAAAACCTGGGGCAACAATGAGATGTGTGTTTGCACCTCAAACAAGGTTGTCTCTCCCATGCCATGATCGGCTCTCTGAAATAATTACCTGCGGCCCAAGTGACAACCTGTCATGGTGAGTATCCAGCCCTGCAAAGTTAATTCTTTTTTTTTTACAGAGTGTGGACTTGACCCACTGCATTATTCTGTTAATTGAGGATGACTAGGATGTTGAAGGTCTGGAAACCAAGGCCTATGGGAACCAGGTATGTTTCCAGAGGAGACAGGACAAATGTTTTTGTCTGTTGGAGGACTTCCACACTGAAAATTGGGCAAGGGCAGGGCTACAACTGCAGAAGGCAGAGAGCTCACCTTCTCTGGAGATGTTTCAGCTGTGCTTGGCAGCTCTAACGTGCCATCCACTGCAGATGCTGCACTGAGCCGGGGGAGAACCAGAAGTACAATCCTACAATGCAGTGCTTTTTTCCATTGGGTAGTAACAGGCAATATTATCTATTTCTCTAGCTATTTTTCATAGAGTTTTCTCAGTGCACACCAATGGCAATGTGCTTACATTCTTATTAAAGCACAGGTGTTTGGCTGTTTACTTCAACTGCTACGGCAATTCACATAATGAGCTTCACAAAATGGCAATTCACAAAATGAGCTAAAAACCAGATTATTTTTGCACCTACTTTCATTCCAGCCCGCCTTTCGCACCTAACAGCAACGGCAATGTTTCTGACTTCCATGACAGTATTTTGCAGGAAGTTTGTGATTAGAATGTGCACTGAAAAAAATTATAGTGAAGCTATCAGAATAATTTTGGTGGACCTCTGGAATTGTATTTGATTTCTCCCAGTCAATTAAAAGCACACTGCTACACACCTTGAGCCAAAGGTGCCAATAAACTTCTCCTGTGCAGCAGTAGATGCAAAGAATAATGCATATCTCAAATATTCAAAGTCAAGCATTGGCTTTATCATGAGTTGGCATGAGTTGAGGAAGAGGAGGAGGAAGAGGAGGAGGAAGAAAACTGTACTAGGAAGCTACTGATCAACTGTTCACATGATATTTGAGAAGATCCCATCTTTAATTAGACTGGTTTATGAGTGTTACCCTTTGACAGATCAAGGGCTGCTCTTATCAAACTATGAATTATATTGGCAGTCCCTGGAAAATAGAACAGCATCAGGTACTTATCAGTGCAGAATATTAAGGAACTGCAGCCCTTTCAACCTCATGTCATTTCATTTCCTCATAGTTCAATGACCCATTTGTTATCAGGAGCAAATAAACTAAATCCCATTTAAGAGTGCTTTATTTTTTTGGCTTCGGATCAGGGCTTGATGTGCAACAGAGAAAACACATTTCTGTGTATGCTCAGTGGAGACCAGTTTATGCAGAGGGTGGCAGGTTTTTATACAATAAAAATATCTCCAAATATTACAGAAATTGCCTTTCCCCCTAACAGGACAGGGCAGCCAGGGCTGACTCTGGGTTTTGGAAGGTTCTTGGCCAGGCACCTCCTATGGGAGTCTTCCCTACTGCCGTTTGCTTGCTCTCTGCTACTTCACCAGCCGCTTTGGCTCTCCAAAGTTCCCTCTTGTGCTATCACTGCCCCTCGTTTGCTAGCCAGCCAGCTTGCTTGCTTGCTTGCTTGGCTGGCAGAGAGCCCAGGAGAAACTAAGCCGTGGTGTCCTTTGTTCCTTTTCCTTACCTGGTCCTTGTCTGGGCCAAAATGAGGGGCCTGAGAACAAAAGGGTTTCAGTGGTGAAGAAATAGTGCAACGCAGGGGACTTTGGCCAATGGGCTGGCGCCCAGGTCCGGACTTTTGCCCCAGAAAGTAGCCTCAGTGCAAATAAGTAAAGGTGCAGTCAGTTCTACTTTTCTCATGTTTGCCTTTCAGGAATGCCTTGTTGGTACCGTTGTCCTGCATTCAAGCCCCATCCTTTTCCTCTTACAGGGAACTCAGATCTTTTTGGTCCCCAGACAAGCACTTTAACCCCCATGGTGCACATTTAAAAAAATTGTGTCCATGTTATTAAAGCAAGTGACAAGTTGCAATGCATGGGCATCCTGCTGCTTCTGTGCAAAGAGGATGAGGGACTTTTTGTGGGTGTTCCAAATGAAAGGCTCAAGCTTTCCCTGAGCATCTGATGCAAAAACCACACTCCACCTGCCTTCTCCTCCTCCTGGTGCTGACCCAAGATCCCATAACTGATGCTGGGCAAGGCAGCAGGTGCTTCTCAAGTAAGGTTCCTGCAAAAAATAAAAAATAAAAATTGCGAGTAAGTCCTTATCTGTGAAATATTTGAAGTTTGCGTGAAAGGCTGGGAAGGCATTCATTCATTCATTTATCTCTTTAGAATGTTTGTATCCTGTCCTTTACAGTGTCTCAGGGCGGTGAGGGAAGTGACCCAGAAAGGAGAGGGTATACAGCAGGACTTCGTAACTTGTGATGCAATTTGCTGAAAGCAGCTCTCAGGCTTGATAGTCCAGGCTGCAAGGAACTGGTACTCTCCTGAACCGGGCTTTGTCCTGCTCACCAGAGACTGGAAGCAATGAACCAGTTAAGAGAACACACCACAGCTCAGCAAGGGATAAATAAGACCTGGATCCAGGAGGTTATCAACGCCTCTCTGAGGGATGGCTGGGTGCCTGCTCCTTTAAAGGAGGCAGTAATCAGGCCTGTCTGGAAGAAGGCGTCCCTGGATCCAGAGATGGCCGCCAATTATAGACTGGTGGCTAACAACCTGTTTTTGGGCAAGGTGTTGGAACAGGTGGTGGTGGGACAACTCCAGGCACTCTTGGATGAAACTGATTATCTGGACCCATTTCAGTCCAGCTTCAGACCTGGTTATGGTACTGAATCTGCCTTGGTCGCCCTGTATGATGACCTGTGCAGAGAGGGAGACAGGGGAGTGCATCCCTGTTGGTCCTCCTGGACCTCTCAGCGGCTTTCGATACCATCGACCATGGTATCCTTCTGGATAGGCTAGCAGGACTGGGAGTAGGAGGCACTGCTTGGCAGTGGTTCTGCTCCTACCTCGACAGCTGATTCCAGAAGGTGGTGCTGGGGGACTATGGCTCTGCGCCATGGCAGCTATGCCATGGAGTACCACAGGGTTCCATTTTGTCCCCCTTGCTATTTAATATCTACATGAAACCGCTGGGAGAGGTCATCAGGAGGTTTGGGCTGCGGAGTCATCAGTATGCTGATGACACCCAGCTCTACCCCTCTTTTTGAACTGATCCAGGTGAGGCAGTGGCTGTACTGAACTGGTGCCTGGTTGAGGTAATGGGCTGGATGAGGGCCAATAAACTGAAACTCAATCCAGGCAAGATGGAAGTCCTGTTGGTGGGTGGATTGAGCTCCTGGGTAGGTGACTTGGGCCTTGCCCTGGATGGGGTTGCACTCCCTCTAAAGGACAGGGTCCGCAGCTTGGGAGTGCTCCTTGACCCGGAACTGTCCTTGGAGGCTCAAGTGACTGCAGTGACAAGGAGCGCTTTCCTTCAGCTTAGGCTAATCCATCAGCTGCGTCCCTACCTGGAGGAAGATTGTCTACCGATAGTGACACATGCATTGGTTACTTCCCAGTTGGATTTCTGCAACGTGCTCTATGTGGGGCTGCCCTTGAAGACAGC
The DNA here is from genome assembly GCA_023646645.1 of Varanus salvator macromaculatus. Taxonomy (NCBI): domain Eukaryota; kingdom Metazoa; phylum Chordata; class Lepidosauria; order Squamata; family Varanidae; genus Varanus; species Varanus salvator. The sequence goes on from JAIXND010000657.1 coordinate 20,799,668, forward strand.
CCAGATACTTCAGATGGTGCAAACCAGAGCTGCCAGGTTGCTGACGGGGACTGGGCATTATTCTCATATAACCCCAGTCCACTGTCAGCTTCACTGGCTTCCCGTCGAAGTCTGGGCTCAATTCAAGGTGCTGGTCATTACCTATAAAGCCCTTAATGGCTTGGGACCTGGAAAGGAACGCCCTCTTCCGTATTTGCCCTCCCGCCCCCTGAGATCGGCAGCAGAGGCCCTCCTCTGGGAACCCTCCGTGAAAGATATTAGGAGGCAAAGTACCCAGAGGAGGGCCTTCTCTGTGGTGGCGCCCCGCCTATGGAATGCGCTCCCCAGAGAGGTCCTCCTGGGCCGTCCTTATTTGTTTTTCGGCGCCGGGTTAAGACCTTTTTATTTCAGCAATATTTTAATAAGTTTTAATATCATGCCTTATATGATTTTATTGCAGCCAGTGTGGGTCGATAATTTTATCTATGTTACATTTTATTGTATTATCTATGTGAGCCGTCCTGAGGCTTTCGCGACAGGATGGCATATAAATACTTTAAATAAATAAATAAATACGTCCCACTGGACATTAAACAGTTACAAATGTAAACAGGTAAATTCTTTCTTCTTCCTCCGCAATTTGTTCTAAGCTAGTATCTCAACATTATGTACCAAACTCATGGCTATTTAAAACAAACAAGCAAACTCTTAATTTGCAAATGCACATATGTCAGTGTACCTAAGAGGTCTTCTAAGGGACTTGTTTTAACATGTCCCTGTTTCCTGTTTCTAAACTGATAGACTCTGAACCACCCAGGCTCCCTATTGGAAGGAATGATAGCATGAAAGAGTAAAGAATAGTACATTCGGAGAACAGCAGCTTTGGAAACTGGTGGGTTTATTCCGTGCAGAATCGGGGCGGGGGGGGGGGGTTGGCATTTCAGGCCATGATGCTGGATGCATGAGAGGACACCGAAAGCAATGGCTTGAGAAGCAGAATGAATAAATACTGAATAGTCACCCTGGTGCTTATGGATGTAGGAGATGGATGGGGAGGATTACATGGGGAGAGGCCCTTTCTGAGATCTGTGGGAACCAGATGAGAAGGTGCTTTGTAGACTTTTGAAGCATGCTGCCTTGGTCCAGAAGGTAGGAGACAATCTTGCAGGCAAAAATGAGGGGGTGGATTGGAGATTTCTGTGCAGGGAAGGCTTAATGTGCAGTGGAACGGACAAGCCATAAATAAGATGCATGTGACAAACTAACAAGCACTAAGTGCCAAGGCAGTAGAAGATGGTTGTTCATTAAGTGTTTCTGGATATTTGCGTTCTTCACATAAGTGTACAAGCTTATCTAAAAACTGGCCTGTTTTAATTGTCTAATTCTGGTGAGCTTACACTGCATTCTTTTTCTATACTTCCATTGCTCATGTTTAAATGCTTTCACCTTTTATTCCATTTAATGTTCTGGTTTATGACTGTAAATAGGAGAGGGGAAGAACGGAAGACCTTGGTGCTTTTTTCTAGGAAACTGAGGGCCAATTAGCTGCAATTTCAGATTAGTCAATAGAGATGCAAAAGGAGAGGAGCTAGTTAGCCAGCAGAAAACAGACATGCTCATGGAGCAGACAGCAATAGTTAAGGTCATCAAGAGCAATCAAACCCCAGTCGAGCAATTAGAATAAGTCTGGGAAACCAGGGGAGCGTTGCTGCCTCCATAGATGCAAACATGGGGGAAGCCCACAAGAACCAAGGATTCAGAAAATGGGGATAGGCAAGCTCTGAGCAGAGAGTGGGCAGCCAGCCAGAAATGTGAAGAACCTACACGTGTCCTTGCTTCTACAAGGCACTGCTATTGAGAGTCTACTGAGCAATACCCCTTTTCTCTGTCTCTTAGCTGCTGTCTATCTATAAGGCTATTAGGCAGGAGGCTCTTCACCTCTTTAGAAACAGAGAGAGAGGCTGGGATGTAACAGGAATATTTGCTGCTGAGATGGCATTGGTCTAAGTGTTTCCCTTTGCTTTCTAAGTTTTGTTTGCATCTGTGTGAATGTGAGGCTAGGGTACCTCCTCCTCTGGCAGTGCGTGTGGAACCCCAGCTAAAGATCCCAACAAGATGGGAGTACCAGACCATCTTATTTGTCTCTTGAGAAACCTGTATGTGGGTCAAGAAGCAACAGCAAGAACTGGACACGGAACCACTGATTGGTTCGAAATTGAGAAAGGAGTTCGGCAAGGCTGTATACTGTCGCCCTGCCTATTTAACTTATATGCAGAGCATATCATGAGAAAGCCGGGGCTAGATGAATCACCAGTTGGAATTAAGATTGCTGGGAGAAATATCAACAACCTCAGATATGCAGATGATACCACTCTCATGGCAGAAGGTGAAGAGGAACTAAAGAGCCTCTTGATGAGGGTGAAGGAGAAGAGTGCAAAAGTTGGCTTGAAACTCGACATTAATAAAACTAAGATCATGGCATCCGGTCCTCTCACTTCCTGGCAAATAGATGGGGAAGAAATGGAGGTAGTGACAGATTTTATTTTCCTGGGCTCCAAGATCACTACAGACGGGGACTACAGCCAAGAAATTAAAAGCCACTTGCTGCTTGGGAGGAAAGCTATGGCAAATATAGACAGCATACTAAAAAGCAGAGACATCACCCTGCCAACAAAAGCGAGTATAGTCAAGGCTATGGTTTTCCCAGTTGCGATGTATGGCTATGAAAGTTGGACCATAAGGAAGGTTGAGCGCCGAAGAATTGAGGCCTTTGAATTGTGGTGCTGGCAGAGACTCCTGAGAGTCCCTTGGACTGCAAAGAAACTCAAATAGTCTGTCCACCTAATAAGGAAGGGCTCACTGCAGAAGACTCTGATGCTGGGAATGATTGACGGAAAAAGAAGGTGATAGCAGAGGATGAGGTGGCTAGATGGAGTCACTGGGGCAATGAGTGTGGGCTTGGGTGGACTCCAGGGGATGGTGGAGGACAGGCAAGTCTGGAGGAATGTTGTCCATGGGGTCATGATGGGTTGGGTTCAACTTTGCGACTAAACACACACAAAGATCCTAAAGCTTTTAAAGTAATCAGAAGGCAAGTATCTCCTTTCGAGGTATATTGTACCCTGAACGTTCCTGGGATAACACCATCTTCATCTTTCCGTCAGGTTATTCACAAAGCTCTCTGCCAGCTGCCTGTGTTGAACACATCACTCTTCTTCTCATCAGCTTTCTGCACTGTCCAGCTTTCACACCCATGCATAGTTATCAGGAATACAAGAGTATGGATGATCTTAGTCTTCTTCAAATCTCTTGGCCATACTCCCCCTTTGAATTGATGACTGAGCCAGAGTATGCATAACCGTTCACAATTAGCCTTCCTTTAGTGTTGAAATGAAAGTTGTCTAATTCTTCTGTAGTCATGTTTTTATTTTTCTTAGCAGTAAGATGTAGTTCTGCAGTCCTGACTTTGCACTTTCTTCTTTCATCAAGAGTCATTTCAATTCATTGCTGCTTTCTGCCAGTAAGATGCCGTCATCTGCACATCTTAAGTTATTGATGTATCTTCTGCCAATTTTCACTCCTCCTTTTTCTATTCCTAATCCAGCTTTCTTTATGACATATTATGCATACAAATTGAATAGATAGCGGGATGAAATAGACACTTGCCTGATGTCTTTGCTCATAGAAACCATTCTGTTTCTCCATATTCTGTCCCAGTAGTAGCTTCCTGTGCATGATACAGATTAAACATCAGGACAATCGCATGCTGAGGCACTCCCGTTTCTTTCCAAAACATCCATAGTTTCTTGAGATCACACCATCAAAGGCTTTGCAGTAATCTATAAGGAGGGACTGATCTTCTGAAATTCCTAGGTGCCCTTCATATATTTGCAATACGATCTTGAAGGCCTTTTCCTTTATGGAATCCTGCCTGAACATTGGGCTTTTTTCACCCCATATTGGCTAAAATTCTTTTATGCAACACCCTGAGGATCATTTTGCTTATATGGGAAATTAATGGTCATACAACTGGTGAACTCCATACCTTCTCCGTTCTTGGGATCTGGAATGTATACTGAATGTTACTAGTCTGTGGAGCATTATTTCGTTTCTATTTCATGGCCTATTCTTGTTAGAGTTTGGACAGATTCAGTGTCTGTAGCTTGCAGTGCTCTTGATAGCCTGTCTACTCTGGGTGCTTTTTTCTTTCCAAGCGCTTTCAGAGCAGCTTTCACTTCACTTCCTAATATTGCAGGCTCTTCTCCATAGTATTTCTCTTTGAAGGAGCCTGTCATCCTTTCATCTCTTCTATATCTTTCTTCTGTATATTCTTTCCACCTTTTCTTTATCTTTGCTCAGTCAGACAGTGTGTCCCCTTTTTTCTCTTTTAGCATTCCTAATCTAAGTTTGAATTTTCCTTTGACTTCCTGGATCTTCTGGAAGAGGTCTCTTGTTTTTCCTCTTTTGTAGTTCTCTTCTGTTTCTTTGCACTGGCTGTTGTAATAGTTCTTCTTGTCACTACATGTTAGTTGCTGAAACATGTAGTCAATACGATGACTCTATTTTTGTCACCTGCTTTTGCTTCTTGCTTCTCCTTAGCAATTGTGAGTGTTTCTTCCATCATCCATCTAGGATTTTTCTTTCCTTTTGCTTCAGGAATTATCTTTTGGCATTCTTTCCTAATAATGTCTCTGGTTTCAGTTCTCCTGATTCAAGCTCAGTTGAGTTCAGTAATGTAACTCTGTGATTTATGTGGGCTTTACATTCCTTGGAAATGCTATTTAAGTTGTGTTTTGGCACAATGCCTATGTTAGTGATCTTTTTCAGCTTTACTCCAATTTTTGATATTAAGAGTTCATGACCACTACCACAATCTATACCTGATCTTGTGTTGGCACTGAGAATACAGATTTTCCATTCCCTAATTCTAATTATGCAATCTGATTTGTTGAAGTCCCTGTGTCTCATCAGTTTCCTGAAGTCTATTTGCTGTAAACAGACTGTTGACTTCACAAAATTTTGAGTTCTTCTGCTTTGTTTCTGATCCCCAGGCCAGATTCTCCCACAACATTTGATCTTACTTGTTTCCACCTTTTGTGTTTCTTTTATCCATGATTACCAGCATAACCTGTTCTGGTGTATTATCCATTTCCTCTTGAAACCTCGCATTACATTTTTGTTTTCTTTTTCTTCAGCATACGTTGTTGGAGCATAGGCTTGAATGATGGTTGCATTGATAGGTTTTCTGATTTATATTATTCAGTCCAAGTTTACATTATATTCCCTTATTGCTTGGGCTAGATCTTGCCTCTGCATTAGAGCCACTCTGTTTCTTCTGAGTTTGTCATTCCCATTCCAGTTCACTGTAGTTCCTTACTACAAAGTTTAATCATTCAATTCTCCACTTTGTCTTGATTCAGACTTCTCAAGTTCCATATTTCTTTTCCTCCCAGACACTATATTGTCAACCACTAGACTACCTTTTAGCTTCGATCAATTTGTGTCAAATTCGCACTTGTCCTTTGTTCTTCTCCAGTAGTTGGTTGAGTGCCTGCCAACCTGGGAGTCTCTTTCTGGCCCTCTCTCTTGCTTCACTTTGGATTCAATTGGAAGCATTCAGAACTGATTTCCCACTGCCTTCTTCTGCACAGTACTAACCACATTAGCTTGCGTATCACTGCCATTTTCTGCAAATAATCCTCCACCAATTTCGCTTTCATTTATCACTGCTGCCCAGTAGCTGCCCTTCCCAACCTTCTCCGTCCTGATCAGGACATCCATCCTTTTCTGTGGATGTGGATGCCACTCTTTAAAGGGGTAGCTGCATCTTGGTCTGGTGTCGCTCCTCTGAATATTTCACCCACTAGGCGACTAGACCAGTGAGAGAATCTGGCCTCCCGGCAGCATTGCTCTTGGCTTCTCCAGCAGTCTCATACCATCTCACCAAGTTAAGCTGTGCATCCAAGTGAGGGTGCCCTGTTACCATTTAGTTGTTTATCACTTCACTTGTTAACTTTATCACTCCCTTGTTGAGTCCCAGTACTTAATTAAATCATTTACTTAAGTACCTACCAGCTTAAGTACTTAAGTACCTTTTCCTGCCAGCTTAAAAGCTGTTAGTGGACTGCTGTCTTATGAGACATTTTTATCCACAGCAGGCACTGGTCTCTTTTGTGAAAACTTTTCCCTCTACATTCTGTGGATTCCCAGGCATTTTTCATTCCCGGATCCACTCATTGATGGACTATGACTTTTAGTATGTTTCTAGGAAGCTTGCAAGTACGTATCTGAACTATTGCACAAATAGCATACTGGGCAAATGAAATAGTCTACAAATGTGTAGACCCTGCATCACTATGAAAAAGCAGCTCCATTGCAAAATTTGCAGGTCTGAACTCATTTCCATCTGTTGTCAGGCAGGTGAGTTGCTAGTGTAAGCTAGGAGTTTTGCAGGCCTTTTTAGTGTCTAAGCATGATTGGATTGCTCCCCTGGGACATAAAATAAATACGTGACAGCTTTCCTAAAATAACAGTAGTTCTGAATGCCTCAGACCGCAGCTAGGTGTGCATGCCACACTGTAAAATATGCAGCTCAGCATTACTTCTCTGCTTTTGTTAAAAAGCTGTGAAATGGCACACCTGGTTTAGACCAAGCTCAAGGCAACGTCCATACCAGGTAAGCAATGCTTACCTGGTTTAAACTTTAGAAAATTCCTCCTGCAGCTTAGGATTTATTCTCTTATTTTTTGTCCACACTTCTTGGCAAAGCATCCCAATCTGATATCAGAGCAGATAAGCTGGTGGAAACAGAAGCAGCTGTGACACATATGCCTAGATAGGTCTCCTGTGCATTGTTCAGTTCTACTTGGAACATCGTGTGCTTAAAACTCAAAACCAGGGCTTTCCTAAGCAACCAAAGTGCAAGAGCTACGCCTCCCAGTCCCTCTGCTTCATGAACTGCAATGTGGCAGAAAATCATCCAGGAGCACCCAAAAACAGTAGAAATTACAGTGGAACTCATTTACAGCTGAAATGAGAACATGCTGAATTTTGCAAGGGAGTAGGAGAAAGAATTTTCTCTCCACAGGGGCATTGTTCTACTAAATACCCCTCTTGCAGACAAAATGTATTTTCCAGCCCGGGTCAACTACAACTAAAACACACTGGTAGCCCGCCCTTACCCTCAGTCTGCTTGCAGATGCATCGAGAGCATTATTTTCTTTCAACAGCCTTTCTGGAAAAGTCAGGTAAATATACAGTACCAGTCCTAAGAGAACCAAAGATTCATTATGCTCATGCTGGATTTTACATCCATGCTGCTTTTATTCAAATGTCTATCAACAGAAAATTTCTGGCATTCTTCCACCAGTTCTATAGCCAGAGTTGTTGTTCAGTAGCTGATCCAAAGCCACTATGAAACCCAGAGACTTACTCAGCTCCCCATTCCAAAGGAAAAGGGCTAGCTAGCATCTCCAGCAGGCATGCTTGGAACTCAACGCCCCATGGCAACAGGCAGCCTGCCATGTCGCTGTGCATGCATTTCTTGCACTTTGGCCTCTTCTCTTTTAAAAAAATATTGTTGGTGTTTTACCACAGCAGTCCTTTTGAGAAGCATCGATGCCTGTTTTATTGCTACTTAAAGTTTGTGACTGTGCCAACTTTGGGTTGGAAGGTGGGACATAACTAGAAATGTTATGTTGGGTTGGAAGATGGAACATAACCAGACCCAAGATTAATTTACCATCCCAGAAGAAGAATCATGCATCATACCTATTTGCATTTGGACCAAAGAAAAGGAGTCTAGAGAAAGGTTAACACATTAAGGTCACATTGAGAGTAATAATACTTATGCCATGAGCATCAGTGGAGCGTCACCGTCGGCAACACCCAGTGCCAAAAGCGGAACTGCCACTTTGGTTTTGCCATTTACAAAGTACGGGAACAATGGAGCCAGGTGTGAAGGGGTGCAATGGAATACTTTTTTTATTATCAAGGAAGCTGACATCATACTCCTCTACCACCGCCCTGGAATTTCCCTTTCCATTGGAGCTTGGTGCAATCCACACGGCACTGAGGGGTGGGGAATGAATTTTGAAGAAACAGTATATACCTGGGAGCTATCCCTGTGTATCATTTTGGGAGCGGCCGAGTATTTACTGGGCAATTGAGACTCATTTTGTTTACAGAAGGTGTGCTCCTGGCAGAGACGAAAATAAATAGTACTAGTTTAACAATATGGATCGACATGGCTGCTTGCACTTTTGACCTCTGCCTGCAGGGGGGCTATGAAGACTCTAACAGGGAGCAAAACTTCCCACCTTGGCCACTGCTTCCACAGTGAGCAAAATTTCAGTGGCACCTTCAGTGATGGCCCCATTTCCCAGCTTGCTTGAGCAAGTTTGTAGTGCCTTCCCTGCGGAGAGATTGGACTAAAACCAGGTCAAAGGATGAGAACCTGTTTTCCAAGAATGGCCCAAATTTCTAAATTTCTCCCCATGAAAATGAAAGTGCAGTAGATCAACTGCTTGGAAGATCTAACCATCATCCTACCTACACACACAAACAAATGGGTGATCAAAAGGTGTGTGGGAATATTTTAAAAACTGTGCTACAGACCTAGATGTGCTTTCTCTTTGCCTAGAATCAATCTGCTCATAGAAATCTGGATGATTTGTAGTAGTTGAAGGATGTCTAATTCCCAACTGTAGAGCAATACCAGAATTACTTGTCCTTTTTGCTAATTACTATTGCTGAAACAAAGTTAAAGGTTACCAGAGATGGGCTTTTAATGGAAGGACAGTGAATCCCATCCATTTATGGATACTCAAAGTTAAATTCCTTAAGAAAGAATTATTTATTGTAAAACTCTGGCTGGTGGGTCTGTAGGCTGTGGATGTTTTATTTAAGAAATATTTTAATTGTTAGGTAGCAATTTTATATTGTTATATTTATATATTATTGTTATATTTATTTATATATTTCTATTTTTATATTTAGACTCTGAGATGGGCCAGTTTTTAAATAGTGTATTGTTTTTAATTGTATTTTTTATTGTTGTTAGCCGCCCTGAGGCTTGTCTGCAAGAGGTCAGCATACAAATATGTAAAATAAATAAATAAATAAATGTTGGAGAAATCCACAACATACTCAAACAAATTTGCATTTCTGATATTCCAATCCATGAATTCTGGAGTGGACAAATTTTTCCCGAGTTATACAGATCGTGTGGACATAAAAATTTAGTCATAGAAAAATATGTAAAAGTATAAAACAGACTAAAACTGTGCATTCCTCCTTATCTAAAAGTATGAAAATACACATTTTCTGGAACAGTATATGAAAAGGGGATTTCCAGTTTTGGAAGTGTGAATTTGTGAAACTCTGAATTTGCACAAATGCATGCAAATGCATTTTCAAAAATCCTGATTATATTAATGAGCAGATGACAAAATGAAGGCACCTGACAATCCATGAAACATGGAATGGCTTTTACAAACTCGTGCATCTTACTTTCTGGGCTAGATTTTTTTTTGTTGGTTTGTTTGCTTGTTTTTTGGTTTTTTGCTTGTTTGTTTGTTTTAATGATTCCACAAGCCTGCCTACCCTGATCTAGAACACATTGATCTAAGATTCTGCAGGGTGGCTAATTGCTTCTCATATTCTAAGAATCAACCTTAGAAGAAAATGTCTTATTTAGTGCAAAGCCAGAAACAAGACATGCCTGCCTTTACCTAAATAATATGTTAATAGCACCCAAGAAATTAAAAGACGCTTGCTCCTGGGGAGGAAAGCTATGGCAAATCTAGACAGCATACTAAAAAGCAGAGACATCACCCTGCCGACAAAAGTGCGTATAGTCAAGGCTATGGTTTTCCCACTTGCAATGTATGGCTGTGAAAGCTGAACCATAAGGAAGGCTGAGCGCAAAAGGATTGAGGCCTTTGAATTGTGGTGCTGGAGGAGACTCCTGCGAGTCCCTTAGACCGCAAGGCGATCAAACCGGTCAGTCCTAGAGGAGATCAACCCTGACTGCTCTTTAGAAGGCCAGATAGTGAAGATGAAATTCAAATACTTTGGCCACCTAATGAGAAGGAAGGACTCCCTGGAGAAGAGCCTAATGCTGGGAACAATAGATGGCAAAAGAAGAAGGGGATGGCAGAGGATGAGGTGGCTGGATGGAGTCACAGAGGCGGTTGGTGTGAGCTTGAGTGGACTCCGGGGGATGGTGGAGGACAGGAAGGCCTGGAGGAATGTTGTCCATGGGATCGCAATGGGTCGGACACTACTTTGCGACTAACAACAACAAAAGGGTGAAACCATCTTCCAGATAAGGCCACAATTCAACTGGAAAATGCAGCTTTTCCACATGTATACACTGGCTGAATTGAGGACCAGGATATGAATTGGATGCATTTTTCATAGACATCCAATTGTAGATATTGTTTATCCTAAAATTTATCACAAGGCATTCTGAGAAAATATCTGAGTTTTTCCATTGAGATTTACTTTTGATCAACACCACAAACCCCTAGAAAAAAAGGCCTTTTTGCAGAATTTTCACTGAATATTTTGGGGAGCTGTAGGTAATTTCCCCATAGTTTCCCAGAACTATGTTTGACCTTGAGCTCCATGGAAGATACAAAAGGGCTGGCGAACAGGCAAGCTGCCTCAATTGCTCCTATTAGCACTTGCAGTAACAGCAGAAGAAACAAACCTTTTAGGAAAAGTGGGGGAGCGGGATCTCCAGTTCTGAAAAACCATTGGACAATGACCCTGCCCCCAGGGGAAATTGAAATAATCGAAGGGCTGTCAGATGATGGCCTTTATTTTGAAAGCATCACAAGTTTGAAAGACTGTTCAGTCCAGATCCAGGTGAAAGACAAAGAACATTAAGAAGGAAGTGTTCAACTAGTGTTTCCATTATGAATGATTTCAAAATCTGCATCTATGCATATTAGTTCTGGTCATGCTGCACACCTTATTTATTTATTTATTTTTGGGTTTATATCCTGCCTTTTTCCTACAAAGGGCTCAAGGCAGCTTACATCATTCTCCTCCTCCATCTTATCCCCACAACAACAACCCTTTGAGGTAGGCTGGGCTGAGAGTCTGTGACTGGCCCAGAGTCACCCAGTTGGCTCCATGGCCGAGCGGGGACTAGAACCCAGATCCTCTGAGTCCCAGTCCCAGGCTCTTAACCTTGATATCCTTCATTCTCCTCTTTTTTGGCAATTCCTAGGTGGTTACCACAGGTGCAGAATTTTGAGAAGTTTTACTGCAGGGGTGTCCAACCCATGGCCCAAGGGCCGTATGTGGCCCAGAAGGGCTATGAATGCCACCCAACACAACGTCATAAACTTACTTAAAACACGATGAGATTTTTTTGTGATTTTTTTCCTAACTTGATCGTGACTTCTCCAGTGTGCACAATGTCGTGTCACAATGTCATGTAAAATAAACACACCTATGCTCTCACTATCTGTACACATGTGTGGCTTATGGCCGTCTGCGGCTTCCAGTGTGTTATCTTCCAAGTGCAGACAGTCAAATTGATGCCATCAGATATTAGATGTGCTCATGGTGACTTGGCGAGTGAAATGCAGCTATATAATCTTTCAACCTACAGTTGCAAACAATTTTATCCATTTTGACATGTTGGCTAAACACAGTCCTGTGGACAGCGAAAAATATGCAACCTTGCTTTTCAATTTGATACAGGAATTTGAAAACAAATTTCAAGAATTCTGGGAAAATAATCACTATTTTGGTATATTTGCGACTCCATGTTCAATCAACATAAATATGTTACCTGCCAATTTTCACATGGAATGCATAGAGCTGCAATCTGACATCCAACTTAAAGAAAAATTGATCATGGACTTTTATAGGCCCTGTCTTCTCAGAGACAAATATCCCTCGCTTCACAATTATGCCTTATTTGTGTCTTTGCTTTTTGGCAGCACCTACATTTGTGAGCAACTATTTTCAAGAATGAAGCACACTAAGAGTGAAACTAGAACCAGAATATCTGATGAGCTCCTTGAGAACTCACTGAGAATTCCAACTACTTTTATCCAACCAGATATTGATCCATTAGTTTCTCAAATGCAATGTCAAATATCCCGCTAGTTTTATGTTGCCCTCTTTTCTTTTACTTTTATAGTAAAAATTCAAAAAATAAATGAAGTTTTATTACTTAGATATATTCATTTTCTCTATTAGTGATCACAAACTTTGGACTTGTTTGACAATTTTAAAAGATTCTCTGAATGGGGTGCCACATAATTAAGATTATGTGAGGAATTTTTTTGCTTATCTGTGGTGGCAGATATCATGAAAATTATGCACAGACTTTTTTTGCTTATCAGCTTTTGTTAGTGTTTGTCTATTTAATGTGCAGCCCAAGACAATTTTTTTCCTTCCAATGTGGCCCAGAGAAGCCAAAAGGTTGGACACCCCTGTTCTACTGAATGAGAATACTTACTGTCAGTTTTAAAAACCACGAGACTGTCTTTCTCCTGTCTCTCTAGCTCTGGATGTGATCTCACTGGAAAAATTTTGTGTCAATCATGTTTTATGCTGTAGTATGCATTAAAGTTGTTGTCAAAAATGGTAACATTGATACTGGGACTTTCTTTTCTATAATTTTATTGCAAGTGCAAGAATAGATGCATCAACCTCAGGATGTAGTCTAGTGGAAACGTATCTGTTTTCATCTCTTACCCTCAAGTTTTAAGGCACAGAGCAGCAAATAAATAAATAAATATTTAAAAATAAAAAGCTTAAAATTCAAGTTATCATTTAATTATGGAATACACTAGTAACTTATCATGGATCGGGGGTTGGACTTTTTCTTATTTATTTTGTATTGGATTCCAGCCCTTCTGAAGTCCATGCCTCATCTGAAATATTTTGGAGCCATGCCTCTAGGTAATTCCAAACCCTTCCACATAATTGTCACTGGGAAACAATGCCAGAATATTTTCCCCTTTAAATTTACTGCCAACATTTCCCAATAGGAAACTCACTGAAAGCTCTGCCAATCTAGGTGTGCACGGCCTGTGCAAGATACTTTTTGTTTGGCCTCATCTGTCTTCAGCATTGTTGAAAGGCATTTCCTATCATGATTTATTTAATATCTCAGGCTAAAAGCAATACAAAACAAGACAAAAATCTGATGTGGGAAAATGGATTCTTCCTTGGCATCAAAGAGCATTCTGCTAATTTACAAAATGCAAAGTTACTGGATATGCATGAAAGAAAACAGAAACAGTCTTTCATCAAGGATCTTGTTTTTGTTTGTTTTATTCTGGAATGCATAATTTTTATGACAGTATTTGTCTTTGATTTCCTTTCTTCCACTCTTCTGCTGTTCCACCTTGTTGATTCATGTTTTGTCTCAGGTGGAAAGAATTGCAATAATCTAGCTCATATATTGAATCTAGCATGCTCTGTGTCCTACAAAAGCATTTGGCTTACCCTTCCTACTAATGACTTGTTAATATTAATGCAGCTTCCTGATTCCTACAAACAGTACAGCATTCCAGAACATCTTGACAAGGGCAGGTTCCCTGGGAGGATAATTCATCAGACTTGTTTGCCTTCTATATATTACCGAGTTACAAATCCATCCAGCAGTGTAGAATGCGCCTGTTTCAACCAGCCATAATGGTAATCTTCTCATGGTAATCTATCACATCCATCCATTCCAAGGATACTCCATTTCATGGCCAGCAAACAGATTTTATTCTCATCGAGTCATTTCAAGATTCCCCAATAATTATTCTGAAGTGGTTTTTTTACTTATAAAAATCATGGGATTTGAAGTACATTCTGAAGCACACAGATGCCTGAAAATTCCTTTTATCTGTGTGCATTATCATGTTCAAGAAACACAGACATGCCCATTTTCACGTGCTTCAAATGCAGGTTAGTAAAGCACTAGAGAATCCTCAACACTGGGAGAAAGCAGGTGTCTGAACATATTAAACCAATTCTGGACCATTTACACTGGCTGTACTTCCTGATTCCAACTGAAGGAACTGATTCTTATTTGTAAACTCTGTATTGTTCAGGACTGCAATACATGATGGAGCATGTCTCCCAGAATGAATTCACCCATATACTGCACTTGGTGCCCTGCACCAGCAGGGGGTTGGACCCAATGGCCTTCATGGCCCCTTCCAACTCTACTGTTCTATGACTCTATGCATAAGCATCAAAACCCCTTGATCCAGGGCCCCCTCCAAGGGAGTCTTGGAAGAAAGCAATAAGGAAGAGGACCTTCTCAGTGGGAGCCCCCAGCTGCAGTCACCACAAGCAGTAGAGAACTCAGGCTTCAACTGACCAGCTCGAAACAGCAGCTCTCTGATATTTCCTTCTTCTTATTTGATACCACACAATGGATGGAGAGGATTCTCCAGTGGTAGTGACCTGCAAAGTGTGCACAAGATTTCTGTTCCTCCCTGACAATAACATGGTGTAGACCTGCTATAAATGTAAGTTGGGTGCACTATTAGAAGGAAAAGTGAGAGTGCTTGAAAGGAAGGTGTTCACCCTCCAAGGAAAACAAAGTGCTGTTGGACAGAATGGTGATACTGTGAGAACAAAAAGAAGCATTAAGATGGAAGTGCAACGCCAGGACGTAGTAAATAGGGACACTGCTGAGATGGGGAAGGCCAATGAAGAGGAAACTCCTCGGAAAAAGGCAACATTTTGGAGTAGAAGAATCAGAAAAAACTCTGTGCCAGTGGAACCACGACAACTCAGTAACCTCTTTCAGCCATTGGAGGATGAGACCAGAGGACAGCCTGCAGAGGAAGAATTACAAGGTGCCCTGTGCAAGAGAAGGATGCAGAAGGGCGGACTGTATTTGCTCAACACCGGAGGAATGAAGAGCCACCTACTGAAGAGCTGGTTCTAAAAAAGATTCTGGACTGTGCAGAAATGGATAGATTGACTCTGTCTTTGAAGGAGAAGGAAGATACATACTTCTATCAAACTTAGAATTTCTTTTATCGTTGGTTAGAGAAATGGGACTATATGTAGAACTGAATATGGTTATTAATTGTAATAATAATAATATGTCAACCCAGTATGTCCAATGTCTTGGGAATAATCGCTGTTTTAGTTTAAACTCGTAGAGAAAATAATAAAATTTGGAAAAAAAAAAAAGGATGCAGAAAGTCAATTCACCAAAACGAAATATGAGTTGTCACTGTAGGAGACTCTTTGTTGTGTGGAATTCAACCCCAAGTGTGTTGTGATGACCCATGGACTCCCCAGGGATCTGTCTCCCTGGGACTCAGATCAGAGAAGTAACTGAAGGATGGCCAAAGCTCTTAATGCCACAGGCACAATGCCCCTTGTTCTAATCCACATGGGCAGAAAGGATCCCGCTAAATGGAGCCACAAAGAAATCACATCACATTTTGAGGCTCTGGGAAGGAAACTCAAGAACTTTGGAACCCAGACAGTCTTTTCATCCATCCTCCCAGTTCCTGGAAAAGGGAAAGAAAAACACTCCAGGTGATCATCTGGCTATGAAGATAGTGCTGACATGGCGGATTTGGACTCTGGGACCACGGACTACACTGCTTGCAATACAGACTGCCAGCCAGGAACAGGTCGCACCTCATCAGAGATGGAAAGAATGTGTTTGGCTTCAACACGAAGAGGTTCATCAGGAGGGCTTTAAACTGAATCGTACCAGGGAGGGAGACATGGACTTGGAGGCAGCTGTGGATAAAGGGTTATGTTCCCTAAAAGAGGGAAGAGCTTTAATAGCATCCCAAAATAGTCCTCTCAATAACACAGGAAAGAAGCCAAACAATAAAACACATGAGTTTCAGTGTTTATATACTAATGCCCAGGGTATGAAATGAACTTGAATAAAGACAAATGCAACTTGATAAGTCTTACTGAAACTGGGTGAGAGGACTCCCATGACTGGAATATAGCAACTGAAGGACATTACTTGTTCAAAGCGAGCAGAAGAAATAGGAAAGGAGGTGGTGTTGCATTATGTTAAAAATAATTATCCTCGCACAGAAATACAAGAAGATGAGCCTGGTGACTCCATCAAGAGCATCTGGCTCGACATAAATCAAGGACTAAAAGAAATTTGATAGTCAGAGTCTACTATCAATTACCCAAGAATAGGATGACGTGTTTGTAAAGCAAATTCCCAATTTAGTGTCACGTGGAAGTAATAGGGGAACTTTACCCAGATATCTGTTGTGAGATGAATTCTGCCAAAAATGCCCCTCCAAGCAATTCTTGATAAGCATTGCAGAAGAAACCAGAGAATGATCAACCTTCCAACTTAGTAATGACTAATAGCCTGCATTGTATGAGGAAAAATCATTAACCTTTAGTGGATAAAGGACAAGTTTTGAGAACCTTGGGGGAAAGTGACTACAACATACCTGAGTTCCTGATTTTAAAGGGGAAATTGTTGTTGTTGTTAGTCGCGAAGTCGTGTCCGAAACATTGCGACCCCATGGACAACATTCCTCCAGGCCCTCCTGTCCTCCACCATCCCCCGGAGTCCACTCAAGCTCACACCAACCGCCTCTGTGACTCCATCCAGCCACCTCATCCTCTGCCGTCCCCTTCTTCTTTTGCCATCTATTGTTCCCAGCATTAGGCTCTTCTCCAGGGAGTCCTTCCTTCTCATTAGGTGGCCAAAGTATTGGAGTTTCATCTTCACTATCTGGCCTTCTAAAGAGCAGTCAGGGTTGATCTCCTCTAGGACTGACCAATTTGATCACCTCGTGGTCCAAGGGACTCGCAGGAGTCTCCTCCAGCACCACAACTCAAAGGTCTCAATCCTTTTGCGCTCGGCCTTCCTTATGGTCCAGCTTTCACTGCCATACATTGCAACTGGGAAAACCATAGCCTTGACTATACGCATTTTTGTTGGCAGGGTGATGTCTCTGCTTTTTAGTATGCTATCTAGATTTGCCATAGCTTTCCTCCCCAGGAGCAAGCGTCTTTTAATTTCTTGGCTGCAGTCCCCATCTGTGGTGATCTTGGAGCCCAGGAAAATAAAATCTGTCACTACCTCCATTTCTTCCCCATCTATTTGCCAGGCAGTGAGAGGACCGGATGCCATGATCTTAGTTTTCTTAATGTTGAGTTTCAAGCCAACTTTTGCACTCTCCTCCTTCACCCGCATCAAGAGGCTCTTTAGTTCCTCTTCACTTTCTGCCATGAGAGTGGTATCATCTGCATATCTGAGGTTGTTGATATTTCTCCCAGCAATCTGGATTCCAACTGGCGATTCATCTAGCCCTGCCTTTCTCATGATGTGCTCTGCATATAAGTTAAATAGGCAGGGTGACAATATACAGCCTTGCCGAACTCCTTTCTCACTTTTGAACCAATCAGTGGTTCCGTGTCCAGTTCTCACTGTTGCTTCTTGACCTGCATATAGGTTTCTCAAGAGACAAATAAGATGGTCTGGTACTCCCATCTCTTTAAGAACTTGCCACAATTTGTTGTGATCCACACAATCAAAGGCTTTAGCGTAGTCAATGAAGCAGAAGTAGATGTTTTTCTGGAACTCCCTAGCTTTCTCCATGATCCAGCGTGTGTTGGCAATTTGATCTCTAGTTCCTCTCCCTCTTCAAAATCCTGCCTGTACTTTTGGTAGTTCATAGTCCACATACTGCTGGAGCCTAGTTGTAGGATTGTGAGCACAACTTTGCTAGCATGTGAAATGAGTGCAATGGTGCGGTAGTTTGAACATTCTTTGGCATTGCCCTTCTTTGGGATCGGAATGTAAACTGACCTTTTCCAATCCTGTGGCCACTGTTGAGTTTTCCAAATTTGCTGGCATATTAAGTGTAGCACTTTAACTGCATCGTCTTTCAGGATTTTGAATAGCTCAGCTGGAATGCTGTCACTTCCACTAGCTTTGTTGTTGCTCAGACTTCCTAAGGCCCATTTGACTTCACATTCCAGGATGTCTGGCTCGAGGTCAGTGACCACCCCATCGTGGTTATCAGGGATGTTAAGCTCTTTCTTGTATAGGTCTTCTGTGTAATCTTGCCACCTCTTCTTAATCTCTTCTGCCTCTGTTAGGTCCCTGCCATTTTGGTCCTTTATTATGCCCATCTTTGCATGAAATGTTCCCTTCATATCTCTAATTTTCTTGAAGAGATCTCTGGTCCTCCCTATTCTATTGTTTTCTTCTATTTCTTTGCACTGTTCATTTAGGAAGGCATTCTTATCTCTTCTAGCTGTTCTCTGGAATTCTGCATTCAATTGTTTGTATCTTTCTCTTTCTCCCTTGCCTTTCGCTTCCCTTCTTTCCTCAGCTATTTGTAAAGCTTCCTCAGGCAGCCATTTTGCTTTCTTGCATTTCTTTTTCTTTGGGATGGTTTTAGTTGCTGCCTCTTGTACAATGTTGCAAACCTCCATCCATAGTTCTTCAGGCACTCTGTCTATCAGATCTAATTCCTTAAATCTATTTGACACCTCTACTGTATATTCATCAGGGATATGATTTATGTCATACCTGAGTGGCCTAGTGGTTTTCCCTACTTTCTTCAACTTAAGCCTAAATTTTGCCACCAAAAGCTCATGATCGGAGCCACAGTCAGCTCCTGGTCTAGTTTTTACTGACTGTATAGAACTTCTCCATCTTTGGCTGCAGAGCATATAGTCAATCTGATTTCTGTGTTGACCGTCTGGTGATGTCCATGTGTAGAGTCGTCTCTTGGGTTGTTGGAAAAGTGTTTGCTATGACCATTGTATTCTCTTGACAAAATTCCACCAGCTTGTGTCCTGCTTCATTTTGTACTCCAAGGCCAAACTTGCCTGTTATTCCAGTTATCTTTTGGCTTCCTACTTTAGCATTCCAATCCCCTATGATGATAAGGACATCATTTTTTGGAGTTAATTCTAGAAGGTGTTGTAGGCCTTCATAGAACTGGTCAACTTCAGCCTCTTCAGCACCAGTGGTTGGGGCATAGACTTGGACTATTGTGATGTTGAATGGTTTGCCTTGGATTCGAACTGAGATCATTCTGTCATTTTGGAGATTGTATCCCAGTACTGCTTTTCCTACTCTTTTATTGACTATGAAGGCTACTCCATTTCTTCTGAGGGATTCTTGCCCGCAGTAGCATACCTGATGGTCATCTGAACTAAATTCACCCATGCCTGCCCATTTTAGTTCACTGATTCCTAAGATGTCGATGTTCAGTCTTGTCATCTCTTGTTTGACCACATCCAGCTTGCCTTGATTCATGGATCTGACATTCCAGGTTCCTATGGAGTATAGATTTTTGCAGCATCGGACTCTCCTTTCACCACCAGATACATCAGCAACTGAGTGTCCTTTCGGCTTTGACCCAGTCACTTCATTCTTTCTGGCGCTACTAGTACTAGCCCTCTGCTCTTCCCCAGTAGCATATTGGACACCTTCCGACCCGAGGGGCTCATCTTCCGGTGTCATATCTTTTTGCCTTTTGGTACTGTCCATGGGGTTTTCATAGTAAGGATACTGGGTTGCCATTTCCTTCTCCAGTGGATCACGTTTTGTCAGAGCTCTCTGCTATGACCTGTCCGTCTTGGGTGACCCTGCACGGCATAGCTCATAGCTTCATTGAGCTACGCAAGCCCCTTCGCCACGACAAGGCAGTGATCCATGAAGGAGAAAGGGGAAATACAGCCATGTAAACACAGAAAAATGATAAGTATGGTCCTGTGGCAAGTAACTCTAAATAAAAAGGACTCAAAGATGGGTGGGAGGTTACAAAGAAGGAAATTCGAAAAACACAATTATGAACAATTCCAACAAAAATAAAAGATAGCAGGCATTAAATTCTTGACATGTAATCCAGTTTTCTTATAATATTTTTGTATATAGCTTGAATATGTAGGGAGATAAAATACAGCCTTGTCTGGCACCTTTATTTATGGGAAACCATTCTGTTTCTCCATATTTTGCCCTAACAGTAGCTTCTTGTCCATGATACAGGTTTTGCATCAGGACAAACAAGTGCTGAAATCCATCCATTTCTTTCAGTACCACCCATAGCATCTTATGATACATACAGTCAAAGCCTTTGCTACAGTCTTTAAAGCATAAACCGATCTTCTGAAATTCATCGGCACATGCCCATACCATAGCCAACATATATTTGCAACATGATCTCAAGTGCCTCTTCCTCTTCAGAATCCAGCTTGAACAGGCATTTCTCAATCCATGTAGGCTAATATTTATTTATTTATTTCAATTTATAGCCTGCCTTTTTCCTCAAAGGGCTCAAGGCAGCTTACATCATTCTCCTCCTCCATCTTATCCCCACAACAACAACCCTGTGAGGTAGGTTGGGCTGAGAGTCTGTGACTGGCCCAGAGTCACCCAGTTGGCTCCATGGCCGAGCGGGGACTCGAACCCAGATCGCCTGAGTCCCAGTCCCATGCTCTTCACCACTACACCACCCTGGCTCTCTTTCTTCTATGTAGCAACTCTTTAAGCATCACTGAGTGGGAAGTGAGTGTAATGGTTCTATGGTTGCTTCTTTCCTGGGGATTGGAATGTATACTCAATGTTTCCAATATGTGGGCCATTGTTTTGTTTTCCATATTTGCTGGCGTATTCTTGTTAGGATTCAGACAGATTCAGTCTCTGCAGCTTGGAAGTGTTCTATTGGTACCCTGTCGACTCTGGGTGCTTTCTTCTTCCCAACCGCTTTCAGAGCAGCTTTCCCTTCACTTTCTAATATTGCAGGCTCTTGCTCATTGGATTCCTCTTCAAAGGAGCCTGTCAGTCTTTCATGTCTTCTGTATGTTTTTACCTTTTTATTTTCTTCCAGTAAAATAGAATGCTCCCTTGCTTCTCTTTTAGCATTCCTAATCCAGGTTTGAATTTCCCTTTGATTTCCTGGATCTTCTGGAAGAGGCCTCTTCTTTTTCCTCTTTTATTGCTCTCTTCTATTTCCTCACACAGCTCACTGTAACTTTGACTGTACGTGATAGTTGCCCAAAAGTTTCATTCAAAATCCTGACCCTATTTCTGTCCCATTTTGCTTTTGCTTCTTGCCTGACCTTAGCAACTGTGTTTTTTCTGTCATCCATCTAGGCTTTTTCTTCCTTGTTGCTCCAGGAATGGTCTTTTGGCATCCTTCCCTAAAAACGTATCTGGTTTCGGTCCACTGTTCTTCTGGCTCCCAATCAATTAAGTTGAGTAATGCAAATCTCTTCTTTTTGTGGACTTTATATTCTTCAGGAATGTTACTTGAGTTTTATTCTTGACACTATATTTCTGTTAGGAGTCTTTTTCAGCTATATTCTGATTTTTGATATTAAGAGTGCATAGTCATTATTGCAATCTGCTTCTAGCCTTTTTTTGGCAGCAAGAGTACAGATCCTCCATCCTCTCCTTCCAATTTCATAATATATTTGATTTCCATATTGGGCATCTGCTGAAGTTCACGTGTGCAGTTGTCTGAGCAGTTAAATTGTATATTTTCAATGAACAGACTGTTGGTGTCACAGAATTCAATTAGTTGTTTTCTTGTTTCATTTCTTACCACAAATTCTCCTGTAACATTTGATTCTGCTTTGTTTCCATGTTTGCACTGCAGTAAGCTAGGATTAGCAGCTTGTCTTGTTTGAGTGTGCTAACAATATCTCCTGGGGTACTTGCACAAAAGTTTTGAATTTCTTCTTCAGCATCTGTGGTTGGAGTGTAGAACTGAATTATGGTTATGTTGATAGGTTTTCCACTAATTCCAAATGATACAATTCATTCAGCTTTTGCATTGTAGCCCCGTACAGTCTATGCGAAATCTTGCCTCAGCATTAAAGCCACTCCGTTTCTTTTGTAATTTCCAGAGTTAAAACACTTTGACCGCAAATGTCCAATTCCAGTCCACTTTAGTTTGCTCACACCAGGTACTGCAAAGTTTGGCCATTCCATATCTTGCTTTACAGTTTCCAGTTTGCCTTGGTTCATATTTCTGATATTCTGTGTTCCAACTACATATGTTGTGCAGCAGTGGAATTTCCTTTCACCTCTACACATGCAAGCCTGTAGGCTTCCTTTTGGTTTTGATCTGGTCGCATCACTAGCAACAGCATTAGTCACACTCGTATAAATGTAGCATGTGAAATGCTGTGTGTGAGAAGCATGCCTTCTGAGGATGCTTCTCTCTCTCTCTCTCTCTATATATATATATATATATATATCATCTTCCTTTCACAGCCATGATTAGCTTTAAATGAGCCAGTATTCTTTCAGGCTAGTTTTGAGTTATATGTTTATCTCACTGAGCACCTGCCAAAAGTTATGTGTATTGCATAGTTTGTACTAAATGTAGTTTCTGAAAGCAATAAAATACCTAATAAAGGTTGTTTCTTCTCACAAATTACAGTCAGTCATTTTAATAGAGCACTAACATTTTGCCATGGCCCCATTCATTTCCTATTTGATATTAGACAGGGAGAGAAGCAAACGTTTTTCAAAGATTGCTTGCAAAAAATATGTGAAAATGAAAACCTGATAGAAGGGCAAAGAATTTTCCAAGCATTTGAAAGTAGCCACCTAAGACTCATTTGTGGCACACAACTTCTATCTGTAAGAGCTGCTTAGCATGAGCTCTTATACTGCTAAATTTCCACAACAGTCTTTTATTGTTGTACTATTCAGCAGCCTTCCCTAACTTAATCCCTTCATCTGATTTAGAATACAGCTCCCATTACCTCAAAACAACATGGGCCATGGCCAGGGATGATGAGATCTGTAGTCTAGAACATGGTGGGACTCCTATGCAGCTTCTTTCTAGAAATTCAGTCAACCTATGTAGTGTAGGTATACAGTGCCTTTACAGTGCCTGTAACAGACGCACTACTCTTTTTTTTAGTTATGAGAGGTTTAGGATATGAAAAATCTTGCCATCTTTACAGCATACCTACCCTGCAGTCCAACACAGGCTCAGCCCCAGTGGTGTGGGGTCTTCTCACTTCATCGGGACTTCCTGCACCAGAGCCCCGTGTGCTAACAGCTTTCCCAGTGTCAGTGGCAAGCATCTGTGAGCTACCATGTTGCTTTCCTGGCTGCCGCAGGAACATGACATGTTCCAAGGCTCTGTGGAAATGCTATAAGCTAGTTTTTCACTGTCTGCCACCTGCTGCAATAGGCCTAAATTAAACCTTAGTGCCACTGGACTCTCCTGGGACAGTGGAACCCAGGCAGCTGCTCAAGTGTCGGTGCTAGATGGTCTCATCTAATCCTCGGTTTGAATGAATCAGCCTTTCCCCCCCATGCTCATTGAGTTCAGAGGCTTTGTTCTGGGTTTCCCTCCCTCAAAAGCAAGCCGACTGGTTGCTGTGCACCAGATCACCCTCCTTACAATCAATTCTGTGCAATGGTGTCCTAACCTGATACTTGCAAGAAACCTCGTCTGCGGGCACATCTGGAGTAGTGGTGCCCAGAGGTACCACTGAGAGTGAACCAAGCCAGCCTCTTGCACTCTCAGCCCCTTGGGAACGGCTGGCCAGGGATCCCAACAGACTCTATGGCGTGGGACTTCTCTGCAGCCCCCTTAGGGGAACACAGCTGTGCTCTAGGCTTTGCTCAGAACAGGGCATGCCTCCTGGATTCTGAAGCAGCACAGTGTGACTCACACACCCAAGGCACACGCCCTGGTGAACCTCTCCCCGCTTTACCCTCAAAGCATGAAGTCCTGGCTTTGGTGGAAACAGGGTTAAAAAAAATAGGATTCGGAAAAAAGTACAGAATGGGGAAAGGGTTGGTCAATTTCTAAGCACAAAAGGAAAAGCACCCCAAGGTGACAGATCACTGGCAAAAGGCACATGAAAAGGAAAAATATCATCTAGCTAACACTACCCTGTGCAAGTTGCATATCATGTTCCTTGAAAACCCATGGTGAGGTTCTACTGGTGTTCAGGCAGGTCTCCACCACCTTTGCTCAGGGAAAACCTATGCATGGGCACCCATACCAAAGAAATTTTGGTCCAGCCTTTCTACACACCTGTCTCAGCCTCCCCTGCTTCAGTTTTTTTAATTCTATAACCTCTTTTATTCTTGTTCTTGTGATCCTCCCAGAACTTCTGCAATTCTGTAACAATGAACGATATCAAAAACCACACAGACAGATATAACCATCTCAGCTGTAACATATATGGATGATTCAACATCTAGGATGTAGTCACACATGACGACAAGCCACGGCAGAAGTGGCTCATCATTATGAGTAATTCCTAGCAGCATGCTGAAACATGGGTTATTTGGTTACCATGAATCACGGCAGAGAATCAATGCCCTGTTCTAAGGTTTCCATGTTTTAGCACTGCTTCTTGTTACATGGGAAGCTGGTTACAATGCGTTTCCAGCTTCCCCATTTCAGCCAGTAAGTTTGGTAGCAAGAGCAGCCTCAGCCAGTCCAGCTGCCATTTTCCACTGATCCGCATGCCTAGCAATGGCAGAGTGATGATTGGCTGCCCCTGGGCTTCCTGACCTCCCTCCTGCTGCACACTGGCCAATGCCTATCTGCCTCCCATCACAATGCCTAATGCTTTATCCCCTTGCCCCCTCATCTTATGCAATTGCAGCATCATAGAGTTGGAAGGGGCCTAGCAGGCCATCTAGTCCAGCTGCCTGCTCAGTCCAGGACT
The DNA here is from genome assembly GCA_023646645.1 of Varanus salvator macromaculatus. Classification (NCBI taxonomy): domain Eukaryota; kingdom Metazoa; phylum Chordata; class Lepidosauria; order Squamata; family Varanidae; genus Varanus; species Varanus salvator. The sequence continues at coordinate 20,824,301 of JAIXND010000657.1, forward strand.
CAAGTCACCCATCCAGGTGTCCACCAGGCCTGGCCCTGCTCAGCTTCCAAGGTCAGCCAGGACCAGGCACTTCAAGCTATACAGAAGCTTGTCCGCACCCTGCTCCACCCCTCACCCCTTCATCCCCGGTTGCCATGCCAGCCTCACGCACACGTCGTCAGAAGGACACGTCCCTCACACATGGACCTTGCAAGACAGGCACAATGGCGGGCAGTGAAGCAGCAAAGAGGCAAGGGGGTGGTAATGAGGTGAGGGCAAGGGCCATGGCAGTGGTCAAGCACAGGGAGCACACCCTGGGAGGGAGAACAGCGGCACTGTGGGGGCCGCCGCGTGTGGTGCTCCTGCCCGGTCACTGCTTTGCTGCTCTTGCGGAGTCGCCATGCTCTACTCTAATGGCATGGGCTCTTTGGAGCAGCAGGGAAAACGTGCTGGCTGGCTGAGAGCACCCCAGGGGAGCGTGCAGGTCAGTGGGGTAGGTGGCCCAGGCAGGAGCAGTGCACGCTGGGATTGCTCCCCCACGGAGCGAGCTGATGGGGTATGTGCCGTCATTTGAAGGGAAGATGGACACACGCACAACCTACTCGTGAGGGGTGGCCTCCCCAATGTGTGAACACAGGACACAAAGTAGAAACGGTATTCCTTAGCATCATGTGTGAACTTAGCCCTAGATTTATCATTCACAAACATTTTGATTGGTGGGAAAAATAATAATTTAATAACAATGTAATAACATTAATTGGTCTATATCCAGCTTTAGTCCCATGTGGGCCCCTTGAAAGCCACATTCCCCTACCTCAGGAGATGCCACCTTAGGTTTCTGTACAGAACTTAGGTCACCCCTGGAAATAGAACTGGGCTTTGCAAAGGCATGAATGGTATAATGAAATATGGAATATGGTAATTAATGATAAACTGATGACAGAAATAAAAATTTAAAAAGGGTTAATGAAAGCAAATAAATATTATGAAATTTAGGAAGATTTTGTAAAAGCAGTACTGATAGAAGGCAAAAGCTATAAACCCAGTCAAGATTATATGAGTTTCTGGAGGGGATATGGGTATAGTTGAAGTATATTATATATTATTAATTGTTATAGTATGTGAATGGTGGTAGTATTGGTCTCCGGGGTGGTGGGTGCACTCTATCATTTATTCTTTTCTTAATTATTGTATTGTGGTTATGTTTTATTATTGCTGTTGTGAAGTTTTGTATTTATGTTTTTTTTCTGCCAAAAAAAGGGGGGGAATTTTAAAAAAAAAGAAGAACTTAGGTCACTTCTGACAGATTTCTAATCCCCTGCAAAAGAGCCTTTGAGAGCACAACCTACTAGATCTTCGACTACCAAGTTGATGAAATGACAATTTATCTAGTTAATTATGTTTTAAGTAATCCAATTAAATCTACCTGCTCTACTTTATACATGTATTAATAAATAATCTAAATTGAATTTAGTCTGCTTTCAGTATGTCCTGATGACACAGCTTTAAAAAGCAGACAAAGAAATCAGAATAGTTGGACTCAGAAGTGATTAGGTTTCAAAAGTCTGGACATGCTTTTGCTGACAGATTAAGGATCTTTCTATGCTTTTCAACCTGGAAATTATCCCCATCAGTTCAGAATATTTTAATGGATCACATCACTTTTTTATGCCAATGTGACTTTCTAGCATTGTGGCTGACGGATTGGACTCCTACCCCACTTTCCAGTGTCCAGACCTTGAGTGCCAAACCTATAGGAGGAGTCATCTAGCTTTTTCTGAGACAATGGCTATGTAATTCTTATTTTTCTTTTTCTTCCCAAGAGCCCAAATGACTATAATTTAATATTATGCATCCCTATTCACTGAGCTATGAATGAATAAATATACCAAGCCCAAGCCAATGGAGGGAGGAGCTACATTCAGAGCCTCGGCATTGTTTGGGTTGCCAAGCAACGGCTTTCCTTTTTGGTACATGTGCAGAACAGCTGTTCCAGTACATCCTGAGAGACCCCTGTCAGATTACCCACATCACCAGTGCGGATCCTATTACTTAAACCACTACACCAATACCCAAGGCAGAAAACTCCACTTCCATTGCCAAATGCCACTAAGTCAAGATGTCGTCTCTTCCCTGTTTAGGGCTCTGTACACTTTTCTCTCTGGTGTTTGATTTTATTGTTGTTTTTCCTTGAATATAGTGCATGATGGTCCATGGTGTTTCTGAGGCAGCAAATCTAAGTGCCGCCTCATTATTTATGCCCTACAATGGCATTAACAAATGACAATACAGTTTCCTGCTGCTCGTGGCCGTCTTCACAGCACCATGAAAGCCTGCCATGGGATGAGTCCACCTTACTGTTACTTGTGATTCCTGCTGGTTCTGCTTTCCCATTTAAAAGTGCCAACAGATGAGAGTGCGAAACACACACTGCCCTTCTAGAATGGTCATGTGATGTACATTTGTCTGACACGAAGGACAAAATGTTCCCTCTCGCCAGCATTCACTGTGGTCTTCGTTGTGCTGGGTGACGCAACAGAGGACTGGGAAGTGGCATCGAGGAAGGAGGCCTGCTCAGTGGTGGCCCCCAGCTGTGGAACCCTTTGCCTCCGAGGTCCACCTGGCAGCAGTATTGCTCCATTGAGCCGCCTCAACGAAGGGAGCCTATTGGCATGACGAGCAAAGACCTGCTCAGAAGGTCACTCAGCCATTTCGCTGAATCAGAGCATTGCAGACCTCTGAAATCTCGCAAAGGCTCAAGTGTCATTATGATAGGCAGATGTTTATCGTACTGTGGAATTAAAAGTCACTCAGGAATCAGGTTTAGGAGTGGTTAATAATTTTGCCCCACCCTCCTGTCCGGCTTCACCATGACTAAATTACAAACAAACCTCAGGTATATGTTAGTATGGTATTCAAAAGATATTTGAAGTGGATTAGGAAGAAATATATCCACTTCAACTCACTCTCATTTTCTTCCTAGGAAACTACCCTTCTTGGAGGCTCACAGAACTGCTCCTACAGTTCCACAGTGGTTGTTTTGCTTCCTAAATGGTTGTGCAAAATGTGATTGCTTTTGCTATCCAAAAAGAATCAATCCATCAAACCCATTTCAGATATGTGCTGTGCAACAGATGAACTAATTTGTTGACCATTTCTGCACATGGCCCCCGAGTGAGTGCATCCCCACTACCCGGCATGTCTCCCTTGAGTCAGCAGCTGCTTATTTATTTCATTTTTATACCTCCCAATAGCCAAAGGATCTCTGGGTGGTTAACAAAGTTAAAAAGAGCATATAAACAAAAAAAGGACAGAACAACATATAATGATAAAATAGCAGAACAATAAAACCAATAAAATACTAACAGTGCAATTAGGCCACCACAACTATAATTAGGTTGGCACAGAGAAAGCTAGGGAGTTCCAGAAAAACATCTACTTCTGCTTCATTGACTATGCTAAAGCCTTTGATTGTCTGGATCACAACAAATTGTGGCAAGTTCTTAAAGAGATGGGAGTACCAGACCATCTTATTTGTCTCTTGAGAAACCTCTATGTGAGTCAAGAAGCAACAGTGAGAACTGGACACGGAACCACTGATTGGTTCAAAATTGAGAAAGGAGTTCGGCAAGGCTGTATACTGTCGCCCTGCCTATTTAACTTATATGCAGAGCACATCATGAGAAAGGCAGGGCTAGATGAATCACCAGTTGGAATCAAGATTGCTGGGAGAAATATCAACAACCTCAGATATGCAGATGATACCACTCTCATGGCAGAAAGTGAAGAGGAACTAAAGAGCCTCTTGATGCGGGTGAAGGAGGAGAGCGCAAAAGTTGGCTTGAAACTCAACATTAAGAAAACTAAGATCATGGCATCCTGTCCTCTCACTTCCTGGCAAATCGATGGGGAAGAAATGGAGGTAGTGACAGATTTTATTTTCCTGGGCTCCAAGATCACCGCAGACGGGGACTGCAGCCAAGAAATTAAAAGACACTTGCTCCTGGGGAGGAAAGCTATGGCAAATCTAGACAGCATACTAAAAAGCAGAGACATCACCCTGCCAACAAAAGTGTGTATAGTCAAGGCTATGGTTTTCCCAGTTGCAATGTATGGCTGTGAAAGCTGGACAATAAGGAAGGCCGAGCGCAAAAGGATTGAGGCCTTTGAGTTGTGGTGCTGGAGGAGACTCCTGCGAGTCCCTTGGACTGCAAGGCGATCAAACCGGTCAGTCCTAGAGGAGATCAACCCTGACTGCTCTTTAGAAGTCCACATACTGAAGATGAAACTCAAATACTTTGGCCACCTAATGAGAAGGAAGGACTCCCTGGAGAAGAGCCTGATGCTGGGAACAATAGATGACAAAAGAAGAAGGGGACGGCAGAGGATGAGGTGGCTGGACAGAGTCACTGAAGCAGTTGGTGTGAGTGTGAGTGGACTTCGGGGGATGGTGGAGGACAGGAGGGCCTGGAGGAATGTTGTCCATGGGGTCGCAATGGGTCGGACACAACTTCGCGACTAACAACAACAACAACAAAGAGACACAGTGGCAATACATGATAAAATACAGTGTTTAAACTAACAGTTTACTATTAAAATACCTGGGATATAATTTTTTCCACCTGGCTTTGGAAAGAAATAATAGGTACCAGGAGTACCTCTCTGGGGAGATCATTCCATAAATAGGGTGCCACAGCTAAGAAGGCCCTTCTCCTGTCACCACCCTCCTTACTTCCTGAGAAGACCCTCCAGAAGATGACCTTAGGGTCCATCATCCAGGACAGGGCGTTCCATACAAAAAGATGGATATCATCTGTTCAGGCAGCATAGCAGTAGCATTTGGAACCTGCTCCAGGACATTCTTAGCCGTTGCAAGATTCCCCACAAGCACTAAAGAAAACCAGTTCAAATGGAAAGGTTGAATTGGAAGCAATGCACCAAAGAGACCAGTTCCTGATCCCAAACCATTCCCAGACCAAACAGAGGCAAGTCACACGTTACACCAATGTCAACTTAACAATAGCAGGAGTTTGGCCAAACCCCAAAAGTTGGTCCTTCCCCGCCCCGCCCCCCAACTGGAAATCTCATACAACAGCAGGTAAAGGAGGTCAGTTTCCTTAACACCTTTTGCAGAGGGATGGTGTTGGCAGCAACAGAGGCTGAACAAGATTGTGCCTGCATTTGCACAACATGATACCCCACATTTCAGCAATAACCCTTGTTTGAGTGACAGCCCATACTCAGTCTGGTTAACCTCTGACCATACATGGTTTCTGTCACATTCATTCATTACTTTTGCATGTGTATTCCACCAAACTATTCCAAGAGGAATCTCTAAGCAGCTTACAACAGCTAATCAAAATTAGAAACATTAAAACAATAAAACCAGTGATATATAAAACAACCATGTTGAACTTTTGCAGTTAACAAGAAATATGTTAAGTTCTGTTAAGAAGTTTTGTATTAAACTCAAGGTATTACTGGATTCCATAATCATGCCCAGGTTTTTTCAATAACATAAAGCAAAGTTACACTTCGATGCGGATTTTTGTCCTGTAACCCCTTTACACTTCAGCCCAAACGTCTTTTTCACTTTTACTTAGAATTATTATTGCTCAGAATGTCAAACAAGGCGGAGTGAGAAATTAAAACCTGATCTAAGGTGGTGGCTTAGAACTGAGGTCCTTCATCAGGGTCCCGTCCCTGAAAAGTGGAGGCAGTGATCCAACATTCCAAAAAATGAGCCGTGACATAGCACCAAGAAACACCCTTCTGCTGCAGCAGACAAAATTTTGAGACATGTTGTTGGATGAGGTAAAGAGCTGGAGTATCTCTGGAGAGCTCTGTATGAACTGGATGGTATACAATTAAGTAAAATTGCTGCTATTGATTGCTTGGGGCCAATTATTCACTGCTGGCAAAGGGAGATTTGTTATCTTATCTGCTCTGTTAATTTTCACTGCTGTGATTACTCCTGACTATCAAGGCTTTTGTTTGAGCTGCATTTCAAAAAGAACTGAACTGATCCACATCTGGTTCTAACCAAGGGATAGCTTCTACCTCAGGATGCCTCATTTCTCTGAATTTTGCCATACAGTTCTCAGCAAAAAGAAAGATTGTGCCAAAATATGTATTAAAAATGTATATTTGAATCATATGCATTCAGAATTCTGTGCTTTGCACGAAAATACATTTATATATGCCAATTTTGCAAAATATTCAAAAAGATGGTGACTCTATGCAAATTGAATCCAGGGAATAGGAATTTAATGCAGCCTGGGCATAGGTCTTGCTCAAGTGTTAAGATCTGTAGAAGAGGCTCTTTTGAGAGCATCACTAGCTGCAACGGTTTCTTGGAGAGGTGCATGTGAAAAGACATGTTCCCTTAAGAACTGCAAGATGCATCTTTTGGATTTGCCCTTTCAAAATGCTTAGTTTGATGCCTTTGCTCTTCTGCATGCTTCCTTTGATGTTGTTAGGCAGAGTCTAGTGGGAGAGGTAGAACCCCATTAGTTCTGTGGTGTGGTCCTCACTGCTTCCACAGAGTTGAATATGAGCTTCTGAGGCCTTCCCCTCATTTCAGGGCTTTGTTTATGAAGCGCTGAATTTCCTTGGGGTATTCCCTGATAAGGACAAATTGCAGTGTGGAATGGAATTGCTGGAGGCAGAAGAATACTATTGGTTTCTACCAGTTGTTTTGAACTCTGGAGTTCTTTAAACGAAAAAAGCGGAATAAAATTCTAATAAATAGATTGGTGGCTTTGAGAAAATGAAGCAGTATGTAAAGGTTTATAATTTTGAAAAATCCATAATGTGGAAATGGGATGGAATATACTTCTGAAGACATATATACTGTACTAAACTCACACAGACTTAAAAATACACACATCCATTCCTGGTGATCAAAGTCTTCCTTCCAAATCATCCCGTTTGTTAAATAGACTTCACTTGAGAGAGGGAAGTTAACATCAGAATTATTTCTAGACCACTTATACTAATTACAGGGTCACATGTACATCTGTATCAGGGGCAAACTTTTTGCCCAGGAGGGACATTTGTGGCATTGATTCCTCTGTGAGGACCCTGTGAGCAAGGTAAACAGCCAGAACTTCTGGGTGCAGAGCCAGGAATTCCCATTTTCTCACCAAAACATACTTACACAAACATGCTCTCCCTTCTGACATTTTCCCCACAGATGTAATCTGACTAGGATTGGGAGGAGAATAAGATTCCCCCTGACAGAGAAGCCACAAACACCGGGCTTTTGCTACTTTAGTGTTCTATGCTCTGTTTTTCAAAAGACCACAAAAAACACGTCCTGGTTCCCATAGTTTGTGTCGTCCAAGCAGTTATGGCTGTTGAGAAAGAAAGTAGGCAGGACGATGGGCTAAAGTCCCGGAATCAGCTTTAGGTCCTGGAAAACTACATAAAGTGAAGGAGGTGGAGGATGACAAATTGGGAGGTGGAGAGCAAGTGGGCAAGGCAGATTCCCCGAGGGCATGCAGTGGCGTTTGATGCGCATGCCCATGCAGCATTTTGTTGGCATTTAATATGTGCAACAGATTCAATTAAGTCTTTCTATGCAGGATCTCTTTGGGTGACCACAGACAATCCTATGCTAAGTGACAGGAGCAGCTTACAGGCGTGTGAATGTGTAAGGAAATACACATTACGGGAGTTTCCTGTCTGCTAATATCCATGCATTACTAACTCACCCTCATTGCCTCCCAATCCACAAAGCAATCTTCTACACTGTTTTATAATATTTACAAACAGATAGGGAGAAATAGGATGTGCTGTTTCCAGGCTGCTCATTTGCTAGCCGAGCAGATGTACAGCTAAGCACCCAGAAACCTCTTTCAGCTTCTGGCTCTGCTGCCTCTTCCTGCCTCGGCCCTCAGAAATGAAGTTTGGGCTCCACGTGTTCAGCAAACAGGGTTGGGCTGGGAGGAAGCAGCTCAACTGCAGTATTTCCCCTACCTTGCTCACATGCAGCCCTTGCCTCCTGTAGGCCTACAAATTCGGCTGGCATCTGCTGGAGGAGCAGGCACACCTGTCTGCAGTGCGAGCTTGCAACCAGGATTGCCACAGGTGGAGACCCTACTGAGAGTGTTTTTAGATATTGGACATCAGCCTTCTCACTGTTCAAGTCGTGATGGCTCATTTAGTAAGGAAAGTTGCAATCTGATTCTCCAGCAGCAATAAGTACATGCCGAAGCCATTTTCCCACATATGGACCCACAGATAGACTCAAGTGCACAGAACAGTAGAGGCTGGTGTGTCAGTGGGGCGCCACAACTGCTCCGCACAGCACTGAGCCATCCTGGGTGCTGACCCTATCTGGGGTCTCTTTCAGGTTCGGACTAGAATGCAGCATGGAAACACCATCTCCTGAGAGAAGAGCTGTTTGCCTTCCTCCAATCAAGGCAGGCAACATTCGTACTCTTCTTTCCTTGCATCATTTCAGTTCAGAGATAGGCAACATGGCATTCCAGAACACTCTGTGAGATGTATTAAAGTCCTGAATGGCCTAGGGCAGTGATGGCAAACCTTTTTGAGTGCCCAAACTGCAACCCAAAACCCACTTAATTATTGCAAACTGCCAGCACTGCAGTAAAACCTGAATACTGAGGTTTTAGTTTAGAAAAAACAACTCACAGCCAGCCCAAGCAAATCTCTCTCTCTCTCTCTCTCTCTCTCTCTCTCTCTCTCTCTCTCCCCCCTCCCCCGCCCCCTTGGCAGTGCACTGACCAGCCATACGACAGCTCGGACGAGTCGCAGCTAACGAGTCGCGGCTTGTGACGCCGTCGCCTGGCACCACTACTCCTTTCCGAGCATGCGCATGGCCCCTATGCATTCTGTTATCCAATGCTCGGCTGCTGGGGCGATGCTGGGGTGACTTGGCTCGCATGCCCACAGAGAGGGCTCTCGTGCCCACTGCAGCATGCATGCCATGGGTTCGCCACCACTGGCCTAGGGCCTGGTTTCCTAAGGGACTGCCTTCACCCAGGTGAGCCTGCCCAACCCCTTGGATCAGAACAAGAGGTTCTGTACCGGAGCCACCCCTGAAGGAGGTGAGGCAGGTGGCAAATAGGAAAAGGGCCCCTCAGTGGCTGCTCCCACCTCTGGAAGCAACTCCCAAGGGAGACTCGCCTGGCACCATCACTCATTCCTTTTTGGCACCAGGAAAAAATGTAACTTTTTGAATATTTATTTTAACTGATCCTGATCCCCTGTCACTTATTTAATGCTCTTGTATGATTGATTATAGTTGTTTTTAATTGTTCCTATTTTAAAATGTATTGATATAATTTTGTAAGCACCCAGGGACTTTTTAAATATTTGGCAGCATATAAATGGAAATATTAATGAATAGGTAAATAATAAATCCTACCCTTCCCACATTTTTCTTCCCAGCATCCTGGACTGAAACCCATGTTGGTGCTGAAGTCCATAGGTTCAAAGGAGAGCTGTGCTGGGGCCTCAACCCCACCTCTTGGGCAGGTTTCACGCCTTGAATGGCAGCCATTTTGTGCTGGTGCCCAAGACAGTTTCTAAAATTGTCGGATGTGCTGGTGACCACAGAAGGTTGCCTACCATTCTTTTTGGTTTCTCTTTTCTAAGCAAAGTATCCCACCGTCTTCCATGAAGTGCTGTTTAAGTCTTAACTGCTCCCTTTTGCTTTCTGTGATGATCAGTGCCTGCCACCCTTCCCTCTCCTTATCTGACATCTCTGTCAGCACTTTAGCCTGCTAGCACCTCAGGGCTGATCGAAACGTTTTTCTCACCAGTTTCTGTTCCTCCCTCTCTCGTTCTTGGTGCCACTTCTCCTTCTCTCCACCACCACTGTGTAGGCCAGAATGAGTGGGGAGGCAGGGGGACCTGTGAAAAGGAATGACAATTCTCCAATTCCAGAGGGGAGAACACAAGACAAGGACACAGGATTGCTCTCCCCGTCGCCTTGAGGAAAAGGGGAGGCTATCCAGACTGGCACCAGCTCCAGAGCTGGGTTGATCCCTTCTGCTCTTTTATGGGCCTGAGAGTCCACCCTTCCCTGCATTTTGCTCTCCATTCCAATTTAACTATCAAAATTTCTAAAACTATTGTTGAGATACAGACAGTGGCGTCACCAGCTTTCATAACTCATTGGTCAAAACTCATCCACTCCTAATGTTCACCTTTATATACAGCCTGGTCAGTGTATTTTTATCATCACCGTTATGTTTGCAATGGATTGCGAGTTTCAGCACATGCATAGTAAAGTGGTGTCCAGATCCAGTCCCCTAAATGCTGAGTCGGTCTACCACTGGGACCCCTCCCTAAGCAAGAACAAAAAGTTTCCTTCATTGCTTCCGTCTGCAGGTGCAGTTCTACCTCCACAAGCACAAGGACCCCGTGATTCTGTCTTCGCACCAGTCATGGTGACCACGATTGCTTCTGCATTACTTCATCACACAGGTGGACCATGGGAGAAACACCACTCACAGACCCCACAGTGCATAGCGATGCATAATGCATATTCACAGAGCATAATCTGAAGCTACAACTCCCGAGAACCAGCTTGATGTTGTACAAGTGAAATACTGAGAAATGCACAAATGAGATTTTGTATTAAAGGAGAATTCTCATCAGAGCGCACATAAAAAGGAGAGGAGAACGCTGTAAGTTCCTTGCACAAGGGAAAAGCAGAGGATAATGAATAATGGATTTACTCAGAGTAAGTTCAATTACTAGAACTGGAACATTTCTATTGTACCTGCACTTTGATAGCCCCTCAAATATTAATCTCACTGTGCAGTCAGTTGGAATGTTTTATAGCCAAATAGTAAAAAGTAAAATATATAAAATGAATGCATTGGAGGAATTGGGAATCCCAATTTCTTTTTGAGAACAACTATAATCAGCTACAACCTTCATTAAATTTATCATTAAAAGTGTGTGGGGGCAGGAATAGATTGACTTTGACTGTTTCTCTGCGAACATCACCTTTTCTCTTCTGCCTGACTAGCCTGAATTTTCTTACCAGCTGTTGCAAACAATACAAACACAAAACAATAAAACGGTGCATGTCTGAGCATATGAGCACTGTGACACATTGTTTCGGGAAGCTCGTATCCTGGGCATATAATGGGATGGATCCTCTGCACAGCCTTCTCTGCATAATTAATTGATTTTAAGATTTAATAAACCTAGATAAATAATTGACCTACCACAACCTGATTTAGGTAAAACCTTTCCTTAACTGTGGGAAATCATATCTTAGAGATTTCCAAAATACTTTGCAAGTTCACAGTTTTTGGATGATGGCAATGATGATGATGATGATGATGATGATGATAGCGGCATACCATGGGAAGATTGATTACTATTACCACTTTCTCTGTGGTATCCGTAAATGTGCAGAAATGCATTTTTTGCTAAGTTTTACGCTGGAGGTCACATGCTGTGACTTTTTCTGCAGTTATCAAATACTGCTGCATTATACCCTAACAATTTTGAGCCCAGCCTCCCAATTCCATTTGCTCATGCCAGCATTTTTCTGACAGCCTTGAATCTGTCGTTTCATCTTTGCCAATACCGAACTCGGGTCTTCTCTTGACGGGAAGTGCATCGGCTTCTTCTGCTCTCAGGGGTGCAGCTGAAGCCCAAGGATTTTCATGGGGACCCCCTTCTGGAACACTTCCAGCAGGTCTGTTTCCTTCACCCCAAATTCCAACTGCTTTTCTCACAAATACAAACTCCATGTGATTTCATACATATAATTTCATCACAAATGAATTTTTGCAGTTTTTGCTCATGGTTGCATGAGATATTCTACACTGATAAAACCCAATGCACAAAAGAATCTTGATGCAATCCAAACACATTAAGGTTGTGTTTGTTTGAGGCCCTGGTTGACAAATCCATGCCATTTGGATGTAGGGGAAACATGTTTCTGAAATTTTCCCCATCTGAATCCTTCCCAGATTTTTGATTTCTGGAAAGACTTTTCTCCAGAAACTGTCATTGAGGTATTAAACTGTTCTTGGGTGTGCTCCCCTTGTAAGTTTTATTTTCTTCTAAATCTGTTCTGTATATACTTCTGGATACCTTAACATTTCCCCCATGCTTCTTATACATTCAGATCTGGAGGTCAATTTCCCTGTAAATTATACAGAAGGACTACACTGATCTCAAGACATTTTAAACCAACTCCCAGAAGCTGCTGTTTTGAATTTTCAGCTGGGAGTTGAAATCCAAAACAGCTGAAGTTCACAGCTTTCTGCTTACTCTGGAGCAGTAGAAGATAGTGCATGTTTACATTTTGACACCATGTGTCCCGCCTTCTCATCTTTCAACCACTCTGTCACTGAGACACAATGACAGTATGACACTTTTGTAGGCAAAGGAGTGCCCTGGAAAATGAGGCTGCAAATTTCAAGAATTTGATCATTAACGGGGCATTTATATTTTCCTGCCAATGCTGGATCCACGTGCAAATCTAAATCCTTCAGTTAAATATAATGTGCAAACCCAGTAATTCAGGGAAGACTCAAAATTGCATGGAACATGTCTAGCCACCCAGGAGAATTCAGAGCTCTTATTTCCCCTTGTTATTCAGACTCTCAATAATCTAAGTGTAAAAGATGCATAGACTATTTTCAAGTTAGAGTTTTGCTCTTGCAATCAGATTTGCCCACGGTCACAAATCTGCTGAGTTAACTCATGTTAAAAAGTGAGATAGTGCAAGTAAAGAGATGTTTAAGAATCGGAAAGAATGCAAATAAAGGAAACGGAAAACTTATTTGAAAGGCATGCAAATATAGGTGGGTGCATGCTACAGAACCTGTCACGGGTGATTGTGTTCCTATTATTGCTGAGCAGCGTGTTCAGTGGTGGTGCTTCCTGCCCTCACTCTGATTTGGCTTTGTGACAAAGCCAGTGAAGTCCAATTCAGAGCAAGAGTGATGCTACCGGCCTCCCTTGGGCATTTTATCCTGCTACCTCCACAGCCACCAACTAGGAATGTGTTCGTGGTGTCTCGTTCAGCTCCTTTGAGCTCACTGGACATCCTTCCTGACTCCCAGCTGATGACCAGACGCAGGCTGAGTCAGGAGGTTTCTTGAAGACGGCTGTTTCTAAGACAAGTTGTGGCCTGTGCACTTTTTTAGTGCAAAGTACCTGTCCTGGGAGCACGTTCCGGCAAACTTCAGGGGCCTGCACAAGAGGCCGGCCATTTTGACTGGACTGACAGCTCAAGAACCCAAAGACCAGAAGTGTGCAGGGAGCTGGACTATCCTGGCAGGACTGACAGCTCAGACTCTGGTAATGAGATGATTGTTGAAACAGACCCCGTTCCAGCTGCAGTCCAGGCCCCACCTGGGTCTGCTATGGGAGAGAAGAGTGAAGGGGCAACCGGGGGCCCAGTCAACCCCCCTGTGGGAACCCAGAAGAACAGCAGCAGCATCTTGAGCAGGGAGATTTAGAGATGGGGAGTCAGTCGGATGAGGAACTCCAGCCTGGAGGTGGCCCTGGCAGTCCATGGTCCCAGTCACGGGGTGGCCCAGCTGGGCAAAGGCATGCCCAGTTCCGCAGCGCTCCTCCCCGCAGGGGCAGGCGCAGGGGGATTCATACGGAAAGCTTTGGGTGACGAACGCCAGAGAGGCTTCAGCATCTCGCTTTGTGTATGCTCAGGGACTTGCATGCAAAAGAGAGACCTTTGGAAAAGAGAAGCGCTGGTGAAACTCTTACTGCTGGGAGAGAGAACTCAGCTCCCAACAGTAGCTATGAAGGCAAAGGGTGCTTTTCTCTTCTCCAGAACGAAGTACAGCATGGTTGAGAAAGGAGGGAAACTCTGTAGGAAAGCACAGGAAGCATTCTTGGACCCATCTACAGTTAAGGGGATTAAGCAGCTGGTAATATTATCCAGTTAGATGAACAGACCAAGCCAAAGACAGCTTCATGAATAACAGCTATTCTAAATGCACGCAGCTGCAGAATGCTGAGAGTTCCAGGACTCTAAAACATGCACACTTGGATGGCCACTGGGTAGAGTTCATGTATGTGTTTTTTACAAGCGGCTCAGGATTCACCCTCTAGAGTGTAATGCTGCAAAACACATGAACGTTCCCATTAAACTCGGCTTTCAGCAAGTATGGGATTGTGCTGCCAGAAGTAAACTGATCTCCTCTGAATTTGTTCTGCATTAAGAAAGGAAGGGAGTTTTAGTGCTTCTATTAAAAGCCACTCTTATTACCAATGTCATGACACGAGAGGGTGATTTTGTTGCTGTTACCTTGCCAATTGACTACAAATCACCTGGCAATCTGCTATTGGGTCTAGAACTACCTTCTGCTCTGTTCTGTATTCCTTCCTTCATTCTAACAATTCAGGTAGAAGCACAACAACAGAACCCAACAGGGAATTCTGTACGTACCTGCCATAGTGTGGTTTCTGCATGTGTCGGGGAGAGAAGGGCACCTCTCATGCTTTCCCACGTGCAAACAATTTCAAGTTTCACTAGCTGTGGGCTAGAATTAAAGCAAATGTAGCACAGCATTTATGCTGAACTTAGGCCTGTTTTTCTGTTGCATTATATTTATTGCATTCCTATAAAAAAATTGCCAAAGCTCTCTGGGCAGCTTACACAGATTAAAACCTTAAAACTACAACTTATGTATGTTATATAAAACCACTTGCATGCAGAAAAACACAAGCAACATGAAACATCTCAGGAACCACTGGAATTTTTACAAAAGCCAACGGAGGGGTGGAAAGATGAGGAGCAATCTCAGACCCTGGCAGCTCTCCCAGGACCAGGCTGAGGCTTTGCGTCTCTGCCCTCGTGCATGTCGCTAGCCTTTTCTTCCTTTATACAATGACAAGGTGCCAGTGTGGAGGAGCAGAGCCGTGAAAATATTTTTCATACCTTTCATATGTTTAACAGCACAACTTCCAGCTAATACTGGATTTCCCACGAGCTGCAAAATGGCAGAGGAGTCATTCAACACCTTGCAGAGGCCCCGGGACCCAATGACTTTGTGAAAGCCATGCGCTGCCAATGAGGAATCGCATATGCACAAAATTCCAAGGAAAGCGCATTTCCACCCGCTGTTCCTTTATGCAGAGAAGATGCGGGTGGAAGCTGGTCCTCCACCATCGTCCACATCACCCCTCCCCAAGCCTTCATGGAAATAAACCAGGTTCCAGTATCCACAAGACTGCTATATTATAGAATCTAAACGTTTTCTTTGTTCAAGACACCCTAACATGCTCTTGCTTTCTCCCATTGTTCATGAGAGCCCGTGTGACGTAGTGGTGAAGAGCACGGGACTGGGACTCAGAGGATCCGGGTTCGAGTCCCCGCTCGGCCATGCAGCCAACTGGGGGACTCTGGGCCAGTCACAGACTCTCAGCCCAACCTACCTCACAGGGGTGTTGTTGTGGGGATAAGATGGAGGAGGAGAATGATGTAAGCTGCCTTGAGCCCTTTGTAGGAAAATGGCAGGATATAAATAAAAAATAAATAAAATAAATAAAAAATAAATAAAATAAAATAAATGAAACAGGGGAACTACAGGCACCAGTCAAAGTTTGCTTAACTGCTGGTTGCCTACCTACCTCCCCTCTCCGAGCCACAATAAGCTCTGTTCCAGGCAGTGCTGGTTTTTCTTGCTCTCACTGTCTCTTTCTGCCCCTTCTTCACCCCCCTCCACCAATCCCAGGCAGGAGAAACTGGTTGCCAGGTTTTAAGGCACAGAGAAAACTTTAGGCTCCTGTAGTTTGGCATTATATACTCCCCTTTCCTGCCTGACAACTTTGCTCTTTTGAGGGATGGGGCAGGAAAATCAAGTGCTTGTAAAGCAGCAACAACTAACAATTTTAGCCATTCTGAGCCAGTGCCTGCAATTGAAAACTTTTTCATATTTTGAAATTTGCCCGTGAGCCTAGAAATGTTGGACGCCCTTGTAATATAATTTCCCGTGTCATCAGAATATTCCACAAAGACCGTGCAGCCCAGTTGCACAAGTTCTGCAGGCACAAGCACACTTTAGTTCTGCTTGTGCAAGCCCTGCTTGTGCATTAAACAGTCTCCATACCCACAGAAGCAAGAGTTTTGCTGGAGTTGCACGACTCCAGCAAGACTACTGTGCTTTGATTTAGCAGCCTGGCACTAATGGATGCTGTCCAATGGAGTATGGAAGGCTTCTTGGTTTGTTTGGTTCCACTGGACCAGGAGGCTCAAACTAAAATATTCCAGGTGATACTCTATCATTATAGCTAAACTGTGATGTTCACTGCTCTGGGCAAGGGTGATGGCTTCCAATCTGGATGGCCTTAAAACGGGATTGGACAGATTCACGAGTGAAGAGGCTGTCAGTGCTATTAGTCTTGCTGGCTATGGGTTGCCTCTCTCAGAAGCGGTGGCTTGCCTGCGTTCCCCAGTTGCTGAGGAGCTTGGGAAGGAGGAGGTCTATCCTGCTTGAGGGACCCCATGGGCAGCTGGTTTGCCGCCATGTTTACAGAATGCTGGACTAGATGGACCTTTGATCCATGGGTGGTCTTATGTTCCTATATTCTTATTCTCTCCCTTCTTCTTCATCTTGAGGCTGCATTTGGGATTGGGTGGTCAACTCAGCGACTGCACTTCGCTGAGTCCTGTGCAGACTAAGGAACCAACAAGCCCTGAAGAAGTCCGCAAAAGGCAGCACGTAATCCTGTAATCTGGAATCCATTCAGATGTTTTCTGGAATCGCAGGAGCACAGGCATGACCCCACTTCCCATCTCATGAGCACTTTGCTCTTGCTCAGAACTGGCTTGGGGTAACTACAAAATGTTTAGATTGTGTAATGCTGAAGTCTATTCTTAGCCAGCAATAGCAAAGACATAGGAGTCTGACCAAATTTAGATGTCTGGAAAGAGTTAGGGAGGGGGGCAACAAGGATGATCTGGGCCCTGGAAACAAAGCCCTCCAAGGAGCAACTGGAAGAAATGGGCCTGTTTAGCCTTGAAAAGAGAAGACTGGGGGAGATATGATAGCAGTTTGCAAGTACTTGAAAGTCTGTCACACAGAGGGGGGCGGCAGGATCTCTTCTCGATCATCCCAGAGTGCAGGACACAGGATAATGGGCTCAAGTCACAGGAAGTCCAATTCTGGCTGGACATCAGGAAGAACTTCCTGACTGTTAGAGCAGTACGACAATGGAACCCATGACCTGGGGAGGTGGTGGCTCTCCCGCACTGCAGGCCTTCAGGGTGCAGCTGGAGAGCCATCCGAGAGAGACGGTCGACTGGGAGCCCTGCACTGTGCAGAGGGGTGCACACAATGGCCCTCTGGCCCCTTCCAGCTCTACTGTTTTATGATTCTATGAAGACAAGCCAAGAATATTTACTAAGAACAAAATTCCTCCTTTTATTCATAAAACCTTTCCAATAACAAGACCGTCATGCTTGTACGACAAGGAATGTTTGGAATTTTTTTGAGCCAGGAAAGTAAATCTTATTTAAGACTTGTGACAGGAAGCTGGTTTATTGGCCAATCAAAATTACTGATTGACTGTTTCTTTTTAGACAGACGATAGGCCAGACTAAGTGCAATTGATCTGTGCTGTTTCAACTGGATCTAATGAATGATTTCATCCATCCAGAATTCAGAAGCTTTTTTGTAACCTGCCTGCCTGATTCCAGAAAATGTCAACTGTTCCTGTTCACAGGTCCTTTTCAGGACTGGGCAGAAGATGTCTTTGCTACATGATTTTTAAATATTAGTAATAGTAAATAATAGTTACAGTTCCCACCACCACCCAGTATCAGGTTTTTCCATCTTTTATCTGTAATCACTCAACTGTAGAGCTTTACTGTCTGTTGTACCATGGCCTGCACTTGATGGATTTTGAAGTTCTAGGGACATTAATAGTAGCTTGACATTTGTGCCTTATATCAACAGTTTTAAATCCTTTATACTATCCAAGGAAGCTATATAAGTCATATAAATGTGATGAATGCATTGGCAGGACGAAAGCCAAGGCAGATAATGCCCCAATTCCTCTCTCTGACATGCTCTTTTCCTCACACTGTCTCTGCAGGAGCAAAGACAGAGCATGGATGCCAGGGAGATTTTGCTCTTACCATAAAAGAGTCTCGCTGCTTGACCAACCCATGCATAAGAGCAGTTCACCTCATGCTGCTATTTCGAATACTGGAACCATAAAATTTGCAAAGGGCAGGAAAGGTTGTGAGTAAAAACATTAACTTTTTTAAAGATATAATGCTACTACTGCACTGCACTGTTGCTTAATGTTACAACTTCTGACATGCCACGTTAACAGTGTATGATTCTTAAGTGAAAGCGTACAGTGGGATTGGAGATACGGTGTTGCTAACACTTCTCTTCTCCATAGATTCTGGCAATACCCAATGGCTGCTTCCATCAGGGTGGAGGTAATCAGATAAATTTCGCACTGGAAAGTACTTTCATATGTGAATATACAGATAATTATTCTGAATTACTTATCCATTGCTTGCAATCTAATGCAAGCTGAATAGAAATGGATTTTCTGCAACCTCTTGGCAGCTAAAAGACTAATATTAAAACACAGGAACAATAAACAGGCAGAATAACACAATTGGTGGAGAATTTAATTAAACCTTCCATTCTTGAGCTGGTGGCATAACTTCCACATGGATCACACTATGAATATTTGAGATGCCTCTGTAGAACTATATACATAACTGTTGTTAACAATGACTGTATGCCCTTCATATGCTAACATATATGGATGCACATTGTAAACATAACCAATGTTATGGATCCTTCTTATTCTTTTTTCTTTCTTTACCCTTTTGCTTTTCATTTCTTTTTATTTTTGCTGTTTGGTTGTTTTTGTTGCATAAGAAAAATAACAAAACAAGAATCCCAGCTGTTCTGAATCACTTTGCTCCAGGGGATCTATACAACTGGGCCAAAAAATTAGCACAAGCTGTCTCGCCTCCTATTCCTTTTTACCATCACCTTCAAGACCTTGCAACAACAGTAAAGAATACCATTTATATACAAAATACAAACATTAAAGACTGGAAGCCGAAAGATTTCTGCATACTTAAAGATCTTTATAAAGATAAGAAACCTCTTACAGGAAAACAACTGAAAAAGAAACTGGGAAATGTTGACATGGGATCTCTGCTCTCTAATTAGAAGTTGCAACATTTTCAAGCATATTAGCAATGGAGTAGAGTCCCATAAGAAGTCCCAAAACAAACAAAACTTCTGAAAATATTTGTCAAGTATAAATAAAGGAATAAATAAAGGAATAAAACAGTGACTATTCAAGGTATTAAACACATTACCTTATTCCTTATTCTTTACCTTATTCCATTGGCTTAACTTAGTAGATGCCCATCAATCAATGCTTATTGACTTCACATTTGTGATATGTCTCTTGGACAAGAACCCCCAAATTCAAGATAAATTCAACGTAAGAGTCCAAACTGCCAATTAGATAATACAGTAATATTAATATTAATAATAGGAATCCAAAATAATTAATCATCTGCATTGAGGCTGGAACTGATGCTCCTAAAGAAACAATAGAAAACCATCCACACAAATATTCAAGGGCACTCGGCTGATGCATCGGGAATGGACATGCGGCTTTTACTAGGAGCAATGCATTCTAAGGAGATGCATGCACATCATGCATACGCTTCATGATACATGATGCATTATGCACTTGTGCTACTTCACAGCACTATGTTCATTTCAGCAGGTAAAGACCATCCCTCATGAAATTTCCTATTTTACTTTGATGCCTGTACATGTATTGCTTTGCTGTAGCAAATCCCATTTCTTCCTATCCAATTATTAATGTCCAAAATTCATTTTTAGAACTTTCCTTTTTTTGGTGATAGTAAATCCAAGATGTGTAATTTTAGGTTGCTTTTGTAAATATAGTTGGTGTGAGGTCGCATCATTTCTGACTATATAATTTCCATCCATGACCCTCCTCCATATTCCATCACTTCCTTAAGGGAAAAGAAAAAGGGTATAAAATGGTATTAGGGTTCTGAAAGACATCCGGCAATGTCATCTTCAAAGAGGCTTGTCATACGCAACGAAGCAGTGCACATCACTCCTTTGTTGTTGTTGTTATATTGTCCAGTTTTGGAAGAAATTATGATAATTTCATCAAATCCCTTTCTACTAGCCTTTCTTAAGTGGGTTTCCCCAGAACCATAGAATTCAACAAAAGGTCATTGTGGGTTCTGTGGGAGATTGTGGTAAACACACAGACACCACGTTGTGCTTTCACATTCACATCACATTGTGTGAGTGTGTGTCTATAACATAAGCCCACACAAGCTATTGCGTGAGCAGCCCTTCTGTTTGCTCCAGTCACCTAGGAGATGGGAGGGTATCCAGAGAGGGTCCCCCCCCTGACGGAAGGGGCTGGGGCAGGGAGCAAACCTGCCTCAGGCTCATGGGCAGCGGTGTGGTGGCACCTGGCCTTCAACAACCAGCAACGGCCATGTTTTCGCATTCTGCTTTCGTCACACACAGGCTCCATGATTCACACACCGGCACTGGCCGGTGAAGGCTGAGGAAGAGGAAGAGGAAGAGGGCGCTGCCCATGCACCTGGCCGGTGGCTGCTTCCCACAGGGCAATTGGGCTGGGCCAGAGTGACCTTTCCCTTCTCAATCCACAAAGCCATTCTTATGGGAAAGGCGGCAGGGTGGTATGTCACATGAATAACATCAACGATAAAAATAGCATTAAACGTCATGGGATGTCTGAGTGAATATGCATAGGATGGACCGGGGGGTGTATAATAATTGTAGTTACTATCCCAGAGTTACAGAAACATAGAGTTGGAAGGGGCCAAGCGTGCCATTGGGTCCAACGACCTGCTCAGTGCAGGGCCCCAAGTCAAACCACCCCTCCAAGTCAGAGGGCTGCCTCCTGAAGGCCTCCAGTGCGTGAGGGTTCATCACCTCCCTACCTCATCAGTTCCATTGTTCAGTGCTCAAAGCCAGAATGTTCTCCCTGACGTTCTCCCAGAACCTGGCTTCCTGTAACTTGAGCCCATTATCTCAGATGATCGAGAAGAAAACCTGGCCCTCCTCTGTGCGACAGCCTTTCAAGCTCTTGAAAACTGCTATCATATCTCTCCCCAGGCTCCTCTTCTCCAGGCTAAGCACACCCAGTTCTTCGAGTCTCTCCTGAGAGGACTTTGTTTCCAGGCTCCAGATCATCCTTGTTGCCCTCCTCTGAACCAATTCCAGAATGTCTGTGTTGGGGAAATCCAGATAAATCCTAGTAGGAAAAGGTTGCTTACATGAGCCTTTGTGTTATAAAATCAAACCTGCAACACCTCTGCACCTCTTTCTTAGAAAGGACCAGAATGCCAAGGCAGGCTTCCGTTTAGCATTATTTTTAAGCTGTTCCTTTAAGAGATGGCCACCAACTTTGGTTGGAAAAGGATTTGCAGAATGGGGCTCCCCAGGTAAATTAACCCCTGTCTATTCTTGTGCTAACAGCAAACAAAACTGAGAAGGCGGTCAGACAAGTTTTTCTAGCAGTATTGCAATCAACTTTATTTATATGCCAAGACCCCCAATAATCACTGTGCCTCCATGATTGTTACGCTGATCTCTTGTAATCAAGACTATTCCATTAAGTCTCCTCTGCAGATCTCTCACATTCTTTTTCACTGTGTTACCCTTATTTTGTCATCTCCTGATCAGTTGCTATGTCATGTGACTCAGAATCCATAAAACACTCTGTCCATGTTCTAAAAGCTTGTAGTGAGTGGTTAAGACCACTACCCAGTAGCATGCTGTTGTGAGTAACTGCAGGGAGCCCGGGTGATCTTTCAATAAACTGCTGAAGTTCAAGGTGAAAGCAGTCTTTCCTTTCCAAACCCAGTTATCCTGTCTCACGGCTGCTATCAAGACACCCCAACATCTGCATCCTTCATGAACTGGTGCAGAGTGTCTTCTAGTTCTGTTCCTGATTCTTCCGCTGCTCCTGTCAGAAGGGACATCAGGTGGATGCTGCCTCTGCTCGCTGTTGCTCTTCTAGCTCCCTGTACTACACTTAGCTGCTACAGTTCCATTCCTCTGTCTAAGAACTCTTCACCTTTGCTTTTCCCCTAGAGCAGCTTTCTCTAACCTGATGGCCTTCAGAGGCACTTGGACCTCAGCTCCTGAAATTTCCATCCAGCAGGGCCATTGAGTGGAATTCTGGGCGCTGCTGTCCAAACATGCCTGGAAGGCACAAGGTTGGGGAAGACTCCCTGGAGGGGGGACACCTGCCACTCCAGCACCCACACTTTTGCTTCCAACAGTTGCCCTTGTTGCACATGTAGGCCATGTTGACCTCACACAAGAAAACAAGCATCACAAAGCTTGCAGGTCACCATCCCAGGGAAGTCTTCTTGCTCCATACTTTCTACTGCCTGTTTTATTCTTGTTGGTCTTACTGGTCTTGTTGTAACAACCAGTGCTTTCTCCTGTCTTCTCTGAAAGTGAACAACAAAGTCCTATCAGTCAATGAGGGCATTTTACAAGGAAGCAAACAAAGCAAATGAAGGAAAATCAAAAGTTAGGGATCCCATGCTGAACTCTGTTGCCAAATAACGGTTGGGTTCTTCCAGTTTGCTCGTCCTTTGAGAGCTTGCTTGCTTGCTTGCTTACTTGTCTAGAACAGTCCCTGGTTCAGCTGGGGCAGCTTACTCTGCTCTGCCTAGCTAGGAGTCAGGAACCAGATGATTATAATAATTATAGTAATTTATAATAATTTCATGCAGGGTTTTCCTGAGACATGAAAATTATTTCAAGGGTTCCTCCAAGGAAAAAGGGTGAGAAAGGATGTTCTATCCTAACCCTGAATATATCCCATCCAGGCAGTAAAATCCAACTGTTGCTCAGGTATTTAGCTATGTTTCAACAAAAGAATAACTTTCTTTTGAAAAAACATTTTCTCTAGCAACTCATAAAAGAAACAGCAAATCAGTCTGACTGTTGTTTTTCTTGGAGACTAATGAGACCACAGATGCTTTGTTCTTCTTCTTCTTCTTCATAAGTAGATAAGTTTATCCAGTGCTTTTTTGTGCCAGAACTCACATCGCTGGCAGTAAGCGCGCGACAACACACACCAATCCCAAGCAGAGCAGTGTCCCAAGCTGAGAGCAGCGCCCTCACTATCTCACTATCAGATAGCAGGTAGCAGACACAAAAGCAGCCTGAAGGCACTATGTTAATGATGTTTGCTGCTGATCTGCTAAGATTCAAAATCACTTCATAAAATCCATTGGAAAAAAAGGTGCCGGAACGCCATTCCGGTGCATTCTATGACAAAAAAAAGTCCTGCGTTTATCCATCATCTAATTGGGTCAAATGTGTGTCTGCCTCTTTAAAAAAAAATGTGGCCTTTATCTGTTATTGTAGATATTCATCGAGTGCATCTGAAGATGTTCCCAGAAAATTTTGCACGGCTGGGTTTGGGTGCTTTTACGTTTTCATGACAGCAGCCATCACAGCTTTGGCATTTCTACCTATTTCTTCATCAGGTATCAGTTGCATTAAAACACTGCATTAAATGTTTTTCTTTTCCTCCATGGCTTTATCAAGCGTTACTTTGTGTGATATCATTTTAGGCTGATATACATCTGAAAATATGGCTTGAATTTTCGGCCCCATATTTCTGTGTGATAGAATTTTCCCCTGTATCCTGGCCAATGTATAATTCTATTTCATGTGGTTTTATTTTAAAATTTAAAAGAAAGGATTCCTGCATTATTAGCATTGCATGCTGCAATACTTTTAATGTTTGAACTAATTCTATTTGCCGTTGCCTAGTTTCTACATTTGTCAACTCTGTTCATTTTTTGTCACAATTCCTTATATATACATATAATAATTTTCTGATATGTCTGTGTGTTTTGAAGGTTTTAGTCAATTAGTTTCTTTAAGGCAAGATGAGAAGTATAGAAATTCATGCTTATTAATAATGCTCAATCTCACCTAATATCATTCCTTCAATGACAACTCTGTTGTTAGTCACAAAGTTGTGCCCGACCCATCACGACTCCATGGACAACATCCCTCCAGGCCTTCCTGTTCTCCACCATCCCTTGGAGTCCACTCAAGCTCACACCAACTGCCCCAGCGACTCCATCCAGCCACCTCATCCTCTGCCGTCCCCTTCTTCTTTTGCCATCTATTGTTCCCAGCATCAGGCTCTTCTCCAGGGAGTTCTTCCTTCTCATTAGGTGGCCAAAGTATTTGACTTTCATCTTCAGTATCTGGCCTTAAAAACAGCAGTCAGGGTTGATCTCCTCTAGGACTGACCGGTTTGATCGCCTTGCAGTCCAAGGGACTCTCAGGAGTCTCCTCCAGCACCACAATTCAAAGGCCTCAATTCTTCAGCACTCAGCCTTCCTTATGGTCCAACTTTCACAGCCATACATTGCAAATGGGAAAACCATAGCCTTGGCTATACGCATTTTTGTTGGCAGGGTGATGTCTCTGCTTTTTAGTATGCTGTCTAGATTTGCCATAGCTCTCCTCCTCAGGAGCAAGCGTCTTTTAATTTTGTGGCTGCAGTCCCCATCTGCGGTGATCTTGGAGCCCAGGAAAATAAAATCTGTCACTACCTCCATTTCTTCCCCATCTATTTGCCAGGAAGTGAGAGGACCGGATGCCATGATCTTAGTTTTCTTTATGTTGAGTTTCAGGCCAACTTTTGCACTCTCCTCCTTCACTCGCATCAATAGGCTCTTTAGTTCCTCTTCACTTTCTGCCATGAGAGTGGTATCATCTGCATATCTGAGGTTGTTGATATTTCTCCCAGCAATCTTAATTCCAACTGGTGATTCATCCAGCCCCACCTTTCTCATGATGTGCTCTGCATATAAGTTAAATAGGCAGGGCGACAGTATACAGCCTTGTCGAACTCCTTTCTCAATTTTGAACGAATCAGTGGTTCCGTGTCCAGTTTAACTGTTGCTTCTTGACTCACATATAGGTTTCTCAAGAGACAAATCAGATGGTCAGGTACTCCCATCTCTTTAAGAAATTGCCACAATTTGTTGTGATCCACACAATCAAAGGCTTTAGTGTAGTCAATGAAGCAGAAGTAGATGTTCTTCTGGAACTCCCTAGATTTCTCCATGATCCAGCGTATGTTGGCAATTTGATCTCTAGTTTCTCTCCCTCTTCGAAATCCCATCTGTACTTCTGGTAGTTCTCGGTCCACATGCTGCTGGAGCCTAGCTTGTAGGATTTAGAGCATAACTTTGCTAGCATGTGAAATGAGTGCAATGGTGAGGTAGTTTGAACATTCTTTGGCATTGCCCTTCTTTGCAATTGGAATGTAAACTGTCCTTTTCCAATCCTGTGGCCACTGTTGAGTTTTCCAAATTTGCTGGCATATTGGGTGTAGCACTTTTACTGCATCATCTTTTAGGATGTTGATTAGCTCAGCTAGAATACTGTCACCTCCACTAGCTTTGTTGTTGCTCAGACTTCCTAAGGCCCATTTGACTTCACATTCACAATGGCAACTCTATTCCTCCTCAAAAATAAAGCAATAAAATAAAATCAACACTTAAAAGCATGTGATGAAAAAATAGTCCAATTAAGTAGCTTCAGTGGGTTTATGCACCGGTTCATTTAAAAAAAAACACAATTTCTTTACTCCCCACCTTTGCGTATTGGATTCCAACAAATATATATCAGCCACAGTGTAAATTAAAGAGATCTATAAATCATGAATTGTATAGTGTAAATGTAATTTACTCTTATTGTACTTCTTGTAAAAATGTACTCGTCTTTTTTTAGGCACCAGGTGCATTTTTTTTTATTTAAACAAGTTTTTGGTTGATTTAATTTAATTTAATATTTTTATATTATCAATTTTTTATCTTAATTTCGTTTTGGTTAATTTGGTGGTGGTGTTTGCTGGTGTGTGTGAGCATATTTTATTTGAGGTGCTATTCATTATTTTGTTGTTTTATCTTTTTATCTAATTAATAACAGTTTTATTGTAATTTATGTATGTTTGTATGCTCTAGCACTCTAAGTCACCCAGAGAAACTTCAGGTTATGGGGTGCCATAGAAAATTGAATTAAATAAATAAATATTTTTAAAGCACATTGCATTTATAACTTGGTAATTAAAAGGTTTGCTTTGTTCGATTTGATTGCTACACACCCTTTAACCAAGATGGTTCTGCTGTTGATACTGCACGGGGTAAGTGTAAATGTCATGCACGGGAGAGCGTTTCTGAGGTCCTAAGAGCACTTTGAAGAAGGCAAGGGAGAGCGCGCAGTGGAGAGAGAAGGAGCTTGTTTCCCCCAGGCTGCAACACATCCTGGTGGACTCCTTCCCTTCCACTCTGAAGCACGAAAACTAGACAACCGAAATCAGCCATCTCTCTGGTTTGCAGGGTAGCAAACAGATGTCAGCAATGGCGCCATGAAGATCATGGCCGAGCAAGGGTGGCAAGACTTGCTCAACAGAAGATCCACCTACGGTAAATGTCAGAAGTTTGAGAGCCACAAGTGGCTGTCCATGAGCAGTGAGCGACAAGCAGTGAGTGGCAAGCAAGCGTTCGCAGGCAGTGGTGGCGGGTGGGGAGTAGCAAGTGAGCATCTACGGACACCCCGGGCAGCAAGCAGCAAGCCACAAAACAACCTCAAACACTACAAGCAGCTCCTGAGGCTCCATTTGACCACCCCTGTGAAACAGCTGTTTCTGTCACGAAACCTGGCAACTGTGGCTTGGTGAGTAGATCAGACAGTGATTAGACATCCCTAGTCTCTCATCATACACAATTCCTGAAGGTGAAAGAGTGAAAAAAAAATTACCATGGATATTCCTAAACATGTGGGCAAAAACTATAATTGCTTGTTACCCCTTCCTTGATAGCAATAACCTCCAACACCATTGCTTGCTCCAAATATATGGCCAGCCAATTCTTTTAAATTGCATCATGAAGTGTTGATTCGTCGTGATTCATACAATCATGAAGTGTTCTATTGACAATTCCAACAACATTCTTAGTTGGCTACCAGCTTTGATCCAACAGAGGTTATAAAACACTGTCCAGGCTTACCAACCTGAATTAGAGACATAATTATGGACCGAATTACATCTCCCATCTTGGCTTTAACGTCATGACTCTTGGAACTGTTCCACTTGAAACCAGTCCTCAAAAGGAATAGTGACTTCCAGAGTGAAGCCCTAACACCTGGCTGTGTAAACGACCAACACCTGGTTTCTGCTAGCAGCTTTCAACCCAAGATGAAGTGTTTCCATACTGTAAACCGATATGGTCATCATAGGATTCCGACATGTCCTTTCCTACCCTTGGGAGTGAGTCCCCTATTATCCTCTCTTAGAAGAACTTGCCAATGTTTGCAACGGTTGCAGGAGGAATGGGCAAGGAAGATTTTCTTTCATCCTGTGCATTTGTTGGTAAAACTCCAGGCAATATGAATGGGACCCTATATGTATGTATGTATGGTTTTTATAGTAACTGGACTGCATACAGCAGGTTTACAGTCATTTATTTCTTTTTTACCACACTAGGCCGCTGTTTCATACTTTATCTACTCCAAAATAGAGTTCTAGTGTGTAGTCATTAAGAATGGGGGACTAGTACTCTGGAGCTCTGGGTTCTATCCCCACATAACTATGACACTAAGTAGGTGATTTTGGGGTAGTCACAGACTCACAGCCCAACCCACCTCATAGGGCTGTTGTTGTGAGGATAAAAGCAAGAGGAGGAGGGTAATTATGTGAACTGTCCTGGATTCCTTCTAAGGAAAAAAGGTGGAATGTAAATATAATAAATAATATTATTTATTATATTATGAGTATATTATTTATATTTATTTATATTATTTATTATATTATGTCCCCATAATGAGTTCAAGGGCCCAACAGTATGTTAATAAAAGCCCAGTCTCTCCAAGTAACAGTCTTAAATACTTTCTCATGATTTAATTTATTCCTTTTCAGATTATTTTATTCCAAACCCTAAAATTTTTATTCAAGTAAATATGGAAGGAAGAGTATTGTAGTGTTTCTTTTAAAAATAATATTTTGAAAGAGGACTATATTAAAGTGAATGTTTCCACAAGAGCTTTGCCAATATCACAATAATAAAAGAGGCAAAACAGGGAGGGTGGGGAAGAATGGGGTCACTTCATGGAGTCTAATATGGCTCTCACACGAAAATGAAATTCAGATTTTCCACCATGATAAAAGCCAAGATAGTCATTTCAGCACTTTTGCAAAGCATTAGGCCTTGTTTTCCTCAAAAAGATTTTTATCAGCTTGATGCACATGGGAAGAAAGGGGTGGGGTACACGCTTCAATTATCTGTGAAATTTGCCTTTTTAAAAATCAGATATTCAGTTTGTTGGGATTAGAGAGATGCACAAAGCAGACTCCCTGAAAACAGATCAGGTGTAATTTCAAAAACAGCAACCAAAAAACCCTTCAAGGACAATGGGGCAGTTGGTTCTACTAACAACAAGCTTATTTTCAGATAACATTTACTTTAAGAAATATACTGGTCAAGCATCCTGCCTGGGTGCTAAGTGGGTCACCCAAGTTGGAATGGTCAGGGCAGAGACACCAGACGAGGTGTATCCACCTTCCGCGGGAGCAATGGCCACATCAGCAGAAGAGAATGGATCTCTCCACTGCTGATGGGGGCAGAGAAACTTTTGAAAAGCAGCTACTGGGCGGCAGTAGTAGCTGAAGATGACACGGGCAGAGAATCGTTCACAGACAAAGGAAGTGGCGCTCAGGCAAAATGTGGTTAGTATTTTGCAGAATGAAGCAGTGGAAAGCCGCTTCTGAATCTTCTTACCTTGAAGTCCCATGAAGAAACAACCCAAAATGAAAGAAGGGATAGTTCCAGAACATGAGACCTTCACTTGGAAGGCGCTCAACGAGCTACTGAGGAAGAGCAAAGGACAAGTATAAATGGCACTGTCATTGATTGCTCAACTAGATCAAAGATGAAAGGAAGTCTAACAGCTAATCTGCACAAAGGCGAAAGTCCGATGCTGCAGAACATGTTCAAGTGGAATATGGAATGTGAGAACATGAGATCAAGGCAAACCGGAAACTGTAAAGCCGGAAATGGAAGAGTAGTTGGTGTCAGTGAACTAAAATGGACTGGAATGGGGCATTTTCAGTGAGAGAAACACAACAGTTTTTACTCTGAAAATTACAAACTGAAAAGAAATGGCATAGCCCTAATACTGAAACAAGACATAGGACAGGTAGGAGGGGGCTATAAAGCAAAATCTGACTAAATAATATGCATCAGAATGTGTGGAAACCTATCAACTGAGCCATCTTTCAAGTTTATGCTCCCACAACAGCTGCTGAAGAAGAAGTGGAAATTTTCAAGAGGAAATTGAGAGCACATCAAAACAAGGCCTGCTGATAATCATAGGTGACCAGAATGCAAAAGTAGGAAACAAAGCAGAATCGAATGTTGTAGGGCAATTTGGCCTAGCTATAAGAAATGGAACAGGAAAACAACTCATAGAATTCTGTGAAGCCACGAATCGGTTTATCATGAATACAAACTTCATACACGCAGTCAGACAATTATATACATGGACAACACCAGATGGCCAGTACAGAAATCACATTGACTATGTGATTGGAAGGAGGAAATGAAGAATCTGTTTTTTCACTGCCAAAACAAGGCAGGGAGCAGATTGTAGTAATGACCATAAACTCTTAATATAAAGAATCAGAATAAAGCTGAAGAGGATCAGAAACAGAAATAAAGTGTCAATATACAACTTCAGTAACATTCCTGAAAAATATAAAGTTCACAAAAAGAAGAGATTTGCATTACTCAACTTAATTGACTGGGAGCCAGAAGAACAGTGGACTGCAACCAGATACGTTATTAGAGAAGGATGCCAAAAGACCATTCCTGGAGCAACAAGGAGGAAAAAGCCTAGATGGATGACAGAAGAAACACAGTTGCTAAGGTCAGGCAAGAAGCAAAAGCAAAATGGGACAGAAATAGGGTCAGGATTTTGAATGAAACTTTTCTGTTACTATCATGAATTACCAAAAAAGAGAGAAAGAGAGAGAGAGAGAGAGAGAGACTAACAAGGGACCTCTTCCAAAAAGATCCAAGAAATCAAAGGACAATTCAAACCTGGATTAGGAATGCTAAAAGAGAAGCAAGGGAGCATACTATCTGACCAGGAGAAAATAAAGAGAAGGTGGAAAGAGATACAGAATAGATGAATGGATGGCAGAGTCCTTCAAAGAGGAAGCTGATGAAGAAGAGCCTGCAATATTAAAAAGTGAACTGAACGCTGTTCTGAAAGCTCTTGAAAGGAATAAAGCACCCAGAACAGACAGAACTATTCCAAGCTGGAGAGCGTGAAATGGTCAAAATCCAAACAAGAATATTCCAACAATTATGGAAAATAAAATAATGACCAACAGATTGGAAACATTCAGTATACATTCCAGTCCACAAGAAAGGAGATGCAAAAGAGTGTAGCAACCACGGGACCATTGCATTCATTTCCCATGCAAGCAAAGAGCTTCTCTAGGTGTTGCAGTGAAGGATGGAATGAGAAATACTTGCTTCTCAAGCTGGACTCCAAAAAGGAAAGGGCACTCAAGATAACATTGCAAATATGTGTTGGCTGAAGCACACCAAAGAAATTAAGACCAGTCTGTGCTTTACAGGCCACAGCAAAGCGTGGATGGTTTGGATGGTTGATAGGTATGGATGATTCTAAAGGTATGGATGATTCTAAAGGTATGGATGATTCTGGAAGGTATGGATGATTGTAAAAGTAGTGTGGGTGCCTCAGCACTTGATTGTCCAGATGCGTATCCTGTATCACAGACAAGAACCTGCCATCAGGACGGTTTCCCACAAGCAAAGATGTCAAACAAGGAATACTTCATCTCCCTATTGACAGAAGGCACATCAATAGTTTAAGATGTGCTGGATGGCACCATCCTGCTGCCAGAAAGCAACAATGACTTGAAAATGAAAGGAGAAAGTGCAAAAGCAGCCCTGTCTCTTTCCCTCTAAAGAGCTTGCACTATCGCATAACAATACTTAGTACAACGCACATCCGTGACCAGCAAATGCCATGTAAGTATGATTCGTGCAAATGCGGGATTAAAGCGATCCTGGATAGAACTGAATGGCTCCACACATTCCAGTTTCATGTCAGATTACAGCATGGGAAGAAAGAAGACCAAATACAGTTGATTATTTCCCTCTCATTTGTGGAACTGTAATTACTTTATGAGCCATCTTTTTTTTTTTTTTTTTGGTCATAATGTCAAAATCCATCTTGAAATAAAATTCAGCTGTTCCCCCCTCTCGACTGACAATAAAGATTGCTCATGTGGAATTCTCACTTCACAGATTACTCATTTTTGAATGAAAACAAATGGAAAACAATGAAACCAGCAAGGCCTTCCCAAACTGGGAAAGCAGACTGACCTATCCACAGTTCAGTTAGACGATATTGGCAGGTTACATGGTTATAGTCTAATCTTTATCTTAAATGGTATTGTATAACCTGTCCGTCTTTTTCCTAAATTTAGTATTTACTGGAAGATGTTATTTGAACTGTTTATTTATAACAGGTTAAAAGGTAAAGGTAAAGGTTTCCCCTTGACATTAAGTCCAGTCATGCCTGACTCTAGGGGGCGGTGCTCATCTCCGTTTCCTGGCCGAGGGAGCCAGCGTTTGTCCACAGACAATCTCCGTGGTCATGTGGCCGGCATGACTAAACACCGAAGTGCACGGAACGCTGTTACCTGCCCACCGAAGTGGCACCTTTTCATCTACTCGCATTTGCAGGCTTTCGAACTGCAAGGTTGGCAGGAGCTGGGACGGCGCACGGGAGCTCACCCCGTGTGCAGATTCGAACCGGCGACCTTCCGATCAACCAGCCCAGCAGCACAGCGGTTTAAACCACTGCGCCACCTGCAGTCCCTATAACAGGTTATTTTAACCTAAATTTAACTGGTGTACAAAGAGATCCACAGAGGATGTGATTTCTTATATGTCCCTCAAAGAAAAGAACCCGGTTTGGCAAATATGAGGCTTGCCTGATGGACGATTGAATCCATGCAACTGTTTGACAGCTACCCATAGGCTTTCGGATTCTTAGAGGAAACACAACTACATTTGTCTTTTGTGATGATTTAGCTATGAAAAGAAAGATGTATTTTGATCTGCTGTTACTTTAATGATTTGCTGTTTAGCAACTGCCCCATTTTTGCTAGGCCTGTCATATAGATTAAATCAAGGATCCACACTTTCAAGATGGCATGGGAGCTGTCCAGCATGGTGTAAGAATTCTGTTGTTTTGTTCGTGGCTCAGTTGCAACTGAGTCTGTTAGAAGCAGATTCCACCATTTTCAATTTTGTAATTAAGGCTTTGATCCAGCTCATGTTTGTCCACCTATGTTTAAGGTGACAGTGCACTATCGGACAGGTACTGCACTCTATGCTTGGTGGCACCTCTGTTCGTTGGTCTTGGGTGTCATCTTGCTGTGTCTGGAGTTGGGAAATGGGCGAAACTAACCAAAGCAATTCATTTTTTCCAGGGCTTTTGGATGGTAGACTTCACAGGGCTACCATAGAATCTTAGAATAGTAGAACCGGAAGGGGCCAAGAAGGCCATCACGTCCAATCCCCTGCTGTCACAGGACACCAAGTTATACCACCCCACTGAGATAACTGTCCAGTCACTTCTTCAATGTCTCTGTTGTCAGAGAGTCCACAACCTCCCTAGGCAGCTGCTCTGACAGTGAGGAAATTTTTCCTGGTATCTAGCCTGAATCTGACTTCTTGCAAATGAAGTCTGTTATTCCATGCCCTGCACTCTGGTATGATCAAGAAGAGATCCTGTCCTTCCTCTTCGTGACGGTCTTTCACGCACTTGTAGAATGCTGTCATATTTCTTCTCAAGGCTGAACGTGCCCAGTTCACTCACTCTCTCTTCACAGGGCTTGGCCTCCAGTCCCTGGATCATCCTTGTTGCCTCCTCTGGGACCATTTTCAGCTTTTCCGCATCTTCTTTAAACTTTGGTGCCCATAATTGGACACCATACCCTAAGTGAGTTCTGACTAGTATCAACATTTTCCAACTCCCTTATAATACAACACAATTCTTTATTCAGCCATTGACCAACAAATAAAACAAAATTACAATTAGGTAGAATAAGGAAAATTGCAATTAGATAAAATAAAAAGGGAAATACAGTAATTCTAAAATTACTGTTAAATGTGATAGGGAAAATGCAATTATTCTAATAAAACCTAACAACATTTAGAGTTGATTCTACAGTGGACTGTACAGACTATTGAACAGTACTCAGTTGTGGTCAAAGAGATAAAATCAGATTGATCTGATATAAGCATCTTAAGATTTTATTTTTATTTATTTATTTTTCAATTTATATCCTGCCTTTTTCCTCAAAGGGCTCAAGGCAGCTCACATCATCTCCTCCTCCAAGATAAAAGGAATCAGAATGACCAGGATATTTAGAGAAGAGTGGGAATAACAATTCCACTCCCTTTCAACAACCAGCTTTGAGATGCTCCTCATCCTCATTATAAGTCTAATTCAGATCAGGAATGCTTTTCGCAGGATGGTGGTCACTTCAAGGAATACAGAAATGCAGAAGAAAATCCTCCAGAAATGAATAAAATCGCCTAAGATGATTGTACAGTTGCTACAAATGGTTCCCTTGAATCAGTGGCCCATTTGTAATGCAAGCACCTGAAATCTGCCTTCTTTACGAGTTTCAAAGCACATCTAAAATGAGGATCCGTTCCTTTTCCTCCAGGACTCATCCCCTCAACGGACAGGATGGGGGCTGTGTCTTTGCCAAACTGCAGCAGTGACACCAACAATGGGTGGGCAGGCAATACCCCCTTTCAGCCGCCTATTTCCTCTCTCTCTCCCCTTCTTGCAGCCAGCAGACGCCAGGGAAGGGATCCTTGCTTCTTGCTGGCTCTGGAGAATATTGCAAGGCTGCCACAGGTAACCCGCCTCGGACCGTCTCCACAGCATCGCCCGCAGCCGCCACCGCGATGCCAGGCAATGATGCTGGGGTCATTTGCATGGAAAGCAGTGTCTCTCTGCTGTGGCACTTCCCAGTTTTACTTGACTGACTGATTTTAATCAGCAAGGGAGCAGGATAATCAGCCATAGGGTGAGTTTAAGGGCACTCTTCTTTATTTTAGGAAGCTATTTTTACTTCAGCTTCCTTGTGTGCTTCCTTTCTCTCATGGCCTTCTCTTCTTATAAATATTCAGATAGCCTCACTTAAAGAACTAAAAATAGATTTAAAAGAAATATTATTACTTCAAAATAAAGAGGAAGGGAATAAAAATTGGCAGTTCAGGGTTTGAGGAGGCCTGCCCTTAAACAATGATCATGATAGTTTGGTTCTGTTGTGTGTTGTTATAATATAAGTCATACAAATTGTAGCTTTTGTGCCATGTTACAACTACTGTGATCTAACAGGTATCTCACATTTACTTTAATTTTTCCAAAAGCCACCTGTACTAAGGTATCTCAGATCATTTCTCAATAAATCTTAGCATTTCTGTATGCCAAATATTTATCTTTCCTTTTAGGGGGCATAAAATGAGCATGGCAGGGAATCAAGTATTTTTTCAGGTAAGTGACAATTCCTCCTCCTCGCTGTTGAGGAGGCCATGACTAACTATCCAGAGAATTGGAGGATCAAAGACTCGACCTCAATTTTATTCTTGTAGATACGTTTAATACTCTGCACAGAGTAGTTCCCCTTTTCCTCACAGTTGGCAGCTGTCTCTTTTTCCTTTCTACCTCTGACATATCAGGAATTCAGAAGAGGTTGTAAAGAGGTTTTAAAACCCTTTGATAACTTTGGTTTGGCTATCCAATCAGTCTGGACATCCTACCAGTTTTTCAGCTGGAAATAAAATTAATCTGGTTTGTATCTTTACCCGACTGTTACCTTTGTCCTCTGGCTTTGTTTCATTCTCAGGATTATTTCTGTTTAGTTGTGATTTATATGGAGTATGTCTTTTGAACAGCAAGTTACCCTGAGTTTGATTTCCATCATACAGATTGGTTTTACGTCAACAGGCCCTTCTGTCAGCGAGTGCACCCTCTCACTGCCCTTGTGACCAGCTATAGTCCACCACCCTGCTCCATGCATTCAAAGCAACAGAAAGCTTGTTACTCACCAAAGCACACTCGATAAACTCGAACCCTGAAGAATGTATCTCTGAGCATGCACAGAGTGCCTTGTTGAACCCAGTCAAAACAACTGCTGCCAGAAACCCTCCTTTTGAGTGTGTCCGGGCCCAATCCCTTCCGGAGGGCCGGTCTGAAAGTGAGCACGCTGGTTCTTCTCAGAGCTCCCCTGAGCACCTGGGGAGGACGGTGGTGAGATAAGTGTCTCTGGTCATCTCAGCTCCAGCTCTGGAGTCCCACATTCCCTCTGCCACCTCCTCCCGCTCTGATGAGTCCAGGTGGCTGTGAGTTGGGAACACGCAGCAAGAAAAACTGCCCCTCTCATTCCCAGCTCCCACCGCTGCTGCCTCTCCTCTCTCTCAGCCTTGCCACGATTGCTCGATAGGAAGCAAGTCTGTGAGCGAGCAGGCCGTGGCACCCTGCTCCTGCCCCACACCAGCACTGCTTTTGGAGCTGGAGAGGTCACTGCCTGGTGCTTAAAACTTGGTGGATCTTTGGGGACGGGAGTGACTTGATTTTAGAACTTCAGTTCTCTTAGCCATGTGAGGCTCAGTTCTCTCAACCTGGCAGCTCATCCCACTCCCTAACCTGTCATCTTCAGACTAAAACTCCCACCAACCCCAGTTCATGTAATCCATATTATCAGAGAGATTCAGCTATGAAATGAAATGCAATGGGGGAGGGGGTGGGGGGGCAAGGTTTTAGTCTGTTCACTGCTCCACAGACCAAGCATCTCCCATAAGCTCAGGCAAGACATTTAGCTCATCCTGGGAAGAGACATTTAGCTCATCCTTTCTTGCCAGGTATCTTAAAATTTATTAGGATACATGTGCTCTGCTACTACAACCTACGGTGAGCTAAGATCCCTCACCATTTCCCAGTGTCTTCAAGCACTTAATTCATACTAAACTGCACTTGGTATTTGACTCTTCCTTTAAGGATCCTACTGATCAAATTCCAAGAGGCATCTTGCTCAGAAGCTTCTAGTCCTGTCGAATTAACTGCTCTAGACGAACATTTTCCTTCGCGCCATCAGCAGTATACAATCTGTGAATATGTTTTACTGTGTTAGGCTGCAGAAAGAAAGGTCTGCGTAATTCTCCCTTCTCTGAAAGCATAATTCCTTTCCAGGGAATAATCCTCCCTTGTCTTCTTGTGGACCTTTGACAATGTTACAATAACTGCCATGGCGCTTGGTGTCCATTTTACACTTGCACCCATTGAAAAACGCACCTTTCAACCCACCAACACATCCATGGGCATGCAGGAAATTCAAACAGGAACCACACCCCCCAAGTCACTTGCTTCTAGATTTTTGCCAGAAAACAAACTCTGTTCATCTCTCTCTCCCACACACATAGAAAGTCAGTCGATCACATCTTGAATGCAATGAGGAAGTGTTGCACAGCAAATACTTTTGAGCAATAGAGGTTGGAAAACATTTGCATAGCTGTTATTTCACTCCAATGAGAAGCTTTTCTGACAAGGCCAAATGAACAGAGACAGCTGTAGCCTCCATAAATTCTTCTCAGAATCACAGATCAGGAACAGAAGCAGAGTAATATTTGCAAATGGGTTCACATGAACAGGCATGGACATTTGATCTCAGAAAACAAAGAAAGAAAGAAAAGCATCAGGCAGAAGGGAGGAAGCAGGCGGGGGTGTGTGGGCAAAAAGCAAACTAGTCCAGGGGGATCAGCTGAAACTAAGATTATCCAGGTTCATGTAGCTCCATTTTGGAAACTTCCAGTTTTCTCCAGTTACACGAAAAGCACCATCATTCAAAATAAATTTCTCATAATGCCCTTGCTGCCTTTGATGGCCCAGGCCATAACTGCCTACTAGCAATTGGCTGGGCAGGACTCACGTAACAGTTGCGCTATGAGGCGATCTTGGACTCTGAACTTAGCAAAAATAATCAGGTCACTGTAGGAGCTTTAAAAGTCTGGTGCTTTCATGCAAAACTTCCTATTAGCGTGTCAGAATCTGAGAAAGGAACAAGCAAGTCGTTTGAAGGCAGAGTTATATAGCAACTGGAGCAGATTTCTAAAGCTCTTCTGATGTTGGCTTGGTTGTATGCAGGTTCAGCAGAGGTAAACATGAAACAACGGAATTAGTTGAGAGGCTGTTGCTGGCGCCTGGATCTGTTAGAATCCACGCTTATGGACCTTATTAACCTTATTAACAAAAGGTAAAAAGGTTTCTTTACTGACAAGCAATCATATGTGACCTGCAGGAAGGAGAGTCGTTGGTCTCTCCTGAAGGAGACCTTGGTTCATCATTAGCAGGTTAGCTTAGAAGAGGGAGAAGAACAATGCTGCTTCTTCTCTCCGGGTGAGAGAGGCAGGGGAAAGGGCAAAGCAGCCATATGACCTTTGGCCTTTCCAGGTGAGGTGGGAGGAGAAAAGAGACGGTCTCATCTTCCCTACGGCATTTACCCTTTCCCCCCCACTCTGGTTAGTGGACGGAAGCGTGCAGTGTTCGTGCAAGCGATGTGAGAGGCCTTTGAAGAGAAGCCTTCAAAGGGCCTGACTTTCACATTGTCCAAAGTGGACAACAATCAGGAATGCCAGAAGTTAATCCAGAATATCTTAAGTGCACCAGGGTAGGAAAGACTGTTCTACACCATTTTGCAGGACGATGCTTTGGGGAACATTCCACCATTTCAACCGCACAAAGCCATGTTAGTTGCCTCTCGTGTGCTTCAGTGACACACTTCAGGACCCTGCTTCTCTTTCCAGTGTTGTCGGTGTCATGGCAGTTCCCAGTACTTCCTTCAGGAGGACCACAGGAGCTGTTGGCAATGCATGTCTTATGGATCTCTAAATCAACGGAGTCTAAAATAGTAAAATGGGAGTCAGGATGGGAGCAGTAAGAAGGGTGCAACGCGGAAAGCCTTTGGAAAGGCTGGTGCAACGCGGATTGTACTTGGCCTTCTGAAAACCACAAACAATCTTGACACATGGGATTTCCTAGGCATGTAAAAGATTTGTGTGTGTGTGGGGGGGGGGGTCATTCATATCAATAGATTTCTTTTCCTCTGTGTGAACTGTAAGCAGTGCTTCTGCCCCCAAAATCACATAACTTGGATTTTTGTTTGAAAGGGTAAACTCCCGTGTTGCTTTCCCAGCCTAACATAATGAAACCTCCAAAGCGTAGTGTGCAAAGTATTGCAATGAATAATATAGTTTGTGGTCATTTTTTCAGTAAATGAATCTTGCTGAGGCACTTTACTCATCTCCTGACCATAATCAGGTGACAAATGTGAGTCATAGTTCATTCCAGTGACTCATATCAGAACTGACTCCCTTTCACAAAATGATTTCCCTACACACTGAGAGCAGATAAAGGCCTTTCCAGGAATGTGGGGAGAGAATGCCAGAGCCCCATTGCTCTCTTCCCCTCCACAAGACATATTACATCTGAGTCATTGAGAAACCCAAGTTGGTTTATGAGGAGTTCCTGACCAGTGTCTCAGCTTGAAGCCTTGCTCACTACTAGGCCAGGTTTGGTTCCAGCTGCAAACCACGTGGGACCAGAATACTTGAGACAGAACCTTGTGTTTGAACAATCCACCCAGTTTACTGTCTGAGTGGGTGAAGGCAATAGTGAATGTGTCTTTTTTTCAGGGTACAGCTCTACTTTGTCCAAAAGAGGTCATGCACAAACAAATCAGAAACAGAAAATGTTTAAAAACAAATTTTCCAAAACAGAAAAAGGTTCCTGCACCTCATCATGCTGGTGTGTTTTCTGTCTCTCTCCAATATTCCCTTCTTAGGCAAGGTATTGCAGCAAGTGGGAGCTTCTTAGAGTGGGTTGGATCATAGAGTCATAAGTAGAGTAGAGGATAGTAGAGTCCAGAGGGGCCTAGAAGGCCATTGGGTCCAACCCCCTGCTCGGGGCAGGATGGCAAATTAAGCCATGCCTCTCAGATGGCTGTCTTGCATTTTGAATGCTTCCAGCGAGGCAGAGTCCACCACCTCCCTTCCTGATGTTCTGGAATTATCTAGAGACATTTCAATCTGGCTTCAGACCTGGTTATGGGACTGTTTTGGTTGACATGATCTGTGCCAGGAACTGAAAAGGGAGAAATCTTTTCCTGTTCGTTCCAGTTCTTTCTTGCCTTTCTTGGAAGGGAAAATCTCAGAAAATAGGACTGGGAAATTCTTGTTTGGTGCTGTGGTTGTACCTTAGGGTTCCATCTTTTTAACATGTAATTTAAACTGGAGAGATTGTCCAGAATTCTGAGGTACAGTGCCCAGTGGAATGCTGATGACAGCTGGCTCTATCGTTGCCATCCATATAAATCCAAGGAAGCTGTTCCAGTTCTCAGTTGGTGTCTGATGTCCTAAAGGACTGGATGAGGGCAAACTGGCTGAACCTTAAGCCAACCAAGACAGAGGTGCTTCTGGAGTGATGAAAGGCTGATCAAGGAATGGGGAGTCAACATGTGCTGGAAGAGTTGACACTCCCCTGAAGACTCAATCTCACCGTTTGGGTATGCTTCTTGACTTGGCCCAGAATGTGGATGTCCAATTTTCAGCAGTGGCCGGGGGGGGGGGGGGGGTTTGCACAGTTGAGGTCACTATGCCAATTCCTAAGGTTAACTGATTTGGCCACAGTCATGCACGCGTTAGTCCCATTTAGCCTAAGGCAATGTGCTCTTCACAGGACTGCCTTTGAAAACTGTTCAGTCACCTCTAAATGGTCCAGAATTCTGTCAGAGTGATGAGCAGGACAAGTTCGAGGGAGCATGTGCCTCCCTTGTTATACCAGCTGCCCTGGCTACTGGCCTGTTTCCAGGCAAAATGCACACTACCTAAATGGGCATAGACAAGGCCTTTGCCCATAGAAGATCTTAATATCTTCTGGAACAGCCCTTCTTTCTAGTCCTCTGCCCTCAGAGCCTTGCCATTGGCACCTTCCTTTGCTTTGGAACTCCCCACCAAGGAAGGCTAGATTTGGTTTCTTCTGTGTTGACCTTCTGCCAGTAAGCAAGACCACTTTTGCGTGTAAGTGGGTCTTCCGTTGAACTGAATTCTTATTGTTGTGTTTTTAATTTTTCAAAATGTGTTGCCATTCCCCTCATAGCAAACACACTCCCCATCCCACACTGTCCAACAGCTGCTTGGTACACTGGGGGAAGTATGACTTTCAGAGAGCAGATAATATGACTTACATGGGGAAAGTCACCGGCTTGCTCTACCAGCCTGATGTACATGGTATGCTTCCTTTCCACCCACCTGCTTGCTTGGTGTTGGAAAAAGCCAGAAGCAGGCTGATCCATGTGCCCCACAACTGTTCCCAGTTCCAGTCAGTGGGGAGAACAGAGCATGTGGAGGAATGATAGAAGACATTCTGGAGACATCTGTGGATGGCGGGTTGCTCACGTGCCCAAGATTCCCAGTTTCTGTACAGAATCAGAATCATGCCTAACTGAATTGATGTTTGCTTGAATCAAAACAACAAAGACTTAAGAAGTTTGAAAGGCAAACACATGTATTATGGCACATGCGTTCATGATCTAGGGTCTGCTTCACATCACCTTCTTTAAACTTTAATGTAATAAACTCTGTTAGAATACTAGCAACACAATACCTTAAAACATATTTGACAATGGAGGAAGATATTGGTTGATTGGAAGTACATAAAATTAACATATGTGCAATTTTGGGAAGGGATAATTAAATATAATGAGGATACTAAGAAAATAAAACAAAAGTTATTGACAGAGTAATTATTGTGTGGGGTTGATTGAGGGTTAATTTGGATAACTCTGAGGCTCCTACATTAGAGCTATCCAAGTTTAGGATTACTGTACTCCACCGATCAAGTGAGTTTAACAAAGGGCTTTATCTGAGTTTGCTTTGCTTTTCTTGTGTTTACAGTAAATTTGAAACATAAAGATGGGAGAAGAAAATATACTTTGATGGATGTCATACTCTCTGATTTCCTGAGTAATGATCCTAAAACATCCCCTCAAACACATCCTAATACATTTCTGACATTTCCTCAGATATATCCTGGATTATTGGGTCATGGATCAATAGGAATACAAAATAGCTATTCAACTGGAGTTTTATGATTAACTTAGAACAGAGCAATAAAAAGCAAAGGTGTTACCCAGCTCCCAACCATAAAACAACTCTAATAATTTCTCAGTGCCTATACAAGATGCATAGTAAATTCTGTACTCCTAATACATACCAAAGTTTTGAGAGATGGGAAGGTGTTTTAAAAATGGTATTTTTCTGAGTGATACATTATGATAACATTAGCAAGCAAAGGAAATTGTGCACACAACAACACAATGTTCATGCAGCACAAAAGGACTGCCATAGGCAGAACTTCAAGCAGGACCAGTTCATTAAGCCAAGTGTGGCCTCTTGAAGACCGTTGCATCTCTCCCAAGTTCCTCCAATACTCCGCTTTGCACACCCTATCAGCCCTGCCACCATCTGTTGCCCCTGGGCTTTGATGCTTCTACCAGCACCACCACAACTAAATCGCTAGAGCGGTAAATCAATCAATCAATCAATCTCTCTCTCTCTCTCTCTCTCTCTCTCTCTCTCTCTCTCTCTCTCTCTCATCTATCATTTGTATAGTGCCCAATAGCTGAGGGTCTCTGGGTGGTTCACAAAAGTTAAAATGAAACCCATGTTAAAAAAGGTGCCTTAACACTTTAAGCAAGATGCACCAGGAGTACAGAAAAGGGCATGCAGAGGAAGCGGGAGGAAGGACAAGTGAAAAGAGAGAGAGAGAGAGAGAGAGAGAGAGAGAGAGAGAGAGTGGCACAGAAGTGCAGGAATGGCATTAGGAAGACTAAAGCTGAGAATGAGCTGAAGATAGTAAGGGATGCCACAAGCTATTTAAAAAAAAAGCATTTTTCATATACGTGTACAGTACAAGCAAGATTAAAGAAATGGTGGCTCAGCTTCTTAATGAGGAAGGCAAATTGGTAACAGATGACAAAGAAAAAGCCAAAGTTTGTAATTTCTACTTTGGTTCACTCTTTTCCCAAAGTGGGTTTATGACACCCCTGGAAGAAATGTAGTACAAAACCAAAGGGACAGGACTGAAGCTTGAGATTCATAAACAAATGGTCAAGGAATATCTAATTTCTTAGAATAAGATCAGATATCCAGGACCTGATGAACTGTGTCAGACTAATAAAGGAACTAGCAGAAGAACACTCAGAACCACTGTTGATTATCATTGAGAAATAAGGGAGGAAGGTGGCAAGCCAGATGATGGAGGGGCTCATGTCGTTCCCATCTTCAAAAAGAGCAAGAATCAGTCTCTAGGAAAATTCTGGAGCAGATAATAACGAAGTCAGTCTCTAAGCATCTCGAAGACAATGGAGTACTTACTAGAAGCCAGCCTAGATTTATCAAAAACAAAT
The DNA here is from genome assembly GCA_023646645.1 of Varanus salvator macromaculatus. Lineage (NCBI taxonomy): Eukaryota > Metazoa > Chordata > Lepidosauria > Squamata > Varanidae > Varanus > Varanus salvator. Next base: position 20,866,949 of record JAIXND010000657.1, read on the forward strand.
CTTGCCAAACTAATCTGATCTCATGTTTTGACAGGGTAACTTCCTATGTTGACTGTGGGAATGCTGCGGACATAATATATCTTGATTTCACGCAAGGCTTTTGACAAAATGCCCCATGGCATTCTGATCAAGAAACTAGATGGATCAACTCTCAGGTGTATCCACAGTTGGCTACAGAACTGAACTCAGAGAGTGCTTCTCAATGGCACCTTCTCAGACTGGGGAGAGGTAGCCAGTGAGGTGCTGCAGGGCTCAGTCCTGGCCCTGCTTGTCAACATTTTTATTAATGATTTGGGTGAAGACATGCAGGGAATGCTGATCAAATTTGCAGGTGACACAAAACTGGGTAGGATACTTAACACTCTTGAAAACAGGAAAAGAAAATCAAAGTGCTCTTGATAGGTTGGAGCATGGAGCTGAAAGCAGTAGAATGAAATTCAATAGAGGCAATTGCCAAGTTCTGCATCTAAGAAGAGGGAACCAAATGCACAGTTACAAAATGGGAGATACTTGGCTCAACAACACTACAAATGGGAGGATCTTGGAATTGTCCTAGATCACGGGTAGAGTATGAGTCAATGCTGCTGTCAAAAAAGCTTATGCTATATTGGGCTGCATTAATAGAAGTATAGCGTCCAGATCAGGTGAGAAACTGGTTCCCCTCTGTTCAGCATTGGTTAGGCCCATTTTGAATATTGTGCCCCATTCTAGGCAAAACCCTTCAAAAAGATGCAGACAAACTGGAAAGGGTTCAGAGGAGGGCAACAAAAACGATCAAGGGACTGGAAACAAAACTGTATGAGGAAAGATTGAAAGAGCTGGTCACTGAGAAGAGAAGACTAAGGGGAGATATGATAGCACTCTTCAGATACTGTACTTGAAAGGCTGTCACAAAGAAGGCGGTCAGGTTATCTTCTCGATTATCCCAGAGTGCAGTACATGGAATGACAGGTTCAAGTTACAAGAAGCCAAACTCCAGCTAGATATCGGGAGAAAATTACTACTGTTAGAGCAATGGAACCAATGACCTAGGGAGCCTGTCTGCTCTCCCACACCGGCGGCATTCAAGAGGCAGTTGGATAGCTAACTCTAACTTGGAGTCCTACACTGAGTGGGGAGTTGGACCCAGTGGCCTTATAAGCCCCTCCAACTATACTTCTCTACAATTCCATGAGCACCACCTTTTTAATGTAAATTTGGCTCTCACTTGTTGTCTGGGAGTGAGAATATCCATTAAAACATGGCACCATGTTTGTTTTAGTAAGAATGCCTTTGGGCACCACAAAATCGCTGCCAAATTTTGAAAGTCAATGCTGGAGGGTGCTCAGTGGGATAAAGAGAATTGGCCCTTGGATTCTCTGGGGTTGCCCTCCTCCACTATATACTATCCTGCAATCGTATGCCCATTTACCTTGGAGTAAGTCCTTTTAAACTCAGTGCAGCTTACTCATGCACAGACACGTGTAGGTTACTGGCATCTAACATTATTTTAACTCTGCCAGAGTTACTTTGCATGTTCAATTGCTTAGGAAAAAGGCACCACTATATATGAATACATAGCCAAATATAATGCTGGCAATGCTGTATATCCAGAAGCAAGATCATGCACACTGAATGTACTCATCTTATTTTATTCTATTTTAAATCATTTTATACAGACTCTCCCAACAAAATCATTTCAAGGCCGCACAAAACAAAACAATAAAAACCACCAAACTGAATCAACATGCAAAGATGTTAACATTCGCAAAAAAAAGTCAACATCTTTTTGAAATATAAAATAGGTAGCACAGAAATTATCACAAACCGCTGCAAAAGAGCAACCAGTCTGCAGCGTATTCAGTGGAATCACACAGTTCAAGGCCTCTTGAGTAGAGTCTCTCAATCTTTTACAGTGACATGACTGAAGCACAAACAGAAGCCAGAAGCAAATGCATCCAGAAACCAATGCAACCAGCATCTAAGTCTGGGTGTAGCAACTAGTATCCCAGAGCGTAGCAAGACACATAAGCAGGCCAAGGTCTGGTCAGCGGTTGAATGGACAATCTGCCTTGAGCTCCATGCTGCAAGAAGGCTGGGATGTTTGCCCTTCGTGTTATACAGATCTCTTCTACTTTTATGAACTAGCCCTTGAGCATGCTTAGTCCCCATTAGGCTATTTTTGGGTGCCCCATAAAGTTTCATTGGCTTTTTAAACCAAAAGGCATTTCATGCAGAGCTCTGCAAAGCTTGATGGTGTCTCTTTCTTATTCATGGCTCAGCCAAGGATTAAACCTAGGATCTTCTGCATGCAAAGCATGCTTCACGGGTTACAGAGCCATGGATTACCTCCAGACTCAGTCATGCTTAGAGTAGTCCCTCTGAAATCAGCAGGACTTAAGCTATTCATCACTAAAGTGGGTCTCATTTATTTCACTGGGTTTAAGCATGAAAGCATCTAGATGCAACCCTGAGACCAAACGACGGGCTGATTAACACATTCATGCATTTCATTGCATTCTGTGCAGATAACAGCTGGCACAGTGTTTATTTTTCTGTATTTAAAATGATGTGATATTGCATGTGGTAAAGGTGGTGGACCTGATGGAATCATGATGTTTCTCCATGTTTGCTACATGCTAAGGTAAAAGTAATTCCTATAAGGTGGAAGCTATTTAAGAGCATGTTTATTTGTCTGGATGTTTTACATAGGAACACAAATTTATAAAAGGGGTGTGGGGAGGAAGGAGAGGAAATTTGCGGTGGGCAAAAGAAACCCTACTTGGCTTATACCAAGAGGAAAGGCCTTGGCAGTTATAGGTGGTCTAGAAATACAAGTATAGAATGAATGAATGAATGAATGAATGGGTGGCTTTTCCATTCCCTACTGTTTCATTCTTTTTAAAAAGTATATTCCCCACTCCAGCCTTTGACACAAATGAATGACCATCGCTGTACGGGCTCCAGCCTGGCACACATCCCTTGCTGTTGGGATGAGAGGGCTTTGACTTGCCAGATCTGAAGCACCCTGGTTTGTCAGAACGCTCCTCTCCACTTCAGCCAGAAAGCGCCAGGAAGCACCGTGCGTGGCTGCAGCATCTACAGCCATGGCGTTTTCCAGCATGTCGGGGCTCCTTTTGTGCCCACCCCCTGCCAATGTGTGTCTTCTCACCACTGAGAAGCACTTCTGCTGTGTCCTGCAGCCCATTAGAGTCCAACGGATGGCAGCCTACAATTCTTACTCACTTTATATGCAGATTAAGAACACTGAGTCTCCATTGTGGGGAACTGAAAGGAGCTGGAAAATAAGTACGGGTGAACTCTTGCTCCAGATGATTATAACAAATCAGAAATACATCCCCATAATGTGTTTGCTTAAACAACAACAACAAATCAAAGCCCAGCATCACAAAGGAATCATAGATATCTCTAATCTATGGTTCTGTGTTGTGTGATGAATGGGCTGGAGGAGGTCTAAGTGTCCGTATATATGATTTATCTGGGTTTTGAGATGTGAAATTACACACAGTAGATGGCTTCCAAGACTGAAAAGTGATGCAGTAGCTGGTTTTGCAGGCTTAAGAACAACACAATCCACTTTTTAAAGGGACATATTTTTCCATAGGGGAAGGGGAATAATATAATAGAGAAGTAAAGGTGTTATTGAGTTAGGTGAAACATCATTCTCACAGTGAATAAGCTTTTAGGACTGGGAGACCACATGAACTGTGCGCTTCCCTAAACCAGGATATGAAGCTGCCCGGGGACCACTGCTCTATCTAATTTAGTCTTTTAAGACTTCAGAGGCAGCACAGAGAATATTGGATCTGGAACTAAACGGGTGAGCAAAAACCCCAGATCTAGGAACACAAGAAAGTTGGGTTGCATTTGACCACTGGCCCATCCAACTCGGTAGATACATGCCTGCATGTGGTAGGGATGTCATGAGTGGGGCTGGCTGGAGCCAGGGGTCAGGCTAGATGGCCCATGAGGACCCTTCTGACTCACTCTGTTTCTATGTTTCTATACTGTGGCTCCCCAGAGTTTCAGACAGGAGTTTTCAGATACCAGCTACCAGTCATTCAACCGTTGCATTCAGATCATGTACTCTGCCACTGATGAAGGAACATGCAGGGCCCGTGTGCTGGTCCTTTTCATTAGCAAGAATGACAACATCATCCGCCATCCCCTTTGGGCTTCCCTATTCCCTCTGAGCTCGCTTGCAATCATTATGGTAGCGAAGAAAAAATGTATTTTCCCAGTAGCAACATATTCTGTTGAGCTGCCCTATTGTAAAGCAAAATAGTTTGGGGTAGGCTAGTCTGCAAGGTCCATTACAGCCCATTCACTTTGTAAAAGACATGCTCCTGGAAGGGATGCAAACTTTGAGGCCTGGTTTGTTGCAATGGATCAACATAGCTACCTGCATTTTTCAACTCTTTGTGGGTATGGCTAAGACAATTATCATAAAAACATGCAATTCAAAGCTTACCACTACTCCAGTTGGGATATATCTTCCCTCCAGAGTAGCAGAATAAGCCAACAATTAGTGGTGAAGTGAGCCACAAAATTCTGCGAGATCTGCTACAGTCTCTGTTACTGCTTTAAAATGTATTTGTATTAATTCAGTTGCGGGATTTCTATCCTGTCCAACATGGTGGGGGAGCACACTATCTTCACTGAGCAAGCCCTTTGCCTCATCACCATTCACTGTGCGTCTGGTTGCTTTGTCAGAGGACTTTAACATGTGCAGGCTTTCCTACACATTAACCACTCAATAAGCTGGTCATTTGTATCCCGTTGTTTTATGTAGCAGCCGTCTATATCAATATTAGCGCCATAACCATAAGCTCCCAGGCCATGCTGGGGCAAGCCTGAATTCGGGAAGAAGGGCCTATCCTGGGCTAGTATGTGAGAAAAGGGCGGTCGCCGCCATTTGGGAGCCGTGCGGGGGTCATGCGGGGGCTGGGCTGGCCAGGGGCTGTCAGCCGGCGGGTGGGATTGCTAATTGGATTGGGATGTGTTGAGGGGGGGTTGTGTTTTTAGGTGTTTTTAATGTGTTTTTAGCTTATATTTTTAATGGAGTCATTCTTGGCAATGAATATGGGGTTCCCTGGGGAGCGCGTGGGTGCCGCCATTGGGGTGGTCACGGGCAATGGACGTTATGCATTGGGGGTCTAACGTGTCCACGTAGAAGGAGGGACAGATGGCTAGCACCTGGTCCTCTTTCTGGCTATTCCCCCAGCCTGAGGGTTCCAGGTAGTCCTGTCAACTGCCCCCCGGGCCTGTCAGTGCTGCTGCTTAATGCCAGGTCGGTCCACATAAACCTTGCCTCATCCACGACTTGATTGTGGATGAGGAGGCCGACCTGGCTTGCATTACAGAGACCAGGGCAGGAGAGGGGGGGAAATGTCTCCCTCTCTCAACTGTGTCCGCCTGGGTATGTGATCCAGCACCGACCACACCTGGAGGGGAGGGGAGGGGGAGTCGCTTTGGTTTACCGAGCCTCTATTTCCCTCACGGGGCTTCCTGTCCTCTCGAGGCCGGGTCTAGAGTGCCTCTACTTGGTGTTGGGCGACCGAGACAGACTGGGAATTCTGCTGGTGTACCGTGCACCCTTCTGCCCAACAGACTCCCTGCCTGAGCTGACAGAGATCGTCTCGGATTTGGTGTTGAAGACTCCCAGGATGTTGGTCCTGCGGGACTTCAATCTCCACGCTGAGGCAGTTCTGACCGGGGCGGCTCAGGACTTCATGGCCTCCATGGCAGCATGGGACTGTCGCAACACGTCATTGGTCTGACCCATGAACGTGGACACACTCTGGATCTGGTTTTCTCGATGAGGCAGGAAGAGGGTGATCTGAGGGTGAGGAACTTGTGTCTGACTCCCCCGTCATGGTCAGATCACTTCCTCGTGAGGTTTGAGCTCAAGAGCGGCCTTTCCCTCTGTAAGGGTGCAGACCCGATTGCGCTGGTCTGCCCCAGGAGCCGAATGGATCCGGATGGATTCCTGAAGGCCCTGGGGGAGTTCCTGGTTGATAAGGCTGGTGCTCCTGTCGATGCTCTGGTTGAACTATGGAATGGGGAAATGACCAGGGCTATTGACACGATCGCTCCCAAGCATCCTCTCCCGCTGGGCAGAGCCTGTTCATCCCCCTGGTATACACCTGAACTACGGGTGATGAAGCGGGTTGGGAGACGTCTAGAGCGTAGGTGGAGGAAATCACGGGATGAATCTGACCGAACACACTTAAGAGCCCATTATTGGGCCTATGCCGTGGCGGTGAGGGCAGAAGAAATAAGAAGAATTTATTCTCCACTTCCATTGCCTCCTCACAATGCCATCCGGCAGAGCTCTTTCAGGTGGTACAGGGGCTGATACATCCGGGCCCAAAGAAAGATCTCGTACCACCTTGAAGGCCCGCTGTGACAACTTTGCCAGGCATTTCAGGGAGAAAATCGCTCAGATTCGTCATGATCTGGATTCTACTAGTGAATCAGATTCTGCTGGGGAGGTGCCAATGTTGCTGTCTGGTCCACAATTGATGGATGAGTTTCAGTTGTTGCTGTCTGATGATGTGGACAAGGTGATGGACAAGTACGTCCCACCACCTGCTTATTGGACCCTTGCCCATCTTGGCTACTTAACAAAGCCAAGCACGGAATAGGGACCTGGATCCTGCAGGTTGTCAACGCCTCCCTAAGGGATGGCCGGGTACCTGCCCCTTTAAAGGAGGCGGTAGTCCAGCCAGTCCTAAAGAAGGCATCCCTGGATCCAGAGGTGGCCGCCAATTATAGACTGGTGGCCAACATCCCATTCTTGGGCAAGGTGTTAGAGTTGGTGCTGGCGGGACAACTCCAAGCACTCTTGGATGAAACTGATTATCTGGACCCATTTCAGTCCGGCTTCAGACCCGGGTATGGTACTGAATCTGCCTTGGTCGCCCTGTATGATGACCTGTGCAGGGAGAGAGACAGGGGGAGTGCATTCCTGTTGGTTCTCCTGGACCTCTCAGCGGCTTTCGATACCATCAACCATGGTATCCTTCTGGATAGGCTTGCGGGATTGGGAGTAGAAGGCACTGCTTTGCAGTGGTTCCGCTACTATCTCAATGGCCGATTCCAGAAGGTGGTGCTGGGGGACTATGGCTCTGCGCCATGGAGTTCCGCAGGGGTCCATTTTGTCCCCCTTGCTATTCAACATCTACATGAAACCACTGGAAGAGGTCATTAGGAGGTATGGGCTGCAGAATCATCAGTATGCTGATGATACCCAGCTCTACCTCTCGTTTTCAACTAATCCATGTGAGGCAGTGGCTGTACTGACCGGTGCCTGGCAGAGGTAATGGGTTGGATGAGGGCCAATAAACTGAGGCTCAATCCAGACAAGACAGAGGTCCTGTTGGTAGGTGGGCTTCAGGATGGAGGACCTGGACCTTGTCCTGAACGGGGCTGCACTCCCTCTTAGGGACGGCATTCACAGCTTGGGAGTGCTTCTCGACCCAGAGCTGTCATTAGAAGCTCAAGTAACAGAGGCCATCAAGCACCTATCCAAAAATGAGCATCCTGCTTTTTGTCCATTAGCTTCTCTCCTTATTAAGCAGGAGGTTAGAAACATAGAAACATAGAAACAGAGCGAGTCAGAAGGGGCCTCCTGGGCCATCTAGTCTGACCTCCGGCACCAGCCGGCTCCGCTCATGACATGCCCACCATGTGCATGTCCAGCCTATCTTTGAACACCCTCACCGATGGGGCCTCAACGACCTCCCGTGGAAGCCCATTCCACGCCCTCGGGGTCCTAACTGTCAGGAAGTGCTTCCTGGCATCCAAATTGAACCTTGGCTCCCTGAGCTTTGCTCCATTGGAGCGCGTCCTGCCTTCCTCTGCAGGGGAGAACAGGCCTCTCCCCATCTCCATGTGACACCCCCTCACATACCTGTATGTTGCCAACATATCCCCTCTGAGTCTCCTCTTCTCCAGGCTGAAGAGACCCAGTTCCCTCAGTCTCGCCTCATACCCCATCCCCTGCAAACCAGCCACCATCCTTGTGGCCCTACGCTGCACTGACTCCAACCTGGCTATATCCTTTCTGTAATGAGGGGCCCAAAACTGAACACAATACTCCAGTTGCGGGCGCACCAGAGTCATGTAGAGTGGAAGTAATACCTCTCTTGATCTAGAAGCCACACTTCTGGCTATGCAGCCAAGGGTGGCATTCGCCCTCTTGACCACCGCATCACACGGCTGACTCATGTTTAGCCTGCGGTCAACCAGTACCCCGAGGTCCCTTTCACAAGTGCTGCTCTCCAGCCACTTGTCCCCTAACCTGTACTTATGACAGCTATTCCTATGCCCCAAGTGCAAGACCTTGCACTTCTCCACATTGAACGCCATCCTGTTGTCTCCTGCCCACTTCCATAGTCTGTCCAGATCCTTTTGGATCTGGAGTACCTGCTTCTCAGTTGTGGCCACTGGTTCTTTATCTCTTTAAAAATACAGAGTAAGACTGGGATGCAACAGGAGTAGCTCTTGCCTAGACAACATCAGGTTACAAACTTGTGCCTTCCCTATACTTTTCTGATAAATGCTGTTTCCAGCTTTCCTTTCCCTTCTCGCATGCTGTCCCCTTGCCTGCCCCTCTTGCCCTGGGATTGCCCTGAAGCGTGGAGGAGATGACATCATATTGTAGTGATGCTTTTCCTCAGCAAGGACTGGGAAAACGGGTCAAGATGGATGCAGGCAGATATAGGGCAGTTCTGCAAGAGGCCTGGGACGGACAGAGGTTCGCCCTCCAGCCAGGGCAGTGAGCCTAAGCACAGCCGGGGTAGCCCTGGAGGGCGTTCAAAACAAGAATCTGAACGTCCCAGAATGGCCTAATCAGAGTCCAGACCTCCACCCAATGCAGACTCTGTAGCAAGACTTGTTCTGCTGACATGTGAAGCATTCCAGCCACTTCATTTCCTTCCCCTTCTCCAGTTTACATTCCCGACCCCTGAACAATCAATATGCCCACTGAGTATAGTCGGCCTGCATTTTCCCCCAGTCCTTTTTTTTTGGGGGGGGGCCATACTTCCAGAGGCCTCAGGGTTCTCCAAAACTATGGTGCACCACCTTGAGTGTGAGTAATGCCATTTTCCTTACAACAGCAACCGCACTCATCCAAACAGTGGAAATGAAAGATTGTTACTTTCTGTTTAAATAGTTTTTACTGTTTTATTGCTGATTTGTAATTTAGAAACAGCACATTCGTCAATTATTTGAATATGGTTCTAATTTTATTCCTTCTCAACCAGCCTGTTTACTATACATAAGCAAGCGATAACTAAGTAAGAATGGAAGTGATTGTGCATTACAATTTGTCAAGCTAAAACATCCCCGAGGAGTTTGCATTCTAGCATTTAACACAATGAAGAGACCAAAGGAAAAGGAAGAAGGAATGTCCAATTGCCAGACACATGTAAGATGGGCTGCATTAACATGGAATAATTTGGTCCACTAACCAGAGGGAGGGAAAGGCTCCATGCCTCCGATGAAATGAGACCGGCCTTTCTGTTTGAGCTGCGACTTTCCTGTCCCTCCTCTCCTCACACCTCACCTAGAAAGGCAAAAGTGTCACATTTACCCTCTCCCTCTCTTGCCAAATATGCTACAGGTTCCCAAATCTAATCTCTATGCATTAGACAAAGAAGATGCATTTACTTTGTTACACTTGAGCGTAAGTGAACCATCTAAGCGTAAATTAAGTTTATGATCAAATCAACTTGTGTATCAGCCCTGAAGAGGAAAGTGGGGTTTTTTAATAGTAAATGAACAAGATCCCAGATGAGATTAAGGTATTTGGGAAGTAGAACAAGTAAATCTTATTCTTAATTCTAAAATTAGATTCTCTCTCTTCAGGTGGCATGGACCTGAGTGTATGTTTTCTAATTACTTGCCGTAGCAATTAGGAATAAGGATTTCAGAATTTTTTAATGCAATCCAAGTAGAAGAGGTCTTTCTTAATGGGGAAATGTGTATGGATTGGGTGCGTGGTAGGACAGCCATGACTCTTCAAGGATTTCCATGTTTTGATCTGTTCAACTAGACATTGCTTCAACTACTGGACAGTATAGAAATTTAATAGATTAAATAAATTAACAAAATAATTCTATTTGCCTGCTGCTTGAATGTGATTGGTTGAAGACACTCTTTCCCACCATTTTGAGTGGTTTTGTGCTTGGATTTATGGGCAAGAAAAGGGTTGAACCAAGTTTGACATTTCACAGGAAAAGGTGAACTTCCAGCACTCTGTCTGCACTTTCAAAGATCTTATGACAGCTCGGCCCATTCAGACTTTGGTCTTTTGTTTCTCTGTGGTATTTTCAGGGGGCTGGAAAGGCTACTATGGAGACAAGGAGGCAGGAAAGTCCACTTCCTTCCGCATATTTTGACGCAGCATAAATCTGGGTCCAACCCAAAACTGACCAGGTAGAAAAGACAATGTACTTTTCATTTTGGTTATTCAGTGCCAGAAGGAAGATTCCCAGATGCTTTGGACTTCAGCTCCCAGAAACCTCTGCCAGGGTGCCCAAACGTCCAGGAATGATTGGAGCTGTTGGTATAAAACACCTGAAGGTCTGATTTAAGCACGTCATGGATTGGATTATGCTTTAAAACCAAGTCATCATGAAAATCCGATGTATTTTATGCATCATGCATTCTGCTTTGATGATGACCGAGAGCAAGAGTTCTCCTTCCTTACATGCCCTCACACCCCTTACATTCTGCGGGAGAGGCCCTGCTCCGAGAACCCTCCCTGAAAGGGGTAAAAAGGAAATCTACTCGGAGGAGGGCCTTCTCTGTGGTGGCCAGATTATGGAATGCACTCCCCGGAGAGGTGTGCCTAGCACCGAGTCTATATTATTTTCAGCGCTAGGTTAAAACCTTTTTATTTAACTGTTATTTTAAAAAACTAATTTAAATTTTAATGTTTAACTGTCACTTTTATTTAACTCATTTAATTTGTATTTTTGGTTAATGGTTATATATTGCTGTTCTATTCTGGTTGTTTTAATGATTGTGAGCCATCCCAAGATGCCATGCATAAGGGACAGCATACAAAAGTTTTAAATAAGCAAATAAAGGGAGCGGGTGAATTAAAGGACTATGTTCTGTTACAGATTGGGGAAGGTCTATAGCCCAGTTATAAGGAGTTATATGTGGCATCTCCATCTAAGATGATAATTATTATAGGATTAGGAAAGACTCCTGCTTTAAAATCTGGATACCTGATGAGGGCCAGTATGGACTCTACGAAGCCAGACCAGTATGGTTTGTTTTACTGTAAGGCAACTACCCACATTCCTGGATCTGGAATTCCAAAGATGCTCTTCCACCGGATTCCAGACTCAGTGGCCTCTTTGCAGATGAAGTTAAATGCCTCTGAATAATTTAGTGATATGTGTCAGGAAGAAACAAAGTGACATGGTTGGGGTATTTGGAGATTCCCATAGATGCCTACCCTTCCTTGAGATGAAAACCCAGGAGACATTAGATAGATAGATAGATAGATAGATAGAGGGCTGGTGAATCTAGAAGGTGTGAATATACCTGTTTGCTCAGCACCGCTGCTAAGTGGTGGTAGCCCTTGGACTTAATGGAAGAGGGTGTTGGGGAGAAGGTCTTTGGGTGGCTATGTACATTATTTCATTTGTGAAGCTTATTGCTAACATTTCTCCCCCACCCCCACAGACGCACATACTTATCACATGCTTTAGAATTGCCTATAAGTTCCTGTTATGGTCGAAGAACAATTGTTCTCAACTTTTTTTTCTGTTTTTTTTTTTTAAGATTCGCTGTGCACCTACAGTTTTGCATTTCGAGTTCACATGGCAAGTACAAGAATGATCCTGAGCTTGCTTCTGCTCCGGGTGGTCCCCGAAAGGGGCCTAGGCTGCAGCCACGCTTCGGGTGGCAGCCCGCGCATCTGCACCAAGCACTTCCCAGATTCCAAGAACGCCCGGGTTCTCCTCGTCCCTATCCAAGCAGGTGAATGGGATGGTGTCAGACAGGCAGGCGCCGGGGGGAGGGCGACAGACGCCCAAATCCCCCAGAGCTGATCTGGCATGTTGAGCAAATAAATAAATAAATAAATAAAGAGGCGGCCGGGCAGCGGGTGCTCCTTTGGGCCAGCCGGGCCTCCCCGACGTGCTCGCGCGGCAGGGGCCGGAGCCCGCTTCCCCGGGCGCGGCGGGCGAGGCGGCGGCGGAGGCGGCGGCCCCGCTGCTGCCCGTACCCGCTTGGCTTGCGGGGCGGGCGGGGCGGGCGGAGGTTCCCGCACGCCCCGTCGCCCGCGCGCGCGCGCACCGAGCGCCGGCTCCCCCGCTTGCACGGATCCAGAGCGCTGCTCGCGCCTGCACGGCACTCCCGCCGCGGTGACGCCCGCCCGCCAGCCCGGCCGCGTCTCCCCTCGCCTGCGAGTCTGCGCACACGCCGGAAGCCCAGGAAGGCTGTCATCCTGCCCAGCACACTGTGCTGGCGGAGGGAGCGCGGGCGAGCCGAGCGCGCCGAAGGGAGGCTCACGCAGCGCAGCGCGCCCGCCCAGCCCGGGAGCACGGGACGCGCGCCCCGCCGGCAGCCAGAGCGCGACGCCCCGGCCCCGCAGCCCGGCATGGCTTCGGGGGACCTTTACGAGGTAACGGCGCCGCTCGCCGGGCTCGGCCGGGCTTTCCCGGAGGGGCGGGCGGAGGGGGCGAGGGACGCCCGGCCAAGGCTGCGGCGCCTCGCTCGGCTGGGGCTCCTCTTCCCCGCGGCGCCCGCCTCCCCGCCACCCGCCGCCGCCGCTCCGCTGCTTTTCGCCCGAGTTCCTGGACAACCGGAGAGAGGAAACGGCAAGCGAGGGCTGGGGGCGGGCGAGGAGAGCGGGCGAGGGCTGCCGCCGCCGCGGCTCGGGCTGGCGGGAGGATGGAGCGTTTCCTCCGCCCTCCCCAGCTCCGCCGCTCGCGCTCTTCATCCCCCCGCGCGGCGAGCGGGCTGAGCGCTGCAGGCCTGCGAAGGGCGAGGGGGGCAGAGGTGCTGGCTCCGAGGGGGGGGGCGCCCCTGCTGCGGAGAAAGTCCAGGTAAAGTCCAGCCTGCCTCCTGCCCTCCGCCCCCCCCCAGCCCCGAGCCAGGGGCGCGCCGAGCCTTCCCGAGAAGGCGGCGCTCCTCCTCCTCCTCCTCCTCCCCCCCCCCCGCTCTGCCGGGCTTCTCAGTTTTGCACCTGAGGACGGATGCAAGCCAGGGAGGGAGGGCTTTCCTTGCGGGGGGGGGGAGATCTGGTGGCCACAGATGCATGCTGGGCTTTTTTGTAGGAAGAGGGAGGGGAAGGAGTGGGCACTCAAGGATGCGGGGCTTGGTAGGTGGGCTGGCCAAGTTTTAGTGGGCGGGGCTTTGGGCAGAGAAAGGGTGGGGGATGGAGCTTCCTGGTTTCGGAGGCTCTGCCTCCTGCCCCCCATACCAGAAAGTTCACCAAATGCCTTCGTTTGATAAACTCTTTGATTGGGAATGGCGATGGAGGACGTATCTGAGGGCTAAATCTGCATGGGCCCTCGAGCTACCATGTTGGGCAGAAGTGGGTTATATTACGGTTCTGCATGCAGACCTGACTGCCTGGATGGACCCTGCTCTTAGCTTGTTTGGAATAGCCACTGCCGCTTTCCGAATTGGTCTAGGAATTAGCAAGTCGCTGTCCAGTTTTGTCAGAGGTGTGGAGTGATGGATGAGTCAACCAGAGGGCAAATCAGCCAAGTCTAGATTTTGGATGCATTAGAATGTTACTTGGATTGGGTCTACTTTGCACATCTCAAGTGTCATTGGATGTACAGAGATGTATCAAGTTTATCCTTCCACCACATCTAAAGGAGTATCCCTGTTCTGCCCTGTAGTTTAAAACTGTTAAGGTGCAATCCTAAACTTCAGCAGAAAAAGGTCTACAACTTGTACCATGCCCCAGCAACCATGTTGGGTGTTATAGGCTTTTTTCTGTTGAAATAGGATTGCACATAATCAAGAGCTGGTTTAGCTTACACACTTCTAAAACATTGATTGGGTAAAGAAACACCAGGGGAATTTTGATGAAGTATCTTTAATCTTGCATCGCAGTTGTTCTGAAATTGATGTGGTCTGGTTATGAAAGGCTTCTTACAGAATAAGTTTCAGCAGTACGGATGCCCGTGCATTATACTTCGGTGCAAAAAGAAGGCTAAAATTCAGATTGGCACAATGGTTTGATTTGCACGTGGAGTGTCTTGAGTCCTCTGCTTGGAGAAAAGCTTCAAAGAAGTAGCACCAAATGTCCCATAATCTTGGAATGTGAGAATGTGAGAAATCTGCACCATCAGAAATGTGTTTGTTTTGTGGAGTACTCCAGTCTACATCACCTGGAAACAGACATGGACCCGGATACAACTTGTATCCTCTCTCTTTATATCTGTCTCTTTATATCTGGGTATATGCAGTGCATTCCGTAGAAGAGGGAAAGTAGTCTGATAAACTCTTCATCTTCGAATAATCCAAAGAACAATGTGTGCATGTTTTACACAGTGGCTGGTTGCATCCCAAAAATTCCTACAATTTGAAATAGTGTGCAAAACTGCATTTTTTAAAAAAATACACCAAAATCAGTATGAAGGTTTTGGTTTGGTTTCTCCTTTCGTTTAGTGTTGTCTTTCTGCTAGAAAAGAAAATACTTCCACATGAAATTGACTTGGATATGCAAGAACGAAAGGAATCAGCAGAAAATCAGTCAAGTCCACCTATTGCGAAATGTTAAATAGTACAGAAGCAAAAAAGAGATTGCCTCTTTTTTTAAATAGTGCTCACCACCCACATAAAGATTTTTCAGTCAATTAACAGTCTTCTTTGTAGCCACTCCATTGATTAATTAACTGATTCACATTACTGTTAAAGGCTTAATGGTGATTAATCCCAGTTCAAAGTTTGGGGCCTGTTTTTTTTAGACAACCCATAGAGTATTACTAATATGTTTATAATAGTATGTATAAATAGTATATGAATACATATGCTTTTTCAAAGGTATGGGGGGTTGTTCTACAAGACAAACAAATTTTACTTTCCTTCAAAAATGAAAGGTGAAAAAGGTGGCCAATAAACGGACTGCAGCAGATGCAGTCCAGTGAAACATGCATTCAGTGGAGTCAGACGAAGGCAGGTCAGAGAACCATCAGTGGAGTTCCACTGCAGTTCCAGCAAGATTCACTGAATCACAAACTATCAGTTGAATAAACAAATGTATTATTCTAATTATCTTGATACAATAATGCCGCCATCTCTGATCACCCCTTCACAAGGACCTGTACTGATTAAAATCCAACCCAGGATTTAAATTGAAATTTGCACAAGTGAGATAAAATGAATGCTTTTGATACTTATGTTTATGTGCTGATACTTAGCTTTAAGACCCCAAAGTTGCTTGATCACATGCTGCTTAAACTCTGTTAGAAGGACGGCTCCTTGAAGACAGTTACACCACAAACGTACCAAAGCATGGTCAATACTCTTTGTATCTACTGCCCTCTAGATTTGTTTTCTTGGAGTATGCATAGGTGGAAGGCAGCTTCCCTTTTGGATGATTTGAAGGCAATACGTCAAGTTGCATCTTGATTTTGGATTTGTCTTTATTGTTTAGTGGTTGTTGATGAGCTATTCAAGTTTTGACCCGAACATTTGTTGATTTCTTCTGGAGAAAACTGAATCTCTCAAGGTGACATCAGTTGCTCAAAGTTTATTTGATCAGTGTTGATGCCTCCAGCTTCACTTGAAAATTGATGCTGAACTGGCTTGTCTAGAGTTGTGATTTCTAGTTGGTCATGGAGTACATCATCAACTTTCGTCTATTCTCTAATACCACCACTGTTGGTGAGTTCAGGCTGGCACTAAGTAATTGCCATAGTCATGCACTTCGTTAGTTTATTCATAGAAAGTTTTTTGTCGTGTTGTGTATATTAATGATTATGTTTATTATTGCATTGTGTTTAGCTTGTGAGCTGGCTTGAAAGAGTTTGGGCCCTAAGGGTGTGATACTTTTGTAGTGATGATCCTAAACTTCCACACTCAGGCTTATGGTTATCCTGTGCAGGGCTGGAAGAGTGGGGAAGATGGTCTTGACCTCCCCATTCCCCTGCACTGGATTTTCACTAGATGGGCTTTCTGTTCAACCAGCAGTAGTACTAGTTGCTGGTTGGACAAACAGATGGAGAAGCAAGGCGTTTGGGGAGACATCACATCCTGGCCTCTCCAGCCTGCTCTCCACGCATAGAAATACCTGCTTCTCTCCTTCTCCAAAGTTGCTTTCCAACTTTGGAAAGAAGCCAGAATGAGTCATTCTGTACCAGCTGGTAAGAGAGGTCAGAGCTCTGATTCCTAAGTCTGAAGTTGGAGTGCTGACTTTGACCTTGTATCTAGGAATCTAAAATATCCTGTGACCCCTCAGACACCATCTAGGGAGCCATAGGATGACTCTCTAAATGGTAGGCTAAACCTCTTAAAATAAACAAATACTGTAAACGTTTATTTTCTTTCACAGTCCTGTGACACCCCAGCATGAATGTGTAGATGGTTTCTACTTTAAGGCATGCACTGATGGCATTGTCATTACATTCTTTACTACTACTGTCAAATAGGTTACTTACATATAATAGATGTTATTAAATATGTATCAAAATGCTTCCTCCTTTTAATAGTTGTCTTTACTTTGAATACTCTGTGCATTAGCAAAATGCTTGAATCCATTGGTATGAGGTAGATGAAACATGGCTGAGCTTGACTTTGCCGTCATCTAACATCTGCTGTCCCCTGTATGTCACATGTTGAGCAAAATGGCTGTTTACAGGTCCAAGTCAGTAACCCCAAAGCCTACAGACTAAGCCGAGAGACTATACATTTTTAAAGGAAAAACTCCTCTAACATGGAGATTCAAAGCAGTCCTTGATGTTACTAAATTGTGAAGATGTAAATGACTAATTAAGCCTGCTAGATGACCACCAAAAGAGAAAAGGGCGGGGGGGAATCAGAATCCAGCATCACATTTCACTTCCTGGCACCCTAAGAACTAATTCTTTATATTGTTTTTTCCCATCAGAATATATGGTGTATCTTAGCTGCCTAGGTCATCTTTTATTCTCGTCTTTGTTTGGGTCACTGAAAACTCCATTATTCAAAATATTTATTTGAACATACTATGCTGGAGAAAGTCTTTGCAATTCTTTTTCATTAATAATGGCCTTGCAGTGTGTTATTCCATATCAAAGATTAAGCTTACAGGCTTTTGCTGAAGTATAATATATAAGATGATTGTAATTAGTTTTGTCAAAGTAGTAATCTTAACTTCCTATAATTATGATCACAATGATGAAACAGTCATCATTCAATGGAGTATGTTGGCATCTCCACTAAGAATTTCTGCTAACTTTTTTGCTTCCTTTTGTATAAGGGAAAATGTAATCTGACCTCCAGGACAGAAGTCAGAGGTCTAATTTGTAGAAATACCAAGAATTACATAACCAGAACTGGGTTAGAGTAGCCAGAAACATTGTTCTCTATGACAGCACTTACTGGATGGCATTATGTCAAAGATGTGGAAAAAGGGACATTTATGGATTTCCTGTGCTAATTGTAGAACGGTAGCAATGACATCACTAGAAGTGGAAATCATGAAACAATAGTATCTACCCCTCCATCCAAGCCAGCACGGCACACCTGGGCCAATCTGATTTTGAGTAAGTGCCTGTACTGATTTGTGTTGCAATCCAGCCAAAATTATCCCCATTAATCTCAGCAGAGAAAAAAGTAATCGTATTTTTTAACTTTCCTTTGAAATCAGTAGGACTTCATAGTGCTTAATGTTGATGTGATTGTGCCAGTATTTTAAATCTTTCCAACTCTACAGTGTTATTTTTATGTCCTATGAGTGGCATAT
This sequence comes from Varanus salvator macromaculatus, assembly GCA_023646645.1. Lineage (NCBI taxonomy): Eukaryota > Metazoa > Chordata > Lepidosauria > Squamata > Varanidae > Varanus > Varanus salvator. The sequence goes on from JAIXND010000657.1 coordinate 20,884,881, forward strand.
AATAGAAATGTGGGTGCAGCACAAACTATTACACTGTTTATATGTGGAAACACATCAAATGGCAATCATACTTGTGTGCTTTAATATGAAAATGTGCTCCAGTGATGTATGCTTGAATTATTCTTTGCTATTCTTGAAAGGTTGAGAATTATTTGTCATTTTATATTGTTGTCTGAGCCAGCTTAAGCAGACCTACAAGAACTAAAAATGCAGCCCTCTGTTTTCACCCCTTCAGAATCTAGCTTTCAACCTTTTAAAAAATTGATGAAAAGCAAGTGTACGTGTCAGAATTTGGCCTGATGGACCCATGTGGAATATAACCTCTGGATGAGGGTGGCTATATATTGTTCCCACCACCATTGTTTCTGGTTGGGTCACTTTTGGTTTCTACCTCCTTGTTATGTCAAATCAGAAACTGTAAGACTGAAATGTTGGTTATTTCAGAACATGCCCCAGTTTCTTTGGACTTGCTATTTACAAATAGCCCCAAGGCCTCCTGGTCTTTGGCACTTCAATGTCACCTTGTTAAATGATAGGTCTTTGAAAAATCATTCTTGCTGAGCTACAAGAGTATTTTGGAATCAGTGAGGGTACAGCCAACTCATGTGCTACGGAGTGGAAGGCTAGCAAGCTTTCTTCTGGGGCCAGAGTATTGCTTATACATCTCATAAAAATACAATTTAAAGGGGCAACAAATTGCTTTAAGTGATACATTGAAAACTCTTACAAGCCAGTTTGCCTCTCGCCAAATAACTAGTGCAGGAGGTGCAGCTTGCTAAATATGATTTGAATATTTTTTAATAGTAGGTAGAATTTGCATTAGCATGTGTAAAACAGAAAAATAGAGAACAGCTCAGTAAGATATCAATGTTTCACCCCTCAGTTCAGTCTTCCCTGTCTAGATAGTCTACAGGACCAATTTTAATAGTCCCTCTGCTGATTGAATAAATTTCAAAATCAAAACTAATTAGTTAGTTAAATCCATCTGAACAGGGAAAGCACCCAGTTCAGATGGATTTCCAGTTGAGTCATATTTTTCATTTTTCAGTGTTTGTTTATTTTTTTATTTTCCAATTTATATCCTGCATTTTTCCTACAAAGGGCTCAAGGCAGCTTACATCATTCTCCTCCATCTTATCCCCACAACAACAACCCTGTGAGGTAGGTTGGGCTGAGAGTCTGTGACTGGCCCAGAGTCACCCAGTTGGCCCCATGGCCGAGCGGGGACTCGAACCCAGGTCGTCTGAGTCCCAGTCCCATGCTCTTCACCACTACACCACACTGGCTCTCTCAAGTTTCCACAGTTCTAGTTTCCAAAGTTGATGCTCCTCTTGTGTCAGCCCTCAGTGATGTCTATATTACAGTAATTCCTAAACCAGATAGAAATCATATCTTCTGTGCAAATGATCAACCTATTTCATTGATATTAATATATTAACTGAAATTTTGGCTGACAGACTAAAACAATTTATTATAATGTTAGTCTACCTTAAAAATAGGCAGGGGGCTGATGATTTTAGATTGTGGATCTGATTGCATTAAAGGATAGAACAGACATGGTTACCATTATCTCTTTAGATGGGGAGAAGCCCTTCCTTAAATTTAATTGGAAATTCATCTTTGCCATATGTTTGCCTCCGGCTTTCAAGAACAGATTAAAATTTTGCATAAAACTCTTAAAACCAGTGTTAGGACCTGGAGCCCTGTCTGAGCTGGTTTCTGTTCTTTTACTCAAGAGAAGTATTAAACAGGGATGTCCTCTTTCTCCATCGATATTCAACATAAGTTTGGAACCCCTGTGCATGCTGTTTGACCAGATTCTAATATTATTTATTATTATTTATTTATTAAAACATTTCTATGCCGCCCCATCACAACAAAGCCTCGGGGCAGCTTACAACAGTAAAATTATAACAATGCCTTTAAAACCTTTTCACCCCCCACCCCCCTTATTAAAGGATTTGTGTGTAATACATTAGAATGCAAACTTACTGCCTATACTGATGATCTATTATTTTGGAACTCCAGTCTATCTTGCTCCAATTTTGATGCAAATGATTAATGATTTTGGACATTTATCTACTTATTCAGTTAACTGATCCAAGTCAGAACTCATGTCTGTTGAAGATAATGCACCCCAGAGAATGTTAACTACCTGGCAGTTTAGACTTTGTACTTTATTACTTATTTGGGGATATTTGTTCCTAAGGATGTATCACAGGTTAAGTTGAATTTGATTTAATGAAGTCTCAAGGAGCATTAACAAATGGGGATCTATGAAGTTATCTATAAATGGGATAAGGTAAATGCACTTAAAATGAATGCAGTGCCTTCATTAATTTATTTATTGCTGATATGTCCTTATTTATACCAGGCAAGTATTTCTAGAGGCTTAGTATTTTGTTTTATGTATTTTATGGGATTCCACACCACCATGAATAACTTTGAAAAGAATGCAGGTTTTAATGACACAGCGTGGATTTGCCCTTCCTGTCCTTTCCTTATACTCTTAGGCCTGTTTGTTGATTTGCATTAGATTTTGGTCTGTTCCACTTCAGTTAGATTCCTTTCTCTAGTAGGTTTTGCAATTTTTATTTCTGAATCATCTTCCCAACTGGATTGCAATGGGCATTTGTCATACCAAGATAGAAAACATGCCTCCTCCTCCAGTTGTGTCAACTAGAGAGCTGTGGCATATTTTAACATCAACTGAAGTCCAACAAATTTTTATGCACAAAATTAACTTGCTGGGGAAATCGAGATTTAAAGTCTGGCAAGAAGACGTTTGTTTGGTAGGCTTGGATGGATGGGCTGATTTTTACTTTGGATCAGCTTGTTGGTCCTGATGATAACTTGTGTCCATTTTTTGTTTTGTGTGGTTAATAAAATTGCCAGCTATGGCTGCATGAGAAAATATGCAGATAAAGCATTTGCTGGCATCCAGGTTTGGTCCTGCTGCTTTTGCTGCTCCAGAGCTGCCTGTGTTATTGGAAATATTGATCAAGGCTGAACAGCTGTATTCATGTGTATCAGTATCTATTATCCATGACTAAATACAGAGGTACCTCGCCTCACGAACACCTTAGTTCATGACCAAATCAGGTCACGACAAGAATTTCATAAAAATTTTGACTCAGGCCGCAAACTCTACATTGGGTGGCGACCGGGATCGCAGCGGTCGTGCTGGGGGGTGCAGGGCGATGGCCACGCTGGTGCTCAGGGTGTGTGGGCGGGGGGGAGATGGCCGTGATCTTTGCTGTTCTTTGTCACGTTGCTTCAAATTTTCTGATTAAAAAAATAGTTACAGAACAGATTAACCTTATTTACATTGAACCTTATGGGGAAATTTATCTTGGCTCATGACCAATTTGGGTCACGATCAGAGTCCTGGAACGGATTAAGTTCGTGAGCCAAGATAGCACTGTATAATCCACAGGGTCTCAGCAAAGAATGGAATAATGAACTGGAGCACCCCATTTTTTCTATCTAATGGAGTGCTTGCTTATTAACTATTTTGCAAGGACTCAGCCTTGATAGACTACACTTAATTTAGGAAAATTTGATTTTCTAATATACCAAACGCCACAATGTCTCTTTGATAAGGCCTTAGTTAAACTGGAATGGGTGGAGATACAAATGCAGCTATAGCTTCTTTCCATATATTTTGGCAATGCTGAATGGCAACTTATTTTTAGAGAAGGTAATAATTCAGATAAATCCTTAATATTTAAGGATACATACATCCTTTTGAATTAACTGCCTGTCTCTTGGTCAGTGCAAATGCATTTCTGCTCCCCTTTGACACCAAAAAACCCCCTAATGTTCCAACACTGGAAGGGGAAATAAAAGGCAAACAAAGTCACAGTAATACAGTGGGTACAGTAACATAGAAACATAGAAACATAGAGAGTCAGAAGGGGTCTCCCGGGCCATCTAGTCTGACCAGCCAGCTCCACTCACGACATGCCCACCATGTGCACGTCCAGCCTATCCTTGAACACCCTCACCGATGGGGCCTCAACAACCTCTCGTGGAAGCCCTCGGGGTCCTAACTGTCAGGGAGTGCTTCCTAGCATCCAAATTGAACCTTGGCTCCCTGAGCTTTTCTCCGTTGGAGCGCATCCCGCCTTCCTCTGCAGGGGATAACAGGTCTCTACCCACCTCCATGTGACATCCCCTCGCATACCCGTACGTCGCCAACAGATCCCCTCTGAGTCTCTTCTCCAGGCTGAAGAGAACCAGTTCCCTCACTCTCGCCTCATACCCCATCCCCTGCAAATCGGCCACCAACCTTGTGACTCTACGCTGCACTGACTCTAACCTGGCTATATCCTTCCTGTAATGAGGGGCCCAAAACTGAGCACAATACTCCAGTTGCGGGCGCACCAGAGTCATGTAGAGTGGTAGTAATACCTCTCTTGATCTAGAAGCCACACTTCTGGCTATGCAACCAAGGGTGGTGTTCGCCCTCTTGACCACCGCATCACACTGCTGACTCATGTTCAGCCTGCAGACAACCAGCACCCCGAGGTCCCTTTCACAAGTGCTGCTCTCCAGACACTTGTCACCTAACCTGTACTTATGACACCCATTTCTATGCCCCAAGTGCAAGACCTTGCACTTCTCCACATTGAACGCCATCCTGTTGTCCCCTGCCCACTTCCACGGTCTGTCCAGATCCTTTTGGATCTGGAGTACCTGCTCTTCAGTTGTGGCCAGTGCTCCAATTTTAGTGAACAAAATGTCTTTATGTTTGAACATGTGACCTTTAGATGTAATCTACAAATGGATTTATGTATGGATATTTGGACTGTCGAAGTTTATGCATAATTACTTTCATTAATAGTAGTATGTACTGCTATAAATGAATTCGATGTACAGTATATCCTGAAGTCGTGGTTCAGCATTCGCGCCTTCAGTCTTTCGCGGGATTTTTCTTCGAGTGAGTCCAAGCCAATCTTCTAGTGAGTAAGCCGGCACCTCGCCATGCAGTGGCTTACTCGCAAGGAGATCGTTTCCTCCGAGTTTGGACTCGCTCAGAGAAAACGATCTCTGAGCGTACCCGCCCCTGTCTCGCCACGCGTGCACACCCACCCCCAGCCCGGCCTGCGCCTCCCACCCACACCACCTTGGCCAGCGCCCATCACCAGCACCAAATTCGTGGTTTTTCACAATTTGCGGGTGCTTTGGGAACGTAACTCCTGTGAATTTTGAGGGACTACTGTTATATGGAATAAAAGTAAAGTTATGGATCTTTTAAAATTGTATTAAAATTGTAATGTTTTAATTTATTCTATTTTTGGTTTGTTTTCGTTTCATTTTTGTATTGACACCAGGGTGGATTTTAGTTAAATCAAATAGATTTAAAGCATGGTTTAAAAGCTTTAAATCACTAGCCAGTAAGACTAGAATTAAATCATGGATTTTTTACATAATTTGCATGCATGCCTGCCTTATTCATAGTTAGAGGAGCTTCATTAAAATATTCCCAAACTGCATCTGTTTATGGCCTGCTGCCATTATAGGTTTTCTCCTTCAGGGAAGGAATAATGTGATAAACCTCAGGCTGTACACAAAAAGATCCAAAAACTTTGAGTGTTCTGCTCAAAGGGGTTCACTTTCGTTTTTACTGCTTGCCGCTTCCTCCTCACACTTCGCTTCTCATGCAGATCTATTCCACTTCCAACAATCTCCTTCCATTCATTGAATTTTTTGAATTGTAGCACTTAGTAAGAGGTTGATTCTGTAAAGGAGCAATGGGATTAAGGTCTTTTTCTCAACTCTGTATGTTCATTTTATAATGTTTTTGCTGTGAAGAAGAGGCAAATTCACACTCTTGAGAACTGTAAAACCAAGCATCTGCGATAGTAACTTCTAGATAGAAATATTGCCCAATAATCTTACAGAAACTTCTGGAAGAGCCATTGTGAATGGGTTACTGGAAGCCATTTGCCAAATACGTAAGCATTGATTATGTTACATGCTCATGTATGCCTCATGCTACATAATTTAAAACTAAACCTTATTTCATGATGAATAACCTTTGGACTAAAATGTATCTTAAATAGAGAACTATATTTAGATAGATTTTTCCTCAAAAAGCATTTTATTAAAAATACAATTTAAATTTTAAAAATCCATTTTAATTTTAAAAACATTGATTTTTATTCACCCTGATTGATACAATAAAATAAACAAATGAATAAACAAGTAGTATGCCTTCGAAAATAGCCACAGAATATACCTTAGGTACTTTTTTAGTTTAGGATTCAAGCCAATATTATCAATTTAAGAGTCCTTTTCAGGGCTGATTTTTTTTAAAAAAAAAACATAGTAAGCTTGTTCTCCCTGATGTTGATACCAAACTACTCACCGTTTCTCAGGAACATTTTCACCCTTTTGGAAAGTGCTCCACTTTTCAATTATTTTTTGGCAGTCCCTTTGAAATGTCCCACCTAGTCATTTATATTGCCATCCCTTCTCCCCTCCCTCTGCTTCTTTGCTCTTATACAGCCAAAACTAACAGTGCAGGGCAAGAGCATCTGCCTCCTTGACTGCAAGATCTAGAAATATAGAAACAGCGCAAGTCAGAAGGGGCCTCCCCGTCAACTAGTCTGACCCCCCAGCTCCAGAACTGCCTAGAACTGGAGGGAACCACTCATGATCCAAGAAGCATTGCCATCGCTCTTAGTTGGCTTGGTTTGTCTTCACTGATCCAGCTACATAGCACAGTGATATCTTCCTGTTTGTCATATGATCGACACATAGCTAGAATTCCCAACGTACCTAGGGCTGCGATCGTGTACACACTGAGCTGCATAGGAAGCTACCTTATACTGAGCCCAGACCATTGGCGCATCCAGCCCAGTATTGTCATCACTGACTGGCAGCAGTGCCTCTCTGGGGTTCCAGGCAGAAGTTTTTTCTCACTCCACCTGGAGATGCTGAGGGTTGAACTTGGGACCTACTGCATGCAAATCATGCGTGTCCTTTCCCCCGAGGGAGCCAATGCCATAAAACTCAGTGAGACTTACTTCTGATTGGACATATATGGGACTGTATAGCTATGTAGGAAGGGGGTGGGGGGACTCAGCAATGGTTTGGGAAAGCAGAGGTACCAAACAGGATTGAAACAAATATGCATATTCTGACTCGCAACTGAAAGATTTTGTGATTGTTAAAGCCCTGGCAGAAAATCAGTAATTTTGGCCCCAATTTAAAAAGGACAACATGACAATATTCATGTTGTGGAGTCCCACATAGACTACAAATTCTTTTCTACCAAACTCTGTGTTACTCAGATGCTGGTCAGCTACCTTGAACCTGAAATGCACGCAGCTTTTTGTTTGGTTCATTTAATATCTCCTGTGAGCCAAACAGTGGCTTTTGGTCCTCAGGGATGAGTTGAGATGTACAAAGAGTCACCATGTTCTGAGCTAGAGGAGAATGAAAGTCTTTGATTTACTCAGAACTCTGGATGGACATGAGCCAAAAAAAAAAAGAGGGAAGAATATAAATTATACCACTGGAAAGTTCCCTAAATTCTAATTAATACAGCAGCCTTGTTTTTACTGCAAGAAGTTGGAGCAAAGACTCAGGATTTTTTTCCCAGCATTTTGTTCATTGTTCAAACGTGATTCTAAGTTTTTCTAGGAATGTGGAGAAATGTTTCTACAGTTGCTCCAAATGGTTGTCAATGAAGAACAGACTGGTACACACACACACACACACACACACACACCCCTTGTCAATGCAAGAAGTGTAGGACTTACCCTGTTCAGTGCTTCTGTATCAAATGTACTACCTTGTGATAAATATGACTGCTAGTAAATATCATGTTTGCAGCTTCTGGAAAAAAAAACCCTAGAAGTTTCCTCACCCAGTACTTTAAATTCTATGAAGAGTGCTCACATGCAGAGGTGTTGTTAAATAATTAAGAGATTTGACACAAAGGACACAAATCCATACAGGCTAATTTATATCTCTATATGCAAATTTAGAAATACTAAATTTAGTTAAATGTTGCAAGAGCTAAATCAACCAATTGGTTTCTGAGTCAGACTGTCTGAAATAATATACCATATATACCAGCCTATAAGACAACTCTTGAAACTGGAAATAGCAAAGCAAAAAAATACGCCAGATGAAAATTTTTCCTTTGTTTGCCTTCCTCCTTCCTCCAGTCTCGCACCATCTTAGCTGCATTACACTTCCTTCTTGAACAACCTTCAGCGTAAAACTGGACCGGACACTCCAGAGTGCAGCCTTGCTCTGGGGGAGCTTGTCCTCTGCTGTATGTGGCCACAGGCCGAGTCCCGAGTCCAGCGCTCGCCCCACCCACCCTTGCCTGGGGTGGCACACCATTCCGGCCAGCTGCAGCAGCCAGGAAGGGGGGCCCTCTTCTCATGTAGCTGCCCTCGCCCGGCACCCCTGACCACCCCAGCCAGCCCCCTTGCAGGCTGCCGTAAGCCTCCAACTTTGCTTTTTTACTTTGTTGTAAACCACCCAGAGAGCTTTGGCTAGAAGTGCCATAGGAATGAAATAAACAAATAATTAAATAAAGCAAGCATGTGTTCTTCTTTTGTGGTGATCCATGGTTTAGGGCCGAAAAGAAAGCTTTCACATCACTCCACAATTTTTTCTCTAGATACAGATCACACAGATATGAGCCAAGGTGGATAGAAGACAAAGGTTTAAATATAAACCTTTAAATTTTAAAGACAAATGACACTAAGTTAAAAAATGGGAGGCAATAAGGGAGGTACGACTTAATTATTACTCTTCTGCTGCTGCTTCCAGACTAAAGCAAAGGAGGAAGGGGCTTGTCTCGAGGCAAGATACACATTCTTCCCTCCATGGTCAAAACATCATTTTTGGTGCAATGGATATGTGTAGATTATGTATTGTTTTATATTGTATTTTTTTTAATATATGTTGTTAGCCGCCCCGAGGCTTGTTTGCAAGGGGGCGGCATATAAATTTGTAAAATAAATTTGTAAAAATAAATAAATAAAGGTGCGCTCAAGCAAAATCAAAGAGATAATGTGACTATTAGCTAGAATGACACGACGCCATGAGAGTCCAGAAGCTTCTGGCTAACGAATGCCCATTTATAGCAGCATATAAGCTAACGCTTGAAACCAGAAATGGCAAATCAAAAGTTGTGGGTCATCTTATACGCCTGACATAGGACAAACACCAGAAAAACAGCCCAAAACTTCAACCTTGTCTTTTACACGAGTCACTGTATACTCCAGTATATACAGTTCATGTTTTCATTAATTTTTCCCTGTCCTAGATTATCCCAATGTGATGCAAAACATTTTTTCCTAAGGTTAATTGTCATGTGTAGCTCTCTTTCCTCCTCAGTTTCAGTTTCCTTCCAATTGGCTCCTTCATGTCAGTTAAACCTAGAATAAAACATTCTTATACTCTTCTTATTGTAATGGCTGGCCAGAAAGCATAATGCAAATGGGCAGCTTTTATCCAAATTTAATTTATTAATAAATTTTCCATGGGCACTGATAGAAATTCTTGGTTCTAGCAGATAGATTCAGGGCCATGGATTGGGACCCGAGGCTTAGCAACACTTATCCACAAAAGAGCAAGAGAAGTATCAGTAGCCGGAGCTGTTGGTGTTCTGTATACTTGGTTCTGAAGAACTCCGAGTAGATTTTGTTTGTTGCTATTCCATAAACACTCGTGCAAGTGGTAGGACAAGACTTTGCAGGGCAGATTTATAGCATAACAGGGTTATATTGCATTAAGTGCATAAAAGCAGTGAATAAGTAAAATTCAGAGTTTGAGTCTTGAAAACTGGGTTGTGCCAAGCCTTAACGCAAGAGGTCCTGGATCTTCATGCAGTTTTCTGTGTCATCAACCACTGTACTGCAGATGGAGGTTTCTCAGTAAACAACTTTCTGGATTGGCTCCACCCACCCAAGTTGACCTTTCGGATTGGTATAAGGAGCTTCTTGTCTTAGCTAGGCCTTCCTTGAGCAATAAGGCCTTCCCGAGCTCTGGTATGTTCTGTATCCTTGGTTATCCTTTGATTTTTCATTTCCTGCTTGATCATGCTTCCTGGTTTGTCCCCCTTGGTTCAGACTTGTTCTTCGGTCCTGCTTACTAGCTTGTCACATAGATACTGACTCACCACACCCACCATTAATTTGTTTAATCCTGTTTTGAAACTGTCCAAGTTGGTGGCCATCACTACCTTGTATGGCACCCAGTTCTGTACTTTGCAAGAGGAAGTACTTCCTTTTATTTGTCTTGAATCTCTTGCTGTTCACACTTGTTGGATAACATCCAAGTTTCTAGTACTATCAAGTTACAATATGTCATATTTTCTCCTACCCTTTTGTAAAGTAAAAGAACCTCAAACACTTGGACCTTTCCTCATGGAGAAGTTGCTCCCTTGATCATTTTGGGTGCCCTTTTCCAACTCTGTGATGCACTTTTTGAGGGTCGCAACTAAAAGCCCAGTTTATATTTTGGGACCTCTCTCTGTATGCTTTTGGTCCTGCCTTTTTGGAGCAATGATGTACACAGTGTAGTTGCCTTTATAAACTCTTCTAAAGGCATAATAGACTTGCTTTTATACAGTTTTGACACTTTTTCTAATGATTCTCAACATTCTTGACATTTTTAACAAAACCTACAAACTGGGCTAAGACTCGATCAAGCTATCCACCATCCATGAGCCCAAGAGATCTTTCCTGTGCAGCCACGGGCTGCTTCACCCCCAATACTGCATATTTGCTCTTAGGATTTACGTTTTCCTTTCCTCTTTTTGTTTCCGTCGCTGCCGTGTGCATTGCTTGACCATTGTTTGCTCTTTGCGCTTGCTATTTTGATGTCCATGCCCTCGGTCACAGAGATCAACAAGCTGCATATCATCTTTGCATTGGTGGTTTTATGTCTTCGTCCTGTCCATGTGTCTGAACTGCAGTGCTCTGACTAGACAAGGCCCTTGGGGTTAAGACACTGGGCCCCATTCTAAAAGGTTGAGGCTCAGTTGTAGCAGCAGTGTACAATGTAGTTCCTGGACTGAAATGAGTCTTGCACCCCTGCTGCATCCCAAGAGTATTAGCCTCCTTAGCACATTGTCATTTTACAATTCTGGCAATTGTTAAGTATGTTGATATCAGATCCTTTGTGGTTTTGAAAGGCAAACAGTTAGTAATGTGTTCATCAGTAGAAGATTTCAGCATTGTTTATTGATACTCGTTAAAGCGCTTGCCATTGAGAGCCTGGAGCATTCTCTGCATTGTGTTCTGCCCTGGCACGTTAAAGATAATGAACAGCTCAACCTTAAAAGCTCTTCATCAACAAAGCCCTATTAAAGTTAAATAGGCCCCCCATGGTACATGAAGATCTAACTGTCGGGCTTAAAACAGAAATGAGGTTCTCAAATACTGAAGTTAGGATTGTAGACTTGGACACACACATCTGCTCACATGTTAGCAGATTTTGTAGCTGCGCTTCCATTTGGTAAGCATATTCCTAGTTAATATTCTTAAATAAACGTGGAGTGCACCGTATTGTTCCTTGTGTAGTCACACGGCTATTTGAACAGTCCCTCTTACTATGACGTTTGCCTACATACTTCTGCCTACTTTTGCCTGCTGAAAAATAAAAAGATTCAGCAGGCTATAAATGTAATCACCAAATTATTTATTTGATTGTTAAAACTAGCTAAAATATGCAGCTGAAAACATAAGTGCAATACAGTGTCCATGTCATTTAGGAATTTATGGTGAACACATAATGAATTATCAAGATGGCAAAGAAGCTTTTGCACATAGACTTCCTTTTGAATTTTTTTCTGCTCTGAGCTATTTTTTCCCCAGAATTTATGTACCTTACCTGATTCTTTATAAAAGCTACAATGTAAGTTTTCAGATAGGGATGCGAGAGGAATTTGATGGTAGTGTGTGGGGAAAAATAATGGATTATAAAATTTTCCGTTTCCCAAATTCTGGTTTGCCAAATTCAGGGTGAGCTTACTTGAGCCAGCTCCCAAATTTCCATCTCCAAGATTGGTCATGATTTGTATTTAAAATAACACTAAATTTGATTTAAAATAACACTAGGGAAATTTGTGAAGAATCAGCTGATTTGCACAAATCGTTCCCCAAAAGCACATTATCTTTGTGTGATTCATGTAAATTACATGATAATAATGTTTTTGGGGGTACCAATTTGTGCAAAGCACACAAGATACCATAATTTGTGCCCATTCAGTAAATTTGTACAAATTGTGTGAATTCACAATACTGCATACACAGGCTGATTTGAGCAAATTTCTTTAGTATTTTTTTCAACTATGACCAGTCTTAGAGGGAGGAAAAAGTGAATTAACTTGCTAGCAGAGGTAGGAGGAAGTCCGCTTAGTTCAAATGGGCTAGACTTCCCAGCATCAGCTCATCCCTGCCTTGGGAGCATGTTGCCCAGATGAGAGAGAAAAGGAAGTGATGTGTCATTTCCTGTTTGGATGCATCCAGTGCAACTTATGGAGGGCAAATTAGTGTGACCACCGACTAAGTGGAGGAAACACGTTTTTGAAAAAGAAGGCAGAGATCTACATAAAACCTGCATGTTCTAATGACTACAATTTATATCAAAATATAGTGGGGAGAGATGGCTGTGACAAGATGCCCTGTTTCCTGCTTGTTCTGCTGCCATCCAGGTTGTGAATGCTGATGGAGAACTTCAGGGCACTGCCTGTTCTCCCTCCTTGGGGTTCTTTACATTTAAACACATTTGAACTGAAGAACGCTTCAGCCACAGGATGCCTTCAAATAGATAACTTTGCTCTGTAAAGCAGGACACATGGTCCTGCTGCACCTGGTACAACCTGCACTTGGGGTCGTCTGTGTGCAGGTACAACTGATGGAACATTGTTGCACCAGACCCGGTGAAGCTAAGTTCCTGTACACTGTAAACAAGGTCTGTCCCATAATTGCACCCTTACATGTTGAAATTGAAATTTATTACTAAAATATCAGTGAATATACAAGATAGTTACCAGGAATTCATATTCCGGGGCTTCCGTTTTCCTGGGATTGTTCCCTTTTCAGTGAGAGTTTGGATGATTGAATGCACTTCCATCAAAAAAAAGTTAACATATAAAACTAAATTTCAGAATGACAAGTTCTAATCTGTCCCTTTTCCTTACACCTGAGTTGGCTGTGTGTATATTTTTTTTTGTAGGAATAGCGAGGTGAGGAAGCATTCTATCATACAAGAGCATATCTGAACGCAGATGGTCCAGCCCAGTCAGAGGATCAGTTGAGAACTAAATGCAACCTCGTATCAATATGCAGTATGGACCTCTGTGGAAGAAATAGGCAAATGAGGAGTTGCACTGTGGGGTCACTGTTTTGCCTCTCATGGACTTCCAGGGCCAATGGATTGCAATCGGAATATGGGGCGCTGTGACAGGGATCAGAATGAAGAGCCATTAGCATTATCTAAGACCTGCACACAGTAGATGAGAACTCCTCGAACTGGGGTGCTGATAGGGACCAACAGAGGTGCTTGCAACTCTTGACTTTGCTTGGGGGCATGGCTATGAGACTGTCATGGTAAGGACTTCAAAATATGCCATGGCATTGCTGGGTGTGAGAGAAAGGAGGGATGAGGAAGGGGAGGGGAGGGGAGGAGAGGAGAGGAAAGGGCACGGGAGAAGGGAAGCAGGGTGGAAGGAAAGGGGAGTCGTTGCCTGGCTTTGGCCCACTACCAACATGCGGACTGTGATTACTTTCCCCAATGAATGCAGTCAGTGCTGCCTTCTTGCTTGTGTGTCTTGCTTTCCTTATTGCTTGACTAGCAATAAGGAAAAGTGTACTTGAGGTTGCATGCCAGTTACACCAGTTCTTCCATTGCCTCTTTGCAGTTGTTTGGGGAAATGGTTGCATCTGTGCAGTAGAACACCTGCTTTGCATGCAAAAATACAGGACCCAGCTGCTGGGATCTCCAGGTAGAGCTGCAAACCGCAGAGAGTCACTACTGGTCAGAACAGTCAAGATGGGACAGTTTTCCAAGTTTTTGTAAGGCAGTTCCCCATTTCCCTGATCTGCCTTCACCTGCCAGTATTGTCATGCAACAGACCAAGAGATGATGAGGGAAGGGGTGTGTGCTTCCCACGCCAACAAGGTCCCCATCGTTTGGTTTTAGGAGACAGAGAAACAGAGCGAGTCAGAAGGGGTCTCCCGGGCCATCTAGTCTGACCTCCGGCACCAGCCGGCTCCGCTCATGACATGCCCACCATGTGCATGTCCAGCCTATCTTTGAACACCCTCACCGATGGGGCCTCAACGACCTCCCGTGGAAGCCCATTCCACGCCCTCGGGGTCCTAACTGTCAGGAAGTGCTTCCTGGCATCCAAATTGAACCTTGGCTCCCTGAGCTTTGCTCCATTGGAGCGCGTCCTGCCTTCCTCTGCAGGGGAGAACAGGCCTCTCCCCATCTCCATGTGACACCCCCTCACATACCTGTATGTTGCCAACATATCCCCTCTGAGTCTCCTCTTCTCCAAGCTGAAGAGACCCAGTTCCCTCAGTCTTGCCTCATACGGCATCCCCTGCAAACCAGCCACCATCCTTGTGGCCCTACGCTGCACTGACTCCAACCTGGCTATATCCTTTCTGTATTGAGGGGCCCAAAACTGAACGCAATACTCCAGTTGCAAGTGCACCAGAGTTCTATAGAGTGGTAGTAATACCTCTCTTGATCTAGAAGCCACACTTCTGGCTATGCAACCAAGGGTGGCATTCGCCCTCTTGACCACCGCATCACACTGCTGACTCATGTTTAGCCTGCGGTCAACCAGTACCCCGAGGTCCCTTTCACAAGTGCTGCTCTCCAGCCACTTGTCCCCTAACCTGTACTTATGACAGCTATTCCTATGCCCCAAGTGCAAGACCTTGCACTTCTCCACACTGAACGCCATCCTGTTGTCTCCTGCCCACTTCCATAGTCAAAGACATTTACCAGTGCTCCTCCCTCATGTGTTTTCCCCAACTTTTGCTTTCCCTGGACACAAGTTTTGTTTTTTTATAAGATTTTATTAAAATTTTAAACTACAAATTAAAAAAATAAAAGAAACATCAATCATCAAGTACATCGGACAAGCTGGGTCAGCCCCCTATAACATATCTTTTAGCATTCTGTAATCATAATCAAATCAATTTATAAAAGTTTAAAGACATCTTTAAGTCTACGCCAAGTCCTATTTCTCTAGCTAGTCGTAAAAAAAATTCCAGGTTTGATAATAGTCCGTGTCATCCTTTTCCTTCAATGATAGAGTCAGGCTATCCATTTCTGCACAATCCAGAATCTTTTTCAAAGTCAGCTCCTCAGTGGGTAGTTCCTCACTCTTCCAGTATTGAGCAAGCGCGATCCTCGCCGCTGTGATTAAATGTAGTATCAAATACATTTCTTGTTTACTAACATTTTCCGGTATAAATTTCCTAAATAAAAAAACTTCAGGTTTAAAGGCTAAAGATTTTTTTAGCATTTCCTCAAGACTGTTTTGTTTTGTTTTGTTTTGTTTTGTTTTGTTTTGTTTTGTTTTGTTTTGTTTTGTTTTACTTGAGGGCTGTTTTAGCTCCAGTAGTTTCTATCCCCTGCAAAATCCTGGAAATTTGTCCCCTCTATACCTGATAAATAGACATATCGCTAACGGTCTTAGTAATGTTGTTTGGAATGTCCATCTCCAAGTGTTGAAAAGAACACTTTCTCTCGTGTTTATGTCCATTGGCTGTTATGGTAATGTATGTGATGTCAGATGTACAAAATGTGACTTCAGTCTAACTCGTGGTGTGCTGTGAATATGCAATAGGCCAGTGCTCAGACATGCCCAGCTACAAACAATTGTAAAATTCAAATGTGATCCAAATCAGCATTTTTAATTCAAAGGAGTTATTGTGGTGACTGCTAAGGAAAAAAAACACATTCTTTTGTCCATTCATTAGACTTGTAACAATGTGGCATATTCTTGGCTCTGTGTGGTCTCGCAGTCGCTTTTCTTGCTACTCGTATATTTGGGTGGGGGAGGCAAAGAGGAAAAACGTTTTATATCTGCCTTATTACATGAGTGCCTTGGTATTGTTAACCATTTTGAAGAAAGAATTGTTTTTCATTGTGAGGAGCAGAAGAATAATCAGAAGTTAATATCCAGCCATGTGGAAATCTTTATGGAGCAACAGGAATATGAAGAATTATGCTTCCGTGTTTGCTCTGATACACTGAAACTGAATCCTTCTTAGGCGTCTTGTGATTTAAGTTCAGTATCAGTTTTACTATGAGACCTTTCTCAGTAGCTTGACACGATTCCGTCTTTTTTCAGTCATCTCAACCCAGTGTAGCAAGAGAGAACTGCAGTGCGGGGTGTGCTTGTTCCAGGAGACTCCATCCCATTTCTGTCCTTGCCGATTCCCCACTTCCACGCCTCCTGGTTTTCTGTGCCCCAGCACTGGGCATGCTCAATTTGGATCATGATGTGGTTCTATTCCAGGAACAAGCTCAGCTCACTGTTGGTATATATAATGATATTGCCACCAGTGTAGATTATATCAGATTCATTCTTCCACACCGATTCAGCCTCAAATTCTATTTTGTTGCTGCTGCTGCCACAGTACGAAATTAGTCAGTTTAATTAATGTTTAGAAACTTGCAAACAACTAAAATGCACTCCCAATTAGGCATCAGATCATTTATGAGAATATTTCTAATGCAAATCCTTATAAAAACTGCTTGAGGCAAGTATTCTGTTAAAATATATGCTTCCTTTTGTCTCACATGGTAGGGAATGCATTTTCTAAGATTATGCACAATCAAGGAACCTATTCTCCCCCACTTGAGTTTAATGTACCTAATTCTTGCTGCACCATGTTAGACCCCATTGTCTTGGAATCCTTTGTAAGTGTTGATATTGTTCCTGCAAAAAGAGAATACGGAGCTGCTTCGTAGCCTTTGGGGCTTTCCACCCCATGGAACTGATCTGGTGTGCATTTAAGACAGGGCAAAAGAGGAAACACTTACCTTTCCAGTGCCCAAAGACATCACTAACCAAAGATGTAGTGATAGCCTCCCACTCAGAAGGGGGATTCTCAAGGGACTTGAGCCCAATCCAAACTGGCGGTTCAAGAGCAGAGGTAAGCATAGCATGCCGTTTCTCTTCATGAATGGCAAGACCAGTGCTTTTTTTGTCATAGAGCGCACCGGAACAGCATTCCGGCACCTTTTTTCGACGGATTTTCCAAGTTTTAAAAGTAACTTTTGAAAATTTGATGTTTGGTCCACATGGATTTGAATTGTCCTGTCGAGCATAGCAGGTTGGTGGCAAAATCATTAAAACGGTGCATGCGGGCTGCTTGTGTGTCGAGTCCGATGCATGCGTGCTTCGTCCGCACTGGTTGTGAGGGCTCTGCAAGGCTTGTGGCGCTGCGAGGCTTGTGATTGGTTGTGTGGTCACATGCTGAGTGCTTACCGCAGGCAGCAACTGTTACGTTTTGTTACACAACTGACATGTGTGGGTGTGTGTACAGTGATTGACTATGTGCAAAAGGTAAATAATTTCTTTATTTAAAAAAATGGTGAATTGAAAATCTTTTTTTTTTTTAATTTTTAGTGCAAGTGTGACCCCCACATTTAAAAATGAAAAAAAAAAACTAATTATTTCTCAACCACTGGTCCTGTTCAGCACTTTTGTTCATCAAACTTGTTGGACCACCTCTGAGACTTTTTGATCCTTCAAAGTACGTTGATCTGTGGTTACTCAGAGGACGAAATTCAACCATAGATATGAACAGCAGGGAAAGGAGTCGAGAAGATTTGTTGGACAAGAATTGGACAAAACTTTGGAATTTACTATGAACATTTGCCTTAAATACAATAAATTAAATTTATGTTAAGAACTGAATATATAATTTTTTAAATAAAATATTAACAAGATGTGAGTTCCGGCACCTTTTTTCTTACAAAAAAAGCACTGGGCAAGACTCATCCATGTGGCCAACATTCAAATGAACAGTCACTTTTTAAAATTTATGGACACATGTTCAGCAACAGTGCTATTATCATGGGAGCGGTTGTGTCTGTGACAGCTTACCTCGTGGTTCTGATGACGTTCTGTTGAATTACAGGGTTTGGCTATAGGTCAATTCTAGATCTGGATTGCAAATGGGTAAAAGGCTGGTCAAAGATGCTGTAGCCCTTTTGCAAATATACAGGCTCAGGTTACAGGAGTAATCAATTCAAGTTGCCATGGTTGTTGCCAATATTAATTTGAATACAACTTTTGTATATTATTGTAGTTTTTGAAGTTGGTCTCATTTTGTTGACCAGTTTATGTATGTTTTTGCATAATATAATATTTTACATTATATAATAAGTTTATAGAATTGTAATAGCATGGTACTGATCTCCCGTGTAAAATTTGCAGATACAGCCTAATTTCTGATTTCTGCGTCTCTCTGATTGCAATCAGGGGCATGTGTACAAATTTAGCATCTGATATACAGGGATAATTTGTGCTTGTGAACTGTGCTTGACAATCATGAAATGAGCAACAAATGCAATTAAGAATGAGGTATTCAAAAGTGGAAGAAATCAAGGAGATATACCAAAACCCCTCCTCAGATCATCCCATTGGGCAATTGCTGCTTGAAGCAGTTTTTTTTTAAATAAAACTTTAATCAAAAAATATGCTTTTTTCACTCTGGGAGTATTCCGAGCCTTACATTTATGAAGCATCCATTTCCCTCTTTCTGTCTGTTGTGTTTTCATATGCAATATTAGCCAAATCCAATGGTAGCATAGTCTCTTCAGCAGAGGTTTTGAAGGATGCATCAAAAAGCTCATGGTAGCATAATGTTGATGTTGCGACCACCAGTATTCTCTGAATTCAACATTGAAGCCAACCTCAGTACCCCTTGCTCAATTGCACTGTTTTCATTTCAGACATGCAAAATGCACATTACTAGTGGGAGGGAAAAACTCTTAAAAGAGCGTATTCAAATGTGCACTTTTAAAACTGCATCTAAAAAACAACAACAAACCAGGAAATAAGACGCTCAGAGTACTGCAGGATTCTTTTTCCGTAAAAGACTGTCTTCCTTGGGATTTGGGAGTGAAAACACGATATGTTTGATTTGTGAACATGAATGAAATTTTCATATATCTCTCTGTGGAATGCTCTGATTTTGAAATCAGATGAGCTTGCGCCAGCGCTTCCTTTACCTTTTAGATGTAGGTAGGTGGGCAGACAGATAGATAGCTGAATAAATCAACACAGACTGTACTGGTCAGCCACCCGGGAGTCCCCACCTCCCTGTGGCCCCAAATCCCAGGCCAGACACTGGATTCTGCACAAACAACCCAAGCATTGGAGGGAAAGGGTTTTATTAAAAAGCTAAAAGATAGGGGTCAAGGGTACTAAACAGGTATAAAACACAAGGTACATTTATACAACAGGAAGGGAAAAGAAGGGGATTTGGAGAGCAGCACAGATATACTTTACAGGCAATCAACACCCCCCCTCCGAGACCCCCAGCACTGTTGGCCTCCTCGGACTCAAAATAACAAAGCTTCCCTAGTTTAGCTATATGCACCAGAGTTCGAAGATACGAGTAGGACAGCATCCTTCAGCAGAGCCTCCAGCAGCAAGAGTAGAACCTCTCCGAAAAGAGGGACCCTGAACTCCTTTTTTAACCCCCCTTCCCCAATCAAATAGCGATAGTGCATGATGAATCCCAGGTGAGGGCCATTTTTTTATTTATTTATTTATATTGCGATTTATATCCTGCCTTTTTCCGACAAAGGGCTCAAGGCAGCTTACATCTCCTCCTCCATCTTATCCCCACAACAGCAACCCTGTGAGGTAGGTTGGGCTGAGAGTCTGTGACTGGCCCAGAGTCACCCAGTTGGCTCCATGGCCGAGCGGGGACTAGAACCCAGATCCTCTGAGTCCCAGTCCCATGCTCTTAACCACTACACCACACTGGCTCATTTGCCTTTATTGCCCCAATCTCCTGTCCTGGCCTCGAGAATGTGAATTCTCCTGTCCTGGGCCAAAATTTACAGTATCTCCCCCTTTCACATTCCCAGGGCCAAGCCAGCCTTGAGCACCAGTGCCTCGCTGGCAGACGCCTAACCCTTGTGGCATTTTTATTCTGCCTGGCAGTTAACCCTTCTGTAACAAAGCGTGCTTTGCGCCAGTTTACACACGCTATATAGAGGCAGTGTCCTGCTGATCGCTCCTTGCTAGGTGCCACCATGGGCCGGTGCTCTTCTGGGCCCCCCTTGGGCATCTGGTTGACCACTGTGGGAAGCTTCATGATGACCCACATTTACCTTTCATCTAATCCATCGGGCTTCTTTTTTCATGCTTACAGAGTTTCATCTGTGACGGCCCATTCAGCTGAAAGAGGCCTGGAGTGATGAGATCTCATAGGCCAGCTCCTCTCAACAGAGGCATTGTCCTATTTTGAACCAGTTGAAGTTTCTGGACCATTTTCGAAAGCAACCCCACGCAGAGTGCATTCTAGTAGTTCAAACAAGTGGTTACCTGTAGCTAAGCTCTGTCTGTCCGGATAGGGTATCGTTGGTATAGCATCACAAGCCGATAAAAGGTGTGCTGTGCTACTGAGTCCGCTTGTGACTCAAGCAACAGTTCTGAATTGAGAAGCACCCCCAGACTACAAACCCGCCCTATAGGGGGAGTTGCAACCCTGTTCAGGACAGATTGAATATCACCCAGCTGGACAGATGACCCCCCACCCACCATACTTTCGTCTTGTCTGGATTGAGTCTCAGTTTATCAGCTCTCATCCTGTCCATCACCAAGCCCAGACACTGAATCAGATCGGCCAACGCCTCACCTGCATTGGATGAAAAGAGGTAGAGCTGAATGTCATCTGCGTATTGATGGGCCCACAGCGCACACCTCTGGATGACCTCCCCCAGGAGTTTCATGTAGATGTTAAAGAGCTTGGGGGATAAAATGGGGCATAACCGCTATCCCCAAGCACCACCTGCTGGAAAAGGGCAGTCAGATGGCAGTAAACGACTGCCATGCAGTGCCTCCTCTCCCAGTCCAGCCAGCCTATCCAGAAGGATACCAGGGTTGATGGTATCCAAAGCTGCTGAGGGGTCCAAGAGCATCATCAACAGGGTCATACTTGCCCATCTCTCCCAGCAAAGGTCATCCCACAGGGTGACCAAGGCAGCTTCTGTCCCAAAACCAGGCCTGAAGCCTGACTGAACAGGGTCTAGATTATCCATTTCATCCAAGCATGCCTGGAGCTGCCTAGCCACGACCTACTCCAACACCTTGCCCAGGAAGGGGATAGTGGCTACAGGCCTGTAATTATTCACATCCTCTGGGTCCAATTTCAGTTTTTCTTTTTTAGGAGAGGCTTAATCTTTTAAAGAGGCTGGCACCACTCCCACTTTCAAGGAGGCACTTGTAGCCACCTGGACCCAGGTGTGAATCCCTTCCGTAGCGAAGAGCCACAGTGAGCAAGGGTCGAACACACAGGCCGAACTGACCTTGCACCTTGTCCACATCATCAGGCCTCAATAACTGGAACTCAGTAACTCCAACAATCCTGAACTAGACAGCCTCTGAACACCTCTGTTAACAGGACCTACGTTTATTATGTAGTCAATCTTGTGGCAAATCTGAGCAACTTTTCTCTTTAAAGTGCTGCTCAAATGCATCACGGTGAGCTACTGAGGGTTCCAGTTACTTTTTCTGACCCAGATAGTAAAAGGCCTTGTACCACTTTGACACCTAACTCCTGATGTGCATTTTTACCATTCTCCCAGTCATTCTAGTGCCTCAAATTGTCCCCCCAAAACTAATAGCCCTGGAGAACATGGCCAATGGTTAGCATGCACATATGTCACCAAAATACATGTATTTCTCAGAGTGAAATGGAATCAAATAATGACAGCAAAGCTGAAGTTGCTCCAACAGTTGACGTAAATGAAGGAACTTGTAGGCCAAAATGTCTGACTGTCATAAGTTAACCACCCTTACTGTAGGTGACAAAATATTTTCTGAGGCAAGCTGAAAAAGTTCATGCAAATGAGCCTAATTTTTATTGGCAAAAACGCTAGAAAATCCAAGTCACTGCTGTTGAGATGCAATGAATCCCACCTTTTATGGGGGGCTAAAAGAAGCATTCTCTCTTTTAGATAGGACAGGGTATGTGATTTCTAAGATTTTATCCACTGCAGTACATGTGTACATCATCTACGAACAAGGAAAAGCAACTTTTCCTTTTCAAGCATTAGGTTGGATCCAGACATAGACTGGGTTCAGACAACACGCTAACCCATGCTTAAGGGTTGAGTGTGAGTTGAGTGTGGGTTATCATTGAATTCAGTGTAACTTGTTATCTCACATGTCTGAGTGTGAGATAACAAGTCACAACAAATGACCCACAGTTCACAATCCAATACCTACCCATGGGTTCTCTTAATGGATTGCTCATGATTAACAATCCAAGGTTAACTAATGAAACTGGGGTCAGACAGTGTTATAACCTTAATTTGTAAAACTGCCCCATTGTTCAGCAACAACCCACACTCAATCTGTGGTCAATTCTTAAATGTGGGTTATCATGTTGACTAAGTGAAGTCTCCATTTGTCAGGATCCAATCCATGAGGAGAGGGGTTTCTCCCGTGCAAATTAATGCAGGTTTAATCAATCCCTTCATTAATGTGGACTTGATTGAGTAATCAACTAAAACGGAAAACTGGTTGAGATTTCTTTAATTAGATGATAGCTCTCCTGATCAACGATGTGTTTTGATCACTGATAGGACAATCCTAGACAAGCTACTCAGAAGTAAGCCCTACTAAGTTCAAAGGGTTTTCTCCTAGCAAAATGTGTTTATGTTTGTAGCCGGATTATATTTCCTTTACCCATTTAGTTTTTCCATTTTTTCCACTTAGGTTGAAAGGATTGTAGATAAAAGGAAGAACAAAAAAGGTAAATGGGAATATCTCATACGGTGGAAAGGTTATGGGAGCAATGAAGACACATGGGAACCGGAACATCACCTATTGCACTGTGAGGAATTTATCGATGAATTCAACGGGCTGCACGTCACAAGAGAGAGGCGCGCAAAGCATGGGAAGCAAGCCAGCACAGCAAAATTTTTACGAGAGGGCCGAGGGCTATCTCTGGACAAGATGCCACACAGAACATCCGATCCTGGGAAGAGCAGAGGATTGTCCCATAAAAGGAAGCGCATAACCCCTGCATTTCAAAAGCCAAAAAAGGGCTACACGGCAAAACCAGCTGCTTCTTCGGGAGATCGAGCTGCTAAAACCGTATCTTACCGGACTACCCCCAGTGGTTTACAAATTATGCCATTGAAAAAGCCACACAATGGCCTGCAGAATGGAGATGCCAGTTATGAGAAGGATTCTAGACACTTTGGGAATGGCTCCCAAAAGCCAGACATGGATTTCAATGTATGTGAAGGGGAACCTGATTTGCCTGGAGTATTGGATGTTAACAGTGAATCGCCCGTCATGAATGGGATTGGTATGGGATTTTTATTTTATTTCAAGTCTTTTTCTAAAACTTGTACAATATTTTAATCTCCATTCTATTACAGCATTAATTTGTGAGTATAAATGCAGGCAATAAAATGGGTATGTTAATGCATTGCCTCACAGTGCAGTCTTCTGCATGTCAGCTTGGAGGCAGGTAGGTAGGTTCTACTGAATTCAGAGAAATTTACTCTTTGGTCCAGGTGCATATGATTTGCAGGCTAAACCTCCCAGTGCAATACCATCTCAGTCCAACTGCAAAAGCCACCCTCTTTCTTCCCTTCCCGCTACTAAAAAGACGCCTGCATCTCATCTCTCATAGTTTCACCCATCTCGCAAATAGTGGCATTTTAAACAGTTTTGTACATTTTGCCATGAATGTCAAAGTGATTAAAGATAGCCCGCCATATGAATCACGGTGGGGAGGGGTTCTGCTTGTGGAAGGTCTGATTCCAAGGATGCCCGTCAAACGGGGACAGAGCTCACGGCGTGGTTTCTCTGGTTCTGTGTGTAGTGTTTTCTTGGGGGTGGATGGAGTGCTGTGTGAAGTAGGTGGGGAAGTCCACTTCTGTCAGCACAGGTGATCCGGTGCAAAGCTGGATCCAAGCCCTAACATAATAATGAATTAAAACAGAACTAATCAGATAATGATAAATTGTCTGAAAAAATCAGGCAGTAGCCAGTTGGCTTAAAAAAGATTGCTCCTTTTGAGAACTCCAAAGAATGTCAGGGACTTTCTCAGTTTCATAACAACCTTCCACCAAAGGGCACCTATTTATGAAGGAAATGCATATGTTTATTTTGGATGTAGTACACCTGGGGCCTGGAGCTTTAGCAATGCTAACTCCACCAGCCATCTTGATAGTGCAAGAGGCTGCTTCTATTTTGGCTGTGTTACTCTGTAGATGTCCTACAAGAAGATACACCGAGAATCACAAGCAGTGATTCAGATGCCCATAAACCCCTAAAACCAGATGATCATTGGCATCCTGTGAGCCGAGCACAGAAGCAAACTCTGTGCCCCTGCTCTTCCTGCCCTGGAAGTCAGCCAGGCAGCCCATTCCTGGAGAACCTGGACGACTCTGTGCCCTGCCTCCACATTGCTTTCTAACCATGGTTGCTCTTACAGCCTGAGAGTGGTCTGAGCAGGGATGCCCCATTCTGAGGTCAGAGCACTGCCTCTGACCTTGGATCTGGAAATCTGAAGAGTCCTGTGGACACTGAGATGCTACCTGGGGGCCATAGGATCGCTCTGTTAGTGGCCTTAATTGTACCCGTGCACCCTCTCTTCTTTTTTTGTTGCTTCTATTTTTAACTTTATTTTGAAATGAAATGCAATAACATCCCATGGTACCACAAGGAGATGTTTTAATACCCTGCTTTATGAGGCAGTTAACTGCTTCTCCAGATACTAACTCACCAACTGTACTTTTGAACATCCTTTACCACATCCAGGTTGGACAATTCAAAGACAAGGCATGATAGATGGGGAGGCCTCACTCTTTACGTTTGTTCTTCTATGGTGATGGAAGATAGCAGAGTGAACAGGACCTGGAGACTTAAATTGCAGTTAGTAAACAGCCTAATAGATGGAGAAGGAGTCCTTTAAGTGTTCAACAAAAGCTTCCTCAATTATACTTAAAATTATCCTTAAAATGGTAATTTCTGGTGGAAAGGTTATGTGCATGTAATACCAGGGGAGGGTTGAGGCTTGAGTGCTCTTCCCTAAATCCTTCCCATTTAGATACATGCAGTGTCAGTTTTCTTCTGTGAATTCTGGAACTTTTCTTTCCAGCCCTTGTCCCAGCTTGAAAAGCTGCTCCACCAGAACCTGGGAGCATCTGCTGGTAGGAATGTACAGATTCTGCTACATCCATTCCGTCTGTGTTTTCAGGATGTCAAGTATCTCTCATTCCATCTTTCTTCTACCATCACTGGCATATCAATCAGTGCACAAAACAAAAAGCGTATTGCGAATGCCAGGTGTTTTTTCATGGTGCAGTCCGTTGGGTGTGCAATAAAGGCTATTTTATATCAGTGTTATTTAGTCTAATCAGTTTCTGAGTTTTGGTGATACCTCTTTCTTCTTGAGATGCAAGTGCAGGTGACACGGGATTTTCATAAGACCCCAATTTCCATGTATCTTCTCCTTAAGCCAAGCAATCTCATTGCCTTATATGAAGTCTCTTTGCACTTACAAACGTTTTTGCTGAACTTTTCCCTATCCTTTGTAATATATCCTTTTGGAGATTCTGGGATCAAGACTGAGCACACTGTTTCAGCAAAGAATGTCATAGAAATATGTTTAGTTCAGTGCATCCAGTATTTAGCTTTCTTCCATCTACAGTCTAGCTTCTTTAACTCTTGTAATGCTCACTCAGAAGTTTTGAAATGTTCAGGGCAATCTTCCAATCTCTTTCCTGTCAGTTTAATTTTAGAGAAAGAAGCGTCCTCCTTCATGCATCCTATTCCTTTGCTCAGGCCCTCTTAAAGACCCCGAGAAGCCCAGAAGCTGAAGTTCGTCTGCCACTGGCTTTTCACTGGTTTTTGGAGTGTGCGAGAATTCAGTCTGGGGCATTGGGACAGCATTTCAAAATGGCATTTTTCATGTCTTGTAAAAGACTATCCAGGAACAATGGAAAGGTAGAGGAAGGGAGCTGCATCCCGTCCCAAACAGCAGCCAAATTCCTCTAGTCTGGCATGAAGCATCCATGAAAGCTGGTCCAGTGCTCAAATGCATGCTCACACCTTGCTGCAGATCCGGGCAGTCTCATTGCTGAGCTCCCAAATCTCATTAGCATAGCCAGTTATGATGGAAATTATAATCCGGCAACATCAGGAACATCTCCCCATTCTTGTGTAGACAGTCATGGGTCCAACACCAGGGTTGCAGGAAAAGGAGGCATCTACCTTGCAGTCATCATTCTCTGCTCATGGTGTTCAAGGTTTTTTAGATGAACTTGTGACCTTCCAGTTTCACTTCTGTTTTTAAGCAGAACATTTTGGTGAGCTTTTCTTAAAACGGAGAAAATACAATGTTAAAAAAAGTGTAGAAAAAATGCATTTGCGGAGTGTCATGTGGAGGTTATCTAGCAGCAAAACAGGAAAAGAAATGTTTTTGGGTAGTGCTTGGAGGTAGATAACAGCCTCATGTAGGAAAGCTCTCCATTGGTGTAACTACAGCATGGACAGAATCATACAAATGGAAGGGCCCAAGAAGGCCATCAGGTCTAACCCTCTGCTCAGTGCAGGACTCCAAGCTGAACCACCCCCTTCAGAGGGCTGTCCAGATGTTTTAGCATCCCTCACCAACCTCAGTTCATTCTCAGCTTTAACTTTCCTGATGCCTTCCCTGCAATTCCATACAGTCTGCCTGTGTGCTTCCTTTGTCACTCGGCCTTCCTTCCACTTATGTTCTTTTTGTTTCCAGAGCATCTCTGAGCATTTTGTGAAGCCACATCAGCTTCTTCTGTTGCCTTCCACTTATTTTCTTTGTTGGAATTCTTTGTAATTGTGCCTTTTGAATTCTCTTTTTAAAAAATTATATGCTCTCGATGGGACTACTAAGTGCATCCTGCTGCATTTTTGTGCAGAGAGATATATCTTTAACATAAAGTGCAACCCTGTCTCCCTTCCTGTTCCTTTTGCTCTTCTTGAACGTGTTATATCCTTCAGTTGTTGCATTCCAGTCCTGAGAGTCATCCCACCAAGTTGTGCCTCTCATGTGGTAATTGCTCTCCTACATTAAGAGGTTGACATGCTGTTTGTTCCCCATACTCTGGGCATTAGTATATAGACATTGAAGGCCGCATGCTTTATACTGTAACTTTCTTCCTACATGTACCTACATGTTTTGGAAAACTATTACTGGATGCTGTAAGAGCTGCTCTCTCTCTCTCTCTGATGTGGTGCATAAGCCTTCGTCTGCTGTTACGCTCAGGTGTACTTCTCCCTCCCCTTCAGTTGAAAGCCTTCCTGATATGCTCCATGCTGTGGCCAACCACATTCTGTCCAGTCCTTCTAAAGTGCAGCGCTTCTCCTGCCTTGGCAATCCTTCAGTTACAGCACTAATCTGCCCTCTAGGGAGACACCATACCTGCTGAGTTCACAGGGGTTCATGACATACATGAGATTCCATCCTGCGGTGGCAGGGAGTCTCTCTCAACTAATTCTTTTCTTGTTCTTGTAGACCTTGATACCATTGGCTCTGCTCTACTGACTTTCAGCCCCTTGCTCAGTGTTGCACAGAATGACTTTTAGTTCTTCTACTACAGGTTTCCTTCTAGTATCATCCTTGAGTACCTGAAAGCAGTTCCATAGTTCCACTGCTTCCACTGGAGCAGCATGTTGTCTAGTTCTTCTGTACCTGTCACCCTTTCCAAGGAGTTTCCTCCTCATTTTCCCTTGCCTTGAGATTCTCTTCTTCCAGTTCCGTTACTACCTTTGGCTGTTGCCATTGGACCATTCTGTCTAAAGACTCATTTTCTCTTACCCCCTTGAGGGTGGACACTCCAGTACTCTCACATTTCCTTCCAGCAAGGCTATGAGCTTGCAATTGTTGCCTGTGTACACCATGCTGACCTCAGGCAAGAACACAAACATTGCCCAGACCTTGCAGGTCGCCGCCACTGGGAGTCATCTTGGTCCATAGCCTCTACTTCCTTTCTGAGTCGACCTTGCTGGCTGTGTTGTAACAGCCTGCACTTCTTCCTGTCTTCCCTGAAGGCTTCTGACAAAGTCCCCTTTGCCTCTTGCACTGTAGCTGTGCTGCCAAACTCGTGTTGGCTCTCCCTGTTCACTCCCTCTCTCTGAGAGTTTGCTTGTTTGTGCAGGATTGTCCCTAGACCAGCTAGGGCAGCTTCCTCTGCTCTGGTCTGCTCTGCTCTGCTCGGAGTCTAAAACCACAATGCAGTATCACAGAACAAACCATTTGGCCAGGAACAAGCCTGGGAACGTCCATCTGTGATGGTCACATGTGAGGTCCCATGCTGCAGAGGTGGGGTCCATTAGCATATGTCTTAAAATGCACAGATGCCTCGGTCCCCAACGCAGGAATTTATCCCACATAAGGTGCGTGGGAGAGCCCTCCACTTCTACAGCTGTACATTGTGTGTCCGTCTTGATGGGGTCCTTTTCCCACGTGAAGCCTTCGGTGTAAAACAGTGCAAACCTCCCATGTAAAGCAGCACTTCTCTGACCAGCTCCACACGTCCTCTTGCGTGGTGTTACGTGAGAGCCAGTGTGGTGGGATAACTCCACTGTCGGATGTAGCTCGTGCTGGCCCCAGAAGCGACTGGGTCAGGCAAGTGTCGGTGGCCTGAAGTATGTGAGAGGCCAGTCCTGCCTGTGGGGCTCCCTGATCTATTTGTGTGGGGCAGTGAGCAAGACAGGGCTCCTGTATTCATTGTTCTCTCGCGATGGGCAGCGTAGTGATCCTGCCCCCACACTAGAGCAGAGAGTGTGGGTCCTGTCATGGGTTGAGGAGCAGAGTGAGCTAGCAAGCCCATGATCCATACCGTGGCTCTCTCACCATTAAGGGGATAGCATGATGGGCCTCTTGCCCAAGAGTCTACAGGTGAAGTCCTGAGCTCAAATCATTTCTCAGCTGTCAGGTTTACTGGGTGACTCTTGACCAGTTGGCAATTTTCAGCTTAAGCTACCTGCTCGCCATGAGGATTCAGTGGGCATTTGGGGCATAATTAGGAAAGAGACTGAAAATAAAACTGCCAGTAGCATGATGCCCTTTCACAAATCGATGGTGTGGCCACAGTGGGAAACACCGTGTGGAGTTTTTGGTCACTGCACCGCCAAATGAGAATTATAGAGCCGAAGAGGACGGGCAAAGTAGCCAAGGGGCTGTTCAGTTCAGAAGAAAGGGGGAGTAAGGAGGATAGGCTGGAGCTATAAATTATGCATGGTGGGGGAAGCCGGACTGGCAGAGTTGTTCCCCTACAACCCTCCCTCCCTCCCTCCCTCGTAGTACCCAGTGGGGTCCTCCCATGAGGCTGGCTGGTGGGAGAGTTCAGACAGATAAAATATGCACACAATGCATCATTAAACTCTGAAATGCGCTGCCCCAAGACGTAGCGTGGGCTACCAATTTAAAAATGAACCGGTCAATTCATGGAGGTCAGTGGCTGCCTGTCATAACACCCTTTGTTATAAGAGACAAGTGTGTCTCCAGGGCTCCATTAGGCAGAGTTATGTAGTCTGGGAGATGGGAGATGGCCGTAAAGCGCTAGAGGAGAATGCTGCGAGCCATGGAGGCCACTGCATCCTGGCCTGTGGCCTTGAGTTGCAGTGGACGATGCTGTACGGTTGGGGCTTTGCACATGGAATGGGAGGGGGGCACTTTCTTGTCCTTTGCCTCAGGCAGCAAATATCTTGGGCCATCTTCTGTTTGCCAGTGTCCCATGAGTTTTTGTTGGGAAGTTGTGAACAGGAGGCCTGGGGTCTGATCCAGCGCATAGATCCTTTTATGCAATAGGGCTTAAATTAGTCATGACTAATGTAATTTGCATTGCTTTCAGTGCAGGTCTAAATATTCAGTCTAAATATTATTAAGTCTGCATCCCAAACAACTGTTGTTATTACTGGCAGCAGGTTACCGTAAAACTGATACCCGTCCCATCAGTGAGCAACTGTTACATGATTTGCTTTACCACACAAGGTTTCTTGGCCTGAAACATCAAAGCAGCTAAATATTTCTGGGTAGGTTTTCAGCATGCTAACTGACAATCCCGTTGCAGCATTTCTTTAAATGGATCCAACTTTTCCCCCACTCCCACATTCTTCTCTCCCTTCATGTCTGGTGCTGCTGCCTTCATTCAACTCCAACCCTTTCTGCTGACAGCAGCAAAGAGAAACAGAGTTCTTATTTTTATCTTTTTATTTCTCCACCCGCAATGTCTTTCAGCTCTGAGCTTCCCTCACTGGCAAGCTCTTTTCTTGTGAAGTCAAAGCACCAACCGGAATTGCTTTACATAGGCTAGCCCCTCACACATAGCCCCCCCCCATGCACACACACACGCACACACACAATCTGCAGGCAAACCAAAAGAAGAGAGATGAGACATTTAAACCGAAATAGAAGAGGCAGAGAAGGAAAAGAACAGGATAGAGCATAGGTTAGAAATAATGAGGTGGGTGAGGAGAGGTTAACACCATAATGGTAATTTTACATTCTTCTTGTTGAAGGGCTTGGATAAAACAGTGATTCGACTCTAAATTTGTGAAATAAGCCCCTTAATTCATGGGGAAATGGCTGAGTGACACGGTGGATTGATCTACATCTGCAAGGAAAGGGGTTGATTTAAATTACTGATTTAAATCATGTTAGCCACAGAAACTTTTTCATATATTTCCTGTTCAACAGTGCAGATCTGACCACTAAATCATGTTGATTTACAACTGAGTAGTGTATTATTTACAAATTGCTTCTTTCAAGCAGGCTTTACAGCTCTTGGTCTCACAGTATATATTTTGCAAGCCTTAGTTTTTTACCTGTAGAGGAAATGTTATTAAAATATTCCTATATAAGATCCGCCTAACATACTTAAATCCAGACTAGTGTGCAAACAGAAATTTACATTAAAAATAAATCTAGATTTTGAACAATCTGGGGTTTTTTAATCATTGGGATCCTTATCTGCCTTTCCCACTTCACTAATTCCACTGCTTTACTAGACCCAATTCCACCATCACATAAAACACAGAACACCAGCAATCTGTCTATCCTGGTTCTTTGCACTTAAGTACCTTAGGCAGAAGAATAGAAACTAAAAGTTCAGAAGATTCGAAAGCTGTTTGTTCTTCTTTGTGGTCCCTGTGCATCTGTGTATGAGCCCTGCACTCTTATGGGAGGATTGGTTGGAAGCTATCCCAGCTATGCTCATTCTGGCCAGAACCCCTCCTGCTTCTCTTCCTACTGTATCTATGAGGGGCTCACACCCGCTTCCTCAGTTACTGCCTGACCACCATTGTGGCTGGCGCGGGAACGTCCTCCTCTGCAAACTTGCATCACTCCATTTTTTCTTATTTTCTTTGCTTTTAACTTGCCTTCACATTTAGGTTTTTCGTGTTTCTCACTCTTCTCAACCTCCTTTTCCACCTCCTTATAAAATCACATTTTTTTAAACCCTCCTTTTGTCATTCTCTCTTTCTTCCTGCTTCTTTGTCTTCTTCTTTGCTCCTGACTGCACTCAAGGCGCCCTTTTGGAAATGCATGCGTTGTGGGAGTGAGCTCCTCCCAACAAACGGGCATTCCATTTGCTTCTCCTCCTTGATGGAGCACACCTGGTGGAGTCTTGCCCACGCTGCCAGGCCTTCTCCAAACAGGACCGAAAAAATGGAGCAGGCCACCTGCGAGCCAAACCTTGGAACGATGCCCTCCAAGCTGTGGACACCCCCAGGCCTCTGGATCCGGAGCACTGGTCTCCCTCTCCAGCCTCTGCCTCATGCACACCTTCCACTGCAGTAGAGGCTCCCTCAATGCCAGAGCATTCCATCAAAGCCCACAAAGCCAGGAAAGTGGTCAAAAAGGCCAAGCAGATGGCAGAGTTAGCAAAGGCAAAGCATAAGAAAAGGCCCCAGGCACCACCGGCTCCAAAAGAGGTCTCGGCACCGAGAGCTTCGGAAGCAGAACTGCCAGGACTGACACTCTGTCCAGTTTTAGCAACCTCAGTCTTGGAGGAGGGGAGTCACGACCCACCGCTTCACACACCTTCTCAACCCCCTTCTGAGTTCCCATCGTCCCACTGGCCTCTCCTTGCTTTGCCCAGCAACAGTCTACACCAACTTCACCTGTGCAAAGAGCCATCCCTATCTCACTGTCACATTTACTTGATTGATAGATTGATTTCTGTACTGCCCATTAACAAAGACAGTTCTTTGGATGGTTCACAAGATTGAAAAGCACAGCCAAAACACACGATACAACAACAAATCGATAATACTCAAATAAAATAACAACAATAAAATACCAACAACGAGTCCACAACAGTTGCGCTCAAGTTAGTCCAAGGAAACAGCGGCAATCCAATAAAATGCCATTTTACTCCCCTCCTCACGCAATTTAGTCATCACCTCCCGAGAGCCTGGTTCATCTTTGGAGTATATGGGGAGATTCTCAGAAGAAGTACTGCAAATGGCAACATCCCTCAATCTGGAGACCCAACAAGACATAGAGAAAGTGACAGATCTGGCATGTGATGCTATTTTTAGCAAGGATGCATTCCCGGTCTCGAATCTGTTCCTCCTGACCCTCCTCCACAGTGCAACATAACTGGAAAACACCTTCTACACTGCCACCAAGAGATTGTACTGAGGGCAGGGGAAGAATATTTGTTTTCTCAGCATCCTAAGCCAAATTAAATTCTTAGTGAATTGGTACAAGGAAGATCTCAGTAGGAGCTCTCACCAGCAGTAAACAAAAAGGAATGCAGACTCAACCTTATGGTGAGGTACATCTATTCGCCCTTCACCCTGGGCCTCTGTGTGTCCAACTATGGGGGCACCATGGCTCACTTTTCCACTGAGATAAGATGGGGCCCCTCTGTGACCACATCCCAGAGGATTATAGAGAGCTGGCAAGGGTCTTCCAGACAGAGCCAATCAACCTCTCCTGCCAACAGATTGATACAGCCCGGCATCTTGTTGACAGCGGCTCGAAGGCCCTTATCAGAAATGTGGTGATACTTATTTATTTATTTACATATATTGATAGGCAGCCTATAGTTGCCAAGGCCTTCCTAGGCAGCCTACAGTGCAAAACATACTAACAGGGTAAAAACACATTAAAAGCCGATTAAGGCTCAAGATAGGGAGGCATGCCTAGCTGCACTTAGGCTGTCTTTCACAAGAAGCCCACTCCAGGATCAAGGACGTGTCCTTTGACAGGAAAGGATCTTTAACTCCAAGACCGATGAGCCGATGGACTCAGTACAGAAGGCAAGGGCAACAGCAAAGAAGATGGGGCCTAACCAGCCATTGGCGAGCTTGTGTAAGTGGCTTGGCTAGCCCTACTCCTCCTACGTGCCGAGAGGGCAGTGCCGCCATCCTCCTTAGGCAGCAGGCAACAACCCAACCCAGACTGAGGGAGGCTACTGGCAGGCACAAACAACTAAACTATATGGTGAGAAGCAGCAGCGTTGACTGGTTCAGTTAGGTTCAATAGACGTCTCTCCACATTTCTCCCCACATAGGAAGCCGTAACATCAGATATGTTTTCTCCATTGTGGAGAAAGGATACAGAATAGAATTCAGCACCCTTCCACCCCTCGATACTGTTGGGACTCTCCAGTGTTACCAGTGGAGGTAGCCATTCCCTTCTCAGAGGAAGCTAGAGAACCTGTGTTACCGTCAGAGCTTCAATAGGTTTTCTACTCCAGGTACTTCACAGTACTGAAGCAAGATGGAGGGCATTGACCAATTCTAGATCAAAGAAACATCAACTTCATCACCCCGAGGAATGGTTCCCCTTCAAAACATTTTGCCTTTCCTTCAGAAAGGGTACTGGGTTGCATCTATAGACTTTCATTTCACTACACAACACAACTATCAGCATTTTCTACAGTTTTAGGTTGGGAGCGAATCCTTCCAGTTTTCCATCCTGCCCTTCCAACTCCTCTCCACTTCAACGGTGTTTATTAAGTACATGGCAGTAGGGTGCACCTACTTGCATCTCCAAAGGGTCCAGATTTTCTGCTACGCCAGTGATTGGCAGCTAGCAGCCCCCTCTAAGGAAGACACGGTCCAATCCATTGCTCCTTCTTACAGCCCCTTGAACTCTGCATAAACCTAAACAT
This sequence comes from Varanus salvator macromaculatus, assembly GCA_023646645.1. Classification (NCBI taxonomy): domain Eukaryota; kingdom Metazoa; phylum Chordata; class Lepidosauria; order Squamata; family Varanidae; genus Varanus; species Varanus salvator. Next base: position 20,919,264 of record JAIXND010000657.1, read on the forward strand.
AGCATCTGTTCTCTCCTGATCCCAGCTGATTCTCTTCATTTGGGCATGCATCAGCTCAAGAGCAGGGAGAGCCTACCTTCCAGCTTCCAGGGCATCCACTCTGGTTGACCTGATTACCAAGCATCATGCCCATCTAATTGTCACAGTAAACCAGGTAGAGCACCTGTTAGATGCTCACCTGACAGCAGTGCTCACATTGTTAGTCTCTGATTTGCTATCCACAGGCTTACACTTCCCCACCACTACCAAAAATGCCTAGAACATCTTTTAAACCTTTGCATCGGTTTTCAACCAAAGCATAAGGACTGGGTGGGCATCCTTCAACTTTATATTTTTAACAAGCCTACCTCTATCATTGCTCTTTCCTTGCAAAGCTATTTGGCACCCATGTCCTGGATTGTACCTAATGGCAGTCCATGGTTTAAACAACCCATGGGTTGTCCTGCATGAGTTGGAGTGAACTAACTTGCTGCTTCCTGTATGCCCTCCACTTTGATTTCTACTCAGCCACCCACAATCAGCTCTTTCGTTGAGCATGACATCTGAACGCAGGTGGATGGGCTGTTTAGGGATTGAGTGGTTAGCCCCTTGCCAGTGTAACTGCTAGGCTGTTTGGCCACTTGGTTATGTAGGAGGCCAAGTTCGACCTCATGCTCAGCAACCTGCAAGAAGCCATTTGTCCACTGTTGATTCAAACGGGAAGTGGTTGGGCACTGCAGGCAGCACTCCTGACCAGTCCCAACAGCTCTTGACTTGTTAAGCAGTGGGTGTCATTACACATGAACAGCGCCCTTCTCTTGAGTACATGAGCTGCTGGAGGAGTGACAAATCTGAGTTATCTGACTGCACTCCATTATAATGGTGGCCCCCATGAAGGGCGGATTGAAAAAACGATGGCAGCCATTTTGAATTTTCCAGAAGTCAAAAAGCACATCACAACAGGCATTTCTGTTTCACTTCTCCCAGAAGTATTGCAACTCATCTCTGAATTATAGCCAAAAAACCTAGAAAAAGAAAGATTGAGAAATGGACCTTGTCAGTTTGGTGCAGTTTTTTTCCATTCCCCCTCCTGCCAGTTTTCTGGGGGTTTTTATACCATTATTCAATCTAGACACTGTACTCAATGAATATATTCTGTCCTCATTAGACTGTTTAGAATTCCCCTCCTCTCAACATACACACACAAACCTCTTGATTTTATTTCGTGAAGCTTTTACTACTTTTGAAAACCTTGACATTTCACCAAGTCTGCTGATGCTGTCCCCGTGCATGTGAATGGAATAATTTTAGCTGCATAAGGATGCATACTTAGCTCTGAATCTGGGAAGTAATAAACGTTCAGAGTAATAAACGTACAGTATAAAAGACAGTAAACGCGAGTGTGCCATGAAAGGATGTGAGGGGATTATGATGAGGCAAGAAAGGGCAAGACCTTGAGGGAGCGACTTGGTGGCGACTAGACATCTGAAGATGATGGTGCATAGATTGGCAGATCCAAACTATTAGCTATCCCAAGGCCTTTCAACCTTCCTTCTCCCCTGAAACACTGTTATAGACAGGCAAAAATGCCCATCTGGCAAAAATGCAGGTGCAGGGACAGGGGGACAAAGACAGTCCCCACCCTTCCTCTGCTCCGTTTGAGATGATGGTGAGTTTCCAATTTTGGAGTCTTGTAGACATCAAGGCACAACCCATGGGATCATGCCCGTAGTCTGGAGTGCATTGCCCTCACCTTCTGTAGCCAGCTATGGGAAAGCGGTTGTTGACCAATCCAGTAAAACTGAAATTGGAAGCTAATTGACAGTGCACACCAGCCGTCCTGCTGCTTTGTTATCAGGCAACAGATGCCAAGAGCTTCACTGGGTGTCTCCCAGCCCAAGTTAGCCAAACCCTTGATAATATACAGAACATCTGCTGAGGTATCTTTTCCTTCAGCTCACAACGGTATTCTATCATCTTCCATCGACATGTGCTGTCTGCTTCTTTTGTGATACTGTAATTGAGAGTGATTGTTTTGTCACGTTCCTTGACAGCGTTTTTTAAAAAACACACACAAATCCATTAAATTGGCCGTTTTTCTCTCTCTCACTCTCCATTGATCTAACTCTCTGCACAACTTGCTATCAAATGCCTGTTTTATTTAACAATAGCTTTTTCATTCTCGTACTTTCATAGGGGGCAGAAGCAATTTTATTCGCAGTGCTAGTTTCACTTCCAAGGAAGTCCATGTTTATTCATGTTGCCGTCAGAAATGCTGGTAATGCAGTTTAATGTGTTAACTTTGCAAGGGTGTGCTTTCTGGTGGAACAAATTGTTACAGTTTTTTCTGAGTGTGTTGCAGATGGATTAGGAGCGCAGGAAAACCTTTGAGCATGGAAACATTTTAAATATGAATTTGTGTTTTTAAAATGCTGCTTTGAGGTGGAATACATTATGGAGCTGGTTTCCTTGGGAGAAGAGAAGCCTTCTTCGGACAATCAATAAAAGGACCATAGGCACACCTGGAGTGGTGCTAGCATCTCACAGGTCATGCCTCCACCACAGGGCCGAAACCCCTTTTTGTTTTCGAATGTCTGTAGAAGGGGGTCTGGGGTTCTGATCTCTCAGAGAGACTCTGGCTCCCCACAGATGTTTTGGTAACATTCTAGTCTTGGAAAGAGTTAGATTGCAAGGTAGAGGGTTTTTTATAGTACTGGTTTATTTAAAATCTGGTAACAGCACTGAGCAAGCTGGCACTCAGAAGCAATTTGCGATGAGCCCCCGCAATGCTGCTGTGTGCCCTTGGAGCGTTCTGTGGCTGGTTCTTGCAGCCGGTATGAAGACCTGAATTTGCTATTCTTTCCTGGGTAACATTTGGAATCCCCTCCCGCCTGCAATATATCTGTTCCCTTCAGACACACACGCAGGCAGAATATTGGCCACATCTTTGAACTTGGCTGTTAGGTATGACCAGCATCCCCAGCTGATGTGGGCCATGTTTACATACTCTCCTTCTTGTGATTCTGCCACATGTGAGGTGGGATAGTGGGACTCCGTCACTCTTCTCTTGCACCCTGCTACCTGCAACACCTCGAACAAGGAAGGCCTGAAGTGGAGAACCTGCTCAGGGTACAGTAGGCAACTTCCACACAAGCAATACCACCCTGCCTAAAGCCCACGTCCTATCGCACAAGAATCCTGCATGACTGACGAGGCTCCCATTTCTGGCCTTCTCTGTACAACATGGCTAGCGGTTAAGAGTGCAGGACTGAGACTCAGGAGGTCTGGTTTCTGGTCCCCACTCAGCCATGGAGCCCACTGGGTGACTTTGAGCCAGTCTCAGACTCTCAGCCCCGCCTGCCTCACTGGGTTGTTGTTGTGGGGATAAGATGGAGAGCAGCAGGAGGAGAACAATCTAAGCCACTTTGAGTTCTTTGAAAAGGTGTGACTGTCACTTCTAGCACTTCTACCTGACTTGTCCCCATGGCCATTGCTGTCAGTTGCTCTGCATGGCTTGGGACACATTCCTTGTTTGACCATCCAGGGCATGACTCAGTGCTGATGCTGAGCCTTCTTCCATCTGGCACTGTTCTGCCATCTTCCCATCAAGGCCAGCTTTCGCTTACACATGGGCCACCACTCTCCCTTGGCATTTTGTGTGTGTGTACGCAAATACACAGCACCCACCCATAGCTGGGGAAATATTAATTGAAGCCAGGTTGCGAGTAGATAGTGCTAACAGCTGTGCATTATCATTTTGTAACCCTTGGGAAACTCTTTCCAGCTGCCTCCCTCACCGTAATTGCTGTGCTCTGTCCAGACTCTCATGTTCCCACATACGCTGCATCAGGAGTGTGCAAACCAATGGGGTCCTTAAAGGTAAGAGGAACTGCTTCTTTGAGCAAGTGCTTCGAGACTGACTCACTCTAATTCAGCAGTTTCCAACTGTGTTTCAAACTGAGGAAAGGTGGTACGGGTCTAGCAAGAGGCATGAAGCATCAGGACAGGAGCTCTGTTGTCCAGCATTCTGTCCACACAGTGGCCGACCAACTGCTTAGCTCACAAGTGCAATGACAACCTGCTGCCCATGTTCCCCAGCAACTGGCCTACGAAGGCGTACTGGAAATCTATGTCGTCATCATGACCTGTAGCCACTGAGAGGGCTCTCCTCCATGCATCTGCCTAATCCGCTTTCAAAGTCATCCAGACAGGTGGCCCTCGCTACCTCTTGTGGGACCAAATGCTGTAGTTTTGCTGTGTGCAGAAGTACCTCCTTCTACCTGCCCTGAATGTTCGCCACTCACCTTAATGGGACTAATGTTACAAGGGAGGGAGAAAAAAGCCTTCCTATCCACTTTTTCCACACCATGCAAAATTGTGTACCCCTGCAGCATCTCTTCCCACCTTTTCTCCAATCCAGGCAGTCCCTCTGCCATCACCTTGCCATGCAAGGGAGCGGCTCCTTGGTTACTTTAGCTTCTCTTTCCCAACACTGCAGTATCCCTTTAACCAGACCCATACCCAGCATTCCAAGAGTGGCCACACCATAGATTGGCGTAAGGGCTGCATGACTTATTTTCGTTCCCTAATTTACCTTTTTCACAGCAGTCACACAGTGCATTCACCAAACTGCCGCCAAAAGCCCAAAATTATTTCCTTGGTCAGCCACTATCCCAGAGGCCATTTCAGAGGAAGTCTTGGACTGCATTTCAAGGGCCAGCAGGGACCAAGGCGAAATTATTGTGTTTTAGCGGAGAGCTTCCTGCCAGCAGCTTACCCTTGGCGGAGGTAGAATGGGGAAATGTTATCTCTCAGCACTAGTGTAAGACTCACCACCTCTCCCAGTGTATGGCAGATTATGGGGGGTTTAATATCAGTTGTTTTACTGTGCCCTGTTTTATCGGCTTGCTGTTTTTAGCTCTGTTGAATGGTTAAAATGCATGCATGTTATTTGTTTATTGTATTTAAAAAGGCTTATCCCTGCACAGAAATACAGGAAGATGAGCCTGGTAGCCCCATTGAGAATTTCTGGGTGAAAATGCATGTGTCAAGGATACACGGCACTTGATAGTTGGAGTCTCCTACCAATTACCCAGTCAAGGAGAAGATAAAGATACCACATTTGTTAAGAAAGTTGCCAGTATTTCCCTGGGTCTCTGGGAATATCTGGTGACAGTAAGACAAGCAGCCATGTAAGTTTCCCACAAAGCTCTTGATATTAACTGCTTTACTGCATTGTGGGAAATTTAAGTGGCTGCTTTCAGTGGGGCCACCATTTTGATTTCCCACAATGCCTTAGTATGAAGATAAAACTGTAGAATTAGACCAAGAGAAATTGTGAGGAATTTATATGGCTGGTTGTTTGCAGGTGGAATTTTGTATAACGTTATCAAGTAATTGGTGGTTCTACTGTAGACAACCGCCCATCTACCAGATACAGTAAATTTCCAAACCATATGAGGGCGATCTTTTTTTTTCCTTTGGTTTTTTGTTGTTGTGATGTGCTATAGATTTATCTCTGACTTTTGGTGAGCCCATGAGGGAAAGCCCTCCAGAATGTCCTGCCCATGGCATCCCTTTCTTAGCTGTTCTGAATTCAAGGCTGCAGATTCCTTTATGGAGTCCGTCCATCTCCTGTTTGGTCCTCCTTTCCTTCTTGTGCCTCAACTTTCCCTAGCATGATTGTCTTCTCTGGTAATTCTTGCCTTTTCCTGATGTGTACAAAGTGTGACAGTCCCAGTTTTGTCATTTTTGCTTCTAGAGAAAGCTCTGGCTTGATTTGTTCTAGGACCTGCTTGTTCGACTTTCTGCTAGTTCAGGGTGTTCCAGCACCATATTTCAAACCCTTTTTTCCCCTGCCAGCTTTCTTCACAGTCCAGCTTTCACACCCATACATAGTATAAATCAGGGCTTAAAATTTCAAGTCTAGACCTACTAGCCAGGCAAAAAGCTTACTCTCCACCTGGAGCGTGCAACCTCGCGGGGCAGAGACATCTCCCCAGATCCTCCGCCACCCCCCCCCCCCGCATTGCATCCTCCGGCTCCTTCCAGCTTTCCCCTGCACTGGAATGGCGGGATGCAGGGCGGGGGTGGGAGGAAAAGCTCTCTCAATTCACATTGTTTGGCCCCTCCAGGAAGGCGGAGACCCCCAGCCTCGCTTTGTCTCCGTTCAGGCCAAGAAGCAGCTGCCGGGCTTGCCTTAGGGGGCTAGCAGAGGATGCCAGAGCCCCACCACCCACCCACTCCGCACCCTCCCACCTCCAACCGCCTGCAATGATACTTCTCACACTTCGCCACCCATCTAAGGATTAAAGTGAGAGAGGGCTGCTTCCTAGAAGGGCCAGTGGAGAGACAGGCCCGAGGATTGTGGAAAGCAGATGGGCCTGGGTGAATGTACACGTGCGTCTAAGTCTCTGCCTGTGCGGGTCCGTGTGGGTTTGCTTCCCGGTTAGGGTCCCACTTGCAAATAGGGATGCAGGGCATTACTGTGCTCGCCAGAAAGGAATTTACACTCGCATTTGGTGAGCAGGCGAGCAGAATTTTCAAGCCCTGGTATAAATGATCTTGGCCCTCGTCTCCAATGAAACATCCTCACAGTTGATTATCTATTCTAGTTCCTTCATTGTTGCCCTTCCAAGTCTCCATCTTCAGATTTCTTGCCTGCAGTCTCCTTTTCAATTGATGACTGAGCCAAGGTAAACAGAATCTTTCACAATTTTGATTTCTTCATTGTTCAGCAATTACAGAATAAAGATCTGCAATTCTTCTCTAGTCCAAATTTTTGTTTTCCTAATGTTCAGCTGCAGTCCAGTTGTTGCACTTTCTTCTGCCAGTAAGATGGTATCATCTGCATATCTTAAATTCTTGATGTGTCTTCTACCAATTTTCACTGATTTCTCCTATCCTAATCCAGCTTTCTTTATGATATGTTCTGTGTACAGATTGAATAGACAGAGAGATAAATACAACCTTGTCTGACACCTCTGACTATGGGAAACCATTCTTTCTCTCCACATTCGGTCCTAACAGCAGCTTCTTCCCCATGATGCAGCTTACATATCCAGACAAACAAGTGCGGAGGCACTCCTGTTTCTTTCAGGACCATCCATAGGTTAGAAACAGAAGGGGTCTCCTGGGCCATCTAGTCTGACCCCCGGCTCTAGCCGGCTCTGCTCACGACTCTGCTCACGAGCTTCTCACAGCCCACACAGTCAGAGGCTTTGCTATATTCTATAAATCTCAGACTGATCGTCTTCTTAAATTCTTTGGTGCACTCCAGTAGCCAACATAGATTTGCAATACAGAGGTACCTTGGCATACGAACTTAATCCGTTCCACAACTCTGGTTGTGACCCAAATTGGTCATGACCCAAGTCAAATTTCCCCATAAGGTTCAATGTAAATAAGGTTAAACATTCTGTAACCATTTTTTTAATCACAAAAATTTGACACAAAGTGACAAAGAACAACAAAGTAACAAAGAACAACAAAGATTGTGGCCATCTCCCCTCCAGCATGACTCAATCATGCCCGTCTTCCCTGCACGACCACGATCGCGACCATAGACGGGCATGATCGCGACCACGACCATGCCCATAGACGCAATCTTAGGAACATATTAGAAATACATCAAAAGTATCTTGAAGCCACATGTATCTGTACAGCAGCAACAACATGTCACTAGTAAGTTGGTATGATAAAGGATGCAAGGCCAAGGAAAATACCCTAGTCAGACAAACAGGGAACTAATGTGGTCCTGTTGATTCAATGGTCATTCTGTAAAAACTCAAAGGGGGTGATTTTTATATGCAAGGGTAGAAAGACTGGGGCAGGCATTAACATGCAAAAATGAAGCCATAGGCTAGAGAGTTGTGATGGTAAGGGAAGATAAGGCAGAATTATGAAGGAAACTTCCATTTCACCGGAAGAATAGTTGCTTTATTCAGCAAGGTTTTTTGTCACCTCTCATAACTAGTCCACCCTTTCCAAATTCTCTAGTGAACAGATTCTACCCACATGGAAGCCAGTGACTAAAAAGGACATTATGAAGGAGATAAGAGCTCTCACTAAGGGGAAAGCACTGGGTGCAGGTAGCTCCTGAACTATGCAAGAGAAACCCTGAGTGGTGGGTCCCCATCTTTTCTTGGCTTGTTTACACGTATCGACACAACACATACCTTGCCTTCAAGCTGGTCCTCTAGTATAGTGGTCCCAGTAAGAAAAGGTGATGAACTGGATCCTAATAATCACAGCCATTTGAGAGTAGCTTCTATGCACTATGCCCCATATCTTCTGCATACATTCAAAATATGGAAGGGGGCTAACAGCTTCATTGGTGAAGAAAAAGGCAGGCTTTTGCAAAGGGCAAACACTGCGGATCACTGTAGTCGTTCATCATCTAATTTGAAAAGCAATCCAAGAGCCCACCAAGAAAATGTATCAGCATTTTTAGGTTTAGCCTCAGCTTTTAACTCAGTTAAAAGATCATGCCTACGAGGGAAAAATCACTAATATAAATATTGATAAAATATTGTTCAAAATTCAAAAGTTCCACCTGACAGAAGGCATTACTCTCTTCCATGGGGTCAGACAAGGATGAATTCTGGACACCTTTTTGTATAACTCTTTCATCTATAATGGCTCTTTTGGGCTCTTTTAGTTAGTAACAATTGCTAAAAGTTAAAATTGTGGTTTTTGGAAGGAGGTTCTGGAAATACAAATGGGCCATGGGGACACAACTAAGTAGTGTAGCTCTTTCAAATATTTAGGGCTTTACTTCAATGAACAACTAAGTAGGAAAACCCATTTTTTGACGCTGTAAAATTAACACCACTGAGAAGTATTCAGAAGATTCTGGAATTCTTCTTTTCAAAATGGGACAACTAATTGAATCTGTGGTAAAAATATTTATAGGAAAACCAGTTATGCAAACGTTCTGTGTGCTTTGAGTCTGAGACTTGTATGTTTTTGTATTACATATTGTATTACATACAAAATCTCAATTAATAATTAGAAAAGTAAATAATAAAGTGCTCCCACCACCCCGGAGACCAATACTACCTCCATTTAATTCAAATACTATAACAATTAATAATATATAGTATACTTCAATTATAGCCATATCCCCTCCAGAAATTCATATAATCTTGATTAGGTTTGCAGCCTTTACCTTGTATCAGTACTGCTCAGAATGGATTCTTAAAGAAACTCCTTTCGTTATCCTCAGGGACACCTGAAAAACTGATGGCAGAATCAGGCCAACCCTCTATCAAATCAAGAGGAGACAAGAATATTGGTGTCAGTTGCATGAAATTACAGAGCAGAGTGTCCCAGATAAATGCTGATAGGAGCAAATGAGATTGGGGGGTGGGGTGGGTAGCTCAAAGCTGCTGGTATATAATATTGCATTTTTTAAAAAGCACAGACCATGTAGCAGTAAGTGGCTGGTAGCCTAAGCTTGGTAAACAGATTTTACTCCATGAAAAAGAAAATTTATGGAAAGGAAAATTACTAAAACCCTTTCTGCCCCATGACATGCTATCATGAAAAAAGATCATCAACTTGCAGTGTTTTTCTGCAAGATAGCAACTTGCCACTGTCAAGGAAAAAGTTAGAGAACTCGGGTATCGGCAGATGTCAGCTGCTTATTTGGAGGAATGTATTTCTGAAAGCACTCACTTAAACTTTCTGTGAGATGGCCCGCATCTCCTACTCCTCCAACGATATGATTCTGACAGAACAAAATGTATATCTTATTATGTGTGTCAATGTACAGGGCAGCCAACAAATGATACCATGGTGCACCTACTCTCAGACATGGGTGTCCTGTCAGATTTGCAGCAGCAGCCAGGAAAATTCCAGTATGGGGAAGAAAGCGGGGGATAGACTGTTAAGGGGATCCACCAACTGGATGAGCCGAGGTCATCTAAACATGGGTTTTTCTCTGTTTGGGGGCAGGTGGATTGTTTGGCTTTCTTAACAGAAGTCATAATGAAAGTTCCATTCAAGTTTTAACTGACAGCAAATGAGTACTGGAATTCCCAAGTACTTATGCCTTTGTTTTATAGATTTACTTTTGTACTGTTTGTAATATCCTTTCACTAAAATCAATAAATATTTTGATGAAAAATCACATATTACTATTCTTCCATGTAATGCTGATTGAAAGAAGGGAGGGGGAAAATAACTCTCATCAAGAACTTCATATGGGCAATTATAAACTGAGGAAAAAATTAAGGAGTTTTCTGTATGATTAAGAATCACCATCCTTAATCCTTATTTCACAAAGTATCTCCAGTAGGACTCCTTTAAAGTTGTTGCATCTTTGACTCATAAGAAAAAATTAGTTAAAGTGCTTAGCTGGAAAACTGAGATAAAGCAATATAATTTGTAAAGTTTTTATAACAGTATTAGGTATTTAAAATAACTTAATACGCGTAATCATGGCAGTAGTGGCAATATGAAGTATGTGGTAAATAAATTGAGCCAGATTTGGGCACATTTGGAGCAGAACTAAAGAAATCAGTGGAACTGAACGACTGCCCCATTGATCCCAACAGGTCTACTCTGAATCTAACCCTTTGTGTATGAAGTATAGTATCTATAGAGGCTGTGATGTCTGGAGTATATTGTTTGTGGAGACTGGTAGGATTAGCTGTCCAGTGTTAGGGTTAGGTTTCCATGCTCCCACGGAGACCGAGGTGAAAGTATGCCTAGCTTGGGCATTCTTTGAATCATAGGACTTTTTGCTATTGAAATATGCATAGAATTGTGTCAAAATTTATCCTTGCTGATGGTAGTTCACTTGAGCTTTAAGCAAATATGAAGCCAGGCTATGAAATGCATAGCCATATCCATATCCCAGCTGTACAAAATTTGTGTCTGATGTGAATTTTACCAGGCTGTCCAGAGCCAAAATTGTTCATTTCAGTTCAGATATAAGGACCAACAATGAATTCAGATCCAGAAAACCTTTGAAGGGCCACGGTTCCTCCCCCGCCCTGCTGCTACACCATACAGGGGTTGCAGAATATAAATATAATAAATAAATATTGCCGAACCTGTATCTTAAGCGTATGGTCCCCTTCATATACTCCTGAAATTTCTGAGCTTAAGTGAACACGTAAAGTCCTCAGTACAATGTGCTAATTGGGGAGGAATTTATAATGCCACCCTTTCAGTGTTTACACACTGTTTCAGGTGGATTCAAACAATCCAAAACAAGTATAAAATAAAGTAATGTTCCATTCAAATAATATTAAGATGAAACAGAGGTACATGCATTAGATAAATTAAAAGCATTGGGCAGAACACAGCAGAGGAGAGGCTGCCAAATGAGTCTCATGAGACCAAATAAATGAATTCCATAATTTGGACGTGCGCACTGAGAAGGTTGTTTCTCTGCTCCGCATCAGTGCTCACTAGACACACTGCTGCTTGCCTCTTTTGGGTTTTCCGCAGATAATGACGCATGTTTTCTTTCGCTCTTTGCATTTTGAAAGGTTCTTCTCTAGCAAATGGGAGCCTGAATCTTCATAGCACTGTGAAAAAGAAGTTGGAAGGGGAAAAAGATTACGTCTTTGATAAGAGACTCAGGTACAGTGTGCGTCAAAACGAGAGCAACTGTCGGTTCAGAGACATTGTTGTACGGAAAGAAGATGGATTCACACACATCCTCCTGTCCAGTCAGACCTCAGATAACAATGCACTGACTCCAGAGGTATGCAGGTGAACATCAAAGCAAAGAGAAAACTTCCTGAAAGTGGGTTAAAATCAGTCTTGATTTGTATTTAAAATTTCTCTTTCTCCGCCAATAAAAGCTCCCTTGACATGCCATTCCTAACTTTATCAGTATTGCCTACGATAGTTTAAATTGGATTAGAATTATAGGCTGTATATTTGGAATCCATTCAAAAGTTGGGTTTTTGAGACTTGAACAAGGGCCATGTTGCAGTTTTAGGTAATTATTGTATTCAGTGATTACAGTTTTCCTGAATTAACCCTGAATGGTAATATATTCAGGCATGATACATTTTGGAATAGTTGGCTTTCCCCATCATTCTCCAAGCTGAGATAATTCTGAAGATACTACCACCCAAGAGAACAATGAAGAGAAAAGTGTGCTATCTGAGCTGCACTGCAGCTGTGACCAGCTTGCCCGTGTTCATACTCAAAAGGTGTAGCCTGGAGGGAGCGGAAGGAGTTGCTTGGCAGTCAGGTTGTCAGGGCTGGGACTGATTGTCCCCACTCCTCTTCAAGGTCAACCTCAGTCTGGCCACCAATAACGCCCCCATCCTCCACACGTCCTTACCCAGTCCGTCTTACATTCCCTAAAATGGGAAGCTTGATGTTGACTTCTGGAAGGCACAGGCTTTGGGTTGTCAGAACAATAGTTTATGACCCTTTCTCCTCAATTAATTAACGATTCTTCAGAACCTGGTTGTTGCATTTCAGCTGGTCTGCATGTATGGGGGAAGAAAATGGGAAATTATTTGCCTGGTGTCTCTGTGTTACGCAACCAGATCTGCACTAGAACCTTGTTCTTCCTGCCCTATAGAGGCCAACAAGGAAGGAATAACCAGCTGGACCATCTCCTCCTTGTGAGAGGGAGTGGTCCATGAGACCATTCCTGAAAAATCTTTCTTCAAACCAGAAGACCTTATCCATTTAGAAGGTAGAAATGTTTAATTTCTGAGTAAAGTCCTTGACAACATGGTTGCCAACCAACTCTGCACACTCTTGGCCAAGACTGACTACATGGATCCATTTTAACTGGAGCTCATGCCAGGCTATGGCACAGAAATATCTTTGGTGACCTTGTATGATGACCTATGCTAGGAGAGAGACAAGTGAAGTATGACCCTGTTGACTCTCCCGGATCTTTTAGTAGCTTTCAGTACTATTGACCTTGATATCCTTCTGGGGTGACTGTCTGAGTTGGGAGTGGGGAGAACTATATTATAGTGGTTCCACTCCTACTTGGAAAGCCATCTCCAAAAGGTGGTGCTTGGAGAATATCGTTCAACCTCGTGGATCCTCCAGCATGAAATTCCTCAGGGATTTGTTCTATCCTTATTCAAGAGCTGAGTGATGCCATCCAAAGTTTTGGAGTGCTTTGCCATGGAGTGTGCTGAGGACACACAGTCACATTTCTCTTTGTCATTTTGAGCAGGTGTGGCTGTGAATGTGCTAAACTGGTGCTTGGCTGCAGCAGTGGACTGGATGAGAGCTGACAAACCTGAAGCTCGATCCAGACAAGGCTGGGATGTTGTTAGTGGGTGGTTCCCCTCTCGAAGTAGGGTGTTCAACTTGTTCTGGTCAGGAAGGCACTCCCCATGAAGGAGCAGGTTCAAAGCTTGGAGGTTCTCCTTGAACCAGCTTTGGCACCTGTAGCTGTGATACGCTTTCTGCCCGCTCCAGCTGGTGTCCCAGTTGTGCCCCTATCTAGACAAGAATAGCCTGGTTCCAGTATCCTATTTCCTGGTCATCTCTAAATTAAATTACTGCGGTGCACTCTATGTGGGCTGCTCTTGAAGTCTGTTCAGAAGCTGCAGCTTTACAACCACCAGCTTAATAAATGGGACCCATACAAGTGGGACTTGATCGAGTGTCTCTTCCCAGACAGCAGTCTATACGGTTCAACATCTGCAGCCAATTCCAAAGGAGGCCTGGAGGGCAGCAACAGTGGGAGCACTTTCTCTCTGGTGGCCCCATCCATGTAATGCTCTTCCCTCTGAGGTCCACCTGGTGCCACCCTTGTCATCATTGTAGTATCAGGTTGAGATGGCCCTTTATACTGAGGCTTTTAAAAGATATATATGGGTATTCAACGACTTGAAGGAGTTACCCATCCCAAGTATTTTTATAGACTGCTCTTCATAGCATGTTACTTTGTTTGTTTGTTTTGTTTTAAAATGTCTGACTTTTTAAAAAGATGTTATGGTGCTTTATTGTACTGCTTGCTTGAGCTATTATAAACTGCCCAGAGAGCTTTGGCTATTGGGAGGCATAGAAATGAAATAAATAGCAATGATACTAAAATAGACACTTGAGACAACCACCTCCTACTAGGGACCCTGGTGGGAGGAAAGGTAAGTCCTGGGAAACAGGAACTCTGTTTACTCGCACGAATGTTTTAAAAAGGCTTCTCTAAATTGGAAACGTAAGGACAGAAATGGACAAAGATTTACTGGGGATGCTGCAGATGTGGGTTGTGAGTTGGAGCGAGCTGCTAGCACGGACTTTTCGAACCAGGCGACTTCAGATGCACTGAGCTACAGTTTCTAGAATTCCCCAGCATGGCAGGCTGTGCAGTTGTGGTGTTCAAACCCAGCACTTCGACTTGGCCAGGCTTGGCACCAGCTTGGCCAAGGCGGTGTTAATGGAATTGAGGAGACAACTGCTTTTGAGTAGGAGACACACAAACGCACAAAAGCCAGTCCCTTTAAAATACTTCACACATATTTTTGACTTTTAAAAATCAGGACATTTTATTTCATCTCCCTCAAGGATATCGGCACTCTCCTCCTTGGAGAATTTCGAAGTGTCACTAACCGCACAGCTGTGCATACAGAATTTGCAGTACCTCTGAGTCACAGCAAGATTCCTGTTCCCCCGATGCTCAGAAGTGTTCTCTTCAAGTGCTTCTAGCTGCATGGGGGAAGAGTAGGGGATATGCCAGGACGGTCCACACACCTCCATCACATCCTGACACTCTCCACACCTTAGGGACAAACCTCTGCAGCAAGACACTGGCATCACTCACAGAACCCTGCCTCGTTCATGGAAATTTACAGGAATTGTTTCTTCCATCTCTTTCTTGCCAGAAAAATGGTTTTGAGGAAAGCTGGAGCAGCATAGTGCCTTTTTACGGGTAGCTCTAGGAACTCAGTGGCTGGAAGCACTTTCACTCCAAGGCCAAGCCAAAAAACTTTTCTGGAAGAAAGACAGGGAGCTACTACTTCCTGTGACCCATTGTGAAGATTTGGCAAGCCCCAAAACAAGCTAATGTAGTCTTGATGTTTTCTGGTCCTTCTTTATGAAGCCCGTAGCTGTTGGTTCTGAAGTTGGGGAACATTTGATCTAACCTGAACATTCTGAATATATTCCTCAAATAGTGTGCAGCTTTGAGAAAAACTTCAAGAATGCAGAGACCTAAGGATCATGAGCACAGACATTATATCAGTCAAATGGGAGTTGCTGAAACCACAAGAGTTATCTTTGGGGTCATTTGTTTTCGACTGGCAATTTCCTGTATGTGTGTGGAAGAACAGTGTTCTTTTGGATTCTCCACAGATCATGAAGGAGGTCCGGCGAGCGTTGTGCAATGCATCTGCTGATGACAGTAAACTCCTGCTCCTCAGTGCAGTGGGAAGTGTCTTCTGCAGCGGCCTGGATTACTCCTATTTAATTGGCAGGTTATCCAACGATAGAAGAAAGGAAAGCACTAGAATTGCTGAAGCTATAAGGTGACTCGGGCTTGCCTTAGCCACTCGGTTAGGACATGTGAGGGGAGGGCGAGTAAGATTTTCCTTTAACTTAAGATGTTTGTTGGTTTATTGTTTGCCTTTATTGCACCAAGCAGCAATGGCCTTGCATGGTTAAGGGTGCAACGCCCTGCACATCTGCTCATAAAGATGTCCTGCTACTCCCAGCATTTGTAACCAACTTGGGACTGAACCATAAAAGTCCCTTTATTCGCAAGGTATACTGCCCTGCACTTCTGGCTTTGCAAGTCAGAAAGGGGAATAAAAGTTCATCATGGAAACTTGGATTTGTGTGTGGAAGGAGCAGTCTGCATATAAGTTCACTGGCAAATAAATGCCCACAAATGATTAAGGGGTACAGTCTGCAATCCTGCACGTACCCTTCTCGGAGTAAGTCAGTATGTCTAAGGAGACGTCCATAGGTTTGCACTGTAAAGGATCTGGAATGGGCTCACCTAAAATGCTTTAAACTCCCTTCTGTCTGCTCAGTGGGGCTAGATCTCCACCAAACACAAAGCAAAAATTAGACAGCCTCCTCCCTGGCAAGAGCTCACCATTCGCATGCAAAAGGTCCCAGCTTCAATCCTCTAGCTACAGCTAGAACTGCAGAAAGCGTCTCCCTGAAATCCTGGAGTGCCGTTGCCAGGCCCTGCTGTCAGTGCTGAGCCAGATGGATGGGTGGGCACAGACAGCATGGGAACCCACATGCGTGGGGGTTACGCTTTGGTGGTTGCGTCATGGGCTGTTGCTGAAATGTGGGTTAGGAACCATACGCAACACATGAAGAGAACCCATAGTTTCTTGTTGGGTTGTAAACTATGGTTATTCTTCGTGGTTTCTGTGTATCACACATACGGGCTCTTCGCACATGCGTGGAGCGGTTTCCAGATGATTCTAAAGCTGATTAATTCGTATTTGGCAGGTGTCCAGCTCCCAACGCAGCCAGCATGAAGGCGTGGCTCCGGCCAAGGCCTCAGTTCTTCAACCGCCATCATGAGCGTGTCGGGAAGTTCTTTTCCAACCTGCCTCATGAGCTATACATAAAGGCTATGTGTGAGCTATATGCTAGTCAGGTTTTTCTCTCTTATCTTCTCTCTTTTGCTCAAAGCCCCCAAAAAAAGAAAGAAAAGCTTATTCATATCCTATGGTGGTTACTGTTGAAGGTTTTCATCATGCCTTGCTGGCCTGGCAATGGCACTGAAGGCTGCTTTCCATGACTGTACCACGTGCGGGAGCAAGCTCCCACCAACCAAAGGCCACTCCCTTTGTTTGTTTTGCCTGGGAGAGTCTCACGTCATCGAGTCTTGTTATCACGGCCAAGCTTTTACAAAGCAGGCAAGGAAACACCGGGCTGACCATTTAAAAGTGAAACTTTGGAGCCGCGCTTTACATGCTGAAGACCCTCAGCCATCCACTTCTCCAGCTTTGGCTCAAAACTCAGACAACTCGCCACCTCCCCCACCAGCAAAAATGCCCAAGGTGGCAAAACAAAAGAAGGCAGAAAAGAAAGCAACGCCTCCAAAGTCACTTATCCTTATTAAAGAGAAGGGAAACACAAAAAGCGCCCATTTGTGCTCTGAGTTGTCAGTATCTAGCAGCCTACCGTTCTTCCCTTTGGGCTAGACAGTGGTCCCTTGCCACCACTACTACAACTCCCATGTACTAGGCAGCGGTGCCCCAAAGCCAGGAGAACCCAGGACAATCCCTACAGCCGTTTCAACCCCCAAGGAGCACTTTGGTGTCCGAAGGAGAGATTTGGGAGTCGCCGGTTCAGCCTTCTCAATCAGCTCACCCTCCGGTACAGAGCCGAGCCTCAGTACCAAGTGTATTTCTCCAACCAAATGTCTCTCCAGATGAGGACTCGGTCTCGATGGCATCTTTTCCAGACCAGCAATCCGATGTCCCACCAGGTCTTCAGAGAACTTTTTTGGCTCTATGTCAACCACCTGAGGACATTGGATTCTTTGCATCCCAGGTTCTCCGAATGGCTCATAGTCTAGGACTTAATCCTAGGCAAGAACCCTCAAGAGCCAAAGACCCAGTCTTCGAGGCTGTTTATGTGGAGTCCACCGGACCTGTTACCATTCTGCTGCTCTCAACTGTGCTGGATGTGATCCAACATGCATGGAGATTGCCAGCATCCATGGCCCACCAACACACCACCTCAAAAATATGTATCGCATCCAAGAAAAAGACACTGAATTCCTGTTTCAACACCTCCGGACAAACTTTGTCGTTGTAGAGTCTGCCCAGTCACACTCCAGAAGGGAGCATGCCACTCCATCTGACAAGAAAGGGCCTTGATGCTGTTGGCTGCCGCTTCTCCTCCTCTTCAGCCCTGTCCATAAAAATGGCCAACTATTAAGCTACCATGGCCAGATATTACCTCATGCTTTGGGACAAAATGGCATCCCTATGTTCCTTGCTACCTAAAGATGTCCAAGACCTGGCGAATGAGATTAAAAATGAGGCTACTCACCTAGCCAGACAAGAGATCCTCACAGCATGACACCAGGCTGAGGGTGGCGAGAGCAATATGGCGGGTGCAATAGGTCTCTACCGCTTCACATGGCTTTGATCCTCCGGCTTGTCGGGGCGGGGCAAAGCACGACTAGAAGACATGCCATTCAATGGTGCTGGCTTATTTATTTATTTGTTTGTTTGACAAATTTCTATGCCGCCCCCTTGCAAACTAGCCTCGGGGTGGCTCACAACACATAGAAAAACAATATAAAACAATACAGACCACTGATGACCGAATGGACTCAGTCCAGAAGGCCAGGAACACTGCACGCCACTTGGGGCTCAATCAACCAACGCCCCAAAGGCAATACGCCTCACGTAAGTGGCACAGATCTTCCTCCCAGCCTAGGTCCCTTGCCACCACTACGACTAGGGAGCGTATGGCCACTCAGCCTAGATCCCCTCTCATGGGTTCGATCTTCCTGAAGGCTCCCGGAAGGCATATGTGACTCTTTCAAATGTCTTGCATTGACTCTCCTATGTTTAACCACCTGCTCCAGCCCTTTCTCCACACTTGGGCTGCCATCCCCTCAGACTCATGGGCGCTTTCCATCATTGCCCATGGATACTGTATCAAGTTCCATACACTCCCTCGTTTTACAGTACAGAAACGAGCAGCTCCATCACCACCTCTGCGACAGGAAATGTCCTCCCTGTTTCATAAAGGAGCCATTGAACCTGCACCATCAAACAATCCTGGATTCCATTCTAGATACTTCACGGTTCCAAAGAAGGACGGAGGCCTTCGTCCTATCATGCACCTCAGGCCATCCCTCCACTACTCTCTGAAGGTGCATGGTTCATATCCGTTGATTTAAAGGATGCCTATTTTCATATTACAATTGAGGAATCCTATAGACGTTTCCTCCGATTCCAGATAGATGATAAACATTTCCAATTTACCGTTCTTCCCTTTGGGCTAGCAGCAGCACCCAGGGTATTTACCAAATGCATGTCAATGGTCTGCTCCACCTCCATGGTGTTCATGTATATCCTTACCTCGATGACTGGCTTATTGTAGCTCACTCACATGAAGCTTCCATCAAGGCGACTCAGTTAATTTGTTCCCTCCTTTCCAGTTTGGGACTTTACATTAATACAACTAAATCTCACCTTTCTCCTTCGCAGTTGATTGACTTCATTGGAGCCAGACTTGAGTCCATACTGGCAAAAGCATTCCTCTCTCAGGACAGACTCCATACCATGTCCAGGGAGGTCAGATCCCTGATCGACACCTCCTTGCCAACTGCCAAATTGATCCAGCAATGATCTAGGACTCTTGTCGGCAGCAATCCAAGTTGTTCCTTTGGCACATCTCTTCATGAGGCCTCTCCAGCTCTGGTTCCTGGTGTCCTTCAATCCAATGATACAGCCACATCATAGCACACTCTGTCTTCCTCCACGGGTCCGGAAATGACTACATTGGTGGACAAAAACAACCAGTACGGCTATTGGAGTCCCCTTCTCCCCTCGGGACCCTCAAGTGCCTATTGTGACAGATGCCTCCCTCCTTGGTTGGGGTGCCCATTGTGGACAGGCCACCATCCAGTCCAGGTGGAGTCCCTGAGAAAGCTGCCACCATAGCAACTTCCTCAAGCTCCTGGCAATCAAGAAGGCTTTGGTCACCTTCCAAAATTGTATCCAAGATTGCCACATCAGAGTTCTTACAGACAACAGTACTGTTGTGGCATACATAAACAAGCAGGGCAGAACCAGGCCAAGCAGTCTAGCACATCTTGCCATGACCATTGGGCACTGGTGCATAACCAAGAGAGCCACGCCAACTGCCCTGCATGTGGCCGGCACGACCGATGTTCTAGCAGACTTCTTGAGCAGGATTTTCACCACATGCCACAAGTGGGAACTCCATCCTGCAGTCCTGCAAACCCTGTGGGACTGTTGGGGCATGCCCCAGACAGACTTGTGCACTGCCGAACACAACGCAGTCCACGCCCAGCTCCGCTCAAGGCCCAGTCTCGGCAAACACTCTCTAGGAGATGCCTTTCTCCTGTCTTGGAATGGGAAACTGTTTTATCTGTTTCTCCCCTTTCTGCTAATTCCAAGGGTCTTAGCAAAGATTTCTCGAGATTGTACAAACACGATGCTTATCGTTCCTTGGTGGGCCAGGTTCCCTCTCCTGAGCGGCCTGTCCAAACAAATGTTCTGCCATCTACCCAACAGGGACGACCTTCTCTCCCAAGATCATGGCAGAACTCTCTATCCCAACCTATTGACACTTAGTCTCATAGCACGGAGGATTTGTCAGACCAAGTTCCTCCTGACCTCAAGTTTGCGCTGGACACAGCACTTAAACCGTCCACTCACAAGCCGTACAATGCAAAATGGCCAACTTTTGAGGCCTTCGCAGATCAGCATAATTATTCTCCAGCTGCAGCCTCTGCAGTTCAAATTCTTTCATTTTTGAACTCCCTATACAAAAGAGGTCTCTGCTATTCATTGATTAAGGTCTACATGGCTGCCATCTCGGCTTTTCACGACCCGATCCAAGGACGTACAGCTTTCTCTCATCCCCTGATCTGCAAGTTTCTCAAGGGGATTCTGAATTTAACTCCTCCTCTCAGAATTTAACTCCTCCTCCATCGTGGAGCCTGTCTGTCATCCTTCACAGACTTACCAAGTCTCCATTTGAGCCTATGCATTCATGCAATCGCCACCTCCTGTCATGAAAAACAGCTTTTCTTGTGGCCATTACTTCTGCTCATCAAGCAGCTGAACTGGCAGCCCTCCAGACTGGCACTCCATATCCAATCTTTCATAAAGACAAGGTCATCCTCCAGCCTGATCCTACCCTCCTACCTAGTAGTGAAGTAGTGTCGTACTTTCACATGAACGAGCCAATAATCCTGCCCTCTTTCTTCCAGAATCTGCCTACTCCTATAGAGACTGTGTTACATTCCCTCAATGTCAGGAGTCTTGCCTTTTATAAATCAAGACCCAGCCTCTCAGACAAACTCAAAGGCTGTTCTTCGTTTACGGTGAACCATGCAGAGGACACCCGATCTCTCCTCAGAGGCTCTCTAGGTAGATCGTCCATACCATTTGTCTGGCCTATGACCTTTCTGGCCTTCAGCTTTCTGGACCTGTCAAAGCTAACTCAACTAGAGCTATGTCCACCTCCACCGCACTCGATGCTGGAGTGGCCCTGACTGACCTCTGTAAGGCAGCCACATGGTCGAATCCATCAGCCATCGTTCAACACTACCACCTCGATGTCAGATCAAGAGAAGACTGCGTCTTTGGCAGATCTGTCCTCTCCGCTTTGGTGCCCTGAGCAACACCACCCTCCTCCTTGAGGAAAGCTCGCCAGGCACCCCTATGTGTGATGCACAGAGCCCACGAAGAATAGACACAGGTTTCCTTACCTGTAACTGTTGCTCTTCAAGTGGTCATCTGTGCATTCACACATACCCACCCACCATCCCCTCCGATGTCTCTCTTTGGACACATGGGTTGTTCTGCATCGGTGACACAATGATGATGGCGTTCTCAGCTCAAATTGAGGTCTCGGCCAGAGCCCCGCCCTCATGTTGGCTGCGTTGGGGGCCAGGCTCCTGCTGAATACTAATTAATCAGCATTAGAATCTCCCCCCAAAAAACACTCCGCGCATGTGTGAAGAGCCCGTATGTGTGAATGCACAGATGACCACTGGAAGAACGACAGTTACAGGTAAGGAAACCTGTCTCTATTCCCTGTGCTTTGTCATCGCATCTGGGTTCAGACAAGACATCCTGCTCAACCCTTGAGCAGGGATCTGTCGAAGCTCCGCAGCATCTGTCCCTCCAGGGCTCACAGACTTCTCGTGTGCCTGGCACTGCCTGGGAAAGCGGGCCAAACCAAGAGGACATCTGTGAATGTGCAGGCAATGAAGGCTGTGCATCCGACAGCCTTCTTCCATGTCATGTGCAGCAGTGCAAGCAAAGGCTGCTGCACCTGGAGTGGAAGAGGGTCCATTCCTGGTGATAGCTGGCAAGTGCTGGAGTCACCGGTCAGGAACTCAGACCCACAGCCGTGTCGAAGCAGACTGGGGTCTGGGGAGCCAAGCCCAGGGAATCCAATCGCTGCTCACCCGCAAAAGAAGCTTCCTCACCCATCCCAGTCCTTGAGTGGGGCTTATGTTGTCTGAACTCAGTATAGCACAGCTTCTGCTCTACCTTGAGGTTCTGTTTGCCAAAGGTTCCCACAGCTCCAGCTGGGGATGATTTGGGAAGTTGTGAAGGTTTTGGAAAGGCCCAGGAGCCAGTAATGTGGGAAACCCATCTCCCATTTTCATCATTTAGGAGTTGTTTTTAAAATATTGGTTTGGTGTGTGATGTTAAAGGCAAAGAATGAATGCAGCGAATAAATGTGGATTATGCTTTTTTAAAATCAGAAACACCCTGCAGCAAGGAAACAGTGTGTGAACGGCTTTAAGTTCCAGTTAAAACTGCACCACCAAGAAGTCAGGTGCACGTGTTCCTTATGCTCAGTTAAATAGTTGTCCAAAAAAATAATACCTAATCCTGGACCCTGGACCCAGGCTGTGCTGGAGACACCATAGTTGGGAACTGAGCTTCCGTGTTCCTCTGTACTAGGAACAAGCTAACACAAGTGGCTCTCAGCAGCCGGCTTGCCCCCTGTTGCAATCAGTCCTGGATGAGTGGGACTCTGGGGTCACCCAGTAAGGCAAAAGTCTTCCATTAAAAGAGACCATGTGGTGAGAGGGCTGGACTGGGGACCCGGGAGATCCAGGTTCTAATCAGCCAGCAAACCAGTGACTTCAGGCCATTTGCTCACCCACAGCCTAACCGACCTCACAGGGTTCTTGCTGTGAGGATAAAATGGAGCTCTGGAAGCTGCCATGAGCTCCTCACAAGAGAAAAAAAAGTGGGATACAAACACAGTGCAATGATATCATCATCATCTTCCAGTAAGGTGTTGACATTATAGAATGTGATTTGTAAGAGTCCTTCTGCTTCTTTTCCTTCTAGGGATTTTGTAAAAGCATTCATTCAGTTTAAGAAGCCCATTGTGGTTGCAATCAATGGGCCTGCTCTGGGCTTGGGGGCCTCGATCTTGCCCCTCTGTGATATTGTGTGGGCAAGTGAAAAGGCCTGGTTCCAGACGCCTTATGCAACAATTCGGCTCACGCCCGCTGGCTGTTCATCATACACATTCCCACAGATATTGGGTGTTGCTCTGGTAAGAGTGCCTCTTGTATGGTTTTTCTTTGGGGTGGCTTGGATCTTGGGGTGCACAAAAGCGTCTTGGATGCAAAGGTGCTCTTCTGCTTTCCAACTGAGCAGAAGAGCGTGGCACAAGAGAAGCGAACCAAAATCCAAACATTGTCTTCTGTTTGCACATCCCTTGTTCTTTTTCACTTTTATTTTGTTTTGTTTTTTGGCAAGAGCATGTATTATTTTTTTCTCTGGGTTCAATACATTTCTGGTATAAATCCCTTGCATATGCACAAATTGATCCCCTATGGCTGAGGTACGTGCCACCCAATATTGATTAAAATATGGTTAACCCAACCTACATCGATAGATCTCAGGATGGGACACAGCCATAAAAAACCAGTTTAAAATTACAATAATAAAGATCAGCATTAATAACCCAAGAAAGGCAATCAAAAACTCAAAGCTTGGGTTGATAGGAAGGTTTTAACTTGGCAGAAAAATGATGCCAGTGCCAGGCTTCCAAGGAGGTGGGTTGCAAGACCAGGTGCCACAGCTAAGAAGGCCCTCTTTCTCATATTGGACAGCAGCCAAAGGGATGAAGAAAGAGAAAGCCTTTTGACAGTCACTCCAAAAGGTGAACAGTATTTGGGGGAGACCTTCAAATATTGAGATCCCAAGCTGTTTAGAAGTTTAAACATCATGTAACACCCTGAACTCGGACCAGAAACATATTGGCTGCAAGTTCCTTTAAGAGTGGTGTAATATGAGTGTTTCCCCAACTCTGTTGGAAAGCACTGAAACAGCTGCTAGCATGGAATAGTCAAGTGGGACGGGTCCAAAAAAGTTCCAGCCCCCTGCTCAGTGCATCCCTGGCAGATGGCTCTCCAACTACATCTGGAATGCCTCCAGCATGGAGGAGCCACTTCCACCCTAGGGAAGAGGTTTCACTGTCGTACCGCTCTAACAGTAAGGAAGATCTTCCTGATGTCCAGCCAGAATCTGGCTTCTTGCAACTTGAGCCCATTACTCTGCATCCTACACTTTGGGATGATTGAGAAGAACGCCTGCCCCTCTTCTGTGTGGCAGCCTTTCAAGAATTGACATGTGCTGTCATATCATTCTTCTCTTCCCCAAGCTAAACATGCCCAGTTCTTTCAATCTGTCTGCATAGGGCTTTGTTTCCAGTCCCTGGATCATCCTAGTTGCCCTCTGAATCCTTTCCAGTTTGTCTGCATCTTTCTTGAATTGTGGCACCCAGAACTGGTCAAAGTACTCCAGATGAAGCCCAGCCAGTGCTGAGTAAAGGGGAACTAGTATTTCATGTGATTTGGAAGTTATACTTCTATTAACGTAGCCCCCGTCAATAGAGATGCATTTAGTTCCCCTCTCCTAGGCATGGCCAGTTTTAATCCCCAGACCTGTGTTCAAGGCAAGACCTGATGACTGAAGCATATGTAATTCCCCACTGGAAATTATGGAATGCTTTGCACTGCGTCTCAAGATTTAAAATGGCTTAGTGCATGCATTCCAGTCAGTGAGGAATTGTACTGCCCTAGGCAGGGGCACATGTGAACAGACGGTCCACAAGAGCATCCACTAAAAAGCTTCACGGGCTCCTCTATTGCTCTGTTTTAAGTAAGACTTGTTTTCCTTCGCTTGCATGCTTGCTTTTAAGCATTTGAAAGCAGCATTCTGTGCCTATCTACTCAGAAGCAAGGGGAGCTTACATTCCAGGGCAGGTGTGCCTAGGATTGCAGCCGGAAACATTCCTGAGCTGAACGTTTATCTTCTGTGCAGGACAGTTGTGCATTCTGAAGCATGTGGTGCTTATGCTGCTTTTAGAATTTGGATTTTAGCAATGTAATTTTTCACATCTTCGGGGAGAGGAGCTGTTTGGAAGGTGCTCATCGGGACAGCAAGATGGGATGTTAAATCTTGTACACCCACTCTGTATGTGCCGATCCAGGAGAGCAAGACGCTCAGCATTTAGTGCCTACAGGTTGGACCGAGCAGGTGGGCCCCCACATGACCTGGCCATGGCCTGCCCACAGTGGTGAGAGAGTCGTACTCTATGTCTGCTGGAAATAGAAAAACTTAGTCAGCATTTCTGAATATGCATATCAGCCCGCAAATTAGCATATGGAGGTTTCTGCAGAACCGTGGCACCCTGGACCATGTTTGTCACGCTGCATGCCTGGCCACGCCACTCAGATAGGTTTGGTTGTTGCAGGCAAATGAGATGCTGTTTTGCGGAAGGAAGCTGACTGCACAGGAAGCCTGCAGCCGAGGCCTCGTCTCCCAAGTCTTTTGGCCTACAACGTTTGGGCAAGAAGTAATGCTGAGGGTAAAAGAAATGGCGTCCTGCAGCGCAGTGGTAAGAGATGCAGGGTGTTCGATAAACTGTGGCTTCAGATGCTCCCCAATGTAAAGATCACCAGCAATTTGCGAGAAACTGTCTTACGCAAAGCACTGCTTCTGCTAATTATTCTCAGCTCCAGGGGATAAGCGCATGCCATGTTACCTGGTAGACACATGCTCACTGCTGGGTCCAAACAAAGGTCAATTTAGGGCACAATCCCATTCATAAATAAGCAGCGAAAGGTCCCATGGCTGACTGACTGAGGAATGCTGGGATTTGTAGGTCTTATTTCTCCCCATACACACCTAAGTTTGCACCCTGAATCCATCGTCTGGTTTCCAACTCTAGTCAGTCATAGCCAAAAGAATTTGGCTGGCTTAAACTTTCCTTCATGTGAACAACAAATGCTGCTTATCATAGTGTGATTTTATACACCTGCAAAATATTCCCAAGGATGAAGGGCACTTTTTTGTAAAGTTAAATTACATGAGTCAGTACAGTTTAGTGAGGCTCTTATTCTGGGTGTTAATTGGAAGAAATGAACAGAAGATGAGGATTCTTGAAGGCCAAGCCACCCACCTGTGAGTCCTGTGCACCAGCTGCTCCCGCCGTTCAAGCACCTTCCCTGAGATACAGACTAAGGCCAGGGTGAGTGGGCCTCAAGGGCGGTCCCAAGGCCCACGCAGGTGTTCCCCCAAAAGGAGAAGTCCCCAAGGCAGCTGATCCCGTAAACGAGATGAACATGCAATGACTTTCAAATGCCACCTGGCCCAGTGCCCCCACACACCTTGGGAAACAGTGGCCCTGCTGCAGGTGCCTGGGGCCGCCCCACGCTGGGCACCTGCTTGTGGATGCCCATACAAGTGCAGCCATCCCCACACCTCTGATATGTGCAGCGCAGGGCCCAACCCTGCGTTTTCATTTTCCCTTGTTAACTACCAAGTCCTCGTTCCTATTTGGCCAAGATCTGATGCTGCAATGAAGCTGTGTGGGCCACAGAACCTTGAAAAGGAGAGCGAGAGATTAGGGGAGGCATTAACAAGTGAAGTGAAGATTTCTTCCTTCTCCCCCAGTTTCATTTCTTTGGTAAATTAGTTTCTGCTTCAGTAATAATTCAAAGTGACTTTCAATGGTTAAAAGAACTTTGCAAAATAAAATAATTTATACAAGATATCATTTCAAATTATAAAACCAATAACGTTAAACAGGGGAAACTGTTTTCCAAGTTCCTGGGTTTGAATGGGATTTTTTCCCATTTTTTCCCCTTTTCTTCAAGGAAACTGGAAAATTCCCTCAGTCAGTCTGTTGCCCCAAGTTGTTCATGGACTTGGAAGTAATTTCAAGTGCCTTAGGAAGACAAATGCTTTAGATAATGAGAGAGAGAGCACTACCCATGGGCAAAAGCAAAATATAAGCATGGATTTCGTGGCTTCTTAGCATTTATGTTAACGTAACATTCAAAACATAAATTGTTTCTTTTATGAAAGCGATCTTCATCTCTACGAGTAGATTGTATGAGCGGATAAATGGATCTGTCAAGAGAAGGCCCATTCAGGTGTTAACCCAAGTGGTTAAACTTATGCAGGCCAGAAGAGGGAATGTGCTGAGTGGATTTCCGTGGGATGCAGACCTGCGGAAGGCTGGGGCTCACGATCACGTGCAGTCCTCCTGACGTATACCTGCCAGCATGTGTCCAAGCTCTTGCGAAGAGCTCCCCACTGCAGGCATCCACGCTGTATGTGTGGCAGCCTGTGGGTGCAGCTGTGCTATGATACGACATCGGGGCCAGGGTGCTTGGCACAACCCCATTCCTGTTTGTGTGGTGAGTGCCACTACTTCGCATTTTAGCTGAACAGGACTATGGTTCCCATTTCCTCTAGGTGTTTCCTCCCGTTTCCAGTGGGAGAAGATGGCACAATTGTCATGATCTTTCCTCACTTCCTCTTGGCCAAGCAGATACCAGAAATGAACAGATCACTTTGCCATAGAGCACAGCTTTGGAAATTAAGCTACAGGTCTCTTGGAATCGGCTCTGAGCTGCAGTCAGCCAGCTCCGGTCTGCTGTTTTCTGGAGCAGATCAGCCACAGAGCTATCACCAGGTTCAAATAATGAAACAGAGTTGTAAATTCTTTTCTTAGGTGCTGGAAGAATCTAAATGCCTAGTTCGGAGTTTCCTGAAATCTGGCCTTGAAGATGTAAATGAGAAAGAATGTCAGATGTTGAAACAGCTCTGGAGTTCTTCCAAAGGACTGGATTCATTATTCAGCTATCTGCAAGACAAAATTTATGAAGTCTGACATCATTGTGCGACTTGGCAGCAAGTGGGAAAAATGTTCCACGCGATTTTCAGGTGTCACCAGGGTTTGAAAAATCGAGTAAAAGTAAAACCTAGATCCAGTAAATCCCTCAGAGGAATATGTGGCAGTGTATCTAACATATCTATGGTTGTGTCAGTTTCCTTGTGAGTTAAATAGAGATGTTTCAGCAGATGTTCCTAGCAAGACGAGTACCTGTTGGACAACGGGAGAGGCAGGTGCATCCAAATGCTGCAAGTTGCACCTTGCTGCAGCTTTGCTGAAAAAGCAGCAGCTGGACACGTGTGTGGCTGGAGAGATGCATACATTCCACATGGTGGAAAGCACTAGTGTTGCCCTCAAGGCGCACCGCAAATATCTTTGACTTACCCTTTTCCCCCGAATTATCATAAGCAACTTGCCTCTGCAGTGGCCCAAGCAGTGCAATTTAAACTTCAGGCCAAAAAGGCCCCCTGCTTAGGCCTGCTTTACAGATATTCCAATACTTTTGTTTGTTGAAACGTAAACCGTGGAACTAATTCTGGAGGTGGAATTATATTTATATGTATAATGTATTAAAAATAATTTTGCAACAATAAGTCCTTATTTAGAATTGTTGTTGGCTGTTGGTTAATTTATTTAATTTATTTGTGCATGTCTGTATGTGGTGCGTGTGGTGTGTGTGTGTGCATGTGTATACTCACATGCTATACATATAAATGTATATATGTGTGTATATGTATATATGCACACACATACACATGTATACCTAGACAATTTAACTGTTGGTCTCCTTAAATTATTATTATGTTGTTGTTATTATCGTTATTTTATTTGATTATTACCCAGGATAAGATATATTTGCACAACTGTACCAGTCTTTGACTTCCTTTAAACAGACTGAGCTGTGTGGATGAGAAAAAAAGACATTGCATTGAAAAGTCGTGGGGCATTACAAAACAGCCACCTTACCCCTGTTTCTTCATACAGGAGATGGTACCGAAACGTGCAGTTCCTAGATGGCATTGTTTAATATCCCTTAAGGAAAATGTGGGGCACAAGCCATTCGGTGAGGGTAGGTATGCTGAGTTTTAAGCTAAGATATTTGATATTTTTCTTAATGGCTGGGCATTAATAACAGGGTGAACATTGCCTAAATTGTACCCGTGAAGGTTCAGCATTCCATGTGCTGTGGAGCATGGATCTTAACCCTCATGAGCTTCTCATTTTAGCCGAGTCTTTCCTCAGTGGAGGTTTATTATTTTTCAGTGAGCTTGTACAAGAATCCAGCAGGAAGGTAGTAGACCATGGAGTAGGTGGTCAGAGGTTTTCATATTTTACTTCTCTTTCCAGCCCTCAGTGACTGACCCTTCCACCCTGGAGCGGCACAAAAACATTGATTTTCCTCAGAACAGTCCGTGGCCATTTGCTCTTAGAAGGTCATCCCTAACCAATATTTCTTGGAAGCAAGGAATTGATTTTTTCTTATTATTTCTCCACAGAGAAATAAAAGGAATATGTTCTTAAAATTAAACAAGGAAGCTGGTGAGCCAAAACAAGGTGTGCTTCAGCAGAGGCCTTGTTTGCAGGGTTTGATGAGCAGGTTTCTGTCTTTTAAAACTGCAAAAGGAACGTGTTCCGTACAAACGGGTACTGGAGACAGGGAATTAACACTGTCTTTTAGTCACTGCATTCTCTGGAAAGGCATAAATGGGGCCCTGGCTCAGTGGCGGGGTCTTGGCTTCGCTTACAGGTCCCATCTCCAGGTAGGGCTGGAAGAATTCCTGCCTGCATCCTTGAAGAGCTGCCACCCAATCAGTATCAAGAACATAGTCACGCTCCGCCCACGCCGGCTTCTCATTCATGCTCGTGTTCTTTTCTTCCTCTTTGCATCTTCATTGTCCTTTGAATATTAAGCCGAAATCGCTTTCCACTTGAAGTCCATTGCTTCCAAATGACACGATTGGATTCTACAGTTTTAGTTTGTCTGTTTCGTTTTGCTCTATCTTTGGCAGAGCCTTACCTTCTGAGGTCAATGCACAGCCTAGCTTCTAGCCCAGATCTGTCTAAAATATTTTTGAAAAGCAATATTCAAGGCCTCTAGAATATGCATTGGAAATGATTCCACGTGCATTGAGAACAGATCCTGAGTTCTTCAGTCAAAATGGAATGACTGAATGGTTTGCTATTCTCAGCCAAGGATGGTGAATTATCTCAAAAACTAAAATAGTATTTGCTACTGTAGTCCAGCTAACATCTTATGAATCAACGTGTGGAACTGAAGTCATACTCTTGGACATAAATTTGTAGGAAAGTATTTGCTGTATATGACTACGCAAATGGGCAATATGAATCAAAATATGTGGCAAAACATCCTTTTTTATTAAGTGTGTCAGATCTGTTAATGCACCAGTGGGAAGACATTTTAGATATAATTTTTGGAGTATGAAATTGTGGTCTTAAGAACGAAGAATTGTCGTCACTCACCTGACTGTCAACATTAATAGTTCCTTCAACAGCATTTTCAAAGTATCCTTGTTTTTGCATTTTCTTGGCTAGTGAAAAATCAAAACACACTGAATACAATTTATTCATATTTAATAAATGAACTCTAAAGATTTTAAACTTTTTTTAAAAGACTCATATCATAATGGTTAATCTGATTTCAGTGGAGTCTTTTTTTAAAATGACCAGTGATGATTTTTAAAAAGCTTCTTCATCCACTTTTAGTTTTCTATAGTCACTGGGTTTATAGGTGTACTATATATACTAGATGGAATACTTTATTAATATTCACAGTATTTAATACAAATAAATGAAAAATGGTTGTTAAGTATATTGTATTATTTCATGTAAAGGTTTTTGTACAAATCTTTAAAGATCTACAGTTTTTGCATTTGTAGATATGGAAAAGTGAGCAATTCATTTTTGTGTGTTTGTCTTGCATGTATATTTTTTCTGTACATAAACTGTGGTTTGGTTGGGTTCCCTTCTGTTTCAAAGAATAAGCTTTCAGACTTTAATACAGTATATATTTTCAAAAATATAAACTTTTATATTTCCATGGTAGATTAGGGTAAGCGTTTTAGGCAATCTTTTTCAACTATGGTTAACTATTCTTTTAATCTCTAGTGCCAATTGTTTTCCATTTACACTCTTTTATAACTATATTTGGGCAGGAGGTTTTTTTCCCCTTTCTCTGTTTGTTTGTTTTGTTCCAGCCTCAAAATTAGTGAATTTAAGATACAAATCTGTAAATTTACTGCATTTGTGAATAAGCCTTACCACTAGTTTGAATCAAAAATTGCTAACTGAATGATTAAGATGGGGGTCCAGACAGAAGGGACGGAAGCAGAACATGTTCAGAACACGGTCGCTGCTGGGCGAATACATCGGAGCTGGGGCGACCCAGCCAACCCCTTTCCTCACATAGGCTTTTCCCCACCAAAACCCTCTCCTCCAGGGACTGGATTGCAAAGCTGGGAGAGAGGAAGTTCAGGGGGTGGAAACACCCAAGCACACAACGCAGTGTGCACCGGAAGAAATGGGCGGTGTTGCCATCGCATCTTCCTAGACCTTCAGCAATCTACCCCCTTCCCACTGCCAAAAAAGCTGCGTTCGGGCAGCTGGCAAATGAAGAGTGCAAGGCCTTAATTCCCCCCCACCCACCCCCCACCCCGCGAATTGTGAAGTGGATAATACGGGTTGTTTGTTTCGAACAACGGTCTTGTCTGTTTTGGCTTTGTTCTACACAAACTGTGCATGTTGTCAACCCAGTTCACTTAGTCTGTCTCAGGCTCTACTTCAGGTGGGTAAGACAAGCCCAGTTGGGGTAACGCCTCCTCTCTTTAGGAGACACTAAGGAAGTTTACATACGGGAATTGTAGACAATCTTAAGCGTAGTACGTTTAAGTACTTTGTAACCTGCATGTGTTATTTATCTCTGCCTACCCAATTAACTGTACGTTTTAAGCCATACTAGATCGCTTTAAATACTACATGGAAAGTCATTTGCTAACTCGCTGACATTGTCCACAGGACTTTTGCTTTCAGTGATACATATTTTCTCTTCCATTAGAAAATAAACTTCGGACCAAAGAGTTCCATTTTCATTACCAAGCGTTAGTTTCATCTGTATAGCAAAGATTGGCTGTTGATTCCGTTGCAACATGCATTTTCATATCATTTCTCATTCATTTCAGGGAGATAGGAAAGAGCAGAGCAGCCAGGGAGGCCCATCTGCTACTTAAAAAGAAAAAGGAAAAAAGTTCTAAAACTAAGGATACTAGTAAAGGACAGAGTGTCTATTGGCAAGGCTTATTACCAAACCCGAGACAAAGCAGATGACCAAAAAGAAAAAGAGCAGAGTCGACAAAATTGCAAAATGTATCTGTGACTACTTATTTGATTTCTAATACTACCTTGCACAAAGCAATTACGGGGACAATCTTATGCAGGTTTAGACTCCCCCCCCCCCCAAAAGGCGTACACATCCCCCAGTCATTCTGGCTGGCTGAGATGCTGGGAACTGTAGGCTGTTTTTCTACCTAAACATGCATGGAATTGTGGCCCAGAATATAGACTTTTTCCCAGATTAGGTTCATGAAGTATTTTGTTGTCTGGATGTCATAGAATAAGATGGTATCAGTTTCCAATATGTGTGATCATTGCAAGTGCACAGTGTAACGCCGAGGAGGGT
Source organism: Varanus salvator macromaculatus (assembly GCA_023646645.1). Lineage (NCBI taxonomy): Eukaryota > Metazoa > Chordata > Lepidosauria > Squamata > Varanidae > Varanus > Varanus salvator. Next base: position 20,951,782 of record JAIXND010000657.1, read on the forward strand.
ACAGGGTACCTCTTAACCACAGTGCTGTAAATAGAACTTCAGAAACGACTTTGGTACTGAGGGACCTTGACCTTCTACTATATCAAAAATTGACTGTCTAGATTGTACACAATATATTTGTCAATGGTCTTGTAAACTAGTATATGAACACATTTTTCTGGGTGCCTTAGAAGTTGTATTTTTCATGTGTGTTAATATGCAGTATTTATATATTGTGAGAAGCTGCTTTGAATAAAAAGATTGAAACATCCGTTTGGTTAGTTTGAGGTTTTAAAGAGAGCCATGGTGAATGTTGTCAGAGTCTATTGCCGCTGTCACTAACGCCTCACTTGGGGCAAAGACGCATTCGAAATTTTACTGCCAGTTTCATTGCTGCAGTGAGATGTGCATTCTCCACAAAAACTCTCTTCCTTTCCTCATTTTTCTGCTAGACAACCTCTAGGTGCAGCTGTGGTGCTACTGCAGAGCCCATTCCCCCTGCTAGAATTTGGTTGCTCCTAGTCTCAGTTCTAAAAATAAACCAGAAAGTCCTCAAAAAGTGCTCTGAAGAGAAACTGGAGAATTGTGGCTTCTCTAAAGCCATAATCAACACCAGGAAAGCTCTGGTGTCACGCCAAGCATTGGGCACTCCAGGACATGGCAGCATCCAGGTAGCCCTTTCCAGCCCCCCGCGAGGTGCTGCTGTACATCTTCCCCCAGTGCCAAAATTAAGCAAGGTAGGCATGGACCAACACCCCAAGGGGGCTTGCCAGCAGCCTCACAGATGCTCTCCCTCTTCTCAGGGCATCCTGCTTCTTCACCTGCCTCTCCCTCTGGCCCAAACAACAGTGGTGGTGGTCAGGAGATTACTTGCCTGTCTGCTCCATGACTGCCTGTCCAAGCAAGCAAGCGGTGGCAATGATGGGAAAGAGTGGGAGGAGCAATAGCAGCAATCAACAGTGGCAGCAAGATGGTAGGTAGGTCCACCCAGGGATGGGGCTCTTCAAAGGCCCTCCAAAGCCTTGATCTTGTGGGGAGCAGGTTGGAAGAAGACCTAGAAAATGTTATATTAAGCCCTTTTCCAGACTTCCAGTCACTTGCTCCACAGTAAATCCAATGAGGTCTAAAATGACAGTGGAAAAAGAGCTTCCTTCCGGCAGGCTTACTGGTTTTAGTCATGACGGTGCTGGCCGGCAGCTCCCAGTTCAGGAAGGACAAGCCCATTATTTTATTTTATTCTGGGAATTTTATTCCCCCAGAATTGGCATGTATAAGACCACTATCCTGGGATAACGTGAATGTCCATAGAACTCCATAGAATGTCCATAGAATGTTTCATAGAACTCGGTAGATCTCCCAGTAAATATACATAGGATTACGTTGTAAAATAGCAACAGTAGCAATTAAGGTTTTTTCCCCTTTGGGGGAGGGATGTGGGGGCTGGATGCCCAACCAGGAAGATTGTTCGTTTCTTCTGCCCAACCAGATTCTTCAAATAGCCAAAGAAGACTAACAAAAACTCTGCAATTGTGGTGTGCGGTGTATGCGTGAGAGAGGAAATTCGGCAGGTTATGCAGTTATGATGTATTTCATGTCAACATGCAAGTATAGTAATATTTTACTGCGTAGATTATTTATTTGCAGGCTGAAATTGCATTGTTCTAAAGGAAAGCTATCAAAATACGCTTGAAAGGGATAAATGATATTTTCTTGCTTAAATCCAAAGGTGGCATAGCAATATTTTACTTTGGCAATGCTTGACTGGGGGCGGGGGTCCATTTGTCATTCCAAAGCTGAAATTAATATGAAAATGTTGAAGAATATTCAGTGAGAAGTACTTCATTTGACACTTGCAGAGTTCACTTTTATAGGCCGTAAAATGAGCTAGGTCAAGAATGATAAAGCATAAAAGAATTCAGTTCAACTAATTCAATTCTGGCTGTGATTAGCAATTTAACTCTTTCTACACTGACCAATCGTACTTGCTCTCCACCCTGTATTTGTCAGACTATGTGCACCTCAAAGGGCCCAATCCTGGAAAAAGTGTCCCTTAGGGCTGAACTGATATCTCTGGGCAGTGCCTATTGAACTCTCTCAGTGGTTTTTAAAATTACTAGGCTAAAGAGCAGGGCAAGGATGCGTTAAATAAAGAAGGAAACCTATCAGACAGTTTAGCTATGCCGTAGTTGTTGGCCACTCCAAGGATACCTAATCTACAAATGAATTTAATAAACCATGTCCTGAACAAAAATTTAACTTCTTGCACTGGTGTTATGGTTACTATTTGCTTGCTTGCTTTCTTGTTTGTTTTTTTACAATATGGTAATTTTACCCATACAATGTGTGTGAGTGTTCTTTTTTCCTGCAAGGAATCCAAGCCAGTTTATGTGATCCTCCTCTTCATTTTTTCCTCACATAGACTTAGCCTCTCCTTTCCCTTTCTCCTGCTCCTTCTTCAGAAGTATGTACTTGGATAAGATGAATAAGGACAGATAATTACGTACAGAAATAAAAACCATACTGTGACGAAATAACATTCAGAAAGACAGAAGCCCATATGCGTGGTGAGCATGACGCTTTCCTATGAGCCTTTACCAAGTGTCCCTCTCTTAGTGGATCAGCTGCCGGAGATGCCAATTTTCCCCTCGGTTGCAGCTGTCCCACCCAAAGGAGCACCAAAGAGGAATTGCACTTCCGAGGCAGATATGAGAAAAGAAGGTTTGTTGCAAGAAAAACCTTCGTTCTTGGAATGACTGGAAAACCTGCATTGTTTTTCAATCGACAAGCTGTACCAGGTGCTAAGAACAAATCAGAGTCATGCGGTTTTATTCCATCTCCCCATCAACTATATTTCCTTGTCAGTGCACCTGTCAAACAAAGCATCTGCTTTGTTTTCTGAATAAAAATTAATGCTGGAAAGAGTAATGTAGAGTTATCCCAAGCAAATGATGACCCATGGCAATCTTCATTAACCTCTTGTTTTGTGCTTGAGAAATAATAAATTTAATATGTGTCTGCATTTCATAAATATCGAAGGCATCCGTGCAACACAAAAGGGCTTGCAAATTGCGAGAACTGAAAAAATGTAACAGTATCCTAAAACTGTAAGATATCGCTGTGGTCAGGATGCAACCCACAGATTCACTCATTTTAAGTGTCATTAAAAGATACATAAAATTCACCCCGTCCGTAGGCTTTCTATCCCATACTCTCTATCTAGAACAACATCTGAGGTTGCAGAAGTCTCCGTGCAATTAATGAAATCGTTCCAAGAGCGAAGGTCTTTCTTGCAACAAACCTCCTTTTCTCGTCTCTGCCTCGGGAGTGCAATTCCTCTTTGGTGCTCCTTTGGGCGGGACAGCTGGAACCGAGGGGAAAATTGGCATCTCCGGCAGCTGATACACTAAGAGAGGGACGCTTGGTAAAGGCTCATAGGAAAGCGTCATGCTTGCGGTGCACGTGGACTTCTCTCTTTCTCAATGTTTATTTTGCCGCCGTATGATTTTTCTTTGCAGTGTATCACGGGGAGGAAGGCAGAGAATGCGGCCAACAAGGCCAGCATGGAACTGGCCCGAGCAAAAGCAGATGCAGAGGTTCTGGTAGGCAAGTGAAGAGGACAACGCTGCATCGTTTCCTGTTGTGAAAAGCAGGTCAGGGAGGTTCATTTCAGGCACCACTAGAAGCCCAGCTAGGTGTTAACTGAGTTTTTCAGAACGGCTCTTAGATGCAGAGGTTAGTGAGTTCAAGGCATACACCCACTTCGTGCCGTGTCTGAGACCAGAGCCTGCAGTGCAGGCCCTTTGGGGCCAGAAGCAGAAATACTAAAGGGAGCCAGAGAAGACCTGTAGCTCAAACCGTGATGGAAAGGAGAGACCTGAGCTCCATCTGAACCGGAAGACAATGCTGGCCAGAGTGGCAGCTGGAGTCTTCCGAGTTCGGGGCGATTGCACTATGATGCAAGGAGTTTGGACCGGCAGCCCATGCTGGACCAAGTGCCCAAACAAGGCACGTGTAGAATTTGCTGTCTCCAAATTGCATGGCCAGAAGGGCAGGGAGTGATTCAGCAAGTGCCAGAAAAGGTCTGGGAAAGCAGAGGGAGCCAGGGAAAGAGAGGGTCACAGGAGCCCGTTCCTCCGCAATGCCTTGAGCAGGCAGAGGAAGCCGTAGGGGAACCAGGAACAACTGCCCAACCCTGCACAGACATAAGGGCAGAAGTCAGGCCAAAGTTCAAAGGGGAAATACAAAATGCATCTGCAAGTTGGATTGTGGTAGGCCAAAGTTCAGACCAACTCTGTCACTGGATAGTCACAGGGCGGTATGGGAGGTAGAGGAGGGTTATCCAGCTCATCCATCAACCAGGGCAGAGGAGCAAAGCTAGGGACTGAGAGACAGGAAGGGAGGGAGGGAGGGAAGGGAAGGGAAGGGAAGGGAAGGGAAGAAGGAAGGAAGGGCCGGATCGAGATCCAGGGCAAGGGTCACAGGTGGCAAGGCAGAAGCACCAGGACCCAAGGCAAGACAGAGTCCACCACTGTCCAAGGTCCAAGAGCAAGTCCAAGTCCTGCTCACAGAGCAGGCCAAGGTCAGGAAGAAGGAGTACATCAGGCAGTAAGGCAAAGAATGGTCAGAAGCAAGCCAGAGGTGGATAAGGGAGGGGCAACAGAGCGAGAACAGGTGCCTTGGAGCAGGATAGCCAGAGAGTGGCTCAGGAGCAACAAGGTGGGGCAGGCAAGGCAGGGCAGGCGCAAGGCTGTAGCCCAGAGGAAACCTTTTCTGGAGGAAAGAGTCTGCTCTTGAATGGCTCATCCCTCCAGGGCTCCCAGCCAGGGCTCCAGTCGGCAGGTCTGGAACTCCCAAGACAGTCATTCTGGTGCTTGCCCAGCAGATGGAGCCCTGGAGCTGCCCAGATCCCAACAGGCAGGAGGATTGTGCAGCCTCTGCCATGACCCAGGCAGAAGGGTCTGACCCTGAGGTTCTGCCACAGCATCAACAAGTCTCGGTTCCTTGGGAAGGGCTCCAGTGCGACCCCCAGAGGGTACAAAGATGGCCTGCTTGCCGTGGACTCCCTTAGCAGAGGTGCCACGGCTGCCCCTGCCACAATGGCCCATTTCAACAGCATCCTGGCCAGGTGGGGCTTGCCTTGATTTTCAGTCAACGAGCAGGCCTGAGGACTCGAATGGCAACAGTTTGCCTTGCTCCCTTTGCAGAGCGGATCTGAGCTTTGATCATTGCTTTGCTACAAGCACCGTTCCAAGAGGAGGCGCTGGGATGGCATTCCCCTAGTCCCAGTCAACGGCTTTGCACTTGCATTTCAAGTTTATCATGTTCTGCTAGCTTGGAAAAGGGAAAGCCTGAGGACCAACACTTGCCTTTCCCATAGGTAAATCAGGTAACTTCACATGAGCTAGATGCTGTTTCAGCTTGCGTACAAGACCATTTTCTTCCACAGCAGAACAAGTCAGTACTGTTTACTCAGGTGGACAGCCGCTACACAAAACCACAAGCATCACATTTTCCCATTGCCCACTAACCAAAATTTTTGAAATCAGAGGGAGCCTGTGAGCTGCCGCAGTAACCTGTCCCCATCTGTGAAGTGCTCGGCATAAAATGTTGTGAAGATGAAAGCAACTCTATGGTGCATCACTACTGAAGAAAGATACATCCCGGTCTGCAACCTGGTGCTCCTTGGAATGATGTCCCAGGGGCCAGGAGACAGCCGAGACTGTCGGCTGAGGGCACAAAGAGAGGTCCACCTCCTGATGGGAGCTGCCAGCCTCAGATGCCCTCCCCACACTCCACAGGCCTCATTGCTATTAATATCAGCAGAGGAACAAAAATACTCCCATAAGGAGGTGCCTTATGGGGACATCAAAAGTGCTCCTGGCCCCAAGTTATGTCCCCAAGAAAGGCAGATGTGTACAGCAACCCTGAATCTGAAGTACATAATCTCCTTCCCACTGATGCCAGTGAAAGGGAAACCTCCACACCTGTTCTCGCTATGTTAATTTTCAGGAGAGTTAATGCTACTTACATTTTTTTTTAAACCTTGCACATTAAATAGAGATATATTTAATGTCTCACCTATTGATTTGCCTTGAAGCTTTTATGAACCTGGGAAGACAGAGGTCTCTATCAGGTGAAAAGAAGGTAACAAATCAGATGCTTCTTCCAGGCATCTGCTTAGAAGGGAATTTCAGAGATGGGACCCACTAAGAAAGCCCTTCCTCACCAGCACCCCCACTTCACCTGAGATGGCAGGGGGTCTCAGGTAAGTGTCTTCATTAACACTCCTAAAGTATCGCCAGACTGATGTGGGATCAGGCATGCAGGGGCCCTGGCAGCAAGAAAATGGGGGTTTTAGAAGAATGTTAGAAATAAAAATTGTAAGGCTGGTAAAATATTCTGCTTTGGCCAAGATTATATGGGGGCTGAGAGAGGCAGCAAGCCAAAATAAATTCTTCACAAGTGTGAAGAATTCAGTGCACCATGATAGATCCATCAGCAAAATTCATGAGTTAATTTTCTCAGAAGTATTGATAGGTTAAAATGGAATCAAGCTGAAAAGGTTTTTTAAAACTTTTCAAACAAGAAAAGAAATACAAGAAATACAAGGACAAGTGTTGGGAAATTTGGGTAAATCCTGTCTTAAAAGCATTACTTCTGTGTGCCTTTGCATTGTAGGATCAAATCCTGTGCTGCTTCTCAAAACCAAGCTGTCACTGTGTAAAATGGCATTCCCCCACTCCCTTTCTCTCACCTTTAGCTGTGGGCTACAGAAGACAGAGCCATTTAGTCCAAATCTACATTGTAAATAATCACTGTTGTAATTCAGTTTACATGCAAGTATCTTCCTAGCCCAGAGGCTGCATGTGCCCTGGCCAATTCAGAATGTCTAGAGTTTAGGTAAGAGTCTTGAGTTCATGCATAGTTTCTTAGTGGCTTGAATTTACATATCTCAGCAGTCCTGGAGATGGGTTTAGGCTTCTGAACTAAAGTGTCAATTAGAAATATTGTAATCTTATTGTTACAGTATTGTTACAGACTGGCATTTCTTTATTTGTTCGGTATGTGATGACCTCAGAATCTTATGGTAATCTTTACATTCTGTCATCAATTGCCCTGTGCCTGTATGTGACTGGGAGTGTATAAAACCTCTGTATTTCTGTTGAAGCTTGGCAGCGAGCTTAACTCTGCTTGCCCGGTAAGGCCTTATTGTGAGACCACCCGCGAGGCCTGGGATAGACAATAAAGACACGGAGGTTCACAACGCTTGATCTTTCCTATGACCCCGAGTTTATTTCCCGGGTCAAATTGAGACTCCGGGATTCTGACAATTTGGCGACGAAGGTGGGATCGTGGGTTTTTGGCCCTTTATCCTGGGCAGGAGAGATGGTAAGTTCGGCCGAAATTCTCTCCACTTGGGGAGCACAGACACTGGCCATCTCTTCTGTTTCGCAGGCGGGTCAATGGAATTAGATCTGGTTCTGAACCTCCTTGCACGAGGGCTTTCGTTGTGGACTCCCAGGAAGCATGGGGGTTCAGACTCTCGGCTTCCTACCCCATGGACCCCTCTGCATCAAATTGCAGGGTGGAGTGGATGGCCATGGGCGACACCTGAGGGGTTGTCAGGTGACAGGCGTTTGGTAATTTGATTTAAAACAGCATGGTCAAACCTAACTAATTTGGCTTCAGAGGGTTCATTTGATTGCAATTGGCTACACCTTTTCAAAGTTGCTTTGGGCCAAGCTGGTGGTGGAGAAAAAGCTAGCTAATATGGTTTTGGTGCACCAGGAAAGAGCTACAAGTGTGAGTATGTTTGCACTGGGGTTTGTGTAAAGTTTTATGTTCGTTGTTTGTGAAAGTCTTGTGTTCATTGTTGCTGTCTGTGTTTTCTGTCTTGTCTGTCTGTATTTTAAAGTGTTCCCCTTTCTGGGAGGTAGGCATAGCCCAGAGTGGGTTTTGGGGGTTCCTCAGGAAACTCCCCATGCAGCCGCACCAATCTGTCCTCTTCAGGGCACGGTTGAAAGCAAGGGCGTGGATGGGTGTTCTTGCCCCTGAGATGAGAATGTGTGATTGAGAAATAGATTCATGAGGTCACTTGCCTGAGCCCAAGCATGGCTGAGTCCGGCTGGGAAAAAGGCGATGATCAGGGAAATGTGTGTGTGAGATTTTTTCCTTCCCCCATTCCTCCTATATGAGCCAGAACTGGGAAGGAAGGAAATGTGTGGCCTTTGAATTGGGCTTGCAAACACAGGTCCTGCCCAGTTTTCTGGACATCCTCAATAAGCTTATCATGTGTGAAAGCCCTGTATGAAAGAGGAGTTATAGGAACATTTTTATGCAGGTCCTTTCCTTGTCAGAAACTGGGAACACTGTTTTAATGTCTTTAAGTTTTTCTGCCTCCTCCATCTGCCTTACAGCCCTCCTAGGTAGGACGATTTTCTTGTTAGATGGCATTTGAAATTCCAGGAGGGGATGCTGATGGGCAGATGAAAGATGGGGGGGGGGAGCTTTCTTTGCAAGTTCCTGGGGAGGATTTTACAGTTCTGGGGTAGGTTTTGGGTTGTACGAGTGTGTTTGTGAAGGAAGGTATGGTAGGAAGGGAAGAGGATTGGCTCAGGAGGAAACGTGGGAAAGCGCTGTGTGTGGTTCTAATTTCATGGGTTTGGATTGGAATTTTGTAGATGTTGTAAGTAGAAAGTAAAGACAAGTGAGCAGATGAATTGTGGAAGTGAAAAGGAAGGAAAAATGAAGCAAAGATGCAGAAAGGAAGGGTTTTCTGTTATGTGTGGAGGAGGTTTTTGGAAAAATAGTGGAAATTGGTTGCCCCCCCCCCCCCCCGTTGAACTTGCAACTGTTTGCAATGCGAGGTTTGAAAAAAAAAGACAAAGATGTTTTTCTGGATGTTGTGTGTATGCCATGTGAGAATGAGTATGTATTTGACAGGAATTCCTTGATTCAAGGGGTGCTTGGTGTGTGAGAGAATTTTAAAAGTTTTGGTAAATGGTGATCAGGTACTTTTTCTACTGAAAAAAAAAATGAAAGAAATGTGTAACTGTTGGGAGTAAAGACAAGAAATAAATGGAGGGAAAAAAAGAGGCATAGTTTGCCTTGCTAAGAGCACTCCCATTATTTAAAGAGACAGTAACTGCAGCCTCTTCTCTGGGTTTGGCCTGGCCAACTGAATTCAGGGGGGATTTGTGCTGAAAATTTGAATTTCTTGACTATGTGGTCTTGGCTATTCCACAGAGCCAAGAAAAGGGGGGATGCTCTGGCAGGAAGGTACCACCACTTTGTGAGTACTGCAGAAGCAGCACACACAAAGCCTCTGAGCATGTGCAGAGTTCAAAGTACTTTGGGGACTTTGAGTGGCTCTGCTTCCAGCCACAGATTGGAGGCGGGCTTGCACTAGTTCTCAAAGTCTTGAGTCTCTAGAAAACTCTCAAAAGAAATCTTGGAGGAGAGGAGAGTTGTGTAACTGAGGCAAAGGTTCTTTGAGTATTCAAAGCTTGTATTGCCTCAAGGAAAACTTCCATGGGAAGGTTTGGGTTAAAACCAGGACCCTTGAGCACTCTCAATGAGTAGCTAGGGGATTTTTTTTTTTTTTAAGGAAGGGAATACTTCCAAAAAGCAATGTTGTGAGCAATTCGTGTCAGCCATCAAGAGTTTTTTTCCTATCCAATAACTTTTTTTCTATGCAACATGGATCTGGGTCGTGTGTGTGTGTGTGTGTGTGTGTGTGTGTAAGTTCTGAATTCTGAGTATACCATCTTGTCAATGCTATGTTACAACTGTAGGATTGGGAGGGAATGGATGAAACTCTGGGGCTGTGTGCGCGCGGGTGCACACATGCAGTGGGGGGAAAAATCATTTCTATGAAGCTACTTTTCCCTTTGGAGTTCAACAAAAAGGTTTTGTTTCTTTTTTTCCCTTTTGAAATGTTGCCAAATATTAATGATAGTGATAACGATTGTTACTGTTGTTACTGTTATTGATGGTGCTAAAAGAAATTTTTCCTTACAGTAGCCTAATGTTTGTTGGGAGCTGAGCCCATTTGCCAGCCCAAGGATGTGGGTAGCTAAAATGGCAAGTTCTCAAAACTTCTTTCCGTGAACATAAGCACTCATATGTTCATCTAAATGTTTGTCTGTGTTAACAATGGGTTGGTGCATTTTGTATCTATGTGGGAGCGTATCATCTCTAACAAGAAATTGTGTAAAACTGTTATAATTGTCCAGCAGGAAGCATATTTCTCTTTAGCCTAGGCAAGCAACAGGTTTGTGCAACACCAGTTCAAAGGAGGATCTCTTTTGTGTGCATTTTTGCATTGGTTGGATTGATTTCAGCAACCCAAACATTTTCTTCTGGACACTGTGCTAAAGAGACTCAAAAAGGACAGACTTTGCATCTTGAGGTTTCTCTCTAAACTCATGTGGATCTCTGCCACTGCCTGCAACCAGCTTCTGTAAAGAAGTGTAAAAGCTGTTTTTTCTCTTAATTAACCTTTTTTATTTTGAGCTGCACCTTTCCAGGAACCAAACAGCCATGCTGGTACCCCAGAAAAGAAAAGAAAAAGACTCCTTTTGTCCCATGCTACGCCCTGGCTCCAGGAACTGCAGTGACTGATGGGGATCCATTCCTGGGTTCTGCCTTGCTCCATTGCATCATTTATAAGGAATAACCAGGCAAACCGTGAGATGCAAGGTCTACAACTAAGAAGCTTTGAGGGAAGCCTAGACAATGAAATCTCGAAGAATTGCCTAAAAGGGCAAGACAAATGACTGAACTGGACATCAGGCCATTGCCTCGCCTCACACTGCTCCCACCTTGCAAAGCAGGCAACCCAAGTTTGCTGACCAGAAAGGATGGTGGCCTAAGACAGGATATTCACCACCGTGAGGGCCTCAGCCCAGATGAAGATGAAATTCTGAAGGCTGCCATGGGTCAGAGGAGGCCTAAGGAGCAAAGGAACCAGGCCTCAAAATGGAGTGGCAAAACTGGAGAGAGGCGGGGGAGCAGGGGAGGATGAGCGCTGGCTGGCACCGAGTTCTTTGCAGCCAAAGGGGGGCCAAAATCAGCATGGGGTTTCCCAGGAGGACTACTAGCACTGGGGTTGCATACCATGTGTTTGCTTTCTTTTTCTTTGCTGCTTTTTCAAATTGTTTCCAATTTTTCCTACCCTTTGAACTCTCAGCAAATACACAAGTCTCCATTGTATGCAATAACTTTCTCCTCACACTAGTTTGGTTTTGAGATGGAAGCTGTTTTATGGGAAAAAGCTTGGAACAGGATTTATCCAAATTGACTCACTTGTTTGTGTCACATAGCAAAGCTAGTGACAAAGGGGGGTTTGTTGGGAAATTTGGGTAAATCCTGTCTGAAAAGCGTTCTATGACAAAAAAAGCCCTGGTTTATTGTATCGATAAACAGAAATGAACGGCTCAGCTATTTACCCACCTGAGTCAATACTCCACAGAGGCTCCTTTGGCAACAATTATAGCTCCAAGTGTTTTGTTGGGTTGGGTAGGACCATTGGTGAGCATCAGTGTCTAAGTCTTGCCACAGATTGAGGTCTCGGCTTTAATTGGGCCATTCGAAGACCGTCAGGGCTTGTTCTACAGCTCTGTACAGTTCAGTGACCTGCCCAAGCCCAGGGCTTCTGCAGATTGATACAGATTTTCCTCCGGAATTGCCCTGTATTTGCCCTCAATTCTGACCAATTGCCTGGTTCCTGCTGAGGAAGACCATCATGCCACCTCCACACACCACCATGGGAAACGAGCTGAGTTGACTTTGCTCCACACACAGTGGCTGTCCTCACAAGTAACACTGAACAATGGTGCACAGTAACCGCGCAGCATGGTATCTTGCCTTGTGTCCTGGTTCAGACATTTGCATGGGGTCTGTGCATGCATGGTTTCCTTGCTTCTCCCGCTTCCCTCAACATGGCGGCACCTAACCCATCAGCCCCTTTGGCTGGAGATTAGTCCCAGGGTGCACTGCTCTTGCCTGCCTCATCTGGCTCTCTCTAATTCTCCTGGGTGTGGACACAGCCGGCTGCCTTCCCTCCTGCTCAGGGAAGCACCTGCCTGCGCACTAGAGTCGCACTGCAGGCACACCCACCTGCACACCAGCCTGTCTCCCTCCTTTGTTGCACATGGGCCCACATTGCCCCACGTGTGGGATTTGCGCACAGTACCAGGGGCCACTTCCCTGCTGCAGCTGGGCACACGAAGGGCGTCAGCACGGTCACCCATGCCCATGATGGAGGGGACCAAGAATGTGCTTGCCCTGGAGCTTGGGCGGGGATGATTGGGTGGGGGACAGAAGGCAAGGTATGTTGAGAACCCAGAGGAATGTCGGAGACACGGTAGAAGCAAGGGCGGGTGGGAGACATGGGCTTCCCCGGACCATCATCCTGATGGTGATCCTGATGCACAGCCTGTGTGCTCCTCATGTGTAAGGTAGCCTAAACATGAGGAGACTACTGGTTCCCACGCAGCCGTTGCAAACCTGCTCCAGTGCAGTGTGGCAGCCAGACTGGAGTGCCAGGCACGCCTGCCTCCGTGGTCGCGGCTGCTGGGGGTGGTGTGCTGAAATGCCCCGCAGCCTCCGAGGTGCCAAAGCTGTGGCTGGGCATCGGAATGGCAGTGTGGGGACGGAAGAGAAAGGCGGCACAAAGCAGCCAATCAGAGTGTGGCTGCAGCTGCCTCAGCAGTTGCTAGGCAGAATAGGACAGTGAAACATGGAGGCTGGAGCGTCCGCCGCAGCTGTGGCCTCTCTTGCCACCAAACTTGATGGCAGAAATGTGGAAACCATACAAAAACATGGCAATGGGGGCCACATGTAATAAGCCACGGTGAAGCACAGAATCCATACAACAAACCATTGTTTCTTGGCATGGTTTCATGGGAACCAAATGTGCCATATTTTTCCATGAACATTCAGTTCACACATAATGACAAGCCATGCCTTCATGGTTTCTAGCATGGCTTGTCATTACTTGTGAACACAACCTGTGTTTTGCAGCAAGGCTGAAAAGTTCAATTTGGGTCTTAGAGAAGAGAAACTTTTCCCACATGTCTGCTGTGTCTCCCACGTATCTTTTTGCAAACTCCAAAGGAGCTTTAAGATGGGTTTTAACAATGTCTTTCTTCCTGCAGAAGCCCCATAATGCCCAGCTTTGTGGAGCATCCAAGAGAGAGTTGTTGAATAGATGGTTTCTCCTATCCCAGCTTCAGAACTAGCTAGTCATTTGACAGTTCTTTGTTTCATTTTTATACCACCCAACAGCCAAGGGCAGTCAACACACACTACGAAAAAGGTAAAACACACACGCTACTGGCTTCTCGATTGCTTTTCTGACTAATGCCCTCCTGATCAGGGCAGCCAGTTCTGGTGGACAGCTTTCTCTGTGCAGAAAGACCTTTGAGACACATTTTTCCTAGTTTGTAGGAATGGATGGCATGGTGCCTTAGAGCATCTTCATAGCTTGTGTTATCTTTTATAGCTTAATCCTGATTGGTGCTTCTGTAAAACTTTGTCCTGGAGTTGTTTCAATAGCTTCTTGGTCTTTGTGACATTGTTTGTGTAGGTAAGTTTTCCAGCAGACTCTGGGGCCTTCCAGAAACAGGCATGTATCATCTGAGACCCTGTGACACTGAACTTGCAGGGGGGCTTTGTTCAACTACACACAATACAGTGTATGACTTCTTGCACCAGAACTTACTGATGTCACAGGAAAGGGGGTCAATACTTAGGCAACCAACAAGTGCCAGTTGGTTTTCTGAACCACAACAGCGGCGTTTTGCACTTTCAATTGTTTCCATCACATGGCAACAATGTCACTCAGTGCACACCATTCATTTCAATTGGGCTGGACATGACAAAATGGGCAACAATCACAGAGGGATGACTACCACTGCAAGGCACTACAGTGCATGGTTTCACATAAAGAAAGTCCATGATTCAACAATGACCCACAATTCAACAGCAGCCCATACTCATCCCTGGATTATGTGAGAACCAGGCCACCAGGATATAATACTGTTGAAAACACTTGTAAGTTAGCCACCGAACTTTACTGTAACCCACAAAGAACGCATACATCATACATCATATTTGGATCACAGCTGCCCAACATCATGCTTCAGATAATGGTCTAGGTCAGCCTTCCCCAACCTAGTGGCCTTCACCGACATTTGGACTCCCAACTCCCAGAATTACCATCCAGTAGAGCCATTGACTGGGAATTCTGGGTGTTGCTGTCCAAAGATGCCCAGAAGGGACAAAGTCAGGGAAGGCTGGTTTAGGTGCTCAGAAACAAGTTACAGAGATTCTTGGATTCAGATGCTTTGACTTTCTTGCTTCACACAAGAGAATAAGAACAGGAAAGCTCCTGCTCTTCTTTTAAAACAAACCACAGTTCTCTGTTATGTATGAATTCAGGAAAACATGGCATATTCTTGAGTAATTAAACAAGGGTCAAACTATCATTTCAAAACCTGGTTTGCCAACTAACCTTGGTTAGCACACACAAGTCCAGCTGTTAAGCTTTTGCCGTCTACTTCTTGTGGAAAGGGAGTGCACAAGCCAGAGGGGTACCGTGGCTCATTCCTCACTATGTAAACAACCAGGTGCTGCCTACACATAACGCTAACCCATGGTTTATTTAACCTATAATTAACGGTCAGGTTGTGCCCTATCCAGGTTCATCTGCAGACTATGAAAGAAAAGGTGCTTTGCTTTGATCCCAGCTGTTTTCCCTTCTCCTTTGGTTACACCCTCCTTGTATCCCATATGCCTTTGTAATGCTGTAATACTGGTGTATATTGTTGGGCAACCACCACCCCGAGAGCACGGGCTACAGGACAGCTGTTGTTTCTTGCCCCCCAATTCTATAGCCTGGTGAAATCACCCGCGGACTAGAGCTCTGTGGAATCCATCCCTGCAGCGACTGCGGACTTTCACACTTGGCACTGTCTTGGAAAGCGAGCCAAGCCGAGATGGAATCCATGAAATCCATGCTTGCAGAACAAAAGTTGCACAAGCTGAGGTTGCTGTGTATGGCATGGGAGAAGGCAGCTGCTTGCGCAGTGTTCATGTTGGGCTCAGCTCCTGGCAAGAGCGTCACAACGATGGACATGCTCCCCAGGAACTTGGAATCATTGCTTGTCCATGAGGACTTTCATGATCAGAGGCAGCAGGTCGAGTCAAGGGGGATCAACATCAGGAAAGCACCACCGGCCTCCTAGCTTGCTTATGAGCTTCACATACAAAACTGGAAGCCGCATTAGATAAACTGTTGGTTTCAACCTAATAGGGGTCATCTCATGTTCTTAACTTGATCCAAAGCAGTCAGATTGCATGTCAGAGCTACCATGAGCCAGTCACAGCCATTTTTATTACAATTTTTATTTTTTATTTGTATTACAGTATCCCTAATTATGATTATGTATTCAGAGTAAATAGTTTTCTGCATTGAAGTGTGATGTAACCATCCTGT
Source organism: Varanus salvator macromaculatus (assembly GCA_023646645.1). Lineage (NCBI taxonomy): Eukaryota > Metazoa > Chordata > Lepidosauria > Squamata > Varanidae > Varanus > Varanus salvator. The sequence continues at coordinate 20,967,263 of JAIXND010000657.1, forward strand.
TTGTTTGATCTGCCACCAGTCCCAACACCAGCTCCTAGAGTTCAGGATTCTTCCATTTCTTTAGCCATTCCTCATGTTGTCGGAAACTCTTGGCTCTCTTTTCTTCATACTGGAAAGAAAACAAGGTGGTAGATGAACAACAAATAAGCCGCATCACTGTAGTTAAAAACACAGCATGAGATTTACTCACTCAAGGAAGGGAATAAATATTGTTGCTGTTTTCTAGATTGCCAATTAGATTTGGGTTGGTGGGAGGAGAGGATTGGATTGGATTGGATTGGATTGGATTGGATTGGATTGCTGGCTAAGGTTATTATTTAACATCACCTCCCCAGCTACTCCATTTGGTTTTGGTTGGATACAGCAATCAGGAAACTAACAACAGAAGTATTTCCTAAGACTTCAAGCAGATGAAAGGACTAGCAAACCACCTGAATGAAAGCCAAGCTAACCAGAAAGCCCATTTCCACAGCAGAAATGAGACGCAGCCGGTGTGAGCTGCTCAGAGAACTACCGAGGAGCACTGGAAACAACCAAGTGAGTGAAGGCAAGAGAGGTGAAGCACCCCTGTCCCAGAGGCCAAATCCAGCCCCGTACAGTTTTCCAGAAGGCCATTTTTCCCGGCTTCAGCCCCTCTCAGCTGCCTTCAGTACCTTCCCCAACCACTCCTCATTTGACTCAACTTCTGTGTAACTTTTCTCCAGTCTAAACAGTCGAAATGCTTCTCCTAAGGCAGTTGCTGGAAACAAGGGGGCCATGGGCTTTAATAAGCTGCTGTTTTTCCTATTTTCGGCCTCAACACTTTTGCCTTTTGCTCCCCTTCTCCCACCGGCCCCGCAAAGCACTGAAATGTGGTTCCCAAGGGCTCCTCCAAAACGGAACGGGGCCCTTGGGTCAGAAGCAGCTTCCCTGCAACAGCAAGCAACCTGTAGATTCCAGAATTTCAGAATACATTTCCCATAAGCTCCGGCCAGCATGACCTATTATTATGGATTATGGGAACTGTAGTACAGAACGTCTGAAGTGGGGTTGTACAACATTTGTCTCGATCACAGGGTGGCACAAGCATAGCAGAACATCTTATCTCTGGACGTCGTTTCATATTCAAAGCAAATTTCCAGGTCCTCAGCCTCCCATCATCTTCAGCTGGTGCAAGTCTAGATTCATATAAAGAAACGTCACTGAATATGGTCGTCATAAAGATTTCGCCGGCTAGTGGCTCACCTCTTTCTTTAAGCATTTCTTCATTTCTCTGTCAAGATCACTGCAGTGCCCAAAAAATTTCAAGAAGTAATGCTGGGAAAGAGAGAGGGACTTTGTGATGATAATGAAAAAGAGGAAACACACCTGATAGCAAGAGAGACTGATGAACAAAGGAATGGACACAAGAGGAGTTGTGATTTTAATTCATAGGCTACTCTTTTATTCAGTTCAACGAACCATTATTGATCCTGATGGTTGGTTTTTGATTCTGTTTGGAATATGCATTGTCTCCCTTGTCAGTTTTGGATTCTTAATTTCTAAGTCGTCTTCCCAAGAGGATCACATCGTGCCAGATGGAGCAGCCAGAGAACTGTTGCAATTTCCATGTGAGAGTTTCACCTACAAATTTAACCTTATGGAGGAATCCAGATTTCTGACTAGGGATGTGTGAGGAATCTATTTTGGGGTAGAAATCCACCAGATTCCCTGGGCTTGGCTCCCCAGACTCCAATTGGCTTTGCAGCAACCCTGAGTTAAGGTTCCTGGCAAGCTTGCCGGGAATCACCCCATGTCTCCGACGCACCCAGCACTGCTGTGAACAGCTGCACTGGACGGAGAAGGTTGGCCAAAGCATGGCTTTCTGTTCTGTGTACCAGTTGTAAGGAGCCAGCAATGGATGTGTGGCAATATATACAACTGAAACATTTGTGAGAATCCAGGTTTGGTCACACTGCTTTATAGCTTCAGGGCTGTGTTACCAGAAGTGCTGACTGCAGCAAAATGGTTACATCAGTCCTCAATCCATGATTATAAATGTTTTTTTATTACTCATTAAATATGACCCAAAGGGAATGAACCAAAAATGAAACAATGAACTGCAGCTCCTCATCTTGCCCGATCGATAGCGTGCTCCATTATGATCTATTTCACATAGAGTCATGAGTCATAAGCTACACTTAATTTAGCAAAATTGATGTTTTGACTGTACTGGGCACTGCAGCTTCTCTTTGATAGGGGTTTTGATAAGGGCTTAATTAAATCAACCGATTGTTTGAGGTGCAATTCTCCTAATCCACCTGTTCATCATATGTTTTGGCAATGTCTAAGCCAGCTTCCTTCGCCTATGAAGGAATAATTCAGATAATTTGTGTCATGGCAAGTTCTTTAATATTCATGTATACACACATTTTCTTGAATTATCTCTCCACCTCCTGGAATTTAATGCAAGGTCAGTGTGAATGGATTCTCCATTCCCTTTTGACAGCTAAAAGATTAATATTACAACACTGAAAAGATAAATGGGCCACCTGCAATAACACAATGGGTGGAGAATTTAATGAAACTTTAAATTTTGGCATGGGTGGCATTTAGGCATAATTTTCAAATGGATAAATATAAAGAAATTTGAGGTGCCTTTGAAGTTTATAATCATTTTTAAGAACAATTGTATGTTCTGTTATATATACATTTACTAAAATATACAGATACACAATATACATGTGAATAGTGCTATGAATCTTTTAATATTTCTCTTTTTAACAGTATGGTTGCGGGGGGGGGTTGTACTGCACAATACAAAATTAATAAAAAAGAAAGGAAATGACATAATTATAGCAAAATAAACATCCAATTATCAAAACCCACTGACATGCAACAATACCATACCTTTTTCCAGCAGCCAATAAATGGATGTTAAAATTAACACTAAACAAAGTTTTACAAACTTGTGTGGCATCTCCCATCTCCCATTTTGATAGCCAGACTCCGACAAATCATGCTCAGCTATTTTTAAGTGCAGGGTCTTTTGAATGACACCATATTGTCCCTACTATTTTTGTAGCTGTATCAGTACATCCACTGTCAAGAAACAGACTATTTTAGCAAAAATAACTGAGGATAGAATCCAGTCCAATTGGCCCATAACCTTCTGACCTCAAAGGATTATGGGCATGCAATGGAGGCAGGAGGAGCTAAGAGCCAATGGTCGCTTCCTCCCTACAGCTTATTTCCGCCATTTAGCTGAGGCACAGAAGGAGGCGCCGCCAGGAACCTTGTCTCTTGTGGACAGCCGTCTCCTCCTCTCCCAGCCCTCCAGAATGCCCCCTAACCCCCATCTCTGAGGCTGTTCTTACTAGCACAGAGATGCAGCTGTTGTGATTCTTTCTGTTCCTCTTTCTGCAAGGTGAGCATCCAGAGAAGTCAGAGAAATTTCCTGACCTATAGCTGGGCCACTGAAAAGTTCTTGGGCTGGCTAGATGGCCTGCCCAATATCCCAGGTCATACAGTAAGGGGGGACGACATTGTGTGTATGGTAAGGGCTGAGGATTTAGAAGTTCAGATAATTTTTAGATTGATATTTATTCTGAATAGTGGTCCTTTCTAAAGAATCTTTGACTGAACCAGGAATGGATTTTAAGTTATGTCCCAAAATCAACTCCAAGGGAGCCGGGAGAAGACCGTCAAGCCAAGACAAACCTACCATTCAGTTGGCAGCCTATGAACAGTGGTCGGTATTCAGCTGGGAGAATGAATACAGTCATTTTCACTCAAAGAAGAAGCTGCATCAGTTTTGCCAGCTACAGATAAACCAACTAACAAAAACAGCGCTTCCTATTTGGAAGTAAAACCTGGCAGGCCAGGGAGTTCCTTAATGGAGCACCATGATGTGATGACTTTAAATATGGATGTCTGAATAACTACCTCCAGAATCCAGGATTCCATACCTAACACCATGAGCTCAGGGAGGTCTTCACCTTCTTGGACACCACTTCCAGGCCTAACTTGCATTGAGACAGAATGCCAACTCAGAGTGGATTCAAAAGCAGCATTTAACAAAGTGGCACAAAACAAAACTAGCTAAAAAATCCCACTGGGCTGATGAAAGTTGCAGGCTAAAGCATCTCAGGAACTTTGTTGTTGTTGTTTTTGTCGCGAAGTCGTGTTTGACCCATCGTGACCCCATGGACAACATTCCTCCAGGCCTTCCTGTCCTCCACCATCCCCCGGAGTCCACCCAAGAAATGGAGTATCCTTCATAGTCAATAAAAGAGTAGGAAAAGCAGTACTGGGATACAATCTCCAAAATGACAGAATGATCTCAGTTCGAATCCAAGGCAAACCATTCAACATCACAATAGTCCAAGTCTATGTCCCAACCACTGGTGCTGAAGAGGCTGAAGTTGACCAGTTCTATGAAGGCCTACAACACCTTCTAGAATTAACTCCAAAAAATGATGTCCTTATCATCATAGGGGATTGGAATGCTAAAGTAGGAAGCCAAAAGATAACTGGAATAACAGGCAAGTTTGGCCTTGGAGTACAAAATGAAGAAGGCACAAGCTGGTGGAATTTTGTCAAGAGAATACAATGGTCATAGCAAACACTCTTTTCCAACAACCCAAGAGACGACTCTACACATGGACTTCACCAGACGGTCAACACAGAAATCAGATTGACTATGTGCTCTGCAGCCAAAGATGGAGAAGTTCTATACAGTCAGTAAAAACTAGACCAGGAGCTGACTGTGGCTCCGACCATGAGCTTCTGGTGGCAAAATTTAGGCTTAAATTGAAGAAAGTAGGGAAAAGCACTAGGCCACTCAGGTATGACCTAAATCATATCCCTGATGAATATACAGTAGAGGTGACAAATAGATTTAAGGAATTAGATCTGATAGACAGAGTGCCTGAAGAACTATGGACGGAGGTTCGCAACATTGTACAAGAGGCAGCAACTAAAACCATCCCAAAGAAAAAGAAATGCAAGAAAGCAAAATGGCTGTCTGAGGAAGCTTTACAAATAGCTGAGGAAAGAAGGGAAGCGAAAGGCAAGGGAGAAAGAGAAAGATACAAACAATTGAATGCAGAATTCCAGAGAACAGCTAGAAGAGATAAGAATGCCTTCCTAAATGAACAGTGCAAAGAAATAGAAGAAAACAATAGAATAGGGAGGACCAGAGATCTCTTCAAGAAAATTAGAGATATGAAGGGAACATTTCATGCAAAGATGGGCATAATAAAGGACCAAAATGGCAGGGACCTAACAGAGGCAGAAGAGATTAAGAAGAGGTGGCAACATTACACAGAAGAACTATACAAGAAAGAGCTTAACATCCCTGATAACCACGATGGGGTGGTCACTGACCTCGAGCCAGACATCCTGGAATGTGAAGTCAAATGGGCCTTAGGAAGTCTGAGCAACAACAAAGCTAGTGGAGGTGACAGCATTCCAGCTGAGCTATTCAAAATCCTGAAAGATGATGCAGTTAAAGTGTTACATTCAATATGCCAGCAAATTTGGAAAACTCAACAGTGGCCACAGGATTGGAAAAGGTCAGTTTACATTCCCATCCCAAAGAAGGGCAATGCCAAAGAATGTTCAAACTACCGCACCATTGCACTCATTTCACATGCTAGCAAACTGATGCTCAAAATCCTACAAGCAGTATGTGGACCGAGAACTACCAGAAGTACAGGCAGGATTTCGAAGAGGGAGAAGAACTAGAGATCAAATTGCCAACATACGCTGGATCATGGAGAAAGCTAGGGAGTTCCAGAAAAACATCTACTTCTGCTTCATTGACTATGCTAAAGCCTTTGATTGTGTGGATCACAACAAATTGTGGCAAGTTCTTAAAGAGATGGGAGTACCAGACCATCTTATTTGTCTCTTGAGAAACCTATATGCAGGTCATGAAGCAACAGTGAGAACTGGACACGGAACCACTGATTGGTTCAAAATTGAGAAAAGAGTTCGGCAAGGCTGTATACTGTCACCCTGCCTATTTAACTTGTGTGCAGAGCACATCATGAGAACGGCAGGGCTAGATGAATCACCAGTTGGAATCAAGATTGCTGGGAGAAATATCAACAACCTCAGATATGCAGATGATACCACTCTCATGGCAGAAAGTGAAGAGGAACTAAAGAGCCTCTTGATGCGGGTGAAGGGGGAGAGCGCAAAAGTTGGCTTGAAACTCAACATTAAGAAAACTAAGATCATGGCATCCGGTCCTCTCACTTCCTGGCAAATAGATGGGGAAGAAATGGAGGTAGTGACAGATTTTATTTTCCTGGGCTCCAAGATCACCGCAGACGGGGACTGCAGCCAAGAAATTAAAAGACACTTGCTCCTGGGGAGGAAAGCTATGGCAAATCTAGACAGCATACTAAAAAACAGAGACATCACCCTGCCAACAAAAGTGCGTATAGTCAAGGCTATGGTTTTCCCAGTTGCAATGTATGGCTGTGAAAGCTGGACCATAAGGAAGGCTGAGCGCAAAAGGATTGAGGCCTTTTAGTTGTGGTGCTGGAGGAGACTCCTGCGAGTCCCTTGGACCGCAAGACGATCAAACGGGTCAGTCCTAGAGGAGATCAACCCTGACTGCTCTTTAGAAGGCCAAGTACTGAAGATGAAACTCAAATACTTTGGCCACCTAATGAGAAGGAAGGACTCCCTGGGGAAAAGCCTGATGCTGGGAACAATAGATGGCAAAAGAAGAAGGGGACGGCAGAGGATGAGGTGGCTGGATGGAGTCACAGAGGCAGTTGGTGTGAGCTTGAGTGGACTCCGGGGGATGGTGGAGGACAGGAAGGCCTGGAGGAATGTTGTCCATGGGGTCGCGATGGGTCGGATGCGACTTCGCAACTAACAACAACAACAACAACAACTGTTTTATTGACTATGAAGGCTACTCCATTTCTTCTGAGGGATTCTTGCCCGCAGTAGTATACCTGATGGTCATCTGAAATTCACCCATTCCTGTCCATTTTAGTTCACTGATTCCTAAGATGTTGATGTTCAGTCTTGCCATCTCTTGTTTGACCACATCCAGCTTGCCTGGATTCATGGATCTTACATTCCAGGTTCCTATGGAGTATAGATCTTTGCAGCATCGGACTCTCCTTTCACCACCAGATACATCAGCAACTGAGTGTCCTTTCAGCTTTGACCCGGTCACTTCATTCTTTCTGGCGCTACTAGTACTAGCCCTCTGCTCTTCCCCAGTAGCATATTGGACACCTTCTGGCCTGAGGGGCTCATCTTCCAGCGTCATATCTTTTTGCCTTTTGGTACTGTCCGTGGGGTTTTCATGGCAAAGATACTGGAGAGGGTTGCCATTTCCTTCTCCAGTGGATCACGTTTTGTCTCTCTGCTATGACCTGTCCGTCTTGGGTGCCCCGCATGGCATAGTTCATAGCTTCATTGAGGTACGCAAGCCCCTTCACCACGGCAAGGCAGTGATCCATGAAGGAGTCTCAGGAACTACAAGTTGTCTATCCCTGATCTAGAGAAGCTTTTTGCATCTCCTCCGTTAAGAAATGGGAAGTTAGGGGGAGTGTAGAAAGTTATTGCTTACTTCTTGAGCAAGTCATTGAATAATTCCCTCCTAATGCTAGTCATTTGCCTAATGTTAGATGTCTCCTTAAGAGCCCGATTAATAGGGGATCTTCATGGGTCCCAAAATGTATTATATGACGATTCTCTTTTCTGACACCTGGCAGAGTCAGAGCAGACTTCCCCAGCTGGTCTAGGGGCTGTAGACCAGGCAAATTCCCAGAAAGTGGCCAGTTAGAGTGAGCATAATGGAAGAGCTCAGGAGTTTGGCAACAGAGTTGTAACAGAAGAGAAAACAAAGGCAAAGCTGACTCTGTAATTAGCCTATGAGGAAGACAGGACAACATGCTGGTCGTTCCAATACAAGAATGTAGTGGAATCAAACAAAGGAGTGCAGACTATGGACAGAAACGAACTCTCCAGCGCTGGTGATCTGCAAGATTCATGCAATGTTAGTTTCTTGCCTGAGATCCAGAAGGCCTGTGCACCCAACAAGTGCGAGCTGGTTTCCCCGTGGAAGAAAGGGTGAGAGTCCAGGAGCAACGAGTTCCCACTCTCAACAGAATAAGGCAAAGGGTTCTTAGACAGAGCAGTGGAACTGCTGCTGAAGTACAAGAATTAGAAGTACAACACGCTGGGGCAGAAGAGGGGAATCCAGAGACAAGTGAAAATGAAGTCAAGGAAATAGTCTGGAAAGGAGTGGCAGTTAAGAAGCAAAGAACTCGTTCCACCAAGCCAGTCTCGGGGAACAATGCACCTCAAAAAGGAGTTGCTTGCCTTCTAGACACCTTGAGAGGTTTATGATCCTTTGCTGGGGTCCAACATGCCCTAGCTTTACATTTACACAAACACACAACACATTTGGAAAGCAAAAGGAAAGCTTGTTTGGAAGCAAATATAGAGCAGGTACAAACTCTTAACCCAGTGTGGTCTAGGCAGCAAGTACTCCTACTGCATCCCAATCCTACGGTATTTATAAAGAGAGAGAGCCTCCTTTCGAATAGCGTTATAGATATCAAGCTGCTAAGAGGAAAAAGAGAGGGAGTCGCAGGTTCTGCATGGGGTTGCAACCCACATGAAGACTTTCCAGTGTGCTCTCTCCCTGGAAGATGGATCAGAGATAGGACTGAGAGGTTGCCAAAGTTCATACAGCCCACTGACAAGTATCCCAAGTGAAGCTCTGGAGATGTCAGACTCTGAAGCTTTGGGAAGGAAACTCAAGGACTTTGAGGCCCAGGTAACTTCTCATCCATCCTTCTAGCACTTAGAAGAGGAACAGAAAGGAATGAAAAATGCTCTGCCTGACTGTGAAGGTGGTGCCAGCGTGAGCGATCTGGATTATGAGACCATGGGTTGCACTTCCTGGAAGATGGATCGCTCTGAGAACACCATCCCCATGGCGAAGCAGAGCGGTGCCAGCATCGTATTGTGTGGATGCTTTAAGAATGCAATGGAAGAATACAATACTGGTAGAGCTGGAAGGCCTCTCAGTTCAACCCCCTGCTCTCCTTCCACATGTGGTCACCCATCCAGCTGCGGACCTGTACCTTTCCAGCTTAGCAAGGAATTTGCTCCCCCAGTTTTTCTGAACAGTAGCTGAAGAAGCCACGATAAGCAGCAAGGGCAGGGATACAGCCACCTGAAACTCAAGCACTGAGATGCAGGATTCTCAGCCATGAATCTGACGCCAACATTCACCAATGGGAGCCTCCCCAGACATGTGCACAGCATTTTCAGAAAGACCATTTGCTGGGATGGTTGTCATAAATATCAGGCCTACAGCATACTGGTTTGTGCTGAAGCGTGCAACTGGGTCTGGTTCAGTTAGTTAAACGTGCTGTTGCTTAGAAGAAATGCCTTAAAAGTCAGTCCACAAGATGTAAGAAGGTGTGTTTCTGACACTATCCTCTTCCCTTGCAAAGACAGGAACTAAGGACACAAAAACCAGCATGCACGGATGCTGCCTGACCTCTTTGCTGAGCACTGAATGAGTTACCTGAAGCAAAAGAGATAACAACCTTTGAGCATAGAAACATAGAAACTGAGTCAGAAGGGGCCTCCCGGGCCATCTAGTCTGATCCCCAGCTCCAGCTGGCTCTGCTCATGACATGCCCACCATGAGCATGTCCAGCCCATCTTTGAACACCTGCACTGATGGGGCCCCAACGACCTCCCGTGGAAGCCAATTCCATACCCTCGGGGTCCTAATCGTCAGGAAGTGCTTCCTGGCATCTAAATGGAACCTGGGTTCCCTGAGCTTTGCTCCATTGCAGCGCGTCCTGCCTTCCTCTGCAGGGGAGAACAGGCCTCTTCCCACCTCCGTGTGACACCCCCTCACATACCTGTATGTCGCCAACAGATCCCCTCGGAGTCTCCTCTTCTCCCGGCTGAAGAGACCCAGCTCCCTCAGTCTTGCCTCATATGGCATCCCCTGCAAACCGGCCACCAACCTTGTGTCCCTACATTGCACTGACTCCAACCTGGCTATATCCTTCCGGTAATGAGGGGCCCAGAACTGAGCACAATACTCCAGTTGCGGGCACACCAGAGTCCTATAGAGTGGTAGTAATACCCCTCTCGATCTAGAAGCCACACTTCCGGCTACGCAACCAAGGGTGGCGTTCACCCTCTTGACCACCACATCACACTGCTGGCTCATGTTCAGCCTGCACTCAACCATCACTGCATCATCATCTTTTGCCATCCATTGGGGTATAAACCAGGAGGAGGAGGAGGAACGTGGAGAGAGATTCCCTCATCCACCCACATGCTGGACCACTGCTCCCTCTGCCAGCATTTTGCTCCTCAGGGAGATTTCAATTATTTCACAGCATTACTGGCTGGAGATCCTCTCATCTACCTGTAGTAAGCAGACAGATGAGCATAAGACGAGAGAGTAACTGTGGTAAGTGTCTTACTCCAGAAGACAACTTCAGGGCTTCGGGTTTCATTGGAACTCTTACCTCCTTGTGGCACTCCCTCAGCATCCGAATGACAACATTGCATTCCTCAGTGTGCAAATGAGGAGCCAAGTGTGGGTGCATTGTGAGTTAAGGAGGGTTCATCAGGAACATAAGAAGACTTCTACCTGTAAATATGGAGACCTTTTTTTAATCCAGAGTAATGCCACTTTGCCCTGTGTTTATTCATTAGTGACACATAATATTACCAACATGAGAGTGGGGTTATAAAGTAAGGTTAGCTTTAGCTCCTCCCCTGCAGTAAGTTGGAAATCTTGAGTCAGCTCATCAATCAGCAATTCTGTATGGATCAAAAAAGCGTTTAGGGATTATTAGTGCATAATAATAGTCTATTATTAGACTCATAGAAGAGTCATTTTAATCTAGCTCACACAGATTGCTAACCTAGGGTTTCATTAATTCATAGTCAATCCATGGTTTGCTGCCCTTCCTAAGGTTTTCTGGCAGACAATTGAACAAGCTGTGGCTTGTTTCCCAATGCCTGTGCTGTTGGGTTCCCTCCTGCTCTGCCCATTCTCACCCTGTATCCCATGTAGCTTTGCAGTGCTGAAGAACAGGTATGTACAGTACTTGTACCGCTGTTGTCCGCCACCTCTGTAAGCCTGGTGAACCAGGGCTTCTGGGTTCACACATAACAAACGGTCATGGTTTAACCAACCCACAGTTCAGAACCCAAATATCACGCCCTGCCCTGAGCAGGAGTCATCAGAGGCAGACAAGGGAAGAACCAGCACAGCAGGCCCTGCCTAGAGTCAGGCCATGCAGCTGACGCCGCAGCTGAGATCTGGAAGAGCAGCCTGGCCTCCCTTGGACTTCCCAAGGGCAAGAGGCAGACCAGAGGGAATTAACCCCTTGGAAAGGAGGAAGGTCAAGTCTGAGCAAAGGAGGTTCACAAAGAAGGAACAGGGTGGGACCACCGTTAAAAGCAACCTAATTAGTCAGCTGTTCAGACTCAACAGCTACCTATAAATGGATCCATCCAGAACCTGTTTTCTGTTGCAGAAAATGGCATTTCAACCAGCGCTTGCCCAGATCTTTAGGACTGGACAGATTCCTGGATATTTGACTACCCACCTGGACCACTCTCTTAAACACCACTACCTGGCCTGGATGCTTGGCAGGACAAACTCTATGGCCTGACCTCTGGACTAGACTAGACTGGACTGGTTTCTCTCTTTGGTTACTTCCTGAAGATACATCAGCCTAGACTTGGAACTTCTGACACAGGAGCACGATACCAACTACAAATCATGGGTTCTCTTTCTGGATTGTTCATGATTAACAAATCATGGCTTATTAGCGTGGTCAGTTCTGCAACATTATAAACCAGAATTCAACAATGAATACCATGGGTAAGCATTCAGTGGGAACCCAGCCTCTCTCACTGCCTTATAGGTATTGGAATAAGGACAAAATGAGGAGTGAAGGAGAACCATTTACAGTCCCCTTCACCACCATGACCTTTCCACAGTCTGCTATATTACAACCTGGAACTGACATGGTTTAATTGGCATTGCTACTGTTTGATGTGCACAACACACTTGACACTGTGAAGGTACAAAATATATTTACTGTGGCATAATAACTGAGTAAAGGAAACCGAACTGGCACTTACTGGTTATAAGTATTCTTGCCCCTCATACAGATTTATTTGTACCATGTTTAAATTTATTTTAATACTTTTCAACAAGAATACATTAAAGCAAAATAAAATAAATCTAAATTAATACATATTAACAGTTAATCCCTCCCCCAGTTTAATCCATGTTAATTTGTCCTATTTCATTCCTTTTTAATCTTTTCCAAGTCTCAGAATTTTCCATAAGCTTCTTCCAAAATTATTCTATTCAAACCCTTCTCCTTATAATCTATATATTTTCACCAGTTCTTCCAAGAACCTGTTTTCTTTATTCTTTTGTACACTCTTAACTTCTGTGTCAACTTTTCATCAATTGCTATATACCATATTTTCTTTTTCCACCTAGATACTGTCAGCATCTGATCTGTCTTCCAATTATTTGCTATTAATTCAGCTATCAAGAAAGCAACTAATTTTCCCTTTTATTTCTCTTTCACAAATATTCAATATGTCTAACTCTAGTGTTCTACATATTGCTTGTTCAGTAATTTTTTCTATTTCTTTAAATATTCTATACCAAAACTCACTTTCCTACATTCCCACACATATGCATTTGTGTCCCATTAATTTCACATCCTTTCCAACACAAGAGATAAATTCCTGCTTATTTATGCCAATTTCTCCGGTGTCGAGTACAATTTCTATCCCCCTTTTTAGTCAATAACAACCATATCTTGTGTTTGATCATAATTTTATATAATTTAGATATTATGTCTTTATCTCCATAGTCATATTTATCTATTCGCCTTACTATCTCTCTAGTTCTAGTAAAATTGCTGACATTCATTCATAATAACCATGATAGCCCCTTATTTCTCACTCAGTTATTCCATATCTCGTGTTATATGGTAGTGCACTTTATAAAAAATTCTCACTCAACGCAAACCTATTTCTTTCAACATAGTTTTCCCAGCCAGTATCCTTTTTATATTATAGCGGATAATTCCTGGCATTCACTTGTTTTCTAAAATGCCATACTTTTAATAATCCTTTTATTGCACTTCCTTTATTTCTTATTTGTTCTTTATGGACTTTTTAATATAAAACTTATTCTGTATTTCTTCTTGTAATTCCCTTTCTATGTCTATCCAAGGTACTTGCACCCCTTCCTTCATTATGGTTATATGTCTTAACCGATAGGCAGCAGAATATGCTTTTAAATGTGGGATACTCCATCTGTCTTCTGGCAAAAAATCTGTATCTAAAAATACGGGCATTCACGGTCTTTCACTCTTAATGTTTTTACTGTCAGTTTAGTCATACTTTAAACTTTTCATGTGGAATTTCTTTCAGAAGTACCTTAAAAAGATAGGTAAGTTTTGTTAATATCGTTTTATAATCATAATCTGAGAACCAGTGTGGTGTGAAGTTAACTGGGACTCGGGTGATCTGGGTTCTAGTTCTGCTCAGCCATGGAGCCAACTGGGTGACTTTGGGCCAGTCACTGACTCTCAGCCCAACCTACCTCGCAGGGTTGTTGGTAAGGGGGGCATTTACTCCACTCTGTTCAGCTGCCTTCCTAGAGTTTTGTGTTTGGTTTTGAACTGCCGAGGAGCTGCAGTAAGTACAGCAATCAGTGCTCCAAAAGGAAACTGCAAAAAGCGTGAGGCGAAATCACACTCTTAGGGAAAGCTGGAGAGTGAGGGGAGTGTTGAAAAAGTGCAGGGAATTGAAAAAAATGTCTGTTCAACACTTAAAAGTGACACAATGACCCAATCCCGAAGGGGAGATATTGTCCCCTCACCCCGCTTGAGGTGCAGCCACTTTTGCCACTTCTTTCTGTGCTTTTCAAGCAAAACCTTGAGCTCTGATTCCTGGAAACTGTGCACAATTAGCCTATATGCAGCCTTGGCTTGTCAGTTTCTGTGTGTGCTCCCTTATCAGCTGAAACACACAACGCAATTGACCAGGCAAGAGTAGGTGCCTGGACTCTGCAAGAACGCACAAGATCAACAAGGAAAAAGAATATGAACATGTTTGCAAAGTTTTCTAGGACTGAAAAAGGTAACTTTAAAATCTAACTTACATTTAAAATGAATTAAACTAAATTAATAAATTAAATTTATTTATTTAATTTAATTTAATGAATGAATTCCAAAGACATGTGGACATTGGTGGAGGGGCAGGTCTTGATGCTGAGGTCAAATGGCTTGCTAGCCGATTCCCTTAGTACTTGACATAATTGCTCTTCCTGGTTCAGATAACATGACAACCATTCTTGAATTGAACAATACCTAGAACATGAGTTGCATTAAGAAACAGGGAACACAAGTATGCTGGGGGTGTATGGTCAAAGTCATAGAATCGTAGAATAGTAGAGTTGGAAGAGGCCATGAAGGCCATCAGGTCTAACCCTCTGCTGTTGCAGGCCACCAATTTACACCATCCCACTCAAAAGAACATCACAGTTTATTCAGACATACAGGAAATACATGCAGCATATAGCTAGCGCCCGCTGCCCCCGTGGCAAAGGGACTAGCAAGATGCCAGGAAGTACTTCCTGATGGAATGGGTTTCCACGGGAGGTGGCTGAAGCCCCATCAGTGCGGGTGTTCAAGGATAGGCTGGACGTCCACATGGTGGGCATGTCATAAGCGGAGTCAGCTGGAGCCGAGGGTCCGACTAGATGGCCCCAGAGGTCCCTCCTGACTCACTTTGTTTCTGTGTTTCTAAGTTTTCTGTAAAACCACACTAGCTTCTTCTGAGATCTTCTACCCTTTTTTCAGGATCTGAGGCAGCTTCAGGGCTCCATCTACTGCCTAAGCACCAGAATAGCAGCCTTGGTAGTTGCAGGATTAGTCCTGCAATCCACTGCAGGTGCCAAGGCCCTCATGAGCACCACCCAGGAGCCCTGAGGGAAGAGCCATATAAGAACTGGCTTTCCTGGGTGTTACTGGCTGAATTCCTGCTTTTCTCTTACCCCCTTGAGGGTGGACACTCCAGTACTCTCACATTTCCTTCCAGCAAGGCTATGAGCTTGCAATTGTTGCCTGTGTGCACCATGCTGACCTCAGGCAAGAACACAAACATTGCCCAGACCTTGCAGGTCGCCGCCACTGGGGAGTCGTCTTGGTCCATAGCCTCTACTTCCTTTCTGAGTCGACCTTGCTGGCTGTGTTGTAAGCAACCTGTGCATTCTCTTGTCTTCCCTGAAGGTTACTGGCAAAGTCCCCTTTGCCACTACCTTTGTCTCCTCTTGCACTGCAACTCCACGGCCAAACTCCTGTGAGCTCTCCCTCTCACTCTGATCACTTGCTCTCTGGGAGCTTGCTTGCTTGTCTAGAATAGTCCCTAGACCAGCTGGGGCAGCTTCCTCTGCTCTGCCTAGCTAGGAGCCAGGGACCTGAATGACACATCCCCTCCCATGCAGCTGCTGAGAGTAATCAGGCCACTCCCTTGGAGTTGCAGCTCTCAGGAGCACAGGGTGAGTTATTCACAAAATGACCAGCAAACACAGGCAAACTGGCATGGCTTAAGGAACAGTACTGTGAGCAAGAGCCAAGAACAAAACTATCCGACCTCAGAGTTCTCTGTTCCAACGCGCATTTTACAGAAAGCAAACTGATGAGGCTCAAGGAGAAGCAGCTTGGCAGAGATGGGGTCTGAATCAGCACACTAGTGCTAGAAGCTACTGCACTGTTTGCCACATGCCAACTTCTCTGGGTTTTTTAATTTCAATTTGTATGTTAATATGAGTGGAAGGGAGCCTGCATGTGTCCATGGACACTCTGCTATGACTAGTCAGCACAGAAAACAGGGCACAAGAAGACAAAATAAGTGCAAAGATTAGACCAGATGGTGTGTCTGAGGTCAACATTCTAGACCCAGTCTTACAGAATGCCTACTCGATTAATTAGTTACTGGAAGTTGCACTGGATTTACAACTATACAGCTCCTAGCAGTGATTAATTCATTTAGTTTAGTCCATCTTGTAACTAGTTCTAAGTTCTACATATGCACGCATGCACAGTAACATTCAGTTTGCAAATGTTTGGAAATAAAGAGTTAAATAAAAATTGTTCAGAAATAACTTCCGCCTGGCGCCATCGTTATTTGTTTTTCGGTGCCAGGCCAAGACCTTTTTATTTAAAAGTTATTTTAATTGTTAATTGACTATTTATTGGGTTTTATATTGTGCAGAGATGTCTCTGAATTTTAAGGTTGATTGTGTGTATTGTGTCTGTTTTGTAAGCCTCCCCAAGGCTCTTTGTGAATGGGGCAGCATATAAATGTTTTAAATAAATGAATAAATAAATAAATAAATAAACTCATAGGAAAGGATGGAGAGGGCTCTCAATGGAAAAGAAATTGTTCTGAAATAAATATTGAGCTTCAGAACACAAGAATAATGTAGAAATTGGAAAAACAGAGCAAGTGCTCTGGAAGAGAAGTTGGCTGAAAAATTGCTGAGCAAACACCATTATGATCTAAAGCCACTATTTGGAAAGAAGCATTAAAGATTAATCCCATTATTAAAACACCATATCATGTAGTGCAGGGCATCAAGCTAGCTGCCTCCATCTCAGATTTATGTATTGGAAAGCTAGTTGGCTTACATGCATATCTCTTGCTAATGGTTAAAAGGATTAACAAGTCAGCAAAGATCAAGATATTTTGTGTTGCATTTATGTGGAAATTGGCTCCTTCTGCTGCAGTTGTGCTTCTCCATTTAATCTAGGGGTCTTTCAGCCTTGTGGACCAAATTCCAGTTAACCACATTTCAGTGCTGGGTATGGTCAAAGGCAAGTGGGGCAGACCTGTCTGAGCAACTGAAACAGTCATGTCTACATTCAACTTTGAATTCAATTTTGCTGTTATTTACAAACACATGCTGCAAGGTCACTGTGAATATTAAGAACATCGATATATAGATAATACATGATGCATGGACAACATAACACATGCAAATAATTCTTAGCTCTCTCCCTTGACTTAAAATCACAGAATAGTAAAGTTGGAAGGCCATCAGGTCCAGTCCCCTGCTAGTGCAGGACACCACGTTACACCATCCCACTCAGATGGCTGTCTCTAGTGTGGGAGAGCCCATTGCTTCTCCAGGCAACTGGTTCCACTGTTGTCTTGCTCTGACAGTGAGGAAGCTTTTCCTGATGCCCAGCGTGAATCTCGGTTGTTGTAGCTTGAGCTGATTCTTCCGTGTCCTGCACTCTGGCATCAGCAAGAAGAGATCTTGACCTTTCTCTCTGTGACAGCCTTTGAGGGACTTACAGAGGGATATCATGTCCCCTCTCAGTCTCCTCTTCTCAAGGCTGAACATGCCCAGTTCTTTCAGTCTCTCCTCATAGGGCAATGATTCCAAACCCTGGATCATTTCTGTTGCCCTCCTCTGGACTCAGAAGTTTTCTGCATCTTTCTTAAGTCCAGATGCCCAGAAATGGCCACAGTATTCCAGATGAGGTTTGACTAGTATTGAGTATAGTGGAACTATTACTTCAGTGCTTTGGAAGTGACAGTTCTGTTGATGCAGCCCGAAAATGCGTTTCCCTTTCTGCAGTTGGATCACACTGTTGGCTCACATTTAGCCTGTGATCTACAACAACCCCAAGATCCTTCTCCTCTGCAGTACCGTTCGGTCAAGCGTTCCCCGTTTTGCAGCGCTGCCTTCGGTTTCTCGTTCCTGGCAAGAACATTGGCCCCTCTTGATTCCCACTCTCTTGCCCCCTGCCCCGCATTCTGCCCTATCGAGATCTTTCCTCTGCCCTCCAAGGAGTCTACTATTCCACCCAGCTTGGTGTCGTCTGCAAATTTAATTATCTTTCCTGGTACTTCCTCATCGAAGTCCTTAATAAAAAGTGGACGAGCGCCGGTCCCAAGACTGAACCTGCGGCGCTTCGCTGGTCGCCTCCACCAGGAGGCACACAGCTCCTCGGCTTCCCCGCTTCGCACCTACCTCGCTTTTCACACAACCTCACGAAAGGCGTAACCTTGACGCTCGTGTCGTGCACAGCTCACCCTGTCGCGGGCACAAAATTACCGCCGGGCAGCCTTTCGAGGCACTGGACTACAACTCCCGGCATGCCGCGGCAAGGTCGGGAGGCGCTTGCGCGGGAGGGCTGTTACCTAAGCCGAGCACTGCGCAGCCGCCCTCGCGGGCGGCGCCCCGCCCTCCGCTCGGATTGGCCGGCCGGCGGAGCCGGCGGGCAGGGATTGGGTCGTTCGAAGCTGAGCCGCGGCGGCTCCCTGAAGCGGCTCCCGGGACGTGGCGGAGACCGTGAGGGGAAGGGGCGGCCGGATGGCGAAGCGGCGCGCGCGGGACGGCTGCGGCCGGAGCCCTCCGTCCAGGTGAGTCGCGCGGGGCGAGGCGAGCCGAGCCGGGGGCGGAGCAGCAAGGAGCGGACGGGGACCGCTCTCTTAGGCGCCGCCCTGCGCCCGCCTGGCGCGGAGTCCCCGCCTCCGAACTGAGCAGGGATGCGCGGGTCGCTCTGGGGGCTCTTCCCCGCGGCGCCTGCACAACAACCCTGCGAGGTGGCACGTGGAGTACCCAGGCAGAGGCGCCGCTCACCGGTGAAAGTGAGTGGGGAGCGTGGTTGTGGTGCTTTGCGCTTGCACCGGCACTACTACAACGCTCAAACCCCAGCTAGCGTGGCCTGAAGCGGACATAGTAAGAGCTAAAGGGGTGCAGCTCAGGCATGCTTTGCAGATTTGTTGTACATGTGTGTTAGTACCAAGATGGACCTACCCCATCCAGATACCATGCAGACGTGTAGAGAGTAGAGCTCACTGGCAATCCATTTCTGAGGATGATCATGAGCTTTGTAATTAAGTAACTGTAATGTAGAGAGAAATTTGGGTATCCATGATTTTGATAATATTAGTAATCATATTATGGAAAATGCTCTACTTGCTTTAAAACTTGCTGTCCTACAGCTTTAAATGTCATTGCAAAGCAAACAAAAGGCTCAAAAGTTTTAGCCAGTCTTTGTTCAGAATGTCACAGTGCATCTGTGATTATTTAAAGTGCCTTGTTCTAACGTTGTCATATGCTTTTAAGCTGATCTAGCCAGAATTGTGCAGAATGCCCCTTTTCATACATCGGAAGCCAGAATCCTGAAAAACCTGTTGTGTATGAGTCACCCGGCTAGTGCATGTTGCCTGATCATATCATGGGCCTTCTATCTGTGGTTCACTGTGACGTATGAACCAGGAATTCTGATTGTCACTCCCTAGATGAGCCAGAATCATAAGCCACAAACAAACCATAGCTTATGACTCTGGCTTGCCAAGGGAGAAACAATCCGGAGTACCTGGTTCACATGTCATAGCAGCAAAGGTCTTTTGGTTGTTTACTCACTCCTTACTTTCAGGAGGGCCCAAGTGGCAGCAGCTGAGCAGCATTTTCTGTCAGTGTCAGAATTCTGACTTCCTGTTATGTTGCCCCATCGTTCAGATGTGGATGTGATGTTTATTATTGTTATTAGGATTGACAGTTCTATACCGCCTGTACCTGAAGCCTTCTGGGTGGTCCACAACATTTCAGTCACCCATCCAGATTTCAGCCAGCTTACACAACTGCTTTACAATACTCATCACATGTCTTGAATTACTATCTAAATAACTCAACATTAAATTTAACTTTTTTACTGTATAATGAGATGTGGGTTTTTTGAGGGGAATATTCCATGTTTTATTTTGAAGGGTCTTCATTATGGATGAGACAGTCACTGAATATATTAGGAGAACTGTGCTGCGAATCCCACGTTCTGAAACAGGAAAAATGCTGACTGCATGGGGGTTTTTGTCTGAGGCCCAGCTTCAGTCTTTAAACATTCATCAGTTAAAAGAAAACTTGTCTCAAGATGTCGTTCAGCTTTGTGAGGTGAGAACAAATTTTTGAAAGTGCGTTGTGAAACTTGTATGAAAGTTTTTATGTCATCCCTTAGTTCATAGGCTCTTATAGACATGTGTTGTAGCAAAGGTATTAAAAATATTGGGTGGGAAACAACATTATTGGCGGCCTACTATTTTAAGTCTGCTCTTACTATAATCTGCAAGGTTTCCATTCATCCCTTAAAAACTGGAACTTACTAGCCCAGTTCACATGTCACAATAACCTGGAATTATTTAAAATGCTATGTTATTGCAAGCATATCATGTTTAGTGCATGTTTTGAGACTATTTGTGGGAGCAGCCAAGCAATCCAGGGACAGCTTTGGCTTGTTGGGAGGAAGACACTGGTTTTCACATCATGATAACATGTCCTAGCTATGTTCACCGAGCAAAACAAAACCTGGGTTAACTGTAGACTGGGCCACTTACTTTAATCTTACTTCAGTTGTAATAGTTCTTGAAATATTTAATATAGTTAAATCAATTGTAAATTACACAGTTGGCCCATTTGATTCTCTTTGTTAGCTAGATTAGCACTTAATCTTCCTTAAAGAGGATGCATAAGAGTGTGGGACAGGGTTAGGGAGATCCGGGTTCTTGTCTGCACTCAGTCCCTGGATGATTTGGGGTCAGTTGCAAATTTTCAGCCAACTTACCTCACCAGGCTTACCTTACCTTGTTGTGAGGAGGGGGAGGAGAATTATGTAAGCTGCCTTGGTCCCCTGCAGGAAAAAAGGGAATAGAAATATTATAAAAGAGACGATCAACTGACTTATTTATGAGGTGATCGTTGCATATTTTCTTGCTATGGAAATATCTCTAATGGAAAAGCCATCAAAGCAAAGGGAATGTTGTGTTGTGTTTCGTTTTGTACGGACCTGCTGTGAGCCGCCCCGAGGCTAGCTGGCAAGGGGCGGCATAGAAATTTTTCTAATAAATAAATAATAAATAATAGGTTGTATTCCTCTGAGATAAGGGAAGGGGGCAGACTTGTCTGTGTGCACATGGCTGAATGTAAATGAACTGTATCTTGAACTGATCTTGAATTGTACAGAAGAGACACCTTTTGGAGTTGAAAGAACTTTCTAGTCAGCTAGTATGGAATAGCAGATCTGCTGCTCAGTAAGAATACAAGGTATTTTCCTCCACATCTTTAGATGTCCTCGAAAGCAAACTCATTTAGCATATTTATGTTACTTCATTTAGTAAAAACAAAGTACCCCTTATTATCTTGGGCTTGCTTATGACTTACCCTCCATGAATCCACACTTCCCTTGGCCTTTCAAGCGCAAATTCTGATGGGAAGGACGGAGTGCCTGGGACCAGCAAATATACCCTATGTTATCTTGGTCCTATATTGCTTTATGATGCTATCTGAACTTTACTGCATTGCCAGAGGAATTATCCTGTGAGTTGATGCCTGCCTGTTCGTTGCTTGTAAACAAACACAATTTGTGTGATTGCATGACATCATTGCTGATCCCAGGTGGCTTCATCTAGTAAGGCATCAGCTGAAGCTTCCAATTTTCTGGCTTTGAGGAACTTGAGCCAACATGAGATAGTCTTAAATTAGCAGGGTTTTTATCATGGGATGTCCTTTGTTTTTATAAAGTACGTACATTTATTATTGTGTTAACACATCTATGTAATTAACTGAGCAGATGTGTATAAATGACAATCCTTGTATATTCAGAACAACATACTCTGAGTAAGTCTGTATTGGATTTCAACATTGCCTTTTTCTCTTCTTCCTCCCCCACCGACCTAGAATGATTCCTTCAGCCTTCAAAATTACTTCACACTTACCTTGACATGTTTCCTGCTACTCCTTGCCTAATACCAGAATGCTGACAAGAATGTGCATTCAAAACATTGGGATGCACTGGCAGCATCCTGAGCACGGCCAACATAATTTTGCCTGCAGTTGCCCAGCATAGACGTTCATGGGGCAGGAAAAGCTGAGAATTTTTGAACCACTGCTCAGAATGTCACCAAACCAATGAAAGGCATGCCATCACAGCAAGACTTAATATAATGCATCTATAGTTTTCCCCAAAATTTGAAAGAAATATAATATAGCTTGAGTAAAAATATAAATGTGTCAGTTTTCAGTACTTATTAACTTGCTATATCTGTGATAATAGCAGGATGAAATTAAGGCAGTTTAATTTGGACTTCCTATAGGTGGACTTCCTATAGGTGTCATTTTTACATACACTGGGACAGTGATGGCAAACCTATGGCACACATGCTACAGCGGGCACACAGAGCCCTCTCTGTTGGCACACGAGCCAAGTCGCCCCAGCGGCCAAGCATTGGATAACAGCACACATAGGGGCCATGTACATGCTCGGAAAAGAGTAGCAGTGCCAGGCAATGACGTCATGAGCCGCGACTCATCCGAGCTTTCACATGGCCGGTCAGTGCGCTGCTGCCAAGGATATATATATATATATATATATATATATATATATATATATGGACAGGCTGTGAGTTTTAATATATTCATTTTTATTAACACACGATTTTAGCTTTGAGTTTTCTTATGAAAAATTGAAATTTAATATCTAAGATTTAGCAAAGAGGTGTTCTAATTAATGTATATTAGAATCTGCAGCATCATATTCAGGTTTTGGGTTGCAGTTTGGGCACTTGGTCTCTAAAAGGTTCGCCATCGCTGCACTAGGACTTTGATGCTTAGATTGACAGAACCTTTACATTGGAAAAAATGACATCCACTAAGTTTCCGTTACACTAACACATTATGATTATCACTTGAGTTTGTTACACAGGTTTTGTATTATAATATTAAGTGATAACCATTGCTTCAATTATAGTTAATGGCTTTTTGATCTTTTGATTGCCCGTGGAACATTTTGTACCAAATCAACAATTTGGCACATGAAGGTTGTATCATAGTTTACCAGAATTTTTCATTATATATGTTGAAGTGTATCTGCAGCCAAAATAAAAATTAAAGAATTCTGTCACGGGGTGGGGCAACCAGCACCTTGTTGAAATTTGTTAAATGTTTTACAGAAAATAATGGAGTAGACCAAACTTTTGGAATGGTGGTGGTCATGCCCTCGCATGATAGGAAAATGTGGAGGAACTGTAGGCACATTTCAATGTGTAGAATTTCATCACCTGTATGCTATAAGAAGTCATGATGCCTTTTAAAAATATGCAATTATCTTGAACAGTGTTGATTTTTAGGAATAAATGTATTGTATTAAAATGCTCATGAGTTGTTCATTTTATCCTAAAGGAAAATTGTGCAACCATCAAGCATGCAGCCAATCTAGACATAATTTGTAAGTAAAGCGCTGGTTTTGAAACATTATAGTTATTGTAAAGAATGTGATTTTATTTTGTTAAAAATAATCAAGTTCCATTTCAGATAAGCCCTTATCACTTCCTTTGATGAGATTGACATGTGTCTAGTCCATAATATAACTTTACCTAAAAAACAAAACAGGTTCAGTTTCATTTGTGAAGTAATATAATAATCTCAGGGATGCCATCAGGCTCTCTTTCCATCCTGATTTTTATTTTATTTCTCTTAAGATTTTAAAAAATACAATTAATCGGCAAACCAAAGTACTGCACTCAGGTTTGTGGACAAGCTGATTTTCTTCAGTCTAATCAGTTTGGGAAAATTAGTGTTTTGTGCCTGGCCATACCCATTACTGGCCCCCGCCCCACATTTTATGGGAGCACCTATGACATTTCTTCTGAATTCCTTTTTTTTTTATAAATCAATTTTATTGGAGTTTTTGAACTACGAACTACATATCCATCATCACAAACACACATCAGATCTACTGGATCAGCCTCTACAACATGTCTTTGAATTTGAAATAGTAATTATGAGGCAGAGTTCTCATTTTTGCACAGAGCATGGTACTTGAAGCCTGTTTTAAAAAAGGTGTTCTTTCCAGCCCTATCCTTTCTTCATTCAGAAGTTTCGTTGCTCAACTAGGCTTACTCTCACTTGTGTTGAGAAAAACTGATTTGCATTTTGAATAGCTCAGTAATTAAATGCAAGTTTGAATGGTTTCAGATTCAGAAGATTTGGATTCCTTTGAAGAGACTGACTGCAGTCCCTTCAAAAGTAGTTTGTGCATTTCAACATGTAGAGTAACTTTACGAAAAGTCTATTAGAAATGAGGGCCTGTTCAATTTATTGGTTATCTTAGGATAAATATCCCTTAATTTCTAGTTTATTTTTTTCAAAGATTGCATCAGAGATTGAAAAAATCAACAACCAGTGGCATTTATTTATTTATTTTTATTATTTATTTATTAACAAATTTATATATAGGCATAAACAGGAGCCTACATTCTTATTTTGCAGTATTTGTGTACATATTTTAATTTAGTAATTATTGTTTGGGGGGATTATACTTGATCATTTCCAGGTTCGATGAGGTTCTTAAACCAATTTCGTTAGGTCCTAAGTGGTTCCGTGCAAATGTAAGAGAACGGAGATCAGCTCTGAATGGTAAAGAAGGTTGCCTTTCTTTGTGTTATTAATACCAAAGCTATTAAGTCAGAAAGGGGTTCAGCTGAAATTTCC
Organism: Varanus salvator macromaculatus; assembly: GCA_023646645.1. Taxonomy (NCBI): domain Eukaryota; kingdom Metazoa; phylum Chordata; class Lepidosauria; order Squamata; family Varanidae; genus Varanus; species Varanus salvator. The sequence continues at coordinate 20,991,846 of JAIXND010000657.1, forward strand.
TAGAATGTCTTGGCTCTGGCCAGTGACAACCATCTCAAAGTCAAGTGCGTCATTTGTTTCAGTCCTACTTACCAAACATTTCCCCCCAGATAACTACACATACAGGGACAAAAAGCTTTGGACTGCTTACCAGATGACTAGAGAAGAAGGTAAGAATTCATAGTTCTGTAAATGCGTAACTAGATGGAATCCCCACCCCATTTCTGTCTTGCTGAATGCAGTGCCTTGCTGAGGGTAGACTTTGGAGGTTTCTTGCGGAGCCTGAGAATGGTGCTCTTAATTTGGGAAACCTCAATCTAGACCTTTTGTCATGGGCAGAGCACTACCTGCTAAAATTCAGACTGATAGCAACTTTTTCCCAGTGCAAGGCTGGGGGACCTATTAAGGTGGTTCTTCCACAGAGACGAATCGTCTCTTTCTGGGGTGACAGTCTGAGTTGGGAATACTCTTTTGCAGTGGTTCCAGTCATAGTTGGAGGGCCTCCTCTAGAAGGCAGTGCTTGGGGAATATTGTTCAACCCTGAGGATTGTCCGGCATGGAGTTCTTCAGGGGTGTGTTCTGTCCCCCACGCAACAACTGCAAGGGGCCATTCTGTGCTTTGGCGTGTGCTGTCATGTGTATGCTGATGGCACACAGCTCTGCTTCTTTTTCATCTTCAGCAGGTGTGGCAGACTGGCACTGTTGCCTGGCTGCAGCAGTGGGCCAAGCGAAGGCTAACAAACTGACGCTCGGCCAAGGTGGGACTGAGATGCTGTTAGTGGGTGGCTCCTCTGAACAATGGAAATTGATGCAATTGGTGTTGTTACTGCTTGATGTGCAGAAGATAACTCAGCACTGGTACTTTTAATCTGGGAGCACATGGCTCAGGGACTGCACACAGAGAGATGCCATTCAGCTATTCACACTACTGTGTGTGACTTCTGAAGGCAGTGCATTGCTCCAGGCATGTCACAGTGTAGCTGATAAATACACAACCGGTAAGTGCTCCTTCTTTTGTTTGCTGAACGTTTGTGCCACAGTCAAAATATTTTGTAGCTTCACTGTGTTAAGTATCTTGACTGCATCAAGTAGTAACAATGTCAATTAAATCTATTTCAGTTCTAGACTGTAACACAATAAAATGTGAAAGACTCAAAGAAGTGTGAATAGTTCTGCAAGGCATGCTATATTTATATGCATTTCCTCAAATTTTCAGTTATTATAATAGAATGTGTGCCCTACAGTTGCTTTAACTTGTGGTTGGCTTCCTCCTAGCTGTATTAAGCACTTGTGGTTGTATAGAATTACTTAGTTATTGAGAATTAGATAATTCATTCATATCTAATTCATATCTTAACTTCAAGTTACTTTGATATTAAATGAAACAAAGATTAAAGGATTTGTGTGCTAAAATTAACCTTGTACCATGTTCCATAGACTTATTTTGCTTATCCTTACAAATAGATTGTAAAATAATTATATCAACCATCTTAGCTGGCAACTTGATGGAAAATCCCCAAATCTTTATTTACAGACATGTGACTCTTTTGTAAATCTCACATTATTAAAATTCTGTGTCACCTTAAGTTTACAGTTCAAGGTATATATTCTTCCCTTCTGAAGTAAATATTTTTTATGAAAGTTAGATACATGCAAGGGCATCAGTATAAAACTACCATCCCATCTTTTACCTAAACTGAAACAAGCCACACAGGTTATGTCTGGAACGAATCATAATTCGATAGGATTTATTTTATTGACAGGTGATGAGAATTACATTTTTGACTTGGTGGATTTCAAAAAGAAAGTTAAAATGAGTCTTCAGTCAACTCTGAAAAACGTAAGAATAAGCAATGAAAATGCCTGCATTTCTCTAAGGATTTTACTTATTTTCCTACCATATTACAGCAATGTGAATATAAAGTGATTTGAAATGCCAAGAGTAAAAAATTCTGTCTTCTGCCCAATTTAGTAATGATCTTCCTCCTCTGAACTGCATTTGGGGTGGGGGAGGGGGCAAAGGAAACTTGTAAAAAGACATGCAGTCCTCATTGGGGAAGGCTTCATGCGCTCACAAGCTGCAGAAGTAGTGTTTTGAAATACCGTATTTCGCTCTATAAGACGCGCCTGACCATAAGACGCACCTAGTTTTTAGAGGAGGAAAACAAGAAAAAAATATTCTGAATCAAATGGGCACATAATCACAGGCACATTCCCCATCACTTCCCCATGGGCTGCACATCTGGCAGACTTACTGCACACACATATTCGCTCTATAAGACGCACAGACATTTCCCCTTACTTTTGAGGGGGAAAAGTGAGTCTTATAGAGAAAAATACAGTAATTGCAGTCTTTGTAATGCATTTCTAGGAAATAGCCATGTCTTTCCTCAGAGTCTTTTAAGTATGGAGTCCTTGTTGCTTTGAAGGCCTAACTGTACCAGCTGCACTGCAATGTAAACTTTTCAGGTAACGATCAGCTTTAAAGAATATGAAGACAACGCAGTATGGATTCGAATTGCCTGGGGAACCCAGTACACAAAACCAAACCAATACAAGCCCACCTATGTTGTCTACCACTCACAGACGCCTTATGTTTTTATATCCAACTCTAAGAACAGGAGCTGCTTACCACTGCTTTTTCAGGTAAATCCACCTTTTAAAGATGAACGTTCTGTCATCTTGAAGCTAATTCAGTTAGCAGCAAGTATGAATGAATGATCAACAGCAGAAGTTCAGTTCTTCGATCTGCAGAATTATATGATCTTAAGAATTTAAATATCTTAAATGTGAAATTACTATTGCATTTCAATGTCATTTAAAAATTGCTTTCATTTTCATTTCAAGGCCCTGTTGATCGCAGCCAGTTACAATGACATCCATGAGACAGACCTCCGAAGCCATCACTTAGATTCCCTCAAAGATATTTTACTTAAGCGCCGCAGTCAGGTGAGGGCTACTTCACTACTCCGTTTTAGGCCAAATCTTGGGGGGGGGGGGGGTTTGTTTTAGGCCTGGCTCTAAACTTCCCATCATGTGGAGAGATCTTTTGAGAGATCATCAGTACTACCAAACTTTCAGTAAAGTAAACTTAACATGGGGCAGAATTAGTTTCTCACTAGATGCCTCCCTGTAGGAACATCACTTTATTGCTGGCAAGATTGGGAACGAAGACAGTAGAGAGGGTGCATATAGGGATATTGAAGGCAGGGGTAGCCAAGCCCTGTGTGCTGTACACAAACTGGAATTCCACAAGTTGGAATAACCTGAACTGGAATACAAAGGGAGGTGTATGTAATCTGTACATACTCCTGTGTCTAGTCAGTGTAGCTTCCTGTTGCTCTTAAAGAAAGGAGGATATGTTTTCAAATATTTCCTAAAATATCCTTAGGGGTACTGGAAATGTTTGTTTCTAGCAGTCACTTGTTACAGATAAAAATACAAAGTTAATGTACTGATGTTCTTTTTCCCTCCCTTCTTTCCCAGAACTTTCAAACTCGTGACCCACAACCTCTAAAAGAAAAGAACAGCGCTCTGGAAAGTGGTATCTATAACTAGCGTGCTATATATAACTTTAAGTCAAAATAGTTTATTTAATTATTAAGGAAGATAAATAGACCTCACTCATTTCACAGTTGTCTTAACTGGCCTGTTTAAAGCCTCTGTATCTGCATACAGCAAGAGACATGCTTCAAGCAATACCTAATAGGTTTGCTTTACTTGTGTTGGAAGTTAGGCTTCCCCCTTTGCACTTTCAGAACTGCAGACCGTTTTTGGCAAAAGCTCTTCACTTTCCAGTGTACACCCAGTAATGGATCACCAGCAAAAAGGCTCTGAGCATGCACCCAAACCAGAAACTACTTCCAAGAACCCCCCTTTTGATTAACCCTGGACCCTTCCCTCTGGGAGGGCTACATGCTGCCCCTCAGGTTGGCTAGCCCTTCTCACCTGACACTGCATCATGGGGTCAAGGGTGGTACCAGGCTCACCTGGCTTCTGGGGCTCCTTCCCATGCCCTCTCCCAGCAGTTGCCGGCTCTGGCTATTCTCAGGGTCCACCTGAACACCTGGAAAAGATGGCCTCTAGACAAGCCCTTCTACCTCTTCCATCTCAATATCTGGAGTTGCTCATTCTGAGGGGCCATCCTCCACCTGAAGAGTGAGGCTTGCTGGCCCTGAAATGCACACCAAGAACAACTGCTTCTTTCATTCCCAACAACCAGCTTCTATCTCACAGCTGAAAGCTAATATAGCAGGACCCCCATATCCACACGGATCGGTTCCAAGCCCCCCAGTAGATGTCTGAAACCGCTGATAATAGTGAATGCTATATTATACTTACTATATGCTATGCGCATTTCTTTTTCACAATTTTGTTCCTTCTTGCCTCAGCATACGAGTTTTTCTGTCCCTGTTAAATCAAGAATTTTTACTTACAGGAAGTACTTTATTACATCTCTTTGGCACTTTACATCACTTTATGACTTTACTTGCAGGCCAGGGTCAACAATGGTTAACTGAAAATGCGGTAACTGTGCCAGAAAATATAGGGGTCCTGCTGTAGTTTTCTCTGTTCTAGTCACATAATATGATTATTCAGTAAAAGGATTGGAAGGCTACAGTGAAACTCAGAATTCAACATATGTTCACGATACTGGGATGAGCATGATGTTTATCTCTGTGTTTTACCATGGCCCCTGTGTCTTTGGAAGTCTCATTTCTGAATGTCACTTTGAAAAACTAAAACATTTAATATGTTACGTGGTTTCACATGGTTCTGTATTTTGAAGTAGATCCAAGGATAATTCAAGAAGATAAACATAAAAAGGAAAGAATTCAGCAAATTAATTCAGAAGCCTTTGGTGATGGTTCTCAACCAAAATTGGAGTTTGCACAATACAAGGTAAACTTTAGAGTTATAACATGGTAGAATAAAAGATATACATAGCTGGTAGAATATGATTCTACTGATTTTATTATTTGGTAGAATAAAAGATATATAGTCTTGAAAATGTATTCATTGTGATTTTTCTAGGGCTGCAACATTTGGTCAATTACTTAAGTTATAAAAACCACAGCAACTGAAAAGGAACCTCCCCTCATATGGATTAAAAATATGTTGGGTGTAGTCCTACTAATTGTGCTCCTGGTGATCAGCATCCCCCAGACCCAAAATTGCCTGATTATCCATTGCGGGGGGGCGGGAGCAGCAGCAGTGTCCGCCTCTCCCTCCTGCAGATTATGTTAGGCGATTCAGTCCATCTAGCAAGGGCACTTTGATGGAAGAAGGAGGGAGGCCGAGGATAAATCGTATCCTGGCCTCTAATTTCTTTCTGCCCCACCCGTGGCATGCTCCCTTCTGCTCCAGAGGCCCCTTTTCCAAATGTGGAAGTAGCTGGCACAGTGGGAGGGGTGAGTCTCTGACTCTCCGTTCCAAGACAAGCACTGTGTCCAGCCTCAGAAGAGGGATTCCAAACAATCCTCCTCTTCCTGGGGATGCTTATGCAGGAGTCATAGGACTGTTCTCAGTTCTTTCACGAGCGGAATTTACATGAGCCAGATAACAAGCACCATCTTAGAAAATATATTCTCCATTCTCTCTGAAATAGGAAAAATGTCTTTTTTGTTTCATTTTTATTGTATTTCTGTCCTGCCCTTTTCCTGTAAGGAACCGTGGCAGCTTACGCAATGCTCTTCCATTTCTCCATTTCATTCTCACCACAACCTGTTAAGAAAGTTAGGCTGAGAGCTGGTGACTGGTCCAAAGCCAGCCAATGAGTTCATGACTGAGTAGGAACTAGAACCTGGATCTCCCAAATTTTAATTCAGGACTCCAACCTCTATACCACACTGTCTAAGATCATGCTGGCTCCAAAATGTTTGAAAAGGAATACGGAGATATTTTTATCCATATGCAAGTTGTAGTTCAGCCAATGAATAATGCAACCTCCTACATGTTTACTCAGAACTTAGTCCTTCTGTGTTAAGTGTGACTTGCTGCAACATAAGTATACATTAGATTTTAGCTTACAACTCATGTATGACTAAGCGTACAATCATGGGCATGTTTAGACAGAAAGTCATACAAGTTCTGGCATCCCTGGAGCAGCCATGCCAGTTTCTTTAGCTGAGTCAGCCCTATATTTGTCAATGTGTAGTTCTCATTGTGCTTGTGAAGGAATATTTATTTGCTTCTCAGTTTTGCACGAGTTGCTCATAATTACACATTTTTTCAATAGTAATATTCTTGGGATTCAGTTTCCAACCCCAGGCACAACATTTCTTCCATTTTTTAATTAAAGGAAGTATTCCCACACACACAATTGGAATTTTTGGCTGCATACAGTTCATTTTTCTGCATATGGAGTGATGAAATTCCATACATATTACAAATGTTGAACCATGGTCATGGAATTTAAAGTCTCAGTAGACTACAATCAAAAAACAATGATGGTCTAAGGCTGAAGTCATTCCTATACTTAAAACCCTCACTGTAACAGTAATAAAAAGGTAAATTAGAATATGAAATTAGTTACAAAAATAATGGCTTCAGCAGCTCTTTTTCCCCTTGCGAATGAGCAGACATTAGTCCTACTTGCCCATCCACCACAGGGGGCACGCCCCCTTGCCCTTCTTGGGTATGCATTTTTTTGGTACTTGTCTTTTATATAATGCCGGTAATGACATTTAGAATGCATGAATGAAGCATTACTAAATAAGGAATATCGAAATGACATGTTTCTTTTAAACACTATCGTATAGATTACTTTTGTTGTGTCAAAAATAGAGGCAAATATTGTTTCAGCATCCCATTCTTATCTATGTATGTGCATGCAGACCACTATGACCACCACCAACATAAAATCTAGCCAAAATACCAGACATGCATTCTCCCTCCCTCCCTCCTTTAGGGATAGCAAACTTTGTCATTTTCAACTTCAGCCATGCTTTACTTGAGCATCTATTAATGTTTTGCCTGATCTGAAATGAATTATTTTACTAGCAAATGACTGTTGATATACAGAGATTATTATATAGTGAAAAACCAGGTGTTTTGAAAAGAGGCTGTAAATTTTGGGGAAGCTGACAAGAGTTATTTACATATTTGAAAATAAAGAATATGTTTTCAAGGACTTTTGAAAAGAGGGTGTGGCAGAAAGTATCTCATGAATTCCTAAAACAAAGAATCAGTCAGCACATTTTAATAATCCCATATGCAGAGTATGGCAATGCCTTCTCCAAAAATCCAAAGCTCAGTCATTTTAGGTCTTATACCTGTAAAAAGGATTGCTTTTATAATGTGGGAGGCATGTGACTAGCGTGAAATGTTTTGGCATACAGCTTGAAACGACGTTGAAAAGTGAACAAGAAAAAGTACTCTTGAATACAGAGCCATTTAGATGTATGATCAAGTTTTCTAGTCCTCATCTTTTGGAAGCGCTGAAGTCTCTAGCGCCTGCTGGTAAGTGTTCCTTCGGTGGCCAAGCCAAAGCGCAAGCACGTAAGCAATTCATGTATTGTGGTATATTCTGTAAATGTATCTCTGGGAAGCTGCTTCTAAAAGCAAAGGTTTCCTGTGCAACGGCAATCATTTTAACAGCTCCACTGCAAAAACTCTTTATAAACTCCCTGGTCGAATCTAGCATTAGTTGTGTGTAAAAGTTGACTGGTTGAAATCTATGGAATATAAATTTGTCAGAACGTATCTGTCCCGTTAATTTCAAAGTATGCCTGTCTGAATCCAACTCATCTTTTATAAAGAGTTTCAGCAACAGCTAATCAGGCTACTGCGTAGACTTTTTTGCATTGGTCAGCACCAATTTTTGCTCCAAGTGTCAAACTTTGAACTGAGCAATACTGATTCCGTTTCTTATTTAATACTGGGATAAGCCAAGATGCATGTAAAGGATTCCCTAATTCACTGATTGGGGAGCTCCCCTTTGGGCACTTCAGCTACTTGCTACCACTCAAGGGCCTGTTCCTTGCGTCCCTGTTCCCACGAGAGGGAGCAGCTGAATGGAGAATTCTTTCAGGGCATGTTGTTTATCATATGAGAAAGGACAGTGTTCAAGAATCTTGTCAGTACTTGCAGAAATATTGGGTCCTCTGAGCAGGAAAGAGCACAGGCTGTTTTAGGAGGGGCAGATGAGGTTCCTTCTGGGGCTAAATGTGATTTATGGGCCTCTAGTACTTTCATGTAGTGATCTTGCTTTGATGGAAATCATGTACAGCTCTTGTATAGCCAGTTTGAAAAGGATACTAATACTCAGCTGCAGAGCCAGAAAAAAAATGTTGACTTCAGAGGTCTAGAGCTTCTTGTAGAAACATAATGGTAGTAGCTCAGAATAAAATGCATATATATGTACTAGAAGAATAGCAGTGGTGGTATGCAGTAGCAAAAATTACAATTTTGCAACATGTAACAGACAAGTGTCACCAAACATTTGATTTAATCTTTGGTTATACCACTGGTCTAAAAAGACTATACAGAAATAATACAGAGAATTTATTCTAATTGTCTTTTCTCCTACTTTTAGGGATGGCAGATGCTCCCCTTTCACCATTACTTACCTGTATCACTCAAAAAGCTAGGAACTATTTCAAAATCAAAGAAAGAAAAGGTGTACTTTCACAGAACCTTGCAGGCCAATGACTTTTTCTTAATAGACTGAAGAACAAATAGCTATATATACCTCCCAATAGCTTAACTGTTTTATTCTGCTGAAGAAAAACTACATGGCATCTACACTTCTAAGCTTTCCAGAGTTGTCCAATTAGCATCTCGGCATGTGTGACACATTGACAAGACTACGGCTCTGCTTCCTACACAGTGACTAGCTATCTTGTCCTTGTTGTTCATCCATAACAGCAGCACTTCTCTGTGCCAAGCCATGTGATGTAGCTTTCCAAAACCGAGTGTGCAATACCTTGGCCTCCTTCGGAGTTGGTGGCCAGACCACGACATCTGAGCCCTTGCCGCATGCCCCTTGCGGGAAGAACCCCTCTGGCTGCCTTTGCATCAGGCGGCAGTGTACACTGCAAAGGGAGAAAAGGGATGGGCCTGGACATGTGGAAGAGGCTGGGCCTACCTACATATTAGGTTCCCCGGCCGCCTTTCCTTACCCTCCCTGGTATTTCATCTAAAAACTGAGAATGGCCACCCAGATAAAGCGTACAGGCGTATGGGGGGCAGCAGAGCTTGCTGCTGCCAGACCTCTCAGCTCACTGAATGCCTCCATGACTTGGGAGGCTTTTGTGTATCTAGGCTGCGAGAGGCAGAGGCAGCAGGACTAAGCCTGAAGTCACCAAGATTGTCTTCAGGGTGTTTGACAGATGGTTTCACTAGAATCCTCAGAATCTTAAAATGGTATTAAATAAACTTTACATCCAGAATGTTCAATTGATTTTAAACATTTTAGCTAATTGCTATTGAAACAGGTATCTAACCAATGTAAGTTAAAGCTGAGGCTCGCTGACAAAATAAAGCTGATAATTGTCTATTTTTTCACATGTGTAAATAACAAAGAAATTACATTTTAATACGCATTTCCCTGATTGAGCACACTGAAAAAGTATGAACATGTACTTGGCACCACTACAGTGACTCTGTATGCTGTAAATCAGAAGTGTGTGTGTATCTTTGGCAAAACAGAATCTGTTTTCCAAAGAAGGCTGGAAGAAAACACACTTTGGAGAATGAAAGATGTACTTTACTTGTATTTAACAGCATGCCTAGTAACTATAGGCAACGAGGACTTTCATTCAGATAAATAAGCATACTGGTGGAAGATGGATAGTCCTCTTCCGCCAGGTTTCTGTGCAGGCTACAGAGAAATATCCCTCCTCTGCCACCCAACCTCATAAAGGCAAGTTTTGCTGTTTTTACTTAGTCTCCTTGTAGAATGATAGCGTACATTTTCATGCTGCCCATAGAGGAGGCTTACCTCCATCACAGGCAGCATTGAAATGCAGCTTGTAAAAAAGTGTAAGGTAAATAAATTTACAGAATTATTTATCATAAATGCAGGGAAACTGGCACTTTCCATTTAAAAGGAAAATGCTGACACCAACTATTCCGTAATTGAATAATCTGTTAATGTAATCCTATTTTAGATTTGTTCTTTTTGTTCTTGTACACATTCCTAAGATGAATTATATGTAAGTTAACATGAAATGAATCAAATACATTTTCTTTCCAGTTGTATTCCCATTTGATCAGTGTATCAAATGACACTGACCAAGTAGGCTGCAGAAAGTTGGAGTAGGCAGTTAAGATTAGATGTTTTACTTGCACTGATGTTTTTAACTAGTTTTTTAATGTAAAAATGTGTATTTAAAATTTTATTGAATTATTATTTTAAGTCCATGACATAAAATCAAATGGGTAGTTATCCTTTTCATGGATGACTTTGGCACTATATTGCTGGAAAGAAAGAAAGCTTAAAATAGTTTGCTTGACTTGTGTAGCTTACATCTGTAAATACAAATAAATATTTGAAAAATAATTATTGTGATTCGTTTCATTTTTATCCTGCCCTTCCAAGAAACTCAGGACGGCATACAAGATTCTCCCTCCTTCCCCCCTCAACTGAATGTATCCTCACCGTATAACACAGGTTATGCTGACCGATCCCAAGGGCACCTGCTGAGTTTTGTAGTGCAAGCCTATGTATGTCTACTTAATAGTTAAGCCCCACTGAGTTCACTGGGAATTAATACCTGGTAAACACTACAGGATTGCAGCCTAGCCAGAAAAATGTGGGTGCCACTCTCAGCATCCCTCCAGCCAGCTGACATGGGGGGGGGGGCGGCTGGAATTCTAGAACATTCTCTAAACATGCATTGGATTGCACCCTGTGTTGCACAAGTATGACCCTAATAAAATATGAGCGCCTTCTGGCACCACAAAAAGGAACGCATATATTATGGCATAGATTTCTGTAGGCCAGAGATACATGACATGTATCTTTTATTGACAAGTATATGTGGCTGTTGGGGGGGGGGGGACTAAAGTCAGGTGGAAATTAATTACCATTTAAAGTGTCGTAACACTTCCTTCTCTTTGCTGTAAGGTCTATCCTCTGGAAATGGGATATAACAAAAAACGGTACTGTTAAGGAAATAAACTGCCAGTAAACTAGCTCTTGTGTGGATGTGAACACAAAACACCAACTTGAGTCCAGTTAGAATCAGATTTATGGAGATTCGGCTCCCAAGTCGTGTCAACATAGCCTTATTTTGCTGGTCTGATTTTATTCCTATCCTGGTTTTGTTTTTATGTACTCATATCCCACTTTTGTGCCAAAACATGGCATACAAAGTGGCTAAATCCAGATAAAAATATTAAAACATAAAGGTATATGACCAAGTGAGGTTTTCTTACCTGTAAAATGGCATTACTGAAATAGGATAACTGTATAAACAAATTTCAAATTATAGCGTGCACTTAGTAATACACTAATTTCTTTGGAACAGATGAGACATTTCATATAGAGCAGGATATAATTGTCTTAAATAAAATTTGGAAAGTTTACAACTCTCAGTATTTCATCATAAACCTGTAATTTAGGCCACTATCAGTCCTACTTCACAGAGGGAAAACCTGAAAATGCGACCGTGTCCATATTCCCAACCCTGGACAACATAAATATATGTATGCATGAAAAGGAATGTTAATTGCAAGGAAAAAATTGGATGGCACCTTTGCAACTAGCTGAGAAAGTGCTCAGTTGTGTAAAACTGAGAGCCAGAGTGATGCAGTGGTGAAGCGCATGAGGCTGGGCCTCCAGCAACCTGGGTTCAAGTCCCCACCTGGCCATGGAGCCCCCTGGTGCCTTTCAGCCAGTCACTGATCCTCAGCCCAGCCAACCTCACAGGGTTGTTGTGTGGATAAGATCTGAGACGAGGATAATGATGTAAACCACCTTAAGGTTTTTTTTCTTCAAGTCGAGATATAAATCAAACTGCACACACTCCATGATGGGAAGCAAGCGGATAGGGAGGCAGTTCCCCCCATACCAGAGTCCGGGGACCTCCTACGAAGCTGACGGCTGAGAGACCCGGGAAACAACATGGAGGGCCTCACGCGAGGCTTGTTAGCCGTGGCACGGCGGCTGCCTTCGGGCCGCCCTTCCAGGGATCGGGCCAACTGCCCGCGCCCCCAGGGTCCGAAGCGGGCTAACAGCGGCCCCGGAGGGATGGGATCCCGCGCTAGGAAGCCCGGCGGCCCGATCCTCGCTGGCTCCAGGGCCGGGCCCGCTCCGGGGTGCCCAGACCCGGTCTCGCTCGCCTTGCCCCGGGAGAGGAAGTGATCGCCCCTTGCTCTGTGATGCAAGAAGCGCCCCAGCTGCATTTATGTATTGGATTTGTATCTCGCCTTTCCCTCCTCTTTAGGCACTCAAAGCGGCTTACATCGGCCCGCTCCCCGCTCCCAGTCTTTCCCCGAACAACAACCCTGCAGGGCAGGCTGGGCCGAGAGGCTGCGGCGGGCGCCGCGGCTGAGCGGGACCCCGAACCAGGCGCGCGCTCGGACCCCGCCCACGCGACTCTCCCGGGCGCCCCGTCACGTGCCCCCCGCGGACCTCGAAAGCGACCTCCCTCCCGCCGCCGCCGCGTTTCCGCCGGAAGTGCCCCGCCGGTCGGTCTGGCAACGCCGAGCGCAACATGGCGGCTGCCGCAGCGGCGCGGGACCCCGCCGGGCGCGCCGGCCCGGGCCTGGGGGTCGGGCGCCCGCCGCGCTCGGCGCCCCGCGCTGTCCGCGAGCGCCCGGCCAGCCCGCGGGAGCTGGTGCGGCCCTCCGTGACGGAGCTTTCGCGGGCCGTGCGGAGCAACATCCTGTGCACCGTGCCCGGCTGCGGCAAAGTGCTGCCCAACCCGCCCGCCCTGAGCATGCACCTCAGCAAGGCCCACCGCGTGCAACAGGTCAGCCACCCTCGCCCGCCGCGGGTTGTCCCGGAGAGCGCCGGCCGGCCGGCCCGCCCGCCAGCTGCTCGGCGGGCGTCCCATCCCCGCCGGGCCACGTCTCCCGCAAAGCCTAGCCGGCTCTGCAGTTCGGAGACCCCCTTCTTCCCTCGTTTGCCTTACCGCCGCTTCCGGGGATTTAGCTCGGAGCCGCCCCCCTCCTGTGGCTGCCCAGAGACGCCCTCCCCGCCTCTCGCCGGGAAGACTCCCCGGTGCTGCTGCCTAGGGCCCCTCTCCCCCTTTCCCTCTGCCCCAGAGACACCCCGCTCCTTCCGGGGACTTGCTGACTTTGTCTGAACAACCATTGGCTGCGCATCAGCAGATTTGTCAGGGTGGCACACAACTAGGATATAAGATTGATAATATAATAATTGTTACTACACTGCCTTTGCGCTTTTCCCTGTTGCGAGGAACCCAACATAGCCTTGCATTGTTCTATTTTATTCTCGTAACAACAGCCCTGTGAGGTAGATTAGGCTGGGAGTGTTTGACTGGCTCAAAGTCAGTCATGGCTGAGTGGAGGCTAGAACCCAGATTTCCGGGTCCCTAGACTAGTACACTAACCATTACATTGGCATTCAATATTTTTAAAAAATTAAAGGACAGCTTAAAAATTCAGCATAACATGCAATTGGTATTGCACATTAAAGGCCTTGGCAAATAGGTGTGTCTGTTTGCCTTGCAGGGCAGTCCTCCCAGGATTTTATCTGGGCCAAGGTTGGGGGTGGTGAAGTAGCAATAACATCCATCTTGTCAATCACAGTTCTGTGGGATAGTGGACTAACCACTGCACAACACTGTCCCTGTCATAACTTATAAAACTAGGACTAGGAGGACAGAGAAGGATGGACTTAAGTCCCTATTCAGCCGCTGGGTGTCTTCAGGACAGTCACATGTTCTGTTTGCAGAATGTTTACTCCAGGAGAGAAGTTAACCCTAACCTTCCGCACTCTTTTTAATGGGAGAAGATAAAAACAAGTTAGAGAGGAGGCATTCATGTTGAAACTAGCACTCAAACAACTCTGAGGTTTTGAGAGAATAGAAAGTACTCTCTAATATAAGTGGTTTGGGGAACCTTGGAAGGCAAATATTCAGAAACTTAGTTTATATATTTCTTGAGGAGTAGCTGTGTTAGTTTGTTGCAAAAGCAACAAAATCTTGTGGCATCTTAAAAACTGATGAATTTGTTATGGCAAAAGCCATAGCATGATACATTGGTTAGTCTTTAAGATGCTCTAAGAATCTTAGTTCTGCTTTTTGAAGATAACTTCACATTAAAAAAAGTACTACACCTGTGCATTTTACATACTGTGCCAACAAAAGCTAGCTCCCAGCACTTGTATAAATTAGACAAGTAACTAAATTCTGCAAGAACCATTTTGCAAAACAGTCTGCTTCTGATGAAGGGGCAAGGCACTCAAGTTTAAGTTTCTAGAATCTTACTAGCTGCTCTTTTAGCCTTATGAGAAGGCATTTCTGCAGCATGTTCAGTTTTCATAGCCACAGGGGCTAGAAACATTTTTCAGGAATCAGTATCTGGGGTTTTTTTTTGCTTACAGAAGGCATATATAGGGGGCTGCCATACATGGGGTATTTATTGTATTCTTCAGATCCTTCCATCACATAAGTTTGTGGGGCTTTTTCATAATGTTGCTATTCTCCTGGGCCTCTTTTGTGTTTTCTAGCGTTTTTAGCATTTTTTTTTTTTTTAAGAACAAGGAAAGTTTGGTACTAAAATTCATTCTCAACAAAGTGGAACAAAAATAACTGTAAATCCACTATAGGGCAGCTATAACACAGTGCCACCTTGTGGTTGGTTAATAGAATATATAGAAAGGCAGAGAAATGGAAAAAAAAACCCTGGGTAGGTGGGGAGAACCATTTAAAGAATGCATTTTTCCTCCTACAGTGAAAATGGAAGAAGGCTCAGTAAAGCAGCGAGTTGAACTGCTCACATAGAGAAACCCAGGGGATAACTTTTGCACAAATCAGATAAGATACTGATGGTAATTTTCATTGCAAAGTTTATGTGAAACAACAATTCTGCTTAAAGTATCCTTAGCATCAGTCTTTACTAACTTCAAAAGTGTTCTCTTTTACCTGTAAATAGCTGGTTTTATAAATAGATGTAATCTAAAAATTTAGCTTAGTGCTTACTGTAGGATACTTTTATTCAGTCAACAGCTCTGTTTGGGTGATCATATCTTGGTTCGGCGGTGGCGCCCCAACTATGGAATGCGCTCCCTGGAGAGGTTCACCTGGCGCCGTCGTTATATGCTTTTCGGCGCCAGGCAAAGACCTTTTTTTTTAAGTCTTATTTTAATTGTTAGTTAGTCTTTGTTTTTAGTTTATTCATGTGTGTTTGTTGTTTGTTGTATTTGGTTTTGTTGTGTATATTTGGTTTTAAGTTGATTTTGTTTATTTTAATTTATTTAGTTTTGTTTATGTTTATTTAATGAGACTTGGGTGCCAAGAACTGATCACAGTATTCTAGGTGAGGTCTGACTAGTGAAGAATACAAGGGAACTAGAGCCTCTCGTTCTGGAAGTGATGCATCTGTACAAATGACTTGGGAGAAAATTGCAGGGAGAAGTGAATGTGGGAGCAGTTTTGAACTCTGGATCAGAACAAGCCAGAATCTTAAACCAGCTTCAGACAGTTGCTTTAGCTCTAGCCTCTTCCAGACCTGGTTTGTGCATATCTCAGCTTATTCATCTGTGATGATTATCCAAATCAGGCTTACAGAAGATCAAGATCCCTTAAGTAAACTTGCAAACTGGAGTTACTTGGGATAGAATCTACCACATGGCTTGCTTCTGTTGGAATACATGTACATATATGCCCATGGTTCTGGTGTTTTACATAACAGACCAAGCAAGGTGTTGTATAAAGCATCTTCTGGATATTCCTACATGTGAGACCATTGTTTCTTTTTACTAATATTCTCATTCTTCAGGATGGAAAAACAAATTCTGCAATAAGGAAAGACTTGAAAACATCACGGAAATACTACTGTTGTCCCATTGAAGGTTGTCCTAGGGGACCAGAAAGGCCTTTTTCACAATTTTCTCTTGTAAGGCAGGTATGTACCTTAACCACAGTATAACACAACAAAATTAGTGTGAATTCTTGATTTGGAACATATCATTTTTTTTTAAGAACTATATATATTTCTGAATTGCAACTTGTCTGCTTAAACATATTTTTGCTTAACATCTGTAAAGGGTCCTGCATTTTTGGTGATCGTTTTTTTCTTGATTAGATGCTCATTGTGGGTTCATTTTGTTGGAAAAGATCTGTCTTATGGAACTGGAGAGTGCACAACTTCATTATGAATCTACTGTATGCCACTCCTTTAATAGAAAAGTATACTCCCATGTAGGTATCTTAGAAGAAACCCATATCCCATGAGTGTCATGAGCCTTCCCCCCTTCCTTCCAAGATGATCAGGACAAAGGGCTTTCTAACTGAGTGGCCTATGTTATTGCAGAAGTCAGTCACGGAAGGCAAGCAAGGTTAGAATACTGGCCATGGCAGGATAGTAGCTTAATGATACCAACTTGATTTCAAGCTGGCTCACTCCCCCAACTTCCTAAATTGAACAGAGTTAACCCCACCTTCAAGGTAGATTCTGCTGCTTAAGGGCCCCTTGCTTGGAATAGCTGACACTACTTAACTGGCCTGATCTCTTAAACCTTAATTTTTAACCTCCATTTTTTCTTTTTTTCTTTATGGATTAAGAAAAGAATCCAAAAAGCTTGGTTCCTCCCCACCCATATCAGCTTGCTTATTTGCAGATGCCAGACACCCTCTGTGTTCAGAGTCCAGTTCAGCAATGGGTAAGGGGTTCGGTTTAGCAGAAGTGGGCCCAATCCTCACAATGAAAATAATAGCACCCTTCTCATTTTCCAGCAAGTGTTTTTCAGAGATGGACTGTTTCTGATACCACTTATAGTTTGTCCTCCATGAAATGGTCTGATCCCCTTTTAAATATTTTAAGATGATAGCCGTCTTAATGATAGCAAATTCATAGTTACTGTCCTGTGTGTAGAAGTGCTTCCTTTTTTGGATCCTGATTCTCTCACCATTCAGCTTTCCCAGATGAACCCAAGTTCTAGTTTTGTGAGAAAGGGGGGGAAACATTCCTCTACCCTATTTGCCCACACAATGCATAGTTGTATACACCTCTATTATATCCTTTTTTACTTACTGTCTAAGATAAAGAGCCCCACACAGTATAATCTTTCCCTGTATATGAATTACTCCAGCCCCTTGACTATTTCTGTTGCCCTTTTTTGCACCTTTTCCAGCTGTAAAGGAGATTGAGTGGCAGAAAGCTGACTCTTTCAACAAGTGTATGACAGTAAAGTCAGTTGCAAAACTTGCTTGTTTTCCAGTAGAACCAGATAGTACAGGTAGACTTTTATCCCATGGTCTAACAGTTCTGTGGTCTTCAGGCAAAAATCATAAACTGCCTAATGCATTTCCCTTGGATAGTTTTTCAAAACACCAACAATGGCAAAAATGTTATTTAATAGCCTACTCAGAAAATCTGTAAGGCAAGAATCGAATAACATTATGTCTCAAACATGGGTCCACTTTCCTGTCAGGGAACAGCTGTACATCAGTGTCAGGGCACCTGCTGCAGAAGTTTCAGGTTCATCCTTGGCACCTGCAGGTAAGGGTGTGAAAGACTGAAAGTGGCTGTCTGCCACTCGTCACTATATAGATTACTGGTCTGTCTGGGTACAAGCAGTGTCCTGTGTCTCGATGACTTGCCTGACTTATTTTGTATATTTCAGCATTTCATGAAGATGCATGCTGAAAAGAAGCATAAATGTGATAAATGTAGCAATTCCTATGGCACCATATGGGATCTAAAGCGACATATTGAGGATTGTGGCAAGACTTTCCAGTGTACTTGTGGGTGCCCCTATGCCAGCAGGACTGCATTATTGTCTCATATTTATAGGACACAGCATGAGATCCCTGTTGAACACAGGTAAGGGTGATGTCTTTCATTGGTTGACTTTATTCCTGAATGTACACACACGTCAAGAGATAGAGCAGAGTATATGGCTGGATTCTGGCACCTAAGATTCTAGCATCTAGGATCACTGCTTCTCTTTTTCTTTTAGTTTTCCTTAAACATTTCTATTAGAGAAGGAAACATAAGTGCTGCTCATGACATCTTTCATCAGAATGCTTAATGTAATAGGCTCATGCACGCTGAGTGCAGTTAATGAAAGATCAGTATTAAAGACGGGTGCCACAGTGCAAAATTTTCTCTTAGGTCAGCATTGTTGGCTTCTTAAATCCTTTCTTGCTAAACTGCTACAGTGTTATATTTTGCCTTGCTTAATTTAATAACATAAGTCCAGGATTTGATTGTGGGCAGTACAGGACTTCTTTGACCAGTGTTGTTGTTATTTGTTAAAAACTTTTGTAACCCATCCACCACAAATGTCTTGGGACGGCTTACAAAAAATGACCAGTAATTAATTTAAGCATGATTTCTGCATAGTATTGCCCTTTAATTCTAATTTCTGTTTAATTTTTTCTAAATAATGTTTTCAAAGCACACCATTCCCATTACTTTCAACCTGGGAGTTTGTTTCAGGAATGGAAAGGGCGGAACAGTGTGAGAGATTTCATAGAAATCTTCCTTTACCAATGTCTTTCCTTTCCAGATTGACCTAAGAAAGCAGGATAGCACATGTGTTTCCATATTTACAAGCATTTAACCTTGATTTGGAGAGAATGGGGAATATCGTGATAGCTGAACCCAGTTATTAAGGATTTATTAATGTTTACAGGGATCCACCTAGTAAGAAAAGAAAAATTGAAACTTCACTATCAAGTAAGCTGTTGGGGGAGAACGTTAAAGAAGCCTCTGCTCGTGTTCACAGCAGATACACTAGCACTAAAGACTTGGAGATGCCTGAGATCAAACCAGCAGCTTCCTTTGAAGATTGCAGCCGTTCCTATACCACTAAGCAAACACAGACGCAGCCAAAAAATGCACCAAAGTTGCTTCTGCCAAAGCCCAAAGTGGCTTTGGTTAAACTTCCTGTAATGCAGCTTACTCACTTGCCTATCTTTGTATCAGCCCCTGAATCTTCTGTCAAACCTGTTGTAGTTGCTGTTGATGACAAAGGCTCTGTTATGAGTACTGTTCATTTGATGCCTCTGCCAGTAGGAATTATGATGCCTGCCCTGGAGGCTGAAACAATTGTATTTAAAGACACTCTAGCCTTTTCAAAAACCAAAAATGCTGGCAGTGTGGAGCCAGTTAGCACAGGTATCCAGGTCAATTTGGATAAAGTCACATCAAATAATACAATTCGTGGTCTGGAAGCCATATGCTACAAGAATGGAATTTGTTCCACCAATGTACAAACGGACTTATCTTATATTTCACAGAACCTTGTGCCCTCTGCAGCCTGGACTCCTGATTCCTCAGTGTCTTCTTGTTCTCAGACAGACCTGACATTCAGTTCACAAGTTTTGTTGCCAATTAATGTACAGACTCAGACCCTGCTGCCCACTGCAAAGCCAACTTCCTCCATTGCTGCTCAGACAGATGCACTTGCCCAGTCGTGTCTGCAGTCATGTGGAATTTCACGAGAGACTCAGACCAGGAAGTCACAGAAAAGTGCTCATGGGAAAGTACAAGTGGACCAGGCTGTCATGTGCAATGATCTTTTTGACAGTGTTAGTTCTTCATTTAATGATTCAAATTCCGTGGTTCTCCCAAGCAGCAACTTGATGGCTACAGGCCTGGATCAAAGTTTGCTGCAAAGAGGGAGCTGCAAATCCTTGAATCAAGACACTAAGTGTGACCCAATTATCAATTTCAATTCACAGAATAATATTCTCCCACACCAAGTTATGACAGACAATCAGACACAGACTATGAAGTTACTGAATGATCTGGAAACTATTTTTTCGAGCAGTACAGCTGGGCAGTCATTGGATAACCGTAGTCTTTTAACCGATACTAGCTCTAATTCTGACACGCCTTCTGGTCCTGCACAGAACTCAGGAATAGATTTTGACATAGAGGATTTCTTTTCAGCTTCGACTATCCAGACTCAGACAGAAGAGGCTGAACTTGGTAGCCTACATTCTGAGCCTGTCCTGGAATCCCTTGACATTGAAACTCAAACAGATTTATTTTCAGATAATGCGACACAGTCCTATACCTGCAGAGCTAATCCCAATTTCTTGGGCTTGGAGATGTTTGACACACAGACTCAGACAGACCTAAATTTCTTCTTAGATAGTCCCTACCTACCTTTGGGGAATATCTTGAAGCAGTCTGCTTTCTCTATGAGCACTGACTCGTCTGATACAGAAACACAGACAGAAGTGCCATTTCATGAGAGAAATGCTTCTGATCAAATGGCAGAGAGCAAAGTCCAGCTGAATAGTGCCGAAACGCAGACCATGGATAGCTGTTTTGAAACTTTAGGCAGCTTATTCCTTACCAGCAACGAGACCCAGACAGCGATGGATGATTTTTTGTTGGCTGACCTAGCCTGGAATACAATTGAGTCACAGTTCAGTTCAGTCGAAACACAGACTTGTGCAGAATTGTGCTCTTTGTGGCAAGGTTCAGAAAAAGCCAGCCATTGAGTGCGGTTCTCAAGTTCTATCTTATCTGAAAATTAAGTGGTGTGTGGGTAGGTGTAACTGACATTGGCGTTAGGTCTGCTGAATGTAATTCACCATATGCAGTTGGTTTACAAACATGTCATACAGTAAGATATTTAAGTGTTGTGTGTTACTAAACTGAATCCTGCGTGGCTATGTTCATTGTAGTGTGTAAATATATGTTTGAACACTTCATAACTGCTAGTTAGTTGATTTGTGCCTCTACTATTTTTTAACCCAGAATTTTAAAATTGTAGTCCTTAGTTATGTCTGTACTCTGAACTTGCAACTAAGGCTGTAGTTCTTTACTTAATTATTACTGAGAAACTCCACTACACAGAGTAGAATTTCAGAATGGAAACTTTAGGCATAGGATTGCACTGTATTCTTTTAAAAGATTGGACCACAAGCGAGTTGGGTGTTGTTGTTTTTTTTGGTTTTTTTTACTTCGCAGTGTCATTTCTTTTTGTTCCTTATGTTGGAATTGGTTGTCATAATTATTGTAAAGCAGTTATGTCATGGTTGTGCCCATCAGTTCCTTCCAATTCATTCTTCAGCATATTGATTTGTTCACGCATGAACAGGGGAACAAAAGCCTGCCGGGGGCATGGAGCCAGACCTGCTTTTCCTGCCCCCTTGGCCCAAGAGCTGAAGAAGGGTTCTATGTCATTGCAGCTAGATTGGTGATTGAGGAGGTGGCGCGCTCACATCCAGAGATGTGGGGATGGGGACAGCCTGCCCAGGGTTGCAAGGTAGGATTCTGCAGACTGAGAGAGGCATCTCAGTCATTGCATTATTCAGTGTAGTCACTCTTGTGAAATGCAACCACAGTATCCAAACCGGTTCTTGTTTTTTCTGACTTCTCATACTTCAAGTTCAGCTTTGTGCTTCAGGCCAGGAATAGGAGGGCACTTGAATTTTGAAGATACCATTTTAATAAAATTTCCCATATACTTGGTTTTTAAAATGAGGAAAATCTCTGTGTTGATCATGGATTTAATACTTTTGCGATGATGTTGGCATCCTAATACTATTTCGGCTCCGAACTCTTGCCACATATCACAATTGCTGCAGGCAAGAGTTGCTCTCAAACGCCACACACATAAGGAAAGGAGGGAGGATACCAATTCAGAAATTAAAGGAAGCCTCACAAGGTGCACCATGTCTTATTATCTGGTCGCAGTGCATTTTGAAGCATCAGATCGTCTTCAGAGGCAGAAATTGAAACAGTCTGCTCTTCTGTGTGAGACTGCCTTGTTTAACATACATCTCCAAAACGCAGGAAGTGTAACTTATTTCTTTTTGCACCTTCTGGAAGTCTTTTGTTCAATTCCTCTTTTAAATCTCTCAAGCTGCTGTCAGACAATTAGTTTGGAAACAGCTTTAAGGCAAGCAGTAACAATGAGATTCTGTCAGCTCAGAACAAGATCCTAATAGCTAATACTGTTGTTCAGAGCAGCTAATTTGTGTGTAAAGGCAGCCATTAACCAAAGGCACCTTATATGCCAGTTGAGCTATAGCTGAATTATTTGAAGCCCCAACCTCCTCCAAGAAGCCCTGCTGCTTTCCAAAGCCAAACCGATAGAGGCTTTTGCCAGCCTTCAGTTCAAGGTAGTAACAGTCTACCAGCATAGATATATCAGCTCTTCATCTTTCAAACTTCAAAGTCTGCAGACTTTGCAGCTGCTCACTATGTTCATTGATGTTCTCTAGGGAAAAAATATCTGTTGCATAGGAACAATTCTGCATTGCTTATCTGCTCTCCACAGTAATTGTATACCAGGCTTGTTTCCCCCAGTGTTTCTTTGGCAGAATGGTATACTCATTTCTCAGACTGCCATGGAAGTATGGAAAGAAATTTGTGACGGGGTGATCAATGTATAGAACATGTTTGGAATATGCTGCTGGATTGATTTAGCCAAAGCTGGGCAACAATGTTCAGGTTCATGCAAGCCCTTCTTTGCAGCTGCATGGCACACCTTTCACATAATGCCTTGGTTGACGCTGTTTAACAGCTGATGGAATCAGATTTGTTTTGTCAGAACCCCAACAGCAGAGTATGAGCATCGTGTGTATGCATAGAACCACATACACAGCATGCAAGTTGTTTTGATCTAATGGAAATTGCCAGTCCGTGGAGGTACTAGTATAACTCCATGGCCACAGGGATGAAGCTGCCCTAGTTTATTATGCACTTGGCAGATGGACAGGACATGCTGCAAAATTTCTAGTCCTTGTGAGGCTTGGTGCAAGAGTTGCTCTTCCAGTGCCAAGCAAGTCCAGCTAGCTGAGGTATACTGCCTTGCAGTGGCCCTGGTGCATTTTTCACGACAAAATTGAAGTGGACTTGAATCGTGTGTCTGTGCTTGGAGGATGTTACAAATATTTGGCGCTGATATAAGTGTGTGTGTTTGTGAAGCTCTCACCAATGCACATAGCTAGCCTTCTGTTTCAAAAATATAGTACCACTGGTGCAGTGGTGCTTGTATATCATGCCCTCAAGTTGGTGATAGTCTTTAGCTATTCTTAGATATGAATTACTTCCAGTACCAGCACTGCAGTTGGTCTTTTAAGTATCTCTTTAAAGGCTGCTTGCTGAGACATAGTGCTGCAAAAGCTGATGTTGAACTGCAGATGCAACTAAATCCATGCTTTTGGGATTGGGAACAAAGGAAGAAAGGAAATTCTACATTCCTTTGGAGTGCAATAAAGTAGGTTTAAATGCTCTCTACAACTTTATGTGCAAAATTATGGTACTTTTAAAGCTTTTTTCCAGGAATTAAACATCTGATACATGCCTCCCTTAGAATGTTGCACTTTGTAGTGTTAGAAAGCCAAGAGTATAATTGGTAAGGAGAGTCTAAAGTAAAGAGAAACCATCTTGATAGTAAGCCACCTAGTCATATTTGTAGCAAAGACCTGACTCCTGGGAATCCATCATCCTCTAAAGCAGGTCAACAGATGCTGGAAGGGTCTGTTGCTCCCTCCCTCTGAAGGGCTGCCTAAAGGAAATGCCGAGCGTGTTGTACAAATGCATCTCATAACATTTTGTTGTTTTGGTTCTGTTGATTCCCAAGCACTTGAGACTTTATGGGACCAGGGTGTTGCCTGGATTGAACTCAGTCCTTTCGTGAGATTAATAGGAGCTCATAGAAGGAGTTTTGTGCTTGAAGTTCTGTCTTTGATTATTCCAGTTTCTGACTTCTGTCGCATGGCACAAAAGCAGGATTGTTACAGGAAAGGATGTTTCTGTAAGCCTGACCCACCTGTCCTAGATAGAGAGCGATAAGGCCCATATGTTTCTGATTATTAAACTACTTTATGGAAAGGTAAATATAACATATTTAATGATATGCTTGTGATTTTGGTTCTAATTCCTAACTGCTGTAGTACTGCGAAAAAAGGCCTGTTTCACTCAGTATCATTGATACAAATAATGAGGATGTTCTGGAATGATTCCCACATATTGTACAGCACATACAACCTCTTTTAACTGCCCTAACTTAGTCCTAACTGATTTGCCTGCTTTCATTAAGGAAACTGCCTCACCCTTGCATTGTTCATATGGCGGGTTTTGGGTTTTTGTTTTTTTTCAGAAGTAGGTCTGAAACATGAGGTTCATTTTTAGGCAGTGAATATAACAAATTACTACTTGGAACAAGTAACAGCCTGCTGCATGTCACACTCTCGCTTCCAATATTTGATTAACTTACTTTCTCACACAATTTCAAAATGGTTATCCTGCTTGTCTCTTTGGGGCATTTTAATACCCTTAATTTAATGGACAGTTCATCCATAGCCATTTTAGAGTTGTCTTCTTTGACCTGTTCCCCTTGGATGTTGAGGACATCAATCCTGGCCAGCATCACCAGTCAAAGAATGCGAGAGCATCTTGACGGTACCAGATTTGGGGAAGCTGCTGTAAAGCAAACTGGTAGGAACAAGTGCATTAGCGCTGTTTGCACGTTCCAGTCCTAATGGACAGGATGAAGTGCTTGGAAAGGGTCAGCAGGCAGGAAATAAGCAACAGCATCCTAATGATGTACAAAGCTAGTCAACTTCTCATGAATACCATTTTCTACCAAGAATAGCAAAAATTTAAAACCAAGTTTTAATCCATTGAGGATTTTGGTGTGTTTGTTTCTGTAATTGAAGTATTCACGTACATGACAAACTGGTATCTTATATCATTACATTCACTAGTTTTCTGTGTGTGTTTCATTCTGCACAAAATGAAATCGTTGCTTATGTACTCTAGTGTACGTTCTTCCCTTTGCTCTGCACTTGTTCTTCTGTGGTAAGATTTGAGCCTGGAAAAGGAATTACGCTTGCATATGCGTGGCACTCTCTCACGCACATGAGCAGTCCGACTGCAAAGCCGAGCTGCCCCGCAGCATATAATCACATGAAACTCGGCCTGTTGTAATTTGCTGCATGTTCCTTTGGGAGTTTGACTGGACTTGTTTTTGAGTAAATAGAGGGTTGTGTTGTCGATAAATCTGTATCCTGCAGATAAATAGTATGCTTCCATGTTGGGGAACAGGATTTCAGTCTCTCTGATATCTAGTTTTCCACCAAGGGGGAGTTATTTTGTAAGGAAGATCACTGAGGCATATCAACTTAATGCTGACTGGTACAACCTAGACTCACGCTGAACTTGCAAACTGCACCTTCAATCCACATTGTGTGGGACTCAGTGCAAGTGTGTGGATCCATCCCTCCAGGTCGATCCAGGTGACTGAGGAATCATGACAAATGACTGGTCATGTGGACAAACTCTGGGCAACCCCCTCTTGAACTCGAGTGCTGTCTGGTGCCAGCATTTAGTGAATCCAGATCGCGCGTGTCACAAATAGTGTTTGCGAGAAAACAGCACAGGGTGGTTGTTGCCTCCTTGTCAAGGGGGTAATTTATTTTTCATCATTCAGGAATGGGAGAAGGAAGCAGATGTGCTAGAAAAAACTTTAGAAAAATTCAACTGTGGCCTGCGACTTTTAAGAGACATTTGCCATATGACCATTATTTTTTGGTCATATCTGCCTTGGAGGAAGTGCATGATAGCAAATACTTCATACTTCATTATTGCCTACAGTAGCAGCTCCCCACTAATCTTTGGGAGCACAATGGTTTTTTTCTCCTTTGTGTTCACTTTGCTAAGTCTGAGATTGTCCGACACAATAAAGTCTCCTGTTTTGGTGCCACATGTCTCATGTTTTATTCTTTGATAGAGCCATGCTGGTTTGCAGGCAAGCTCATCAAGGTGAAATGCCAAAGATTGTGTTATATTACATGTGCATGTAATGATATTTTAGAACTAGAGTACATAAACACACAAAAGCCCAATATACATGTGCAGTTTCTTCTGCTTTTAGACATTAGTAAAATGGTAAAACGGGCCTCTTCGTGCATGATGATGTACACAGCTGCATGCACAGAATTGCAAATCATTGTGAGGCTTAAACAACCAAACTCTTCTCTTGGAATGAAACTCTTCAGCAGGTCACAAATGTATGTGATAAAACATGTATATTGCAATGACAAATGAACAAATAAATAACTGCCTTATCATGCCAGAGTTTTCCTGGTTTTTTTTTTTTACACTAAATGAAATTGATGCTTATATACTCTAGTGTTTGTTTTCTACTTGTCTGTCCTTGGAAAAGGGGGCATGCTATGAAAAATTCTGCCGACAAAGTAATTCCAACAGATTTTTAAAAAGTGAATAATTCTTACCCACATACTTTCAACTTGTCTGAATGCGGGGGAGAGGAGCAAAAGTTTGCCTTTTGTGAAATAGGTGTTGGTGTTGATCACTATTCAGTGGAGTTGATCAATGTGTTTCTACCTTATACCGGACTTCTGAGCTTTACTTGGTTTTTGTGAGTAACTCTGCCTCCCATGGCAGCCAGTTTGTGGTGGTGCCCAGGTCACTTCATCAGGTCGCCAGAGCTGCTCACAGGCTTGTGAGTGCCGAGTGGGTCACACAAGCATCACTGGTTTTTCTTGCACACATTTTTCTTGCTCTCCATCAGCCTGAATGATCAGCATCTGACCTGAACCAGCTGTGAAGGGGAGGGAGGGGAAAGCAAGGAGAAAAGGGAGTCAGGGGAGCAAGGAGGGTGGTGACTTAAGGTGAGGAGAGCATACCTTGGAGGAAGGACAGCAGAGGAGGAAAGCAGAGATGGACAGAAAGGAGGCAAAAAAGGGGCAAGGAGGAGAAAGAAGCTTGGGAAAGACCAGAAAAAGTATATGTACTGATAAGGCAAGAGCAAGATCTGACAGGGACAAAGAGTCCAGTTCGGATCTGCTTAGAAGCAAGCTTGCAGAAACCTTGCTTGCCTTTGGGAAGTAAAGCCTTTCTACTCTTCCTTCCTTAACCCAAATCTGACAATCCAGTGGTTCAACTTCTAGGAGCAGGAGATGATGAAGGATATTGGAGAGGAAGCCTTTTATTTTCAAAAAAATCTTCAAAATGGCTATAAATCAGCATTGATCTCTTTCAAGGGACTTGATCAGGCAATCTTGTTTACAGGTGGAGAGTTCTTTGGGACAAGATCTTCACAGAAATGAACAATATAACCAAAATACCATTGCTTTGACCAAGTATTTGCAAGTATGTTTTTTGAATTGTCTACACTACTTAAATTTATTTTGCTTAGCAGTAACAAGAGCAGACATTACAATTCACAAGAAAAATTCAGCAGGCTTACCTATCAAAGCATGATTTTGAGATAATTTATTAAGAGACAAATTCATTTGCCACTTGATGATTGTTAGGAGCCCAGCAAAACCTGAAACATTTTATGCAGTTTTGTAGTATAAGGTTTCTGACTTGAAGGTTTTGTGGTCTGGTACTCAGTTTATCCTAATTAAATCTGAATTGTGAGATTTAAACACAGTTTTGGACTGTGTTTAGGCTGCAATTCTATTGCTGCTAGATGGAGTCCAGATGTCCTGAGTAGAGGCCCATGTGCAAGCTCCAATCTCAGAAATGTTCTTCAGCAACAAAGCTGGGATTCCAATGTCGGAGTGCCCTCACAGCTTACCTTCTTTCAAAATATGTGGCTGAAATCAGCTAAGTCTTTTGCAAGGTGGAAGAAATGCAGAGGCAGCTTTTGCCTCCACACTCCTGCCCTGTGATCCTCTGGATCCAGTGGGTTCTGGGGACCCGTTTATTGTACTGGACAATTCTATTATATCTTGTTTTTAAAGGTTCATAAAACACAGTGGGCACTGGATACTGTTAATCATCTGCAGAGAGGTACCTAGGCACTAGCACAGCTAGAATTCCACTGGGATGAAGAGGAAAACGACAATGTATTCCTTTTAATAAGCCCCAGTTGCTGGGAAATATTTTCCCCAAATCTCATGATGGAATTACAGAATTAGTTTGTCATAGGCAGCTAGAGTTCTAATGCTAAGGCTCCCAGTTAAGGGTAAATAAGAGTTAAGACTACTTACCTCTTCTTCACAGCACCTATACTGCATTACAGATGTTATCCTGCTGTTGCATGAAAAGCAATGCTTCTGACTATTGAATACAAGGCTACAACCCTGTGCTGTGCAGGGATAGAGCTTGAATAATAGCAACATTTGCAATAAAAAGCACATGAAATCCATTGTTTCCTGCTCCACTTACTGACACAGGTCTTTCCCCTCCCCTCCAACACAGTTTCAGTTACACTCTTGTAGTGTAATTAAACATCCGAGTCTTCTGCAGCTGCAAAAGCATTGATTTCTGAATGGGTGTATTGTACGATTTCATCTGCGTTTTCATAATATTTGTATGCATGAAGGGGTTAGCAGGACGTATATATCCTTGAAGATCTTTGGCACAACTATAATTACCTTATTGTATTATCAAGGTATCCCTATTCTACAAAGCACACAGCTATAGCTGAAAGACAAGTAGGTCAAGACTTCAGAGATTAGAAACAATGGTGTCTTTCTACTGGGGTTCATGATTCATTGACCTGCTATAGAAACAATAAAAGTTATTCCAGTTTCCCTTGAACCACTGGCATCTTGCAAAACGTGGGGAACAATCCTCGCTTCTGGTGGTACCCCTCGTTCTTTGTGTAGGGTAACTCTGGAGGGGCTCATAATGGGAGGAGGGCTTTGCAAAAGGCTGCCCCTGAATGAGAGAAGAGGAAAGGCCCCTGCGCACAACTGGGAAGCTGTCCATGATGCTTGGAACCCCGACTCTATATGGCATCGCGTCGCCACACTTGCCTTTCGTTTATAGTCTCAATAACAGTAACACACTGGAACCAAAATAGCCTCAAAAACCAAGATACCTTTAATTTTCAACTTCCCTCTTGAATTTGGCCTGATTAAAACTGACCCCTACCAAGTAATTGGCTACTCTTGACATTATTCGCTTATTAATTAAAGCTCAAGTCCCTAATATGAAGGCTGTTGTCCTTGCGATTTCTCCTGCTTTACCAGAACAGTTGGAGGTATTTATGTCACTTTGCAATTGGAGTCTGTAATGTTCTATGCAGGAAAAAAGGTCAGACAATGTTAAGGACCAGAATAGAATATGTGAGTATCATGGACAAATCAAAGAGTGGTACATGGTTTTTGTATTTGCTTTTTAACGGTATTATTCATACCAACTTTTTTTTCATTCTTCTTCTTTTTAGCAGCATGGCTACGAGACACAGTTTTGGTTGAACTTCTGTCTCCTTTCTCAGTTCTCTTGACTGCAGCCACATCATTATTTGAAGGGGGTTCTAGATGCACTTTGATTGCACCTTCTTTATCTGGCCTAATGACCAAAAATGCATTTAAGGTTATACAGTTCAAGCTGTTGGAGGGATTTCCACAGGTTAACTTTGGTAGGCTGATATCATTGTATCTCAGCACTTCAGGTTCTCTGTGTTGTTGTGAGTACTTAATTTCGTATTCCTTTATTGGCAAGGTTCTTTTTTCACCCAGGAATGTCTGAATGGAGTCTAGTTTCCCTCTCATCCATTCTCCCTCAGTGCTGGCTGTCATCATGGGGACATACCTGTATGGTTTGATGCAGGATATTCCATTCTTTTTGTTGCTTGAAACTGTTTCTTGTTCAGTAAATTTGCAGTCCATTTGTTGACTTTCTTTTGCCAGTTGTGTTACCCAACCTGCATTTTTCTTAAGAGAAGGAACCATACTCTGGTGGGACATGCTGGAGATCATTTTAGTTATTCTTGGTTTCTTGTACCTTTTTGGGATCTTACAGCATGAGAAAGGTGTAGCTCTCCCCCAGCCTTGCTCCTACGGAGGAAAAAAGGGTGCCTTTAAATTAATATAAAGAATTATACTAGTTATACCAAAAATGTGACTCTTCCACTTTACAGGTAATATGACTCTGGCCAAATGTTCCACTCCCGAATAGCACAAAATTTTGGCCAACTTCGTTTTAATCCTTTCAGGCTACTTCTCCATGCCATAAAGCTTTCATTTAAAAGTGAATTAATTCCTCATGACACTTAATTGTTATTTTGGATCTAACCTGCTGATATCAAAATATTAAGAAATTAATAGTTTTATAAATAAGATTCAAATAATTGTTTAGGCTAACATAAAGGCTTGTTAGCACAGTATAACTTTTTTTTCTTTGAACAGTAGATATTTTTTAATCTCCCTCAATTTAAAAAAATACATTTTCTAGTTAGCATAGGAGTTGTTGATCAGGAAAAGATAAATGCTTGGGCTGATGGCTTCAGTTTCCATGGCTTTCCACTACTTTTGTTGTTTACATTACCTTTTTTGTTTATTTCTATACAACCCCATAGCCAAAGCGCTCTGGGTGGTCAGTTATATTTATTTAAATAATTGGGATGTACTTTTCCAGGAGGAACAGGTGCGTACATACAGGCTAGAGAAAGAGAACAAACTTTCCAAAAGCTCTATCATTGACAAAGTATGTTGAATAACTCAAATGTGAAGGAATTAAAAATCTGTGAAATGCATGTCCTTATTCTAAAAGCTAATTAGTGATGTAGCCAATTATGCCATGTATATTCTTTAGAGGGCAGGAAGCAGGTTGCAAGGGACATAATCTGACCAGAGGGACTTTTCTGATCCTATCAGAAAATCCTATGCCTGTCTACTCAGGAGGCAGCTCCATTGAGTTCAGTGGGGCTTACCTCCATGCAATGTGAGGGATTGGGGGTGGGGGGAATTGCACTGGAGGCCCACTTGCAGGCCAGATGACATGCGGCGGGGGGAGCCTTTGCCTCCCACCCTGATCAGCCCCTCAGCTAAAGTGCTGTCTGAAGCCTTGCTCCTCTAGCTCACATGAGCCGAGCCGGAGACTTCCCGCCACCAGGCCTTTCCCCAGGCAGGGAAGCAACAGTGGTACAAAACCCACCAAGGTGCTGACTTTGCTCCTCCTTCACATTCCTTGCAGTTCAGTGACTTCCTTCTGAGGTGGCAGAAACCTGGAAAGGGTAAGGGGGTCTCATGGGAAGTCCCATATCCCCCATCCCTGGTATACATGATTGTGACTTCAATCGAAAGTAAACGGGACACATGCAGCCCAGTTCTGTGCATTTCTACCCAGAGATAAGTCACATGATGTTCAGTGGGACATAAGTCTGGACTAGATCATACTAAAAGAACTTTATTTTCTTCAGTTTCGATTTTGGAGGAGTCTTACAATGATATCCGGAAGTATAGCTTTTAAGTGTAACAAAGCATGGTTCATAAAGCAGCTCCATACTTTGGTCTGGCTGAGAGGAATCTTAAATTTGCCTGAATTATTTCATAATTATTCCCTGATCACTGGAGTTGGTAACTTCACACTTGAAAAACTAGTATCATATTGATTTATACCCGCAAAGAGTTAAAAATTAATGGTATGCACTTTTAAAGAAAGCAACTTTATCATTCTATGTGTAAATATGAGCACTACATTCTTTAAATCCACTACTTCACAAAGGTGAATATGGACAATATCACTGTCCTTAGTTGATGCGTGGTAACACTTCCTATCACTTAGCAAGCTTGTGCAGGTACCTGACTCACCAAGAGATTATACAGCTGAGCTACTGCTTGCTAAATGGTTATCTGTATTCAACTATCATCTTTCAAAGGTTGGTCAGGGACTGTTTGTTTGAAGAGAGGCGTGGGGTTTTTTGCCACTTTTGCAAAACAGCTCTGAAGCCAATCCCATCAATACATGGTAAAACCACTCTCCCAAGTTCGGACAACATGACAACCCACCATGGGCACAGATCAACCCACAGTGTTCTCAGGGTGGCTTGTTGATGAAAATCAAGCCACCCTACTGAAGATACACTGGGTTTGGGTGGCATGATGGGTTGTGCAAATCCAGTCTGTCACAACGAGCCATGGGTGGTTTGTAAGCCAGGTTTGGCTTGTCATGTTGGTTTATTAATCACTGGGTTCAGACATGACAAGCCATCCCTGGCTTAAAAACCTCCATGGCTTATCATGCAGTGTGGAGCCAGTTTAACTGATACTGTATTTTACCAAGAACGTATGCCACAGGACCTTAATTCCTAGCGATACATGTGTCAGTGTGAGCACATGCATACACATATTTTCTTGATGTGCGCACATACAATGAGAGATGACAAAGTACTTCATCTAAGCCCAGAAATATTTTCAAGGAAGTGGTGGTAGAAACAGGAAGAATGGCTGCTTTGCAGCCAAGTTCCAAGCAGACACAACTACAGAATTAAAAGATGGTTCAAGGTTTATCATGTTCAAGAATTGTGCTTCCTCTAAGAATTACAATAAAAGAAGAGTTCACTCTTTTTAATTGGTTGCCTCCCAAAATAACTCAGAAACTTGCACAAATGGTTATGCATGGTTTCTTAAATATTTCAGGTTAAAGAATTTCTTAAAATGACTACCTTAATCCCTTTTTGTGGCAATAAGCTATGAGAAAATAGCTATTTACATGGCTTTCTTTCATCTTGCTATTATAAAATATTTCTACTGAAGGCCAAATCACAACCTTTAATATTGTAGTGGCACCATTCTCCACAAAGTTTGCTTTTAACTACTGCATGTTCCTTCATGTAGGAACACAGAGTATTTTACTATGATGTACATTTGGCCTGGCTTTCCCTGGTCAAACATAATGCAGGATCTCAGTATTGATGCAGGTGGGTCAGCAGCAACCTCCACAATATTTTTCCAGCAGCTGTGATTGTGAAAATTGCTGCCAGCTACTTCCACAAAGTCCACTGTGAAAGAGGGCACTCTATTTGTGTGCGCAGGAAACACAATTTGCTAACAGCACTTCAGAATTCTTGCATATACATGAGAGACTGATATAAGTTAGTGCCTTACTTGACTAGTTTAACAAATGAAACAAAACCATTCAGATATCTGGGATCTTAGTTCACAGCTCTGATCAGTTTGTCTACAAAATCATTTGTTTGAGGCTAAAAAGGATTTGGCAAGATTGTAATGAGAGTAAAACTACCTAAAGAAGTTTCTATATGGTTGATAAATCTTGGTTTTATGGAAGACTCTGGGACTTGACACTGGAACTCTTGCAATTGGATATCCAGAAATGCCATTATCTTCCTGCTACTCCAAATGCATCAGAAAAGGTGTAGGATAATTATGGCAGGTCTTGACAGTAAGATATCTTGGACTGAAATACTGAGGAACGTGTTGTCACTGTGCATACAGAAAAGTATTTTATTGAAGCTATCTAGACTATAAAGAAAGGTGAGTAACCTAATTTGGCATGAAAGGAAAAGTCCTACCTAACCAAAATAAATCTAAACATATAAACAGTCTACAAAAAAATGCAAACAAATAGTTCCATTACTTACGCTCTTATCTATACATTGTTCAAACAGTCAAAACGAAAGAACAGCATTCAAATGTAACATTTCTCACAACATCTAGAAGCAGGTAGAGTTTCCAACCAAAAAGTGCAATGCTCTGGAAAGCAGAATAGTTACGATACTTTTCCAGCCACTGTTCAGACATGAGACACTTGGCCCAGGCCTGTGCCACCTATGTCCCATCCAGCTGTATACAGTTTATTAGCTACATGGTGTGGCCTGCCTGATGTCTCACCATTTCCCTTTGCCATCTGTGTGGGCCACGCATGGTTTGCCGACTCCCAAAAGGGGCAGCTTCAATTTAGGCAAGGCCTGGCCCATCAAAGAGGAAAGGGCTTGTCTCTGCAATCTTCCTATGTTCCCAATTTGGTTCACTAAGCAGGAATACCCCCCGAAATGGCAACAGCACAGGGCACAGTGGTCCTCCACTGGCCCCTCTCCTGCACATGGACCAAGGAAAACTGCACTGAAGCAGCCCAAATGTGTGCATTGCAAGGACTGGAAGCACCAAAACACCATGTCCTAAACAAGAATTGAGTGAGTGTGCTTTTAAAGACAATAAGGTTTTACTCATCTGGAGGCCTCATCATGGCATTGCCCCTCCTAGCTTAAAGTCTATGATACAACCAAGTATCTTTAAGATACTTAAATTATTATATTGTTAGAAGCAATATGGGCAATTTTGTACAGAAAGGAATGGTAGTCAAGTAAACAATCCCTCAATAAATCCCCAGTCTGCTTTACAATAAGCCTGAAATACTGTCTCTTGTAGAGCATCCAAAATTAATCCATAAATAACTCAACATTACAATTTAAGAATTCAGGTCAGCCTAAAAGGCAAGGCAGTTATTGCAATACGGCTGACCGTTAAGGAAGGGAATAGTCCAGAAAGAAGTGGGATCTCTTGGGTTTTTGATTCGTTTCCTTGTTTGGTTCCAGTGTGACTCCTACTTCTGATGCAAGGGTCTTGCATTGCACTGGTTTTGCTGCCCTGCATTCCTGTTGCGTGCAGAAACCGCATGCTGTTCAGATGATTGTGTCTTCTCAGCGCAATCCAATTAGACACGGTTGCAATGTTTCTGTCTGGTAAGAGAGCACAGTGCCAGTAGCGCTGATCTGCATTTCTTGTGATGAATGCAGTCTTGGGAAGCCTGGGCACAAAGCTGGCCATCTCATGCATTTCAATTTGCTCCTTCACTGCACCGTACATGGTGCCTATTCTTTTTCTACACTTTTCCTCTTTGATTTTAAAAACCTGAGTGCAGGACATTGTTTCTGAAACAGGGTGGAGTGTTTTTCCACTTGCCTGGATAATGAATGCCTTACTCTTCTTTGATGGAGGATCCAGGCTGTTTTTGAAAGCAGTCTCCTTCAGAGGTGGCAGTAGCAGGGACGGCTTAGCAGTGGTGCTTTCAGAGCCAACCTGGTCACATACAGAAGGCTCATGACCCTTTGTGTCTTTGTATTTCAGGATGTCTATACTTTGGGGCTTTCCTGATGGCAGCATATTATACTCCTTTATTGGCACGGTTTTCTTTTCTGCTTGGAATAGCAAATTATCTTTCATTGGAAAAAAATTCCTTTCACTTAGAGAAGCCTGAGCTTCCTTTAAGGTCAGTTTTTTCATTTCTACTTGGGATGTCTGAATAGAGTATGTTTTGCCATAACAATTTTCATTTGTAGTGTCATCTGTTGCAGAAGAAGTGTTTATGTTTGTATTAGAATAGAGTTGTTGTTTTTCTGGAATACTATCTGTGATAACATTTGTACTAAATTTGAAATCAGATTTCAATTGATCTATAGTCTTGGTGTCTTGCTCCAAACCTTTGTCGACAACTTGCATCAGATCTAAGCAATAAAGGCATCCACCGACAGACTCACTTGTCCTCGTTTTTCTTGCTCTCTTTTGTAACTGAAGATAAGCAAAGGGGGCTGCTTTGCTCCAGCTTTGGACCTGACAGCAAAAAGATATCAATAGAAGTTAGGAAATATTGTGAAGAAATCAAATACAAATACAGTATTTGGAGTGGTAAGGCAACTACATTTACTAATAATCCAAGCCAAGTATCTGACCCCCGTATGACAAAAATAAGCCCAATTTTCCCAAGTCCTGTAAAATTAATTCCCCTGATTAATAGGATGATCACACATCCATCAGTTGAGCTCAAATTCATTACCCAAACCTATTGCTGTTCTATTACCTGTCAATCCACACAGCCAACCAACTCCCCAAATTGTTATCCCACCTAGCAGTCATCAGCCATGCATGGATACACATGCGCTCTTTCTCGTTCTTATTCTCCCAAGATCATCGCCAGCCCATTCATTCTCATCCATGTGTCCTGTATGCACTGCATTCACTGAAACACAGGCATCCACACAGCTGGGCATGCAGCAAAGCTCAGCACTAGCCCAGACTCCAGCTGCTCCACCATCTTAATGTTCTAGTCTAGCTGCTGCATTTGGAGCCAACAGGAGGGTTCAAGTAGTTTCCAAATCCAGCCCCACATGCAACCAGTCCAGAACACATTGAAAACACCATCATGTGAGACTGTGGTGTGAAAGCTTCCACTTTTTTTTAAATCTCCCACTCAAGTGCCAGAAAGAGAGAAGAGCAAGAAGTGACAAGGAGTGCAGGAGTTTGAGGCTCATGCATGCACCTTCATATGATAGGATACCAGGATTGCTCGTCGTGTCTGAAAACAGCCTAGCAGTGTATGTTTTGAGTTCAAAATGTCAATGTTAGTCGCAAAGTTGTGCATGACCCATCACGACTCCATAGACAACATTCTTCCAGGCTCTCCCATCCTCCCCCATCCCCTGGAGTCCACCTAAGCTCACGCTGACTGCTTCAGTGACTCCATTTAGCCACCTCATCCTCTACCATCCCCTTCTTCTTTTGCCATCTATTGTTCCCAGCATTAGGTCCTTCTCCAGTGAGTCCTTCCCTCTCATTAGATGGCCAAAGTATTTGAGTTTCATCTTCAGTCCCTGGCCTTCTAAAGAGCAGTCAGGGTTGATCTCCTCTAGGACTGACTGGTTTGATCGCCTTGCGGTCCAAGGGACTCGCAGGAGTCTCCTCCAGCACCACAATTCAGAGGCCTCAATCCTTCGGTGCTCAGTCTTCCTTATGGTCCAGCTTTCACAGCCATACATTGCAACTGGGAAAACCATAGCCTTGACTATACGCACTTTTGTTGGCAGAATGGTGTCTCTGCTTTTTAGTATGCTATCTACATTTTCCATAGCTTTCCTCCCCAGGAGCAAGCGTCTTTTAAATTCTTGGCTGCAGTCCCCATCTGTGGTGACCTTGGAGCCCAGGAAAATAAAATCTGTCACTACTTCCATTTCTTCTCCATCTATTTGCCGGAAGTGAGAGGACCGGATGCCATGATCTTCGTTTTCTTAATGTTGTGTTTCAAGGCAACTTTTGTGCTCTCTTCTTTCACCCACATCAAACATAGAAACATAGAGCGAGTCAGAAGGGGCCTCCTGGGCCATGTAGTCTGACCTCTGGCACCAGCCAGCTCCGCTCACGACATCCCCACCATGTGGACGTCCAGCCTATCCTTTAGTTCCTCTTCACTTTCTGCCATGAGAGTGGTATCGTCTTCATATCTGAGGTTGTTGATATTTCTCCCGGCAATCATAATTCCAACTTGTGATTCATCTAGCCTGGTCTTTCACATGATGTACTCTGCATATAAGTTAAATACGCAGGGTGACAGTATACAGCCTTGCTGAACACCTTTCTCAATTTTGAACCAATCAGTGGTTCCGTGTCCAGTTCTCACTGTTGCTTCATGACCTGCATATAGGTTTTTCAAGAGACAAATAAGATGGTCAGGTACTCCCATCTCTTTAAGAACTTGCCACAATTTGTTGTGATCCACACAATCAAAGGCTTTAGCATAGTCAATGAAGCAGAAGTAGATGTTTTTCTGGAACTCCTTAGCTTTCTCCATGATCCAGCGTATGTTGGCAATTTGATCTCTAGTTCCTCTGCCTCTTTGAAACCCTGCCTGTACTTCTGGTAGTTCGCGGTCCACATACTGCTGGAGCCTAGCTTGTAGGATTTTGAGCATCACTTTGCTAGCATGTCAAATGTGCACAACAGCACAGTAGTTTGAACATTCTTTGGCATTGCCCTTCTTTGGGATCGGAATGTAAACTGACTTTTCCAATCCTGTGGACACTGCTGAGTTTTCCAAATTTGCTGGCATATTGAGTGTAGCACTTTAACTGCATTTTCTTTTAGGATTTTGAGTAGCTCAGCTAGGATACTGTCTCTTCCACTGGCTTTGTTGTTGCACAGACTTCCTAAGGCCCGTTTGACTTCACATTCCAGGATGTCTGGCTCGAGGTCAGTGACCAGCCCATCGTGCTTATCAGGTATGTTAAGCTCTTTCTTGTATAGTTCTTCTGTGTAATCTTGCCACCTCTTCTTAATCTCTTCTGCCTCTGTTAGGTCCCTGCCATTTTGGTCCTTTATTATGCCCATCTTTGCATGAAATGTTCCCTTCATATCTCTAATTTTCTTGAAGAGATCTCTGGTCCTCCCTATTCTATTGTTTTCTTCTGTTTCTTTGCACTGTTCATTTAAGAAGACATTCTTATCTCTTCTAGCTATTCTCTGGAATTCTGCATTCAATTGGGTGTATCTTTCCCTTTCTCCCTTGCCTTTCACCTCCCTTCTTTCCTCAGCTATTTGTAAAGCTTCCTCAGATACCTGAGTGGCCTAGTGCTTTCCCCTACTTTCTTAAATTTAAGCCTAAATTTTGCAACAAGAAGCTCATGATCTGAGCCACAGTCAGCTCCTGGTCTTGTTTTTACTGACTGTATAGAGCAGGGGTCGGCAGCCTTTAACACTCAAAGAGCCATTTGGACCCATTTCCCACAGAAAAGAAAACACCGGGAGCCACAAAACCCTTTTGACATCTAAAATGAAGATAACACTGCATATACAGTTTTTTTACCTTTATGCTATGTGTAAAAAAAACTATAGTGTGTTGTATTTATGAAATCAATGAACTGCTACAGAGAAAACAAATTTTTATTTCTGCATGCAACAAAAACATTTTGAACTCTGAAAAAAAAAAAAAGACACTGGGTTGAAAGTTACTTTCAAATAAAATACTCAATGTCTATCTGAGCCCTCCTCGTATTAATGAAATACAAAGCCAAACTTATCCACTAGCAGCAAACCAAACATGCCACCTGCTTCTGTGTGCCCTCATCCTTTCACCACATGGTGAAATATTAAACAAACATCCCTCTCCCAATGTAATAATGTTGCTGGAATTTTTATAAGAATCTTCTTAAAACAAAGAAGTAGATCTATTTCTTCATTATGATTTAGCTGCAGCTCTTGTTCAGTCACTAAAAACTGTTATTTTTAATCTTACATTATAAACTAGCAGGATTCCTTTCATATATTTTGAATAGGAGAACAGCTTCCTGCAAAGTCAAAGTCAGTGCTAAAGGGCTGCATGCATTAAACAGCAAACCTCATTAAGTTCATCAGCAGTAAAAGCAAATGAGTCTACCCACATACCATTGAATGTTTGGTTTTCTTCAGAAACTTTTCTTCAGAAACTTTTCTTCAGATTTATCCATGGTTGGAGGGGGGGAAAGCTCAGTAAATCAGTGCAGGTCTGAGTTGCAGATATAGGTGTGTTTACTGACTGATTAGCAGATAAAACAGTCAAGTGATGTGAATTGTGACAGGTCCCAAGCACAGCTTTTAACATTCAGATGAAGGAGATTACATTGGGACAAAGAGAATCTTTTCAGCAGCATTTCCTATAACATGAGAGCCTGCAGGAACCTTGTTTAGCAGAGGAATGTAGCGATTTACTTAACTAGCTGATTTACTTAACTAGCTAGAGATGTGTTCCTGAGTGGCGCTTCGAGCAGATAAGCGGCTGTGCCAGCGCGTTTTGAGCAATGGAGCAGCAGCAGAGGGGTTCAAGAGCCACATGCGGCTCCGGAGCCACGGATTGCCGACCCCTGGTATAGAGCTCCTCCATCTTTGACTGCAGAGCACATAGTCAATCTGATTTTTTACTGACCATCTGGTGATGTCCATGTGTAGAGTTGTCTCTTGGGTTGTTGGAAGAGTGTTTGCTATGACCAGCATGTTCTCTTGACAAAATTCTGCCAGCCTGTGCCCTGCTTCATTCTGTACTCCAAGGCCAAACTTGCCTGTTATTCCGGTTATCTTTTGGCTTCCTACTTTAGCATTCCAATCCCCCATGATGATAAGGACATCATTTTTTGGTGTCAATTCTAGAAGGTGTTGTAGGCCTTCAAAGAACTGGTCAACTTCAGCCTCTTCAGCATCAGTGGTTGGGGCATAGACTTGGACTACTGAATGGTTTGCCTTGGATTCAAACTAAGATCATTCTGTCATTTTGGAGATTGTATCCTGGTACTGCTTTTCCCTTTTATTGACTATGAAGGCTACTCCATTTCTTCTGAGGGATTCTTGCCCACAGTAGTATACCTGATGGTCATCTGAATTAAATTCACCCATTTCTGTCCATTTTATTTCGCTGATTCCCAAGATGTTGATGTTCTGTCTTGTCATCTCATGTTTGACCACGTCCAGCTTACTTTGATTTATAGACCTTACATTCCAGGTTCCTATGGAGTATAGATCTTTACAGCATCAGACTTTCCTTTCATCACCAGCTACATCCACAAATGAGTGTCCTTTCAGCTTTGACCCAGTCGCTTCATTCTTTCTGGCGCTACTACTCCTAGTCCTCTGCTGTTCCCCAGTAGCACACTGGACACCTTCCGACCTAAGGGGCTCACCTTCTGGCATCATATCTCTTTGCCTGTTGATACTGTCCATGGGGTTTTCATGGCAAGGATACTGGAATGGGTTGCCATTTCCTTCTCCAGTGGATCACGTTTTGTCAGAGCTCTCTGCTATGACCTGTCCGTCTTCGGTGCCCCTGCACAGCATAGCTCATAGCTTCATTGCACTACACAAGCCCCTTTGCCATGGCGAGGCAGTGATCCATGAAGGGGATGTTTTGAGTTACATGGAGATAAATGTATTTTCTATCAAGTAAATTCCATAAAATCAGTATGTTTTAATTATTATTCATGCAAGATAACAGTGAAGGAAAGACAGGGTAGAAAGTCAAAGCAAATTAATAGCACAATTTTCTTAATGGGATTTTTAAACTAATTAACACACTTGATGAATGCTGGCATTTTTTAAATCAAACAATCAAACACTGAATTCCTACCAATAAAGCACCTTTTATTAGTCAGAAGATCTTAACTCTGATTTAGTAGAGATTTACATCTACTTGCTGGGTTGGGAACTGACTGAGTATCAGAATGTACATTCAGAGACAGATGGCTTTTGTGTGCATTCCATTGGTTTAATAGGGACTGCAGGTGGCGCAGTGGTTTAAACCGCTGTGCTGCTGGGCTGGTAGATCGAAAGGTTGCCAGTTCGAATCTACACACAGGGTGAGTTCCTGTTGCTCTGTCCCAGCTCCTGCCAACCTTGCAGTTTGAAAGCATGCAAATGCAAGTAGATAAAAAGGTACCACTTCGGTGGGCAGGTAACAGCATTCCGTGCACTTCGGTGTTTAGTCATGCCGGCCACATGACCACGGAGATTGTCTGCGGACAAATGCTGGCTCCCTCGGCTAGGAAACGGAGATGAGCACCACCCTCTAGAGTCAGGCATGAATGGACTTAATGTCAAGGGGAAACCTTTACTTTCATTTTACCTTACCAACAATCCCATCCACATTCTGGTGCAGACCTAATGAAGAACATTTTCTATTACAGTTTTGGCTGGTTACCTATATTTAATGAAAGCATGTTTATCTGAATCAGTTTCCATTTACATCCAAAACTGGAAGAAGTGGTTTAATCTCTGGTTGCTAAGCAAGATGTGAAAGTTCTGATCTTCATATCCTGGCTTACAGTCTACGATTAAACTACATTTTGTGCATCAAATGGAGGTACAGAGATAAACGGCAAGTGCCCGGTCACAATAAACCATAGTATATTATCTGGGATCATTACAGTGGGGCATAGTCAAGAACACAACTAGTGCCTATTTAGTTCAGCAGGTGCTCTTCCGAAAGAATCACTTGTGACATAATTATAGTTACTGTAATAACATAAAATCCTCACTCACAGCTTCTTCCCATCCTGTTCCACTAACACACTCCAAGGGCCTTTCCTCTCGCTCATTTACACTGCTACTAATGCTCAGAAGAGTGTAAATCTGATTCCTTTCCCGCCTCTCATTTGGGTAGGTGCAGTATGACTCTATGTCCACACTTCTTGTATTTGTAGCAGCTCTTTCGGAATGGATTTCACTTTGGTTCTGTCCAGAGGAAGTCATTACAGTTGCTAAATCTGCAGGCTGCACGTCTTCTGCCTGCAGGAAGATGGTTTTTAAAGTATTGTAATCAAGGAATGTTTTTATAGCAGCATAAATGAAACAAAATAGGAATTCCTATATCTTCTGTGAATATACATACATTCTGAGTTACATTCTCCTGGATGTTTTAGTCTGCCTTATAAACAGACTTCTGTGTGCCGACATCAGCCTGTTCATCAGCTAGTATGGTGTTAATGACAGCAGGCTGTTACCCTGGTCTTACTTTTATCTAAGAGGACATAAATTTTCAGCAGCATTTAACAGAGCCTACATATCCCGAAACACCAACAGGACCATCTAACAATTGTATTCACAATCTCAAGGTGAAACACATGATTTTCCTCATTGTTCTCCATACATACATACATACATAAGGGTGAAGAGGGGATTCTAGTATGTCGCAGTGTTTTGCAAGTCATGACACCGCAGCTATTTCAGAGGGGTCAAAAAGGAGAACAGAAGGAGGTTGTTTTTTCCATGTGGTTAAAGGCCATGTGACTCAAAACAAGACAGCAGCTCCAGACAGCATTACTCCTAGAATGCTGTCATCACATTTCCTTTCTTGTCATCCTAGATAGTGTCACAGCAGGAATCCATTCTAAAGCCTGTGTACAAAAGTGTGGTAAAATGCCTACAGTGCAAGGCATTTCTTTTTTGGGGACAGAAAATGTTCATATACAACTTCCACACTTTAGAACAAATGTCTTAACATTTTCTGTCCTCCGCATTCTGCTTGCTTTCCCCCAACTGAAGTTCTTTGCTTACCTCCATGTCACAAGCTGCATCAACTTTTCTCCCACCCCCAATTCCCTTTGTTCAGAAAACAAGTTACCAGGTATCTTCCCAGTTTGGAAGTCATGCTCTTTATCATGTCCGACACATAGCGACATATTCCTTTTATTTATTTGCTTTAGAACTTTCAGAACATTTCTCATTTTTAAAATCCTGCAGCATTATTACTACAAAACCTGACATATGATGTATACAAAATACACTGCAAAACCATGCATCATTATATTACAGTGAGAGCCAGTGTGATATAGTGGTTAAAAGTGCTGGACAGGGACTCCAGAGATCTGGGTTCAAGTCCCCACTCAGCCATGGAGCCAACTGGGTGACTTTGGGCCAGTCACAGACCTTCAGCTCAATCTACCTCATTTGGCTGTTGTTACAGGGATAAGATTTGAGAACAGGAGGAGGAGAAAAGTATAAGCCCCTTTGAGTTCTTTGTAAGGAAAAAAAAGGCAGGGTGGAATTTTAATTAATTAAAAACATCACAGCACATTCTCTTGCTCTTATTTAAGGGAAGGGCCTCAGCAGAGGGATGGAGGCACCTTGGTTCTTAAGTCCCTCAGCATAGAGGCCTAGGCAGCCTAACCTACCTCTCAGAGCTATAGTGGTGATAAAATGGAGGAGGAGGAGGAGGAGGAAGATGATGACATAAATAATCTTGAGTTACTTGCAGGAAGAAAAGAGGTGGGATATAAATCTAATTTAAAAACCTTGTCTTTAAACTATGGAACTGGTGCCTGGATTGGTGTCCACCTGGCTTGCAGCAGCTCTGTATCCATGAAAGTCACAGTGGCTTCTAGCCCTTAGTGGTAGTGCAAACCTTGTGTTGTTTTCCACCCCTGGTATCTCTATTTCAGGAAGCCTTCCTTGATGAAGCAGCCAGTTTCAC
This sequence comes from Varanus salvator macromaculatus, assembly GCA_023646645.1. Lineage (NCBI taxonomy): Eukaryota > Metazoa > Chordata > Lepidosauria > Squamata > Varanidae > Varanus > Varanus salvator. The sequence continues at coordinate 21,035,361 of JAIXND010000657.1, forward strand.
TGAGACCCAATTTTAATGTATTGTCTTATTCTTTTGTCTGCCTTATCTTTTTACTGTTTGCCACTACAGAATCTGTTTAGATAGGAAGGGGTATTATAAACACTCTAAACAAAAAATAAGCCCCGATGACTTGGGGCAAGGCATTCTTGGCAGGATTAGAGGCACAGTTTGGACTAAATGAAGGTGGGAGGGCTCAGTACATGGCCAGAGGCACTTCTGTCCATTTTAGATGCTCATTTGAATGCTCATCACCCGGAGAAGTGATGCTAAGCAGGTGCCCTACTGGGGCTGGAGTCCACCTGAGCTCCAGATTTCTGGGAGGTCCTCTGCCCCCCCCTCCGTTAACGGGCACGAGCTGAAATGGAGATGCGCACCGCCCCCCCCCCCCGGCGCCCTGCTGCACCGGATCCCCTCGGAGCGGCTGGCAACTTGCCCCCCGCGCCCCTTGGCCCTGCCGCCCCGCAGTCGTTCCTCCTCCCGCCCCCACAGCAAGCGCCCGCCTCTCCCGAACCACGCGTCCCTTTGCGGGGCGGGGCGCAAAACACTCGCAGGAGCAAACGTGCGTGGGGGGTCGCCGCCGCCGCCCTACCCCCCCCCACTCACCCCATAATATCGTGCTCCCTCTGCGAGGCGCTCCTTGGCTGGCCGCCTTCGTCCCCCTCCCCCTCCGCCGCCTCCTCCCGCCGCCGCCGCCGCCGCCACTGGTTCTGCGGCCCGCGAGGGCGGCCTCCTCACGCAGCACAGCCGCCAGCCGGCGAGGCAGGCGATGGGCCCGCGAGGGCGCCGCGCGGGGAGATGGAGCCGCCGGGGCGTTCACAGCCTCCCGCGACCCGCCGCCGCCGCCGCCGCCGCCGCACTCCCCCCACCCCCGGCCTGTGTTGCCGTCACCGCGGCCCGCGCTCGCCCTCAGGGCCGTTGCCACGGGTTACGGCGCGATCGTTGTGAGGGAGGCGAGGGGGCCGCGCGCGGCGGGGGGGGTCGCCCCGACCCGGCGCCATCCTGGCCGCATGGTGGAAGTTGTGGCCCAGGTTGGCCTCCGGGAGGAGCGCCTTTACCATCAGCACCACCACCGTTACTACCCAAAGTAGACCTCCCCACAACTCCCTGCTACCCTGGCCGAGGCATGCTGGGAGTGGTAGTCATTTAACTCCTCTGGAGTGGACCAGGTTGGAGAGGGCTGGTGTAGGGCCCTGCAAGAGGAGGTTGATTTTAGATGATGATGATCGATGATGGTGGTGGATTTCCCATGGGCAGCCGCTTGGCCACAGGGCTAGATGGGCCTTATCCTGCATGGCTCATATTTCACTCTTCCTCCTCCTCATTATCAAACTGCATTCCTATCATAGAAACAGAGCGAGTCAGAAGGGGTCGCCCAGGCCATCTAGTCTGAACCCCAGCTCCAGCGGGCTCCACCATATCCTGCCCCTTTTGCTCTTGCGCAATATCCAAGGTGGCTCACATAGTCCTCCTCAAACTCCATTTTTTTCCTCACAACACTATCAGGTAGGTTAAATTGAGAGATTGTGATTAGCCTAAAGTCAGAGTGAGTTTTGCTGCTTAGGAAGAGTTTTATTTGACTCCCTTTGGTCGAAGCCAACACTGTCCCTTCTGCTATGCGTACCTACAATTGCCATCAATCTGACAGCCATTCACAGCATCACTGGGGGAAAATAAGCATATCTGGCCACATCATTTTTATTTTTAAATTTGAATTTGGAAAACAGATGACTAATGCAGGAGTATATCATCTGAAGGAACAGAATTTACTCACTTGCATGAAATTATTCATATAAAATTCCTGCTTTTGACTGGGATAGTTTTTCCTGGAGATACAGTTTGTACAGACACAGTGCTAAGTACCAAAAAGAGGCCGAGTGCAGTACCACTGGGCTAAATAAATAAATGCAGAAAGTAATATATGCAATTTTCATATACTCTGAAGTCTCTGTGTGCATAATTTCTTTAAAGGATCCTGACTCCCAGGGAAACATCTATTTGTAAAAAGGGGGGAGGTATGGACATAGGAGAGGAGGACATTGGATTTTAGGGAAAGAACCCAGGCGGAGAGACATTTAGGTTCTTGATATTTGCTGTGTGTTTCGAAGTTGTCCTGCTAGAAGATGAACCTTTGCCCTTCACAGTGTGAAACAGATTTTCTTCTAGCATTGTCCAGTATTTGATCCATCTTGCCTTCAATCCTCATCAATTTTCCAGTTTAAAGAAAAGCATCCACACAACATGTTGTCACCACCACTGTGAGGATGGTGTTCTAAGAGAAATGCGCACTGCTGACTTTCCCTCACACACAGCAGAAGTTCCGTTTTGGCCTTCTCTAGGCAAAATCATGGTTGAACCATATTCTTTTTCCATTTTGTAATGATGGATGTAACCATGCAACTGCATAGGTAGACAGACAGACACACACACACACCAAGCCCTGATTGGTGCTGCTGCAAAATTTTATTCTGGGATTGTTTCGATAGCTGCCGCTTCTTTATGATGTTGTTAGCTTAGCTATGCTTTCCAACAAATTGTGCAGCCCTTCCAGAAACTGAAGAATTTGATCTCAGACCATGCGGCACACAGGTGGACTCCATTCAACTACTTACTTTATAGTATATGACTTCCGGGGATACTAAGTTTTGCCAGAGCTTAGTCACAGCGTAACAAGAGGGACAATTATCCAATCAATGAATCCCAGCTGCTGCAATGTGAACTCAGCTTCTTCCTGCTTTTGTATTCAGTGACAAATACAAGCTAATCAAATTCTAACTTTTAAAAGCATGATTTTAAAAGACTTGTAAATTGTTCGAGAAATGAGGGGAGGATTGGTTTGTAATGTCACATACTCCAGTCAATCTGGTTCATACATATGTCAGAGGTCAGATTCAGACTTAAGTCATACTCAGAGTAGAGCCACTGAAATCAATGGGAATTTAAAAATTATGACTTCCAGTTCCATTGATTTCAAGAGATTGACACTTAAATCTGATTAAATTTAGGTCTACCCTATTCTGTAATTCAGAAAACCCTTATTTGATAGCAACCTGTGGTATTTGCCACGTTCTGTATTTTAATCCTGTTTTTAGACAGTTCCATAACAGTTTGCATTAATGGAAAACAGAAAGAGATCTGTCTTCAGGCTTACAAACTGAAATGACAAGGAAAAGAAAGTGATGGGAAAAAGAAGAGGCAAAACCATTTTTCAAGGTCAGAAAAGGAGGTGAGCTACACGCAGGCATTTAAATGCATGTCTAGCCTGGCAATCTTGCTTGAATTAAACTCTTGTCCCTTAGGCTAATGAATGGGGCCATAACATTCTTTCCTCCTGCTTGTGCAGTGCCAGGGCAACTTTCTTGGAGCACAGTGATATTTCTGGAAAGGAAGGGGAAGAAAATTTCCTGCAACTGCTACTTCTGTGGGGAATGGGTGCAGCAAACCAGTCTGCGCAACCAGCCTGTTCCCTTATTCCTGGGAAGCAGGGGGGTGCACATTCCTATTGGCCATCAGTCCCTTGCCTGATGTTGTTTTAAGGCAAAACTGGTGTTATTTTTCATAGGAAACAATGCTAGAAACATAGAAAAAGAGTGAGTCAGAAGGGGCCTCCCCGGCCAACTGGTCTGACCCCCTGGCTCTAGCCAACACATGCCTGCCATGTTAATGAACATCAAGCTTTTTGAACTGAATTTCTGTCCCTAAGACAGTTGGTCTCAATCTGTATGAACACCTCTGACTTGTGCTAATTCAGTTGTCAGTTCCAAACTGAAAAGCAGAAAGCTCCCATTTGGAAGGATATGGCAAGATAAACTAACACCAGAACATGAAGCTACTAACCAATCAAATAATATATGTTTAGTTGAGTGCCATATATAAACATTTGGCTCTAAATCTACATGTCACCAAATCATCAAGCAAGACATGAGGTAACTTGCAATTGATGAAATAAGATAATTTGCCTTCATGAGACACAGTATTCCCAGTTAAAAAGCTCAAATTTGAAATGTTAACTAGATGGAAGCAAGAGGTTGGGAAGTGGAACAGAAATTTCAAGAATAACACAACATGTGTCAGCTACTGAAAACCAAACTGTCTCCAGTTCAGGGACAGATACTGTAGATCAGGGTTGGTATGAGGAAGGGGGTGAACCCAGAGAGATGGCATCAAGCTAAATGAGCAGGCCAATTGAGTAATGTCTGGCATTCCTACCATCTAGCTCACAAGCAGTATGAACCTCCCTGAGGGTGGAGTCAAGCCATTTGGGAAAGGAAGGGAGGAAGAGCTGCTCCCACATGCCAGTTAGAATGTTACTTTGATATTACTTGAGAACCTTCTTATAAAGAGCCCTGTGTATCACAAAAACCTTGTTGAGCCTAAATACTTCAAAAGCCTTTGGTTTTGATCTGCTGGAAGGGAAATGGGAGTGAGACATGTTCATGGCATTGTGTTTGGCTTATAACTCCTATCACCATTGGCTGTGTAGGCTAGGGCTGATGGAAGTCGAATGCCAAAACATATGGAGGACTACACGTTGCCTACCCTTGCATATTATGGGTAGAGGTGAAGTGATAGATCCTATATTCCCAGTGTTACACATGGTTTTCCAACATCTTCTAAGCTAGGGACTTTTAAGAAATGTGCTTTGCAAAGAAGTCTTAGTGAATATTAACATGATCAGTGCCGAGATAGTAAAGTGGGTGTAATTATTTTAAGAACAGTGGGGCATAACCAACCAGAAGCATTTTAAGTTCTTTGGCTTATTTGTATGCTTTTAAGGCTTCCATATTTCTTTTTAAGCTGGATAAACCGCATTTTTTTGTCATCTGTCAAAGGGGGACCCCACTGAAAAATAGGAAATCCAAGTCTTCCAAAAGATGGGTCTGCAATTACATGTGGGTTTTTTTTCATGAGAGCACTGAACTTCACCTGCTGCTCTCCCCACTAGACCTTCTCTCCCAAGAATATTTTGCCTTCAACAGGAAAAAATGCATGTGAGCTCAGCTGCTGTTTGTGTTTTGCATGGAAGTCTCCACTGTATGTGTCCACATCCTGTGAACTGCAGAACCAAGAAGCAGTGACTTTTCTGCAAGTGAGCCAGAGTTACAGACTAATCTTCTGAACAAGTTGCAAAGCTATGCAGGTCTCATTATCATATCAATATCATTTTTATACCACCCAATAGCCAAGGCTCTCTGGGCGGGTACCAAGCTTAAAGATACACACACACAAATTAAAACCATAATTGCAATTGCTATTACTTAGCACAGAAGCACAGCAGCGATACAAAATAAAATGGAATATATAAAAACAAAGTTAAAAAGTTAAGATTGTTAAAATGCTGGGAAAGTTCTTGTGTGTGGGGGGGGGGGGTTCCAGAAATGAGGTAAAATCCTCCTTGGTAGAAACAGGAGTGGATATTTCTAATTCTGTAATAATGCTACTAGAAAGTGCACAGTTTTGAGCAGGTACAGTTTATATGTTTTTAGTGTTTCGTTTTTTGTTTTAGAGACCACCTGAAGTTTTTGTGAATTAGGATACAAAGATTTTAAGAAGAATGACAAAAAAGAGCAAAGAATAAATTATGCCAAGTTATTTCCATCAAGTCTTTATTTAATTATTCCTCCAAATATAAAGGATATAAAACAAAAAGAAACATAGGCATAAAATCTTGGAAGGAAGATAGAAGCAATGACACTTCACTGCATCTGTATTTTTTCCTACAAGCTCATTACTGTAGAAATATTAAAGGGGTATGAATATGGCCTTCATTTTCAGAAATCAATGTGTTGGTTGATTTCAGTCAATGTATTCTAAACATGAATTAGTCTTGATTCAACTCAATCTGAATCAAAAGTTATGACATACAAGTTCCTGAAGTTTCCCACGTACTTTAGCAATTCTTACTCCATGTTTCTAATATCATATACACCAACAATCTATTTCAGCAGCTTATAAAAAAAAAGTGATTTAAAAATGATTTCCAAATGTGATTGTTTCTAAGCCTTTGAAGGAGGTTAGCAAATGGTTGTCCTGCTCTCTGATTTTTCCTCACAACAGCCCTGTATGGTAGGTTAAGTTGCAGGTCTGTGACTGGCCAGTCACCCAATTCATTTAATGTCAGAGTGGGGACTAGAACTGAAATCTCACAAGCCGCAGTCCATGCTCTACTATACAACATTGCATCGCCAATGCCTTATGGATCATTGTTGTAAGTGCACTTTACAAATCCAGTTTTCAGGACTAGCTGTGACAAGATAAACTGCTACATTCGTTCTGTCGAGCCAACATTATTTTCTCCACTAATCCTCATTATCATTTCAATCCCCCAAATTAATCGAATTAACCGTCATTTTAAATAGAACCAACAATGCTCCAGTTTTTTCAAATGGCATCTTCAAGCATCATGCTCTTGAACATGACTGAGAATCCACAGGCCAAACGTGGCTGATTGACCGGAAAAAAGAATTACACAGGATTCGTAAGAAGGCGCTGAGCGCCGCCCGTTCGCAAGCGGCAGCCGCGTCTCTCCGAGAGGCCTTAATTCTGTTTCCGTACCCGAAGCATGGCGGCGGCTGAAGTCTTTCCTGCTCTAACCCAGGGAATCCCTGCTCCTCCTCCCCTTGGATCAAGATCTGGAGGACACCAGGGAGAAGCGGGGGCGGCGAGAGGCGGGCGGCAGCGCCCCGTCCCCGTCCCCGTCCGACGGCGCGGAACGAGCGCAGAGGGGCAGGGCGGGGGCGGGGGCGGGGGCGGCGGATCGTGCGCCGCGAGGGCGCAGAGACGAAGGGGTGGAGAGCGGCGCCGTAATAAATGATGACACGAGGGCCGGGATGCGTCTATTTTGCTGCAGGACTCCGCGACGTCAGCGGCAGCAGCCGGGGAGCGCCGCGGCGCGTCCGGAGCAGCTCCCCGTCCCGCCGCGCCGGACGCTGCAGAAATTAGCGGGCGACCCACGGACGCGGCGGCGGCGGCGGCGTGCGCTCGGCTGCGCCAGGAGCCGGGAAGCGCGCCTTCTGCAGCGGGCCGTGAGTCGAGTCGGGGCGGCCTGCCGGAGCGCGCAAACGGGACTGCAGCCTGCCTCGCCGGAGCGCCAGGCGAAGGCAGCAAAGCCGCGGCGCGGGCCACTCTCCGGCCCGCCATGCCGCTCGGGGCGCCGAGAAGCAGCCGCGCGCCCCCAGCACTCGGAGCATGAACTAGCCGGCCTGCTCGTGCGCCAGCCCTTCCTCGAGGAGCGCGCGCCGCCATGGAGAAGGCAGGCTCGCTGCACGCCTCGGTGCCCACGCCGCCGCCGCGTCTCTATCTGCCGCGCAATTTCAGCTGCAGCGCCTGCCTGTACGGCACCTTGGCGGACCAGTGCAAGGGCGGCTGCAGCCCGGAGCCCGAGGCGGTGGAAGGGCCCGCGACGCAGCTGCACCCGGCGACCTCGTCGCCCCCTGCATCGCCGCCCCTAACGCTGGAAGCCGCTCCCAAGAAGCCGCTCCCGCTGCCCGTTACGCGCTCCCCGTCGCCGCCGCCGACATCCCCGCCGCCGTCGAGCCGCGGAAGGGAGCCTACGCTGCCGTCGGTGCCGCCCAGCCCAACGCTGCGCCGGCGGGCCAAGTCGCTGCCGACGCCCGGCGAGCGGGGCTTGAGGCCGGCCTTGCAGCACAGCCCGTCCCGCCGCAAGACCGTGCGCTTCGCCGACTCGCTGGGCCTGGAGCTCACCGCCGTGCGCCACTTCTGCCAGGCGGACGTGCCGCGGGTGCCGCTGGCGGCCTCCCCGCTGTCCCGCGGCGGCGCCGACCTGCTCAAGACGCGCAAGCCGCCGGCCCTGGGCGAGCTGGAGCCGGTGCTCTTCGGGCCGCCGGCACCCGTGCTGGAGCCGCTCTTCCCGCCGCAGCCCGGCTCCAGCGCCGGCTTCGGCGAGCGCGTGCGGCAGCACAAGGTGAGGCTGGAGTGGGTGCGCGCCGAGGCGGCCGGCCTGCGCGGCGCCGTGCGCGTCCTCAACCTGGCCTACGAGAAGAGCGTCTCGGTGCGCTACACGCTCAACCGCTGGGCCAGCTGCAACGAGGTGCCGGCCACCTACCTGCCGCCCGCGGCCGCCGGCCACGCCGCCGACGGCCTCACCGACCGCTTCGCCTTCCACCTGCCCGTGGGTGCGGGCACCACGCTGCTGGAGTTCGCCCTGCGCTACCGCGTCGCCGACGCCGAGTACTGGGACAACAACGACGGCCACAACTACAAGCTGCGCGGCAGGCAGCGGCCTGCGGCGGCCTCCGGCCACGAGCCCGACGGCGGAGGCGCCTGGATCCACTTCATCTGACCGCGGGGACGCGGCGGCGGCGGCACATGGCCCCGCCCGGCCCGGCCCGGCCCGGCCCGGCCTCCTCGCCAGCAGAGCCTTCGCAGCCCCTGCGTGGGATCCCCGTTCGCAGAGAGCAAGCGCCTCGCGGCTTTATGGCGACGGAAGAGCTTCCTCGAGGCCAAGCGGATGGTGATGGGCCTTGAGAACCGGGAGGAAGACGACCCCCCGGGAAGGGTTCTGAGAGGGTCGGGGTGGCCCGCCTGCTGTGCCCATGCCTGGAATTAATTATTGTGGCCTGAAGCTGATGAAGAACCCGCAGCCTGTCCAAGCATAATCTTCCATGGAATTGCATAGGATGTGCATTTGTTTCCCTCCCCATTTGGCACACCTTCTGTGAAGCAGTGATTTTTGCAAATTGCATTAGATTCATACCCAGTCTTTTCTTCCCCCTTGCAGGGAACCCAAAGCAGCTTACAAGGTCATCCTCCTTTCCATTATGCCACTACAATGGTCCATAGGTACAGTCCATATGGAGACTGTAACTCACAAACCTGAAGTCTTAGTCTAGACCACCAGGAGCATCTCCAGCCACTTTTCACCTGACCAGTATGTAACCTGAAGCAAGTTCCCGTCCCGTCCCTTCCCTTCCCTTCCCTTCCCTTGGTAAATAAGCCTGCAAGTCAACATATACTACTTAACAGGAAGCAATTTCTTGTCTGGGTTGTATCATTTGAATCTGCAGGAGAAGAATGCTTCTCTCTATTTCAAAAACAAGGAAATCTGTTCCCAGTGCAATGAAAATTGATGCATCGAGGAGAGGGCTAGGGGAGATTTTTCAATTTTACTTTACATGTCACGCATTAAGCCACCCACCCACCCTACAGTGAGATGGTGGAGCCAGGAGCCAGGCATGGGTTAATCTTTGCAGCGAGCCTATGGAGACAAGAGCCTGGCCATGTTTTGAGAGGAGGAAGTCCCACGGTTCTCCAGCTAGGATCCCCAGTCATTTTCTTTCACATCTAAACCAGGAGCAACAAGCTCTGAGTTTTTACAGTAGTAGATTGTGCTCAGTCCTGATTGGCTAGAAACTAGTGACATCACTGACGGACATTCTCCTCCTAAATTTCGCCTTTTATAATAGTCTATTTTAAAAAGAAAAGGAAGAATAAACACACAGGTCATGCCAGATAGCCTGTCTGAAGCATGAGGAAAGATCAGAGTTGGCTAGGCTGCAGCTGTGGGGCAGAAATCCTGCGGCATAACCTGATGTTCATGCTGCCCGTGTTTCCTAGTTAAATGTGTTTAAGGTTGGCTGCAGGAGGGCTTCAGACTGACCTATGTGAGAACAAATGGCATTAGGACCTGGTGTCTCCAAGGGTATTATCTGGAATTGGCAGTTTTCGTGGCTGCTCCCAGTTCCACTGAGGTTTCTGTAAGAGTGTGCCGGAGAGGTTTCTTTCGAAACTCGGGTAAAATCAACATACTCCGTTCTGTCCTGCTCCTCTTCCTTGTGTTGTCCAGGCCACAAGGCTTGGTTGTCTGTTCTCAGGGGTACCTTTTCCTTTGCAATTCTTTGCTATCTCAGAATTGTGAGGTGGCAGGCCTCTTGAAGAAACCATACAAGGCTGGAAGTAATGTCGTAATAACATTCACAGGAGGTGTCTCGTTTCCCCCTTTTCCCTCAGTTATGAAGCAGCTGTGTGTCATACACAAATGACAACATGGTTGGCCAGGCTGTAACGGGGGAAACGGTGCGTAATTCAGCATCTGCTTGCTAATTATTTCTGATGGGAGGTTTGGAGCAGGGCTGGAAAACTAGGTTGCCACGAATCGGAGAGAACTTGATGGCACGCAAGTGAAGGCACAGGCGTCGATCGTTCCTAGGGGCCAGAATCGAATTTTGCGTCGCCAGTACCGCAACGGGCAGACTTGGAGACTTCTAAGTCAGTAATGCCAGCAGCTGCCCCAGGTTACCTTATGCTCAGGTTGGCAGAACAACAGTTCTTGTGAGAAAGGAAGGGACACCAGAACAAGCATCCAGACAGAGCAAACATCTGATTGTACTTGCCGCCTGATCCTACGCATGCTTGATCAGAAGCAAATGCTCTTCCTGGTAGGATGGTCTCCTTCCCCAGAGGGTGCATTGCATTGCAAACTTGGGTCAAGGATCTGACAACATGATCTAACAGCTTGCCCAGTGGATTCCAAATTATGGGCTTAAGAATGTAAGAAGATGAAGGGCCTGCCTAGAGCAAGCATCCTGTTTCCACTGCCCACTTCCTGCTCACGATGCCCGGCAGTTCTGTACGGAGGCCCGCTGGAGGTAATGCAGTTGCTCTTGATAGCTTTGTTCTCTGTGACATTGTCTAAGCCCCTTTTAAAGCCGTCCAGATTGGCAGCCACCTTGTAGCAATTTCCATAGCCTAATTGTGTGTTTTAGGTGCTTCTTGTCAACAAGAATTTGATACTGGCTCCTAAGGAACTGAGTATTTCACAAAACCCTCACAGAATTGGCTCCTGACAATTCTGATAGCGTTCCCCGCAATAATTTTTCCAGCCACGCTTTCTGGATCTGTATATCAAACACCTGCTGCTTAGATGGCACTTTATGTGTTTATTAATTTGTCTTTCATTCTGTCAGAACTTGCACTTTTGATGGCTGGCAGGCGTTCCTGTAGCTCTGTCTTGAAGTTATTTTGCTGCAGATTTCTGTCATTGGTGTCGATGTTACAGTGTATGAATCAACATTTAATTATTGTGAAAGGCATAGTGCATAGCCAAGTTCAGTTTGGTAGGAGTACAGTGTAAATTATATGGATAGTTGAAAAAAATGTCTGGGTATTGGGGATAAAAAGGGGGACTGGGGAGAACTGAACCAGAATTTTCTTGAGAAAAGGTGTTCCCTTTAAGATGCCAGTTAATTTTGCTGTCTCCCGTCCTCCTCTGCAAATTAGAAAAAATAATCTTTTTATTTCTCTAATTTGAGCTGTGTGTATCAAATGTTCAACCCTTTTCTGTTTTTAGCATCTTTTAAAGTAGAAACTCAGTACAGAGGTAGTACAGAGGTTTATTTCAGCAAAACCCTCTCTTATCAGGGATGAGACCAATTATATATCTGTTGGCAAATAAGATTGCCCATTTCACAGGGTGAATCACCTGCTTACTGGGATAAAAGAGGCCTTACCTAACTCTAGGTTCAAGTACAGTTCCAAATGGTGGAGCTTCGTTCAAACCCACTGAGCTGCTTGCAGTGGGTTCCTATCTCATTGGATGCATTCCTTCTTTCAAGCAAAACACAGAACTCTTCCTCAAAGGATGGGCACAAAATAAACAAGCAGCCTGGGCAGGGCAAGAGCGCACCATCCACTGGGAGTTCTCATTTTGCATCATGTGGATATATGCAAGCAATTTCTGTGGAGCGGGTATAGGAGAACTCTTCAGTGAATTGTGCCTTATCTGTATTAAATAAACCTTGTGTGTGTCCCCTCATTTCTACTTAATGCAAGAGAATAAAACAAAGTTTTGATGCACCTTTAAAACGTGAAATTCAGATTTTTGCAAACCAGCAGCTTTCTTTGTTGCCACAGAATTTTTCAGCAATCTTCCAGCTATTGGGGGGCAGGGGTGTTTGGCTTCCAACAAATTTGACACAGCATTGACCAAGAACAGCCAGGGCGGTGGCCCATGAGGTGCTAAATAATTCCTCCTCTTCCTGCAGTTTGCCTGGGTGGCATTTGCCAGGTTATAGGCATGGCTAGTGGACCACTTTTGGCAGGCCTGCCTAAGGCTGTGATTGTAATCAGGTTTTTAATGTTTGCAAACCCCTAATCTGTTGTTTTTCAAACCACATTTGAAGTGCAGCATGTTCCAACACATGAGGATCAACACATGCCTGTACTTTATTTAGAAAAGGAAGATGTTTATTTTAAAATATATATATATATATATATATATATCACTTATAGCAAAGTTTATTTGCAGTCAAGAGAGGGATATAAAATATTTTTCCCTTGAGCAGGGCCACATGGTCTGTATGGCTACTCTGTTTTACCACTTTTGTCAAGAAGCCTGAATGCATGCTAGCAAATTGGAGAGACCATAAATAATTTGTGTATTGCACTAGTCTGTTAATAACAAGGATGTACGTATGATTTATGCTGCAGCATCAAATTCCTTGTTGCGTTCATCCTTGCACTGGCGTTGCGACCTTTTTGTTTTGTGTCTCTGCCTTGAATGGCAGCTTAGTGAGCTGAGGTCAAGCCAATGGAGCTGCATCCACGTCTGCATCTGATGACTCCTGGCTCCGAGGGGCCCTCGGGTGCAAGACTTCGAGAGGCCCCCATCCGCGGACACGTTCATCTCCACCTCTTCACTGCCGGGGCTACAGCCTGTTCACTGACATCGTGCTCTGGCCCGAATCTGGATCACTGTTCAGAGGGAGGAGAGCGCCTGCATTGTTGCCCATTCTTCTTGCTCACCTGTGGATAGACAGCAACAGCCAGGAGAATGATTGGTGCCCACCCCACCCCCCGTGAGGCATGGTTCCCCGGGGACGCCCACCCAGCCACGAGTCCCGAGAGCCCTGATTTTTGCCGCTTAATCGCTGCAGACCTGCTGCAGCTGAAGACACAGAACCCAGGCTGGGGAAAGCAGCATGATTCATCCGAGTGTCGCTGCTGCTGAAGTGCTCGTGCTGGCTTCGCCCGCAGAGTGATAAGCTTTTTGAACATCAGGTGAACCTGTGCATAGATGTGGATCGAGGCAGACTGAAAATATGCATTCTTTTGGGAGTTACAGCTTCTGCGCCATCAAGAGCCTGCACATTAACTGTGCTTAGAAGTGGTGGTGGCCAGCTCATTCCTGCAGGACCTTCCAGTCCCTTAGCTTGCTCAGACTGCTTATTTTGGCTGCAGATCTCTTGAGTTTTGGGAACTGAGCTGACAGAACGACTTGTGCACACGCCCTCATCTGTGCACAAGTTTCGACATCCCCATGCTCAGAATTGCAGGTCCCAGATGCGTAAATTGTGACCAGTAGTTCCTCAAGAAAAAGCATTGACATTAACCAATATTAATGATTAGCCACGGTCTGTACCATTTGTGTTACGTTTTAGGAAAGCTGCTCTAGGCCTGGGCTATTCTTTGATGCTCTGGTGTCTTTTGCAGACAAGCTGGTGGAAGAGCAGGGTGACAGAATGCAGGATTGTTGGGTATTAGTATATCTGTGACATAATCTATTTTTATACAGAATTTTGGTATTGCTAAGAGTCCCATAACACTGATGTTAAGCACTTTTCCAGACTAAATTATATGTAAAGTTTGCTGTGGTCTGTATGCAGTTAAACATTTGGCAGAAGTCATTACCTAGCACTGTGATAGATAAATAAGCTAGAATTGAGTAATCACCGCAGAGCATCAAGCAGCGCTTTTGTACATACGGAGAGCTTTAAAAGCTTGAACTGGTTTCTTTGAACTGTGCTGTCTTTATGGTGGGCACATGAAGAAGCTCACAAACCAAAGGTGTACAATAGTCTCGTAAAGCAAAGATGAAGCTGTATATGGCCAAATCCCCTGGCAAGGTCTTGGTGTTTCTAAAATGCAGCATATCTTTAGAGAAACTACTTGCTTTATGGTGTGCTTGATTTGTATGTAAATTAGCAGACCCCCAGTATGCTTTCCTAGTAGCATCGGAAAGACCCCCCAAAGCAATACTCAGAGCACTGATTTTAGGACTGAAGACACTGCGCTTCCTTGGAAGCTTATCAGGGGCTTCCTGGTGTGAAGAAAGCAACGGTGGGGTGGGCAAGCACCCCAAGAAAAGGCCATTTTGTCCAGCCTTTCTGGCCCTCCACGGCACTTGTTGAACCTCTGAAGGATGCAAGGTCTGCTTGAGGGGGGAATGCTCAGCTCATGCAGGGCAATGGTGAAGGGCAAAATGCCTGGCTGAGAAAGGGAGAGCTATTGGGAGAGATCTGATCAGACCTGATAAGCTGAGATGTGAACGGCATTTCAGGCTGTGTGCAGAGCCCCTTCGCACAGGTGAAGAAACAAGCCAGTTACATACTCTGAACCAGAAAGCAGTGCGTAACAGTTTCAGAACAAACCAGGCTATTCAGTGATGGTCTGAAGCTGGCTCGGGGTAGCGCTGTGGTTTGTGGCTCAGTTACCATCAGCTCCCGAATCTGGGGACTCGCAAGCATCCTATGCAAGGCAGGAAGAGCAGTGTAGATGATCTTCACCCGCCTCTCCTCCAGCCCTACACTTCTTGTTGATTGATTGATTTATATCCTGCCTTTTTCCTACAAAGGGCTCAAGGCAGCTTACATCATTCTCCTCCATCTCATCCCCACAACAACAACCCTGTGAGGTAGGTTGGGCTGAGAGTCTGTGACTGGCCCAGAGTCACCCAATTGGCTCCATGGCTGAGCGGGGACTAGAACCCAGGTCGTCTGAGTCCCAGTCCCACACTCTTTGCCACTGCACCACACTGGCTCTCCGGCAAAACATTAGTTTTGTTTGCTCATTTAGCTGGGACACATCAGAAAGGGAAGAAAGGGGCTTGGACAGGCCTCAGATTAACGCCTCTCTGGTCTCTTCCTGCCCCCCTCCCATGCCCCCTTCTTGAAAGACAAGTTGCTGACCTTGAGCAGCAGGCATGACTTTTCATGCCTCCTGTGGCGGCGAAGCAGGCAGGGTGGCGCTCTTATCGATCCTCATGAAATCAGAGCACTGTCTCCGGTTTCAGAGTGGGCAATGCAGAATATCCTGTGACTCTTCAGGTATGGTGTCAGGGCAGTAGGATTGTTCTTTTAACATACTGGCCTTCTCCATCACACTCAGCCCTAAGTTTACTCAGAGCAGGGGCAAAAGGCACACGAGGCCCAGATGGGATGGTTGGATGGATGGCCTGTGTCTTAGCGGACACCCTCAGAATATTTTGCAAGACATGCAATTCCTCCGATACATCCTCGTGGACAGTGGTTTGAGAACTACACTAGAGTAGCAGATGCCTTCCTTTGTTTTCACATGTGCTTTCTATTCTTGTTGACTTTGTAAACAAAAGCTACTTCCTGCCATTGTTGAACTGTAGCTTTATGAAATGTGCCATGTTTTATGAAATGTGCAATATGCCGTCCTTTTGTTAGTGTAGAAGTCCTTTGGTAAACTACCAACAAATGCAGCACTCAGGTAACAGTTTTAGCTGCTTCTGTTGAAGATGACCATCATGTCATCCTGTGAGCATTGTTTTTAAGAGTGACTACAATTTAGCTGGCCCTTTAAACCTCACGCTACTAATTATGCTGCCGAGCATCAGCTGCACTTCAACATGTAGCTGACAAGCCAGGACAAAAGTGATTGAGAATTAGTTTGTCTGCACCCACATCCTATTTCATGAAATAATAACCAGGCAGTTGCTATTTGCATATAAACTACCAAATGAACAAATGTGATTTCATGCATAACACTGTTCAGTTATGGGAATATGTTGAAGCTCGCAGGCAAAAACCTGCTACATCTATGTATTCGTCTAAAAAAGCTTAATCTGCAGTACATTCAGATTGTCTTGGTGCCTTCCAAAAATAGCTGCTTACTACAACATTGGATATGTTCCTCAAAGAGTTTCCTTAATTTTAAAGAATACGTTTGTGATGAGTGTATATCATAAACGCAGGAACTATTTGGTAGCACTCTGAACAATGTTGTTGGAACATTGAGCCGGTGTTTTCAAAAAGCCCAGAGGTTTTAAAACTTGTCCTTTTGTTGTAGGGAACAGAGTTAAGAGTGAAAAATATGTCTTTGTGCATTTCTGTAAACGTTGAGTCCAGAATGAATAATGCCATCATCGATAAGAGTATATTATATATAAATGCCTATTTGTGCAGTTCTTATGCAGATATAATTCTATACACACATTTATGAAATCAAATTCTAGTTTTTTAAAGGCTTTATTTTGCACAAGAATTTGTCTTACAAATGTTTCTTGTTCTTCAGCTGCATTGGCACTCTTAGATGGATTTTATCTCTTTTGCACACTTCCAAGATTTCACACACAAAGAGGAGCATTCTCTGAAGGATATTTTGTCTACATTTTTAATTAATATGCATGGCTCTTTAGCAACATTTGAATAAACCTGTATCGTACATGGGTCTTGTGTATAACCTCTGTGTTGTGTTAAAGACAGAGTCTTGAATATATTTTGTCACACGGTCCACAGCAAAATGTGGTAGCTCCTGTGTCGTCCTTATGAGCACTTTCAAAATAATATTTATTATTAGTAGTATGATTTATTATTATAATGATGATTACAGTGCCTTGAAGAAGCATTCTGCCCCCTTTGACTTTTTGTTGAGCTACAACCTGGAATTGAAATAGATTGAATCAGCATTGTTACCACTTGATGCGTGCAAGATACTCAACACTGTAAAATATTGTTCTTGTGTTATAAAATTTTTGTTACAAACAGAGCCTGGCACTTTTTGGTTGCATAAATGTTCACTCCTTTGCTGTGACGAATCGGCTCTGCTGCAATCCACTGCCTCCAGAAACCTAACACTTGCACAGGAGTAGTTGAATAGAGTCCCTCCATTTAAATGCACCTGCTTCTGGAAGTCCCCAGAGTTTGTTGGAGACCATATCTAAACAAAAAGTTTCATGAGGCCCACGGAGCTATCAAAATGACTCTGGGGCAAAGTTGTACAAAAGCACCAATCCGGGTTGGACTATAAAGAACTTTTGCACATGCTGAAACATCCCCCGGTGCACCATTAAATCCATTATTGCAAAAATGCAGGGAATATGGTTTTCCTGCAACTCTGCTCGGAGAGGCTGTCTACCAAAATTCAGTGACTGCGTGAGAAGCGGCAAGGAGCCTAGGGCAACGTTGCAGGGTGTGGTGGCATATGCAGCTGAGACAGATGCAACAGCCCACGGGGCCACTATCACCCAAACCAAGCTGGACTTTATGAAACAGTAATGAGAAGAAAGACTTTGCTGAAACAAACCCACATTGAAGCCTGTTTGGAGTGGGGAAACTCCACAGTATCCTGATGCATGAAGCTGCACCAGAGACTTCTCCCTCTCCCATGACACTTGAACCCGGGTCACTCCATGAAGCTGATTGGTGAGGTTTGGGACAGATAAAAGGACAGTGTGTAGTTAGACTGTGGAGTCTGCGGCTACAGAAAGTGGTGATGGCCACCAATCTGGGTGGCTTTAAAGGGATTGGACAAATTCATGAGGGAGGAGACTCTCCATGGCTACTAGCCTTGCTGGCCATGTGCTCCCTCCTTCACCAGGGGTGGCCTGCCTGCAGAGAGCAGCTGCTGAAGAGCTTGGGCAGGGGGAGGTTTTGCACCTATCCTGCTCTATGGGTCCTGTGAGCAGCTGGCTTGCTACCACGTGTGTGGAGTGCTGGACTAGAAGGACCTTTGGTCCGAACCAGCAGGACGTCATATGTTCTAAGACTCACAGGTGCAATTACTGCCAAAGGCGTGTCTATCAGTTTTTTCTGTGTGTGTGTGTGTGAATATTTATGGAAGCAACAACTGCCAGCTTGCTTTTGTTTACTTAAGTTGTGTGCCACAATAAAAATACTTTGTCACTTCACAGTATGGCTTACCTTGTATCCATTAAGGGATAAGAGTGCCATGAATTCATTTCCAGGTTGTAAAATGTGGAGAAGTCAAGGGGCGTGGGGTGGCTATTTCTGCAGAGCATTGTAACTTTCTATTAAATGTTCAAGAAAACATAAAGCAATTCTTGTCTTGTTGTCGGCTAAGTTAGCATGCAAAGCAGATGTATGTAGAGTGCTATATATTTACACACAGACTATATACTAGGAATTCCAAAGAACATCAGCATTTCTTCATTAAATGTGATCTGCCCAACACTAGTATGCTTGAGATTAGATTTCTTTGGTTGCAAAAATACCTTTCATTTCTAAGAATAAAAGTATATATTTACCAGGGATTTTTCTATTCACAGATGCATCCTCTTGTCCACTCACTCTCCTCCCTCTGTGCATGCACACAAGAGTGAAAACATGAGCCTTTAGCAGCATGTATTTCAATAGCAGTTAAATACTTTTGAGACTGCAACCCGGGTTCATATTTCACTGAACTTAGGGGCTTGCTTCTGCATAAACCCACATAAGATTGTGCTGTTTCTGTCACAAGAGTGAGAAGCATGTTGCACTCCAGAAGTTGTGGGACTCCGGCTACCATCAGCCTCACCCAGCATCATGTATGGTCAGGGATAATGCAGGTACATTCTAGCAACGGCTGGTGGCAAAGGTCTGTCCATCACTGCTGCATTGTCGAGTGTGCATGAATTTCTCCAGTTTATGCTGGGCTGAGATACTCTAGAAGGAAACTAAATGGTGGTGCAGCTTGTCTTAATACTCGAGCTGAACGTGAAACCAGAATGACTTCAGGAAAGACAGCCAATACCCTTTCCTACAATGCAAAATGCTTAGTTTTGACCAGAATGTTTGCTTTTTTAAATAATACAGATTTAAAGTGCGATGCAACATAACATGTACTGCAGATGAGATTTACTGCTGTAATATACCATCAAGGGACTGCAGGTGGAGCAGTGGTTTAAACCGCTGAGCTGCTGGGCTGGTTGATCGAAAGGTCGCCGGTTCAAATCTGCACACGGGGTGAGCTCCCGTGCTCCGTCCCAGCTCCTGCCAACCTTGCAGTTCGAAAGCATGCAAATGCAAGTAGATAAAAAGGTGCCACTTCGGTGGGCAGGTAACAGCGTTCGTGCACTTCGGTGTTTAGTCATGCCGGCCACATGACCACGGAGACTGTCTGCGGACAAACGCTGGCTCCCTCGGCTAGGAAACGGAGATGAGCACCGCCCCCTAGAGTCAGGCATGACTGGACGTAACGTCAAGGGGAAACCTTTACCTTTTATACCATCAAGTCATCTATGAATGAAATGGCCCCATCCTTCACAGCCCTGCTCAGCTCATAAACTCAATCTTGAGGCTTTATGGAATCCATCCATCTCTTACTTGGTCCTCCTGTTCTTGGTTTGTCTTCAGTTGTCCCGAGTGTCGTGCTCTCCTCCAGTGAGTCTTGCATCTCATGAAGTGCCTTAAGTACAACTGCTTCAGTTTCATCATTTTTGGTTCCACAGCATGTTCTGACTCGATTTGATCTAGAACCCACTTGGGTGTCTTTCTGTCAGTCCAGGGTATTTGCAGAGCTCTCCTCCAACGCCATGTTCTGATGCATTCGATTGGCAGAAACCACATTGATCCAGATACAAACAAGAACATGCCAACAAAGACGGGAAACAAAACCATGGCCCATGGACTGGAAACGTTCAGGAGGCATTCCAGTCTCCAAGAAAGAGTGCAGTAGCTATAGGACCATTGCTCCAATTTTCCATGCAAGCAAGGCAACTTGCATGGTGTTGCAACAAAGAACTGAACCATCTATGGAGTGAGAAATGCCTGCTGTTCAAGCTGGATTCCAAAAAGATCCACTCAAGAGCAAACCACAAATATATGTTGGCTACTGGAGCACACCAAAGAATTTCAGAAGAAAATCCATTTTCCATCAAAAAATTAAGTCTATAAAGTATAGGCCTTATAGACTACAGGAAAGCCCTGGATTGTATGGATCAGAAAAACCTATGGATGCTTCTGAAAAAAATGGGTGTACCTCAGCACTTGATTGTCCTGATGGACGACTTGCATTGTGGACAAGAAGCTATGGAGAAGCACAGAATTCCGTAGAAGAATTATAGACCTTTGCTGTTAATAATAATGACATTAAATTATGAATGATTTCACATACCTCAGCTTTATCATCGATTCAAAGGGAGTCTGTGGTGAAGAAATTCCAAGGAGACTGAAACATGGAAGGGCAGTAATGAAGAAGCTGGAGTCAAGAGTAAGGACATTTCATTGGAGACCAAGGGCAAGATGACCTAAGCACCTGCAGTCCTGGTCACTGTGTATGAGCGTGATGATGTGATGTCACAAACTGAAAAGACAATTGCCCGCCTCAAAAAATCCTGGCGTAGAGTGAAGGAAGCAAAATTGGGGGCGGGGGGGGACTCATTTGCCCCACTCTGACTACAGGGCTGGTGGAGTTGCCACCCTCTGCCTAATAGCAGAACTGGCCTGAGGACGATCTTGATGCAGTTCTGGCAAGTCACATCTATTTGAGTCCCCACCATGTTCCTTTCTGCAAAATATCACCAGCTGCCCTTGACTGTCTGGCTTATTTATTTTATTTAGTAGTTAAAAATAGCTGCAGAGGCTCTGCATTTAATTGGAGCAGGTGTGCTGTGTTCCCAAGCTAAAT
This sequence comes from Varanus salvator macromaculatus, assembly GCA_023646645.1. Taxonomy (NCBI): domain Eukaryota; kingdom Metazoa; phylum Chordata; class Lepidosauria; order Squamata; family Varanidae; genus Varanus; species Varanus salvator. The sequence continues at coordinate 21,055,965 of JAIXND010000657.1, forward strand.
TCCAACTCTGGGGAGCCGGTGTGGGATGAAGGGTGGTTAAGAGTGTGGGCCTGGGACTCGGGGGAGCCAGGCTCCAGTCCCTGCTCAACCCTGCAGCAAACTGCATGCCTTTGGGCCAGCCACAGATTCTCAGCCCAACCTACCCCACAGGATTATTATTGTGGCAATAAGATTGAGCGCAGGAAGATGAAATTTCCATGAGCTGCTGTGAGTTCCTTGAAAGGAAAAAGCATAGAAACAGACACAGAGTGAGTCAAAAGGGGACTCCAGGGCCATCTAGTCTGACCTCCGGCACCAACCGGCTCCACTTACGACATGCCCACCATGTGCACATCCAACCTATCCTTGAACACCCACACTGATGGGGCCTCAACGACCTCCTGTGGAAGCCCATTCCACACCTTTGGGGTCCTGACTGTCAGGAAGTGCTTCCTGGCATCCAAATGGAACCTTGGCTCCCTGAGCTTTGCTCCTTTGGAGCGTGTCCTGCCTTCCTCTGCAGGGGAGAACAGGTCTCTACCCATCTCCATGTGACATCCCCTCACATACCTGTATGTCGCCAACATATCCCCTCTGAATCTCCTCTTCTCCAGGCTGAAGAGACTCAGTTCCCTCAGTCTCACCTCATACGGCATCCCCTGCAAACCAGCCACCATCCTTGTGGCCCTACGCTGCACTGACTCCAACCTGGCTATATCCTTTCTGTAATGAGGGGCCCAAAACTGAACACAATACTCGATCTAGAAGCCACACTTCTGGCAATGCAACCAAGGGTGGCGTTTGCCCTCTTGACCACCGCATCACACTGCTGGCTCATGTTCAGCCTGCAGTCAACCAGCACCCCGAGGTCCCTTTCACAAGTGCTGCTCTCCAGCCACTTGTCACCTAACCTGTACTTATGACAGCTATTCCTATGCCCCAAGTGCAAGACCTTGCACTTCTCCACATTGAATGCCATCCTGTTGTCTCCTGCCCACTTCCATAGTCTGTCCAAATCCTTTTGGATCTGGAGTACCTGCTCCTCAGTTGTGGCCACTGCTCCAGTTTTAGTGTCGTCCGCGAATTTGATCAGCAGACTGTTCACCCCTTCTTCCATGTCATTAATGAAAAGATTAAACAGGACTGGCCCCAGGACAGAGCCCTGGGGGACCCCACTTGTCACTGGCCGCCATCCCAATGATTCCCTGCTAATGGTTACCTTCTGCTTTCGGTCAGTCAACCATGCCCTAATCCACCGGACAGTGCTTTGGTGTATCCCAAAACTCCTGTTTCTCCACCAGGATATTATGGGGCACTTTGTCAAAGGCCTTGCTGAAATCCAGGTATACCACATCCACTGCATCCCCTCCATCTAGCCATCCCGAAACCTTTCATAGAATTCCACAAGGTTTGTCTGGCAGGACCTGTTTTTGCGGAAGCCGTGTCGTGTGGCTGTCAGCCTCCCTTCCCTATCTAGCATCACTAGATCTCTCTCTATTATGAGCCTCTCCATTGTTTTTCCTACAATGGACGTATGGCTAATGGGTCTGTAATTCCCCATGTCCCTTCTACTTCCCTTTTTGAAAATTGGGACCACTGATGCCACCCTCCAGTCCTCTGGAACTTCACCCATTCTCCACGAGGTCTCAAAAATGGAGGCCAGCGGGCATGAGAGAACCCCTGCCAACTCTCTTAGTACTCTCGGGTGTAACCCGTCAGGGCCTGGCGCCTTTGTAATGTCCAATGCCCTGAGGAGCCCCTCGACTTCAAGGGGGGTGACTCTAATCTCTGCCCCTAAATCCCCAGCCTCATCTAATCTCCTATACAGATATCCCCCGTCCTGCTTTGGGGAGAACACAGAGGCAAAATAGTCATTTAGCATCTGTGCCTGTTCCCTCATATCAGTCACTGGATCTCCTTCCTCCTCATTTAGTGGTCCCACCACTTGTCTCCCCTTCCTCTTCCTATTTACATGCTGAAAAAAGGTGGGATAGAAATATAATAAATAAATGGCACCAACCTTCCTGGTGGGGGAGGAAGTACATAGCCTGTACTTCCTAATACTTCCTGGTACATAACCATAATGGGGCTGAGCTTTTCCCCTGCAGGGAGCTAAGAGCGCTTACAGTTGGGGGTGCGTGAGGGCCAAAGGACACATTGCATTTTATTGGGTGAAGTTGATTGATCCGTGCAGAGCAGGCAGGAGCATGCAGGCCATTATCCCCCCTCCTCCGCTGCGCAGTGCAGAATTGCCTTTGGCTTAACTGTGCATTAGATGCGATGACGATGTTTCATTTTCCCTTATGTTCCTGGCCATCTGGTGGCCGTTCTGAAAATGGAATTTCCTGGATCGAAATGCTAATACCCTGGATCGAATATTTCTGGATCGAAATGCTAAAGCCCTGTCTTTCTGGGCCCAGCCTCAAGCCAATACTTGCATCCTTTCAAGGTCAGTTTGATCACTCTGGTGCCATCACGTGGCAGGGATTCGAATTCAAGACTACTGTGAACTTCACCTCTCTCAAAGGATGCCAACCTAAAGGGGATGTTTTATCCTTTATTAGCAGACCTAGAGAGATTGAGTGGAGAAGGGTCCCAGGTCGGTCATTCATCCTGTGCCAAAGCCACTGGGATGTGCAAACTTCCACAGCTTCTTTCATTTATTTCCTGCTATTTCATTTGACCCCAGGAGGCTATGAGGACCCACTAGCAAATTAATAGAGGCCCAGTGCGTCCCATGCGCCTGCCTCCTCCCTGCATCCCAGGTGGGCCTCTGTCCCCAAAGGAGCTGGCTCCGAGACACACTTGGTGAGGCATTCCCCATGTGGATCTCCTCCTTGGGGCCACCACCTCCACTGCTCCTTCTCCTCTGTCTCATCAGTGCCACCACTCGCTTGCTTGGCCAGGCAGAGCACCCACGGGTCAGTGAGGTGGCCTCCACTCAGCACCCCTTCTTGGCCTGGGCCCAAGAAGGAGGCAGGTTGCGAAGGCCAAGAGGCGACGCAGGTGCTTGTCCGGGGACTCCTGCCTCGACCATCCCTTGATACCCGTCAGTGATGGCATCCATCACTGATCCCATTCATTGGAAAAAAACAGAACTGGATGGGACAGGCCTATTTTCCTACAGGAGGGAGAGAGACAGAAATGGAGCAGGGAGATAAGCAAAGATGGCACATGAGAGATTGCCAGTGACCAGTAATTGAAGAGTGACTACTGATTTGAGATGATCTTGGGTGAGGTGCAAAACAAAAGATTTTTTTAATATTCTTTGCATGAAAAAGTAATGTGTTGGTTTTGCCTTGTAATTACTTCCAGATTTGCATATAGATACAAGTTAGCAGATGTACATCTTATGCAGATTGGTCTAGCGGCCATATCTATAAAGCGACTAGAACCCTCTGTGCTGATAAATCATAGGCAACCCAATCGGTGTGTTTGTGCAGCCGATGGGTGCGGGTTGGCTGCACGCTCATGGCAGCAGAACACCTGAAATCAACAGTGGATCACATGACAAAAGAAATTAAGCTCAGGTCTACACCATCGGTGACCTCACCAAGCCAAACACCAGTTCATCTAATCTTCTCAGTGACTCCAGCTAGTTGTGCAGGTTCGTGCTAAATGAACATAATCTGGCGTGGTGAGAGCTGAGCTGGTGTCGTGGTTCAGAGTGCGGGACTGGGACTCGGATGATCCGGCTGCTAGTCCCTGCTCAGCCATGGAGCCCACTGGGTCACTCTGGGCCAGTCACAAATCCCCAGCCCAACCTACCTCATGGGGTTGTTGTTGTGGGGATAAGAGTCAGAGCAGCACTAGAATGATGTAAGCTGCTTTGAGTTCTTTAAAAAAGAAAAAGGTGGGATATAATAAATAAGCAAGCAAGCAAGCAAAGGGGCATGCAATCATTTAGCAGGAATGCCTGGATTCTGTGCTGAGAAAGTGCAGGTTCCGCAGTAACCAAATCTGGCAGTCTGACTGAGTTTGATACGCACGCCAATATTGCGCAGAAGTGCTCAATTCTTTGACTCAGTCTTTTTGCAAAAGCTGGCCAGTGCCCCCCAGGACAAAACAAGTACAAACTGAAGGGTCAGGATTGAAGCTTGAGATGAATAAACAAAGGTCAAGGGACACCTGATTTACTCGAATGTGTTCAGCTCTCCAGGGCCTGATGAGCAATACAACTCATAAAAAGGGAATTTGGGAAAGGGGGGGGAGGGGGGCAGGGAGGGATCTGATTATCCAGTTTCTGAGTTGCAGCTTCCTTCTCAGGAGCCTCTCACCAGCCAGTGAAAAGGCGGGGCGAGTGGGACAGAGCCATCACTTGATCTGCACAGTCAATTTCATTCCTAAGGGAAGCTTTCCGGAAAGACATCATGTTCTCAGATGTTGCCTTCGGTGATGTGGTCGCATCGGGGCTCACAGAGGGGAAGCACTTGCACCTTTCTTAGCAAGAATGCTGACAGCACCTGCCACTTCCTGGCAACATTGGATGGGTTTGCACAATATGGTAGTCCCCTCCAGAATTTTAGCCATGCACAGTGGCTAAAATTCCGTGTCCAGCAGAGGATTGGGACGCGTGTGTCTCCTTCCCCCCTTGGTCCTCCGGCTGGCACCCCAGGGGACATCAAAGCAGCATGGAGCAGAATGGGAATGCCCAAGTCTTGCAGTGCTGCCTCCCCCGTTCCACAGCCCATTCGCATGCATCAGCACCCTGCTCCCAACACTTGTCTTCTTGCTTTCCCACATCCCTGCTCCTTGGCAAGCCTCTTCTGCCGGGAGCACAACTCTCTCTCTCTCATTGGTGCGTTGGTCAGCTGCTCTGGTGAATGTTTGCCAGTCAGTCTTACGGTGGCTTTCTGTGCTTAGCCCCACGGAGATTTCAAAGGGCATGAAAAGCAAAGGGCCTCTGCTGGAACATGTGAAGCAAACCTGGCTGCATCGTGCACAGTTTCCCACTGCAAGGAATGGAGATGGCCTACAGTCTGTTCGCCTTCGCAGCGCTAATTGGATTACTGCAGGCTTGCATTTAACAACGTGCCTGTCACTGTGCATCTCTAAGCAATGCCATGAAGGTGAGCCTTGAAGGTGAGCCACGGAGGAGCACACTACTCCTGGCCTGCTCTGGGGGCAGTGGGGGAGGAAAGCTCTTTTCCCTTCAGCAGGGGAAGGACACAGGTTGCTGTCCAGATGTTCCAGCCTACAATTCCCATCAGCCCTAGTCAGCACAGCCAATGGAAAGGGCTGATGGGAGCGCTAGGTCAAAACATCGAAACCAGAACCTTGTATTTGCCCAGTATTTTAACAGTTAACTTTTTAATCTCTGTGTGTGTGTGTATTCTACGGTTGTGGTTTCATTATTTTATGGCTTTTACTTGGTCTTTAACCTTTGTTAACTCCTCAGAGAACTTTGGGCTATTGGGTGGCATAAACATGAAATACATTAAGAAACATGTGGAGGGACACAAGTTCTCCACCCTGCTCTGCCCCTCGTCCAACCTGCTTGATGGATTATTTGCTGATCTACTTTTTCAAGAGGCTGCAGAGAAAAGCCTCGTGGAAAGGCTTTTCTCCTCTGCGGACACAATTCAGGTTCACCTTCTACCTTCTTAGTAGCTGAGCAGAACCGTATGACAAGCTATCCAACTTCTGTAGCTTCCTTAGAGGGCAAGATCAATTGGTCACTTTAAAAAAAATTAATGCCCTGATTAATCCAACAACAAGATATTAAAATGTCACTTTTCTCACATGCTTATAAAATCTGCTGTTTTGCAAGCACCTGGCTTAACATTCCTTCTTCTTTCCCAACAAGAAACATGCCAGCGATTACATTTGTGTATCATCTAAGAACAAAGCAGTTAGTTTCAGAAAATGCAAATTTTAACTGACAAATGACTGCAGTATGAATTACCTAGACAAACCTATCAGAAATTTCTATTTGGAAACTCTGTTATATTGCCCCCCTCCCACACACACACCTAGGGAAGGCAGTGTAGTTAGCAAGTATGATTGGACGCATTCAGTAGCAGCCACCTGCTTGCAGAACTCCTTCTTGGCACAGGTAAGATTGGCTCTTTAAAGGCTCAATCTGTTCTGTTAGGCTTGGACTACGTAACGCTTTGAATGTTGATGCCTCCCTTAAATGTTTCTGTGTTTGTTCCTTCAATTTTATGTGAACCTTTGTTTTATTGTGCATTGGCTAGAAAAGAGGATGCAATTTCATAAATCCAATAAATAAACGTCACCCTTAAAGTTTATTTCATTAGGTTACAATTCTGCATATTAACATCATCCAGGTTCTATGACGTAAACCATGCGACTGATCACTGAGCACGGTGAGCAGCAAGGGTCCAAATAAGCTACCTGGTTTTGAGGCAGACATGAGGAATAGGGTTCATGGGGCACCTGGCAGGGTCCTGAGCATGACTGATGCGCTGGATCCCCGACAAGGTGCATCTCCTTCTACACAAGGAGAGCATTCGGGAGGCAGCTGGCCAGCCCTCTGAGAGGGAGGGTTTGATTGGCAGTCCTGCACTGAGCAGGGGGTTGGCCTTCCGGCTCCTTCCAACTCTGCTCTTCCGTGATTTATATTATGCTTTTGAGAATTCAAAGTGCCCCACACATCATCGCAGTTCTTCCGATGTTGATGCATTTTCCCCATAAAAAAGCACTCTAGGCAATTTATGAAGGCAAGACAATGCAAATACATAAATAAATAAACCATCAAGTGAACAATCGCGAAGTCAGGGACAGACCAGTTTGCACTTAGGAAATTAATACTTAAGCAGGGAAGAAGGGCTAATATATTTTCAGAGATGGCTCCGTCCCAGCCCAGAATTCATTCCATGACCCTCAGTTCATGCCGAGAAGCAAAAGAATGTGGTTAGAGAAGCCAAAAGCCACCCCACCTGCTCTGCTCCTGGATGTGCTTCGCAGCAAGTCATCTGCTCTTCCTTCGGGGCTGGCTCTAGAAAGGTTGGCCCTGAGATCTCATAGCTGAGGTGCAGCACCTTTTGGCTCAGGGGACAAATGCAAAGCCTCTGGGACCCCAGTCTGACCCTCAGTGGGTCGGCAGATGGCCACGTCGTCCTCACTGGTCCCAGCCACTTTCCCCAGTCACCCGTCCTTCGCGTTTTCCAGCTCTTGCAGTTCTTCTCCCCAGTCTAAAAGACTGAGTTGCCTCTCCTAAGGCTGAATTACAGTAGGATGAGCTAGTATTTTGAATTTTGATCTACCCCCCAATTTTCGTATAAATTTTCTTCTTTTATGTTCTTCCTTTTTTCCTCTTGCACGGTACATGGCAGCCGATACAGTCCCCCTTCACTTCACTCAATTTTATTCCCAAAACAACAACCCTGTGAGGTAGGTTAAGCTGAGAGAGAATGACAGAAATTGGCCATCAGGTGGAAAGACGGTCAGAGACGGTGATGTGCAACCAAAAGGATTTGGGAGCACATGGCTCAGATCGCAAAGTACTCTATCAGTGCCTTTAACACAACTATCATCCTAAGCCAGCCTTCCTCAACCTCATCCAGACATGTTTGGACCGCAACACCCAGAATTCCCAGTTGATGGCCCTGCTGGATGGGAATTCTGGGAGCTGAGGTCCAAATGCCTCTGAAGGCCACCAGATTGGGGAAGGTTGTTCTAAGCAATTGGGTTATTTATGGTGGGTAGACTCATCTTGTCTTCATCATGCCCTTGACACTGGGAAATGCTTTCAAGAACAGTTGTTTTAAAAAGTTAACCAAATGCAGATGATTAGCATTCTCCCCGTTTGCTATTTAAACCTATTCTGCCCACAATGAAACAACAGAACTACTACAAACATCATCAGTTCTCCAGATAACCCAACCCGGTGACAAGAGAAAGTATGTATAGAAAGTCTGCAGACATCTCAAATGAATGCATTACGCCACCAGCTGGGCTTGTTCCAACTGGAGATTGATCCATCCAAAATGTTACACAAAAATATCCTTTAAATATTAATCCCATAGAGAGGCAGTTACAAAAAGTAAACACACTTGGTAGAGTCAGGATTTTTTATTAACTTCTGTTATCTGTTCTGCTAGAAAGCTTTATCTTTAGAAAATGGCCATTCATTCATGTTTTAACTTTAAAACATGAACTCTGGTTCTGTTTAATCACCAGGAACGCTCACTAATTCTGAAAATAGAAAGACAGCTTTAATATTACGAAGCCTGATTGAAAGTAGACTCATGTACCCTGGAAGGAAGATTGGGGTGGAGGGCATGGAATGGGAGGGAGGAAAGAAATAAATGGAACGGATGAAAAGCACACTTTGTGCTATGGAATTAAGGCTGTTGCATCACTTCACAGTTCTACATTATCAGTGCTTGGGTTTAAGGAACAAAGGTTATTCTACTCCAGAGGTAATTATGAACTTCAAGCTCCAGCTTCATAGAATTACATGTAATAGGAAACATGGAAGAAAACACACACACACACACACACACACACACACACACACACACACACACACAACGGAGTAGCAAAAGGTGGGCAAACATAAAAAGGTTTTGATTTGGTGTCCCTTGCGGGCAGAGAGCAGTGCGGTCTGACTCACAAACAGCAACCCTTTCCTTGAAAATGCCCTCAACAGGTTGCTCAGAGTCAACGCTTCCGTACACAACTAATTCATGACAATCTACACTGAAGAAAGAGGCTTCATTCATTGCCTTGCAATGTTCAGGTCACTCCTCAATAGATTTTATGTATTTCTCATATGCGTCTTCACTCAGAAGTTCATCAAATTCTAAAGGGTCGTCCACGGTCATCTTGATAAGCCACCCTACGAGCAAGAAAACAAGTTAGTGTTTTTATTTTTTAAACAAACAACCTGTGCTTTGCAGCTCTAGGAAATGCTCTCTCTAGGAATCGCCATCCATGTTAGCAAGTGTAAGTTCCACCAAAAATTAGTAAGCTCTCATAGGCTAAAGCTGAGAAAGAAGACAACCAGTTCAAATCCACATATTCCCTGAACTCACAAAGGGCTGTTTTTTTCACTCCCCCCTCTGCCTCCTGGATTCTCTTCTCAGGTGCAGTACTGGCATGTGAGCCTCTTTTAAGGCTGCACCCTGGGGTGCTGGTATCATTTTCCCCTGAGGACAAGGACAAGCCTACCTCCTTCCCCTTTGTTCCTTCTTACGCAGATAAAGGGCGCCAGAATTGCTCCTTCTCCCCCATCCCCTTTAATTCCAATCTTCTGCAGAAACACTTTTGAGAAGTCAAATGTAGCTTCTTACCATCTTCGTAACAAGATTTGTTGACGAGTCCTGGATTATCGGCAAGTGCAGTGTTAATTTCTGTTACTTCTCCTGTGAGTGGGGAATAGAGTTCGCTAGCGGCCTTCACGCTTTCCAAAGCACCAAACTCATCTGATATACAGAAATGGAGAGAGGGCAGCACATTGGCTGGGGAACTGAAGCAGGGTGTTGTTTGGTTTACATGGAAGTCAAGAACCTCTCCCTCAAGAATTCGGGAACTTCAGAGCTGGCCAATTATGCTAAATCAGCCTTTCCCCAGGAGGCTGGGGAAGACGGAAACCGTACTTCAAGACATCAGGAGGGTGTCAGGTTGGGGAACATTGTTAAGGCATCAAGAACTCTGTGAAGTCTCAGTTCCACTTCAAGTCAACAGTATAGATGATGCCTGCCAGCTCCATCTAAGCAGCCTTCCCCAATCTGGTGGCCTTCAAAGGCATTTGGACCTCAGCTCCCAGAATTCCCATCCAGCAGGGCCATCAACTGGGAATTCTGGGTGTTGCAGTCCAAACGTGTCTGGAAGGCACAAGGTTGCGGAAGGCTGATTCACAGCAAAGGTAAGCATCTGGAAGAGTACAAAATGCAAAGCAAAAACCACTTGGCATGAAAAAACATCTAAAGTAGCTTTCTCAGTACCAGCTCAAGAATGGTATGACTGTTTAATGTTTAAAAAAAACATTTTTCCCAGCAATGTTTTAGTGTGTTAATGACGAAAAATTAAAAGAAGAAACAATGCTCACCCTGTTTGTTCAACTTTGTTCCAATTTCTGGAAGACTACAATAAACCACATCTCCTAATGCTTCCTGAAAGGAAAGTTCAGACCTCATTAAAGGTGAGACTATGAGAAAAAGCTGTCAAAATCTCCCCCATAAGAATTCAAGCAGGAGCAAATAAAGCTGGTGCTTCTCCTTTTGCCATTCCCAGGGCCCCACTTCAACTATCAGGGTCTGCAGGGTCCTTGAATAGGACTAGCCTGCTGAACCAACCGTATCGCGGACAACAAGGCTTAGACATGCCTCGCTTCTCAGGCACAGCAAGGCCAAAGTGTAGAACAGCAAACAAAGAGGAAACCAGCTGGGACGTCTCCCAACCACACCAGCTTACCAGGACTTGGAGCTTGTCAAGTGGTTGCTAGGGAAGGACTAACCCTTTCCTGGTCTCCCTCCGTGTGTACGGATTATGACTGGACCAAGACACCTTGTGGAGGTGACTCCATGGCTCCTTAATGACACAGAAAGCTAAGCCAGTCTTCTTCAGGATTCTGACTTATTGCTCATGGACTGGGATACTGGTGCACTTTGTCTGATCGCTCCCACTTGGCTCTTCCTGCAAGTGGGTGGGAGCAGCTAAACTGGCCAGGAACTTGTCAGGATAGAAATGATTTGTGTTGCCCCTGGCTTGTTATTCCACTACAAGCCTAGATCCAGAAACCAAGTTAAAGGCATGGCTTCAAATGGCTTCTCTTCATGGTGTGAAGAGAAGTGAGAAGTCTGGGTTCAGATTCAAAGATTCAACTGTCTCCCCTGGTCAGTTTAGCTAAGAGGGGATCATCGATCCGTGCAAACTAGTGCTGAAGAATTCTGCCTCAGTAGTTTGTATGACCATGGCCACTTTGTGAGGAAGGAAGGATTCTTTTCTTTTTTTAAGCTGGCATCCGGATGCTAAGTGTGTGCCAAAAAGGTCAAAGTCAGCTTCCTTTCTCAATGGGTCAAAAAGTCTCTAAATGGCCAATCCAGAACCCATTTTGTGCAATGTTTTATACACACACACACACACTCTCTACAGGGGGCTGCAGTGGACACAGGCTGCCTGCAAGCTGCATGCCTCCCTCCACTTTTAGAAGTGTCTTCATTTTTACAAGTGAGCAGGGGAGATGGTACTTAAGTGTACCACAACACCCTGCTCTGGTACTTACACAATTTGAGACCCTCGCCAACTAATGGAGACCAGCCATTTAAGAAATTCTACAGTCCTTACATGCAGAGCAAAAGGTTCACACACACCAACTGGCCAGCAAAACGAAGCTATAAGTATCTCAGTTGGAACAGTGGTGCTTCCAATTTTGCCGCTGCTGCTTCGTTTGCAATCACCTACCTTCATGAAGTATTCAGGTGTGCTGGGAAGCAATAAGGCACCATGGAATTTTCCACCCCAAATACAAGGAAGTATTCAGTCCTATTAAATGCTTACATTAATAAGCATTATCCCCAATTAAAGAAAACTCTGAAGGTAATAAAAACCATCAAGTCCTAAAGGTAGTACACAGAGGCTGAATGGGTGAGTAAGGTGGGGGAGAGGATGGCTAATGCAGCCAATAGTTTTCCAGGCACGCTCTCAGTTCCAAGTCCACCATTTGGCTTTGTATGCAGAAATCGTTAGAACAATCAAGAAAGCAAAATCCAAGGCCAACAGCAGGTTGATAAACACACATTTTGTAGGGCGATGGCAAGACGTGTGTGGGGGCAGGGGGATCTGTACCTGTGCAAAGTTGCTGATTCCTACAGTTCCAATACCGTTTTCAACTGAGATCCATTCATGCTTGTCTGTGAACCGACGGGCTAAAACAAAACACATGGGGCATCTCAATACATCCTGCTGGTCCTGACCCAACGTTGGCTTCAAGCTTCTACCTTAAGAACGGTTGGCATCAGCTTGACTTAAGCATCCCTTGTTCCAAGCACTTAAGAGATCTCTTTTCCTCCTTAGTTCAATTTAGAAATGAATAAATTTTCAAATATTTGACACATAGATACAAGCCATTTTTCCTTCAGTACTATGTACACTTCTGCTTCTTCTCTTTGTATTTTTATAATATTTTTATGTTCAAATACTATGCTAAAAGATAAAAGATTCAGGATAGACAAATACACCTCCAAATCTGAATGGCCCAAGCCAGCCATACCCTAGTGCAATGCGCCATTTCAAACCCCCGCCCCCGCCCAGCCCCTTTCCTTTTCTTGTTTTCACCTGGCACTCCTCACTGGCCTAGTTTAAGGAGATGTACCTGGGTGGGGCATTGAAAAGATTTTTGTCCTGCAAGCCTTAGGGCCCTCCTCACCAGGCTAGCGCCTCCCTAATCTTTCTCAGTTGCTTCCTTCCAAGCTCCAGTTCCACTGGCACTTAACCACTTTAATTTATTCCAGGGAGTGAACCTTTAAATACCTTGAGGCCACTCTTCCCAGTACTGGCAGAATTATAGCACCTGGCACCCCTGAGGGCTCTGCACTTCTGGGCACTGTCCAGAGCCCTCCTGGACTATGGCTTAATGCAGATTCTAAATTCAATTATAAGTCATTAAGTAAGAGCAGCAGCAGGTCCTGCCAGCCGCATGTCCCTTATCTCCAGTCTGAGACAGAGATAACAGTAGGCCATCGCTGATCTGCGATTTGGTTTAAAGGGGGCGGGCGGGCAGTCTCCAAGGAGGTTCTGTGGGTAGCCCACCAGGCCAGGTTAGGCCCACATCAGGGATTCTGAACCCCAGTCCTAAGAACTTGGCTGGCCAATTCCACATTCCGACCTGTTCTCTTTGAACATGTGCATAATCTCTGTATATTAGTTTGAGTGGCTGCCAATTCAGGTTTGTTGAGGTTTTTCAGCCTGAGCAATACATATATATATCGAGTACTATGAATTCTAAAGCCCACAAGCTGACAAGTGTTGATACAGTAACATCACCACCATATGGGAGCAATACATTTATTAGAGTCTGAGACACTGAGAGGTTCAACAACGTTTAGGTTACAACCTAATAGATGTGGGATTATTGGAACAAAATTTCTATCCTTTATAAAAGGCTTGGAGTTGGGTAATGACAGACTCTAACAGAAGCATAGTTATGCAAGCAATTGAGGCTGAAATCCTATTACTTTATGGTAATAAACCTCTCTGAACACAATGGGACTTAAACAAACATGCATAGGAATGTACTGAAAAGTCGAGCAAACCTTTGGGTAAGGGATTTTCAGCAGATGAAAAACTAAACATTGGAATATGTCTGAACCAGCCAACTTTCTAAAAGGAACTTTTGTTTTTGCTGCAGCAAAGTGTAACAAGAAATCCCTCTTGAATTAGCCTTCAGATCTGGCCTTTAGGTATCTTGCATTCCTTTACAGCTCTTCCATCACTGTTTATGGTCCCTGTACAAGTTCTGCAATGGAGGAAAACTGCAGCTTGCTAGGCAGGGATCTAACTACTAGCTGTGCTGGCCTGGGCTAATGGGAACTGCAGCCCAACAAAATCCGGAAGGAAACATCTTCCTCATTGCTTCCCCATTCCCCATTGCTGCTGGCTCTCGCACACATGCAACCCCTTGCTGAACCAGCGCTCTTCAATGTTTTTATTAATGTTCTGGATGAAGAGGTGCAGGGAATTCTTATCAAAATTACTGATGACAGAAGATTTGGTGGCAACCTAATACCCTAGAAGGCAGAAACAGCATTCAAAGCAATCTTTCTAGCAGGAGTGTTGGGGCTGAACTTCAATACAGCCAACACAAATCTCCACCAAGGAAAATAAACCAAATGCAAAGTTACAAAACAGGGAGTACATGGCTCTGCAATAAATGCTACAAGTGAGAAAATTCTTGAGATTGTTGCAGGTCACAAGCTGGATATGAGTAAATAACGTGATGTGGCTGCAAAAAGGACAAATGCGATTTTAGGCTGAATTAATACAAGGACCACTTAAACTCACATGTGCTAGTTTCCCTCAACATTGCTTGGGCCTCATCTTGAGTAAGTATTATGTTCAGTTCTGAGCACCAGAGTTTAAAAAAGTTGCATACAAAGAGCTGCAGCAACAACAATGATCAGGAGGTAAGAGACACAGACATCTGAGGGGAGACAGAAACTGGGCATGTTTGGCCTGGAGAAGAGAAATCTGAGAGAAGAGCTGCAAAATCACCAACCAGTTGCAGCAGAGTTCGACAGAAATTGCACAAGAGATGGACTGGTTCCATCAGTCCATGGAACCTGGTTCACAAGGGCTTGCTTAGGCTTGATTTCTGAGCAGTAGCCGAATATCTAAAAAGCAGCCTCTTTGTTCAGAGGTAGAGCTAAATTAGGTATATACATGCCACATCCCATGAGTGCATGCCCATATGCAAGTTCATGCACTACAAACGTGCCTGTGCACACTCCCATAGTAAAAAGGCCTACAACTCCCAGCATGCCACTGAAATTGTACACTACACTGTATCAGTGGTTTGTTTTCGAGAGGGCAGTATAGAAATTAATGCTAATAAAAACGGTTAGGTGCACAACCCAACCCCAGCTGTGGCTGAATGAGTGGGCCAGGATCGACAGAACGGACTCCGTGCTGAGGTGGCATCAGAGGAAAGAGTGCCACTCCGCCCGCACCCTGCTTCTGCCCTCCAGGCCACCTCGCTCCGAACTTGCACACAGAGCCTCTGTCCATGTGATGAGTGTCCTGAAGAGCCGAACGGCCCTGTGCACCGGATCCCTGTATGCGAATGAGGAGGTTCTACCCATGAGAAACGCACGCATGCTGATCCAGAGCCGAGCCCGCGGGCACCTCTCGCTGCCCTGGGCGACTGCCTCCGGCGCGGGGCACGCGCATTCACGCGCCCCGCTCGCTCCCCGCTTAGCAAGCCTAGCTCTCCCGTCCGGGGGCAGCGCAGCACCCCAGGAGGGCCGAGCCCTCGCGGGGCGGCGCAGGGGCGCGCGCGGCCCGCGGGCTGCAGCGGCGCCCCCGCTCTGGGCCGGGAGCGGCCGGGCGCCCGCAGCACCGCAGGCTCGCGCTCCTGCCCGGGCGCCCTCCGGCAGGGCTGCTGCAGGCGGCAACCCGCGGCGCCCCCCGCGCCCCATGCGCCGCGGCGGGGCGGCGGGCCTGCGCAGAAGACCTGCCCGCCGGAAGCCGGGCCCGCGCGCCCCTCCTGCCCCGGCGCGGCCCGCCCGCCGCCCGCCGCCCGCCCGCGACTCACCGGCAAGCAGCAGCGCGGGGCTGGAGGCGAGCCGCCGGGCCGGGGCGGCCTGGCTGCCGGGCCACGCCGGCGGGGAAGGCGGCGCGGCGGCCAGGAAGGCGCGGCGCGCGGGCCCGGCCAGGCCGCCGCCGCCGCACGCGCCCAGCCCGAGCCGCCGCAGAGCCCGCCAAGCCGTGCCAGCCGCTGCTGCCATCGCGGGGCCGCTGCACGGAGTCGCGGCCGGGCCTGCGGGCGAAGCTGCCGGCGGGGCGGGCCGGAGGCGGGGCGAGGCGGAGGCGGAGGCGGAGGCGGGCCGTTCCTGGCCCAGGAGGCCCAGCCGGGGGAGTTGCGCCGTCTAGTCGCGCACGGAATGGAGCCCTTCCTGCGCCGCCTCCCCCGCCCCGGTCCTTTGCACGCAGCAGGGAATCGGGCGCGCGTGGGCAGCACGACGCCCGCGGGCGGGAAAGGGCTGGTACCTTTTCGGTTATTTCGCGTCGATCGCGCCCGGTCGCCGAAGCTCCCTAGAAGGGTCTTGCTGGTTTTTGTTTCCTTCGCAGGAGCAGCCGCGAAACGACTTTTTCCCCGCCTTTTTAAAGAACATTGCTGAAGTAAAGATTTGGGGCAACCAAATCCAGGAGCGCAGGGAGGGGATGCAGTGTGTGTTTCTGCAAGAGTGCAAGAGCTGTTGTTGTTCTTGAACCCAAAGCACAACTCCGGAGCTCAGCGTATACCCAAAACAAACCGTTCACTTCTCTGACTTCTGGCCAAACGTGCATAGGATTGCACCCTTCGTATTTTATTGAAGTCATTATCAGATGTTAAAATAGTTTTAAAGCATATACAGTAGGCTCCCCTTATTCGTGGGAACAGGTTCCGAGCCCGCCAGCAGATGTCCGAAACCGTGACTAGCACTGAACACTGCATTAGCAATAGTTGGGGGCACAGGCCCCCCACAAAAGTGGGAACACTGAATCTTCATTCAGAGTCCTGAGACAAAATGTGGCGTCCCCAAATACAGGTCACCATAGCCTAGAGGTATTTGCAGTTTTTCCCAAACCCCCGTGCATGTGGATGAGCGATGTGAAACAAAAGTGCAACAACACTTTGGTGTATTTTGAAATTCTATGCTGTATTTTCTCTGTTGTGTGTTTTCGTGAATCTTGTGCAGTTTTAAAACACCCAGAGGGCTTTGGCTATTGGGAGGTATGGAAATAAAATTAATGTTTGTAATCCTATCTGAGTGGGTGTCCTTCCAACGTCTTTGCGATGCAGGAAATCTCAAAATGGACTGATGGGAATATGGATGAAAATATCTGGAGAGCTGAAAGCTGCTCACCTTGTTCTAGTCCATACTCCTATTTTCCCCAGAGGCCAAGTATCTGCCTCTGCAAAGCCCACAAGAAAGACAGGGGCAGCTAAAAGGGGAAAGTCTGTCTCTACCCACCCATCAAACGATGCACACTGTTGCAGGTAGCAGTGCTGATGTCGGGCAATGCCTGCATGCAGGATTGCCGTGCATACTTCTTGACTGTCAGGCATGGGCTTCTCTCTTTCCTCCACCCCAGCATTTTTTTTCTGTGCTGATATTGGTCCAGACAAGTCAAATAACTCTCAGAATGATAACGAAGTAACTATTGGGAACAAGTGCATGACTCACACTTTAAAAACAACACCACTACTTGGAAAAGCAGCTCAGCAGATTTTAGACTAGGGAAGCCGCAGCAGGAAGGGACACTTGTCCCATGATGTTTGGGGCATGCTTAACCCATTTCCCACTCATCCTTCTGTGGGAAGTGTAAAGTCTGTATCTTTTAAAATACGAGTGAAACATAGAAACAGCGCGAGTCAGAAGGGGTCTCCTGGGCCATCTAGTCTGACCTCTGGCACCAGCCGGCTCCGCTCACGACATGCCCACCATGTGCATGTCCAGCCTGTCTTTGAACACCCTCACCAATGGGGCCTCAACAACCTCTCGTGGAAGGATTGTTCTTTCTTAAGAAGTGTAGAATCTGTATCTTTTAGAATGAATAAAGGCCTGTTCTCATTGTCTCATCCTCCCCACAAGATTTAAGAAACATTTTGGCGTCAAGTAAGAATTTTCAAGGCCACTTGGGCCTGTTGACCTCTTAGAAGGTACTGCGCATGCGTAATAAGTTTATGAACAGTAAATGACACACCTCTCATAGATAATAGGCTCATTAGCATGAACATGGGATGGATGAGCGGGAGGGGGGAACATATTAAGGAGTAGTATGATATAGGCGGATGGGGAAGATTGTGACTTCTTAGTAACCAGCCAGTGGCGAAGCGGGGATAGTGTTGAGCATCGGGGAAAGGAACGTACACAATCTCTTGTAAACAGTCAAAGATTGCTCTTTGTTTCTCAGAATACTGAGGCATTGAGCCAGCCTTTGCAAACGCTTTTTTATGGAATAAACTGCTTGCACCCACTCGAATCCTGTCTCAAGGAGTTTTAAATCTCACACTTTCTCTGGTGCAACTCCTCCAACAACCTGCTTTTCCAAACGGCATGTAGGCAACCGTGCAATTATCTGGAGATGAAAGGTTGTTTGGGGAACAAATCGGAAAGGAGAAGAGACAGGTGGGAAATGGCTTAAGCATTCCCCCAACACACTTCTTGGCTACAAATCCCCAGTTCCCTTAATAATTCTTAATATATCTTGCGGTTGGTAGTTAGGACTCGTTCTCTTGGATGCACACCTTCATGTGGTGAGAGGATTCATGAGTGTAAGGGAAACGGAGAGCAGTGCCAGTTTATCTCACTAGGCCAGTCTCCTAGCAGGGTCGCCCAAGGTGTAACAGTCACCAGACTCAGGTGCATCCACCTCTTTGGGAGTATCAGTCACAACAGCAGAGGAGGATGGGTGTCTCTAACGTGATGGGAGTAGAGACATTTCTGAAGGACAGTTACTGGGTGGCGGCAACAGCAGTTGAAGGCCACACTGGTGGAGGATTTTTCATAGCTAATGGACGTGGTGCTCAGGCTTCCTCTGGCTAGCACTATGCAGAAGAAGGCAATGATAAACCACTTCTGAGCCTTTGTACTTTGAAAGCCCCATTAGGAAACAGTCGAAAATGAAACCAGAAGGTGAGCCTCTGAAGTTGGAAGACACTCAACAGGCTACTGGGGAAGGGCAAATGGAAGTAGCATTGCAGGTAACCACGCAACTAGATCAAAGCCAAAAGGAAGTCTAATGGCCGGCATGCACACAGGCTAAGGAAAGTCCAGTGCTGCACAACACATACAATTGGGACATGGAACCTGTGCAGTGTGAAGCAAGGCAAACTGGAAATGTAAAGTCAGAAATGGAACTGTTAAATATTGCAGTACTTAGTGTGAGCGAACCAAAGTGGACTGGAATGGGACATGTTCAGTTTGGCAAATATAAAGTGATGTACTCTGGGAACCAACTCAGAATAAACAAAGTGGCTCTAATATGGAGGCAAGATGTAGCACAAGATGTAAGGGGTTATAATGCAGAGTCCAACGGAATGTCAGAATGTGTGGAAACCTATTAACTAAGCCATCATTAAAGTATGTTTGAACTATGGATGCTGAAAAAGAAATTGAAATCTTTAAGGTTCAAGAGGAAATTGGTAACACGTCAAACAAGTCATCCTGATAAACCCAGGTGACAAGAATACAAAAGTAGGACGTTTTTAAAAAATCAGATTAGAGCAGGAAGAGGCTGTTAATAGAAACAGTGCCAAAACCCAATTTTGATGACATGCCAGAAGAATTTATACTATTGCGCAGGAGAAAATAAAGAGATGGAAATAATATACAGAAGAGATAAACCATGACAGACTCCTTCAAAGAGGAATCCTATGAGGAAGTGCCTGAAATGTCAGCTGTTCTGAAAGCACTTGGAAAGAACAAAACAGTTGTCCTAGACTGGATACTAATAAGAACTATTCCAGACTGCATGGACGACATTGAACCAAATGCTGACAAGGGTATGACAGTAGAAAAGAAAAGAAAAAACCCAGAGGGCCACAGACTAGAGATGTTAAATATGCATTCCAATCCCCAAGAAAGGAAATGTGAAAGAGTGTCTCAACCATAGGACTATTGAACAAATTTTCCATGCATGCAAAGTGATGCTCAAGGGTTTGCAAGAAATATTTTACCCTATATGGCACGGTTAGCCAAACGAAGGCTTGCAAGCTGCAAGTGGCTCTTTTGAGTTCATTTTGCGGCTTGCAAAGGGGCCGAAATCCATCAGTGCACGATTCTGCTTAGGACCAATGAAAGAGGAGCAAACAGGAGCACCTTCCAGCAAAGCTGCTGTCCTACGGCGCCGTCATTCTCTAATCCTGAACCTGCCAAGGGGGTGCCTGTGACTGGCCAGTCGGGCACAAGCCGGGGCCAACGGGAGTGAGGCCACATGTGGGAAGAACAAAACTGTGAGTCTTGCTAAGGGCCAGAAAGCACATGTGCTGTTCCCACAAAAAGTCCTTTGTTGGGGGCACCTAACAGAAAGGCAGGAGTTTGCTTCTCAGGAGGCCTGTGCTTCAAAATAGCCTGGAGACTCCCCAGAGCTGGTTTGGATGCTGTCATTTGGCTTCAGCCTACCTCAGAGGGTTGTTGCGAAGCTAAAATGGCAGTTCACTGTTCATGCGCAGTGTCCTGAGCTGCTTTTTTTTTTTTTTTTTTAAAGGACAACACTATTATAACCTATCATTGCTAAAGAGCCTCTTCTTACTAGACAAGATGGTTGCATGTCCTGTTGTTCTTCGGCTGGTGGAAGGGTTTGCTGTGCATAATACCTTTGCAGGAAGTAAACCTTTGTGTCCCAGCTGCAACATGTCACTTGTAGCAATATCTATTTGGTCAGCATAAATAAATAAATATTTGGACATAATAAATACATAAATAAATAAATATTTCTTCATGTCTTGTGGCTCTCGAACATCTGAGATTTACTATACGTGACTCTTCCATTGAGCAAGTCTGGCCACCCGATATAGGCAAAAGCACTGGACTAGGACTAGTATTTTATTTCCCTAACTGTTCAATCTGGAAGTAGAACATCTCATAAGGAAAAAACATCTCTTAAGGATAAGAGGAAGGAGTGAAAATTGACAGAAGAGTTGTCAATGGTTTAAGACATGCAGGTGATATTATATTCCCAACAGAAAGCAGCAATGAATTGAAATGACTCCTGATGAAAGTGCAAAAGCAGGGCTGCCGCAGAATATTAAGAAAAGAAAAATCAAGGCCACTGAAGAATTACAGAACTTTTCTGTCATGAATCAAGACATTGAAAATGTGAAAGGTTTTTTTTTTTAATGCCTTGGTTCAGGCATCAATCAAATGGAGACTGCAGTCAAGGAATTCAAAGAAGACTGTGACTTGGAGGGGCAGCAATGAAGGAACTGGAAAAGGTCAATTGTAAGGATGTTTCATGGGAGCCCAAGGCCAAGATCATCCATACAATTGTATTCCCAGTCACAGTCTATGAGTATGACAGCTGGACAACGAAGAAAGTGACAGGAAGACAATTGATGCAGTCAAAACATGCTGCTGGAGGAGAGCTTTGCAAATACCCTGGCCTGATGGAAAGATTAGCAAATGGGTCCTCCATCAAATCGAGCCAGAATTTCCCCCAAAAGCAAAAATGACAAAGCTGAAGCTTCATAGTTAGTGCATAGCATCACAAGGCAAGACTTACTGGAGGAAACAGCCCTGCTAGGAAAAGAAGGCAGAAGACAAAAAAGACCTAACACCAGATGGATTGATTCCATCAAGGAAGCAAAAGCCTGGAAGTTACAAGAGCTGTGAAGGACTGGACATTTTAGGGACGTTCGCTCACAGGATCCCTAGGACGCAGGGACAACGTGATGGCATATGCAAACAAGAATATGACACTTGGGTTGGCAGTTAATAGAAGGTTGCCCCTTACAGGTCAGAATTGCCTAGAAAATTCTTCTGGTGTTTACATTCCATTTCCTCTGCTGTTTGCATACTCTTTTACATTTTAGCTTTATTGTAACGTTTTTGTAATTAAACTTACTAGTAGCAGGGATAGCTGATCTGCCATTGAAAGTACAGGCAGTCTCCAGGTTATGAATGAGTTCCATTCCTGAGAACATCTTTAATTCAAATTTGTATATAAGTCAGATCACATACATAGGGTCATATTTAGCATGAGTAAGCCAAATATTTGTCTTAAGTATAGTTATATATTTCCCTTTCTATGCATATTATACACTTAAGATATACTTCCATATACAGTTGGCCCTCCACATTTGCAGGGGTTAGGGGCACAGGACCCCCATGAAAGTGAGGAAAACTGTGAAATTCCCCCCCCCGCCCCCAAAAACCTTAACTCTTATTACTTCAACCATATGTGTACTGGATTGCTTCTCTCTCGGTCCAAACCAGCAGGGCTCCTTTGTTGGTTACATTCTCACGTTCATATTCCCCAACCTCACTCACAGTGCCTCCTCTTTGCACCAAGGAAATGCTGCAGAAATTTCTCTCTCTGGATGGACGGACCAAGAAGACATGCTCTCCTCCTTTGCCTTCTGTCTCTCTACAGTGATGATAATTTTCCGCAGTAGGCCGCAAAACTCCAACATACCTCCCATTTAATTATTGATGGCAAACTCATGAATAATTAAATCCACAAAAGTTAAAAACTTTAAAGTCAAGGTTTAACTGTACACTACAACATCTTAAGCACAGTATAATACTTTGATACAAGTTATGGAAGGCAACATTAACTGCACATGACCGAAAACACACTGGTTTGGGTACACTCGAGCTGATGAGTAAGTATGGAAGATTTTCATGAGCCTAGCAAACTAGTTTCCCTGTTTGTTATTGCAAATCTTTTGTCTTTAACTCAAATTTTAAAATCAATAGGCTTTATGGCAGTTCATTCATAAGTACAGATGTTTGTAACTCAGGAGTCTGAGTTTGCAACTTAGAGGACTGAGTTGCAACTCTGGGGACTGCTTGTTTGCAACTCTGGGGACTGCCTGTTCAATGATTCAACCTCTTAATTTGCACCATTTCCAGACAATCCATTTTGTATGAACAAAGTATACACTGAAGTGGCAGTGATTGTATCACTTTAAACCAAGCCTGGAATTTACAAGAGCTGAGTGAGGCTGTCAAGAACAGGACATGTGTTCATAAATCAGAGAGCGACTTCACAGCACATAGCAACCGCAGCCCAGTGATGCATTTATTTTATTATACTTTGGATTAATTACAGAATAAGTGTGTGCACAAGCAGGAGACATGACTTTTATACTCATTTCTGTATTTTCAATACAGGATTAAGGGTACATTCTTGCATACAATGAAGAGAGGGCAGGATCCTGGAAGAGGGCCTGTTTTTTGCCATAGCATGTCACAAACATGGAAACCACAATATTTAAAAGCAATTTAAGCAACTGTAAATTGAAGAGGGAGGTGACTGGCCAACAGCTTGTTAGTTGTTCATGGTTTCTTCCAAAGGCATCTCACAGGGTGGTTTGTGATCATTTTTGTACTTAATTCCAAAGAAACTGCAAATTTTCTTCAACATTAGGTCAACTATCTCTTCCTCTTCTGATGCCTTAAAAAAAACATGCACACACAGTTTTGTGAGTGTGGAGAGCGGATTATTTGACACACATAAAATTAGGAACGATGATAATCAAGGAAGGAAATGATGCTAGTTGGTACAGCTTGAAGATCAGGTGAAGATATTCTTGTTTATGTGTGACTGATTTAAACTGTTCAGCCAGGGAATTGATGCTAAGCAACAGCAACACTGGGTTCAGACACACATGATAAGCTGCACTCAAGAGCTAAGTGAGTTGTCACTGAACCATGGATTATCATGTTGACTAAATCCAGACAAAATATCAATCCATGATGAACTACACACAGTTCACAACCTGACAACAGATCACAGACTCTCTTCATGAGCTGTTGGTTAAGCCATGGTTTGTTAGCACAGCTGGTTCAGACAACACAATAACACGTTTCAACAACGCATACTTCAGCTTGAAAGTAGGTAATGATGTTGTTTGAGCCAAAGTTTGTCATGGGGTGACTTTGTGGCAGCTTGTATTTTAATCTAGATATCCAGCATCAGCAACAAAACACAAGAGCCTGCATCCTTGAAAGCTTTCAGATGAAAAGCTACGCAAACATTTACTGAGCACACTTTAGCCTGGGGTTAGGCAACATGTGGTCTTCCAGATGTTGGACAGTAACTCCCATCAGCCCTAGCCAGCAAAGTCAATGGCTAGGAGTTGCAAACCAATTACATAAGCAGGGCTACAAGCTGTTTACTCCATTTTGGGGCTATACCTAAGTATTCGTTAGCCTGTTCACCTGGAATGAGTACAAATCACCTTCTAGCAAATAGAAAAGCTGTACTAACTGGAAAAGACCATGTTTTCTCCAATTCCCACCACAACATTTAGGCAAGCTGAAAACATTTCTATGGGAAGATAAATGTTGTAACCTTTCTGACTTTTACGAGGAGTGTGTGATGGAAGGGTTGGATGTAACACTTGTTCACAACTGTGGCACAGTAACTGAGGGTTAACCAAGGGTTAAAATCTCTGAAAAACTCTGCTAAAGGCAAGTTTAAAGAGTGCATAAGCACTAGAAATGCATTACCATCTATGGAGGATTTCTCTCTCTCTCTCTAAATGTCACTTAGAGTTCTTGTAAACGAGAAGCCCTAATTACACAAAGTAAAACAAATAAAACTTTCATAGCCTGAATGTTTACTCAGAAGTCCTGTCATGTACAATGCGGCCTATTCCCACCTTTGTCATGTACCCTGGCAGTCAGAAGGACGGCTCTCCAGAGCTCAGAGGACCTCACTCACCATTAAATATGCCCAAAATGGCAGACTCAAAATTCAGCCACATGCCAGTTTACTCGGGGCTTTTGAGCAATTTCCCATTTTTGTTTTGTTTCAGCATGGAGCAAATGAGCTATTAAATTGCAATGGGGGAAATGGTGCTTCAAGACCTTAAGTATTTGCCAGTTTATTTCTGCTACAGCAACGTTCCACCTAGAGCAGACCTGGGCATTGTATGGCCCATGGGCCACATCCGGACCGATAGCTGACCCTGACTGGCCCGCATGAGGTCCCTGGCAAATTAAAAGTCAATGCAAATATATATCGTCGTAATATAGATGCAAGCAATACAACTGCACTGCTTTTATTTTGAAGGATCTGCTAAATTGAATTCAATGTATTGCTTTGCATGTAATGCTAATGTTAATGTGTTTGTGAATATTCATTAAATAGTGTTGTTCTGTGCTCCACATTTTCATTGTATCATTGCAATGTTTCATTTACTGTTTTTCTAGAGATACATATTGAGCAGAGCTGTAAGTGTATTGGTCCGGCCATTAACAACTGTCAAAGTTTCTCATGTGGCCCCGTAGGAAAATTAATTGCCCACCCCTGACCTAGAGGCTGTGCAGCAGAAAGTGGGAAAGGGAGAGAAATCCGATCTGCGGTGAAACCAGAAGTAGACACAGCAGTTAACAGCAAACTAAATGCCTTGTATAGCGAAGCCACCGAAGTAGGACTACTGGGGGCAAGCTTCATTGAAAAATAACTTTGAAATGGACATAGGGCCTTGTTAGTCTTATGAGTTAATCCAGTACTTTGGCTTAGTGCAGTACGTAGGCAGAGCACCCAGCAGGGCTGGTTGGTCATACTTTTTATTTTATTACATTCACATCCCACCCGTTCTCCACTTGCAAGGAGCCTGAGGCAGCTCTTTCTCCTCCTCTCCATTTTATCGTCACAGCAGCTCTGCAAGGTAACCAAGCGGAGGGTCAGTCACGGGCCCAAAGGCACCCCGGGAGCCTCATGGCCGAACGAGAGCGAGAACCAGATTCCTGCATCCCATGCCAGGCCTCTGGCTGCTGCAACAGAGCAAGGTGCACAAAATACCTGCGTGGACAAACCTGATAATGCTTCTGCTCCTCACTGAAAGCAACAAGGATCACAGAGATAAAGAGATTCAGCACCACGAATGTCATGAAAATTATGCAGGAGCCAACTAGGAAGGAGCCTAGAACGGGATTGTAGTCCAAGACCTGAAATACGTACAAAAACTGCAATAAGGCATTTTGGTCTCTTACCAAGAGGAGAGGAAACTGGTTTGTGAAGGATTTAAAAACTTTAACTATAAGATGACCCTTGTAAACATCTTTGTGGCCTGGACAACAAAGCAACACGTTTTGAAAACAAAGTTTGTTTTCTGTTTCATTCTTCCTCAACACTGAGTGGGTACTTCCTTGCCTATTATAAATAAGAAATACTTAACATATAAGCATTATTTATCTACATACGCAATTTAAATCCGGCCTTCACAGATACTCTCAGGCCAGCGAGACTGTAAGTAAAAACGATTTTACTTTTTTCAAGTTTTTAAAATTGAAGAATAAAACAAAGCATCAATAAGAGGTAGGTGTCATGAGTTGCTCTCCTCTCCTGTAAATAGTCTTCTCCAAAGCTTCTTTTCCAAAAGACTTATTGTCGCATGCCTCTGAGAACACACAGAGTGAAATGTTGAGCCCTTGCTAACATTCCTCATTCCAAGCCTTCCTTATAGCCCTTTTGCGTTTGGCTCCTGCACCTGTGGAATCAGGCCTGCCTTCGCTCTTCCCATTTCTCACCGAATTGAACATCTGCCTGGCGACCGGCCCCACTTCTTCAGGAGGGACTTCTATGTCAGATCGGCTGCCAAGTTTCCTGCCCTCATTCCCCTGCAGCGGGGAGTTAACACCTACGCATGCCTTCCCAGAAGTGTGCGTGAAGGATTGCAAGCACATATTCTGTCCCTGCCTCCATCGCTGCCTTTCCTTTATTCACCTCGCTCCCCTGCGGCCACTTTAAGTTTGATAGAGGCATCTGGTGCCCCTCCCCATGCGTTTCAGACTACAGCTTCCAGAATCTCCCAGGCAGCTCTGTAGTCTTCGTAGCTATTATTTATTTATATTTATTTAAAAATTTATAGGCCGCCCCATTGCAACCAAGCCTCGGGGCGGCTTACAACATAATTAAAAGTATACAAAACAGTACAAAATTTAAAATACATCCCCCCCCCCCCCCGCCAGTGCATCTCGGCAACAAAAATTACCAAATACATAAACACCCCTTACCAAATAAATAAACCCCAATAACTATAAATAATAACATACTAAACCACATAAATACAAATAAACTCGACGTTAACAATTAAAATAAGACTGAAATAAAAAGGTCTTCGCTATGGAGAAGGCTGCCCTATACTGCACACAGCAATGGTGATAAATAAAACAGCTAGTCAGGCTTTCGTTTTATCCTGCTGCAGTTTAAAGCGAGTGGAATGCCGTACCTCTTCATAGTTAAAGATCCCTAGCTGAAGGCTAACCATGGTTTCCGCTGAATCGAACAGCGTCTTGTAAGTGTTCAGCTTCCAACCGTATATCAAATTTGCCTGCAAATAAAAAAAGGAGGTGTGTATGGAGGGAGGGAGGGAGGGAGGGAGGGAGTTTGGCATGAAAGTCGGAAAAGCTGGTCAGCAGCTGACACACGTCCCCCTGGAAAGGGTCTTTTCTCCATGACAAACACAGGAGAAACCCCCTTCAGAATTCAGGGGAGTACTTAGGTTAATTTAGACAGAAGATAAACATCACCTATCTGTGTATCTATAGAAAAAGAGCTTTGTGCGTGAGGATGCTCCGCTTTTGAAGCCTAACTGCAGCTGCTCTCAGTTACTTCCTCAAGCCGTTTCCTTCCGCCCAGTAGCCTGAGAAGACTATCCTGGGCAGGCACGCACGAGCCGTCCGTCCGTAGGCCTGTCACAGTGAAAGCAGGACGGAGGGTTCTTGTGTGGTGCATTATGGGGGGTGGGGGACACACATGGATTATGTCACAACCCTCTGCAGCTGGGAGTCTGCTTCAACAGGTGCATGAAGTATTATGCTATGCCACTCATGTGCAGACACATGGTTGGAGGTGGGGGGCAGAAACCGGTGCGGTCACAGGGGAAGGAAGGGAAGGAAGTGGAGATTATTAACGGTGGACCTTCACAATACACATCCTTGCACTGGTGAGCTGATGGGCATTGGCTAGAACCTTTACTTTGGCTGGTGTGATGGGAGCGGGGCTAGAGGAGCATTCCTCGCAACTCATATTTTCCAGGGACTGAATACGGCAGTCAGAACAGCAGTTGGGGAGGGAGTTAAATTCTCCTCCCTCTAAGTGTCCCTGATCTCTCCTCACCTGCCCGCCCCGTGTGGCCGCTGCTTTCATTTTAGAGGAAGGACTTGTGAATGCAGCAATGCATTTAATGCAGCACATCCCTTGCCCCGGAGGGCTGAAAAACAGGAGCAAGCTGTGCAAGTTGGCAGCAACCCCCCTCCCACCCCAGGGAGAGGTGAACTGCATGGCTACTCACTGCTATGGAGTAGGCAAGGAACATGATGATGATCACAGTGGCAAACCCTGAAATGTCCCCCCAGGCCCTCCTCAGGGTCGAGGTGATCATGTTCAGCTTGGGGTTCAGCCGCAGGAGATGCCAGAGTTTCACGGTGGAGAGCAGCACCAAGAAGGCAATCAGGTAGCCCAGCACTGCATCAACAGTCGCCGTCTGGCTGAAGTTTGCAAACCTGAGGAGACAGGAGGAACCTGGCGAGCCAGCATGTCGCAGGCTCCCTGGCATTCTCTGAGCTTGTGCCCACCAGCTACTACAGTTGACATCGTGCCCAACCTCTGGCCATGTTGGCTGGGGGTGGTGGGAACTGTGGTCTAGCCCAATGGGAGGGCAGCAGCTTGGAGAAAACTGACAAAAGACTGGATTAAGGCCGGGCAGACCTGAGCGGAAATTCTTGTTCAGCAATAAAGTTGACAGGACGGTCTTGGGCCAGTCACGGTCTCTTGCCCTAACCTACCTCCTAGGATGGTAGGGGAGAACACAAATGTTGCCATGAGCTGCTTGAAGAAAGCGTGGGTTAGATAAATGCTCCCCCAACCTTCACATGGAGCAGGCTTAGAAACAAAAGCGAAAATGAAAAACTAAAGCTGGATAGCAAGCTACTCCTGTCAGAGGAAAAGCCTAGCGACTGCATCTTTGGTTGCATTCACACACACACACACACACACACACACACACACACACTTTAACGCCTGATAATGTCTTTGGAAACGGTAAAGTGTTTATCTAAAAAAAAATAATGGCAGGCCTAGAGTGCAACTCAAAACAGCTTGTGAGCAATTCCTCCCCAGGGGCTTCTGCTGGAATGGCAAGTTTGCAGAGCGCTGGGGTGATGCAGACATACTCATCTTTGTGCTCCTGATAGTAA
Source organism: Varanus salvator macromaculatus (assembly GCA_023646645.1). Lineage (NCBI taxonomy): Eukaryota > Metazoa > Chordata > Lepidosauria > Squamata > Varanidae > Varanus > Varanus salvator. Next base: position 21,084,491 of record JAIXND010000657.1, read on the forward strand.
CTGATGTCCCGTAAACCCAAGATCGTCCTCCTGACAAACACTGACAGGGCACTCCAGCTGAGCAAAATGATGGCAAGCTCCAGAAGGTTCCACTTGCTGCGTAAGTAACTCCATCTCAGAGTCCACATGAGCTTCCCCTGTTGGGACAAAACATTCGGTTTCCAAAGGAGAAAATATTTGAATGGCTCAACCTTAGAACTGATGAATAGGAGTGTGGCTGGAATGGGGGAAAGGTTGGACATTTTTGTTGTTGATGTTCCCACTGGTGGGCTCTTCTGTCTAACAGCTGCCTGGCAGGCAAAAAATGAACACAGAGGTATAGTTGAAAGTGCCCAATAACTAAGCTATTCAACTACTCTGTAAATCAATTTCATTGAATCAGAATAGTAGAATTGGAAGGGGCCATCAACTCCAGCTCCCTGCTCAGTGCTGGCCTGTCCAACCGCCTCTTGCATGACTCAGGTGTGGGAGAGTCCATGGCCTCCCTAGGTCATTAGCTCCGTTGTCACAGTGGTCTAACAATCAGCAAGTTTTAAATGGTCATAATCATGCGGTGTGTGCAAAGGGCTGAGGCAGCGCATGCAGTGAGACAGAAGATCCTAGGGCAGCGCCACAGCACCTCTTCCATTCTGAGGGCCAAATTCCCCTTGGAGATGCTCTCAGGCAATGCATTCCGTGGGTGAGGAGGGGCAAGAAACCAACCTACTGGGTTGTTTTAGCTCAAAACGCTCATTGATAGCAAAGAAGCCTCAAGAGAGGCAGAGCAGTCTTATAGTGGGAAAACCTGGAAAGGCACCAAATGATCACCAGTCCAGGGAAAGGGCCATGGCCATTTGAGAACCCCCAGGAGGTCAAATTGTGACCCCAGGAAGGCTGGGCTTAGTGCATAGGCCTGAAAGTTGCCCACTCCTGCTGTAGTAAGTTCATTTTTCAGCTCAGCTTTAAACTCACTGAATGGCCTTGGACTTTATTGGTAGATAGACTAGAACAGAACAGAACAGAACAGAACAGAACAGAACAGAACAGAATAGAGTAGCATAGTTGGAAGGGGCCTATAAGGCAACTTGACATGCCAGCTCAACATATGGCTATGCAGATAGGACAAGTGAGAGATGTGGCTTGTTCAGCCCTTGGTTAACCCATGATAGCTGGGTTTGCTTGCCACCCCCTATTGACCAGGCTGAGGCTGTATATTCAGCTGTACATACCCCCGACACACTGTGACTAATCATGGGTTAATTAACCCACAATAAGCCACCTTGATATATGAACCAGCCCATGATCTTAGTTCAGAACCACAGGGGGACCTGTGGCCTTAGACGCGATTGGACTCCAGCTCACGTCCATCCTCGTCACCATGGTCAAGTATGCCGGGAGGTGGCCCAGTATGGCCCCAGAGTGACAACTTTTATCTCGAGCTTTGTTCAGAGACTGCATGTCCTGGGTTTCGAGGGGGAGAAGGCCATTGCTTGCAGAGCTGTCCAGTTTGTCCCTGTGCTCAACTAGATGGACCTTTGGTCTTCTTACCTGTCCCACCATATAGTAGATGACAAAGAGGAAATAGATTACTTCAGCCGCTACCACAAAGATATGCAGACTATCTGTATACGGATAAAGCCGGACACTCTGCAGTTCCGCCCGCGTGAAGAAGGCCCCTATCAAATCAAAGCAGCGGGTATAAATTCCGCAAACAGAGTAAACTTGCCTCTATTTAGAATAATTCATCTTGCCAGTTTGCTTCTTTCCAGGAAACAACGCTGTTTTGCATATTCTATTCTGATGTCTATTTTTGCTTAAGTGGCCCGGTCCACGTGCAAGCAGCAGGGCGATGCCGGCATTCTGCCACTGCCACACATGTTGTGCCAGCCCTCACAGGCACCCGGCGCCGCACTTTTGGATTAACACAGACACCGCCCCCCCGCCCCCCCCAGAACTTCCTGTTCCTTCTGAGCTTTGGCTTGCTTCCCCTAGGAACAATATATCGATCCACTGTACTGCAAAGTATTCTGGGGAGCCTGGAGCCTAAATGAGCCATTGTGAAAAGTGTACTCCCAGCGGGGATGGAATCAGAGAGAACACAGGAAGGATTGGAAGGATGTCGGGAAGGATGAACACGGCTGTCTGCCTGCAGTTGCAGCCTCTCCCTGCAGATGCAGTTGTGATGAGGATGTGCACTTCACAACTCACCACAACACCACTGGCTAACATTCTTTGTAGATGGGCCAGTACATTCCCTAAATGCATTTAAAGCAGACGGACATTTATGCGCAGCAGCCACATAGGCTGGGGTGAAAAAGATGCTTAAACTGGATATTTCCGAACCAGTCCAATAGATCCAACTGCAAAGAGTTGGAACGACTTGTTATGTTTTTATGGTCCATGTGGGATAAATGTTAGTTGGCCAGAGGAGGTTGCTGGAGAAAACAGGGTACACTCTGATGTACGAGTATAGTTGCTGAGACTAAACTCTTAATCAGAAATCCATAAATGATCTGGAATTCATTGTAAGGAACAAAGTGGCCAAGTTCACAAGTGACAGTAAACATTTTAGGGTCGTTAAACCCCAAAGGGATTGCAAAGAGCTCCAAAAGGATCTCTACAAGCTGGGAGGACGGGCATCAAAGTGGCAAATGCAGTTCAATGCAAGCAAGTGCAAAGTAATGCAGGTTGGGACAGAACACACGCCAACTTTAAGTATAGGCTGATGGGACTGGAGCTGGTAAGGGGTCTTGGGGTGATGGTGGACACCTCAATGAAGATGTTAGCCCAGCGCAAAGCTTCCTCTTCTACACAACTATTCAAGCTGTGCAGACCCGGTTGTGTTTTGCCAGGGACAACCCTGAGACACAGGGTTGCCTTGTAATATGAGGAGTTAATATTAGCGGCACAATGGCCCAGGTGTGTCCCAGGACAATAGAAACCCCGCTCTCTTCTTGCTCAAAAACATTTGCGCAAATGCAAGGCCCTCACCTAAAGCACTGGTTTCAAACATGAGGCTGACAATGCAGAAGAGGTTCACGTTGGCGTTGTAGACAGTGAACTCAATGAGTACGGCTCTTGTGAAGGTATCCAGCCAGGTATTGTTAAAGAGGTATTGCAGAATTCTGGCAAAAAAGAAACACAAGAAATAGAAGAACAGTGGAAAGAGCAAACCCAAGGAATATATATGACGGGTTGCACACTGCAGTGGTCTTGCAAATGCTACAGGTTTACCAAGTATGGGGAAGAGCTGGCAATACCCGAACCGCCCAGAAGAACCTAAAGGGAAAACCCCATTTTATGTCCCAGTAAGGCCTTCATTACATTCAGAATAGCTTTTTACCTGGTTACCCTCTCATTCTTTCACACACACATAATGTACTACCGGATTACTAATTAAATTATTTATTAGTTTAAATTATTAAATTACTAAAATGAATATACAGTTCTAAAAATAAAGCATGTTTAGATGGACAAAAGGCCTACATCTCCCAGCATTTTCCAGCCTGCATGATTAATGTATCAAACTTTGCAGACTATCATCATATAACGACAAAGTTCAAGCAAGAGAGGGAAGATACCTGGAGGCATTGCAAGAATCCGTCCCCAAGTGAACCACGTATCCTCCACCTCTGTAGACAGCTAGCTTGCCCCAGGTTGCCCGTCCTCTCAGTTTGGACTGGCTCTGATACTGCCATGCAGAACTGAGCTCCGAGGTATTATCGAGAGAAGAGATGTTCCACTGCGCTCCGTAGTCCGCCATGTCTTCAGTGTCAAAGGAATAAGCAGCATGGCATTCTCCAGTTGTTGACTGCAGTTTTGGAGCTATTGGACAGGTGTTGCCCCTCACTCGCACCTGGCGAATTCGTGCACTGCCCACCAGCTTGGAGTTGCCATCTGTGATAAAGCCTGGTTGAGATTTAAGCAGGGAAGAGGGGAGTGTTTGAAAATGAAATTCGATCTGTAATCATTTGCAGTGCCCTCAAGGTTAGTTTGTTCCCCACTGATGATTTGTTTAATTTAGGCTTAGGATGTTGTGACTCAGCATGGAGCATCTTTGTACCTTGATATGAGCCATATAAATTGTTAATTAAGGTTGTTCTGGCCCATTTAAAGAAATCCTGGTAATTTAAGATGTCCTGGAATCCATCTGTGAAACTGCTTTCAATGTGTTTATTGAGGAAATAGGAGTTAGGATCTCGTTGTCCATAGGCGACCAAAAGCAACATCCACAAGAAAACCAGGTAGGCTGGTGAAGGAACAGGAAACATAAATAAGTTAGGTTTCCAAATAAAAACAGATGCAGTGTGCATCCAATGCCCCTTAAAAGGAGTTCCGTTAACTAGGTGAAAATGACCCCATCACCTAGATTCCATCCCATAATGAGCTCCTAATTAATTTCCTTGGGTTCATAAGAAGCAAGCATGTTTCTGCTGTTAGATTCCCGGGATGTCTGTGATGTGTGTTTGATTCGGTTGTAGATGATGAAATCAGTTTCTCTCTTGAATCCCTGCAAACGTCTTGATGAGGACTTAGCTAGGATGCAGCCTGCTGCCTGTGGATGCGATGTGTCTCTGCAGAAGGGCAAAGGTGTGGCAGATGATGGATGCAGCCAAGCATCCCTCAAACCATGTGCGAAGGAGACCCATCTCTCACACAGTACCATCTGCTCAGATAGATGTGTCCGATTCTGAGGTGGAGGTGGAAGAGCAATGCAGGACAGAGGACTTGGCGGTTTTGAGGTGACCTAGTGAAGATTCTCAAACAGCCTTGGAAAAGGAGGGGAACGTTTTAGAGGGGCAGGAGAAGTAGGGAGAGTTCAATGGCCCCGTGGGTCAGATTGTAGGTGGAGCAAGCAGGCCGACTCAGAAGCGGCAGGCATCTCATCCTCAAGCATCTCCTGAGGGTGCAGTTGGAATCTTTTAAAAATGGAGAGCAGGAGGGGAAGTTTAACTCTGGATTCAGCTCTTTACATGGGCAGATGTTCCTCCCGCTTCTCAGGGAAAAAGCTACTTGGATTCCCACTGTTCTGCAACCTCTTACATTTTAATAAGAGAACTGTTGGTTGCATTCTGAATCCCAGCCAAGTCTTCATCAAGGCCAGCCTGCAGGGATTCAAGAAATAAACTGTTTCGTCTGCTTGCCCTGAATCAAACACACGTCACAAACATCCCAGGAATCTTACAGAAAAAACATGCTTGCTTTGTATAAACCCTAGTAAACTAATTAGGGCTTGTTACAGAGGACCTAGGAAGATTTGTAGTCTGCTGAAAGAGGGGAGTGAGCGTCTCACGACAACCCCCTCTCTTCCATTTCTTTAGTTCCCCCCGTTCTTGCTGAGGTGCAAAATTGGGACTATTACTACAGCATGAGGACTTACACCTGCACGGCCTCCTTCTAAAGGACTTGGATGTCATTGTTAGCTGATGAATTCACGCGCATGAATCACACACAGACCTAGTTCTTATGGCGCTGTGGTAGACCTGTGGTCCATGGGCTGGACAAGGACTAGAATTTAAATAGCCATTCATTTTTAAGTCTACACTCCGACATGGCGTGCATTGGGTGACTGTGGGCCAGAAACTATTTCTTTCATTTCGCTTACTTAGTTGTGAAGATAAAATTGGAGGTGAGTGGATAACAAATCAAGGAGATGGCCTTGAACTCACTGGAAGAAAGTTGGGAAGGGTAAATATGATCGACACACGATCAAATGCCATTGCATGCAGCAGGTGGGGGTCTCACCTAACGGAACCGTCCTCCATAGAGGAACCCACGGCACCTAGCAGGGTAACAAGGCTTGGCCAGAACCAGCTAAGCTTGTTTTCTGTGTGCCATGACTCCCCACCCGCTGCCTGAGGATGAAGCACTCCATCATGTTACCCCCAGCTTGTGCCAATGGAACAAAAGCGTATCATTTCATTGAGAAAACGTGACGCTCGTTTTGGACTCTGCATGCTCCTGCCTAGTCTCAGAATTGATGGCCAGGCTGGCTTGAGCTGCTGTTGCAGTGTTGGGCTTGCAAATTCAGATCTTGCTTTAAAGCAGGGCTGGACAACTTTGGGAGGTGGAGAAGGCATTTGAACCCTGGGCTATTCTCAGACATAGACTGGTGGTGGGCTGTGGGACAGCCAGCCTGGGGGTGGCAGGGCAGCCTGCACCCTCCCCTGTTTATTCACCCATAAAATTATAAAAAGTACCCAGTATTTCTTTAATCAGGGCAAATGCTTTCTGTTCTTTGATGTAGTTGCTCTTCATTTTCTCAATGTCGGCAGCAGGGGGAGGCTGGTAGTTGTGGCTCCCACTGTCCCGACGGGCTCCAAAGATCAGGTTTGAGTCACCTGTGTAGAAAGAGGAACCTTATCAGTAGCCAGGTTATCACCTGGAAAAACAAAATCAGCAACTATTTGGAGGTTGTGGCTCAAATACAAGGCAACTATGAGCAATGACGGCCTCCTTCTGGGCCATCTGAGAAGGGCCATTTTTGGTAGGACTGATAAAGCCAGTGTGGCCTAGCTGGAGCCAATGCCGGGCTCAGGCAGAGGAATACCCAGAAACCCCCGAGTTCCAGGGTAAACAGCAGTGCCTGGGACTCCAATGTCAGCAGGGCAGCAAAGCCACCCTAGGCCTGAAATGTAAAGCCGCTGTTCACGGTGCTGAAGTTATTTATGGGGACAGAAGGTTCGACACCTGGGAAAGCTCCTCGTGGTGTTTCCAGACATGCACAGGATGTTGCCCTGTGCAAGAACCAGGGAGAACGACTGAGATGAGGGCAAAGATGGCGGCAGGGTGGGCGGGCAGCCACCTTGTAGCAATAGGCCCTCATGCGCCTCTTCAGCCCGAATAAAAATATGCGGATGTGCTGCAAATGCTCTGGGAGACCAGACACAGCAAAGGAAAAGCTTTCTGTGCATAATGATAGCCATGGCGAATCCACAGCATGGACTTATCTTGATTTTATATCCGTTCCACTGTCAAGGCCTTCCCTGCAGAAACCAGGGAAATATAGTTTGCTGAAGGATGCGGCAAAGGCATTCCGAGGTCCCCTCCAGAACCACAAATCCCAGCGTTGTCTGGGGAGGGGGCTGCCAACTAAATTCTTATAAGCTGGTGTGCGGATGCGCCCTTTGCAAAGGCACTGAACTGTGCCATCCGGTGCACATTTCCTTGCAAGCAAGTCCGACTGCATCCAGTGGAGTTCACACTCCTTGCATCCCGGTGCCAATAAACAGCATCCGCGAAATAAGCAATGTCTGCCTACCACGGTTTGTGGCTCTTTACCTCGATGTGGTTGGCAACCAGGCTCATCTTCCCCGCCACCACCTCCTTCCTTCTTAGCCCCCCAGGTGTACCCCAGGGCACCATGGAGAGGAAGGGGGCTCCTCTCTTTGACAGCCGCGACGGAGCGCCACGCCCAGCTCGCCACGACTGCCACGCAGCCTCGCAATCAGGGCTCGTGCCTTGACGCACCGCAGAAAAGACGAGGGAGCCGATCAGACACCTGCCCCGGAGCGGGTGCTGGGCAAGGGAGCCTGATCCATGCTCAGACTAGGCCAGTGGATTCCCCGTCTGTGCCCTTTTTGCACTTGCTGGAGGAAGCCCCTTTCACACGCCAGCAGCAGGGACGAGAATCAGTTGGCGGTGGTGCCTGCATCAGAATCCCAAACAGCGGATCCCCCAGCTGACCCTCATTCTTGCTCTGGTTTGCCCAGCCCAGCCCTCACAAAGCAGGTGGTGCTTTGGGGATACCTTGCCCAGGTGCTCTGGTGATGCTCAGGTGGGCACTCAGTTGTGGCAGCCTCCATCACAAGTGGAAGCACGGAGGGTGGGGGGAAGCCCCCTCCCTGACTCCCCAGCTGCCTCTAGTCCAGTTAAGGGGAAAGACCCCAGACCTCTCAGTTCCCCACCCCTTCTGCATCATCACCCTTAGGTTTCTCTCCGTCTCTCTGGCAGACCCTGATGGGAGTCGCATGGCAAAGTCAAGGGAGAATAATTCATGGTCCTGGAAGATCATTACGGTGATTAGCTGCCTTAATGAACTACCTGGAGCAGACAAGGGACCTTCGAGAGATGTATGAGCTTCATCTTCCTGCTCCACCTTTTTCAGAACCAGAGCAAAGAAAGCAGCAAACCCGAGAACCTGGAAAACATGGGTTGCAAATCCAAAGACAAAGCTGGCATAGATCATTATGTCTGGCTGGGGCAGACAGGTTGCTTTTTCTGCCTAAGAACTTACTTACTTGCTGCACCCTAATGTACTGAAATCACAGTGCCATCAGGATAAAGGACCATCAGCTGCCCCAGTGCTGAACTGCATTGCTTTGTGGTTTACTGGGGAACAACAAAGCAATTCGGGAAAGAATTATAGAAGTGCAAAAGTAACAGAATGTTCCTCTGCAGCTGTGAAAATGCCTGCCTGCAGGGATGCCCCCAACAGCTTGAAAAATGAGAAATAGATGCTGTGGCAGGCAGAGCCGGCCTCGGGGGCCTGGAGTGCTAATGCTAGCACTGAAGCCCCAAAGTGGTTGGGGCCAGGCTATCTGAAGGAACGCCCCGTCCTATATAGAAATATAGAAACAGAGCAAGTTGGAAGGGGCCTCCCGGGCCATCTAGTCTGACCCCCGGCTCCAGCCAGCTCTGCTCACGACATGCCCACCATGTGCATGTCCAGCCTATCATATGTACCCTCCCAGGCATTTAGACCATCTTGCAGGGTCCTCCTTAGGGAGCCCCCCAACGAAAGTAAGGAGGGGGTGACCAGGAGAAGGGCCTTGTTGGCTGTGGCACCCTGCCTTTGCAGCAAGCCGTCCAGAGAGGGACACCTGCTGCTCTTTCCTCTTTCTTGTGCCTGGTGAAATCCTTATTATTCACCAGGTTTTTTATTAGTCAATTTCTGACTTAATATTGTTTTTATTAGATACTGCTGCCGTCCTTGCGTGCCAATGTGATTAATTTGGTTGGTGGTTATTGCCATCATTATGTAGGCCTACTGTTATTTGATTGTGGTAGGTCCTTTCTGTTTTTTGAGGGTGGCAGGTGGGTTAATGTCCTTTTAACTTTGTAACTGCCCAGAGAGTCACTTGGCTACTGGGCAATATAAAAATGTAATAATAAACCAACAAGCAAACAAGCAAACTTTGCTAGGAAGCTCCAGACTTTGAGCATCTCATACCTGATTCCTGTTTAGGCTTGCAGTTGTTGCTCCCTCTGCACACATCAGAAAATTGCACAAATCAAGCAGCAATCACGTGTGAATTTGTGCAATGTTCCCCCAGTTTAATTTGTCCAACTTTCCTCCATGGACCAAAGCAGGGATGATTCAGTCTACGGAAGAACTTGTGGAGATAAAACTGGGATAATTGTGCAAACTGAGCTTGAGCAAGTGTTTGGCAACTGGCAAGTATTTTCAGTGGACACGTGCTTGGTGTTGCATTCAGGGCTTTGAACAGGGCATTTTGTGAGACATTTCTCATACATCCCTACCTGGGAACTATAATCCTGTAAGGTTGTTACAAACTCCTTGTTAAAGATTAAAATTTCTATGCTTAGACTCATTATTCTAAAACAGATCTGAAAATGGCTGGCATTTTTAGGGTTGTCATATCTAAATTCAGTAGGTCCTCAGGCAAGCAAGCATTCCTTCTGCAAAAGGCTGAGGGACACGGTACCTACAAGGAGTAACACAGGTCTCTTCACAGTATTTCCGGCCCAGAATATCCACTTGTGCTCACACTCTGGTCAGCTTTTGATTTCCAGACGTATGAGAACATATGCAGGGAACTTTTGCCATCAAGGCCTACCTAACTAAAGAAAGTGATAGAAAGCAGCCTACCTTTAATGGCTGTGTGATGAACAGGCTCTCAAAGAAGGAGATGCCCATGGAGATGAGCCACTTGATGGAATTGTCCTTGCCATAATGCAGCCCATACAGCATGGTGAAGAATCCAGACACCCCGCTGGTGATGGCCACCAGGAACCAAGCAATGAAGACAAACCATGCTTCCTTCTTAACATTCTCTGCAAGGCTGGGACTTGGTGAGGTCCTGGTGATACAAAAAGGTGTTGCATGACATGGGCGAGGGATGTGGTGAAAAACCAGTAAAAAAGAGACAACTTATCCTGGTCAGGTTAGTTAAGTCAGCATTCTCCAATCTGGTGCCCATCAAATGTGATGGACTACAACACCAGTTTAGAAAGCTCTCCTGCATAGACACAGCTCTACAGCTGTGCCCATGCAGCTGAGGGGTGGATTGAGAGATGTACAGAATTATGCACAATGTGAAAAAAGTCACTAGCTAGGGAGACATTTTATCCCTTTCTCATAGAACTAGAACCCCTGCAGCTGAATGGTGGAAGATTCGGAATTGAGAAGCTTTTTGGCTCTGGCCTCTTGGCAGAGCAGCAGAGGCACAGGCTGGGAGAGAGCGCTGAGTGGCCAGGGGACTGGCACAGGCAAGGTAGGAGCTGGGCAGGTGGGAGCAGAGGCCCAGGAGCAGCAGAGAGGGAGGAGGTGGGCCAGAGAGCGAGAGCAGCCAGGGGGAAGCAGGGGGCAGGGCCACTGGCCGGAGGGACTGAGAGGGCCAAGCTCAGCCACTGCAAGCCCTTTTGGCTCTGGCCTCTTGGCAGAGCAGCAGAGGCACAGGCTGGGAGAGAGCGCTGAGTGGCCAGGGGACTGGCACAGGCAAGGTAGGAGCTGGGCAGGTGGGAGCAGAGGCCAGGAGCAGCAGCCAGAGAGCGAGAGCAGCCAGGGGAAGCAGGGGGCAGGGCCACTGGCCGGAGGGACTGAGAGGGCCAAGCTCAGCCACTGCAAGCCCTTTTGGCTCTGGCCTCTTGGCAGAGCAGCAGAGGCACAGGCTGGGAGAGAGCGCTGAGTGGCCAGGGGACTGGCACAGGCAAGGTAGGAGCTGGGCAGGTGGGAGCAGAGGGCCAGGAGCAGCAGAGAGGGAGGGGTGGGCCAGAGAGCGAGAGCAGCCAGGGGGAAGCAGGGGGCAGGGCCACTGGCCGGAGGGACTGAGAGGGCCAAGCTCGGGCGTCGTCCCTCGTCTGCGTCCCTGAGCTGCGGTCCGGGCGGTCCAGGGACTCCCTTCCCTGAGACACAGAGGTTGTTTGTTTGATTGTTTTTTGTTTTGTTTGTGTGTTTTTGTTTTGTTTTGTTTTGTTTGCACTTTGCTTTGCTTTCTTGTGCTTTTTTTTTTCTTTCTTTCAATTTAAATTTAAGTTTATTTTCTCCTTGTGTGTGTGTGCAAGTGGGGTTTTTGCCTGGGAGAACTGGGAGAGTGAGAGGAACTGCAGGACTTACAAGACAGGGGACCAAGGTAAGGTCTCGGAAGGGTTACAGATGGCAGACCAGGAGATGGCCTTGGCGGGAGTCACGGGTGTTGCTGTCCGCTGCGAGAGCTGCGACATGTTCGCCCTTCTCCCCCAGGAGAGGCAGGGATACACTTGCCCTCGGTGCAAGATGGTGACCCTGCTAGAGGAGGAGGTGAGGTGCCTGAGGGCCGAGAGAGCTCTCCGGGGCCCCCGCAGCAGCCCCCCTCTCGACAGAGGGCTGAGGGAGAGACCACGGGAGGAGCAGCTGCGGAGACATGGAGGTATGTCACCCACAGGAGGAGGAGGCCAGCACGGCCTCCTCCTTCTCCTGGCACCAATCTGGAGCTGGGAAACAGGTTCTCTCCACTTGGGGAGGCTGGGGCTGAGGAGGCCTCAGGGGACCAGCAGGACCCCCAGCCTGGGACATCAGGAGGCAAGGGAGCCACTGCAGGAGAGGCGAGGACCAGGGCACGGCTGCCCACCAGCACCGAGAAGGTACGGCGGCGGGTGATAGTTGTTGGGGACTCCCTGCTGAGGGGCACTGAGGCGGCGATGTGCCGCCCCAGCCTTCAGACAAGGGAGGTTTGCTGCCTGCCAGGCGCACGCATCCGGCACGTGAAGGACAGAGTGGAGCGTCTTGTTCGCTCCGGGGGTCACCAGCCACTCCTGGTGATCCATGTGGGCACAAACGACGTGGCCAGGCAGGGGGTGGTCGGGATCACCAGGGACTTTTCGGCCTTGGGGAAGAAACTCAGGGAGCTGAAGGCCCAAGTGGCCTTCTCGTCAATCTTACCCGTCCGGGGATTTGGGACAGGAAGGGACAGGAGGGCCTCTGAGGTGAACGACTGGCTTAGGGTGTGGTGCCAGAAGGAACGCTTCGGATTCCTCGACCACGGCACTCGTTTTCTTGCCAATGGACTTCTGGCAAGGGATGGGTTACACCTCACGAGGATGGGGAAAAGGTCCTTTGGAGATGCTCTAGCGAGCTTCATCCGGAAGACTTTAAACTGAGCCAGTGGGGGGTGGGTTCAGGCCCCCCAGTAACGTGTCTGCACTGGACAAGTGTGCAGGGAGGATCGGGGCTCTGGGAGCAGGGTTTTAGAGATACTGCAGGGACTGACAGGACTTCTACAGAGAGGGGCCAGGTACCAGGGAGGATGGGAGGAAGGAGGATGCTGGGCACTCCAAGGAAAGGAAGCAGTGGGAAGGAGTTGAGGTGCATGTACACCAATGCTAGGAGCATGGGTAATAAGCAGGAAGAGCTTGAAGCTCTCCTGGGAATAGGAGGATACGATCTGGTGGGAATCACAGAAACTTGGTGGGATGAAAGGCAAGTCTGGAATGTGAACATAGAAGGGTATCACCTTTTTAGAAAGGACAGGAAGGGAAAGAGAGGTGGGGGTGTGGCTTTATATGTCAGGGAAGGGATAGGATGCAGTGAGATAGAGTGCAGCACAGATGGGGATTCGGTAGAGGCAGTCTGGGTGAAACTTAGGGGTTTTGACAGAGGAAGAGACCTGACAGTGGGGGTATGTTATCGCCCTCCAGGTCAACTTGAGACCCTGGATGATGTCCTGACAGGCCAGATTCTAAGGATATCTCGGGGGAGAGACACAGTAATTATGGGAGATTTCAATCTCCCGGATATTACTTGGGAGACTCACTCGGCGGTGACAGCCAGGTCACGTCGCTTCCTAGAAGCTCTAGAGGGTGGGTTTTTCACACAGAGGGTCCGAGAGGCGACGAGGGGGGGAAACATCCTGGACTTGGTCTTGACCAATAGGGAGGAGCTGATAGATGAAGTACAGATTAGGGGAGCTCTGGATGCGAGTGATCACTCCATCCTTTGCTTTGAGATCAGAGGACTGGGGCTGTGCAGCAGGGCGAGCACTAGAAGCTGGGACTTCAAGAGGGCCAACTTTGGCCAACTGAAGGCCAGGCTGGGGAAAGTCTCCTGGGATAGGTTACTGGAAGGTAAGCGAGTTGAGGAGGGGTGGATGGCACTCAAAAGGGAGGTTTTGCAGGCGCAAGCCCTGACAATACCTCTAGTCAGTAAGGTGGGGAGGCGGAGGAGAGTGCCGCCATGGATGCGAAAGGAGGTGGTTAGGGGGATTAGACGAAAGAGGAACCTCCATAGGAAATGGGTACTGGGGGAAATAGACAAAAGGGTATACCGGGAGGAGGAGGCCCGTTGCAGAAGGATTCTTCGCAAGGCTAAGGCTGATTATGAGCTGAGACTTGCCAAGAATATCAAGAGCAACAAAAAGGGCTTCTTCCAGCATGTAAATAGGAAAAGGAAGGGGAGACAAGTGGTGGGACCACTAAATAAGGAGGAAGGAGATCCAGTGACTGACATGAGGGAACAGGCACAGATGCTAAATGACTATTTTGCCTCTGTGTTCTCCCCAAAGCAGGACGGGGGATATCCGTATAGGAGATTGGATGAGGCTGGGGACTTAGGGGCAGAGATTAGAGTCACCCCCCTTGAAGTCGAGGGGCTCCTCAGGGCATTGGACATTACAAAGGCGCCAGGCCCTGACGGGTTACACCCAAGAGTACTTAGAGAGTTGGCAGGGGTTCTCTCACGCCCGCTGGCCTCCATTTTTGAGGCCTCGTGGAGAACGGGTGAAGTTCCAGAGGACTGGAGGGTGGCATCGGTGGTCCCAATTTTCAAAAAGGGTAGTAGGAAGGACATGGGGAATTATAGACCGGTTAGCCTTACGTCCATTGTAGGAAAAACAATGGAAAGGCTCATAATAGAGAGAGATCTAGTGATGCTAGATAGGGAAGGGAGGCTGACAGCCACACAACACGGCTTCCGCAGAAACAGGTCCTGCCAGACAAACCTTGTGGAATTCTATGACAAGGTTTCAAGATGGCTAGATGGAGGGGATGCAGTTGATGTGGTATACCTGGATTTCAGCAAGGCCTTTGACAAAGTGCCCCATGATATCCTGGTGGAGAAACTGAGGAGTTTTGGGATACACCAAAGCACTGTCCGGTGGATTAGGGCATGGCTGACTGACCGAAAGCAGAAGGTAACCATTAGCGGGGAATCGTCGGGATGGCAGCCAGTGACAAGCGGGGTCCCCCAGGGCTCTGTCCTGGGGCCGATCCTGTTTAATCTTTTCATTAACGACATGGAAGAAGGGGTGAACAGTCTGCTGATCAAATTCGCAGACGACACTAAAACTGGAGCAGTGGCCACAACTGAGAAGCAGGTACTCCAGATCCAAAAGGATCTGGACAGACTATGGAAGTGGGCAGGAGACAACAGGATGGCGTTCAATGTGGAGAAGTGCAAGGTCTTGCACTTGGGGCATAGGAATAGCTGTCATAAGTACAGGTTAGGGGACAAGTGGCTGGAGAGCAGCACTTGTGAAAGGGACCTCGGGGTACTGGTTGACTGCAGGCTAAACATGAGTCAGCAGTGTGATGCGGTGGTCAAGAGGGCGAATGCCACCCTTGGTTGCATAGCCAGAAGTGTGGCTTCTAGATCAAGAGAGGTATTACTTCCACTCTACATGACTCTGGTGCGCCCGCAACTGGAGTATTGTGTTCAGTTTTGGGCCCCTCATTACAGAAAGGATATAGCCAGGTTGGAGTCAGTGCAGCGTAGGGCCACAAGGATGGTGGCTGGTTTGCAGGGGATGGGGTATGAGGCGAGACTGAGGGAACTGGGTCTCTTCAGCCTGGAGAAGAGGAGACTCAGAGGGGATATGTTGGCAACATACAGGTATGTGAGGGGGTGTCACATGGAGATGGGGAGAGGCCTGTTCTCCCCTGCAGAGGAAGGCAGGACGCGCTCCAATGGAGCAAAGCTCAGGGAGCCAAGGTTCAATTTGGATGCCAGGAAGCACTTCCTGACAGTTAGGACCCCGAGGGCGTGGAATGGGCTTCCACGGGAGGTCGTTGAGGCCCCATCGGTGAGGGTGTTCAAAGATAGGCTGGACATGCACATGGTGGGCATGTCATGAGCGGAGCCGGCTGGTGCCGGAGGTCAGACTAGATGGCCCAGGAGGCCCCTTCTGACTCGCTCTGTTTCTATGTTTCTATGTTTCTAAGTACTTCTCTGCACATCAGAACATCAGAAAAGCCATTCTGGATCAGACCAAAGGTTTATACAGTCCAGCACTCCATACACATGGTGGCAAACCGGCTGCCCACAGGACCCGCCAAGGAGGATGGGTACAAGACCTCCTCCTGTCCATGCTCCTCAGCAACTGCTGTATACGGGCAGATCACCTTTGGTAAAGGAGGTGGCACATGGCCAGCAAGACAAGTAGCCGCTGATCTCCTCCTCCCTCATGGATCTGTCCAAACATAATTAACTATAGTTAGCATATAGTCCGACGCAGTGAACTATGGAATTTCCTTCCACAAGATGTAGCGATAGCCTCCAATCTGGATGGCTTTAAAAAGGGGTTGGACAAATTCATGGAGGGTAAGGCCATCAGTGGCTTTTGGTCCCGCTGGCTATAATCTTCCAGGCAGTATGTGGATGTGCAGCAGCTGATGGGGAGCGTGAGTGGGAGGGTTCTGCAGCACTCATGCCTTGCTTGTGGGCTGCTTCTTGTGGGCAGCTGGTTGGCTGCATGAACAGAACACTGGACTAGATGGGCTCAGTCTGCCCTGGCATGACTTTGTCGCTGGAGCGGCTGCAGGTGTCCTCTTGTGCTCGGCCTGGTCCTGCAAAGTGAGCCGAGCCAAGCCGAGAGGATGGCCTGCAAATGCTCACAGAACCCTGGCTGTGCAGCAGGCAACACTTCCCGTCAGGAGGCCTCCGGGATGTGAAAAAGCGGTGCTGCGAGCAGGTGCACCGGGCACCCTTCCTGGTGGTCAATCGCCTTCCCTGCTTACGGGGACATTGCTTGTGCAGTGCATGGGCTGAGAGCCCTGCAAATGCTGGGCAGGTTTGCCAAGAAGCCAGACTCTCAGCCACTCCAGAGTGGACCAGAATCCGGGGAATCCCACCCCCAAACAGGCTCCCAGCACATCCCTAGTTCTTAATTTCCAGAATTCCCCAGGTAAAAGCTATGATCCCACGCAAGTGAAGGACAGCAGGTTGGAGGAGGCTGCATTAAAGACATAGAAGAGGATTACTATGCAAGAGTCAGAAGGTGGCTCCCTGGCCATCTAGTCTGACCCCAAGGTCCAGCCGGCTCCGCTCATGTAATGCCCAACAGGTGGCATTATGGCACACAGGTTTTGCTGTCTCTTGTAATGTGAGAGAATATTGTGATATGGTATTGCATCAATAGTATTTAACACTCGCACAATAGTATAAAGTGGAAAAGTCAATAGAGATTGTTGTTCCATCTGTCAAGTGCCGTGATTAAGCTTACACCATTCTATCATTTGGGGATACAGAGAAATCACAAAATCACACATGGTGATTTCCCCCTGTCTAAAAACTGTTCAATAATGGTTGCTTACAACCAAAGGCCATCACAATCCAAACTAAAAATAGATCTGTAATTAAAAACCCTAACCTTAAAACAAAAAGCAGAGTGCACAGAATTAGGTATATTAGAAGGTATATTAGAACAGCATCAGCTCTTATAAGCCAATTAAAAATAAAATATGATGCAGGTTTGACAGAAAAGCTTTGCATACCTTGAAGATACTAAATATGAAACATGATGATCAAAGAACATAGGGCACCCTATTAACTTTCATACACTGAGCTGGAATGTTCTTTGTTGCCAATACAAATTTTGCCACCCTCAGAGTAGTAAAGGCATCATTTTCCCAGAGAGAAAATGCATATTTGCTGTCTCATAAATCTCTTGTGAGAAATTGGAAGACATGTCCAAGGTATCTACAGCAGCCCCCCGAAATCTGCGGGCGTTGTGAAAAGCCGCGAATGCTGAATGTGGTAAAGGTTCATTGCCAGAAGCCTTAGAACTGGGGGCCAGTTGAAAGGTGCCAGCGATGGGCGTGGGCCACCAAGGCGGTGTGAGCAGGGGGCGTGGGCCGGGCCAGGGGGTGGGTGCGCGCACAGCGAGGCAAGGGCAGGGGTGTGTGTGCATCGAATGAGTCCAAACTGATCTCCTTGTGAGCCAAGGAGATCCGTTTGGACTCGCTTGGAGAAAATGACCTCCTTGCGAGCAAGCCGCCGCACAGAAAATTCCGTGAACGCCTGAGGCCGCGAACGCTGAACCTTGACTTCACAGGGGTATACTGTGCAACTTTCCTCCCTGTCAGTCTTCTGTGATTAAGTTTTCCCCAGTATCGTTGGAATTAAATAACTTTAAAAAATTAAAAAGTAAGGTTCTGAATAATGAAAAGGATTATTAAGGCCATGTAGACCAGCAGGTAAATGTGGTCCTTTGAAGTCCAGGCTCCAGTCCCAACCAGGCCAAATTTGTAAATGGAGAATGAATGATAGATGCGTCTCATGCATTCCCCGCATGAAGTTTAAAAGCAACAACACATGATAATGCTCCTAAACCTCTTTGAATGTTGGCTGTGGGATGGATAGGAGTGGCAACCCAGTCTAATGTGAGAGTCAATGTTTGAAAGTGTGTGTGGGCAGCCGTAAAGCAAACTTCCCCACGCGTGGCTTTGTTGGTACCTCCCACTGATGGATGCTGCAGACGACTGGTGACTTTCCAGGAAGTCCTTCATGTGCTGCACCTGCCTCACAGCCTGCAAATAGCTCTGCGGGTTTTGGAATCTATGCGGCCCCAGCAGCTTGAGCTCCAGCTCCACATGTTGCAGCTGGGTGCAGAGGCAACGGCTGTAGTCTCGATGTTTCAGCCTTTCTTCGACTCCTTTCTCCAGAGTTGGGGTCTTTGTTTTTTCTCCAGGGACACAGAAAATGTATTTTCTTAGCAGTTAAAAACAGAACAATTGAAATCAGATAACACACGCTATGAATATGGATCGCGTGTTAGCCATCGCTGAACACAGGGGTTGTTGCTGTAATGTGGGTTATTGTGTTGTCTTAACCCAGCCATGCTAACAACCCAACTGCGGTTAACATGTGGTTTGTTAGCACAACGTGTGGTTCAGACAACATGAAAAGCCATGTTTCAACAACAACACACATTTCAATGTCTACCCACACTCAAAGCATGCTCAGAGCTTGAGTGTGGGTTACCCTGTTTCATTTATCTGCATTGTATATGAACTTATGTAGAAGCAAACACCATTGAAGTCAATGGCACTTACTTCTGAGTAGACATGCCTGGGGCCATTGCTGTTGTTATAATTATCCTCACCCCTCCTTTTAAAAGTGAACTGAGTTAGTGTGTGCCTGCCATGGGGCCACTAAAAAGCAACTGGGAGGAATCAGTATGCAGAATGAAACTCAAGAAGCACCAAATACTTTTTAAAACCCTGAGGAGGTTTAAAAAGTAAACCCAATGCCCAATGACAGCGAAGCTCCATTCAGTGTGGAATGG
The DNA here is from genome assembly GCA_023646645.1 of Varanus salvator macromaculatus. NCBI lineage: Eukaryota > Metazoa > Chordata > Lepidosauria > Squamata > Varanidae > Varanus > Varanus salvator. Next base: position 21,103,189 of record JAIXND010000657.1, read on the forward strand.
AATATCCTGGCAGAGGTCACGCCTGGCTATTGACCTGAGCAGGAGTAGTCCGATTAGGACATGAGGATATGAGGCAGCATTTTTGCAGGCCTCAAATAAATTTCTTGTCAAGCCCTTTGCCTTAAAGCACATGGATGTAGAGCTGAGAGAGCCTCTTTCCACTGGCATAAAATAGCTTTTCTAGTCCTCCCTCTGAAGCAGGTGGGATGAGTCACTAACACTTGAATCAACTCCACCATCAAAAGAGAATTCTCCTTCCAACAGGTTCACAGCTTCTTGCCCCTGTGATCTGCATCCCCCTCCGCCCTTTGCCTGAAACAACCCTTTCCAAAAGGAATGTTGAGTTCAACAAATCGTAGGGAGATTCCCTGTCCCGAACACAACATTCTGCGTGGGTTCAGCAGCCCACAAGTTCGTGCCTTTTCCAGGAGGTCTCTCCCCTCCTTGGAATTGTTTTCTCTCTGTATTTGCCAGCCTGCAACTTACCTTGTAACTCTACCAGGCCGAGTGTGATAATAATCGGGTCATCCTTCTTCTTGTTCTCATCGTAAAATTCATGTCCAAACCTGTTCTGCTGGCAGATGATGTCCTCTACCATGGCCAGAAGCTTGTTGATGTCAGTTGATTTACCAAAATCATGTTCGGAGGAAGGCAGAGGAGCCCTGAAGGTTTTGAAGAGGGAATTGGCAATTCGTCTAATATCCTGGATGGGATCAAAGATACAATGGCAGTGGGAAGCAAGCTGCTAAACTTGCAAAAACAAAACCCCATCTCTGTTTGTGTCCTTTTCCTCTTGCTCTTCCCAGATGTACATCTCAGAACAAATAAATCATTCCTGGGCTGCACCTTGGTGGTGGTCGTCATGATTGCTTTCCTCTTCAGCATGTGGAACTCTTGTGAAATGGATGGACAGATGGATGGGTAGATAGTATTTCACATATTTCTTATGTAAACCATACACAAATCTTACAATATCAGGCAATACCTAAGTCATTTAAAATAATTAATAATAACAACAACCAATTGCTTAAAACCAGGGCTGTTTCTGGGGGAAGGAAAGAGGGCTGGTGGCATCCAAAGGGTCAAGCACAGTGGCCAGGCCACAGGACACCGGACAGCCCTGCCAACCATCCTCATGTTGCTCAGGAATAGCACTGGGGAGGGAGTCAAGGCTGTGCCTAGCCAAGGGAACCAACCCGCCTGGGAATGACTCTGCTCCAGTCAGTGGAATTGTCTCCCACGAGGGGCAGAATCCAGCCTGCCACGGAGCAAGGGGACCCTACCTTTCGCGCATCATCCATTCTGCCTTCCAAGGCAGCCTGAATCCATCCTTTCTGCTCATCCAGGGGCTTTTTCTAGGAAGCACAGAATCTCCCTTGACTGGGCAGTCATTCCTGCTTGCAGGAATCAGCCGGAATGGGATGGAATCGGCAAGATCCACTGCTTGCAGAATGCCGTGGGGCAGGGAGTGGGGGATATTATGGCAGTGGGAAGGAGAGCCGCTGAGAAAGGCCTCGGCAGTTATAGGCAGCCTGTAAATTATTTTTTGAAGAAGGGAATTGGCAGGAAGTGAGCCTGTCCTGTGGGATTCTGCCCTTCACTTGACATCAGCAATGAGTTATTTAAAGAAAGCATCAACCAAGGCTGCCCAGACATTTTGCCGCCTGGGGAGACAGAAAACACCCCTCCTTACTCCTCCCCGCCCTCTCTCTCGCTCTCTCATGCAAATTTATTTCAGCATGGGAACGGGGAGAGCATCCTTCATTGCAGTGAGCCACGCAGGCTGGAAGCAAGGGGAGTCTGGACCCCACTTGCCTGGCTGGGGGAGGCTGCACTGAACTGGCCCCGAGACACACATGAGGACCCTGGGGGCCTCCCGGGACTTGCCTTGATGACCGCTTCAGGCGTGAGCGGCACACTCTGCTCCTTCAGCTGTGGGGGGAGGTCAGGGGACACCCGCCCACTCTTCCCTGGCCTCTTCTCCTTGTGAGGTGGGCAGCGGGCGTTCCTGAAGATCTGCACAATGAGCAGGTTGAGGGGGAACATAAGCAGCGAGCTTTCGAAGCCGATCATCACCTCCTGCCACGTAAATTCGATCTTCCCTGGAGAGGTGAGGAGAAGAATCAGTGCCATGGGCAGTTCAAACCCTGATCTATGGCTCACCTTTCTACCAAAAACTGGCACTCAAGATCCAGAAGCTCACGCATACGATCCTAGGTGCAAGTTCGAGAGCTTTTGTGGGAAGCAGGTTTCATTTATTGAAAACACATCATATGGATCATCTCAGAAAACTCTACACAGTCTTGTAACGTAGATTTCTGATAAAGGGTGAAAGTAAGAAAGCAGCAGCCTGGTGGTGTCACCAACCCCCAGAGCAAGAAGAACCCATCAGATGGAGATTCCCATATTGCCGGTCATCCCTCCAAAGAGTCCCTGCTTCCCTCCCAGGCTCCCCACTTCCCAACCCAAGCAAATTACCTAAATCCATTTTCTGGTCTGCGGGATCCTTGGGCACCCCCCAGAACATGATGCTGGTCAACATGGTGCACAGAAGCAGCGAGAAGCAGCATGATACCCTCTGGGCTCGTGTGAAGGAGCTGCGTGGAGAGCGGTTGAAAATGGAGTACCAGATATGCCCATCGCGGAAGCCCTTGGAGGTCTTCATAAAGAACAGATTGCTAGAGAGAGAGAGAGAGAAACAAATTCAGAAGAGACCAGGTTTTGTTTATTTTGTTCTGCTGCAAGAAGAGAAGCAAACATGGCCAATACCCTAAGGAACCTATTTATCATTTATTTATTCATATTGTATTATTTGTATTAATTGTATCCTGCCTTTTTTTCCTTCCAGGGAACTCAAGGTGACTTGCAGAATTCTCCTCCTCCTGCTCTCAAGCTTTTCCCCCCAGCAACAAGCATGGAATGTCAACTAAATATAAACACAACATTGTACAAAGTGCCACTGCTACTGAGGAGCAGGAAGAGCACTTGGGTAACGATTGGGTCCCACCTGGAGGGCTAGCCATGATGAAGAAACTTGAGTTTCAGTGGCACAAGGTCAGTCATGTGAGGAGCAGAATGAAACAGTTCCCTCTGCTATCAGGAGAAGGCAAATAAGCCAGAGTAGTTTCAGTGAGGGATACCCTTCTTAAATAATCTCAACTTTTGGAGGTCCACAGAGGACAGTGGCTACCTTGAATTTACAGATTCTCCTAATGTATCTATTTATAAATGTATATGCCTCCCTCTAGCCCATAAGAATTCTCTAGGCAGCAAGCATCCCAGCCAGAATAGGTTGCCCCTCGCTGTTAATCGTGTCCAAACTAAAGGCTTTTTTAGGAACCCTGGAGTCCTGAAGGGGGTTGAATCCAATTGCAAAAGTAGAACTTTTAGAGGAAAGCAGTGAAAGAACTCCTCTCCTGGGATCCTAGCTAATCAGCAGAAATCAATACAGAAATGAGGCAGGTGTAGGGATAAAAGGAGGCAGGGAAGGAGAGACATCAAGATGGTGGACTGGCTGAGCCAACATGGAAGGGTCTGTCTAGGTGGATCCGGGAGGAGGGCAATGGCCTCTGAAGCATTTGCTTCCTGGAAGCACAGAATAAAGGAAGACAAGATCTGCATCAATGCAGAATACTCTCCAGCTGTGAACTTTAGCTTCTACATTAGCATCTGGAACCTTTGGCTCCTGGCTGTCTCTAAGCCTTTTGCTAGAACAGTCTCCCAAAACAAAATTGACACTTTCAAATCATGATAAAGCACCCTTCTCAACCTGGTGCTCTTCAGATGTGCAGGTTTAAAGCTCCTATCATCCACTAGCTGAGAGATTATGGCAGTTGTAATCTAATACATGTGGAAGGTCCCAGGGTGGGGAGAGCCATGCTAGGCCCAGAATATGGTCTGAAGGCACATGAGGCATTCACCAAGCTGAAGCTAAGCCACTCTGGGGCTGACCTGAGTTTGGAGGGGAGACCCCCTGGGAACTGCATGTAGCCACCTTGAATTCCACAACAGGGCAAAGGTGGGCTATAAATATTATAGACAGACAGACAGACGGACGGACAGACAGACAGACAGACAGACAGACAGACAGACAAACTAATGTGAATGGATGACCTCAGTTATGAACGGAGCGAGCCAAATTGAATCCTCTACTGCTAATGTTTCTTCAATTCTAACTGAACCATTTTGGAAACTTGCTGAAGAGAAACAACTCCCACCCCTCTGACTGAGTTTTTCGTGGTGGATGAAAAAGGTGAGTCAGCCATGTGGTCCAGCTGTTTGCTTAAGCAGCCTTCTCTGTGACCACGTACCTGAAGAGCTTCATGTCCTTCTCTGTAGCTACTGGGAACACCTTATCAAGGACGCAATCTCCAATGTCAATGGACAGCCAGGAATTACAGAGGAAATACCACTTCTGATCTGTGGCAACATCATGGACCAGCACATGGTTGACATACCTATGCATGAATAACAGGAAAGATGCCCAGTGTAACACACCAAACATTACTTTGCGTGTGTCTTGCAGCATCTACATCATGTGTGATGGTTGTAAATGCAGATTTTGCAGTTGTGCATCTTCTAGCCAACATTTTTTACAGTCACCTCATAAACTGGGCCAGCATTTTGCATCAAATGTGACATGATGCAGAATCCACGCTCAGGTCAAGAGATAGACATAGACAAAGACAAGCCAGGCTGGATCAGACCAACAGTCCAGCTAGTCCAGACACAGTGGCAAACCCATTGTCCATAGGATCCCTCAAGCAGGATGGGTGCAAGACCTCCTCTTGCCCCAGCTCCTCAGCCACTACTATATGCAGACTTGCCACCTCTGGTGAAACCAGTGACGCTAAGTAGCCGCCGATAGTTTCTACTTCCATGGACCAGTCCAATCCCCGTTGAGAGCCTTCTAGATTTGTAGCCACCACGGCTTCTGGTGGCAGCGCATTCCATGATTTAAATATACGCTGTGTGCAAAAGTACTTCTTGTCTGTCCTAAACCTTCCCCTAGTCAGCTTCACAGGACAAACTCAGGTTCAAATGTTGTAGGAGGAGAGGGGTCCTAGATTCTGTTGTCACTGTTGAAAACAGTGCGTCAATGGCAGCTTGGATCGGGATGACAGTGTCATGGCAGGCCTTCCACTGTTTCCACAACTTTCTTCCCTGCTCTGTCCAAGCTGCTATTATCTGCTGAGAGTAAACAGACAACGAAGTCAGACTCCTGGCCTTTTCCTGCTGGAGACTGGTGAGAGGCCTTCTCAGTTCTGGGAGCCATTTGCAATTCTCTCTGTAGAGGAATCACAGGGCAGTGGACGTTAGAGAAATCTGCAGGCGCTCACTTTCTAAGAAGCTGAGCTGCAGATTCTGCAACACCTGAGTTGCATGGATCCTGCAGACTTGGATGGGGTTGGGGAAAGGAGGCAGAATTCTCAAGCAAAACACTCCTAAAGTTAGATCTCTGTGCAAACATTTTAATGAAGATCAACCCTTGCCTCCCAACAAATTTGAGATGTGATGGATAGATTTGGATCCATGGCAAATCCTCCGAAGCTAGCCAGATTGGAGAAGGCTGATGCAGGTTCTTCCCATATGGAAGACAGCCTTCCAGATGCTGTTGAACTAGAACTCTCATTAGCCCTATCCAACAGAGCCGCTAGCAAAGGCAGATGGGAACTGCAAGCCATCAACATCTAGATGGCCACATGTTGCATATTCTTGCAACAGGAGCTCTCAGGGAAGCCCTTCCTTCTGTTTAATGTAGAAATAATTAACTACCTCACAGGGCTGTATTTGGAATTATCTTGAACATGTGAAGCACTCTGGATATTTAGGAGCCCTAAATAGGGACACAGGAAGCTGCCTTAACCTGAGTGGGACCAGGGGACCATCTAGTATAGCTGTGTCAGCAATGAATGTCTGTGGCTCTTCATGAAGAGTTTTCCCAGCCCTACCTGGAATGGCCAGGTAGGGACCAAACCCGGGACCGTTCACCTATTCAGCATGTGTTCTACCACTGAGCCACGGACCATTCTCCAAATGGTGGATGGTGGGTCTTATTTGGTTACACTGGAAGGGTCTCCTTCCTGGAAACACCCAGTGAGAGACAAAGCACGAAGGATGCTGCTTTATCCGCCCCATCACTCTGCTTCTTGCATATTTTAAGTCATACTTTAATTGTTAGTTAGATGTGTTTATAATTTGCAGTTATGTTTGTTTTGTTGTTGTTGTTGTTGTTGTTGTTGTGGTTGTTGTTGCCGAGATGCACCGAGGGGGGGGAGGGATATAGTGTTTATTGTTTAGATGTTTATGCTTTTATTGTATTTTATTATACTGTATTTTTAACTGTTGTAAGCCGCCCCGAGGCTTTGATGCGATGGGGCGGCCTATAACATAGAAACATAGAAACAGAGCGAGTCAGAAGGGGCCTCCTGGGCCATCTAGTCTGACCTCCGGCACCAGCCGGCTCCGCTCATGACATGCCCACCATGTGCATGTCCAGCCTATCTTTGAACACCCTCACCGATGGGGCCTCAACGACCTCCCGTGTATGTACATACATACATACATACATACATACGTACATACATACCAGGATGGGCTGCCTCCTGAATTGTCGTGCCACAATCTGATGCTCTGCAGTTCCCCCAGAGGAAAGAGTGTACAGAGCAGGAAGACATCCACCCCTCCTCGCTCGAAGACCGTCTTCCCAGGGTCTACCAGGTGGTGCGGCTCGCTCTCTCCTTCCTGGCCATACAAAGTGAGGGTCACCTGTAAAAGGAGAGACATGCAGCAATGGGTCTGACTTCCTGCAGGAGCCTGCGCAAGCGTGGTCTTCACACGGGCGCGCCACCAGTCCCCGAGGTGCCTTGTTCCAGCAGGCTGCACATTTGATGCACCTGGAGGTCAAAGCAGAGGTTCGTTCAGTGACATGCAGTGGTGCGCCTTATGTTCCTCACTAATGAGCAGAATGAACATATAGGTATGTGCAGAGCCTGTAATGCAAAGTATATAGACGAGAGGTCAAGTCTTTCCTTCCCCCGTGTGGCCAGAATGAGACTCATAAATCCAATTCCCGAACTCAGGAGCCTTGGGAGGGGGGCAAAGATGGGGGGAAATGTATAGGCATTCTAGCAACACATTGCAGGGGTGTTCCAATTGCGCTGGGGAAGGAAAAAGCAACTCCCCACTCTGGCATGTTTCATGTCTGGTAAGGATTCCACCTATATTGACTGTCAGCAGCATTCCGAGGTTCCAATAGGGGCATTTCACTGCCCCACCTGGAAATCCCAGGGCTTGAACTGTTTGCATGCAAACCGTGCGTACTGTCAGCAAGAGAATGAGCAAAATTCATTCAGTTTGCATTTTATCTAAATTCACACTTCCAAAATACTATGCAATCTGAAGCTCAGTGGTCCTTCAAAACTCAGACCTCTCTGAATTTGCAAAGGAGTGCTTCAAGAAGTATGTAAGGCAATGATAAAGTGCGTTATATTAGGAAAACTGCTTGCAAAAAATAGGCATGTTAGGAGTAGATGTTGTGTGTTTGCTTGCTTGTTACATTTATATGCCGTCCCATAGCTCAAGGGCTCTCTGGGCAACTTACAATAAAACAATGGTAAAACAACAATTAAAACAACTAAACAATTAAAGCAATTCCAAACAGAAGATCCACTAAAGGAGTACAAAGTCTAACAGTCAGCAAAAATTGCCTTGCGCAAAACAGCAATAAGATTAGAGTAAATAAATAAATGTACATAAAATGCAAGTATTGGGGGAAATATGCAAAAAGGGATCACACAAACTTTTGAAAAATCTGTTTTCAAATTCTGGAATGAACCAAATGTAAGAGTAGAGAAATAAGCAAAGACTGAGACAAACTGATCTCAAGAAACTGCACAAACTCACCCTCCTCTCTGACATTGGGCTACAGCCCTTCCCACTTCTAGCCCATCACAGAAGCACCAATAGCACTCAAGACACGTACCTGGGAGGTTGTAGCTGCCCCTCGGCGGTGCCCAGTATAAACAGTCACCAGGTAACGATACTGAGCAAAAGGGTCGTTGTCCTCCAAAACTGTTATCTTCACCTAGGAAAAAGGTACGGAGGCAGCAGATAGCACAGGGAAGGATGAATGCGTGCACCTAACACGGGAAAGCAAGGCCAAGGTCTATCATTGCACATGTGTCTGGCTGTCTGTTGGTTAAAAAATGAATTATTTTCAGGCTATGCAAGATTCTTCAGCTACGATAAAAAAGAATATTATCCCTTGGAGAGGAATACAGATGTATTAAACATTATGATGGGAAGAATGGCTACAGACATGGTCAGAGAAGGAAAAAGCAGTACGCCCTTGGAAAGATTGTTTCTGTGGGGGAATTAACGAAGGAGACTGCACGTTGCTCGTGGGGTGGTCTTACTCAAAGTAAAGCCGCAGCAGATCTGCTTTAAATCAGCCTGGCATCAGGGAGGGGATGGGAAAAGACATTTCAAGCAATGTGATGGGCAAAGTGGGGGAGAACCCGAGTAAAGGCATGGGGAAAGAAGAGGATCATCCCAGAAAGAAACAATGGTTTCCATGGGGAATTATCAATGGGAGGGTAGATTGGCTGAGGCACATGGAAGAAGAAGCACAAAGAATTGCAATCAAGACTGGGGAGAGGGGAATCTAATCTGGAAGAAGCAGGTGGCATAGGAAGGAAGCAGTGCGTGTTGGGATGGGATTTCACCCGCAATGGCAGCTGGGATATGGGCCAGCAGGGGGAGGTGGGCCTCAGACAGAGGAAACCCATGAGAAGGAGCAGATCATTTGATGGTTTCTCTGATAGAACGTGACAGCCAACCACCAATCATGGTAGCCAACTGCTGTTGCTTGCCATTATATGAGGATTCGCCCAATGTTACTCTCTGAAATTATTTAGTTATTGAAAGCGTTTTTACCCTATCTTTTACAGGGGACTCAGGACAGCTTACAAACTAATTGTATGCACGCCGTCTCTTGGGTTCACACAATAAGCCATGATGGCTTACAAGCCAGGGGTGATTTTGCACCTCAGCAGCATGGTTTGTTAATCACGCATGAGCAGTCCTGGCTGGGCTCAGACAAGCTTCCATGGTTCCTTGTGTTGTGGAACGCAGCTCTGCTTCCCCCGCACCCCTGCTGTGCAAAGGACACGTGCACAGCCTGCAAATGGAAGGCTGCCTGCCTATGCACACCTGCATGCAAACACGGTCACACACAACACATCACATCACTTCTGCCTTTATCCAGGCTCAGTCAATCTCCTTTTCAGGACATACAGTTAAGCTTAAAGAAATGCTTCACAGAGAGCGTTAACCGTGGCCATCCTTTGCGAACTAAGAGTGAATTCTGTTCCTCTAGAAAGGGGAGCGTGCATTACAAAGGGAAGGATAATCCTGGCACGACTTACTTTGGCATCGTCTTCGATGTCTTTTCTTCTGGCCCAGATCAGAACTAGCAAGTACACAACGAAGATGCATCCCACAGTCACCACCACCACCGGGTTGTCCACAAAGGTGGCAAACAACTCCACCGTTTTGCTAACATCGATGGTGTTTGGTAACACAAAGAAGGTGCTCCCAAAGAACGTCAGGTGATTGCAGAGGCACTGCGTGCTCTCCGGGGTCGTCTCGGGGCCCACCTGCAACCAAGCGAGAGCGCACTGTACCTGCTTCGGCCGAATCACCTGCAAAATCACACATCTGCTTTGCAGGTTTTTTCCACATTCTCACAGAGCTGGACAAACCCCTCCCCCCACTCTCTCTCTCTCTCTCTCTCTCACACACACACACACACACACACTCTCTCTCTCTCACATGCAATTCACAAAGACTTACCACTCATTCCCATTCACACAGAGTGTTGCTTCCATTGGGAAATTCTGAGTGGTCCCTTCAGTCTTTTAGACAGGAGCTTTACCTTCAAGGTCTAGGAAAAGGGCTGTCTGGTTGTTGACTACTCTCATTCCTAAAGCATTTCTGGAGCATCCTAGGAAGCCAGCGCAAATTTCCAAAATGGCCCTGCTCCCTCAGATGCTCTAGGAATGAAGCATCTAAGGTAGAAACCAAAGAGCATATCCCTTTGTATATATTGTTGTCGTCTGAATGCTATTGCTCTGTGTTCAGTATTGGCAAATACTGGCTGATCCTTCCTTCCGGCACCCCATTACAAAGCAGTACGTTGTTCAAAGGCACCACAGCTCTGCATCGCGAAGGCATCGCTTTGATGGGATGGTGGGAACTGAGAAGGTGGTCTTCCCTGCTGTGACCGCCCACTTGTGGAATGCATGTCCCTGCGACTTTGGTTCTTCTCTTTCCAGCACCAAAGTGAGGAAATTCCTATTTTCCCAGACATTTTAGACTTTTAATTTCTATTCTTTTTGGTCTGTCACCACATTTTAATGCTTCATTTTGTAGCTAGAATTTTTTAAACTTCTATTTCATAATGTGGTTCTAAATTTTTAAACTTTTATAGTGTGCTATGTTATGGTTTAATTGTTGCAAATGGTTGTTGCTCAGACATCTTTGGCTACCGGGTAGTGTAGAAATGTAATAAACATGCGAATAAATACATCTGCTCTACTTACATGACAACCATAGCCATTCCAGTTCCCTTCATGCATGTCCCAGAATACACACTGAGATGCAAAGAAAGTGACAGAAACATTCGTGTCTCCGGGAACTGTGTGCTCCACTGCTATTTCTGGTCTCACTGTGACATAGTAAGTCCCTTCTCCAAAAACCAGGTCTTCTGGGTGGAGAATCCAGGAATATACTTCACCTGGAAGAGGAAGGAACATCAGATCCAGCAACGTACAGAGGCAGGATTGCCGACTGTCAAAAAGCATACCCCAGTCTCGTAATCTGGTCATGTGGCTTTGAAAACCCCATCCTGCATGGAAACAAAACATCCCCCCACAATCTAATTTGCTTTGTGGGTGATTTTGTCCCCCCAGCCAAGGCACATGTGGCATATGTCTGAGTGCCTTTAGTTTGACTGAATGGCTGGGTCTGCATGATACTACAAGCCACAGTGGAGGTACCACTGTTTGTCTGTTGCGTCATCAGTGGTATTTTAGCATGGTGCATTTGGACTTCAGAAAACACAGGAAGAAATAATGGCCTGTTCTTTGGTTTGTTTACCACAATAGTTTCTCATGCCATCTGAACCCAGTATCATGGGTTCTCTAGCCCCAGTATTCAACTACCATAGAGTTCCCTGGAAAGAGCAGCCACTTTAGGAACCTCTCCTGCCATCTGGCCTTTACTGCCCATCTCTGCCTCGTAACAGGTAGGTCACCGCTTGCCTCACTCCTGCAGGCGGCTTTCTGTCCCCATCCTCTCCAGCTTCTCTGTTGTCATCCAGATTTCCACCCGTTCTGCCTTTTATTTTCATTCCAAGGTATTTGGACACTTGTATGCATGGCAGCAGGAGGAAGAAGGCTCTAACGGGCATGGTGAGGACACGATTAGATTATGGGCACACAGACAATTTCAGTGGATATTCCTGAGATAATAATGAAGGCCAGATCCTGAAGATGAAACTCAAATACTTTGGCCACCTAATGAAACGGAAGGACTCCCTGGAGAAGAGTCTGATGCTGGGAACAATTGATGGCAAAAGAAGGGGATGGCAGAGGATGAGGTGGCTGGACAGAGTCACAGAGGCAGTTGGTGTGAGCTTGAGTGGACTCTGGGGATGGTGGAGGACAGGAAGGCCTGGAGGAATGGGGCTGCAATGGGTCGGATGCAACTTTGTGACTTACAACAACAACAACAATAATGTGCAGTTTCTATATGAAGAAATCTATCTGCTTTTTAGTTTTCTGGTCTGTTTCACTGCCTGAGCAATTCCTTGAGGTAAGCCAGATAGACCATGTGAATTTAGTCCGTAGTCAAGTTTCAGGATTTCCAGAAAGTCTTCATCTTGATATTGGACATGCTTACTGTATTTCGAGTCTTATACAGGAAGAGGGAGCCAGATCTGTTATTGTCCTGGCTGTACCAACTAAAGGATACCTCCTCTGTGCACCTGGGCAGAAGGGGGAGCTTCTGTGGGTTCCAGATAATGATAGAATCATTATTTTCCCCTGTTCCTCAAGGGCAGTGTCTGATCAGAGAAGAGAGCTTTTAGAAGTGTCACGCATAGCCCGAGATCTCAATCTGAAATTCCACACAATTAAGCCCACCATATTTGTAGTGGAATTGCAGGATGAATTGAAGATGTTCTGAACCCCAGCAGCTGCAGATTTCTTTTGTTTTGGGGATCTGAGTTACATATCCTGCTCAGACGTTGGCTTCAGATTTTGTTCTGCTACAACCTGTTTAATTCCGCTCTCCATTTTTCACAAGTTGATTGGAAAGCTTCTGACATTGGCTTACACACTTTGAGAAGATAACGTTCCAGGCATTTTGCCACCTTCCTTCTTCCTTTGTTGTATTGATTTACTTTTCTCTCTCTTTCTCTTCTCTTTGTCTCTCTTCCTCTCCCTCCCCCCATTTTCTCAGATAACGTTAGGGTTAATTAATGGTGTGTCCAGTCTTAATAATCAATGATATAAATAATGACTGAGTAGGGGCAGAATGTGATGGATTGCCCTATTGTCTTGCTCAGAGCTGAAATGCTTATTTTTATTTTGTTTTGTTTTACTGATTTTGTCTTTTTTCTCCTTCTGGATGAGTTCCATATATTAATTTCTTCTTTCACATTGGGGAGGGGGAGAGATTAGTTTCTGGCTTTTTCACTGCAGGGATGTAGGGTACAGTGAAAGCATTATGAAATGTGTTGTATCCATAATTTATATTTTGAATTACTCTGTGATTTTTTTGTGTGTAGCAAGGATAAGATTTGCATGTGTACAAGGGCAATTTTACACACATAAAATTGCCACATTTAAAGTGACTTCCTGGAATGTCAACAGATTCTGAAATTCAATTAAACAGAAGAAACTGCTTAAACTAAAGGGATATGAAATTGATGAGGCCTTTTTTACAAGAAATTTATCAGATGACAGCAGATACATATCAGTTTATATAAGTCTGAGTGGGAGAGGACTCTGCAATAGATACCCAAGTAGTGATCTTAATCCATAAAAAACTTTTGTTTTCAGTTCAACAAACCATTATTGATCCAGATGGTTTTTCTTTATTCTGGTTGGAAAGTGAGGGCTAATGTCTCTCCAGCCATATTTCACAAACATTTTAGCCAATCATTTGATGCCATTTAAGATTGTGTGTTTGCCGAAGACGGGAATTCAATGACAGATACCACCCTGACCCAAAGGCAAGCAATGTTGAAATTTGCAATTCAAGACCAAGGGCAGAATCTGGCCTGATCCATCCATGAACAATATTGCATCCAGATAAGGGAGACTATACTGTTGTATCTTCTGTCCATTCTAATTGATTCTGCCTGGCAAATTTTTTTTTGGTACGACATCCTCATTATCCCAAGCCAGAGACGCTAAGATTGAAAAATCGAGTGAAGCATATCAGGCCACGCTGCGGGTTGTTTGAACCTGCCTCTGATGCCTTAATGCTTCCTTATTGAATGATGAGTCTTTTAAAAATCGGATTCCTGCTGAGCTACAAGCCTATTCTGAAATCAGAAGGGTACAATCAAATCATTGTCCGTAGAGAGGGAGCTGCAAAGCTTCCATCTGAGGCCAAATTATCACTTATGCTTCACAGACATAAAACAGGGAATGGCAAATAGTTTTAAGTGATAGTTGAAAATGTTTATTCAGAATTGTATAGCAGTGGCTGTGAAATATAAGAGCAAGATATTGATCCTTTTTTCCCAGGTTAATTTTCCCTATTTAGAGAGCTCACAAAGGCAGTTTATAATGGCATCTTTGCAGATTGATGGAATTGCAAAAGCAATAAATATGAAAATGAGGAAATAGCAGGTCCAGATAGATTTCCAGGTGAGGAGTATAAATAATTTTATTTTATTGCTTGTGTAACTCTGTTTTTGAGCCAGGTTCTATTTATGCAGCATTCAGTGATGCTTACATTACAATAATTCCTAAATCTGAGAGTTACTACACTCTGCATTAATTATTCCATTGATTAATGTTGATATTAAAATAGTGACTGTAATTTTGGTGGAGAAAGTACAACCAGTTATTACAATGTTAGTCCAGCTGAATCAGGCAGGATTCATTAAAAACAGGCAGGAAGCTGGTTGTAGAACTGTTTGCATTAAATAAGGATCGAACTGACACACCTGCCATCAACTCTCTGGATGCAGAGAAGGCCTTCCATGCAATTTTGGAAATTTGTCTTTGCCACATTGAGAAATTTTCTTCCAAAATTTCAGAATGGGTTAAAATTTTATAGGAGACTCCTAGAGCCAGAGTTAGTACCATGTGGAGCTGGAGAAGAGTAGTGGGAACTGCTGTGTAGATTGCAGTGGTAGAAAATAGAAAGTGAAATTGATGGAAAAGAAGGACTAGGATGGAGGAGTGGGAATGGTGAGAGCCAGTGTCGTGTGTGGAAAGTGTAGCACTAGAACTCCCCAATGCCACAAGACTTCTAATCTCTGCTCAGCCACTTGAGCCAATTATCATTGGTGACCTTGGGCCAGTGACTCACTCTCAGCCTAGCCTACCTTGCAGGGTTGTCAATGAGGAGGAGAACCATGAAAGCTGCCTTTGGTTCCTCACAAGAGGATGTAATGTGAAAGTCAAGAAAGAAAAGAAGGAAGGATAATGGGATGCCGCTGCGTTTCGGTGCCTGAAAGGAAGCCGAAATTGGAAATTGGAAAGGTGGAGTGGTGGATGTAAGCCAGAGTGGATGGATTTCAGAGGACAATTACTTAGTGAAGCATCCCACCAGGGGTACTGTTCCGGGAGCGGGAGAGGGGACTACAGAGGGAGGGAATTCATGGGGTGACAGAAAGCAAACGGTGTGGGGAAGCATGTGGAAAGGAGATGACTGGCGATGATAAAAAGACAAGCCTCCAACAGGAGAGGAAGATGCTTCGGCAACCGCTGGGAAGCAAGGAAACGGCCAGCATGGCTGGGGGGATGTGGGGCAAAGCCCAGCCACATGCCTGCTCTGTGCAGAAATAAATACCAGCAGGAAAACCCTCGCTGATGGTTGCAGCTCCTGCACTAAGCCAGGCCTTGGCAAATCTTCCGCGGGGTAAGCGGGGATAGGAAGGGCTGTGGGGAAAGACATCTTTGCATGGAGAAGCTTCACAGCTTCGTCCATTAACAGGTGGTTGTAGCAGAAGGTTGTGGGGAAAAGGAGGGGTGACAGAAATCACACCCAGGGAACTGTGCAGAGCAACGGAGAAGGGGCAGGGAGGGAACAATGCACCTTGGATTGCATTTCAGCTGATGGGACGTGGGGGGACGTGAGCGGCGGGGGATGGAAATGACAGTACTGTAGAAACCATGGCTGTAAAAGTCAGGACCATGGCTGTAACCGTGCAGGGTTGCAGGGTGATGTTGCAAATGCATCCAATGTTTCTCTCAGGAGCTCAGAATTGGCCGAAGAATGGATCTCAGGTTTCAGCAATTATGGGAAATTTAAGACTTAATTTATCCTGCATCAGTGCATAACAACAAAATCTGCATAACAAGGCACAATCTCTAACTGGAATAATTGTCTTGGTCGAAACTTCAGTTCAGCACAAATGTTTTCCCTCAATGGATTTTAGTTATTCCTTTGCTGAAGGACTTTGGGCCTCTTCCTGGCTCTCCAAACAGGCTAAGATGTTCTGTTAACTTTAACTCTTTTAACTTTATTTTGTGCTACAAAATGTGTTTGTTGTTTAGGGTCACAAAAGCAATACACAGGCTTTTTACATTATGCAATTTGGGGGGGCCATATTTTATGCCTCTGGCATTTGTTTTATGGATAGAAGTCAGGGGGCTGAAATTTGGAAACATGGTTTAATACCCTGCATTTGACATACCCTCAAATAATTATAAGTCTACTTATGTATAAATTACATGACAAAATGTGAACCTGGGGTGGAAAAATCACCCCAAGATGCAGGATGAAGTTAATCGAAGTTTGAAATGGAGAAATCAGTAGTTATGCTCTGGAATGAAAAATAATTACACTCTTACAGAGCAAATTACTGCTAAACTGACTTTTACAGAGATCAGTTCAAAAGCTGAAAAATCTAGAAGGGGGGTACAGTGGTGGAGTGTTAAATTCTGAAGAGATGGATTATTTCAGTCCTCATTGCCACGTAACCAAGAAGAATCTAAAAATTCAGGCAGCGGTGTGGATCCCTCCCTATCAATAAACCAGCTCTGGTTTCCTTCTCCACCAGGAGCAGCTTTTTCATGAAGCAAATGGTTTTTAATTGCAGATCCACTCGCCCTCAAAATACTTTGTATTACAATGGGGAATCATAGATTTTGCTAGGAAAATTAATTAAAGCGCAGCTAAGTTCAGAGAGAGCAGGGAGGCGGATCATGTCAGCACGCTCACCTATCAAATGCTCCCTTGGTGCCACTACACTGCTGAAACCGCACTAGTTGGTTATGAAATCAGTTCAGCACCACTTACACTGGGATAAGAAAAGTTTGTTTATTCCTGATCTGTAGACTTTAGGCCTAGAAGATCCAGGACCATCAGAAGTCCCTGGCAGACATATGCAACCTTTTTGGTTGGTGAGCAGGCAAAAAAGTTCTCCTGCAAAGAGCTAATGGACTTACCTCCAGTTTTTCTGTTGTGAGGAAGATGTATCATCAAGTCATAGCCAGTCTCATTGGGATGATAGCCATATCCCAAATATAAGATAAGTGGAATGTTTTGGTCCAGCTCCAGATGGATCACTAGTGATGCATTTACTGAGGTCACATTGACTTGGAGAGCGCCGGAATCTCTCAGACGCAACACATTCCTCTCTTCTTGGACTGGCGAACTCCGTGGCAGCAGCATCTGCATTGGAAACCAACAGTTCAGTTCTGGAAATGCATCCTTGCCCTGGGAATCTTTAGGGTGAGTTCGCTACCACCTAGTGGAGGGCCAGCTGAATCCACCTCTTGATATCGTGTGCTAGTGAAAAGAGCAGGCTTGGCACAGATTGGAAAAGCCCATTGCTTGATACAATGGAGACTTTGGGCAACGTTGTGCCGTTCCTGAAGTCGGGAGCTTTGTGCTTGCCTCATCTGAGTGAAGACACAGCTATGGGCACCTGTCAGTGTGATTCCTGACACTGTGTCCCCCCGCAGCTCTCTGAGGGACACGTCCGTCTCTGAAAGGGGAAGGGGGCAGCTGCACAGCTCTGCCTCGCAGGCCACCCCCTCCCTGCTCAGCTTTAACTTACAAAATTACAAAAGCATGTGCTGGATGGGAAAGTCTGCCATCTCGGCCTCAAAGGCATACTTAAACTGATTAAAATTAATTTAGTCATTATCTGAGATCCCCTTAAAATGAAGGTCAAGTCTCAGGAGTCTAGTCTTCACCAGCAGACATATGTACACAGTTTCTGCTGGATTATTCTTATCCTTTTTGCTATGTTGCTCAAACGGGCGTGTTGTTATAGATCCGGTAGTCTCAGCCCAGGCAAAGATTGGACCCAGAGCTGCTTGTATTCAGCAAATGTGATGCTTTCAGGTACCATCAAGGCTTTGATGCTTGGGGACCGAATGAGGGCTGATCTACCTCATGGTTTGGCAACCTGGCTTCCAGACATGGTTGACTCCATATCCCATCAGGTTCAGCCACCATACCCAATGGGCAGGATGATAGGAATTGCAGTAAAAAAAATCTGCAGGGATGTTGCAGGCATCTACTTTGCAGGGAAAGGCTCAGGGCCTTTCCCATATCTCAATATTCCTGAACATATTCAGAAAAGTACATGGTAGAAAAAGTTCCTTCTGGGAATACAGTAACATCTCCTGTGATTGAGCGCTCCTCCACATCAAAAACTCCTCACCTACTAGAAAGTAAGCACCCCGGGGAAATTACCTCAATGTTTTCCATAAGGTTATGAACCGCAATTACTGACCCATCCAGGCTGGTGAGGCTGAGGCCTCCCACAATTCCATGAATATCAAAATTGTCACTGGAGGAAAAGGGATTGACCGCAAAGCTCATCATCTACAAGAAAGGTTGATAACTATCAGAGAGATTCGCTCAGATCTGTACTCTTCAACGCTCAAAACTGCAGACTCGAATGCAAAGAAGATTCCGTTGCAATGGATATTCATTCATAATTATGCAGGTGACGGAGGAATGGATTTGGTATTCCCATTAACTCAAGAAGCTTGCACGATCGACTCAGTTTTGCATGGATTTAGATAAAATGACTGAAGGCTAAGAGTCAGTGTTGCACAGTAGGTTTGAAGAAGTCAGGATTGAACCTTAAATTTTAATCTCTGAATACTGAACACTATACTTTGGGCACTCCCTAAACACAAGTTCAGTTGCTTCATAAACCAAAGGTTCATCCCGCAATGCTGGAATAGACTACCAGGTTAGCGTGGTGCCCAGGTGTGAGAAGAACTAATAGGCTGCTGCTCTGGAGTAGGAACAGTGAAAGACACAGAAATTCAGAGATCTGAGCTTGGGCATCTCCTTGCTGGTCTGAGGTGGGAGCAGTGGACTTTACCTCTCTGTCGGAGAATTCAAATTGTTCCACAACCTGTGCTTAACCACTTGACAATGAATGCAAATGTTGCAAAACACGAATCAGGGCTTGTTCCCATCTTTCCGAGGGAAATCAAGGCTGGGCAAGCCCACCCCCACTTGGAACTTCTCACCCCCTGGAGCAGTAGGGTGGATACAACAGT
Source organism: Varanus salvator macromaculatus (assembly GCA_023646645.1). Lineage (NCBI taxonomy): Eukaryota > Metazoa > Chordata > Lepidosauria > Squamata > Varanidae > Varanus > Varanus salvator. The sequence goes on from JAIXND010000657.1 coordinate 21,121,968, forward strand.
GTTTCCAGTGAAGGCCAGCAGCATGGAGGTGTGTAGGAGAGATTCAGGGACTATCAGGCCTGGTGCGCTGGTTGGCATGTTCGGCTGGGGAGCTGGGTTCTACTGCCTACATGGCCAGTTGCTCCCTTCCAGCCTAGCCTACCTCACAGAGTTTTGGGAGCAGAGATCAAACTATAGTATGAAAGCTATGGAGGGATAGGATAGAACTACAACACCATCCTCATCGTTGTCATCAAGGGCTGCTGCCGCCGACGGTTGTTACGGGAGCTCCATCATCGGGGGCGTCTCGAGAGCAGGTGCCTGGAACATGGACTCTTGCATGCAAGTCTGCTGAGGGATTCCTGGGCCATCTGGGTGGCCAAAGTGCTCACAGAACGCTAGCCTCTGAACTGTACTACTTCTTCTTTTCCACCTCCCCTCTACCCTTTGTTTTGCTTGTTTAGTTACAAAGTCATGCCAAACCCATCATGACCCCATGGACAACATTCCTCCAGGCTCTCCTGTCCTCTGCCATCCCCCGGAGTCCACCCAAGCCCACACCCACTGCCCCAGTGACCCCGTCCAGCCCCCTCGTCCTCTGCTCTACCCCTTATCAGGTGGCATGTGGTGGGGTGGTGGCAATGCTTAGACTGCTATTATAAAACAATGCACATCTTAACAAAAGAAGAACATTAATTCCAAGCTCAAGCCAAGTCGCAGCTAAAACATGTCACTTGCCCGAATGTCCACTATGTCATCACTGTCTCCCGAGATGCGGAGGGAAGAGGAAGATGGCAGAGTGAAGCTGGCAGCACCGGAGTTGGAAACGGTAATGGATGTGCCGCCTGCATTGTCCGTCTGTAACCTTTGCAGAGAAGGATCAGAAAACGTCAGAGAAGAGGAAAACGAAGGAGCAGAACTAAAGGCAGGGCATCCAGTAAATGGCAACAGAGCTCAGGGAGGAGTCCGTCCTGCTTTGGGGCCACACCCTGTAGCACCCCTAAAAAGACCCATTCTGGACCCATTTCAGTCCGGTTTCAGACCCGGGTTTGGCACTGAATCTGCCTTGGTCGCCCTGTATGATGACCTGTGCAGGGAGAGAGACAGGGGGAGTGCGTCCCTGTTGGTTCTCCTGGACCTCTCAGCGGCTTTCGATACCATCGACCATGGTATCCTTCTGGAGAGGCTAGAGGGATTGGGAGTTGGAGGCACTGCTTTGCAGTGGTTCCGCTCCTATCTCAATGGCCGATTCCAGAAGGTGGTGCTGGGGGACTATGGCTCTGCGCCATGGCAGCTTTGCCATGGAGTTCCGCAGGGTTCTATTTTGTCCCCTTTGCTGTTTAACATCTACATGAAACCACTGGGAGAGGTCATCAGGAGGTGTGGGCTGCGGAATCATCAGTACGCTGATGATACCCAGCTCTACCTCTCGTTTTCCACCGATCCAGGTGAGGCGGTGGCTGTGCTGAACCGGTGCCTGGCCGAGGTAATGGGCTGGATGAGGGCCAATAAACTGAGGCTCAATCCTGACAAGACGGAGGTCCTGTTGGTAGGTGGTTCGGGCCTAGGAATGGGGGACCTGACCCTAGTCTTGAATGGGGTTGCACTCCCTCTGAAGGACAGGGTCCGCAGCTTGGGAGTCCTCCTCGACCCGGAGCTGACCTTGATAGCTCAAGTGTCAGCAGTGGCGAGGAGTGCCTTCCATCAGCTTCGGCTGAGCCATCAGCTGCGTCCCTTCCTGGAGTTCGACTGCCTGGCGACAGTGACACACGCGTTGGTGACTTCCCGGCTAGATTACTGTAATGCGCTCTACGTGGGGCTACCCCTGAAGACGGTCCGGATACTTCAATTGGTACAAAACAGAGCTGCCAGAGTACTGACGGGGACGGGGCGTGGTGTTCACATCACCCCTGTTCTCCGGCAGCTTCACTGGCTTCCCATTGAAGTCCGGGCCCAATTCAAGGTGTTGGTTCTTACCTATAAAGCCCTTAACGGCTTGGGTCCTGGTTACCTAAAGGAGCGCTTGCGTCCATATACACCCTCCCGCCCCTTACGATCTGCTGCTGAGGCTCTCCTCCGGGAACCCTCCGTGAAAGATATTAGGAGGGCGAGTACCCGGAGGAGGGCTTTCTCGGCGGTGGCGCCCCATCTGTGGAATGCGCTCCCCAGAGAGGCTTGCCTGGCGCCGTCTTTATTTGCTTTTCGGCGCCAGGTGAAGACCTTTTTATTTAAACAATATTTTAATTGCTAATTTATTTATTATTTATTAATTTAATTTGTATTTGGATAGGTTGTTTTAATTTTGACTTGGAGATGGGCCAATTTTTAATGTTAGTTTTAATTGTTAATATTTGGAAATTTTAACATTATGTTTTAATCTTTTGGTTGTGAGCCGCCCCGAGGCTTGTGGCAAGGGGCGGCCTATAAATTTCCAAATAAAATAAATAAATAAAGAGGCAGGAATGAGCAGCAAACAGGCAAAAGAAATGGAAGGGTGGAGGGGGCACAAGTCTTGAGGAGCCAAGATCACAGAATTGGGAAAGAACTCAGAAGAACCACTGGCAGGTGCATGTAATACCTACTGGGTTCAGATAACATAACTCACACTGAAGGCTTGAGTATGGGTAGAGTGTGGCTTGTTGCTGAATTGTGAATGTCAGTTACCATGTTGTCCAAACGTAGCCAAGATGGTGAACAACCTGTCAACAAGCCATTGTCTTTCTTCGCAAGCGGTTCATGGTTAACAAGCCATGGAGGCATCATGGCGCGGTTTCCACTGCCAGCCACTTTCCAAACGCATAGGCAGACATCTGGACAACGAAGGCAGAGGCAACAGGGAGCGTGAAGTGGATGAGCAGAGTGCTCCTGGAACTGATGCTTCTGCCTCCAGGTGGATCTGGACAGCCCTTTGCAAGACTCCATGGCAGCAGCGTGGCCACCATGCTAAAATGCTGCTCCTGGGTTCACACAATCGAACAAACCATGGTGAAGTATGGGAACCATAGAACAGACTGTTGCTTCTCTCCATGGTTGCATGGAAACCATCCTTACCAAATTGTACTCTGGCTTGGTTCACACTGGATGACAAACCGTGACACAATGGCTTCCACTGTGATTTAGTTTTCTGTGTGAACCCAACCGCCGAATTTAATACAAGAACTACAAGTGCTGTGCAGCATGTCCACATTTTACGTCTAGGGATCAAAGTACATGTAACATGGCAGGGCTATGATTCTACATCCTGTTAGACAGTAATGTGGGTATAAAGCATGAGATACAGACCACGGTGCCTCTCCAAAGCAGCCGCCGCCGCTGGAGCTGCCACCGCCACAGCCTCCACCTCCTCCTCTTCGCTGCTGTCTTAAATTCACAGAACTCACATGTCACATGTAATGGAACTCTGATCTCTCTACCTTTTCTAAAATGGCTGCATCCCCACTGGATCACTTCACCATCTTGCTTGGCAATAGCAAATGGGATACCTGAATGCTAGCACCCGAAGGTGTCTCCAGGTTTTCCTGGAGGGAGACGAAACACAGGTGGGATCCTAGGAAAAGTTGAAGAAGCAAATCAAGCCGATTACCTGTTGATGTACATGGCCACAGAGGGAGTTGCGAGCACCATGGGTTCCGTGTCAGGCAGTTTACCAATCAGGAGAGCGCTTTGGAGGTTTTCAGCAGCCATTAGAAGCTTCTGTGATACCAAAATCTATGACAGAAGAACCAGCCACATCCTGTGACCTTTTTTTAGTGACAGCCCAGAACATATTCTTGCCTTGCCTAGACTGGCTGATACACATTCATGTGGTCCTTTTACACCTGTCACTAATTCAGTGACTGAATTATCTGCAAGGGCTTCTAAGAGGTTTGCTACAAGAGGCATTTATCGTGCAGGCAAGATCCCTTTAGAGATCTTGTGATTTGCCAGCGTCACTTCTCTTCTTAAGAGAATATTCTTGGGAGGAGGGGGTTAGAGCTTGGAAAATGGGGTATTATTTCTGAAAGAAAAATAAAATATTATTTCTCACTTGTGCAGTTGCACCATCCCACAATAGTACAGCACTACCTAGAGGTTACCTAGTCAAAAAGCAGGAAAGGAAAATTCCATTGCTTTTGAAGGAAACTTTGATGTGGGTGTTTTTGTTTCTTTCTAAGTATTCCTGAACCAAAAGGAGGTGCCTTGAATCAAAAGTGAGGTGGCCTGGACTAAGTCCTTTCCAGTTGGAACAGGATAAATTTTATCTGCCTTTTCAGAAAAAGAATGAATGGCATTAGTACCAAAGAGAAACAGCTAGCAAGATCCAGAGTGTTGGACTGGGCACCTGGGACACCCGTGTCCTCGCCCCCACATGGCTATGAAGCTCAGTCACTCACTTTCTGCCTAACCTGCCTTGTAGGGTTCTTGTTGTTGTGAGGATAAAATAGAACTTTGAAGGCAGTCTTGGGCCGCTCACAGGAGGGGAAAAGGAGAGATATGGATGCAACGTGATGATGGTGGTGGGGTGGAACTGCCAAGGCAGCTGAGATGATCTCAAGGCCCAACTAACGTATGGCAGCAGCTTTTGGAACTTTACTTCAGGCAGGTGGGTCTTCGACCTTTCAGAGTGAAACACTTACCTGCTCGGCCTCTGTTCTGTTCTGCACAGGGGCTTCAAGGACATTGCTCACAGCATTGAATAGGTAGCCAACGGCCTCCTTTCGCCCCAGGTCACTTTTGACATCCGCTTTATTCACAGCAAGCAAGGACTCACTGACACTTTTCAGAGTATGACTGGCTTCCATCTAGGCCGGAAAAGAGGTCCCTGAATACACATGCCCCACCCCAAATCACAAGAAGCACCCCTCCCCTCCGGTCATTCCTTGGCTTCCTTCTACACAAATCCAATGTAGGCGATCAGGTAGGAGTGAAGCGGCACCCCCCGCAAGTCCAGCGTGGAACCATGAGGATTGTTTCCGGGGGAGGGAATTGCACATCCAAGCTTTGGTCAGTACAAGGAGGAAGGTTCACAAGATCGTTCTTCTTTGTGCAATGCCTGCCCTCCTGTCCAGTTGCTCAAGGCCCACAAAGGGGGACTGAGATGTTGAAAACGGCTGCCCTATTCTTAGTGAGGGGGGGGGGAATAATGCAGCGGTTTCTGCATCCCCCCCCACTGCCTCCCCAATTTTCCATTGCTTTCCTTCACAAGCTGTGGAATGAACTGAAGTGCTTTAGGACATTCCCCCACCCCACCCCTCAGTTCTCAAAACAGCAATACCACCTTAGCTATTTCTGCATGCCCACGCTCAGGTGAGAAAATACATTACCTGGGCTGCTCACCTGTGCCGAGGAAGAAAGCTCCTCGCTCCGGTAAGTGATTTCTTGGAGCACCTCTGACATCTTCAGAGCGGTCTGCATCGATGTCACGTCAACAGCGGAGAGGGTGGTCAGCATGAGCTCTCTCAGCTTGGGGTGCAAGAGGAGACCGTTGGAGATGGAAGGGGCCTGCGAGGTGGCGCTGCAGCGCAGTCACCCCCGACCTGCACCTCTGCAGTCCAGGGTCCATCCGTCCCCATCAGATGGAAGGGCTACTGGCCTGCCTTCTGCACTGACCTTTCCACTGGTGTGTACGCACTGCTAACGTTTGACGTTTTGACTGTGGGTTGCTTTATCATTTTAATTGGAGGTCATATTTTTATTATTTTGTATATTCCATTTTCATTGAAAGACATTTGGGGTATTACTTTAAGTGCTTTCAAGGATGCAGCTCAACTAAATGGCTTCCTTCTTCCCTCCCATTCTTTACTGCTGCAATCGCTTTCTTTTTTATTTTTTAAATGATTAATAACAGTACAAATGCAATAACAACCATGACAAAAACCAAACCCCCATACAATGATATTTGGGAGCTGCTCATTGAACACGTATGAATAAAAGGGAAAGGTATCAAATGTTCATGTGATTTGGTACAGTTTTGGATGGAAGGGGGCAATCCCAAAGAGGGAAGCATGAAAGAGGAAGTTAAGAAGAAGAGAAGGAATCATTAATCGTTATGTAGCCAAGGTCCTGGAAGCGGGGGCAGGGGGCATGCACCAGCCATCCCTTTCTTGATTGGCACAAATGCAGCTTGTTTATTTATTTGAATTTGTATAAAATGAAGATGGCATAATATTCGGGGATTTACAGAGGGACTGTGCACCTTCAGTGCCATGTACCTGGTGCTCATGGATGAGGCCATGATGACAAGCACGGCCAGCAGGGCCAAGCAAAGGACGTCCAGGGGCGACAGACGCAACTGACCTCTTTCCGTGCGTCTGCCTGCAGAGAGGAAACGACACTGTCTTCCTTCGTCTCTTGATTGAGGACGGAAGAGATTGACTTGTACAACTGGAACAGGGACATGCTGCTGTTCTCTCCTTTCAGGATGGCGTTTGATTTTTCCAAAATAATGGCCTGCAAGGTCTGGGTCCCACTGCTTATATCCTCATCCATAACCTATAAATCAGGGGGAAATGCTCACAGAACCGTTGATTCCACTAGCATCAAGGACATCTCCAACCCTGTGCAGCAGAGTGCAAAATGCATGTGCCATTAGCCGCATCTTTAGCCCTGGCATGGTTGGCTTGTGGCAAAGAAATAGCAGAGGCAGGGCCTCTGATTCCGATTAGAAGCATGGCGTGAAGAGCGAGCGGCAAGAATGCTTGGCTAACCCACAGTCCCATCGGTGATGGGAGGACAGCGTTTCTCTCAATGGCAAATTAAAAAGCAAGTGTACGGTGTATAATTGTAGACAATGCAGGCTGAAATGAGGCCTGTTGTGTACCCAGAAGCTTTGGAACCACTTAGGGATTTTATGAAAGAGAGATTATAGATGAGCAAATGATTCAACATGTAACAAAAGGTCCCGGTGGAGGGATGCACTCTTGTTGCTGCTGCACAGTTTTAATTGTTTTGAAAAAAAATCCATCTTATTTGTACTGTTCACTGTTTTTGTGTATGTTATGAATTTTCTTTGGTTTTGCTTTTTAATTGATTTAAAAAGATAAAAGTATAAAATTTTAAAAGGATACGCTATAAAAAGAATTATTACACATAAGTAAATATACCCAGGCAAATTAGCATAGATTGTGGGATTAAGGGGATCTTAGACACTGTGAAATGCAGCCTTTCTGTTCTTCCCAAGGCTGTGATGTGATGTTTTTAGTGTTGCTTTGGAGCTAAATCTGAAGCAGAGCACATGAATAATTTCCTGAGTAATTTCCAGGCTGTACTAACCCACCGCAGCAAAGACTAAATGAGTTCTGCTACCTGAAAGACTAAAAGCTTTAACATACTAGAAGCTTCTGTGGACTATAATTGAGTTTGTTTGTTTAATTTGTATACCATCCAACAGCCAAAGCTCTCTGGGCAGTTCACAATAGCATGTTAAGAATAGCAATAAAAGGTACATAGCATTAAAACATCATAAATAGTTTGCAATACAAAATTCAAAACCAAATGTAAAACAGATGAATCTATACAAAATATAAACAATCTTCAGAACTGTTTAACAGCTAGCAGGCCTCATTAAACTACCTGAATGCCTGCGAGAGAAGTCGGTCTTTACCTGGAGCTGAAAATGCAGAAAAGCTGGCACCAGGTGGGCCTCAGCAGGGAGTTTATTCCACATCTGGAGAGCCACCACTGCAAAGCTGTTGCCATCATCCATGCCTCCTTCCGAGTGCTAGTGGGAGGTATGCCTCCGAACTGGATCGGACGAAGGTCGGGGAGGCATTTCTCAGAGAGGTGTTCATCAGGTGCATGAACTATTCTCAAGAGTTTGGGGCATATATATAGCACGCATGGCTGGGATGGGGAGAGGTGGAAGTGGAGAGCCAGTGTGGTGCAGTGGTTAAGAGCACAGGACTGGGACTCAGACAACCTGGGTTCGAGTTCCTGCTCAGCCATGGAGCCCACTGGGTGACTTTGGGCCAGTCACAGACTCCCAGCCCAACCTACCTCACAGGACTGTTGTTGTGGGGATACGATGGAGGAGGAGAATGATGTAAGCTGCCTTGAGCCCTTTGTAGGAAACAGGCAGGATATAAATCCAAAAATAAATAAATAATAATAAGTAAGTGGTAAACAGCAATATCAGTGGGAGCACAAATGCAGGATATACTGCTCTGCTTCACACAGAATACCTAAGAGTGAAACAACCCAGGGGTTGTCACTGGAGAAACGGAGGGATATGAATTTTGGACACCTTGGAGAAAAGGTAGGATATAAATCAGGCATATATATAGGTATGTGCATGATGGCTTAGAATGTGCATTTTCTCACTTTCCTGGAAGGAACATTTGGGAGCAGGCCGCAAAAAGTTGTGAAAGCAAGCCATGTGGCACCTACCCTGACAGTGGCGTTGGTGTGAACGGTGTCACCGTAGCCGTTGCTTACAGCAATGCTAATCTGTAGAAGAAAGTCGTCTTCCTCTTCTCCAGGTGGAAGGTAAACTGAAGAGAGAGCTGGATCTGGTCCACAGTGTAGGAGTGAATCTGGAAGGGGTGGGAGAGGGCATGGTTGATCCACAGGCCAGAGGATGAAATGGGCTTTTCTGTGCCAGAGAAGCCTCTGCTTCACCAGCCGGGGACACAATGGGCCGTTGCACACTGATCAATGATGTGTCACTTCTATCCATGGAAAGTCTGCAGCCCCCAGAGACAAGCCTGGCCTCTCAAGGGGAAGGTGAGGGAACAGACTCCTGCCAACCCCTTCTCACCAGCCCCCACACCATCCCGCTCCTCCTGGCAGGCAGTGCTGGGCCCGGATTGGGCCTCTGCCTGAGGGAGGTCCTCAGCCTCAAGCGTGAGGCCCTTCCTGTGCTCACGCTGGCCTCTCTGCTTGAGAGCCTTGAAGAGAGGGGGCCTGCTCCGCCTTCACAGGGTGTGCCATCGTGGAAGGAGGTGCAAGTCCAAGGAGGTCCTGCGGGTCCATCTATGTGGCCTGAGGGTGCTCCATGAGTCAAATCTGTCACTGGAGGCCTGGTGGCATCAGGGACATGTAGTGCCTTTTACTAGCCTTGGCTGGTGGACCAGCTACGCCCCTCCTAGCCCAAGGATAACCTGGCTTCAGTCATTTATGCCCTGCTAATCTCTAAGCTAGACTACTGCAATGCACTCTACCTAGGGCTGCCCTTGAAGACTGCTCAAAAGCTGCAGGTTGTGCAAAATGTGGCAGCCAGAAGGTCCAAGCACAGAATCCCAATTCTGGCTGCTTGCATTGGCTGCTGGACCTCATTGGCCTCCAGGACCAAGTCAAGGTGCTGGTTTTAGCTTCTAAAACCCTGCATAGCTTGAGACGACTGCAATACCTGGCAGAACAGCTCTCCCAGCCACAAACTACCCACGTGCTACGATCAGGAACTGGGGCATGCCTCTGGCTGCCTGCTCCAAAGGAGGCCCAGTTCATGGCAACAAGGGGAAGGGCCTTTTTAGTGGTGGCCCAGTTATGCAACAAGCTCCCCACTGAGGCCCACCTGCCACCAACCTTCCTATGTTTTGGACACTGGGTCCTCTACGGCAGGGCTTTAATTAGCTTTATATTATATTGAGGCATTGTCAACTTCCTTACAGGTCTTGTGACTTAATCTGTGCAAGCAATTGCAGCTTCTTAACATTTGGTTTTAAATTTTGTAATGCATTTTATGCAGTTTTACTGTATCCTTATTGTTTTCTAATCTGTTCTCAAGGCTTCTCCCAAAGAACACTGGGAGTTCCTCTTCGGTGTAGTTGCTGAGCAATTTTGGCTCCCTCCCCAGAGTTCCCAGAGTCCCCTGTGGAGAGGCAATGATTATTAGAACGGTCCATTCTAAGCCACACTTTTCAGCAATTCTTTAAAGTAAGGACTACACATAATAAGACATTTTAAATGTTCCAGCTGTACCCCGAAATGGGCCCACCTGCTGAAGCAGCCCTTGGGATGGCAAACCTCACGCTTAAAGAGGCCAAACCAGGCCTTGTTGTCGCGAGTGGCAGCCTTGCTCCTCCCCGAAGCACATGGGGCCCATTTCTGCGGCAGAGCTGGCACACCGAACGCAGTGTGGAGGATGCCGTTTAGGCTCAGTCACTCACCCGGCTGATTCCAGCAGCCGGTCCCTGAGCCTCAGGTGTATAGCAAGCAACCCACCTTCAGCCCTTGCTCCTCAGATTTCAGGTCCATATCCAGTCGGCCACGTACCTCTTTCATGCAGTAACCAAAGCGCTTAATGAGCTCCTCACAAGCTATTCCGGGCCAGGGAACACGCTTCAGCATCACAGACAGCTCCGCTAACGCTCGGACGAAAGCACAGCATCGCTATGCCTCCCCACTGACCCCGGGGCCATCTTCGCAGAAGGCAAGCGGCCACCTGTGACTTACTTGGCTCCAGGTAGAAACAGAACGTGAGTGAGGAGCCGCCGATGGCAACACACTCGTCCTCGAGGCAGAAGTAGCGGCAGGAGATAGAGAACCCGGTGAGCACCGATCCTTGCGCAGGAGACACGCTGCACGCCGGAACCGCTGGGGGTGGCACGGTGCTGACAACATAGCTCTCTTCGCCATATTTGTGCTCGCTCGTTGCTGGAAGTCGTTAGACACAAACAGGTCAGACAGCATGGTTGGGGCCAGGCAAGGGCTCTCTCTCCAATAAACCATTTATTTCCCTGCATGGAATAGTCCTTTGTTCACTATGGAACGGTCCAGCCTATTGCATGGTGTCCATTATCAGACCCATCCCAGGATTCACCTTGCAAGCCGGGCTGTCCTACATAAGCGTCAATACCTGAGACAGCTTCAGGGCTCCCCCTGCTGGCCAAGGACCCACACCGCAGCCCTGGTAGTTGCAGGATTGCCACTGCAGCTGCCAGGGCTCTCACGAGCTCCGCCTGGGAGCCCTGGGAGAAGGGCCTCATCAGCACTGGCTCTTCCCCGCAGAAGCTGCTTTGGCAAGGAAGGTTCTCGTTTGCTGACCGTTTGGACTCTGCTCCTGGAATGCTGTCTATCACCCTGCCCCTGCTCTGCTTGTGATCCTGCGCCTGCTCCTGCTCCTGAACCCTACCTGGTTTGCTGGCTTGCTTCTTCTCTTGCTCCAGCCCCTACGGTGCCTGCTCCCCTCGGCTTGTCCCCTCAGTTTCCTGACTCCCGGCTTGTTTGACCCCTCTGACCTCTTGAACGGGCTCTGCCTTACACTTCAGCTGCCAGTTCAGACCCCGGACTGTCTGATGGAGCTCATGCACTGACCCTTGTGCCCCCACTCCGTTGCCCTGTCTGTTAGTCAGCCACCCACGCCCTGGGCGCTGACAGCAAGGCATTGAACATTGTGGAAACAAACTTTGCAAATCACAGCCAATTAATAGAAGCCGGTGCTGATTAATAGGATGACTAAATGAGACCTAAATAAAGAGACAGCAGTTTGGGCTAGCTGGAGAACAGCTGGCTAAGGAGACTAAGGCAAAGGGGGAAAAGTGCAGGGTCAAGTAGGCAGATGTTTTGTGCACAGCTGTGTAGCCATCAGCACAAATAAATTTTAAGTAAATCATGAGATGGAGGGTAACTGGATGTTAAAGTAACTTCCCTGTTTTATAAGAACTTCTCCTTTTATGCCCACCAGGAAGCTTTGTACGCCTCTAAACTCGCTCTGTGTCCTCAACTATAAAAACTTTGTGTAAGATGTGGGAGGGTGGCCACCTTGCGGTTGACAAACCCCCAGGAGAGCCTTCCCCCAGTGCTGTGTCAATAAAGTGCTGATGGTCTGAGTCTCAATCATTTGGGGAGGGGCACAGGGGGTTCTATTTTTATGGAACAGCTTTCTTCCAAACATGCAGTTGCCATTCCTTACGGAAAGATGTTTGTAGGTGACCTCATGAGTTTTGCTTCTGTGTCTAGCCAGCCGTTTCAGTGAGCAGGAAAACATGGCATTAAATCATAGAAGAGTAGTGTTGGAAGGGGCTTATGAGGCCAGAGGATCCAAGCCCCGCTCAGGGCAGGGCTCCAAGTTAAACTGCTCCTCTCAGATGACTGTCCAGCCACATCTTGAATGCCTTCAGTGTGGGAAAGCCCACCGCCTCCCCAGACATTGGTCGCATGGTTGTGCTTCTCTAACACTCAGGGAGTTCAGCAGAAATCTGGCTTCTTGTAACTTGAGCCCATTATTCTGTACCCTGTGCTTTGGAGTGATCAAGAACAGATTCTGGCCCTCCTCGGTGTGACAACCTTCCAAGGCCTCGAAGAATGTTGTCACATCCCCTCGGTCTTCTCTTCGCCAGGCTAGACATGCCCAGGTCTTTCGAACTCTCATCATGGGGCTTTGTTGCAACAATGGGAGGAAGTGTGATTTCCTGTTCTCTGTTTGCACCATCCTGATAAATCCCGGTCTCCCATCTAGAGATTATTCATTGCAGTGGCTCAGATCTCAATTCTATGACAAATACAGCAGATGTACAGCTTGGAAACCTCATTGGCTGCTCTTTGTGCCAGGAGTGACTCTAAAGTAGGCATTTATTTATGTATATATTCATTATATTCAGCATTATCGTTATCCTGCTTTTCCAGTAATTACTCATAAAATGTTCACTGACAGGAAAACCAATTAACAATATACACTATTACAACCATCAGTCTAAAGCAAGGAAAACAGCAAATAAAATAATAAAACGGGTTATCCATATTCTAAATCTCACACCTGTTACTTTGATTCTAAAGGCTTCTCCTTGTGTTTGCAAGAAAGACGTGTTCAGCACCAGCGTGGTCGTGTTACTCTGAAGCAACGTGAGGGAACTCTGAGGAAAACCATTCAAGGTACAGCTTGGTGGAAGTGGACTGAGCTGTGGAGAAAAGGGGGGAAAGCCGATAAAAAGCCATTTTTCAGTGAGCTTTCCACCATATCCTCCAAAATGCCTGCTTGAGAATTTCATCTAGGCCCCAGATGGCTGTATTAATTTTTCCATTAAAAAACTGTATTAAAAGCTTTTGATAGGCTTACCTCTCTGTCTCTTAAATCCCCTGTTTTGTACTGGAGCTTAAGCCTAAAGTAAGTGTGCTTTGGGATTGCAGATTTAAGTTGTTAAAACAGGCTTTTATTGCTTCTTCATTGGCATGAGGCCATCATCTGGAACCAGGTGCAAAACTGTGGCTCAGGAGGACAGACGGCCCTTAGCATTAAGGAACAGAATGGGCTGACGCACATGCAAGGACAACCAGGAGTGTGGGTTGAGTATGGATTGTCATTGAATTGTGAGTTATTTGTGAACTGTGAGTTGTCACTACATGGAAACCCTGCATTGTGGTTTAATCCCAACCCTATGGGTTGTTCACCATAAGCAACACAGAAGTCACAACCCAATAGCAAAAGATGGGCTCTTTTCCTGGGTTGGTTGTGATTAACAACTCACACTGAAACCAGAGTACTGGATTCACGTATCATGATAACCCATGATTTAAAGACAACCCACACTCAGCCTGTACTCTGACTTTTTACATGTGAAACAGGTCATTATCTTGGAGCACATACTCCGCTCAAGAACTTGTTTTCACTGCCTGAACTGAGCCCAGCACCCTTTCTCACAAAAATCTCTTCCTGATTTTCTCACAAAAATCTGCTTTCTTCATTTCAGCAATCTAACTGGGAGAGAGAAGAAGAAAACACAGAAGAGCAATAGCTTTTTTGGAACCAATCAAAATGCTACGAAAAGTGTGCAAGGCGCTCCAATGGAGCCAAGCTCAGGGAGCCAAGGTTCAATTTGGATGCCAGGAAGCACTTCCTGACAGTCAGGACCCCGAGGGCGTGGAATGGGCTTCCACGGGAGGTCGTTGAGGCCCCATCGGTGAGGGTGCTCAAGGATAGGCTGGACAGGCACATGGTGGGCATGTCATGAGTGAAGCCGGCTGGAGCCGGGGGTCAGACTGGATGCTCTGAGAGGATCCGACTCACTCTGTTTCTATGTTTTACGACATGCTGGTTGATATTAAGAAAGATATGGGCCAACTTGCATTTTGTTCTGATAGTTCAAGTTCAACTATCTTCAGTTTTTAATTAGGAAAAAGTTTCTTTATTCTTCCTATTTTGCAAAAGGAGTCAGAATCTTACCAATCTAGTGCAAATAACCCAGGGTTTGATAGGCAGTCAGTCCCTCCCTTGGAAAACATGTTTTGAAGTAGACATTGAAAACAAGCATGAAGGAACAGCTGCGTCAGCTGCACGGAAAGCAGAAGTGTGCCAAGTGTGTCATCTCGGAGACTCCTGTTCCCGCCACACCAGCAATGTTTCCCATATGTGATGGCCAAGATGCATAGGAAACTGCCACTCACACCAGGTGTGATGGTGTGTCCAGCCAGCCCATGGCTGGGCAACTTGTGACCCTCAGGATGTTTTGGCTCCCATTCAACTCCCGTGAATCCTCACCGAATTCTCTTATGCTGGCTAGGGCAGACCCTGCAGGGCTATCAGTTGCCCACTCCAGTCTAGCCCAGGATTGTTCACTAGGACAGTCGATGGCTCTGAGGCAGGGGAGGTCCGTCCGGTCACCTTCCACCTAGTCCTGTCCACTGGAAATGGTACAGGCTGAGTGTGGACCTTGCGCATAGACGCTGCTCGGTATGGATCCCTTTCCCATTCACGAATAAATTAACACTTGGGGCACATGGCAGTCTGTTCCCAGCAAGGTGTGTTAAAAAGGAGACCTTCCCTCAGAGCAATTCCCTGCCGCTCACACGAACTGGGCATCAGGGAGCAACTCCTGACTGCGTATTTTCCGCACAGGCAGTGGGCAGCTTCCTCTGAAGGCAGGCAAAGCTGCCAAGTCTCTGTGCTGGGGAGGACCAGAGTACAGAGTCAGTGGCATAATTACCCCAGGGAAGCCGGCCGTGGGGAGGGAAGCCCCTACCAGCAATGCACGCAGAAGGAGCATCACTCGAGAGCAATGGGTTTAAACACCTGCTTTACATCCACAAGCTCCTCAGTCCAATCCTGTGCATCTCCAGGGCAAGGAGAAAGCCCTGTCTGCCACCAGGCATGGGTAACCTGGGGAGCTCCAGGTGCTGGAATACAACTCCCATCATCCCTGACCATTGGCCATATTAGCTGGGACTGGTGAGAGTTGAAAGCCAACACTCCCTGGCGCACCACAGGTACCGTCTCCCTGCTGTGGAGTTAAGTGGGCCGATGGTCCTCTTTGGTGTAGCATAACATCTGATGCTCCAAAGCCATGGCTGGCATTCTCCTCCTTGGCACAGGACATGGTTTTTGGCTTCCTGAGGCAAAGAAGAAGACGGCACCTGACCCCATTGATGCCCAAAAGCCAGCGAGAGTGGCAGCTGAGACGTTTGTCCACACTGATGATAGGACCTTGTGCCCCTTGCACCTGCAGGTAGCCAGCTAATTTGGGGGACACAGAATGGGCCACGTGGCACACGGCTCTCTCCTCCAACGCTTTCTGCTACCTCCCAGCCTGAGGTGGCTACTTCACTCTGCCTGATGGTAGCCCCTGATCAGGGAATTGGAGCTCACAGGAGCCCTCGGTTTCTTTATTTCTCCTAGTCCATTGTCCATTCTCACATGGAACATTATTGTGCACCTGTGCAGAGCTACTGACTTGCAGGAGGAGCTCACCTTGCTCTGGAACGTGTGATCTAAATACCATCTGTAGAGGATCGCTTTTGAGTCTTCCCCTGAAGAGACGCGGAGTGCGACGTCTTCAGTGGCGTTCACCGGCTTCTTGCAATTCGTCTCGCAGCTAAAAGTAATGTAGGAGCCAGTAACTACCCTCTTGGCAAAGCAATTCAGCCATTTAAAATAGGGGGAACATGCAAAAGCTGGCCAACCGCTGGCCAAAACAATTACAGGGCATGGGAGGAACACGATCGGGCCCATGGACCTGAGGGTCAACACCACTGGTCTATAATGAGCAAAACATCTGGAGAACAGGGAGTTGTTGCACTGGCTTCCAATCAACACAGGAACTAGTGGGGGACATACCATGACCCTCGTCCATCTCACAGGTTTTGGTCCAAGCAGCATGCACAAGAATTACCGGGATTAAGAGAGGCTGGTTTCCTTAAAAGGTCTCTATCGGACATTTTCAGAACCTCCGAGCTTGAAGAAACAATGGAGGTGTGGCACACCTGATCTGAATGCTCAGCTCACGCTTGGCTGTTATGTAGAGGCACTGCTCGTCGTGGTCCTCCTCCTGCTCTTTGTTCTTCACCGTAACTTTAACAGTCACTGCTGAGCTGGGAGGTGGTAAACAGGCATGTGGGATTTGGATCTCCCTTTGGTCTGTAGGGATCGATCGCTTCCGGATGCATTCAGACCACTCAGGCCAGCAGGAGCCTACAGCAAAGGCACTTCTGAGCGGAATCGTTTGCCGTTAAGGATCCCCTCTCATCCATCCTAGCACCTTGCCCAAACATTAAGAAAGGTCCTGCCTGGGGTTGTTCCAAGACAATTCAGGAGGAACAGGCTCGGAGTGGGGTGGAAGTGGGAGGAACTTCAGAGCCCACCTCCGCATTCAGCAGCTCAGTGACACTGCTATCCAGAAACACAACAGTTTTGCAGAATCCTTCTAGCTTTAGGGAACCTCCTAAAGACCTGAAGACCCCTTTCCCAGCAGCATGCAATAGCAACCGCCGCCTTGAAGAAAGAAGCACCAACAGCTCCATATGTAACTAGATAGTTAGATATATCTATCAAAAATTCGGCTCGCTTAGGGCTTTTCTACACAGCTGTTTCATCTATTTTCAGTTTTGTTACACAACTGAGACCCAAGTACAACCTAGAGGTGGCGCTGCAGTGTAGCAAAATGGCACAAATGCCCCAGTAGGGACTGCTTTTTCTTTGAAGTTCAGGTTCCTCATTTTCCTTACCCTGAAAATCCCCCCTGCCCTCGAAAGTGCTTGCAAGCCAACTGTTTACAAACAAAAATGAAACCGGAGGGCAATGGCTAAAGGACCCATAAAAAACCATAAGCAAAGAATGATGACTGCATGATCCCAGAATAGAATTTCTTTTCTTAGTTGTGCTGACCATTCTGGCCACCCAAAATGGACCAGGAAACAGCCACGAAATGCTTACCACAAGACCACGAGTAGAGCGAGTTGCTGCTAGTTTCATCCGGCCAGCCCAGAGTAATGGGTGTGAAGAGCCCAGCGTGACGGCTGGGCTTAACGTACATTCTGTTTTTCCTTTTCTCATCCTGAGGCAGAAGCAAAGGTAATAATTCTGTGTAAGCAGGTGGACTATCTTTTGTGAAAGGCATATTTCTTACCCTTAAAGGAACACTTTTCTTTGCTGAGGAAAGCTTACGGTTTTTCTCTTGTGCTGCAGGGTCTACCTTCCTCAAGGTGGGGCCTTCTGGATGTGTAGGACCACAATCCCCATCATCCTCCACCAGCAGGGCTACTGGCTGGCTGAGGTGATGGGAGTTATAGCCCACTATATCGACAAGGCACCAACTTGAGGAAGGATGATTCCATGGGAGGAATTACCAGATCTTCAGCACTCTGGGGACTTCCTGAACATGTGGGAATTTGAATGGTGTTTTTGGACATGGTTCAAATAAAAGTGTAAAATTTTGTGTTGCTTTCATGTTTCTCTTATACTGTATGCCAACCTAATGGTTTCAGGAAAGTGCAACATAAAATAAATAGCTGATGTTAAACCGCTACATCGCAGTGTGAAAAATAAAGCCAGTTACTTAAAATGTAGAGAATATTCCCAGGATGAAATTCTTAGTTATTTTTTCCCACTAACTTAACAAAGTGCCATCAATACTCACAACTTTTCTTAAAGCATCGGCATTGGATTGCTCTTCATTTTCTTCTGCAAAGAACAAGGTGTGAGGTTTAATAACACCTGCTGATGAAATGCTGGCTTTTTCTGTGTAAATAACAATTACTTTTTCCCTCCATCTACATGAAAGTCATGCTAAAAGTGGAAATGGACACTATAAAACAAGTTGCATGTATGGAGGCAGATTTCAGTTCTCCGATCTTGGGGGCTGCCGTGCATTCAGACAGCCCCACTGGCTGCCCTGTTTCTGTCCCGATGGTCCCTGCTTTAATGCATTCTGTGGCCAACAAAGCTCTGTCTGGGCACATGCATGCAGAACGCGTTGGCAGTGTCCTCACGACATGCTAACCATCATTTGAGGCTCTGGGCACAAGCAGGAAGGAGCTGCAAACACCCGGGACTGATCCCTACCCCATCCCCACACCCTCTCCCAGTGCAAGTGGGGGGAAGGCAACCCCGTCAGTGTTTCCATTCCGTCTCTTTGAACCTCACCTTGTTGCCTGTCATTCCAAACTTTGTCCGGTTTCAGGACAAGCCAACTGCACGCCATAGGTTTGAAGCCTGATTGTTTAACTATAAGCTTATTAGTCATCTATTGGATAGTGTTATTTTATCCAGTGACGATTTAGCATTTTCTAGGAGCCTGCCTTACCTTCTTCAGCAGAACTGTTAGATGACACAGTGACAGTTCCTACATCAATGCTCATGTTGGAGAAGGCATTCATCGCAAACACCTTGACCAGAAAGGTACCTGAAAAGGACATATTGTCAAAGATAAATAGGAGTCACCATTAAAAATTGTGTTTAGGAACTCAAAGATGGGGCTTGGCACATTAATGGGTGGAGCAGAGTAGGTTCAGGAGCCAAGCCTACTTGGTTGCCAGAAGTTGCCTTACTCTGCCTTGACAGATTCTGGTTTATCTAGTCCTTGTGCCACACCACTGAGCCATGGACCCTGCCAATCAGGGAGAAGTAGCCCGTGTGGCGTCATGGTAAAGAGCATGGGATTGGGACTCAGGCGAGCTGGGTTCGAGTCCCCACTCGGCCATGGGGCCAACTGGGTGACTTTGGGCCAGTCACAGACTCTCAGCCCAACCTACCTCACAGGGTTGTTGTTGTGGGGATAAGATGGGGGAGGAGAATGATGTAAGCTGCCTTGAGCCCTTTGTAGGAAAAAGGCAAGATATAAATCGAAGGGGGAAAAAAATACTACAAGTTGATCAGGAGGCATTGTGTGGCAGGTAAGAAGTGAAGCCTGAAGGATAAAAGTGGGAGGAAGTGCCATTCACATGTGGTTTTGGGGTACAGTGTGCTTTAATCACGAGGATGGGCTTGTGCATAAAGCAAAATTGCTTCCTCTCTTGCTTCACCCCAATTTCAGGGAGTGAAACTGAGCCTTGCCAGGACCATATGCATCCATAATAAGAGAGAGAGGAAAGAAATGGGGTTTGTCTACTCACTGTGGATGGCAAAATGATCACAGACGACAAAGTAAAGGCAAAAGGGCCGAGTTCCTACTTTGGCTCAGTCTCCTCCTAAAAGAGGATCTATGACCTCCCTGACAAAGCGGGAAAGCAAGCTGAAGCAACAGGATGGCAGCTTGAGGTTGATAAGCAAATAGTCAAGGGACATCTAATTCCGCTGAATGAGTTCAAATCTCCAGGCCAAATGAACTCTGTCCCAGAACAACAAAGGAGCTGGTGCAAGAATTCTCAGAACCACTAGCTATGATCTTTGAGAAATTATGGAGGCCAAGGAAGTGCCAAATGACTGGAGGAGGAGACTGTTGCCCCATCTTCAAGAAATGGGAGGAGGGTGGGAAAAGTTAAAGACAAGATTGTATAATAAATTACCAAGATGGCTTTCACCTATGGAAGCTCTTGTATATCCAAATGCATTGAACTTTGAAAGGATCATAAGATATGATGACATTTTGGATAATGATGGAGGATTGAAATTGAATCAAGAAATACAAGAACAAGGATCTAATATTTCTTGGTGGCATAAGGGGCAGATACAATCGAGATATGCTAAAGACTATAAAATGTGGGGCTTTTTTAAAGATTTAACAGCATTTGATCAGGTGATGCTTAAATCAGATGAGAAAATGATTAAAAGACTATATAATTTCTTACTCAATAGGAGAATGGAAGATGAACTGGTTAAGGAAACTATGATAACATGGGCACAAAACTTTGGATATAATATTGAATTAGAAAAATGGCAAAAGCGGTGGGAGAGAAATATTAAGGTAACATTAGTAACTTCATATAAAGAAAACCTGTATAAAATGTTTTATAGATAGTATCTGTCACCAAATAGATTAGCTAAGATGTTTCCAAATATGTCAAATGGATGTTGGAAATGTAAACATAAATTGGGTACTTTCTATCATATAGAAACATAGAAACAGAGCGAGTCAGAAGGGGCCTCCCGGGCCATCTAGTCTGACCTCTGGCACCAGCCGGCTCCGCTCACGACATGCCCACCATGTGCATGTCCAGCCTGTCTTTGAACACCCTCACCGATGGGGCCTCAACGACCTCCCGTGGAAGCCCATTCCACGCCCTCGGGGTCCCGACTGTCAGGAAGTGCTTCCTGGCATCCAAATATGTGGTGGACTTGTGATAATGCGAAAAAGTATTGGATTAAAATGCATAAATGGCTTGAGGAAATGTTACAAAAATCCTTAGCTTTTAAACCCGAAGTCTTCTTATTAGGCATTATACCTGTTGATATTAGTAAACAAGAAATGTATCTGATTTTACATGTAATTACTGCGGCAAGTATTGCATTTGCTCAACACTGGAACCACCCACCGATGAAATGATCCTAAAAAAGATCTTGGACTGCGCAGAAATGGACAGATTGACTTCGTCATTGAAGGAGAAAGAAGATACTGACTTCTATAAACTTGGGACTCTTTTTATTACTGGCTAGAGAAACGGGACTTCGTATAGATTTAAATATGTTTTTAAGTTATCATAAATAGAAAAAAATGTGGGGGCTGACCCAGCAGGTCCAATGTGTCTGATGATTGATGTTGTTTTTAGTTTTTCTTTGTTTTAGGGTTATAATTTTGAATAAAACTTATTATAAAAAAAAGAAAGAAATGGGAGGAGGGGAGAACCTGGTACCTATAGTTTAGTGAGTTTGACCTCAATCCCTGGGAAAATTCTGGAGCAGATTATAAATCAGTCTGTCCGCACATACAATGCACTGATGACAGGAAGCCAACATGGATGTGTCAAGAACAAATACTGGTTCCTGAATCTAAGCAGAGCAGAGCAGAGCAAGCTGCCCCAGCTGGTCCAGGGCCTCTGGGATACAAGCAGCCAAGCTCCCAGGGAGCAGGTGAACAGGATGGGGGGGTCCCTAACTTTTTTCCCCAGTTTTGCTGCTCTTCCTTATTTCATCTTAATTCCCCTGCTGCATGTGGTGGCACGAGCAACGTACCAAGAAGACTCCACTGGGGTGCCCTACAACTGCAGCTGCTGCACACTCGTACCCCTATTACAGGAAAAAGTGGGCGCACGGGAGCAGCGAGTGTCCACCCTCCGGACAAGAAAGAAAATGCAGAGTTTCTAGGCAGAGCGGAGGAGCTGCAACAGGTAAGTGCAGGCCAGAAGGAAAAGAGCAACAGCGAGCCGAGGTGGCAGACAAGAACCCCGAGAGAAGAGAAAATGAGAAAACTCGCTAGAACAGGGTGACAGTTAGACGCAGAAGACCTAGAAAACACTCTGTGCCCGTGGAAGTAGTGGAAATCCCAAACCTCTTCGAGTTGCTTGAGGAAGAGACTGGTGAGAAACCCACTGCAAAAGAACTACACGACACACTGAATAACTCCTTTTCAGAGACAAAAGGCCAATCAAACAAGGAAAGGGATAGCAAAATTTGCAACCAAAGGAGAAGAGGGCTAGTTGTGGGAGATTCCCTCTTGCACAGCATGGAAAAATATGTATGTCATGATGACCTGGAGAATCGCCAGGTATGCTGTCTCCCTGGCGCCAAGCTTAAAGATCTAACCAGCAAGTTCACACAACTCGTACGGCCCACTGACAAACACTCCTTCCTTCTCTTCCATGTGGGAAGTAAGGACACTGCCATGAGAAGTTTTGCTGATATAACGTCAGACTTCGAAGCTCTAGGGAGGAAAATAAAAAACACTGGGGCCCAGATAGTCTTCTCGTCAATCCTACCAGTACGTGGAAGAGGAACTGTTAGAGAAAGAAAGATCCTTCAAGTGAATGACTGGCTACGATGGTGGTGCGATTCTGGGACCACAGGCTAAGCTTTCCGGAAGATGGACTACTGGCAAACGATGGGCTGCACCTCACAAAGAACAGGAAGCCGGTGTTTGGCCACCACATGAAAAACCTCATCAGAAGAACTTTAAACTAAAACCTTTAGGGGAGGGAGATGTGCAGCATGGCATACCCTCACCAGGCAAAGACATATATATTTCAACAGAGAAAAACCCTCAAGCACAGCCCAGCACCAGTCTCCCAAGAAACGCAGAAAGAAAACCAGGGCACAGCGAGAGTGAACTTCAAAGTCTCTGGACCAATGCCCAGAGTATGGGAAACATGCAACATGAACTTGAGTTCATAGTACACGAGGCCAATTATGATCTTATAGGAATAACTGAAACTTGGTGGAATGACTCACATGACTGGAGCTCATGGATTGTATTGATGGAAAGAACCCATTCAAGAAAAATAGAAAGGACAACAAATGCTCCAGTGGCCGGCAAACGTTCACCTGCCTAGCCTTCAAGCCTTGGGCAGCATCCCACAATACTGACCTTCCATGAAAGAACACAGCCTTCCCAGTAGAAGTACAAAAATATTGTCAAGTTGGCAATTCTATCCCAGCTGAAATCTGAAATGCGAAACATGGGTCTGGACATCTAGTGCAGGGTACTCCATAGTCTAAGCCCTCCCCTACCATTAGCAGCCTCAGCACACATTTCTCTCTTCCACCACAGTCCCGGCTTTCCTAGTTATAAATAAGACTGATTTGAACCAGTTATGTGGGAATACCTTCAAACTTCGCTGGGATCCGGTATGTTCTGGTTTCTCCTGCAGGGCCATCCTCCAAATGGGAAAACGTTTCATTCAGCCCAATCACCTCGAACCTGAGTTTTTCAGGGGCCCCATGCTTTGCAGAGACTTCTATCTGCAAATCATCTCCGACTTCCACAGAGGAGGAGGTTAATCTGGCTTGCAGATCAGAGATAGGCTCAATAAAATGGACTGTGAGCATTTCCAGAACTTCTGATTCCGTGGTGTTGCTGCAGGCAATAATTTTCAGGGGATGCATCCCAGGACCTATGAGCCGCTGAGTCTCACCATCCAAGGTCAGATTATGAGGAAGAAACCCCCTCTTGGCACTCGACTCCATCAGAGTCTTGTTACCAGCTAGCACAGTGTAGGTTACTCCACTTCCTGAAAAGCAAAAGATTTCCAAAATGTCCTTCTCCAGCTATTGCATGAATCATTAATCACCATCACCATCAAAATAAAAGAAGACTAAGAAGAAGAGGAAGTTGCTACGTGGTATAAATTACACCATGTTTGTTTATTTAGTGGTGTGAATACTATTATTACCATTATTACATTTATATGACCCCGCATAGGGACTGCAGGTGGCGCAGTGGTTTAAACCGCTGTGCTGCTGGGCTGGTTGATCGAAAGGTCGCCGGTTCGAATCTGCACACGGGGTGAGCTCCCGTGTACCGTCCCAGCTCCTGCCAACCTTGCAGTTCGAAAGCATGCAAATGCAAGTAGATGAAAGGTCCCACTTCGGTGGGCAGGTAACAGCGTTCCGTGCACTTTGCTGTTTAGTCATGCGGCCACATGAGCACAGAGACTGTCTGCGGACAAACGCTGGCTCCCTCGGCTAGGAAACGGAGATGAGCAGCGCCCCCTAGAGTCAGGCATGACTGGACGTAACGTCAAGGGGAACCCTTTACCTTTTACCTTTATGACCCCGCATAGCCCATAGGGTTCTCTGCATGGCCCACAATAAAGCAGAAATAATACAAATTCATTTTCAAAATATAATTCTAAAATCAGACCATATTCACATGCTTTCCTAGAGAGAATAATAAAACATAATGAACAATCAAAGACAACTATAAAACACAGAAGCATTAAAATACTGTTAAAAACACAGGTTGGCAAATCCTTCCTGGGTTTTTTTGTAATCAACTCCCATCATTCCCAGCAGCACGGCTGAGAGTCAGGGATGTTGTGCATTGCAATGTTTGGACTTCCAGGTTGTGAAATGCTGCCAAACACCTTGACTGCAGTCCAGATGCAACTGTCACTTATTATTTAAACCATTTCGATTACCTGGTCCTATCTACCAGACAGCACAGAGTGTTTTTAAAAAATAAATGTTTGAAATACATTTAAAATGCAACTGCAGGTAAAACATTTAAGAACAGAAAGGACATTTCACTTTAAAAAAAAAATTAAAACAAGAAGATAAACTATCCTGAACGAAATGTTAAATTCAACAAGCTAATAGACTGGGCTATAGAGAAAGGTTTTGGAGAACAGTATGAAACCGCATTGGCTGCACCACATTTCTCGGTTTTTAAACCGATTTCCTCCCAAATGCTTGGTGTTGATTATTCTTTTTTTTCATTCATCTCAAATCTCAGCAGCACAAGACTTCTAGGACTGTTTATTAAAAGAAGTAGCGGGAAAGGGAAAGGGAAAGAGCAGGAGCTTTCCTGTCTGCCACGCTGTAGTGGGACCAGGGCTCACAGGGATGGTTAATTATGGCACCCCCTCAGTCTCCCCCTTCCCCTTGAGCTAGCTGCAACCTGCACCAAAATTGTGGAGGAAACGGATTTTCCAAGCCTGGTAATGCAAAATACGTTGGGCTGGCGGGGACTGGAAGGGACAGCTGAGACCTGTTGGCTATATTACAGAACGGCTCCCAGCGTTGCAAATCAACGCAGCGGCCTGCAGTTCTGAACCCCCTCGGGAGGGTGGCTATGGGGACTGCCATGATTAGCCGCACTTCAGAATGCTCCAGTGCAACACTTCTGCGCACCGGGGAAGGAAAACGAAGGCTCTGACCTCCGTTAAGTTCCACCTGAATGCTCAAGGTTTCCTCATATGCGGTCCTGCAGGAAGAGCTGTTCCCTGCCTCGTACTTGCTGAAGCACCCGGTGACGGTCAGCGTGTCCATTTTGTCTCGGACAGCCATCAGCTTTTGAGCTGTCACATGCCATTCGCTGGTCGTGCATTCCACAAAGATGGTGTATTCGCCGGGAGACGTGTATTGGTGGGTCATGTTGCTGGACGAGCTTGAGAGACAAACCGACAACGTTATCAGGGCCCACGGGGGACCTGCAACAAATGGTTGCAGCGTGGAGCGCTCCTCCCCCGGGTCCTCACTAGCAAGCGATGCATGCCCACTTTCCGGAAACTCCGTTCCATTCCCCTCTACCCCGTCTCTTTCCATTCAGCTGCTAGTCAGCATATCCACAGCTTCCGCAATGAGTTGTTTAGGGCTTTTCATAAAGATGTATCTCACTTCTGCAAACCTTGCAGCATGCCCTAACCATCAGCTCGAGTGCACTGATAAATTGTGGCTGCATGAGGATTCCTACTTGGAGACAGAGGAGATCAGGCAGCTAAGGGTGTGTATATGAAAACAGTGGCCCCAACACCCTCAGCTTCCTAACTCACTTCTTTGCGGCTAACACTCTCATTTTCCACAGCTGTTGTTTGGACATTTATTTATTAAATTCATATCCTGCCTTTCTCTTTTTTAAGGAGCTCAGAGTGGCTCATATCATTCTTCTCTTGCTGATCTCAATCTTATCCCCACAACAACCCTGCAAGGGAGGCTGAGCTGAGAGTCTGCGGCTGGCCCAGAGACTCCCAGTGGCTCCGTGGCTGAGTGGGGACTAGAGTCCAGGCTGCCTGAGTTTCAGCCCTGTGCTCTTAACCACTGCGGCACAGTGACTCTCCAACAGTACATAAGGACTACTCTGTATCTAAAAAGTTCCTAAGTGATGATCCCCAATAACATCAAAATTCGTAATTTAAAAGACATAGTAATTATGCCAATGAAATGGCAGTTGCCTCTTCAATCATGGAAAGCCGGTTTAACAAAGACCGTTTTAACAAAATGCCCCAAATGGGGCAGCCTTTCTTGTCAGGGAATTTAACAGAAAGGGAGTGAATACCTCAGGAGCACCATGGCCTAACACTGCCTGCAAGAATACAGGACTTTGCTTTTCGGCGCCAGGCAAAGACCTTTTTATTTAGACAGTATTTTAAATGTTAATTTTTTCTAATTTAAGATTATTATTTAATGGTTTATTTATTTATGTTGTATGTTTTTAACTTTAACCTGGAGATGGGCCAGTTTTTAATATTATATATGTTTTTTTTTAGTTTGTTGTGAGCCGCCCCGAGGCTGCTGCAAGGGGCGGCATACAAATATTTAAATAAATAAAGACTACAGGACTATAGATTTAATCATCATAAATAATTATGAATAGAATCATATTCAAATTTGTTGTTGAAATTTTACAGTAGAAAAATTAATAAACAAATGAACAAAAAACCCCTCAAGTCTTACCGTAGCACTACTTCATTTAGAGCATATTAAGCCGACCTGAGATGCCATGCATATGGGATGGCATATTAAAGTTTTAAATAAATAAATAAATAAATATTACTGACATACAATGAAAGCAAAATGCCCTGCAATAGTGTAAACTTACGATGGCGGGTAATAGGGATCGACAGTGTTTCCATCTCCAGTGCTAACTATGCAGGAGAGGTTGCCAGAATAAGGCAGGAGTAGCCATTTCAAGGATATGGTGATATTTTCAAAGACAAAGCTTGTCTCGGTTACATTCAACTGCAAACCTGTAAAACAACGCATAGTAACAGATCACCTTTGCATACCCATTCGGCATTCCCACAAAACTTCCTTATACGAAATTAGTCCATTGCTCCATCTCTTCTATCTGCTGCTGTTGTTGTTCAGTCTCAAAGTCATGCCTGACTCTTCGTGACCCGTGGATAACACTCCTCCAGGTTCTCCTGTCCTCCACCATCTTCTGTCTGCTGTATCCTCTCAGACTGGTAGATCCCTAGATGATTTGAAGGTGATCCACAAGGATTCTAGAGCCACAAATGTTGCAGCCCACTTATCTAAACCACAGTGGATTGCAATGTGTGCCAGCAGCCATTTTGAATATTCGAGCTGCACTGGGCAATTGCTTTGGCTTGTTATGACATCTGAACCCAATGAAGGTGGGTTGTTGGTGTAGTTAACAAACTATCTGCAACTCTAAAAGAGTCTATAGGTTCTGGGTGGTTTGTTAACCATGCCAACATCCCACTTTTACCAGGTTCAGATATCACACTAAGCCATGGGTGCCGTGTCTTGAATATTCATAAGGACATGCTACAATAACCGCATCTTGAATTAGCCACAGTGGGCTGCTGTGATTGTATGAACCCAGTCAATGACTGTCCTGTCCCCCCGCCCACCCAGCCCCACTGCCCTCAGTTATATGGCTGAAAGGAAGAACACTTGGGTGTCCAGTTCTGGGAACCCAATACAAGAAAGATGCAGGCAAACTGGAAAGGTTCAGAGCAGGGTGGCTAAGATGACCCAGGGACTGGAAACAAAGCCCCATGAGGAGAGATGGAAAGAACTGGGAATATTTAACCTTGAGAAGAGAAGACTGAGGGGAGATGTGATCGCACTCCACAAGTACTGGAAGGGCTGTTGCCAAGAGGAAGGGCTCTCCCAAGATGGAGGCAATCAAGATGCAGCTAGCCAGCCATCTGAGAGGGATGGTTTAGTCCTGTGCTGAGCAGGGGGTTGGACCTGATGGCCCTCTGGCCCCTTCCAACCCTACTATTCCAGGATTCTGTCAGGAATAGATGTTTGTTCACAGTGTCAGTTTGTGCTGGTTCATGGTTTACCGGGACAAAGCACCGACACTTTTTTTAGCAGGATGCGTCCTCCTGTTCTCTAGGATTTCCTGTTCTGTCTCACATGACTGTAAGATCCCAGTGTAACTGAGGATCATGAGATGCACCACCCAGAGCTTCCTGAATACTCACATGCTTAATACTAAAGAATTCTAACGCTGGGAATTGATTTTGAGTAGCAGAGCTGTTTACTGCTGAAATGAGGAAACTTTGGCGTTGTTAGAAACCCTTGCTGATCTCCTGCAAATCTAGAGAGGCAGAGGGGCTTAATCCTTCTCGAGTGTACCCAAAGAGCTGCCCTAGCTGCCCATCCCTCACCTGCCTCCCATCTGCTCAGGTGCCCTGCTCACGCCTCAGCCTGTAGCAACATCCCCAGCCTTGTGAGAAGGGTGAGGGTTGGAGAGGGCAGCTCCATCTGGAGTCTAGATCAGTTGGCTAGGCTACATTGATCTAGGTAGGGCCCCTCTATCATTTACTTACTAGGACAGGAGAATCTACCTAGTACATGGGCCTTGTTCCCCTCTCCCCCTTTACTGTCCTTTGTCTCACATGAAGGGGCCAACTGGAATTCCTTCCTCTATATAATTACTGAAGAAGATATGATTTGCATTTGGTGGCCCGGCTTGGAGGGCTGACATTCGATACTGTTAAGGGTAGTTTTGCTCATGAGGTATCTTCTTGCATTTGGCAATGCAAATACTTTGGCAAGCAGCTGATTTATACTTATACAATTATATTTATTTATTCCTTTCATTTATATACTAGTCAGAAAGGCTCTCTGGGCAGTTTACAACGTTAAAACACATACGCATAGATAAAAATAACAATGTCACAATAAAAACAGTACAAACAACCCGAACACAAGAAAAATAAAAACAGCTCCAAGACAGCTAGTCAAACTGATACACAGATATAGCAGTGGCATCTAATAAAAGCCTATTCAACCTGCAATGTTAACTGTTCGGGTGGGAAAGAGAAAGATTTTCACCTGGCTCAGAAAGGAAAAAAGCACCACACTAGTGACGCCTCTCCTTCCTTTTCTCTTTGCAAGCGGGGCGGGGGGGGGGGGTTACTGCTTTTTCATCCAAGAACCTTAAATTAAAGTTTGAGATTATCTTGCGTTCCTATCAGTGCCTGAGAAAGCAGCAAGAAGGAACATCTATGCCAATAAGCTTTTAGGCCAAAATTCCCAGCACAAGCTGGATGATGCAGGTGGGAAAGGTTGTCACAATGCAACGAAAATGCAGGCAGAGGAGGCTCAAGGGCAAATTTAAAATACATGGCAGGGAGGGGAAGACAAATTTCAAAGTCCTTGAGAAAGCATTCTGCGGGCTGCCATACCCGCCACGGCAGGCTCGGGGTGTGGGAATGGTAGCCCGATATGCACTACGAGACATCGTGCTTTTTTTAAAGAATCACGCTTGCAGCAGATTTCTGGGATTTTCCCCATACACACAGGCATGCGAATGTGGGCTACTTGCTTCCATGCTGGGTTTTTTAGGGGATGAATTTTCATCGCCAGAATAGGGCCATCTGTTTCTCGATCTGTGAAACGGGTGGCTTGCACTGGGGCAGTGTAGCTTTTGCACTTACTTGAAAGCTCAGTATTTTCTGCTGGAAGGAAAATGGCCGACTGGCTTCCCAGAGGCTCATTCAGTCATTTGGGCCCAGCGTGGAGGTCACTGGAGAACCCTTCCCAACCTGGCAGTGCTAGTGCAAAGTGGCTCTGCTCACCTTCCATGCAGTGGTACTGAATCGACAGGTAGCTTCCCAAACCTGGGCACGGGTCTCCAAAAAAGGTCCCATCAGCTGCTACTTGGCAGGCTTGGAGTCCATGACACTGCCCTGCATGGAATGATTCGAGCATTTTATTTTGCAATTTGAAGAACTAGGAAGGTAAATGTGAACACACTGAAACACAGGTTTGAAGTTGGGTCACAGACTGTTCTAGGTCAAGGTCCGATTTACCCTGCACAATGTGGTGCAGGCCCCTCTGAATTCGGTCGAGTTATTTCTGGTGATATCTAAATGAATTATTTTTATTTTTATGATGTTTGCTTTAGTTATTTTGAATGATGATTTGCCTTGAACCCATACAATAAAAGTGTCTGTGTATTATAATATTCTGATATTGTGAGCCGCCCCGAGGCTGCTGCGAGGGGCGGCATATAAATATTTAAATAAATAAAATAAATAAAATAAATAATATATTATAAAACATATGTTATATAATATATTAGGGCTATGATCCAGTAAGGCAGTAGTAATTAGTTGATTACTGATTTCGTTGATCAAAGATTTGATCAACTGGTTAAAGCTGCATAAATTTGCATATGGATAAGCAAGACTTGTGTCTTTTATTTAGTTTTAGATCATGCTTATGTGCATCGTGACAGCAATCCTTTCGGAAGATTTCCGTGTGAGAGAGGAATGCCTCTTTTAACATCCCATCTGGATTTTTTTCATGCCTGCTTTTTTAAACGGTTGTGAAAAGCTCGGGAGGTCACAAAGTTAGCAGGAAGAAACAAATATATCCACACTTGTCCATGACCGGAAAAAAAAATCCAAAATATGGAAACTTCTTTTATCAGGACCAAACAAAACATCAGAAAAGAGCAGGCAAGCTTTTCCGTTTCCTAGAACTCTTCATCAGGTTAAGTGGTACAAAAAGATCCCAGAAGTTGCACAAAGATTAGACCACATGCTGTGGCCACTAAAAGTGCCGTCTGTGCTCAGAGTGAAGATGGCTGGGGGAGCAAGTGCCGGACTCTTTGCAGGCCCAGCCTGGAGGTCCTCCGCCCTGCCCTCCCACCCCCAGTAGCCGGCATGGAAAGAATGATGCCAGCTCCTCTTTGGAGGTTGCAGCCTGGGATGCGCCACATGTGCATCAAGGTGGGGCAGCACCGGGCGGCACCCTTTTTGTGCCTGGTCCGTATTTATTTCCGTAGTGTATTGTACCGTAGTGCATTGTGAGTATTGCAGATATCAGATTGTACTTGGCGTCCGAGCACAGAGAAGCAAAGGCTGTATGTCTAAAAACGGAAATGCTGGCTGTGACTTGTATCTGAGACACCTTCCTAAAGACGGGAAGGGCAGGAATAGAGAAACGGTGCAGCAGTGTCCGTTTCACAGACACAAGGCTGCCTGTTTTTCTGTTGTCTGCTACCATTTTATTGACTCGGTGAGGCTGAGATACAACTTGGAAGGGGACGTAAATGTTTTCCCTTGTTATTATAATTTGATGAAACTATAATATTAGTATCATATATTCTATCTTTATTCATTTTGCTTTTTCCTTTGCTTTGCTTTCCTTTTTATTTAAGTCGTATTTTAATTGTTACTTTGTTTATTTGGTTTATGGTTCTGTTCTGTATTTATATGTTTATGTCTTGTTAGTTGATGGCTTGTTTACTTAAAGTTTAATTAGGTTTATTAATTTTGTTGATTGGGTTATTGTTTATGATTGTATTTTAGGTTGGCCGAGATGCACCGGGGAGGTTAAATAGATAGGATTTTAATTGTATTATTGTTTTTATATTGTTGTAAGCCGCAAGTGTTGTAAGTGGCATATAAATGTTTTAATAAATAAATAAAAATAAATATAATATGTTTTTCTTTATATTAGCAAAGTGTTCTGGATCACATTTTTAGATTATGCTGATGCTTGGGGTAATCTTTTGTTTGAATAATATTGAATAAATAAATTATTATTTTATTTTATTTATTTTGTATTTATAAGCCGCCAAGATAGACTCTTTAGGTGGCATATTTATTTATCTCTCTCCCTCTCTCTCTCTCTCTATATATATATATATATAGAGAGAGAGAGAGAGAGAGAGAAAGAGTAGTAAAATCATGATATAAAATAGCATATTGTCATTTAAAATACATTAAAATTATGTATATTAAAATCTGTTTCAAATGCACTGTCCAATCAATTGGGAACAGCTCCTCCAAGCTTTTCAGGGTGCAAAACTCTGCACACTTAGCCAGAAAAAAAGGCTCTCGACTCCAGCACACCCCATTCAGCCAAGGTGTGAGCCCTTTTTCTGGCTAGGCCTACAAAGGTTGGCACCTGAAATCAATTCCTCTAATGGATTAATCGAGTGACTTTCACAGCCCAGAGAGAACACACACTATTATTACGGGCAGGGCTTTTTTTGTCATAGAATGCACCAGAATGGCATTCCGGCACCATTTTTTGACAGATTTTTCCAAGTGATTGTGAATCGCCCTGTTGGGTGTAGCAGGTTGGCAGCAAAAATCATTAACATAGTGCCTGCGGGCTGCTTGTGTGTTGGCGTTGATTGTGAGGGCACTGCTCGGCTTGGGATCAGTCGTGTGGTCACACGCTGAGTGCTTACTGCTGGCGGTGGCCATTATGTTTATGTGTGTGTAGAGTGACTGGCTACGTGCAAAAGGTAAATAAGTTCTTTATTTCAAAAAAAGTTGGCGAATTGAAAATCTTTTTTAGTGTAAAAGTGTGACCCCAAGATGTGAGTTCCGGCACCTTTTTTTTTTTTTTTTTTTTTACAAAAAAAGCCTGATTACGGGTATGTTTTATTTACTTTTGTTTGATCCTGCCTTTCTCCCGCACAGAATGCAAGCCAGGCTCCACACGCTTCCTCTCCATCTCACCATCACAGCAACCCTGTCAAGTAGGCCAGACAGAGGTCAGTGTGTGCCCCAAAATCAGCCAGCAAGCTTCATGGCCACGCAGGGACTAGAACCTGGATCTTGTGAATCCCAGTCCAATATTCCAACCACCACACCATTCCAGCTTTCACAGAGAAAGAACTTGAAACTGGGATAGCTATACAGTCCTGTTGGCTTGCTTGTTAAAAAAAGCCATTCCTCTTGATTCCCTTTTCCATGTTACCGCAAAGCTTCATCATCGTTTCCTTCCTTCTCCTTCCTTTTTCGGCAGCCTTCCAATTCACAGACCCCAAACCCTTACCTGCCACTTCATCCTTTACGCTGATCCAGCTGCATTCCTCTTCAACATCAAACTGCAGGGCAGTCTCCAATACACAGAAGTGAGGCGTTTTCCGTCCATAGAAGCTGTCTCCAATCTGGATTACCTCTCCGGAGCCACACTGCACCGTGGCATTAAAGTTGTCGCACGCAATGCTTTGGCCTGATTCTGCACAATAAGGATGGAGAAGTGTGCCATTGGTGGCAACAGCAGAGACCCCTTGCGATAGCCCCACCTGCTCAGCGATCACACAAGCAAAATGGAAGAAGGTACGCTCAGCTCCTGGGTTCTGAAAGGGTCTTCTCATCTTGTCGAATGTTCAACGGCCCATTTGTTTCCCTTCCTTTAAAGCAGGGTTTGAGGGGACCCTCAGCAATTTATCTGCTGAAAGATCTGCTCCTATCCAATCCAAACCTGCCTTAAAATGAAAGAACTATAACAATACTGGGTATTGCTCCACAAGAAGCAACAACTGGACACCAAATCTGAGTAGGAGCATAGATAACTGCATTTGTATTTAAATTGTAATTGTTGTTTCAAAATTTGTGCCTGTACATACCAATGAACATGCACAGACTTTGCAGAGCTGTTCTGTGCCTTCTTTTGCCCCCTTCTGGTGATGAGTAGCTTCGTTTTAGGTGATTTATAATTGCCCCCCTGCTCAGAACTGCCATTTCAATTTCCCACTTACCTTAGAGCATCGCTTTCATCAGCATGCACTGGCTGCTTTCACACAAAACAACAAGCTACACTGAGATTGCCCTTATGTGTGAACCCAGCATTCATGGTGAAGTGTGGTTTCCATGAAAACACCCAGAGAAGCAATGGTTTGTTGTAAGTTTCCATGCTTCCCATGGTTTGTCATTATGTGTGGCCCCCATTGCCATGTTTTTGTATGGTTTCCACATTTCTGCCATCAAGTTTGGTGGCAAGAGAGGCCACAGCTGCGGCGGACGCTCCAGCCTCCATGTTTCACTGTCCTATTCTGCCTAGCAACTGCTGAGGCAGCTGCAGCCACACTCTGATTGGCTGCTTTGTGCCGCCTTTCTCTTCCGTCCCCACACTGCCATTCCGATGCCCAGCCACAGCTTTGGCACCTCGGAGGCTGCGGGGCATTTCAGCACACCACCCCCAGCAGCCGCGACCACGGAGGCAGGCGTGCCTGGCACTCCACTCTGGCTGCCACACTTTGAAATGGCTGTTCTGCTTGGTGAGCCAGCCGTGTAAAGGCAGCTTGTACTCATCAATTTAAAGACAGGCTGGCCATGCACATGGTGGGCATGTCATGAGTGGAGCCAGCTGGAGCTGGGGGTCAGACTAGATGGCCCGGGAGACCCTTCTGACTCGCTCTGTTTCTATGTTTCTTGTTCCCACTCTGCTTCCTGCCTTCCCTGCCACTGGTACCAGGCCTGTGCAGGAGGAGGGTGGATATGTGAATAGGGAGGGGGCAGAGGGGCATGTGTGTGGGTACGCTTCTGTGTTGGTTCAGAGCAGAGCATCAGCACAGAGCATCCCTGCGGGGCTTTTCTAGACCAACAGCTACTCCAGTGCTACTCCAGTGAGTAGTGAGTTGCTTTGCAGAGGAGCAGAAAGAAAAAGGGAAAGTGGCTGGTTGAGGCCACGCCCAAGGGAGAGTGTGGCCAGCCAATCAGGGAGAGGCAGGTGGCACAGGCAAGAGCAATGCACACTGGGAATGATTTCCAGCCACGGGGCCAGATGGTGGCCAATAGGTGCCACCATTTGGGGGAAGATGGAGAAGCGTAGAAACCACGCATACTACCAGGGTCCAGGTCATGGGTGGCAGGAAAGAAGACAGAAGCACTGGGACCCAGGCAATGGGTCCCAAGACAAGTCCATGCAAGCCCAGTAGCAAACCTTAGCCACTAGTCCGAAAGCGTGCCTAGATCAGGAACAGCAAGCATGACATGGATCAAGGCAACCAGGTGAACAGCAGGAGCAGGTATCTTAGGGCAGGAAAGCCAGGCGGGGTTTCAGAGCAACAAGGCATGCAGGCCAAGGCGAAATGAGACAGCACCAGGATCAGGCTGATGATTGGTAGGTTCTGGGGTGAAAAACTTGTAGCTCTCCTGATGTTTCGGCCCTGAGCTGCCACCTGATCGTTGGCTGTGCTGCCTGGCAGCTGATCGTTGGCTGCTTGTAGGCCCAGACATCTGGAGGGTCACATGCCCACGCCTGATGTACCCTGTGAAATGCACCTGAATGTCAAGCATGTGTGTGCCTTTGCTCCAAAGAACGAGCGGAGTGAAAGTGTGCCTACAATGACTAAATGCAACAGACCTTTTTTACCAACGGCTTGAGATGGACTCAGTATCTCTTACCAAACTCACAAATGAAGTCAAACTCCTGGCTGCAGTTCTCTGTTACGCCCCACTCATAGCCAGAATTCTTCAGGATGTAGCCGCATGACGACGCAAGGACCGAGACGGGATCTTGGTGCCATTTGCTGTAGGTGATGTTTGAGGCATCCAGCCAAATCATGCACCCTGCACCAAAAGCAACTAGCAAAGTTTAGTGTAGGTGTACCAATAAGGGCGATATTTTGATCAGCGTTCTGACTCATTGCGACCCATGGCTGTATCACATGATGCACACACCACCCGGACCTTCTTGTGCTATTTCTGCCAAGATTTCTTCAGATCGGCCATATTATGGATGTTTTGCATGTGGTTTTCTTCTGGTATATGTATGTGCAAACAGAAGAAATCCTAAACTAGAACGCTCTCAGCTAACAGAGGTTAGTGTCTCCAATGTCAGCTGGGGTGGATCCAATCTGGGTTGAGCTTTGAAACTGCAGTCCATGGTGCTGAACTCTAGACCCCAACTGGGTTCAGCAGGTGAACCGGGTGGCTCATTTAAAGTTTGGGCTGAAACCAAGAGTGGTTACCCCACCCCTCTAACACTGGCACCATGCGCCACTCCTACCTTCAGCAAATGACTGACCAGCCTCTGCTTGATGGTCTCCAGGCAGGGAAAACTTACCAATCCCTTGGGTGTTTGGTTTATTGCCAGTCTGCTCTTACCAAGAAGTTTCTCTTGATGCTCAGACCAAATTTGGCTGCGTGTCATTTTGGCCCATCTATACCAATGTGGTCACTGCAGTCTTCATCCAAAGCTCTCCTCTGCATTGCCCCCCTCCCCGCCAATGAAGTGAGGGGGTTGCAAAGAAAAGCATTTTCTCAAGTACAGAACCCCACGTTTAAGACTCGATCTGGTTGGTGCCCACTTCAGGCACCAACTAAAGACATATTTGTTCTGTAGTTATTTTAATTAGGTTAATTCTGGATTAATCTTGATGCTTAATCCTAATTTTTATGTTATGTGCTGCTGCCAATATGTTTTAATTGCTAGGCTGTGATATAATTAAATTTCAGTGGTTTTTGTCCTATTTTTGGATTTCATCTATTTTATTTTGCTTATTCTGGATTTATTGAATTTTCATCATTTAGCTATGATTTTATTGCTATTGGTCCTTTAGTTATGCATTGTCACGTTGTCTTTGTATTTTTTCGTGGATTTTAATATGATGTAAGCTGCCCAGAGAACCTGTGGCTAGTGGAGCGGCATAGAAATTGAATGAACGAATGAATGGGATCAAGACTGGTGCAGTGAAGAGCGCGTTTGTGCCCCTCCTGTGGGAGACGGCATTCGCTTGTGGGCAGGAGCAGTCTGCTAAAGCTGCAATCCGCAGGCGGGGATCAAGTCCCACCCAACTCAGCCGAGCTTGTTTCCTAATCTTTACAGCGTTTGGCTTCACCCTTTGGGTCCGGCTATCCTGCCATAGCTGCTTGCCAGCATTGGCCATCATTCCATTTGCAGGTGGAATACGAGTTTTTAAAAAGCCAAATCAGAAACAAAAGCAAAATGTAAATATCCTAGAAAAGAGGATATTTGCCTGGCTAGGTGCATAAGCACTTGATCTGGGACGGCAGCACTTTGTCGGCCTGTTGCCACTGCCATTGTGTGATGAAACCCACAAGTGAGGCAGAAAAGCCTCGCACATTTGCTCCTTGCCTTCTCCACTTTCTTTGGAAAATAGAAGTGCTGTTCTGCTACATGGTCTGTGACTCTCCAGCTTTGGTTTATTTGTACTGAGGGAGCTGGGTCTCTTCAGCCTGGAGAAGAGGAGATCCAGAGGGGATCTGTTGGCGACATGCAGGTCTGTGAGGGGCTGTCACATGGAGGTGGGGAGAGGCCTGTTCTCCCCTGCAGAGGAAGG
Source organism: Varanus salvator macromaculatus (assembly GCA_023646645.1). NCBI lineage: Eukaryota > Metazoa > Chordata > Lepidosauria > Squamata > Varanidae > Varanus > Varanus salvator. The sequence continues at coordinate 21,158,918 of JAIXND010000657.1, forward strand.
CAGGACGCGCTCCAATGGAGCAAAGCTCAGGGAGCCAAGGTTCAATTTGGATGCCTGGAAGCACTTCCTGACAGTCGGGACCCCGAGGGCGTGGAATGGGCTCCCACGGGAGGTCGTGGAGGCCCCATCGGTGCGGGTGTTCAAAGATAGGCTGGACATGCACATGGTGGGCATGTCATAAGCGGAGCCGGCTGGTGCCGGAGGTCAGACTAGATGGCCCGGGAGACCCCTTCTGACTCGCTCTGTTTCTATGTTTCTATTTATTTGTTGGTTTATTATATTTATATTCCACCCTTTTTACTTTCAAGGAACTCACGGCAGTTTACATCATTCTCTTCCTCCTGCTTTCAGTCTTATCCTCACAACAGCCCTGTGAGGTAGGCTGGGCTAAGAGTCTGTGATTGGCCCAAAGTAACCCAGGGAGCTCCATGGCCAAGTGAGGACGAGAACCCAAAGCTCCCAGATCCCCAGTCCTGCACTCTTAACACTGGTTTTTTTATCAAATTTAATTAAAATACAGCTATTAAAACTTTTTTCAGAAAGAAAGAAAGAAAGAAAGAAAGAAAGAAAGAAAGAAAGAAAGAAAGAAAGAAAGAAGATGGTAGTTGAATATAAGATATATTATAACCAGTATTACATCCTGTAGAATATTTCCCATAATCTGTGTAGTGACCAGATTATGGATTGTGCCAGGATTCAATATTCAGAGAGTCTGGCACAAGCCAGACTCAAAATGTAAGCAGCTGAACTGCTTAAGATTATTGATTCTGGTGTTGTCCTGGGACTATGTTTGTTTATATTCTACCTTGCTTCCAAAGCGCTCCAGGTGGCATCGGGATGGTTTCCTCCACTTCACATTTTGTTCTCACAGCAACCCTGGGAGATGGATTAGGCTGGGAGCGTGACTGGCCCAAAGTCTCCCAGCCAGATTCATGGGTGAATAAGGATTTGAGTCAGAGTCTCCCAAGTCTGTGCCTGAAGCTCAAACCCAACCTTCCTCAAGCTGGTGCTCTTCCAAGGTGCACAATGTTGGCTGCAGTCTTGTAGCTCAAGACATGGGCATCAAGCTGGAACAAGCATCTTCAGCCACTGCACCAGGTTGACCTTCTTCCCACCCTCCCACCAACATTGTACAGAACAAAGCACTATTTTTCCTACCTTCAGCAGTTTCATTTGAAGAGGAACTGGAGGTTATTCCAATCCACCATTCCTTGTCCTCCGAGATGTGTTCCTCTAAGAACGCTTGGGTTGCTTCATTCTCAATGAAGACCAAATGACCGCCTCCCCGCTCACACCAGCTCTGGGCACCGGTAAAAGTACGCTGGAATCTCACAAACTCATAGCAGGAATTATTGAAAGACACTTGATATTTTGAGCAAGGTGTCCCCTGTGCAAGGGGTAAGTCCTCTGTGGTCGAGCAGGGAATGAAGAATGCAAGAATTATGAGGAGAAGCTTCATGCTTGGTTGAGGAGTTCACCAAGTCCTACATCAGTATGGATGTGGCCTGACACCAAATGAGCAGTCTTTGAGCCAGTCTTCAGGTATCATTCTACTTCAGTGGCTGTTCCCCTCCCTGTTCCATTTGCTTTCCTAGTTGGGAAAATTTTTCAAGCCTGGAGAATAGCTTGCTCCCGATGAAAAGAGGTTCTAATGCCCATGAATACAGACGGGGATGTACTGATGGATATGAGAAAGACCATTGTGTAATAGTCAAGCTCTAAATCAAGACAGTGTACACAGTGGGCTTTAATTTATCACCTTTTATGGGAGAAGAGACAATTCCTCCAATATGTGCACTCACTGGCCATATGGCAACCAGAGATAAAAGACCAGGTAAACAGAAGCTGTTCTACTTTTAGCAGCTTGGCATTCTACCATAAAATAAGAATTTAGAAATCCAGAAAGCTGGCCCGCCAAAATGCTCAGCCAGAGATTCTGTATCCACAGAGCCATGTGCAACAAGGCAAGCATCCAAACATGATGCACCTGCACGCCCAATTCTACTGATTCTTCACCCCCAAGAAGGTGGTGGAAAGGGCTCACAGTGATTTGTAAGCATATTCACATAAACAGTATTCACATAAAAAGCTGGGATGAAGCAAGTCCCTTTCCATAACTGAGCAGAAGTTTTAATACTTGAAATTGAATTTGCTTAGCTCAGTCCATCAGCAACAGCATCTCTACACCACCCAACATGCAAAGCACGTAAAGCATCTTAAAATACATACCACATAACATAATATAATTTCTGTAACATACAAAATTTAACCAGCTAAAGCACTGGCAATGCACCTTATAGAAACACACAACATCAACACCCTCTCAGATGTCTGGGGGCAGAGCCATGTACTTGAAAGGTGGTCACACAGGGGAAGGCCAGGTTCTCTTCTCAATCATCCCTGAGTGAAGGACATGGGACAACGGGCTCAAGTTACGCAGTGCCAGGTTCCCCTGAACATCAGAAAGAACCTTCTGACTGGTACCACCATGGGGTCCATGACGTAGAGAGGTGGTGGGCTCTCCCATGCTGTGGACATTCAAGATGCAGCTGGGCTGCCATCTGAGAGAGACGGTTGAACTTGGAGTCCTGCCTGGAGTTTCCCTGGGCAGGGGTTTGGACCCAATGGCCTTCTTGATTCCTTCCAACTCTACTATGCTATGATTCTATGATTTTATGAGTCTCTTGACTCTATTCTCCTTGTGTCAAATTTAGGCTATAAAATACTTGGGGCAGGGGCTTGTCTTCTGGTTCTTACTCTATGGCATGCGGTGTTCACTAATAGAGCTCTATCAATGGCCAGACAGACCGGACGGAAGAAGCTAAAGTGCATATTGAACCATGCAGAAGGTGTGACAATCTTAGGACAAAATCCCATTGCAGTGCCTACAAACCCCAAAACTCGGAGGCTCTGCTCATCCTATGCAGGACCAGGGAAGCGGTGGAAGTGATTTTGGCTCCCACATTGTTCCACCTGTCATTTTCACTGAGCAGGCCTTTTAATCTGACCAGCGGCAGCCTTTCAAAGGAAAACAGACAGAGAGCAATCAGAACCACTTACATCCGAGCCTCCCCACCCCAAAATCGTCCCCTTTCCCCCTCTCCAAGGCTCTCTTCCCAACTTCAGAGAGGCAGAGGTAGCCCAACTCTGAATGGCAGAGCCCTGATTGTCAGTTCCAGGGTTCACCCTAACCCTGAACTTGAATTTGGGGATCCAGAAAGTCTTATGACCCCTTAGATGCAGCCCAGTGCTGTGGGATTGCTCCTTCCAGCCATAAAATTCAACACAGGTGGGAGGAAGAAGGCTCGAAAGATGTTCAGGGAACTGTGCGCTTTTCAGTTGGGTTGTTCATACTTAATTTGGAATTCAGAAGCAGAGAAATGGGATTATGTCAAGAGTCCACCAAAAAGGAGGAGAGAAATGTATGGCATCCCATAGATTGGGGTTGGGGTTAGGGTAGAATGCATTAGGACTCCAAACTAGCCAATGGCTGTGCTCAGTGGGGATGATGGAATTGTAGTTCAAATGTCTTCAAGACACTATTTTACTTAACAATTCAGAGAAAAAAATAGAATTTAAATAAGGATGACCTAGCTGGTATATTTACTACTCAGCTGTATATAGAAGATTGGTTAAAGAATTTTATGTTAAATGGAAAGCCTATCCTTTATTTAGCAATTGAGAGTGTTATATATAAATGTATTTGTATACTTATATGTATTTGTATATTTATATACATATATATGAATTATGTATACAATGCTCAAATCAGTGTAATTGTTTTATGAAGAAGAAAAGGGAAAAAACAAGTTAATTGTCAGTGTGTTTGTTGATATGTTACAAGGTGAAGTTTTATTTACTTGATACCCATGTTAAAGTTTTTTTTGTAATAACCCTAACCTAGTTGTATTTGGTTATGTTTGCGTATGGTTTTACATATTTTTATTATGTTAGCTGTTTTAACAATTCACTCATTTTATTGGTTTTATCCATTTTATTGATTGTATTTTATATGTCAGTTTCAGCATTTGTAAGTGACCCAAAGAACCCTTGGGATTACAGGATGGCATAGAAGTAGAACTAGATAAATAAATTCCCGCACTTAGTGCTATATGCAATTTTTGTGTAAGGTCTCTTGGTATCTTTTCCTTTCTTTTACATGTTACTTTTTGCCTCATACCTTTATATATAAATTTCTTTAATTGCCTTGAAGACACCACCTTGGAGAATGCTACCTAAGGTGCTCTGGGAATTTTGGACCAAAAGAGGAGAAAGGGGTGAGTGTATTAAGTAGTGGTAAGAGTATCAGACCAAGGGCCAAGCCATGTATTCCCTATATCAAATGCTTAGCTAGCACATCTGGCTTTTTAAAACAATGGAGTTCCAGGCAGTCGGCAAGGGATTTTCATCAGGACCGCACTGTGTGGAGTGGGATGGATGCCAAGAAACATCCTCCAATTCCCAGACTTTGGTAAAGCTCTGGACTTTGGGGGAAAGTACCATTTTTGTTTCGATGGGGTACTGATTGAATGGATAAGCAGGTAAGCCTACATGTTGAAATTGCATGAATGAAAAATGGTGCCACATACAATTGGCTGGCTCAGCAATTCAGCACCGTGTATGAGGGCTTTCAAAGAGCAACCAGAAAGACTCCTCAACTGAGTGGCTTTTCTTTTTACATCCCATCTTTGCTTTACAACAAATGATGCCCTTGTCTTACACAGGCAGGCCATTTTTCCATTGCGAAAAGCTTGCTGTCCTGGTAAAATCTACTCTGCATAGCCGCAGCGATTCCTAGATGCTGGCCCATCTGCTGAAAATATTATCCTTCGCAATCTCTCGAATCAGGGTAGAACGCTCTCGGTGAAATTACCCTCTCTTGCCTCCCCATTGCAAGCAAAACCGCTCAAGAGGGCTTTAGAGGATAAAGGTGGTTTAAGTCAAAGCCAGGCCTTGTTCAGTGTGTGAGCTCCTGGGATGTATTTTCTTCTTCTCTCATTATGTTCTGGAGCTGGAACTCAGGGGCCGCAGCCCTGAGGCAGCACGTAGCTTCTGCCACTCTCCTCACATTACAGGGTTTAGAAACGGACTTCTCAGACTGACAACCGAGGCCAGCTGGGGTCAGCACCAGCTCCAGGCAGGGAAGGGCCCTTAGGCAAGGCACCATCATGAGACCGCCTGCTCACCCAGTGGCTGCCAGCCGCTCTTCCTCCTCCTGCTCCGCACCACCGCTGCTGTTTGGCCCAGAATGGGAGGCAGGCAAAGAAGCAGGAGGCCCTGGGAAGACGAGGAACGAGTCTGGGAGGCTGTCAGGGGCATGCCTATGTCTGGTACCAGCCCTAGTCAAGGTAAGCAGTACCAGGCAAGATGGGCTCCTGGGTTGCCTCCATTGGAGCACTCCCGTGTTTCCGTTCAAGATCTCCTTCTACCGCCTCCAATCAGCCAGTGCAGAGGGAAGGCACCCAACAGATTGGAGGATCTTCTTGGCATCGCAGCTCAAACCAGCTATATCCATGGGATGCTCATCGTCTTGTTTGAAAAACCAGCTGCATAGATCCACCGCACTTCCCCTCAGACAGGCTGGATTATATAAACAGCTTGGCAAGCCATTCTGCAAAATGGGTGGGAAATGGGTAGCCCAAACTTCCACGGGGATCTGGGAAAGTAAGATAAGAGCTTGCTAACGGACACAGAAAAAAGTTTGTCAGGTATGCTGTGTTTGGCTAGTCTAGCCAAAATTGGTCTGTTGCAATAAAAGCAAAACAGAAGCTGCTGGAACGCCTTAGTCAGGATGCAGAACTCAGAGCCCAGAGCCACGTTGGGCCTTGTAAGGTTTGTTCAGTCTGGCCCTCTGTAGATCCCTAGATATTTATTTATTGTTTTTATATACCGTTCCTAGCCAGAAAGGCTGTCTGAGCAGTTTACAAAGTTAAATGTATAAACCATGGGTCCTCAAACTAAGGCCCGAGGGTCGAATCCGGCCCACCACCCCCTTTTAACCAGGCCCGCCCCACAGGTTCTGCACTCGTAGGGTGCGCGTGCACATGGGCGCGCGGCTTGCTCGCGAGGAGGTCATTTCGGACTAGCTCAGAGAAAATGATCTCCTCGCGAGCAAGCCAGCTCCTCACCGCATGCCCCATCCCCGCCCCGCCTCGCGTACACCCTGCCCCCTCACAGGTCCGCTGGCACCGCCTGGGCCGCCTGCACCCACTGCTAGCACCTGTCAGCTGGCCCCCTTTAGAAAAAGTTTTGAGGACCCCTGATATAAATAAAGATAAAAAACACTATCAGAATGAAAATAGTAACACCAACCAATCCACATCAATAATAAAAACACCCCCTAGTTAAAGATACAGCAGGAGCAGCATCTAATAAAATCCTATTAAAACTACAAGGTTAACTATTAAAATGCCCGGAAAATAAAAAGGTTTTCACCTGGCACTGAAAGGAAAAGCAAATAGGTGGCAGGCAAACCTCTCCAGGGAACTTATTCCAAAGATGAGGTGCCCCTTTCCGCCAGTCATTTGCCCTTGAAGGTTTGATGGTTCTTGGTTTCGTGCACTTTTCTGCCTATTCTATAAAAGTGCAAATGCCTTTCCTAAAACTTCATGGGAATCAGAGCTTTATGCTATGATAGGTTGGGGAGTTTGGCCAAACTTCTTTTGCCATCAGCCTTGCCAACTACTGGAATGACCACCCTTCCAAAATAGGATTTAGCCGTCAGCCACAAAAGTTTCTGCTCCTCTGCGCTAAAGGCTAGCAAATGTATTATCCCATAAACTGTTGTAGATATTGTCCTCTTCAGCAGATCCACTGACAGTATCTGCAAAAGCTCATCCCATCATAAATGAGCTTGTCTTTGTGGTGCCACAAAACTCTTTGCTGATACTCATTTCCAGTTTACTGTGAACTGCTCTGGGCGCAGGGAATCATGGAAAAAACAGCATGTGTTGTTGTTAGTCGCGAAGTCATGTCTGACCCATCGCGACCCCATGGAAAACATTCCTCCAGGCCTTCCTGTCCTCCACCATCCCCAGAGTCCACTCAAGCTCACACCAACCGCCTCAGTGACTCCATCCAGCCACCCCATCCTCTGCTGCCCCCTTCTTCTTTTGCCATCAATTGTTCCCAGCATCAGGGTCTTCTCCAGGGAGTCCTTCCTTCTCATTTGGTGGTCAAAGTATTTGAGTTTCATCTTCAGTATCTGGCCTTCTAAAGAGCAGTCAGGGTTGATCACCTCTAAGATTGACTGGTCCAAGGGACTCGCAGGAGTCTCCTCCAGCACCACAATTCAAAGGCCTCAGTTATTCAGCGCTCAGCCTTCCTTGTGGTCCAGCTTTCACAGCCATACATTGCAAGTGGGAAAACCATAGCCTTGACTATATGCACTTTTGTTGGCAGGGTGATGTCTCTGCTTTTTAGTATGCTGTCTAGATTTGCCCCAAGAGCAAGCGTCTTTTAATTTCTTGGCTGCAGTCCCCATCTGTGGTGATCTTGGAGCCCAGGAAAATAAAATCTGTCCCAGGAAAATATAATAAAATAAAAACTACATAGTTAAGTGAAATTCTGCATTCCTTTCTTTGCTTATCAAGTAAAGAATATAATGCCCTACTGCTTGCATCCAGACCTTTGTGTTCATTGCTAGGCACTTTTTTTCTAGCAGGATGCATGCAATGAAAGAAGTCTTGTTTCCAAGCCCATCTGGTGACTTCTGTCGCAGGCTGTAGATCAGTGGTACAGTCCTAACCTACTCCCTCCTGCTTATATATAACCTCATCCTTAGACCCCCTTTACTTCTCTCCTCCAAGAAATGAAGCCATTATGATTTTACTAGGTTCATGCTTTTATGCAAATTGTCTAGTTGATGACTTTGGTGATTCCCTACCGAATAATGAGTAACAGCTGGATCACTTGACATTTCACTGGGACTCAGCTTAATGGACCAGAAGAGCCACCTTGGGATTCTAGCTGAGAAAGGGCCAGGGTCTCATTTGACCAAAAGGACCCAAACTTACAGCAACAACTTTCCTTTTACAAATTCATACCCAGGCAACCATTCTCTGTGCACTCGATGCCCAAGGCGTTGCAAAGACTCATACCCCTTTCTAGCAAAAAGATTTAGCGAGTCCTCGGACAACCTTTCACAATATACATTCCTCTGCATTGTATAAGCTTAGTCAGCTGCTTGAGCTAGTCCTGTCATGAGCCTGTTGAGGAGTTTATCTTAATTAGCAAGCTGCCTGCAATAAACACTCCCTTGATAAGCTATCTTGACCGGGTACAAAAAGTATCCCAAGCTTCGCTCTCGCTCTGGACACAAGTCAAAGTTGATGATGCAACGTCACCAGGAGGGCTGGGCTGGACTACTCATGTCACTTTCTTGGGGAGCTTCGTATGATCCTCCCAGAACATGATAGTTTACAGTGGGCTACCTGGGCCAAGGTTGGGGCTTGCATGTATCACGTCATTTGTGGGATGCCAGGTGCAACAGAGTGTGCAAGCTTTCTCATGCGCATGGAATGTCAATAGCTGAAACAGATGGAGAGGCTATATGAGTGCACACGTGGAGTTCCACAGGAGCAGCTCCTGCTGATGTGCTCCTCAGAGAGAGAAATAGAACATATTCTCCACTGAGCCACTGAGGATGTACACCCTTTAAAAAAATGGTGCAAAAGCCAGGAAACTACCAGTGGTTAGGAGACGGAGTTGGGACCAGGAGAAGGGCATGGCCCTGTTGCTGTGGGGTGGGGGATCCAGTCCCCCCTTAAATTTCTCTGTCTCTCCTTATTTTTTCTTAACCAACAATGGGTAACAAACCTTCCTGCTGTAGTTCTAGGAACCCAACACAAAAGCCTTTATTTTCCTTTCAAAATGTACAGATGTAACGGCATGAAAAATAAAATGCTATTTTTTTTGGCAGTGCTATAGATATTCCCAATAGCACATGCAATTGAGGGTACAGCTGAGCTGAAGAAATATTTTGATCTCTGTGAACAGTTGTGTGTTCTTCTTAAAGGGGCATATCACTCAGATTCATATTGAATATAAAAATGTTTTCAAGCAAGGCGTGGGGCACGAGAGCCCAGGACGCAGCTGCCCTGACAAGCACAATGGCTAACAAGGTCTAAGACACAATTGCAGGCAGAAATGTCTCTCTCCATCCTAGTGAAGAGAGCGACGTTCAGCCTTCACTTGCTTGCCCTTCGAACAGGTGGATGCTGCAGCGCGTCAGGAGCAGCCCCCCAAGGCCGGCTGGTCATGGGGGCTCTCCCGGAAAGGAGCCAGTATGACCACTGACAGTGCCCCTCCCACACCAAGTGCAGCTGTGAGCAGCATTCGCCAGCGAGCCTCTTGGAAAGCAGCTTTCTGGTTCTGCCCTTTGTACCATGATGGGCTGCGTTTTCTGGGCCGCTTGGAGGCCAGGATCAGAATGCCCATCTTGGCATTCACAGGACCAGTCCAGGCCCTGCTGCAGCTCTCAGCCTCCTGATGTAGGAAGAACCGTAGGAAGGGCAGTGTGAGAGCAAGCTCTGCCCCCAGAACCTGCCTCAGCAACACAGCTTTTCCTGCTTGCTGAAGGGCCTGTATCCTGCCTCGTTACTCACCCAGCCATGCAGCTCTTCTGGCTGGCTGTGGCGCGGTTCAGCTCCTGCACTTGCCTGACCCTTGCTGCATTTGGTTCCTGTTGTGTCTGCCTTGCTGTGTTACCTCAGCAATGCAGGTTTGTCTGCTACCTGTGCTCTGGCTCCTGCACTTGCCTGGCCCTTGCTGCATTTGGTTCCTGTTGTGTCTGCCTTGCTGTGTTACCTCAGCAATGCAGGTTTGTCTGCTACCTGTGCTCTGGCTCCTGCAGCTTGCCTGACCCTTGCTGTGTATCCCGCCTTGCTGCATACCCTACCTTGCCCTGCCCAGTCATCGTGCCGCAATGTACCTGCACCTCCTCTTGTCTCCTTGGTTGCCAATCCTTGTCCTGCCCTGGTATGTATTTTTGGTTTGTGACCCTGGCCTGCTCTGTGACTATGACCTGGACTATGACCTGGACTTGCTTTTAGCCTTTGGATTCCCTCTTGCCTCAGGTTCGGCTGCTCTGGTCCCAGTGCCTCCGTCCCGTCTTTGGTTGCTCACATCCCAGCCCTGAATCTTGATATCGGGATGACACAACAAGCCATTGTGGCACAGAAAAACGATAGAAGTGACTGTTGCTTCTAAAGGCCAAGCAGGACATGCTGAAATATCACAATGGGGTTCAGACAGCACAGCAGACCACCTGATGGAGAAAAACCCACTGGGACTTGAGTGTCCTGCAAACTTGTGATTGCCAAGTCTGCGAGATGCTTTGCTGTTCGATGAACGCCTCCTCCACTATGGCCTTCCCTTCCCTTCCCTTCCCTTCCCTTCCCTTCCCTTCCCTTCCCTTCCCTTCCCATACAGTTGATATCCAGAGAAGCTTGGATCCCATTGATTTTCTCCATTCCACCAACTTTCTGGGATGCCCGCGGTAGCTAGCGTCTCCTTGAATGCCTGTATACTGGTACAGGAAGCATATCCCACTGCTTTGGACTCACTGCATGAAGTTCCCAGCAAGAACACTCAACTAACCGCCCAGTCTGGAATCTCATAGTTTGGCAGGTCTGGACAGGCCCAGGTTGGAGCAATCTCAGTTCTCCAAGTGGCTCCCTTTTCTTGCCAAAATCATACCAGCAATTCACAAGAAAGAAATAGCAGCATGTTTGTGGGAGTCCTTAAACACATGTTTAATGGACAAAATCCCCAGTCAGTCTAAAACGATCAAATGTGGAGGTGACCAAGCTTATTCAACATTTAGTTATTTAAAACTTTTCTATACCATCCCATCACAGACGTCTCAGGATGGTTTACAATAACATTAATAAAATAGAATAAAAATAGAAGTAAGAGTAAGAATAGCACAGCATCCAATGTTCAGTGTAAACCCACAAATTAAAACAATTTAGCAATTAAAATATTGGGAGAATAAGGTGGTTTTCACCTGGCGCTGAAAGGAAAGAAGGGTTGGCGCCAGGCGAACCTCTCTGACCCATACATACAATGTATGCATACTGTCTGCCTTGGGGATAAGGATGGAAAACTGGGCATGGGAGAATGGGATGGAGTCTTCTGGAAGAGAGCATGACCAGCTGACTAAAGCCCTGGACAGAAGCACCTCACATGGCAACATTCGGTTGTGCTTTCCACTTGTAAATTCTCAGAGCACTTTTTTAATGTTTTTAAATTCCCAACTCAAGTGTCCCAAGTGCCATTCTTTATGCTGCCAAAAATACTTGCACATGGAGAATGCATTGGCATGTCTGGGCCCAAAGAATTGTAAAACACACACACACACACACACACACACACACACCCTTATAAAATAACCCATAAGAAGGGATTCCATAACACAAAAACAGCCCAAGTAAACATACCGAGTGTTGACAGAATGTTGATTGATGTCGGAGGACTGATGGATGGAAAAGAATAAAGAGGGGAAATCGCAACGGAATAGAATATCGCGGCCAGAAACTCTCCCCACTGCAAGACTGTGTTCCAAGGCCCCATTTGTTCATTTCTGCTTCTGTCTATTGTCATCAAAAGCAGTCTACCTTTGAACCAAGGGTTTTATCTATGGGGGAACATACTGTCTTGCCTAACAAAACCAACACGGCTCTTATCAAGGAGAGCTATAATTCTGCAGTCATTCAGTAGTAAACATGAAGGCTTTGTAATTGGTCGCACCAGCCATCTGATAGACAGACGAATCTGTGCAGCCAGGGCATTGCCTCTTTTCTGTGGGTACACTGACCTGGAGTTATCGCAAAGTGCCAGGAGATGCAGCGCTACTCATCCTTGTTCTTAAATATTGCCTCTGGGATGTGATCTTTGTTTGCAACAAAGTACAAGTGCATTTAATAGCTAATCATTAATCCTCAGCTGATTCAATGAGGTTCTTGATTTTGCAGAGGGGAGGGGAATCTAGAGATGTGACCAGAAACCAATACATGTTTCCAAAAGTATGGCTGATTCTTAACTTTCTTTTAAACCAATGATTTAGGCTTTCAAACAACATTATGACAGTATACATCATCTCTCTTTCTTACTTCTTACTTGAGATTATTGTTTCAAGATCATAGCAACCCTTCTACAGTTCTCAAGCTTGTGACTGTAATGGCAACTTTTAAAGGTTCTGCCACGGTGAAGCTTAGGTTGAAAGGGACTCTCTTCAGTGGTTCTGATTTCTTGAAATAAATCTGTTTGTGAAATAAATACAGTTTCACTGCACTGAACAGAAGAAACTGCCCTGTATTTATTCTTGAAGAAGACAAACTGGTTGCCATTTTCTCTGTCAAAGTGATGTATTGCAAGTTTGATCTTAGGTATCTATTGATTTTTCTCTCTTATCTAGGCAGCACCAACCCAGTGTAAGCTCAGCTGCCAAAAAGTCCCTCTAGTCTGTTCAAGCATGGTAAGCAAATCATCTTTGAGCTTTTGGACACCCTTGTTAATGAATTACCGTATTTTTCGCTCTATAAGACGCACCTGACCATAAGACGCACCTAGTTTTTAGAGGAGGAAAACAAGAAAAAAAATATTCTGAATCAAATGGTTTACTGAACTATTTAATAAACTATGGGATGTGTTGGGATCTCTTAATCCCAGTTGCTTTACTCTCATGTGCCTCTAGCATACTGTGTGCATGACCCCCCCATCCCCCACAGACTGTGCATGTAACTGTTAGGGGATGAAAACAACTTGTATAGAATCCATCTCTGCAGTCCCTTCAATGCCACATGTATTTCCTGTAGGTCTGAATAAACTGTAAATATTCTTTTGAATATTTTTAAGAAAACTAAGATCATGGCATCCGGTCCTCTCACTTCCTGGCAAATAGATGGGGAAGAAATGGAGGTAGTGACAGATTTTATTTTCCTGGGCTCCAAGATCACCGCAGATGGGGACTGCAGCCAAGAAATTAAAAGATGCTTGCTCCTGGGGAGGAAAGCTATGGCAAATCTAGACAGCATACTAAAAAGCAGAGATATCACCCTGCCAACAAAAGTGTGTATAGTCAAGGCTATGGTTTTCCCAGTTGCAATGTATGGCTGTGAAAGCTGGACCATAAGGAAGGCCGAGCACAAAAGGATTGAGGCCTTTGAGTTGTGGTGCTGGAGGAGACTCCTGCGAGTCCCTTGGACCGCAAGGCGATCAAATTGGTCAGTCCTGGAGGAGATCAACCCTGACTGCTCTTTAGAAGGCCAGATAGTGAAAATGAAACTCAAATACTTTGGCCACCTAATGAGAAGGAAGGACTCCCTGGAGAAGAGCCTAATGCTGGGAACAACAGATGGCAAAAGAAGAAGGGGACGGCAGAGGATGAGGTGGCTGGATGGAGTCACTGAGGTGGTTGGTGTGAGCTTGAGTGGACTCCGGGGAATGGTGGAGGACAGGAGGGCCTGGAGGAATGTTGTCCATGGGGTCGCGATGGGTCGGACACGACTTTGCGACTAACAACAAAATTCTTTTGATTGCACACCCCCAGCATACCTGCTCTCTCTGGTTTTTCTTGCCTCTATCTTAGACAGAGAAGGTGAGCAATGAGGAGAGACCTAAATTCAATCCTCCAACTTTTCTCTCTCTCTTTTTTCATATTTAAAAGTGATGCTTAAGAAACTCAGGCTGCATCTACGCATCCTTTTGAGTTGAGAGAAATGTTCACTCAGTGGTCTCTTGTGTGTCATTTCTTCCTCTGGACCAAGGGCATGAAAATCTAACATTTGCACAGTTGCAGAGATCACTATAATAATTGTGTTTCTTGTATCCTCAATTGGAAAGGGAACTTTATATCCACATTGTTTTTGTTAAGCATTTAGAAGTCCCAGTTAATTATCCATGAGGTATTAAAAGGCCCAACCCTTGAAAGACAAAGCTGAATTGTGGGGAACTTCCCTTCCATTCCCAAAAGGTATTTCAAGCTCACTACACTTCTGCTGTTGAATCTTTTTTTTTTTTTTTTCCAGAACAAAGGAGTGATGGGTGTTTTCATGGGGATTAACCCCTTTTTTTTCAGAGAGGAGGAAAATGTCCCACTTTCCACTTTTTCACACCATGCATAAAGTCTGATAGGGGAGCTGCTCCAATCCCTTGATTGTTTTAGTTGCCCTTCTTTGCACTTTTTTCAACAATGTCATTTTTCAGGTGTGGTGGCCAGCACTGTACACAATACTTTAAGTATAGTCATATTAAAGATTTGTGTAAGAGGAATATGATCTTGGAAATTTGATTTTCAATTCCTTTCCTAATTATGGCATTTCCTCCTAACATTTGACATTTTCATCAAGCTGTCCCCCACATTCTCAAGACCCTTTCTTGGTCTGTCAGCACTAGTTCAGATTCCATCAGCTTATACTTGAAGATGAGATTCTTTCCCCCCAGCATGCTAACTTTACACTTGCTTACACTGAAAGCATTTGCCGTTCTGATGCCCTTTTTCCCAGCTCAGAGAGGTCCCACTGGAATTCCTCACAATTCCTTTTAATTTTAGTATCATCAGCAAACTTGGCTACTTTATTGCTCACTTCTAATTCCAGATCATTTATGAACAGGTTGAAAAGCACTGATCCTAATGCAGAATCTTGTGAGAATACCATGCATTCTCAATGTTGGCTTTCAATTCTGTAATCAGTTACTGATCCATAGGACAACATGTGTGTGCACACACAGCCCTTATTCCATCACTGCCAGGTTTTCTCAAGAGTCTGTTGATGGATTTTATCAAAAGGCTTTTGGAAGAAACAATGTCTATTTGACTGCTCAGTCCATGTGTCCAGCTCTTTACATTGTCAATTGCTTCTCTCACATCTCAAAGAGAACGCTGCTTCAATGCATACTGTTTCTTAACCTGTTAAACTTTAATAAAAGGATTGTGCTTCTAAAGCAAAGCCTCATCTGTGCCTGCCCCCTGTGGTGTGGGGGGAGGTGGGGGATCGTCGCGGGATGGCAATGCGGGATGACAGTGCGGGTGGTGGAGGCTTTAGAAGGACGTGGGGGGGGGAGGTGCGGATCGGCGCGGGATGGCAACGCGAGCGAGCGGCGGAGGCTTTAGCAGGATTGGCATGAGGGGGGAGGTGGGGAGCTTCCCGGTGGGGGTGATCAGTTCGCGGAGTTCGAGGTGGAGCAGGGCACGCCGAGCACATGCCGGCCTGGTGGTGCCCGCGGGCGGGCGGGCAGCGTCCCGGGTGTCAGGCACATTCGCTCTATAAGACGCACAGACATTTCCCCTTAGTTTTGAGGGGGGAAAAAGTGCGTCTTATAGAGCGAAAAATACGGTAATTTCTTGCAGGATCTTTTCCCAAGGGATGTAAGGAATAAGCATTTCCCCCTGCACCTGGCTAGAAGTATCTGCATTTTCAAAACATTCCCAAGATTCAAGTGGGTGCAAGTTTGTCACGCAGGACAACCAAAGCAAAGTGACACGACATCTGTGTATCAGCTCCTTCTGCCACATGGTTGCCTGTTCATTTTTAAACCTTCTAGTGCCAGGGGGAAGAACTTCAAGCCTGGGAAACAAACATGGGCCCGTTCTGTGCCAAGCTTTCATTGTCCAAGTAATTCCCACAGAACAAAGCCCTGCTCATTTTTCACTTCTGTTGCACTGTTACTGTCCGTTTAGTCCAGAATTGTCACAACTAGCTTTATTCCAGTTTTTCTCCTTCTTCTGCTTCAGTTGCAACACGTGCCATTCTGCGTGGGCTCACCTGGTGCTCTCCCAGCACGTGGAATGAAAGTACAGCATGCAGGCACTCAACAGAAGCATTGGGGTGGAGCATTCCGGGCTGCTGGCCCTGTCCTCTTGCCCTCAGGCTCCAAAACACCAGGCAGCCTCATTGCAAAGCAGACCTTTATTGGCAGCGACAAGACAAAGCCACTGTGAAATCCTTCTAGTGAGTTTGGAAGCTTGGCCTCTGCTCATGTCAAGAAAGTTGAACCCAAGCCGAGAAGGTTCTCCCCAAGGCCCTTCCCTTCCAGTCTCACTGTGCTCCACCCTCAGGGCAGCTCCCGCTGGTGAAGAACTGGCTGGCAAGACCTTCCACTGGGAAGCTCCTCTCTCCCATCACCTCATCCCTGGACCAGGGACAGGGGAAGGCAACAGGTGTCCCACCTCTCTTTCTTTAACCTTCCTCATCCCTTCCAAAACATTCCTGCTCTCCTGGTCAACCTGGGAACCTGTGGACAGTGGCCATGATGGCACTTCAAAGGCCTGTGCCTCTCGCTGGATTCCCAGAACTCCCATCTCCACTTCTTCTCCAGAATCCCAGCCATGATGACCCTGAGACTGGCGGTTGACTTCATTCACTACCACCAAGACTGGCGGTTGACTTCATTCACTACCCCTCCAAAGTCAGTTCAGGCCAAGAATACGCCACCATCCCCCAGACCAGAATGTCCAGGGTGTGCTTGAGCCGAAGAACGAAATTAGGGAGGCCTCCAACGTGGCCAGGGCTGCAATATTGGGTGGCTTTGGCTACCCACAGAACAGGTGGGCATGGGCATGAGTGTCCTTGCACCTTGGCACAGGGCGAGGCCGCAACGTGCACTCCCACCCCGCAGCAATGGTGCTGCTCGACTGAGTAAGCGGTTGCTTTGCTGAGCAGCAGAAAAACCAAAACCAAAAAGGCAACTGGCTGAGGCCATGCCCAGGGAAGCAGGTGGGCCAAAAAATAAGGGAGAAGCAGGTGATGCAGCAGGAGCAGGACACTCGGAGACTGATTATCAGCCACAGGGCCTGATGGGATAGCAGCCACCCTTGGGAGGAAACATAGAAACAGAGCGAGTCAGAAGGGGTTTCCCGGTCCATCTAGTCTGACCCCCGGCTCCAGCTGGCTCTGCTCACGACATGCCCACCATGTGCATGTCTAGCCTATCCTTGAACACCTGCACCAATGGGACCTCAACCACCTCCCATGAAAGCCCATTCCACGCCCTCGGGGTCCTAACTGTCAGGAAGTACTTCCTGGCATTCAAATTGAACCTTGGTTCCCTGAGCTTTGCTCCGTTGGAGCGTGTCCTGCCTTCCCCTGCAGGGAAGAACAGGTCTCTGCCCACCTCCTCTTCTCCAGACTGAAGAGACCCAGTTCCCTCAGTCTTGCCTCATACGGCATCCCCTGCAAACCAGCCACCATCCTTGTGGCCCTACGCTGCACTGACTCCAACCTGGCTATATCCTTCCTGTAATGAGGGGCCCAGAACTGAACAAAATACTCCAGTTGCGGGTGCACCAGAGTCATATAGAGTGGCAGTAATACCCCTCTCGATCTAGAAGCCACACTTCTGGAAATGCAACCAAGGGTGGCATTCGCCCTCTTGACCACCACATCACACGGCTGGCTCATGTTCAAAGTCCCTTTCACAAGTGCTGCTCTCCAGCCACTTGTCCCCTAACCTGTACTTATGACACCCATTCCTATGCCCCAAGTGCAAGACCTTGCACTTCTCCACATTGAACGCCATCCTGTTGTCTCCTGCCCACTTCCATAGTCTGTCCAGATCCTTTTGGATCTGGAGTACCTGCTCCTCAGTTGTGGCCACTGCTTCAGTTTTAGTGTCGTCTGCGAATTTGATCAGCAGACTCTTCACCCCTCCTTCCATGTCGTTGATGAAAAGACTGAACAGGACCGGCCTCAGCAGAGCCATCACCGCCATCCTGACGATTTCCCAGACAGAAAGACAGAAAAGTGTGGAAACCACTCATGCATGGAAACCATGTGTGTGTCTGAATCCGAGACCCAAGGCTGGGCAGTAAGGGTGTAGCATGGGTTAGCATTATGTGCGAATGCAGCTTTGGTCTTCTGATTTCTTGGCTGTAGTCTCCATTTCAATTAATCCATGAGCCAAGAGATGCAACATCTTTTCAAGTTCTTCACTGTTGGGAGTACAGTTCTGCACTCCTTCTGTAGGCCTGGTCTTGTTTTCTTAATATTCAGCAGCAGTCCTGCTTTTGCCCTTTCTCCTGCCATTTTCATCAGGAGTCACTTCAATTCATCGCTGCTTCCTGCCAGTAGGATGGTATTGTCTGCAGCTCTTAACCCACTGTTATGTTTTCCACCCTTTCTCACTCCTTCCTCTGATCCTGGTCCAGCTTTCCTGATGATGTTTTCTGCATGCAAACAGAACAGATAGGGAGATAAAATACATCCTTGCCTTTGTCTATGGGAAACCATTCTGTTTCTCCACATTCTGTCCTTGCAAGAGCTTCTTGCCCATGAGGCAGCTTACACATCCAGACAAACAAGTGCGGACGCACTCCCGTTTCTTTCAGGACCATCCATAGCTTCTCATGATCTACACCATCAGAGGCTTTGCCATATCCTTCCTTCCTTCCTTCCTTCCTTCCTTCCTTCCTTCCTTCCTTCCTTATTTATTTAAACACTTATATGCCGCCCCATCGCAACAAAGCCTCGGGCGGCTTACAACATATAAAAAGTACAAACAATGCATTAAAAACCTAACTGTCTATCCCCACCCCCGCATAAAGCACAGACTGGTCTTCTTCTTATGTTCTTTGGTGTGCTCCAGGAGTCAACACATATTTGCAATAGCATCTTGAATGCCTCTTCCTCTTTAGAATCCAGCTTGAACATCAGGCATTTCTCACTCCATATAGGGTAAAATTCTGTGTACCAACTTCTAGATCCCTGCTTTGCTTGCATGGGAAATGAATGCAATGGTCCTATGGTTGCGACACTCTTTTGCATCTCCTTTCTTGAGGACTGGGATATATATGTAATATTTCCAGTCAGTGGCCCATAACATCTTTTGTCGTAGCAGTATTACAGAAGACAAGGTATTCCCCTGCTCCCAGATAAAGAAAGGACAGAAAATAAAAAAAGGACAAACTCCATAAAAACAAATAATCCCATGGAGTCAGGGTCAGAAATATAATGGGGAAACTGGAAAATAAGGACAGTCATTGTTATTTCTATGTTATTGTAAGTGCTTTTGTGGTTGATTTTTCCCTTTTTGTTGCAACATCCTTTGTTGCTTCAGGTACAGAGAGATGACAGACACAAAGTAAGGATGAGCATGAGCAATAGAGAGATCTTTGAGAAGATAATAATGAACACACGTTAAGCAAAGAGGAAAGAAATTTGCCAATATGTTGATTGCTGCCCTTTGGTCAAGACTGGAAAAAGGTATAGCTGAAGAGAGCAGATGGGAGTCACAATGTCCAGAAAAGATTGTCTTGTTTATAAGGCGAAATCTTCCTCAGTGAGAGATGTAGAAATTCACCTTCCTTAAGCAACCAACAAACTCATCTGGAGTAAGGTAAGATATTAGTAAAACAGCTAAGAACGGGAATGATTTTTTAATTACCATTGGCATGAATTTAACACTGTTAAACACTGTTCACACAACACTGTTAACGTTTATTAATAAAATTAATCAAAACACAGTTAATTGGGACTGGCTCACAAGAACATACTATGCCAGTCCTCGTCCAGCTGCACTGGTTGCCCGTTGAAGTCCAGGCCTAATTCAAAGTGCTAGTACTATTCAAGACCTTGAATGGCTTTGGGCCAGATCACCTGAAGGATCACCTCATCCCACATGTACTTGCCTGGACCCTGGGGTCATCTTAGGGGGTCCTTCTCCAAAGGCTCCAAACACATTGAGGCGGGCGGCTAGAAGGAGGAGGGCCTTTTCGGTTGTGGCCCCAAAAAGCTATGGAACGAGCTCCCGAAAGAGGTGCACCTGCAGCCTACTTTGTATCCTTTTTGGTGCCAGGTGAGGAACTTTTTGTTTTCCCAACATTTTCACAGTTCAACTTTTTAACTTTATTTTGCAATGTGCATTTAAAGCACTGCAGTGCTTCCATGCTGATCCAATTGCAATTGCTATTGTGGTTTTGTTGTTAAGTTAATTTGTGTGCATGTGCGCTTAACTTGGCCTATACTCAAGAATAATGACTAAGCCTCATCTCTTTTCTTTGTCATCATTTTGAATGCCATATTTTACTGCCTTACTTGGCATGAATACATCATATTCATTCATTTATTTAATTGTTATTTATTACCTTCTTCATTTAATTTCATTGCATTTCATTATTTCACTTCTATGCCGCCCCATAACCTGAAGGTTCTCTGACTGGCTTACAAATGCTAAAACAGCACAGAATACAGTAAAAAATTAATAAACAGATGATAGATAAAACAATAAAATAAAAGATAAACCATCTCATGATAAAATATTTATTTATTTATTTAGAACATTTGTACCCTATCCAATTGTGCCATAGCACCTCTGGGCGGTTCACAGTCATGAGATAAAACACAATAAAAAACTAATTACACCACTTAAAAATACAGTGTTAATAAAATATGGATAAAAATGCAAAAGAGAAGGTTGAGTGGCATTAACTATTAAAATAGCTTTTTAAAAAGGAAGGTCTTCGCCAGGTGCCCAAAAGAGTAGAAGGAAGGCGCCAGATGAAACTCCTTGGGATGGAGAGGAGATATGGGGGGGCAGATATGGGGGGGCAGCTGCCAACAAGGCCCTCCTAGCAGCCCTCCCTCTCCCCTGCCCAAGGGATGGCTCACACACAACATAATAAATACAACCGATAAATTAACAAGCAACAATTAAATTAATTTAAATTAACCAAAAGCTTGTTTAAACAGAAAAGTCTAAAAGACCTGGTGCCTAGAAGAACAAAGAGCTGGCGCCAGCTGTATATCCCTGGGAAGGGAATTCCAAATGCTGGGAATGCCCCCCTCCCGGCCTTTCCCCCTTGATCTGAGCAGGGGAGGGATTCAGAGGAGGACTTCCGAGGAAGATCCAGGTGGATGGCCAGGAGTATGTGGACAGAGGCACTCGGGTACTGGTCCCGAGCCGTTTAGGGCTTTCTCTGTCACAGACAACGCTCTGAGTTGGGCCCAGACTGGAGCAGGGGGGCAGCGCAGCTGACAGAGGACCGGCGTAAAGGTTCTCGCCAGCCACTCCGCGGAAGCAGCCACGGCGCCCTGTTCTCTATTAGTTGTACCGTCCAGATGTTTTCAAAGTTAGCCCCATCCAGAGCGCTTTACAGTAATCCAAGCGAGAGGTTGCCAGCACATGGGTCACTGTGGGAAGGCTCTGCTCATCCAAGTTATGATTCATGGGAATGTAGAATATAAATATTTAGAATCAATCAGTTAATTACATTCCGCCACCCTTTAGCTGACATTTCACAACAGTTTATTTTAGCATAGTCTAAGTGTGATGAAATAGGCCAAAAGTTTTGAAGCTCACGCAACAATTTGAAGAGCAGAATGGTTTTGTTTTGTTTTTTTTTCACCACCAGGTCAGAAAGGCCCCCTCTCAATTAAATCAAATGAATCAAGATTACTTTTCTGTTTGACGTAATGAAGGCATGCTAGAACACCCAATCTAAATAGAAAAATTAAAATACCAAGTCTGTTCAATCTAATTTAACAAGCAAGGGACAGGTAAGTAAGTCAGAGTATTTCTGTCTCTTCCATTACATTTATGACCATTTTCAACATCTGCCTGCCTGAACAAGCAGTACAGTAAAACCTTGGATTGCAAGTAACTTGGTCTGCGAGTGTTTTGCAAAACGAGCAATAAGGTTTTCTAAATTTTAACTTGATAAACGAGTGACGTCTTGCAGTACGAGTATTACGCGCGCTTTGCCTGCCGAGCGCCACGTCACAACTGAGCGCCGGTTCTTCTCTCTCTTGCTGCAGGGGTCTTCCCCAGCACGCCTGCAATTGCACCCACCTCCCCCCTTCCCCGAGTGCACCCGATTCCAATTTTTGTGATAAAATAAAGTTAACCTTATTTTACCTTGAACCTTGGATTAACCTTATTTACATTGAACCTTATGGGGAAATTCACTTTGATATACAAGTGCTTTGGATTACAAGCAAGTTTCTGGAACAAATTATGCTTGCAATCCAAGGTTTTACTGTATTTAGTTTCTGGTGAGTTCATTTGGCTTTGTTTTCAACCTGCTTGTGGCATCACAAGTAGAACTAGTAAGAGGTGGGCGGTCTGGTGCTCGTCACCAAGCACTGGCATCAGAACAAGTGTGGGGGAATCAACTACAGTGGCTCTTTCAGGCTGGAGGTGCGAAGCACTCCTGGTAGCACACGCTCCTATTAATAGCTGTGACTCTTGCTCCGCGGTCAAAAGGATGTTGGTGGGCGATAGGGAAGGGGCTGAAACCCACTGCATGGTTAAGATTCTTGCCGCTGTGTGTGCACACGACACCATGGCACAGCCTGGGTCAAAAGGGAGGGACAGTGCCCCCCTTCGTAGGGCCCGAAGGGGGGCACTGTCAATTACACCCACCCGCTTCCTTGACTGGGCACCAACCTGGGCTGTGACTGCCTTGTCCACATTGGGAGGCATGGATTTAATTATGCTTAAGTGAACTGAGAGGTCCTTCCTGGGAATAATCGCCACTGCCCTCTAGGTTCTTTCTTCTCACTGTCGATGTTTTAAGGCTGGCTGTGATTTTGTGGTGGTGAAGGAGACAGTGCTGCCATCGTCCTCCCAGTCCAGATCTCTGTGGGTTTGGGAGGGCCCATCCATGTTCTGGAGCCAATGCTGCGTAGAAACATCCAGGTAACCATAAAAGCAAAGGCAGGGAACTGCCAGAGTTGTGGAAAAGTTCTGGGGTATGTGTGAATACTTCTGTAAGGTCCTGTATTCCCAACCTGCATGCAGGTATTGTGCAGGGTAACCCCCACAGTTACTCTTGATCAAGGACGGGATAACAGTGCACTTAGGGGCCATGCGCATGCTTGGAAATGAGTGGTGGTGCCAGGGGATGACGTCACAAGCCGCGACGCATTAGCCATGATTTGTCTGAGCTTTTGCATGGCTGGTCAGTGCACTGCCAAGGATATATATATATTTGCTTGGACTGGCTGCGAGTTGTTTTTTCTAAACTAAAACCTCGGTATTCAGGTTTTATTGCAGTGTTGGCACTTTGTGATAAATAAGTGGGTTTGGGGTTGCACTTTGGCCACTCAGTTTCTAAAAGGTTTGCCATCACTGGTCTAGGGGTTGGATATCTAAGGGAGCATCTCCTCCCATATATGCCTACCCGGACCTTAAGATTGGAGGTCCTTCTCTGGGAGCCATGTCTAAAAGATGTAAGGATGGTGCCCAGGAGGGGAAGGGCCTTTTCGCTGTGGTGCCCCAACTGGAGAATCAGCTCCCTAGAGAGGTCCATTTGGCGCTGATTCTTTTTGCAGGGGTGTCCAATCTTTTGACTTCCTTGGGCTGCATTGAAAGAAGAAATATTGTCTTGGGAGGCACATTAACTACACAAACAGTAATGAAAGCTGATGAGCAAAAAAAAAAAAGTCTGTGCATAGTTCTCGTGATATCCTCCACCACAGATAAGCAAAAAAGTCCTCACATAATAATTCTAATGTGGCACCCCTTTTAGAGTCTTTTAAAATTGTTGAGCAGGTCTCAAGTTTGTGGTCACTAACATATCTAAGTAATAAAACTGTATTGATTTCTTTGATATTTTTATTATGAAAGTAGAGGGCAACATAAAACTAGCAGGATATTTGACATTGCATTTGAGAAACTAATGGATCAATATCTGGTTGGATAGAAGTAGTTGGAATTCTCAGTGAGTTCTCAAGGAGCTCATCAGATATTCTGGTTCTAGTTTCACTCTTAGTGTGTTTCATTCTTGAAAATAGTTGCTCACAAATGTAGGTGCTGCCAAAAAGCAAAGACACAAATAAGGCATAATTGTGAAGCGAGGGATATTTGTCTCTGAGAAGACAGGGCCTATAAAAGTCCATGATCAATTTTTCTTTAAGTTGGATGTCAGATTGCAGCTCTATGCATTCCATGTGAAAATTGGCAGGTAACATATTTATGTTGATTGAACATGGAGTCGCAAAAATACCAAAATAGTGATTATTTTCCCAGAAATCTTGAAATCTGTTTTCAAATTCTTGTATCAAATCGAAAAGTAAGGCTGCATATTTTTCCCTGTTCATAGGACTGTGTTTAGCCAACATGTCAAAATGGATAAAATTGCTTGAAACAGTCGGTTGAAAGATTATTGATAATAGTTGCGTTTCACTCGCCAAGTCACCATGAGCACATCTATATCTGATGGCATCAATTTGACTGACTGCGCTTGGATGATAACACACTGGAAGCCGCAGACCGCTGTAACAAATAACAAGAGCATACATGTTTATTTTACCTGATACTGCTACATGACGTTGCCGTCTGCAAAGTTCACGATTGCAAAACTGTGCAATCGAGTTACCCCAAAACATTGCCAAAAAAATCTCATAATGTTTTAAGTAACTTTACCATTTTGTGTTGGGCTGGAATCATAGCCATGCTGGGCCGCGTGTGGCCCACAGGCTGTGGGTTGGACACCCGTTTTATGCCTTTTGGTGCCAGGCTAAACCCTTTTCAGTTTCTCAGTATTTTAATGGTTTAAAAAAAAACCCATTTTATGCCACTTTTCATTGGTCGCTGTGGGCATTTATTTATTTACCTATGTGTTCATATTTAACTGGCTATGGGATTGGTGCACTACACCAATCATATTTACTTTTTAATAAATCCATATTGTATTTATTTATATTCTGTTGCATTGTTTATTGTGGGTTTTTTTTCTTTTAGATTTTATTGTAAATCGTTCAGAGAGGCATTTGGCTAATGTAGACTGTATATAAAAGCTTTAATATTTTTTTCCTCCGCAATTAATGGCGGAGAAAATCCATACGGCCAGCCCTACAGGATTTGGGAAAAATCTTCCAACCTGCCCATGCACCTCTATATATTTCTGCTCAGAATTAAACTTCGGTGAATTCCTGTAGGGTTGCTCCCGGATAAGCTGACACAACCCCGTGCAAGTTTAGGCCTGAATGCCAAGTGGAAAGGGGGTGGGCCCACATTAAAAAGAAAAGAGGGGGGAAGCCTCGCCGTTCTGCAGCCGGGCGAGCCATCTTGCCGGGCGAGCCCTGCGCGAGGTTGCGCCGCAGGCTTTTAGTCCTGCTTCCCAGGCCGGAGAAAGTGCCGGCGCTTCGTTCCTCTGGGCGCAGAAAGATAAAGTTTGGCGGATTCACGCGGGCCCTGGCGGAGGGCAGGCGCTGCGCCACGTGGCTGGAAGCGGACTCTGACCTCTTCTCCCCACCCCGCCGCGCCGCTTTGCGAATATATGCAAACGGCGAATCGGGGTCGTCGCCGTTTTGCTTTCTCCGCCGGTGCAAGAGAAGCTGGCGGGAGCACCGTCGACCGCGGCTGGGATGGCGGCCTCCGCAGAGATAATGAAAGCGATTTTCTGCAAAAACAAAGAGGAACACCCCGAGCCCCTCAAGGCAGAAGTGCAGGGTAAGGGGCGCTCAAGGGGGCTGGGGTCCGCAGGGGCGGTGCGAAGTGTGCAAAGGACCCCGGGCTCAGGCTCGCAGAACGAGAGGACACGCACATCCTTGCAAGTTTGTGCACATATGTGTGTTTCCTAAGGACGCCCCATTTTGTGCAAAAGGCAGTTTGGAGAGGAGCTGGAACGGAGCCCAGAAGAAGGGAAATCGCAGCTAGACAACCGAGCGGGGGGCTGCGGGGGGAGTTAAAACGCGGGTGGGGGCAGAAAGCCTGATGCTTCCTGGGGCATCAGCTGCAACAGGTCTTCGGGGATCCAGAGCCCGGGAAGTGATCGAGGCTCCGGATTAAAGATTTACGGCTCCAGCTCCGAAATTGCAGAGAAAGAGAACGGCAACTGGAAGATGCTTATCCCGGTCTGGGAGCGTTGGGCTCCCACCACCGCAGCTCCCCTTGACCTCCAGTTGCTGCTTTTACCGGGGAGTAAGGCGCAGGGAGCGAGCCCCCGAAGGGTATTCTGATGTGCAGCTGGACACATTTTGTGCAGGCTTTTTAAAAATCTTGCAGCGGTGTTTTTTTTCCTGCATTTGAACCTTTTCATTGTTTTCCACTATAAAAATTCTGAGAGGTTCCCACGCCTTGATGCTGGGGGGCTGCCCCATAGTCTTGGGCAGTTGAAAACAATGGTTAGACTAAACCCTAGTGAGAAGACATTGCATGGGAGTATGCCACTCTTACTTATGTTGAGCTAAATGCGCCCTACCAAATGGATTAGAGTAACTCGTGCTGGCATTGCGGAGTAGCATGGTTCTAAACTCAAATGCCAAAGTTATCCTGGATTGCCTTGAATGAAATGAGGGCAATGGTCAGTCCATTTCCCATGACACTGATTTCTTGTCTGACTCATGCTTGAGTGCCCCTCCTGCTGGCCACTTTCTCTCTCTCTCTCTCTCTCTCTCTCTCTCTCTCTCTCTCTCTCTCTCTCTCTCTCTCTCTCTCTCTTATTTATTTAAAAATTTATAGGCTGCCCCATCCCAACAAAGCCTCGGGGCGGCTTACAGCATAATTAAAACAATATATAAAACAGTACAAAATTTTAAAATAATTTACCCCCCCCCCGCGGTGGATCTCGGCAACAAAAATCAAATACCCCTTACCAAATAAATAAACCACCAACAGACACCCCAATAACTACAAATAATAAACATACATAAATCAATAAACCCACATAAACTCAAGTAAACTCAACACTAACAATTAAAATAAGACTGAAATAAAAAGGTCTTCGCCTGGCGCCGAAAAGCATATAATGACGGCGCCAGGCGAACCTCTCCAGGGAGCGCATTCCATAATTGGGGCGCCACCGCTGAAAAGGCCTTCCTCTGGGACTCACCCATTTCACCTCCCTCACAGGAGGTTCCCGGAGGAGGCCCGCTGTTGCAGATCTTAGGGGGCGGGAGGGCATATAAGGGTGTAAGTGGTCCATTAGGTATCCGGGTTCCAAACCGTTTAGGGCTTTATAAGTTAACACCAAAACCTTGAATTTGGCCCAGACTTCAATTGGGAGCCAGTGGAGCTGACAGAGGACTGGGGTTATATGAGAATAACGCCCAGCCCCCGTCAGCAACCTGGCAGCTCTATTTTGCACCAAGTGAAGTATCCGGACCGTCTTCAAGGGCAGCCCCACATAGAGGGCGTTACAGAAATCTAGCCGAGAAGTTACCAACGCGTGTGTCACTGTCGCCAGGCAGTCCTGATCCAGGAAGGGACGCAGCTGATGTACCAGTCGTAATTGCAGGAAGGCACTCCTCGCCGCTACCGTCACCTGGGCCTGTAACGACAGCTCCGGGTCGAGGAGCACTCCCAAGCTGCGGACCTTATCCTTCAGAGGGAGTGCAACCCCAT
The DNA here is from genome assembly GCA_023646645.1 of Varanus salvator macromaculatus. Taxonomy (NCBI): domain Eukaryota; kingdom Metazoa; phylum Chordata; class Lepidosauria; order Squamata; family Varanidae; genus Varanus; species Varanus salvator. The sequence continues at coordinate 21,186,203 of JAIXND010000657.1, forward strand.
CCAGGACAAGGCCCAAGTCCCCCATCCCTAGGTTCGAACCGCCTACCAACAGGACCTCCGTCTTGTCTGGATTGAGCTTCAGTTTATTGGCCCTCATCCCGCCCATTACCTCGGCCAGGCACCGGTTCAGCACAGCCACTGCCTCACCTGGATCGGTAGAAAACGAGAGGTAGAGCTGGGTGTCATCAGCGTACTGATGACTCCGCAGCCCAGACCTCCTGATGACCTCTCCCAGTGGTTTCATGTAGATGTTAAATAGCATGGGGGACAAAATAGACCCCTGTGGTACCCCATGGCATAACTGCCATGGCGCAGAGCCATAGTCCCCCAGCACCACCTTCTGGAATCGTCCGTTGAGATAGGAGTGGAACCACTGCAAAGCAGTGCCTCCAACTCCCAGTCCCGCCAGCCTATCCAGAAGGATACCATGGTCGATGGTATCGAAAGCCGCTGAGAGGTCCAGGAGGACCAACAGGGACATACTCCCCCTGCCTCTCTCCCTGCACAGGTCATCATACAGGGCGACCAAGGCATGTCCCTGGACAATGCGGCTTTGTTTGCTTGGCTTTTCCCTTCCATTGAACTAGTGGCAGAAACTGGCTGCAAATGTTCTCCTTTAGCTTGAGTCATGAAGCGTGTTTGTTTTTCTACATTTTTATACCAGCCCTGGTCAAGGCTGCACATGCTATGCAGCTCCACAGGCATGGGAGGGTGAGAAAGGAAGTGGCAGGTCACATGGGGAATTTCATGGCTGGGTTCCTCCGCTGTCCTGGGACAACGGACTGGCTGACGAAACCTCTGGTGTAATATCTGTTATACAAAGTTGCAATATAGATTTATTGTTCCTTCTGATAGAAGATACAGGTGGTAAAGACCAACAGAGATAGAACTCAGACCAGCTAACTGAGAAGCGACCTTGGAGGAGCACTGAGGTTTGCAAAACACAACCTTTTTAACATCCTGAAAGGAGTAGCCTCTTCCAGGGCAGCCTGGAGAGAACAGAAGTGCCCGCACAGTTAAGTGCTAGTTTGAAAAGGGAGAACAGAATGCAGGGGAGCAGAAAATGGAATGGTGTGCTGTGGAGGATGGTTCTGGCTGGCTGGCTGGAATCGTGAATGGAAGCAGCAACAGACAGGTGGTGAGGATGCACTGCAACGTTTTGCTGCAGTCCCACTCATGAATTTAAAAAGCCATTTCCCAGAATTCCACTAAACACCATCATGAGGCCAGGACAGGGCTAGGCAAAGGATGAAGTGGAGCTGTGCCAATAAGACCATGCGTGACACCAGAGGTGGGGGCACAGGGCAGTACCCCTCCATGTTTCCTTTCTCCCGCATCGGGGGTGTAGCATGTTGGGGAACCAAATCCCGCCCTCCTGGAGAGCCAGATGTGGACTGAGAAGGTACCCCAAATGTTCACAAAACACCTTTCCCTCGCCCCACTCCTTTTCTCTGATCACCAATTTGACAGTTACCTGCTGCAATTTTTCCCCATTCTAAAAAGGTGACATGCCTCTCCTAAGGCAGTTACTGTCGAAATCTGCTTGTATCTTGGGCCTCCCGTTTGCCTTTGGCTGCCCCCCAAGAACTGTTCTGATAGGATTTGGCCCTCTACTAAAAGAGACTTGACTTAAATGAACAGATTGCCTCACAATGGTGTGCCATGAAGGTGCGCACAAATGCTCAGGTTTCCTCCCTCCATTGCACTGCACCATCATGGAAGGCTTAGTAAACAGCAGCTAGCCTGTTATTCTGATTTTTTATCCAGTAAAACACTAGAGCATCAAATGGCTTCACAGCTAAGCAACTTCACGTGTCGTGGAAACACAGGTTTAAAAGACGTGTAGGCATAGATTTTTACTCCACCTTGACAGTTTGAATGACCTGGAGAGCTTATCACTAAGATGAAAAATGGCAGCAGGTTCAGCTGTAGGATTGTTTTAGATACAAATTGTTAGCAGAATTCTACTTCAGGTCACTGTTCCCTCCCATTTATCCTTTTCTTTAATTTTCTTTAAGTTTTCTTTAAGTTTTGTACTGTTCTCTAGGCAGTTACAGAAGCACAAACTACAGATAGTAAAAGACAACATTACATCGCAATATGCACATTTTACAATCAATTTAAACAGCTAAAACAATTTGAATAAAAATACTAGACATGCTAAAAAGATAGCTGACATAAATGACATCCTATGCCATTGGGTACCATTAAATACCTGGGAGTAGAGGGCAGTGCTGACCTGGCACTGAAAATGGTGCCAGGCAAGCCACGGTGGAGAGAACTTAACCGGGTGCCACCACTGGTGAGGCCCTCTGAGTCCCTCTGAGAAAAGCCTCAGATTGTCATCTCTAGGCACATTAAGTTGGAAAGGTATTCTGCCAGGTACTGTGGCCCCAAGCTCTGTAACGGCTTTATTTATGAAAATCAGGCTTGGAAGCATACAGGAAGCCAATGCAAGGGAGCCAGGACTGGTTTTATGCGATCAGACCTGCAGGCCCCAGCTTCAGTCTGGCTACTGTATTTTGCAAAGACTTCAAGCAGGAGTTCGGTGCACCATCTCTGGGGCCACAAGAATAGTTTGTACATAAAAATCTTGCATCCTAAAATATTTTCACTGGAAATGCCCTGAAAAAAAAGGACACACTTCCTCGTTTCGACACGGTCTCATGGCAAGAGTACGGCACTTAGGATTCTATGACTCTACCAGGTTATGTTACGGTGCTGAGGGCTGCCTCATGCCAGAGCCATAGATGCATGCAAACTGTGTACTGAATTTTGGGGCTAGCACATTTTTTCCTCCGCGGTTAATTGTAGCTGGGCAAAGGGAAGAATTAGGTCTTGCACACCGTGGGCCCAATTCTAATTTATTTCTCCATTTATTTATGGGCTGTATTTTTTATTCTGCTTTTCAGGGATGTGCCAGAGTAGCTCACAAAAATAAAAGCGAGACAGGCCCCAGCACACCACATGTGCAGAGATCACGGGTAATCAGTCAGTCAATTCATGTTATACAAATGTCCTGTTAGATAAACCCGAACAAGCACAAATAAGTACGTTAGATAAATGTCTTTCATAAGGCATTCATACTGAATTAGACTGAGCTGTTTTATAATAAATACGGTGATGTTGTAAGAAGGTTGGTAGATTTGGGCTAAATAATGGGAAAAATTATTTTGGTTCTTAAGAATGGTTAGGTAACAGAAAAAGTTGCCTTTGTCTGTAAAAAGATTTAGAAGAAAGCACCCAGGGCCCAGAGTTACGGAAACATAGTTGCAAACGCCCACAAGCGGGACAGGCACGTGGCAGGCTTAGTGAGCGCTGTAAATATGATCTGTCTTTGACAGCCACAGAGTTGAATTGCTTCTGAGGCTTTGCAGCACATTACTAAATTTCTCATCAAGAAGAGCCACCTGAGAGTCCATCCGTCCAGCATCCTGTCTGCTTGCATCTCCCTTGTACAAGCTTGTTCTCTCCCTCGTTTTTCTCATCTGGGTAAGACTTCTACTCCTTGAAGAAAGCTTTCTTCTTTCTGACAGCTTCCTTGACTCCATGAATTAACCGTGCTGGTGACTTCTTGGAGTTTGTTGTATGTACATTATCTGAGACTCTACTTCTTTGGTTCTGAGTAAACTCCAAGCACTTTGAAAAGATTTACCCTTCTGGCCTCTTCTGTTCAGCTTCTTTATCAGCTCCCTTATTTTTTAGACACTTCTTCTTTGGAAGTCAAACACAACGGTGTTGATTTCTTTTTAGCAATCTTCCACCTAACTATATATTAACTCTTCTTGCACTGTAGTCATTGTTTCCAAGTGCTTCAACAACTTTTGTGTTCGATATTATGTCCTGGACAACCCCACCTAGGATTAAATCCACGATCGTCTCCTCTCTAGTCGGTCCATGACCAGCTGCTCTAGGGCACAGTCATTTCAGACTCTGAAAAATTTAATCTTTGTATCAGACTTGGAACATAAATTCATCCTGTAAATATGCGGTTCATTGAAGTCCCCCTTTACTTACAGTACTGTCTGTTGGAGGCCTTCCTGACTTCACCCTGTCTCAGGATCATGCTGTGCTTTCTGGCCTGGAGAATGGTAGCATAGCCTTATGACTAAGTTAGTTTTGGAGGCAGAAATTTTCACCCATGGTGCCTCTGTGTAGGAGTTTTCATGCTGTAGATTATCTGGTCTGCTGGATTTGTGCCCTCCTTAACATAGAGAAACATAGAAACAGAATGAATCAGAAGGGGTCTCCCGGGCCATCTAGTCTGACCCCCAGCTCCAGCCAGCTCCACTCAAGACATGCCCCTTGTGTCATCTCCTCCACTATGCCTGTCCCTGCTAGTTTATATCCCAAGATGACAGAATTCCCCAGGCTTCAGTTTGAAAGCTGTGGATTCCTCAGTTGCCCGTGGATTCTTCAGAGCCTGGTGTCAGAATCCCAGAATTCTAGTTTATTTATTTTATTTATTTATTTAACATATTTGTATGCCACCCCCATTGCAACCTAGCCTCGGGGCGGCTCACAACATAAACAATTTAAAACAATTGAACTATTTAAAACTGGCCCATCTTGAGATACATATTAAAATGCAATAAATACTAAACAATTTAGTCTAACAATTAAAATAACTTTTAAATAAAAAGATCTTCACCTGGCGCCGAAAAGCAAATAATGACGGCACCAGGCAAACCTCTCTGCGGAGCACATTCCATAGGTGGGGAGCCACCACAGAGAAGGCCCTCCTCCGGGTACTCACCCTCCTTATTTCCCTCACGGAGGGTTCCCGGAGGAGAACATCTGCTGCTGATCGTAAGGGGCAGGAGGGCATATATGGCCGCAGACACGCCTTTAAGTAACCAGAACCTAAGCTGTTAAGGGCTTTATAGGTAAGAATCAACACCTTGAATTGGGCCCAGACTTCAATAGGGAGTCAGTGAAGCTGACGGAGAACTGGGGTGATATGAGAACCACGCCCAGTCCCCGTCAGCACCCTGGCAGCTCTATTTTGTACCAATTGAAGTATCCGGACCGTCTTCAAGGCTAGCCCCACGTAGAGCGCGTTGCAGAAGTCTAATCGGGAAGTCACCAGTGCATGGGTCATTGTCACCAGGCAGTCGTACTCCAGGAAGGGACGCAGCTGATGGATCAGCCGAAGCTGATGGAAAGCGCTCCTCGCCACTGCTGACACTTGGGCTTCCAAAGTCAGTTCCGGGTCGAGGAGCACTCCCAGGCTGCGGACCCTGTCTTTCAGAGGGAGTGCAGCCCCATTTAAGACTAGGGTCAGGTCCCTCACTCTGAAGCCCAACCCACCCACCAACAGGACCTCCATCTTGTCTGGATTGAGCTTCAGTTTACTGGCCCTCTTCCAGCCCATTACCTCGGCCAGGCACCGGTTCAGGACAGCCACTGCCTCACCTGGATTGGTTGAAAAAGAGAGGTAGAGCTGGGTGTCATCAGCGTACTGATGATTCTGCAGCCCATACCTCCTAATGACCTCTCCCAGCGGTTTCGTGTAGATGTTAAATAGCAAGGGGGACAAAATGGATTCCTGTGGAACTCCTGGGGCTGTTGTGATGAGACACCTTTGTGGAGCTTCTAGGCACAGTATCCCTAATATGTCGTGTTTACTTTTTGCAGGCGAGATCCCTCGCTGGATGGAGGGGATTCTCATCCGCAATGGGCCGGGCATGCACACCATTGGAGAAAGTAAATACAATCACTGGTTTGACGGCATGGCTCTGCTGCACAGTTTCACCATAAAAAATGGTATGTTTGTGCGTCCAGTGTTGAGAATCGCCAGGTGGACCTGGATGGGAGGGGAAAAGGGCTGCTTGCCCAAAAGGCACTGATCAGCAACCTGTCAGAAGTTGGGTGCAAGCCTTCCAAAGTTCAAATGGAAGGTGTCCCTTGGAGAAGAAGCACGCAGCGCACATGGTGGGCATGTCGTGAGCGGAGCCGGCTGGAGCCGGGGGTCAGACTAGATGGCCCAGGAGGTCCTTTCTGACTCGCTCTGTTTCTATCTTTCTATCACTTTAACCTTTTTATTTCCCCTGTATGTTAAGTACCAGCTGTGTTTTTAATATTGGTTTTATTGGGTATTTATATTATAGTTTGTATGCTGCCACCATACTGTTTTGAGACAGGCCATCCTGAGACATCATTATAAAAGGTAAAAGGTAAAGGTTTCCCCTTGACATTAAGTCCAGTCATGCCTGACTCTAGGGGGCGGTGCTCATCTCCGTTTCCTAGCCGAGGGAGCCAGCGTTTGTCTGCAGACAGTCTCCATGGTCATGTGGCCGGCATGACTAAATACCGAAGTGCACGGAACGCTGTTACCTGCCCACCGGAGTGGTACCTTTTTATCTACTTGCATTTGCATGCTTTCAAACTGCAAGGTTGGCAGGAGCTGGGACGGCGCACGGGAGCTCACCCCGTGTGCAGATTCGAACCGGTGACCTTTCGATCAACCAGCCCAGCAGCACAGCGGTTTAAACCACTGCGCCACCTGCAGTCCCAAGACATCATTATAGGACAGCATAAAAATGCCCCAAATAAATGAATAATGAGAGCAGCTCCAAAGAGGTCAGATCTGTTTGTGACTGTGCTGGAACTGTCGAGCTCCCAGAGGCAGGTATTCCTCTTGATAACACAAGGTGGAGACACACTGCAGGGGATGGACAGCAAGTAGGAGACCAGGGTTTCATTTATGTCCTCCAATCCTACAAACATGTCCCCTTTGCAATCCCAAATGTGAATGTGAATAGTAGTGCCTATTTATTTATTTATATTGCGATTTATATCCTGCCTTTTTCCTCAAAGGGCTCAAGGCAGCTTACATCTCCTCCTCCATCTTATCCCCACAACAACCCTGTGAGGTAGGTTGGGCCAAGAGTCTGTGACTGGCCCAGTCACCCAGTTGGCTGCATGGCTGAGCGGGGACTAGAACCCAGATCGCCTGAGTCCCAGTCCCATGCTCTTCACCACGACACCACACTGACTCTCCTGAATTTGCTATCACATTTGAAAAATGCAGATTTTTTTTTTTTAAAGTGTAGCTTGAAATGCAGGTTTTTTTAAAAAAAGTGTAGCTTGAAATGCAGATTTAAACCCCCCTCCAATTTTCTTCATGCATTTTTGGTGGAAGAAGGGGAAGTTTCCAGTTTTTCAAAATCCACATGTAAATGCAAGGAAAGAAACAAAGCCCTGCTCAAAAGCTAGACAGGGTTCAGCCAAAATGAGTTTCAGAGTGACTTTGGAAGAATTTAGGTAAACTTGAGAATTACTGGTTCTCGCATTGGTGGGAGTATGAATTATGGAGCCACGTTTCAATTCATATGTTAACTCAGAAGCCGCAGATCAGGAGCATTTTTATAATTCAAGTAGTTAAGTGATCCGTGTTTCTTTTCTAATGAGACCATTTGCATGCCCAGTAGAACTGCAGTTGTTCCAGAGAAGTTTGTCCTCTTGTTCTGAAACAAAACTGTTTTCTGTGTTTTATGTGCACAGTTGTCTGCATGTTGAGACAGGGAAAACAGACCTGCAAGATACTGAGGTTTGCTTCTTTAGTAGCTTTCATCCTTAGCAAAAGTGGGAACCTCCTGAAGCTCCATCTTGATGCGCCATGAGCAATAGGCAGTGGAATATTGTGAAATACAGGATCTTGTCTATCCCTCAAGAGGAATCTGTGCTCCCTGCGCAAGAAAAAGATAGTGAGAAATCCTGGCTTTCTATTATTTTATCATGCCATTTTTAACCTGAGGATTAGCCCTTTTGCGTTAACAATGCCACCATAAAATACAAGACATCCAAGCAGCAACCAGTAATCTCTCAACTAAGTGTGCTGGGAATTTTTCCAGTTCTGTAAGAACTGGTACTTAACATTTGACTGCAGTGGTTCAAAACACATAAAACTTTAATAAAAGACATTCAGTCAGGGAAAGATTCAACCTAGGTTTAATTAGAAGGGAGACAATCTTGCAAAGGAATATTGCCTTCTAAATACCCGGCATGAAGTTAACATCAGAAAAAGACTTGGCTTTGTTGTTCTTCTCATTATCTGAATTGCTTGATGTCATCCTGGCCCCAGCAATAGTAAAACCTGAAAGCCTGGTTATCATGCCACTTGCTCAGCGTGTTCAGACAGCACAATAAGGCAGCACTCAGGGTTGCCTTGAAAGATGGCTTGCTGTTGAAGTGAAGGTTACGGCTGTCTGAACTCAGCCAGGATAACAAGGCACGGTGAATGATGCTTGGCTCGTAACCCAAGCAGAAGATAAATCACAGCGTTGCTGCAAAAGGTCAAATGTAGAAGTGCAGCTTTCAAATCATGTGAGGTACTGATTCCTCTCTGTTTGGCCTTGGTTAGGCCCCATCTTGGGTATTGTTACCAGTTCTGAGCCGCACAGATTAGGAAAGATGGAGACTAACTGAAAAAGTTCAGAGGAAAGCAACAAAGATGGTCCGGGGACTGGAAACAAAGCCGCATGAGAAGAGATTGAAAGAACTGGACATGTCTGGCCTCAAAAAGAGAAGACTAAGTGGGTATATGATAGCTCTCCAAAAGTACATGAAAGTACTGCCACAAAGATGAAGGCCAGGATCTCTTCGTAATCATCTCAGAGCGCAGGACATGGAGTATTGGCTCAAGTTACAGGAAGCTGGGTTCTGGCTGGACTTTGGGAAGAACGTAGAGCAGTATGACAATGGAACCAGTGCCCAAGGGAGGTGGTGGGTTCTCCCGCACTGGAGGCGCTCGAGAAGCAGCAGGACAGCCATCGGTCAGGGATGCTTTACCTGGAGTCCTGCATAGAGCAGGTGGCTGGATTGAGTGACCATATAGGTCACTTCCAACTCTACTATTCGGTGATTCTTGGATTCTGCCTAGGCTGGTATTACCAACATGGACTGGTACATCCCCAGGATTTCAGGCAGGAGTCTCTCCAGCATTTACATGGAGAGACTGGAAGCTGAGCTGGGGACCTCTGTGTACAGAAGCTCTGCCGCTGATCTAGGATCCCTCTCCCACCCTAGCTTAGCATTTAGACTAGGAGACCGACGCCTCAGATCGGCTTTAGCAGAGGCTGGCCTGCTTCTCAGCACAGTCCTGACTGCCGGTTTGTGAATCGTTCCTGCAATCATGCCTGGTGATCAAGGCGCATGCATGCCTCACGCCTGCTGGTGCCAGTGGATCTGTTTTCCACCAAAAATGCTGAATTCCATTCTGCCACTGTGTATGATGTATGGGATTTGTTTTCTTCTTTCATCAGGTGAAGTTTTCTATAGAAGTAAATACCTCCGCAGTGACACATACAATTGCAATATGGAGGCAGACAGAATTGTGGTGTCCGAATTTGGGACCATGGCATACCCAGATCCATGCAAAAATGTATTTGCCAAGTAAGCAGTTTTTCCACTTCTACCCATCCCCAGCAACATATCCTGTGCGCCTTCCACCTCTACCTGGATGCTCAGAGAGGGTGTATTTCTTCTGTGCCATAAGTACCTGTGAATCTCTGGGTGTTGAGCTACCAGCTCCCATCAGCCCCGGATAGCATTCCCAACAGTCAGGGGCCTCTGTCAGAGAACTGTTGCTTGTCAGAATAGGAAGTGCTTTACCTAGAAAACGTCAGAACTACGTGGATACTGGTCTGCATCTGTTTTGTGATTTCTTCCATGCATACACTTTCACACTCAAGTGTGGAAATGGAAAATCAAGTGCATTCTAGCCATGCTACACTCATATTTTAAGAATTTCAGAACTTCAGTGCCAACTAGTAACATGGCAGATAGAACATTTATATTAGCTTGATTGTTGTGAGTCGGGTTCCTCAACCACATCACACTTCCAAATCACAGAGCCTTCTTTGGCAAAAGCTATTTATTCCGCACTTTCAGTAAGCACAACCAACAATGAATGAGTCTCTGAGCATGCACAGAGCAGTTTTCTGAGAATTCTCAGGACCCCTCATCACTTGATGAGTCTGTATCTGCCTCAGCTTGGAAGGTCTGCCAAGAATAACGGTCTCTTTCATTCCCAACAATGATTGGCACATGAACTGGATTCAAAAAATGTAGGGTTATGGTATGGTTTGAGTGTGGGTTGTTGCTGAAATTTTTTATTTATTTATTTATTTATTTTTAAATATTTATATGCCGCCCCTTGCAGCAGCCTCAGGGCAGCTCACAACCACTAAGTGGGTTATGTTATTTGAATCCAGGTGTACTAACAATCCATGGCTTATTGATGACAAACAACCCATGCCGGGAATCCGTGGTTTCTTGTTGGGTTTGAACTGTGGGCTGTTTGCCATGGTTCAGACAGCACAACAACCCATTTCCACAAGCCATGGTTCACAAAGATCCCACTAGACCACTAGACTAGGTTGTCTAGATCCGTTTGATCCATTTGAAATTACAGCCTATTGGCATGTGTGAATGACTCATCACAGAGCAAATACTACAAACAGAAAATTCCTGCCAACTGAGATGCCATCCTTTGGAATGTGGGTTATTCACACTTTCAGGTACACGTTATCCAATGTTACGTGATGGAGTAGCCTGTGAGCAAGCCTGTGGTCTTCGGACAGATTCTTTTGCAGTGCTTAAAAGTGGGAAGGAAAGTTGATCACCACAGTTGATCAAATTTCCACCCCAAATTTTCGCAGGGCATTCTGCTATCTATCGCACACGATCCCCGAGTTCACGGACAACTGCCTCATCAGTATCATGAAAAATGGCGAAGATTATTACGCTGCAAGTGAGGTCAATTTTCTTAGGAAGATAGATCCTCAGAGTCTCGAAACCCTGGAGAAGGTAAGTATGGGTGCCTTATCTCCAAGTCAGTATTATAGAAGAGAAAGAGAGAGACTTTCCATGCCCGTTTTCCTGTCTCCCTGCGTAATTTGACACACTGCTCTCATGTCCTGCACTTACTTGGCTATTTCCTACTTTGGTTGTTGTTAGTCACGAAGTTGCGTCCGACCCATCGCGAGCCCACGGACAACATTCCTCCAGGCCCCCCTGTCCTCCACCATCCCCCGGAGTCCACTCAAGCTCACACCAACCGCCTCAGTGACTCCATCCAGCCACCTCATCCTCGGCCGTCCCCCTCTTCTTTTGAAACTCCTTTCCTCGAAAGGGGGCTGTCAGAGTCCCTTGATTGCTTTGGTTCTCCCTTTTTAGCATCTTTCCCAGCCCGTTAGTTTCCTTGATGAAGCTGTCAAGAGATTTCTTGCAACAAGGGCTCTCATACTCCCCAGGATCTGAATTAAGGTCTGCACGTTCCCGGTCATCCTTCCTTGCTTTCTTCTGTGTTTTCCTTTGTAGGTTGACTACAAAAAGTACATAGCCATCAATCTGGTAACAGCTCACCCTCATTATGACAGTGCTGGAAATACTTTCAATATAGGCACATCTATTGTGGATAAGGGGAAGACCAAATATGTTTTCTTTAAGATCCCCCCTTCAGCACCAGGTAGGAGCCATGTTTAGTCGGAATTTATGAACTGAAGTAGGATGGGATACTTTCAGGAAGGGGCTGAGGTCACAGCAAAGGAGTAAAAAGCTCCCACATCACAATCTCATCCTGATCCCCTTTCTTCCCCTGCCTACCTTCATGCGGTCACTATTCAAAGTTCTTAAAAACAGGCTTAACCAAAGGGACACATTCACCTTCCCCAACCTCATGCATTCCAGATGTTTTGGACTGCAGTTCCCATCAGCCTTAGCCAGTGCAACCAATGGTCAGGAATGCTAGAAGCTGCAGTCCAAAGCATCTGGAGGGTACCCAGTTAGGGAGGGCTGGCTCTAACTTAATTCCATCAGTTGCCATGAGGCTACACAGTCAGTGGATAATTCAGAACTTTGAAGTGTCCAAATTATCTAGGAAATTGCAATGCAAGCTCTTTTCTGTGTGTGTTTTAATTTAGCAAATGAGAAGAATAAAAAGAAGGCGGGCTGGAAATGTTTGGAAGTGATTTGTACCATCCCTTCCCGGTCCCTTTTTCACCCCAGCTATTACCACAGCTTTGGGATTTCGGAAAATTACATCCTGTTCCTAGAGCAGCCCTTCAAACTGGACATACTCAAGATGGCAACCGCCTACATTCGCGGGGTGAACTGGGCCTCTTGCATTGCCTTCAACAAGGATGACAAGGTATCGTCTCTCTCACTGAGTAATGCGATTATTAACATTCTGCCTATTAAGTGTGTTAAAATAAACGTATGGCTCTTGTGTATAATATGACCTTCAGAGGCACTTGTGCGCTAACATTTCTTTTCTGCTATTTTGGGGAGCATGATTTGGAGCAGATCAGCAGGTGGGAAGCAAAGAGTTGGCCAGCCACTTTCTTCTCCCCTGCCCCAAATCTTGCTCAGTCTGAACGCTTCTGTGTCATTCTGTCCTGATAGAAAGAAAGAAGAGAGAGAGAAGCAGGAGGGGAAGAGCTGTGGATGGGGGCAGACATGCCTTCTCTATGAACCTTCTTGCCCAGCAGTTGAACCAACTTGCTGTGCAGAGAAAATCCCATCCTTAGGTGATACGTAGGTAGAGGGTGTGTGTGTGTGTGTAAGAGCTAATATTAATGTTTTGCAGTCCTTATTTCAATGTAATTACCCAATTGTGTATACAACACAATGGCAAAAGGGATGAGGAATTAGTCACACTGCCCAACACGGAAAGGGGGAAATAGGGCAAAACAGCCCTGGGGATGTGGTTGCATCCAGATTAGCAAAGCACCCTCCATGGAATTACCCTAAAAACAACCCAGGAAGTGTAACTGGTGCAGAATGCCAGGACTAAAACAATGGTGAGTGCAGGGTGCCCAGACCCTATTGTTCCTGGTCTCTGTTATTTACGTTGCCATTCTGTTCCCCCCTGGCCCCGGTCAATGTGCTGTCTGGTTTTTGCTTGTCTGGGATTTTTTTTTTTTTTTTTTTTTTTGGTTTTTTGTTCTTCTATCCCTAAATGCCTTGGAAACACATTTTCTGAAGGATCATTTTGACCCAACCATTGACTTGCCCAACCATTAAGGTCAGTGTCAGATGCCCTACTCTTGCAGGCCCCCCTACACAAGACTTATTAGACTGGTGGGTGCGAGGGACATTGGTCTCTCCAGGTTGCCCCACTCCTGTTGAGCTTCCTCCATAGCTTATTCCAGTCTGCATTTGGTGCTTAAAAATCATCAGCTGCTGCCACTTTTGTGATTTCTTTGTGATACTTCATGTAATGTTTGTTTGGCTTGTATACCTCTCCGTTAGCCATAGGTTCTCTGCACAGCTCACAACATAGTAAACAGCATTTTAACAACAATTAAAACAGTGCAATTCATTCATACGATCATGGTGTAAAACCAACGAGTAAAATTAAAAAATAAAGAAGGACAGGAGGTAACCCAGGGAGGTGGTGGGCTCCCCGACGCTGGAGGCATTCGAGATGCAGCTGGACAGCCATCTGAGAGCGATGGTTTGACTGGGAGTCCCGCACTGAGCAGGGGACTGGGCCCGATGGCCTTTAAGCCCCTCTACTCTTCTATGATTCTCTGGTTATGACAGCAGCAGTCTTAACCAAGGGTTGCTTTGCCATTTTCCAGACATGGATCCATCTCATTGACAAAAGGACCAAGAAAGAGGTGTCTGCCAAGTTCTGCACAGATGCCATGATCGTCTTTCACCATGTAAATGCTTATGAGGAAGATGACCACATGGTCTTTGACGTCATCACCTATGCAGATGGAAGCTTGCACCAAATGTTCTACTTAAAGAACTTGGAAGGTCACTTTGATAACAACGTGAAGCTCTCTTGCATGCCAACCTGCAAGCGGTTTGTGCTTCCCCTGCAGTACGACAAGGTAACTCTAAGCGTGAGCCGTTGGTTTGGCTCTGAGTCAGAACGGTGAAAGCAGTGGTTGCATGTGGACAAGCTCTGCCCAGGCAGTGCAGAAGTTGCGTGTTTTCTAGGGGGTTTCTAAGGGGTTCTGCAAGGGAAGGTCCGTGCTCTCGTTGATGAGTTCAGCCAGCCAGACATGCCCACCAGCAGGTCATTCCGCCTTCCTCCCGTGGCTTCCATTTTTTTCTCCGCCAGGTGAGGAACATTTCACCTATGACCTGGTAGTGAGACTGCTGGCCTGGGGACCCAGGAGATCTGGGTTCTAGTCCCTGCCTGGCCATGGAGCCAACTGGGTGTCCTTGGGCCAATGACACACTCTCAGCTCAGCCTACCTCACAGGGTTGTTTTGTGGGGACAAAGAGAGGAGGAGGAGGCCTGTGTGAGCTGCCATGAGTGCCTCACAAGAGGAAGAAAAGCAGGACATAAATGGCATGTGACAGTACTGAGCTGCTGCCCAGTAGCTGCAGTTCAGGAATTCTGTGCCCCCGTTACTGAGATCCTTTCTGTTCTGCTGATGGTGGATGCATCGCAGCCTGGAGAGCCAGGGTGGTGTCGTGGTTAAGAATGGGACCCAGGCAACCTGCGTTCCAGTCCCTGCTCAGCCACAGAGCCCACTGGTGGCCGGTCACAGCCTCTCACCCAGCCCACCTCTGATGTGTGGGCTGCACAGCCAGCCTGCACTTCCTGGGCCCATGCTCAGTGTTGCACATGACCTGCCTTCCTGTGTGTGGGAGGGAGGCTCCCATGTGCATGCGCCTGTTTGTGACGTGGGCTTCGCACCAGCACCAACCCTGCCGCAGCAGGAACATGGCTGGAATGCACCTTGGCCTGGAATAGGAGAGTTGGGCTTGTGCCCCCGCCCCTTGTGCATTCCGTGAAGAAGAATTGCATGAGCTGCAGCAGCTGCAAGACCAGCAACCTCACATGCATCTCAGCATACAAGCCACCTGGCTGGATGTTGAGGAAATCGCTAATGAGCTCCTTACCTGCTTCAGAATACACAAGTCAGCAGTTGTGATTTTAAAATAAAGCTGGAACAACCTGTTAGAAATAAATGGGACCTACAAGTGCTTAACTCTCTTTGAATCATCATGGAATTATCTCTCCATGGGATTAGTTCAGTTGTTTTCCTGTATGTGTGGCACGCTGTAACTTCTGGGCATCCTGGTTGTGGGTGCCAATTTGGTAGTTTGGTATTTTGCTCAGTCGCCAGACCCGTCTGGATCCCTCTGAGACACGTGGGCAAGGGGGACTCTCGTGCCAGGCTTCTTTGCAGCTCTCCTGTGTCCTTCAGAGAGCGTGGCCCTCAGTTTACAGGGTCGGCTCAGCTTGTTTCATGCAATCTGACCTTGAAGTCAGTGTCTGCATGACCAAGAATATGTCACTCCCTTTGTCAGCCTCTCCTGCTTCCAGCCCAAAGCAACAGTCTGCATTTCAGTGGAAACAGAGTGAAGGTTTTGAAGGTTTATCAAGGATTCAGAGAAAAAGGCATGAAATGGATAACAGGAATAATCGGTCTCAAGGCACAAAGCAGTTAGCAGTTTGAAGTGGCAATTCAGTGGAGAACGATAGAGAGCACAGAAAAGCAAAGCCCAGCTATTTACAACTCTGGCTTGAGCTGCCAACCTGCCTCTTTGGAAGACGCATGGTCTCTGGGGTACCGTTCCCCTGGTGCCTGGTTCAGGCCCACCCTCATATTCTGGGACACCTGTGCTCTAGCACCTGTGCAGAAGAAAAAGACCTTGAACCTCCTTTACCAGTGGAGTACATCTCTCTGGTCCCTCACTGGCTGGGTGTAGATTCCCAACATGAATACTGTGCTTTAATCTGAATGATTCTTTGTGCATTGCTCCTCTTCAGTCCAAAGATGGGTTCTTGAGGATTCCTCATTCTCTGGTACTTGGGCGGTGGACCGATCGATGGGCTTGCCAAGTGGAGACACTTGGCTTGAGATTAGCTTAACCAGAGCATTTGCATCACAACTCCAGCATCTAGCATGTAGCAACTGCTATCTCTTTTGCATTTAGCAACAGAATGTAAAATGGGCAGGGGGGTTCTTCCACTTCAACCTGAAATTAGACGGAACTAGTATGTTTTGGCTGAGTGGCCCACTCTAGATCACTCCGGGCGAGTCAGAGAGGCCACTTTGCACAGCACAGATTCATCCTTTCTGAACTTAAGACAGAAGCAGACATCGCATTCCAAATGTGGGCTCGGCTCCAACACCTAATGGCAGCTTAATCCACAAGATCGTTCATTGTGAAATGAACCTCGGCACAAAGAAGTCTACCTTTGAAATGTTCATTTGGCATTGGAAAAATGTTCCTCTGAAACACAGCACGTGTTCCTGGTATGTATTTCAGGATGCAGAAATAGGCACCAATTTGGTCCGACTCCCATCAACCACGGCAACAGCAGTGAAGGAAAAAGATGGTAGCATCTACTGTCAGCCTGAAGTACTGTGTGAAGGTGAGAGGCCGTTACTTGGGTGGCTGCGGGGAGCATGTGTTGTGTTTTCTTGAAACACTGCGTTCTCGGCTCACAGATCTGCAGGTATAATATAGCTTACAGATCTTGCCTTACCCAGGTATGCCATTTGCGGGTGGGGAAGCGTGTTTGGGGGTGTCCCAGCAAAAGCAGGAAAATTGGGTCTCATGAGCATAACACCAACCTGTTAGCAGGTGTGTTTATCCTTAGAATGGACTTTCATCTTGGCCAGAGGTGCAGAACCTTTTTCAACCTGTGTGCTGGGCATGTTCAGCCTTGAGATGAGAAGAGAAGACTGAGGGGGAACATGATAGTACTTTAGAAGTACCTGAATGACTGTCGCGAAGAGGAAGGTCAAGATCTCTTCTGGCTGATACCAGAGTGCAGGACACAGAATAATCAGCTGAAGTTGCAAAAAAAATGAATTCAGGCTAGATATCAGGAAACACTTCCTCAGCGTCAGCGCAGTGCGACAGTGGGACCAGCTGCCTGGAGGCGGGGGTGGGGGCTCTCGCACCCTGGAAGCTGGGCAGCCATCTGCGTGGGGTGGCAGGGCCCAACCCCGTTTAGCTGCACACTCTTTCTGCCAGTAACTAAGCCTTAAAGGCAGTTTAACCTTTTTATAAAACGGGGCAGGGGATAAGTCCTGCAGACTTTGCATGAAAGTCAGGATACCACCATATAATAACTGATTTGCGGGGCGTGGGATAAGGCCACCTGGATTTATTCTGGCGGGGGGTCGCCCCCCTATTCCAGGGAATTGTGCAATCGGGGGGGGCGGGTTGTGTTTATACATGCAGGCCTTCTGCAATGAAGTGAAACGGGGGAAAGCATTGCCACGTGATCTCCTGGCTGTCCCAAAGTCTCTTGGAACCTTCCCTGCTTTCATTGTATTGCTTCGATGACAGGCTTCCCTAGAGGCTGAAGTGCGCAATCTCGCTTGATCCTGGAAGCTAAGCAGGGTCAGGCCTGGTTAGCATCTGGATGGGAGACTCCAGATGTGAGCGCAGCCGCAAAAGCTGACAGGCTCCCATTCATTCCCTTCAGAGGGGTTCAGCAGACAGTTTTTCAGTATTAGTGTTCACTGCAGGTCTCTTACGTACCTTCAGATGTGACCCTGTTTTCTTCTTTCCATTTTTGAGTGTGAATTGTCCAACTTCATCTGCAGGAATTGAATTCCCTCGCATCAACTATGCTTACAATGGCAAAAAGTACAGATACATCTTTGCTGTAAATGTTAATTGGGGCCCAGTTTCCACCCAGGTACCGTATTTCAAGACTTATGTCCTGTTGCAACATGGTGTTGTGTAGTAACAATCCATATTGTGCTGATTTATACCAGTTACATTATCTGAAACTATGATTAAATGCAAAGCAACTCAATTTAAATCTAATGTCCCCTTTAAACTATGTCCTGTTTAGCCCATTAGACAACGAGGTGGGTGCAGAGCAGGGTTAGGGGGAAAGTACATTTCCGACTAGCTTGAACGGTGACTTCCAGCTCTCCTGACCACTGGTCACGCTGATGGGATATCTGGACATTGAGGTCCCAATCTTTTGAAATCTACCTTGTAATAGTTCTTAGGGGACTGAACGGGCTTGGCCAAGGGATGGAGACCTTAAGATGGATTTGTGTATTGGTTCAGTTGTGAAGCATGCAACCAGCATTTCTCTTGACCCTACTTTTTAGCCACTGCTCCATGCTTTTCCACTGTTTTACGTTCCTCATATGCTAAATATTTGCCAAACCTGAGTACACAAACACCCTCGTGCAGTTGAGCATTGTAAGCTCACTTAAGTCATTACCACAGAAATAAGACGGAGCTTTTTCCACTGTCCTGATGGATCGCATTCCACTCCAAGTGGTCATTTGGGGGCACTGGGCTTTGAGCCCAAGGCCTGGCTGCTCTACTTATTTTAGCATTTTATCTTGGTTCCACGGAACTCCATATAAACCACTAGGAATCCAACTTGCTCCTGTTTACATAATCCAGCCCTTAACCTCCGGTTTTCCATTCTGGCTTCTGTTCTCTTGTTTATTTAACAAGCTCCTGTGCTGTGCTAATGCTATAATGGGTTGTGGGAAGCAGAAGTGAGACAAAAACCACCGGGGGGGGGGCGTGTTAAGGAAAGGGGTGCAGAGAGGAAGCAAGAAGAAAGATCACTCACAATTGCACAGGGAGTCTCACTGGATGGGATTTTGTGGTGTATCTTGGCCACAAGATCTCATGTAGGACATTCTGAAATGCAGCTTGAAGCTAATCCTGAAGCTGAGATCTTGTATAATAGGACGGCATACAAAAGCTATCAATCAATCAATCAATCAATGGCCCTTCACTTTGCCAGGTGGTGCAGGGCCACCCTTTGCCAGTTCCGTTTTGCAAGTCTTGGTGGCCATAATCAACCAATCAATGAATGACCCTTTGCTCTGCCAGGTGGTGCAGGGCCACCCTTTGGCCAGTGCGGCGTGCGGGGTCCACTTCGTGTGCCCCAGCGCTGCGTCCCAGAGAGCTGGCTTAAGAGCTCTGGCAGTCCATGCAAACAGCCCTTCTGACTCGCTTTGCAGGGCGTGCCTTTTGGTAAAGTTCTCGGGACAGCGCCCACCCCAGTCCCCGCCTCCTGTTTAGCTGTGTGCACTGAAACGGTCGCAAGCTGCACCTCCGTTTCCCCATTCCTCGCCCCCCCCCCCGCCCAGCAGTGCAGCTTCCTGCCCCCTCATTCCTGCTGAAGGACCATGCTGTCGTAGGTAGATAAAAGCGTGCCTGCCTGGATCAGTGCAGGTCCCTCAGGCAGGAGAAGGTTATCCATGGTTTACTGGTCCTGATGGCTCTGTGCTGCTCCTGGTATTGGAGACAGCACACCGGCTGCTGGGGACCGTGGGCAGGGAGGCGCTCTTCCAGTCATGGCTTGCTAGTGGGATCCCGTGGGCAACTGGTTGGGCACGGTGTGAACAGGAAGCTGGTTTAACGGGACCTTTGGTCTGATCCAGCGGGCCCTGACATTACGATCACTTTCTCATGGACTTCAAGAAGTTGCCTCGGTGGTGTCAGGATGCGGTCCCCCTTGTCAGCAGCAGTTCTTGCTCCTCATCCACGTTCCCATCATGGCTACGGCTTGCCTGTAGCCAAATGGTCCCTGCCAAGTCAGTGATGTGGGCCTCGGTCTTCGAGGCAGCAGAGCAGAAGACCTGAAGGAGGGCCTTCTTCCCTGTGTGCCCTCCCGCCCCTTGAGATCTGAGATGAAGGCCCTGCTCCGGGAGCCCTCCTTGAAGGAGATCAGGAGGGTGGCTACCCAGAAGAGGGCCTTCTCTGTGGTGGCACCTTGACTCTGGAATACGCTCCCAGAGAGGTTTCCCTGCACCAATCCTTTATTCTTTTTGGCACCAGGCAAAAACCCTTTTTTCCCCATTATCTTAATGTTTAGTTGGTTTTAACTTGGATTTTATCATATTCGGGCGCTGAACACTGTGTTTTGTTTCATTTTATTTGTTCTTCCATTGTAAGCCATCCCAAGACATCAGCAGTGGATGAGTTAGAAAAGCGATGGATGGACGAATGGATGGATAAGGATTTTCATTTTAAAATTAGCACAAAACTGAAGTGAATTCTCCCCCACCTCTTTGCTCATCTAGATAATTAAATTTGACACCCTGACAAAGAAGTCTCTTCAGTGGGAGGAGGAGCATTGCTGGCCATCCGAACCCGTCTTTGTTCCTTGCCCGAACGCCAAAGAAGAAGACGATGGTAGGAACCCTCCCTGTTCTAATAAGAGGGAGGAGGCGGGTGGCGTTCCATTGATGATAACCTCCCGTGGTAGTAAATGCCATAGTGTATGTGTTGTGCGACAAAATGTGTTGTGGCAAGGAGATTCCCTTGTTAGGAGACCAGGAGGAAGCTGGGCCTGGGGGCAGAAGGCCGTCGTCCCACTCCTGCAAGAAGTGGGGAACTCTGCCTCTGAGAGAGAAGCGGAGCGACCGCAGAGCCCCTGGAGGCAGAGTTGTCTCCAGAGGCAGGTCATCAGGACCCCTAAGGGAAGGAATGTTCAGGTGCATGGGGTGGTCCCTGCCAAACAAAGGACTTCTCAGGATGCCAAGAACTTCTCTCGGGAGATTCTGATGTGTTGCACCTGCTTCCTGGGTGCAGGTTCCCCACGCTTCTGCCTTCCAGACATGTTTGGAGCGCAACACCCAGAATTCCCAGTCAGTGGCCCTGCTGGAAGGGAATTCTGGGAGTTGCGGTCCAAATGCCCCGAAGGCCACCAGGTTGGGAAGGCTGCTCTAGAGGTTTCCTCTTGCAAGCCTTCAGTTGCTGCTGCAGCGACACCTTGCTCGGTACTTGGAACGATGCTTCTCTGGACTCCACCGCTCCCTGGATGGATACCCCGTGGCTGAGTCCTGCACCCCGAGGGTAACTGCGCCTGTGGCGACTTGTGCTGCTCTCTGGACTCGCTGGTTTCGGGCTTGGACTGGCCTCATTGCCTGTCCCGGGCTGCTCCACCTTGCAACCTAAGTGTGCTCGGCGAAATGGCCTTCCTGTTAATCCCTCCCCAGGCGTCGATCCAGTGCGTCAAGGGGAGGGTGGGACCCTGCTGTTCTGCCCCCAAATGTTGGGTGTTGCCACCCATGCGGTGGGCAGAGTGCCAGAAAGGCATATGCTCCCAGGCTCTCCATGTCATTGGGGACCTCAGTGTCAGAATGTCTCTGGCCCCCTGGGAAGTCTGCATGCATATGGCTGCACATGTGCTTAGGTAGCCCCTGAGCAGATGTTCTAACAGATGTGGCAGCTTCAAGGATATCAGTGCCAGAGCATATGAGGTCAGGAGTCCCATCCTATTCTCTGTTCTTGGAGGGGAATCTTCAAACAGGTCTAAAGGGTCTAATCACATGGAGTTCATAGCTGAGTGGGGATTTAAAGTCTTCCTAGTCCCAAGCCTGACCTTTTCCTCTTATTGGCTCCCACTCTGACCCACGGCCACGGCCACAGCCACCTTTGTCATATGGATCATTTTCCTTTCCAAATGAAGAGTTGGATTTTAATTAACTATGTTGGGGCAGATTGCCCTAGACCTATAATCAGCAAAAACTTGCTGACGGCACAGCAAAGAGCAAAGCGATGCATCTTCATACACATGTTTATGTAATGGATGTTTCATGCAAGCTTATCAAAGGGCCATCTTAATGTGCTTCATATTGTCCTAGAGATTAAGATAGTTTATCTCCGCCAAAGAGCAGAGTCAGCTTGCTTAGCAGCTTTTCAGGTTTCTTCACCTCTGCTGTTACTTCTGTTCTGGAGTAGAAGGAAGATGGATATATGAATAGGGCTATACCCAGACCAGCATCTGCCTATATGACTGACCATTCAGAGGCTCGATCCTGCACAGGATTAGACAGAAACCCCCCCAGTGATGTTCAGCATCCCCTGTGCTGGCTGGGAAATGCAGAGAGTTGTCTGGCTTTCTTCTGTCTAAACATACATAGGATTGAGCGTTACCACAACTCTCTTTGTTGTCTTGTCTGCCAAGGAACCCTTTGCCTTTCACCGAGATTCCAGTTAACAAAACATCTGTGTAGGTGCTTTTGAGGACATTGTGAGATAAATTCCAATTTAATAAACAAGATTAAAAGGAAAAGCCATCTTTAATCATTTGCTTTCCTATTATCACAGTATGAGAATGGGCCATTTTTTCTGCCTGGGCCACACCTTCCTCCAACAGGCATCACTAGAAAGGATGAATAATTATAACAACAGAATTTTAGTAATGCTATTGCTTGATAATAAATATATCCATATTTACTATATCACTTATCATCTGGTGCCAACGATTGGAGGAAAATGTCTCCCTCCACTCAGTAGTGCACCGTTGCCACGATGTGGCACTATCCTGTTTGTTCAGAAGAGGCTTTGAGGTAGTTGCGGGACCTGGAGGATGCGGGCAGCACCAGGGCTGCAGGTGACTTCAACAAGTAAGTGCCCTTTGCCAGCACTACAATAGCAGCTGTAGCAGGCCGTGCAAGGCCTGGACACACGGTGTGGCTTCACCCAGCTTTCCAGTGAAATCCAAAGAGTTCCTCGGCAGATGAACAACAAAGAGAGTGTTTCCTGGAGCTCAAACCCAACCCTGCTATTAGGGAGAACGAGGCGATGGAGGCTGTCGTGAAAGGCAGCAACTTGCACCATCACCGTGGTGGTGGTTGTTTTTTCCAGGGACGGGCACTTACACAATTTTCTGCCTCAGGTACCAAAATAACTTGGCGCCTCAGCTCCTGTGCACCTTAATGCTTGAGTAGTGTTGTTGTCGTGTGCCATCAAGGCATCTCCGGCTTATGGCAACCCTCGTGAGCTGGATCCTTGCTCAAAATGCCCTGCTCAGCTCTTCTAAGTTCAAGGCAGTGCCTTCCTTTAATGGCTCAGCCCATCTCCTGTTTGGTCTTCCCCTTTGTCTTCTATTTTCAACTTTCCCAAGCACAATTTTGACTTAGCAGGGTGCAAAATACTTTGAAGCGGCCCTCCTGGAAGTAAAAACATAAATACTGCTTTAGTAACACATCAGAAGCAAAGCGGCCTAAAAAATTAATAGGAAAGAAGAGTGCTCTTAACTTGGCGTGGGGAGGCATGTGTTTCATCCCAAAACCCATTCCAGTAATATGCCCAGTCAAAATCCAAAAGCAAAACATTCACTTGCAAGCTCACGGATTCAGAAGGCGAGCGAAAACACAGCCCCGCGCGTGTGACTCAGAGGAGGGCCCCCTCTTTGTTCAGTGGGACTTCCTCCCAGGAAGGCTTTCAGTGCAAGTAGGTGAATTTACAGACTTAAAGCTTGACGACCTCTCTTTCTGAGACCCCGTTCAGTCCATGGCCCGTTGCTCAGCATGGCCCACAGTACCACCATTCATAATCTGGGGCGCATTTCTGCTTGGCCTCCATACACCCATTTGCTCTTCCAGTAATGCTGATATTGGAAATATCGGCGCCCACATATTTTGCTTCCTGGCAGGTGGCTTTCGTTCGTCAGCCAGCCCCGCTGCACCTGTTTGTCTCAGTTGCTGCCCCACCCCGTTCCAAGGCGCTCCAGGCAGTGTCTCTCATTCTTATTCCCTAACAACAGCTCTTTTGATGCAGGTGAGGCTGAGAGAGAACAAAAAGAGCAAATGAGGTGGCTAGGCAAAAACTTGGGTGGTGGAACAAGCTTTCAGTGGCCTAGTGGTTAGTGCTGGAGCCGTGCTGCAAGGAGATTCTGTAGCCACACTGGAGAGGGACATGTTTTTCTCCCATTCCCTTGATGGCAGGACCCCAAGGGATCGTCCCATGGTGCTAATGGATGAGGATCCCGAACAATAAAAGCAAGTCCTTCACACACTACGTGGCTGAACTATGTAATTTACTTCTTCAAGATGCAGTGGTGGCCACCAGTTTGGGTGGCTGGAAAAGTGGAGAAGGAATAGACAAGGCTATTCATAGCTACTTGTCCTGATGGCCTTGTGTTGCCTCCAGTGTCAGGGGACCATTCATCTGTCTACCAGTTGCTGTGGAACATGGGTGAGAGGGTGCCTTTGCACTCATGTCCTGCTTGCAGGTTTTCTGCGGACATACGGTTGGCCACTTTATGAAGAAAACACAGGCCTGACCCAGCATGGCCGCTGAAATGCAGGTAGCTGTGTTAACCCATAGAGAGATGGATGTGGGTGGAAGGAGGGATGGCTGGAGAGACCTCAGTTTACATCTCAGAGCAGATGAACGTAGGACAAGGGTTGTCTGAGCTTACCTTAAAAGGCTCAAGTGCTAGACCAGACCTGTTCTCCAAGTCCCCCACATGTACAGCACCAGCGAATGAAAACATTGGCCCTGCAATGAAGAATGTACTGGAGCTGCACGTGAAACACCTGTTGCCCACTTGGTAGATGCAGGATGTATCTGGGAAATCTGCTGCTAGTCCCTACTCAGCTCTGAAGCTCACTGGTGACTTTGGGGTAGTCACTGACTCTCAACCTAACCTACCTTACAGGGCTGTTGTGAGGATAAAATGGAGAGGGGGTATACACCTTGCACTCCTTAGAAGGAAGGTGGTAAACAACATGACCTGAAGCGTAATTATTTTGCAAGCATAATAGGTTGTTAGGAGGCAATTACACATGTCAAATGTGAGGGAGAAATAGGTGCAGGGGGCTTGTGGTAGATACAGCTTTGTCCTCTAACACCTTGCCACCGCCTTAGTATTTGCTGCCTGGGGCAGCTATCTCAGTTTGCCCAGTGGTAGAGCCAACCCTTCCTTGGTACGTACCAAGAACTAAACACAAATAAACTCCACTTCTTCCTTCTTCTCTTTTGGAAGGAGCCACACTGCGGAAAAAATAATTTTAGCCTGTCTTCCATTGCAACTTTAGGTATCATCATGTCAACCATTGTGACAGTAGAGCCCCAGAAGCCGGCTTTCCTACTGCTCTTGGATGCCAAGACATTTAAGGAAATAGCTCGGGCCACGGTAAATGCAGAACTGCACCTGGACTTACATGGAATCTTCATACCAGAGGAGGATTTGAAGGCAGAGCATGAGACGGATTTGCACCAACAACACGAGTAAAGGACTGTTGTGCTTTCTAACATGAGTTAAACCAGCTGTAAACTGTTTGCTGATTTGTTTATGCCCCAGTGCCTCCATGTTAGCCTGCACTGCCTGGTTTTTGGCCTGCTGCAGTGATCAGAAAAACCTTAGCACTTCCTGTTCAGTATTGCAGAAGGTAAGATCTGAAGTTCCTGCCCCATACCGGGAGACTTTAGCTCTCCTTGGAGGCTGGAGATCTAGTCATATGGGGTGAGAATGAGATCTGGCCAGGCCAGGCTGTGTACATTCTACATCCTTGGGATGAGACGGTGGCTCACATCCTAAAAATAGCAGGTGCAGTAGTAAAATCCTAGCATTTTATAATTGGAAGAAACTTTGCAGGCCACCTAGTCCACCCCTCTGTTCATTGCAAGAATTTTGCAATGGCAGCGTGCCTGACGGATGGCCATCCAGCCGTTGCTTAAATGCCTCCACGGAAGGTCTCTCCCACAACCTCTGGAGGCATCCGTTCCACTGTCAAACAGCTTTTGCTGTAAGGGAGTTTCATGCACAGTTGGCTACTTCCTTCAGTTGCAAACCCAACTATTATTGTCTTGTGCAGCAACAAAGAAAACGTTTTTTCCATCCTCGATGTAACAACACTCTGGATACTGGAGGACGGCTAGTGATGCAGCTCAGACAATCAGACGTGTGTGCATGGGAGCAATTGTGATTGTGGACTCCAAGTGCATACCTGCTATCACGTCATCAAAATTGCTACCCTGGGACACTAGGAGATTGTGGGGGGAAACAACCCAAAGATTTAGTCCATAGATTGTTGCTGGATTAAGAATTTGCGCTGCTTCTCCCTGCCTTTTGAGCCTAGATGTTACAACAGAGAAGCCCAAATCAGGCATTCTTGGGTTTAACAAAGCTGACACAGGCTAGTGGGTGGGAGCTCACTTCCAGCTACTTGGGAACTTCCCAGAGTTAACAATCCATGGGTTGCTCTATCGTCAGGGTTATATACTAGAGGTGAGTGCTCGCCTGAAGATTTGACTGAGACCCTGAATCAGTATTTTGGAAAATGGCCCGATTCTGCTCACAGAATTTTGGAGGCCTTGCCAAACCCAGCGTAAGATTCGGATATATGAGGCTTTGTGTCTCCCATTGTTTGTCCTTGGCACCTGTATAGTTTTACATATTGAAAGGGAACTGCTGCTAATATGCTGAAGTACTTTTTGGCAGAATTGGATGAAATTGGCAGGGTTGGCTGTCCCTTCTGAGGGAACCAAACCTGGCAAGTTTCAGATGTATAGGTGTACTGATTTTTGTGCAAAAGCATTCTTTATGTTTTGAGGGTCTCAGAGAAGCGTCCTTACCTCCCTATATTTCATGCGGAGCGCTCTGTTCTGAGAAGAAAAGAAAGATGGGTACAGGAGAGAGTGTGATGGCTGAAAATAATTTTAGGCCTTTTTTTCATAACGAAGCCTAGTGGTACAGAAAGAATGATCATCTCATGGTCCCCTAAAGTATGGTGATTAAACAGCCCTTGGTGAAACATGTTCTCTGATCAGGAAGTGGACTAGTCAGTCATCCAGTCCTTTCCCCTACTCCCACATCATCAGTGTTTAGAGAAACAGAAGTGAAAAGAGGCTGTTTCCGAAGCTACATATGATGGAACAATGCTTCACCTCTGAACATTTCCGAGAGAAGCCTGCTTTACGCGAGGAAGCACCAAGGTCTGCAGCAAGACTTTTCCTAGCCTAGGCAGCAGAGGGATGGGGAAGAGCCTGAGCTGGTCTTAAGGATAGACTTGGCGTCCGTTTAGAGCCCACCAATAAGAGCGCATCTTCTCTTCTCCTCCGCCATCTTCTTGTCCATCGGCCATTTGTTCTGGCTCAGGCAGTGGTGGTAGTGATGGTCAGGAGGAGGAGGAGCTGAGCTCCCGGGCCAGGGCGCTGATTAGAGTTTTCTTAGCAGCTTGCGACAGCGGTAATGAAAAAGGACACTCTGAGGGAGGAGGCCTCTTGTGGAATCTTGCTCAAGCACTTCAAAACCTGGAGCACGCACTAGGGGTGGGGGCGGGAGTAATCTCTTAAAAACACAAAGCAAAATAAAAGGAATACTTTGCAAGCAAGAGTATTCATATCCATTGACTTTTCTACCTTTTGTTGTGTTGCAGCCTGGAGCGGAAATAGATTTAGTTGGCATTGTTACTGTAAAGTGCAAGCATTGCCCATTGTTCTTCCTAGCAAAGGTGCCCCAGCGCTGCCAGGTTTATTGGGACCATCGGTGAACGACCCCTTTTGAGTCATGTCACACGTTCTCAATCAAATGGAGGTCTGGGCTTTGTGCCATTCCAAGAACTGTTCTAAAGTTCTTGCTTTTAAAGCACTCTGGTTTAGGGTGTTCCATGCTGCTGGAATCTCTAGTCGATGGTGCCTTGAAACAGGTGTTTCTCTAGAATTCTGTTTGGCTCCATCCTTGCTCTCAGTCCTGAGCAGTTTCCTAGTCCCTGGTGAGGAGAAGCACCCCCATGACATGACCACGTTGTGCCACGAAGGGCAGCTTGCAGTGAGGCCAAATGTTACATGTTGGCCTCAAGAGACTGGATAACGTCTTTGCATGCATCTGCTGTGTCTCCCACGTGCCATTTTGCCAGCTCGGAGTAGGGTGGGTAATAGCTGGCCATAGAAGATTTCTCCCACCAAGCTGTGGCACTCTCCATCTCCTTCAGGCCTGCCCCGGCTTCTTGGTTGCTTCTCCAACTGGGTCCTCCATACCCAGTCGCTGAGCTCTGGTAGGCAGCCTTCTCTAGGCAGCACTGCAGCTGAGTATATTCTTTTCCTTTTGGAATAATGGATGCAACACTGTTCCAGTGGGTGTTCATGGCCTTTTTTTTAATCACCTGAACCCGTCTGGTGCTTCTGGACAAGTTTATTCCATGGCTGTTTTGAGCGTTTCTCGGTCTTAGTAGTGCTGTTTGTTTAGCTCGGCTCTCCAGCAAATTCTGGGCTTTCCCAAAACTGGTATATTTTATCTGATATCACGCAGCAAAGGGATCACACACAGGTGGACTCCTTTCAGCCCGTTTAGCACGTGATCCCTGGAGGCAGCCAGCTGTACCAGAACCTATTCGGGCAGGTCGCAGCAAAGGGGCTGAATACTTACCCAGGTGGCAGTCCGGTTTTGTTCACTGAACTTTTGTGCCACGGTAAAACCATTTTGCACTTTCGCAGTGTTAAGGGCCTTTTGTGCATGGAGTGACAACAATGGAAATCCAATCCATTAAAATTCCAGGTTCTGATACAAGATGCTATTCCACAAAACATTGAGAAGTCGAAGGGTATATGTGAATATTTTCATCAGACACTGCATATTAACTTTCATTTCAACAAAACAAAACCATACAAAGAAAACCCCCACAATCTTCTTCCATGAATGTGAATTAATATTTTATTAAATGCATATGAAATGTATACCACCAGGGAACCGTGTGCAGTTAATGACAGTGCCTGAATACAGCATAATCTGCAAAACAGCTTTTTATGAGCTGCTTCTTAATAATTTCAATGCAGACTTGAACTAGACTAAAATTGAGAATTATGGGGTTTTTTAATTGTTGTGAACTGTCTTTTTAAAATGTATGTCAGCAGCTTTGCAAGAACGAATGAACATTTGTTCGTGTACAACAGAGGCTAGAATTTTCTTTGCTCTGTCTGGTTTAGTATCTGACAGGTCTTGCAAGATATTTGATTCTGTGTAACAAACTATGAACTGCTTGAGCAAGTGTGTTTACAAGGTGATAGGCAATCACCTGCCAAGCTTTTATGTAATCTTTGTGAATCATTTTTAAAGCTGCATGTAATGGAACCAACTTCACAAGCAACTATAATCTGGGATTCTCAGAAGCTTGAGAGCCATTTGGTGCTTCGTTTCCTCAGTTCAATCATCAAACCAAAGTGAAATACAGACTAAGGTGCTAAAAAGTCTTAACCATATGTTTAGATACAGCTTTTGCTAACATGGATCAGTCTAGGACCTTTCAACAGAAGGAAATTTTGTTCTCCCTCCTCAATGGAGGAATAGTTAGGCCATTTCAATTCCTGCAAGGTTGTATATAACTTAAAATTGTATTTTAATTGTATGTAAACTAAACTTTTCTCTCTCAGATCCTTCAATTGTACTTTGCTTTTTTCCTAGCAATAACTGATACAAATTCAGTGGAGTCTCATAAATAAACAAAGTTTTGTCATTTCCACAGAAGTGTTATTTCTGTGTTTATGTTCATACATTTTAGCTCACTGGACTTCCAGTTTAAGGAAACTGACAAAGTCTGCTTTAAGGTTGCTGTCCAGAGACCTTAGACAATTAGCAGCGACAAAGTAACTTGACAAGCCACAGACTCATGGTCTCCCCTATGGTATGTCAAGTAAAATAACCTCGGTTGAACATACTCTTTTCAAGCCTGAGGCAACAGAAACCTGAATATTATTTGTTTACGGCCTTAAAAACATATGAAAAGGTTATGGTTCTTCTGAGAAATAATGTCTAATTATGTTGTAGTGTTACGAATAGATTGCTTCAGAAGGTTTCAGATCTTTTTCTGGGGTTTGATACGCACTGGTAGAGAACACACCCTAGCTTTGCATACCCAAAGAGACACACAGCGCTTAGCGAAGGAAAGTTTATTCAGCAGAAAACACACCTTGTCTAGGCAGCAGAGATTTGTACTGCATCCCAACTTTATTCTATATTTCTAAAGAGAGAAAGAGCTTCCTGCTAACAGGCTTAGAGGCAAGAAAGGGAGCGGAGGGAGGGAGCCCATTACATGTCTGGCACGGTAGCCTCTTGGCAGCAGTCCCTTGTGTGCACCTTCTAGGCTGTGCGTGTTCCACGCTTGCCCTTCTCTTTTCTACATCCCTGGTCTTGATACTGATCTTTATAAGATTTCTCTCCTTGCCTCTGTGGGAATGGGGGGCTTCTCAATGTTTCCCAGGTTACTGCTAATTGCTGGATGGATGCTTGATTGCTTCTCCATGACCTTTACCACTAGCTGCTACATCAGCGAATCTATTTTGTAGAGTGAGTTCTTTGCTCATGTTTGCTACTGTTGGTGGGGTAATTCCTGATGTCCTGGGACAATGGCCACCCCTCCTTGCAGGATTCTTTCGCCTGATCTCTTAGAGGGGAAATGTCTTGTGCCTGGGCTTTTCCCCCCAAGGCTTCCGGCATTCATTCACACTGGCGAGTGGGTTGCCTCTCCTGAACTCAAGCTTACCCCCGCATGGCCCATGGCCTGCCCTTTGGCACAGCTTCATGGCCTGGGAGCTGGTCTTCGTGGTGCTACTATTGAGGTACATCCCATACGACACACCTGGGCGCATCTTGTCACTAGGCCTCTGCGCAGCAAGGGCCTAGCAAGCCTACCCTTGATGGCAGCTCTGAACTTCGCCCCCGCCCCAGCCTTCTGCCAACCAGCAGCCTCGTATTTCCTGTTTAATTTTACTGCAAATGGGAGCAGTGTTCCCTGAGGCAGCCATGCCTCCCTCGGAAGGACCAGGACTTCCTCTGAATCTGGCACGGTGGGCAAGTTGGCCCCAGAGCGCACCTGCGCTGCAAGCGCTGGTCAACATTCAACAGCATGTGATGCTGCAAAGGTTGAAATTTGCTGAGCTAAACAGTGTTACATTTTACACTGCATTGTGCACCTCTGGGGCCACCTCACCCTTGCTGCAGTGTTCTGCGGAAGGAAGGAAGGACGGATGGATGGACGGATGGACAGATGGATGGACGGCTCCTACTAGGAATCAGAATGGCCTTAGAAATTCTGGAGGCACCTGCACTGCTACCGTTAACAAAGTGGAACAAACGTTTTTGATGGCTGGCCATTTCCAACAGTGCCATGGTGTATGTCAGTGGCAGCAATGCAGCAACTGCTGGGAACGTGCAGCCTGAAGTCCTGCCCAAGACCCAGTCCTGTCGAAAGGCGTTCTCCAAAGTAACCAAGATTTGGCATAGAGCTTTTTCTGTTCATTAGAATCTTGGACACCAAGTCAAACACGCACTGGTCATTTCCAAGAAAAAGAAAAGGAGACGCTATTGAGGTTTTGAACAGGCAAAATAGCGACACACCATATTTGCATATAATACAAAACCGAGGTGTCATTTAGGGGTTTGGGTTCCAGGTGATTTGACCTCCCATTTTCTCTTACTATTGATTTTGTGGCTCGGACTGATAGGAAGTTTAGACCAAAAAAATCCAGAGGACCACAAGTTGTCCACTGCTGGTTTAGTAGAGTCGAAGAGCTCCTGATGGTTCCCACCAAACTCAGAGGAGAAATAAATCACCATTTCATCACTGGCTTGTCATTTGCAAACCAAGAATCATAATTTAAAATAATCTCTATTCAGATGCCAAGCATCTACAAACCGTGGATGGTTTAGCTGGCTAATTGGAGGTTGCTCTAAAACACAATTGGTGGTTTATATGTGATGGCAAGCTAGGAATCAGGTAACATGAAAATGAACGCTGTCCATGATGCAGAAGGGAAGGGGAGAGCAGAAGTGGGAGTCCAAGCTTCTCTGCTCATGAATGTAGCACTGCGTGATGGTTTAGTGCTACATGCTAACACAGTAAACCTATCTCTTCCTCAACTCATCTGGAAGCCACCATTTTGGAGGAAGGTAGTTACTGCCACTATATTTCTCTCCTCTGTTTCCAAGAAGCTTACAGAAACGTGGGTCACCCCCCATATTGTATCCTCACAACAACCCTGGGTGTGTGTGTGTGGGGGGGGAGACCTAATTAACATAATTAACTGGGGGTTTGAATTAAGATCTCTCTGCTCCTAAGATGACCATCAGTCATAACTCAGGTAAGGTTCTGGCCCTCAAAATCCAACACCACAAGGAATGTATTTGTTGTTAGAGTGTTGTTTGCTGTAGTTGTTAAAGTGCCAAAAGACTCTGGTGCCCCCTCCCTTCATCTTCACATTGTTACAGGTAAGACTTATTCACCCCTGGAAAAACTAAATCTCTACTACTTCTGTTTTCTTTAATAGCAGATTCCTTCCTAGGCATATAGGCTCTCATTTCAGGATTTATAGCATTGCAAGTTAAGCCAATCTGTGGAACTAGGACTTGGAGTTCTTTCGAAAAGCACATTCTTTTTCAGCCATGGAACCAACTGAGTGACTTTGGGCCAGTCACAGACTCTCAGACCAGCCTACCTTCCAGGGCTGTCATGACGAGGATAAGAGTAGAAGAGGAGAATGTTGACAGTTCCTTGGAAGGGAAAAAGTGTGTGTGTGAGAGTGTGTGTGAGAGAGAGAGATTTGGAAATGAAGTTAATTATGCGTTTTTCATTCTAAACTGGGTGGGCCAACTTGCACAGAGAAATACTGACAAAACACTTTAATAATGTAAGTGGTTCGATTTGAGCAGCATCCTGTCTGTCAGCATTGTCTGACCAACCTGATTTGGATCGATTCGGAGGCCTTGATTTGATCACCACTGAAGACAGC
The DNA here is from genome assembly GCA_023646645.1 of Varanus salvator macromaculatus. Classification (NCBI taxonomy): domain Eukaryota; kingdom Metazoa; phylum Chordata; class Lepidosauria; order Squamata; family Varanidae; genus Varanus; species Varanus salvator. Next base: position 21,218,642 of record JAIXND010000657.1, read on the forward strand.
TGCTTGACTTTGGAGGCTGACCCCATGTGCCGAGTGCAATTAGGGCTGTTGAAATCAATGCACCCACTTAAGGAGTCGCACTGTCCTGCAGTATTTTGGAAGGAACGTGTTGCAGTGCGCTATAATCAGGATGAAGCCGACAATACACTGTCACAATATAAAAAGGGCGTGTGTGCTGTGAAGCAGGGCAAGGCTAACTCATTTTCCTATGACCTGCTTAATTCTAATCTGCACCACTGCAATTACTATGTCTAAATCAGCCACGGTGCATGCTCCTCCCATTAATTTGCATGAATAAAGCAAGGTTGGATTGTTCTTCTGACCCTAATATCAAACTGCCCTCAATTGCAAGCCATGTCACACACGTTTTTCCCCACGAGATCATGTCTACGTGTAAAAAAACCAAAGCGAACCTAGCAACATCGTCACTGCTTGTAAAGTGTGCCAGCATTGCGCATTATGGATGTTATAGCTTCCTGGTTCAAAACTTGTAGAAATACCAGGTCTCACAATGTGCTTCTCAGGCACAGGATTTCCCCTGCAGAGAAGTTATAAGAACGGAAGAAAAACCCTGCTGGATCAGACCAAAGGTCTACATACGAGTCCAGCACTCCATACACAGGGTGGCAAACCCATTGTCCACAAGATCCCTCAAGCAAGATAGGTGCGAGACCTCCTCCTGCCCAAGCTCCCCTGCAACTGAGCTATGCAGGCTGGCCACCCCTGGCGAAGGAGGCAGCCCATAGCCAGAGTGGCTAGTAGCCTCCGCCACAATCTGTCCAATCCCCTTTTAAAGCCATGCAGATTGGTGGCCATCACCACTTCCCATGGGAGTGAACCCCACAGTTGAACGATATATTGTGAGAAGGGGGACTTCCTTTTATCAGTCCTAAACCTCCCGCCCATCAGCTTCATGGGAGCACCTTGGGTTCAAGGGTCATGGGGAGTGGGGAAAAATGTCTCCTTTCGACTTCCTCCACACCACGCATTGTTTGAACACCTCTATCATGTCTGCCCTTCCTTGCCCATTTTCTATGCTCAACAGGCCCAGTTGTCACAGCTGCTCCTCACAGGGGAGCTACTCCAGTGCCCCGATCGTTTTTGTTGCCCTTCTTTGTATTTTTCCAACTGAAGCTGTGGAAGAATCACATGAAGGGGCATACTAATGAAAAACAAACATTTTCCTCCAAATTGCAACACCCATCACACACACAAGCAAATGCACATCTCTATATGTGTACTAAAATGACACACAAAAAGCAGGAACTTTGGCAGAGGTATGGGGTGACCCAATCCATCATACACAAGACTCCTCCAGTTTGGTGGTTGGTGCTCTACAAATCTCAGGATCATCAGAATGTGATCTTGCAATCCAACTCTATGGACAGTGCAAAGACCAGTATTTTCTTTCTGTAAAAATTGCAAAACTTGAAGTGAGTGTTCGCTAGGCTTGAGTTTTGCTTTGCCATGCCGGCTAGGGCTGGGGTTAGGGTTGCTGCTCTTGGCAATCTCGCCATGCTGCCCAAGCGGCAGCCACCCCACTGATGCCCAAGCAGCACTTTGGAGGGACTGCCAGTGATTCAATCCCCTTTCTTGGTGGGGGTCACAACCAACCACAGTGTGAGTACTGCACTGTATCATGTGCTTTCATATTGGTTGGCCGAGTTGCGGCTTGATTTGCAATTTTTAAAAAACAGGGTTCTGCAGATGCACACCTATGAAGGACTGACATTTGAAGCCTTCTATGGCCCATGTCCTGGTAAATATCTGCTATCAACATGCAATATTTAAGGACATTGTACAGGCAAGAGTTTATACATGTTACTTTGTACTCAATTGACAGCTGTAGGAGTCAAATGCAAAACAAAGCCCTGAAGGGTTTTTTTCTCCCTGCACAGGGTGGTAAGTACATCTACCACTTTGACGTGAGATCCCCTCGTTTTTTAATATTATCCTGACTGTTCTCAGTTCTCTGCACCTTGCCCATGCTTCCCCAAGCCTTCCAAATGCTCCAGAAACAGACACCCCATCTTTTTCTTTTAAAAGCATTAGGTTCTTTTCTTTCAACCTACCCAGCAAATTTGACTAGTCTTTTGGACAGGGAAACAGATAGTCATGAAATCTGCATGACGGAAGGATTATGCAAGTAGCACATTGCAAACTATTTCATAGCTTTGCCCTCAAAGCAAAGAGGTGTTTTCCTGAATTTCCCATTTCTGTAAATGAATTTAGGCTGGTTAATAAGTGTTAGAAATCTCTCTTCTAAGGGCCACAGGTGGTCCTTAGAACAAAACAATTTTTCAAAGTTTCATACAGTGCCTGAATCAGGCAGGAATGTTGCAAAGCAAAGTGGTAGAAAAAGAAGTCCAAAAGGAGCAAAAATTTCTATCAATTCCTTCAAGAGCAGTTATCAAAACCAGTGATGTTTATGCGTGTAATACACTTTCATTACCTTCCTTAACATGTGTTAAAACTGAAAGGAAATAAAGCATTGCTGTAATGCAAACCATTTATCCCAGGAGTTGCTAAGATACATATTTAAACACAGATTACATATACAAGAAATGTGATCTGCTCTCCTTATAATTCTCTAAATCATGCAGTCTAAGCTCAGCCAAATATGCATGTGGTTAACACCACAAAAAGAGGGCAACCCGGTAAAAATAACAGGAGAAAACTGAGAAAGGCGTGTATTGAATATATAATATCCGATCTAACATAGCCAATATTCTGTACAAGAATTTGCCCCTCTTCTTTGTGGTTGCCTTTCTGAAAAACATACATCCTGTTGGAGTTGTGGCCACCATTTTCTTTTCTGTTGCTCCTCACAGCATCCCCTCGTGTCTTTGGTCCATTGCATCAACAGAATTTCTACCACCTTCCTTTCTGTTAAAAAAGAAGAAGACGGGCAGAAGGGAGAGTGAGGAAAAAAGAATAGGGTAAAAAGGAAGGTGATCTTTGGTGTTCAGAGTGCTTCCTTCTATTGAACAATTACTATTATTATTTCATTTCTATACCACCCATGGCCAACGCTCTCTCTGGGCGGTTTACAACAAAGCCTAAAAACTGTAAATTACAATAGATAAAAACATTAAGAAGATTTAAAAATTAAAAACCTGTCCAAGAATAAAAGAAAGGCACCTGGCTAATTGTGGCAGGTCCTTGAATGACCAGGGAGGTCTTTAAAGGCCTCCACAAAGAGGACTTTCTTAACAAGGTGCTAAAAAGATGGTAAATTTGGCACCAGAGAGGCCACAGCAGGGAGGTTGTTTCAAAGATGGGGGCCACCAGGGAAAAGCCCCTTCCCCCAGTTGCCACTCTCTGAGTCTCTTGAGGGGTTTACTCCTGGGGGAAGGCCCCAGAGGCTGAACGTAGTGTCCAAGTATATTTGTGTTTGGAGAGGCACTCTGACAGGTATTGTAGTTTTAATCTGTGTAGGGCTTTAGAAATTAAGACTAGCACTTCGAACTGGGACCAGAGGCATACTGGCAGCTAATGCAGGAAGGCCAGAACTTGTCTTACATGTTTGGACCACCAGGTTCCAGTTAGTAATCAGGTTGTCACATTCTGCTTCATTCATGGAAAGCAGGTCCAGATGTCTCTTCCTTTGGTGAGTCTCCTCTGCTTTTCCACTGCCAAATCTGTTGAGGTGGGAAAGATGGAATATCTCAGAGAGGGGCAAATATATGGGGCGATGGGCCTATTTTACCATCGGAGACTGTCCACAAGATGGCGGGAGACAAGATGGCTACAGGAGACGTGGCAAAGGGCAAGTGTACTGTCCAAAAGACTGAGCCCCAACACGCTTAACAACTCCTTTGAACCCAAGTTTTCCTCCCAACAGAAACGTATTTCACAGCAATACCAACTGTTGTAAGAAAATGTGTTGTGTGTGCGCTTTTAAGTGAGAGGGTTAGGGTACCTTGGCAGGAACCAAGAAAAGTATCCATGGGTGCATTGGTGCCCACCAGCACTCCTGGAACAACTGTACCTTCGGGTTGGTAACTCCAGGAGTCGTCTGCCTGGAATCACCTTCTGTTAAAAGTGATTCTCAGGGTTCCATGTTAGAAAAAGTTGAAGAATACCATGCAAGAGACCTGACAGTCCTTCTTTCCTGGAAGAAGAGGGAGAGGGGGAGAGGTGGTACATGGAGGAGTGTGTGACTTCCTGTTCGCATCCCACAGCTTGGTTTTCCGTTTTAATTTGCCTTTCCTGGATCTGTTACATCATCTCCTTTCCATATTGACCCAGATAAGCTATTTGAGGAAGCCAAGTCATTGTTTACTCATTGGAGGTGAAACCAGAAACACCATTCCACTTCCCAACATCACAATCATTAGCAAGCAACAGCAGAAACAAACATAGCACTTGTCTCTAAATTATAGAGACAAGGTCACTCAAATCCTTGCTTTCATGGTACAAGTAGTCCAAGTACAACCCCCTTGGATAAGAAATTTCAAAGTGGCAGTAACAGCAAGTGGTATATATTGGTTTTCTTTCAGTATGTCATCAGTTTCTGGGAGGTGAATGACTGTCATTCATGTATTCATTCTACTTGTTGTTAACTATCTAGGCACACAAACTAACAAGCTATCTAGGCACACAAAGCATTGAGCACTGCATGCCAACAACAGAACCTATCATAGAATGCATGTCCATGCACACATTTGTGACATCCATTTCTTGTAAAGTAATGGGAAAATCAGGCTCAACTCAAGCTATTTTCCTGCCTGAGCTAAAGGTTACCAAGCCCTGCATACCCTGATACCCTGTAAAGAAATCTTTCAGCTGGGAACTGAATTTTAGTTTAAAATGGATGGCCCTATGGAGGCAGCAGGACAGTTTAGGGGAGGTAGTTTAGCTGGGGAACTGTCTGTCACCCCACTGTCATTTGAGTTAATGACTTCATTCTTCCTAATATTCGGGCTGGCCCTCATGCTCAGTATCACATTTGACATTAGGTGGGCGATATCGAGAGAACAAAATGCAGCTCCACATACAAACTCACGACTGAGGCTGTAAACTCAAGGGGGCATCATATAAGGAGATGCTGGGCTAGAACTGGGAACCCATGTATTTCTTCACAATTGCCATATGGGAAGCTAAAGGGATAGAGTTGGATTATTCCCAGGGGTCCTTGAGCTGCAGATGCCTGTGCATCGGGCAGACCATTTATTCCACGAAGGATTATACAGTCTGAGTAATGACAGTATTCTTAAACTTCTGTTCAGTGGTCCTAACATACGCTATCCTTTACTGTTTTCACTGTGGACCAGAACATGCATGTGCAAATGTAAGCAAAAATAAGCATACATCTTCTCACGTGCCAAGCTAACAATCTGGTGTAACCCAGATCTGAAGACTGCTGGACAACCTTTCCTCTGGAGGCAGTGGTCTGAGAGAGGTATCCTCACTTTTGTTGTTGTGTTGTGTTAGTCGCGAAGTCGAGTCCGACCCATCGTGACCCCATGGACAACATTCCTCCAGGCCCTCCTGTCCTCCACCATCCCCCGGAGTCCACTCAAGCTCACACCAACCACCTCAGTGACTCCATCCAGCCACCTCATCCTCTGCCGTCCCCTTCTTCTTTTGCCATCTATTGTTCCCAGCATTAGACTCTTCTCCAGGGAGTCCTTCCTTCTCATTAGGTGGCCAAAGTATTTGAGTTTCATCTTCACTATCTGGCCTTCTAAAGAGCAGTCAGGGTTTAGATCAGTTAATAGGCAAAGGCTGTGAATTCCTCTCCTTTGTGGATTTGCAGAGAATACATCAACTTCCCCCAAACGCATGCTGGGAACACCTTAAAAAAACCCAAATGTTCCATCCTCTGCATGGCCCATCAGTGCTCCCTGCCTTGGCATCCCCAACATTATTGGAGGACTTGTTAGGGTCAGGGCAGAAAGACAACCAAAGCAACAACCAGCTCGACCTTCAGACACTCAGAGAAGAGTGGTGAGGGGAATTAAAATATTAATTAATTTAGAGTTTTTGTATGCTGTCCCATTGCTTATAGCCTTGGGATGGCTCACATAAATAAATAAACATAATACAAAATACAATTTACAATTAAAATATCATGTTCAACCACACCTTTGGTTAATAGCTACATCTTCTATATAATCCATATCTCCTGAGCACTTACACAGCAAAAAGTGGTCTTTAGGGCATATTGGACTCCACAGCACCTATTCCAGAAAAAAAAAACCTATCACCATCTAATAAATATTGGCGATGAGGGACAGCAGAATCATCATTAGCACACATGATGCAGAAGTGCCCAGTGGTGGTCCCCTTCTGAACAGAAGTCGTTAGACATATCAAGAGAGTCCTCTTTGAAGATCAGAAAAACCCAGAGAAGGGCTTTTTCTGCAGTGGCGCCCCAACTATGGAAGGAGCTTCCGAGAGAGGTGTGCCTGGTGCCGATGCTTTTTTCATTTCAGTGCCAGGCCAAACTCTTTTTATTTTCCCATTAGTTTAAATGTTAGCAGTGTTTTTAAGATTGAATTTTATCTATTTTTATCTGGATGCTGTATCATAGTCATTTATTTTATTCTATTATCGCCCTGAGACATTGTGAAGGGCAGGGTATAAAAGCTTCAAACAAATAAATGAATAAGCAAACAAACTTTGTCCTAAATATGTTATTCTTGTTTAAAGATGTTGATGCACTGCTGAATTATATTCCTGCATCCTGGAAGCTATTCACAGGTTACCACAAGTGGACTAAATGAGCTCCCAAGGTGGCTATGGGGATGGAAAGACAAATCATGCCCCCCAAGCACGCAGTGGATTGAAGAGCTCACAACGCCAGCCTCTGATGAGAGAATATACCACCGAAGCCGGCTTTGTCTCAACACTCATTTGGATATTTGGTCAACCTACTTCAATTTGTATTAGTGATGTGAAACAGGTACTTTAAATACTTGTGTAGGGATGTGTGAGCGTGTAATGCATACACAACATACTTTCTCAAGACCAGTTCAGTGTATCTCTGATCATTCCTGTGCCACTATAAGGTGTGTGTGTGTCCTTGTTTTGCCCCCCCCTTTTTTTTTGTATCTGTATTTGCGGTTCTGCTCTTTGGCATTCTCAGAGCTTTTTCGCTATTGTGCGCTTTGGCTGAACGACTGCAAAACTCAAGTAAAAACTGCAATACGTCGGCATTCAAAAGCGCAACGCACGCGGGGGTGCTGGAGTCGCCTGGACTCTGCCCAGGTGTGCCGGCTGGCAGACAAAGGTGCGATTCCAGGCAGGTTTGGGCAGGGAAAAGGCCCGAGACTCCCTCCCTGTCTTCTGCCGGAGCTTGCAGAGACTCCGCCGGGTGTTCCCACAAATGCGAGGAGCTTGCATTTCTGCGGCGCCTCCTCCCTGCCCCGCCCCCAGGACGCTGCGGCTGCCGGGCGGCGAGGCGGCCGAGCCGACGGCCGCAGCGGGGCGCCCTCCTCCGGCGCGGGGCCGGAGTGCGGCCCGCCCCGGCGGCGCGCGGAGATGACGTCAGGGCGCGCGGAGATGACGGCGGCCGGCTCGCGGGAGGCCCTGCGCTGAGGTCCGAGGCGCGGCTGGGCGCAGGCGGCGGCGAGGACTCGCGCGAGGAGGAGCGGGCGAGCGGGCCGAGCGGCGGGCCGGAGGCGACGCGCGATGTCGAGCGGGGCGGCGGGCAGCGCCGTGTCGGACCCCCAGCACCCGGCGCGGCTCCTGCGGGCGCTGAGCTCCTTCCGCGAGGAGGGCCGCTTCTGCGACGCCCACCTGGTGCTCGAGGGCGCCGAGATCCCGGTGCAGACCAACATCCTGGCGGCCGCCAGCCCGTACATCAGGTGAGCGCGGGCTGGGCTCGGAGAGGCTGGGGGCTTCAGCGCCCTCCCGGACGCGCACGCTCGCTCAGCCTTCCCTAAGCCGGTGCCCTGCCGATGCCTTCGATGGCAACTTGGGGATGTTGGGAGTTCAAGGCCAGAATAGCTGGAGGGCACCAGTTCCCACCGACTCCTATCCAGCCACGTGGGATGCTGAGAACTGTGCTGCAAAAGCACCAGCTCCGAGAACCTGCCGCCCAGCCGTGCTACCTGGGGTTGTGAGAGTTGTAGTCCGACGCACCTGGAGGGCACCAGGTTGGGGAGTGCTAGGTTAGGGGGTGAGGCCGTGTGGGCAGCGTGTCCTGCTTAGAGGGAGTCTGCCCATGCTCACGGTATCCCGTTATTACAAAATTTGTAGTTTTATTAGTGATGATGGTACTAGTAGTGGGAATAATATCACCTCGGTGTGTATTTGGATAGGATCAGTTAGAGATGAAGCTGCTTCAGCCATTTAACCATGAAACTCGACTGTGGACCTTGGAGTTAGCAATCCTTTTATGGTCACTGTGAGGATAAAATGGCAAAGAAGGAATGGGGAAAATCATGTAGTCTGTCTTAAATTAGTAGTCTGGAAGAAAGGTTGAATATAAATCCACTTGCAAATAGGAAATACAGAGAATGCATTGACAATGCATAGAGTGAACCTTTTGTTCCTCAGTGAGAAACTGAATCCTGGGAGCCCCTGACCAAGTTAATGTCATGAACAGTTACTCATGAGATGCCTAATCTTCCCAGAGACACTTACTGTAAAATCCAGTGTTTGGTTTGTTGTTTCAAGGCTTCCAGTTTGTGCCTAAGACATTGTTTACTAAATACACCATAGGAGCCCTGCTGGAAAAGAACTAAGTTCTTTAGCAAATCTTTCAACATAGTGTCCCATGACATTCTGATAAGCAAATTAACAAAAAGTGGACCAGATAGAAAAACTACTAGGTGGATCCAAAATTGGGGTTCAGTTGGGACAAATGCCACTTCATCCACCTAGAAAAAAGGAACCAAATGCATCAATACAAGATGGAGAATGTGTGACTCAACAGAACTGAAAAGGAAAAACACCCAGTAATTGTGGACAATAGGCTAAATATGAGCCGACAATGCAGTGCATCCACAAAAAGGGCAGGTGGTGTTTTGGGATGCATTAACAGAATTATCACTTCCAAAGCACTGAAGTACTAGTTCCACTATACTCAACACTAGTCAGATCTCATCTGGAATACTGTGCCAGTTCTGGGCACCAAGATTTAAGAAAGATGCAGAAAAATGAGAGAGGAGGGCAGCAAAAATAAGCTGTGGTTAAGCTGAGAGCCAGTGTGGTGTAGTGGTTAAGAGCATGGGACTGGGACTCAGACGATCTGGGTTTGAGTCCCCGCTCAGCCATGGAGCCAGCTGGGGGACTTTGGGCCAGTCACAGACTCTCAGCCCAACCTACCTCACAGGGTTGTTGTTGTGGGGATAAGATGGAGGAGGAGAATGGTGTAAGCTGCCTTGAGCCCTTTGTAGGAAAAAGGCAGGATATAAAGAAAGAAAGAAAAGAAAGAAAGATAGATCCAGGGTTTGGAAATACTGTTCTATGAAGAGAGACTGAGAGAAGTGGGTATGTTCAGCCTTGAGAAGAGAAGACTCAGGGGGGACATATTACCTCAAAGGGTGTCAAAAGAAGATGACCAAGGTCTGTGCTTGCTGACACCAGAGTGTAGGGCACTGAATAATCAACTCAAGTTCTGACAACCCAGATTCAGGCTAGATATCAGGAAAAGTATTCTCACTGTCAGAGCAATACAACAATGGAACCAATTGCCTAGAGAAGTTGTGGACTCTCCCACACTAGACATTCAAAAAGAAACTGGAGAGTCATCTGAGTAGGGTTGGTATAAACTGATGGCCTGCAACAGCAGGGGTTGGACCTGATGGCCTTCTTGGCCCCTTCCAACTCTATTTTATGATTCTGTTCAATTCCATTCTGACCAACATTCTTTTTCCAAAAGAGGCCAAGTGGATGCTGCTGGGTTGACTGTTTGCAGTTGGAAACAGGATGCTTAGTTTTAAAAACCCAGGGACCTGAGCTCCATTACATCTGATTGGACAAGTTAAGCACCATGTGCCATGACTGAAGCTCAGAAACAGGAAGGCTCATTCTTGGAACTGAAATGCCAAAATGGTCTCATGGCACAATACCTGTACCTTTGAGAGACAGAAACTGTCTGGTTTTCTTTCTGGTGTAAAAGAAAATCCACTTTTCTATCAACTTCTTAAAGTGGTAGATTAACCAATCCACTATTATCATTAGAACCACTAACAGTTAATCATCCTATGTTTAGCAGTCTAGGAAAGTATACCCAGTTAGTCCTTTATGAGGCCTCCACAAGCCCCTCATGGTCCCACTGAGTAGATTGTCTATATTTATTTAGTAACAGAAAACACACAGTACTAAGTGCAAAGTTATTAACTACAAACCTTATGCTGGTATGAAATATTTTTGTTTTTCATCTTTTTCTTCACATTTATGGATTCTTTAATTTGGTTAGCTAGAAGCCTAGCTGCTCACTCCCTTCTCTTTCTTCCTGGGCCCGGCTTGTGATTTTTCTACTTTGCCTTACATTTCTCCAAGAATAGATTTTTCAAAATGCAGATAAGCCTAAAAACACTGAATATGGCCATAAAGAAACTGGATAGAGTTCTGCTTGCTAAATCATGTCCCATTCTTGTGTATCCTGTATATTAATTCTCTGAGCTCCTTAAAAGCATAGGAATCTCACTGTGCTGTAAACAAGAGAAAGCATGTCACTGTGCCTTATGACTCAGTGCAAAAGGGTTGTGTGTGCCAGGTGAGTGCAATGTGCTGAGGAGGACATTACTGAGTTCCTTTCCTGCTAATGTTCTGAAACGGTTTGTTCTTCCCTTCCCTTCGGGTGTAAAATGACACAGCATTTGTTTACCAACAGTACATATTGAGGTTCCGGTCAGCATTCCTATTTTGGTGTGACAGGGCCATTTGCAAAGATCAAAGGAGGAAGGAAGAAAGCTTTGAAATGATTGCCTGACAACTAATTGAAATGCAGCTTTTTGGAGGATGTGTGTTTTGCGTGCTAAAAAGTACTTTAAAGAAGGTAATATTGGCACTATTAAAGACTGGGCAATTCTTATCTTGGCTCTTACTACAAATCTATTACAGGTAGGCCCCAAGTTATGAACATCCAGGTTGTGAACAATTTGTACTTACAAATGCTCAGACTGCCATAAACACTATATGAATATCTCTGAGAAAAGCTGTGAAGATCTCTATAGAATCTTTATCTTTAACGAAAAGCTGTGGACATCTCTAGGGAACCAAGAAGCATCGGATGATGCATCACCAAACGTGTTCCATGGTTCCCTAGAGATGTTCACAGCTATTCTCCAGAGATAGAGATTTGCCAGAAATATTCATAACTTTTCCCTAGAGATAGTTACAGCTGTCTCTAGGGAACTATGGGATGCATTTGGTGATGCATCTCTCAGGAGACCAAATGTTTTTGCATTCTCCAACAAGCTCTTCAACACCTTAGACAACACATTTGATTGAGTCTTCTGCGCCATCAGGAATAGGCACTGAAAGCTCAATAAATGTTCAGCCAGTTTTGCCCCTGTGCGCGAAATTCATTGAGACAAATTTCCCATGGATTAATGTATTTTTTAAATGTAATAAGCAGACACTGGCCTATATTGCCCTAGCTATCCATTATCAGAGAACTTTGGAAGATAACAAGGGACTGGTAAGTCACTTTTAAAGATCCAAGTTATTTTCTATTCAGCTTACATTAAAATTAAAGATGGACATGGACAATGAAGCTCAAACATACATTAAGCCGGGTATAAGAGGCAAGTTATGACAATTTTTTCAATATTGTATACTTGCACACATACATGCAGATTCTCGCTTTAGTACCTGTACTTACTTTATTATTACTCTATTCTTATCATTAATACAATGCTGTATTGTGTTTAAGATGTTTTAGTGAATATGAAAGTGTTTCTTAAGTGTTCTGTATGCATAGAAAGGTAAAGTATATACATATACTAAGACAAATGTTAGGCTTACTCATGTGATCCGACTTTACGTACAAATTCAGCTATTGGATGCTCTCAGGAATGGAACTTGTCCGTAACCCAGGAACTACCAGTAGATGTTGCAAAAATACTTCTAAGGTTTGACATGGATGACGTTGTATTATGTATAATTTTAACTATGCTCTTCCTCTCCCATTCCTGTGCTTTACTTAAGTATGTGTTGTAAATGCACATGTCAAATAAAGCAACACGACTTACCTTATCTTAAAGTTGACTGGACATTTCAAGTTTAAAATACAGTATTATAGGTTGCAACTGCGTGTTTATACAGTGCTATGAGACCCTTGGAGAGAGAGTGGTGGTTTGTTGCTTTCTCCTTTTGGGAAAGAATAAACAAACACAGTACAAAAGACCTGGCTAGTTTTTTCTGTACATTGTCTGCTTTTTTAAGTCAGTCAATGCAAGCTGAATTGTTGCTGTTCCTTGGAAATCTGCATTAATACACTTCATAACTATTTATAACAAATAAATTTTTAAATTACTGGTTGTTGAACAACCATCACTTCAGCAGATTTTTTATGGTTCTAGCAAAAAATTATATGACAGTTATACTTTATAGGTTTGAATATAAGAAACTTGCTTTAAAATGATTTTGGAGTTGATCCCAACACCTTTGATGTCAATTGTTATGATGCTGATTATATAGAGATACCCAGATAATTCAGAAAGTCTCTGCAGTGGACTAGTGTGAACCTTGAACATAAAGTATAGGTATAGATCTAGCCCAAATTAAGAGTTTAGTTTAAATTCAGTTTTTAAAAACCAGTTTAAGTCTGTAAAGTCAGGTTCATGGAGACTCAGCCCCTCACATTCCCAGAGGTTCTTACCCATTGTCAATAATCCGCTTCCCTAATTAAAAATATCCATTCCAACTGATCTAGTTTTCTATTCACTGGAGTCTAGTGCAGCCCAGTAATAGAGCCACATGCGTACACATGTATTTTAAAGGAGACCTACTAATCTAATAGGTTGCAACAGCTGGGAAAAACTAGCCAGGCCTATAAAGTTAGAAAAGGCTTGCGATGGGCCCTTATTGACAAAGCATCAAGGTGAAAAATAATTATTTCCAATGGTATATCACCCTGAAATGTATACAGAAAATGGGCAAGAATTATAATGGAAAACGTTGGAAATGTAAAGAGAGAGATAGGGCATTTTGCCATATGTGATGGACATGTGACAGAATAAGAAAAAATTGGAAGCAGATACATGCTGAGATGCAGAACATGCTCAAAATGCCAAGAGCATGTTACTGAGTATTGTCTCAGAGACTATCCCAAAGTCTATATGACAGACTTGTACAATACATGTAACAGTGGCAAGAGTAATAATTGCCTCAAAGTGAAAGCTGAAGAGTGCCTAGTTGTTGAAGACTGGAAGAACAACTAGCTGAGTTTGCAACAATGGAGAAACTAACTAGTTATGTCAACAGAAGACCAGTTAAGAATTTATTCCACAATGAAAGGGTTACTATGAACAATTCAAATAATGCTTGAAGAAAATATAACTCTTATAAATGTTTGTGATTTTATTTATTTGATTACTATTAGTTATAGATCATAACATTGCTTTGATAACAAACAGTATAGGCTGAATAAATATATGACTGAGAATTGAATGGGCTGGATGGGAAAGTGGTTGATAGACACCTTTGTTTATAGTGAATGCGTTGAAGTGAGGAGTTGTTTGCTAAATATCTGGAATGACCCTTGGCTTCTTTTTTTCCTGTTGTTGTTAGTTGGGAAGTCGCGACCGACCCATCACAACCCCATGGACAACATTCCTCCAGGCCTTCCTGTCCACCATCCCCTGGAGTCCACTTAAGCTCACACTGACTGCTTCAGTGACTCCATCTAGCCAACTCATCCTCTGCCGTCACCTTCTTCTTTTGCCATCTAGTGTTCCCAGCATTAGGCTCTTCTCCAGGGAGTCCTTCCTTCTCATTAGGTGGCCAAAGAATTTGAGTTTCATCTTCAGGATCTGGCCTTCTAAAGAGCAGTCAGGGTTGAACTCCTGTAGGACTGACTGGTGTGATCGCCTTGCGGTCCAAGGGACTCTCAGGAGTCTCCTCCAGCACCACAATTCAAAGGCCTCAATTCTATGGCACTCAGCCTTCCTTATGGTCCAACTTTCACAGCCATACATTGCAACTGGAAAAAGCAGAGCCTTGACTATACGCACTTTTGTTGGCAGAGTGATGTCTCTGCTTTTTAGTATGCTATCTAGATTTGCCATAGCTCTCCTCCCCAGGAGCAAGCGTCTTTTAATTTCTTGGCTGCAGTCCCCGTCTGCAGTGATCTTGGAGCCCAGGAAAATAAAATCTGTCACTACCTCCATTTCTTCCCCATCTATTTGCCAGGAAGTGAGAGGACCGGATGCCATGATCTTAGTTTTCTTAATGTCGAGTTTCAAGCCAACTTTTGCACTCTTCTCCTTCACCCGCATTAAGAGACTCTTTAGTTCCTCTTCACCTTCTGCCATGAGAGTGGTATCATCTGCATATCTGCGGTTGTTGATGTTTCTCCCAGCAATCTTAATTCCAACTGGTGATTCATCTAGGCCCGCCTTTCTCATGATGAGCTCTGCATATAAGTTAAATAGGCAGGGTGACAGTACACAGCCTTGCCGAACTCCTTTCCCAATTTTGAACCAATCAGTGGTTCCGTGTCCAGTTCTCACTGTTGCTTCTTGACCCACATATAGGTTTCTCAAGAGACAAATAAGATGGTCAGGTGCTCCCATCTCTTTAAGAACTTGCCACAATTTGTTGTTTTTTTCCTATACACCTCCCCCCCCCACCCTTTATTGTTTTTTCTGAAAACAAAAATAGTTGTGGGGGGGGAGGTAAGAAATGGTTAAGCACACATGCAACAGAAGCACCTTTGTGCTTGGTACATATAAGTGTGCAGGAATAGGGCAAGGAGGCCAGGGCAGCAGGGCAGTCTATTCCTCCCTGCCTTCTACTAGCAATTACTTGGTTTTTCTGGCAAAACTTTTAGTGAAGGAAGAAAGCCAACAAGGGTGTGAAAGCTATCCAGTTTATTGCACTAAGTGTCCTGTGTAAGACTGTCTGCCTACTGGAGGGAGGTCGTGGATGTGTTCTTGGTGAGTGAGGACACCTTGGTCCCTGAAGGAGCAAGTCACGGTTTCCTTGAAGCCAAGGTTACTGACCTAGGAAAGCAGAGAGAGTGGACAAGACCTTCATCGAGGTGATAGTGATATCCTAACCCCAGGGTGACATCCCTTCTGCAGTCATGGAAAAAGGAGGGTCTTGGTGAAAGACAAAGTGACTGGGAAAAAGAGGGATGGTCCCGTGGAAGAGAGCCATTGGGTGCTTTGGAGGGTGGAACAGATGGCATCTCACAACGAGGCTCATGGTTGAAGGACACGGGATCATTATAGACACAGATGGCTGTAGTATACATGGGGAGCGGCTTTCCTGGTGTGAAGCTTTAGGTTTCTGTATATGGAATTGAAAGGCAGGACTTCCTTGAGATCTTTCTTTAAAATATTAAGTTCAGCACATGCAGATGAGCTACTCAGGCAAAACTTGAGGGGTCTCAGTTGTTTAAATACATTAGGTGCCGGGGGAAGTTTTGGAACAAGCCAAGCCACAATAAAACCAATGGATTAACTTGAAGCAAACCGGAGCAAGATCACTGCAAGCTAACATTAAAAAGGTGGTGCAGCAGTAACAGCCAAATCCTGGGAGAAAGCAGGCAGGAGCTGAGGAATTTCTGATTGGGGTCAAATCCTTAGGGGGTAATGATGCAAATGTTTTTGATGGGGGCTGAGCTGTAGTGACTGACAAATAAAGGCACCTGGGAGTTGTGGTGCGCAGCTCACAGAAAAGGTGTTGGCTCACAGAAAATGTCAGAATTATCTAGCCCCGTATGACAGCCAGCTCTTGGGTTTAAAAACGCATTCCTGTGTTTTGATGGGTTAAAGAGAGGAATGGATGTGCTTGCTCCCTTCTCTGTGCTGGCAAACAACCCATGGCTAAAATGTTTGATCATGTAAGCTGCTGCAAAAAAGGCAAATTCCATGTTAAGAAATGGCCTAACACAAGCATTTTTCATTTCCAATTGTCTCTTGTAACTGGCAGGGCACCTATTTAGAAGAATAGAAATTCAGCAGATGAATGATTTAGAATACTTGTTTTTCACTTTGTATCCTGTCTCAGACTTAAAAAGTCTCACTCTATCTGCACAGGACCAACATGGGAGAACAAAATGTTCATGCTAGACCAGTGGAAGATGTCGACCATGCTAATTACTGGTCTAGTCAGAGGTGTATTTTCCCATTCACAGAATTAGGACTTAGAAGTAGCATCTTGTGCGTGTTAATAAGCTGTAAGGAAGGTATTGCTTTAGATGGTGACTGTATTCTGGTAAGGCTGGTTTAGTAAGTATAACAGTGCTTACTTTTTCTCTAAGTAGGGCATGCTGTAGTGGACCAAATTTAACTGGTACTCTTTTAATACATCATGATTTCACGTAAGAAGATGCACCTTCCTACTGAAGATACGTTTTATAATAGGGCACTTTACTAGTATGTCTGTCTGTCTGTCTGTATGTATTTAGCAGACATATGCCACTCCGTTCACCTAAGCCTCGGGGCGGCTTACAAATAAATAAATATCACTAGTACAATAAAATACAGTTGGAGACATCCCGGCCAAAGTTGTTAAAATCAATAAATAAAATCAACAATTAAAATGACGTTTAAATAAAAAGGTCTTGACCTGGTGCCAAAAAGCAAATAACGACGGCGCCAGGTGGACATCTCTGGGGAGCGCATTCCATAGGTTGGGCGCCACCACAGAGAAGGCCCACCTCCGGATACTCACCCTCCTGATGTCCTTCACGGAGAAGGGCCTCTGCCGCCCTTATATATAGTATATTTAGTGTGTCCCCAGATATTATGGGGAAATGGACATGTTGAAAGCGAATGTCCTCCCACATGTCTAATTAAGAAAGAGAGAAGCCAGAACCAGACAAAAAACCTCAGTGCCCAGTGGGATGAAAAGGAGAATTAAAATTGCTTGAGAACAAATCCCCACTATGCAGTTGCTGGAAATCATAAGCTCTTGTTAATTATATGTTTATACTATAACGATAAATTGTAATGGTTATTGCCATCTTTCTTCCCGTAGAATATCCCTAGAAACAATAGATTTGCAAAACTACTAGCAACTTGCTGTTCACTCCCTTGCAGCATGACAGGTCTGGGAATGGCGCATCATGGTGAATAATCTAAGCTTTCATTTTGGTTATTAGGTATCTTGGAATACTATTTTGTATCCTGTTCAAACATCCTGAATTTACCTCAACTTCTAATGTCTTACATGTTCAAATAATGATTCTGAGCAGAAAGGGAGCTCGATGAGGATCAACATTTCTGGTGGCAAAGCAGGTTTCCTTTTTTAAACTTGTTCTCTTTCATCCCAGGATAGGCAATCATGTATTACATGTGTTTAAAAAATGAAAAGCTTAACTTTGGATGTAGTTCACTGGCGCCTCGAGAAGAAAACTGATTTGGCAGTGGCTAGTGATATTCAACAAAACAATGTGTGAATCCATCACCTATGGATATTGGATTAAATCTGGTGTGTATGAACAAGCCATCTGTAGTTACCTTGTTGATGTGTTCAGCAAGGTGACCCTGGGCAGCCTTGTTTCCAGTATTTTCCTCATTCCTGCAGTAGTCACCCTGCATTTGCAAAATATCATAAAGTTACCATCCAACCCAGAGCAACATGACTAAGAGACTTGTAAATGTGCCTAGAATGCATGGAAGCCACAGTGATACTTATCTCCACGGTCACCTCTGTTGTACCTGATGCTGCCCTATGACCTACTTTGGGGAGTTGCCATTAGGTTTCATTGCAAGCCATGGCTGGAAGCTTGTAATCTCCTTTTCACATGTGAAGGAACAAGCTCACAGTTCCAATGTAACTAACCAGTTTCATCTTACGAATAAGTCAGAAAGTTAAATGAAAAATGTAAGACCTCTGTGGGAATGTGTGTGTGTGTGTGTGTGTGTTGCTTTGTAAGACTGACAGCAGATGCTCTCAGTCCTTTTTTTATGGTACAAATGACACCAAGTAACTAAATTGAGCTATAAGTCAGGAGTTCCTCAGATTTCATGCGTTTGGCGAAATCACATGGTAGCCTGAGGCAAACTGCTCTCTTTTTGCCTCAGCTCTTCATCTACAGTATGAGAGTAATAGTACCAACCTATCCTTACAGAGTGGGTGTAAGGTCATGTGTGTGAAGTCTTGAAAAATCAAAAGTACTATACAAAGTCCGATTGATACTCTTCGAAACCTTAAAAGCGATGGCCATGCATTCAAGTAGGAGACAAAGCAGAGACCGTGGGAATCTAGGACGGAGGGCAGTGAGGAGGCTGCAAGCCATTAATGACTATCCTCCTTGTAACATACCAAAACAAGAGAGGGACTCCTGGCCAGTAGCTTCACTTTGAGAACTACACATGTGCACACTTGAAGAAAGCTTCCGGGAGGGTTTGTCCACCTCTGACCTGCCCCTTCCCTGCAAATGCTCCTAAGCGCCTGAGCTGGTTCACTGAAGATGGCCTGCTCTTGCTAGAGGAGAGGGCTGAGTGTTGGGCAGTTTGTGAGCAGCACCGCCAAGAAAAACAGGGCTCCTGACTGGGTTGTTGCTTCAGTTTGTTTATTTTTATTTTTCGATTTATAGCCTGCCTTTTTCCTACAAAGGGATCAAGGAAGCTTACATCATTCTCCTCCTCCATCTTATCCCCACAACAACAACCCTGTGAGGTAGGTTGGGCTGAGAGTCTGTGACTGGCCCAGAGTCCCCCAGTTGGCTCCATGGCTGAGTGGGGACTAGAACCCAGATCGTCTGAGTCCCAGTCCCATGCTCTTAACCACTACACCACACTGGCTCTCAATATTTTGAACCCTTTTACGCTCATTCCTGAGTTTGGGGCCACTATTTATACACTCGAGCTTTCAATTCCAATCTGCTATAAATCAAAACCTTGAGGCTGGTTGACACCTTCTCATGCTTTTCCTCCATACAGTCTGATGAAATGTCAGAATTCATTTGAATTCAGGGGACCCCTCCCCAGTGGCTGCCGCAGAAGCGAAGCACTGTCTTGCCATAAAATCACACAGCTGGAATAGGCCTAGAGGGCCATTGGGCCCAACCGCCTGCTCAATGAAGGATGCAAGTCTCCCATCCAGATTCTAACCAAGCCTGACCCTGCTTAGCTTCCAAGATTAGGCAGCATCAAGCACTTCAGGCCACACAGTTGCAATTGGAGACTTTGCTGGTGGTTGTGCAGGCTGGATGGCTGCTTGCTGCCGCCATGTTTCTTGTTTGTAGGGCCATTTGCTAGAATGGTGGCTGCTTCCTCCTTTGTGCATGTATGAATAAGTCAGGCATCGTACATAACAAGACAATTTGGATTTTTGAGAATAGGTAAATTTTAGTTTTTGCTCTTTGACATAACCTGGCAATTTTGAACTCTCACCTCCCTTGCATTTTTTTTTTTTTTTTGCAATGTGGGATGCAGTCTCTTTAAGCTTAATCTTCAGGGTCAGTTGATTCCATTGTTCTCCCCCTACCCCCCATCCTCCCCCTTCTAAATTTCTTGAAAAAGCCAGTGGAATTATAAACAGGTCCTTTTATGAGAAGTCAGGGTTCTTCTTTCACCCTATCTCCATTTTTGTCTTTTATTGCATTCACTCTTTGCAGTGGAATGGGGGCACCTCAGCTAGAAGTTCTCTGTTCCTTTGAAGAACTTCTCTCCTCTCCTCTCCTCTCCTCTCCTCTCCTCTCCTCTCCTCTCCTCTCCTCTCCTCTCCTCTCCTCTCTCCTCTCCTCTCCTCTCCACTCCACCCAACCAGTCAGAGGATGACCAAGGTCTTAACAAACTGTGGATCGGTATGTTACATCTACATACCATTTAAAAAATTGTGAATGGCCAGCATGCACTTTATGGATTGTTGACGTAGGAAAAAACTTGCTTGGAAGATTGAATTGCATTTATCTTTACTTAGAAGTAAGTCTAATTGATTTCAATGGGCCTTACTCCCAAGAAAGTGGCTATAGGATTGCAGCATTAATGTAGGGGTGGGGCAGGGGTTATTTTTTTCTTCTGAGTATATTTAAAAATCTGGTGTGATTGCTTTGGCATTTTTTTCCTTAGACTACTTGTGGTTTCTTGGGCAAGCAGTTTTTGTTGTGTGTTGCTTGTAAAAAGAAACGCTTGTTGGCAATAGAATTGCTTGCTTGCTCTGATCGCAGCACAAAGCGATTCTCTTTTTCCATTTGTAAAAAATTGCTGGAGGTTTAGTTTTGTATCATGGCAGGCTTAGTAATGATCTGTATGTGAAAAAGTGAGGTTGGGTGGCATAGTACTTTGTATGTGTTTCTGGTATGTGTTAGTTCTGTTTGTCTGTCGTCGCTGGAGTGAATGTGTGTGTGGCAGAGGGATTTCTGCCTGAAATACTTGTTGGCTGCATGGACCCCTAGCTAGATTCCTTTCGTGTGGCTGGTGCCAAGGGGTGAATTTTAGATGCCTGTACAACTGACAGCCTGATTTCAAAGATGTATTTTATGTGTAAGTTATATAGTTATATAATACGACTTTGAGGATTCTCTCAGGCTGCTTTGCATTGCCTTATTCATTCATTTACATTTATTGCATTTATATCCCAGATTTCTCCTTCACGGAATTCAGGGTGTTCTACATAATCCTCCCCCTCTCAGTCTTACCATACAACAAGCCTATGAAGTAAGTTAGGCTTAGAGTAGGCTTTGTGACCAAGTTGGGACTAGATCCTGGATCCCAATGCAGATTTCTTACCAGGATTAGAAGCGTGTTTTTACCAAATGGCAGAACAGCCAGTGATGTGGGGCAGAAATGTTTCCAGTACTCTATTTTTCCATGGATGTATTTCCGCACTATGTATGTCTGCACTTATTGTTGCCTGGCTTGTTGGCACTAGAATTTTGGCAACTTGAAATGGAACCCAAAGCAACTTAGTGAATGGGTGAAGCTGAAGATGCTGCAGGTGCCTCAGCAAATGAAGATTATGTGGTTAAAGGATCATCCCTCTTTGAGTGCATATCCCAAAACAGCAAGCTTTCAGGTGTACTCATTTTTTGTCAGATATAAACTCCACATGGATGTATATGCCGTGTACATTTACATTTTTAGAGATATCCAGTAAAAAAAATTCTTCATAACACTTTGAATGTGTTTGAATATGTTATTTAAACCATACTATAGGGTTAATTAAGTTTTCCCCTAAGCAAATATGTCAGTTAAAACATTTTGTGGCTTTTGGGAAAACATTTATACTGCACATAAAATTGATATGGATTGTGTTTTTAGTACCGTTTGTTAAGTATAGACATTCCGTGTGCTCACTGAGGAAGAGTGTGTATCAGGGATTAAAAAGGATTCCAACACGCTACAGTAATACCTCAGTTCACGAATGCTTCTGTTCACGGACAATTCAGTTTGCAAACAGAAAGTTCAGCAGAATTTTCTTCTATTCGCGAACTCCGCATCAGGTGACGAACACTTCCCCGCAGCACTTCCCAAGGGTTTCTTGAGATCCCCACTTTCCCCGGGAGCAGGACCCCTGTACTGCCAATCTGGTAGGCTTCAGGGTCCCACCGGGCGCTCTGGGGAATGTTTGCTCCGCTCGCTCAGGCTGCAGCAGAAGCCCAAGATGACGCTGCACCACCCGCCAAAAGGGAGAGCACGGCACGAGGGGGAGCCATGAGGGCACGCTCGCCTCGGTCGAGGCCTTCCTGGCCCCTCGCCACCGCTCCACTTCCAAGCCAGAGGAAGGTCCCCTCGCAGGCGCTCGCCCAGCTGTAGGAGGGGGACGGGAGTGGGAGGCCGGAGAGACAGGTGTGGGGCAGCTCTCCTGGCCAGGAGAGGGCCATGAGGAGGGAGGTAATGGCTGCTTTCTGCAGGCCGAGGCGAGGGGAGGCGAGGGACGGGACGGGACCGCGGCTGGCCAAGCAGAGCCAGCTCCTGCCTCTCCCCGCCACGGGAGGAAAAAGCATGGCGGCCGCTTGCCCTGAGAAGGCCGTGGCAGAGGCACGAGAGCTGCGGCCCCGCTCCCACTCTGCCTCGGCCCATCTGGAATGAATGTATTTTCAAGTGTTCTTTTTTTGAAAAGTCAGGATTGATGAGTACATATGTGTCATTCTGAGGAAAGAGTTCCAAATATGTAGGACCACCACACCAAAGGTGCTATGATAGCATTTATTTGCTTGCTTGCTTGCTTGCTTGCTTGCTTGCTTGCTTGCTTATTCGATTTTTATCTCACCCCATTAGCCATACAGTTCCCTGATTCATTTGATGTCTTGCAGGTAAACTAATCATTTAGCACAAGCATTTTGCTGTACTCCGTCAGGAATTTCTATGTAGTGGGGTTTCTATTTCCAACATTTATTATACAATTTTCACAATAAATCAGTAAATATGCTAGGTGGTGTGTCATATGCAGATTTCATTAATCTGAAATTTCCTGTGCAAGACTTTGAGATAGATTAACTATAAGTATAGATAAAAGACTCCTCTTTTTGATTATATGTTTATATAATAACACCTGGCTGAAGGTGGGATGTTCTAAAGATAGACAACCTACAGGACCTGTGGTAGTCACAAAGCAAGTCAAACAAGCTGTATTCTGGCTCCCATATTGTTTAATCCCTTTGTTGACAATATTGTTAGCCCCTAAACTGGCTACAAAACCTGTCTCCATCCTTTTGAATGTAGACCATGGTGTACTTCTCTCTCAAGCTTACGTGGGCTTAAGAGCATTCCTGAGGACTTTTTCCGAGAATTGTCTTGAAGAATTCCTGGCTGTATGTGACAACGAAACTAAACTTACAGCGTTCTCTGGAAATCCCAGGATCCACAGATGGTTTATGGATAAAGAGCTAATTGAACAAGTTAAAGTCTTTATACACTTTGGAGTGGTTTTTCCACAAGCAAGGTCTTGGTTAGCCCATCAGAAATATGTGGTACAAAAGGTGTCTCAGAGTTGTAAAATTCTGACACACTATTTCTTCACAAAAGGGGGCAACAACATACCCTCAACACTTGGAAGTTTTTAGAGCTGACTCTTTCATACAGGTACTTTATGGGGCCCAGATTTGGGTGGGTACCTATTCCAGAGGCTTGGAAATAGTTCAAGTTTTTAAGGCAAACAATTTCTGTTTGTCACAGAAAACAATGAACAATCTCAGGAAACTGAAGGAATAGTCAGGAACCCATTGAGGCCTGTGCAGTGCAACAACGGAGGAGGGTTCCTGCCGGAATTCCTCAGCCATGGGAGTTTCCCAGTCAAAGCCCCATGAAGTGCAGAGCCACTATGGCCATTCAGTTACAGGTAAGCAGCCAGTCACTGTCCCACAGGTGGTGCAATATTGTGATATCTTCCCTTCTGTCTGTATTTGTAGAATTATCATTTATGTTATGGCTTAGTGTGCTGGGTTGTTGTTGCTTCAAAAATGCATTAGTTTGTAAAGCATTTAGAAAGTCCCCAAATATGTATACTCTCTTGATAATGGTTTGGTTCACATATAGTGCCATATCAGGGTTTAATGCTACATTTAAGTCTCAAGCTTTCTGTGTTTTGAGCATCCCTTCTTTCAGGATTCCCCCTAGGATTTCCTTTGTTTTCCCCAGTTGCTGCCTGATCATTATGTGGTAACTGAGAATCATGGAGCAAAGCAAACCCCTGCTCCTTGGTGACTTATTTATTGTGTCTTGAACCTGTGATTCTGGCTTGTGTCCCCCCCAAACAGAGTTGCTGGCTTATGGCTCTGGCTTGTTTAAAAAGACAGACATGCAGATTCCCAGCTTGGATGATAGAATAAATGAGCCATAGATGGAGGATCCATCGTTTGCTTAGGTACTCCCACATGCAATTGCCCAGTTGCAACAGGTCAGCTAAACAATTTTTTTAAAAATGTACCGTATTTTTCGCTCTATAAGACGCACCTGACCATAAGACGCACCTAATTTTTAGAGGAGGAAAACAAGGAAAAAAAATATTCTGAATCAAATGGGCACATAATCACAGGCACAGACCCCATCACTCCCCATGGGCTGCACATCTGACAGACTTACTGCACACACATATTCGCTCTATAAGATGCACAGACATTTCCCCTTACTTTTGAGGGGGAAAAAGTGAGTCTTATAGAGCAAAAAATACGGTAGTTGGCTTGTTAACATTTGACAAATATGTCTTAAATCACAATTCTTGGTTCATACACAGTGACAAAGTCAGTGTAGGAGAAGACCTTAGAGCAGTAGACTTCACTGTTTTTCAGATGGGAGGCTCTTTGGCTAAGAATCATCATAATGATCTTATTTCTAGAATTAATACATAATTAATCAAATGCAAAATTTATACCACTTTTTGGACTTGCAGTACCCATTAGCATCAGCCAGCACATGTAGTAGTCAGGAACATTGGGAGCTGTAATCCAAAACATCTGGAAGGTGCTAGATTGGGGAAAGGGTGATTTAATGCCTCTCTTGTGCATGCACACACCTGTTCTTCAAAGGATACTGCTACTGCTTATGTGTCCTGCCTCATCAGTCATTTGGTTGGCTTCCTTGGAAATGAAGTAATATCTTTTGCTTAGCCTAGTCAACCAATGCATAAACTGGCTTCCTGTGGAAGCAAATGGGGGGAAAGAGTGAGAGAGGAATGCATTTCAGGACATTAAGAGCAGCAGGGTAGAAGGTTTGGCACCGCATGCCACTTGCTTCTGAAGAGAAGGTGCGAGGCCTGCTGATCAAAGTAAAGCAACAAGGAAGGTATACTGTTTGCATCAAGCATTTTGGTACAATGAAAGTCACTCTTTAGATCAAGCATTTTTCTTCAAATCTGTTGGTGCTTGGAATTTGTGCTCAGATAATTTTGCCGGACCATAATGCCTTTTATCCTGTTCAGATAATAGGATGATTTCATTTGGCAATGCAACAAAACTTTGGAAAAAAAAGTAGACATTGAAGGAACAGAGACCAGTTTGAAGAAATGCTATCTTAGGTAGATGATAGTTGCTCCCTCTGATTTTATAATGTCCTACCCAAAAAAAGGAACAATTTTTGCTGTATCCAACATTATATAGAATTCCTGTGATACTATATACTTTATAGTACTGAGTGGCCTTCATGGCATTGATTGACACGATCAGATGCATTTGGTTCTTTTTCTGTGAAAAGGGACTTCGTGGCAGAACTTTGTGGGGGATGTTATAGGGAAAAGCCTTCACCCATGCTCATCATGGCTGTCCAGTGACTTGTCCTACTTTGGATGTGTTCTGAGCCATGTAGCTGTATGGTGCAGTGAAGGGCGGTAATGGTAGGGAAGCAGAAGCTTGATAAGTTTTGTTTCCCAGAACACGCTTTGAAAACAGTTGGCCCTGCCTTATTTATTTTCTTGAAACCCTTTGTTTCCTTTTAAAAATTGCCCAAGGCTACTAACAAAATCCACAAAACATCTAGCCTACAAATAAGTAAGCAGCGTCACAATAAGTTTAGGCCAGAGCAGATAAAAATGGTAGTCAGTTAAACTGTAATTTAGAAAAACAGATAAAAACACCTGAGCAGAAAAAAAAAAAAACCCAAAACGGATCAGCATAGTAGGCCCAACATCTGTCTAGACAGGAAAAAAAGCCTATTGGCTGTGCTGCTTCGACTTGCAACTTTTACAAAATCTGTGTAGACAGGCACTGCTTTTATTTCATGGCATATTTTATGGATATGTATAGTGTTAAGATATATTCATTTTTTTGCAGGGGAGCCCTTCTGATTTCTTAGCTGTTGATTTTCAACTATGTCAGCCTGAGAACAAGGGAATGGTGGATCATTAACATGCACGCTTATTTTCTCCTTTAGAGTCATTCTTGTTTAATAACAGGATTCCAGCTATAAGTCCTCCTTTTTTTCAAAAGATGCCACAGAATGGCGCATCTTTCTACTGTGTACATAATAAAGGATGTATCCTTGTATGAGTCTAGACACTGCTTTTAGTTTTTATGAAGAAAGGGTTTAGCAATGGTGACTTACCGTTCTACCAGTCCAGGCAGTATAATATGTTTAGAAGAAGTGTTGGAAGATTCTAATTGAGATATTGAGGGAACATGGACTGCTGTGTCAGCATTAGCTTGGTTTTTGCCTATTATGTGGCTAACACTGGGGCATCTGTTGACATGCCATATATTGGGTCATGGCTGGAACATTTGTTCAGCTGACCTCCAGGTGTAAAGGTTAGTGTAAACTTATTTAGGCAAGATAGTTGGTGGTGCTGACCTGTGCAAATCTTCACCTCCAGGTAGGCTGGCTGCCCTATGGTGCATCTTTCTGAGGCTTCCCTTAACATTTTTAGTGACTTGACTCGCACATCTAGCTTCAGGCCTTTACATTAAAACCAGTTCAGCATGCTTGCCAAGTGCTCTAGACGAGCATTCTTCAAACATATTTTCTAGGACCCAGTTTGGCAACTTCAAATTCTCTTGTGACCTATTTAGATATTTAGTTCAATTTTATATCTCACCCTTTCTGATGTCTTAGAGTAGGTTTTGACACTTAAAAATGCAAATACATGTGATTAATATGCAAATAACAATTGCCCCTCTGCTTAGCGGAGGCTGTCTGACATGCAATGTAAAAAAGGAACCATGTAAGATAATTTAAAATGTTTTGACTAATTGCTCAAGGGATGGTGAATTAATTTAAAGAGATCCTTAAGTAAGAAGTCAAAGATTCAGCAAAGGACTATCGGTTTAAGTGATCAGTGTAAGTGGTGTGCCTGTCTGCAGCCTCTTGTTTTGGCCCAGCCACACCCATATCAGCTGCACCATTCAGTTGGTTTCTCTGTTTGGTCTTAAGCTTTATCAGAGCAGAGAAACCATCTTCACCCATGCGTACTGTTCTGAAGGGAAGCAGGAACAAGGCACTCATCTTACTTAGGAATGGGTACTCCTGATTAAAAAGAGGACCAAGTAGAGGACTTGTGCCTCATTCTTGTGTTGTCACAAGTGAGAGGGTAGTTCATTTTCCTGTGCAGGCGTTAGGTTCCATCCTAGGATGGATTCAGCTGTCTCAAAAGCACATGCACCTTTTACCTGGGGAAACTTCTCCTTGGGAAAGCAACTATAAACACTGGCAAAGCAGAGAAATGCAACCCTACGGCTCTTTTCATCTGACCCAAACTTTCCTCACTGGTACTGTTTTCTTCACTCTGCTGCAACTAGGGTGGCGGCACATTGTTGTTGGTTGTTGGGACTGAAGTCTGCCTTGTTAAGCTCTGACCTCTTCAAGGTGTCTGAGGTCATTCTCTCTTTCCTGGAGTCTTAAGTTCCGCTCACTGAGACACGAAATAAATGTCTGTCAGCTATACCAGCTCCATCATCCTATTGTCATCACAGAAAAAAAGCCGCCATGTCATATTTTCTCTCCATAAGAAAGCAGCAGATCTCAATCCTTAGCTCATACCCTCTTGCTAAGATTTTGTCCTGGGACAACTACCAAGCTTCATCTTAGAGCAGTTAGTAGCAATACTCAGCCCCCATTTCTAGGCATAGCCTCTCCAACAGAAGAGTTCAGGGAGCTTCCCTTAATGATGTTCACCACTTTTACCACATCTCTCAGGACCACACTGAACCCATCAGGGGGGCCCTTGGAAGCCCATACTCCACAGCAAATGAAACATCACAGCCTGCTGCTTCTATTATCTTTCCCACAGCCCTGTTGTTTAGCCCTGTTGTATGTGCAGCACCATTGGCTGCAAAGCCTGTGCAGTTAGCCCAGTCCAACCTGTATCTTCCCAACTACACTGTCAGCCAGCACTCAGTATATATCTGACCCGGTGGTGGTGGGCTCTAAGATCAAGCAGCAACACAGCAAGTCCTGCCGAAAGTCCTCTTTCCACACACATCACATAAATTAGCAGTGTGGCCCAGTTGGACACATCAGTGCTGTTATCAAGCTGGATGGCAAATTTTTCTGCAGAAGGGAAGTGTAAGACCAGCTGGGCCTCCAGATGCTCAGCAGTAGCAGAAATCTCATGAGATACTGAGGGAACACTGTTCAACTTCTCTGAAAAATTTCCATTGTGCAGAGTGCTGACGATGTCCAGCGTGGCAAGAAGAAGAAAATTCTCAGCAACTGTACATAGTAGTTTCTCTTTTGCAATGCAATATGTTACCAGGAAGCAAGCCAGTTGTGCCCTGTCATTTGAGATTGGGGGAATTAAGAACTTGCATGGATGACTTCAATTTATGCTTCCTTTGTTAGACATAGTCAGTCAGGTAGCTTATCAGTTGGTTTTGGATGTTTGGTCTCTAGGTGCTTTTTCAGTTTGGAAGATTTCAGGCTCATTTGCAAGAATATCATGGCAAACAAAATATTTGGGCTTGGAATCTTTGCCTCCTTTCTCACAGTTGATGAAACCAAACCTCAGAAACCCTTCATGATACTGTCTTGTCTGTGACTTAGCCTTCTTTTTGGCTAGGGTGGTGGCGGCGGGATTGGCGGATGAGGAAGAGAAAGAAGTGCTCCTTGTCCAGAGATACTATTGAAGGACTATCCAAAGGTATGAGGTTTCTCAGGTTCACATGAGGTCTTTGTCTGAATATCAGCCTTGCTTTCTCTGACCACAAAACGATCCATTATTTTCATGGAGATAAAAGCAAATGTCCTTACTAAACTGATGGCAGTGAACTTCCAAAGCACAGTGCAGACAGAACTGAGAGACTTCCCACTAATGGTGCCCACTGTAAGCCTTTTAAAGTTATCACCATTGCACTGCAGCGGACCCCAAAACCTTGGCAGAAATCCTTTCACCCAGAGACCACAAAATTCAACTAGTATTATTATGTATTCTGATTTTAGAATAAAATCAGAAAAATCTCCCTCCCCCCACCCTCCGGGAGGTATTTCAAAGCATTTGGGTCTCAGGATATGGAAGTGTGCAGTTGTGACCTCCCCCTATCCCCATACAGCATGCCTTTAAGTTCTGCAGGCTGCAGACTAAAAATTCTTCAGGACAAAAATGCAGCCTATAGCAAATGCAGATCAGTCCGAAATACAATTCAGCAGAGCCCTTCCAAATACTCTCCTGATATGTCCCCTGGACCGAAGCAGGCAGGATGCCCAAAGAACTCCCAGCAAAGGCAAACATGTCTGTTTCCTAGAACGGCCAGAAATGGAATGAACTGGAAGATACTGAGCATGGTTCTGTCCACCAAATGACTCCCAGCTCAGGGTTGGCCAGAATGACAGACAGGGATCCAGAGCCCTTCAGCCTCAGGAAGGTAGGGACAGCTACACATCAATTTTTTCAACCTTAGACCAGCACGTGGGGTGGTGGTGAGGGGCACAGAAAAGCCAGAAAAAACTATACTAGGGTAGTTGTTCAGGCCAGTCTGCAGCCCAGCTTGGAAGGGTCCATCACCCAGTAGTGGTTCCTGACCCCAAGTTTGAAGTTCCTTAGTCTAGAAGGATTAGTTAAAGCCAACTTCTGGCTAGGAAAAGAACTACCGTATTGTTTGCTCTATAAGACGCACTCCTCCCCACCCCCCACCCCCAAAGTAAGGGGAAATGTCTGTGTGTCTTATAGAGTGATATGTGTGTGCAGTAAGTCTGTCAGATGTGCAGCCCATGGGGAAGTGATGGGGAATGTGCCTGTGATTATGTGCCCATTTGATTCAGAATATTTTTTTCTTGTTTTCCTCTTCTAAAAACTAGGTGCGTCTTATGGTCAGGCGCGTCTTATAGAGCGAAAAATACGGTAATTCGACCTCAATTGACTATAATCAAAAGCCAAACAGAAAAGAGCTCATAAATGGTCCATTGCTTTTAAAATAAAATGAAGCATGGAATTGGGTAATTAGGATTTTACTGTTGAGAACCTAAAGTCCCAATAACTCACTAAATCAGCTTATTGGTGGTAGGGATATCCAGGACCTTGCAGGCTGGTTTCGTCTGAAGTTTTTGCCAATTGCTTGAAGACAAAGGGAGAATTCACAAACAAAGGTATTTGCTGGGCAACTCCCTGAGAAGACTACCCAGTCTGTTTGACTTTCTTGCATTTGCCTGTTCAACATAAGGCTGAATCATCTGGAGGTAAAGTTGGGCTTGGATGTGCAGTAATGCACATTTTGGTATTTATAGATGTCAGTCATGTGTGGGCATGTTCTTTGTTCAGACACATTTCTAGAGAATTGGAGGAAGAAGAGGGAGGTTGGATACATCACAGCATGGCTTATAATCTTGAACCTGGTTGACACTGATGGCTGGACTGGTCAGTCTTCTTGGCCCTCAGCTTGAAGGCTTTACAGAAGGGCATCTCTCAAGCATAAATAGTTTCCGGAGTTTGAGTTTGCACATAATGATGAGGCAGGATTCCTGACTACGGTTTACTGTAAATGAGTAGCATGCTGCTTACTCACTTCTCTCTTTGCTGAAGCTCATGAACCAGAAGTGGGCACCTCGTTGTGCTTGCACCTGGAAGCAAACATTTTATCTTAATTATTTCTTTGTATTTTGCATGATCTGCCTTCTAAGTAACTTCTTCATAGTGGGGAGATCTAGTTTCATAATTATGTAATTTATTTATGCAAACCACAGATGCACACCCCTACATATTTATTTATATTAAAATGCAAATAAGAGCTATCCAAACAAACTTTATGCACACCCTATGGCTTTCTCTGCATAAGTAAATTTCAGTTTCTAGTTATATAATGACAATGTGGCTGGGCTCAGACAGCATAGCAGCTCACACTTGGAGACTGAGCATGGCTTGAGTATAGGTTCTCATTGAACCACTGATATCTGTTGAAATGTGGGTTATGGTGTTGTCTGAACTCAGCCAAAGTAACAAACCACAGCAATCAACCCACTTCACAAACATCCAAATAAGTTGCTTGCAGTTAATAAGCCATGACTTATTAGCACAGCTGGGTTCAGACAACCTGATAACCCACGTTTCAGCAACAATTCATGATTTAGTGGCAGTCCACACTTAATCCATACTCTTGCGTATGCGTTCTTGTGTTGTCTCTACCTTTTGAGAATGAAAGAGGCAGCTGTTCTTGGTGTGGTTTGCAAGGTCAGGGTTGTGCTGACTCTTTGGAGGAGGAATTTGATGGCTGGGAAATGGGGAGTTGTTTCAATTCATTGCTGCTTTCTGCCAGTAAGATTGTATCATCTGCATATCTTATTGATGTGTCTTCTACCAATTTTAACTTCTTCCTCTGATTCTAACCCAGCTTTCCTTCCCTGACAATTTGAATGGATAAACTGATGAAGTGTCTGATACCTTGGCTTACAGGGAACTGTTCTGTTTCTCAGGATTCTGTCCTAACTAGTGTCTTGTCCACAATACGGGGTTTGCACCAAGACAGTCAAGTGCTGAGGCAAACCTTCGTAGTTTCTCATGATTCACACAGCCAAAGGCTTTGCTCTAGTCTATAATGCATAGACTGAGCTCCTTCTGAAATTCTCTGATGTGCTCCAGTGGCCAACATAGATATGTGATATGATCATAGAATCATAAAGTTGGGAGGGATGTATAGGGCTATCAAGTCTAACCCCTTTCTTAGTGCAGGACTTCAAGATAAGGCATCCTTGAGAGATGCCCTTGCCCCACGGCCTCTTGATTGCCTCCAGTGTGGGAGAGCCCACAGTCTCCCTAGGTCAGGGGTCAGCAACCCGCGGCTCCAGAGCCGCACATGGCTCTTGAATCCCTCTGCTGAGGCTCCGTTGCTCAAAACACGTGCAGACACAGCTGTCGATCTGCAACTGAAGCTCCACTCAGGAACGCCATGGTAGCTGGTCAAGTAAATCGATACATTCCTCTGCTATTGTGCAGGGAAAGAGTGGAACAAGCTTCCTGCAGGCTCTCATGTTACACGAAACCCTGCTGAAAAGATTCTCTTTGTCCCATTGTAATCTCCTTCCTCTGAATGTTAAAAGTTGCGCTTGGGACCTGTCACAATTCACATCACTTGACTGTTTATCTGCTAATCAGTCACTAAACACACCTCTATCTGCGACCTCAGCCGATTTACTGAACTTCTTCCGCGGTAAGCCAACCATGGATAAATCAAAGAAAAAAGTTTCTCAAGAAAACTGAACATTTAATGGTATGTGGGTAGATTCATTTGCTTTTACTGCTGACGAACTTATGGGGTTTGCTGTTTAATGCATGCAGCCCTTTAGCACTGACTTTGACTCTGCAGGAAGCTGTTCTCCTATTCAAAATATATGAAAGGAGTCCTGCTAGTTTACAATGTAAGATTAGAAATAACTGCAGCTAAATCATAATGAAGATATAGATCTACTTCCTTGTTTTAAGAAGATTCTTATAAAAATTGCAGCAACATTATTACATTGGGAGAGGGATGTTTGTTCAATATTTCACCAGACTATTATTCATCTTTGTTGTATTGCAGAAACTCTACTTACTGTATGAAAGTATCAGTTAGTCCTTTTTTTATTCAGGCTGACAGCTAACTGCACCCTCCAGTACACGTGATAAAAGGATGAGGGCACACAGAAGCAGAAGGCATTTTTGGTTTGCTGCTGCAGGTGGCATTTTTGGTTTTCTGCAAATAAAACCAAAATGGGTGGATAATTTAAGGTGGATAATTTAAGTTCAGCTTTTCCTTTCATAAATACGAGAAGGACTCAAATAGACATTGAGTATTTTATTTGAAAGTAACCTTCAACCCAGCGTCTTTTTTTTTTTTCGGAGCTCCAAATGTTTTTGTTGCATGCAGAAATAAAAATTTGTTTTCTCTGTAGCAGTTCATTGCTTTCATAAATGCAACACACTATAGTTTTTTTTATACATAGCATAAAGGTAAAAAATGATACATGCAGTATTATCTTCATTTTAGATGTCAAAAGGGTTTTGCGGCTCCCGGTGTTCTCTTTTCTGTGGGAAACAGGTCCAAATGGTTCTTTGAGTGTTAAAGGTTGCCAACCCCTGCCCTAGGTAATCCATACTGTCCAACTTTCCATTGCCAAATTTTTCTCAAATGTCCTGCTGGAATCTGACTTCCTGTCACTGAAGCCCATTATTTTGTGTCCTGCACCCTGGGAGGATTGAAAAGAATTCCTGGCCCTTCTCTGTATGAAAGCCTTCCAAGTATTTGGAAAGTGCTGTCACATCTCTCTTCAGTCCTTTCTTCTCAAGGCTAAATGTGCCTGTTTCTTTCAGTCTCTCCTTGGAGGGCCTTGTTTCCAGTTCCTGGACCATCTTTGTCATTCTGTTCAGAACTTTTTCCAGATTGTCTGCATCTTTCTTAAACTGTGGTGCCTGGAACTGGATGCAGTGCTCAAGATCGGGTCTAAATAGTGCTGAATAGAGTGGAACAATTACCTCATGTGATTTGGAAGCTATGCTTCTATAAATGCAGCCCAATATAACGTTTGCCTTTTTGTAGCCACATCACGTTGTTGACCTATATTCAGTTTGTGATCCTTCTCGCTTAGAAACATAGAAACAGAGCAAGTCAGAAGGGGCCTCCTGGGCCATCTAGTCTGACCTTCGACACCAGCCGGCTCCGCTCACAACATGCCCACCATGTGCATGTCCAGCCTGTCTTTGAACACCCTCACCGATGGGGCCTCAATGACCTCTCATGGAAGCCCATTCCACACCCTCGGGGTCCTAACTGTCAGGAAGTGCTTCCTGGCATCCAAATGGAACCTTGGCTCCCTGAACTTTGCTCCGTTGGAACGCATCCTGCCTTCCTCTGCAGGGGAGAACAGGTCTCTACCCATCTGCATGTGACACCCCCTCACATACCTGTATGTCGCCAACATATCCCCTCTGAGTCTCCTCTTCTCCCAGCTGAAGAGACCCAGTTCTCTCAGTCTTGCCTCATACGGCATCTCCTGCAAACCAGCCACCATCCTTGTGGCCCTACGCTGCACTGACTCCAACCTGGCTATATCCTTTCTGTAATGAGGGGCCCAAAACTGAACACAATACTCCAGTTGCGGGCGCACCAGAGTCGTGTAGAGTGGTAGTAATACCTCTCTCGATCTTGAAGCCACACTTCTGGCTATGCAGCCAAGGGTGGCATTTGCCCTCTTGACCACCGCATCACACTGCTGACTCATGTTTAGCCTGCGGTCAACCAGTACCCCGAGGTCCCTTTCACAAGTGCTGTTCTCCAGCCACTTGTCCCCTAACCTGTACTTATGACAGCTATTCCTATGCCCCAAGTGCAAGACCTTGCACTTATCCACACTGAACGCCATCCTGTTGTCTCCTGCCCACTTCCATAGTCTGTCCAGATCCTTTTGGATCTGGAGTACCTGCTCCTCAGTTGTGGCCACTGCTCCAGTTTTAGTGTCGTCTGCGAATTTGATCAGCAGACTGTTCACCCCTTCTTCCATGTCGTTAATGAAAAGATTAAACAGGATCGGCCCCAGGACAGAGCCCTGGGGGACCCCGCTTGTCACTGGCTGCCATCCCGACGATTCCCCGCTAATGGTTACCTTCTGCTTTCGGTCAGTCAACCATCCCCTAATCCACCGGACAGTGCTTTGGTGTATCCCAAAACTCCTCAGTTTCTCCACCAGGATATCATGGGGCACTTTGTCAAAGGCTTTGCTGAAATCCAGGTATACCACATCCACTGCATTCCCTCCATCTAGCCATCTTGAAACCTTGTCATAGAATTCCACAAGGTTTGTCTGGCAGGACCTGTTTTTGCAGAAGCCGTGTTGTGTGGCTGTCAGCCTCCCTTCCCTATCAAGCATCACTAGATCTCTCTCTATTATGAGCCTTTCCATTGTTTTTCCTACAATGGACGTAAGGCTAACAGGTCTATAATTCCCCATGTCCTTCCTACTACCCTTTTTGAAAATTGGGACCACTGATGCCACCCTCCAGTTCTCTGGAACTTCACCTGTTCTCCACGAGGTCTCAAAAATGGAGGCCAGCAGGTGTGAGAGAACCCCTGCCAACTCTCTTAGTACTCTCAGGTGTAACCTGTCAGGGCCTGGCGCCTTTGTAATGTCCAGTGCCCTGAGGAACCCCTCAACTTCAAGGGGAGTGACTCTAATCTGTGCCCCTAAGTCCCCAGCCTCATCTAATCTCCTATACGGATATCCCCCGTCCTGCTTTGGGGAGAACACAGAGGCAAAATAGTTGTTAGCATCTGTTCCCTTTTGGCTTTTGGTATTGTTGAACCAAATATCTCCATTTTGTATCTCTGCACCTGATTCCCTTTTTCTACTGTCCCTTTTCAGAATCTGTTTCGAACACCAGATATTTATTTTTCCAAATAGGATAATATTCTTTGTTACAGTACTTTGAGCATCACTTTGCTTGCACTGGTCCAATATTTGGCTGTACTTTTTTGCTTCTCTTTTCTAGGCGATTCAAATATACACTGCATATTTCCAATCTGTGAGCCATTGCTTTGTTTTCCAAATTTGTTGGCATATTTGTGTTAGAATTTGCACCAATTTGCTCTCTGCAGCTTGGAATAGCTATATTGGTATCCTGTCTTCTCTGGGTACTTTGTTCCTTCCAAATCCTTTTAGAGCAGCTTTCACTTCACTTTCTAATATTGAAGGCTCTTTCTCATGCGTTTCCTCTTCAAACATGTCTGTCATTCTTTCATCTCCCTAGCACAGTTCTTTTGTATATTGCTTCCACCTTCTCTTTTTTCCTGGTTAGATAGTGTGTTCCCGCTCAGGCTTATATCTGGTTAGATTTGGGTGCTGTGCTGTGCTGTGCTGTGCTGTGCTTTGCTTTGATCCTGGCATCATGTTGAGTACTTCTGTACAAATCCTATGCCGTGAGCTAAGTTTATTTCAAGCTTGCATGTATGTGTGGGTATACATGGAATAAGAAATGACAGAAAACACAAAATTATTCACAATCAAAGAACTTATCCCCGTTTCCTAAATGTTAGGATGAAAATCTATTTGGATCTCCACTTAATAGCCGTATCATGAACTGATAACCAGTAACCAAATCTGTGTTCTCCTATCTTGATATCTTTGTATAGAGGATCTAAAATTAACAAGTTACTCTTAAGGCCAAGAACTTTCTGGGTGTGGATTTCTTTGCTTCTGTCTTAATTTCATCACTGTTAAAAAGCTTGCTTTCTAATTTCAGAACAAAACTGAACTATAATCCTCCAAAAGATGATGGTTCCACATATAAAATTGAACTTGATGGGATATCTGTTGACATTATGAAAGAGATATTGGACTACATCTTCAGTGGCCAGGTTTGTGTTGCCAGTGTTAATCCTGCATATTTCTGTTCTTCAGGAATGCTAGATATAATTTAAACGTTTAAATCTCCCATGAAAGGAAGCATCATCATCATCATCATCATCATTTTTTAGGCAGGAGTGCATGTTTTCAATCATTTCTTTGTTGACGGAGAAATTCTGAACATATCCTCCAATTCAGTAAGAGCATGCACTCTAGTGGATGAAACCAAAGGCAGTATTTTCCGCTGCCCACTTAGTGGATGGATCTACTACTGGCTGAAACGACTGTAAACAAGAAGAAATGTTGGTTTCTGGGATGGATCAAGTCAGCAAAGCTCACAGAAGAGCGTTTTGCTGACCTGTCCTGATCTGGAAATGGATGAGTTCTTTCAGGGAGTGTTAGTTCCTGTTACAGTGACAGAGTAGATGTAAATCAGCAGCATGGGAAAGTCTCCAGTTCTGCATCTAGTGTAGTATCTTGCTTCCCACAGTGGCCAGCCAGATGCTTTTCAGAAGACTATAAACAGAGAATGAATAGAAATACCTTTCTGATTGTTTGTTCCTCAGCAAGATGTACACTGCCTGGGACCACCAAGGGTCAGTTTAGGTGCTATGGCTAATGTCTTATAATAAGCATACTTCCAGGAACTTGTCCAGCCCTTCCTAAGCCCATCTAAGCCAGTGGCCATCACTGCATCTGGTGTCAGCATGTTCCACGAGAAGGAATTTGATAGGTCAGCCTTCCCCAACTCAGTGCCTTCCACTTCAACCCATCTGGAGTACACTGAACTGGAGAAGACTATCATAGGTGATCAAGGTGAGGTACATATACCACACGTGTAACAGGTACTATGAATGTGGGCATACCAGGGGAAGAGAAAAAGCCCACATGCTTAACTTTGGCAGACTCAGATAAACATTTCTAGCTCCTCCTCCAGTGCTTATGTTCTCATGTGTTTACTAAACTAGAGACAAAACTGCACCAAACTGGCAAGGGCCAGTTGTTCGTTGCAGATGAGTGCACTAGAGTGTCGCACTTCGGTGTTTGACTTCTAGTAAATTTTACCACTGTTCTAACTGTAACTTTCCCAACCTTTTGCAGATCAGGCTAAGTGAAGACACAATTCAGGATGTTGTACAAGCTGCTGATCTGTTGCTGCTTACAGACCTAAAAACTCTATGTTGTGAGTTCCTAGAAGGCTGCATTGCTGCTGAAAACTGTATTGGAATTCGGGACTTTGCACTGCATTATTGCTTGCACCATGTGCATTATCTTGCTTCGGAATATCTGGAAACGCACTTCCGGGATGTCAGCAGTACAGAAGAGTTCCTGGAATTGAGTCCTCAGAAATTAAAAGAAATACTGTCTTTAGAAAAGCTGAATGTTGGAAATGAAAGATATGTTTTTGAAGCAGTCATTAGATGGATCTCCCATGATCCTGAATTAAGAAAGGTATGGGATTTGAGGCTATGTAAAGGTGCTGTGGAATGATTTTTACCATATTTGGTGCTTCAAATTGCAGTGTCTGGGTTTGCTTTCTGTTCTTGAGTAATACGGACTAATACGGACTTTTGATTGGAAACATTAAAATTCTGCACCTGAATTATCCAAATACTGTACCAAAACCCCAAAAACCCATATTCTGCAGTATGTATACATTAAGCAGATCAAATAAATTTTCAGGTTTTTAAGTCATATACTTCCATTTTGTGCCAGTTTTTCCTATTATCCAGTCCTGCCCTCAGTTCTTGAGATTTCAGCAAATTTCTTCACTCAGTTGGAAGCCTGTCTAGCTCGTTCGTAAGAGCTGGGAACGTAAACAAACAAACAAATATTAGATCCCTGAAAGTTGAATGTTACTGCATTTATTATATTTATATCCCACCTTTTTCCCATGATGGAACCAAAGGTGAATATATGCAGTTCCCAGGTGGTCTCCTCTCCAAGCTCGGGCCACCCCCAAATCCGCTTCGCTTCAGAATGACGGCTACCTCATGATGGCTTCGGACCACACACTGGAATGTAGCATCTAGCTGCATGTTGCGGACTTCTGCAGCATCCCAGTATGTGCAACATAAGCTGCAACTTTTTCTCTTTTTGTCAGCACTTCTTGCCCCTACCTGCAAAGCTAGTATGTTGACTTGATAAAAGCAGGGATTAAAAAAAAAAATCTGCAAAACTGCATGCCCGTGTGATTTGTTT
Organism: Varanus salvator macromaculatus; assembly: GCA_023646645.1. NCBI lineage: Eukaryota > Metazoa > Chordata > Lepidosauria > Squamata > Varanidae > Varanus > Varanus salvator. The sequence goes on from JAIXND010000657.1 coordinate 21,257,092, forward strand.
GGTAATTCATTTATTGCCTGTTTTTCCACATCTTTCTAACTCTGCAGGTTCACATGAAGGATGCAATGTCAGCTGTGTGGGTATCTGGGCTAGACTCTGCCTACCTGCGTGAGCAAATGATGAGCGAGCCATTGGTACGGGAGATTGTCAAGGAATGTAGCAACATCCCGCTCACGCAGCCCCAGCAGGGGGAGGCAATGCTAGCCTCTTTCAAACCTAGAGGATACTCGGAGTGCATTGTGACAGTTGGTGGTGAAGAAAGAGCGTAAGTTGTTTAGGGTGACTTGGGTGGCTGGGGCCTGCTGGAAGTTGAAGACCTTTTTTTGTCTAAATTCTTTACTTCTACTGGATTGTCCCTTCAGAGTAATTTGTATAAGTAACTTTTTGCCCAGAATTGTGCCCTCAGACACTTAATATATCTCCATTTACTTATTGCAGTCAGTGGATGAGAAACAAAAGCAAACAAGATACAATAACCTCGGATACAAAGCAAAGTATAACATATATAGAAGAGAGCAAACTACCTGAGGGCAAACCCCTGAAACCATCCTTCCAGCATCAGTTCATTGCTTCCTCCTCGGCCTTGCTGCCAGTCATGACCATATGGCCACTGGTGTTGACACCTGTGAGAACCTTCCCGTCAGCAAGTACTTAAGTATTCAAACAGGCTGACTGTCCCGGTAGTGTAGCCTGTAAGGAGGTGGTCCTTCACTGGCAAGCCCGATCTTAAGAAAAAAGAAAGAACAGAACATGATTCCACTCTTAGATTATTGTCAGACAGATCCTTAGTGGCAGGAGAGCACCATCATATTTCCCCAAAGCATACTAGGTCTAGTCAAAGTCCGTGCCCTCTGAGCTCTTACTCTACATGTAGATTCCTTAAATAAGCCTCCAACTGAAAATGAGTTTTAACATAAAATGACCAGGGAGCAGAGAGAACAAGCTGTGCATACCTGAATAGAAAGGTCCTATAAAGAAATGTCCCAGAAACTTGGTTTATTATGGCCCTGATCCAAGTACTGGCTTCATAAAGATGCTAAGGGACTGTTATGTCACTTGGAATTTCAATAACTGCAGGATCCTCTTTGGCATGAAAGAACTGTAGTTATAGGGGGCTGGTTAATTAATGTTTTCTAGGATGCATCCAGTCTATATGGAAACCAAGAAATAGAATGGTGGAACACAACCTGTAATTATTTATTAATCCATTTCTGACCCCGTATTATTTATTTATATATTTATTGTATTTAGATCCTGCCTTTTTCAAGTAATGCAAGGCAGTTGAGATAATCTTCCCCTCCTCTATTTTATCCTCACAACAACCCTGTGAGGCAGGCTGGACTGAGGGTCAGTGACTGGCCCAAAGTAATACTGTAAACTTCATGACCAGGTAGGTACTAGAACCCGGATCTCCCAAATCCCAGTCCAGCATCTAACAACTATCCACACTGCCAGTAGATCTCATGTTGGGATGCAATCACTAATGTGCTTCAGCATAAGCAACCTGCAACACATGACATGTGTTTCAATATTAAAAACTCTAAGCCTGTTGTATAATTTGCTTGGAATATACTTTATAATACACCTCAAAGTATTAGAACTCTTTTAAAACTCTTTTTGCTCTTGCTGCAGCGAATAAAAGACTTTTTGTTTCCAGAGGAAAAATGTTAGCCTTATCTCAAACATGACCTCATTCTGTACAGGTCTAGACTGTTTTAAAAGTAATGCTAGCACTTTAATTAATTAATTTCTATATTGCCCAACAGCTGAAGTTCTCTGGGCGGTTAAGTACCCACTTGTACTTTTTGTTTTTTCACCTTCCTCCCAGCATTGTTGACTTCTTCTTATGCTTATTATGGGCTGGAGTTCAGTGCCATTCTTGTAAATAAAATGAGTGTTGGTTGGTTGGTTGTGCGTTTATTATTATTTTTAATACAGATGAGTTTGTGTGAACAGACACAGTTGTGACTTCTAGAAATCTGTAACTTCGCATGAAAATTTTGATATATGCATTTTTAGTCGCCTTTAACTACAAATAACCCTACTTTATTTATTTGTTTCTTAGATTTTGATCCCACCCCATTAGCCATAAGGTGAGCCATGTGGTGAGTTTAAATTTGTCTTTCCTCCTCTTCAGATCCCGGAAACCATCAGCAGTAATGCGATGCATGTGCCCCCTTTACGACCCCAACAGACAGCTGTGGATAGAACTAGCCCCTCTGAGTACTCCCAGAATAAATCACGGCGTGGTTTCAGCAGGTAGGAAGCTCAGTTGCAAGAAGTTGCACGCCCAGTGCGCTCAACTATTTACAAGGTTGAATAATCTTTTCATCCTGCGGCCTCGGAGAAAAATCACAATTTTGGGAACATTGTTGGGGAAAAAATAATGGGAAAAGCAAGCAGGTAGCGCCTTTATAATACATTTTAGATTAAAAACCCAGACAAAGAATGCATAACAGAGGTGTTTGCAGTGCTACTTATGTTTAGATAAAATATAGGGGTAAAAACTTGGAGACTTCTTCCAGAAGCTGATATAAAGATGTAGAAGAATATAACGAACCTAAATGACCAGTCCGGAGGCCCATCTAATACTAGCATCATGTTACCACTGTTGCTAAATCAGATGCCTCCAGAAAGAAGAACTTTGTGGCAATCCAGTTTAAAATATGTAGCAAAATCCGTGCTTCTGAGGTACTGTCTTAGAAATGTTGCTCAGCATCTCGTGGAAGCCTGCTAAACTTGTTCTCGCAGCAGTATTCCATTGTACAGTGACAAGAATGTTACTTGGCATACTCTCCTGCCAAATGTAGAACCACAAGATTGTTCCTAATTTAACTTTTTGCTTTAACTGGTATCCACCTGCACAAAATCTATGTAAAACTTAGGGTGTACCAGAAGTAACCCAAAATGCCGTATTTTACCCATCGTATTGCAAACAGTTTGGTTTGTAGAGTTGGAGTTGTTGAAAGACTAAACGAACTGTCAAGGCACAATGATGATAATTATGCCCTTTTTTCAGTCAGGAAGGCTCCTACATCAATAAAAGCAACAACGTATAAGCTCTGACTTTTCGTCTTAGTCTCTGTGACTCACACATGTCAATTAATGTGCCTGTGCAGAAGAACATTTGGAACATCCTTTTCTGGGGGAGCCCCACTGCCTCTCTTGCTTATACTCTGGGTGTAGCTCCGGCCTGCTGCAGTTCTTTTCTGCTGCACTGAATGCAACTCTTTGGAATATTCTCTGCCTCACAGCTAAAACAGAAAAGGGCCTCGCTATGCTCACCTTTCTACTTCTTTTGCTTTCCTCCTGCCTTATCAGGTGCTAAGCAGAGTCCTCATCTTCCTGCTGTTTTCTCTGAGCTCTCCTCTCTTCCTTTACCCCTCAGGGCTCATGGCTTCCAAGACCTCCTTCAAAAAGTGGTCACACTGTAGCACTTTTTCATGGATACTCAGAGTGCAGAGGCCCATGGAGAAGACTCTTGTCCCCGCTGCAAGACCTTTACTAAACAAGTCAATAGAAATGGGTGTGCGCCTCTCCACTCTCCTTTGGGAAGACGCTTTAGCAGCTTTTCTCAGCTGCACAACACTAGCCTTGATACATCACTTCATCCAGTATCTGCCACAGACTGCCTCCCTCCTCATCTTCATGGAATATGTGGCCATCCAACTTGCCCTTTCAGGGATATCCATGCATTCAATACTGACACCTTGGGCTGTCTCCTTGGACCAACAACTCAGCACTTGCTCTTCAGCAGCCTTGGCTAGTTCCAGGCAAGTCAGATAGACTAAATCCCATTCAAAACTCCATTCATTCATTCATTCATTCATTCATTAAAACATTTATAGGCCGCCCCATCGCAACAAAGCCTCGGGGCGGCTAACAACATAATTAAAATACAATAAACAATAAAACATATTAATTTATCCCCCCCCCACGGTGCATCTCGGCAACTGAAAACATTAAAACATAATGTTTTTATTAAAACATAAAACATAAAAACATCTCGGCAACTAAAAACAGCAACATCTCATTGCAACTATTAGGACTTAGGGACCAAAACCAAAAAAGTTGGCCTGTCAGTTCAGTTCTAACACCAAACAAGACCCCATTTTAGTTTCAACTCTGCTAGACCTCCCATGCCACAGCCAGTCCCTCACTCAAGGACTCCAGTGTGAGGGAAATTTAGCATCCCAGAGGAGTACAACTCACACAATGATCTGCAATTTTTGGCTCCATTTCTGGTGATGGATAGCTCAGCTCTTCTCTCTGGGACTGTACCACTCTCCACACCACTCTCCGGCTCCCTTGGGAATGCAAGTGAAACACCAATCCAATTTCCCAAGATGGTATTATATGTAGTACGCACACTGTGGTCATTACAGGTATCTGATACAAAACACTCCATGCCATTGAAACCAGCTAGGCCCCAAGTGACAAAGATGACCCAAGGAGCCACCCCAAGCTAAGAACCTGCTTCTTCGGGGAGAGTGTAATGCCATCCAGAACAGGTTAAATTCCCTCCATTAGAAGAACAACCCTCTAGCAGCATCCAAGTCTTGTCTGGATTGAGCGTCAGTTTGTTAGCCCTCATTCAGTCCATTGTCACAGCCGTGCACCGATTTAGCATATCCATGACCTCGCTTGCTGAAGATGAACATGAGAAACCACTGACAACTGATGACAACACAGTTCAAAACTCTAGATAACTCAAGAGTTTTATGTAGATGTTAAATAGCCGGGGGGAGGGGGCACAAGGCCAACCCCAGAAAAGCCCCATACTGGATAGTCTAAGGGACTATCAGTCATCCAAGCAGAAGTAAAACCACTGCAATGCAGTGCACCCTACTCCCAACTCAGCCAGCACCAGAAGGATGCCATAGTTGATGGTGTCAGAAGCCATCCAGAGCGCCAAAAGTACCAGCTAAATCATGCTCACTCACTTTCCCAGTGTAGGTCATCATACTTGCCAAAACCTGGCCTTGAGCCATGATTGAAGTGAATCCGGATAATCAGTTTCGTCCAAGAGTACCTGGAGCTTGTTTGCCACTACCCACTCAAGAACTTTGCCAAGAGAAAGGATATTTTCCAGTCTAAAATTATTAAGCTCTTCTGAGTCCAGAGAGGGCTTCTTCAGGAGTGGTCCCACCACTGTATATTTCTGGTAGTATGGATCATCAACAGACACTAATAACCTCCCTGTTCCTTCCCTCATCATTTTTATTAGCCAGGAGGGGCAAGGATCCCATATGGATATGGTTGTACAAATTTGTCCAAGCCAGCTTGTCAGCTTTCTTAAGCTGTTCCAACTGGAACTCATTCAAACCAATAAATCCACAAACTTGACCAGGCTTTTCTCTAGATACTTTACCTGATTCCACTGTCATAACATGCAAAATATTCCATCTTTGAAATGCCTTACAACTATAGTGCACATAGCCTCTTGATTGGAGCCATCAGTCCCACCTGCCATACCAGACAAGTTTAAGGCCTCCTGTGTCATGCATGGCTTCCATGCCTCTCAAGAATATACCTTCTGCAGAGCCCAGTCCAGTAAAACTGACTAGCCTGCCTCTCCATTCTCAACAACTGCTTTTGGACAACTTTATTCTTAGTGTTGTTCGTAAATAATTCCAGGTCCAGCCCCTCCTAAGCAGTCTCCAACAGCCATTCAACTGACAGAGCCTTCTCAGCCATCTGACATTGAGAGAGGAGCAGCAGTGGAAGAGGGCCATTGCCTTCACATAAGGTTTCTGCAGGCATCTGATTTAGCAACAGTGGTGACATGATGCTGGTATTAAATGGGCCTCTGGACTGGTTCATTTAGATTCTTTATATTCCTCTATATCCTTATATCAATTAGGACCTATGAACGCCGCTTACATTTTGAAGTCTTCATATGGTCTGTTTTTCAGAAGGGTTCCTGTTTGTGCTTGGAGGTCAAGATGAAAATAAAGTCACTTTGAGCTCTGGAGAAAAATATGATCCAGACACTAATTCATGGAGCTCGTTGCCGCCAATGAATGAGGTAACACTGCATTTGAATTAATGGTGTGTGATTTTATTTCATTTTGCATAGCTGAATTTCGCATTGATCAAATCTGGCTTACAGAAGTGTATTTGTTTGTTTTATTTATTACATATCTGTACCACCTGTAGCCAAAGTTCTCTGGGTGGTCACAACAGGATATAAAAGCAAAAAAATACAATACATAAAACAGCATCTAGAACATTTTTCAAAACTTAAAATAGCATTGAAGTACATTAAAATACAATAAAATATAATAAACAGTCTACCAAGAAGAAAGACAAAAAGGGAACGGGATAAACAATGATCAGGGACCAGTTTATACTATCAAAAATATGTTGGCTTTAAAGGTAAGATGCTTTGTTGCTAGAGTTTTATTATATTAAATGTATTTAACAAAAACTAGGGTGTCTACGCTGTTTAATTTCTTCTGTTTCCAATAGGCACGGCACAACTTTGGTTTGGTAGAAATTGATGGAGTTTTGTATGTTCTGGGAGGTGAAGATGGCGAACAGGAGCTCATCTCTATGGAATCCTATGACATTTATAATAGGACGTGGACAAAACAACCAGACCTGACCATGATTAGAAAGGTAAGAGCTAAATGAAACTGAAGTGGTTTTTTAAATTAATTAATTTGTTTATTTGTTAGTTTATTTGAACAGTTATTCCTACCTGCAATTGGTTTGTCATTGCTTGGATTTTTATGTTGTTTGTTTCCACATATTTTTAAAGTGTCTAAAGTATACTCAGCAGTACAATAAAACCTTGGATTGCGAGTAACTTGTTCTGCGAGTGTTCTGCAAGACAAGCAAACATTTCTAATAAATTTTAACTTGATAAATGAGTGATGTCTTGCAATATGAGTAGTACATGATGCCGAACATCACATGATCACAACTGAGCCAATGGTGGTTCTTTCTCTCTTGCTGCGGGATTGTGGGTGATTGTCTCCAAGCTTGGATGCTCAGTCTCAGGCTGCAGTGTTTGGCGGAAAACAGTGATTTCTCAGAATGTTGGAAGGTGCCCACAACTGGCACTAGTGTATTTTTTGTCATTTCAAAGCAGCTATGGACAGTCCTTTGCTTTTCCATACAAGAGTAAGCTTAGGAATGCTTTGCTTCATTCTAGGTCAGACTGCCTGCAGATATAGACCCTTTCCTCTGCTGCCTAATTGCCAGTTACATAAAGACAGTATATGACAAGAGTTTATTAATACGACAATTAATATTACAGTATTGTAATCATTTTATATGAATATTTTTGGGTTGTGGAACAAATCATCTGAGTTTCTGTTATTTCTTATGGGGAAATTTGCTTTGATATACAAGTGCTTTGGATTACAAGCATGTTTCCGGAACAAATTATGCTCGGAAACCAAGGTTTTACTGTATATGTAGATGAAACTTAAGGCTGTCCCTCAGAAACTTAGAATCAAATAAACAAGAGACAAAAAAGAAAGGGAGGAGGAGAGAAGATGGAATAAGTTAACTCGGGTATTATGGTTTTTATAATGACCAGTTTGAATAGCCATTGGCCCTCCTGGATTGGAATTAGAGGCTTTGTATTCCAGCACATTTGGAAGACACCAGGTTGAGAAGGCTGGTGCAATACATTTGAAATAACTCAATACAAATAAATTTCTTTAATCTTTCCACCAAATCTGTAGGCTAGGTCAGGATAATTTTCCTGTAATTGCAGGAACGAGGTCAAAGGTTAAGAGGGAGAGTTATTCCATGAATATCATGACTACAATTGAATTTGAACCATTAATTGTTTGGTATATATCTCGGCTGGCCATATTGCCTTCACCAGACCTGGGCCATTTCTCCAAGCACATCTAAAGAATGGTGCAGGCTCTGGGTTTGGTGACACCATTGCAACCAGAGAGGGTGTTGGAACCTGTATTCAACATAGTCCAAACCAAAGGCTTTACCCCCATGGCCATCACTTCCTCCAGACCATGCAAGCAGTCATGGAAGGCCTCTTTGTGAATGCTGCCAGCCTCAAGAATACTCAACAAAGTGTACAAGGAGCAATTCAAAGATGTGGCCTTCCTTTTTCAGTATGCCAGTATGTTTCAGACCAAGGTGATGCATCTTTCAAGAACCCCAGATCAGTATGGCTCAACAGCAAGTGGACTGTGGGGCCAAGGCTATGATCAGTGCAGTGGTGCTCAGGACACACACATGGCTTCGTTCATCTGGGTCCCACAGCAGACCCATTCCCTGATTGACACCTGCTCTTCTACAGGAACAGACTCTTTAGTGTAAAGACCAATAAGGATAGCATCCACAAGCCCAGGATGACAGTGAGAAAGACTGGCTTCCAACAAGATCACATATAAGTAGTTGGTGTGACTTCCACCATCTTTCAACCCACACCCGATCAGAGAAGTCTTCATGTCCACTTCTGCAGCCCCAGTCCCAAGGCAAGGCTTGCATCCCTAAATACCAGCAAAACCAAAGATGCACTGACTGGGACTGACAACAATTCTGACTAGACCTTGGGATGGGCCCCGTTTTACCTGTTTTTATTTTTCAGACATTTTGTGTCTTTCTCCATGTCTGGGAGTTGGTAGCATTGGACATGTAGATGCTATCTATTGTAGAAAAGCAGTATTGGATCAAATTCTCTGCCTGCCCTCCCCTCACTATCATCAGGGCTTCATGCTTATCACCCACCTTGTTTGAGGAGATACAGTCACCCCTCTCCAAGGGATTTCTGATTGGAACAGTGGGGTTTTTTCCAGATACCGTATGGTATCAAAGCAGAATGGAGGGCTTTATCCAGTTCTAGATCTATCTAACCTCAACTTTCTCATCCCATTTAAAAAGTTTAGGATGATGACACTACAAAACTTCTCGCTCCTTCTCTAAATAGGATTTTGGTTTGCATAAATAGATCTTGGGGCTGCATATTTTCACATTTCAGTAGAACACTCCCACCAACAATTTTTATGCTTCTGAGTTGGAAGAAAGACCTACCAATTCTTAGTTTTGCCTTTTGAGCTTTTCACAGCCCCAAGAGTCTTCAGGGGGTCCTAGTCTACCTGAACCTGGACAATTGGTTCCTTGTGGCACTCACCAAGACTGATAAAATTGAGTCCATGGACCTGCTCAACACTCGGGACAACACCATGTGCAGCTGCCTCTGCTCTTGGGCAGAACAGGAGCTCTCTGGGAGATGTGCTTCTGCTGACTTGGACAGGGACCTTTTTCTACCATTTTGCCCCTTCCTTCTGATAATGTGGGTACTGTTAAAAGTTCTGCTGCCTGCATCCTTATAACACCATGGCAGCTGAGACAACCATGGTTCGCTCACCTCCTCAGGATGTCAGCTCAGACTACATCATACTCCCATCAAACCCAAAGCTCATCTGTCAGGGTCATGACAGGGTTCTCAATCTGGACATCAGAACCTTGGGCCCCACCACATGAAGGATCCCACACTGGACTAATCCAGTTCTGCCAACCCAGCTGAACTTTAGTTTATTTTGGATGCAGTCCTAAAGCCTTCCACGAGAAAGCCTATCCAGCAAAATGGAGAGCTTTTACTGCCTTTGCCTCCATGGAGAATTTTGATGTTTGTTGCTGCGTGGTCAAGCAAGCTTTTTATTTTTAAATACACTTTTCCAAAGGGGACTTAAGACATCTTCCATCCAAGTTTATTTGGCGGCAATCTCCTCCTTCCAGAACCCCATTCAGGGTTTGTCAGTTTTCTCTCACCCATTGGCTAAGTGTTTTCTGCAAGGACTGGAAACCATTACCCCACATGTGCAATCCATTACACTGGAGTGGAGCCTATCTGTGGTTCTATACAGGTACTGATAAGAAGAAACATTCAAGCCCTTGATGATGATCGATCTCCATATCCCGGCTAGGAAGGTGGCTTTCCTCTTGAAATTACCTCTGCCTGCCATTCCAGTGGACTGTGTGCTTTGCAGGGGGATCCTCCATGCCTAGTCTTCCACAAAGATAAGGTAGTGTTGTGCCCTAACCCTTCCTTCAGAAGGTTGTCTCTTCTCGTCAGATGAACCAGGACACTATTTTACCCTCTTTTTTTCCCTTCCCCATCCAAATAAAGGACGGCCGGTCGTGTCTAAAAGATTTGCAACTTGGGTCATACAGACTATCTGCCTAACATGTGAACTGTCTGGCCTATAACTACCAACCCACCATAGGGTGCATTTCACTAGGGCAATGGCGATGTTGACAGCTTGCCACGCTGGGGTCCCACTACATGACCTATGCATGGCTGCCACTCGGTCAATTGCTTCCACCTTCGTTAGGCACTATGGACTTAAAGTCCGTGCCAGACCTGAATGTGCCTTTGGGAGGGCAGTTCTCTCTTCTCTTTTACGCTGAGGACACCATCCTGCTGTCCATATCAAGGTAAGCTCTTTAGCTGCCCATACATGTGATGCGCAGCCATAGAAGAAAGTCTATTGCTCACCTGTAACTGATGTTCTTTGAGTGGTCATCTGTGCATTCATACAACCCACCCGCTGACCCTGCTTGGTGTCATAATGTTACTCTCCTTTCTAGTATATTTTTTCTCTGTTTTTCCCTTTTGATTGAAGTCAGTTGACTTCATCAGGATCGAAATCAGTCCTGACAGTCCTCCTTTGGTCATGAGGCTACCCTGGTGTTCTCATTTCAGCTGAGGAAGTGGGCAGAAACACCTCCTTTTTATACTAGGCACTGGTGTGTGTGTGTGTGTGTGTGTGTGGGCAGGGGGAGGATTTCCCACCAAAATGTGATTGCTGGTAAATCTTCCCAACAACAGACTCGGCACGGGCACAAAGCTGGTAGGTATGAATGCGCAGAGGAACGACACTAAGCAACCTGATGTTAGTCAGTTTAGGGCCACTTTGCATATTGCAGAGACAGATAAGGGTTTTAAAGATGTGTCAATATAACTGAGAATGTTGGTCAGTTGTGGGTCCTCTGGCAAGTTTGTGTGTTGGTCAAAACCTATGTTCATGTTTCTGTTGAAGTGGCAATTGATGCATTCTAGACGGTGACCCGTTGTCAAATTGCTTACCTCACTAACTGTTGATTTTGAAATCTGAATTGTTTGAGAGATGGTAGAGGCACACAACATGGCAGTGGTGATGCTGATGTGCTGGTTAATGTGCGGGAGAACTCTTGTCTCCCTCTCCCCGCTCCCCTCATTCCCTTGAGAAGTGTATTAATTTTAAAGGAGTTGTGCTTCAGTTTGTTTGTTTTCTCACTGTATCCATGTAACATGTATATAAGATACTCACGTTATTTGTGTAATAGCTTTCGATGTTTTAACTTTTTAGATTGGTTGCTATGCAGCTATGAAGAAGAAGATCTATGCAATGGGTGGTGGTTCCTATGGCAAGCTCTTCGAATCTGTTGAGTGTTACGACCCAAAGATCCAGCAGTGGACGGCTATCTGTCCACTAAAAGAGAGAAGGTTAGTACAGTCAAGTATTTTGTCCAAATTATATTGGCGCCTTCATCCTACATATCCTCCAGTATTCCACAGTAGGAAATAGGGAGACAGCTTCTACAGCCTTGTAGAAACATAGAAACAGAGCGAGTCAGAAGGGGCCTCCCGGGCCATTTAGTCTGACCCCTGGTTCCAGCTGGCTCCGCTCACAACATGCCCACCTTGTATTTAAGCGCTAGCTTGGCCACAATAGGTGAACTAACATTCTATCCAGGCAAGTGAGTGGGATGCTCAGGGAAGGATGAATCCCTCTTTCTCTCTGGTTCCCTTCCACCAGACATGTCATGTCCCCATGTCTCTACCATAAGGAACCACATGGCAGGGTAACCAGAGCAATGCTAGACTGCTTTAATCCATGTTTCAGCACAGGATAGTTCAAGTTAGTAGTTGCAGAAGTGGAACCCCTTCAGGTCGTCTGAGGTAAGTAGTTGCAGAATAGGATGATACAGCCCTGGAGCATGACTTAAGTTTCTGCCAAATCAGAATGAATTTGTGTAGCTATTAATGGATAAGGTATGTAGCTGCACAACAAGGATGGGAAAGGTAAGACAACGGAAATCCCTCAATTTACAGCTCATTTGGCAATCTTTTCCTTTGCAGTTAGATAGGGGGAAATGACTGTTACTGCAACTGCATATAATCGTAACAAAGTTTTCAGTTTTCTAAACAGCGGATCTTAGATTATGATCATGGTATCAAGTTTGTGTGAAAGCAGTGACTTAACTACTATTCACTGTTGTATTTAAGCAATATGCACCATCTTCATGTTTGGGGAAATTTTGCAGTGTCTTCCCTTTGTGTTGGTGTTTTTTTCTTTAGCTTCATCTTTTCCCCCACCCCCATTTTAAGTCTTGGGAGTTGTATTGTACATGTTTACTTACATCAGATGGATAGTTGAAAAAGAAATCTTTTATTCTCTGAGTAAATGAATTCTAATTCTGGATACTGGCAGCATCGTCAGATTCTGCTTTTAATGTTTAAAATAATATAGACCCTTGAGTTTGTTTGTTTGTTTGTTTGTTTAAAACATTTTTATCCCACCCATTGCAAAACACGCCTCAGGATGGCTTACAAAGGTTAAAATAGCAATATAATAATACAATAAAACAATAATTAAAACATTAAGTAATAAGCACAGCATAACAACCACTCTCAAAAACTAAAGAAAAGGAGGAAAGGAAGGAGAAAGAAAGAAAAGAAGGAAAAGAAGAAAAGAAAGAAAATGCAGCTGTGATCAGATCAGAGTTTCCTCTCTTGCATTGCTTTTCAGGTTTGGAGCTGTGGCATGTGGAGTTGCTTCAGAGCTCTACGTGTTTGGTGGGGTGAGAAGTCGTGATGATAATCAATCCAGCGAGATGGTGACCTGTAAATCAGAGTTCTATCATGATGAATTCAAAAGGTAACACAGCTTGTCAGTGTGATCTAGTGACCATTAATATGGCTGCTGCGCTCTTTATTGTTCTGTTGTTCAGCTGAATGGCACAAATATGACAGAGCATGTAGTACCTGGCAGAACTATTCACCCCTCTTTGGCCTTGCAATAGTTTGTTGTGTTACAGCCTGGAATTGGAATGGAAATAATTACCAATGTCACCCCTTGATGTACACAAGAAGCTCAGTCCTGCAGAAATGCAAAATATTTTTATTATGACACAAAAGTGAAAGGGACAAAAATACAGTGGCGTGTGTTCATTGTATAAATATTCATAGACTCATAGAATAGCAGAGTTGGATGGGACCAGGAAGGCCACAGGGTCCAACACCCTGCTCTGTGCAGGACTCCAAGCAAAACCAGCCCTCTCAGATGGCTGCCTAGCTGCATCTTGAATGCCTCTAGTGTGGGAGGGCCTGCAGCCTCTCTGAGTCATGGGTTCCATTCTCCTACTGCCCTAATAGCCAGGATGTTCTCCCTGGTGTTCTGCCAGAACCTGACTTCCTGTAACTTGAGCCCATTGTTCAGTGCCCTGCACTTTGGGACGATCAAGAAGAGATTCTGTCCTTTCTCTGACAGCCTTTCAGGCACTTGTGGAGTGCCATCATAGCTCCCCTCAGTCTTCCCTTCTTGAGACTAAACACGCCCAGTTCTTTCAATCTCTCACAGGGCTTTGCTTTCAGTCCCTGAGTCATCCTTGTTGCCTCCTCTGAACGCTTTCCAGCTTCTCTGCTTCTTTCTTAAACTGTGGTGCCCAGAACTGGACACAGGACTCCAGATGAGGACTAACCAGTGCTGAGTAAAGGGCAACTAGTACCTCACAAGATTTGGAAGTGATACTTGTATTAATTGTTTTGATAGCTTCCTGCTCCTCATGATACTGTTTGTTTACACATGTTTACCAACAAATTCTGGGGCCTGCCAGAAACAGGTGTATATAATCCAAGATCATGTGGCATTGGAATTGCACACAAGTGGATGCCAGTCATCTACTTACAGTATGTGTGTGTTGCACCAGGGCTTATTTAGGCAAGTCACAGCAAAGACACTGTATATACATAACATATGAGTCAGACCTTTGGTCCCATCAAGCCCATTGCATTCTGCTCCAACTTGCAGCTGCTCAGCCAGCCTTAAACAAACAAACATCTTACTGAGGCCTGCTCCCCAGGGGCCTTCTGTATGCAAAGCATGTGCTCTGCTATCATCCGCAGGGGCGCTTGTTGCACCGGTAAATGGATCCCTGATATTTTTCTCCCCAGTTAATGGTACAGAATTATTTTTGTGAAAGGACTGTTTAATGTACGCAAGCCAGCTGGTTGGTTCGATTCTCTAACTAATTTGATCTGCCTCATTTCTCTTCCTGAGCACTGCTTTGCTGTTCTTATGTGGGTAATACTTGAAATGATAAGTAAGGTTGAATGTTTGGATAGTGGCGCTATAGTAAATGTGTAAGCATGTTTACCTTTGGTAATTATCTCTCAGCGTGATGCCAGGTATATGTGATACATGCCAGTTAACCAGAAGAGGGTGCTATTTTACAAGGTTGGTGGGTTAGTCGGAGCATCTTAGTTATATGTTGAGCTTTTAGTTACAGAGGTTGCAAATAATAAAATATTCTATTTAGAGCTATATTATGTCCTGCAGTGTTCTAGTCAGCCAGTTTTGCACCCTCAGCTGCTTCCTCTTCTTGGGCCTGCGAGTTGTTCTTGAGTGGGTAACTTTAAAGATGCTTCCTGCCCCGGCTGGTGTAAGGGATGTGCAAGAAAGCCAGCTCCTACTCATCAAGGCAAACAAGAAGATGAAGCATAGACTCTTCCCATACAGTCAGTAAGGTCAGGTCAAAAAGGGAGCATGTTGGCTTTCTTGCCCGAGGTCAGTGGGAGCTGGTTGCACTGTGAAAAGAAAAAGTCAGAGTACTGGAGGGGCAAGTGTCCACTCTCAAGAGAAATAAGGTAAGACAAAGAATTCTTAGACAGAGCAGTGGAATTTCAACAGCAAAGTGAAGCATAGGAGCTAGACGACTGATATCAAGCTGTGGCAGAAGAGAAGAATCTAAAAGCAAATGAAAATGAAGTTAAGGAAACTTCCCAGAAAAGAGTGACAGGAGTGGAGCTAGAAGACATCCTGCACTAGTGGTAACAGGGAAGTATGGACCTGCTTTCAGGGATTTCTAGATTTGAGAAATGTCAGTTCCTCCGTCACCCCCTGGAAGTTCTGAAAAGTTACCTTAGTCAATGTCATGTTCCTTTAAAGACAGGAAAACTGATTTATTTCCATTGATGTTAGGGACTTGCATATCCCAGTAAGATCATAGAACTGCTGTTTTCTATGCATTGCTATTGGTGACAGATGTTTCAGGACCTTCCTTTTGATCCAATGACATATATGGATGATTGGCTCTCAGAGGTCCCTTCTTGGAGGATCTTGCTTTTCTACCCTGATAGTACCTTCCTTTTGTCACGATTGTTGGACCTGTGTGTGGAAAAATAGATGCTCCTTTTCCCATATTTGGGGCCTGGTAGAAAAACCTTACTGATTTCGGAAATGTTCATTTACAAATTCTTTCAGGAGTTATTTAAATTGTATTTATGTGGTGTAATAATAGAATTCATTTAGGAAGAAGCCCAGTATTACACATTTGTACTGGATCTCCCTACTGGGATGTTTCAGCACTTTAGAAGATGATAGGTGTATGCATATCTTCATCTACCTGCTCCACTGTTGAACTTTTGCCAACAGTAAAAGATCCTGGTACCTTAGTCCAGGGGACCCAAATCTTTTCAGTCCTGCGGGCCCATTTGGCAATTGAAGAAACTGCTGTGGCCACCACCCCAGAATGTCTTACACAGTGGATGTGGCTAGCTGCATAAAGGCTGTGATGGTGGGGCCTAGCTGATCGAAAGCAAGCGAAGGAGTTGATGGGAAGAAATAGGTAGAGCCTGGGAGAGTGGTGGTGGGGAAATGAGCAAGGCAAGAGGGGTGAAAAGGAGAAAAGAGCAAAGCTAGAGTCTGAACGTGTGATAAAGAAGGGGGCTAGGGATGGGGAAGGAAGAGAAGTAGTGAGGAGAAGGGATGAGGAGAAGAAATAGGATGCCTCGAGACTAGGAGTGGGGACAGAGAGAGCAAAGGGGAAAGATCTGTGTGGGCAGAAGAAAACTGAGTGAGAAAGCAACTCTTTTCTCCTTCAACACCCTGATCAGCAGGTACAGGAACAAGGCGACCCAATAATGGCTTTGCTTAAGAAACAGATCTTGAAGGGGGCACGAAATTGAGGGTTCATGGGTGCCATTCGAGGTCCCCACAGGTGCTAGGGTGTGTTGGGCACCTCTGAGTTAGTTCAATGGATGTTGTCTTGTATCAGCCACAAGGTGGTGCAGTATTCCATCAGGTGCATCAGGATGAAAAACCCGCACTTCAGATAGCCTTGTGCTTGCGTCAGTAGCTTTGCCCTGCATGGTCAGGTTCATGAAACGGATGTGTCTTGGATGCAGAAACTGCTCTACAACTGACGCTTGGATTGTTTCCTTTTCTTGCAGGTGGATCTACTTAAACGATCAGAATTTATGCATCCCAGCCAGTTCTTCATTTGTATACGGAGCTGTGCCCATTGGTGCTAGCATTTATGTGATTGGAGATCTTGATACAGGTTAGCAATTAAACAGTAAATTAGTGGGGGAGAGGGTGTTTCTTCATTATATCTTAAAAAAATGTTTCAGAGAACAGTCAATAAAATGTTACCATGTGTTGGGGGAGCCCATGTGTTGTAGTGGTTAAGAGTGCAGTACTGGCTCTCAGGCGACCTGGGTTCTCGTCCCTGCACAGTCATGGAGCCCACTGGGTGTCCTGGGGCCAGTCAAGGACTCTCAGCCCAACCTACCTCACAGGGTTGTTGTTGTGGAGTTAAGATGGAGAGCAGCAGGAGGAGGGAAATGATGCAAGCCACTCATGAGTTCTTTAAAAAAGAAAAGGCAGGATATAAATATAATCAATCAATTAAAAAATAAAGCACAGGTAATTCATTTACCCTTTAGGAGTTCTGGTTTTTACATTTTTAAATTACTGTATGTATGGAACTTGTAGTATTATCCCTGTTAATTCTTTAGATCTTCTTTAACATTTAATGCAACTTCCTTAACATGAAATCTTACAAATAAGACCATGCTATAGTGTGTGGCACAAGTGGGGTGGTGTGTATGTTGTGAGGGTGTCTTGTGTGTGTCATTCATTAACCTTGTTTTGTTGGAGGACTGTAGCTAATTTGCATGTTCTATGTTGTAGTAGTGTACACAATTATTCACTTTTATAGTCAAAATAGGAAACAGCATTAAGGAAGCTATAGCTGGAAAAGTAGATGAATGTTGATGAAGTAGATGTTGTGGTCATATGCTTGCATTCTTTGATCAAATTGTGGGGAGTAGACTGCTATCAACCAAAAAAACACACCCCGGGCTGCTTTCGGAAAAGTAGCAGCAGAAATGGTACTTGGGTGGCACAGATTTACCATGGTGACATAAGCATTTGTGAACTAAAGTTCACACAAGATGCCTATGAAAAGTTGCCTTTGGCCCATGAAAGCTTCTGTCATGATAAATGCATTAGTGCATACTATGGGACATGACAGCCTCACGGACTACTTAAATAGCACTTATTTGTCTCATTTATTTCCAATTTTGGTCATTTTGATACTTTGTTGATGCTCAGAGCAGCTAATCTCGCCAGTTGGTTATACCAGCTTGGTCTCAGCAGCTTGGCAAGGGGAGCTGACGTGGACTCTGTAAACCCTTTGCTTAATCATGCAAATTATTTTTTCATGTCTTCAAAGACAAGCTCGTTAAAAAGTACATCATTAACGGCAATTTCACCTTTCACAGTAGTATTACTAGTCACTACTGAAAGATGTTTGGCATCTTTCCAGAAGACTGGTCCAAATGTTTAAATACTTTTTTTTTGGTAAGAGTCCAAGCAATCCACTTATGCTTCATTTATTTTATCTTAACCATTTTGTATTTTACAATAAACATTTTTTCATCACTATATAACAGCTACAAATTTTAATAGTAGTGAAAATTCTTGGGAACTGAATTGGCCATTTATTACTTGTTCTTATTTTAAATGGTCCATCTTTGAAATGTTGTGTACCTTGGTTAAAAAAAAATAACATACTTTGGAACCTATAATTATTTGTTGTTTTCTGTGGCATGTTAAAGTCTCTACAGATAAAGAAAGAGTAGAAAACAATATCGTCTAATAGTTCAGGTGCAAGCTTGCAACACAACTTAACCATATAATAAGAATGTAAGATGCAAAATGTATTGTTGTTGAATTTAGTTTAGCTTTGCATTTTTATTGTACAGGACACCTATTTGGAAATACATTTCCATGAGAAGTTGCATTGATCTTACTAGGCAAAGCAGTTTCCTAAATGCTGCTAAATCCTAAAACTGAAAATCTCTTTCCCAAAAGGTACCAATTATGATTATGTTCGGGAGTTTAAAAGAAGCACTGGAACATGGCACCACACGAAGCCGCTCTTTCCATCAGATCTTCGCCGTACTGGATGTGCAGCTTTGCGTATAGCAAACTGCAAGCTTTTCCGGCTCCAGCTTCAACAAGGGTTGTTCCGCATCCGTGTCCCTTCACCTTGAGAGCATGTCAGAAAGCTGAAGAGATGGGAGGAACCTGAGAGTCCACTATAACCATATAGCTTTATGTAAGGGGGAAACAAACATCTTGCAACAGAATCTCAAACTGTACACTCAGCTCTGGTATGGTAACTGTTCTAACTTATTTTTAAACTTGCTTAAGTGCTTAAGCCTCAGTTTATGTTTTGAGGCAGGTCATTCTACATTGAGCAGTGGTCAAGGAAACACCTTCAGATCAATTATCTAAAGATAATAAACCATACATTTGAAGTAATTGTTCTGCTTCAAGTGAGGAAAAATGGGTATTGAAATGGGGAAAAATAAGCAAGATGCATTTTCACCAAGGAAAATTATTATGAATAATTCTGCCTGGTTGGCCTTGTATAACACTGATAACTGAAGAAATACTGTATGAAATTCAGTCTCGTTAGTTATGGAGACTGGTAACGCCACTGTAGAGAGAGAGATCGGCAATTGCACCTTTATTTCAAGGCCTTCCTTCTAATTTAAGGTCTGTGCCTGAAAGAATAGAATTGTACATATGTCATTTTTCAGTGTGTTGCATTCCTATAAATCGTTTTTAAGTATATTTAAATGGACTAAACTAAACTGAGCTAAAAATTACATTGCAGTAGTAAACAGAAGATTTCACAGATGTTTTTAAACCTTGTGTATATTAAGTGATCCAAAACTGTGTCATATATGGACCAGCACTCAGCCTTTGTGTGGATTTCTTATGCTGCAGTAGCCACTCCCTTTAAGGTGGAAATGTGTGCGGGAGAGGAACACAGGATGGAAGCTGGCTTTCCAGAGTTGTCATACCACTGTTGCAAGTGGGGTACGCAGCATGCCATATTTTCTTTCTTTCTTTCTTTCTTTCTTTCTTTCTTTCTTTCTTTCTTTCTTTCTTTCTTTCTTTCTTTCTTTCTTTCTTTCTTTCTTCTTCTTCTTCCTTCCTTCCTTCCTTCCTTCCTTCCTTCCTTCCTTCCTTCCTTCCTTCCTTCCTTCCTTCCTTCCTTCCTTTTTTTTCTTCCTTTTTCTTCTTCTTCCTTCCTTTCCTTCCTTCTTTTCCTTGGAAGAGCAATAGAATAAGAGACAAGAGGTACCTTCCAGACAACTTCAAAGTTGCTGCAGGTTTATAGGGCTGAAAAATTTAATAACTGTACTACTACCACCAATGAAAGGGGTAGAAGATTGATTGCTTTCTTCTGGGGAAAGTGGAGACATATAGAACTGCTAAAAAGTAATTAATTTCAGGCTCATTCTGAAGAACTGTATTAGGATCAGAGGCTGGTGTACAAATGACCTCTTTCAAGGGCTTATGTTTACTGAGTAGTGTTGAATTTTAGAATGCAGTTATAGCAAATACTTTTATTATTTTTTTCCACTTCTGTTTAGTAGATTTTTGTTCATAGCTATTAATATTTAATTTAATTGTAGATGGTAAGCTTTTACTGGTAGAACAGTTTACCTCGCTGCTTATCTTTATTTGTTACGTTGTCAGTAAAACACAACGATATTAAAGATTGAACCAAAAAAGAGCATGGAGGGCTCCTGGAATGCTCCATAGTCTTGCACTACAATTTTTAGAATCCTTCTTGTTATAGGACCTCTAGTTTTCCACTCTGAAAACTTGTAAGGCATCTGTAATGCCTGTTACCGGGACAGATGTTGCTCTTGTTTACACTGCTGTGCATTCAGAAAGGATTTGGTTCTCCTATACCACAGACAGCCTCTACCACATTTGCAGCTGCTGATGAGGCACATGTGCATAGAGAAAGCAATGCTCACAGTGAAATTCACAGCAATTTTGCTTCCTACACACCTTGCTTCCCTTCAAAATCTCACCAGTGCCATTTTCTTTTCACTCAGCTAGCTTAGCTGCAGCAAATTATTCAGGGGGACCATACTGCCCCCAATTGCTGGAAGTTGACCACCTCTGCCCTAGGGCAAACTTTGCCAATTTAGGATTCTCCAGATGTGCTGGATTGCAACTCCAATCATTTCTAGCTGGCATGGCCAGGGAAGGGCACTAGTTTGGATAATGGGCACTTGAAGGATAATTCCATTGAAAAGGAGCCTTCAACAAGATTACTGTCTGAATTCTATTGAAAGGGTCCTTCCAGAATCTGTGAAGTTTCAGCATGATCCTGGCAGACATCAGGCACATCTTAGTTTCATTTCTGTCAAGGGAAGGCATCTCCATTGTGCCATCCTGAGCATGTTTCCTCAAAAGTAAGTCCTGTTACGTTCAGTGGGACTTTCTCCCAGATAAAAGTTCATAGAATCTCAGCCTTAAGTACTTGGTTGACATCCAGACTGCAAGTTGGCTGGTTCGTGGACTTCTTTCAAATCACGCAACTCTTGAAGCATGTGCTCAGTATATCTGTACCCTTATGAATGTTTGCATAATCCAGAATTCAGTGCATCTGATCTGTGCGTTGCACTCCAGTGGAGTATGTGACCTCCACAATTAGCAGAGGTACAATTCCTGCTGCTGTCTCTCCAAACAGTGGAAATCATTCATGGGAACTCCAGCATGCTTCCCTGTGCATTAACACTCTATTATAAACTTCCTCTCAACCAGGAAAGTTTTGTGGTAAGTCTGACAGCTGCTCCTTGGAGTGCCCAACTCTTGCTTCCAGTCTCTGTAATTGTTCTCTGGTTTAGCATTAAATGGCTATTTCTGAAACAATGTTCATACAAAGTATTTTCCACCCGTTACCTTGGTCTTTGAAAGTTGGAATCTTCTTCAAATACCCATTTCAGGGCAGATTAAAGGACTAGCCAGGGACACTTCTGAGCTGGTTATGACCTGTTAGAGAAACAGTATAAATACCCTAGAGAACAACTCCAGCTGGATCCTTACCTGTAAGGTATCTTTCCCCAGAATTATCTGTGCTAGCTTTCCAACTTTCCCACTTGGACTGAAGAATATCAGTTTATGTACAAAAATAAGAGAAAATTCTTTGTGGTCTCTGTGACCCACACATATGGGTTTATGTACCTGCACAGCATAGCCCTCCCTCTCTTCTGTACACATGCCAAGCATTGCTCCCGCCAGCATCCCAGTTCCTTCCTTTCTGCAGTAGCAAAAGCAGCACTTTGGAACATTCTCTGCCTCACAACAAAGAAAGCTACTCTGAGACGCTAAACAGAATTTCCATCTTCTCTCCTTTCCCCTGAGCTTTTTCATGCTTTCCTTTATGAACATGTATTTCTTCAAAAAGTGGTCCTGCTCCAGCAGGAAAATCCCACTGCTAGGTGGACTTTTGGAGTGCCTTTAGTGTCCTTGAGAGACCCATAGAGAAGACTCTTGTTCCTTTTGCAAGGCCTTCACTAAGCAGGCTGGGAGGAACAGATTGATGTGCCCCCACCTCTTCTTTGGGAACAAGCCTTAAAAGTGGTGGACTCATTCATGTAAAACTACCCTTTATAGGTGCGTCATCTTCCTTCTACACGAGAGCACTTCCCTCCCACACCTGGTTTCATTGGAAGATGTGCTTATTCAACCTGCCCTTTTGGGAACTCCCACATGTCCAGCACAACATCTTTAGCGGTCTCCTTGGACCAACTGCTCACAAACATCTTCAGTGCCTCTTGTCAAGACCAAATCCCATTCAAGGTGCCCGGCGATTGTCAAGGCCTTGGGATTGAAAACAATAAAGAAAAGACTGTCTTGCCAGATCAGTTCCAAAACCAAACCAGAACCGGTGCTAGCTGTGACTCAACTAATTAAGACCTCCATCCTTGTAGATACTTACATATCCCATCTGGTGTTAGAGAAATTTGGATCCCAAAGGAACACTATTTTCAATGATCTCTAATGCCTGGAATTTGTTTCTGGTAATGAACCTCCGTGACAACTCTTTCTGGGACCATTCCGCTCTCTACCAACAAGCTTCTCCAATAACAGAAGAACTTCAGGAGCTTTCATAAGACACCAATCTGAGCTCCTGAGAGACAATTATACTCTATTCACACTGTCACTATTACAGGTTCCCTCATACTATTACAGACCATTTATTATTTATTTATTTAGGAAGCTTCTATGCTGCCCCATTTGCCGAAGCCTCGGGGCGGCTCACAATAATAAATAAACAATATAAAAACAATATAATTTGAGTCAACCATTCTTTCTGTACAACCCATCCTGGTGAATCTGACTCTCTTGTTTCTTCATCATCAACTGCTTTCTGACGACAACTTTCCTAGTGTCTGTAAAAACGTCCAGATTCAGCCCAAGTTATGCAGTCTGTATCTGCAATTCAACTAGTATATCCTTATCTTCTTCTTCCATTACTTCTCTGTCAGCATCCTCCCCTGATGCTACAGTTGGAGATCAAAACTCATTATCTCCCTCAGACAGCATTAGACTTTGGGGAGAAAAAAATTAAGGATGGCCAAATCCTTTAGACTAGAGATTAAACTCCTGCTAGCCCCCCAGTCCTCAACAGGGTTCAGGTCAACATGGCACTATCCACCTCTTTTCCAGTGCTACTGACCCTAGTCCACGTGATTAAACAATCATGAACAGAAGCATCCACAGTATTTCCAACTTCCCAGCAAATCAAGAATTTTTATAGGGTCCAAAGACGACGATGACAACTGCACTTTTCTGTTCGAACACCTATTGTAGAAGCTTAGCACTCAAAGCACAAGTCTTCTACTTCCTCCTTAGTCACACTGGGTAGGAAGATTGATGCTATCAGTCAGAAAACATATTCCACAGAAGCCCTTTCCTGGTAGATCGCCAAATACCAAACATGCATGGATGGATGCATGCATATCAACAGTTCCAATGGAACAACGTCACTCCTTTCTTTGATCAACTGCCTGAAAACACCTAAAACCTCACCACAGTTTTTCAAACAGAGGCACGTAGGTTGGCCAGTCAGCAAATCATTACAATGCAATAAATGTCTGATGGTGGATCTAAATGGCAGCAGCCATCTCTCTTCAGAGAGATGCATGACTCCACACCTCAGGACTGCATGAAGAGATGAAATGAGAGTGGAAGGCCTCTAGTGGCAAGGGATTATTCAGTGCTTCCACAGATGACACACTCATGTTCAAACAATGAAAGCTTCAATGCACAGGATGGGAGTCACTCCCATTCCACAATAACTCCAAGCAGGTGTTCTTGATCATATTGGCACCACCAATCACCACCATGACTTAGCCCCAGCCAGGGCCTCTACTCTTTCTCTACACTAAACTCCCCTTCCAATCAAATTTCCACCAACTGACTCCTGGAGAGACCTCAGACAAAACCAGTGACATCTATGTCTACCACTCCTCCTGGCCTCTGCAACAAGCGTGTACCCTTTCATCATTTGGGAGATCACATCTTCTCAGATGAATGAGCGCTCTCCATCATTGCCTGGGTTTCCCATCTCAGTCCACAAACTCCCTGTTTTGGAGATATTTCATGCCACCTGTCCCAGAAGAGAGCAGAGAACCGATCTCTGTTCATCTGGCCACATTCATGCCACACCTACTGTGAGAGGTGTCTTGCCTAATGAGAGCTGCCGTTCTGTATTCCGAAACTGGTGTTCACCATCACAAAGGACACCTTACTCAGTGACTGCAGACCACGCTGCCTTTCTTGGCAGAGGACTCCACTCATGCAGAGAATGTCTACATCAGTCACCTGGACTTTCTGGCCATGGCAAAAGTGCTCTGGGCATTTGAAACCCCCTTCACTGGATCCCCCAGGAAAACGCCACTGTTGTCTTCTATGTCAAAAAACAAGGACATATAGGATTATTGTCACTCCTCAATTTGTTTTCAACTTTTGGGACTGGTGCATTTGCCACTCCATTATCTCAGTTACCATTCACCTGGCAAGTGCAACCAACACTCTGGATAACACACGGAGCAGAACTGGATCATCACATGAATGGATAATACTGCACATAACTGAAGCAGTTCCAGAAATGCAGCCATCCCAAGATAGACTTCCTCACCACAGCACAATCCTCGAAGTGTTGCCTAGGAATCGTCATCCTTTCCTCCTTTTCCTCTGATTATGAAGATAGAAATCAAAATACAGGGTGGTAGGACATATGCTACATATTGATCACCCAGCAATGGCCCTGTCAAGTGTGGTTTGTTCCACTCCTCTTGCCCTCCAAACACACATTCAGGCACTTTCCTTCCATCTCTATGGACAATGGGCAGATCTGATACCCAGATCATCCATCTTCTTGCTTATCTGCCTGAAGAATACTCAACAGCATGCCTTCTACTCCATATCCTCTCCCCCACCCTCACACAAGGCTGTTCCTTAAAGGTCTGGGTAATTTATGCTTCCCAGATGCAGCCCCTACTCCCACATGGAGTCTTTCTCTGGTACTCAGTTTAACCACCGAACCGTTTGGACCACTAGCCAAAACGGACCTGCATCTCCTAGCCATGAGATCGCATTCCTGGTCATCCTAACCTCTGCTTGCAGCTCCTCTGAACTGTGGAGTGGCTTTACCATCACTACATTGTCAAAGCAAGCTGAATGCCAAGTATATCTCACCAGTGTGGTGAAAATCTGTTGAGCACATGCAGTTGAACAGTGTGTAGTTGTGATCTGACTGGTAGTGAGTAGCCTAGATGGTTAAGCAACTGCTCTTTTGGTCATCATGGAGGGATCTCATCTGGTGTGGTTCTGTGCTGCTAATATTTAGTGATGAGCCAGTTAGGAAGGAACCTGCCCCAGGCGAGCTCATGGTAGGTCTAACTGGCCTCATTGTCAGAGTAGAAGACATTCAGGCTGCAGACATTCTCTGCAGTTGCACAAGGAGCAAGGTTTCTTTGCACTCATGGTTATGCTGGTCAGCAGAATAATTTTGCTCACTTGTGACCTCGGAGTCAAACTGGAGGTTATCCCATTGGAGTCCATTCCTTTGAAAGCAGCATAGAATGGAGTGGTGATTTGAAACCTATTCTCTCCTAAATAATTTTTCTGAGTCTGTCTTTCTGCTGGAGAGAAGCAGTTTTGGGAAGAATGGCAGGAAAGGGTTTGTCCCCCACTCCTGCACTCTGTCAGGCTGTTTTATAGAAATTCAGTTCATTCTGTGTTAGTTTTTAGTGTTGCCCTGTCTATGTTTGGCCCTTAAGTTCTTGGGCTCAGGCCTGAAGCTGTTGTGCTTAGCATACTTCCTTTGTGCTACTAATGATGGCATGCTTTTGCAGCTCTGGCTTGACCAACTTTAATGTTGGAACTTAGTTAATATTGTGTGAGGGCTTATGTCAAAACTACTTGTTTTCTATATGCAAACTCTGTTATATTCCATTTTAAAAGAACTGCAATCAGAGACTGTTGAAAATTGAATTGAAATCACCTCTGAGGTTCTAGTTTAAAATACCATTTTTTTTTAAAAAGGAGGTGATTAAGAGTGGAGAGAAGTGCATTCTATTCTTCGCAATACTTGTCTTCTAGCTCTGAATGCCAAGGCGTCTGTAGTGCAAATAGAGACTTTTGTTTTGTTTAGTAAAATTTCTCTGCTCAGTATTTGCATCAGTATACTTCCCTCAAGCACAGAACTCATATTTGTTTCATGTAATACAGTATGCAATAACAAAAATTGCTGTAAGTGCCAACAGTTAAGTTCTATTTCTATGCAGATACTGCAGATCTCATCCAGTAGAGCACAAGGATGTCTAAAACTTCTAGCTGCAAAATAAAAAGTTGAGTTCTTTTGTAAATAAATATTACACATCTTAGAACTTTTAAGATTCTGCAGGGGCTTATTATTTTGTATTAACTTATACTCCAAAACTGCCTTAGAAAATCCTATGTGTCATGCAAATAGGGTACTCAGCTGTTATGTTAGTATTCTAATGGCACACATGCAACTAGTAAATGGCAGTTGACCTTTTAATTTTTTATTTATTTTGTATAAATGTTTAAAACCATGATTGTGACTCATTTGTTGTAGTATATTTGAACCCATTGGAGGAGGATACCAGCGTAAGGCTGAGCTGAGTCTGCTCACCTCCATTCCCAAGCTGGTCCGTAGCAGTTCATGTACTTTGGATAATGCTTGAGGTTCGTAATTACTCAGAATGGCCTGGTTTTACATAATGCTAACCCCATTTAATCCATGGTTTGTAGTTCCTACAGACCATGGCTGATGTTTTTTCCAGTTCAAATGTAGGTTGTTTATTTCTCTCTCGTCTCTCCCTGCATCCTCAGAACTTTTGTAGTGCTATAGTACTTGCTTGTTTATATTTTTAATGATTCTGTCCTATCTCCTTTGTACCCTGAAGAAACAACCCATGGTTTTGGGTTCACAGGTGACAACCCTGATTTAAACAACCCAGAGTTCACAATCCAGGAACCAACAGTGGACTCTCTTTCTGGTTTGTACATGATTAAGAAGCCATGCTTGATGTAGCTGAGTTCACCCATCACAGCAGCTCAGCAATTCCATGGGATATTTTTAGGTTCAAACCTGGCCAGTGAGTACTTTGCTCATCAGAGCCCTTGAGAAGAGAGGGCTGGATATCTAATGTGCGAACTGCATATGGTCCTCGCTTTGTGAGGCATGACGGCAAACAGTAGTTCACATACTCCCAGGACACATAAAATGTGTCTGTCACTTCTGAATGTGTAACCGTGAAATTTATTTTAATTAATTTCACTTACAGTAGGAAGCTCATACATCTCAGGTTAAATTTACCTCTAAATATAATTTACTGTATTTCTTGGATACAAGATCTGCACTGTAAGCACTATACATCTTTGTGCTACTTGCAATGCTTCCCCCTCCCCCCAAAATAGACTTTGGTTTTCAGGTGTTG
The DNA here is from genome assembly GCA_023646645.1 of Varanus salvator macromaculatus. Taxonomy (NCBI): domain Eukaryota; kingdom Metazoa; phylum Chordata; class Lepidosauria; order Squamata; family Varanidae; genus Varanus; species Varanus salvator. The sequence continues at coordinate 21,284,477 of JAIXND010000657.1, forward strand.
ACAGAATTGCTTGGCTTTTTGCATTAGCTTTTCCCTGCAATGCTGATGTGAGGAGAGACAGGAAAGCATGGAAATCAGAGGTTCTGATTCTACTTGTATGCTTTGTTACTTGTTTTTGATCTTGTTGGATTTAGTTGTGTTACAGTTCCAACCAGCACCCATTGAAACAGTTGTCTTTGTCTGTGTTTATCCTTTAACCGGAGTAGAAACTTACTAGGGTGTAGCTTTCCCTAGCATACCAGACAATATAGATGTTTGTACAGTGTTCGGTTTTGCACATGTGAAAATAAAAATCTCAGCTGCCCACCCATTTATTTATAGCAGGGTGGCTTTATTGATGGATCTGCCAATCCCTGTGCACTGAGCAAACAAAAAAGGGTTTCCAAGCATCTGCCCCAGTCTGCCTTATGGCATTCAAATTATTTTTTCATGTTATTTGTACTTTGCCTTTCTAGCAAGAAAAATGGCACTCCAGCTGGCTAAAATTTAACTTTGGGCTTGAACTTGCCAAGTTCTACACACACTCAGGGCACTGTTACATATTATACTGGACATGAGGATGCCACCAAAAGCAGCAGGGTTGTGTGGAGGTCTCATCTCTGGTCCCTGCTCGAACTTGAGTATATTTTATGCCTTTTTTCTGCTCTGCTCTTCCCCATGGAGCCAGTTTACTCAAAATTGGAGTGAACATTTAAGAATACGCAGCTCACCTAAAACCTCCTCAAGCTGCTCTGTTGAGGTTCAGTTAACAAAGAATAAGTCAGTATAGTATATTGGAAACTGCTTTGGTATCTGTTGAACTTGCAAAGTACCATTTATTAAAGAAAAAGTTGTTATTAAAGTATATAATAAATAGCGTACGCATTTCTAAGTGCCTAATAAAATGGACTCACAAGTGGGCTTTTCCCCAAGGATGGCAATGAGAGTTGCTTTTGTACTGTAGGCTACTCAATAACACATAATCAACTGATAAATCAAATAAACCTATTTAAAAGTTGTTCTTTAGCTTAAGCTATCCTGCTGGTGTTACCTATATCTAATTGTCAAATATTTAAATAGTACTGAGGTAATTTGGTATCTCTAATGCTCTAAATAATAAATCCTCACAACAAGTAGGAAGACAGGAATTTTTCATTTCTTTTCTGTCAGGTGCTCTTTATGCAACTTCAGTAGACAGACAGGAAAAGCAGATATGAAGGTATCAAATGTATCTATTTTTGATGGCTTAAATCATGAGGCCCAGAGTGTGTTCCACTGGCTGAGGGTACGATCCAGAGTTCTTAAAATATTTGAGAATCATCAGTGAATTCTGTTCTTTGGCCTTTATCTTTTTTGAACAAAATCATAACAACGCTTTGATTAGTGAAAGGAAACTATACGGTTGCTTAGCTGATGTGTGAAGTCCATTAAAATACAGATCCCCCTTTTGAATCCTAACCTAATGTACTCCAGATGTTTTTCTGAGAGTTGCTAACTCTTTGTTAAAACATCATCGACGCCGTTAGAATTCACCCATTTATCTGGTTAGGGCTGATATTACCATTTGTTGTGTTCAGACACCTGAGCTGGACCACAGCCTGACATCTCCTGGTGCAGAATTGCACCTTGATAAGACACATGATCTTTGGAAATATAAATTTTCTTGAGTTGTGTTAAATAGGAATTTGTATGCAGGCAGCTTCTCATTCCCTCATAGTCCTAGTAACACAACAGGAAAGTGTTTCTCAGTTTACCAGTAATCTATACAGAATAGTAGTTACTGCTTCTGCTGGTTTGCTAAGAACTAGCAAAGTGTCCTCCATTATACTGGTGGAATCTGTTCTGAGGTAAGCTATTTTACATTCCAGTGGTGTGGAACAAATCTTTGCTGGTTGATAGAAACCCTGCTGGGGGCAGGGGGAGTCACCCAGAAAAGAGTTCTGGGTCTTAACTGTTCCCCAGCACCTCGTCTGTCTGATTCCATCATCCCCCAGCAAGTCTGCAAGAGAACTGCTGACTTGCATAAAGTTAATCCCTCAGCCTACACTTAGTTCCTTTTCATGATTGATTTCAGTTGCATTGAAGTAAAAATGTCTGTAATTCACTTGAGTTTTAACAGTTTTTGCTATTGCAGAGTAAAAACAAGTACAGGTTAAAGGAGGAATATCCACCATTTGTTTCTCAGGAAAAGCAGAGTTGCTTAACACATGTGCGAAGATAACCTTTGCTCATTTTATTTAGTTGCATTTTCTTCTTGATACCAAGGGCCTTGTTCTTCTATTCTTACAGGTGCTATTATAACATAAATTCTGAATTCTTTACCACTTCGCTTGAAAAGTTTAAATCAGTCTGTTACTTGAATATTAATTATTAATTGATGGTGACCAGTTGTTTGTCCCTCAGTCCATTAATTGATAGCCGGAGAAATGTTTCATACTTCATTCAAAGTGTTTTTTTGTGAACATCCTTTATTCTGTCTTTATTTAAACCTTCTATTATGTATAGGTACCACTTTATTGAACAATATCCTTTTAAAAAATTGCAATCTATTCCTTGCTATAAAACATTGGATTATTACACTTAATGTGAGGAATCTTTCCTTAACATAGTTCCTCATTAAATTTTTCAGATGGGTTTTCTCAAGTTGCATCTCAGTTCCTAAGATGATGTTAGTCAAGAACTATGAAATGATTACTGTATGTTTTCAAGAGGTCCTGTCTCAATTCCATAGCTATGAAGCAAGGTAAGATAGGCTGCCAATAGCCAAACATAATGAAGGCTGGAAGTTAATGAGAAGCAAACTGAAAATTTGTCAAGCGACTTAACACTCTTATGCAAAAGAAGGGATGCAAACCATGGTGTTAAACACATCATTATGCCTTTAGTGTTTTTTTGAAACCCCGGCCCTTTTTTAAATTGGCTGTTGCTTGCCTAGATTTGCCACAAAAGGGAGAAGAGATGGGACCACTCCTACCCTATGCTGTTGTTTCATGAAAAATCACCTTCTTCAAGCTGCTATTTGCCCTGAAACAGTAAATAACATAAAGGATGGTGATTCTTTTAGCAAGCAAACAGCACTGGGTGACCCCCCCCCCACACACACACACACTGTGCTTGTTTTCTGGATTGAGGTCTTCCCATAGCTGCTGTTTTTCAAAAGTGAAATGACAATGTTCAACATTACATCTAGTTTACATCTACCTTGAGTAGGTTTTCTACTATTATGCATAGGCAGTTGAGGGGGAAGTGACTTTCATTGAGAGGAACACCTGAGGTTCCTTTTCTCAGCAGTGAACAATATTAACACAGCCTTCTACTCTACTAGAGAACTCCTCTGGTAAGCTTTGGGAAGGAAAGCACTATTTTGAACTGTCAGTCATATTTTTGTTTTAAAATTTTGAATTACCTGCTTCCACCCCTTACAGTTAATGCACACTTGCCGTGAGTTCAAATACTTTTTTGTGCATTTCTATACAAATCCATAATGGGTGAAAGTATTACAAGATGATGATTCTTATTGTGTTCATTTTATACCACCCCGTAGACAAAGCTCTCTTTTTATGTATTTCTGTGATGAGGGGATTATAAACAATATCTTTAAACCTCCTTATTCGACTTACTGTTTGTCTTGGAGCTATGCAATTTTGGGTTGTGTACTTTTCTGGAAAGGGCTATATAGACAAGAGAAATTCCTTTTAAATACATGTGCTTCCTACAAGGGCAGTCCACAGGGAGTTAGTGAAGTAATTGTGATTAGATGGCAACACTCACTGGTTTACATCCTGTTGACAATTTAGCATTTCCAGTCAGAAAGACCAGCTTAGGGTCAAAAGGCGGCTCTGTATTTGTTTCAGGCGAAATGACTTAACACAGATATGTGTAGGCAGGCAGACTGGCTTGTAATATTTCGTGTTTGGGCTACAAGTTCTTGTGAACATATTGTAAGATAGCACATTAGCCTCTGGACAAATACGTCCTTTGTGAGGTTTGTTGTATTGGTATTGCTTTATTAGTATTTTGGTCAACTTGAATGAAATTCATAGTAGTTATGCTCTGATGTCTGTGTTAAATCTGAAAATTACAATCCAGAGAAACTTGATACACATCTAAGCTTTGTTGAAATAAATGAAAAACATACTGTAAGTTTATATATGCACCTCTTTTAATGAGACATGAATACACCTAATTGTCTTTCTTTCAGCCCTTTTCAGATGGGCTCAAAAAGAACTTAGATTTAAATCTCTTGGTTCTTTTACTGATTGAAAGATGTATTCGATTCTAGGTTTTACGTTTTTGTGATTTTGTTCACATGCAGCCAGCCAAAAGGTAATTAAATGTTTCTTATGCTTCCGACACATACACAGTGTGTACTAATAGCAAACAGGTTATTTAAGGAAACGTACAATTTTGTACTTGTCAAAAGTGGCCTTTTTTGGGAAAGCACATAGTATATAGATTAACATTGTGTAGATGTGTAATTTCAGAGGATTTTTCTTTTTTGTATTGACACAATTTATACGCATTTTTTTCAAGCTAATAAGCTCTTTCTTTAGAGGTATACAGGTTAAATGGGCCAAAAGTCTACATTTCCATTACTCTCCATATGTATTGCGAATAGCTCCATGTTCTTCATCACTGGGGAATGAACACAAGGACCATTCTCTAGCAGTGAAGAATTATTATTATTAATATTATTATATTACATTTCTAGAGTGGACTGCCTGCTACCACAGGATTTGTATACAATATGAGCTTCACAAAGTGTTTGGTTAGAACTATTGTTTTGCGGATTATGAGGCTCTTAATCTTTTTTTTAATATCCACATAAGCAGGATAGTTTATTGTAGACACAAAATAAAACTTTTAGACACTAGTTGTAGAGAACAATCACAGAAGCGCTTGGGAGCTGATGAGAGAGATTTGTAGCTGAGGGGTTGGGTTGCCAGGCCCCAGCAATTTACACAAATAAGTTGTTGCTGTACATGACACAAATGTATAAGATTTAGTCTGTTCATCCATTGATGTTTACAGTTTAACTGCTGGATTTTAGAAAGCTCTTTTTTTTGCCATAGCTGCAGTTATGAAGCTGTCTTTAATGTTTAACATGAACCATCCAAAATCACTAATGAGGTGGGGATTGGAATTTGACAAGAAGCCCTAAGTGTATGAAGTTCCATATGTGGATATCTTCCATGAGTTAGTGCACAATTTATTTTAGTCAGTGGATTTCATTAGATGAAGTTTGAGAAAAGGTTCATTCAAATTGCAAGCTGAATAATTAAATGATTAATGCAGGAACATATTTCAGGGCTAATTGTAACAACGAGATACAGATGTATCTTAAGTTCTTTGTGCAATACAACAGTACAGTTGTTTGCAATTCTAAAACTGTAAATTGCCAATATTAATAATACCCTTGACGTTGTCGGCACTAATACAATATCCTCTGCAAACTGTAAAGGAAGTGTTACTTTTGCTTTGTCAACGCGGTTTGTTCAGGTGTCATACTTCTCCATAGTGAACTCCTGGAAATTAGATACACCATCACACTTGTTGCCGAAGATAAAACTAAACTAAAATGTGAAAATACAGGTAGGGATTATGAAGTGCCATAGAAAGTAGTTTTGTGTGGAGCCAGTCCCAGGCAGAGGACTGTCTACATTGACTGACAGCAGCTTTCTGAAGATCTCAGGTTGACTTTGCTAGCTGAGATTCTGTCACCACCCTGCCTAGAAAATCATGCAGGAGCAGTTTCATGGAGCTCTTCCTAGAAAGCTGTTATTTGTGTACCTACTCCTTGCTTACCCTTTGCAATTTATTGACTAGTGTTGGTCTGTATACTACTGTCGTTTTTCCAGTCATGGAGTGAACCCTATCCCCGTAATTGCTTTCCCTCCCCACAAAAATAAGTGATTCAGAACTAGCAAAATCTGCCAAAGGATTATCTATCAATAGGATTCCCTATTGTTATGACATCTGAACAAATCTATAGTTAACTGTGTGTAGCTTGTTTGGGGGGTTTGTCCTTATTTTGTGGCTTAAGGGATGCTTTAACCCTTAATAACCTGGACTTCAAAACAGAATCTATATAAGAACTGCTATGAATGTTGTGCATGCTAACTTGTATGGTTATATTTGAAGAAAATAATGTGCAATTTTAACAGCACTTTGTGATCGGTTAGTAAAACTGGGCTTTGCAATGGAACATGTGATATTAATGCGTAATGAATAAGTAGTGTTGTCTGTACTATTTGTATATCCTTTTCAAGTGTTTCAGCAATGACTTTTTCATGGGACCCTGATAAATCACACTTAATTTTTATTAATTAATTTTGAGAAATGGTGGTTCAATCCAGTGATACACCCACAGAACTCAATAACTGCAGGGTCTTCCCCATTGTAAGACAAGTGAAATGCTAATAATTTAACAATAGTGACAGAACTGCTCCAGGGCTCGGGGACGTCCAAATCATTAGACAGTGTCCAAATAGGAACACTTCAAAAGCTTCTGGAAAACTTTCCCTGGGATAGAAAAGTTGCTTGATTTGAGCACTGTGGGGGCACCATCATTCCTCCCCCCCCCGCCCACGTACTGTACACGTACCACTCTACTTGTTTTGTCAGTCTTCAGTCATGGAACAGGTGAGAGCTCTGAATGAGTCAGAAGGTTCAGGGTGTTGGATCATGCCCCGTGTATGCAAATTTGTTTGCTTTCGGATCGGCTCATCTGCCCTTGTGTTCACCAGTCTGTTTTCATGGAAGATCTGACATAACAGCAATTTTTAAAAAATTAGAATTCTTTTATTCACATTTGTATACTTTTGAGGTTTACATATTCTAGCAATGCGAAAAAGGGATACAAAATGGTTCATGGAATAAGTAGCACTTTGTTTACATGTTCTGTATAATGTTGGGCAAATAAAGGGTTTTTAATTTTTAATTTTAATTTAAAGCACATGGATTGTGCTGTGGGGGCTTCGTAGCCACTGTGCAAATTGTGGCGTAATATTGTACTAAGGATCAGTGAAAGTGTGTTATCTTTTTTAATGTAGTTTGTATCGATCGGGTTTTATAAAATGTACGAAAAAGAGTGTTGTATTTTGATCTGACATTTGTGTATGGTAAAGTCACTTTGCTTTATGTTTTGGAGGTTTGTTGAAAACTTGAACTATTTTATAGAAGGGTGCAGACCAAAATTGAGTTGTCTTGAAGATGTTTAACGAACTAACCAAATAAACGTTTTATGGTTTGCATACATTTCCTTTGAATGAAAGCTTTTCTTGTCATTTACTCCTTCAAAAATAAAAGGGAGACATTGAATACAGCCTGGAAAGGGAATTGAGGTAAATGAGATTTTTTGTAAATGGTCCTGGTCATGAAAGGAGCCTTAAAGAATACATTGCGGCTGCATGGAGGCCTGACACCTTTATTCTGAGGGGCTTGTTCGCTGTTCTCCAGATGATAGTCTAGGAACTGAAAGTACTTTACTTCTAACCTGCTAAAGCCTCTATAAATAAGTCAGTGCAACTATTGTAAAGAAGGACTTCATAGACATGGAACATGTTTGTTCAGGCCTGGCCACAGCATTCCATACTGTGCAAGCCTATAGATCAATCGGTATAAAGAACCTAAACCTGCAGTGAATTAACAGTCCAAATTAAAATGCTTAAGAAGCCCCAAGTTTTATTTTTATCCGTTAGATATGTTTTATCAAAAGAAAAACATGAATTCTGCACGTACCTCATAGAAAAAGGGCAAGGTTCTGATAGGGCAAAGAAGAATGGCAATTTTTATTTATTATATTGATGCCTCATTTTTTTCCCTTTCAAGGAACTGAAGGGAACTTACATACTTCTCTTCTCAGTTTTATCCCTAGAACAGCAACTCTTTGAGGTAGGTGACTGGCCCTAAGTCACCCAGTGAACTCCATGGCTGAATGGGGACTAGAACCCAGGTTGCCTGAGTCCCAGACCACACTCATAACCACAACGCCACTCTGTTGTTGTTAGTCGCGAAGTCGAGTCCGACCCATCGCGACCCCATGGACAACATTCCTCCAGGCTCTCCTGTCCTCCACCATCCCCCGGAGTCCACTCAAGCTCACACCAACCGCCTCTGTGACTCCATCCAGCCACCTCATCCTCTGCCGTCCCCTTCTTCTTTTGCCATCTATTGTTCCCAGCATTAGACTCTTCTCTAGGGAGTCCTTCCTTCTCATTAGGTGGCCAAAGTATTTGAGTTTCATCTTCACTATCTGGCCTTCTAAAGAGCAGTCAGGGTTGATCTCCTCTAGGACTGACCGGTTTGATCGCCTTGCAGTCCAAGGGACTCGCAGGAGTCTTCTCCAGCACCACAACTCAAAGGCCTCAATCCTTTTGCGCTCAGCCTTCCTTATTGTCCAGCTTTCACAGCCATACATTGCAACTGGGAAAACCATAGCCTTGACTATACGCACTTTTGTTGGCAGGGTGATGTCTCTGCTTTTTAGTATGCTATCTAGATTTGCCATAGCTTTCCTCCCCAGAAGCAAGCGTCTTTAATTTCTTGGCTGCAGTCCCCGTCTGCGGTGATCTTGGAGCCCAGGAAAATAAAATCTGTCACTACCTCCATTTCTTCCCCATCTATTTGCCAGGAAGTGAGAGGACCAGATGCCATGATCTTAGTTTTCTTAATGTTGAGTTTCAAGCCAACTTTTGCGCTCTCCCCCTTCACCCGCATCAAGAGGCTCTTTAGTTCCTCTTCACTTTCTGCCATGAGAGTGGTATCATCTGCATATCTGAGGTTGTTGATATTTCTCCCAGCAATCTTGATTCCAACTGGTGATTCATCTAGCCCTGCCTTTCTCATGATGTGCTCTGCATATAAGTTAAATAGGCAGGGTGACAGTATACAGCCTTGCCGAACTCCTTTCTCAATTTTGAACCAATCAGTGGTTCCATGTCCAGTTCTCACTGTTGCTTCTTGACCTGCATATAGGTTTCTCAAGAGACAAATAAGATGGTCTGGTACTCCCATCTCTTTAAGAACTTGCCACAATTTGTTGTGATCCACACAATCAAAGGCTTTAGCGTAGTCAATGAAGCAGAAGTAGATCTTTTTCTGGAACTCCCTGGCTTTCTCCATGATCCAGCGTATGTTGGCAATTTGATCTCTAGTTCCTCTCCCTCTTCGAAATCCTGCCTGTACTTCTGGTAGTTCTCGGTCCACATACTGCTGGAGCCTAGCTTGTAGGATTTTGAGCATCACTTTGCTAGCATGTGAAATGAGTGCAATGGTGCGGTAGTTTGAACATTCTTTGGCATTGCCCTTCTTGGGGATCGGAATGTAAACTGACCTTTTCCAATCCTGTGGCCACTGTTGAGTTTTCCAAATTTGCTGGCATATTGAGTGTAGCACTTTAACTGCATCATCTTTCAGGATTTTGAATAGCTCAGCTGGAATGCTGTCACCTCCACTAGCTTTGTTGTTGCTCAGACTTCCTAAGGCCCATTTCACTTCACATTCCAGGATGTCTGGCTCGAGGTCAGGGACCACCCCATCGTGGTTATCAGGGATGTTAAGCTCTTTCTTGTATAGTTCTTCTGTGTAATCTTGCCACCTCTTCTTAATCTCTTCTGCCTCTGTAAGGTCCCTGCCATTTTGGTCCTTTATTATGCCCATTTTCGCATGAAATGTTCCCTTCATATCTCTAATTTTCTTGAAGAGATCTCTGGTCCTCCCTATTCTATTGTTTTCTTCTATTTCTTTGCACTGTTCATTTAGGAAGGCATTCTTATCTCTTCTAGCTGTTCTCTGGAATTCTGCATTCAATTGTTTGTATCTTTCTCTTTCTCCCTTGCCTTTCGCTTCCCTTCTTTCCTCAGCTATTTGTAAAGCTTCCTCAGACAGCCATTTTGCTTTCTTGCATTTCTTTTTCTTTGGATGGTTTAGTTGCTGCCTCTTGTACAATGTTGCGAACCTCCGTCCATAGTTCTTCAGGCACTCTGTCTATCAGATCTAATTCCTTAAATCTATTTGTCACCTCTACTCTATATTCATCAGGGATATGATTTAGGTCATACCTGAGTGGCCTAGTGCTTTTCCCTACTTTCTTCAACTTAAGCCTAAATTTTGCCACCAGAAGCTCATGATCTGAGCCACAGTCAGCTCCTGGTCTAGTTTTTACTGACTGTATAGAACTTCTCCATCTTTGGCTGCAGAGCACATAGTCAATCTGATTTCTGTGTTGACCGTCTGGTGATGTCCATGTGTAGAGACGTCTCTTGGGTTGTTGGAAAAGAGTGTTTGTTATGACCATCGTATTCTCTTGACAAAATTCCACCAGCTTGTGTCCTGCTTCATTTTGTATTCCAAGGCCAAACTTGCCTGTTATTCCAGTTATCTTTTGGTTTCCTACTTTAGCATTCCAATCCCCCATGATGATAAGGACATCATTTTTTGGAGTTAATTCTAGCAGGTGTTGTAGGCCTTCATAGAACTGGTCAACTTCAGCCTCTTCAGCACCAGTGGTTGGGGCATAGACTTGGACTATTGTGATGTTGAATGGTTTGCCTTGGATTCGAACTGAGATCATTCTGTCATTTTGGAGATTGTATCCCAGTACTGCTTTTCCTACTCTTTTATTGACTATGAAGGCTACTCCATTTCTTCTGAGGGATTCTTGCCCGCAGTAGTATACCTGATGGTCATCTGAACTAAATTCACCCATGCCTGTCCATTTTAGTTCACTGATTCTAAGATGTCGATGTTCAGTCTTGTCATCTCTTGTTTGACCACATCCAGCTTGCCTTGATTCATGGATCTTACATTCCAGGTTCCTATGGAGTAAAGATCTTTGCAGCATCGGACTTTCCTTTCACCTCCAGATACATCGGCAACTGAGTGTCCTTTCGGCTTTGACCCAATCGCTTCATTCTTTCTGGCGCTACTAGTACTAGCCCTCCGCTCTTCCCCAGTAGCATATTGGACACCTTCCGACCTGAGGGGCTCATCTTCCGGTGTCATATCGTTTTGCCTTTTGGTTTTCATGTCCATGGGGTTTTCATGGCAAAGATACTGGAGTGGGTTGCCATTTCCTTCTCCAGTGGATCACGTTTTGTCCGAGCTCTCTGCTATGACCTGTCCGTCTTGGGTGACCCTGCACGGCATAGCTCATAGCTTCATTGAGCTACGCAAGCCCCTTCGCCACGACAAGGCAGTGATCCATGAAGGAGAACGCCACTCTGCCCTTCCTCAAATCTGACACTCCTGCTGGTGCAACTTTTCTGTTGAAGCAGGTTGATTTTAGCACAAGGTAGTGACTAGCCGAGAGTGACAGGTTCATAAGATATTGCAGCTTATTAATGCGGACCTGGTGTGTTCATGGGTCAGACTAGATGGCCCGAGTGGCCCCTTTTGACTCGCTGTGTTTCTGTTTTTCTATGTGTTGTAATGTCATCTTGCTACCAGACCATTTCCAACAGGGTGGCTTATTTCCAGGCAACAAGTCAGTATGACAACCCATAGCTTGTTCCAGGGGTTGTTTGGCTAATAGCAGGGCAGGTTGTTGTGTCATCTGGACCATGTAGTTTCAAGTCCCTTAGGAATTGTGGGGATTGGCTAGGAAGCCACTCAGCAGCAGTAGCAGGAATCTCACTTGTGCCACCTTCAGTGACATTCTGTCCAGGAGTCCAGGTATAAGTTCCATTGGTGCTTGATCCCCTTTTGGTCTGTCCCATTTTGCCGCCACTAAAAGGTTGTTTTTTTTAATCCTCTGGAAAATGTGTATGTTTAAAAAAAAATAAAAACCTGGAAAACCAATGCAAATTCATGGTTGAGAAGTAGAAGGAGGGAAACTTCATGGTCTATTTAATAGAATTCAATGACATTGTTTGCCACACACATTTGTTCTACACATGTGTAAAAGCTAGATCCTTGGCCCATCCAGCTCTAAGCACTTGTACAAACGTTTAACTAGTTCAGCAGGAATATTGGTAGAGATTCACATTCAAATACTCATTTGCGTGTGTGTGTCAGGGAGAACTGCAGTGTGGAGACTTGACAAAAAATTTGGATGCGATTTCTAGTACTGAAGCGATGTTCTTACAGAAGTATGTTTTTATGCATTGATCCCTATATTTCTGATGTCTGGGAGTCCCAGTTTGCTTACAATGCACAATCTTAAAATACCGTAATCAAAACAATGCCACAAATCCTCTCCTCCCCCTCCTTGATTCTTTAAATAATAATTTTAAAAATCAGACAAGTAGAATTGACTTTAACATGCATGTTGTGCCCTGAAACCAAAAGGTGGATTCAAGATAATTGCATCACCCGCCCAGCCCCCAAAGAACATCTGTCATCACCCATGAATTAAAGCAAAGCAGTCCTCCTTTTCCCTTTTGAAATAAAAAGCTTTTCTCCCCTTGCACATAAGGAATATAATGAAATAGCAGGAAACTGACAAGCTGAAGAAATGTTATTCGCCTCTGAAGAGCATTCGGAAATGGTGGTGTGGAGATGGCCCGTGGGTAAAAATTGCTCTTTCCCTCTTCCTTGTCTTGCCTCTTTGAGAGAAGCTGGAGAGAATGTGAATGAAGGGGATGAATGGGAAAGAACGCGGCAAGTAGTGCATTGACAGAAATGAGAGAGATGCTGGGGTTGGTCTGAGGACACACGGGATGTGTCTGAGCTTCTTTGGAACATGTGAGGGAACGGCCTGCAGCTCACCGCACGTGGAGGTAGTGTAGCTCCGGCAAAGCAGGCGCTGTGGCCTAGATCCTTCTTCTGACAGCATCCAGCATTTCAAAGCATAGTGGTACTTTGTGACTCCCCGCCGCAGACACAAAATTAGCTTTATGGTTATTTATAGCAGCTGCAAAAGCTGCTCTGCTCGGGTTTTCTGAGCAGGATTGCATGGCAAAAAATGGAAACAAAGACCCACCTTCCCACCCCCTCTGGATTCCAGCAGTCAGTCGCATCGTGGAGGATGGAGGTGGGACACTGCTGAGATCTCAGCTTGTCCAACCTGCGGGTTTACCTGGAACATCACAAAGGGGAGATGAAACACGTGAAGCCCTGAGTCTTTCTTTCCATCTGCTTGCGTGAAATTCCTAGGATTTCCTAGGAGGGGAGGTCAAGGGCCGTAAGCGCCCTGAAATTTTCTCAGTGAGGTGCTTCCTTTGTAAATGGATGCTCGGCTTACACGTGCCTCATTCACAAACAGCCTTCATTGACAAATGGGTGCGTTTCTAAACTGACGGAGAGAGGAAATTGGATCATGGTGCCCTTAACTCTTCATAACACACTAGGTGCATTTGGAATGGCTCCTTTCCTTGAGGCTGGGGTGCAGAAAGTCATGTGGTTTCCGGGCCTGTGTGATTTCCATGCTTCTCCATCGTACACCCTCAGCCCCCATGGTTCAAAGTTAATCCCAGAGTGCACTGCTCCTGCCCACCATGCCTGCCGCCCCTCACTGGTCCACATGCTCCCCTGGGCCTGAGCTCAGCCACCTGCTCCTGTCTGTCAGCCAAAGCAAGTGTTGCTCTCTAGAGTAGCAGTGTTGCTCTAAAGGAGTGTCCCCCCTGCACAGGACTCACACATGCTGGGAGGGGTGGCCTCCCCCCACAGCCAGGCATGCCCCCCATCCACTCCCCACGGCCTGCTCTCCTGCAGCCCCCCCTCAGAAGCCCTTCCCCCCTTCACCTGCACTGCCACACCTGGGGGCTGCTGGCCTTGGCACCCCCTCCCCCACGCCAGGTTGCGCTGGGAGCAGCTTCACTGAGCACTGCCCCCTCCCCACATCCAGCCCCCTCCCCACCCTCCACAGCAGAGCCACGCAAGGGCCAAGGACATCTTGCTTCTGCAGCATTGTGGCCTGCTGCAAACATGCCAGGCCTTAATAGAAACAGGCTGCCCCTCTGGCAGCACACAAGCCCTGCGGCTCCAGACCTGTGCGCACATACTCCCTCTCTCCCACAGCATCCCTCCCACACTGGCCTGCCTCCAGGTGCCCTGCTTCTGCCGCTCACCGTGCCTGGCCCTGCCCACCCTGTGACTGCACGGGCACATGGCAACACACCCATGTGCACGAACTGCTTGCAGGACTGCTCTGGGGGCTGTGGGTGAGGAAGTGTCTGCACCATGGCCCCTTCCACCACCCCTGCATGGCTCTGCAGGACAGACCGGTCGACCCAGGAGCTAGGCTCCAACATGGCTACTTCCAGGAAGGAGGCTGGCATCCACACTGGGATGGAGGTTCCGTGGGTGGGTTCCCCCAGATCCACTAGGAAATCACTGCGCAGACCTCCCATGCTTCATGCTTGGTTCCGAGAGTGCGGGGATTGCATTTGTCTGCCGTCCAACCCCACACTCCCTATCTGCATCTGGCCTTGGCGGTTCCAGGTTGTCCTCCAGTAGACCATCACATAAATCCTGTGCATGCCACGATCATGTGCAGCATGATGACGTTCTTCACACCTAGCAGGGTGTAGAGAGCGTACAGGGACCACCGCCGTGCCTTCAGCTGCCCAAGGATGCTCTGCCCAAGCAACTGTGTCCAGCTGTGGTTGTAGTTGAGGTTCTTCTGCTGGGTGGTTCTGAGGAAGCGGTAAGGGACCATCAGCCATAGCTGCAGTGCCACCATAATTGGGATGGATGGGCTTCCTCACATGAGCACGAGGGGCTGCAGAAAATGTCTCTCTCCAGCTGGCCTCCAAGGGTGAGTTCCAGAGGATAGCCATGATGTGGCTCTGGATGGACACACATCCAGGACCTGCCTTGTAGTTCCCCATCGCCTGCTCCCCCTCGCAAACCTCCATGAAATGTTCTTCCAGTCAGTTGCTGTCTTCTTCACTGGATCCTGCACTCTGATCACTTGTCCGTCTGCATTCTATTGGCGGAATGAAAAGGTTTTGTTTGACTTCCCTCCCAAGATTTCTGACTCAGTCCTACAGAGAAACTCAATTGTGGAGGGACAGCACCCACCCAGAAGGTTCCCTGCACAAGCCTCGTGAAAATCAGCGGTGCCATTGCATCCACAGTGACGAGGACCTCTTGGAGAGAGAATGCTTCCGTTTGTTGTGTTCTGAATCCTCACGTCTCTCTTTTAGCATATAATTTTTGATGTTTTCCAGATTTGCCCAATGCTGGATGCCTTCTACCACTCATCTCCAACCATGGCTGTGCTGGCTGTGGATGCTGGGAGTTGTAGTCCAACACAGCTGGGAGGCATCGGGGAAGGGACCCTGCCTTCTACTCTGGCCTCAGGCTGGGAACCCTTTTGCATTGCCACAATGCCAAACATGAAGGAAGCCGGTTTCCCTCCCTCTCTTTCCCTCTGTTGTATTTAAAGTACTTTCAGGTCACAGCACAATGTCCTGTCAGTATGATTTACAAACATAATACAAATTCAAGGATTAAGGGAAGCATAAATACACACTTAACTATTTCAGCTGTTCATTAGTTCCATAAATTAGCACAAGCTTTTGTGGTTTATAATCCTCTTCATCAGATGCTGTAAGTGGAACCAGAGTGCTTAGAATAAACTCCGGGTGGAATGGAGGCTTTGAATTGGAAAAACAGGTAGGGCATAGTCCCATGGAAGTTTACACAAGAAACGTCTTAAGTTTGCACAGGACTGCACCTTTAAACAGGTAGATCTGCGGCAAGCCTTCTCTTCTCTTAATGCAGCAGTTACAAGAGATAAGGACACACTCTTCCTGAGATAACTGCATGTCTCAGTGCAGAGATTCATGCTTATCCAGGCACGGCAGAAAGTGCCACAGTGTGGATCTCCCCTCTCCTCCCGTGTTTTACCAGAAGACCAGTTTTGGTTGTCTAGCTGGGGTGCCTGAGAGGTGGAGGGGAGGAGGCTGAAGCCGCATGAGGATACCTCATAACCTGACCTCCCCAGTCTGCCTGCTATGCTGCCCTTTTCCCTGCCCCTTTTCCTCACTCTCTTGAGGTCATGTTCCTGGCCTTAGGTCTGTGCCATGCTTTTTGCCTTAGTTCTGATTCCCAGCTCTGAGATCAGAGTGCTGTCTTCATGCTCAGAGCTGGAAATCTGATTTATCCTTTGGCCCTCCAAGCAACATCAGGGGCCATAGGATCATTCTCTAGTAATCTTTATAATGTGGAAAGAAATCACAGTGCTCTTGCATCCCTAAGAAACACAGTCAGTTTCTTTATCGTCTTTTGTCTCGCATACCAAGGAAGTTCCTAATTTCAACTGTTAAAAAAGCCAGTGTGATGTAGTGGTTAAGAGCGTGGGATTGGGACTCAGGCAAGCTGGGTTCTAGTCCCCGCTTGGCCATGGAGCCAACTGGGTGACTTTGGGCCAGTCACAGACTCTCAGCCCAACCTACCTCACAGGGTTGTTGTTGTGGGGATAAGATGGAGGAGGAGAATGATGTAA
Organism: Varanus salvator macromaculatus; assembly: GCA_023646645.1. Lineage (NCBI taxonomy): Eukaryota > Metazoa > Chordata > Lepidosauria > Squamata > Varanidae > Varanus > Varanus salvator. The sequence goes on from JAIXND010000657.1 coordinate 21,300,849, forward strand.
GCTGCCTTGAGCCCTTTGTAGGAAAAAGGCAGGATATAAATCGGGGGAAAAAAAATACTAGAGAAATTTGATGAAATGCCTGCCTTGATTGCTTTGCCCAGAAATTTGCACACTGCTCTGATCTAAGCACATCTGAAACAGCAGAAATCCTGTCTAGGATGGCCTTGAGGTCCCTGGAATTTATGAGTAAAATGGAACCCATATTCTGTTCCACAATTGGACCTTGCCATCTCCACAGGGTAGAAAGCTAGTAGTATTGTGGCTATTTGCCGAATAAATCCAGCACACTGGATGTAAGCATGGCCTGGCTTCCGTTCCAGATCTGATTGCATAAGGCCGACCATGCGATCGTTCCCTTGCTGTCCCACTGGCCCAGCCCTAGAGTGAGGAAGTTTCTTGTCTGTGAGCACATTTGGGATTTGACAAACTTTCCTGGACACCATCAGGAAATGGCTCTCATAAGAAGTTTAGCAAAGGACAAACAACATGCTGAGGGTAAGGCAGAGGTGCCGCCTGGGCCTATCCCCTTAAACCAGCATTCCCCAAACTGTTCTGCAGAACCCTAGGGGTCCACAGGGGTTCCATGAAAAATCTCACAAATTTAAAACAGATTTTAAAATGAAATCGCATGAGGCCAACTATTCAATTATCGGTTGGTGTCCAAGCAGCAAATGAGGAAATGCATCAAATCGTTTGGTTTCTAGGACTCTTTTGCGTAGTGCTGGGAATAATCGAAACAATTCGTTTGGGATATTGCCATATCATTGCTTTATTCATTTGTTATATTTTTTTTTCTTTATTATTTCCAAACCAACTGGTTTGTGCAAAGCACTTGGGCAATAGGAGCAGAAGAAAGAAGGAAGAATGTTGTGGGTTCACAATGCTTCGTAACATCAGGGATAGAGTTCGGGTTCCACGGAAAAAATGTCTTCAGAAAGGTTCCATGACCAAAAAAGTTTGGGAACTGCTGCCTTAAACAATGAATTTGGACCCATGGTTTGCAGCACCAATGAAGACCTGTTTTATGGGACCCAGTCACCAGCAAGAAAATACGTTCTTTAAATGTGAGAGGAGCAAGACACTTTGGTGGGTGCCAAGAAAGGTGTGGGGCACAGTTGTACCCATGGCCCTCTGATGCCTACCCTGGTCTAACCTGCACTTGGTCCAACGAGGTTCCATTCCCTTTTGTTACCATTTTACTAAGACTGACTGGAAAATGCTGAACTATAGAATGTTGCCACATATGACATGCTGCAAAACTGAGTGTTAACTTTATCAAGAAGAGGAAAAGAATCATATCTGACCAAAGCAATTTAATACGGGGTTCTACCTGTCAAGGTAACCTAACATAATTTAAATTATATTAAATAGATGCGCAAACATGACATTTAAAAGCTGTTAGAAACACTATTAGTAAAAGAAATAAAGGTCCCCATGAATTCTCTAGGAGCAATTTCAAAGTGCAGATCCAATGAGAGGAATCCTGAGTAACAAGATGGGGGAAGGCCCTTGCTTGATGTTTTAGAGATCCACGAGCGTCTGGGAGCAGCAGGCCTGCCCTGGCCAAGTTCTTTCCCCACTGCTTGGAACTGGGTCACCCAGTCATGCTCACGTTACGTCTATGAACATGTCAGGGAGGAAGAGGCTCATGCTGGAAGACGCGTTGCACACTTTTAAGTGGTAATTCAGTTTCCAGTATGTCAAGCTAACGTTTAGAGGAAGAACAGTGGTCAAGATGCTCACCGCAAACGCAGCCTTCCCATGCTGTCCTCCACGAGGCTTGCAACACACCCTGACACAAACTGAGAAATCAACTTGCAATGCTGTGCTGTTTTTTCTGGTTATTGTATGAACCTCTCCTCCTCCACACTGACCTCGGCGTGGCCTCAGGTGAATGCGATCTCTCTCTCTGGCTTTCTCTCGCCTTGGGGCAACCAGGTAGTCCTTCCAGCTGATGAGGAGATGTGAGAAGCAGGCTCTGACTGTTCCAAGAGTTTTGGATGAGCCACCAAGTTGCTCTGATAGGAAGAAGGAGAGAGACAGATCTCTTCAGTGATCCACTCAGACCATGTCAAAACATTCCTCATTCAGAGATGTGACCTTCACATTTGGATTTATCTTTTTTTTTTTTTAACAGTCTACAAAGACAAATATATTTTCAGTCATCCATGGCCATAAATGTTATACAAATAAACAATAGATTCATTTTTTTCAACTTGTAAACATGTAACCCATTTGCCTGCTATATGATATCAGTCGGTCTGTCCATTTCTGTTACTTCCAGGCCCTATTTCCATTCCCATGGGAAAAATGTTATTTCTCAGCTTCTTCCACCATTTAGGGGGGAATAAACCATGAGTACAGAGAGCAGGACCTGGACCCATCTATTGGCAGCCCCACACAGAAACGTAGAAACAGAATAAGTCAGGAAGGGTCTCCTGGGCCATCTAGTCTGACCCCCAGCTCCAGCTGGCTCCACTCATGACATTCCTACCATGTGCATGTCCAACCTATCCTTGAACACCCTCATGGATGGGGCCTCAACCACCTCTTGTGGAAGCCCATTCCACACCCTCGGGGTCCTGACTGTCAGGAAGTGCTTCCTGGCATCCAAATAGAACCTAGGTTCCCTGAGCTTTGCTCTGTTGGATCATGTCCTGCCTTCCTCTGCAGGGGAGAACAGGCCTCTTCCCACCTCAGTGTGACACCCCCTCGCATACCTGCATGTCGCCAACATATCCCCTCGGAGTCTCCTCTTCTCCAGGCTGAAGAGACCCAGTTCCCTCAGTCTCACCTCATATGTCTTTCCCAGTAATCTGGCCACCATCCTTGTGGCCCTACGCTGCACTGACTCTTGACAGTGTTGTTTTGTGCGGAGAAAATGAAGAGGACCACATAAGCTGGGTTCCGTGCAAGATGAAAAAAGGCAAGACATAAATGTGTACATTAAAACTATGAAATATATGCCCCCTTTATGGGAATCCTTCATCCTTTTCATGCTTAGAAATAATACATGTTATAATCCTGCTGGTGCATCACTCGTCTCTGAGCAGTTAGAAGTGCAGGAACTGTACTATGGAGGTAATGATTAGGACATCGAGAGAACGGCAGCCTCTGGATGTATTGGCCTACAATGGGGGATTCTGGGAGCTGTAGTCCAACACTTCGGGGGGGGGCAAGAGATTGGGGGGAAGTGATATGAGCTGCAGAATGCAGCCTGATGCTAAGACTCCCTGCACATTTCACTCACTAGGCCTTCCTTCCACGCAAACATGCCCAGTGGAGCTGACTAAATCAGCACATGAGAAAAAGCCATTTGCCCGAAGGGACAACAGATGATATTCTCTGCTTATAGATTATGAATGCACAAACCACCCTAAACAATCTCATCTACAGTTTTGATATGAAATGCGCATCTCTCTTTAAGTAAAAAGTATTCAGCTGCTCAATAGGGAAAACCTTTTCAGTCCATTTATTTAAAAAATCATCAATGGGTCACTTGCAGAGTTCACCATCATAGTATAATCTCCAATATATAGGACTACCGGCTGCTCAGCTAGCATAAGAACACTATAGAAAGAACCCTAGAATGCATTACATCTAGCAATGAAATGTGGAGTATTATTTGTCTGCTGTGTAAGTGTGGGCTTAAAAAAACGAATCATCACTTTTCTTGCACATTCTGTTTAAAAATGACAGCTGTTTAATCACAATAGATTTTGATGTTTAGTTTCGTCACTGAGACATACATTAATATAGGATTTTATTGCAAGGTTACACGATACTTATCTGGTGCAATTCTGGCTTTGTAGAAGCTGTCTTAGGCACAATTGTTGAGCACTGGAATATCCATTAATAATATGCTTCTTTATTTTCACGTTACATGAAATTCACTGTCACAATAAATATTTGGTGCTATATTGATTTTCTGTAGGTTGCCTTATTTATTTCATTTAAAACATTCATAGCCCCTCCTCCCCGGCCCAGCTCCATGTAAGCCATCAAAGGGGCTTATTGCCATAGCAGTTAAAAATAAAAAAGGCAACCGAAAAGACTGCAAGGTAATTTATTTTATTTTTGAAAAGCTTTTATAAACCGCCCCTCTACTAGAGTAGATAAAAGAGTTGTTGTTTGCGTTTTAAAAGGGGCGAGAGGAAAAAGAAGATGAGGACGGAGGGCCCCGGTTTCCCTTTGTCTCCTCCTCGCCGCCCGGGCGCCGGCCCCGCACGCGCCCCGCGCCCCGCGCCCCGGGCGCCTCGAGCGCGAGGGAGGCGGGCGGGCGGGCGCGCGCGCGAGGGGCCGCCCCGCGAGGGCTCGCTCCGGCTGGATTGACGTCAGCGCGGGCCGCACATGACCGCGGGGACCAATCAGGCGCGCTCCGGAGCTGCTCCCGCAGCGCTGTGTCGGTAGCGCCGGAGCCTCTGCCTGCCCGCTGCAGCCGCCGCGGGGGAGGAGGCGGGAGAGGCAGCTGCCGAGGCCCCCTCAGCGCCCTCGCCCCTTCCCTGACACCCGCCGCCAGGACACGCGTCTGCGCCCATCCCGACGTGCGCGGCGGCAACAGAAGCGCCAGGGACCGAGCAGAGCCTCCCCCTCCGCCCGTCTGCCCCCTTCCCTTCCCTTCCGCCCGCTGCCGCCGCGCGCACAAAGAGGATTCCCCTCCCGCCCTCTCGGATGCACCCCTTTGTCTCTGCCTGCCCGCGTGCCTGGCTCCGTCCTCCCTTCTCGACATGGGCTTGGGGGACTGAGCCGCGCGCCCCCTCCCCGCGCAGCTAGAAGACAAAGGGAGGCGACGAGCCGGTCGGTGCCGCCGCCGCCGCCGCCGCCGCCGCGGGAGGAAGAGCTGGCTCGTGAAGTTCCCGAGAAGGATTTTTCTGGCCTGCCTCTCCGGCCGCTCCTCCTGGCGAACAGGCGCTTCCTCTTTCCGTGCGTCTCGTGTGGATGTGCCGGGATCCGCGGAGGGATGCCGGGGGGGCGCCCTTCTCTTTAACCATCTCCCCTGCCCTGCAGGCTTCCTATGCGTGTGCGCGTTTTTGTACGGTTTTGAATTTTCACGGAGATTTTTGGGAGGGGAAGCGCCCACCAGGCAGGCGAGCGAGCGAGCGGCGCTGGGGGGACGGAAGCGGGCGCTGCAAGAAGTGGCTTCCGAGCGATCGGGCGCGTCTCGCCGAGCTGCCATGGATTTCGCCAGCAGCGGCGGCGGCGGCGGCGGCGACCCTCGGCAGATCGAGGAGAGCAAGCCGCTGCTGGGCGAGATGTCTGCGACGGAGGGGACTAAAATGGGGGCCGCGCTGTGCAGGAGAGGCGTCCACTGCAGCGGCATGAGGTACAAGCTTCTCCAGGAGGGGGACATGCAAGTGTGTGTCGTCCGACACCCCCGGACATTCCTAAGCAAGATCCTGACCTCCAAGTTTTTGAGGAGGTGGGAGCCGCACCACTTGACCCTGATGGACAACAGCCTGGCGTCAGCCACGGTAAGGCACGCGCTGCTTTCCTCCTCCTCCTCTTCCACGAGACCGCATCTTCCTCCCCGGCCTCTCCGGCTGTCCTGCCCCGAAGAAAGCCGGCGCGACGCGACGCGCCCGGCGCCTCTCGCTCGCCTACGTGTGAATCCTTCCTTTCAGTGCGCGCTCTTCGTTGTCCCCCTCGCTCGCCTGGCACGGAGCCGGAGGGATGTGGTGCCAGGCGCCGGCCTCAGCGAGCCCTTCCCGTGGGTTCTCGCAGCCTTTTCCCGAGCGGCGCGCCCTTCAGGCGCGTTGGACTACAGCGCCCATCATCCCCAGCCCCCTCCCGGCGCGGGCTGGGAGCGTGAGCCGTGGCGGCCAGAACGCGCCTGGTGGGCGCCCCGCTTTGGGGAGAAGCCTGTGACACAATAAACGTTGCTTGGTTTGTCCTCTGGAAAGGGATTCCTTCCTTTCTTCCCGACTCCTCTGCAAGGTTTGCGATGCTTATGCTTTTGGCCCAGTCTGTGTGAGACTGCCAAGGTGAAAACCTAAACATAAAAAATGAAGAAAAAACAGTCGGGTTCTGCCTTTGTAAGCATGCAACAAGGGTCGCATGGAGGGTCTTAAAAACCGACCTAAAGAGGCAGCTTATGCAGCTGAAGCTCTAGGCCAAGTTGTATAAAGTAGTAATCTTTCTTCAGTCTTTCGTCCTAAAGCAGATAAAAATATCGGAAATTAAAATGAACATGAAAATTGGTAGCAAACCTCCAGCAGGTGAGCGCTTGTCTGTTAAATGCTCCATCTGAAGGTGCAGCAGTCAGTGGAAATTGTTTCACAGTAAGAGCTGTGGGAATGTCTTCCAAATGTGCATTAGTGATTATTTTATGATGTTAGCACCCATTCATCTTTATTAAACCTTAACTTTCTTTTTGAAATAGCAAGAATACTAAGACTTAGAATTGTGATGTAAAAATGAAGACAAGTCCATACCTGGAAGACATCCTATAAAGAAAGATTTGTTGGAATGGAAAGGAATGGAACAGTTTGAACTGGCTGATGGGATATGCATAACATTGAGATCAGATGCGCCTTACTACAAGCAGTAAAAGCGATTTAGGCCTCGAATTTGCTTCTGATTGTGTGTGTGTGTGTTCTGTTGCCGCAACTGTTATGGATAGGAAAGGAAAGAAGTTCATCTCTCTCAGCTCTTTGCCTGCACTTTTCATTGAAGGTTGGCCAAGAAGCCAAAGCAAGGTAGGAAGGAAAAGAATTTACAACAAAAATGCAAATTTAGGCTGCAGTCCTGCACTTTGTCTTCTGAGAGGAAGTATGTTAAGCTAAATGGGATTTGAGGTGTCCCATAGAATTGATTGTGCCATGGGCTGGTCAGAATGCCTCCTTCATGTGTTCCATTGAAGTGAGTTGGAAGGTGCTCAAAAACATTTTCCTATTTATTTGAAAAAAGCTTGTCCAGGTGGCTCATTCTCTGATTTTGCTAATATGGCATGCTGTATGTATTCTAGATTGCATATAAGGTAACATGTTGGTGCATATAGCTTCTCACGTAGCCCAACATCTTAAATCAGTGACCTTCCATGTCTTCAGCATCATTATCGTTTACATCTTTCATCTCACCTCTCCTGCAAGATGCCCCATTAGGCTCTCTGATTCTCTACCACTTTTATCCTCACAATGATCCTGTGAGGCTGGGCTGTTCAGCATTTTCTCAGCCTAGGCTTGTGGGATTCGTGGCTGCATGGGATTTGAACCTGGGTCTAACCACTAGGTCACACTGGCTCTTAATTTTGGGGTTCAGTACCCACTTTTCATCCACACATGCAGCTTGTTTCTATAACCTCGTTCACTTGGAAGCCAGTCTCCTCGGAATTCATGGCACTGAGCGCTAAGTGTGTCTTGGTAGCAATGTTAATTTTTCTATTATAGTTTCTCTTTGCCACTCTCTCTGTTTCTCCTCCTCCTCTGTCTATATGTGATTAGGGCCTGTATTAGGTCAATGCAACCCATTTGTTGGTTGTGACATTGACCAGATGAAGTTGCCTTTTTTAAATGACAAGTTGGTATTTTGTACAAATGGCATAAGCCATTAAATTATAACGGCTTTTTGGCGAGACAACAAGGTAAAATCCCTGTAAACAGTAAAGATGGAGAGAATATATGTTGAATTCTGTGTCAACATTTTTTGTTTGGCCATCCAATATTTTGTATACCAAACCCTTTGGGCAGGCCTCACTTTGTTCTTAGCAGAGAAACAGCCTTGGATTAGCAGTCCAGTGTATTTTCTGATGTAGTAACAAACACGGGGTATATTTAAATATTATGTTTGTGGGTTGTGTCTGAAGTCCAGTGTGAGCAGCAAAAGAGGAATATGAAGTGTTTTTTACTATAGCCTTCATGCACAGCACAGAAGGACTCGGCGGCTGAGGAGAAGTTTTTCTAAGATGGACCAGGAATACCTTTCTAGTTTCCTTTCATACCTAACCAGCTAATTTCATTGCTTCGCACCATCTTGTGGATCTGTCCCATTTGGGAGGGTGCTCCTCAGCCCAGTGTTTCTACAGTTAGTTGTCAGGACTAGTAGCAGAGCAGAGAGAACTATTACACCCCTTGACCAGGGGAAGGGAAAGGCCAGGCTCCTAGCAGCTGTAGAAGAACCAGCAAAACCAGCCTTGTGATGTCGTCAGTCGCGGCTGCATGTACCCACTCCAACCCCCTTCTTGTTCTCAGCATTTTGCTTTTCTCTCTGCCAGCCTCACTCGCAGTATCAGTTATGGGGGGAGGTTGTGTGGGGGGAGGAATTCAGGGAAGATATCCTTACAGGGCCCAGCCCTTCCTTCCTCACAGTGGGCATTACGGCCCATTTACTTGCCTTGTTATTTATTATATCAATAATCCATAATTTTTCCTTTTGCAAGGTGCCCAGGCTGGCCGACATGGCGGCTCCTGTCAGTTTGGAATTAGGTTTGGGCTGAGGGTCAGTGAATGGCCCAAGTCACCCATTGAGCTTTGTGGCTGAGTGGAGACTAGAACCTTGGTCTCCTGAATACCAAGCCAAAACTTTAATCACTGGACCTTCCTGGTTTCCTTTTCCTTTCTTGTGAATCTCACTGCTGCCCACAGGGAGGGTGCAAGGGAAGTGAAGGATGTGGCTTGTCTGGGCGCCCTGTTGTTGTGTGCAGAGGGGGGGGGAGGGGGAGGAGTGGGTCCAGAAGTCTCTGGTGATCAGCAGTGGGACCCAGGCAGGTGCCAGACAATGCCAAGCACTTCCCTGCTCAGATTTCTGTGTTTTGTGCCTCTCTACCCCTTTAAATTGGACACCCACAACTTCAAAATCTGTGCGTGCATAGTTTGAGCCTTGAGCCCAGCCTTAAAACTTTAGTTCCCCCTTTGAGACCCTGTGGAGGACGTACCATCGAACCCAGCACCAGCTGGCTGCAGATCTTTAGGAGATGCTGGGGTTTAAACCCAGGATGGTTTACCATCAGGTCATGAGTAGGTCAGGACATGTTTATGCTTGATCAAAGACTAGTTACTGTTGTATTTCTACAGTGTATAAAGCATAAACACAGCTCCGATTAACACCAGCCCTTTGACACATTTCTTTCATTAAAAGTATTTACCCTGGGGGTAGAGAGGCTGGAGGGAGTAAAGTCTTCTGGAGGTGGTTAAACCTGACTGGGTTTTGAGAAGGGATTAGGAAAAAAGGGCACCGTATACTGGATTTTTATTTTGGATGCACACTTGTGCCATGTCACTGGAGTGGCATGATCTGAAGGCCTGTGATGCAGCTGAGCTGGTTTTCCTCCATCAGTGCTTGGATAGGAGAGCTCCCCACCCCCTAGGAGACCATGTTCCACGATGGAAGGTGAAAGAGTTAATGGAAAAACATGAGTCTGGCCGGGTGCCTTGCAGGGTGATTACAGCAGTTGGTGGATGGGTGATAGCTGCATGGGAGATGCTTTGTGTGCAGAAAGGCTGAGGCTTCATGCCAAATGTCTCCAGTTCCAAAGGATCTCAAGTAGCAAATGCAAGGAACGATCTCGCTCAGCACGAGGCCCTGGAAAACTGCTGCCAGCCAGAGTAGAGCCAGAGTGGGGCTGAGCTCAGGACTAAGATGCAGGACTAGCTCGGTATGAAGCAGCTTCCTCACAGGACAGAGACATTGTTCAGTGGTAGATCACTTGCTTCGCATGCAGATGGTCCAGAGTACAGTCCACACAACTTTGTGGTGGTGGTGGTGTCGTTATGTGCCCCGAAGGTCTCTCCAGCTTATGGGCAACCCTATGAATGAACGCCCTTTGAGATGTCCAGTTCTTAACAGCCCGGCTCAGTTCTTGTAACCTCAAGTCTGCGGCTTTCTTTATGGAATCAAGCCATCTCATAATTGCTCTCGTTCTCCATCATCATGTTCTTCCTTTGACTCTCCCTGGCATTATTGTTTTCTTTACTAAATGGCGCGATCTTGTGATGTGTCCCACATACAATAGCCCCAGTTTCATCATTTTTGCTTGCAGGGAAAGTTTTGGCTTGATCTGATCTAGGATTCACTCATTTGTCTCTGACAGTCCTGGATATTCCCAAAGCTCTCCTCTAGTAGCAAGTTTTGAACCCATAAATTTCCTTCTTGTCAGCTTTCTTCACTGCCCAGCTTTCACACCCATACCTTTTAATTTTAATTGTTAATATCATTTATTTATTTTATTCTTTGGCCAAGGTGATTTAAATTATACTGTTAAATTATATTGTTTTATATTATATTATTTATTTATGATTGTGAGCCGCCCCGAGGCTTCGGCGAATGGGGCAGCATAGAAGTTCTCTAAATAAATAAATCAATACCTAGTGATGAGGAATACAGTAGTGTGGATTATCTTGGCTTTTGGTCTCCAAACCTTCCTGTACTTGATGACCCAGTAGGATGATGTTAAATATTCAGTTTCTGGGTTTATGATTTCCAGTTTGCCTTGCTTCACACTGCACAGGTTCCATGTCCCAATTGTATGTGTTGTGCAGCACTGGACTTTCCTTAGCCTGTGTGCATGCCGGCCATTAGACTCCCTTTTGGCTTTGATCTAGTTGCGTGGTTACCTGCAATGCTACTTCCATTTGCCCTTTGCTCTTCCCCAGCAGTTGATTTCATGCCTTCCAGCCTGAGGATCTAATTATCACTTATTCATTCGTGATTGCTTCATCATCAGCTTTTCGAGATAAGAACATTCAAAGGAGATTTACCATTGTTTTCTGATCAGAGGAAGCTTGAATATTACTGGTGTTGTCTGTCCTCCCTCAGTGTCACCTTCACCACTGCTGCCCAGTAGCTGGCCTTAAAGAGTTTTTCCATCTATTCACCTTTAGCAAAATCCATTTTCTTCTGCTGATGTGACTGTCACTCCAAAAGGTGGAGGATGCTTCTTAGTCTGGTGCCTGACCCTGCTAGGATTACCAGCCTAGTGAGACATTCTGGCCTGGGTCAGCCTTGTTCGTGGCTTCCCTAACTCTTCCAGACCCTTCACCACATTAAAGTATGCAGATAAAGCCTTCAGTCTGGAATCCCAGGGAATTGCTGCCAGTTCATGCTGAGCTAGAGGGACCAATAGGCCGATTTGGTGTCAGACAAGCTTTCTGTTTGATACAGGAAAGGATATAGTGCGTGTCATTCAATTTTTATACAATCCAAAGTAATTTTGCCATGGATTTAGTGGACTGCTCTATTCCAACACTTTTTTTTTGTTAGGTTCTTGTCAGCAGAGGATAGAAATTATTGTGGTTCATGGGGTTTTTTTCCTGATTGGCTTTATTGTGCCTGTTCTTTCTCCTTTTGAACAAGCTGTACACCACATCTGCACAGGCTTCTTCCACTCTGCTGGATTATTTGTGATAATAATTTCATTTCACATCAATGAACAGATGATTTTTTTATTGTTGTTTCAATGCCCAATGTCCCAATAGGACATTTAATATTTAGAAATTTTTGTTTTGCAAGTAGCTGCTTGCTCAGGGACGTATCTAAATTTTTCCCTCTAGGCCAGGTGAAACTATAATGCAAACACTTTAATATTTGTTTATATCTAAGAGTTATTAGTTGCACTCTTTGCAACAATAGCACTAGAAGCAGCACAGCAGACTAATAAACAGGAAAACATTACAAAATGAAGAAAGGAGGCTGCAAACACTCATAGCGGTTCTTTTGCCCTGCCATCCCAGTCCTTCCTTCAGTGCCCAGTCCTGTGGTCTCCCAGCATTGTCTGGAGGGGGATACATAGGATAATTTGGAGCTTCCCATTCAAGATCCTGCCAGGGCTGGGACTCAGAAAGCTGAGCCCCTGTCCCACCCCATTCACAGCTGGCATGGGAAGAACTGTACTGGCAGTCTCTATCAAGGCCACAAATGCACCTCAGTGGGAAGAAAAAGGCATCTGCCTGGAGTGGGAGGTTGGAGAGGGTCAGGCCAGGGGCTTTTGCCGGTTCCTTTCTGGGTTCCCACCTTCTTTCCACCCACCCTGTGTGACATCAAATCTTGAAAGAGCAGTGCAAGCTGAAGAAGAAAGATGACAGGGCAGTATCCATAGGAAAATGCTCAACGATCATTTAATTAGGTTGAATGGGTACAAATCTCCAGGGCCCGATGAACTCCGTCCTAGAATCTTAAAGAAGCTGACAGAAGAACTCTCAGAACCACTGTCTGTTATCCTTGAGAAATGATGGAAGGCAGGAGAAGTGGCAGTTGGCTGGAGAAGGACTCGTGTTGTCCCCATCTTCAAGAAAGGAAAAAGCAGAAGAACCTGGGCTCAGGTTCTTTGGGATCAGAACCTAGGATCAGGGGAACCTATAGATCAGTCAGCCTGACATCAATCCTCAGGAAAATTCTGGAGCAGATTATAAAGCAGTGAGCCTGCAGACACCTTGAAAACAATGCAGTGATTGCTAGCAGGCACCATGGATTCCTCAAGAACAAATCCTGCTAGAATAATCTGATCTCATTTTGTGATTGGGTAACCTCCCTGGGAATGCTGTGGACGTAATCTATCATGACTTCAGCAAAGCTTTTGACAAAGTGCCTCATGACATTCTGATTAGCAAACTACCTAAAAGTGGGCTAGATAGAACAAGCATCAGGTGGATCCATAGTTGGCTACAGAAATGGACTCAAAGAGTGCTCATCAATGGCGCCTTCTCATACTGGGGAGAGGTAACGAGTGGGGTACTGTGGGGTTCATTCCTCCTTAACATTTTCATTGACAATTTCAATAAGGAAGTACAGGGAACAATTATCAGTTTGCAGATGACACAAAACTGGGTGAGGTAGCTGATACCCTGGGAGATAGAAAGAAGATTCAAGGTGCTCTTGAGAGATTGGGGTGTTGAAAACAACAGAACAAAATTCAATAGGGACAAATGCCAAGTTATGTAGGTAAGAAAAAGAAAACAATTGCACCCGTCACAAGATGTGAAATGCTTAGCACAACAATATTGCAGCTGGGATGGATCTTGGAATTAGTAGAAGTATCACTTCCAAATCAAGTAAACTACTAGTTCCCCTTTACTCAGCACTGGTTAGGCATCCTTGGGAGTCCTGTGTCCAGTTCTGGGCACCACAGCATAAGAAAGATGCAGACAAGCTGGAAGGGGTCAGAGGTGGCAACAAGGAAGATCCAGGGTGTGAAAGAAAGCCCCATGAGGAGAGCTTGAAAGAGCTGGGCGTGTTTAGTATTGAGGAGAGAAGACTGAGGGGAGATAGGATATCATTGTACAAGTACCTGAAAGGCTGTCACAGAGGAAGGACAGAATCTCTTCTTGATCGTCCCAGAGTGCAGGACAGAGAATAACACGGCCCAGTTACAGGAAACTAGATACCAGGAAAATTTCCCTAATTGTTGGAGCAGTACGACAATGGAACCCATGACCTAGGGAGGTGGTGGGCTCTCCCACACAGAGCCATTCAGGATGTAGCTGGATGGCCATCTGAGAGGGGTGGTTTAACTGAGAGTCCTGCACTGAGAAGAGGGTTGGACCTGATGGCCCTCTGGCCCCTTTCCAAGTCCATGATAGACAGAAAGGTCCATCTAAATAAAAAACAGGGCACAAGATGCAGTGCTGGTCACAGCTGCTGCTTGTTGGGTATGGGATGCATGTGAGCCTTCAAGTTTGGAGCCTTACAGGCAGTGAGGCTGTCAGGTGCTTGGATTATGCCTGAAGTGATGTTTCTTACCTTAACATTCTTAAATTGGAATGTTGAAATTCTCTTCCATCAGCAGAAGGGAACTGGTTTTTCCCCCACCAAAGGCACTTATTTTGGAGTTCTGCAGGTTGGAACGGAAAACATTCCAGCTTTTATTTGATTGGAAATAATTTCCAAGTCACTGTGATTACAGAGGTGTACTTTTAACATATTGGGGTAAAATGTTCACAGGGATCAGTTATTGACTAGCTTGTGTAAACATTTGACCCCTCGGTAAGCTTCTGGATCTAACAGAAAGTCAGCTCAGCCTTCTGGAATTCATGTTTCCATCATAAGGACACATGGGAACTGGGTTCATTGCACACAAATTTACACAAGAAAACCCACCTCAGGGCTGTCCTCACCTGCTTCCTTGCTTACTCATTCATTCTTCAGAGTTAGCCTACAGTGTATAGTGTATGTAGTGAAAATAAAACACGAGAACATCAGGAACCTTATGCTATTATCCTCCCCCCCATGCACATCTGTACATAGTCCTAACCATCGTTCATTATTAAACGTAACATACATTTTAATTGAGTAGATTGCGTTGATTTAATTCCTTGTCTGAGGGTTCTGAGTTCATACTCCAACTCCTCTCGTTTTGTAGGGTTAAAAATGATTGCATATAAAACCCTAACCGATTTTGTAGGGTTAAAAATGATTGCATATTCAATGCTTTAACGTACACTGTGACCGGGATAAGGAAAAATTTGTTTGTATGTTTGTTTGTTTGATTATTAAATTAGTATAAAAGCTGCCTGTTAGCATTATGCTCTCATCAGCGACGTCAGCAAGCAGCAGGCTTTCTCAGTGGTATACTGCTCTTTAAAAAGTATTTGAACAACCTTCCCTTTCCTTTACTACAGAAGGCTTCTACCAAGCTGGCCTTTCCAACAATGCCTACTGTTTCCCAATCAAGAACCTTCCTTAGTTTCCACGGAGCCTACCTCTTTGTGCCTGTGGAAGGTGACAGGTAGAAAATGCCATCATTTATTGCACTGCTTACTGAATAGGGCAGCTGGAGAAATTTTTATCCTGGGGTGGGGGTTTGTTGGTTTGTTTGTTTGTTTTTGTCTCGAGATGTCAGAATTTATTTATTTATTTATTTAAAACATTTGTCTGCTCAAAAACATTTTGAGAAAATATGTATGCTTTGAGCAGAGCAGAAAAATGTGATGTGTAGCATGTTTCATTATTTGCAATAACTGCTTTTAATAATAGATGGGATAATGGTGGAGATGTTTTTGATTTCTAGATTGTGGATTTGTTTGGAGGTTTTCCTCTTCTTTCGTATTTAGCAATGACTTCTGATTTTCAGCAAATAACTGGATTGAATAGATTCCTATAATTATTCTAGGATGATTGGTCACATTGAGGCATCACCCGTAATGCTTTATTAACTCCTTTCCTCTCCCTTTGCTTGTTGTACCGCTTTCATGTTCTTCTGTTTTACTTCATTTCTTCTCTGTACTGAGCTCGTGCAATCCCTTTGCCCGTGTGGAAACCCTCACTCCACACCGCTGTGACAAGAGCAAGAGACCGGTTGTCTCTCTGGCCAGTCCAAGGAAGCATTTGTTTACTGGACTGTTTCTGCAGGCCAGGCTGCTGAAGTTGGTGTACAAGTCACATTTGGCTCTCTAGCTTCTTGGACAGAGGTTTCTCTTGTCAATGGGAGATTCCAGGGACTTTCCAGGGGGAGGGTCCGTGTTCTGACACTGCGCTACAGTGGGTTCACACAAGTGTGGAAATGATTTGATGAACTCAGCAGGGCACATGCTGGACTGTTTGCCTGTTGGGGCTCGCAGCTGTCGGATGGGCCACGGCAGAGCAAAGGCCATATAATCCCTTGCCAAACCTGATGCCTTTCAGCAGCGTCAGTTCACACATTCTATTGTGAATCTTCACAGTATGAGCAAGGGGTGATGAATCAACAGGTAACCATACCTGTGTGGATAATCCTACATGATGACTCCACTGAAAAGCATCCCTTGAGTCAGCACTGGGTGATGCATTCCTCCAGACATGTCAGAGATTAAAATAGGAACATGATAATAACATCCCAGGAAGATTTTGGTAGCCTGCCTCATTGTTGCGCGTGGTTGAAGGCTCTTCGTTTTCTGCCGCATGGCTGTGTTCGTTTACTCTTTACTCCAATAGCTTAGAAGGGAAGAGGGTGATTGCTTCTTTGGTAATGGTATTGTGGGACAATTAGATTTCTTGAGTCTGCGCTATCAGGTTGTTCAAACTGCACGTCAGAGGCTGCAACATGCGAAATGACCAGGTGGATGTGACATGGGACTTAGCACCATTGATGTCCTTTAATTTGCTTCAGTGCCAACATGTGCACTTGTGGAGGGGATGGCTGGCAACCTGCATTGCCAAAATGCGCAGCACTCCTAAATCCTCACGGATACAAACAAACAAACTGCTGTTCTTACTAAGAGGTATAAAAGGACAACTAGAAATATAAAGAATAAGAAGGACCCCCTTATACAAAAAGACTGTGACATGTGATGCTTTTTTGATTGATGACAGGTGAATGAGGGGTGGTGTGACAGAGGTGTATAAGTGTGTGCAAGGTATGGGGAAGACGGTTAGGAAACTCTTCCCCCTTTCATAATAAAAGAGGGCCAGCACGGAGTCATTGTAAAGAGCGCGGGATTGGGACTTGGGCAGTCTGGGTTCTAAGTCCCCACTCAGCCATGGAGCCCACCAGGTGGCTATGGGCCAGTCACAGACTCAGCCCAGCCTACCTTGCAGGGTTGTTGTGGGGATAAAATCGAGAGGTATAGTAGGAGAATGGTGGAAGTCACTTTGAGTTCTTTGTAGAGAAAGAAGGCAGGATCTAAATATAACAAAGAAAGAAAGAAAGAAAGAAACAAACAAACAAACAAACCAACCAACCCAGGCTTCATTCAAGGAAGCTGAAATGTGGAAGACTTAGGATGGAAAAAGGCCTGCTTCATACGTGTGTAGTGAAACTGTGAAATCTGCTACCACAAGTCATAATGGTTACCATAAGACTCAGTGGTTGCTCATCAGGGTGGCTGCTGATTAAGTCCAGCTATCAGAGGCAGTGCCCTGCTCAGCATTGGTTTGAGGCATCTGATTAGGGTTAGTGGCACATGACCAGGCAGGCTTGTCACGGGACAAGAGCTTACAAGTGACATGTTAGCATCTGGTGTGTTCTGCACGCCAGGCGCAGTTTGTAGTCGTGTCGGACTGGATATGGTGAGCATTGCTCTTCAGTCTACCTGAGGGTGGATATAGTTGCTATCCAGTCCATCCAGAGCAGCCTTCCCCAGCCTTGTGCCTTCCAGACATGTTTGGACTGCAAAACCCAGAATTCCCAGTCAAGGGCCCTGCTGTCAGACTGGGCAAGGCTACTTGGAGAGAGCCAATTTGGGGAAACATCGAGTGAGGAGCTGCTTAATGTTTGCTTTCAAATAACCCCCAAACTGCTTTGTGATGCTGAACAGAATCTTCCAAGAACACCAGGCAGTTGCTACCCTGGGCTGTTTTCCTACAGGCTTTTAAAAGATGCTTGTCTTTAAATTGACTCTATCAGTTTATTTATAAATAATGATGCTGTAGGCAGGGGTTCCTCCAGTAGTCCCCCATCCAGGTTGAGGCTAGACAATATGGCCTGGGAAAATCAGAGAGGGCGAAAGTATATTTTCCTCAGTAAGAATCTGTTTGTTCCTGTATCTGATTACTCAGGAAAGGACCTGATTGCACAAGAACGGCCAAGTTACCCATTAACCTCCCCCAAGGAAATGAAGAGTGGACATTGATATGCCCTGCGTAGTTTCGCTTCTGTAGTTGTAAGTAAACAAGCAGGAAATGCTCTCAGCCGCCAATATGGGTCTAATTTCTGAAGCGGGGCATATTAGCTTGCTAAAACAGACACACACACACACGCACACACACACACAGGGGTGGGCAGTTCTGTGGCACCTTCAAGAGTACCAGATATATTGTGGCATAGCCCCAGGGCTATGGGCATTGGTTGACCAAGTGAAAGGGGAGTGAGTTCGTTCTGAACTCTTGTTCAGCGGTTTGCACGCCATCCTTGACTCAGTAAGCAAGCTGTTGAAAAACTTGAATTTGCTTGGGGTATGGAGATAAAGCACCTGAGTAGATGGAGTACCAGTAGAACTACTCCAAATTGCCGAGACAGAATTAGTCCAAATCCTAACATCAGCATGCTGACAAATATGGAAAACAGACCCATGGTCCACAAATTAGGCAAGTGTTCAGTGTACATTCCAGGCCTGAAGAAAGGAGATGGGATGATTCCCCTGGCAGTTGAAGGGCATTATTTGTTGAAACAGCACAAAAGAAATAGGAAAGGAGGCAGAGTTGCATTGTATGTTAAAAATATTCCTTGCACAGAAATACAGGAAGATGAGCCTGGTAAGTCCATCAAGTGCATCTGGCTCAAAATAAGTGTGTCAAGGAATAAATTTTTAAAAACCACGATAATTGGAGTCTACGAGTACAACCAGCCACCCACTGAAGGAGAGGCTGAGGCTGAAACTTGCTAAATAAATTTCCAGTTTTTCAAGAAAGTGTCATGGGGGTGGATATTGGGGCGGCTCCAATTACCCAGATTATGTTGGGAGATGAAATGCATGATGGATAACTTTCTTCTACAGAAAGTGGAGATAGGAACTGGAGGATCTAGAGGATCAGATATCCTCAACTTTAATGCTGATTAATATGGAATTCTTGGATAAAGTGGAAGTTATGGGAACTCTGTGGGGAAGTTACCCCAACATACTTGAGTTCTTGATTTTAAAGGAAGCAGAATTGGAGCGTAACCATATATGAACCCTGGATTTGGAGAAAGCTGATTTTAATAAACCCAATGATAAGTAAGGTCCCATGGCAAGTGTCCGTAACAAAAAAAGGAGCTAGAGATGGTTGGCAGTTTTTAAAACAGATGATTTAAAAGATACCATTACAAAATTTCCAAGAAAAACAAAAGATAGCAGTCAACAGAAGAAACCAGTGTGACTCCATGCAAAGCTTTGAGTTGACCCAAAACTAAAAAGGACACACATTGGAAATGCAAAGAAGTCAGGCCAGAAATGAAGAAAACAGGCTCAGAAGTGCAGGGATGACATCAGGAAGGATAAAACTGAGAATGAGTTGAGGCTAGCAAGAGATGCTGCAAGCAACAAAAATCTGTTATCATGTAAAAGGCAGAAAAGAAGAGAGGGTTCAGCTCTTAGTGAGGAGGGCAAATTGATAACAGATCACAAAAAAGGCTAAAGTGTTCAGTTCCTACTATGTCTCAGTCTTCTCCTGAAAGCAGGTACATGAGCCTCTGCCCCTCGCAAAATGAGGTACAAACTGAAAAGGCAGGATCGAAGTCTGAGATTAATACACAAATGGTCAAGCTGCACCTGATTTCTTTGGCTGAGTTCGAATCTCCAGGGCCTGATGGACGGCATTCTGGAGTAATAAAAGAACTGGCCCAAGGGCTCTCGGAACCACTGGCTGTTATCTTTGAGAAATAATGGCGGAAGGATGAAATGCTACATGACTGCAATAAAGCCAATATGATCCCTTTCTTCAAAAAGGGGGATCCCGGGCAACACAGACATCAGTTGCTCAGAAAATTCTGAAACAGATAATAAAGAAGTCAGCCTGTAAACATTTGAAAGTCAGTGTAGTGATTACTGGAGGCCAACATGGATTTATCAAGAACAAGTCTTGCTGGGTTCATCTGATCTCATTTTTTGATTGGGTAACCTCCCTTTGTGGACTGTGAGAATGTTGTGGACATTAGATATCTTCAGCAAAGCTTTTGACAAAGTGCACCATGATATTCCGATCAGGAAACTAGCTAAAAGTGAGCTGGATGGCACAACTATCAGGTGGATCCACGGCTACAGACTCAGAGAGTGCTTCTCAGTGGCACCTTCAGACAGGGAGGGGTAACAGGTGGGGTACCACGGGACTCTTCAGCAAGTTTATTTTTATTAGTGAATTGGCAAAGAAGTGCAAGGAACGCTGATTATATTTGCAGACGATACAGAATGGAGTGGGATAGCTAATACCCAGGAAGACAGAAACAAAATTCAAAGTGATCTTGATAGGCTGGGATGCTGGGTTGAAAGCAACCGGATGAAATTCAGTAGGGCCAAATGCCAGGTTCTCTTCCTAGGAGAAAGAAAACCAAATGTGTTGTTATAAGATAGGACATAGTTGGCTCAACAAATCAGCAAGTGAGAAGGATCTTGGACTTGTTGTAGCTTACAAGCTGAATATGAGTCAACAATGCAATGTGGCTACAGAAAAGGCAAATGCTATATTGGGCTTCATTCAGATAAGTATCACTTCCAAATAACACCAGGTGCTGGTTCCCCTCAATTTGGCTCTCATTAGGCCCCATCTTGACTATGGTGCCCAGTTCTGAGCTCCACAGTTTGGGAAAGATTCAGACAAGCTGGAAAGAAGGGCAGCAAGCATGACTGGGACCTGGAAATAAAGCCCTGCTAGGAGAGGTTGGCAGAACTGGTATGTTCAGCCTTGAGAAGAGAAAATTGAGGAGTGATGTGATAGCTCTACTCTACTCTGCTTGACGATACAGTGTGATCACTGGGCATTGTCAGGTCTATACCTGTCTTTGGCTGACAATTCATGATTCAAAACACAGCTCAATAGGGAAAGATCATGCCTTTTAGGTTTAGTTCCAGGTGAGTACAGGGACTAGTGGGTTGTGACAGAGAAATTCAAATGCTCTGGCTTTTGGGGAACCTTCTGGAGAAGAGCGCCAGGGCTGTGAAAGATGTATTAGGAATACCTTCCTTTGTTTGTTCAAATCCTACACGTCGATATTCTTATTAGGAGAGTGGCCTTGCTCAATTTCAGAAACACTCCCAAGGAGGAACTAAATAGAGTAATTACTTACAGCGAAACTGCAGGAATCCAGTTGCTGCTACATAATATACTGCATGGGAGGCACTTGGTAATTCTGTGCTTTCAAACCTTATTTGGCATGAAAGCAAATGTGCAGACCCGGCTCCGAAACGGTAACGGTCATTTGCACGCCAGTCTGTCCAATGCGCTTGGCAGGTGGAGGGACCGGAGTTCAAGCTGCCCCTCACAGATCTGGCCCCCCAGAGGCTGAGCTCATTTGTTTGCTTTCTGTACAAGCAAAGCAGCCTAGAGATGGAGTGTTAGCTCATCAAGTCCAGGATACAGGTGGATTGTTAAACATGTAACATTCTGTGATTTCCAGGAACCTAAAATATGAATCCACATAATGGGGCTGTATTGCCCTCTTTGGATTAGTTTTGGTGTGGGGAGGCAGAAGGGCATGTAGAACTTCTCAAATTCAAACTCCAGGCCTCTCCAGTTAAAGGGACCAGGTGGAGTGGAAAACCTACACCTGAGGCTTGGCGTGGCACCTGCCAGTTGGAGTAGAGGTACAACTGCTCAGACCTCTTCATATGTACTCGGTTGTGATGGAGACAGAATGCTCAGAAAAACAGCAAGCCACGAACATCGATTTAAGGGTGAGCATCCATTTGCTTTTGATATGTACCCCTTTGCTATATGGAAGTTGTTGAAACCAGAGGCTGGCTAGTTTCAGGTTTCTGGAATCTTTTTCTTTTTAAACAGAAGTTAAAGATACACCGCTGGATTGATGAAAAATCACTAATCAGAACCAATTGCCTGCTGCACTGAAGCTCTGCCCAAGCCATGACTGCAATATGTGACAACACATGTTTTGTCTGAGCTGCTTCCGATCAGGGATTCTAATACAGAATTCCCAAACTGGCTAGCAAAGATGCAAAGAGATCGGGTCAAAGGCCGCAAGTGAATGCCCCAGTTTACAGATGAGGAACACTGAGGCCAAGACAAAAGCTGTTAGCTCAAAGCTAGCCGTGGCAGAAGCTATTTGCTTGTAATTTTATTTGCTAATGTTTAATCTAATAGAAATCGGTAACCCTGGATGCTCTGTTGCAGAACCACCCAGAGGTCTCACTTCCTCCTCCCTGATCTAAGACAGTCTCATGCCACAGGCCTGCTCCTGAACGCTGTCCAACCTGCAGCATCTCACACACGGTGGCAGAGGCAGCATAAAGAATGCAGGCGCGATACCTGTTGGAAGGTTGGCCGTTTGGAGCAGTGGTTCCCACGTGCTGCTGGCTGCATTCCAAGCAATGATTCAGAATTGGGATGTGAAGCAAAGTACAGTAGGATGGTGGAAGCAGGGCTTGGCCAAGATTCTGAGATGGAGGCGGCAAAGGTGATCATCTCAAGGTCAGGTGCTTCGCTGAACCAGGTGGTTCCTGGGAACAAGCAAGATGTGCAGCCAGGGGAGGGGTCTCTGAGGAGGACGATTTCTCAGACCCTGACCAGCCCCCCGCCCCACCCTGAGCTTGACCCCATGCATAAGCAGAGGCAAGAAGCCCAATTGAATGAGCAGCGCTCGGAGAGGAGGCTTGTTCACTGTCAGAAAGCCCCTCCCAGGTGGATGGGGCCCAAGCATGCTCATAAGGAGAGTTCCTGGAGGTAGACACTAGACTGGGGTCGACAAACCGCTCTGTGCATGCTCAGAGAACCGTTGTGGGTAATTTGCCCTTGGGAGCAATAAATAATATTTTGCAAGAGAAACTGCCTATGGCTGGTGGTTGCTCAAAGGAGGAACCTTGGCTCATGACAATACCTCTAGTTTGCTTCAGTAAGTCGGCCAAACTTTAGAGAAACACTAGTCAGCCCCTCCCTTGCTACCACGATATTAGTCAATTTGGAAATTCTTTCTCAGCCCTGAGTAAAAGAGGGAACCATCCAAAGGAAGTTGGTGCTGTGACACTATGTAAACCTGCATGGGATATCTGTCGCTTGTGATGTTTCAAACAATTTGGGTTCAGGGTTCGTATATGGCTACCCTCCAACCACTCAAACCTGGCCAAGATATTTTTATTGGTCCAGGTCTTCCAGTGCCACACGTGAAGCGGCTGGTTAGGTTTTTATGTGCTCTGCTGAATGTCAGTGCTGGATCGCTCTCTTTTTCCTTTCTTTTAAATGTCATTTTTCTGCTTTGTGTTTGGCTTTTATTGCAAATTTTATGTTGATGTGTGTTTATTCTGGGACGCCACCCTGGTAGTTTTCCCAAAGGATTGTCTGAAAAAATAAACGTTAAGCAACTTTAAAATAAGTTAAATAACTGAACCCATGAAAGTCTCTGGCTCTGAGCCATACTTTCAAAATAGCTGTCTCTCTTTTGGTAGGAAATGGCAGGGACAAGGCCCCAGGCTGGCTCTAGTGAGGAAATGGGGATCTTTGTGACCTCGAGGTCTATAGCATTGCAAATTAGCAGAAGTGTAGAAGTCAGTCAGGGTGTGCAGCAAGTGATCCACGGAAGAGGAACAGAAGGAGAAAAGTCTGTTGCAGGGCTTGACTCTGAAGATCAAATTAAGGTAGAAAGAAGGACATAAACATGGCATGATCAGCTTCAAATCTGTCAGTTCTAGCAAGTACTACTCAAGAGTAAGGAAAGAAGGCACTGCTTTACTTGTCCAGCATGTGTTTAGGTGTATGCTTGAAATCGGGACGAAGGTTTGCGTAAATCGGAAGAGAGATTGCTAGCTCTCCTGAATTACCTAGCACCGAAATGTTAGCTATGTGTTTCATTGGGCTTAGATTATGAAATCTAAACGGGTTCGTTTGCTTTTCTTCTTCATATGCCCGCCCAGCACCAAATGTTCAGGAGATGGTCAGAGTGTTTTTATGTTGCAACCAAAGCCTGTGTGTGTAATAGAGGAGGGCAAATCAAAGCTCTCTTTCAAACTCGGAAACCAACCCCTTGGACCAGTTCGCTAAGAATGGGGGTTTGGGAAAGCGGGTGTACCAGCACATCTCACACGATACAATAAACAATGCATGAAGATAGTGGAGGCAGGGGGATAGTACGGAATGTTCCTTTACTAAATATATGGTAGGAAATGTGTTGTATTTTTCCAAGTTATTTTTCTGCAATAAGATTTCCAGCTGCTCCGAACAAATCCACTTGAACGGAAATCCCCCACATTTAGGAAAAAAGTTTGAAATATTGGGAGGAAATTGCTTGGCAAACTTGCGAAGTAAAATTAGGCCTAAATAAAAGGTGGATAATTTTGGGGTGTCTTCCAATGACTGCCCTATATTTTCTCCTTATATTATGATTATGCATTTTGCTGGTGTGTTCATTACTTTTAGGATGTGTTTTAGGAAATGAAAATGACTGTTTGTCAAATTGAAAAATCGCATATTATTTAAAACCTCCCTGTAGGCGTCTTTTTGAGAATGTGTCAGAGTTGAGAGGGTTCATTGCTAGAAGAAAAGCTAATTCTATTCTTTTTCCATTGTTCATTGCAACATCACACCAGAACCAAGCAATCTAAAAACAAAGAAAGCCAAAAAACCAAACAAGCTGGCAAGTATATGCTCCTTATTCACAACCTGGCCAGTTGTGGGTTTGATCAATGAAAATTTAAGTTGATTAATCTACAAGTTAAATTAATCAAAGCTCACTGGCATATTTATTGTATGCATGCTCTCTCCTATTGAATTTACCCACTGAATTCATCAGATTTGGTTTGTTATGATTTCCCTCTCGACGTTTAACATCATATTTCCCCCTCTGAAAAGCACGAGGCCACGAGCACTCGCACAGCTGTTAAGGAGCTGGTGCAGCAAGCTGCCTTTGTGACCACTTCCTCTAGAGAGCAAATGCGGGGCGGGAATGGGGAACGTCCTTTCATAGGCTTGCTGGAGCATTGTCTGTGTGGAGGGACAGCTGAGTCCTCAGCACTTGTGATGTAGTTATTTTTATTCAGCAGGATTGGGCAATAGGCCGGCTGGAGAGTGAGCTGGCTCTGGATAGCAGTGCATGATGTCGCGGGGAGAGAGAGAGAGAGAGAGAGAAAGCCAGACTGTTTTTATATTGTGCATAATATTGTCTTTTTAAGAGCTAAATTTTGTAACCCACCTGGAGAGCTTTGGCTATGGGCTGGCTATGAAATAAAAAGGGGCTTACCTGTATGATAGGCTTATCATCTGAGGTCCTCTTCCAGGTGCCTCTTCAGAGGGTCAGTGAGAGAGGTGGCATTCTCAGTGATGGCCCCCAAAATGTGAAATTATTTTTTGATGCAGCACACCAAAGGCGAGTTAACCCCTTTCTTCTCGCAGGCACTGGGCAGTCTATGATGAGATTTTGATCACATCTTTAATTTTTCTTACTGTTGATGCTTTACAATTGTTTTTAGATGCAGATGTCTCTCTGCATGTTGCATCTCTCTGTGTTTATGTGTTTTTAAAAAAATAATCTGTTCTAAAGGTTTCGCTCTTTGTAAGCTGCCCAGGAAATTTTGCCTATTAGGTAGTAGGAATGAAAGTATTATTGGTTTGACTCAGTTGGAGATCTCTGTCTCTCTCGGTCTCTTCTCAGTGTCACTTGTAGAACTGAAATGTAAGAAATATTTGCGGAGGGCATGGAATAAGTGTACAGTAATAGGTAACTCGTTTGCAACCAGATGTAACTGACTGAGAAACATTGAAAAATACGGTCAAAATACGGTCAGGTGCTCATTGCTTACTCAGGGCCTGCAACCAGTCACAGGATACAATGGAGTCATGAGTTACAGTCAGGGTAACCCTTACACAACAAGCAACTTTGTGAGGGCCCAAGGCAAAGGCAAGGCAAGCCAGTGTCACTGTGACTCTGGTTCACTCATCAGTAGCTGGCCAAAACCATCAGAGGAGCAGGTGATACAGAAGAGCACACCCTGAGATCTGCAGAGGTGGATGGATAGTCTGACCTGATTTCAGGGAAATCACATTTCCTAATTGTCTGACAGCACAAGACACTGTTAGGTGGTTAACACTAGCCTTACATATACTGCAGTTTTAGGTCTGTTTTATTTTAGCTTAACAGTCATGGCTTCCTGCAAAGGAACTTGGGAATTACAGTTTCCTGGGAATGTATGTAAAGATTCCCTCCCCCACCCCAAGTTCCCAGGTCAAGAAATGTCTAATATCTTCATCACTTAATTGGCCCTGGCTTTTAGTCAGACTGCTAGCTGGATGGAAGGGTACCAGGACTGCCAGTTTCTTTTCATCAGCTTCTGCCTTGGACCTTTTTGCAGCAGTGTTGACATGCAAATATTTGCAGAGGGGTGGGGAATAAGTTGCCCTCCAGATGTTGCCAAGTGCAGATCCTATCGACTGACTGCTGACCATGAGACTAGTCCAACCACACCTGGAGGGCTGCATGTTTCCCACCCTGCCTTAGATGATGGGGATGCCTAACTGGAGAGGATGACTGTGGTTCCACACACCTGGAGGGCACCAAGTTGGCAAAGGTTGCTTCAGATTCTTTCCTCCTCCTCCTCCTCCTCCTCCTCCTTGCACAGTGTTGCTGCTTTTCTTCTCTCTGGCCCACTGGCAAATTTAAAGAATGCAGGATTCCCAGGAAAATCAAGAGGGATAGGAGGGTAATTGAATGGGGAAGGTAACAAACAGAGTCATCGTCTGGTAGAAAGAAAGGACTCCCTGCTTCACTTTGGAACAAGCGAGTTCAGGATGCTGTACACCTTTCGGTGTTGTGCATAAGCTGTTTTCCTTTTTGTTTACACTTACCTGAGAGTCAGTCCCATGGGACCTGGCAAGACTTACAGCAGAGTAGACATGCACAGAATTGCACTGTAATGGACTTTCAAAGCTGCCCCGAGGCTATTGCAAGGGGCGGCATATAAATTTTTAAATAAATAAAAATTAAATAAATAAAGCTGCTGTAGGGCAGACTTAGAAAGTTTTTCGCTGACTGTTCGTTCATTCATCTTCTAAGTATTTTTCTGCTCAGTGGATATTGTGATGAACTGTCTCAATGTTATGATGTGTTTAGCTTACCGAATGAAACCTAAAACAACAGAAAAGTAACAATAAATAAATATGAGGATGGGATGGAAATACCAAATGATGAGCATTTGTGCCTAAGGATGAATGTTTTCACTATTTCCACCACAATCATGTACTTGTTTAGGATGCAACAAAGGGGCCTTATACCAGGTCTCCTACGTCCTTCTAGCTCAGCACAGACTGGCAGAGGCTTTCTGGGGCCTTGGGCAGAAAAAAACGTCTTTCTCCCACTTCAGTCACCTGCTTACCTGATCCCAATTAACCAACAGTGCCAGGGATGGAATGTTGAACCTTCAGCCTGTTACACCTGGGCTAGGCAGGTTCATATCCTTGCTGTCATTTGCTTCCTTTTCACAAGACTTCTTCTTTGGCTCCCCAGTTCCCTTCCCTGTCCGCCATGCACCACCTGGCTTACCCTTTCCCAGGTGCCTCCTACCTTCCCTCCTCCTGAGAATTCTGGTTGCTGTTTATAATGCAAGAATGTCTACGTGTTTGAAATGAAGAATATTATATCTCCAAGATCAGTTGGGCTGCTACAATTTAACTCCATGTTCTGCTTTCAGCTTTCTTAACACTTCAAGGGTGCAATTCTATGTGGTTTTAGAAAAAATAAAGGTCGTGCTGATGGGGCCATGCTAGGAGGTATGCATCTTTTTAAACCTGTCTAAACCTGCATAAGATGGCACCCCAGAGCCTTCCTGTGCTTCCAGTGCAAACTGTGTAGAGGGAGAAGATTGCAGGGACATTGGAATTACTTGAAGCAAGCTGCCCTGGCAGGCTCTGGTTATTTTATTTATTTATTTTTATTTATTTATTTTTATTTAAAAATGTATAGGCCGCCCCATCGCAACAAAGCCTCGGGGCGGCTTACAACATAATTAAAACAATATATAAAACAGTACAAAATTTAAAATACATCCCACCCACCCCCTCGGTGCATCCCACCCACCCCCCTCAGTGTTATGAGCACTGTCTTCCCCCTATAATGAGGTGCCAAGCCTCCAGCCTCAGTTTTGCTGGAATTTGTAAGGCAGCCTGGGTTACTCTTGCAGCTGAGCCATTTCCAGGATGCTCTGCCCTCCCAAATCCAAGTAGAGCAGGGGGGCAACAGGTGGGATGGTCCCTGTCCCCTGGCAGGGTCTCCAAAGCAGCCCTTGCCAGCCCTGCAGGGGGTTTCGCCGCCCTCTGATGCAGGCCCACTGCCCCTTGCACGGAGCAGGGGGTTGAACCAATGGCCCTCTGACTCCTTCCAACTCTACTGTTTTGTGATCTGGAGTGCCATATTCTATATAAAGTTTTTTATACTCTATAAAAGTTTTATATTTTCCCAGCCTCCAAAACAGTATTTGTAGTGGCTGCGGCAGCAGAATTTAGCTTTTTTGTGTGTTAAATTTGGATCTCTCAGTGTTCTGTAGAGATGTTGAAGTGCCAAAAAGGTTAGATTTAGTGCAAAGGCACTGAATTTAACATTGTGGTGCTCTAACACTATCAGGCAGATTGTGCCTGAATCTTGGCCCCTTGGGGTAGGTGGGTGCATGGGGGCTGTGGCCCATGGCAGGGTTGTGTGTGTGTAGGGGGCAATAATGGTCCCTGGTCCTCCAGAAATAGTAGTCCTAAAACAGAGGAAGACCAGGTCCTACAAGGGGAGACAAAGCATAGTTTTCTCTGTCCAACATCTCCAGTGGAAAGAGATCGTACGATGGAGAACACCTGTGTGAAACTGAAGCCAGTAAGTGGGAAGGGGTCGCTCGTCTCTGCAAAGCAGCCTCGTATGTTTATGGGACTGCTCTCCAAGAGCCCGTGTGGTGTAGTGGTGAAGAGCGCGGGACTGGGACTCGGGCGACCTGGGTTCTAGTCCCCGCTCAGCCATTGAGCCCACTGGGTGACTCTGGGCCAGTCACAGACTCTCAGCCCAGCCCCTCTTGCAGGGCTGTTCTTGTGGGGATAAGATGGAGAACAGCAGGAGGAGAATGACGTAAGCTGCTCTGAATTCTTTAAAAAAAGAGACATGGCGGGATACCAATGTAATAAACAAACAAGAGTCGTTTGCATGGAGCGTATATCTTTGCTGTCTCCTCCTCTGCACTGATGGCCGTGGCTGCAACCTCCATGCCTGCATTTGCCCACGGAAAGCCACTAGTCCTTCCTGCTTTATCTCCCCAAAACTGAGATGCTGCCGCTGTTAAACAAGAGGGCCCCATTTCCAGTCGCTCAGTTGAATCTGCTTCCAGCTTCCTCAGATACTTTGCCTTCAGTCTTGGCACTCAGGATGCGGACGGCATGGGAAATGCCCGGTTGGGAAGCAAAGGGGCAGGACACTTGGGGGGTGTGCATGGGGGCGGGTGGGCGGAAGGGTGAGGTGGGAAGGGAAATGCAGAGCGTTCTTTCTATCAGAGAGAGCACTGGGGTTCTTTGAGTTTTCACTTTCAGCTCCAGAACAGCTCCGGTAGAGAGGAATGCAAGGATTGTGACTCGGAGCTTTGCTAGGGAATTGGAAAGATAGGAAAAGCTTTTGCTTTTGCTTGCAGAAATATCCTAATACCCAAACCCCTGTATTTTGTAGCTCTTGTTAGATTGCTTTCTTCTTGTATCTTATGTGATACTAAGCACTGTAATTTTTCTTATTCCTTTTTGACATGCAGTTTTCTTTCCGTGCCTAGTTTGGATGAGGTCATACACACCATAGAATTTTGAAAGCAGTAAAGTCCTCCCCTGCTTTTCAGGTCTATACCACTTTGGGCTGCGGGCAGAGAGCCACGCATTAAAATACTATCTTTTAGCTCCCCATCCCAGTGCAACAGAATCCAGTGTGCATTCATATAACCAATAGCATGTCAGTGTTTGTACCCAATGCTCATGCTATCCCCTTTCAACCTGGTTCCTTCAAAGCAAGGTGATTCCAGTTGGATTGTGCACTCAGCTGCACTTTTCCTCTTTGCCAAGTGAGACCATATAAAATATCAATATAAAGTTGTCTTGTACTGTAAAATCATTGGTCTGTTTAGCACCCTCCAGATACTTTGGATAACAACTCTCAGCATCCTCTCCCTGCAGCAATATGGCTGGGGATACTGGGAGTTATGACTCAACACATCTGGAGAGTACCTGGCAGGGGAAGCTGGACCATTTGAATTGGCAGTGACTTTCTGTGGACTTCGGCAGAGAAAGGAATCTCCTGGCACCTGTTACCTGCAAATGGTTTTCAACTAGTGATAGCAAGCATCCAAAACCCTCAGAAGATGTGATGTGCCGTAGTGTGGTGTTCCCCTCTCTTCTAGAAAGATGACTGCTTGTTTTCCCATTTGCCACTGCTCTTTTGATCTCTCTCTCTTTTAAAAATTATTTTTAGATTGGAACTTGCACTTTTTCCCCTGGGTTTCTTGAGGGACCAGTGAACCAAACCCAAACAGCTCAAGGGCTCCCTATAGTGCATGTGTGTTTGGAAAAAAAAATCAAGTGGTTTTTTTTGGCAGAAATGCAATAGGGGAAAAAGAGACTTGTGGGTTAACAGAGCACATGAAAACTCTTCCAGAGTGAAAATTCCCCATTGACCTTGGGGAGCAATGTGCATATGAGTGGACACCCCCTGTGAAGGGAGAGAAAACAAACCAAAGCTACTATGAAGGACTGGATGCTGGTGGTGCTCAAGACATTTCACTGTCTGTATTTTGTACGTGTGTGTCAGTGCAACCCCCCCCCCAAATTGTAATAATCCCACTGTACTTTCCCCTCTTCTAGAGCATCCTGTTGTTTCTCCAGTCACATGGTGCATTGCCCATTGAGAATTTAGAGCACAATGCTGAAAGATCGTTGTGGGGTCCCAGGCATGGCGAAGTTTGCTTTTTGACTGGCTGAAACAGCAGGGTGGAGTGCGGAGTGGCATGGGCAGAGGAATGAGACTAGAAAGCTGTGAGATGAAGCTGCCGGGCTCTGTGGCTTGGCAGCCTTTCCCCTACATTTCCTTGACAGTCGTAGCCTCTGTTGTTGTTGTTGAGAATCCATTGAGGACCATTGCTGAGCAGATATCTTAATCCTACCGATAAAACTGCCCCACAAGCTAATTCCTTGTGAATTAATGAATCTGTTAGCTGGCTGTGACTGACCTGAACAGTTAGGTTAATTTGAAGAACTGTGAGGGTTTTGAATTCGGTGCAGATAAAATAATATGAATTTGTGATTTTTAATAAACAAAGGAAGATCAAGAGACCAAGAATTATGATGAGTTTGTATGGCTAGGTATACATAAAATTTACTTTTTGAAATGAATTGTGATTGGATAGCTTATTCTGCAGAGTTTTTAAAAATTAAAATGTATAATCATGTCTCCATGTAGAAGAGATCCCTGTGTGGGATACATGACATTATTAAAAGACAAATGCAATATAACAACATTGTAAAATAAGAGGCATGCAAATTATTCAACTATTTAGCACCTGAAAGAAAGCAAAGTCGATGCTTATCTCATGTCCTTGAAGAAAGCATTTCAGACTCATGATTCCACTGCAGTGAATGTATATAGTTCTACAAGAGTAATATACAAAAATGTTGTGTATTTTTGTATAGGTATAATTTTTGTATCAGCCTGCCATCATATCAAACATAGTGGACCAGTTCAGACATAGCAATCTTGGTCTAATAAGCTATGGTTTATTGGGCTGAGAATGCCCATGAGGTTCCCTCTTCTCTTCATTGTGAGGAACTGAAGACGATTCAGAATTGGCCCAATCAGTGATCCTGTTCACATGATTAAAGTAACCATGGTTTAACTGTGGCTTGTTTGGAATCATGTTGGAGCAAGCATACTCCCCTGTTTCTGCTTTGGTTTGTTCTTGAGTTAACCCTCACAGAAGCTGTTGAGATGAATGAATGTAAGTAACTATGGCTGCCAGTTTTGGAAGCAGCAATGAGGTTAAGCCATAGTTCAAAATTGGTTTAATCCCCTGGCTGGCTCTGGAGTGGGAGACATAGATTCCAGATATGGCAGAAGATGCTTTTCTGGTGACATGGCTGACAGAGTGAGGCCTGTCCGATGCTTCTGTTTGGCTATTCTGGTTTTGAAAAATTAATTTACTTAGGCAGTTCATTTTATGATGGTTGTATTGGTTGTTCGATATCATGTAATTTAAGCCATGCTGAATACCGAAATAGACATGCAGGATAGAAAATAATTGTATTTTTAATCCTACACCCCCACTCCTGCCGCCTCCAAGCTCATCAGGATCAGACACATCAGGACAATAATCTAGTCTGCTTTGAATGGAAATTTGTTCATTTTATTAGGGGATAAAAATTTGCTCACAATTCTATATAAAAGGAAGCAATCTCGTGGTCTCCCAGGGACTGTAAGGTAGACTTGAAGAAGTTATGTAGACTTGTCCCAAGTTTCCTTCCCGCCGTGCCCCCTGCACTCTGCCTTTCCCCATCAGTTGTCATAGAAATATGGCAGTGTGTGTTTCACAGATGGAATTAATGCAGGTACGGATCTTGCTTCGGCGGTAATGCTTATGCATGGACTTCAGTGCTTGTGCGATGTCAGGATGTCTGTGAAGCATTTGCTTTTATTTATCTATTATTACATTTCTGTCTGGCCATTTCCCCCTCTTCAGAAGAACTCAGGGCTACTTGTAAGGTCACCCTGTTCTCCATTTGCCTCCACAACAATCCTGCCAGGTAGGATAGGCTGAAGAGGCTGTCATTGGTAAAATGTTGGTAAAATGTTGATAGCAGCACAGCCAGTAAAGTCTGTTGATGAACTCCAGTTGGTTTCATTCATTGTGCTACTTAGACTACCTGCTTGTTCTAAACTTACTAATACATCTCCTGTTTTCCTGTGAGCTCTGTTTGCTTGTGGGTCTCTTGTTGTGTGTACCAAGTCTTTATGGTCATAAAGGGCAGAAATAACACCCGATTGTAGATGAGGGTGAGGCAAACTTCTTGCTTTTCACCAGCCTGTTAAAATAGTAGGAGTTAGAAGAGGTCAAAGGATCCATACTTTGTGATCTTGAGTTTGTTGTGATGTGCCGTTGAGTCATCTCTGACTTGCAGTCACCTCATGAATGGAAGCCCTCCAAAATGTCCGCAGCAAAATGTCCCAAGTTCAGGCTTTGGCCTCTTCCATGGGTTCAGTCCATCTCCGATTTGGTCTTCCCTTCCGTCCTCTGCCTTTGGCTTGCCCTAATCGGATCTCTTCTGTGATTCTTGCCTTCTCACAACAGCCTCATTTTGCCATTTTTGCTTCTAGAGAAAGCTCTGGCTTGATTTGCTCCAGGACACACTTGTTCAGGCTGATCCAGAGTACCTAACATGAAATGCTTGGGCTGATAGCAGGGAGGGAAGAGAAGGAGGTGCAGGAGAGACATTGGGAGACCTGCCTCAGCAAATGAGTCCTTTAAAGACTTCTGCAGGGTCTGGTGTGAAGGTAGCTCATGTGCATATCAGTTCTAGTAACCCCCTGTAGCACATTCACTTTCTGATCTTACTTTTGGTATGTTATTTTGCCCTAAATGCTCAGTTGTGAAATTTCATTGGAAGCCAAACCTTCAGTGAGTACTCATGTAATGAAAAAAATAAGTTTTTATAGCAAGGGATGGAAATTTTCTTTGTCAGCTCTGTTTTTAGCCTGACTGTTTGCTCTGAAAAGTATCTTGGATTTTTTGATTGAAGAAGGGCTATTTTCTCACAAAATAACATTTGCTTAGTGCTGAAAAAGAATTCTATTGTGGACTTGCTCATGTAGCTCTTTTGGTAAAGACTAGACAGCGAGGTAATGACTTGGGGTTAACTACAGCCCGAGGAGACGTGTGCATTTCTGACTGCAATTTGGGCTCTTTGTTTGCATGCCCCTGCCATGCCCAGCTTTATTTTTTTCTGATTTATATCCTGCCTTTTTCCTATAAAGGTCTCAAGGCAGCTTACATCTCCTCCTCCATCTTATCCCCACAACAACAACCCTGTGAGGTAGGTTTTGTGAGCCGCCCCAAGGCTTCGGCGATGGGTGCAGCATAGAAATGTCATAAATAAATAAATAATAATAAATAATAAATAGGTTGGGCTGAGAGTCTGTGACTGGCCCAAAGTCACCCAGTTGGCTCCGTGGCTGAGCGGGGACTCGAACCCAGATCGTCTGAGGCCCAGTCCCACACTCTTCACCACTACACCACCCTGGCTCTCTTTGCAAGCTTTCTTGCGTGTGTGCATGCACATGCTTCCGACCTGCCCCTGCTGAGATAAACCTCATCTGAGGAGCTGCCGGAGCTCCCAAAGCAGGTGACACCAGCCAAGCCAAGCCAAGCCAAGCGGTCTGGGGCGCATGGCCCTGGGGGAGCACTAGGCCACCCCTCCAGGAGGAGGGGAGTTCTGCCTCCAAGCCAGAGGCTGGGTGGCCACCTCACCTCAAGAGGCAGGCCAGGTGCATTCCTTTGTTAAGAGGGGCCTTGGTGCGGAGGAGGGCTTGTGGAAAGCACGCCCCTCCTCCTGAGTAGGACTTGCCCAGGGGTGCAGGGCCCATCATGCATGGCTAGGTGGGGCTCAGCCTTCAGCTTTTAGCCTGCCTGCTGCTGGAGAAACGTCGTTCTTCCCAAGCTGCCTCATTTTCCAGACCTTGGCCTCCGGACTGGCCCTCCACGTTGCTTGGCTGTACTTCTGGACTGCGTTTTGCACCTGACGCCTGAACGGTGCTTTGCCCTTTGTTGGCATCCTGGCTGCCCCTGCCTTGGCCTGATCCTGCATTGGCCTGAAACCTCTGTGCATGACCGTCTGACTGCTTTCTCGCTCTGCCTTCTGGATTTCCACATAATTTTCTTCAGTGCTGAGTTCAGTTCAGTTCTGTGCAGAAAGAGAAAAACCTGTGAACAGCCTTTTTTTCCACTCCCATGCAATGCTGCTTCATATGACTACTTGTGACTTTCAGGGGTTCTGAGTTGTGACTTGTCATCAGATCTAAAAGTTCCCTTTTTAATGTTTGTCTGTGATTCTGGCCTGATCTAACTTTGGTATGTCTTTAAAAAAGAGGAAGTAGTCAATTCTGGTGTTTTACCTAGCTTGCTTGTGTCCAGCCCTGGGCATTTAGATGATGTTAGACTTGAACTTCCATCACTGCCACCCATGCTTGTTGCAGATGCTGGGAATTGCAATCCGACCTCTGGAGAGCCGTGGTAGGAATGTCTGGTAGCCTGTAGATTGTTTCCATCTAAGTTGTAATGGCTTTGGAACATGCTTTGAAACACACTTGGGATGTTGTGTTGATGTGGAAAAACCAAATCCCACACTGTGATGGTAAATAATCTTTGGTCAATAACAGACAAGTGACTTCTCTTGACTGGCACCTTTTCAGACCTGCCTGGTCCATAAATTGCCACTGCAACTGGTTAGCACTTGGCGTCCGGATGGAAGCACAGGAGAGAGTCACTGTGTGTTGGAGAGCAGTGTTTATTGGGTGTGTTCTTTTTGGCTGGGAAGTCTCCCAGTGATGATGATAAAGGGGTCAACTCAAGTGTAAGATAATCAGCTTCACTTTCACATTGCAGGCCTGTGTTTTGCAGCTGTGCTTAGCCGAAGGACCGGATGACAGGGTTTTTGCAGAAGATCTTTCCTTGAGATCTTTTCTTCGCTGTGCCTGAAAGGTTTGCTATGCAAGGCGACCTGGGCATTCCAGCTGTTTAAAATAAAAACAAGAAACATCTTAACATGAAGCAAGCATATTTCTGAAGGATTCTGGTCTGCCTTTCCAAATGCTCTGCAGATGTCTTCTGTTGATAGATCTTCCTGTGGCCAAGCCATAATTTGGTTTTGAACTCCATCCAGTCAGTTTTGCCAAGTCCTGGAATAAAGTAAATCAGTGAGTTGTTCTTGGACATTTTTCTCTAATCCAGACCAACCCAAATCAAACTTCTGGTCTAACCTCAGACCTGAGCGTTCCAGGAATTTCCTTTGCTACCTCCTTTGCCTCAGAAGTAGCAAATAGCCGGAGATCACCACTTTCCCGTGTTTAAACAGACTGCTGAGGCCCCTTAAGTGACAATTTCCCTTTGGGAACAGCAATTTCCAATGCCCAAAGCATTTTGGGGGAGGCACGAATGGGTGCCTGCTGATTCTGGGATGCCTGACCATTATGGGTAACTTGGAAGTTTATTCCCACAAGTACTCACAAAACAGATTTTATTTTATTTTATTTTATTTTATTTTATTTTATTTTATTTTATTTTATTTTATTTAGACAACCGTTCGGTTTGAACTGAAGATCCAGGGACGTGCCCGCAGCTCCTGTACTTCTCCTGAGCCCTGGAGAAGCGTGACGCTGCCCTCAGTTGCTCCTGGCAATCGGTCACAGCAATCCTGTAATGCATCTGCAGGAGTGGCTGACAGCAGGTTTCCAAGCTGGTTTTAAAGCCCTAGGCACTTTATCAGGTGCTGGTTTTAAAGCCCTAAACGGTTTGGGACCAAAGTTTCTATTAGATATTCGCCCGGCCGCATCCCTGCAGGCCTTTAAGAAGGCCTGAGAACATGCTACTTAAGCGCTTCCCCTGTTTATGCTTTAGCGGACAAATTTGCAGCAGCAGCTGCCTTGCAAGGTCTATTTTACGTATGCTGGTGTTTGTTGGTTTTTAGAATTTGTCGTTACTGTTTTCCTTGTGTGTGTGTGTGTGTTGTGTTTTGATCATTTTTAATACTGCATTGATTTTTATAATATTTTATAGTTTTATGCCACCCTGTGAGGGCTTCTGTCCTGAAAGGTGGCCAAGAAAATTTTTAAAATAAATAGCAGAAACCTTTCTGATGGTGTTTCCCCTGCCACCGCCTCCCTGCCCTAAACTGTGGTTTGGGGAGCCTAGTCCTCATCTCCTAATGAGACTCTTCTAATCATTGCCCACGGTGGCTGGGGTGTATGACAGCTCAAGTCCAGCAACATCTGGAGGGCTGCATATTTCCTTCGCTTGCTCTGTAGGATCTTGCTGTCGCTCTCACTTTGTGATTCAAAAGCAGCCTTAGCAAGCCAAGAAATTAGCAGTGACTTCTACAGTGCAGGGGAAAACGCATCGAGGAGAGCTTCGTCCCCACCTTAAGTCTTCCCATCTTAAGCTCAGTTGATGTAATTTGAATCATGGCCTTTTCCTCTGGATTTAATGAAAAAGGAGGAGGCTGTTGGGTGGGGAAAGACCCTTAGATCAGACTAGCCTTTTAGAGGTAAACAGCAACACTTTAAATTGGGCCCCAGTGCTAACAAGTCTTCAGAAAAATCAAAGTGTATTACTAGTCCTACATATTTTCCTGTATAGGGTTATCAATACGCATGGCACTGAATACCATGGGCCTCTGCCCCAAGAAGCTTGCAAGCCTAAATTCTGGCACTCGTGAAATAGCATAGGTGGAGCAGAGTAGTAGAGACAGGGGAAACTGTAAAAAATGTTTCATTGTTTCACCTTTTCTACCCTCAGCCAAATAATTGCTTACCCAAAAAATTAAGTACATGATGGTGGGTTGGTGGATGGAGCTTTTGTTAAAATAATTCCTGTGCTCTACGGAACCACTTGGTTGCCCCTGCTAGGTAATAAAATCTTGAGTGCATGTTCAGGGAAGAGATCTCGTGTGCCTCTCGCCATGCGGCAGCTTGGCCGCAACGGGAACGAAATCGTGCCATGCATGCATACAGGCCTTCCTGCTGCGTCGAATCAGCCCAGGAACGGCAAAGCCCCTTCCTGTCAGTCTTCACGTTATGGTCCTTCTCGGGAGTCTTCCCCCTAAACTGGCTTTCTGGATATTCTGCAACGGTTGCAGTTGGTTGTCACAAGTCAAAGAAGCACCACTCCAGTGCTGGATGACGTATATTTGATGACCCAACCCTTTCTGAGCTTTAGAAGTATCCTCTTTGGGGTAGGGAACTTGGGGGCCTAGTTTGCAGAATCAAGCAGTAAACTTTTTCATGGCTATACCATTTCAAGCTGCAGGGTTCTTCCCCTACAGCCAACTCTCTTCGTAGACCTTCTAGCACAGAAAGCTAGCTCCTCAGGCAGAAGGCTCAGAGGCACCTTTTCTCCTTGATGGGCTAATTTTTTTCTGCATTCAAAACTTTGCAAAATGCATGTGTCAGTTGAAATGTTCAGTAGAAAAAAAAAATAAAGGATTCCTGCTCCAGATATTTCTTTGGTGTGTAGATGCCTGTGCTTAAGAATTAATTTGAGTCAGGGCTCCTCTTAGAATATGTAATGTGTGCCTTTGAGCACGTACAGAAACCTGATCTCCTCCAGATGTGCTTGCCTAAAGCCCCCAACACACTCTTGATCATGCACTGCATCATACTTAAGTTGGTATCTTCCAGATGCTTTGGATTATGACTCAGTATTCCTGACCTTTGGCCCTCCTGGCTGGGGCTGATGGGAATTGAAGTCCAAGAGGCACCAGCTTGGGGAAGGGTGTTAAAATATCAGGTGAACACAACTCAAGAGCTATTTGATATGAACCACGGCCATAAAAAGATTCTTCCATTCCCCACGGACCCACCACCAGGTTAAATACAGAATTACCACCCTCCAGTTTTCAAGAATTTAGTACAATTTACTACAGTAATTATGATACATTTTCCCATATTTACCAAAAAATAAAAATAAAAAAGCGCCCCACTGCCAGCAAGAGTGAAGGCAGAGGTTTGGCTGCAAAATGAAGCCAAATCCCCAAATAGGTTTGTCATGCTATTGCTGTGTACAGGTCTCTTGAATTTCCTGTGTATGGGTAAAACCAGATCCTCAAAGAAAAAGGAACTCTCTGAGCTAAAGCATTGTAATTTTAGTGGCACGGAGCACCTTTTATCAGCTTAGGCTGATTTACCAAGGGTGACCCTGCCTGGATAGGTGCTAACCTCTTGTCTGGATTACTGTAGCATGCACTGCATAGGGCTGCCTTTGAAAATGGCCCAGAAACACCAGCATATTCCGAATAGGGCAGCGTGGCTGCTTACAGGGACTGGCTCACGAGACCCTTTCAGCTGCATTGGCTGCCAGTTGAACCCCAGCCCAATTCAGAATGCTAAAATTTCAAGCCCTAAATGGCTTGGGACCAGGTTATCTGAAGGAATGCCTTGTCTGTCTGTTTCTACCCAGCCCCTAAGATAATCCAGTGAAGTTCTTCTTAGGGAAACCCTTCCCAAAAGAAGTACGGGGATGGGGACCAGGAGAAGGGCCTTTTTGGTCGCAGCACCCCATCATTGGCACTCCTTCCCCAAGGAGGTGTACCTGGTGACATCTCTGTTCTCTTTTCAGCACCAGGTGAAAACCTTTTTATTTTGCAGATATTTTAATAGATAAGAGTTGTTTTAATGCTGTTCTTATTAGTATTGCTGCTATGCCATGTATCGATCTTATTATAGTTGCTATGGGTTGTTGATCTTGTTGTATTGCTTTTTAGTGTTTAATTTAATTATGATAATTTTACTGGTTGTTTATATGTCCTTTAAACTTGTAAACCACCCAGAGAGTCTATGGGGCACTATAGAAGTATAGTATAGTATAGTATAGTATAGTATAGTATAGTATACTCCCAGCATGCTGGAGTCTCTTTCTGACCAAACTTGCACCCTAAAATGATGATCTTTACAAAATGGCTTTCTAATTTGGCTAGTGACAGGAACCTATCAAAACTCCAGGCTTAAAACTCCCTAAGGATTTTTCACACACAGTGTTTTTTGAAGTTTGCACCTCAGATTTAAGGTTTCCAGCTTAAAAAATGCTAAGTGTACAAGCAAAACCAACAACTTGTTTGCATACAGCAATATTTGTCAGGGGCCAGCTTTGCTGCAACGCCGTGTTTTGTGTGCGCGCCATGTTTTGTGTGCGCTCGCGACTAACTGGATTGTGGTGCTGTGTAGTGCGTGAAACAACCTTACGTGGAAAGCCGAGGTAATTCTGCTAGGCTGTTTCGTTTCAAGTCTATTGCATTCACACGCCTTTGATTTTTCCACATTTTGATCTGTGACAACCCAGAACTGAAACAGATGTAATTTACATTGCTATCATTTGATGTAAACAAAATATTCAGCACTGTGAAGAAGCATTTTTTAAATTGTGGCACAAAGATAAACAGGCAATTCTCTGGGTTTGGTGGAAGCCCTTTTGGTAGTGACTGCAGCTTGTGAGCCGTCTTTCCAAAGTCTCTAGCAGGTTAATACATCTGGATCCTGGAGTCTTTGCCATTCTTCCCTGCAAAGCTGTTCCATCTCTGTCAGATTGGATGCGAACCATTGTGTGCAGCAGCTCTCAGCTCTCTCTGCAGTTTCGCAGTAAGATTGAGGGCTTGGATTGGGCCATGCTAAGACATTCAGGTTTTTGTTTTGAGAGCACTCCAGTGTTACTTCAGCTGTATGTGTGCACTGCCCTACTGGAAGTTAAGCCTGCAGCCCAGTTTCCCAGTCCCTTACTGACTGAAACAGTTGTTCCTCTAGAATTGCCCTGTATTTGGCTCCACCCATCTTGCCTGAGCAGTTTCCCAGTCCCTGGTGAGGAAAAAAATCCCCACAAGGGGATACTGCCACCAAATGCTTCTCATGTCCTAAGGCAGAGTGTGATTGGCTTTGCACCACACAGAGATTTGCAGCAACCCCAAAAAGTTAAGTGTTGGTCTCATCAAACTACATCATCTTGTTGCCATTTGCTATGCCTCCCACGTGCCTTTTTGCAGACTCGGAATGGGCTTTGGCAGGAATTTGTTTTTGCAAAGTCTTTTCCATAAAGCCCTGCTTGGTGGTGTTTCCAGCGCCTTGTCTCCCATCTCGGCTGCAGCTTCTTCAAAACAACCATTGGCCTCTCGGTTGCTTCGCTGACTGATGCCGGCCATAATCCGTCACTGTTCCGGTGGACAGTTGTCTTTAGGCAGAGTTGTGGTTGAGCCTTATTTTTCCCATTTTGTAAGAATGGATTTAATGGTACTCCTTGGGTGAGGGAGGATTTCATTGTTTGTTTGTTTGTTTGTTTGTTTGTTTACAACACAATTCTGCCTGGTGCTTTTACACAAGCTTATGCCACAGTCGTTTTGGTCTTCATGATGCTATTTGTTTAGATATCTTGGTCAAACCTGAGCTCACAGAAAAGGGAACGAATTCTTAAACAACCAAGTTCCACTTTGTTTTTGCTTACTTGTGTTTTCTGCCACAATGCAAATCCTTCACACTGTCCTGTTGTTGAGGATCTGATGCACATCAAGTGGTGGCAATGCTAATTAAACCCATCTCCATTTCAGTTAGCAGGGCAGCTAAATATGGCTGGATACTTCTGCAATGTACTGCAAACCGGTTCTAACTTCATTTGCAACTTCACAAAGAGAGGAAGAATGGGAAAACTTCAACTGCCAAACGACTCTTAACCACTTTGTTCTGAGCCTACTGCATTATCAGCCTCAGCCTGCCCCTTTAATCTGCCGTTTTTATTTCCTGCTGCTGGAAGTCACGCTAAAGGCAATCTTGCAGATGGAAATTATTCACAGTGCTTTCCTTCCTGCTGTGTGTATGATAGCCCGCTTTGTGTTTTAATGCAGCATTCCTCAACTTGGCACCCTGCAGATGGCTAGGAATGGCAGGAGCTGCACTTCAGCTCATCCGGAGGGCTCTTGTGTGATCATCTTGCCTTTGTGTGAGGCTGCCTTGTGGCATTCCGGAAGAGAAACCTGTTCGGCACAATGGTAGAACTGCATGCAGGTAGCTTCCAGCAGGGAAACGTCGGTGCCAGTATTCAAAGCACGGATGTAGAACTTTGCTGGACTTGCATCATTCCTTGCATTCACCATGCTGGATGAGGCTGATGGGAGTGGGAGTCCAACAGCATTGGGGGTCCTCAGATTTCCACCCACCCTCTGCCTTGGAGGATTACCACCTATTATCCAAGCAGTGTTGGTTGCTTGTGATTGTCGCAGGAGAACCAAAGTCCCTGCAGGCGGTTTTGGCCCTTGGATGCAGAATTTTTAAAGCAAGGATTTGCAGGTTTTGCAAATTCAGACCCTGCTTCTCTTTCCCTGTGCCCCTGCCCCAAAGGGTGTGTTCTTTTGACGCGTGAAATGTTAGCCTGATTCCATTTAGATGTGTTGTGTTTTACATTGCAAGGCATTTGAGTCCCAAGAGTGGGGTTGGCTAAACTTTTATGTAAAACATAAATTCTCTGGAAGCATGAACCTGCCCTGGAAGTAGCAGATTCACAGATCTACAAAGGGTCCCTTACACTTGGCACTCGCGGTATCTAAGCATGTTGGGCAGGGACATGAAATGTTCCAGCAGCCGCCCTGCTCAGGACCTGCCTCAGGAAAGGTTGGCTACTATCCCCCATGGGTGCATGTTTCCAAATAGTCAAAAACTAGCCAGGTTTCTAGTTCTAGAGGAGCAGATGGGCCCAGAGGGCCAGAAGCTAATGCACAGTCATAGCAAAACAAGGCAAGGGTCAGACTCTGTGGCTGAGAGTGCTGAGAACGGGTTAGAGTGTGCATTCAAGGAATCCTAGAATAGTCGAGTCGGAAGGGGCCCAGAAGGCCATCGGGTGCAGTCCCCTGCCGTGCAGGTCTCCAGTTCACACCCTCCCACCCAGAGGGCTGCCCAGTTTCTTCTTGAATGTCTCCAGGGTGGGAGAGTCCCTCCCCTCCAGGCAGCTGGTCCCACTGTCGTGTTGCTCTGACAGTGAGGAAATTTTTCCTGATACTTAGCCTGACCCTGGGTTGTCGCAACTTGGATGGATTATTCCATGTCCTACACTCTGTTATCAGCAAGAAGAGATCTTGACCTTCCTCTCTGTGACAGCCTTTGAGGTACTTCTAGAGGGATATCATGTCCCCACTCAGTCTTCTCTTCTCAAGGCTGAACATGCCCAGTTCTCTCAGTCTCCTCACAGGGCACTGTTTCCAAACCCTGGATCATCCTTGTTGCCCTCCTCTAGACCCTTTCTAGTTTTTCTGCATCTTTCTTAAATCTCGGTGCCTAGAAGATTGGTGCCACCCACACTCTAGTCTCCGCTTGGCCATGGAGCTCTCGGAATGAGACTGGACCAATTGCCGCTTAGCCTCCTTCGCTGGGTTGTCATGAAGGGGAAATGGCTAGGGCAGCCATATAAACCACCTTTAGTGCCTTATAAGAGTGGGCAGGAAGACTGTGCATGTAATAGTAAATGAACACTAAATGCATTTGGTGGGGGTAGTATCTTCACATCAGAGACAAGATGGCTTGCAGTGTCAAGCAAGCTCTGAACTTGTGTTTTCCGGGGCCTGGTAAATTGCTTTTGGCCATTCGGGGTCAGGCCAGCCTGTCCCCTTCAAATGAGAAGCCAGACCCCTGGTGACACAGAAG
Organism: Varanus salvator macromaculatus; assembly: GCA_023646645.1. NCBI lineage: Eukaryota > Metazoa > Chordata > Lepidosauria > Squamata > Varanidae > Varanus > Varanus salvator. The sequence goes on from JAIXND010000657.1 coordinate 21,343,753, forward strand.
GGACCAGGCTGACTTGTGGGAGCCCAGCACCGTGATGGAGGTCGACTCCACACTTACCAGCTGTACCTTTTTTGATTTTAATTTTCAATTTTTGGATAGGACCCCAAGATTCTGCTGGAGCCAGAAGCAAAATTTGCACATCCTGGATTAAAGAATTCTGAGCCCAGCGATGTGTTTGCCTGTACAGAGTTTACAGCCTTCCTGCACAATCCAGTCCTGCACTCTCTGCCACCAACTTCGTTATTTCTGCAATCTCGGTTAGGGCAGTGGGGGAGTTATTTTGCTGCTGCCCTTGTGAACAATCTAAGAAATTCTTGACAACCCATCTCAGGTAGCCCGATAACCCTTCTGTCCCTGGTGGGTGGGCATAGTACCAAACCAACTGCTTTTGTTTAACATTGAATGGCTGCCTTGAATTCCTTGAATGGAATGGAAGGTCAGGGTATGAATTCAGTAATTTTAAAAACTTTAATCATGGATTTGGTTAGGACTGTTTCTCTGTCGGCTACATTAGTAGATCTGCTTAAGAGCCCCAGACCACATGACATTAGCAGGGGCTTATTGACTTGACTTTCTAAAAAGTCCTTTACTAGCCACTGCAGAGGTTTCCTTGCTTCTTCCACCTGCTCCCGGCATCACTTCAAATCAAAGCAGGTTGATTAGTTAAATTCCACGTGGGATGCTGGCAGTTCTTCTGTTTAGTGCATTTGGAGAAAGGCACTCTTTTTGTGAGCCTAAGAAAAGTCCCAGTGGTGTGTAACTTTAAGCAATTTGACAACAAATGGCAAAAGAGGAACCGACAAGCAATGACGCACGTACAGTAATTCTCCTTCCCGTTCTTGGTGAGTCCTGGCTCTGTGGTTATTTGAATGCTCTGAGAGGCTTTTCGTGCTGAGAATGCCTCCTTCCGATAAAGCAGAAACGCATTGCATTTGAGGGGCTTGCAAACCTTCGTGCTTCCTCAAGATTGCAAAGAGCTGCTTGGCTGATTTCGTTCCAGAGTTTTCTCTCGGAAAGTTTGTGCCTGAATTTGCCGACAAATGCTTCATTCCTACACGCTTGTTCAGAGAGAAGTGCTCTGCTTTTGGAATGTCGTAAGAATAAACAAGGATCAATATGCAGTGGGGGTCAGTGACTAATTCCTTAAAAATAATCAAAGAGTTTACATGAAAATCACAAAACCAGCTTTTAAAGCCAATCCTGAAACTGGTTTGGCCGCAAAGAATGTAGGCCCGGAACCTCATGATTTAAATTGCCATCTTGCAGTGCTGCTGACACTGGAGTGTTTCTATCCTGAAATGGAGATGCCGGGGGGTCGAATCTGTGACCTGCACACAAAGCAGTGGTCTGCCACTGATGTATGCTTATCTTTTTATTTTAAATCTCTTTTAAAGTTGCAGATGGGTAAAAGCAGAATTTCTGAGGAAGCAAATACAGGTGCTTTGTGTGGAGTTCATATACATGTGTCACAACAGGCGTGATCTTAGAGCTTTCCCCTCTGTGTGCAAGGAGGAGGAAAGCTTTTCAGATTAAAGAGAAAGCTGAGCTTCATGGCACCTTTAAGATGAACCAGTTTACTATGCTGTATGTTCTTGTGGACTAGAGCCTTCTTCATAAGATGTCTCTATTGTAGTCTCGTGCATTTTCCCTCCCTTCCCCTCCTTTGTACACACAGGGGTTTTAATTTTTATCTGTTCACTCTGCTTCTAGCTTTTGGAATCTCACTGGATGCATTTTTCAGGGACCATTGATACTCTCCTTTTCACCACAACAGCATTTCCTCTAAAAAGAAAACGTAAAAGCTGAACTTGGTAGATTGTTCACTTTACCTGGTGTCACGTTCGGTGCTTGTGCGGCACCTCTTCTTGCTCTTTGCAGAGTGTGCTTTCCCCCCATCTGGTTGTACAATTCTAGCACTGCACAGATAATCTAAACTGCTAACCATGAGTACAAACAACTTCTGCTTAATCGCTGTTTCTATCTGCAGATTTAAAAAACACTCCTGAATTCTTCTACTATGGAATGTCCTCCCTTGAGCTAAAGAAAATTAGGCAAATTTGCACGATATCTGTTCTGTGTGTATATATTCATATATGTGTTCAAGTTGGTACTTTTAAAGGAAAGCTGAGTGAGGCCCTGTGATTCTTGCTAACCCTTCCTCTGCCAGTGCATTTGAATCAGGCATGTTGTGGCCCCCGCACCTATGGACTAGATGAGGGTGGAATGATTAATGTTGGTTAGGTTGAAACAACGGATCACCTGCATCAGTTGGTGGCCCTGAAAAGGAATAAACGACGCGCTATAAGAAGCTAGGGCACTGCTAAGAACCAGGGCTAGACATGGACTGTAAGAGTTGAAGGGCAGGGTGCCTCTGAGCATGTTGTCAGAATATGCTGAAGAGTTTGCTTTTGGTGCCAGCATGGAACTGAGCTCGCTGTCTTTTCTCCTAGCGTCTTCATTTCAATACCCTAAATTTAGGTGGTGAACGTAATTTTGTCGCATGGACTCCGCCAACGATCTGTGAATGCTTGCTGCTTTCCCTCCTCCTGGAAGATTGGCGTGGCCTTGAGAAGCTGAAAGAGGTGCCAAAGCCCATTGTCCGTGCTTCTGTGTAACGGCTACCATTGAGGCATGCAATTGGCTGACAGATCTGTGAGCCCACAGAGATGCACATGGTTTGGAGGTCAGAGCGAGTGGAAGCGGATGCCGGGCTGTTTGCATGTGCACATGTGCATTTCGCGGAATTTAGTGCCGGGCTTGGCTGGGGAAATTGAATTCACCATGTTGCTCCCCCCACCATAATTTTACTGCACCATTCCGCTCCAGGGAATGTGGAAACGTAAATGAGGGTCACGAGCAGCAGTGGTATGAGGCGGCTCCCCCTCCCAGGCCCTCCGGATGCATTCGCATGAATCAGACTATGATCTGCCCTTCCTGTGTTGGCCTGATTAAACACAACAGGCATGGCAGAGAGCAGATAAGGTGAGGATGGGCTTCCTAGGGCAGGCCAGGGCTTCCAGGTGAACCCTGCGATTAAATGGGGGTTGTGGTGGGGCAGGGCGGGGCCCCTCTGGGCGTCTGGGTTCGGGATTCCACGCTCAGGCCAGGCTGAAATGTGAGCCTCATTTTTGCGCTTGGCCCAAGTTTAGAGAACCCTTCTGCCTGGACGAGTGTTTTGGTTTTTATACTGCTGCTGAAATCGGATACCTGCAGTAAAAGGAAACCTCCCCCCATCCCCTTGCAGTTCCTTCTGAATCCCATCGGGGAGGTTTATGCTGTTCTTTTTCCTGACTTTGGGACGAATCCCTGAGCAATTTGCTCGTCCCATGGACATGAAGAGAACGGAGAGGGTTGAAACAGCTCCGGCTGCGGAGGAGAAAAATGCCAGTGCTCGTTTCTTGGGAAGGGAGCTGAGGTGTTCTTTCGGTATTGCTCTGCTGCCGAGCGGAGGAATGTCTTTTTATTTGGCCAGGGTGTCTGTTTTGAAGATGAGGGGCGTGAAACACTTATCAGTGAGGCATTTTCTTCTGTTTTGTCTGCTTCTTGCCTGAAACATACGGGCTTGCTCTTGTCAAAAGATTTTCAGTCTGCAAAAACCAGAGCTCATGAATGTTCCAAAACTGCCATGTTGCAGTGGTAGTTTTTAGAACTTGGGCTTTGCACATGTCACTGGATTTCAACTCCCATTAAGCCCAGCCAACATGGCCAAGTTGTAGATGGGAGCTGTAGTCCAGCAGCATCTGGTGGGCCCCAGGTTCCCAAGCCCTGTTCTGGCTACCTGCTTTCATGGATCCTGAGACTTCCATGGGCTCGTGTGGAGGTCGCCTGTGGAAATATGCTCGCACCACGGTGGGAAGACAATGCTGGAGCAGGAAGGCCTCTGGTCTGATTCATCCCGGCTGCTGCCTGTATTCCCCTGGCGCAACAGCAAAAAAGAAAACTAGTCACTTCCCCAAACCACTTGGGGCTGAGCTAAGCAGTAGCCGACGTAAGCCAGGCTCCTTCAGATCTGGAATGCACATGCTTTTAATGCCTCGCTGTTCTTTCAAGGAGAAGTTGCAACTTCTCCTTTAACACAAGGACTACCTGAAGTATTTTACCACTCAAACGCTGGAACGGGTCCTGTGCTTGGATCAAACAGAGTTAGCCGTGTCAAATCTATTACTATTCAATAAGGCTTTCATGTAACACAATCCCCCAGTCCTGCGAATGCACCGTGCTTACGAGTAGCTGTTGGCCTAGGAATAAAGCAGGAGGCTGTTACCCTGCAGAAAACAACTGCCTTTGGTAGACAGGTTTCTGCTGGAAATGCAGGCTACCTTTTTAGGTAAGGAAGACTTGATTCTGCAAGATCCCGATCAGTGCTGAGCGAGGGTCTGTCTCTTCAGATGAATTATCGGGTTACTGGATACACTTGAAGAGATTACCAGATTGTTCTGTTTTCTGTGAGCATGGAGGAAGGCTCTTTCGTCACCTACCAGTTCTCTTCCTCCATTCCCAGATTTTCACAAGGATGAAGCTTCATGGGGAGCTCCTGCACCCTGCCAGGGCCAGTGGCTTGAATTAAAGTGTGAACAACTTTGCTCGGAAATGCAAATTGGAACTGGATAAAATAGCTGCAGGAGAACACAGGAAGACAATGCAAAGGTTCATTTCAGAAGTAAAAAATCCAATGTGATTTGCCAAATAGACAGTTTTTGAAGATACCATCATTGACTCCACGTGTTGATTCAGACGCATTCTCTTTGTGAATGCTGCCAATTCTTAAACTTATAGATATAGTTTTGAGCCCTCTCAAAACTTTACATTCCTTTATATGGTTGATATATGCACCCAACCTATGGTCTGTTAGATCAGCATGGAATGCAAAATATGAATGCAGGTATGCTAAGGAGTTGTAGAACCTTTTTCTAAGCACCCACCGGAGTTGCTCCTTCGGTGATGAAATTGTACCATTGTTTAGGAAACACATGAAGAATGATCAATGCTAAACTTGACTTATCAGTGATTTAAATCTGTATTCCTGCTGGGGATTTAAACCATGATTTGATTAATGATTTAAATTGTCAATTGTAAATCAATCCACCATTGTTTCACTTGCTTACCGCTTATCCTGGCTTGGGAAAGCTTCCTTCAATTCTTTGCAAAGCACTTTGTCAGTTACTCAATGCACTGGCTAATTTCAAGGGTTGTGTTTGCTGTTCTTGGCTTCCTCTACCCCCCAATTATAGGTATGTTGCTTTAGTATGATGAGGCAACTGCTATTTTGCTTAGTCTCCCCCCATACCTTGTGGTCAGCTCACCAAATGCATTCAGAGCTGTATGGCCTGCTTCTTAGACTATAGAGTTGACTGTTTGTCAGCTCAGGTTTAGCACAGTCATAAATAAGTTGTGCTCTGACTGGCACATCAGGTTTTGCAGATCGGCTTGTTGTGCGTGGTTTTAGTTTTAAAAGTATGACCGTGTTTGTTTTGGGCGTAGGTTTAGGATAATTTGTGACCCACCAAGCTGAGGTTGGCCCTGCAGTGGCTTCATACACTTTCTGATTTTGCTACCCACCTGCAAACTCAGTGGCATCCTCGGGAGCATCATGCGGTGGTGAGCTGCATGGTGCTTGGTGGGTTAGCCATTGTCCAGGTCTGCCTTTGCAGGGGTAATGCAACCCCTTCATCAGATTTCAAGCAGTGGAAGCAGTGGCTGAGGATTTCCATCATCATCATCATTGTAGGACTGAGCAACATCCTTATACTACATTTATACCCCGTCTTTCTTCCTCTTGCAGCTTCCAGGGGTCTCCACTGCGTCATTTGATCCTCACAGCAATGACCCTTTGCTGCAGGTTAGTCTAAGAGTAGGTGACTGGCCCAAAGTCTCCCAGATTGCTCCGTGGTTGAGTGAGGATTAGAACCCTGAGCTCCTGGGTCCTAGTCTAACCACACTGGTTCTCAGTAGATAGGAGTGATTAGATCTTTTAGGGAAGAATTTACAAAAGATGCATGGTAGAATTCTCTCCCTGGGGCATCTGGCTTTTGAAACCGAAGAAGTGGCATTCTGCCTACCATTGGCTCTGCTTTAGAACTGCTGAGTCCAGTGGTAAATTGACACCCAAGGCCAACACAGTCCTGTTCCCTCATCTGCCACTGTTATTGACACAACAAAACCATATTGCATAGAAGAGGCACGAGGGAAATTAAAACAAACACTTGGCTCCAGTGTAACGTAGGATGACATACAAGATGCCCGCTCCCAAAGGGATCTTGTCAGTGTTCCACCAAGCCTTCCCAACGTTCCCTCTTGGAGGTTTGCCATTGTTTTGCCCTGCCATGCACCAATGCTTTCTTGCACTCGCTTGATCTTCGGTATAGGAGCACTGGTGGTCCCTAGTTGTATGATGACGCGTGGGTCTTTTTTGTTTTGCTTTGCTATGGGCTCACCTATGTACCGTCTACACCCTTTGGTGAAAATGCTGAGGCAGCATTTGTAACAGGACCACGAAGCTCCACCAAACAGAGAAGATTTTCACAAAAAGAGCTAATTATGCAAAAGTGCATGCCAAGAACAACATGGCGTAGGAATTTGTGAGTCATTAGCAAAGCATAATGACCACTGCTTGAACTGACTGTGTCACAGAGAAGACTTTTAAAACAATTAGGCTTTTAAGCCAGGGGCCATTAATGGCAACAGGCAGGAGCAAAATCTGGAGAGTTCTTGTTAAGCTTGTCTTTGGGTAAAAAGACATTTCTTTTTTGTCTGCCAAATGCACTTTTTTTTTTTTAATACAAATCATGGTGATTTCATCTGCATTGTCCATCACCAGAATCTTCAGACAGGGCAGGTAAAACTGCCTGAAACTCAGAGAAGCTGCTGCCAATCTGTGTAGGCAATACAGGGCTAGATAAGAGCAGTTGTCTTGCTCAGTTTAAGGGCACTTCCCATGTTCCTGTGGAAAAACACCCAGTCTGAGCAACACCATGCATCTGATAAAAAGTTGTGAGACAGATAGAAGACCATGTTGCGAAACCTCTGATCTGCGTGTGGCCTCCAGCAGCTTTGCCCATCCTTCTTGCTGTTCTGAACCTGTATTTTCTGCTGGATGGAGTGACCTGTTCTCTCTTTCCTTAGCTCCAGCAGCAGAAGCTTTTCCTGTGCCTTAAGGTCCCCAAGGTGCAAGTCTGCCTCTCACATAGTGATGCTAGTCTGGGCTTGTTGGCACTAGTTATTTTCAGTTTCATGAATTGCACGCCACTGAGTGCATGTGTACATAGGCGAAGAGATACCTACCTGTCCTGTGTGGTCTGATTTGGTGTGGCCCATAACTGAGTCCAGGGGTTTCTACAGAGGAGCAGCTGATGGGGGCACTGGTCTGATAGAAGCAAGCTCCGCGTTATTCTTGCAGTCATTATGATGCTACCTCTTAGGTAAGCTTAGCATACAGCACTGCAGAAAGACAAAACTGCACTTTATTTCTTTCTAGCAGGATTGAAAAAAATTCTACATAGAAGGAATTTAGAAGCACGGGGAGAAAATGTTAGCTGTGTGCTTCTCAACACGCAAGGGTGTCCAAAGGGCTCTCCATAAGACCATGCAGTCCAAGGTGTACAAATGCCTCCTGGCAGCCTTCTTCATCCTGGTGGCCTTCAGAGACATTTGGACCACAACTCCCAGAATTCCCACCCAGCAGTGTCATTGACTGGGAATTTTGGGTGTTGTAGCCCTAAGGTATCTGGAAGGCACAGGGCTGGTGAAGGCTGCCTGACTGCACCGATATTTACACCATGTCACAGATGAGTATTCCTCATATGGAATACTGCGTCCAGCTCTGGGCACCAAGATGTAAGGAAGATGCAGGAAAATTGGAAATGGTTTAGAGGAGGGCAACAAGGATGATCCAGGGTTTGGCAACACATTCAAACAGAGAGAACTGGGCACATTCAGCCTTGAGAAGAGAAGGCTGAGTGGGGATATGATATCCTTCTGGAAGTCCCTCAAAGGCTGCCACAAAGAGGAAGGTCAAGATCTCTTCTTGCTGGTGCCAGAGTGTAGGACACGGAATAATCAGCTCAAGTTGCAACAACCGAGATTCAGACTGGACATCAGGAAAAACTTCCTCACTGTCAGAGCAACACGACAGTGGGACCAGCTGCCTGGAGGGGTGGTGGGCTCTCCCACCCTGGAGACGTTCAGGAAGAACCTGGGCAGCCCTCTGAGTGGGAGGGTGTGACTTGGTGTCCTCAATAGCAGGGGGATGGACTCAATGGCCTTCATGGACCCTTCCAACTCTACTATTCTATGATTCTATGAGTGCATTATGTCCCTTTAATATATAGAGAAAGCACAGCCACAAGATCAAGGACTAGTGTTGCCCAGGTAAAGCTGAGAATTGTCAGCATTTTTCTGCCTAAACGTCTCTGGGATTGCATCCTAGATAGGACAGGCCTTAATTTTCAAAGAAAAAATGTACTTTCTTACACAAAACAAATCTCTTGCCTCTCCTGCAAAAAACACAGAAGTGTATCATAACTGCACAAATAGGCAAAAAGTTGTAAGATTTTGTTGCTGGACTTGGTCTTCTAGCTCTCCCTCCACACAGGCATTGTAGTCCAAAAACATTTTGTCAATTTGGATCATTATTTACAAGGAAAAAGAAAGAAAAAGGTACTGCAACGTTACCATAGTAGCAGTGCAGGATGTGGTTTCTATGGTTACGAGTCACAATGACATAGGCAGAAAAGAGCTACCGTTTTTTTTGTTTGCTTTAAAATCCTCTGCCTTTAAAAAAGAAAAAAGTCCATAATGTCCTATGTCAGTTATGGCAGGATTTTTTTTTGTTTGCTTTTTCTGCTTTCCCTGGGAAGTACTGTAGTTAATTGCAAAAGCAGCCTTTTGTTACAGATGGCCGTGTCTGTGAATGCCCCGGTCCTTGATCAGACACAGAGCAACTGGGGATAATGCTTCCCGAAAAACCAGGAGAAATTAAACAGCTCTGTGCAAGTGTAACTTCTGTAACGGCAGAGATAGGGTGCCTGTTGGACTTCAGAACCCATCGGCCCCAAGACAACATGGAGAGCCATTCATTCTCCCATCCCTGCATTTTAGTGAAGCATAAAGTCTGCAGAGAAGGGGAGGCACCCTGCAGAAATCCATTCACCCTTTGGCAAGTGATTTTGAGACCTTTGGCAGAGTGATCTGTTCTTAGGAGAGCTGCATTGTTATGAGATTCCTCACATCCCTTGGTTTAATTCTTGATTTCCTCATCATTGTACATTCTAGCAACTAAAACTTGTTTGGAGCAATTTGGCTCAGGGCAACAACGTGCATCTGATTGCTTTCTCTTCCTGGCCCCATTGTGATAATGGAGCCATGTATTTTCTCACTTACCGAAATGCATCATTCCATTCGGTTAATTGGTGCGCCCTTGCACTGAAGCATCCGTTGTGTTTGCAGGCTGGGAGCTGTCGGAGGCAGGACTTATAGAACCTGCCCCTCTTCTGCACCTGGCATAGGAATGCAACAGGCTGCTGCAGGCTGGAAGGATATGAATCTCTGTCTTCCTTTGCTAGCTCCCAGCCAGGTAGCAAAATTTTTTGAGGCTTGTCTTGCTTCTGGGGTTTGTCCGGGGGTCCATTTTGCAAAGGACTCCTTGAGCCTTGTCTGCATTCTGGCCAGGTGTGTGCAGAACTCATCCTGTGACAGAGAGCTATGAAGCTCCTCTAGAAATGCACACACCCTGGCACTTAGTGTGCTTCCATATCTCTGTGCAAAATTAGTATTGCCACAATCATGTGTTGCAAAGGTAAGGCCTGCTTGATCTTGTTAGAACATGCAGCATCCTCAAAATCCAAGACATTTTACAGGGGAATGTAAAATGCTGTCGTGTACATTTTATTCCTCAGTAGCCGGCTGAGCTGCTACACAGCTGTGTATGTAAGCAACTGAAAACAGAATGCACAAATACAGAGATGCAAGACATCAAACTAGGTGTAGTAGCAGGAAAAGATGATTTAACAATGATTTAACAAATGGCCAACAACTGATTAAATTAATTGCAGTCACGATCTAAAACAGCCAACTTTTCCCCAGAGCCAACTTTACAAATTCATCAGTGTGGTATATCACAAAATTATCTGTCCCAGCAGTGAGGAAGTTGAGGTACCAAGTCCTCAAGTCATGATACTATCCCCTAACCTCTATCCAGTGCAGAATGTATCCTCTGTATTTAATTAAAGGCCAATTAAAGCCATATGGACAGGTAAAAGACAAATATAAGGCCAATTTCCCAGGAAGGGCTATAAAATGTTAAAACAGCATGTTGTTGGTGCAACAGTTGGGAACTAGTGCCATGGCAGTACTGATCTCGACAGCAATAAATGTCTAGAGATTGCTAGATAAACATTGCCATGGTTCTAACCAAAGAACCCACTGAAAAGAATCCAGTTTCGAAATTATTTATTGCATTTTGGTGCCTCCGTATCTTCAAATGCCAGTAAACAAGAGACAGCAATGCATGCAATAGCAAAGCTTGTTTGCTGGGGTTGTCTGCCTCTTTGCATCAGTTCTTTTAAGTCTCCCAGGGCTTTGTACCGAAAAGTGGGGAGAACATGTTACAATAAAATATAAATTAAATTTGTAAAAAGGCTCTTAACCCACTAAGTAACATTCTTGCTCCACGTGGCACTTGTGTAGATTGCACTGTTTTTTATTCAAACAGAGCAGGGTAGTTTAAAACATTGGGAAGACCACAGGTTGTCCATCGCAGGACGCGCTCCAATGGAGCAAAGCTCAGGGAGCCAAGCTTCAATTTGGATGCCTGGAAGCACTTCCTGACAGTCAGGACCCCGAGGGCGTGGAATGGGCCTCCACGGGAGGTCGTTGAGGCCCCATCGGTGCGGGTGTTCAAGGACAGGCTGGACATGCACATGGTGGGCATGTCGTGAGCGGAGCCGGCTGGTGCCAGAGGTCAGACTAGATGGCCCAGGAGACCCCTTCTGACTCGCTCTGTTTCTATGTTTCTAAATATTGATGTCTGCCAACATGTCATGTGAGTGAACAGGAGATCAAGGCATCATTTGCTGTTCCACCTAACTCTGGGAAACCTTCTGCAGTGTTGGGTCCTATGTGCTTTTGTACCACAACTCCCACCTTACCTAGCCACCATGACCAGTGGTCAGGGATAATGGGAATTAGTGAGCTACTGCCATCACAGAAAGGACTCAAGGGCTGGAATGCTAAGGACTATTGGAAAGCCCTTCTTTGCTTTCCTTTAGCCAGAGTTAGGATGTGCCCATGTCTGCATCCATCTGAAGCACCAAGGGTAGACAACCTGGTGACGCCTCAGTGGAACTCATGTGTGCCTCAGCCAGTGTAACTAATAACTAGGGATTATGGGTTTTGTAGGTCAAAACCCTGGAAGGCCTGGCAGTGGCCTAAACAGTTGGCTTCTAGGAGCCAACATGGTAGTTTATATAGTAATATCTGCCCATCTTCAGGAAGAAGCCGGTTGGTAATTTGGCTACTCGGGTCTCCTTCTATGGCTTGTGTTCTTGGAAAATGTCTCAACATGTCCCACTTTTAGTGGGGCATGGAAAGCTGGGAGGTCCCAAAACAGAGCGCAGATGGTAAATGGAGATGACCATATTAACTGGTCAATGTTTGAAGCTCCTTTTCAGTGTTTTTAGATACATATTTTTTCTGGTTGCTTTTAATTCAACCAGGCTTTGAATGTATTTTGGCCCTGCCAAGGTTTCCATGCTGTCCCTGTTCTGGACATTTAAAAATGGCTTTTCCAGTTCACTGCATTATATTAAAGAGGGTGGCTGTTGTGAGCTGTCTCGGGGGAGCTTGGGGGCCAAAAGGCACTGCAGAGCCCAGGGGTGTGTATGCATAGGCACTTGCCTGTCTGACGCAAGCAGAGACATGCTCGTCTACCCAGACGTCCGTGCCGAGGAGCTGTTGCTGGTGGTGCACAGCAAGAAAACCATGTCAAAAGCCAGTGTGATGCAGAAGGGGACACGTGGCTCTTCTCCGACCTCTTTCACAGAAACAGAGTGAGTCAGAAGGGACCTCCCGGGCCCTGACCCCCCCCCCGCTCCAGCCAGCTCCGCTCACGACACGCCCACCATGTGCCTGTCCAGCCTGTCCTTGAACACCCTCACTGATGGGGCCTCAACTACCTCTCACCGCCTCTCGTGGAAGCCCATTCCACGCCCTCGGGGTCCTAAATGTCAAGAAGTGCTTCCTGGCATCCCAATGGAGCCTTGGCTCCCTGAACTTTGCTCCGTTGGAGTGCGTCCTACCTTCCTCTGCAGGGGAGAACAGGTCTCTGCCCACCTCCGTGTGACACCCTTTCAGACTGTCTTCCGGCCACGTCTTTCCCTAGGTCCCGTTACTTTCAGAAGGGCATTTAAAAGAAAGAGGGTGCCATTTCTATACTTACTAGCAGCACTGTGCTTTGTGGATTGTATGCTACTTTCCTGCCAATGGTCTCTTGTCTCAGGCCTCTTTGTAATCAAACACAAGTAGCAATAACATCCGTAGCCTCCATTGTGATACCCTCACCCCCAGCGCTCTGCTGTGGGAGGAGGGTCGGAGTTGGGGTTGGGGTCGGCTAGCTTGCCGGAACCTGGGTAATCCCGCACCACAGTGAGGAGGAGGAGGAGGAGGACAGGTTTGTTGAGCCCTGCCTGCCAGGATGTAGCCCTCAGTGAGGCCGGCCCTGAACCACCAGGCTGGTACCTTGACCTGGGAGCATCTTCAGTGTGTGCCCCTCCCCCATTTAGAGTCTGAAAGCATTTTTAGAATTATTACATTTGTTCCCTGCTGCCAATTCATGATTGTGAACATACTGCATGCATGATTTTTCCTTGTTTATATTGCATAGTGCACATGTCCACTAGGATCTGTAAATCTGGCTTTCTGCTGGGTGAATTATTTCTGCTATTTGTTCCAGAAGAGTCGTAATTTGCTCTTGGCTTCTCCTGCCCTTCTGGATCCTGTACCTGCTCTTGAGCCTGGAACCCCCATCACCCCTGTTATCTGGCGCGTCTCGTCCCAAAGCAGTGCAATGTAGGGATTGGAGTATTTGACAGGGAATCAGGAGGCCTGGGCTCTGGCCCCCAATGTGCCACAGAGCTGACTGGAAGGTTTTGGGCCAGTCACTGACTCTTGGTGCAAGCTGCCTCATAGGGTTGTTGGGAGAAAAAAATGGAAGAGGGACAGGTCAGCCGCCATGGTGCTCGTGCGAAAGGAAAAAGGGCAGGAAATGCATGCAGCACTCGCTGGGCAAAACGGTGGAGTCTGCCCTTGCCTCCAGGAGTGGATAGGAGAGTGAAATCAAACAAGAAAGGCAACTGATACTCTGATGACATGCCCTTTCCATAAATGCACAGCATTGTGCATTTGTGGGTGGGAGAGCTAATACCCCAGAAGATAGAAACACAATTCAAAGTGAGCTTGATAGGCTGGGATTCCGGCCTGAAAACAACAGAATGAATTTTCATAGGAACAACTGCCGTGTTCTGCACATAGGCAAAAGCAACCAGTTCCTACTTCCCCACTTGGCTCAACCAGAGTGCAGGTAAGAAGCATCTTGCAATGGTTGTAGATCGCAAGCTGAATATGAGTCAACAATGTGATATGACTGCAAAAAGGGCAAATGCTATTTTGGGTGGGATTAACAGAAATATCACTTCCGTATCACGTGAAGTACCGATTAAGTCTCATCTTGAGTACTGCAGCCAGTTCTGGGTTCCACAGTTTAAGATAACTGGAAAGGAGAGCAACAAAGATGCTCTGGGGACTAGGAAGAGAGAGCTGTGGGGGGAAATGGAAAGGACTGGACATGTTCAGCCCTGAAAAGAGAAGTGTGTGAAAGGATGTCATGGAACATGAAGGACATGGTTTAATGGGCTGATGTCCAGCCAGAATCTGGCTTCCTGTAACATCAGGAAAAATTTCCTGACCGTAGGAGCAGTAATGGAACCAGTAACCTGGGGAGCTGGTGGACTCTCTCACACTGGAGGCATTCAGCTGCACAGCCGTCTGAGAAGGATGCATGAACCTGGAGTCTTGCATTATGCAGGGTCGGACCCAGTGGTGTTCTTGGCTTCTTCCAACTTGCTATTCTATGATTCTGCGATGCAAATTATCATAATCTGCCCTCAGCCTCTTACTTTTCTCCCGGAGCCACCAGTCTGTAATGGGAGTGCCCACCAGTCTGGCCATAAGATGCGGGGCACTGGGGGCAGCTTGTAACCATCCAGTTCTTTTGGATTTTGACTCCTACGAGCTCTAGTCAAGATGGACTAAGGGATGTTGGCCAAACCATCTCAAGGGCTACAAGCTGTGCACCCTGTGCTGAGAGTTGTATAAAAACATTACAGTTGGTGGGAAGCTCCCCATCTATCACACCCAGCCCTGCCTTGACAGGGGCAATAAGACCCCGTCTTGAAATGCCCACTTGTGGTGAATTTTCATTGTGCCATTGTTCTCCTGCCCCTTCCCCGCTGCGAGTGGGTGCGCCGTGGTTATCCAGTGTTTTGTGCTCCCATTGCTAACACTAAATATTTGTTCCTGGAGAATTAGTTCCTGAACAGGGAGAATGTTTGGGCAAAAGATGATTGGATTCCGGTTGTCACACGGTTTACTCACAGGGTGATCAATGATGAGTTGGAACTTGTTTTGCTGTCTGTGCTTTTGAAGGAGGATATGATGCTTAGTAATGGTTTAGATCCGGATTGCTGCTGCCCTTTGGACAGCAATATGATGTGCAACTTGGCCGGTTACGCCTCTGGTGCTGTCCAGTTGCAGGTAACACTGGGATGTGCAGTGCCCTCTTCTGGCTCTCTCTTCCGCAGCCGGATTGCTTTCAAGAGCAAGTGTCACAAGTGCGCAGTGCTAATAGGCAGAATGGCAGAAAGAGCTGCGGGAGCCGGCCTGGCCTGGCTCGGCTCGAGCATGCTGAGAATTGGCAGATCCTCGTGGCCCCCAAAGAAGCTGCTTTTCAAAGGGCAGCCGCATGGCTGCTTGTGCACGCAGAGCAAGCCTGAGAAAACCTGCAGGGATTTTGCAGTGACTCAGTTTTACATCCAAGGGAGTTTCATGAGTTCACCCACTCTGCATTTATGACGTAGATAGGGTAGCTTGGGCGGGGTGGTGTCTTAGCTTTATGGTATTTGCTGAATAAATAGTGAGAGTAGAACTTGATCCTTTGTGTATTTCTGCTAGTGTTTGACTCAGTCGTATTGTGTGACTGGCCTTCTCTTTGCCTTTCTTGATTGCGGAGAGATTTGTTCTTTAGGTGCATGTTTTGTTTAGGTATGAACATGTCATGCACGTACACTGGGCAGAGGAAATTTCCTTCGCCAGACTTCTTTCACTTGGCAGTACTTGGAATCTCGATGGCCGTGGTTTTGCCAGCCGGCCCAGAACGCCTCCCCTCCAGCACAGTGATAGCAGCAAAGTCCAGGAAGTTCGAGCTTTAAATACAGCAAAATAAAACAAACAAGCAAAAACATTTAAAGGAAGAGGAGCAAGTCTGTAGACATTCAACTGCCCTGCGGGTTATGAGTATACTCTCTGCTCGGTGCTTGCACCAGGACCTACTGAGTCCCATGCATTTATTGGGTGAAGAGGCTCAAGCTGCCCACCTGGTGAGCTGTTATTTTTCCTCCGGATACATGTTTGTGTGGATTCCACGGCTGCAGTTATGACAAACAGCCTCTTTTATTCTTCAGCATGTCATAAAAATATCTAATTTCATGCATTACATTTTAAACTGCCCAGTAGCCAGAGTTCTCTGAGCAATGTACAAGGATTAAAATCTCCAAACTGAGATATAGTCATAATTATCATCATTTGGATACGAAAATATACATCGTGCTTGCACAATTAACAAGGAGCAGCAGCACCATCAGGTCCTGTTCAAAATCTTGTGCTGTCAAATGCCCGGGGAAGAGCAAAGCCTCAGCCAGCACACCTTGCTGGGAGAGGGGGTCCACCAAGGAGCCCACCGCGTTTGCTGCCTTCCTTCGAACCTCCCTTACAAGAGGCACAGGGAGTGGTCCCAGGTCAAGATTCCCCGATGCAGGATGCAGTATCTGTAAATCGGTGGATTCAGGTGCTGTATTGTGATGGTCGTGCAGCCAGAATTGTATTGCAGAGAAACAAGGGTTAAAGAAGTTAAAGAAAACTCAGAAAACTCTCTGAGAGAAGAAGCCCAAGGGGGCAGCCCTTCTCCCCGAGAGCCCAGTGATGGCTGAGGAGGAAAATGGGAAGAGCACGCCACTTCTGCCATAATAAATCTTCCATAGCACTTTCAAGGTGACAAAGCGGTTTCCGTACTGGATCTTGGTGCAGTCCTAAATTCCGGGACAGGCCCCCGTTCAAATCTCCTGCTGTCTTACAACTCACATCGGCTTTATAAGGTGCTTGTGCAGTACTCTCCCTGTACTGGCTGCGGGTGCAGAGATAAGGGGAGGGCGGCTTACCCGGTGGTACCTGATAGATTAAAGCAGAGGCAAGGTTTGTAATCAAAGATTATTTCAAAGATTACAGTCATTCTGGCACTAGCAATAATGCCGAAATGGTGAAAAGCACCTCCTGCGCACTGGGGGAACCAGGGTGAGCATGAGGTGAGCCTCTCCCGTTGCTGGGGGAAAGGAGAATTGTTCATAAACATGGGAGCTCCTCCCGCCTGGGGCCTCCCAAGTACAATCGATGCATATTTATCTCGACATTTTTATCCTAACACAAAATGTTTGCTTCAGATCTAAAAGAGTACAAAGTACAAAGAGGTCGGAGACCTAGATTTTTTAAAAATTAAAGAAATGTAGTGGGAGAGGGTGGCAAAGGTATTTCACACAGAAGGATGTCTTAGTCTTTCAAGATGTGCAAAAGGGGATCTGAAGGACCGTCTTGCTGGGAAGGTTATTCTTGGCAGGAACACAGCCTGAACTTGCTTCTTTCGGAGAGGAGCTTCCAGGGTCTCCTCTGGACTGTTCGTGCTTGTGTTTAGAAAACGAAACACAAGAAAAACCAGAACCGTGCTGTACCCACACCATCTGTAAAGAGTCAGAATGCTCCCTTGCAGAAAGAGGAGCTGAGCACCTGAATCTGCGGGCCATGGCTGGGAGCTGGCGGCACTCGACAGGCGTAGAGCCCTCGTTGGGCTTTCTGCTGGCCAGCAGGGTCTGGATTGCACCCCACCATTTTAAGTCTCCCATAATGCCCCCGAGCACTTGATGTCCTGCAACGACGGAGCATTGTGGGGATGCAAGACAGCAGACTCAAGCTGGTGCTGCCAGGGAAGCCAAAATGTCTCACTGGCCTTTATGAGGCCCTTGCCGGGTCATGAAGCACATGCTTTCGGGGAGCTGGGCTGGGGAGCCAGCTCCTCATTCTACTGCACCTCCAACATCCATTTGTCACACAGAACAGCAACCCATAACCCCCTGACTTCTCCTATAAACCAGCATCAAGCCATGGTCTGATGCCCTGCTTTGGCTGCCTTCCCCAAGCCAAGGTCCGCGAGCTGGCGCAGATTTACAGCGCAAGACCAAGCCATGGTTGGCATCCATGTTGTCGCCCTCATCGCAGGCCTGCCCAATATCAGCGGGCCTGGTGGATGAAGCAGCAGAAGAAACCCAGAGGGTTTATGATGCTCCGGGCAGCGTCCAAGCCCTGGTCCCCTGCTCTCATGGCATGGAAACGGATGTCTACTACTGCACCGCTTGCCATTTCCACACTTGTCGCTGCGAAGGGTGCTCAAAAGAGCATTATAGCAGCCTCAGGGACATACCACGAGGCCTCTGTTTTCATAGCGCACAAGACACCCTCGCTGTGAAGTGGTAAAGGAGTGTAGTGTGCTGCAGGTCAACATTGTTTAGTTGCACGCAAGGGGAAGGGGCAGGTGGATGCACAAGTCCGCATGAAGCCGCACCCTCCCTGCATTACTGGGAGGGATTAGAGAAATAAACCAGGTGCCTGATTGCGAGCTGGTTAACGTGTAACGCCGGGTTGGTGCATCACTTTCCCTGTGTCTTCATCCACGGCCAACGTGTTGATGATTGCCAGTCACACAACTGAGGGCAGGAGGGGATCCAGCATCTGTTTGTTTTTATTCTGACCGTTTTTCTAGGCAACAAAGGTTTTCTCCTGTCTGCAAACTGGGCCAACAGTCATTTCTCAACCAAAGACATACATTAACCAGAAATGTCACACTAAAGGTGAACCGGTTCAAACCGTACCGGGTCAATGTCCCAAACAGAAACGGTGTCAATCCGTTTTCAGGGAGAAACGCCTGCCAACCTACAGACAAGTGTAACGGAGGCCTTCTTTCGCTCCTTCTTCCTCACTGCTTTCCTCTGCTGTCGGTTAAGAAAGCTTGGTGCAGAAGGACTTGAGGCTGGGACACAAACCCTGGCTTGGAGGAGCGTTAGACTAGGAGCCAGCTTCTAATTGCCACTCAGCTGGGGAGCTCCCTCAGCGACTGGCTGGTTTCTGTCTCCCAGCCCAGCCCGGCCCACTCCACGGACTGAACAAAGCGGAGAGAAGGCGAATGTGTACCCCACCCTGGGTTTGTTGCAAGAGGAAAAATACAGGTCATAAGCCTCACAATACATGAAAAGGAAGTCCCAGGTCCAAACCTTGCCTCGGCCATTAATCTATCAGGTACCACCGGGTAAGCCGCCCTCCCCTTATCTCTGCACCCGCAGCCAGTACAGGGAGAGTACTGCACAAGCACCTTATAAAGCCGATGTGAGTTGTAAGACAGCAGGAGATTTGAACGGGGGCCTGTCCCGGAATTTAGGACTGCACCAAGATCCAGTACGGAAACCGCTTTGTCACCTTGAAAGTGCTATGGAAGATTTATTACGGCGGAAGTGGGCCCTTCGACCAGGCGTGCTCTCCCCATCTTCCCCCTCCAAAGCACTGCTCAGCCATCACTGGGCTCTCAGGGCAGTCGCTGCTTCCTGCCAAGGGCCAACACACTCCAAAGGGGAGCTGAGCCAATCGCTTGGCCCCTCTGGAGTCTGGCTTAGGCAAGACTTGCACTGGGTGTCAGAGAGGAAAAAGGACCACATGGCAGTTTTCTTCCTTTAGCAACTGTCAATGCACAGGAGGAGCTCTGCTGAATGCTTCCCCCGCTGCTCTCCCAGGATCTGCCCCCCCAACAACTCTCTCACCTGCATGTACACCAACTAAGTCAGGAGCATGGCAAAACAGCCCACCGCTGGGATGTGCTTTCTGAAAGCTGAGCTGAGCCTGACTGGGGGCGGCCTTTGGATGCTTATAGTGACTCTTCTGTTAATTTGGCGATCCAGAGGATTAAAAGGCACAGCCAGATCCAGAGATCCAGAGGTGTGATCCAGAGAGTGAGTGTTGGAACTCAGGTGCCCGGCAACTGGACTTCAAGTGCCCATGTAGTTAGCAAGCTCCCTGGGGGTTCCGGGACCATTCACACTCTGCCTGGCCTACCTCGCAGGGTGGTTGCATGGATAAAAATGGGGGGTGGTGATGGTGGGAGCACACGGTCCAAGCATGCTGCCCTTCAGCTGACTGGAGGAAGAATGTAGTAAAATATGAATATACCTTAAAAAGAGGCAAGAAAGATACCCTGGTAACATGAGTCTTTCCAAGCCCATCATGTTTCAACTTCCCCCGGTTGCTGCCAAGCGCATCACTTCCTGAGGAAGAAATGACTGTGAGGTTGCTCTCCCCCCACCCCCAGTTACTCTCTCCCCAGCAAGGGCTCAAAGCCTTTTGGCACAGGAGTACCCCCTCACCTCGCCAGACATGCATAGAAGCGGAGATACTCCAGCAGAAGACATTTTGCCCCTCGGAAAGTCTATTTTATACACCCCTGGGTAGGCGCTGAAGCCACAGCAAGGTTGTTTGTGCCAGTGTGCAACTCGCTTGCTGCCTGGCTGCGCCAGAGGCTGGCCTTTGCCAGATGGTCTGTGATGCAAACTGCATAATCTGTCAGGCTTTCCTCTTGATGTTTGTTTCCTCATGCAGCTATTCTGAAAAAGCCACTCACTCAGCAGCAAGCTAAGCAGCGTGAGAGCCGCAGTTTCTCTGGAACTGGGATTGCCTCACATAGCAATGCCCTTGCCCATCGAGTTGAATAGTTTGTGCCCACAAAAGTATTTATTTTTCCTAATAAAGGCTAGAAAACTTTTCAGATGCTTCCACGGCACAGCGAGTAAAGCACCAAAAAGAAATGATTCCTGACCAAACAAAATTAGGAAAGTACAGAGACATCTGGAAGTGTGATCATGTAGCATGATCTTAGTCAGAGTTTTTCGTTTCAGGGCTAATTTAAAATGCAAGAGCTTTCCAACACATTGTTAACAGAATAATTGCAATATTGAGAGAAATAAACCTCATCACCCCCAAATCAGGGAATTCCAGGTCCCCGATACACTTCATTTATTGAGTACTCTCTGGTGATATATAACTGCTCAGTCTTGATTGACCTGTGATTTCTGGCAGATGTCCCCTTCTTTGTACTCCTGCATGCTCAGGCTTCCAGCAGGCAGGGCAGTATCTCTCCTCGTTTCAATAAATGATGGGAAAGGTTCTTTGAGACCCTGCCTCACTGGCTGGAATGTTAAAGGCATTCTGGTTTTACATGGCAAGCTGTTAAGAGGTGGCAAGAATGTCTTGAAACTAAAAAGATATTGGTAGGATAAACCCTATTATACAGCTAAAAATAGGCTTCAATTGAATTAGGGTCTACATTAAAAATGCACCTACATTGCCCCTTATTTTTTCTTATTTTAATGCAGTTATCATCTGCTTTTCAATGTTGGTGCTCCCTCTTTAGGTTGCTTTCCAAGTGTGTTGTAATTCCCCTGTGTGCCAAATAACGTTTTTGTGCCACAGTCCGGTGCCCTGCCCAGGATGGCTGTGGAAGGAGGCTTTTGAGAGTGTAAAAGTAAAGCGCCCATATTTTGTTTGCAAATATTTCCTTAACAATGCACATAATTTTAAAAATATGAAAATGAAGCATGCCAAAGATACCATGCAATGAAGGTATTTTCTTTTTTGGATTATAATAGCCCAAGGGATAGCTTTATATCATAAATTGTGCTGATCTTTTAAGAGTGCTTTGCTACAGAGTCTTTGCCTATAATTTTTTGTTTTTGGTTGGTGTTACACTGTATCGCATCCCTGGTGCTTCCAGTTATCTTGCTGGAAAAAGCTCTTCAGAGTCTTATAAGTGTTTTTTTCCCAAGCTGGGAATCAGCTTTTCGCAAGATGTGAGCTCTGTCCCTCTACCACTCGAGTTTTGACATTTAACTATGCCGTCCAAACTTGCCTGCTCACTTGGAAGCCCTGATACATTCGATGGGACTTACTCCTTTGTAAATGTAGGTGGGATTGTATCCTAAATATATTAATTACTTGGCTGTATCCAAGGGCACAGGGATAAAGGAAAAGAATCGCCAGATAACGAGCATGGCAGGCACAAACAGTGCCTGGCTTAACGCAGTTTTAATGAGTTGTGGAACATTTTGTCTATGGGACTTTAACCCAAAGAGTCACAGACTCTGGTCCAAATGTAATCTTTTCCCGCTCATGCACATTGAATATGGCTGATGTGATAAAGGGAATAATCGCAAAGTTCGGAGTAGAGGATGTGTATAATACTAAGTGGCTCTTGGGTGCTTAAAAGCACACGGAAACCCCTGTGAGATCCATAGAGACGATTTGCTCAGCTAGAATCTAGCGGGCTGCCGCCCAAAGCATTGTTCCCTCTAGTGCGGGGCTGTTGTTTGGAGTGGTGGGGAATCTCTCCAGGATTCCCAGGCAGAAGGCTTTTCCAGAGCCTGGTGCTTGGACACGGCTTCCGGTCCCCTGCTGAGCTTTGGCCTGGCCACTTCCTTATGCTGAGGACGGGCTCCCTTGTCCCTTCCCGCCAGGGACTCATCTGTGGCCAGAGACGGCTCTGTGCCTCCTCAGCACAACCATCAAAAGTCAGCGTGCCTGAGGACAGCGGTTGCTGGGAACCATGGATGCATGGACGGAAGCTGTCGCACTTGCTTCCTGCGTGTGGGTTTCCTGTGGGTTGTGCGTTGGTCGCAGTTTTGAGCAGAATGCTGTAGAAGTGAGCCCATGGTCTAATCTGGCCCGGTGGCTCTTCTCTTCTTACGTAACCTCCTGGCCACCCCTAAAAAGGAAGCAGGAAGCGGCAGTCAGCAAGAGGTTCTAAAAGTTTGCGTTTGACACATCTTTGTGTCCGTCTGTCTGTCTGTCTCTCTCTCTTTTTGTCCTGACTTGTTTGTGCCACTTACTTGCTTTGAATCCTGCTTCATCCTGCCCTTGTGTCCCCCACCTGCTCTGAGCCCCTCCTTGTCTTAATCCCGCTTCATTTGGCCTCTTTCAGCCCCCCCTTGCTGCACATGCTCTGACTCGACTTGAGAAGCACTTTGACAAGTGAGGGGTTAGTCACCCGGGCACACACACTGAGCCCCATCTCTGTTTTTCTTGAGATCTCTTTGTCACTTTGCCGTGAAATTCATTCAAGCTTTTGTGCAAACAAGAAAGGAGTAAAGTCTAGCTTCAGAGGGGAGCAAATGTTTACTTAAGCTTTGTCATGGTGGTTTTGCTGATTAGAACATGGGAAAGTTGGAACAGAACCTTCACCGTATGTGAATGTTTGCCGTCTTCTTCAGTTTGGTCCACTTGAACATTACATATAAGTTTATGAAACAGTCAGTGGTGCATCGAGTTCAGTATTATGTGACTCGCAGCCTCGGCCAGGTGTCTTTTTCAGTTGGGCTACCTCGATCCTCTGAAAAGGGGCAAGACCAAAATACTGCATTTCAGCCTTTTAGATTGGGGCAAAAACTGCATGGAAGCTGGAAAACCACAAAGAAATTGGTGTGGGGGGCAGGGGAGAGCCAGAAAAGGAGCGTGGCCACCTTTAGGACCTCTAGGAAGGGTGTTAAGCTCTGCACCATTGGTGTATGTGGATGGGGCTCCTCTGAGTTGTGCTTACAAAAAAACCATGAGGCAGGTCAGGTCAGGCAGGGAGAGAGGGGCACAGGGGGCCGGCTGTCTCCAGGTGAGCTTTATGGAGCCAGTGGAAGTGCCCCAGCCCAAGGCCCACCCTGTCTGGCCTGGTCCAAGATCCAGACTTCAGCCATGATCCTACTTTGGTTCCCTCCAGTGTAGCAACTGCATCTCCCTCTGCGGAAGGCAGAACAGAAAGCGCCTGTGGGAAATGCGTATATAACATAATAGGAGAGCCAGTTTTGTTGTTTGCTGCTCACCAAAATGCAATTTCTTAAGCTGGTGCTCAATATCACAGTGGTAACACTTTTTGCCATTTGCACATCCATGTGCATAGTTGCTAATGTTGGCTTCTTTTTGGAGAGGCATGTGTGTGAGTGAGGGCCCAGAGTTTGGTGCCGCAACACGTGCTGTGCATCCAGAAGGCCTCTGTTCCGTTCCTGACCTCTCTACCTAGAAAGATGCTGAAACCTGGAACGTGCAGGGCACCTGCTGGAGACCAGGCAGCTGCCCGCCCGTGTAGAGAATACTGGGCTAAGATGGAGAACTGGTGAAAGACAGATCCCGTGTTTCCATTCTTTCCTGATGCTCATAAGGCTTTCGGAGATGGCTGGATGGTTTGTGGTCGACTGGCAGCAGTATTATTCAGCAGTAGCAGCACCACCAAGGTTTCTTCCTCAACTTCCATGAGGCTCTTAGTTCTGTGATATACAACGGGTCACTTGCAGATTTGGACTCATGTATGCAGGTCATTCCCGGGCATGGCTCACGTTTGGCAATCAGGTGTGCTCCTTGAGCCACTACCTTGAATCTTGCTCCACCTTTCCTGTTTTGTTCTTAGTGTCTTGGATGGATCCCAGCCAGGATTTTGGTAGAGAAATCCAGAGTAGTTCCTGCAAGTAAAGAGCACACCCATGATTGCAATCATGGTCACCATTCTATTTCTCCAGCAATGAAAGACAGTAGTTGTATCCCTGCATAACCAAGAGGCGCAGTGGGTGGAGAATCATTTTGGCTTCCAAGAACCTAGGGAAAGACCAAGGTGCTTCTCCATCCAATAAGCCAACCCAGGGAATCGATTCACCTTGATACACTGAACTGCAGGGGGAATTCAGCTTGCCCTGACTTGGTGACTGCTTGGTAGATGCAGGAGTTTGAAGCATGCTGCATGCTCTTGTGTGAGTGAGTTCCTTTGTCACCTTTAATGAGGTGGGGAACTCTTGTGTGCACAGGGGTGTGTGTGGAGAATCTAGGCCTTGTCAGTAAGGCGGTGCTCACACCAACCCTTGTTGAAAGCCGTGATATTTTTCCTTTTCCCACCCTCTTCCTTTTTCCTCCTATGTTGGACCTTTTCAGATTGTAAACATGCCATCTTTGGAACCTTGTAGGCTCCTTTTGGAGACTATTTAGATGAGGAGCAGGATAAGAAATACTGTAAATGAAAGACTAACTTCAGATCACACCTCAGAACTTCCTGTGGATGCACAGGACACATGAAAAGTCCTTCAGCTCCCATGCTGTGCCTCAGCAGTGGGTGAGCTGGGCGTGTGTCCCAGGCTGCCAGCAGAAGGGTTCCCCATGCTGAGCCTGGCAGCTTGGCGTCATTAATCCCCCCACCCCACCCCACCCCACCCACCTCTTCTTCCACAGCTTGATGAGATAGTTGTTGCCATTTCAGTATCCAGTTTGATGCAATTTACGCTAAATAAAAATCAGCTGAATGTGGTTTTATGTTGCAGCATTCTTAACCAGGCACTGAGAGTACTAAAAATACTATCAGCAAGAAAACTAAGAGCAAAGCTTGCTCCTAAGTAAACACTAGCGGACAGACATGGCCGGAAGTTACCATATAGTGATCTCATAGTTCCTCAGAACCAGAGAGAAAACAGGCAGGGGAGGGGTTGGGAATCCTAGCTCGGTGCCTCTGTGCACGGTTTGCATGTAGTCACTGGCTGGGAAGGGTCTTGCTCATGTCCTGGAGAGCCGGAGGATGATTACACTGCATTGCTATACCGCCTGCCCCCGCAGCTGCAGTGCTCTGGGGGTTCACAGCATTTGGAGGCCCCCATCAAGGCTTCAGCCAGGCCCGACCTTGCTTAGCTTCCAAGATTAGGCAGGCTATACAGAAGCTACGATGATGAGAATTGTGTCCCATTACGTTTGGATGGTGCCATGTTGTGGAAGGCTGGTGTAGACAAAAGACTGAGCTGGATCATTTGTCTTGGTGTCAGCGTGATTCTTGCGTTCCTTAATTTGAACACGCTCTGGGTGTAATATAAACAAACGTAATTGCATTAATTTGGGGAAAAGTGCTTCACACCATTCGTTGAACACACTTTTAAAATGTGCTGTTTTTCTGTGGAAATAGTCAGCAGGAAGGAGCAACTTTGGCTTTGTTGATCAAATAATATGAGTTCAGCAGAAGTGTTTAGTTTGAAATGGAAGAAGTCCCAGTTGCCTTTTTGCAGTCCTGGGATTGCAAAACCCACAATAGCTGCTAGCTCCAGTAGTTAGATGCTTTGGAATTGCATTTTGGAAGTATATGCAACTCACAAAAATTGATGATCTTTTCCCTCGTTCAGATATGTCTGAGAATCTTTTTTATGGGTTTGTGAAGATGCTGAGCGGATCAGTGGCGTTAAGACCAGTTGCAATGAGATGGCTTAATTTGGTGGATCATGCAAGCAAATTGAAGCACCCCAGAAAAGTTGTGTAACTCAACAAGTTGCGTATTATGGATTACAGTTATGCACTACTATTCAGAATAGTGAGAACCTTTTGGTGCTACAATTCTGAAAAGGGCTTGTGTGCATAATGTATATGGTGTGTTGAACACCAGCCTGTTTGCCTCTTTGACAGATAAGCTGATTAACTGATTTCTTTGAGCAATGTTTGGCATATTTGTATCATCTTAAAATAGGAGTGCAGAACTTCATGCCCAAAAGCTAAATTTGGTCAAGTAAGAGTCTCCTCTCGCCTTCTCCCAACTTCAGATCATTTGGTGGCTTCTGTGCAGTTTCTCTCCTTGTCCCCCCCCCCCACCCCATTGCACTAAACATTTTTGCCCTTCTCAACAGCCTAGAAATATTTACAAACCGAAGGCAATATTTGCAAACCTTAGACAAAACTTCAATATGTGAAAAAGGCAAGCCTAAGGCTGTGTCAGGATTCCAGACTTGCTTCAACCTGGATTCCGTGGAAGCGTACAATCAACCGCTCAACAGTGTATTTACAGCAAACAGAAGTTCCTAAATTATAACAGCACTGAAATTTAGTCAGTATGAGACTGACTAAGAAGGGCAAAACATACACAGAGCACTTTGTGGAGTGGCATTCACACATGGCAGGCAGAGGATCGGACTTTGAATAGGCGAGATGCAAGAACAACAATGTAGAAACACAAAATTACAATCAGACACATCAGGGAAACATCAGAGCTTGAGTAACAGATAAGAAAACCATCAGGAGTTACAGAATTTAACAGGTTCCAATGTTTGCTTTTTACAGTCAGAGGCAGGAAATTCCTTTAAGACAATGAGGCATATAAATGTATTAATTAATTAATTAATTAATTAATAAAATAAAGGAGGGAGCTGGCAGAAGATTTCTTATGCAAATAGTATTTATTTGCATGTCCTAGGGCTTGTCTCCTTTTTCCATAGAAGGAACATGAATGGAAAAAAAACCCTTCAGATGCAGGGTAGGTGAAGGGAAACAGCTTAATATATTCCAAAAAATAAAACATACCTTTTTTTAAATTAGGTCACCTCGACAGCTGGGATCAAAGCCTCACACAGGATGTTAGCTTTTGGTACAGGTTGAAAACATTCATCAGGTAGGAAAACAACCAGGCAGTGAACCCAGGTGCTCAAGAAAGGATGCCCAGCGGATGCTGAACTGCAGTGTACAGAAAAGGCAGAACTAAGATCAGTTCACATATTAACCTGAACTTGGACATACTGAGAGCTAGACAGGTTAGCCTGAGATTTGCTGCTTCTGCAGTCCTTTTATCCTTATTTTTATATGTTCTCTCACTCGTCTGAATGAACCATTCTCATGCTTTCATAGCGGATTTGTATTGTTGTGGGCTACTTTGTCAACTAATCTTGCCCAAAATGCAGGTTACAAATACAAATTTTGTATGCAGCTTTCAAGGGCTCAAAATAGTCCCATGCACCATCTAGCTGCAGTTCTTACCACTAACCTGTAAGCCACTTCTCAGCCTGTGCTGTCCAGAGGTGTAGGACGACAGTTCCCCGAGTACCAAGATGGACTGCACAGCTGTATGCAAAGTTAATATTGCAGATTTCTGGCAGGGTGAGGTTGAAAGAGAGCAGCACGTTTTATGATTCCTAGAGAGTTCGTAACAGCAGCTGGGGACATCCTGGTCCATAGTTCTGTCTCTTAGCCCACTATGTTGGACCAGCCTCTCATACAGTAGTAAGAGTGAAGCAGTCCGGTTTTATTTTGTGGTTTTTCCTGCTGTTCCCAGCAACATGCATCTATTATGGCTTTAATAGCACGGTTTGTAAATAGGATTTGCATGGATTGAACACGAAAATAGGTACAGATTTCAGATCAAATGCACCGTTGTGATCATGTGCCATGCCATCTGTGGGCCATCATTAGCCCACATCTTCCCCCATTGATAGCCAACTTAGCGTAGCCCTGTTTAGTTGGTGAAGTTTGTCTGCAGCCTAATTTGTGAACAGAGAAGAATCCTCGCATCTGAAAATGTCACAACTGTGCTTGGAACCTTGTGACTTGCCTCTTGAAATGGGTCATAAAAATGGCTTTTTTGATTTGCTAAGCTTTCTCTGCTCCCCAAGAGTCTGAATTGGAAGTTAATGGAACTGCAGATTACAGGGGGCAGTGAGGAAATGGACTAAGTTTGTTTTGCATCTTTCACAAATTGTAAGCATGTGGCTCTACACAGAAGAGTAGTGGCAGTTGGCTACCTGAATGGTTTGTGACTTTCTTAGTTGGAAGCCACTGGGATATCTCCCTGTTGGCTTTCATTCTGGTTGTAAGCAAGGAGCGTTGCTTGGTTTTTCTTATATTATTATTGGCTTTAAAAACATCCTAAGCACGCTCCAAAGTGGTTTGCGTATTGGCTGGGGCATGCTGCAAACCGTAGGCCCTTGTTCTGCCTAAACATGCCTGGAGTTGTACTATCAATCACACGGGCCTTGTGGGAACCAGTGACCTCAAATGCAGTTAGCTTGGCTGTGGCGTGTCCAGAACGGCAAGTGCAGTTGCGTGGTGCATTAAACACAAGGCATTTAGTTCACTTGGTTTGTTAGAACACAACCGACCTGGCGAGTTTTAGACAGCTGGGGTAAGGGCCGAGCACCCGCTTTTGTTTGTTACGTTGCTGAGGACATGTTTTGTCCTGGCATGCTGCTGTAACAAGGAATGGGGGGGAAAAATCATTCCAGCTGATAATTAAACAAATAAAAGGAAGAATGTTGATAAAGTTAGGGACTGTGTGGAGAAAATGGACAAAGATAACCTTCCCCAGTAATTCAGGTTCATCCACCGAAACTAGGGAGGAGATTCAGGGCAAACGAGAGCAAGTCCTTCCTTATGCAACAGGTAATAAGAGTTTCATTACTGGGGTGATGGCCACCAATTTAGGTGGCGTTGTGACGGGATGAGATGCATTCATGAAACCAGGGCTCTGCTGGTGTGAGCACAAAGGGCAGGGCCTTCTCAGTGTTGACCCCTTGCTTGTGGGGCTCCCCTCCTGCTACTCTGCACCTTACACCTTTGGTGTAGATTTTAAAGAAAACTTTTAAAATGTATTTACTCAACTTGGTCTTCCTGAGCAGGAAGTTAATTCGTTATTATCTCTTCCTTTATGCCTATAGCCATATTTATCCATCTGCTTAGAGAGTCCTTGGGACTCATCAACTATGAAATATAAGTTGCATAAATAAATAATATATAATATATCCTAAAGCCAAACATGGATTCTGTTTCTGCACTTTGAGGAAATCTTACAACACCACAGCAAAGTCCTGTTGCTTCATCCCATTTTCTGAAGTGACTTAATTTTGAGGCTTGCTGTCGCATTTCCTTGCTCTAATTGTGCTTCTCTTGACTCCCTTGTTGGGCAGACATTGTGCGTTGCAGTGACCCTCTAGACGGTTGAATAAACAGCTCAGCTTTCCTGCAATTCAAACAAGTCATCATGAAAGTATGAAAAAGATCAGCAGGAAAGGAGAGGGGGTGGAAAGAAGGTGCAACGGGGACCGCAGAAAAACAGATTGGGAAACCACAATTTAATAAGACTTCCTGGTTGTTGTTTTTAAGAAGATAATTAATTAAAATCACTTCCCATTCATTTAAGGTTGCCTGTTTTTTAACATAAAATCTCTATGTGCTCATTGTTCTTAAAATGTGCACAGAGCTCATTTCATAGATTCTTAGTAGACAACCGTTAGACAACCAAGTTCCCAACTTCCACACTTAATTATTCATTTATCAAATGTACAGACAGCACCTATATAGTCCTGTTAGGGCTCTCTGGGAGGTGTACATGTAGTGAAATTACAATTCTCTCCAGTTTTCCCCACAAGCAGGACACGCCTGCCTGTAACAACTTTGCAAAGGGCAGATGGACATTCAGCAGATTTAAAATGTATACCCCACGATTCTTACTCCCTAGGGCCCTGGAGATGTGTTGCATGCAACTTCCAAAATTCCCAGCTAGCAGCAGTTCACTTAACTAAACATCTTTCATTCTACAGTGCAACACACATGCGTGGCTTATATTTTAATAACTCGTCCTGCCTGCATCTAGTTCATTTTTCTGTAAATGCTCTCTAGAGGTTGTATGAGCACCCTAACATGAAGAATGAAGGCTCTTGAGCTGGGCCATTTTATGGTGTTGGATAATCCTAGTCAAAATGGCTTCAATGGGCTGAAAAAATAAAATCGGGTACAGGGCTGAATACTCACGACTGCACTGCAATATGTCTGCAGTCCATCTGAATGAAGTTTGGAGACACTAATAGTCCGTAGGCCACAATTTGAGGACCTCCTGCCTAATGTGAGGCAGGCTGCTGCTGTAATGCATGGGCATTGCATGTTGTGTGAACCAGAGAGTGTGAAAGTACCCCTGGCAGGCTTGAAACTCCAAAGAAGGAATGATTCAGTAATGAGTGTTTTTGGATATAAGAGGAGAGAGACGGGGATGATCCAGGACCTGGGAAAAAAAAACCTGTGAGGAGAGATTGAAAGAACTGGGCATGTTTAGCCTCAAGCAAAGAAGACTGAGGGGAGATAGGAGAGCGCTCATCAAGTTCTTGGAAGGCTGCCACAAAGAGGAGGGCCACATCTCTTCTCGATCATCCCAGAGGGCAGGACACAGAATAACGGGGTCAAGTTACGAGAAGCCAGGTTCTGGCTGGACGTCAGGAGAAAATTCCTGACTGTTGGAGCAGTACGGCAATGGAACCAATTATCTAGGGAGGTTGTGGGCTCTCCCACGCTGGAGGCCTTCAGCAGGCAGCTGGAAAGCCATGTGTCCGGGAAGCTTTAACTTGGAATCCCGCATGGAGCAGGGAGTCGGACGCAGTGCCCTTCGTGGCCCTTTCCATCTTAGCCGTGTCAGAATCCCGGAATCTCAGTTTGAGAAGAGGGAATAAAATGGGTTCGTGAGAGAGATCAAGCGTCCAGACCATCTAGGCTTTATTGTATTTCCCAGGTTCCCCCGGTACTCATGGTAATGCATGCATTACCTGGCAGGCAGAGGTGAACTCTGCTGCAAAGCTTCAACACATTGCAGGGTATTTTATAGGTACACAGGTACAGGGCAATTGATGACAGAATGCAGAGATTACAATAAGATTCTGAGGTCATCACATACAGAACAGATAAAGGAATGTCAATCAATCACACAGTAACAATGAGATTACAATATTTCTAATTGCCTGTATTGACACTTTAGTTCAGTAGCTTGAACCCATCTCCAGGTCTGCTTAGACATGTAAATTCAAGCTACTGAAACTATGCATGAACTCAAGACTCCTATCTAGACATGCTGAATTGGCCAGGGCACATGGAGCCTCTGGGCTATCAAAGGATACTTCCTTGTAAACTGAATTCCAACAATGACTATTTACAATGTATATTTGGACTAAATGGCCTGTCTACTGTAGCCCACAGCTAAAGGTGAGAGAAAGGAGAGGGGGGAATGCCATTTTAAACACTGACTTAGCTTGGTTTTGAGAAGGAAGACAGAATTTGATCCCACAATGCAAGGGCACACAGAAGTAATGCTTTTCAGACAGGATTTATCCAAATTTTCCCAACAGCCGTTCTGTGATTCTGTGGGATTGGTGTTTTTAGGGCAAGGAGAACCTTTGGCTTTGAATCACACATGGCATTTTATAACAAGGCCAAGAAGCTTCACTTTCATCAGACCAGAGCAATGTTTTGCACGTGTCTGTGTGTCTTTCACGTGTCCTTCTGCCAGTCAACCATGCTTTGATACAGGCTTGTTTCAGCAGAGGCTTCCTTTGCATTGTTCTTCCATGGAGCCGTGTGTTGTGGCACAGCTGTCCTAGGGGCCATTTCACCCCTCTCAGCCTTCAGCCTACCACTGGCCTCTGGGTTGCTCCTTAATGCCTCATTACCAGTAGCTGAGTCTGAGTGGATGGTTGTCTTTAGTTGGGTGGCTAGGCCATGTTTTTTCCATTCTGTAATAATAGATTGAAGGGTGTTTTGGGGGTGGGGGGGGATGCTCATATGAAGTTGGGCATCCCTGATGGTTCTGCGCAACTTTATCCCAAAGCTTCTTGGTCTTATTAATGTTGCACGTCTAGAGGGGCTCTCCAGCAAAGCCCGGGGAAACTGGTGGATTTAATCTGGTATCATTTGGCAATGGAATTGCTCCGTTCAACTACTTACGGTCTGTGACTTCTAGAGACCACAGACTGTGCCAGAGTGATTTAAGACATGTGCATGTGAATATTTATGTAATCAACAAGTGCCACTTTTTTTGCTGTTTACTTAACTTTTGTGCTGCAATACAAATATCTCGCAGCTTCACAGCATTGAGTATATTGTGCACATCAAGCGGCAACAGAGCCAACTAAATCCATTTCGGCTCCAGGTCGTTTCACAACAAAACATGGAAAAGTTAAAGGGTGCGGTTGAATCCTCCTTCAAAGCACTGTGTATCTTATGGAAGTGAATTCCCTCGCCCAACTATGCACTGTATGAAGAAGCGCTTCCTTTTATCTTTCCTGAAACACCCAGGTTCTTATTTTTGTACTTTGCATTGTAATTTTATTACAAAAATGAAATTGCTTCTGTACCTACCATGGGAGTTTTATGATGAAGTGTTGCCTGGAAATGGTCCCTTATAAATAAGCAGCATACCCATGGCCCTTTCCTTTCTCCTCTGGATCTAAATATCGCTTAGAGAAGGTCCATGCCACGGCTGAGATGTGTTGCTTCTCAGGAATGCTTTCCCACTGAAGTGCCATCATTTCCCACTGAAGGCCATCATGTGTTGCTTCAGGAATGCTTTCCCACTGAAGTGCCATCATTTCCCACTGAAGGCCATCATCTTCGACAAAGCTGCGGGCATCTTTTCTGTGCTCTGGGGAGCCATCGTTCTCTTGCCAGTTGTTCTGCAGATGTGGTGTAAGTAGTGTACGTAAAGGGGATGGTGCACAATTCTAATTCGGTAATGGGTGTGGAGGTACTCTTTCTTGGGAGTGATTGGAGAAAGTCATCCAGATTCCCATGCAGCATAAGCAACGTACAGCTGCCAGAATTCTTTCTAGATGCAGAGAATTGAAGTTTGTTTGCCTTTTCAATTGGGATACGGCACAATCCAGCCTTTCCCAACCTGCTGCCCACCAGATAAATTGGACTAGAGCTCCCAGTATCCTCAGAGCAGTCCAGCCTTTGCATGGCATCTACACAGCCATGTCAGATCTTGGAACCTTCCTCTGTTCTGGGCGGTGACATCGTGGTGGAGGTGGTGGTTCTCGTTCTCTCTCTCTCTCTCTCTCTCTCTCTCTCTCTCTCTCTCTCTCTCTCTCTCTCTCTCTCTGTGTGTGTGTGTGTGTGTGTGTGTGTGTGGCTTTTCCTGATCCTAGCAATCCTTCATATTTGCTGATCATCTCCTTTTTCACATCTTGAAGAGATCAGTGGAAATCATTTTAGAGATTCCAGAGTGATACTGAAGTGCTGGATGACACATTTGCTTTTGTTCTGTGCCAAGCAGCCATGATGGGTGACTTTCACATGTCCTGCATTGACTTTTGGGACACATTTTTGCTTTTCACAGGAACATTTTTGACCTGGCAGGAAAAATAAGCCTTAAGCAGAAGTGATGCAGACCATCTTAACAAAGAAAAGATGGTTCTGAGATCAGTGCAAATCATTCAGGACCTTCCAAAGTTTGGAGGAGAAGAAGGTCTAATCAGTACAACCAGATGTTGTGTAGCACAGCCTTCATGTTACGTGTTTATGTATCTTTTAGATTTATATCCCTCCTTTTGTCTTACAGTGAACTCAGAGTGGCTCACATAATGCTCCTCCTCCTGCTCTCAAATTCATACAAATTGGCACGGTCATAATCTTGACTAGCCCAGCCTCCCCAACTTGGGGGCCTCCAGATGTACCACATCGGTGGCTGACAGCTGGCGAATCAAGCCAGGGCTGGGAATGGTCTGCATTCAGCACCTTGGAAAACCATCACCACTCAGCAGAAAAGACCGGCAGATCTGACTTGGTGGAATAAGCCAAATGGATGTGATAAATAAATCATAAATTGTGTTGCTATGACAATTCACTCAGAGATCCAGACCTATTTATATAGCCTTTGGGCACTTGTGCATGCTTACATTTTTAAAATGGTATACCTTCTCTTCTAGTGATTTCTGCCCTGGGTGGGGCTAGGTCTGAAAACAATCTGCTGCTCAGGCCCACAGGACCCAAAAAGACCACCTCACACACTCATTTGCAACTGCTAATTTGCTTATATTCTGACTGTGTCTGAAGGACCCGGTCTCCTAAGGACATCTGTATTTGTAAAAAAAGAAGATATCTACTGAGGAGAGGCAGCCGTTGGATCTCGGGAAAGAACCTCAGGTGGAAAGCAGGAGGCTGGACTGCGTGTGAGGAACAGGCCTGCTCATCCAGTGAGATGAGATGCAGCTGAGATAATCTGGGCCCTGGGGTGAGGCAGGTGGCTTCTGAGGAGTCTGGGGATCCATCCTACTGAAGCACCCCGTAGCCCTGCCTCTGACCCTAATCTCTGCCTTTAGGTGACAACAAGCTGCCTCAAAGGGGATGGGCCATGGCTCAGGAGTGGAAGCTTAAGGTTTCTGCCTGCATCCCGAGCATCTCCAGTTAAAGGAAGACCAGGAGGCAAGCAAGGGGGAAAGAGCCCTCACTGCCTGCTTCCCAGGAGAGGAGCTGCTGATCAGGGCATGCCGTCTTGGGCTGCCTGGAGAAAGAGCGTGACCTGGGCAAAGCTGCTTCCTAAGTTGTTGGAGGAAGAGGAGGAAAAGGGGACTATTCCAGCACCTGAAATGGTGCCCCCCCCCCCATCAGCAAGATTTAGTGGATAACTTACGGACTGCAGCTCAAGAAATCCGAGCTCTGCTTCCCACGCAGCCATGACATTCTCAAGGATGACTTG
The DNA here is from genome assembly GCA_023646645.1 of Varanus salvator macromaculatus. Lineage (NCBI taxonomy): Eukaryota > Metazoa > Chordata > Lepidosauria > Squamata > Varanidae > Varanus > Varanus salvator. Next base: position 21,378,437 of record JAIXND010000657.1, read on the forward strand.
GGGGCTGTTTGCCCTCTTAGCCTGTCTACTTCACAGGGTTGTTGTAGGGATAAGTTGGCGAAAAGAATTGTGTAAGCACCTGTGGGTGTCCTGCAGGGAAAAGGGTGGGACAGAGATAAAGCATAACATAATGCAGTACATACATAACATGATAATGCTGGCTGCAGAACATCACAGCGTGTATATCCAACTGTCCCTCAAGGTGGGGCTAAATTTACAGTTTCTTATTAGAATGCATTTTCAGGAAAACTGAATTCTGAGACACCCCTGGTGTCAGGACCTGAACAGTCAGTAAACGTCAAAGCCAGATCTACAAGAAGTCTGTTGGCTCTTGACTAGTCCTTTAGGCCTTCCTGATTCTTCCTTGGTTTCATTCCTTACTAGCCTCTGTCTCATTTACTTATTTGTTTGTTTTTGCCCTTGTATGTTGCCAACTATCTTCACAGGGATCTCTAGGCAGTTTACAACATTAATCAAAAACACAATTCTTAAAAACAATTAAAAATAGAGACATCATAATGAAAACAGCGACAGTATCATAGTGGCCGTTTAAGATGATGGGGAAATCAACACGATCGCTCCGAAGCATCTTCTCCCGCCAGGCAGAGCCCACTCAGCACCATGGTATACACCTGAATTATGGGTGACGAAGCAGGCTGGGGGCAATTAGTGTGCAGGTGGAGGAAATCTGACCGAACATGTTCACGCTTTCATTATTGAGCCTATGCCGCGGTGGTGAGGACGGCCAAGAAGCAATTCTTCTCTGCTTCCATTGCCTTCTCCCAGTGCCGTCCAGTGGAGTTCTTTTGGGTGGTGCACGGCCTAATACATTCAGGCCCTAAAAAAGATCCAGTGGCACCATGGATAGCCCAGTGTGATGACTTTGCCCAGCACTTTAAGGAGAAAATCGCTCAGATTCGTCATGAGCTGGATTCCACAGTTGATAGGGTTCCATTACAGGAAGCGTTCAGAGTTCTGTGTGGTCCATCGTTGTTGGATGAACTTCAGTTGTTGTGGCCTGATGACGTGGACAAGGTGCTTGGACTGGTATGCCCTACTACCTACCTTGCCCTCCGTGGCTACTTACCAAAGCCAAACACAGGATTGGTCCCTGGGCCCAGGAGGTTATCAACGCCTCACTGAAGGAGGGTCAGGGTCCCTGCCCCTTTGAAGGAGGCAGTGATCAGACCCATCCTGAAGAAGGCGTCCCAGGACCCGGAGGTTATAGACCAGTGGCCAACATCCTGTTTTTGGGCAAGGTGTTGGAGTGAGTGGACAACTCCAGGCACTCTTGGATGAAACTGATTATCTGGACCCATTTCAGTCCGGCTTCAGACCCAGGTATGGTACTGAATCTGCCTTGGTCGCCCTGTATGATGACCTGTGCAGGGAAAGGGATGGGGAATGTGTCCCCGTTGGTTCTCCTGGACCTCTCAGTGGCTTTCAATACCATCGACCATGGTATCCTCCTGGATAGGCTGGTCACGTTGGGAGTAGGAGGCTCTGCTTGGCAGTGGTTCCACTCCTACCTGGCCAGCCAATTGCAGAAGGTGGTGCTGGGGGATTGTGGCTCTGCGCCATGGCAAGCTTACAATGGAGTACTGAAGTGTTCCATTTTGTTCCCCTTGCTCTTTAACATCTACATACATTTCCAAATAAATAAATAAATAAATACATGAAACTGCTGGGAGAGGTCATTGGGAGGTTTGAGCTGCAGAGTCACCAGTACACTGATGACACCCAGCTCTACCTCTCTTTTTCAACCAATCCAGGCGAGGCAGTGGCTGTACTGAACCGGTGCCTGGCTGAGGTAATGGGCTGGATGAGGGCCAATAAACTGAGCCTCAATCCAGATAAGACGGAGGTCCTTTTGGTAGGTGGTCCGGGCTTTCGGGTAAGTGATTTTGGCCCTGTCCTGGACAAGGTTGCACTCCCTCTAAAGGACAGGGTCCACAGCTTGGGAGTGCTTCTTGATCCAGAGCTGTCCCTGGAGGCCCAGGTGGCAGCAGTGGTGAGGAGCGCTTTCCTTCAGCTTCAGCTGATCCCTCAGCTGCATCCTTATCTGGATGAGAACTGCCTAGCAATGGTGACACATGCTCTGGTAACTTCCCGGTTGGACTATTGTAACGTGCTCTAAATGGGGCTGCCCTTGAAGACGGTCCGGATACTTCAATTCGTGCAAAACAGAGCTGCCAGATTGCTGTTGGGGATGGGTCGTTGCTCTCATATAACGCTGGTCCTCTATCAGCTACACTGGCTTCCCATTGAAGTCCGGGCCCAATTCAAGGTACAGGTATTGACCTATAAAGCCCTAAATGGCTTGGGAGCAGGTTACCTAAAGGAATGTCTTTTTCCCCATACCCCCTCCTTGAGGAACCCTCCTTGAAGGCGCTCGGGAGAGTGAGCACCTGGAAGAGGGCCTTCTCTGTGGTGGCGCCCCAGCTCTGGAATGTGCTCCCCAGAGAGGTTCACTTGGTGCCAACAATATATGCTTTTCAGCACCAGGTTAAAACCCAATATTTTAAAAGTTTAAAAAAAAATTAATTCAGATTTCATTTAACCTCAGTCACATTTTATCTTGCTATTGCATTTACTGGATATTTATTACTCTGTAAGCCGCCCAGAGACATTTTGTATTGGATGGGTCAGAAATATCCCAATCAATCAATCAATCAATCAATCAGGTATAGCGAGTTAAAAGGGCTGCTATATTCACCATTAACATTGAATAAGTTAAATTCAGTTGTTAAAAAGTCCAGTAAAGAGAGATGCTTTTGCCTGGTGCTGGGACCAGGCGACTCTCTCTGGGAAGCTCACTCCATTTCTAACTCCTGCTTCAGACCGGAAGAGCAGTATTTTTTAATGGAATATGCCAGCTCAGACACTGAAAGGTGGTTCTTCCGGCACATTTGGGGGAGGGTCCAAGTTTTGGAAAGGCCGGTAGTGTTACTAGCCCCCTGTTAGAGATGGTGGGGCTGGGGTGAGGAAATTGTGGCTGGATGAAGTCCTTCTTTTGACTGCATGGGCAACCTGAGATTTAGACAGCGCAGCTGCAGGCTCGGTCATTCGGTCTAAACAGTGTGTCAGCAACACGTGTGTGTGCGTCACACAAAACGTGGGAATTTGGAGCAGGGTCTGATGTGGTGCTCACAGCCCTGTCGACTCTTCTGTCCGGCCAGTTCCGCAAGTGGCATGTCCCACGCATTCAGGCCTACCAAATGCAAGGCACGTTTAGTACTTCTGAAAGGAGGCGCCCGAATGGGTGGAAAGCCCCGAGGGAGCTGGTTTGGCTGGCACCCCCTTGAAACCCTGGCTGCACTGTGGCATGCGGAGACGGCCTGGGCCCATTGCTGGCAAGCGCTGGCTTCCACTGGGCACAGGTTTGGCAGAATGTGTACTGAGAGCAGAAGGCACGTGCGCAGGGGTTCTGTGGCTAATGCAAGCCAGCTGAGCACATCTGGCCCAGATCTGGCAGGCCCAGTTCTGGCAGCCTTTCAGTTGTTGACCTCTGAGGATATGGCAAGATGGCACTTTTGCCTGCCACCTCTCACCCACCTTCGTCTATTCACACGGTCCAGCTAAGCCCTTTGAATGACCTATTTTGAGAGAAGGGGGCATCCTGAAAGCGCTCCCAGCATCCTGAAAGACCAATCCTCATGGGATGGAGGTGGATATGCGTGGAGGACACAGCGATCAGCGATGGCTGGCAGCTGAATTGGACCTTCTCAGAGCAGTGTGCCTTTTGATGGGGAACATGCTCAGGAGGGTCCTTCATGTCCCGCTTGTCCTCTTCCTTTGGGCATCCAGCAATGCTCTTCTTATGATCACAGGCATGTAGTCCTGGTTCACCAAAGGTGTCTCATTTCTTACTCTCCTAAACTTCATGGAAACAAAATTAAACAGAATTCCATGCAGCAACCAACTCATGCTGCTACAACCGGTTGCATTTCTTTTCTTCCTTGTGGTTTTATTGAAATTTTATATTAAAAATAATTAAATATATTCTTGCTGCTTCTCAGAAATTCTGGAGAGAGGCTGGCTATTCTATTTGGGTCTCCAGCACAGCTGATCCTTCCAGTCTATGATTTAGAGGTTCTTTTGGCACGGTGGTTGTCATAGAGCCAAAGACGTCACAGCCTCAAAGCAACCAAGATTTATTCGCTGACAATTTATAAATCTTTCTGAAACTGAAAGAATGGTAGTTTTTCTTTCAAAACAAAACAAAATGTATGACTAAACAGTCTCTGGAAAGTATGTATGTTTATTAAAAGGAAAGGAAACATAGGTCAGTAGAATGAGCCATGGTGGATGTGCAGAAAAGTCCCAGCTCCAACCCCGGCATATCCAGCTTTATGTGGTTTTTAAAGGATCAGGGAGTGGTGATGGAAAGGATTTTTACCCTAGATTGTGGAAGGGGTAGGCAGCTTGCTGCTTTTGCAGACTGGCACGCTTCAGACACGGTTCTCGGTGCCCATCAGGATGGCCTGCCCCTTCCACTAAGTAAAATAAAGCAACGCATTGTCTTGCTTCAGTTGGCATTGCTTGGAAACAGGTTTCTGTTGGTGCCGGAAAGCTGCAGATTCAAAAGAAACTGTTTAGTGTTCAGCTCTGTTTTGCACTCAGTAGTTTTTGAGCAGGTTGCTTGTGTTTTGCCATGCTTCCCGTGCCAGTCATCTTGAGCTGGTTCAAGTTTCTCAAATTACCAGTTCCCATGCCACCATAAAAAGCCCATCCATGTGCGTGTTTTTCTGCAGTGCGAAGAAATGCCATGTCGTGGTGGACTGGCTGGCCACATGAAGCACTTCATCTTACCCCGTTGTTGGTGTTGTCTTTCCTGCGACAGGGTCATGACGGCCACTGGCGGGTGGGAATAGTGCAAAATGGCGGCTTGCATCCGGAATAGATTTTGCTCATCTTGAGGGCGATTCTTGATTTGTGGCCAGGCCTGGTGCCCCTTCAGGTCACAGCTGATGTTTTGGTGGCCTGGCAGGATCCACTGGGGGATGCTCATTAATCTTATTACAGGTGTCCCCACTGACCCAGGCATAAGAGGGGCCTACAAAAGGCTACACAGAATAGGAGCCTGTGGGAGCATGCAGTTTGGTTGTGAGGTAGACCTGTGGGAGCGGTTTCTGTTGGGAATGGGGAGGGGGCAGGTGGTTCTTAGCACATGTTCCCAGGTTCATGCTGGGCTAGACTCGTCAGAGGGGGATGGGGCTGGGAAGCGGGGCCGCTGGTCCTGGAGATGATCGAAGAGGAGCAGCGGTCTCAAGGGCACCTTCTGGTGGACTATTGAGAAAAGCCAGGATCTGCAGTTGTTGGGGGGGGGGTGGGCAGCAGCTCCAGGCACCGGACGAGGCTGGGGTGACTCTTTGACCCCAGGATGCAGTGTCAGAAGAGAAGCGCTCACCAAGTAGATGGCCAGTGTACAGAGCTATTCTGCCCACAAGGGCTCCTTCCTAGAGGGAGGGGGGCAAACTTACTCAAAGGGAGGTTTCTCAGAAGGACTTGCTAGATTGCATTCAACAGACTGCTCTGTGCATGCTTGGAGATTCATTCTTCGGTGGCTGTGCTTACTGGAAGTGCAGCGGAAAATAAAGTGCTTTTTGCCAAAGAATGGTCTGTTGTTTTGAAAGTGTGACAGGGGAAACAGCTTCATGCAGTCATTTGCCTGTAAATGTTGCTCTCCGGAAATCATGGTCTCACATGTGCATAAACTGTATGCTGCTGTTCTTCCACAGAGCTTGGGGTGTCAGACATGGCTTTCAGACTCCTGCTTTAGCCTCACAACAACAACTCTGAGTCAGATTGAGGTGATAGACTATGATTTAGAAACAGCTAGCCAGAAAGTTTCCTGGTTGAGTGGCGATTTGAACGCAGGTCTCCTCAGTCCTATGTTGACAGACTGTGCACTACACCAGCGGTGCAGAATGGCATGCCAAATCTGCCCCATATCATGTGGTTTCTTGGATGTTGTGCAGTCCCCCCCCCCCATTCCAAAAGGTTAAAATGTCTTGTGTGCAGCTTAGTCTCTAGCAGTTAGTGCTTCACTCTGACTTTTAGGCAATTTTGGCCCTGCTTCAGCCTAGCCCACCATTAGACTGTGGCCTGAAGAGCTCCCAGGAATGGAATTTGGCCCGTGCTCAGCACGTCACGGTACATGCACCAGCGGCACACTGATCATGTGAGATAAACCCTTTTCAGAAGTTCATTGGGCTCCTCGAGGGAGGAGAGGGCAGCTTCCTCCGCACATGACATAATGCATAGCGCTGCCTCTGACAATCACATGCATGGTAGGAAGGTCTGTAGAGAAAAGGGTGCTCACAGTCACAGCTGTATGTGTGAAGGCTTCCATGGATCCAGAATCCCAATTGTGCAAGGCTGCGGATTTCATGGAAACATTCATGCATGCAGACGGATGTACCCTAAAGTTCCCTCTTTGAGGCCTTTGAATTGTGGTGCTGGAGGAGACTGCAAGGCGCTCAAACCGGTCGGTCCTAGAGGAGATCAACCCTGACTGCTCTTTAGAAGGCCAGATCCTGAAGATGCAACTCAAATACTTTGGCCACCTAATGAGAAGGAAGGACTCCCTGGAGAAGAGCCTGATGCTGGGAACAATTGACGGCAAAAGAAGAAGGGGACGGCAGAGGATGAGGTGGCTGGATGGAGTCACTGAAGCAGTTGGCGTGAGCTTAGGTGGACTTCAGGGGATGGTGGACAGGAAGGCCTGGAGGGTTGTTGTCCATGGGGTCACGATGGGTTAGACATGACTTTGTGACTAACAACAACATACTTTCCCACCGCATACATGGACACCAGAGGACAGGTCTACTAAGCTGGAAAACTGGGCACACCATTTATTGGGGAACATGGGTGAGGAGGCTGCAATTGTGCATGTCCTTTTTGCAGGATCCTGTGGGCAGCTAGTTGGCCACTGGGTGCCGGACTAGATAGATTCTCAGTCCAACCCTGAAGGGCTCTTAGGGTCTTACAGCCGTGATCTGTTGGACCTACTGCAGTTCTGGATTTGCTATGACAGGCAAGGGGTTAGGGATTCCTATGAATCTGACCTGTGAATTCCATCTTGCAAGTCATGTGGATTTGCTGGACTTGTGGATGGGTTTTTCCCACATTTAGGAGCAGTTTGCATTAATGGGCATTAATAGGAGTGTACATTAGAGCAAATTCTGGTAAAGGAAAGGCTTAATTCCATGAAATGAGTGGGTGTTGGAATGAAAGATGCCTGACAAAATCCATGTAATCACTCGGATGTTCTTGTTATTAGGTCCCGTCTTTTTTCCTCTGGTGAGGCACGCGGGGCAGCTTGCATAACTCCATGTTATCCTCACCACACCAACCCTGTGAGGGAGGCTGAAAGTAAAGGAGCAGCCCTGAATCACCAGTGAGCTTCATGACTGAGCAGCGACTAGAACCCAGGGCCCCAGTCCAGCACTCCAGCAACCCCACCCCACCCCACCGGGTCACCTCGGGGCTCATCTCCTAGGAAAACTCTCTGGGGCCCAGGCTGCTTGTTCACTGAGCGCAGTGTTTCGGGCTGATTGGCACTGCCACCAGAATGAATGTTCCTTTGAAAGAACCAGGCATACAGCCTACAGATTTATTTATTCAATTTATATCCCGCTTTTCCCTTACAACAAACTTAAAGTGACTGATATCATTCTCCTCTTGCTCTCCATCTTACCCCTCAACAACAGCCCTGCGAGGTAGGCTGAACCAAGAGTCTGCAACTGGCCCAAAGTGTCCCAGTGGGCTCCATGGCTGAGTGGGGATTTGAACCCGGATCGCCTGAGTCCCAGCCCTGCACTCTCAACCACTGTACCGCCCTGGCTTCCTGGTAGCCTTTTCCTGGCACTCAGTCCAGCTCAGCAAGTGTACAGTGGGAGAGCACTGGAAAGCCCTAAGCACGTCTCTGCCTTGAAGGGAGACTTCAGGGACGGGGCTCCACCAAGCAGCCATGCTTGGATCCCTTACAGAACAAGCCCTGCTGACTCAGACCAAGTTCCTGTAAAGTGGACTATAAGCACCGGCGTAGTGGCACATTTTGAAGTGTGGGCGTGCCTGATAATCTCATAGCCCACAATCCCACAGAAAGTCCAAAATGGGCTGCGATCCTCCGTATCAACACACCCAACCCTTTATCTGTTCCATACACAACACCCCCAAAAATACTTTGCATTGCCACTGGGATCAGTCTGTGGATGCTGGGAACATTAATTCCCCCTCTGCTACTGGGGGAGCTGCAGCTCAGCTCGGAGGGAGCAGGGAATTCTGAGGGGGGTGCCAGATCGGGTCCCCAGCTCCGCAGCACCATTGCATCACTCCCCACCCCCGGGGGCCTTAGGAAGAGCAGCAGCACGGCAGGAGGCAGTGGCGTTCCCCCACTTCTGTTTCTCAGCAACTGGAAATTCAGAGGCCTTCTGTCTCTGAACCTGAAGACAGCATAAATAGGCATCAAGAGTGGTAAACATCGATCGATCTCCTTCGTGCGTTTGTGCCACTCATTTCAGTCATTTCACTTACTCCATTTTGTACCGCCCAGTGCCTGAAGTTCTCCAGATGGTTCACAGCGATTCACAAGCACTTGAACCATAATAGAAGTACAAGCACCAGAACAGTTTCAGTGGGCAATATGCAAAATTAAAAGCAGACCTGACGCTTTTGAGCAACTCGAAACAATTCGTCAATGCTGTCAGACCAGTGTTAATTGTGTTAGGTGCCTCTGAGAAAAAGCATAGTCCTTAAGTGGTGCTGAAAGGATGACAGAGTTGGTGCCGGGCTGACCGCTGTGGGGAAATGCTTCCGTGACCATTTGCGACGGCCCTCATCTTTGATGTTGTGTGACCCAGTGAATTTCATAACCCTGTACTGTGTGAAGTGCTTTCTATTGTCCTTCCTGCTCAGGGAGCCAAGGTTCCATTTGGATGCCAGGAAGCACTTCCTGACAGTCGGGACCCCGAGGGCGTGGAATGGGCTTCCACGAGAGGTCGTTGAGGCCCCATCGGTGCGGGTGTTCAAAGACAGGCTGGACATGCACATGGTGGGCATGTCGTGAGCAGAGCCGGCTGGTGCCGGGGGTCAGACTAGATGGCCCAGGAGGCCCCTTCTGACTCGCTCTGTTTCTATGTTTTCTATGTTTCTATGTTCTACTGCCACTTAGGTTCACTGGATGATCTCCTGGGAGTCTCTTCGAGGGAGAGAGAAGCACTTTTCCCAGTACATTTCCCAGTGAGCTCTCCCCAGTACGTCATTCGTACCAGTCCTGTGTTCTCCCCATGCATTCTTCAGTAGAACTGACATAAAAACAGTGAATATTTGGCAGGGTGGATTTTCTGCTTCCTATAAATGGGACGTTGTACTAGGACACTGGATGGTGTAGTACAGATCACAGTAATGAGGGTGGATTTTATTTTTGCTTGCTTTGATACATTTTTACCTCCCTCTTTGGTTGACAAGCTGTCAGAAGGGCTTAGATAAAATCAATGTAACCCATAAATATCACCGAAACCCATAAATCATTAAAACATGCAAAGCAGAGCAGCGGATCACCATAAACAGCAATCTAGCCAAGAACTGGAACAGGGATTCCCAACCGTTACAAAGAAATCCTTTACACAGTTCATAGTTAATGAAATCTGGTTCCTCGAGAAGCAGAGAAACGGCTGCCTTGGACAGCTTTCAAGAGGACTGCCAAATTAATGGACTAAAGGCTACTGATAGCTTCTTGGCATGATGATCATAGAATAGTAGAATTGGAAGGGGTCATGAAAGCCATCAGGTCCAACCCCCTGCTGTTGCAGGACCCGAATTCACACCACCCCACTCAGATGGCTGTCCAGTTTCTTTCCAGGTGCCTCTAGTATGGGAGAGCCCCCCAACCTCTCCAGGCAGCTGGCTCCACTGTCGTGTTGCTCTGACAGTGAGGAAGCTTTTCCCGATGTCCAGCCTGAATCTGGGTTGTTGCAACTTGAATTGATTCTTCCGTGACCTGCACTCTGGTATCACGCTCTGGTATCAACGAGAAAAGACCTTGACCTTCCTCTTTGTGACAGCCTTTGAGGTACTTATAGAGGGATATCTTGTCCCTCTTCATTCTTCTCTTCTCAAGGCTGAACATGCCCAATTCTCTCAGTCTCTCCTCACTGGGTAGTGTTTCCAAACCCTGCATCATTTTGTCACCCTCTTCTGGACTGTTTCTAATTTTTCAGCATCTTTTTAAAATCTTGGTGCCCAGAACTGGACACAGTATTCCAGGTGAAGTCTGACTAGTGAGGAATACAGGGGAAGAACTACCTCTCATGATTTGGAAGTAAAACTTCTGTCAATACTTCCCAAAATAGCATTTGCCATCTTGGTGGCTGCATCCCATTGTTGGCTCATGTTTAGCCTTCTCTCCATAATTGCTCTGAGGTCTTTTTCTTTTTCAGTTCTGTTGAGCCACATATTCCCCTCTTGTAGCAATGCCTTTGGTTTCTTTTTCCTAGCCAGAAGACTTGGCTTTTTTCCATACTGAATCTCATTCTGTTGCTTTCAGCCCAGCGTTCAGAGTTTATCAAGATTGGTCTGGATTTTCATTCTGTCTTCTAGGGTGTTTGTTAGTCCACCCAGTTTTGTATCATCTGCAAATTTGATTATCTTTCCTTTTATTTCCTCATCCAAATCATTAATAAAGATGTTGAAGTGCACCAGGGCAAAGACTGAACCCTGTGACACCCCACTAGTTACCTCCATCCAGTTTGAGAAGGTGCCATTGATGGGGATGCTTTGTGTCCAATCTAGCAGTCAGTTTTGGATCCACCTAATAGTTTCTCTATTTAGTCCACTTTTTGCTAATTCTCTTATCAGAATGTCGTGTGGCACTATGTTGAAAGCTTTGCTAAAATCAAGGTAGATTATGTCCACAGTGTTCCATCTGTCTATTTGGTTAAAAAAGTATTTCATCACTATTTGCTGGGTTGGCTGAGAAAGATCGGAGCTGTGGTCTATCAACATTTGAGGGGCTCAAGATTGAAAATGATTGATCATAAATATCCAGCATAAGAGCAGTAGAGCATTAAAAGGCCTGTGTGGGGAATGGAAAAACACCCTTTCCCACTGGCATCAAAACTAAAGATGGTGCCAGGTAAGCCAAAAGGGTCCCATAAGTGGGAGTATGGCAGCTGAGAAGGTCCTCTTCTCCAGACACCATCCAGAACTGGTTATCGGTAGCATTTTGCAGAAGAGGAACAGAAGTGCTGCTTATGTTTAGAAGGGATTTATAACGGAGGTTTATATATTGAAAAGCATGGTGTGCAGAAAACAGGTAGAAGACATGGCACTACAACTTGTGGTCGTCCAGTGAAGCTGATTAGATGATACAGGCAGGGCAAACAAAAGTCACACGGATGTCACAAGAAGCCTTCTCCCTTTTTAGATGACTTTGCCAGGAAATAAGACAGATTTTTGCAGGAGGAGGACGTGAGGCCAGTTGTACTGGCCAGAAAGACTGTGTAGAGGAAGTGTAGGTACCAGTTGCTAGCATGTGGCAATGGCAGGTGAGGTGTCTTTGGATGGACTTTAGGAGGCATCTGGTTGCCACTATGGGAAGTGGGGTGCTGGGCTGGGTGGAGCTTGGCATCAGGTTCCAGGTCAGTAGGGCTTTCTTTGTATTGAGGGTACCTATATTATCTTGCCATCCCACCACTCACTCCTATTATTCCAGGCATTCCAGCATATTCAGTTGCCTGCCACTGTGGTTCTTAGATATTATCTTTGAACGCCATTCTGTTTTTCACAGCCCTTGCAGGTGACCAGTTTATCCTCCCTTACGGCCAGGTGGGCTACTAAGGGAAGGGCAGGGTACATTTGCGGCACAGCCTGGTAGCCTGCAGTTGACACTGCTAAATTTGGACCTTTCAAAAGGGCAGGTTTAGTTTGGAAACAAGGTGCCAGTGCTTTGGAGCTGCTGTGAATTTGGCTGCTCAAGGATGTCACAAACCTCACAAGAGGATTTTTAACTACCTAAAGATGAACACAAAATTCAAAGCACAAAGTTACAACCCAATCTCCGATGATACTGATAGCAAAAACCCTACCTAAATAGAACCTCTCATCACAAGCTAAACTTTAAAAAGCAAATCTCAGATTTGTGGATTTGAAGTTAAGCAGCATTGCTTCAATTCTCTCTCTCTGTCTCTCTCTCTATCTCTCTCACACACACTTTTCTGTAATATCTGAAAAATAATATGGATAGATCGTGCTCCCTCTCCCTCCCTCATAATCTGTTTTACAGCAACCATTGCCTTGCAGAAAAGGCAAGCTGCTTCTGTTTTAAGTTGTAAAATTCAGAAGGAAAGAAGGCTTACATGCTTCTACAAACAGAGGAAGCATGTAAGAACCCTCCATCTCTTCAGAACTTTGTTCTGTTTCTTCTTCTGCATGAATGTTAAGATCTCATTAAGATCTCAAGTTTATAACTCCGAACATGGTGAAAATAAATTGGGCAACTAAGAACTTGACAAGCAAGCTGGTGCAGAAGTAGGTAGCGCAAACACCAGTTTGTTCTGTGCTCTTAGTAGCCCAAATTACTTTTCAAAGTTTGAAAAAAAAAATGGGTATAATTGAGGGTATTAATTGGAAAGTGGAAAATGCTCCCCCCCCCACCCCCGCCTCCCAGTGTCCTCCTGATGCTTTTTGCCTCCTGGTGCCACTGTGTTTTTAAATAAGATCTCTTGAGCAAAGCCGACCCTGGGATTGTCAAAGTTTTAATATACTCTTCGGTGGTGGTAATGCTGATCACCGAAGGGGCTTTTGCTTCCTGTGAGATCAAGATAATTGTTCTCCAGTAGGTAGGCATATGACGTGCACTATCAAGAGAAGCCTTCAACCCCGGACTTCAATAGCCAGTGTGGAATTATATTGTGGCGAAATGAATAAACAGGGAGGCTATCAAACTTCCTGCAGTGCTGGTCCTTTGTTTGAGGGAAGAGCGGGTGGCCCTTTTTTCCATGACTATCGGCGCGATCCGGAAATTTTAGTACAAAAAGTGTTGTTTGCAAAGAAACACTGCTTTCGAGCAAGGAAGTCGCAAGGAGATTGCAAACTCAAAAGCTGAGCAAAACAACAACAACACGCCAAGTAGCAGTGTGATGGTGCCACGAGTGCATGCAATTCAGGACTTTAGCAGGATTTTATATGCCAGTTGTAGATTTGAGGGGCTTCAAGCAACAAGCGTAACATTTAAAGACTTTCCTTCTTAGGGTTTCACAGATAAAAACGGCTCAAGTTTCATAGCAAATACTGTTGCTCAAGACCCTCCTCCCGCTTCTCCACCTGCTTATTACATGTTCCTGAAGGCTGTATTTATTCTGAAATCACCAGTGTTGCTCAGCTAGAGCATTTTCCTTCTGAGTACAAAAAAGGAGAGAGTTTTGAACTGTTTTGGTAGCCTGGGTTGCTCTGAGAAGGCTGTTTGGTACTGTCTGTAGTTGGCAAGGAAAGGGTTTGTCATTAGATAAGAGCAGTTTGACCTTCCAGGTATTTCCCAAGTCAAATGGGGAGGTCAGTGGAAAGGGGAACAGGTTTGAAATTTGTGAAAATGGAAGGAGCAAGTCCTCGCAGCAGAGTAAAACGAAAATGTCTGTCCACAGATAATGTACCAGGCCATGGAGACATCAGTTCTCTCTGATTTGCAAGTTGAATAGGTTCAAATAGTTTTATTAGTAACTAAGTAAGAAAGAAAGTGATATATGCCCAAGATCAAAAAGCAAACGTGCACACTAAAAATACCTCCCTAACTATATTCAAGAAAAATGCCATTTAAAATATTTCCTGTAGGTCAGTGGCATCCACCTCAAAGATACTTCTCGCGTCTACAAATGCCAAGCAGGTGGAAGAGTTGCTGACAAGCTTAATGTCCAGCCATCGGCAGTGTGTAGCGCAGCAAGAGCACGAGGGAAGGGAGCTGGTGCAAGAGGGACCTGATGTTTGTGTCACTGTCTTAGTGATCCCAGATCAACCTCTGAGGCCCTTTCCCACCCCAGCTTTTTAACGGTAATGCATCTCTTAAGGTGCAACCCCTATTCACGCTGAGAAATTAAAAAGCACTTACCATTCTCCGCATGCTCCAAGCTATTTTTCTGTCTAAATATTTATTTAATTATTAGTTTTTGTAGTGAAGCCACTGAAGCTCTCTGGGCGGTTTGTAACCACTCCTAAATAGGAGCAGGGTACAGTAGATACGCACAAGCTTGCCTCCTTACTAAATTATCTTCTCTTTCTAATCTTTATTTTCAAACAGAAGAGGTTCAACACTGCTTTAACCTGCCCCGAGAGGGTTCCACCCTTCAAGGCAATGCAAAAATAATTTTAAATGCTAAATTAAATAAGTGGATTAATCAAAGACTTTTAAACAGTGACGCCATGCCTGCTTGCTGGAAGAATGATAGGAGTTGTAGTCCTACTTGACACTGGTTTGAGCAAATGGTCAACATTAAAGAACTATATAATTCTTGCCTTAATCCTTGCTCATTTCTTTTTGATGTGCAAAGCTAAATCACTTAATCCTTTTCCCTCCTCTCAATTCTCTTTTTCCTGCAGCCAACTGGGTACATGGAAAACTCAATTTCCTACAGCTCAATTGAAGATGTGCAGCTGCTCTCCTGGGAGAATGCTCCTAAGTATTGTTTACAGCTCACCATCCCCGGGGGTACAGTCTTACTTCAGGTACGGTACATGCCAGAGAACAGTTCTCTGCTTTCCCATTGTTACTGTCTTCCAGTCGCTCTGTTTGCCGAGATGAACTGGTAATGGACAAGTGCTTGCTGTCATCCTTTGCCAGTGCACTTGTGTGGGCTGAAGGGTGGAATTCTAAGCTTTTGGAGTGTGTCTGTGGTGTCTTCCTTGGCCGGAAAGGTGGTGTGAAGGAAGAGGTGCCGAAATAGGTTATTGCGCATAGAAGACTTAATTGTTGAGGGAGAAGGTGAGGATCAAACCTTCCTCTTGACATACTAGCGTCTGGGGAAGCACTGGCGAATTTTGCATCCCAGCTTTCCCCACCAATATTTCTGCAGCCTCCAGAAGGCCTATACATGTCATCTCTGAAATGCTGTAAGACAGGAAAAATGCCGCCCCTTCCAGCTATTGGCATGCTGTTCCAGGCTGTCTAGCAGCAGGCTTCCTATGATATGCCAAGAGCTTCAAGCCAACTTTTGGGGAAGCTTGGAGACCTTTGGAGGCAGCCTGGCTTCCCCAGAGAGAGCAAGCAGCCGAGAGCCAATATTGCGGCTCTCCTTTTGCAGTGTGCAGGATTCCAGGTGTCTTTGGCACACTTCATCTTGGAGAATATTTCTCGAGGGTGTCAAGTATGCAAAGACTATGGAGCCTCCTTCTTGGCTTTCAGCTTCTTGAATGTTGTGGCCAATGGCCAGGCGAGTAGCAGTGTGGGCAGGGAAGCCAATCTGGAGGAAGGGCCTAGGAGAGAGGCTGAACCAGGGGGACGGGGGCAGAGGGTCAAGACCCAGATAGCGGGTGCCCAGGGAATTCCACAAGATAAACAAGCACCCCATGTCCATGTGGAGCAACGTGGAAGCAAGGAGGAAAGCGAACGGATAGCAGCCTTCTCCAACATGGCAACTCCCAGCATCTCCAGAGTGTGCAGCACTTGCAAACCTGGATTTTGCGGTCTCAGTGGGAAGGTGAGGACACAGGCAGAGCACTTCCCCTGTTTCCCAGTGACACATGCCAGCCATTGAGTGCTGTAAAATGTCAGCTGGCTAATATCAAACATGGAAAGTGAATAGCATTGGATCACAGACAAATATCAGCCATTCTGGGATGACTTGGAATTACTCTGAGTATTAGTAGGAGAATAGTTAGCCTTTAAATTTATCCAGGAGAATTTGGGGATGGGGGAAAGACAGGCGGGAGAGAGGTGGAGAGTATTCTTATTTATGTTCTTATTTCTTACACTCATTTTGATTCCTTTTCAAGGAATCAATAGCAACATTAGCCCTCCCTCTTTAAAATCCCCGCTTTGCGCTGAATAGAAGACATCTGAAATTTCAATCTGCAAAGGAATTTTGTTTTCAGTCAGATCTAATATGAAGGATGTTATTGCTCATTCTTGTGATCAAATTTATTTTTCTTTCTTTATCATTTATCTCATACATTTCTATATGCCATATTAGCCCATAGGGCCCTCTGGACGGTTGACAGTTACAATAGGTAAAAATGGCTCAAAACAAATAAAACAATTTAAAATAATAAAACATAATAAAAACATTGCAGTGATGGGTTTGGCAGCAACAATATAAGAAATAAATGTTACGATGAGGATTTTATGATGTTTTCTCAAACATATTGAAAGATGGACATTCATATTTTTAAAAACCCACCACAAATGAAAGAGTTTGTCGAGATAGCGCTTTTCCATGGAATCCTTTTCACATGATTTCAGTTTCCAGAGAGAGCAAGAACCTGCTTTTGTCAGCTGAGACTGTTTCTCCACCTCGCCTGAGCTCTTTGCCATTGCCTCCTCTCTGCTCCTGTGAACTGGGCCGCATTTTCAGAGGTTCAGCCTGGTTTTTCTGCCCATAAAACGTAACTTCTGCTGCTAAGCGATGGTCCTTCTTCTGTGTGACATGATTCTGGGGCCATTCTAAGACTGATTTCCTCCGGAACATGAAGCATAAAATCATAAACGACTCGCACAGCACACAATAACCACTCTGGCAGGATCCAGGTGCCACGCCACCCGTTGAGATCTGGGAATGAGGTCCTTCCGAGAGAGCCATCCCTAAAAGAGGTAAAGGGGATGGCATTTAGACGAAGGGCTTTCTTGGTGGTTGCTCCCAACCTTTGACATGGGTTTCCTAAAGAGATCCACCTGGCATTGTCTCTGTTTTCATTCTGGTGCCAGGCAAAGTCCGTTTTCTTTCACAGGTTTTATGAAACCTGAACTTAAAAACTGATTATAAATGCTCACTCCGCTCCCAATAGATTTCCTCCCCTCTTCCCCCTGTTCTTGAACTGTTTGTTAGCCACTTGGAGAGTCTCGTGGGGCTCTTAAGTGGCATATAAATTTAAAAATAAAGTAAAATAAACTAAATGAGCCACCAGAGTTAACTGGGCTGTACAAACTCAGCCATTGACTGGATTCAGGGAGCACAGTAATCCATATTAAGTGGCAAAGACTGTCCAGGCTTCCTGCGGGATTCTTTCCTTGTCTTACTTGAAGAAGCTGGACATTCAAGCTGGGACCACACGCGTGCAAGCCACCAGCGTCCTGCTGCTCTACATAAATAGAAAAAGTTTCCTGGAACTCTCCCTGTGGCTGCATGTTACTGATTGATAATGAAGGACTATATGTGGTTCAGGGAAACACGCCCTCCATGACTGATCTGGGAAGTATTTGTGCCCCAGGGAAGCAAGGGACACCCCAAAATGTGAATCCGAGCTGCAGTTCTGTATGTGCTTAGCCGGGAGTTGAGCCACACTGAGCACAGGGAGACTTACTTTTAAGTAGACACGCATTCGAGAGCACTGCAAGAGGCAACAAAATAAGCAGAATTTCGCATTTATGCCATTCACATGTCTCTGTAATCAAGCAACCGAGATTCTAAGTCTTCCCAGAAGTATCTATAAAATCTCACCAGAAAATACTGTAGTTTAGTAACTTTTAAAAAAGGATTATATAATGAGATGTTACTTCTAGAATCCCTGTTTGTCTGCAGTCTAATTTCCCTTCCTAGGCTAATTACGTTTTTTTAAGCATGGGGGGTGGCCTGTTAATGAGGAAAAATGCCTGGCCAAGTGTAAAAGGGCATTTGGCAGTCCTGGCAGATTCTTATCGGGGGTGAATGGCTGCTTTTGTTGTTGCTGCTCTACGTTAGTCGCAGTTGTGAGAATGGGCATCCAGGAATGGTTTGCTCAGACACTTTCCTTATGTGGATTTGGGGTCACAATATGGTTCCATGAGTACAGAGCGGCATTAGCTTGGCTGTTTATGTTGGACCCCGTCACAGGGCCTGGCCAAAGCCCCCCTGCAGGCTGGCTGGCGTCACGACGCAGACACAACCACTCCCGTCTGCTTTCAGCTGGGGCAGTGGTGCCTCAGTCCCCGATGCGTGACTGGCTGCGGATGCTATCAGAAGAATGGACTGTCCATGCAAGGGGGCTCTGTTGGATGGAGTCCCAGTGCTTGGCAAGCCACGAGCAGAACACGAAAATAGAAGCCAATTACTTGGGGAATTCAGATGGAAACGCTATATTTAAGATGTGACACAATACAGGCTGTAATTGGGCAAAGGCAGGTGAGACAAAGCGCAGTCCTTATTTCCTCTCTTGCCAAAATGCAAAGTGAAGGTGAGGCTCTGAGACAGCCAGTCTTCCATGTTCCTCCAGAAATCAGATTCCTTACCTATAGATAAATAGGAAAGCAAGGCTTTTCTATATCTATATGTAAATATGTGTATATGTAAACACATGAACAGACACAACAGTTCTAACTGAGCAAAACATTTATTTATTTATTGATTTGATTTGATTTGATTTGATTTGATTTGTACAAAAACCACTCCATTAGCATTATGCTCTCTGGGCATCCATTACAATAAAAATCAATAATAACATTAATCAAATAACACAGGTATATCATAATAAATCAACACTATTTATTTATCTGTTTGTTTATTTAAAACTTTTAGATGCCGTCCCTTATGCATGGCAATAAGGCACAGTATATACAATCGATATAAATGTAAGGATTTGAGGGGTCAGTCCTAGGAATGTCTGACAAAAAAGGCTTTCCAGCCAGGCATTGGGGCAGCTTTCTTCAAACTGGTGCCCTCCAGGTCTTTGGGCGTGTGACTCCCAGTACCCCCCAGCCAGCATGCTGGGAATTGTAGCCCAATGGACTGGGAGGCCATGAGGCTGGGACAGGCTGCCCTGGGGAACTACGCAAACAAGTTCTGCTGAAATACAGCGGCCAGTTTCACATTCATCAGTTTTGACCGAATTGATTATGGTGGGTTAGACCAAGAGCAAGTAGCAGCCCTCTCATTTTGCCCTCTCCCTTCTGCTTTCCTCTTTCTCTTGTGTTCTGCAGCTGAAAACTTTCAGGGTTTGCTTGACCATAGTTTTCAACTAGAGAAACTGCTTTGATTTAGTGTCCTGGATGGGACATCAATCTGGGAACTGACTTTGATTCCGAGTTGTGTTAGTTGTTCAGAGGTGATGCTGTGGTTATTAAGGGCAGGACCACACAGGCAAGAGCAGCATCCTGACCTGGACATTTCACCATGCAAGAGCTGAAGTAGAACCATCCTCCTTCCGAACAATTCCTTCTGCTCAAAGTTCACCTGGGCTTGAATGACTGGAATCCGCTTCACACAAACACACGTCATGCCATGTAGCAAAATGAACCACCTTGCGTAATAATTTGTTCATTCATTCCTTACATTTCTATATCACCCAATAACCAAAGACTGTCCAGGCTGTGAGTAGCATGACAATATATAATAGGATACCTCGAACATTCCAGCATTTCCATGCAGAAATGGAGAACGGGGAGAGCTTTCCACAGTCAACAGGCCACCACTCCCTTGTTGTCATCTGCTGAAGCTCCCTTGGAGCAGGGCCTCGGAACCTGATGTTAGTGTGCAGGCAGTTCCACACTTGGATGCCCACCTTAATGTGGTGAGGGGATCTCAGCATGTCAGAAAAGTTGAAGCCAGTGCCACCAGGAGGCCAGACTGTCCCACCAGGCTGGTCTACTGGCAGGGTCACCCAAGGCAGAATGGTCAAAGTGGAGACATCAGACTAAGATGCATCCACCCCCTTCAGGAGTGATGGTCACATCAGCAGAAGAGTTTCTAATGGTGATGGGGCCAGAGAAACCCCTGAAGGGCAGCTCCTGGGCAGCAGTGGTAGTTGAAGGTGACATTGGTGGAGGACCTTTCACGGACAATGGCAGTGACGTCCAAACCAACTGTGGTTAGTACTGCATAGAAGAAGGCAATGGTAAACCGCTTCTGCGCCTCCTTACCTTGAAAAGCTTATGATGAGACAGTCCAAAATAAAAGAGATAGTGCCAGAAGATGACACCCACAGGTTGGAAGGCACTCAGCGAGCCAGTGGGGAGGAGCGAAGGACAAGTATGGATACTGCTGCCGCTGATGATGCAACTAGGTCAAAGCCGAACGGCGTTCTAGTGTCTGGCATGCACAGAGGCAGAAGGAAGTCTGAGGCTGCGCCACACACAGACAACCGGGACATGAAATACCAAAAGTATAAGCCAAGGCAAACTGGAGGCCATAAAGCAAGACATGGAAGGGCCGCACATCACAGTACTTGGTGTTCGCAAACCAGAGTGGCTCGGAATGGAGCATTTTCAGCCCGACAAACACAAAGTGTTTTACTCCAGGAATGTCAAACTTGGAAGAAACGGAGTAGCTCTGATACTGAGGCAAGATGTAGCACAAGCAGTGAAGGCCTGCAGTGCAAAATCCGACTGAATCAGATCAGTCAGAATTAGCGGAGAACCTATCAACATAACTATTGTTGAGTCTATGCCCCGAGGATAGATGCTGAAGAAGGAGAAGACAAGGAAGACAAAAACAAAGAAATTGAACCCTTTTATACAGGTGTCCAAGAAGAAATTGATAACATTTCAAAATACTCTGATAATCCTAGGTGACCGGAATGCAAAACAAAGCAGGATCAAAGGTTATATGATAATATGGCCTAGGGATTAGAATCAAAGTAGGAGAACAATTTACAGAATTCCATGAAACTAACCATCTGTTCAATGCAAATAAAGCAACCCTCCAGACAGCTGCACACATGGGTATCACCAATACAGAATACACCAATACAAAAATCAAAAGATTATGTAATTGGACGTAGGAGATGGGGAAGCAGCATTCTTGCTGCCAAAACAGGACTGAGAGCAGATTATGGTAGTGACAAATAGAACTATTAAATCATCCAGTGCAAGGAAGTAGAAACAACGAATAGAGCAACAAAAGAGGCAAAACGAGAGACCTCTTCCAGAAGATCCAGGAAATCAAAGGGAAATCCAAGCTTTGAGTGAGAACGCTGAAAGGCAAATAAGGGGACCTACTATCTGACCAGGGGAACGAACATAAAGAGAAGGTGGAAACAGTATATGGAAGAACAATGAAAAAGAGAAGTAGACATGACACACTCTTTGGAAGAGGAATCCTCCGAAGAAGAGCCTGCAGTATTCGAAATCACTTGGAAGGAATAAAGCACCTGGAGTAGATGGGGTGCCAGTAGAACTCTTCCAAGCTGTAGAGAGTGAATCGGCCCAAATCCTAACAAAAGTGTGGCAGCAAATAAAAAGAGCTGCAAAGATTGAGTGGGGGGAACAGCGAGGCTTTTAAAAAGAATAATGTCTATCCCACCTGCAGCCCAAGAGCGCTGAGTGGTTAGAAGCTGAGAGGAAATGCAAGCAGCGAGGCAACAAGGGCAATGGAAAGAGATGCGGCCTGGTGAGATGCTGGGAGCAGGGAGGAGCGGCAGGAGCGGCAGGAGGGAAGGAGAAAGCCTAGAAGCAAGAGAGGGGCGGAAAGAAAGAACGGAGACGTCCAGTTTTCTTCCTCAAGCAGTGCTTTTTAAAGGGGCAGGGAGGATAGAGAGAGTTGTGTGTTCGCGGTCCCCGCGGGTGTGGTGTTGGAGACCCCTGCTGTAGGCAGCTCAGCTTGGCAGAATTCAGAAGCGCTGATGGTGAATTGCTTTGAACGTCTACCAAGCTGCATGTGTTCGAGCTTCTTGGCCTCAGGTTCTCTGGGTTCCTGACATCAGGTTCTTCGGCCCCCAGTCCACATCAGTAGCGGGCACTCCTTTAGTAATACACACAATCTTTAACCTGAGGCTGGGGGACCTGGGTCAGCCCATTCCATTTTGGAAAAGCTCTGGGGAGGGTGCCAAAATGCCCCCTCAAATTGCTGTAATCTGCAAAACCCTGGAGAGCAGGCTTGGCCTTCCCAGCCTTGCAGTTGCCCATCATCCCTGCTCTGATTTGCATCATGTATGCCTTACACAGGGAGGTGAAAATGAAAGAAGTGGGTCTTTTAAATCACAAATGAGCTGTATAAATGCTAATTATTTACCAGTTATCATATAGGGTAGCACAGCTAAGCTGCATTCCAGCTGTATCTGTTTGCTTAAGGGCTGCATAGAAAGAGGACTGGTCAAAGCATCAGACTTGGTTGTTTCCTTAGGCTGGGTTCTAAATTTGGCTGGGTTCTGCCTATAGTGTTGCTATTTTTTAACATCTATTTTGGGCAATCAGGTATACCCAGAGGGAAAAACAAACAGAACAGAAATTCCTGATAAGTATTAACAATGGCTGCAGATAATATACAGCTCACCAGCTTTTCGGTAAGCACAGCAATCTTATTTTCTGTCAAAAGAATCTTCCAGTGGGAAAGGTTTAGGTAGATTAGAAATACAATTGCGTGCATAGTTATTTTTATGCCCTCTCCCTTTTATCCATATGTCCTTTTTTATTTTTGGCACCTGTTTCGATTTTTGGCTGAGGTCCTGATAACTCCCTTTAGAAGTATCCTTCCCTTTCCTAGAAAATACACATTTCAAGACTATCTGTTATGAGGGTTGTGGAAAGACTAAAATATACCATGGCTTGCCTGCGGAAATCACCCAGGGCAGAAACGTGTCGCTTGCCAAATGCAGAGATTTTAATTTCACACTTGATAGTAGGCTAGCTCTTTGTTTCAAGCAAACAAACCCTCAATGCTTTCAGATTTCAAATTCAAAACAGTAGTAATCTCACACAGTTTATGATCAAGTATTGCTTTTGGCATTTTAAAATTTGATTTCTTCTCCCCTCTTTCTGACTTGCTGTCTCTCTCTGGCCTGGATCACACGCAGCGGTGACTCAGGGGTTAAATGGATGCGTGTGGATCAGCTATACTTGCTCAAAGTATAGCTGCGAAATGACATCTGAACCATGAACTTTTGCGAGGGGAGGGACACAACGGGATTCTCTGTGTGGTGCACTGAGCAGCCCAGTCTCTGGCTGGTTGAAGCGCTCCGACGAAAGGTGGAGCCAAGAGGGGATGATCAGCCATGCAAGCTAGCAGAATGGTTTGTTCACATTTAGAGGACGTCGAGTGACCGCTTTGTGCAAACCCAGCCTCTCCCTCCCTCCCTCCCTCTTCTTCGCATAATACCTCTTTCCCACTTGTATGCTTAAGGCAGGCACACAATAAACAAGGCCGGCATATCCCTGCTGGAAGACTGGCAGAGCTGAAAATCCAAGACGATAATGGCAGCAAAGTGGAAACAAAACACAATTCTTGCTGCGCATCCCTGCAGAGTTACCAGTTGTCCTGCCCCGGAACGACTAAAGCGCTGCAGTCGATCTTCTCTGGCGTTTGAGGAACAAGGAGCCAGATTAGTTTGGCGACCGCAAATGGGATGCACAAGGTGAACCAGATGCGACGCAGCCCATGTGCGAAACGTTGGCTGAGTTGTAGCAGATCTTCCCCAGATCATCTTTGTGGATGCTGAAAGCCAGGATGGTTTACACAAAAGACGCTGTGTATTCTTTGCAGCGATTTATTCCCTGCCGTGTGGGCCTCTTGAGTAATACTGGTGTCAAGAGCAGCTGAAGCTGTGGCAGGATGGGGGTGGGGAGGGTCTGCGAAAGGGTACTTTTGGCAGAAAGCCTGCAGCGTGCAGCGTTTCCTTCGTCAGTTCCCAACCGTTCTGTGGCCACAGCAGCTGCATAGGCCTCCCTGGTGTTGGTGGCCATGAGGCTCCGAGGCAGAGAACAGCGACTCTGGTATCAGGGCCTTTCTCGCAGCTGCTGGGAAAAATAGCAAGCAGGGAGGTTTTTAAGTCTGCCTGTCTGCCTCTGTGCAGATGTTGGTGCTGTAGCAGCAAATTCGGGGCTTCGTCCCCACAGCTGTGTGCTCAGTGGAGAGTCAGCAGTGGCAGGCAGATCCATGTCCACAAACCAAGACTAGCAGTGTTCCTCTGCTGCAAACAGGTCTTAATGGCCAATTAAAACTCGAGCCATCCCAAAATATCTGCGTTACATCAAGGAACAAGATATTGTTGCTTGGGGAGCCCATTCTTTTCTCAGAGGGAATGAGGAATGCTGAGGGGGTTGGATGAGATCCCTCTTCCTCCTAGCAGCAGAGTGTCCACAGCGCTTTCATGTGAGCCCTGCCTCCGTTACACCACCTCTGTGTCTGTCTGGGTCTGTGCGTGTGTGTGTATGTTGTGGTGGAGAGTGTGGAGTGCTTTGTATCAGTGATGCAGTTTGCATAATGAGCAGTCTTTGCGGTGGATTTCCCTGTGGGGATCCACCTTGCAGTGCAGGCCGCCATTTTGACTCTTCAGGCAGAAGTGGGGGCACTCGCCATGACATGTGAACCCAGTGAGGGCTTGTTGGGGTGGTTGACAAGGAGCCCACAGCCCACGGCCTGCATGTGGCTTGTGGACTGCTACAACAACCCACCCTTGCCAGGTTTGCACGGTAAGCTGTGGCACCTCCCTGCCATGGCTTGGCTGTTCAGAATGGCAGCAGCCACCAGGACAAAAGGCCCCGTGGTGGAATTATTTATGGATGTATTTATGTAGAGCTTTTATATTCTCATTTGGCAAAAAGCTGTGTGAACTTATGGTAGCACTACATCCACTTTTCTGAGCATCTACCCATTATTCTTGCTGAAGATCAAACTCTTCTGCCCTAAAGCTGCCAAGAGGTTGCATCATCAAACACAACAAAAGATAACTCGTCAGGAAATTTATTACTGTTTCCTTCATTTGGGAAACAGTAATAAATTTTGGTGGGAAGGAGCGGGAGAGAATGAGGGCTGTGTTGTACAGAAATGTTGGCAGCGCTGGTATGGGCTGTGAGAGTCAAGACTGCTAGAATACAAGTACGTCCCACCACCTGCCTATTGGACCCTTGCCCATCTTGGCTACTTAACAACGCCAAGCACGGGATAGGGACCTGGATCCTGGAGGTGGTCAACACCTCTCTGTGGGATGGCCGGGTACCTGCCCCTCTAAAGGAAGCGGTAGTCTGACCAATCCTAAAGAAGGCATCCCTGGATCCAGAGATGGCCACCAATTACAGACTGGTGGCCAACATCCTGTTTTTGGGCAAGGTGTTGGAGCGGGTGGTGGTGGGACAACTCCAAGCACTCTTGGATGAAACTGATTGTCTGGACCCATTTCAGTCCTGCTTCAGACCCGGGTATGGCACTGAATCTGCCTTGGTTGCCCTGTATGATGACCTGTGCAGGGAGAGAGACAGGGGGAGTGTGTCCCTGTTGGTCCTCCTGGACCTCTCAGCGGCTTTTGATACCATTGACCATGGTATCCTTCTGGATAGGCTAGCGAGACTGGGGTTGGAGGCTCTGCTTTGCAGTGGTTCCGCTCCTATCTCAATGGTCGATTCCAGAAGGTGGTGCTGGGGGACTATGGCTCTGCGCCATGGCAGTTATGCCATGGGGTACCGCAGGGGTCTATTTTGTCCCCCATGCTATTTAACATCTACATGAAACCACTGGGAGAGGTCATCAGGAGGTCTGGGCTGCGGAGTCATCAGTACGCTGATGACACCCAGCTCTACCTCTCGTTTTCAACCAATCCAGGTGAGGCAGTGGCTGTACTGAACTGGTGCCTGGCTTAGGTAATGGGCCTGACCATAAGACGCACCTAGTTTCTAGAGGAGGAAAACAAGAAAAAAAATATTCTGAATCAAATGGGCACATAATCACAGGCACATTCCCCATCGCTTCCCCATGGGCTACACATCTGACAGACTTACTGCACACACATATTTGCTCTGTAAGACGCACAGACATTTCCCCTTACTTTTGAGGGGGGGAAAAGTGAGTCTTATAGAGCAAAAAACACGGTAAGTCCACTAAATAAATAAATAAATTTGGAAAATGTCCAAGCGATCTCATTTTGAAGGTCCCTCGGGTCAGTGGGAGTGGCAGAGAAATTAACTGGCGACTTCCATGTAGACAGAAGAGAAATAAAGACAATTGTGTGACAACCTGGTTCCCTTTCTTAATGTACTCTCCAGAAATAAATGGTGAAGGCGGGCCCCGATTCACCAGGTCAGTGTCTGGAATGGTAGATTGTAATTTGGCCTATACATGGACTAATTCATAATTCATAGAATAGTCTGATTGTATTATTTACATATATAGGAATAAGATTGTATATGTGGCTGTATTTAGGGTATTACAATAAAGTATTTTTTACAATTAAAAATGCTGTCAACACAAGCCTGGTTCATCCTCTGCATTGTTAGCCATTGTCAGCTGGCCTCCTGTTGGGCCGCCAAGCATTCCTGTGGGAACAGGCGGCCCCTCGGTTTGGCCTGAGGACACCACGCTCTTGCCATGGTATTTCGGGCCATGGTTGATGCATGGGCTCGCTAGCAGATCACGCACGGGTAGACGGCCAAGAGTAGACTGTGAAGAAGCCGGTTTTCTCATGGGGCACACAAATCAGGAGAGAAGGCCTCCTTTTCAGCGGCGACGGACTCGTCACTGCCTCCGCGGTCTGTTTGTCTGGCTCCAGAAAAGTGAAGGCATCAGCCCACAGGATGGGCATTGCTTCCCAACCCTCAACAGCCTGGTTCTGTTGAACCCTCCCATATTAGCCTCGCCAGTTATCGCAGTGCCAGCACTCGGATCTGGGCCTCAGCAGGATTCCTAAAGAATCCTTCGCTCATCTTTTACTCCAAATGTTTGTTTTGTTCCAAAAACCGTGGTCCTAACCGTAGGAGGGATGCCGCGTGACGCAAGTGGTACCATTGCTGTCGCAGCAGATTCCTTTTTCCAGGAACAGGCGGATGCCTTCCTGCCACACTTGGGACCAGCTCACTTCGGACGAGTGGGTACCTTTCGTCACTGCCAGTGGGCATCGTCTCCGACGCAGCGAGCGCCCCCCACTCTGGGTCTTCCTTTCCACATGTCGTCATTCTGTCCAAGAATGCAGAAGAGCACCGAAGTGAATACTTTGGAATACTTTGCCGTTCCCGACCTGCTACATGGGCTCCTCCATCTACATTCATTAAGCCCCATTGCCTAGATTTTAGAACCCAAAAAGGTGCATCTGTTGGCGGAACTGCTCATTTTTGTCACGCTTCTGTGTGGGTTGCAGAGATCACAAGGAAGAAATGCAGGTTGTTTACCTGTAACCCTTGTTCTTCGAGTGGACACCTGTAAATTCATTCAACCTACCCTTCTCCTTGCTTCTGTGTCTCTCTTTGCTTTCTCTCTGAGGCAGATTTGGAAGCGAGCCACAGGTGGGAACTGGACTGGGAGCATGCGCCAAGGAGGGGCAGGGCAAACACTGAGAGGTAGTATGGAGTAGTGGTTAAGAGTGTGGGGCTGGGACTCAAGCGATCTGGGTCCCAGTCCCTGCTCAGCCATGGAACAAATGGGGTGACTTTGGGCCAGACACAGCCCAGCCTGCCTCACAGGGTTGTTGTTGTGGAGATAAGATGGAGAGCAGCTGGAAGAGAATGATGCAAACTGCTTTGAGATCATTGTAAGAAAAAGGGTGGGATATAAATTTATTTATTTATTTATTTATCTATCGATTTATACCCTGCCTTTTTCCTGCAAATGGCTCAAGGCAGCTTACATCATTCTCCTCCTCCATCTTATCCCCACAACAACAGCCCTGTGAGGTAGGCTGGGCTGAGAGTCTGTGACTGGTCCAAAGTCACCCAGTTGGCTCCATGGCCGAGCAGGGACTCGAACCCGGATTGCCTGAGTCCCAGTCCCACGCTCTTAACCACTGCACCACACTGGCTCTCTGATACACAAACAAACTTTTTGCAGCTCTAGAACTTCACAAACTCTATTCTGTCCAGGTACGTAAAACAGATGAACAAGTCACATGGATGCAGCTTGTCTTCATGTTAACCAGTTAGTAAGATAAATATTGTTCAGCATGTTTCTCCACATCCATTAATTGAGCATGATGCTTGTTACACCTCCCTTCCTCTCTTATGTCTCCCATGCTGTTTTTCATGCCTATATAAAGCAAACACACGCAGAGAGACATCCATAATAGTGTAACACCGAGGCTGAGCAAATTAAAAATAGGTTGACCTCCTAGCTTAACTGCAATCAGAAAAGGGAAAACCTTGGCTATATATCTAGTAACTGCAGGAATGCTCTCGCCAGACCATAATATGCAATGCTTTGCAGAGAAATGGTCACACGCACCCTTTGACTTTTCCACATATTGTGCTACAATGTGAAACTGAAGTGGAGTTGACTGGTAATGTTACTACTTGATGTACATAAGATACTTGACACTGTGAAGGTGCAAAATACGTTTATCATGGCAAAAAAGTTAAGCAAGCAACAGCAAACTGGCACGTGTTCATTGTATCTTCATCCCTTTTGCTGCAACATGTCAAAAGAAATTCTGGTGCAACCCAGTAAGCCTCATACTGGGAGGAGTGGAACGGAGTCCACCTCGGCGCGGTTCCAATACCACAAGATCTCAGACTGAATGCAGCAGTTTCTGGAAGACAACAGACTTTGTTAGAGAACATATGGAACAAAACAACATCACAAAAACTGAGCAGCTATCAAAACATCTCAGGGACAAAGTTGTGCAGAAGCACACTTGGGCTTCAGTTGTGGAAACAAATAGCGCAAACATCTCCAAGACCAGTGCTCAGTCCATATTCCAGTATGGAAAGAATATGGCCCAACTGTGAATCTGCCTGGAAAGGGTTGTCCTCCGGAACTCTGTGGCCAGGTAAGGAAGGTGTTAATTAGAGAAGCAGCCAAGAAGCCAAGGGGATTATGAAGGGGCTGGAGAGATCTGCAGCTGAGATGGGTGAAACTGTGCATGCAACATTTATTGTTACAATAATTATATTTATATCCCTCCTCCTTTCCTCCTGCAAGGAGCCCAAGGTGGGTTATACGGTTTGTTTCCTCTCCATTTTATCCATACAACATCCCTGTGAGGTAGGTTGGGCTGAGAATCTGACTGTCCAAAGTCACCCAGTGGGCTTCATGGAGACTAGAACATGGATTGCCTGGATCCCCAGTCCAAACCATCATGCCAGACCAACTCTCGTACCACAAGCACCTGAGTGCTCCACAAACCAGGGTTCTGTGGTTGAATGACGAGAAGAAAGCCACTTCTGAAACAAAGCCATATCAAAGCCTATTTGGAGTTGGTAAAAGGCATGTGGAAGACTGTTCTCTCATCTGGTGAGACCAAAATAGAATTTTGTGGGCGTTGCCACATAACAGTGGGTCCTACAGTGCTCATCAACCCCAAGTACTGCATCCCAGAGAAGCATGGTGGTGACGTTTCCTCACCAGGGATGGGGAAACTGCTCAGGATTGAGGGCGAGATGGATGGAGCTGAATACAGAACAGTTCTAGAGGAGAACCTGTTTCAGTCTGCAAGGGACCTGGAACTGGAACAGCGGTTCACCTTCCAGCAGGTCTGTGAGAAACACATGGCCAACATAATGAATTCAAGTTGCGGCAACCCAGATTCCGGCTGGACATCAGGAAAAGCTTCCTCACTGCCTGAGCAATATGACAGTGGGACCAGCTGCCTGGGGAGGTGGGGGGCTCTCCCACACTGGAGCCCTTCAGAAAGAAACTGGGCAGCCATCTGAGTGGGAGGGTGTAAATTGGTGTCCTGCAGCAGCAGGGGGCTGAACCTGAGGGCCTTCATGACCCCTTCAAACTCTACTATTCTTTGATTCTATGAAAGGACCACTGGATCATTTCAGAACAAGAACCTGGACATCAGTCTGATTGAGAATCTGTGGCAACACTTGAAAGTTGCTGTGTCCCAGTAGCCTCCATTGAACCCAACAGATTGGGAGCAGTTTTGCCAGGAAGCAAACTTTGCTGGCTCCAGATGTGCAAAACTTGCTAGAGCTTCTCCAAGAAGTTTCACAGCTGTAATTGCTGCCAAGGGGATTTCTACCTAGGATTGACTTGTGGCGGAGTGGGGGTGGGGGGGGGGCGGGTCAGGAAATGAATATTTATGCAACCAACAAGTGCCAGTGTGGGTGTTTTTACTGAATTTTTGTGCCACAATAATTTTTTCACACCTCAGTGCTGAGCATCTTGTATACATCCAGCAGTACTAATGTCAATTTAATCTGTTTTCATTCCTGCTTTTAAGAACAGCAACAACAAGTTGACGGGGGCATCAGCCTTCTGCAGGCTACTGTACATAGATTTTCTCTGCCAGGAAAAATGGATCGTAAAAGGCTCATTCAGTTCTCTCTTAATATTTTGTTAGAAATTGCAGTATGATAAAGCCTGTTTTGCAGTCTCTAAATCCCCTGAAAGGTCGGGGAGGGCCAGCAAATTTTCAGCAAGGAAGCCTTACTGAACCATGGTAGATAGGGGAGCATTCACATGCAACCTGAAGCTGATAAACACAAACTTTTATGAGATAGTGGTGCTTTGCTCCAAATTGGGAATCAAATGCCAAAAATAGGAGAACAGAATTTAGCTGCCAAGAATATTAAATTTTGCTGTTCGATATTGTATAGGCCAGTGGTGGCGACCCCATGGCACATGTGCCGCAACAGGTGTGCAGAGCCCTCTCTGTCGGCACGCGGGCCAAGTCGCCCCAGCATCGCCCCGGCAGCCGAGCATCGGATGACAGCGCACATAGGGGCCATGCGCGTGCTTCATTAGCCGTGACTCGTCCGAGCTTTTGCATGGATGGTCAGTGCGCTGCCAAGGATATATATGTATATATTTTCCTGTACTGGTTGTGAGTTGTTTTTTCTAAACTAAAAGCTCAGTATTCAGGTTTTATTCCAGTGCTGGCACTTTGTGATAAATAAGTGGGTTTTGGGTTGCAGTTTGGGCACTCGGTCTCTAAAAGATTCGCCATCACTGGTATAGTCCTAACAAAAGCTTTTCTTTTGCCTTTTTCTGGCTTATTATTTTCTTGTATTTATCTATCATAGCTATCCCTCCTTTTTCCTTCAAGGAACCCAAGCCGGTTTACATACTCTTGCTCTCCATACTATCCTCACAACAACCTTGTGAGGTAGGCTAGGCTGAAAGTCAGAGACCGGGCTGAAGTCAGGCTGGACGGGGGATTAGTATGAGTTCCACATTCTCACCACCACACCAGCTTTCTTTTCCCTTGACCAAAGAAAAACGTTGAAATGGAAAAATACCAACTTCCACTCTTTTACCATGTAGTGCTTTCAGCTAGCTATATCTGTGGGAGTTTTGCCAGATCGTAGAACAGTAGTAAAAGGCCTAATGGACAGCACTGCATTAGCCACATCTCTAGGGATTCCAGGAGTCATTATGAGCAAAAGAGACAGAAACTTTCTGCCTCAGTATGTAGCTCATCCTACCTCTAAAAATCCATTTGGCCTGGTGGTATTTGAAAAAAACACAATACTCTCTGGATTTGCTTGCTGTTTTTCTGTTGTGTGATTCCTAGGATTCCTTCACTCAATTGTCTTAGTACTTTATTCTTACTGTCCATTCTAAGATTTTCTTTATTTGTATTTATTTATTGGTTATATTTGCCCCCCAGGAACCCTGACCGTTGAAGGCACCAGATAGTCACTGATGGGGTTTATTTAAAATATGCATTTATCAAATGAAAATAAAGCAAGTGCAATTAAGAAGCAAATTTGTGATGGCAGAGAAGAAACAAAAAGCCTTTCCTGCATAGCCTTTCCTGGCAACCCGTGCGTTCATGGCCTTTGTGAAGGCAACGCACTTCCCATCTGTTGTCATGGGCAGCTGATAAATAAAATGGCGCTCTGGCCAAGTGTGGGCCATGGCTCTGGTAATCCCAGGCTAGCATGGCCCATTGGTCAGTGGTTCGTCTTTAACATCTGGAGGATGCTGATTGCAGAAGGCTGCTCCGGAGGTGCACACAGGTGGGCAAGGTAGAGGAGATGGGCATCGGTCACATTTTCATGGGGTCAATAACTGGTAAGGCAGAGGCAGCTCCATATTTGGGGCAAATGGGCAGGAACCCCTGCTTGTCCCCACCTGGTTGTGGCAGAAGAAGTCCCTCCCTCCATGGCCAGGTGCGTTTGCCCCAGTGGCAGAAGCAGCAGCGGTCTTTTCCCATCTGCCTCCACCCGTCTTCGCAAAGTATGGGGTATCTGCCCTGCCCCACCAGCCCCAAGTTGGATGTGTCCGAGAAGAAAAGTCCCCTCTTCTGATTGCTGCCAGAAGACGTGTGGAGGACATGTTGTGATGCTAGTCACAATCTGGGAGGGGATGTGAATCGCCGGCCTGTATGTTGCTGCCTGACTCGGGTAAAATCTAATGCTTGCATTTACAGTGTTTCCCTCTCTCTCTTAAATCGCAGGCTGCAAACAGTTACCTAAGGGATCAGTGGTTTCATTCGCTGCAGTGGAAGGTAGGCGTCTTCGTATTTCTGTCACGATCGTTTGAAAAGGAGGAAATCCTTCAATTGATTGTTGCTACCCTTTAAAAAATATTTGCGTTCTGTGAGACTTCCCATCATCTCTCATTCAGGATGTTGAACAGATGTGCGGCTGTGCAGCCACATCCATCGGTCCCCCAATTCTTGCTATTGTCTGTTAGCGCCATGACACCTGTGGGCAGAAATTGCGAGTTTGATCTCAGGAAGCTTTGACAGATGTGGCCAAAAACCTAGGACAGTTAGTATGGGCCCTCCACTTTGCCATACTAAAAGAGAAGACTGCTTGTGGGATGATGATGATGATGATGATGAATCTGTTATGCTAGTAGCTGGTATTCCCATGCCAGCTATGGAAGAGTTGGCTTTCCTCCTCCATGGCCAAGATGAAAGTGTTGCTGGTTAGTGACCTTTGTGGGCTTCCTTGTAAGACTGATAGATCCATCTTTCCTTCACCACCCACACAGTCCTTTTTTTGATGTTTTCCAGTGGATCCTTTTGAAGGACCCCCCACCCCCAATATTTTCACCTCCTTGTCACCCTGAGATAGCTCTTTGGGCTATTGTTGGTCATTGTGTTAGCCACTGGATATGCGGAGTGTTGAGCCGTGACTTCTTTTGCTGACTAATGGTTAGGAAATAGAATGTATGGAGGGAGCCTGAATCAGGAAATGATGCAAATTGATGGTCAGAGCACATTTCTGCTGCAAATTGGTATTGTCCCCTGAGATCGCTGCTTAACTTTTAATGCAGACTGGCCGTTCCCAGCACAGTGCTCTCCAAATGTCTAGGATTGCAATGCCCAACGTCACGCAGCCGGCCTGGTGGAGGAAGGATAGTTTAAAATACTGAAGTGATACCTAAAGTTTCTTGCAGTGAAGCCTTTATGCCATTGGGTGCTATTTTATGGATCACAGCAATAGCCTGTAGCCACTCTGTGGACCTCTTCAAACCTTGCTTAATCTGGACATTCAGAAGGCATATGGTGGGGTTCAGGATGCAGCTTGAAGGATCTTCTCCTGCACCAACCTACCTGCACTTCAAGATCATCCACAGAGCTGCTTCTCACTTGCCCGCTGGCAAGGCTGGTCAGGCTGGGGAGTACAAAGGAGAGCTGCTCTTCAGTGGAGACTCTACATCTCTGCAGGCCACTTCTGTCAGGACTCCCCTAGGCTCTCTCCATGTAGGTTTTCAGACAGACCCTCCTGCTTAGGCTGGCCTTCCATTCATTCATTCATGATATTTCTAGGCCATCCATCACTTTCATCTCTGGATGTCTTAACAATCAAATCTATAAATACAGTGTACATATCCCAAACAACAATAAATTAAATATCCCATGACTGACATAAATAAAATTAATTATTAAAATAAGTCAAACAGATTAAAACAAATTATAATAATACTTAAAATCTATTAACATTAAAATATTGGTTAAATAAAAAGGTCTTGACCTGGTGCCGAAAAGCATATAATGACGGCCCCAGGTGGACCTCACTTGGGCTGCACGTTTTGTTGGTCTTGTTTGTACGTTTTTTTTTATCGTACTGCATGGTATATTCAGTTTCAGCTTTTTAAATGTGGTTTTATCCTGTATGTCACTGTGAGCTGCATTCATTCATTTATTTATTTAAATGTGTATTTATAGGCCGCCTATATCTGCCAGGGCCTTCCTAGGCAGCTTACTGTACATAAAACATATTAAACAAAATAAAACACATTAAAACACAACAGATTAAAACATCTATGAAAGCAAGATAAAAAGGGCATTCAGACTAAGTGTTGAAAAAAATCCTAAAAAGGTACGTCTTTGCCTGGCGCCGAAAGGAAAATAGAGACGGCGCCAGGCGAATTTCCCCAGGGAGGGAGTTCCAGAGATGGGGAGCCTCTTCGCCCGGTTGCCACCCTTTGCTCTTGTCTCCCTGAGCGGTGATTCTCATTGAAGGGCCTCCTGAGCTGGTCTGAGGGGGCGGGTGGATCTATATGGGCCACCTTTTACCCTTAAAGGTGACCTCAACACAATATTAAATTGCATAACAAACAAACAAAGGTACACACATGAGTGTCTGACTCAGCCGTTCCTGCACAGCTTAATGGCACAGCCCGCCTTCTCCCATTTCCTCCTGCAGAAGCCATGGAAATCCGGGGTGTGGGGTGTCACGTCTGTATTCGTCAATCTGGTTTTCAGGTGCGGCTCCCTGGATATAGTGGTTGCGTCCGTGAAGGCCTGGGCCGCTCCTTGGAGAAGGGAGGAACCAAAGTGCAAATTGCAGCTCACCATGTGTGGGACTGTGGGTAAAAGTTGGGGACCGAAGCTTCAGTTGCTTTACTTAAACAGAGCATTTGCTTTGCTGGGCGTGTGCCAGCAGCGGTTTGCTGGCCAGAAGCCCTGGACTGGTTCCCCCTCATCCCCACGGCAGCCCTCTGGCTCCCTGCCTCTTGCTTGGCTCAGGCACTGGGAGGAATGAGAAAGAAGGGTGGCAGATTCCTTGCCCCCCCCCCCCCAGGCTCTCAGCCTGTTGGACATACAGGTGAGAGCAAGGCTAGAAGCAAAGCAGGGAGGAGCTGTTTCCCAACAATACTTCAGAGGAGCCGTCAGACTTTTTCCATTCATGGAAGTTCATGGAGATCATGTCCCAGTCACTCTTTATGGTTTCCCACCACTTCTTCCAGGATTTTGCTTACCATGCACAATTTGTTAAGGAAGAAAAGCCAGAATAGAGGCTGTGGACAGGGCATTGAGTTGAGAGTTTCCAGAGAGAGCTGTGTCTCCAGGAGTGGCAAGAGGGCCAAGATATTTTCTCTAAGCATCTCAAGCAGACTGCGTCCTCTGGTAGAAGCTGAGTTGCTTGGGAGACAAATGGCAAATGGACAAAAGGTTGTGTGAGGGAATTGTGCAGCAGCCTGCTTTTCTGGGGGTGGATCTTCGTGTCCACGTGCGCGTGCAGGCAAGGGTGAGAGGCAGGAGCACGTTTGGGGAACTCCCAGGCCTTGCAGAAAGGAAGGACGGAAGGACGGAAATACCACACACCTTGAACTGAACCCAGAAATGAACAGGCAGCCAGCAGAGTGGGTACCAGTTTGCCTTATTATGGGCTGCCAGATGCATGCAGCAGAGACCTGGAGACTGCATTTTGAACCAGCCGGAGAAGTTGCACCCCGTTGGAAGAGTTGTACGTAATGCAGCACGCATTGCAGTACTCCAACGAAGTCGTGACTTTGAGCACGGGCACCCAAGGCTTGGTCCTTGGTCTCTAGGAAATGGACCCCCGAGGCCTTGCAGCTCCTGAGGTCTGTGAGTCCGTGAGCCCATTTCCCCAGGCTGGTTTGAATTTTTTCCTACAGAGCTGGTTGTGGAAAGACCACAGCTTTCCCAGGATGAAATAGAGCAGAAAGCACCTCCTAGATTGGATGATGCAGCTCACAGAGGGCCTCCGTGCTGTTGAAGGTGGCAACACTCTGTCGCCCCCTGTGGCTTAGCATTTCTCACTTATCTTGCTTTAGCCCTCCCTGGGGGACCAGTGCTTTTTTGCTGTGACTATTATGAGCAGTATAATGGCGCTTTTGATTTTTTTCCTGTGGTAGCAGAGGAAGATAATGTATTGGTCTTGAGACGTGGTCCAGCCAAAGTCCTTACTTTAAACACAGAAAACATTATAAGACAAACTGGATTACGATAAGAGGAAGGAGCGGAAATTGGCAAAAGACACGTCAATAATTTAAGATATGCAGATGATAGCATCTTATTGGCAGAAAACGGTACTTGAAATGACTCCTAATGAAAGTGAAAAAAGAAAGTGCAAAAGCGGGATTGCAGCTGAATATTAAGAAAACAAAAATCATGACTCCAGAAGAATTGCAGAACATTACTGCCAACAGTGAAAAAATTGAAATCGTGAAACGTTTGCATCCTTTGGCCCGGTCATTTCAAAAGGAGACAGCAGCTAAGAAATTTGGAGAAGACTGTGAGTTGGAAGGGCAGCAAAATGTTAGGATGTGTCACTAGAGGCTAAGGCCGGGATAATTCCTGCTTTTTTATTACTATCACTGTGTAAAAGCTGGACAGTGAAGAAAATGGATGTGTTCGACACACAGTGCTGGAGGCGAGCTTTGCAAATGCCCTGGGCTGAAAGAGGAACAGTTGGGTCCTAGATCAAGTCAAGCCAGGACTTACCCTAGAAGCAAAAATGGCCAAGCTGAGGCTGTCCTGCTTCATGCCGTACATCATGAGAAGGCCAGGCTCAGTGGAGAAGAAGCTCATGCTAGGGAAAGCTGAAGGCAGAAAGGAGAAAAGGAGGACTGAAAGAGAGGCGGGCGGGGGGGGGGGGCTCCATGAAGCAAGCCGCTGCCTTGAATTTAGGACAGCTAAGCAGGGATGGCATTTTGGAGGGTTCTCGTTCATAGGGGTGGCGTTGGTTGGAGGAGATGACTTGACGGCCCATAACAACACCTGCGCTTGGGAAGGTGCAAAGCAATCTGTGCCAAGAGGCGACATACAGTTTATTGAATCCAGGGATGAACCAAAGATACAGAATATGAGCAACCCAACGAGAGCTTGCCCTCCCTACACCTGGGGCCCCACTGGTTCTCTGAGTAGACCAGGGGCCTCCCAAGTTGCCTGTGCAGGTGATACACCAGGTCTTCCCCAGACAAAGAGCCAAAGGCATCAGGCGGGTTTGCACAAGACACTAAGTCCCAAGTAGCTTAAAGTGATGCGGGGAGCGCCCGATGAATGGCTGGGCAGAGCAGAGTGCACCCCACTTTCCTCCTCGGTCCTCCAGCCACTGTCCTGGGGACACCACCCTGGGGCACGGAGGGGAGCTGGATGACAGCTACGGGAAGGGGGACTCTCAGCAGCTCTCATCCACTTTGTCAGCCCATTCTGCTCTCCTGGCAAGTGCTGAAGCACCGGGCAGGCAACCCGGGCGGGTGGACACAAGTGCCCAAACAGAGCTTGGGAACCCAGCACCAGGTGGCTGTGCCTCTTCACCACCACTCGGCCGCAGCACCGTATCTGTAAGGCAGAAAGGGAGGAGCGTTCCTTAGAATCATGGGGTGGTGGAGCTGGGAGGGGCCAAGAAGGCCATCGGGCCCAGCCCTGCTCAGCCAGGACTCCCATCCCTCTCGGATGGCTGCCCAGCTGCATCTTGAATGCCCGCCACCTCCCCAGGTCGTGGGTTCCGTTGTCGTGCTGCTCCAACAGTCCGGAGGTTCTTCCCGGCATCGAGCTGGAATCTGGCTTCCTGTAACTTGAGCCTGTTATTCTGTGTCCTGCACTCCGGGATGATGAACAGCCTTCCTCTTTGCAACGGCCTTCCAAGACTTTGTACCTCTCCTCAGTCTTTTCTTCTAAACATGCCCAGTTCTTTCAGTCTCTTCCTTCCCCTCCACTCACCTTTGGTGTGCAGCACCTGAGCAGGGGGGAGGGGGCCAGGTGCTGACGCAGGAGTGAGAGTCAGGTGGGGAGGGTGAGTCCTCAGGAGGGGTGCGTTCAGCTGGGTTGTCCCAGGAGGAGCACCAGCTGGACGTGCCGCCCCAGCTCGTCGTCCCCTGCCCTCCGTTGGCATAGCAGTTGCAAGCATCACACCGCCTGGGGCTGGAAGGAACGTCAGGATCTGCCCCATCTCCTCCCCAAGTCCTGACTGGGGCTTCAGAAGGCAGAATGAGGCAGACTGCAGTGGCCGCACCGCACGCTGCATGCTCCTCTTTCTCGGAAGGGTCACGGGAGGGATGCATCCCTTCTTCAGGCTGGCTGGCTGGCTCACCTGCTGGGGAGCAGGCACAAGCCCCGCCCTGTTTTCCCCACCTGGCGCTCCCCGCTTGCCCAGAGGAGCCTGCGGCGGGACGTGGAGGACGGAAAGGCAGGGGATGCTCCTGGCCTTCTCTGAGCAGGGTAGAGGGAACCGCTCTGCTCTGGTTGCCTTCCCTTTGGAAAGGGGAGCCGCAAGGCGCGTTCGCATCTGCTTCCCCTGCTGCAGTGGGCAGGATCCAACCACTTGGCCTTTGCTCTGTGTGAGGACCAGGCCCACGTGGAAGGCTGGTCTTCCAAAAGCTGTGGGGGTGCTGGGGAGGCGGTGCACTGCAGGTCGGAGCAGGTTCCACCTGGACTCCTGCCAGAGCCAGAGGGAGACTCGGATGGTTGGCAGAAATGCGGCTGCCCTGACTCCAGCAGGAGTGCGCGGAAAAACAGAGGCAGCCGCCCAAGTGCCGCTTGGGCACGTTGCCAGCTGTCATCAGCCAGCGGCCCTTGGGCAGACGACCCCCCTCTTGCCCTCTCTGGCCAAGGGGCTGTGTGGCCTCTCCGCCTGACCATGCCGAATGTGCTGCCTGGCTTCAGGCAACATTTTAGGTTTCCTGAAACCTGGACAAAGCCCTGGCTACTGGATGGGCTTATGAACTACCCCAGGGGAAGCAGGGGGGCTGCATGACACGGGGAGCTGTGCCTCCAGAGCAAACCCAGTCTTTGCCTCTTCTTCTGGCTTGTAGAAAGCCCCTCTTTCCCCCTGTTCCAGAGACTGTTACTATGCACAGGTACTGACTGGGGGACGGAAGGGACCAAGCTGCAGAAGAGAAGACGGGCTGGGTTTTCGCCACAAAAGCAGCTCTTCTCCTACTTCGAGGGAGATCACTCTGGCACTCTGCCAAACACGCTGCGGGCCACAGCAGCTCCAAAAATGGCTTGTCCTGGCTGGTGAACCTTGGCAACCTCCTTGCCCTGGTGAACCTTGGTAACCTCCTGGCCTTTCTTCCAGTAGAGCCCACTCAGTATGGGTAGCTTATGAGGCATCCAAGTGTAAATGTGTGCCGTGACAGGCGTGTTTTAAACACTCTTTGGCAGGGAATGATGCTGTGACTCATGGAGGTGATCCGCTCCTTGGGATTTCCCATTACCAAGACAGAGACAGTAAATACCAGCTTAGGGCGGAATCCTTTGTGCATTATATGGGAAAGTGTCCCAGTGTGCCCCAGCTGACCATCCTGGCCGGTTGCTGTAGGACTTGCTTGCTTGTGCTGTAAACACATGTGGGATGCTGGTGTCCTAAGTACCGTGTGTGTGTGTGGGGGGTAAAAATATACCTTATATACACACATGTCTGCGCATGCCAGTTGTTTGATTTCACATTAATTAGCACTCTGTATTTCAAGCCTGAGACATGAACTTGGGCTCTTGAAGGCTTCAGTCCTTTCTTTAAGGGAGAGGGAGAGAAAGAAAATTATCTGTGTGGCTGTTTGGAATTGCCACATAGAAGGCAGCTGGGGTGTCCTGTTTTGTGTATCTTCCACTAGGCAACAGGCGTATCCCAAACCGTGGGAATCAGATTAGTGTCTAATCTAAGTATATTCCAGGTTTCCTGGTCACAACAGCTTCTCAAATGTATCAAGAGATCTTCCTGTAATTTTGTAAGAGTCTATTGTAAATGTGCAGTGTAAAACCTTTTTTCCAGCTGGATGGAATTTCCAAGCAGGGGATTAACCGATCTAGGAAAGGGGAACAATTAACAGCTACTTTTAGTTTGGCGTAAACCATGGAGCAAAAGCTAGTGCTTGCAAACTCATGCCATAATTTATTGGATCATTTTCCTTCAAGGTGCTTCATGTTTGCTGCTGTTAGTTCTGCAGACAAACACAGTTGCCACCTTGGAAACAATAATTTAATCTAGAAAATAAATAACTTAGATTACAACTTGCCACAAGAGGTGAATGGTAGTTGCCTTTCCTTGCCTGCACAGGGCTTTTCTGTGTAATCCTGAAATATGGACGCCTTGAGACCATGTGCATCTGGCAGGCTACCTTTCCCCACTTAGCAGACGGAGATAAATAGAGACAACAGAGCCTCCCCCCTCCCAAGCCTGGGAATTGAGCAGTTCCTCTCCAAAGCTGTGACAGCTCACTCCTGTGAGAAGAGGAGGGGGAGGAGGCTGCACATCCTCTTGGCCCCCCCAAGGGCTGTGTGCAAAAGAATCTGTTTCCGTGCTGCAGTCGCTTTGCTAACAAAAGGGTTGGGTATAAATTCTACTAGAAAGGCGGCACCTCTGTGCAAAACAAGGGATCGGAGCGGAGCGGCTTCTCGTGCTGCGCTTCCACAGCTTTTCTGGGGCTGCCGTTGTGTATCACATCTGCAGTTTGCTGCCAGAGCATCCCTGGGGGTCTTGCAGCCTCAGCGGCAGCAGCTCACTGGCTCTCCAAAGCAACCCTGCCCATGTTTCTCCGCTTGGCTTCTGCTGACGACACTGGTGAGGCAGGTGCCCCAGTCCTTGCAGACGCCCCCTTCACAGCCATTTATGGTGAAGCTACACTAAAAACCTCAGCAGAATAGCACGTTTTCCCAGGGAAAGGAACAGGACTGGTAGGTAAACAGATTTTTTAAGATGTTTTCCACTGCTTGAAAGATCTTCTGGGTTTGAGGAAAAGGCAGGGGAGAGACCAAGGAGAAGGTTGCTGAAGGTAGACAATAAACATCAAAAGGAATCAGGATCCCTTTAATCGAATTTGGAGACGGATGCTACAGGGTGGTGAAATGGTGTTAGCTAAATCAGAGATTGCTCTGAAAGAGAAGTCCCCTAGGAGGTGAACGTTCACCGTTGGTTAATCAGGTGCCGAGTTTCTGAGATTAGCTGCTTTGCCTAAAACATCCTTGGTTTGTTCGATAGCCTGGTGGCCAGAAGGAACCGTTTGGGCATTTGCCTGTGCACGTCCTGATAAACGCATGCATTTATTTTTTGGCCTTGTCGTTGAGACAGGTGGGCAGTCACCTGGGTAACAGGCAGGTTGGGCCTGGTATCTCTGCAACAGGACACTTGGTGGCTATGCAGGCGCCACCAGATTTCCCTCCCTCTGAATAACAGGTCAAAGTACACAGAGATAAGGCTCCTGTTACCAGAGTCGGCCTCTTCTTTAAACAGGGCTGGCAACACTCCGCTCTGGCCTAGCAGGCAGGTAGCAAACACCTTGTGACTCAGAGAGCGCAAGAGGGAAATGCACCATGAATCAGAAGAAGCAGATTCTTCTTAGTAGAGCATTGTTTTTTCAAGTGCAGGATCTACAACGTTCATACTCTGTGGTGCAGGTCAGGGAACGGCATGTAGCCCAAAAGCTTTGGTGGCTTTCTCAGTTAAAAATATGCATGAGTAAGAAGTGGAGCAACAAGAGAACCTAAGAGTTTATAGATGATACTTCCTAGATGGCTTTTCTGATTGCGGTTCTGGTTACCTAACAGGGCATGGGGTGGAGCCGTGGCTAAGAGATAAGGCACATATTTCGCATGCAGATGGGCCCTGCCGATGACCCTCTGTCTGCTCCTCTGTGTTGGCGATACCAAACTGGACCAACGCCTGGTCCGATGCAGCAAACGGGCGGGCGCCTGTGCTCTGGACATGGTTTCCTTGGCCCTTGTAAAAGGCTGTCTTAAAAATGACAAGAGCAAGAGCACTATTCATGTTACCTCTTGAAGTTATTGCTCTACTGCCTTTAAAGAAGAACTCAAAAATATTTATGCAAAGTTATCAAAGCAATATGCTTTAATTTAAAAGCATGCAGTAAATCAGAGAAGACAAACAGCAGTTATCTTGCAGAAATTGTGCTTCTGCTGGTGCTTCCTCCCCCTCAGGACAAGGTGGGGGGCATTGGTGAATGGAGAATGCATCAAGACATCTCCGAAGCAGAATGTTGGGTTAGAGGATCCTTCAGTATGATCCACTAGGGCGCTTCTGTTCTCGCCTCTTCATCCTTCTGAGCGTAAAGCAGAACTTCTGCTGTCAGACTAAGTTTTTCCAGTCAGGAAAAGCCAGCTACCCCCCAGATCTAAAACTGTATAACAGTGTGCACCCCAGTTAGTCAGAAAAGTTAATCTGTAATTGCATCGCTCATTTCATTACTGTTTTTGTTCATCATACTGGGTGCATTTAAAGCGCAAAGTATTTGATAAAATTAAAAACACAATCTGCTTCGCTACTTGGTTGTGTGGTTTGGAAAATCTTTTATAGCCTTGAGTCTATAGAATAGCAAGGAAAAATGCGTCACTATTATGAGGTTGGAGATTTTGTGGGCTTTTCCTCTCACCTTCAAACATTCGATGCAGCTTTCTGTGATAATTGCCTGTGACAAGCATTAAGGTGTGCTTTTTGATCTCTCTAGCTCTTTCTTTTGCTGAAGAACCTGCTCAGCACTAGTAGATAAATTCCACATCGTCTTAATTACCATTAACAAGTAAAGAACTACAGTAGACAAATTACAGTAATCTTAACTATGGTCGCTGAAAGCAGGACTACTTCAGCCCACCGTTTATGCAGCAATCATCTTTTAACTAATTTAAATTAAATTAAATTAGTTAACTAATTTAAGTTAACTAATTCTTAGTAAAAAGGAACCACAGTTTAGGGATTGGACATTTTTATTGCGTGTTATTGTCTCTTTTATGGATTGTTGCAACTCTCTCAGGGAGTAGAAATGAAATTAATAATAACAACACTAAACTAATTCAGAGAAGAAGTTTCAGATCTCGTGGTTATTCCTGAGCAGGAAATTGGTATGAAATATTGTGACTGCAAAGCTCGCGTAGACTTGTCCTTGTAATGCTGGACCCTGCGTTTGCGTGAATTCTGTTTTCGAGCCTGGCATATTGGTCACATCCCAATCATAAGTGGTATCTCTTTGGAGGGGTAGTTTATTTTGCAAGCACCTGGAACTAGCAACATGGGCCATGAAGCTGAAAGCACTCTTACCCATTAGCAATGGGCGACTTGTGACCTTCCATATGCCTTGGTCTACAGCTCCCATGATTCTGCACCGCTGGCTATGCTGATGTGGGCAGATGAAAGCTGTAGCCAAAAAATCCGGAGAGCCCCAAGCTACCCACTCTTGCTATGAAGCGCTTTTTGCCAAACGAAGCTGCAAACGCAGGACTGATGAGAGAGATGGTGCTTAAGGAGAAAACATAATCTTGGCTCCCTGGTTTGAGCTTAAAACCTGCTTTTGCAAACAGCAAGGCTTCCTTGACATAAGAAATGTACAAATGGTCAAAATCATATTCTATGGATTTTTAGACAGCCGAGCCTTGGGTGATCTCTCTGGAGAAAGAAAAGGCACAGGGTTTAAGCCCTGCAGAATGCTTGACAGTTTCTCATCCACTGGAGCATGACTTCCTCGCGGTTCTGTCCTAAATCTATTTTTCTGGCACATGCAGCTTGTGGGCAGCTGAGGAGCAGGTCAGCCATGGCGTTAGTGCTGCTGCAAGAAGAGCGATCCATTGCCAGCAGAAGTCCAGACATGGGTGGCCTAGAACGTTGCAGCTGGGAAGGGACATGCTTGCATTTCTATATGTCAGCCATGGAAAAAGGGTGGTCTCTTGGGTGAAATTTGTTTGGAGCAGTGTGCAGAATGTGGGACACAAGCCAGGCAGCAGGTG
The DNA here is from genome assembly GCA_023646645.1 of Varanus salvator macromaculatus. Classification (NCBI taxonomy): domain Eukaryota; kingdom Metazoa; phylum Chordata; class Lepidosauria; order Squamata; family Varanidae; genus Varanus; species Varanus salvator. The sequence continues at coordinate 21,422,297 of JAIXND010000657.1, forward strand.
CCAAGGAGGAGGAGAGACAGAAGAGATGAGTCAGGCTTCTGAGTCCTCCGGGAAGGGGCTTGGTGACTTCACCGGGGACAGTGCAAACCCCTCGATGACCCTGTTCTTTCCATCAATGTGCATTTGCCGTCCTATTCCACACTCATTTCATGGCAGGGGTTTTGCTGATGTCACGGGATTCCCCAGCGGCTTCAGCACACATCCTGGCAAAATTGGCTGGGGAGGAAGGCACATTTGATGTTTATATGCTGTGTACACCACTGAAAAATCTCGCCCGTGCTAAGCCTTAAACCTGTCCTTTTGCAAAGCAGAAAAATATTATTTACTTTAAAAAGGAGAAAAAAGAGAAGAGTTTTGAAAATTAAATCTCGTGCCAAGCGTTAAGTAATTTAGTTTATTTAAGATGAGAGAGGGAGAGATATAATGTGCAGAACCCCATGCTTACACACACACTTTTTAAAATTCCTACTTTTATTATCAGACAGAGCCATATAGATTGCAGTGCAATCTTATGCAAGTCTGCACAAAACCAAATCCTGTTGGATTCGGTGGCATTTACTCCCAAGTAAATGCAGATAGGTTTGCTCCCTTAGTAAACATTTCCACAGCAACCTGCCTTTGTGTTTCCTTTCAGGCCCAAGTAATAGCCCTATTATTTTCCACTAGCAATAAAAGGAGGAAAAGGGGCGGTGAGGAGCGGAAGAAACTCATTTAAAAACCAAGGCATGCACAGTGATACCTCGGTTCACGAACTTAATTCGTTCCGTGATTCTGCTCGCAAACTGAATCAAATTTCCCCATAAGGTTCAATGTAAAATAAGGTTAATCAGTTCTGAACCATATATAATTTTTTTTAACCACAAAATATGAAACAAAGTACAGTACAGTATGAAGAGAGAGAACACTAACCTTGCTTGGGGTGACTTCTGGCGTGGAGGACGGGAAGGTGGGTGGGGAGGAGGTTATTGTTGGAGGGAGAGTCTGCGACCACGATCTTGACTAGAGGAAGCCGCGACCACGTGTCAGAGTGGGGAAGATGGTCGCGTTCGTGTTCGTGTGGGGAAGATGGGCAAGCCATGATGCTTCCTCCCAGCCCTTCCATTGAAACTTGCATGATGCTATCTTTGGGCTTGTCTGTCATGGTGTGCTTCAAATATCCCATAGACGTGGTTAGTGATGGATCAGTAATAAACTACATTGGAATGAAAAATCCAGGGACAGCTGGCCTGTGGGATGGAGACCCTGCTTACCAAATCGTTTTATGTACAACCCATAATAAGCTATGAGAGCAGGACTGTAACTCATTGACTTGCTGCGAACAATATAAACCACACTCAAGGGTTGAATAAGGGTTGTCGTTGAACTGCGGGTTGTTGTTGAAACATGGATTTTTGCATTGTCTGAACTTAGCCAAGATATTAAACTATGAAAAATCCACAGTTTGTAAGCCAGCAACAAACCATGAATTCTCTCAATGGCTTGTTAGTCCAGCTCTGTTCAGACAACATGACAACAATCCACAGTCCTGTAATGGTGCCGTCTTAACCTAATCTCAACTCTTAAGTGCTTTAGTGCTCAAGCAGATGTAGAAAAACGAAGGTTGGTTGGGCAGATACTGTGACCTGTTTCTACACTCTTCCATACTCACTGGTTCACGGCAAGAACAAAATAGTTTTATTCCACTGAGTATCTCAAGTGTTTTTCTTCTGCTGAGAAAAACAGTATTGCATCCAGGAGCAAATCAAAGATATGCCAGAGCTGAAGTCCCTGGAGAGCTGTAGAATGTCCCCCTGCCCCCAGCGTACGGGAGCTGTTCTTGTGTGTAACATTTCTCAATACTAACAGTATATTGTGCAAGATTATTTAAACCCCTCTGGCCCTAAGAGCTGAAAGGAGGGATGGAGAAACAGACGCTCATTGATCTTGTTCTACTTGTGACTTCCACTGGGGAGGGAGGGAGGGAGGGAGGGAGGAAGAGAATTTAACCCTGAAGCTGCATTTCAAGCAACACCTTTCAGCCAGCTGTAGCAACAGTTCCACGTTCTTCTTCAATAGCAAGGTTCTGCCTCCCGAGTTTTCTCCTGCCCTTGAACAGCAACACCGTTATTTTGTGATACTTGAAATTTCTCTAAGAAAAGCATTATTTTTTCCAAGGCTGAGGAGAGGGCTTGGTGAAGGCCATAAAAGAAAAGGCCGTCCGGCGGCGAGGGAGCTTTTGGCAGCTGCTGTCCAGCACCTGCATCGCCGGTACTCGCAGCTCTTTCTGAGCAGATCCTTCTTAGGTTAGAAAGCTCAGCGCTGGAAGGGGGCTACACAAATGGACTCGGAGGTGCGGAGCAATGCGTGATGTTCTGTGTTGGGAATTTTTGGGATGGTTTTCTGGGACCTGCTTCTGTGTTCACACTGGAGTAGTTATGTACTTGATGAACAGGCTGACTAAGTAATGCAGGGATGTTCTGGGATCTCTTCCTTCCCTCAAGATTTCTCTGTCATCAGCCAGAGAAAGACAGCCTGGAAGTCTGAAATCCTTTCGGTTTTCATTCAGGACTGTATGGAATCCCTGGATCAACTTGGAAGAGAAAAATAGGTCTGGAAATTATGGCCGTTGGTTGCAGGAGCGTGTCTGCGATGCTACTTGTATCGGGAGGGATATTGTTTTTAGCCCTTAATTTTTAGAAGAATGTGTATCAGCAACCGTGAGGCTGCATTTCTGAAGGCGAATGAGTGCATTGTGCACACAGGGGGGAACATCTGGTGGAATGGCCTCTGGCACACACAGAATTCTGCCACGGGAGCACTGAGCATCTTTAAGGTGTGACCAGCCTCGTTTGCTTCCTTTGCAGAGGACTGACCTCCCGCAATAAGTAGCATGTTACGCTCACTGCTGTGATCTGCGTAGCAGGTATTTACCTTCCCTAAAGCAGGTCTTCTTTGGTGCCTGAGACTGAAGGGAGGGGCAGAGAGATAGACCCCCCAGAAACCTGTTGAGGAACCGTTGAGGTAATGAAATGATGGAGCCTGCAAAAGGGCATCGGGTGAGATTTACCCCCCCCCCCCATATGGATGCGTGCTTGGTATTCAGAAAATAAGCAATAGGCCGTGGTAATAGCAACCATATTTTGGTTTCCTCTGTCTGTACGCACAGACACATTTTATTTCTTCTATGTCTTGCCTTTCTTCCAAAGACCTTAGTCTGGCAAACAAGATTCTACCTCCCCTGTCCTTTTTTAATGCAGCGACCCTGCAAGGTAATTTGGGCTGAGAGATGATAATTGGTTTGGGGTGAGCATTATGGCAGAATCAGGATGTGGACCCAACTCTCCATGGCCCTAATTGCAGCATTTGTAATAGGGGTCCCCAAACTGCTGATCTCCATACCACCACGTCCAACATTCCCACCTGGCATGAACAGATTTGGGCATGTCCTCAATCAGTCAATGTACCCTAAAAGGCAGGTGGGGGGGGGCACACGAGAAAAACAGTACGAGTGGTTCCAAGGGGTAGCTGGTGAGATGTGAAGAGAATTTTGGGGTGGATGGGACCTCTGGCAACTTGTCAGGAAGCTAGCGGGAGGGCAGCAAAAGAAACGTGAATGGTCAGGAACAAGATCTGCCAAGATCATGTTCCTCTTGTACGAATCTAGGATGCGACCAGACATGAGACACGGTGTGCGATGCTCATCACTGTACCTTAGAAAGGATATTAAGGAGGAAAGGTGGCGACATCTGAGATCAGAAAAAAAGGCAAGCTAGACAATGGTACAGAATTATGCATGGTGTGAAACTGGCAACTGGAGTGAGGTGATTTCATGGAGCCAATCAGTGGGAAATTCACACCGAGCAAAAAGAAAGCGTGTATAGTTGAGTTGTGGCATTCACTTCCTCAGGGTGTGCTGGTGGTCACCATTCTGGCTGACTTCACCAGGGGATTAGATCGGTGCTAGCAGCCTCGATAGAACCTTTGCCCTGTCCATCATGGTGGTGCTTGTGCAGTAACGTCTCAGGGCTTCCCTCACCCCTGCTCAAATTAGGCTGTGAAACATAGAAAGAACACAGAAGCATAGAACATAAACATTTCAGGAGGACTCAGGAGCGGTTTTGTGTCTGAGTGAAAAGGAGAAAAGGGACAGCCAGCTCAGTTCCGGTACTGAAACAAATTTCTGGGCTCAGTGTGTGCTCGGAAGCAACCCATTCCTTAATTCCCAGAGGATATCCATAACCCACATCCCCCTCAGGCCACTGTTTTGCACCTAGAATACCGCAGAGTTCTGGTAAAAAACCAAACTAAAAAAAAGGAGTAGAATTAGAAAGACTGAAGACTGCCCCCCCTCACTCTAATGAGATCTCTTGGCTTAATAATTTAACCTGGCCAGCATCATAATCCTAAAATCAATACTTACATTTCATGATGCGTCTCATTTGATATGTCAGTCTGGGGGCCCTTGTGTGGTGTTGTAGCATGTCGTCTTCAGGACTGCAGCATGGCGACAGATTCTCTTCTACACAAATGAATGTAAAGGCGGCCCCTAATTAAACCAGCCCTTGGTGTGAGTTTTCAAGCTCAGCTGTTTTCATACTATCAGCCCAAACCTATGGAAGACTCTTCACATTAGACTTCGGATGGACAAGGTGTGTTTTTCTAGCCCTTTGTGCTGTAAACCGCAAACAAGTGAACAAGAACAGAAAGAAGGGTGTGGACTGTTACTTCCACTCATTATGCCAGCTGGTTGTCCATCTCTGTAAAGAAGTTTGGATCTCTCTCATGAACGCAACTCTGTGGGTGAATTTGCATGAAAAACCAAGCCATTATTTGGCATAAAATGTACAAGCAGAAATGCTCTCCCATGATCAAGCCCACGCCCTCTTCTTTTCCTGTAGGGTAGAGAAGACTGAGGCAAAAAACTTTAATTAGAGTTCTTGTATCTGGCCCTTCACAATGTCTCAGGAAAGCATTTAGTATCACTTGAGCCAAGCCTTGGCTTGTTGTTACATGTGAGCCAGGAATTATGGCTAAAAATACATTCTAATCAATTGCTGAACAAACAAATGTCAAGCTCTGGGTTGGTTTTATGATTTGTTTACTTAAACCACAATGCCTGATTCGTACACAGGGACAATGTGCAAACACAGAACTGAAGCCTGGTTTATTTTATACCCTGCTCCCCACTCTGCAATTATGGGTTCCTCTCAGCCCTGTTCATGGACTTGGAAAGAGACAGCTGTCAATGGCTACTAGTCCCAATGACTGTATGGGACTGCCAATATCTGGGGGACATCACTGGTGATGGTGCTGTTGGGCTCATACTGGAGGCACCATGTTCTGCTTCCCCACACTGAGAGCAGAGACCCTCAGTCTGGTCTAGCATGGCTCTTCTTGAGAAAAAGTAGGCTGGGATAGTCCCAGAGTTGAATCTCTTGTTGGGTTTGCATCCATTCTTCTTCCATAACTGTCTGTGTTTAGATGCCTCCTGGCATTCCCTCCACCTGTGATAATGCACTTACCCGTGTTCTCTCCGCCCTCCAAGATACTGGCCTTCTCAGTGAATGAATGCAGCAGGTGGTGATGCTGTGTGGGCACTGCCCTCATTTCTTACCAGAATCAAGTTGTTTTCTCCTGCTACTTGGCAGCCAGAGTGTTGCCTAATTGGTGCTGCTTGTAATATATAAGTTAATTGCAGAATTGGAAGGGGCCGATAAGGGTTCAACTCCCTGTTCAGTGTAGGACTCAAGCATCCCTCTCAGATGGCTGTCCAGCTGCATCTTCAATACCTGTAGGTGGGAGAGCTCACCACCCCCTGGGTCATGGGTTCCACTGTCATATTGCTCTCACAGTCAGGAAGCTTTTCCTGACATTCAGCTGCAATCTGGTTTCCCGGGGCCTGAGCTCATTTTCCCACATTCTATACTCAGGAATGATCTAGAAGACGCCCTAATTCTCTTCTGTGTGGCAGCCTTTCAAGTGTTTGAAAAATTCTCTCAATCTTCTCTTCTCCAGACTAAACATGCCCAAGTATCGTCCACCTTGTAAAGATGCATTTGGTTTCTTTTTCCTAGGTGCAGAACTTGGCATTTCTCCTTGTTAAATAGCATTCTGTTGTTTTCAGTCCAGCACTCTAACCTATCAAGATCAATTTGAATTTTGTTTCTGTTTTCCAGGGTATTATTTCTCCTACCCAATTCTGTGTTATCTGCGAATTTGATAAGCATTCCTTCTACCTCTTATTATTTATTTAGTTAGTTAAAAGCTTTTCTATACTGTCCTTCACCTTGAGTCCCAGGATGGTAACTCTTAATGATCTAAATCATTAATAAAAATGTTGAAGAGCACTGGGCCCAGGACTGAACCCTGCAGTACCCAACTCATTACCTCTTCCCCATCTGAGAAGGTGCCCTTGATGAGCACTCTTTGAGCCCAAAACTGTAGCCACCTGTGGGTCCACCTGATACTTGTTCCACCTAGTCCACTTTTAGCTAAGTTTGCTAATCAAGATGTCAGGGGGCACTTTGTTAAACATTTGTTGAAGTCAAGATACGGTATATCTGCAGCATTTCCACGGTCCTCTGGGGGAATTACCTGATCAGAAAAGGAGATCAGATTTGTTCTTTGCCTGCTGACACAGGAAATTTTGGATGGCATCCCTAGTTGTTTTTTTAACTGGAAAAGGCATAAGAAAGTTCATGGGAGTCGGGCTTCATTCATGCAGGCCAATTTAGTGGCAAAAGTGCAAGCCAATCCCGTGCATGGTTTGTTCATACATCCCACTATGTTTACTGCTGCCTACTCCCAAGTTGTGTATAGGATACCAGCCCTACACTTGTTCACGTGGTTATCCAGGAGGCAGTTGCACACTCATATTTTATCCCTGCTCTTGCAAGTGCTTTATTGGAAGTGTGCACATTTGCTTCTTAATGTAAAGGAATCCCTACAAGGATGGGGCCTGGTGGACAACACTTGGACCTTGCATGTATATATCATCGATTTCCTTTAACTTATTTTTATTGAGTGGAATAGTTCTTGGGTATTATTTGGGACATTTATAGAAGGTAGGACCCATATTAAGACAAATGTAACAAATCAGAAGGCTGTGAGAAGAGACAGAACTATTGTCTTTAGATGGGCTTTCTCCTTCTTTTCCAGAATCTCAGCTTTCTGGATTCCATAACACGCATGGAAAGTTGTTGTCATACGGTTCCCATAACATCTGAATATTGCTGTTTTTCCTAGAAAAAGATCTACAAGTACAAGAAAGTGCTGAGTAATCCAAGCCGCTTGGAAGTGGTTCTGAAGGAGATCCGGACGTTGGTGGACATGGCACTGACTTCTCCGTTGCAGGATGAATCTATCCATCAAGCTCCTCTTGAGATCGTTTCCAAGTTGCTCTCAGAGGTATCCTCTTGGTCACATTGCCTCTCTGTAGTTGGTTTCTATTGACAAAAGCCAGGAGCCTTGGGTTTTAGATGTGTGTTTGTTCGGTTTTCAGGAGGACTCAGGAGTGGTTTTGTGTCTGAGTGAGGAGGAGAAAAGGGACAGCCAGCTCAGTTTTGGTACTGAAACAAATTTGTGGGCTCAGTGTGTGCTTGGAAGCAACCCATTTCTTAATTCCCAGTGGATATCCATAACCCACATCCCCCTCAGGCCACTGTTTTGCACCTAGAATACCGCAGAGTTCTGGTAAAAAACCAAACTAAAAAAAAAGGAGTAGAATTAGCAAGACTGAAGACTGCCCCCACCCCCCTCACTCTATCGAGATCTCTTGGCTTAGTAATTTAACCTGGCCAGCATCATAATCCTAAAAGCCTTGGGTTTTAGATGCATGTGTATGTTCGGTTTTCAAGGCCAGTCACTATCTTTGTAGAAAGAAAAATTTCCCTGGGATGTGATCACAGAGCTATGCTTCCTCCTGAATAAGGCTAGGATGTAAGCATGGCACACACAAGGTCTCGCTTTCAGTTCCTGATACCTCTAGATAAAGGTACGGCAGAATCCCTTGAGATCCTGGAAGGTTCCTTTTCCTCAGAGGAAACAGCACTGGGTTAAATGGACTAACGGATTGATTTGGTATACGGCTGTTTCCTATTTTGACTTGGACAAACCCTTTTGGTACAGGAGATGTTTGTTTATGGATCATTTGCATGATTCATTTGTGCATCATCTGCTTCATTTGAGGGACAGTTGATACCTAGCGTAACACGTGTGGGGTACTCCTTCAGAATTTGTGCTTGCATGAGAATGGTCCAGACTGATGCACTTGTGATTAAAAGTGATGGGCCGTGGGAAGAACAAGGGATGGCTCACTTTACTCTGTTGAAAGCATGCTGGCAGTGCCTTGATTGGGCCACTCTAGGAAAAAGGAAACATAGGTTAGGGGACCTTCTTGATTAATTCCAGGTTTATTTACTGATTTATTTGAAAAAGAAGAAGAATTGTTCACTGATTTCTGTTTTCCGTTTTCAGAATACCAACCTAACCACTCAAGAGCATGAAAATATTATAGTGGTAAGTTCAAATTAACAAGGTTTTGCCTTCAGCTAAATTCAGGTTTATATCGTTGGTCTAATGACTTCATATACTTCCACTTTCTGGTATTTTCATTTTCTGTCTTGTCTGCCCCCTCCCTTTTCTACATTATCTCTTCTGCCCATTTGTACTCCCAGTTTAAGCTGGTTTATTTCTGAGGGTGGTCCTCACCCTCAGGAAACAGCAAACATTAGTTCCATGAGAACCTGAACATCTTTGCTTCACTTCCTAATAGAACTGCAGTTCCCAAGGTGCTTGGGGAGCATCCTGGGAGCCATTGTAATTGCTGTGCAGTCCAGATGTGGCTTGGCACTGGGGTGTAAAAGAAGCTCAGGGGCCAGATCTGACCTGCCTGCAGTTCCAGCCTGCCCCTCCTTGGGCCGCCGGGCCAGGATGCTGTGCAAATGTGAAAGAGAACCAGGCTGAGGAAGGCTGCTGCACAGCTACAAGTTCCACTACTGAAATTCGCCTTCAGTAGACGTTGGGGTCATACCTTTTTCAGAAAACTTGATTCTGCAGAGCGATGCCTGAAAAGAATTCTTGGGTGCATCTTATGATGCAGACTTGTAGTTCTCTCATTTTATTAAGCAATTCCAACTTAGGAAGGCAGGCGGGCACAAGGCACCAGGTGAGGGAGAAAGATCCCTCAAACAACCACTCAGAACTGATTGTGACAGTCGCTCCAGCTCTGGATAGCAGACGAGATACATCGTCCAGTCATGCAAAACAACCGATTGACTGTAACATTAGTTACGGTGCAAATCCACATATCTTCATCCTTCCACTTATATTCCTTTAACTATTGGGTGGTTTAGAAATGTAACAAGATACATATATGAAAATTGTAATGCAAGAAAAAAATAACAGGTTCAAATAATATCCAGAAGTCTTATAGCAAACCTGTCCTGAGTCAACAATATAAGCAATGTTTGACGAAATAGCAGATAACAGTACTAAAAGCTCTCAGTTCTCAACACTGGCAGGATATAACCATTAATGGAATATACCCATGCCTTAATTTCTGGGTGGTTGTAGCAGTGCTCCAGTCCTGTGAATGGCACAGGCTGCATTGGGATGTAATTCTAATCCAGGGTTTAGCATTCTGAGAAGAAACCTAACCTCCTGCTGGCTTATGCAGTGTCCTCTGCCCTCTTATTCAGCTGAGCCCTAAGTGGTGGTTCAGTAGAGCCAGGTCTCACAGGGATATGTTGCCGGCCCTTTTTTATTAGCAGTGATGACAAAGTCATCTTTATGTCTGTCTGTCTGTCTGTCTGTCTGTCTGTCTGTCTGTCTGTCTGTCTGTGGAACCTTAAGGCCCATGCATGCTATGAAATCTACTCCAGGGAGAAGGAAGGCTGGATTGTTGATACGGATCAACCTACCTACCTGCCTTTTTGGATTCTCCTTGGGGACATGACTGTGGGGCCATAAATGGGGGACTGCAATCCTATATTTTCACTTGGTGTTAGCCACAGTTTAACATGTTGCCCCGAGTCTTAAAAGATGGTCATAACAGTCCACAAGGTTTTTTGTGGTGAATGAATTGGTGCATTCTGCATCCAACTTCGGCTTGTGTCTCCCCAAAAGGGACTAGAATATCTGGTTTACATGTCACACTAAACAGCCCAGGGGTGGAGTGGAACATATCCTGGGTTGTTTAACCTATCTTACATGTCACATCCACAAAAAGGGTTTTAAGAAAAGCCCCGGGTTGTTGTTCTGTGTTGACCAGGTGACACTGTGGCCAGCTTCATAAACAGTGGGGTCGTAGTTGACTTGTTTCATCTAACTATAGTTAAGATCAACCACAGTTTGTCCACATTCAGATGATACGGAAACCTGCAAGTTGAAATGAAAGCAACTATTTCTAAATTCCTTTGTCTCCGTGCTGATAGAATAAATGGCATAATACTGAACAATGGTTTAGAGTTGCGACTGAAACAGCCGACAGAGTTCTTGCTTGACAATAAGAGAACACATATTTCTAGGATAATTGTATAAATATCATAAATTATTCTTTCTTCAGGTGTGATTTATGGAAGGTAGTGCAGAAAATAGTGGATAATATCCTGTGCCGTGACTTGGCCACACATGCAGAAACCTAAATTTATTTGTAGCTTTGCTCTTCTTCCAACTTGTAAGTGATCAGTGAGAAGGTCAGGCTGATTCTGTAAGATTTGGGGAGTAGGAGGAAGAAGGTTGTACTTTTTAAAAAATCTATACCACCACCAAAAGTGGGTCTGTCAGTTTTTCCATATCCAGGTAAGAGCCTGATTATAAATGCTGCTCTTAGCCTCACTTTGGACTTTCTTGTGGCCACATATTTGAAGCCGGTCACAGGATACCTCTGTAAATATAATTTAGACGCTCACTTGGCTTCAGGGAATGTGTTCAGTTATGCTTCTGTGCAGCCATGTTTAATTCATCAACTGTTGCCGCTTGACCTAAGGCATTATTACTGATTTATGAGCTGGGTTTTAATTGAAGTAAGGCAGCCCGGGACATGTAATAAGGTTCGTTAAAATAGCATGCTCTCTAAAAGGCTCAAAGCACTGTGCCTCACCGGATGAGGCAGCGTGCTGCAGAACAACCATACCATGTAGTGGTTACAGCACCAGACGCAGAGCTGGGTTCAAGTCTCCACTCAGCATTACACCTCACACCCCACATCTGTGTTTTTCAAATTCAAACCCTGGGCACAATTGTAGTCCAAATAATGGGTCTGTTTCTCCTTGACTAATAACCTGAGAACAATGGTTAGTGCTCCTTGGCCCCTTTGAGACAGACACACCCACGCATGTGTGTGTACCAGTGATAGCAGCACTTTATGAGAAAGATGAAACTTGCTCCCCGTCATTCTGGTCGCATTTCGGCCCCCAGTGGTTTCCAGAAGATTTGCTAGTAATCTGACCTTGGATGTTGCTGTCTTCTGCTCGTATCCTGGCCCAGCCAGTCCTCCAGCAAAAGTGACCTGACGGTGGTGAGAAGCCATTGCCAGGTGTGAATGACGCTTCACAGGACTGCCTGAGCCAAGTGGTCGCGTTGGCAATCCATTTCCAAAACCACAGTTACCTTCCTAATGCACGCATGCTTGGTTGTGGTAGCTCTGGACAAGGGCAAGGGGTCTCTCCGAATAAGATTGGAGATTTGTCAGATCACACAGCTAGGGGCGGAAGGGTGGCCTTTTTCGTGTGCTGTCCGGTACAGCAGCCCCTTGCACCATCTGGGCAGAGTTGACTAGAGCCAGAAGTGTGTGTAGTGAGCGGGGAGCACTGCCTCTAAAAGACTGTTGCAGCTTGCCCCCTTCTGCCCCCCCACCCGTACCCAAAGGGTGGAACACCTTCACGTGGGCTCATTGGTGCAGGCGGGCCGTTCGTCAGTCTCTTGGCCCCTCTGCCGTGTCCTGGGTAGGCCGCCTTTTCAGAAGGGGCTTTGGAATTCTCCAGCCTGGGGGGCTAGTGGGCACATTTGGAATTGCGGCACCGTGACACAAAGGTGTGCATGGCTGGACACAAAAGACCCATTTCCTGGAAAGTAAACATTGAGACAAAGTGAAAGGCAGAAGCCTGTGTCCAAGACAGAGATGTTGTCTGATACAAAAGCGCTCTTCTTCTGGGTTGCCTGCTCCAACGACCATGCTCCCAGATGTGGGACCCAGAGTGTTTTTAGACATGAATATGACGGTGGAGCCCAATGCGAGCATCCCCGTAAATTTCTTGCACTAAATTTTAACTAAAATTAAAATAAAATTCAGGTAGGTCAGGGAGCCTGGTGGTTGCCCAGCCAAGTATCCAGAGGCTATTGGTGACCACAGACACCAGGTTGAAGATTTCCTGGCACCAGATGAATCGTTTCTTCCTCCCAGGTTTTTAACTTTTGTTGGCCTCTTGGACAATCATTTCCATATTTTTCTGCTGCTCTTCTAAATTGGCTGCCTCATCAGTATCTTGATGACATTTGAAATAGTTTATTATAAGCCACCCCAATGTTTAGTCATTTGCTTAAGGAATTTTACCCCACTCTTCAGTGAAAAAAAATCCCAGATTGGCTTTCCCTGCACTCTGGCTTAGCGATCTAAAAGACACGAAACAAGGGAAAAGGGATGGCACAAGAAAGGAAAGAATGCAGATGCAAGCGCCAGTCCATATTGTTTCATGGTAGTGAAAAGCACCCGCGATGTGTTTGAAGGGTGGAGGCCCAACCTCAGTGAGCCACGCACCAAGGTCTCCATTGAAAAGAATGAAGTGGCGGCGGAGAGAGAGGAAACACAGCTTTCCCTGGTCAGGACGCTGACTGGACATGTGAAGCTGACAACATCAAGAGGTCTTCTTTTTAAAAAAGCATGCAGGTGTTTGGTAGTGGGGCGGGATAGGCATTAGAGCCTGTTCTTTCTCGCGCGTTAATTCCAGCCTGCTGGGATGTGCACGTTTTGGTCTTTTCGATGATCTTGCCTAGGGGGAGGAGGAGATTTAGATTTTGCAGACCTTTTTCTTTGGCCTTCATCAAAAGAATCCTGGGCAGTGTATAGAAGTGTGCTTGTAGCTATTCGCACAAACCGAGACATACAAAACAATTAAAAGCAAGACATAAATCTTTCAGCCATTGATCAAGCAAAATAAAGACAAAGGGCACAGAAAAAGGTTCCTCAGGTGCTTTGATGGGTTGCAGAATAGTCGTTGTCCGATGGTTTTTCTGCTGAACATACGTAGGTCACGTATGCTAAAATAGAAAAGCAGAGTGAAACAGCTTCTGAAATGTCCGATGAAAAGGACTATGCGTAGTGCTTAAAGTTCCCTTCCTGTGGGGCTGATAATGTGTATTCCTCGCCCTTCCTGTGCCTAGTATGTTGAGGTTTGGTTTTGTTTTTCTAAGAGCAGACCTGTGCCTGACTGGGTGGAAAGAAAGCCTTCCACTCGAGCATGCTGCAGTCAGCAGGCTGAGAGTTGGAGGAAATACATAGAATTGTGCTTTTAGCATTGGGGGGGGGTCAACCGGATGCCCAGCAGCCCATGCCCGCTTGCCTGTGGTTCCAGCCCTGCCCTGAGGCACAACCCTCCCCTACGCTTTTGGCCCCTGCCAGCCCCCAGGTGGTTTGACGGTTCCTGGCTTTTGCATGTTCTAAATGGCTGAGAATGGAAGGCTTAGGAAGTGATTCAAGCTAAACCAGGCTGGCACTTCTAGCTCTGCCCACCCCTGGGATTCAGCCCCTGAGAGCTCCTTCAAAACAGAATTTAGTCATCGTGAACTGAATTTAGCCTTCCGTTGTGCCGAAAGAGCTTCTGGACCCACCTTTCCACTTTCAGGCTATGCATAGTGACCGAGTTATGCCGTTCTCTTAGCAAAATCAGAAGCAACAAAATGGAGCTGCTGTCGGAGAGACTTTGGCAGCACGGTATTTTAAAGCAGGGGTGAGAGGCTGGGAGCCCCATGCTCCCCGGGATGCCTTATGAGCACCTCATGCTGCTGAGTTTCCCTGCAGGTCTGTGCAGAAGCAGGGATTCCCGTGGGGTTGCTGGGCGGGACTTCAGCCTCCCTGGAGCTCTGCAGGACTGCTGAAAGGGAGCGAAATCCAGCCTTCCTCCCTTCGCCGAGCCTGTGAGCATGCAGGTGTGGCCCTGAGCGCCCCTCCCCAGGTGTGGCTCTCCCAGCCAGAAAGTTGAGAAGACCTTGGTGTTCCCTGCATGGAGAGGCCATAGCACAGCTTTCCACCCAGAAGTTTCCCCATTCCGGTTCCGGAGGAGCACCTTGAAGGGATCAGTTTCTGAACTGAGCGATCTGCGAAACAATAGCACCAGCTGCGGTCGCCTTCAATACAAACTGTCCCAGCTGCTTCGCTTAAGAGTTCAGCTTTGTAAGGTAATACCAGGAATCCTGGAGCTCTAAGATAGAAAAGCCCCAGGGTTCTCCTGTATACTGAGAATCTTTTGTTCTAGCAACACTTTGCAATTTGCAGCAGAGGGAAGCGGCATGATTTTACTACACATGCCAAAGCAGCTATAGCTTCTAATGCATTTACGGCCTGTAACCGCATTGGGTTGCCTAGCAAAAAAGTCAGCCAACCAGCTGGAAGGCAAGAGGCTTGTTTTGAAAAGAATAATATCCTAGAAAGGCAGGAGAATTCAGGTGCTCCCACAGACAAAACCTGGAAAGGGTTTTGCTTTTGCTTGCAGCAAGGGGCTCCGGGCAGTCTCACCAAGTTACCAGTCCACAAACATTTTTACTTGCCTGCATATACCTGATAATAATTTGTGAAAGTGAGAAAGCAAAGGAAAAGAGCATACCCCTTCGGTTTACAGCCACCTGGCCTTCATGCTCACTGAGCAGTGATTCTTATTTGGCGTATCTCATGTAACGTGTGAGATGCGTTATCTTTGTGCTGATAGGGACAAGCATGTGATTCCAAAAGACTTTTGCATTGGCAGCGCAAAAGATTAAGATGTGCTTGCTGTGTGCAATTGGGTTGCTTCTTACAGAGAACCATCTTATCTAATATCATACTGCGTAGGACTGTTATCTGACTGTTAGAAGGTGCTTGTTTAATTTTGTTAATTGCATTTAGGGCTTTTCAGGCCCTGGGGGAGGGAATCTAGGTCTCAAGGCAGAGTGCAGGACTCGGACATAACCCTAACATTTCTCCCTCGCCACCTGTGCTCTGGTATCCTTGGCAAACCCAGCAGATAAAATTGTGCACGACAAGAGCATCTTCTGGGTTTCAGTATTAGCATGAAAAATGTCCATGGCACCTATAAAACGCTGGTCTCCCGCCTACCTCCTCAGTCTGAGCAAAGAGCGGCTGAGAGAGAACCTTGCCGTGTCCCTTTCAGACCTTCCCTAGAAGCGTCTCTCGAGCTGCATCGTGGCGCATGGGCCTGGGCCGAACTACCTTCCTGACAGCACCAGGAGGATGGCGGGAGCCGATGGCCCATGGCCCGAGAGGGCGGCTCTGCTCGGTCAGCGGGGTTGCCCTTTTAACGTAGGAGCTTCCTCTGAGTATGAGGATGAGGCAAGCCGACCCGCTCGTGCTGCCTTGCTGTGAGGAAGCGTGGCTGCTGAAGCGGGCACCCCCTTGGCACTGCCCGGACAAGCCCTCCCGGATGGCGGCACTTGAGCGGCTCGGCTGGCCGCTCCCTTGGGGTGTGGAGGAAGTTCTTGCCTTGGAAGGGCGCCTGAGTTGCTGCAGGCCTGTGCGACCGGCTGGGGCAGAAGGCTCTTTTGCCGCGTGCAAAGGAGGCGGTGGCTGCAGCGATAGGCTTGCTGCCTGCCCCTCCTGCTCTCAGGAACCCCAACGATTGCAGGCAGACTCTGCCCGCCGGTTCACGCAGCGCCGCCTCTGTCGTCCAGCCTGAGCTGAGGTTCTTCTTCCACACTGGCATTCCCTCAACTTCCTTTTTTTATAAGTTTTATTCAAAATAACCCTAAAACAAAGAAAAACTAAAAACAACATCAGTCATCAGAAACATCGGACCTGCTGGGTCAGCCCCCACATTTTTTCTGTTTATGATAACTTAAAAACATACTTGAATCTATACGAAGTCCCGTTTCTCTAGCCAGTAATAAAAAGAGTCCCAAGTTTCTAGAAATCAGTATCTGCTTTCTCCTTCAATGACAAAGTCAATCTGTCCATTTCTGCACCGTCCAAGATCTTTTTTAGGATCAGTTCGGCATGGGTGGTTCTTCACTTTTCCAGTGTTGGGCAATCATTCCCTCAACTCCCAAGGGTATATCCTGGGGTTAATTGTGGGATGGGAGTGGGAAGGGATAGATGACCCAGTGCTTGTACAAGTGCAGATGGTTGATGCCTGTGTGAGAGCAAGGAGCTGATCGGAATATCTGACCCCTGTCATATTCCCCGATCCCTCGGGTTGTGCTGGTGCCTCCGAGACCAAGAGTTCAGCTCTTTCCTGGCACTGAGCATGGGGTGGAGGAAATGTGGCACGGCACTAGCTCCTCGCAAGCCCAGTGGTCTTCCGTGTGTGTCCTACTCGCACCTGCTCCTGAACCTGGCCCAGTGTGCATCTTCTGCCCAGGAGGGCAGAACCTTAAGTCCAGGGTGAAATCCAGCCCTCTGGGTTTCTGCAGATGGTCAGCCAGCTTCCCTTGCCCCGACCGCCTCACTTGCCAATCTTGGTTTCCTGGCTTTCCCCCCTGTGCTGAAAGACTGCCGCGCCTCAGGAGGCGAATGTCCTGGCGGTAGGAGCTCTGTGCTAGACTCTGGTGCCGGTTTCGACGCCTTGTCCTTGTCCCTCCATGGGGTGTGGCCCCAGAGAGCACGCTGCCCTCGTGCCGAACGGGTTGTGCTCCCTCGCTCGGGTCTTTGTCTCTCCATCCTGGAACTGGGCCCCGACCAGGCCTGGCAAGGAGCTGGTCTGCGAGCTGGGGCTGGCAGCAAAATCGGACATACGGGTTCTTCGCTTCATGGGGCACCTCGGCATTCGTGCCAGAGTGCGCTCAAGGGCCAGTTTTCACAAGTACATAATGCTAGACTGGTGTTGATGTAAACAGAGTAAAAGATTTCGTGGGCTAAAGCTCTCCCTTTTGTTAAGCAAATGTCAATACTGACAATGGATAAATGGCTCAGTAAATTATGGGGCTATGCAATAATGCCAATTATAATGCATTATCCTGGTATAGATGAGGAAAGAAAGATAACAATCATAACTTGTTTGTGATTATTAATTTGGTACACAAAGCTTAATTTTATGCAATTCATTAATGTAATATGCAGACATGAATAGAATATACAGTATATCACAGAAGTGAGTACACCCCTCACATTTTGTAAATATTTTATTATATCTTTTCATGTGACAACCCTGAAGAAATGACACTTTGCTACAATGTAAAGTAGTGAGTATACAGCTTGTATAACAGTGTAAATTTGCTGTCCCCTCAAAATAATTCAACACACAGCCATCAATGTCTAAACCGCTGGCAACAAAAGTGAGTACACCCCTAAGTGAAACTGTCCAAATGGGGCATTATTAGCCATTTTCCCTTCCCGGTGTCATGTGACTCGTTAGTGTTACAAGGTCTCAGGTGTGAATGGGGAGCAGGTGTGTTAAATTTGGTGTTATCGTTCTCACTCTCTCATACTGGTCACTGGAAGTTCAACATGGCACCTCATGACAAAGCACTCTCTGAGGATCTGAAAAAAAGAATTGTTGCTCTACATAAAGATGGCCTAGGCTATAAGAAGATTGCCAAGACCCTGAGACTGAGCTGCAGCACGGTGGCCAAGACCACACAGTGGTTTAACAGGACAGGTTCCACTCAAAACAGGCCTCGCCATGGTCTACCAAAGAAGTTGAGTGCACGTGCTCAGCGTCCTATCCAGAGGTTGGCTTTGGGAAATAGACGTATGAGTGCTGCCAGCATTGCTGCAGAGGTTGAAGGGGTGGCGGGCCAGCCTGTCAGTGCTCAGACCACACGCCGCACACTGCATCAAATTGGTCTGCAGGGCTGTTGTCCCAGAAGGAAGCCTCTTCTAAAGGTGATGCACAAGAAAGCCCGAAACAGTTTGCTGAAGACAAGCAGACTAAGGACATGGATTAGTGGAACCATGTCCTGTGGTCTGATGAGACCGAGATAAACTTGGTTCAGATGGTGTCAAGCGTGTGTGGCGACAACCCGGTGAGGAGTACAAAGACAAGTGTGTCTTGCCTACAGTCAAGCGTGGTGGTGGAAGTGTCATGGTCTGGTGCTGCCGGCACTGGGGAGCTCCAGTTCATTGAGGGAACCATGAATGCCAACATGTACTGTGACAGGGTGAAGCAGAGCATGATCCCCTCCCTTCGGAGACTGGGCCGCAGGGCAGTATTCCAACATGATAACGACCCCAAACACACCTCCAAGACGACCACTGCCTTGCTAAAGAAGCTCAGGGTAAAGGTGATGGACTGGCCAAGCACGTCTCCAGACCTAACCCCTATCGAGCATCTGTGGGGCATCCTGAAAGGGAAGGTGGAGGAGCGCAAGGTCTCTAACATCCACCAGCTCCATGATGTCGTCATGGAGGAGTGGAAGAGGACTCCAGTGGCAACCTGTGACGCTCTGGTGAACTCCATGCCCAAGAGGGTTAAGGCAGTGCTGGAAAATAATGGTGGCCACACAAAATATTGACACTTTGGGCCCAATTTGGACAGTTTCACTTAGGGGTGTACTCACTTTTGTTGCCAGCGGTTTAGACATTGTTATACAATTTATAATAAATAATAAATAAGTGGTTTATTTATAATAAATAAGCGGTTTACACTGTTATACAAGCTCTATACTCACTACTTTACATTGTAGCAAAGTGTCATTTCTTCAGGGTTGTCACATGAAAAGATATAATAAAATATTTACAAAATGTGAGGGGTGTACTCACTTCTGTGATATACTGTAGATAAACCGGTATTTATTGGTGTTGATAGATAGATAGATAGATAGATAGATAGATAGATAGATAGATAGATATTGAGAACTGCATCATTACTGGTGGATGAACTTGTACCTTTTTAATCTTGATGAAGGCCAGTACCAGCTTATACACCTTTTCTCCGCTATTTTAGGCACTGGCTCCTTTACTGGAAAACAATCATCCTCCTCCTGACTTGTGTGAATTTTTTTGCAAGGTAGGTCCGTCCGTCCGCCCCCGCCCGCCCATCTGTCTGTCTAACCCTCTACAGAACCGAGCAGCACAATTATTCAGGGCATGTCCACATTACAGGCTCAGGGCACGATCCTGCGATGCTGCTGCAAGTCCTCAGACTGGCAGACTTCCAGCCATCCAGTGCGAGGCAGGAGGAGCGCCGGGGCCATCTTGGCTCCTCTGCCTCCTGGCCTGCATTTTCAGCAGATGGGCCCGTTCCTTGTCTCGCTTCCTGGAGCATCTTGGAGAGGCCGGGAGCGGGTCAGCTTCCGCCCAGTGCAGCCTGCCCACTCTCCTCTGCTCCCTGCCCACTCGAATGCCATTTCTCCAATCTCACTTTTCTGACCTTTGGAGAGACGCCAGAGTGGTTCTGCTGTGCCAGCTGCGAAAGGGAAGGGAGGTGCTTGGTGCCCGGCTCCAGGGAAAGAGCATCGTCTCTGACCTCGGACGTGGGCATCAGAACTATCCCTCTCCGTGCTGTCCAGTTGCTCTCTTTTACTGGCTTCGACCCCGCAGGAGTTTTCTCTGGGCACCCGGCATTCTGAGCATTAATGGGATTCCCTGTCCTGTACGATAGCCGTATCCAACCTGGTGATGTCCTCCATATGTGTCGTCCTGCAACTTCCATCATTTCCCATCATGTGTGTGCAAAGAAGGTGCAAAGCATTAGCAGTGGGGAAGTGGGGCAAAGCTGGGCCTGGCCAGTGTGGTAGGGATGCTTGGACCTGCTGGGCAGCTTTTGTAAAGAACAGAGACCGCGGGTTCTACCCCATGAATTGGATCAAAGCCTGGCCTTAATGTAAGGCAGTTAATTTCGTAGGCCTACTCTCACACTGGATGCACCTCAGTACCCACCTCCCCAGTGATCACATAGGCTACCCCTGCGGTTGCTGGAATGGTGGGAGGGCTGTCCAAAAGATTCTTCTCTCGCTACTCCAGATTATACAAGGACTAGTTTATAGAACTCTGGTTCCCTTTCCCTTTTCTCACTCTGCATATTTCCTTGCAAAGCGTTTGGCTTTTGTTAGGAACATTGGGACTGAGCAGTCTTTCCAAGCCGGGTCCCTCTGAGTGCATGAGCTAAAACTGGCTCGGAATGCTGGGAGTTGTAATCTAATGCCACTGGAGGGATCTAATGCCTCTGGAGGGCACCAGGTTGGAGAAGATGGCTGCAGTAGAGGCTTGTGGAATTACTGGTAGAGAAAGGGATCAAAGAGAAGTTTGTCTCCATCTCTCCCATTCCTAGAACCCAGCTTTGTCCAGTGGCATTAAGCAGTGGTTTAATTAATTAATTAAGACTTGTGTGCCACCCCATCACAAATGTTTTGGGACAGTTCACAAAAACAATAAAATAGAATAAAAATGGAAGCAAAAATAGAGTTCCATTAATTAATTACTCCCAGCCCAGTGAATCATTAATTGTGAAGCTCCCTGACGCAAGGTTTGGTGCTGGCCACTAGCTTAGATGGCTTTAAAAGGGGATTAGAAAAAATTATGTAGAATATATAAAAAATCATGAGCGCTTCATTTCTCTTTGCACATCACTCAAGAACACACCATTCACAACCCCGAATATTCCTCAAACATCAGAAATTCCTTCGATTGCATTTGCATTACCAAACTATGCACCTGAGACATGTGCAGCATTCCCAGAATGTGCAGACTTCCAAAATGTGCAGTTAATGAGCAACTTTTTCCCATTTGAACAATTCACAAAACAAGCTGGAAAAAGAATGGGAGCCAAGTACAGTGCGTTTTGGAGTACACGTTGAAGAATTTCAAGGAACCTGAGTGTCCTGGCTCTCCAAGTTCCTGCTGATCAATCTACTAAGGATTATTCATCCTTATTGCTCTGTGCAGGCACCTCAAGGTTCTTCTTCATGGTCTCTGTGCATCACACATAAGGGCTCTGTGTGCATGAATGGAGGCTCTCGTGGAAGATTCCCAAGCTAATTAATTGGTATTCAGAGGGAGGCCCTCCCCTGGCTCTCCTTTGAGCTCCATCATGGCTGCACTGGGCTGGGGCTTCTAAGAAGCTGAGGAGCAGCAGAAGCAGAAAGCAACAACTTGCAGAGGAACAGGATCTCGACTGGATAGGCCTTTGGACAGGGCTCTTCCTGTGTGCCCGTCCGTGCGTTGGGGTTCTGTTCCAACACAAAACTTGCCCAGTGGCCGTTCCATTTGTATGCCCCATGGCTGTCCTTAATGGAGTACAGATCTTCAGCAGCCAATGAAACAGAGAGGTTGGGTCTGGTTATTAACATTACCTGCATATTGACGTGCACCTGTCACCCAGTTGGGAGCATATTTTCCTTTTGCTGGAGACTTTGGATTATTGTTCCTTGCCTGAGTTTCACATCTGTGCGATTTCTTGGTGCAGCACTGCAGAGAACGCCCTCGCTCCATGGTGGTCATAGAAGTGTTCACGCCGGTCGTCCAAAGAATCCTCAAACACAACATGGTGAGTCGGGGTGCTCTGCCTCTTAGCTCCGAGTTCCCAGGAATGCTTTCTGTGAGGTGACGAGATCTCAGTTGGCAGAAGGCCCTCCACAATTGCCAAGCACAATTCATTGCTTGCCTTCTAGCAGCAACCTTGGGCAGAAGCACGCCTCAGGCATTCCTGCTGTCGTGAACTGGGGTCCCTCCTTTGTGCATTCAAAGCCACAGACCTTTTCCTTGCAAAATGTTCTCTGTGACCAAAAGCACAAAGCACGCAGAAGGACTCTCTGAGCTGTTGAGCCCAGTCTGGTACTCACCTCCAGGAACCCTCCTTAGGAGCATGCCTGGGCCCATCCCTTTGGGAGGGGCCTTCTGAAAGCGAGCGTGCCCCCTCTCTGCGTGCTGATCCTCTAATTGGGCCCGGCTCCGCTGCTGATGCCATGTCGGGGGGTCAAGAGCCGGGCCGCCTCAACTGTGCCTGAGAAACTCTCCCCCCGCCAACTGTGCGTTTTGGCTGTCCCCAGAGACCGCCTGCCCACCCGGGAGCCTGGCCTTGGAAGAAGCGTCTCCGCTTCTCTCCTCCCAAAGGTTCAACTTGGGCCCCTTCCCAGGCTCCCCCAGTCCCGCTTCACATCCCAGTTCTGCAGCCGTCCTGGAATGAGTGTCCACAGCAGCCCCCTTCCTCACTTTCAACACCTGCTCAGCAAATATTTAGAGTTCAGGGATCCAAGCAGGACCTGCAGCGACTTGTGGGCCGACACAGGGCTTCTGTGCAAGGTCTGAGTCAGCGAGTTATGTTCCCCCCACCCTACTTTCTGCTCTCCCCCAAACTCACACGCAAGAATCCATTGCCCTGAGCACACCGAGTCCCCATGAGGCCTACCCTTAGGAGCTTTTCCCCTGAGGTTTTTTTTCCTTTGAGAGGGGCACGTCTCCCAACCTTGGTGTTCCCTCAGCTTGCCCCTGCCTTTCTCTTGGGTATGGGCAGTGCCATTTTGGCTACCCAATGATCCACCTTTGAAGAATGTGTTTCTTCTTCAAATATGGAGTAGTATTTCGGTGACTAATTCAGCCTCTGCTCCACTTGGCTCAGTGTGTCTTACCTCCAAGCGAAAACTGAGGGCTGGCCTGATTTATTTATTTATTTAAAACATTTTTATGCCACCCCCATCGCAACAAAGATTCTCCTAATCTTGAGGAGAAACGTCTTGGCACCAGGTGAAATAATCTGGTTTGTTTTATTTGTTTTTCATTTTTAAATTCTTACAATACAGTTTTATGAGGTGCTTTTTCTGCTGAATTCAAGTGGATCTGTAGATGTTACTGCTGGGTATTTGGGATGTGAGATCTGTAAGCTAACCTGGCGATCCCTTTCCATTGGAGCATAAACATTATTCAAACAAAATAAATGTTTGCTCTTGGTCCATCCTTGGTGAAGGCCTTCTCCCTGAAGCATTAGGGTTTTTGTCGTCATGGGTTTGGCAATATCATCTCACGACCACCACCATCAAGAGATGAAGTGGTAGGACCACATGCTTCCCAGAATGGCTAGTTCAGCCCAGAACTGAACCCAGTGGGAACAATGTCAAAGCCAGTGTAGGCTAAGCTACGTTGCTGGCAACCTTCCCAGTCTTTGGTAGCATTCCAGTTCAGTGTATGTGTCTGACTTCTCAGTGGTTTGTCCCAGGGGGAAGAAGTCCAGAGAGCCAAAAAATCATATGATGCTGTTGTGCTTGGGATTAGAATAATTTGTAGCTCTTTAAAATACTGATATGCCACTGCCCAGCTCTGAGCTTCCCCGTGTAATTTACACAAAGAAATTTCTTCTTCTTGTTGTTAAAATGGAGCGAAAGCCAAAAATTACACCGCCCAACAAAAACATGAATATTAGTTTGCAATGATTTAATGAAATCTGTGCAAGGGAAGGCCGCAAACAGAAAGATTTGTTGGAAAATGGAATCTGTGATTTGTTAGAATAGAAGCTCTAATGGCCAGGTGACAGTAGTCTTATTTTAACTGTAAAACGTGGCCAATAGCCATGCTGGCTGGCTGGGGATGCTGTACTATGCAGCCCAAAACAGAGGACACCGAGTTGGGAAGCCTTTTCAGGTAACAGAGAAGGCTTCCCAACAGAGGAGAAAAGAAGTGTTGTCCAGGCAAACAGGCCCTTACTCAAAATTCCCGGCTGGACATCCATGCTGCTGCTGTAGCTTCTCTTGATCCTCCTTCTGTTTGGGGCAGGATTTTGGAAAGTGCCCTCGGTTGAGGCTCTTCACTCAGGAGTACATTCTGGCCTTGAATGAATTGAATGCTGGCATGGAGGTCGTGAAGAAGTTTATCCACAGGTCAGTGCATGTCTGTTCAGCGCCTCCTCGGGTGCTCATCCTTGTATCCTCCTTCTCGTTTTCATCTTAGTGGCGTCCTCTTCACTGCGGCTGCGATGGCCAGTAGTCATTTTACTGTGAAATGCGCAGGTCCGCAAGGGCACAACGGCTGCACCAGACTGCATGTCCTTAACTGCCCTTTGACAAAACTGCAGCTCCTGCCCGAGCGTTGGCTTCTGCAGGGCAGCCTTCCCGCAACCTGGTGTCGCTCCCAGTATCTTGGAGCAGAACGAGCATCCTCCCAAGCCCACCTGCCGTATGGGGAAGGGGGAGGCCATAGTCTTTGGCCTCTCGGTGGCTGCGTCGCACGGCAGCCGCTCTGTCCCACACCTTGTGTCTGCTCTCGTTCCAGCATGCATGGACCAACGGGGCAGTGCCCTCATCCCAGGGTCCTGCCAAATCTCGTCGCCGTATGTTTAGCAGCTATTTATTCTTGCTACGAGGAATTCATCAACAGGTCAGTTCTGGCCTTTGTAAACTGGCACACTTCTCTTTTGCGCTTGATCCGCTGTTTGCTTGTGGTTCTTGGCATGTGGGTGATGCACATGGTGGCACATTGGGTGCGAAAGGCGCATCGGAATGGCTCGGCGTCCTCCCCAAGGGGCACTGCAGTCCTGCTGGCCCTTCCAAAAGGATCTCTCGCCGCTGGTGTGGTGGGAGGACCCAGCCCCTTGTGCTGCATGGCCCCGAGCGCCAGGCTGCCCCGTTGCTCGCACTGTGTCCTGTGGAAGGGAGGGCCCTCGCAGTGGCTTATGGGAGCCTTGGTCGCAGAGGCAGCTGGGGGAAGAGTGGACTGCCAGTGCTGTGCCACTTGTGTGGCCTGTCACGCCTGTGTGGATTTCACTTTCACTTCCCATGCGTGGAGTTTTGCATATCCGAGTGTCCATACCTGAGCGCTTGACCTGGGACGGGTTCCTGTGATGCTGCGCCATATAGCTCAGTGGTGGAGCACCTACGGGGCCTGCAGAAGCCCCAAGACCTTCATCTGCAGGTGGTAAGCCTGGAAAAGATACCCCTGCCCCCCCCACACCCACCCAAAATCCTGGAGAGGCAGCACTAAGCTAGATGCAGTAATGAGCTGCCTCTCATGACAGGGACTGGCACCCTTGTGCTGTGCAGAGGTTTTGGATTACAGCTCCCATAATCCTTGGCCACCTGCCTGAGGCAGATGGATACTGCAATCCAAAGCACCTTGAGGCCACCAGGCTACTCACCCTGATGGTTTATGTTCCCTGTGTTTCCTAAGCGGCTCTCAGGGTCTAGTCAATCCGTGGTGAACCGTGGCCAAAGCCAAGAGGGGTGGGACAGGACTTGCTGCCATTCCACGGGGACGGGTGTGGCCACGCTCTGCCCCTTCTTCAGATTAACCTTCCTGCAAAATCGTGGCCAGCTCTCTACCAGTGTATGGATTTCATCACCATTTTGTGTCATTTGGAAGGAAGAACAGCATTCTTCCACAGAAGGCTGAGCTCTCAGACCTGCACAAAATAGCACTGTCCGGCATAGTAAATTCTTTTTGGAGACATGCAGTTTCCTCCGGTATAAATTTCAACAATCCAAGATTAAAAAGAGACAAGATGAGGATCTGTCGCAACATAGCTTGACTTGCCCTGTCCAGTCTCTTGCTTGTTGTTTCCGCTACCTATAGCTAATCAAGTTATTTATTTCTAAAATCTTCTTTAAATGCAGCCGAGACAACTCTCCAAGCCTGAAGGAAATTCGGAATGGCTGCCAGCAGCCCTGCGACCGCAAGCCCAACTTGCCCCTCCGGCTCCTCCACACAAGTCCCGACCTGGTGTCCCAAGAGGCGACATTGACCGAGTCCCGCCACAAGTCGGTCATCATCACCTCCAACGAGATCCACGTGGAGGTGGAACGCAACAACTCCACCAACCAGAAGATGACAGCCAACGTTGGGAATGACAGTGAGCCGAACCTCATAGACTGCTTGATGGTCAGCCCAGCCTGCAGTACGATGAGCATTGAACTCAGCCCCCAGGCGGACCGCATCCTTGGCTGCTACGTGGAAATTCTCAAGATGCTGTGAGTAGCTACTTCCATGCCTTGCACATCTCCGGAACCACGCCGGTGGGGGGTGCGCTTGCCCAGCTTCTCCTCTGCAACATTTGCAGGCCTCTGGCAACACATGCAGATCACGGAGCAATGAATCCAGCTTGGACAGGAGTGTCTCCAGAAGGGCTTCTGGCCCGGCTGGGTGAGCTCCAAAGATCATATCCGGCTGGTGAAAGCTGGCAGGTTTTTTTTGCATGGAGGCTCTTCAGCCTAGCTGACAAGACGGGGCTCTCCTTGCCTGTGGCTCTGAGCCGTTCCTTGACCACTGAGCTGCCATATGCATCTCCCCTCTGGTTATCTAGCAAGTTTGCTTTTGGCCTGTCTTCTCATGGCCCCACAAGGGAGGGATGGAAAGGGAATGGCTGCCCATCAGGACGAAAGAGTGGAGAAGTTGGGGTTGGGTGATGCATGGGGGACATGTAGCCCTCCCGAGTTTTGGACTGTCCCCATGATCTCTCACTATTGGCTCTGCTGGTTAACGCTGATGGGGATTGCAAGCCCAGCTCCTGGAGTGCGGCATTTCCCTGCCCCAACATAGGGAGCATGTCGGGGCTGGTCCCTCAGCCCCCCGGGCTGCTCCTGCGCTGATTTCCCCCTTCACCCATCCCGGGAGCACACGGTATGGTGGAAGAGCACAGCCTTGCAAGCGGAAGGCCCTCCCCACTTTCGGCCTCTCACATATCCAGTCAAAAGTCTAGCAGGCGGTGGGGAAGCTTCTGCCGAGGACCCCAGAAGGCTCCTGGCAAAGTGTTGCTCACTTTTGTTTATGTGGACATTACCTTTCTATACTGCCCAATAGCTGACACTCTAGTAGGCAATATTTATTTATTTATTCAGAGTTTTTTTATGCCATCCAAAATGTGGACAACTTACAAAAACCAACCAAAAACCCAACAGCAACAACGCACCAACAAACAACACACAGCATCCAACCATTAATGATAAAAACAAAGATAATACTGGGTGAGATGAATACATAATCTGAATTCTATAAGGAATCTCCTTGAGTTTATTTTATTCATTCATTTTCTAATTTATTTGTTGCTGAATAGCCTGACAGGGCCATCATGAATCAAACAGCTCTGTTGTGAGAACATAAGAAAAGCAGTGCCAGATGAGAGCAGAGTCTTATTTAAGGCACAGTCCAAGCATGCTTCGACAGAACATGGTCCTACAATTCCTACCATTCTCCAGCCAAGCTAGCTAGGTGGGGAATGTTGGAGTTGTAAAACATTTTCCCATCTAGACAGGCCTAGGTTCTCATCTTTAGTCAGGTGGGCTGTTCCCAGAGTGGCTGGCCAGACGGGACACTCAGAGGAGGACATGAATTCCATGAAGGCCTCCGCAGAACCTGCTCTAAGAGGCACATCGCCCATGATCTCACAGCGCTGCGAGCCATCGATGATCTTACATTTGCCGCATCCTTTTCAAAGGCTAAGTTGGCAGCAATCAGTGCATCTCGTGGCCTTGAGTCCCCTGTTTTAACCCTCTGCTGGGTGAGGAGGCCTTTCTCCCGTCTGACCTGAACTTCCCACCATGCAGCATCATTGGATGACCCCAGCTGCATTCTGGTCTTATGGGCAGGGAGGACTGGGCTGGTGGATCTCCACCCAACCAAAGCAAGGAGATCGTCCAGGCTTAATGCCTGCCCACTCGTGCTTTTCTGTATGGCTTCAACGTGGCTAATTTCTTTGGTGTGCGCTCCACGGACTTCAGTGAGGCTTGCGTTTCAGTGGAAATGCAAGCTAAGATGCAGAATCAATTTTACTTTTGACTGGGCTGGAAAAATTCTCTGAAGGAAGCACCTAAATGCTGATGAGACAGAACACCCAAGGTGGGGTCTTGTGATTCATTATTTGACTTGAATAGTTCCAGTTTATTATTGTAATTATTCCCAGAAGATACTGTCAGCTTAATACTGCATTCAGAACCTTATTATCTAAATTGCCTACATCTCATTGGCTGAGGATGCTGAATCGGATCCCAAAAAGATTGAATTGCAAAGTAGATTCCCTGCTTATTGCTGTTGTTGAGAAGAGCTGCACCAGGGTGAAGGCTGGTGTGATGTTTGTTGTCGCACTGGGGTGGCTGAATGGGGGGAGGTGCTGATGAGTGAATTCCTTTCCTTTTGTTTCGTACGCTTCAGTCCATCGTTTGCCAAAATATACGTGTTTTCTCTCGCCTGCTTTTCCAATCCCTGGGGAGGGAGCAGGAGGAGAAACATGCCATGAGTCCCAGATTTGTGCTAGGAGAACCAGGGGGCCTTTTAATCCATAAAGGAGAAGGCTGCTACGGATTTGAGGAGATGGCGAGGTTTAGGTAAAGACTAGGTGGACTAGTCTAGGTGGCGCCATGAAAACGTCAGCCCAGCATGTGGCTGCTGTGAGAAAGGCGAATTCCGTGTCAGACATAATTAGGGAAAGAATTGAAAATAGAACGGCCAGGATCATATTCCTCTTATGCAAACCTGTGGTGTGATCCTATTTGGAGTGCCGGCTATAGTACTGGTCAGTGCCTCTAAGAAAGGAGATTGAAAGTGCAGAACCCCTGTTAGGAAAGCTTACAACAGCTTTGACCCCTTGCCATAGGAAAATGGTGTGGCGAAAGCAGATCGAGAGCTTTTCTCTCTCTTCGCAGTGAAACACCCCACAAAATCGTTTCTCGAGTCGGGAAAGTCAAAAGGGAGCCAATCACTGGAGAGAAAATGAAATTCTGTTCAGCCCCAAGTAGCTTTTATTTGGCAAATGGAATAGCATCCCAGGGGTTTATCTGAAGGGAAAGCTGGGGCCCTAAAATCCATGACTCACTGAGGGACGGTGGGTGTTGTAGTCTGACAACAGCTGTGGAGCACCAAGGTGGGGAAGCCCTGTCTGTCATCTGCTTTGAAGGACCCCATAACCTCAGGGTTCCCCCAGCTCACACATGGTGACTGGGGATCCAGAAGTGCATCTCTCTCTCTCTCTCTCTCTCTCTCTCTCACACACACACACACACACACACACACACGTGTGCATGGACACACACAAACACATACACAGAGTGTGTTTAGCAGCCAGTTTCAGGTTTGCAGATTGCATGCTATTAGGCATATCCAGGACATGAGATCCGAAGTGGGCTGTAACATGAAAACAAGGATTTCCCCTCTTCTCTCCCAGCTTGGAACCATTTTCCCCTTTGTGGGATGTTATCTGGGCAAACAGTTTCGCATTCCCTTGGATTAGAATTCAGTGTTGTTGGTCAGGGGGCAGAGAACCTCGCCGGCAGTGTCTTTCTCTGGTCCTGATGTCACACCAGGCTGCCGCTGGTTCGTGCTTGTGGTGCAGCCCAACGTACGGAGTGGCACAGGATAGGAGTCATCTGAGTAGCGCCCTGTCGGTGCTGCTCCGGATTCACTGCTCGTGCAACGGGGCTTTTGTGATTCTAAAAATAGCTCGCAATGAGGGGAAATGCTCATCTGCAGGAGAGTGCGTGTCAGCAGAGCTCGCACAAAACAGCCCTGCTGACCTGGTCCCGTCTCAACAAGCATTTCCGCTCCTCTGCCAGGCTATTTTTAGAGCTGCAAAAGCTCTTGTGCAAACTCAGGCTCCTGCAAGCATCGCAGCACTGTGAGGTGGAGCAGTCCTGCTGGATGCTTCCTGTTTGTGCCGAGTTTTATGATTTTACCCATGTATATATCTCTTTCTTTTCTCTCAGTTTGTAAAATAAAAGGAAACTGAGCCGGGGGACCATCATTCTTGTATACTAATTTTTATTGCTAATCTGTCACAATAAAAACATACTTCGTGTGTACCCCTGTATGTTTTATCTAGTGCAACATACATTGCTATTATTCAAGGAAGACTTCAACAAAGACAGTCCAAAGATGTTGGAGACTACCATCGAATGTCATATCAAGGGGGGATTCCTACCTATGGATGTAACAAAACAGGGAAGTCTGGATTGTATGCATTCAACGTACTTCCTGCCCACTTGCAATCTGATGATGACTGGAAGTGGTCAGAGTTTGCAGGAAGAAGGGTGGTCCCAACCGTCCATTTCTAAGACTGACTATTTCTCAGGTCAGACTATTTGACTTGTTGTGTCTAAGCCAGGGCTCCTCAAACCTTTTGAACAGGGGGCCAGTTGAAAGGCTGTGGTGACCGTTGCAGGCCAGTGAGGTGGGGGTGCCTGGGGGCGCGGGTCGGTGAGGTGCCGTCGGGGGTGCGCGAGGCAGCATCGGGCACGCATGGTGGTGGCCCGCTCACTCAGAGATCTCCCAGCGAGTCCAAACCATCTGCGAGCAAGCGAGCAAGCGAACCACCACCTCCCCGCCTGCGCAGCAAGCGCACACTTGGGCAGCGAACGGCGGCATGGGGCGGATGGCTGGCCATGGCAGGCTGGATCCGTCCTGCGGGCCGTAGTTTGAGGACCCATGGTTGAAGCTGTTTTGACTGACCACAGAACTCCAGCAGGGGTTCTTTCCTACCATCTGCCTCCTTAGCATTTTAACTGGGCACACCAAGGATGGCGCTCACATTGAGTCAGGCCCTTGGTCCATCCAGCCCAGTATTGTCAGCACGGACTGGAAGCAGCTGTTGGGGGTTTCAGGCAGGATTTGATCCTAGCACTGTGGGGAAATGCCTGAGATCAAAGCTGAGATCCCTGCATGGAAAGCATTGGTTTTACCCATGATAATGAGATTCCACCCTTTTTCTACCCTTTATGGTAATTACAGCACTGGCAGTGTATAACTGTTTCTTACACAAATTTATCCCCTGCTTCCATTTGGAAAAAAAAAAAAAGCTTGAGGTGGCTTACATCATGTTTAAAAATAAATACTGGCATTCCAGCAGTAAAATAAATGTTACAAGTCAGAAGACAAAAGCTTAGTGGATAATTGAATATAGCGTTCAAGAGAGATGGAGATGAGCACTGGCTAAGCAGAGTAAAATCTGCAGGGACTCCTTTGCAACATTCAAGGGAACAGCCAAATATTGGCAGCTTGGCTGGTCCAAATCTGCCTTGGATGGGGGTTCTTTACCTGGCCAGTTTTATTTATTTATTCAGCAGACTTATATGCCACCTCATTCACCTAAGCCTCAGGGCGGCTTACAAATAAATAAATATCATCAATATAATAAAATACAGCTGGAGACATCCTGGCCAAAGTTGTTAAAATCAATAAATAAAATCAACAATTAAAATGATGTTTAAATAAAAAGGTCTTGGCCTGGCACTGAAAAACAAATAACAACGGCACCAGGTGGACCTCTCTAGGGAGTGCATTCCATAGGTTGTGCGCCACCACAGAGAAAGCCCTCCTCCGGGTGCTCACCCTCCTAATGTTCTTCATGGAGGGCTCCCGGAGAAGGGCCTCTGCCGCCGATCTCAAGGGGCAGGAGGGCATGTATAAGTGCTCCTTCAGGTAACCAGGACCCAAGCCGTTAAGGGCTTTATAGGTGATAACCAACACCTTGAATTGGGCCCGGACTTCAATGGGGAGCCAGCGAAGCTGACGGAAGACTGGAGTTATGTGAGCACAACGCCCAGTCCCTGGCAGCTCCGTTGGAGAAGGAGTGAAAAGTTCACCCTTTGGTCGGGAGCTTCATCAGCTAAGCATGGCCATGCAAAAAACGTTGGCTCCTTTGGCAAGGAGTGCGATCAAAAGTTTTTTGAACAGGTCTGGATATACTACCTACCAAAGGATTCTCTACTGGATCTGAAGAATTTAGCACCACCGAGGAAAGATTTTGCTGCGCTGATTTGTCCTTGAGAAGACTTGTTCTTCCAATTGTCACAAACACTGTTAGATCTATCATTGTTTTCCCCCCAGCTTATCAGAGGCAGGAGGTGGCTGGCAGGTCTGTAATTTTCTGGCTCCTTAAATTAATAATAACAATGCCCCCTTCCCTTTGCTGTAGTTTAACTGTATCCAGGTCTTCTGATGGGGAAAATGAGAGCTGTCAAATGATAGGGCGGTGCTACTTCAGAACTACCGCACAACTCTTGAGGAAAGACTTCTTAGTCCTTTAATTTTTCTCTTGCCATTTACTCTTGTAGTCTCCATTTTAATTAATTTAACAATAGTTCACCTTCCTTTGGTAAGGGAGCAGACAAAACAGACGATGCATGTACCAGAATACTAGCTTTTCACTTCCTGTCTACTCTGCCAAACAGTTCAGCAGCCATGCCAGTTTGCCAGTAGACTCCAGCCTAGTCCATGCATGCAAATTTATTCTTATAGAACTGAGATAAATCATAAAAGAAAACTGTGCCTTAGTAGTATAATGTACTGTAAATGCAATTTTATAAACAAACCCATTGATGTTGAACAAATGGAAGGGAGCACCAAAGACACTCCTTTTGTTGGAGTGGGGAACATTTAATTAGGGCCAGCTCTGGGTGGGTTTACAAAGAGATCAGACCAGCCAATCTTAAAGTAACTCAACCCTGACTGCTCTTTAGAAGATCAGATACTGAAGATGAAACTCAAATACTTTGGTCACCTAATGAGAAAGAACAACTCATTGGAGAAGACCCTGATGCTGGGAACTATTGATGGCAAATGGAGAACAGGATGGCAGAGGATGAGGTGGCTGGATGGAGTCACTGGGGCAGTGCGTGTGGGCTTGGGTGGACTCCGGGGATGGTGGAGGACAGGAGAGCCTGGCAGAATGTTGCCCATGGGTTGTGATGGGTCGGGCACGGCTTTGCAACTAAACAACTACAACTGGGTAGATTTTGTTCAGAACAACTCTGCAGGATGGGCTGTATGCTTGATAAATAAAGAGCCAATAAAACAATAGAGGTATATATTGTGTCTCAGCTAACAGCACTCTTCTACTTTCAGATCTGACTATGATGATTGGAGACCTTCTCTCGCCAGCCTGCTTCAACCCATCCCCTTCCCCAAAGAGTAAGTCCATGGCAACAAGTTCCTCTGTGTGCCACTTTCTGTAGCAGCATGTTAGATGAATATTGGTCAGATTTGCTGATGCTTGGAGACGTGTAGACAATTCAAATTGACTTGCTTATAAATTCTTTAATACACAGTAGAGATTTTTCAAAACTCAAGAAGCAAAATTAAGCCATAAATACTTTGCATAAGTTTTAAGGAGGAAACCTTAAAAGGAAGGTGGCAGCGGTAGCAAAAGCTCTTCATAGAACCAGTTCAGAATATTTCATGCCAAAATATTTGTATAGTGCTTGGAAAGCATTCTTTGTATGCACTTTGATCTAGAAATAGGGTCAAGGATAAACATTCATTTGGTCTGTATTTCACTGTGAACCTACATAATTTCACACTTTCGAACCAATATACAAATTGAAACTTCATTTTTCTTTGAAACATCCAGTTCTTCAAATTTTGCAGTGGCATTCAACAATCAAAAAGGGGTAAAAAATGTACAGTATATTGGGGAGATGGTTTGCCAAAAATGAATGTGCAGACCAAAGTTTGCACAAAAATGCACATTTATGGGAAATGCATGCAAAAATACATGCAAATGTTCATAAGTACTTTTTTAAAAAGAAAAAGTCAAAAGCTTAAATAAACTGCATTCAGACTGGAAAACGAGAAACCGAAATTGCCTGATTGTCTATCCTTGTTCTCTGCTCACCCTCAAGCAGAGCTATCAGGCACATAGTGGACTAAACACAGCCTGAACCTGCTCAGTTAGTCCTTTCTTTGTCGCTCAGTTTTCCCTGTGCATCGCTCGGTTTGTTTCCACTGGTCAGATGTGGCAGACAAGGAGGCAACCATGTGTAGGAAGAAGATACAGCAGGATGGGTCCATCTAGAAGGGTGTCAGCCATATTTCAGTTCCTTTTGTCTGATGCAGGAAAATTGGAAAGGGTCCAGTGGAGGGCAACAAAATGATCCAGGGTTTGTAAACACTGCCCTGCGAGGAGAGACAGAACTGGGCATGTTCAGCCTTGAGAAGAGAAGGCTGAGGGGGGACATGATATCCCTCTAGAAGTCCCTCAAAGGCTGCCACAAAGAGGAAGGTCAAGATCTCTTCTGGCTGATACCAGAGTGCAGGACATGGAATAATCAGCTCTAGTTGCAACAACCAAGATTCAGACTGGACATCAGGAAAAGCTTCCTCACTGTCAGAGCAACACGACAGTGGGACCAGCTGCCTGGAGGGGAGGGGCTCACCCACCCTGGAGACATTCAAGAAGAAACTGGGCAGCCCTCTGCGTGGGAGGGTGTGACTTGGTGTCCTGCAGCAGCAGGGGCTTGGACCCGATGGCCTTCTTGGCCCCTTCCGACTCAACTATTCTATGATTCTGTGGCAATGCAGAGTTTCAGATACATCCTCTGAGCTCCCTTGTTATCTCTTCTTCAGCCTATGTCCAGGAAAGTACAATTCTTGGATTGCTTCTCTGCCTGTTTGAGGAGTGGGAAGGACAGGTTCTCTTTGCCCTAAAGCCCTACTAGACTGAGATTAATTCCTTGAAAGTAAGAAATGAACAGGATTGACTGTCTCGTGGGATCAAATAACAAAAAGGCGGTGGTGCCAGGCCATCACGGTGGGCCGAGCGTGCCACGTCAAACCAGTAACAAGGAGAAGCATGTTTGTCCCCATAAGCAGAGTTTGACTGCAGAGCAAGAGTTGCTGACAATCTCCCTCTGAAACCTATTAATGACACGAGTGTTTATGAACTGCAAATCTCTGAGGGGCAAGCATTACAGCCTGTAATTGCCCAATTTGCCTGCTTATGGCGTCCCTCAGTGGCCTGGGGCCTCGGAAGGCTGAGCTGTCGTGAATGGCGTACGCTCTGGAAAGACGGAGGAGCTGCGGACACTCCTGGCCTCACTTTCTGTGCATCAGTTTCTCTAGCCAAAGAGTCAGCGTGGATTGCTGATCAGTACCTTGATGCTGGCACTTTGTGAGGGTGTCCATTAATTGCTTAACTCATGTGCCACACTAATTAGATGTGACCACAGCTTAATTGGGGTGCAATTAATGGGCACACCCGGGACTGCAGTAGAGCAGAAAATCCTGTTTATGAGCCTGCACTTTCTGACTGGGTCCTGGAAGTTTCCATTGGTGTCTTTGATGACCGCATCTCCCTATGGAAGAACTTCAGTTTAGTGCTAGCTTTTCCTTTATTTATTCCTTTATTTATTTGGTGCACCTCAGTGCTAGTTTTTCCTTTTTTATGCCAGTATTTATATAGCACCTCTCCAGGCTAAAGGCTTGCCCAAAACAGTTCAAAATAGTCACTATAGAAACCTGCCAGCCTGATGGATCTTTAATATCAGGCCTACAAGACTTTCCTTTGGCAGGAATTCCTAAAAACCTCACAGTCCCTGTGCCAAATGTATGAGCAATTAGAGAATTTTCTGCTATCAAAACTGAACTGGAGCAAATTTCTCCCCCATCCTTGTTGATGAGTCCAGTCATTATTTCCACATTAACCTTTGTGTGCTGCTGTGTTTTTAACTCTGTGTGACAGTGCTTATTCAAATCCATATTTTGACCTCTTGTCTTAGGAAATGTGAACCCTTAAAGCTTAGCCTGTCAGGGCAGCAAAACATCCTACAACACCTAGAGGACTTTTTCCTGTCTAAGCACACACGGAATTTCCCCCTAGCGGCAGTATCTGCCTAGGATGTCCATGGCCCCCGCAGCCCCAAGCTCCATAGGAATGCTGGAGGTGGGCCCGGCTCTGCATTTCTGCTAGGAAGCGGCTTTCGGCCTCCTTGCTGGGGTGCTTCTGAGGGGTGGGGGAGAGGCTGCCAAGGACACAGGGTACACCGTAGCCCAGCTTCTGAGATCTCGTCCCTGTCACCTGGAATGCCCCCTTTAAGCAAGGCGGTCCAGTTTTCCAGGGTCAAACCTCTGTTCCCAGAGAGGCAGGTGGTGGATTTTTTTCCATGCTGCCTGTGAGGCAGGTGAGGCGGATTGGAGCATGGAGTCCCATCTCCAAGGTTGTCTCCGACCTCAGATCTGGGAATGCAACATGTCCTCTGCCCCCCTCCCCCACAACCGATTTCCTCTTGAAGTAGGTCTTGTCTAAATATATTTTAAGCCAGTAGCTACATTTCAGTCTGCACATTAGCCTGGAAGCGCAAGACCGGGTTGCGTTGCTTCAAAATGTGGCCTAACCCTAGAACCAATCCTAAACAGAAGGTGATACGAAGCCACTGGCTCAACCCTTTCTGATGAGAAGAAACAGGTCTGGATCGGTTTGCCTTAACCTATAGCTGAAGCTCTCTAAGCAGTTTGTAATAATTGAAATAATAAAACACAATATAAATGTGTAAAACTGCAGTAGAAAATCAGTGTGAAAACTGAAATAAAATCAAGCAGCAGTGCAAAGTTTTACAATATAGCAGCAGTTTGAAAACAACATGAATTGCAATGCTGCGATGCCTGAGAAAGTATGGAACTTTCACCTGGGCCTGGAAGAGTACAGAGCCGAGCGCCTCCCTGGGAAGCTCCTGTTGCAGCTGGCGTTGCACAGCAGAAAGAGGCCCTCTTCTCAGAGCAGCCTGGCTGGGGGTTCCGGGAAAAGAACCACGGAAGGCGATCTTCGCATCCAGGCAGCTAAGGGCCATTTAGGGCTTTGGATGTTACGGCCAGTACTTTGAATTGGGCTTGAAAATGAACTTGGAGCCGGAGCAGATGGAAGAGAATGGTGGATCTTCCTGATTTTGAGTCTTCTGATTGAGTGTTCTTTTACACGTATCCCTCTTTATCCGATATGCGTCTGTTCCAGCATTATGTTGAAAGCTTTCATATAACCTGAAGTAACCTGCTGCCTAATCTTGGAAGCGAAGCAAGGTTGGGCCTGGTCGAAATCTGGATGGGCAACTTAAAAGTTGTGAACTGCCCAGAGAGCTTTGGCTATGGGTGTTATAGTGATGTAACAACAACAACAACGTTACATTGGCCATCACATGTGTTGGATGACAGCTTCCATCATCACCTTCTTTGGTATGCCAGCTGGGGTTGATGGATTTGTAACCCAACATATCCAGAGGGCGGCCAGTTGGGAAAAGCTGTTTAAGATTATTAAAATGTGCTTTCCCCATCTTTCTGCCTTGTAGGTGCTCTGTGAGTTCCTGCACCCAGTGTTCATATAATGCAGACATGGAGTTGTCTCTTGGCATGAACTCATAACTATTTTAGGAAACAGCTGCCTGAAGGAAAATGACGGAAATCGCTCATAATTTTCTGTGTTTGATTTCAGGGCTCTTGCACACGAGAAGTTCACAAAGTAAGTACTTGTTTGCTTGAAAAGATTTTCTGGGGTCATATAGATAAACCAGAGACACCGGAGGCTGATGTCTCAGTGTTTCTCTGCTCCATAACAGCACTGAGGTTCTGCAGGTTGCTAGCAGAATGAGAAATGTTGGATTGAAAGTTCCCCCTGCCGTATCTACCAGTCACAAATATTTTTAATAACAACAGTGGAGTTGAGCAAAAAGCTCTTGGCTTTTTGGCAGTTGCCAGGGGCCCCAAAAGTGCAATCCATCTTTAGACCATCTCTCCTACCGATAAATGCTTGCAGTTATTCAATTATCATAGGATCACCTAGACTACTGTAATGCTGTCTATGAGGGGCCTCCCTTGAAGACTTGCTCAGAAACTTCTGCCGGTTTACACTGTGGGTGCCAGACTTTGGGCTTAGACCCAGGAAAGAAATGGAGTGCTGAATTGGAGTTTGCTGCTGTTATTAGAGTACTTTAGCGCTGTTATTTATGTATGTGTTTTGTGGGGAAGAGTGTTAATTATGCAATTTTAAGAAATTACTTTGCAGATGATGTGTACTGCTTCAGATAGTAAAGCTGATAGAAAGGTGGAGATATTAATCCCTGCAAAATTATTAGTGAATTAAAATCCATGGCACTCACACAGCTATAGTTAATGGAGCTACAACAAACAGGGACTGATTCCTCTTGCACTAGAGGGCAGGGGTTGCCAAAAAGAAAAAGAAAAAGCGATGACTTGCACATACCAAACAGCCAGTGGTACAGCCTAGCAAGAATGCACCACTTTAGACCAGAATTCGGGGAAATTGCATTTCTGATGCCTCCCCAGATAAAACAAACAAAAAACAAAAAAATATGCTTCCTTGCCTTTGGAAATGTGGCAGATCAGAGAAAGACGTTCTTTAGCTGAAGTGCTTAGTGTCTATGTGGAGTCAGCCTTTTTCCGCGGCGCTCCGGCATTCCTCTCAATGCATTCCTCTGCAGTCTGAAGTGGAAGGACAGTCCAGCAGGTCCATACCATGTGCTCGTTATGAACTTGTAATAAAAGCAGTGTTCTTTCTGCCAAGTTAAGGAACGTGCTGCAGCTGAGAAGGAGTGGAGGCTGTGAGCCTTCAGGGAGTGCTCCAGAGTAACTTTCAAGATGGATTTCTCCGGCAGTCACAAAGCCCCTTCCTAGTCCATAAGCACCACCTTGGCAGCTCTTTTTAAAAACCTCATAATTCCTTCCTGTGAAATGTGCATCCTGTTCATTCCCCTATAACCTCTGCAGAAGAGGAACATCAGTCTCTTGCAGCACAGCCAGAATGAAATGAAACAGCTGAGTGCATTTTGGAACCAACCAGTAGCCAGTCATCCTTCTGCTTTTTTTGTTTTGTTTTATCTTTTGCCCTTTCAAGGGAACTGAAGTACGTCATTCAAAGATTCGCGGAAGATCCAAGACAAGAAGTGAGTCTTTTTCCAGCGAAATGATCTAAAGAACGGGGAGTACTGCTTGTCAGGATGTTCTGGTCTAAAGTAGCTCTGAGTCCCAAAGCGTGGCCAGCCGCTGCATTTGTCTGCCTTGCTCTCTACAACCCAGGGTTGTCATGCTACTTGTAAGATGGATGGTTTCTTGCATCTTGTGTAAACATGGAACCTACATTGCGTGTCTACAATCTGCTGCTGGTTTCACAGCATTAGAGAAATCTGCAGCCCACAATGATTAATTCTTCTGCAAAATAAATACCGCAAATAATTCCCCATCATCTGTTGAAAAAGCTGAAGCAAAAGATAAAGCTTTGCTTTGTTAGAGAACTCCTCCCCAGATGTGCTGCCCTCTGGGTGTTTTGAACAGCAGCTCCCATCGCCCCTGGCTATGGGTTATAGTCCAAAACATCTGGAGAGCACCAGCTTGGGGCAGATTTACATTAGCCTAACAAAACAGCCTTCCCACTGACCGGAGTGGAGTGCATGCATGGATAGCGGGTCTCTAAATTACAGGGACTGTTTATTTCTGTGACAGAAGGGAAAGGATTCTGCCATAATCTCCATTCTCTCCTCTCTGCCTCCAAGTGCCTGGTTGGAAGCCTTAATTCTGTGCCCCATGTTGCCTCCAACAGGTTTCCTCCATGTCCCACCTCACCTACTTATTCAGGCACAATTATTTCCCTGCTCAGATTTTGCCCGCTTTGCTTGCTGGAACGAGTTGACTGTTGCCAAATGCAACGAAAGCACTCCTTGTTCTCCCGGTGGCTCGCTTCTCTGTACGATGGTTTAGAAGAGGGTTAGGAAAGAGGGATCCTCACCTTCTCCTGGTCTGTGTTTGGCTGAGCAGGTCCATTCCTGTTTGCTGAGTGTGCGGGCTGGCAAAGACGGCTGGTTCCAACTCTACAGTCCCGGAGGCGTGGCGTGTGATGACGACGGAGAGCTCTTTGCCAGCATGGTACGTGTCTCTGAAGGGCAGGGCTGCTCTGCCGTAATTCATAAAGCAACACCAGCCCATTGGACCATAACGTCCGCCACTGGCTGTATGGGCAAGAGATGAGGTCCTGCACCGTGAAGGAGGCGGCCCCTCGGAAGTCTTTCCGGAGCTCAGGCTGGGCCAAACACTCAGAAGGTTGATCCAGATTTTGAGGGTGACCAGTGATGGCTGCCATTTTTCTCCTGAGTTTGCTTGGAAATAATGCAAGGTTGTGTTGTGATGTTGTTGGGGAGGGGGGGGTTACGGAGACTCAGAAGAGTGGTCCGTGAGTGGGGAGCAGTGCCATGGAGTTTTGCAGCACCACCTGCCTCAAGCTTCTCCCCACTCTCCCTGCATATCCCCCCCTCCACTTTCCATGTGGGGAGGAGCACTTTGCAGCAGAAATGCAACACCTAGTCTCACAGCTTCACCTCTGTGGATTTCCACAGTCCCTGCGCCAAAGCATGCGGAGTCCCTTGTGACTGGCTTTTGACTCATGCGGAATCCAGGACTAATCCGGAAGCGAGTCCCGTCTACAGCAGCCTTTCCCAACTCCTGCCAGCATTCCTGACTATTGAGTGTGCTGGCTGGAGTTGATGGGAGTTGGTCCAGCCATAGTTGGAGGGCATCATGTGGGGGACGGGGGTTGAATGCATGCCTCCGCCATTTTAATTTGTAAAATCCAGAGCAGCCTTCCACCTTGTGCCTCCCAGACGCATTTGGACTGCAACACCCAGAATTCCCAGTCAGTGGCCCTGCTTCCTCAGGTTGGGGAAAATTGATCCAGAGCGTTGATTTGGATTTGAAAGGCTAGTCCGGGAGGGAGTTTGCAGCCACAAGCAGGGCATATAAGGGAGCTGGTGGACTCGTGAAATGCAACACATACATCAGCTCCGCAGGGGCCCATTCGGTAATCGCAC
Source organism: Varanus salvator macromaculatus (assembly GCA_023646645.1). Taxonomy (NCBI): domain Eukaryota; kingdom Metazoa; phylum Chordata; class Lepidosauria; order Squamata; family Varanidae; genus Varanus; species Varanus salvator. Next base: position 21,462,905 of record JAIXND010000657.1, read on the forward strand.
TTGTGCAGCTCCAGGTTTCTGAGGGCCATGGGCAAGACCCCCTCAGTCGGCCCTCCCTCAGGGAGCCCCCCTCACCCCCCCAAATCAGGTGGCTGTTCCAGCTGGCTTCTGCTTCTCCAACCATACCACCCTTAACACCAGCCAGACATACACCTCTCCCAGGAATGTCCTGGAGGACCATGACTCAGGCTAGCACATTCCTGGTGGCAGGGAATAAATAGGGAATTACTTGGATGTAGGCCCCACTCTGATCCAGGGAGGCTGCAGTCCACGGGTGCAGAACCTCAGGCCCAAGGGCCAGACCCATCCTGGTCTGATTGTCCCGGGTTTCCCACATGGTCTCCTTGCCCTGGCTGCATCCTCTTTTCCACACACACATCCTCTTGCTGCTCCCCCTGGTTCTTTCTGCCTGAGGCTATTTTCTGGAATCAAATGCCCTCCTCTCCCCTTTTGTACAAATGGGGGGGTCCTTGGGAGAAGGTCCCTTACACACACACACACACACACACACAGAGAGAGAGACAGACAGACAGAGACAGTCTGGTAGTTTCCTAGCATTTGTGCTGTATTTTCCCCATTCTAAAACGTTGAAATGCCGAGAGCTTGAAGCTGAAAGATGCTGGCATGCTGGTCCTGCCCCTTTTGCATCTGAGCATCCCCTTTTGCTTGCCCCGGAAGCTTCTCTGAAATGGAATCCAGCCCTTCAGCTCTGCATCCCTCTGTAGTTGCTTCCCTCCACCTACTTCCCTGGGAAGGTGAGCCATTAAGCTCAGCAGGAGGCCTCTGAGGAAAGGAGCAGGGATGGGGGGCCCCCACTTTTGATTTTTCCTGCAAGGCGATCTGAGCTCAAGGCTGGACAGAATGGTGTCCCAACGGGCCTTGTCTTTTTGGTGCAGCGAAATGGAAGAATGAACCCCTGAACCCAGCTTGCCACCTCTCCACTTTCTGAAGTGAATTTTTCTCTCGGGCTGCAGCAAAGGGCTCCCGAATTCATGTCAGCCTCTTTTACAGGGGTGGTTGTTGTTGCTAGTTGTGAAGTCGCATCCGACCCATCGCGACCCCATGGACAACATTCCTCCAGGCTTTCCTGTCCTCCACCATCCCCCAGAGTCCACTCAAGCTCACACCAACTGCCTCAGTGACTCCATCCAGCCACCTCATCCTCTGCCATCCCCTTCTTTTGCCATCTATTGTTCCCAGCATCAGGCTCTTCTCCAGGGAGTCCTTCCTTCTCATTAGGTGGCCAAAGTATTTGAGTTTCATCTTCAGGATCTGGCCTTCTAACGAGCAGTCAGGGTTGATCTCCTCTAGGACTGACCGGTTTGATCGCCTTGAGATCCAAGGGACTCGCAGGAGTCTCCTCCAGCACCACAACTCAAAGGCCTCAATCCTTTGGCACTTCGCCTTCCTTATGGTCCATCTTTCACAGCCATCCATTCCAATTTACAGTGGTACAGAATTCTGTTTCCCAAGCTTGTGTCTCTAACCCAGCGCTCTCTCCCACTCTCGCAGGTTCATATTTTAATGGGCTCTTGTTACAAGACGAAAAAGTTCCTGCTTTCGCTGGCTGAAAACAAATTAGGTCCCTGCATGCTACTGGCTTTGAGGGGCAACCAGACCATGGTGGAGGTAAGTCTGATTTTCCACCTTTGCAGAGGGGCCGTTAGGCAGCCTAGGCCCTGGGGAGAATCGTCCCTCCCCTTCACCCTCCCCAGCTCATTGGATGGTAATTGGGTGGCCCTTGACGGGAAAGGGTGCTACCTGCGAGACGCGGGTCTTGGGAGTCCCTGCTCAGCGATGAAGATCAGTGGGTGACTCGGAGCCAGTCACGCACTCTCAGCTGAGCCCACCTCACAGGGTTGTTGTGAGCATGAAAGGGAGTGGAGGAGGGACTGTGCAGGCTGCCTTTGTTCCTAGCAAGAGGAAAAGAGGTGCCATGTACATGCAATGTGATCACACCCATTTGCTGCATCTCGCAGAAGAGAAGAACCCAGGTCATTCATTGCAGCCGCTTGTGTGTGTGTGTTTTTATTCTGCCTGCCCAGTATTGTCCAAAGACAGTCCAGGGTGGCTGGCAGTGCACATAGCAGATGCAGACATGAAACCAAATGCAACTCTCACAGTTGTGCTACTGTAAACTTTGAGTAATAAAAAGCTATTTTGAGTGTAATTCCTGGCAGGATTAAAAAGGCACCATGAAGATTTCTCAGCCCTGAATCACAGGGCTGCCGTTCCCAGAGATTCAGCCCTTGGGGTCCATAGGAAAATTCCAGGGGAAACCTGGCTGCTCATGTCCGCCCAGCCATGAAGCTCGGGTCCTCAGCTTGTCGGTTTCGCTCGGCTGGACCTGCTCCACAGGTTTCTTGAGATTAAAATGAGAGAGCCAAGTGTGGCGTAGTGGTTAAGAGCCTGGAACTGGGACTCAGGCGACCCGCTCAGCCATGGAGCCCACTGGGTGACAGTCACAGAATCAGCCCAGCCTACCTCACTGGGTTGTTGTTGTGGGGATAAGATGGAGGAGGAGAACGATGGAAGCTGCCTTGAGCCCTTTGTAGGAAGAAGGCAGGATATAAATCGGGGGGGGGGGGATGCTCCTAGACCAAAGTTGGCCCTCAGGAAACCTGCTGACGGGGGAGTGCCTGTGGTTCCCGCTGAAACGCTCCCTGGCCCAGGAGCTGCAGGGCAGACGCCGCTCTCTTTCTCTCGCCAGATTCTTTGCCTGATGCTGGAGTACAACATCATAGACAACAAGGACACCCAGCTCCAGATCATTTCCACCCTGGAGAGCACCGACGTGGGGAAGAAGATGTACGAGCACCTCTGTGACCGGCAGCGGGAGCTGAAAGAGCTGGTGAGTGCTTGCAGCCCTCCCTGCCGGTTCTGCGCCAGCGGCGGGAGCAGAGGGCGCCGGGCTGGCCCAGGTGTGGCGGGCCTCTCGTTCCAGATGCGCCTTCGGAGTCCCGTGCACATGGGCTGGGACTCTGAAGAAGTGGCAGATGGAAAGCGGATGTCCTCATGTCCCTCGCCGCTGGCAGGGACTTCTGGAGCTGGGCTCTCAAACCTCTGCCCTTCCACCGTCTGCTCACCCTTCTCCATGGGACATTGCGGGTGCCGGGCCAGGCCAGCCCCTGTCTCTCGCAGCAAAGTAGTGGAGGAGAGCATCTTCTGGCCCAAGGGCCGTCTTGTATTTTGGAGAAGGGAAAGGGGTGCACCAGCCGCTCGACCCTGGAAAGGCGGTGCAGCGTTTCAGCAAGGCAAAGCTAATGGCCGCCAACGGTGGCATCAGTGTTCAGCCACACGCTCCTCGCCGTGCCTTTGGGTGCAGTCATGGGGCAGGTCTTCTGATTAGCCTTGCGTGTCCGGATCCTGCAGCATCGGCCGGTTTTTGCTGTCCGCCACTGCAGTAGAGTCCCTGTGTTTGTCATCACGCCTTCTGTTCTTTTGCAGCAAAGGAAAGGAGGGCCCACCAGGTTAACACTGCCGTCAAAATCCACCGTGAGTTATCCTCATTCTCTTCTTTCCCTTTCATTGCAATTATACCGTGAGCGTGTGGGGAGGGGAGGAATTCTCCTCCTCCAACTCGTTACTGGAGCTCAGTGAGCTCCTGAGCAGATTTGTCTGAGTAGTGGGTTGAAATGTGATTTGACTTCAGCCCCGCTCTGGTGTAGCATGTGAATTCTCATGGTTGCTTGCAATTTTACCCTGACAGTGTGCTCACTTGGTGCTCTTCCGGCCTACCTCGCAGGGTTGCTAGGAGCCTTTCTGAAAGGGAATGTGTGACACAGGCCTAGTGTCTGCATGGAGCGCCTGCAACCCCCTCCTGAGGCCACAGGCCTTGAATTCACTGTCCAAGCTTCCCATCGTGCTCCCAGCACGGCATCGCTCTGAAGCATTCTGGGAAGTGTAAATGGCAGCTGCGGCTGAGGACTGCCATGCAAATTCCCACGAGGCCTTGGACTGGCACTTCATCAAGGCATTGTGGGGCATTCAGGTGGAGATTCCAGTTGCTGGAGCTCCTGCGCAGAGCTGACCTCCTCATTCGCAGACTGAGCGGGATGAGGGGAAAGCAGGGAACGACATTGCTCCTCCCTCCGCGATGCTCCGGCTGAGGCTGGAAACGGTCCCCAAGGGGCTTCTGGGCAGAAGCTCTGCTGTGCTACAGGAACAGCGAATAGCAATGCCAGAAGGCATCTTTCTGCTCGAGCACAACACAACAGCTGCTTGCCAAGTGCGACAGGGGAATTCCGCCTCTCGTGCCCAAGTGGCTGCTGGCTATTGTGGCTCACCCATGGTGAGTTCAGACAACCCAGCATGGGTGACAACAACCCTAACACAACCCATGATTCCTTAAGGTGAATTGTTTGGGGGGGTGTGGCAGGGTACCCACCTGGTTAAGCTAGACTGTGTGGGCATGACACGACAACCCATGACAACACTCCATGGAGAGTTTGCCTTGTCATCTGAACCAGGTCAGAGTGTTAAAAAAAGTTTGCAGCACTGAAAAGTTTTAAATGGGTAGGCAGGACTACCTGGCTTCATGGACGTCAGAGCTTCTCCCCATTCTGCAGGGCTGTGCTCTTTTTACTTTGCACTTTAAATTGATTTGCCTTAGGCTGGGAGCACTGCTGTGAGGAGTGTTTGTAGAACAGCAGGTCATAAAAGCTGAGTGTAAATGTACGAGTAAATAAATTCATTAAATACGTAATTTGTTTCCCCTTTCTTGCATGCTGTCGTCTCATTACATGAAAAGCAAAACAGTGGCATCAAGATACATCGGAAAATTGTGCCCGCCAAACTTAATTGCAGCAAGTGTGTTTAACGATCCCATTCTGATTGTGAATGTAGGCGTGGCTCAATTAGAACTCAGGGGCAGATCTGAGGTGGGCCCAAGAGGAACTGTGCCAGGTGTCGCAAGTGCCAGGCTTCGGATGTTGCTGGCGGGATTGCAGGCATCTCTCGCCTCTGATCCATGCAACCTTCTGCCCCGCAGGATGCAGACCTGGCCCGGTTGCTAAGCTCAGGCTCCTTTGGCAACCTGGAGAACCTCAGCCTGGCCTTCACCAACGTCACGAGTGCCTGTGCAGAGCATCTCATCAAACTGCCTTCGCTGAAGCAGCTGAACCTGTGGTCAACTCAGGTATGAACTCTGCAAGCAGCAACAGGCGCAGCAAGTGCCTTGAAAGCTCATCTGAAGTGGCCGGACTGGCAAAAATGCATGTGGAAAGGGAGGAACCCTTCCCACCTCAAAACTCGCCTTTTCCATTTTTAAAACTAAACATGGGAGCCCAGCTGCAAGAAAGCTGCTCCTCCTCTTTGGTTATTTTATTTATTTTCAAATTTATGGGCTGCTCTAAGGGCTCCCTCTAAGCAGCTAACAGCGGTAAAAACAGCCCAATGGTACATGCATTCTGTGCACCACACACGTTTATATCCTGGCTTTTTTGCCTTTTGTGAGGAACACAAAGCAGTTTTCATGGCCATCCTCCTCTCCATTGTGTCCTCACAACAAACCTGTGAGGTGTGTTAGGGCGAATGTCACTAACTGCCCCAAAGTCAGCCAGTGGACTTCATGGCTGAGTGGGAACCTGAACCCAAATCTCCTGAGTCCAAGACGCTAACAACTCCCGTGCCTCTCAGAAGTATCCGACCCCTCGGACTTCTCACTTCGTTGTATTGTACCATTAAATTGAAATGGATCTAATCGGCAGTATTCCCACTTGATGTACACATCATCCTGAACCCTGGCTAGGTGCAAAATCTTTGTACCGTGGCATGAAAGCTGAGCAAGCAACAGCAAACCGGAGCTGACTGCTTGCGTAAGCGCCACCCCCTGACTCGGTGCTTGGTCAAAGCCGCTTTGGCAGCGAGGACAACCACGGGCCCTCTTGGGGAAGACGGTCCTGCAGCTTTTTATTTTTATTTATTTATTTTATTTTATTTACAGATTTATAGGCCGCCCCTTGCCACAAGCCTCGGGGCGGCTCACAACATCAAGAAACCCTGTAGGCAAAAATCTAATACAACAATTAAAAGCCTACAAAATATCAAACCTTAAATTTTAAAACTTTAAAACTGGCCCATCTCCAGGTCCGAATTAAAACACCCAAATACAATATAATACATAAAATTGAAAATAATTAGCATTTAAAATATTGCTTAAATAAAAAGGTCTTCGCCTGGCGCCGAAAAGCAAATAAAGACGGCGCCAGGCGAGCCTCTTTTGCCTGTTCCTGCTGGCAAAACTGCTGCAGCTCCATCAGGTTGGAGCAGGACTGTTGGTGAGCATCGCCTTGCAGGTCTTGCCAAATACTCCCAGGTGGCTTGAGATACAAGGTGCTTCGAAGCCTCTCCAGTGTTTCCTTGACTGTGTGTTTGGGTAAGAGACCCGTTCTCCCCTGCAGAGGAAGGCAGGACACGCTCCCAACAGAGCAAAGCTCAGGGAGCCAAGGTTCCATTTGGATGCCAGGAAGCACTTCCTGACAGTCCGGACCCCGAGGGTGTGGAATGGGCTTCCACAGGAGGTCATTGAGGCCCCATCGGTGCGGGTGCTCAAGGCTGGACTGGACATGCACATGTTGGGCATGTTGTGAGCAGAGCTGGCTGGAGCCAGGGGGTCAGACTAGATGGCCCGGGAGGCCCCTTCTGACTCGCTCTGTTTCTATGTCCTGCTGGATGGGAAAGCTCCACCGTAATCCAAGTTTCCCTGCAGACTGGCACAAGTTTTCTTCTAGAGCTGCTCTATGTTGGGCTCCATCCTTCTTGCCCTCGGCCCTGACCAGTTTCCCAGCCCCTGTGGAGAAAAAGCAGCCTCACCATTGCTGTGCTTCATGGTGGGGATGGTGTTCTCGGGGCAGCAAGTCCTGTTGCGTTTCATGACACATCATGTTTTGCGGTGTCTCCCATGTGCCATCTTGCAGTCTCTGCGTGGGTGCAAAGGCCTTCCCCTATTTTCGCCCCCAATGGCTGACAGCCACTGATTAGGCCTGTCCTCCATGAATTTCTCCTGGATCCACACTGCTACATCCTGCAGTCTAGGTTACTTATCCCTTCTTCTCTCTGCCTTGAACCTGCTGCCAACAAACATCACTGGGTGGATGCAAATTTCAGGATTCCGAGAGAGAATTCTATGAACTCCAATACTATCTTCCAGTTAGTCCTGTCCCTAACCCTCATCCCACTTCTGTCTTTTCTGTCCTGCACAGTTCGGAGATGCAGGTTTGCGGCTTCTCTCGGAACACCTCACAATGCTCCAAGTGCTCAACCTGTGCGAAACACCTGTAACTGATGCCGGGCTGCTGGCACTGAGCTGTAAGTGAACCAAGACACGGAAAAGCAGGCAGGAATGAACGATGACGGTTTTAGGCCCACTTGGCCATCTCTGTAAAGGGCTGACACTCTGCTGAGACACTCCGTCTGTCTGGGTGCCTTGGCATGGAGGCCTGCAGTGAGCCAGGGTTGGCTTTGATGGCCTCATAGGTCTGCTCCAATCTCCTATTTGATGGTTCTCTGACTTGCGCGTGCTGCAGTGGGAATCTGTTGGAAGGCTAGCTATTCCCAGAGAAAAATGTGTGGCCTGCAGCCAGCCATTCCACTCCAGCCGCTGCATCACTCCCGTAACCATCAGCAAGACCCGGCATTGCTTCCTGGCATCTTCATCACATCCATTTAGATGTTGGGTTAAGACCATCTTTTTTTTTTTAGAAAGCATTTAATATTTAATCTGTTGCTTGATTATTAAAGTTCTTCATGGCTTCAGTGTTTTTAGTACTTTAAACAATGCTCCAGGTCGTTATTCTTCTATTATTGTTCTTATTTGGTCTTAGGATTGCTAACTACCCTAACACAAATAATAGATTGAGCAACAAGACCACCAAATTGAGGAAAGCCATCCCCAGACCTGTTTAGGAAATGACTGAACATTTGTGATAAATAACACAATTTATTAAAATTACCTTTATCTGCTGGAAAGTTTTCCAGCTTCACTGCCCTGGTGTCCATTAGAAAAATAGAATGTCAGAATAGCATTCCAAATACAGAAGCTTGGAAAGAATAGGATGTCAAAATCACATTGTTGAGTTAGGCATAATGTTTACTTTGAGGCTCCTGGTCGCTCTAAAATGCAGTTGAGGCAGATTTTATAAAGATGCTATGATGAAGGCCACTCTCAAAGCATGTAATAACTCTTGGGAACTTTCTGCATCTGACAGACTTGGGCCTAGTTCTCCTGCGAAGGCAGCAAAGGTATCTAGTGGAACTGAGGGTAGTGTGTGAGCTTCCAAGGCAGTCTCCCATCCAGTCCTGCCTTGCGTACCTGAGTGAGCTTGCATTAGGACCAGAATCCTTGCAGACTAGGGACTGGGCGGTACCACTGTAAGAAGGGATTCACAGGAAAGCTCTACCACATGAAAACTGCTCCCTTCCCATAGAAACGTAGAATCCAGAGAATGGTTCATAGTCAAGGTCATATGGGAAGGACCTTGGAACTCAGCCAACCTGGCTCAATGCACCGTCTGTAATTCAGAATGTAGCTACAGTTTGTTTATGCATTTTATTTTATGGGTTTAAATGTGTAGGAAGACACACGCAGGCACCCTTTGAAGATACAGACACAAACTGCAGTGTGTGAAGTTGAGAGGGATGTGCTTGGGTGTGCGCACACACAATATAAAAATAGGGTGTGGTGCATGTCATACTTCAATGCAAGCGCATACAGTGTGTTGGGGGGCCATATGTGAGAATCTCCCCCAGTCAAGAAGGTCCATGGGGCTGTGCGTGCACTCACTCCCTTTGCGAGAAGGAAAACGAGTGAGAGGAGGGAGACAGAGAGGAGTGGGAGGAAGATGGGGGCGGATTCTGTATGCATTTTAAAGTGTTAATAACGAGCTGACTCCAGCAGAGGTTTTGCCTGGTTCCTGATGCGCTTAGCCACCCCACACTGTCTTTTGGCCAAGAAGTTTTGTACCTCATGAACCCACAGCGCCCGGCAGGCTGTTGGCCCCTTTAGCCTGGTGCCAGCTCTTGTCCAGCTATGGACTTTTTGAGTAGTTCTCCCCCTCCTTAACCCTCCTTACCAAAACCCAGGAAAAATATGCAGTTGGGTCCTATATACGTCATGCCATGCCATATATTTGAAGTGCTATTCTACTTTGGGATTCTTTTTCATCATCTTCTAAATAACTTGTTTCAAGATTCTAGCTCTCGTGTCCGCTAACAAAATATTGCTCGAGTGACTTCCCAAAGCCCAGTTCACAGTGTTGGAGCTTAGCAGGGTGTGTATGTAGCTAAACATGATAGCAAGGCCAAAAGATACAGGTGCCCCTGTCACTGTCAATCCATGTACGGATATGTAGGTCGCATGTGTGCATAACATCATATTATGTGTTCTGTTTCCTAGCCATGAAAAGCCTGTGTAGTTTAAATATGAACAGCACCAAGCTTTCAGCGGACACCTATGAAGATCTTAAGGTATGTCATGCAGATTAAAGCTTTCGGCCAACCTAGAATGTTTTTGGAGCAAGGTGATATGCATAAGCTAGAAGCAGCATCTTCGCTCCGCCACGGATGTTGCAGAATTCCAGAATAGCCGTTCTGCCACTGGGTGATCATGTAAAGGGCCCAGGCCCTACCTAATTAAAGATGTAGGTTGAGACCAAGTTCCATCACCTCTGAATCTGTTCAGAAATGGAACCTAAAGAAACGCACAGAAGAAGAGGCCTCATATCGAGTTACACCTGTCTGGACCCAGAGACCACCTTCAGAGCCTTCCTTAGAGCCTTCCACACAGACGGAGTGAGCCGCATGCCCACTCTGGGAATTTCAGTCCTGGCACTCAGGTGGAGGAATACTTTCCCCTGGAACCTCTGTTGTGGCCGGTCCAGCTTCAGACTAGACCCTTCTTCTTCTCCCGTGCCTTTTAGTCCTCCAGTTTTTGTTTTTCTTTGCTTTAAAATCCACCGTTGCATTTTTGGGTTGTTGCATAGCTGCTGATCTTCTACTCTGGTATTATGCTGTAGTTTTAAGCTCCTAAATGTCTTGAGATATGCCACTTTATCATGCTGTTGCATGCTTTGGTCACAGCAGCTGTGACTCACCCAGATAATAGAAACATCATGAAACACTGGAGTGGATTCAGATAACTTAATCAGCGATGCTCAGAAGCTCAGTATGGATTGCCATTAAACCGTGGGTTGTTATTCAAATGTGGATTATCATGTTGTCCAGACTCAGATGAAATGAACAAGCCACGGTTCTTTCCATGGGTCTTTCATGACTAACAAGTGAGGTTTTGTTAGTGCAGCTAGGTTGAGACAACACGAGAACCCGTGTTTCAGCGACAGCCAACCCTGGAGTGTGGGTTATTGTGTTGTCTGAACCTAGGCACTGAACCTAGGCAGGATGGTGCTCTTCAGCATCTTCCCCATCCCCTGCTCCTTTTGACTGAAACTGCCAGGGTCTGAAACTGCAGCCTTCCGTATGGAAAAAGTGAGCTCCAGTACTGAGCTGTTTCCTCCTTATGGCGCAGTTATGAAAAGCTACTTTTATGTGACCACATTCTGACAACACAAACAGGATTCTTCTTGGTGCACACACTGGTATTCCCACAAAGGCAGCCATTGCAAAATTCCTCTGTGTCGTGAGGCTGTAACTCACGTCTCCTATTAACTCACACGGCAGCCGGCCATAAAACTAAGACTTTTATTGCTACTTTCTACAAGATTTACGATGCAACAGAGAAGCTCTGGTGGAGAGCTCCTAGCAACACGGTTGCCCCCCACCCCTTTCTGAAGTCTCTGAGGAGCCCACGTGGGATTGGACTTTCCTGTCACGTCTTTCCGCTCTGGGGGACAAACCTCTGTCCTGTCGTCTCAATTGGTCCAGACGCAGTTGAACCAGGCGCCTGAAACTCCGCCTGAGCTGGGCGTTTGCCAGATTCACTGTCATGTCTTCTTGCTCTCCCGAACTCTGCCCAGCAGCTTCAGAGTCAGGAGGTGGGGGGGGGGGGGGCTTGTTCAGGCACCTCAGAGTCAGGATGAGGGGGGGCTACTCGTTCAGAAGCCTCACAGTCAGGCTGTGGGGGGGCTACTTGCTCAGCAGTCCCAGAGTCAGGCTGCAGAGGGGCCGTTTGGGCACTGGGCCCCAAGTGTAAGTCCCCTTGTTCCAACGCCTGATTCTCACTGTGAACGTTTGACTCTTTCTCGCGAGTCGACGCCTCTGTCGAGCCGTCAGGCACGACACTCTGCCTGTGACAGGCAATCTCCTCAAGCCTGCAATAAGCTGGCAGCAGTTCATCCCTTTACGACTGTCATGCAAGCCGCCAAATGTGGCCCGACTCCAACTCGGCCAGCACAGCCAGAGACTTCCCACCTCTGCCTGGCAGCACCACATTCCCTTTGCACATCCAGAGCGGTCCGCAGCCCGGTGTCTCCTTCCCAACGCTCAGCATTCCCGCCCCTCTTATCCTGCCACTGCTTTCTGCAGTTCTTTCCTGCGTAGGGGATGCTGCGATCGGGAGAGCAGTTGGAATCTGTAAGGGAGTTCAGAAGAGGGGGGATGGCGTGGTGCTCCACCTGCTTCCTTCACCACGTACACCCACAGCCTGCACCAGGGTTGTGTGAAGGGGCCTTCTCTGCATAAAGACAATTGCCTGTGAAACTCCTCCCTGCATGGCAGCGCCTGGGCACTGTCAGAATCACCTGTAGTGTGTGAGCGCTTCCCATGCAGGCGGAATCCCTTCCTCAAACACAATACCTGGGCGTTGCACACTGGAATACCTGCAGTGGTTCATTGTCCCACCTCCTCCTGATTTGGGGGCTCTTCCTGTGGTACCCACAGAAGGAGTCCATTCCACCCACACGCAGGCTGGGCATAGCAGCCAAAAGGAGGGTATCGGAGGCTGTAGCACCAGCTGCAGTGGCCTGGCTCACATGCAGTGGCAAGCCAGAGTGTGGCTTGAACATGGGTTGATATTAAATTGTGTGGCGTCTTGAACTGTGAGGCTTTTTGGCTGCTGCTGTTGAATTGTGAGTTGTTACCAATGTATGAACCCTGCGCTCTGGGTTAACTATGGGTTGTTAACTACAAGCAATCTGGAGTTTACAGCCCAACAACAAACCATGAGTCCTCTTCCTGGATTGTTTGTGGTTAACAATCCTTAGTCAGATCAAAGTGAAGGGTCGGCACATACCGACAGCCCAGTGACAAACCATGATTCAGTGGTAATGCGTAATTAATCCATATTCTGGGTTGAATATGTATGAACTGTATGAGGCCTTCGCGACAGGACGGCATATAAATATGCTAAATAAAATAAAATAAATAAATTGGGTCAATCTATGAAAAACTGGGAAAGTGTGGAAAAGATGGCAGGCTAAAAGGGAGGAATTGCAGATTAGTGGTAAACTGCGGCCTTGCACGCACAAGATTATAAACTCCCATTCAAACTCCCTTGTAAATTCCTATTAAAAGTAGCCGATTGGGCTAGAAAATACTTTCGCCCAAGATTTCACACTGGTATCAGAAGCAGGATCCTGGTGGATTTTGTTTAATCATGATGTCCTTCTCTCTCTCCCTTCCCGGTTTTCTTTTTCTCCAGGCAAAATTGCCCAATTTGAAGGAAGTGGATGTTCGCTACACCGAAGCCTGGTGAAACCTCTTCTGCTGAATTTTTAGTTTTTGACAAAAAGGAGAAGAAGTATTTCGGAAACCATAAAAAGGCAGAGAACTAAACTTTGGCTTCTGTGTATAGAGAGCAGCAAGTTCTGAGGAGTTTGATTTTAAGAGCTGTGTTTGTGAGGTAGCGAGTGCAGTTTTGTGTGTGGGAGGGAACAGCACATGCCCAAACCCTGGCCAAATTCTTTCAATTTTGTACGATGAAATTCAATATTGTCTAAATTAATGGGGGTGGGGAAGCAAGACAGTGTGGCTGCAAACAGGTTAGGGAAAGAGGCGGTGCCCATCTGGATTTTCGTTTGCTTTTTATGTGCGTGTGCGTGGTTTCTACATGCCATTTGGGAAGAATACGCCAGAATATATATCAGTTTTTCATATTTTTCCATGAATGGATCTCGCCCTCAAGGTGCTTTTCCATCTTTCCTGCTATTAAAAAAAAGAAAGTATGAGAAATCAAGAGAAGAAAAAGATTTTCACCTCTTGCTCTGTACTTTATGATCATTATACAAAGTAATTTTGTTGTACATACAATTTACATAATGCACCTATTTAAGAAATGGTTCACGAATAACAGGTCTGGGACCTGTCTCTTATTTATGAATTGTTAATTCTTTTATCTTTTTTGTTTGTTTTCATTTGTTTTGCGTCTAGTACTGTATGAGCTAGTTTGCCATCTTGCTGTTCTTTGTGTTTAAATAACCAAGGAAAACCTTCTTTAAATAATGACATTTTAGCAATGCTCTCCTGTATTGCATTGTGTCTGTCACAGCCGTCAGCTCACTGCATTTCTGATTTGTAACTGCCTCGTGTTTTGTTCAGACAACGGAAAATAGGCATATAAATATATTTATATTACAGATACAAAAGTGAAAAGATGGGTGGGCATTTGAGAATAGTCAGGGAATGACCCAAGTCCTACTTTAAAACTGTGTCAGGGTTAAGACGTTTCGGGTGGTAAGAAGCTCTTCTTACTCATTTCTGGAAAAGGGTAGCCAGAACAACTTGAGTTTTCCATAAAACTTAAGTTGAGCCATCAAGCATCTGTGTCAGACTTGCCAGGGTATCTCTTGGCATTGTTTGGTTTCTGCTTATGTCCGATATTTCAAGGGAAAGTCCTCCCTCCCAGACAGACGCTTTCTTTCCACAGATCCTTTCCCGTCATTCTGGCACCTCGGCTGCTTGCTACTTACACAGGTCACTTCAGTTCACAAAAGATGGAGATACGCACTCTTTGATCTGACAGGTTTCTATGTACCAACCTGAAGATATAACCACTATGTGTTTTCTTATCCTCCTACAATTACTTCCCTGTCTCTCCTAAATGTGTTTTCTTTTATAAATACGGTTTTGGATTCCGCCCTCCCAAGAATAGCAATCTTTGAATGGAGCAATTTCTTTTTTTATATAAATAAAAAAGCAAAACTTTTTCTTTGTTTTACTTTTCAAGTTTATTCAGTTCTTTTTGCACCTTGAGATTAACATCCAGGCAATGTAATTTTTATACATATATATAAATATATATATATATATAAATATATATATATTTAATTGTACTCCATGGGAAGCAAAGCTTTTACTGTTCTAGTTGTCTTTGGTTTTTTTTAATTTTGTTGATAGGTAGCTTATTCACACTTTGAGTCTCCATCTCTTGATTCTCCCATATATATATGTGTGTGTTTTATATATATATATATAAAACACACACACACCCATTAACAAAAATGGTTCAAGTCTTAATTCATATAGTGTGATAGTTTTTGTTTTTTCTGCCTTATATCCCAAGCTGTCTAATAAAATCAGTGAGGGAAGAAAAGGAAAAAGAAAAGAAAAAAAAGGGAGATAAACCTTACGCCAACATTTTATCCTTAACACTGTTGCTTTTACTGATGGATTACTACTACTGTTCTGTAGCCGTGTATAAAACGAAAAAGGAAAAAAGATGTGAAATAATTTCAGGTGAAAAATAAACTGTAAGTGAATATCTTTTAGCGGCGTGCATCGTCCTTTCTTTGCTTTATGTGCCGAGTGTGATGGTACAGACTTTGGAAAGGTAGAGCAGAGAGCAGTCCGAAGGCCCACGACGTAGCTGGACAGCACAGCTCGACTAACCTAAGCTCAGCAGCAGCTGGAAAGGAAGTAAGCACCGTCAGTGGAATGTGCTAGTGGCTCCCGTTTGCCTTTCATTTTTCCCTCTCTTTTTCTTCTCCGAGATAAAACCCTTTAATAGAGCATAAGTTGCTCCTCCCTGTGACCTGCTCCTCCCATGGAGGAAGTAGGGGCCATACCCTTGCTGTAGTTGGAGAACGCCATGGTGCTTGGTGACTTCGCCAATGCCTCTCGCACCCAAGATCAAAGAAGGGCTTTCCACCACAAGGAAGAGAGGAGGTAAGGAATAAAAATGAGCCATCCTCCGGAGTGCTACCTTGTTTGGTCGTATGACTGCAAAGCACCCTAAAAATCTAATAGTCCAATGGGTCTGGGGGACACCAGCTTGGTGAAAGCTGTCAGGTCTGTTTAGAAAATGGCTGTTC
This sequence comes from Varanus salvator macromaculatus, assembly GCA_023646645.1. NCBI lineage: Eukaryota > Metazoa > Chordata > Lepidosauria > Squamata > Varanidae > Varanus > Varanus salvator. The sequence goes on from JAIXND010000657.1 coordinate 21,478,105, forward strand.
TTCTGTGAAACATAGATGAAAAGGTGGATTAATGCCTTATGGCTTGCACACTGTGGGCTACCAGCCTGCCAACATTGCTCCTGGAGATCTGGTGGAGAAGGAGGCATGATGGAAGGCCCGCTCCTCATAGTGCAGCCCTGGAGTTTCAAGAGGAGCTTTGCCAAAGTGTCCTTGTTGATGGTGACGAGCTCAGCCAGTACCAGGTGGTGAAAAGGTTTCCTCCCTACCACAGGACTGATCCCCCAAGGTCACAACTTGCTTTAAGAATGCAGACCTCGAGAATCAAGCCAGAATCAAGACATGGTTTGTGTGAGGTTTGCATAGGAGCAGGTGGCCCTCCACTTACTCAGTGCTCCCAGCCTGGTGCCTTCTAGCAGTTTTTGGAACCCTAAAACTCGCCAGATTCCTGGCCACTGGCCATGCTGGCTGAGAATGATGAGAACCTGAGCCAAGGTACCTGAAAGATGCTAGGTCACTTGGGGCTTTGTAGGCCAAAACCAGCATTTTTGAATTGCAGCCCAAGGCAAATTTGGCTTCCAATGCAGTTGGAAATTTTGCAGGGCCGTCGGCAAGAGTGGGCACAGTTGGACACCTGCCAAGGAACCGCATTCCAGCAAAGGCCACTAGCAAGAGCCTCTGGAGGTGCTTGTCCACCATGGCAGCTTGCTTGCTTGCTTACAGCCGCTTGCTCTGGTCTCGACAGCAGCAGCAGGTGAAGGAACCACAGCAGATGCTCTTCCCCCTTTCCTTCTTCGTGGTCTCCATGCATCACACCTGTGCGCTCCACACCTGTGTGGAGCCTGTTGCCAGGAAGGTTTAGTAGCTAAGGCAGGAGCCCCTCCCATGCCCCAGCATCTGTTATATAGGGGAGGAGTGTTCGCCCTTTCCCTCAGATCTTTGGCCCTCTTCAGGGCCCGGGAAGCCCTTTCTTTCCGCTTTAATTCTTGAGCACTCTCCCTCCTGTACAACCCCCTTTTTCTCTGAGCTGGACAGAGACTGTGTTCTACCCTTTTCTTCCTTTTGTCTTGATAACAAGAGCATTTCCAAAAGTTCAGTGGGATGCAAGGGACTGTGTCATGATCACACCCTAGTGGCCAAGACTGCTTTGATTCTGGCAAAATGGAACCTCGTGCTGAAACCATCGACCAGAAAATCATATGCTGCGAAGTGAAAAACTCTCTGTCTCTGCGGACAAAGAGGGATCCAACCCACGTTGAAGCATGATTGAGCGAGGCCAGCTCTACCTGGTCATATTGTTCCAACATGGATTAAGAGCTGCTTCTATCTGAGGACACCTGGTGGCCATTTCCTCCCCTCACATCACAATCAGATTTCTCACACACCTTGAGTAGGCACTTCCCGAAGGGACTAAAAAACATTCTCCCACCTACTCAATCACTAACACCAGCTTAAAGCTTATGTACAGTCTTACAAGTTTAACAAGAAAAACATTTTGAGATCACGGCAATGGTGGACCTCCGTCTTTTGTCCTGCAAGGTGGCATTTCTGGTGGCTGTGACGGCCACTCATTGCTCCAATGAACTCTCTGCCCTACGGGTTGATCCTCCGCACCTTGTTTTTCATCGGGACAAGGTGGTGTTGCGGCCAGACCCACCTTTCCTCCCTTTCCTCGTTTTATTTAAACCAGGACATGGTTTTACCAGCCCCCTTTCCATCGCTGTCTAGCCTACTGGAGTCTACACTGCACACCCTTGCATGTGTGTAGAGCACAAATCTACCATTCCAGGATGGAGTCCTTCTGCAAAATCCAAAACCCTTTTTGGCTTGCTGCGGAGGCAAGTCTAAAGGTTAGCCCCTTTCACCACAATGATACACAGCCTAAACGTGTGGACGATTTTCTTGACTGTCCAGACAGCAGCTTCCAGTTTGACCAAAAGCACTTTGGTCTTTTGGTCTGACTGACTGACTTGAGCCACAGTGACTTCGACAGCATGGTACGCCAGGATTCCTTTACCAGAAGGAAAAGGCCATGACATGGTGGGCACTAGCTACCTTCCAGAGGCGAAGCACTCCCAGCTTGATGTTCATGCCAGGGCAGACTGCCCTTTTGGAAGAGTAGCCCTTTCACCCATCCAGGAAGGAGTCAGCTTGCTAGTTGCCCCGTGTGTGATGCACAGAGACCACGAAGAAAGAGGGCAAGCTGCTTACCTGTAACTGTCACTCTCTGAGTGGTCATCTGTGCATTCACACAACCCATTCTCTGGCAGACTTTACTCTTTTTCTCTCCGTGCTGTTCTGACTTGGCCAAATGTGAAATGGTGCCTACTGATCCTCCTCTGGTCCTGAGGCCACCTGGGCAGACTCGCTTGCACTGTGGGAAAGGGCAGGAACCCCCTGCTTTTATAATGGCCAAACACTTTGTTTTAAAAGGAAGGGGTTCCTGCCCAAAAGTTCTTAGCTCCTAAATCTTCCCGGTAACAAGCTCCATGCAGGTGAAGAGCTCACAGGTGTGCATGCACAGAGGACCACTGGAAGAATGACAAATGCAGGTAAGAACTTGCCTTTTTCTGCCTGTCAGTAAAGAAAGTGATAGAGAATATGAGGAGCAACAGAAGCTGGTAACAATTCTGGTGAGAAAACAAACCGAGGGAGGATGTCTTTGCCCAAGGGTCCCCCGGAAGTTGGACCCAGCATTGGTCTTTTGCCACATTGGACTTATTGAAATTTATTGAGAACCGGTGTGCCCTCCTGCTTTCCGCATAACTGGTTTTGCTGTGCAAGAAAGTGGCAGAATGTGAGAAGAACTGTACATGGAACAGGCTTTTGTAAAAAGTGAGCATAACTACTTTTGTGGTAATTATGTAGGATATTTCCTACAGAACATTACTTAGGACTTCAAAGTTAGCCTAACAACAATTTTTTTGTTTATTTTGATCACGAACATTAACGCTATACCCTGATGACAACCTGTTACAGTATGTATCTTCTCTCCTCATTCTGTTCAAGGTCTGTTCTTCTGTGAATATGGCCATCTTGCCTTCCAAGATCATTTGGAGGGATGCTTAAAATATACAGACCCAAGGGCGACGGCCCACGCGCACCGACTGCAGGAGCATGCCACCCCAGCATCAAAACATGAAATCATGCACACATGCAGTTCTTAGCACGCTGTCAGATTTGACTTCTGGAATCCAATGCTGAGCTTGTACTTTAAAAACTTTCTATCTGTTGATGACTGTGATACAATAACATTATGTAAGGTTTGCATTAGTTTATTCCAGTTCTTTAAAGGTAAAGGTAAAGGTTTCCCCTTGACGTTACGTCCAGTCATGCCTGACTCTAGGGGGCGGTGCTCATCTCCGTTTCCTGGCCGAGGGAGCCAGCGTTTGTCTGTAGACAGTCTCCCTGGTCATGTGGCCGGCATGGGTTGTAATAAAATGAAGACCTACTGAGTTCAGGAGGGTTTGTTTCCACATAAGTGGCTATACGATTACAGACCTGGAACGTCCCCACAAATATGTTTCCGTTAATTCCATTTACCTATCTTAGATTGTAGGATCTTTGCGGGCAGGGACCTGTCGCATTTGCCTTGTAACCTCTGTAAAGCACCATGTTTGCTGATGGGGTTGTGGCTGATGGCTGCCACCTTAACATGCCAAAACTATGACTAGTTTCGTTACAGCTGGTTTTCATGAGACCTGTTTAACACTCAGAATTGCTGCCTCCGTTTCCTTGTCTGCCTTTTCCCTCCCCATCCTGTTTTTCTTCTGTGTCATGACTTTTTAGATTGTGAGCCAGAGGGCAGGAAGTGTCTTGATTTTATTAATTTGTGAACTATTCCAGCAGAAGAGCAGGGTATTCAATGCTTTAAGGAAATTATAAATAATAGAATTCTTTTACCTAAGATCTAATTTGCATTTTCCCCATGGAGGAATATTCCAAATGCAGCCCACCTGCGCCAGATTGAATTAGTATTACGGAAACAGTACTGTTTGCTCAACATGCACTTCTAAATGCAAATTAGAAATAAACTAAAGATGGTATTATAATTGCATTATGCATCACAAACCTAAACACACACAGATGCATCTGTATAGCAATGTTACCGTACAGGTCAAATGGCCCCATTCTGACCCACACACTAGGGCGCTTCTTAGGCAAAGCAGTTGCTGTCTTTTGCATGCATGCTATCCATCAGACCCACTGAGCTGTTTTTAACAATAGTCCTTTGTGATGCAGAAATGGAGAATTGACCAGAATGGCAGGTGCTCCTGAAATTTAACAGGCTGTCTGCTCGCCCACTAATTCCCAAGGCTTGGTTATGGGAGGGCCAAAATGCGATCTGCGTTTGCTATGATCCTTCCCAGATGGCACTCCAGTCAAGCTGGAGGGGTGGGTCCCAAAAGGCCAGGTGACGCCAAAGGTGATATCACAGCCCTGCCAATTTGCTAGCCTGACCCCATGGCATTGGCGTGTGTCCTGTGAAGACCCTCAGGAAACCAGTCTGAGTCCGGAGGGATTCCTCCATGGGGTGGGGCTGGGAGGTCAAGCTCTGCCCCCCCCACCCCAGGAATCCACCACAGTCCAGATGGGTAACTCTGTGGGCAAGATGAGGGCGACAGAGCTGCCAGGGCCAGGCAATGAATCGTGCTTTGAATCCGACTCCCGAGGAATCTCTGCCTCTGTCCTACGGGGCAATGCAAAACACCATGTATTGCGCATTGGTAGGAAATACTCTTCAATAAACAAGAGCTTTGAACGGGTGAGGGTGTGCATTTCCATCAACTCCCAAGCAGAACCCCTCTGGAGCGACGTTCCCCGTGGAGATGTGTGTGTCTTTGCAAAAGACCCTTGCTGTGCCCAGGAATGCACAAGCTGAACAACGAGGCAGCCCCTGCAGCTCCACCAGCCGCTTTTTGAACCAAGCAGTGGGGCGGGGGGGCAAGAGGAGAAACCACACTTCAGTCTGGCCATATTTTATCCCCCAGGCAACAACAGCTGTGTTGCCTTTGAGAGAAAACCTTTGCTTTGGACAAGGAAATGGAAGCAAGGGTCCATGTGGACATTCCCTTCTGAGCAGCCCCTTTTAGCACTGAGGGGCCAAAGGGCCCTTATGGCCATTTCCTGCTTAAGGCTCAAGCCAAAAAGCCAAGGAGCCTTCACGCATGAGCCGGAGCACTGCTAAATTGGCATGACTTGCCATTTAAACCATTTGTGCAAGCAAACCCCCACCCTCAGAGCCCAGAACATGTGTCTCCAGGTTTTTGAGGACCCTTGGGCATAACACCATCCATGGCCCCGAGTCTTACTTTCTCACTGCTGTTGCCATCCACCACAAGTGCTCCTCCACCTCTTCCTTACTCTGTGCCCGCTTGACCTGGGCATGCCAACCCGCAGTCAAACCCTCCTTCTCAGATGGCTGCCCAGCCAAATCTTGAAGGCCTCAGGTGTGGGAGAGCCACCACCTCCCCAGGTCACTGGTCCCATTGCTGCACTGCTCCCACAGTCAGGAAGTTCTTCCTGATGTCCAGCTCGAACCTGGGCTTCCACTAACTTGAGCCTGTTATTCCATGTCGTGCACTCTGTGATGATCCTGCTCTTTCTCTTAGTGACAATATTTCGAGTACTTGAAGTGCTGGAGACAATGCACCCCTTTGAATGGCTTAGGATCAAATACAAGCAGCCAAAGTTCAGACAGGAAGCATCCTATGGGGCCTCTTCTGAAAACATGCTGGTCTGATTAACCAGCAGTGCTGATTTATGGCCATCTATGGCGGGGGACCCCAAAGAAATAGGAATTAGCCTCTGGAGGGCAGGCCCCTTGTAGCACAGGCTTCCCCCACTAGGTGAATGTCCTAGGAAACCACCTGCATCCGTGTACCCAGCAGGGTTGTTGTGAGAGGCTGTGCTCACCTTCAGTGAGGTTTATTCTGGAAGCTCTTTCAACATGTTTGCCTGTTTCATGATGGCTGATTTACACAGACAACATGTGGCCATGAAATTTTGTTCAGCTGAGTGTTCAGCACTTTTGGACTAAAACTGGCATTCACCCAGTCTTGCCCTGTGCAACTTTTTTTTGCTTGTTTGTTTCCTTGGATGAAAAAAGTCCCCAAAGGAAAATGTTTGCCAATGTGGAAGAGGTGAAACACACGGAGATGGGGATGTCACACGGAGGTGGGTAGAGACCTGTTCTCCCCTGCAGAGAAGAAGCTCAGGGAACCAAGGTTCAATTTGGATGCCAGGAAGTGCTTCCTGACAGGACCCCAAGGGCATGGAGGTGGTTGAGGCCCCATTGGTGCGGGTGTTCAAGGATAGGCTAGACATGCACATGGTAGGCATGTCATGAGCGGAGCCAGCTGGAGCCGGGGGTCAGACTAGATGGCCCAGGAGGACCCTTCTGACTCGCTCTGTTTCTGTTTCTATGTTAAACAAAAAAATGACAAAAGCACTAAAAGGCATAAAAATCTGTGAGTTCAAAACCTGTTTTGAGCAGTGGAAAAAATGTCTTGATGGGCGTATTGCATCAAACGGAGAGTACCTTGAAGGTGATTGAAATCTGAACATGTAAAAATAAATACACATTTTTAAATAAATAAATTCCTGGATTTTTTTGGTTCCCCATCATATGAATTAACCTAGTTGGAAATGGCTTGCTGCTGCAAACAACAGCATTTCAACAGTGTGCGTTGCCTTGCTCTACTGGACCTGACTGTTCCAAGAGCTCTGTGTAGCTACGAGGACCATTTTCTTGGATATCCCTGACCTGTACACTTCTGGCGATAGACTCTGTGGATTAGCTTCAGAATTGGCCTGATTTCACATTTAGTTATTGCAACCTTTTGCAGCTTTGACCACTTGCTGGCCTAGAAGCAGGACATACAGGTTGTTCCCAAGTTGTGGTGACCCTATGAAGGAATGCCCCTATCTTTGACAATCATGATCAGCTGCTTATATACTCAAGGCTGTTGTGCCTTACTTTATGAAATCTTTCCATCTCATATTTGGTCTTCCTCATCTCTTTCTGCATTCCCTGGCATTATTGTCTTCTCCAGTGAGTCTTGCTTTCTCATGATGCACTTGAATTGCAACAGCCTTAATTTCATCATATCTGCTTCCATGGCAAGTTTTGGCTTGATTTGATCTAGGACCTAATTGTTCATCTTTCTGTCAGTCCAGAATAATTTCAAAGCTCTTCTCCAGTATCAGGTTTTAAACACTTGAATGTTCTTTCTGTTGGTTGGCTTTCTTCACTATTTAGCTTTCAAACCCATACACAGTGATACACAATTTTCAATAGGAAAACAAACTAGAACTTCATTCAATAGGGTATGCAAACCTTTAGGCCATACTACCATAATCCAAGTGCTCACAGGAGAAACAAAAGGGCCATTTACATTTGTAAATTAGGGCTACTGACATCATTTTGATCAAGTTGGAAGGTATCTTTTTGGCTGCCACAGAAAATAGGTTTTATATGTGTAATATAAGGTCTACTGTCCACCAATTATTTGGCCACAAAATCATAGGAAATTTGATCAGTGTATTGCTGAAAAATATATAAGAGCTTTTCCCTAGAGTTTCAATTAAAAAGGCAGAGCAACAGATAATTAACCAGATCTTTGATCTGATTGCAGCCAAAAACGCATTTCCATTCCACTGGTGCAAGTGACACAACTCTGTGACTATCTAAAGGCAATAGAAATTGTTTCCAAAATACCTTCACCTGGCATGAGAAAGAGTATAATGTAGATGCCAGTCAAAACCTCTTTAGGAAGGGCATTCCACAAATGAGGTGCCATCACTTAAAAGACTCTCTCCCTTATAGCCATCCGTCTCAGCAGTTTTGGTAGGGGCACTTGGGGGCACCTCAGATGATAAACTTCCTGTCTGGGGAGATCAGCTAGGAAATTATCGCTGAGTAGAACAGGGTCTTTTCAAAGCATTTTACAGCAATCTTCTGCTGCTCTCAATCTTATCTCCATAACAATCAGCCCAACCCATCTCACAGGGTTCTTGTTGTGGGGAGAAGATTGGCAGCAGAAGATTGCTGTAAACTGCTTTGAGTTTGGTGTAAGAAAAGTGGGATATGGCTCTAATAAATAATCACACATTTCCTCAGCCCGTCATCGCATTTCTTCTGTAGGCCCCTCTTTTGGCAACGTTTTTCAGGTAACCAAATTGCATAGGGGTGAGAAGTCAAGAATATTTTCGGCTGTGAGGCTTGATTATCCAGTTTCCTTCTTACCCAGCTGAACTATTTTTCTGCAATCGGGGAATGCCTTGCTGTGATTTTAAACTGTAGGGGGAAACCTCTGATGCAAAGCAGCTGCCCTGCATGGCGTCTTTGGAGGCATGGCTTCTCTGAGGCAGAGCAAGGCCTTGGCAGAGATCCTCTTTTCAAGTGATTCAGAGCAGGGAGGCAGTGTGGATGAAACAGGATTCCTCTTGCGTTGATGTGCCTGCCGCTTTGACTCACCCAATCCAAGATTAAGTCAGAAGAGATAAGTTCGGTTCCTGCTATGAATATGGGGTGAGTAAATACATGCGATTGCAGGCTTTTCCTGGTATTGGCAATTGCAGCATTATAAAATGCTCTTTCCCAAGTATTCCCGTTTCCCCAGGCAGTCTCTTATTTTCTGGTTCTTGTATGTGTTACAGTGCCCTGCATGTGTTATATTTGGTCCCTGGTTTTGCCTGTTGGAGATTCTTCCTTAGACTCCTGGGCAGTGGTGACGGCCATGGGGCAGCAAGCAGCCGTTTCGATTTGTGACAGTGCCCTGGCCTGCTGCAGAACGTGGCTCTGGAGAAGTGTGGAAAATAAAGATGGCGGCCTGCTATGGTTGGGCCTCAGAACAGGCAACACAAAGCCTGTGGTTGCTTGGCCCCTGAAACATTTTATTAGTCATTGATATCCTATTACAGAGCAACCTTCTTTGATCCTTAATGCAAAGAACGAAGTCTTGGTTTTTAAATGCAATCAGGATGGTTCATTCCAAGTGGCTGAAACTGAGGGGCAAGAAACAGTTCTGAGCATTCGGCAATGTGGGATTGGGGGAACAGAGATGAGCATTGCTGTGATTGCTAGCAAGAGCATGTTTGTATTTTCAACTGTGAAATGTTGGAGGTCATGAAGACAGAACTTGCATAGACTCTCACACACAAACCTTTAACACCAGGAAAAATTGGCCCATTGGTTAGGAAGGGTGGGGAAACATCCCACCATCCCACAACATGAACTGTGCATGTGGGGGGCTGTAAACTCTGGTGATAAGCCAGGAGTCTAAATACATAGATAAAGGCAGACTTGATTTGGAAGAAGATAATGAAGTTGGAAGTATTTGCATTTTACTTGCCTTAGTGCTACCAAGAGGGTGGTTAAAGGTACTGGGAAAACAAAAATTTCTTTAGCATGGTTTTAGCCAGTCAAAGCTTTGCCTCTTTTCTGTGACCTGCTTATTTGTCTGGTGGCAGCTGGTGCCCACTGGGGCTGGTGGGGCTGTAAGCAGGGCAGGTCACCCACTGGGTTCTGTTCACATGATAGCCCACCCTCAAGGGTCAAGTGTGGGTTGCCACTGAACTGTGTTCTTGCTAAGCATGGGCGGGTGTTTGAACCCCACCAAGATAACAAACCATGATTAACAAGCCACATTTCACAGATCATGGGTTCTCTTCATGAGTTGATTGCCAGCACAGCTGGGTTCAGATGTACTCCTGAGAGCCAGAGTGGTATAGATCTTGCACTGTTGGACTGTATCTTGGGAGATCTAGTTTCTGGTCTCCAAGCTTCGGGAAATCACTGACTCTCAGCCTAACCTACCTCACAGGGTTATTGTGAGTACCTGGAGGAGGGTCTTCTCTGTGGTGGCGCCCCACCTGTGGAATGCACTCCCCAGAGAGGTCTGCCTGGCGCCGTCCTTATTTGTTTTTTGCCGCCAGGCCAAGACCTTTTTATTTAAACAATATTTTAATTGTTAATTGGTGGTTGTTATTTATTGGTTTTAAATTATGGCCAAGATTCTCTGAATTTTTAATGTTGTTCTATTCTATGTTTGTTTGTTTTCCTTGTGAGCCGCCTCGAGGCTTCTGGGATGGGTGCAGCATAGAAATGTTATAAATAAATAAAAAATAAATAAATTGTGAGGTAAAATGGAGTGTAAGAGGAACATGCAAGCCACTTTGAGTTGATTGCAAGAGGGAAAATGTTCAATGACCCCCCTGATAGCATGTTATTGGGTTGCCTGAACTCAGTCATTGTGGGTGGAGCAAAGTGGTCACTGTATTTCCACCTGCAACCCAATGCAATGCATGCCTGCTTGGAATGGATTCCTGCTGAATGAAGTAGGACTTGCGTCTAAAAAAATACATACTGGCTTGCACTCTTAAGATGTCTCCACCTTTCTAACTTTTACAGTTCTTGCACCATTAGTTGCTGCTATGTGCTGTCAAATTGTCCCTGACCTATGGTGACTCTATGATTGAATGCTTTACAAAATGTCCTGAGCACGGCTCAGCTCTTGCAAATTCTTTCATGGAGTCACTGCCTCACACATTTGGTCTTCCTTTGCTGCTTCTGCCTTCGACTTTGGCTAGCATGATTGCCTTCTCCGGTGCATCTTCCTTCTCATGATGTGCTCAAAGTATGTGTTTTGCCATTTTTGCTGCAGGCTCGATTTGACTCAGGACCCACTTTGCTGCTGTCCTTCAGGAGTTTCTCCACTTGATCACCACTAGAGAGGTCCCTTTTCTGCTGTTATGACCACTCCTCTTGAAGAGGTTGGTTGGATGCATCTTAGTCTGTTGTATCCACTTGGCCCATTACACCTTGAGTGACCCTGCTAGAATACCAGTCTTTTGAGAGTCTGGCTCCCCAGCGGCATTGTTCTTCATTTCTCTGACACTCTTAACTCCCCTCACCACATTAAGGTACACATCCAAGAGGGAAGCTGTGCCCCCAGCTTGATGCATGATCCTCTTTGAGGATCAAAATGAACCTTCTCCAAATTTTCATTAGCACTTGCAAACAGTCACTCTTTTTTGCCATCATTCTTTTCTGAATCAAATATTCTGGGTCTTTTCAGCCTGGAGAAGAGGAGGCTCCGAGGGGATCTGTTGGCAACATATAGGTACCTGAGGGGGTGTCACACGGAGGTGGGTGGAGACATGTTTTCCCCTGCAGAGGAGAGCAGGATGCATTCCAATGAAGCAAAGCTCAGGGAATCAAGATTTAGGGTGGAAGTCCTTCCTGATGGTTAAGACCCCTAGGGGATGGGATGGGCTTCCATGGGAGGTGGTTGAAGCCCTATTGGTGAGAGTGTTCAAGGGTAGGCTGGATGTGGATATGGTAGGCATGTCATGAGTGGAGTCAGCTGGAGCCAGGGTTCAGACTAGATGGCCCAGGAGACCCCTTCTGACTCACTCTATTTCTATGTTTCTATATTATCCTTGCCCCTTACATCCTTTCTTTCAGAAACAGGATCCTTTAAAGCACACACATGCAGGCACAGAGACTTCAGAGCATATTTATTTGTTTGTTTGTTTGTTTGTGCAAGGTTGGGTATGGGGAGCTTGAGGTTTCAGGGATGCTCTCCCTGCACCTGTCTTTTCTACTCCCGTTAGTGCATGCTGGACCTCAGTAGTTCACAAAACAGTTAATTATGCCCCATCTATGGGGATGAATAGGGACTGCAGGTGGCGCAGTGGTTTAAACCGCTGTGCTGCTGGGCTGGTTGATCGAAAGGTCACCGGTTGGAATCTGCACACGGGGTGAGCTCCCGTGTGCCGTCCCAGCTCCTGCCAACCTTGCAGTCCGAAAGCATGCAAATGCAAGTAGATGAAAAGGTACCACTTCAGTGGGCAGGTAACAGCGTTCCGTGCACTTCGGTATTTAGTCATGCCGGCCACATGACCACGGAGACTGTCTGTGGACAAACGCTGGCTCCCTCGGCTAGGAAACGGAGATGAGCAGCGCCCCCTAGAGTCAGGCATGACTGGACATAACGTCAAGGGGAAACCTTTACCTTTACCTTTTATGGGGATGAATTGGGGGCCTTTTTATATGTTTTAGAGTGCAGTCCTATTCAGGTTTAGACAGAAAAAGTATGTTTAAACCATTTTTCCTGCTCCAGCATGCACAGAATTGTACCCTTAATTGGTTTGGTTTTTTTCCTGTTAAGACTGGTCCTCGTGGCTAACAATGAAAAGAACACGTTACTGAAAACAGATAATAAAAACAGAGCAGTAAATTCCTGAGCCACTCCCAGCAAGATGACTTCTGCATGTTGAAATTATCCCAGTACAATAAGCTGGAAAGACTCCAGAACCACCCACAAGAGCACACTGGGTAGCCCAGCAAGGGAGGTTGGTTGGGCAATGGGGTCAGTGGCAGGCCAACACAGTCCCTGGCCCGTCCCAAGTAGCCTTCAGATACACACATTCAAAGCTGGAAGACTGTAGGATGGAACTGTGGGATAGAATTTCAACACAGCAGGGCAAGGCTTTCCCTCTTTCCTGTTTGCTTCATGCTTCCACTTTGCCCTGTAAAATTTCATCCTTGCTTGAGAGGAGCTCTTGGCAAAGAATTTGCATAACGTCTTTAAGGAACTTGTTGGATATGGCTTGAAAACCTTGCTCCCCAGTGACCATCTCTAAATCTTGAAGGGATTGTTTCTATGTTTGTGGGCTAAAAACGAGCATAGAGATTTCAAGTGAAGTTAGCAACTTGTCTTATTGACCTTAGGCAAAATTTTTTTTTTTCCAAAAAAGGGAATCGGCAACAAAGATGCACAAAGCATCGTTTTGGTCTGAACTTTCAGGAGAAGATCAACAGGCATTTGGGGTGGCAAGTAAGCAGGATCATGCCTGGTTGCAATCTGGATGGGTGACTTAAAATGCTGTGAACTGCCCGGAGAGCTTTGGCTATGGGTGGTAGAGTAATGGAATAATAAAGTTGTGACAAAGGTATTTTAATTATGTGCACTCAAAATGAGTGGGGAAGTCATGTTACTTCCAAAAGTTTGGGAACCAAGTTTTAAACCTGTTTTGAAACCCTGCTAGTTCAGATTCCACTTGGCTGTAAAGTACATTTTTCAGCATAAGCCTGTGTGTAAGATTTAAATGGGAATAAACCATTAGCTTTGGAAACTCTGGCCAGGATATGGCATGTAAACATGCACTGTGAGCTGACTGGCTGGGCCAGCATTTGCTGAGGCACATGGGTGCACCTGGACATGCACATGGTGGGCATGTGAGCGGAGCCGGCTGGTGCCGGAGGTCAGACTAGATGGCCTGGGAGACCCCCTCTGACTCACTCTGTTTCTACGTTTCTATGCTTTACTGACACAAACAAGCCTCTTTCCAATTCTAGGGGATTATAAAATGTGGGCCAAACTGAATTATATCTTTCTGGATGGATCTCCCACTTCATTTTGTGATCTGTGCTGCCCTCATTAGGAAATAATAATGATAATTCCCACTTGAGTCTTGCAAAACTATGATCAATAGGCCAGGTTTGGGCAATCATCTCTCACACATGCTGGGCAGCAGCCCATGGCCAACCACACCTGGCGTTCTGGGGCTCTTTTCTGGCAAACTCGCATAGGATTTGCTCTCAATGGAGCATGGAGAGGGCAACGTGCCATAACTTTCAAAGCTTTAAATGTGCCACAATATCTACTGTTTTCTTTTGGATAATTTGGAATTCCCATTCTGTATTTGGAATGCTTTCCCAAAGGACATTCACCTTGCACCTGCCTTCCTTACTTTTTGGCACCAGGTGAAGACTTTCCTTTTAAAAAATATTTTAATAACTAATGCCATAAGACCTTTGTTTTATATTTCTGGTTGTAATTTATTGTTTCATTTTTAATGTGTTACTGGTTTTTATCTTGTAATTGTGAGCTGCCCAGAGGTGTTGTGGCATACAAATGTTTTAAATAAATAATAAATGTGGGGGTCTCTTATTAAGAAATACATTGCTTAATAACCTTCAGGAAGATTTTCCACAAAAGTAACATTTTCAACTTTGCACAAGTTTAATGTTTACCTGCCTACGCTTTCAGGGAGATGTGCACAACTTAGCTGTAACTGCTACACTGCATTGTATTTATTTAGTGAATTGCACAGTTCAGTTTGTGCAGATCTCCACAAAGGTGGTGGTGGGGAAACCCTCTGGCAAAATCCTCCATGCTCATTAGTTGGGCAGGCTGCATTGGCCCTCAATGGCCCATGTGTGATATAAAGAAGCAGGTGGGATGACTAAGGGACAAAGCAGCTCAGGTACATTGCAGAGTTCTGGATTCGTTGTTGGGAGTAATATGGCTTCGTGGTGACATAACCAGTCCACTGGCTTATTGGCAGCAGGACTAATTTGTGAGGTGCAGAGTGTTGTGATCCCTATTTTGATCAGGGATTCGCAGGGGGGCTTTAAAAGTTTGCTGCTTTAAAAATAAGAGAGGCTGATGTCGGTGTGTTGGTTGGTTTGTGTGGTCTCATTTCCCCTAATTAAGCACTATCACTCAACATGAATTGTTAAAAACAGTAAAGCAAAGTTAAGCGAGTGTGCGTTTGTGTGAGTAATCTGGAGTTAGGTCAGGAGGGGGCAGTACAAGACAGTTCAATAAGAGACAATTCCTGAGCTGAGCAGACTCCTGGCGGGTGAACCGGATTCCTTCCAGGCAGCCATCAAATCTTCTTCAAGGGAGTTGATTGATGCTGTTTTCTTGGTTAGGATGTTCCCAGCTCTGCTAGAAGAAGAATGCTTTTAGGGACTAACTCAGGTCTAAATTAGAGACTTGTTATGATACAATTACAGAGCACTACTGTTATTTCCATAGCAGCCTTGTGGGTAAGCCGCTGGAAATGACCAGCCTGCAAAATCTTTTACTTGCTTCCTGGGAGGCATAACCTGGATTTTCCTGATGCTGCAGCAGCCGGGAAGTTGCCTGGTGTGAGGCTGTTGGGCAAACTACTGCAAGAGGTTTTTTGCCCTCTTTCTCCAGAGCTTACTGCGTGTTCCTTCTCCTTTCCTAACAAACTGATTGATTTATTAAATGGTTGCATCATATGTTGTTGCTATGTGCCATCAAGTTGCCTCTACCCTAGGAATGCTTGGCCTCCAAAATCTCCTGTCCTTCCCAGCCCCGCTCAGCTCTCAAACTCAAGACTGCACTTTCCTTGATGGAGTCAACCCATCCCATATCAGGTTCCCTCAATTACAGGAGTTTCATTTTATGTTTCTTCACTATCGCTTTTAAATGTTTTGCACTACCAGCCTTGGCCTCAGCCAACATGGCCAATAGTCTAGGAATCCTGGGAATATGTTGCAAAATATCTGAGGGCATCAAACTAGGGAAATCTGCAAAAGCCACTTCCCAACAGCCCAGGAAGACATAGAAACAGAGTGAGTCAGCAGGGGCCTCCCGGGCCATCTAGTCTGACCTCAGGCTCTAGCTGGCTCCACTCACGACATGCCTACCATGTGCATGTCTAGCCTATCCTTGAACACCCTCACAGATGGGGTCTCAATCACCTCCATACCCTTGGAGTCCTGTCAGGAAGCACTTCCTGGCATCCAAATTGAACCTTGGTTCCCTGAGCTTTGCTCCATTGGAGCACATCCTGCCCTCCTCTGCAGGGGAGAACAGGTCTCTACCCACCTCCGTATGACACCCCCTCACATACCTATATGTTGCCAACTGATCCCCTCAGAGTCTCCTCTTCTTGACTGAAAAGACCCAGTTCCCTCAGTCTTGCCTCATATGGCTTTCCTTGCAATACAGCCACCATCCTTGTGGCCCTACAATGCACTGACTAACCTGGCTATATAATGAGGGGCCCAGAACTGAACACAATACTCCAGTTACGGGAGCACCAGAGTCATATAGAGTGGTAGTAGTACCTCTCTCAATCTAGAAGCCATGCTTCCGACTATGCAACTAAGGGTGGCGTTCGCCCTCTTGACTGCCGCGTCACATGGCTGGCTCATGTTCAGCCTGCACTCAACCAGCACCCCGAGGTCCCTTTCACAAGTGCTGCTCTCCAGCCACTTGTCCCCTAATCTGTACTTATGACACCCATTCCTACGCCCCAAGTGCAAGACCTTGCACTTACCCACATTGAACGCCACCCTGTTGTCTCCTGCCCACTTCCATAGGCTGTCCAGATCCTTTTGGATCTGGAGTACCTGCTCCTCAGTTGTGGCCACTGCCTGCATTTTAGTATCATCTGTGAATTTGATCAGCTGACTGTTCACCCCTTCTTCCATGTCGTTAATGAAAAGATTGAACAGGATAGGTCCCAGGACAGAGCCCTGGGGGACCTCGCTTGTCACTGGCCGCCATCCCGATGATTCCTCACTAATGGTCACCCTCTGCTTTCGGTCAGTCAACTATGCCCTAATCCAGCGGACAGTGCTTTGGTGTCTCCCAAAACTCCTCAATTTCTGAATCGGGATATCATGGGGCACTTTGTCAAAGGCCTTGCTGAAATCCAGGTATACCACATCCACTGCATCCCCTCCATCTAGCCATCTCGAAACCTTGTCATAGAATTTCACAAGGTTTGTCTGGCAGGACCTGTTTTTGCAGAAGCCGTGTTGTGTGGCCGTCGGCCTCCCTTCCCTATCTAGCATCACTAGATCTCTCTCTATTATGAGCCTTTCCATTGTTTTTCCTACAATGGACGTAAGGCTAACCGGTCTATAATTCCTCATGTCCTTCCTACTACCCTTTTTGAAAATTGGGACCACTGATGCCACCCTCCAGTCCTCTGGAACTTCACCTGTTCTCCAGGAGACCTCAAAAATGGAGGCCTGGACCATTAAGTCCAGATCCTAAAATTATTTGTCATTATACCATGGCTGTCCTTCCTTTGAGAGCACAAATGTTAAGAGTTAGTAACAGCAAGGAAGCAACAGAAAAGCAAAAGACACTGTGTGTGTGTCTTGACTCATAAGACACTGGGGGTCTTACAGTAATTGCTTGAGTTGCTGTGAGCCTGGGAGTGACTTCCTTATTTTTTCTGCCAGGCTGACCCCCTCCCCCCCAGCAACTGCTTTTAGAAGGCTCTATGCAGAGGGTACAGTTTAGCCAAAATTGGGGGAATGGGGGGAGGGCTGGTGGATTTCAGGCAGAACTCCCCTCCTCTCCCACACTTTACCTCAGGCCCTTGCTACCCAAATCTTTTTTCACCTTTTGGCAATGTAGGGCTTGTGTATTATTTTGTGACAATACCAGAGGTACAGTGGTAAGTTTCGAAGCAGGGGCACCCATGCTGCCAGTTGTGATAGCCACACTCAGAAGAAGAGTCCAGAAATTCAGGTAGTTGTGCTGACTCACCTCAACAAACCCGTTCTTGCAGTTGTGTCTCCATCTGCAGGAGCCCATCCTTCCTAAAGCACAGGAGTCCTAATTGCTCCTGGAGGACCAAGCCTTGCAAAATAGTTTTCATTGCAACAAAGAACAATAAATCATTGAGAAATCCCCCTTCTCCACCCAGCCAGTTTGTGGGTTGAAGCTAAGGGGCTCATGAGGGCTGGAGCCCAAAATCTTTCCTCTGGAGCTCTGAATCTCAGAGAGACCCTCTTTGCCACCCTCTCCCCGCTGTCTGTGCTTCCAGGAGCCCCTGAGGATCTCTGCAGCACCTGTTCCCCTGGATGAGCTGGGCTGGGCCCACATGTGCTTCTCCTCTTACTGCTCCCCCGAATCTTTCTGCCTGCAGCTATTTTTTCTGGAATCAGATGTCCTCCTCTCCACTTTTGTACAAATCGGGGTGCCCTTAGGAAACAGGGTCCCTTGGAGGGAGGGAGGGAGGGAGGGAGCGCGAGCACATGTCAAGTCATGCATGCAACTACGTGGCTCTTTTCTTCTTTGTTGTCCTGTGTGCCTGAGTCCTGGATCTTTTCCCATGCCTAGCACTGCTTCCAAGGGAATTCTAAAAGGCACGTGGATGGTTGTTGAAGGCATCCTGACTGCTCATAAAAGTGCCCTGTGATCTCTGTCTCCACTACATCACTGCTTAATGCAAATGGAAGGATGTTTGCACAGGGCTAGCCCTAATCCAGCTGCAGTCCTGTGTGGCAGCTAATGACTGTGGAAGCAGTTGGGCATTCCTGGTTGACTTCTAGGCGGATTGCTGCCTTATTTCTGGGTCAGTCCTAGGTCCATCTAGCTTAGTAAACCGTTCACTGATTGGCAGTAGCTCTGTGGGATTCAGGCACGGGCTTTCCCTGTTCTTTCTAGTAATGCCTGAGACCTTCTGATGTACCTCGAGTAAGGCCCTTCCTCTAAAGCCAAGCATTTCACAACATCCAGATGTGAATATACTCATCCTGGCAGCAAGAGTGCACAGAAGACTGTACAGATTGCAGGTCTTTCCCATTCTACATAAAGTCTATCAAAATAACCAGCATATATTTTGATGTAGAGTTTTTCTGCATTTATTGTGTGCTTGAAATTCTTTACTCTTATTTATGTATGGGTTGTTCAGAAAATGGCATTATTCTCCAGTTTTGCTTTTGCTGTTTCAGAGCAGGTCCCCTCCACCCCCTTTTTTTGGTCTTTTTAAAAAATGAGGAAAATGGTACAGGAAGTAGTTCTGGGGTTACAAATGTCTGGGCTATGAACAACTCACACTTACAAACAGGTGCTGCCATAACAAACCTATATGAACATCTCTTGGAAAAAGCCATGAATATCTCTAAGGAACTATGTGACACATCTCTCAATGGCTGTGTAGTTCTCTAGAGTCACAGAAACCCATTTTCTTGGACCAAATGTTTTCTCCTTCTCCACCAAGTTCTTCAACACCTCAGACAAGACTTTGATAGAGTCTTGTGCGCCATCAGGAACAAGAACTGAAAGCTCAACAAATACTTAGCCAGCACTGTCCCTGTACACAAACTCATTGAGACAAATTTGCCATGTATTAAAGTGTTGTTGTTTTTTTAATGTAATAAGTAGGGACTGGGCTATATTGCCCTAGCAACCCATTACCAGAGAACTTTGGAAGATAACAAGGGACTGGTAAGTCACTTTTAAAGATCCAAGTTATTTTCTATTAGGCTTAAATTAAAATTAAACACAGACAGTGAAACTCAAACATGCATTAAGCCAGGCATAAGAGGCAAGTTATGGCTATTTTTCTGTACTGTATACCTACACACATGCATACGGATTCTTTCTCTCTCTCTTCAGTACCTGTAGTTACTTTATTCTTAAAGTATTATTATCCTTATTACAATGCTGTATAGTGTTTAAGATATTTTAGTGAATATGGAAATGTTAAAAGTTTTTTGTATGCATAGAAAGGGAAAATATATGCATATACTAGAACAAACATTTGGCTTACTCATGTAATCTGACTTACATACACATTCAAGGATGTTCTCAGGAATGAAACTCATTTTTAAACCAGGGTTCCACTATGACACAGCTCCACCTAGAGATTATTAATGGAAAAGCAGGAAAGGAAAACCTGTAGAAGTGAGATCTCAGTTTTCCAGTGAAACTGGTGATAGATATAGCAAGTAAGGGTCTCGTGTAGAAAAGTTTCTGCTCAGGATTGAAAAGAGTAGTGGCTTGAAAACATGTGACATGCACATGGTAGGCATGTTGTGAGCAGAACTGGCTAGAGCCGGGGGTCAGACTAGATGGCCTTCTGATTTGCTCTGTTTCTCTGTGTATAGAATGTAAACTGGATTGCAATTTGTATGTAAAATATGTATGTCATACAAATTGCAACAAGAAACGGGGAGGATATAAATGTAATAGAAGAAAAAAGGTGATGTGTTTCAGGTGGCTGTTCAAAACTTGGTGTAGTGGCAAGAGAATGACTCATAAAATTTTGTGAAGCCAACAGTCTGTTTATCATAAATACATTCTCCAAAAACCAACCAGGTGACTTTATACATGGAAATCACCAGGTCGTCCATACAGAAAACAAGTAGACTGTGTAATTGGAAGGAAAAGTTGGAGAATTGATATTCTTGCTGTCAAAATAAATCAGGAACAGATAACAGTTGTTGCTAGTCGCGAAGTCGCATCCGACCCATTGTGATCCCATGGACAACATTCCTCCAGGCCTTCCTGTCCTCCACAATCCCCCGCAGTCCACTCAAGCTCACACCAACTGCCTCAGTGACTCCATCCAGCCACCTCATCCTCTGCCATCCCCTTCTTTTGCCATCTATTGTTCCCAGCATCAGGCTCTTCTCCAGGGAGTCCTTCCTTCTCATTAGGTGGCCAAAGTATTTGAGTTTCATCTTCAGTCCCTGGCCTTCTAAAGAGCAGTCAGGGTTGATCTCCTCTAGGACTGACTGGTTTGATCTTGCAGTCCAAGGGACTGGAAGGAGTCTTCTCCAGCACCACAATTCAAAGGCCTCAATTCTTTGGTGCTCAGTCTTCCTTATGATCCAGCTTTCACAGCCATACATTGCAACTGGAAAAAGCAGAGCCTTGACTATACGCACTTTTGTTGGCAGGGTGATGTCTCTGCTTTTTAGTATGCTGTCTAGATTTGCCATAGCTTTCCTCCCCAGAAGCAAGCATCTTTTAATTTCTTGGCTACAGTCCCCGTCTGCAGTGATCTTGGAGCCCAGGAAAATAAAATCTGTCACTACCTCCATTTGTTCCCCATCTATTTGCCAGGAAGTGAGAGGACCGGATGCCATGATCTTAGTTTTCTTAATGTTGAGTTTCAAGCCAACTTTTGCACTCTCCTCCTTCACCCGCAAGATGTTGATGTTCAGTCAAGATGTCGATGTTCAAGATGTCGATGTTCAGTCTTGTCATCTCTGGTTTGACCACATCCAGCTTGCCTTGATTCATGGATCTTACATTCCAGGTTCCTATGGAGTATAGATCTTTGCAGCATCGGACTCTCCTTTCACCACCAGATACATCAGCAACTGAGTGTCCTTTCAGCTTTGACCCGGTCACTTCATTCTTTCTGGCGCTACTAGTACTAGCCCTCTGCTCTTCCCCAGTAGCATATTGGACACCTTCTGGCCTGAGGGGCTCATCTTCCAGCGTCATATCTTTTTGCCTTTTGGTACTGTCCATGGGGTTTTCATGGTAAGGATACTGGAGTGGGTTGCCATTTCCTTCTCCAGTGGATCACGTTTTGTCAGAGCTCTCTGCTATGACCTGTCCATCTTGGGTGGCCCTGCACAGCATAGCTCATAGCTTCATTGAGCTACGCAAGTCCCTTCACCACAGCAAGGCAGTGATCCATGAAGGAGCAGATTGCAGTAGTGACCATCAGATATCAAAATCAAGTTCAAGTCAAGCTAAAGACATTTAATAACGGAAACTGAAATAACATTCCTGAGGAATTTAAAGTCCACATAAAGAATAGACTTGCATTATTCAACTTAACTGACTGAGAACCAGAGGAACCATGGGGTGGAACCAGAGACAATATAAGAGAAGATATATTGCTGGAGCAACCAAGACAATTGCTGGAGCAACCAAGAAAAAGCCTAGATGGATGACAGGAGAAATTAAAATCTAGATTAGAAATGCTGAAAGACAAACAGGGGGACATACTATCTGACCAGGAAAGCATTAAGGAGAAGGTGGAAAGAATATACAGAAGAGATGGAAGGATTAAAGACTCTTTCAAAGAGGAACCCTATGAGGAAGAAAAGTCTTCAATATTGGAAAAAGAAGTAAAAGCTGCCCTAAAAGGACTTGGAAGGAACAAGATACCCAGACAGGATATCAATATTCTTATCAGCAGAGGCCAAATTGATGCAAAGTCTAACATGAATATGCCAACCAATATGGAGAACAAGACAATGTCTCACAAATACATTATAAATAATTTTTGCAGTTATGTTTTCTCTCTACACTCCCAGCCCCCTCATAGCAGACAGATTTCAACAATAATTTGGTATTCAAATTATGCACTCATTTATTAATCAAATGTACCCCGTGAAAGCAATCCTGCCTCTGAAAGTCTTGAGTAAAAATTTGACATTCAAACTCCCATTCAAACAGTAATTGTGTGTGCAAGCAAAATATTGTACGTCATTTGGCATTGTTCTCACTATCTTGTTGATGGATTTATGTAGACAGCAAAACAAATGAGTTTTGGGCTTACTGAAATATAGCTCACTTAGTGGAACATAGTGGTCTTCTATGCCATCAGCCAAACCTGTATTTATGATCTGTGCACAATACTGCCCTACTTTCCTTTCCAATGGCAATAAAATGAAGTCCCAATTAATCCAAAAGTTAGGGAGGCATTTATGGATTGTTATGAGGAGGACAGGTTAGCTGTTGTTATACCCCTTTTCTATTACATGTGCCCCTCAGCACAGGAGAGCTCACATTTATTGCCTCCAAAGCATCATGCACGCTCAGGCACAACCACAAAAGGGTGAACAAGACGAGCATACACCCTGGTACAAGTATACAGGAGGGAACTGGCTGATCACCACTAATTAAATGTTGGAAGAACCCGTAGGCCTTCATAATATTAATACACTTGGATTCCACACGACAATGAGAATAGCATTGTGTCAGTTATCTAAGGCTGGAGTTCTCAAATGCTGGGTCATGGATCAATGGTGGTCCATCAGGGCCAGGAGGTGAGGTGCTGATCAGGTGGTCAACATGGCAGTTGTGGAGCAGTCAAGAATACCTGGAGATCAAGCCCATTTTGGCCAGGATACAGTCACCTGCAAGACAATTCCAAATTGGAAGCAAAATGAGAGCTGAACTGAACCCTAGACTAAAGCTGACAAATATCACACATGACCTGATGGAACATAGCTCACAAAATCAGGTGCGTCGGTGTATTAGAAAGACAACACCATGATTAGTAAAATATGAATTAGGCTTAGCCTTTGGTTTGTAGAATAAGGACATGTATTAGTGGTCCTCTGAGACTTCCAGAAATATTCAAGCACTCTAGTCTGTAAACATACATGCACAAATATTGAGGCCTGCTGATCTTTGAGAATGGTGTCCAGCTTACAGACTGAATTGTTGGGTACCTGACAAAAGTCCTTGTGACAATATGGGTTACCTTGCTCATCCATGGATGCTCCTGCCTAGCAGCTTCTCCACATTATTGCTGAATGAATAAACAAGCAAGCAGTCAGAGGTTCAAAGAGAAGGAAGAGTAGGCACCAGACCTCTTGTCCAATCTCTCTGGGCAGTCCTGCGGCACCATGGATTGGACCCAGAGGAAGAGGCAAGCATAGACAGGTATACTGAGGTAGGGTCCCACTGAGAGCGCCTTGTCTAAGGGCCCTCCCAAGTCTGGAACCAGCGAGCGGCCAGACTCCGGAAGGCACATTTGATTGCCAGAAGCCAATCCCACATTATCCGGTCTCCTTAGAAGTGATGAAGGTCTAAAGTAAACATTCTAGCAAGAAGGGCTTCTTAGTTGTGGAAGATGTACTTTTGAGCTATGATAACATCATAACTGCCAAGGTTGTAGCTGCTTGGGGAAAATGCGCTGGCATGCACTTTACTTGGCATAGATGACTAGCCTTATACCAACTTTCAGTGTGTTTCTAAGCCCAGTTTGGGGTGCTGGTTTTGGCCTATAAATCCTAAATAGCTTGGCTCCAGGATGCTTGAAGTGCTGCTTCCTCCTATATGAGCCTCCCTGTGATTTGAGTACACCAGATTGGGCCTTTGCTACAGAAGCACCCCAACTACAGAGCCCCATCCCAGGTGTGGTCAGGCAGGGAGAAAATATTTTATTCCCAGGCCTCTGGCTTTTCAAACTGTATTTGGCCTGTTTTTAAAGGATGTTCTGGTTTTGGTTTTGATGTTGTGATTTTATTGGGTACATTGTACACTGATTTGAGGGCAGAGTCTTATGTTTAGTTGTACATAATAAGGAGGCAATCACAAAACATTTAACATTGCAAGCATTTAACTTCACAAAACAAACACTGAACAAAATATGCTAGGCATCAATAAACCATTTACACAAATTCAGATCATATGAATAATCTTACTATTCTGGATCTCTTGCTAAAATAAGTACAGTTCACAGAAACCTATATAAAATCACTCATGAATTCAAAAATTCTAATGAATTCAGCAATTTCCTTGACAAAGAACAGCTTTCTTTATTTACAGAATTATTTTTAGTAGGCAAAAAGGTGATCCATCAATACATTTAGAAATTAATAAGAAGACACAATTTCTTGTAAAAATAGTAGTGATGTCTTGCTGTTTCTCAGAGAGGCGGACCTGATCAACATAATAATGCCCTTATACAGCCATGGTCCCAATGGAGGGGTGCAATGACTGTTTTTATATATAGGGAAGCTTTTTCTACTTGTTTTTTCTTCTTTTTATTAAAAAGAATGCTAAAAAACCCATAATAATGCTGAAAGAGTGGTAAGGAGGAACCTTCAAGCATACTGAATCCCAAGTCACTTTTGGAAACTTTCAAGATGAATGAAACAAACAGGTTAATTTTTTTAAATGCTTCAGATAGGCTAGAGGAAGATGCTTTGGGGACCAGAACTAGCCCATGAACTACCTAATTGCTATCTCTGATCTAGAGGCTGTAGTGAATTTTCCCAGGTACAAAATATGATTAGCACATGTGGGACTTCCCACATTATAATTTGCTGTGGGGGGGAAAGCCCAACTGTGCTAAATTCCTCCATCACTTACCAGCAACAATTTGAATACCCTTGTTGTTTTGCCATTAAACCAACCCATTCTGTCCTCGCTTTAGCGTTTGTGTGTTGCTCCTGCCTCCATCCGCTTTTACCCCACCCTGCCCCATACTTTCCTTCCACTGCAAGGCTGTCATCATCACCCCTTCCTTTACACCCGGATGAGGATGCTGCTTGCTAGGCTAACAGAAAAGCTGGGCTAAGGGATGAAAGTGATGTCTCCTTTGCATCCCATTCCCATCCAGGCCGAGGAACACTTCTGCAGTAAAAAAGCAGGCACAAATTAGAGCATGCAATGTCACTTCAGTTTCCTGGCAGGAGTCCAGGAAACTGATGGCAACCATGCTTTGCCAGCTGACATCTGCTAGAGCCCCTTGGCCAGAGTGACAGCACTTGCTTGCCGCTCTAGCAAGGGACTCTCTTATTTTCAGCTTGACCATGACTTAGTGCATTGCCCCTGTTGGGATGATATATTAACCCATAGTGAGTTAATTTACCCATAGAAGAAGCCATGGGCAATTGGGGTAGTTTATAAACCACTCTTCAGTAAGGATGCAGTGTTAGGACAACATGTTAATCTACTGTGGATTATAAGCCATGGTATTTTTATCACGCTGTGCAGATCTGGTCACTGGAGGGTACCGCAGCCAGGTTACTTCAAAAAACTGGTGTGGGAAGGGTGGGAGTCTACAGATAACGTCTCTTCCCGGAAGACCCTGATGGTGGGAATGATTGACAGCAAAAGGAAAAGGGGAGGTTGAGGTGAGGTGGTGGGTGTGTGGTTGGGTGCACTCTGGGGATTGGTGGAGGACAGAAGAGCCTGGAGGAATCTTGTCCATGGGATCATGAAGGGTTGGGCATGACTTTGCCACTAAACAGAAAAACCACACTAACTCCAAGGTCTTTTTCAGTTCTGTTGAGCCACGTATTCCCCATCTTGTATCAATGCATGTGGTTTCTTTTTCCTAGGTGAAGGACTTGTCCCTTGTCCCTATTGAATCTCATTCTGTTGCTTTCAATCCATTGTTCAAGTTTATCAAGATTGCCCTGGATCTTGATTGTTTCTTCTAGTCCACCCAGAATGTAACCAGTACAAATTTTCTATCTAGTCCACTCTTTTCCAGAATTGCTTATCAGAATGATGTGCAGTCATGGGCACTGTGTCTAAAGCTTTGCTAAAATCAGCTGGGTCTGTTCAAACAGCAAACCAGCCATCCCCACGTGCTATTTAAACCTGTTGAATTCCTCAGCAGAATTGACAGTTAACCTGCAGTTTTGAGGACAACAAAATTGGCACCAGGTAGGCCTCACTGGGGAGGTCTTTCCATAATCTGCTGCAGAAAAGGATCTGGTCTGTGTTGCCACCAACTCAGCCTCCCTCAGTGATGCCATGTCAAGACCAAAGAAGCTGAGTTATGGAGTGTGCGTAGACTGTGTTTCTGAGAGGTATTCTGTCAATTCTTGCATCCAAAGTCCAATGCAACAGACTCCACCATGGCCCTGGGTCTTTATTTTAGCAAGTGCCCATCAGCAGCAGGGTGTGGGGCTGATGGCCTCCCAGAGGTTTGGGGCTCCAGCCCTACTGAACCATTCCTTCACCTAACCTCTGGCAGTGCCTCTGCCATTGCCCATCACTCTCTCTAATCCGTATCACTTCCCAGAATGAGAGGAGGAGGAGTCATTGCCGCTTCTTACTGCCTGCGAACTTGGAGAAGTTAGGGGAACAGGAAGCAGTGGGAAGAGGGCAGAGGGCTCAGGGGGACAGCAGTCCCCTGCTCCTGAGAGCATGGAGGCTTTGGCTGATGGTGAATGATGTTGACCCGGCTGATGGTCCTGCACACGGCCTTAATGCAATGCATGAAAAACAGGGAAGGTCTGGAGAAAGTCACTCACCCTACAAGGAGCTAAGAAAAATGCACCACAACCCTAGACAACTCTGAGCTAAATCCGATGCACTAGGTTCAATCATTTTTTTCAAATCTTTTTTTAAAGTGATTGCAGCTTAATTTTAATTTCTAGCTTATGATTGCAGTATAATTTGTATGAGGAAAAATGGCAGTGTGATTTTCAAGTACCTGGCAGGCCATGATATTTCACTGCTGGAAACATTTGGCTCCAGGAGTCAAGCTGTCCGGACCTGCTGCAAATAAAGTGACTTGCTTCTTTTACCATTTTTGACTCAGTCTTTGCAGATGCCAGTTTAAGTGTTCCAATATTTTTTTAACATGGATTCTGTAACTCCATTGTGCATTGATAGTAAACTACAGTTGCTTGAACAGGTGAAGGCACATGAGCGAAGGAGAAATCAAGGAGACAGTCTGTTCATTTAGATGACTATTGGTCCCTAAAGGAGGAGTTCTACACTTCTGAAATGAGTACAACAATAATAAAACTGGTGGAGCTAAGTAGGTGTTGTTGCCTTTTGCAAGCTGGACCTAAGTTTTACTGCACAGAGAAAGGACAAGGATGCAAGAATAAAATACTCCTTACTGTATGGTTAGCACCATAGCTAACCATTGGCTTGCTACATTTTTGTGGGTGGAGAGATGCAATCTAGGTGTGGTATAGCAATACTAACAAGATACTCATCTTATTTCCTGGTCCTAGGCACAAAGAGGATTGCCTAAAATCTATCAGGTATTTACTAGTCTCATTCCACATTCATTTCATAATCTGGGATGAATATGCTATCATCATAATAGCAGAGCAGACTTGCTACTGTTTCTGAATCTGTTTAATGTATAATTATTGTACATAGAATATTTCTAAGTAAACAGAAATAAAAGTGAGTCATCCAGAATTTACTGCTTTTGAATGGTTACTTCATTGAACTATAAATTATCCATTGACAAGAGATACGTTTCCCAGATTCATGATTCACATACATTTAGTGCCAAAGCATATTAAGCAAATTGACTGAAGATTATCTGATGAGGTTGACTGGAAGGCAGTATTATATGTTTGGAATGAACTGCAAGAAGTTAATTGACCACAGCTTCCTATACAAAAGCTGCATTTCCAGAAGATACCTGGAACCTTTCTGACTGAAGTGTAATCAGTTCCTTTTTATTGCTTTATGAAATGTACCTGTATATGAAGCATGGATTCTGGGACGTTATGATCCACCTTTTCTTAATCCATTGTCTACTGAAAATCTTTGCCCCCTTCCTTAGAAGCAGGAATAAGTAAATCGCTCCTGGCTGTACTTTGCTCATGGAATCTTATTTTGTTTCTTGTTCGTAAAGGTGCTCCTTATTTCATCTCTCCCCAGATGAACTAAAACACCAGAAGACCTTTTGCACATGAACAAACTATTCCTATGAACATCATTAATATTTGCAGTGTGCAAAGTATTTAAAAATTGTCTTCATATGCTAGGGTCACCAACTTTTTAACCACCCTTGTTCCTGTACTTTCAGCGGTAGCTTGACACATACAGTAACTTGGTTGCTCCAAGAAACTCTCCCCAGGAGCATGCAAATGATTGGTGCGGGGCTCAGGAGGATGGAAAAAGTCGTGGGGAAATGACTTTTCCCCAACATCTGCCCCCTGACATGTTGTTGCTATGGTTTGCTTTGTTTTTTGTTAGCCGTCCAGAGACTTTAATATTGGGACGCCATATAAAACCTTTAAACAAACCAACCTAACAATATGATTGCGTCTGTCAGTCTCTCAGCCCCACCTACCTTGCAGGGTTGTTGCTGTGCGGATAAGTTGGAGAGCAGCAGGAGGTGGTGCGTGCAAGCCACTCTGACTTCTGTGTGGGGAGAAAAAGCGGGATATAAATCTAATCGATAAAATAGCATATGAGGCTAAGCCTGAGGGGGAGGCTCCTCTAGCAGCCTGGGGTGGAAAGTCAGGTGCGACATCAGCGCCCGAAGGCGCGCGCGCCTCCTCCCCGCCGCGCGCGCCCACGCGGCCGGCCTCCCCCCCCCCGTGCGCGCACACGCGCCTCCGCCTCGCGGGCCGCCGCCCCCCGCCCGGCCTCTCCCTCCGCGGCCGCTGACTGGCTGCGCCGCGGCACGTGGCTCCCTGCACCGCCCGCCCGCCCGCCAACCCTCCTCGCCTGCCTGAGAAGCAGAAGTTGGGAGCCTTCCTGGCGCTGGCGGCGGCGGCGGCGGCGGGGCAGCGCCGGGTGCGGACGGGGGCGACGCTGAGGAGGCGGCCGGGCAGCGCGCCCGCCCGCCCAGCGGGGCGAGACGCAGCGGGCTCTGCAGCCCTCCTGGCCGCGCGGGGACGTCCCGCCCGCGGGAGAGCTCGCCGTCGGGGCTGACCTGCAGGTGAGGCGAGCGCCCGCGCCCCTCGGGGCGGCGGGGCGCGCGGGCCGGGGGCGGCCGGGCGCTTGGCAGGTGCGGGCGGCCGCCTTGCCGGGGAAGGCGTCCCCCGCCCCGCCGCCCCCCGCGGTCGTTTGCACGCCTGCACGCGGCCCTCGGACATCGCCGGAGCGCATCCCCGGCGCCCGCGCGGCCCGCCTCTTGGCTTTTGCACGGAGCCGCTTCACCTGCACAACGACCCTGCGAGTGGGGTGAGGCGGAGGGGCCGACGAGCCCGGCGCCCCCCGGGGGACCGGAACCGGGATCTGCCGCTGCGGCAGGCTAGCTGAGGAGAGCGTTTTAAAAAAGGGAACAAAAAGACATGTTTAAAGCGTGAAACGAAAAGTTGGCAGCAGTCGGCACTCTGCACATGCTTCTAGGTGCGGTTGGCAGGTCTCATCCCTCCCTCCATCTCCAAGGGGAGTGCGACTACACAGCATCTTTTTTCCCCTTTTATTTACTGCTGTCCTTCACTAAGGTTAGTGGAGTTCAGGACTTGCCCGGAGAAGGAGGTGGGGGATGTGCACCAGAGCAAGGGCACTGTGTGCATGCTCTGAGGCATCCCCTCCGTCGTCCTTAAACAGGTTGTTGTGGTTCCTTCAATTTTTCCCTCTCTTGTGTGCCACCACCCTTCTGTGTTTGCTTCATTAAGGCACAAGCCTATGCCTTTGTACCAAGAAAAAAGCCCCCAAACTGCCAGAATTCTCCAGGATGCTCACCCCAACACACACCCTGTCTAAATAGGTATAGAATTGTGCTCTTTGTGTACTGGAAGGAGGCTTGTACTTGAAATCAACTGGAAGGAGCTCTCTTTCCTTCTAGGATCCTTGTTTTTCTCTTCCCCATCATTAACCAAGTTGTGGGTATTCAGGTGTAGGTCCCTTGGGCATTCTGCTATATAAAGGCCCCTGCCCCTGCCACTTTCCTGTAGGCCTTCCTCTGGGTGTGTTTGTGTCAAATTGTGAGGTTCAGTGCAACCCAGGGAAGAATGTCTACAGCATGCCACGGAAGCCTACCTTGGAAGGCATATCAGGATATCTCAGTGCTTAATCAAAAGCTTCTTTGATTAACCCATCGATGTTAACAGTGAGCTTGTTTCTGGAACAGTGGTGCTACTACTGATTCTATTTACTTAGGGTTGTTTTATGCTGGGCCTAATAATTTCAAGTCTTAATCCTCTGAAAGAACCTTGAACAAAAAGGCAGTTCATTAATTTATTATAATAAAAGCTGTTTTCTTGGTGAGCTTTGGCTCTTGATCCAGCAGACAGCTTTCCCTCTTAGCAGACTGGCCAGAGACTCTGTGCCTGCTGTCACCTCCGTCAGCTAGTGGAGGAGGGTGGTAGCTGTTAAAAGAGGGAAGGAAACCAGCTGCCTGCCCTACCTTCCCCCAGCTTTCTGAGGGGGGGGGGATTAGTAATGGAACTGGCAATTGCGATGCGGCGTGAATGAAGTAAAGGTAGTGGCAAGAACAGAGGTGGATTTCTATTACGAGAAAGGTATGTATATGTGAACTTTGTGAGGAAATGAACACATAGTATGCATGATAAAATCTGATAAATAAGTTGGGCCATCTTATGTGTATGTACACACACATTCTTCCAAGTTACCCAGAGCAGAAAGCTGATTTGAATGCTGTTTGTATTTCATTTTCACTTGCTTCACTTAGATGGTGGTTTATTCACAAAACTCTCAGTATATTTTTACAAGAAAAATGTGAGTATAAACAGCTCATGGTAAAGAATCTTTACTGTATAGGACAATTTGAGATATCAGAAATTTTTATTTTTGTACTTTTGAGGGCATGAAGACAGGTGCTTTTGTCCTCTTGATTTATTGTTTCAGTGTCAAACTGTGCAGGAAAAAATTCTGAAAATGCAGCTACATTGTGATGTAGAACTCCTCCTCACTGATGGAGCACCATGTTGTGATGGCCCCAGGACAGTAATAGGCCCCATAGTTCTTGGTTCGCATGTAAGAATAGCCTAGGATTGAACAATCCATACTCTTGACTGTTGTTCCATTTGAACCAGGTCAATGTGGGACTGTCCCTTTTCATACTGAATTTCTCTGGCCAGGAACTAGTTTGTGAAGATTAGTTTGTTTGTAGCTATGCAATTTATGTTTGTAAGCCAAGGTGCATTGGCATTGTAGGACCTGTTCAAACAAAATAAAGGGTCCAGTATACAGCTTTCTTAAGTTTAATCAGACTTATTTATATTGCTCAGCATGCAATTGTTGCCAATAGCCATGATATTTTAGATGAGACTGTGAAAGTAACTTCTCTAGAGCAATTTTATTTAATTGTTCCAAGAGATGATTCCGAACCAGCAGATGGCAAATATCCTGCCAATGCCATGTCCAGGCATTACAAGAATCCAAAATGCACAAGCAGGTGCACTCAGCCCTAGGACTCCTGCTTTGCTCTTCCATTCTCACAACTGGGAACACTAACCAGGAAGCTGCAGTTACCCACAGCTTCCTGTAAAATGCAAACTAGGAACTGTGCCGAATTGCTTCCAAATAAGTCAACAGTACTACAGTTAGGTAATTTTAGATTTTTTGATCTAATTGAAGGGTGGGGGGTGCTTTAGAAGTCAAATGTGTATTACTTCACTTGGCTTGTTTAATTTCTCATGTGAGGGATGATTAAATTGTTAGGGAAGGAGCAAAGTGCAGGTGAACCCTGCTTATCTCTATCTTGTCTTACTAAACTGGGATTGTAAATTTAGCATGATGTGCAGACTAGATCAAAATGTTCAAAGTGTCTAATGAATATTTGCTTAAGTTTAGTTAAATCATCCATCTGTGTAACTCCTTGTTAACTCCTTTTACAGGCTCAGTAGAAAGATGATTAGGTAAATGTGGCTTCTTAAAAGTCCTGTAAAGGAACTGTTTTCTTAGTTGCATTTTCCTTCCAGGTTCCAATGCAAATCAGTGGATTGTGGTGGTATTGTTTCCTGAAATATTAAATCAAGGTCTTATACTTTAATCTTTACCTTGGTTGTACAGAGGGTTTTGAGAAAATTGCAGAGGAAGAGACAGTAGTAGTCCAGGCATTCACAGATAAAGGCTTTTCACATAGACTTTAACAATTATTTGTTCCCTTTCAATCCCCATCACAGATAACGTTATACTTTTCTCTTATTCTGATTTCCCTGTAACTGTTTCTTTCACGCTATATTCCTTGTTATTGTTGACTTTTCTCCAGTGATTGTGTTTGATTAGTTGCTGCCAGATACACTTTTCTGCCAAGACATCCTGTGTGAACTGTTAAGTTTACTTTGTGTCTGTTGTTTATAGTGTGTGGGTGTCACTGCAGGTGTTGAATAAATTTCTCTGGTGTGCTGTACAAACAGACAGACATAAAAGTGATGGTTTTTAAGGATCCAGTCCGCTGAGCAGGAAACTGAATAATGATTATTTGTTCCATTGCATAAATGCTGCGGCTGCTTTCTTACTGTGTAAAATGGCATGTATTCCAGGGATTTGGGGAATGGAGCATTGCAAACTATCCTGCTAGCAATTTGAGGTTGAATTGTGAATGGCATCATTGTGCCATCCACTCTCCGGTGGTGAGGTGAACATTCAAATATCAACATGGCTACTGGTTTCCATTTTACATTAAAATGATAAAATATGTAAGTATTTCTTGAACGAGGCATTTTTCAACATTTCTCTTTAAATAGTTGGAGCTATGGTAAAGAAAACTGAGAAAGTAGACTTCATTTATTAACAATGAAACTGAAACAATTTGCCTGTCATGAAAACTGCTGTGCAAAGAGTTTGAAGAAAAGAAGTAAGGGGGATGCTTGCAGTTTGTGATCGGAATAGTTTTTGTACTCCAGTTCTTGTTATTCTGTCAGGAGGAGGAGGATTCCAGAACATGGCTTGATAGCTTCTTAATCCCATTTTTCCAATGACTGTTGATAAAATTAATGCTGTGCACGATTTGGCTCCAGGGTATGTGCTGGGGTGGGGGAACCATTGTACTGTGGTAGACTGCATGCTTGTATGCAGACAGTGCATGGAACATCTAGTTGAAAGGATCGCCAGTAAACAGGTAGTAGAGGGAGAGAGAGCCTTGCCTTTAGAAACCTGCTGTTAGTCAGAGGAGACAATATTAAGCTAAATGGACTAGTGGCCTGAGTAAAGTTAATAGCCAAGTCAATAGAGCACACCTGTTTCTTATGAAGACAATGATTTTTTTGAATTTCAAGTTGATGTTTGAAGTTTGGGCATGACATTGTACATGCATACATGGTGAATTTTCGCTTATTAAGTCTAACGTTTTAGGCACCTTTTCCTGGGAGTTAAGACCTTTTGACTCCATTGAGACTCTCCTGTGTAGCTGTGCATGGAATTGTACTACACAACACATTCACTGAACAGTCGTCTAATTGGAACCAGTGTGGTAGGATAGCTGGGATGTTAGACGGGGTGATCCAGAATCTAGTCCCCACTTGGTCACGGAGCTCACTGGGTGACTTTGGGCCAGTTACTGACTCTCTGCCTAACCTACCTCACAAGGTTGTGAGGATAAAATGGAGATGGAGAGGAACATATAAGCCATCTTGAGCTTCTTGCAGAGGAGAAAACAATGTAATACAAAAGTAAATACATGCTAATATTAACTGAGGAAGGAAACCTGTGGGTCTTTGGATGTTGAAGGTGCCCGTTAGTGCCAGCCAGAAGTCCAGTTCATCAGCTGTGCAATGCCTTTAGGAAATGTAAGGCTGGGCAAGTTTGTTCCAAGCTTCTTTAGCACTCTGTCAGTCCAAGCTGCTAACCTTTTTGAGCCTTGGATTTTAATCGGTCACCTGATTTACTTTTCACTAAAGCTTGTTGCACATGCAGGATGTTAACCTGAGCATGAGTAGTTTATAAATACATATACATACGTATACTAAGTTAAGAATCGGAAGTTCTGTTCAAGTGTTAGGCTAGTGATGGAACTGATGTTACTGTCACTTTGCATCTCAGTTCCTCATTGTAAAAAGAGAAAATCTCTCAGGGTTACTGCAATGCAGGTCTTGCTTCAATTGTCTTTTTTTCCTGCTGCCTTCTCCTGCCAGGGACCAGTGATCAAGTTGGCAGTTGAAAAGCACTGCTAACAGACAAATGTGTCAAAAGATGGTCCACCAAAAGGAAGGGTGCAGTGATATCTCCCACTTAGCAATGTAGTCATCTTGATTTTAAGTGTTGAATTGACAGAATGGTTGGGTAGGAAATGGAGGGGAAATTTGCTCACTTGCAGTAATGAAGCATGTTCCCTTTCGACAGCTAAAACAAGAACATTGACCAGGCAAGACTACACGTGTCAGACAGTAAGAACACACTTGTGCAAGAGCAAGACCCCCCCCCCCAACCCCAAATTTCTGGTGGAAGGGCAGTCACTGGCATGGCCATAAAAAGAAAGTAGCGTGGGCTTTTTGCTGCTCTTGCCAAATAGTTCTGTAGCTATTCCTAGCAACCCTTGATAAAATTGCCCTGCTGTGTTCAGTTGAAACAACTCATTATAAGCAAGAACAGGCTTAAAACAAGCCATGAGTTCTCTGGAAGGGGCTGCTTGTGCAAAAGAAAAAGCCACACTTCAGAAACTGCACTGGGTTCAGATGACACAACAACGTACCATGGCTACCATAATGAGGCTTTGTGCTATGTGAACTAGGTTAATACATGCTTACTCCATGCATCATTTAATCTAGAGCAGACTTCCTCTTTCAGATGTGTTGCACTCCAACTCCCTTCATTACTCATTACTAATTCATTGCTAACATAGCAGTTAAAACAAGCATTTCTTATTAGAAAAGCTTCTTATGCCTCTCACCTAACTGCTCTTACTTAGTTTTCTCTCAGACTCTCATACTGGCAAAAAGCTACTTTTGTGTTAGAAGAACTACCGTATTTTTCGCTCTATAAGACGCGCCTGACCAGAAGACGCACCTAGTTTTTAGAGGAGGAAAACAAGAAAAAAAATATTCAGAATCAAATGGGCACATAATCACAGGCACATTCCCCATCGCTTCCCCATGGGCTACACATCTGGCAGACTTACTGCACACACATATTCGCTCTATAAGACGCACAGACATTTCCCCTTACTTTTGAGGGGGGAAAAAGTGAGTCTTATAGAGCAAAAAATACGGTAAGTAGCCATCTGGAGAAAAGGGTTATTCACTGAACTTTTCTCCCATGTAAGCTTAATTGAAATTTGAAAAGGGAAGGATGGATTCAGGAGGGATTAGGCTACTAGCATTGTTGGGTACGTGCTACCTCCTGTACCAGAGGTGGGCTGCCTGCAGACACCAGTTGCTGAGGAGCTTGGGTAGGAGGAGGTCTTGCACCTTTCCTGTTTAATGGGTCCTGTGGGCAGCTGGTTTGTTATCATGGGTATAGAGTGCTGGACTAGATGGACCTTCGGTCTGATCCAGCATGGCTTTTCTTCTGTTCTTATGCGTGGATTTTTAAGAAACAGAGATTGGTAAGTGTGATATAAGTGAATATTAATGGTAACTAGGTGATACTGTATGGTCACCAAATGACATTTATGTGACTTAAATAAATAAATCTATTAGGATATTTTTATCCTGTCTAATACTGGTCGTTTCTGGATGGCTTACAATATAATAAAGACCTAATAAATGCATCAGTACATCAATCTATAACAATAACAAGATAAAATGCGACTAAGCATATCAATTAAGATATAATTAAAATATTTAAACTTTAAAATACTAGGTAAATAAAAAGGTCTTGACCTGGCACTGAAAAGCGTATAACATTGGCTCTAGGTGAACCTTCTGGGGATGGAGTTGATTTGATATTTATTGGATTTCTTGATGACTTTGAGGGATGAACCTGAATACGATGTCACTCTCCCAGAAAGACAGTGATTTCACAGTTGAAATAAAGGTTGATGTTTTGGCTAGTTAGACCCAACCTGATGAGGATAAGGGGAATCCCTAGCATTTCTGGATTGGACTTCTAATCATGAAAAGTAGTTTGTTCAGGTTCCACTACTTCTCACTATCGACAGTCCCCATAACATTGCCCACTGTTCTAGAGGTCCCCTCAAATATACTTTCTTAACAGATGCAGCAGGTGGCAGGATGGAGGAGGGCTAGGAAAGCCCCTTGAACAAAGCACCACTTGAGGTTCTGTGGACACAAAGCATTAAACCAGTTCAATGTTCAGTGAAAAAATATTTGTAAAACATAGGATACTGAGTGATGGCGAGCAAAGGTGGATTATTGTGTTGCATCTAGACTTCAAGACTGAGCACCCTTTCCCAAATCATAGTGCTTGAACCCAAGGACCAGTTGCTTGGATTTCTGAGGAGAGATGGGCATAAAGAAACGTAGGGGAGGGTGGCTTGAATGGAGGTGGTGGAAAACAATGAATTTGCAAACACAGACTAGAATCCACTTTGTGGTGGTGGCCATACTGTCAGGAAAGTGTATTTCTTTGCTGCCATTGTATCTGTTGCACTTTTGCTTGGGGTGCTATTTGGTGTGGAGGTTTTATAGTTTTATACAGGCCGTGGGCACTCTCCCTCAGACCCCACACTCAGGTTGCCATATCCCCCTCAGGTATCTTTTCTGCCCCACAGCTGAGATTTGCAGCCTCTTTCCCCAGGCTCCCTTCCTAATTCCACTCAGTCATACCAGCAGTTGCCTGAGGCATTTTCTTATCTCTACAAGCCCTTTGGTCACAACAGTGTCAGGCTAACTAGAGTAATGAGCAGAACTCAGTCATTTCCCTCCCTTCTACCTTTTTTCTACACCCGATACTCCTTTCTAATATATGTGTTCCATTCCTGAGAAAATGGGAATGTTTCTTTAAATGTAATGCCCTCCACATTTGTAAGGGCACTTTCCCCATGTAAGTGGAAAAACCATGAATATCTCTCTCTACCCCAAGGAAATGCCAGATAGATTTCCCTCTCTGAATGGGGGGTGGGGGCAGGGGGGGTGGCAGGATGGCATGCTTTGGAGGCCTCTCTCCTCCCCCCTTTCGCTTCCTTTCTGTGGTGATGTTTTGGAGGCCTTCCCCCCCCCCCCAAACTTCTTCTCTTTCTGCTGTGATGACAATTTTCTGCAATAAGTCTTTAACTAGAATTTTTAAATTAATAGGCTTTATGGCAGCTTGTTCGTACGTATGGGTTGCTTGTAACTCAACTGCCTGTATTACTTCCCTTAGTCATTCACTCTCACGCTAAGGGTTAACTGTAGCACAAAACAAATTCATTTTCACAGATGAGAACATAAGATATGTTCAGTTGCTGGCTTAATGTATAAAGAGTAACAA
Source organism: Varanus salvator macromaculatus (assembly GCA_023646645.1). Lineage (NCBI taxonomy): Eukaryota > Metazoa > Chordata > Lepidosauria > Squamata > Varanidae > Varanus > Varanus salvator. The sequence continues at coordinate 21,515,337 of JAIXND010000657.1, forward strand.
TCATTACACTCCTCTAGCCTACAGCATGGATTCTCAGTTGTCTAGTGGTTTGCTGTTTTCCTCGCCAATCTAATATTAACCAGCCTTTTGCAGCTCTTGCCTCTTGCCAACATTCTGCCACTGTGATTGACTCTGCCCTGCCAGGAATGAGGCGCTACTCCACCTGTCTCTCACAGGCAATAGTGTGATCACTCCTGGAAAAAAAATTCAGATTTGGATCCAGGTGATGTAAATAATTGACACAGGTACAAGAGACAGGGTCTTTCCGTTGGCATCCTCAGGAAATTTTTAGTAGCAGATCTTTCCATTTTCAGATTGCTTTTGCATACAGAGATACTTTGGCTCATGAACACTTCAGTTCACGGCCAAATCTGGTCGCAAACAGAAGTTTCAGAGAAAAATTACTTCAGGTCACGAATTCCGCATTGGGTGACTATTGTGATCACATCCATCTTCCCTGCATGATCGCGATCGTGGCCATCTCCCCCCCACCAGCACAATTGCAATCGCACGATTATCGTTTGGACTCTCCCTCCAAACAATAACCTCCCCCCACCTAGGTTGTGTTCTCTACTGTACTGTACTTTGTTACTTTGTTGTTCTTTGTTACTTTGTTTCAAATTTTTGTGATTAAAAAAATTACAGAATGGATTAACCTTATTTACATTGAACCTTATGGGGAAATTTGACTTGGGTCGCGACCAATTCGGGTTGCAACCAGAGTCATGGAACGGATTAAGTTCGTGAGCCAAGCTACCACTGTATTTTGGATGGAAATATTATTTTTGTACAAATACTTATTTCCCTTCCACAAGTAGAAGGCTAGTGGCTGTTAAGATTTGGAAGGATTTAGAATCTGTTCTGGATCAGATAACTCAGAAAACACTAAATGCATTCATCTTCATTTGTGGGGACTTTAATGCCTGTATAGGTGCAGCCTCAAAGCGGCTTTTTTTAACTTCTGAATTTAGATTTAGAAGATGTTTTTCTAGCAGCTCATACTTCTATGAATAGTAAATACAATCAGGAAGAACTCAGCTTTTTAGAGTTTATATATCATAATCTATTTACACATCATAGAAGTCCCCTGGACCAGTCTGGAGGTTGTTATACTTTCAAGCAAAAAGGTGATGCTAGTGTTACTGACCATGTTATGATTTCTCCTTCAATATTTCCCCTTGTTTACGCCTTTCAAGTACTTGATTGTGCTGAAAGTGACCATTTTCTCATTTTAGTGTCTTTCTGCTTACTATTTGAAGGTGTAATATTTACAGAAAAAGCAAATTTGACTGGAGAAATGCTTGGTGAGAGAAGACTAAAATGGCTGAGATTAAAGGCTGAGTAGTGCTATTCAAGAAATACTATATAACCATAATATCACAAATTTGCATCTATTATTTTGGAACAAGTCAGTTTATCATTTAGATGTTCTTCTGCCCCCGGAGCCGGATGGATCCAAATGGATTCCTGAAGGCTCTGGGGGAATTTCCAGTTGATAAGGCTGGTGCTCCTGTCGATAGTCTGGTCGAACTGTGGAATGGGGAAATGACCAGGGCTATTGACACAATTGCTCCTAAGCGTCCTCTCCTGCCTGGCAGAGCCCGTTCATCCCCCCGGTATACACCTGAATTACGGGCGATGAAGCGGGTAGGGAGACGCCTAGAGCGTAGGTGGAGGAAATCATGGGATGAATCTGACTGAACACACTTAAGAGACCATTATCGGGCCTATGCTGTGGCAGTGAGGGCGGCAAAAAAGAAATTCTTCTCTGCTTCCATTGCCTCCTCACAACGCTGTCCAGCAGAGCTCTTTCGGGTGGTACAAGGGCTGGTTCATCCAGGCCCCAAGAAAGATCCAGTACTGCCCTTGACGGCCTGCTGTGACGACTTTGCCAAGCATTTTAAGGGGAAAATCGCTCAGATTCGTCATGAGCTGGACTCCACTAGTGACTCGGAGCCTTCAAGGGAGGTACCAATGTTGCCGTCTGGTCCAAAATTGATGAATGAGTTCCAGCTTTTGTGGCCTGATGATGTGGACAAGGTGCTTGGACAAGTACGTCCCACCACCTGCTTATTGGACCCTTGCCCATCTTGGCTACTTAACAAAGCCAAGCACGGAATAGGGACCTGGATCCTGGAGGTTGTCAACGCCTCTCTGAGGGATGGCCGGGTACCTGCCCCTTTAAAGGAGGTGGTAGTCTGGCCAGTCCTAAAGAAGGCATCCCTGGATCCAGAAATGGCCACCAATTATAGACTGGTGGCCAACATCTCGTTTCTGGACAAGATGTTAGAGCGGGTGGTGGCGGGACAACTCCAAGCACTCTTGGAAGAAACTGATTATCTGGATCCATTTCAGTCCGGCTTCAGACCCGGGTATGGTACTGAATCTGCCTTGGTCGCCCTGTATGATGACCTGTGCAGGGAGAGAGATGGGGAGTGCATCCCTGTTGGTTCTCCTGGACCTCTAAGTGGCTTTTGATACCATCAACCATGGTATCCTTCTGGTTAGGCTAGCGGGATTGGGAGTAGGAGGCACTGTTTTGCAATGGCCGATTGCAGAAGGTGGTGCTGGGGGACTGTGGCTCTGCGCCATGGCAGCTATGCCATGGAGTTCCGCAGGGGTCCATTTTGTCCCCCTTGCTATTCAACATCTACATGAAACCGCTGGGAGAGGTCATTAGGAGGTGTGGGCTGTGGAATCATCAGTACGCTGATGATACCCAGCTCTGCCTCTCGTTTTCAACCAATCCAGGTGAGGCAGTGGCTGTACTGAACCGGTGCCTGGCCGAGGTAATGGGCTGGAAGAGGGCCAGTAAACTGAAGCTCAATCCAGACAAGATGGAGGTCCTGTTGATGGGTAGTTCGGACTTCGGGGAAGGGGACTTTGACCTTGTCCTGAATGGGGTAGCACTCCCTCTGAAGGACAGGGTCTGCAGCTTGGGGGTGCTCCTCGACCCGAAGCTGACCTTGGAAGCTCAAGTGTCAGTGGTGGCGAGGAGCGCTTTCCATCAGCTTCAGCTAATCCATCAGCTGCATCCCTGCCTGGAAGATGACTGCCTAGCGACAGTGATGCATGCATTGGTTACTTCCCGATTAGACTTCTGTAACGTGTTCTATGTGGGGCTGCCCTTGAAGATGGTCCGGATACTTCAGATGGTGCAAAATAGAGCTGCCAGGTTGCTGACGGGGACTGGGTGTTGTTCTCATATAACCCCAGTCCTCCATCAGCTTTGCTGGCTCCCCATTGAAGTCTGGGCCCAATTCAAGGTGCTGGTTATCATCTATAAAGCCCTAAACAGCTTGGGACCTGGTTATCTAAAGGAGCACTTGCGTCCATATTTGCCCTCCCGCCCCTTTAGATTGGCGGCAGAGGCTCTCCTCCGGGAACTCTGTGAAAGATATTAGGAGGGTGAGTACCTGGAGGAGGGCCTTCTCTGTGGTCGTGCCCCACTTATGGAATGCGCTCCCCAGAGAGGTCTGCCTGGCGCTGTTGTTATTTGTTTTTCCACGCCAGGCCAAGACCTTTTTATTTAACGTTATTTTAATTAATTGCTAACTTATTTATTGGTTTTAATTTATTGCCTCGATGTTTGCAGTTTTTTATGTACTGTATTGTTATTTATTTGTTGGAAGCTGCCCTGAGGCTTATGCAAATGGGGCGGCATACAAGAATCCCAAATAAATAATAAATAAATAAACAAATTATTACAGAACTTAGGCCTGTGTGATGACATCTGCTAATATACCGTATTTTTTGCTCTATAAGACGCACCTGACCATAAGACCCACCTAGTTTTTAGAGGAGGAAAACAAGAAAAAAATATTCTGAATCAAATGGTTTACTAAACTATTTAATAAACTATAACAGAATACAGTAATAGCGTATTTCAACCTTGTAAAGTGAACAGCAGTCAACAGTGGCATTAAGAACCATCATCACTGTCATTAACAAAAGAGAGACTTTAACAATTGGTCATACTGTTCCTTGCTAGCATAACTATCAAGGTGATCACCATTCAAACAACACGCAACATCCACTGCTGCTAGACAAAGATACATTTGCTCACTAAGCTGATCCAAATTATATTGTGCACACAGAGCAGCAGTCACAGGGGAAACTGATTTAACAAGGAATAATTCCTCCCCTTGTCCGAAGTTACTGTTTTAACTACTGCCATTTGAAAACACACACCAAACTGTGATTAACAGCTCTCACCTGCACTGGAGAAGGGGGGCGGAGCAGGGCGCGCCGAGCGCATGCTGGCCAGGTGGTGCCACGTGGTGCAGGCCGGCAGCGTGCCGGCGATGGTCTTCCGGGCAGCACGGCGGCAGCGGCAGCTCTTCCCGGGCGGTGGGAGTGAGCAGTCTTCATCTCTCCGTGCAGCCGGTGGGTTAAAGGCCGCAGCTCCTCCTCCTCTGCACGCCTCCCCCTGAGCGGCACAGCTCTCACCTGCACCGGAGGAGGGGGGCGGAGCAGTCGGGCACACACACATTCGCTCTATAAGACACACAGACATTTCCCCTTACTTTTGAGGGGGGGGGGGAAGTGCGTCTTATAGAGCGAAAAATACGGTAAGTATATCAGTATTGCATTTTGGCTGGTTTGATGCTGAGTGCAGAGCAACAGAGACCTGTCTGGAAAATTCAGGAAGTTCCATCAGAATTCTTCTAAGGTATCCTTAGAAATGCTTATTAAATGCAGGTCAGAGAAGCTTTCTTGATTATAAGAAGCTGCTTAGAATCAAGAAAGAAGAATATAAGACAATGCAGTGTCAGAACATAAGGAGGCTAAATTCTGCAAAATTGGTTTTTGAGGTCTAAATGAGGTAACTTCTACCCAAGATGCTGTAATTCCTGGTTCAACCTGAGTGAATTATTTTTCCTGTATCTTTGGTGTTTAGCTATGGCAACCATGTGTCACAGGAGAAAATCAAGATCTTTCTAGTTTACCAAAGTGTCAACCAGTTACTTGCAGTGAGATAAAGTCACTCATCACTTGTTTAAAAACAAAGAAAGCCCCTGGAAAAGACATGCTTCTCCCTGAGTTTTATAAAGACTAATCAGAATGGTTTGATTTTAGCTAGTTTATTCTGCAAAATAAACTCTGCCAGATTAATGCCTACTGGGTGGAAATTAAGTATTATATTTCCAATGTATAAGAAAGGTGACAAGAACAATCCACAAAATTACCAACCCATTAGTTTGCTAGCGAGGTATATTCAGAGTATCTTCTTCAAAAACTATTAAGACTGGCTACATACAAATCAAATTATACATGAAGAACAAGGTGGTTTTAGGAGTGGTTACAACACCATATAACACTGTTTTAAATTATTTAGGGAATATACTAAGGACATAAAGAATTATCTTTATGCAGCAATTATTGATCTTCTACTTTTGACTCTATTAACAGAAACAGATTATGGCAAAAGTTACAAAGCTCTGGACTCCTGATACTAATTAAGGAATTACATACTAAAACAGAAAGGCAGATTAGGTTGGGCTGCATGGTTCCTTAACGGAATAAAACATGGATGTCTCTTAGCCCTCACTCTTTTTAATATTTAAGTTAATGATGCCATATCTAACACCAGTAAATTTTCCTTCTTTAAGTAATTATGAACAGAAAAAATCTTTATTTTGTTCTATGCAGATGATTTAATATTAATTTCTTCTGTTTGAGCTTGAAAAATCTTCTAAAAATGAAGACTTGACCATAAATTACTCTTAGATAATGGTTTTTGGTAGTCGTAGAAATAAGTATAGATGGCATTTGGATCAACATGTTATTGGACAAACTATCTTGTTTAGATATTTGAGCATCCTATTTGTGGTTATATCAAGTTGAAGAAATTGTTTGTTACATGTTAATCTGTTCTCTGTATACTGACCCCAGAGAGAGATTCTTGAAACCCTTGCTATTATATGGATACAGGACTGCCTTGGCAGAAACAGTTCTTTTTCTTTGGCTAGGACATAAATGTCTGAATTGAAAAAACATATTAAAAATTCAGCTGGTTTTTGATACGCAATTTGTGCAAAGGAGTTAATATAATTTTCTGCTTTTAATGTTGTTTTGATTTCTATTGATGTTTTAGTGCTCCCAATTTATTGTTTTGTAATAATAAACTTGAATGGATTGAACATGTGTTTGCATTTTTCTTTTATGTAATCCAAAAAACAGTATTATTAAAAATAATACTAAGAAAGCTGAACTGGTTTTGCCCATTCTTTTTTGGGGAATTAATATTTAAACTATATGGAAAAGATGCCTATATAGAACCGTTCAGAGCACTTCACGTACACTGCTTCAGTAATTCCTTGCAAGATTATTGTGATCCACATCTTGCAGATGCTGGGGTGGGAGATAGTGGTGGTGTATTTTCTAAGGTATACTAGTGAGTTCATGGTAGAGGAAAGGTTTGAGCCTGGAACATTTTTGACTCCAAACTCTTTAAAGCCTAATTAGGAATGATTGTATTCAAAAGATCAGTGAAAGTTAGTCTCAGGTTGTTATGGCCAAGCTGGAGTGGCCCATTCTGCCAGACTCGGGTCCAAGGGGAAAAGACCTCCCTTTTACAATCATTTGGCTGCCTCTGCTCAAAGCTATAGATGCTGGTGCTGAGATGCTGAGTTGCCAAGCAAGTAAGGGTGCTTAGGGCAGCAGCTGCTTTCATCTTGTATTCTGTTTGTCAGATTTTGATTCAGAAATTACTGCCATGATTTTGATTTTATATTTTGTGGTAAGCCATCTGAGGAATGCCATGTAGCTCAGGGCAGGGAATTGGGCTGCAGTGTCTATTCTGCTGTGGATTATTTAATAATGCCGTGAAGGACAAACAGTTGATGGTGGTACTTTCTTGACAAATTACCAGCATTCTTACTTTGTTTTCCATGATATGAGATCATACGTCAGCCAGTGTGCAAGCTACTCCACCCTGCCATTGTTAATAAGTTCATATTGTGTTGGCTAGTGTAGTGCTAACTCCTTTCTTGTTCAATAGCCTCATTTGACTGTTTCTTTTTTAAAGTACCTAATTTGGGTAGGACTGTTTGTTAAAGTTAACCAGATTCCATTGGAAACTTGTGTATGTGACCTCAAGAACGGTTTATATGGTAACCTAATTTCACTTTTTGAAAATCTTTTTTTATGAAACTGCGTTATGTTATGTTAACAAGAAAGAGTCTTCTTTTAAAATAATGATTCTTTCTTCCTGCTCTTTCTTTCAGCTTGCTGAAGACGTGCTCCCTTCATTCTAAAAATGTCTCGGAAAAGTATGGACTATGGGGACCTTCCAGAATATGAAAAGAGTCAGATCAAAAGGACCCTGGAGCTGGGCACTGTCATGACAGTATATAACCTCAAAAAGAGTAATCCAGAGAGGAGAACAATTCAGGTCATCATGGAAACCAGGCAGGTAGCGTGGAGTAAGACAGCTGACAAGATTGAAGGATTCCGTAAGTATCCGCTTAGATGTGTTACTGCAGATTATTGGCAACATCATCATGTACGGCTGCATTCGCAGAGTGACAGTGGGAACAAAGGAAGTCTATACGCTTTTGTGGTGGTCAGTAGTCCCTGAATGGGCTGTTAGCATTGTAGTGTGTGGCTGCATGCACACACATGACTAAACCATGCTGTGTGGTTTCCACATGAGTGGTTTTTTACCTGGGTGAAGCTGTTGGGTAATTACATTGTTTCTGTGTGTACATAATTTCCTCCTTCCTGTCTTCTGAATAACAGTGCTTAACAATTAAAATACCAGGAAAATAAAAAGGGTTTGATCTGGTACTGGAATATAGAGAGAGTTGGTGGTTCCATAAAGAGCTGTTTCCATAAATGGGGCACCATAGCCAAGAAGGCCCTTCCCCTTGTAGTTACCTTCCTTACCTCTTTTAAAGGTGGCTCCTGGAGAAGGACCTCTGTAGGGTACAGCTAGGTGTGTGTTTGTGTGTGCGTGCACGCACATGTATACACACACACCAGCTGTTCAGGGGCTTGGATGGATGGAGGACTTGCACCCATCCTGCTTGAGCTGGTTCATTCAGTCATTCATTCATTTGAGATATTTCTAACCTGTCCAATCACCATGCGTCTCTGGACGGCTTATAAACACAATAAATATTACAATATAAAAAATAATAAATACCCCAAACAATAATAAGACTAACAACCCACAGCTGAAGTAAAACATAATTAAAATCTTTTAAACATTAAAATAATGGGTAAATAAAAAGGTCTTGACCCAGCACAGAAAAGCATATAACATTGGCGCCAGGCGGACCTCTCTAGGGAGCGCATCCCATAGCTGGGGCGCCACTGCAGAGCAAACCTTCCTCCAGGTATTCTGTCTTCTAATATCCTTCAAGGAGGGTTCCCAGGCAGGGCCTCTGCTGCAGATCTTAAGGGGCGGGGGGGCAGGTAGAGAAAGAGACATTCCTTAGGTTTCCTGTTCCCAAGCCATTTAGGGCTTTATAGGTCATAACCAGCACCTTAAATTGAGCGTGGACTTCAATGGGAAGCCAGAGAAGCTGACAGAGGACCGAAGTTATATGAGAGTAATGACCGGTCCCCAATAGCAACCTGGTCTATTTTGCACCATTTGAAGTATCCAGACCATCTTCAAGGGCAGCCCCACATAGAGCGCATTACAGCAGTGCAACCGGAAGGTTACCATAGCGTGTGTCACCATTGCTAGGCGGTTCTTGTCCAGGTAAGGACGCAGCTGATGGATCAGCTGAAGCTGAAGGAAAGCGCTCCTCGCCACTGCTGTCACTTGGGCTTCCAGGGACAGCTCTGGTTCGAGAAGGACTCCTAATCTGTGGACTCTGTCCTTTAGAGGGAGTGCAGCCTTGTCCAGGACAGGGCCAAAATCACTTACCTGGAAACCTGGTTTGCCACCGTGGGTACAGACTGCTACACTAGATGAACCCTTGGTCTGATCTACCTTGGCTCTTCTTGTGTTCTTGATTGTGTTTAAAGCTGTGCTCTCTATTATAAATGTAACATCATTTCAAGGAAGCTTTGTTGCTTTTCTTATAAAATCCACACATGGATCTGCTGTTATGCATAATGAAATCTCTCACAGGTTTCATTCTGTAGTTTCTTGAGTTTTGTGCCGTTTTCCTCCTTCTAGAAGGCTGAAATATCTCACCTAATGTTTAGTTACTGGCAGGAATTGCTAGTGTTTTTAGCCTTGGCCTTTTTCCATTGGATACCACTACTGGTATACCTTTGAAATGGAATATAGCTCTTAGGCAAAACAGATTCCTCACCCCTGCTTAGTTGGCAGGTTGATCAGTTCAAAGCTTTAGACTCCGAAGGTTCACACAGTTAACTTCCTTAAATTAAACCACTGGGATGTAAGCACTTTAACTGTGTGTAGGATTTTGGTCTTGGTTAATAATAGGTAGACTTCACTTGCTAAGAGCAAACATCAGTCAATCAGTGGGTATAATTTAAGGACAGGCTTTGGTGTATGTGTTTGATCTTGCTTTTATGGTATTAACTATGAAAGGTACTGCAGAAGGAAGTGTTAATCTTATATTTTCGCAGTTAGTGCTAGCTTATACTTCCATTAGAATCTCAACAAGGGAGATTCTGCTAAGTTAACTGCATTTGTATTTGATTAATTGGCTCAAAACAGTTTATCAACTGTTAGTCCTGCTTCTTCTGATACAGGTAAGTCAGTATATTTTTCTACAGGGATAACAGCATTTTTTATTGAGTAAAACAACAGACTGACTTGCCACATCGGCTTTCATGGTGCATAATTTACTACACTGGGTTCATGAAGTAGTCACTTCAGGGTGCAGTCCTCTGCAAGTTGAGACAGAAAGAGGCTTAAAACTCCTAACTTGCCTCAGCAATTTGTAGGCCCCTTTCCTGCCTTTACATTTGCGTAGGATTGTATTTTATGTGGGTAAATGATACATGCATGAAATTAAAAAAAAACCTGTAGAAACTGGTTTTCTCTTTCTAAAATGGAGGCCAGGAGGTCAAGCAATTTAAGATGCTATTAGGTGTGTCACATAAGTATGCTGAAATAAATGCAAGAATGTTGCAATGTAGAATTTGTTTTGAACATAAAATCTGAATATGTTTGAAACTGCTAATCACAGAATGGAAACCAGCTGGTACATTTTTGTTAAATTATTAGTTTTCCTTTGGTGAACACTGACAGTTATTTGAGAAGTTGCTGCTAAGGCTTTTGATCATTGAAGCAGATCTAATTAAAATCAATAAACAAATCTCATGGCTGAGCCTGGTTAACAACGAGCACCTGAGTGGAAATCCCTTAGTTTCAGTTTCAGTCGATGCAGCAACAGGTTAAAATAATTCTTTTAAATGTGCTGATTTACTGGTGAACATAATGCATTTGCTTAATTCAGTCTGGAATATGTGGCTGCATACTTTCTTAAAATAATGCCTAAATTGAAGTTAGGAGACATCTTAAGCATATTACAAAGTCATGGGGAATGATTTCATTTGAAAAACTTGCTGCATGTATAGTGGAAACAGTGTGTTCCAAATAGCATATTCTGCAAAATAAAAAATACCAACATGATTATATAGTTGTCTGAATTTTGCAAATTTAGAATGTGTTAACAGGAAAAAAGTTGGTAAGAACAGGGCACTCAGAATCTAGTTTATGAACAGAACCATGATTAATAGAGCTTTATAAGCACACAGAATATTTTTCCCATAGAATAGTTAGGAGTTTGGAAGTTTCATATGTACATTTATGGCCCCCTTTTTGATGGGAGCCGGTTGGTGCCGGAGGTCAGACTAGATGGCCCGGGAGGCCCCTTCTGACTCGCTCTGTTTCTATGTTTCTATGATCATGATCAATATCTGCACTGTTTGTTTGAGCTATATTGAGTGCTAAGAATTTTTGGCTAAACTGCACACCCAGTTCAGTGGGGCTTACTCCAGGAAACCAGTTTTTTGATTGCAGCCTGAATTCTGTGTTCAATTTAAAGTTTCTTTCAGGGGTGATTTCAAATGGCCAGCATTCTGAGAAATGTGCTAAATTTGTGCTATTCCAGTTTGTGGTTTTGTCTTCCTGCCACAAGTATAGGGTAGGATCCTGCAATTTTTCTGCAAGGCAAAGCAGCAATTAGTTCAATTCAAACTTTAGCTTGTGCATATTTTGCCAAGGCAAAGCTTCTTACAGTTAATACACGGGCTTTTGACTATGCTTTTTGAGATACGACGCAAATATGCTATCAATTGTTGAAGACAAAGACTTGAGTTTTTCATTTTTGTTTTTTAAAAAAGCTCTTGGTAGTTGTTGGTTTTTCTTTTAGGCTTTTTGGACAATATCCTGCCTTCATTTCAGAATGGCTAATTGTAAACTTTTCTGCTTTGCTATGCCTCCACGTAGAGAGCTTAATATTCTTGCTGCTAAGATGGCTTGCTTGATGCAGTACATCCCCTTGCTCCCCTTACTTAAAACATTTTTACCCTGCTCTTCGGTAGAGCTTACAACAGTTCATATTAAGACAGTCAGCAGAAAAAATAAGATTGATACAGGATTAGACCAAGTGTTCCTCTAGTCCAGCATTCTGTTCACTCATTGCCCAGCTGTCTCTTCCTGGGAAACTCACAAGCAGGACACAGCACCCTCCCATATAGGTTTCCCAGCAGACAGTGTACATAGGCACCCTGCCCTCTGATACTGGGTGTAGCATTGAGCCAACAGGACTTGTAACCATTGATAGCCTTATCCTCCATGACTTTGCCCACTTCCCTTTTAAAGCTGTCCAGATTGCTAGAGGTGCTGTGCATATTTGTGGAAGTGCTTTCCATAGCTGAACTATGTTCTGTGTGAAGAAGAACTTCCTTTTACCTGTCTGGAATTTCCCATAAATCAACTTCATGGTAATCCAGTATTACGAGTGAGGGAAAAACTATGTCCTATTCATTTGTTCCAAAGCACACATAATTGTGTACACCTCTGTCATGTCCCCCCTTCCTTGTCACTGCTTTTAGGCTTACATTCTTAAATATATGGCACCAAAGGAAAAGAAATTGGAAGGAAGGAAGGACGGAAGGAAGGAAGGACGGAACCCTCAGGCACCAGTTCTTAATTGCAAAGTTCCTATAGGTGTTCTTTCTGACAGGAACAAGTGAAACAAGCCCCTTGCAGGTGTGCGTTCTCTTATGAAGGCCTCTCCCTTGCCAGGGAGAGGGGGTGTAGCCCTCTACTCACCCTTAGTTCTTTGGATGAAGCCAGAGTCTGCAGTCCCAGGGAACTGTCAGCTGGAACTGCATGTTCCCTCTGGTGGGGAAGGAGGAAGTGAACTTCCAGGAGTTGATTCCTCTCTGGCTGATATATTGGGTCAGGCTGGTCTACCCCATGTGGCAGTGCCCTTCCTGGGAGGGCAGTGGGTACAGCCTCTCAGTGGCCCTTGGTTCAAAGACGTTATACATTTGGATAGTTTCAGTCAAAAGAATGGTGTAAGTCTGTGTCCTTTTTGGAACTGGCAACCTGGCTAGACATCTTTGTAGAAACCCAGAATCAATTAGTCATCTCTGCTGGTATTTTGCAGAAACTTGTGTAACCGAGCATTTTGAGCTGCAGTTATCCAGCAGTTCTTGGTTCTAACCATGCCAGGAACTAGCTTACATTTGAATAATTTGAGTGTAGCATATTTGGATCTTGCACACTCTCAGCAAAAAAGACAATAAAAAGTTAAAAGGACACCAGAGACAATAGCGACTTTATGAGTCACTTCCCCAGTGCTTCCAGTCTGCCCCTCCACTAATGCATGCACATGTATTATGTATGTCCATGCATAAATAATCTACACAGTTATCACATGCACACTATTTTATGAGGAACACCACAACAGCTTCCATGTCATGACCCACTGTTGCACAGGCAGTAGGAGACCAGTAACTGCCTTCAGGAATCCCTACACACCAATTCAGGTCACTTTCACCAGTTCCCTTCTTGCATCTTGCCTTTTTGACTGCTTTGCACAAAAGGAAGAAACAATGGGAAGTATATCAAAGTAGCGAGGTAGTTCCCTTGCAAGCAGGCCTGCCATAGTTCGTATTGCCCAAATCTCCCCTTGTATACATTGGACATGCAAAATAGAAGGCCAGGAGAAAGAGAGTGAGTGAGCACCATATGCTTTGTAACTGAGTTATGGGTTCTTAACAAGGTTTGTTTATACTGCTGTGGGTTTGCTGTGACTAGCTGCAGAGATGGTTGGAATCCTACACAATGTCATTACTGGAGTGGGCGGAGGTAGGAGAAGCAGATTGTTTTGGCTCTCCATGGAGTTCATTGGGTATCTTTTGACTCACACCATCTTTTGTTGGCATAACATTACCCTTGGTTTGGGACTTGTGGGTTTCTGATTTGGATTGAGCCTGCTCCTTCCTGCTGGAGTTATGTCTGTGGTGGGAGAACGTTGGTGTAACATTATGTCAGTGTTGGCTGATGGTGGCTTATATACTAAATCTGCCTCTGTAGATATTTTCTCTTACTTTTTTCCATTTCAAGCACTTTCCGTGATGTAGAAAAAAACATTAAATTGGGGCCTGGTATAACACTGAAATTATTTACTCAAGAAGTGGCTCTTCTTTCCAAAGTACTTGAAAAATTTTTCACTTGAATTGGCGTAATGCAAAACACCGCACATTTTTCTAACAGTAAATCATAGAATCACAGTATTTAAAGTAGAGAGAAGCCTATAAGGCGTTTGAGTCCAACTCCTTGCTCAGTGCAGAACAACAGGTTAAAATATCCCTAACAGATGGCTGTCCAACTGCCTCCAGGATGCCTTGAATATGGGAGAGTTCATGGCCTCCCTAGGTCATGATTCCATTGCCATACTATTCTAACAGTCAGGAAGTTTTTCCTGATGCCCAGTCAGAATTTGGGTTCATTTAATTTGAGCCCTTTATTCTGTGTGCTGCACTCTGGCATGACTGTAACAGCCCTTCATGTACTTTTAGAGTGGCATCATATCTCCCGCCAGTCTTCTCTTCTCAGGGCTAAATATGCCCAGTTCTTTCAGCATCTCAGGAGGCTTTGTTTCCCTGATAATCTTTGTCGCCCTCCTCTGAACCTTTTCCAGTTTCTCTACATCTTTTTTGAAGTATGGTAACCAGAACTGGGTACAGTACTCAAATGGGGTCTAACTAGTACCAAACAGAAGGGAACCAGTACATCACTTTATTTGGAAGTCAAACTTGTATTATACAGCCCAATATAGTGTTTGGGTTTTTTTGCAGCCACATTACACTGCTGACTCCTATTTAACGTGTGATCTGCAACAATTCCAAGATCTTTCTTGCTTGTAGAATGGTTGAGCTAAGCATTCTCCATCTTGTAATGATACATTTCATTTCTTTTTCCTAGCTGCAAAACTTGACATTTGTCCCTATTGAATTGCATTCGGTTGTTTTCAGTTCAGTACTCCAACCTATCAAGATCACCTTGAATATTATTTCTGTCTTCTAGGGTGTTAGCTATCCCACCCAGTTTTGTGCCATCTGCAAATTTGATAAGCATTCCCTATACTTCCTTATCAAAGTCCTTAATAAAAATATTGACGAGCACTGGGCCCGGGACTGAACCCTGCAGTCCTCCACTCATTACCTCTCTCCAGTCTGAGAAGGTGCCATTTATTAGCACCCTCTCAATCCGATTCTGTATCCAACTATGGATCCACCTGAGTGCTGTTCCATCTAGCCCGCTTGTAGCTAGTTTCCTGATTAGAATGTCTTGGGGCACTTTGTCAAAAGCTTTGCCAAAATCAAGATATAGTATGTCCACAGCATTCCCACAGTCCACAAGGGAGTTTGTCTGTTCAGCAAATATGAAAACATATCCCTATCAAAACATGAGATTGAATTAGTCTGGCAAGACTTGTTTTTGATTAATCCATCCTGGCTTCTAGTAATCACTGCCTTGTTTTCAAGGTGTTTGCAGATTAACTTCTTTATTATCTGCTGTAGAATTTTCCCAGGGATTGAGGTCAGACTAACTTGTCTGTATTCCCAGGTTCCTCCTTTTGGCCTTTTTTAAAGATGAGGCAATCCCTCTCCGGGCATCTGGCACTTCACTGTCCCCCATGATTCCTCAAAGGTAATGGATAGTGGTTCTGAGAGTTCTGCCAATTCCTTTTTTACTCTCAGATGCAGTTCATCGAGCCCTGGAGATTTGAACTTACTCAGATAAATTAAGTGCTCCTTGACCATTCGTTTATTAATTGCAAGCGTCAATCCTGCTGTGCAAGTACAAGGTCACGTGATATGTATCACACAGAGAAATAACTATACTTTTCTTAGCTCCAGTTGAGCTGCATTTATCTTTGTATTCAGTGCGTTGCCATAGCAGAGGAAGGTTACTTTTTCTTCTGAGCTGAAATAAGCATCTCTGCTTGTTTAGGGAAGGATGGTGTTCCCTATTGTGTAGGCTAAGGAAGGTGGTATCATGTGGTAACAGTGTCTTGGTTTTTTGAGGGGAAAACAATAATTTATTTTACCATTCTTTTTTAAAAATACGAAACTGAGATTTTCAGGCAGGCTTTTTGTTGAGTAGCGAATTGCACATCAGAGCCATCGCATTCTAGAAACTGCAGCGCACGTCATGAACTTTCAAAAGAGGGAAAGATATGACGATGATTCATTCATTCATTCATTCGATTTATATCCTGCCTTTTCCCCCAAAGGGCTCAAGGCAGCTTACAGCATCTCTCCTCCTCCATCTTATCCCCACAACAACAACCCTGTGAGGTGGGTTGGGCTGAGAGTCTGTGACTGGCCCAAAGTCACCCAGTTGGCTACATGGCTGAGCGGGGACTCAAACACAGATCATCTGAGTCCCAGTCCCATGCTCTTAACCACCAACCACACTGGCTCTCACAATGATCAATGATCTCTTGTTTCAGTTTTATTTACCTTTCTGATGGGAACCATATGAACCATTTGCATATGGAACTTGTTTAGGGGGGCCCCTTTTCATTTTATCCATATAATTGAAATAAATACAATTAGAAAGAAGAAGGAATAGATTTCTTACATTACAGTAGAGGGAGGTGCATATTGAAAATGTACTGTGCTTGACCCTGACCAATATCTGTTTCTTTGGTAGAGTATAGGAAGACATAATGTCCTGTTCTTACAGAAAGCTCCAATTCCTTGCCTTTCCAGGAAGACCCCCATTTTATAATCCTGGAGAGCTTCTGCCAGTCAGAGCAAACAATACTGACCACCATGGTGCAATGGTCTCACTCAGTATATGGATGCTTCCTCTAGTACAGACAGGTTCACACTAATTTCTTGAATGCACCTGTTTCTACCAGAATTAATTAGTAGAAGTATGGATAATCACCGACTGGTTCTTCAACCTGATGTCCTCCAGATGCTGGATTACAGCTTGCATAATCTCCAACCAACATGTGGCCATCAAATGGAGTGGGCACCATGGGGGCAAGACTGTCTTAGACTTAATATAATCAACCAGACAACTGGAAAAGTGAGAGAGAAAGTTACTGTCACTTCTTTAGTTCTGCCTTAATGGATGATTCATGACAGTGAAAACTTTCATTTATTTGATTCACTGGTGCTTCCTCCTAAGATGTGGGCAACACTACTTTTATAACAAAATGTTCTTCTGCTTAGTATTAGAATTGCAACATTGGGTTAATTATTTGGATAGATTAATTCACCTCTTGATGGATTAAAATGGGGTCTTGATAAACCAGCAGTAGATATTATTGCTATCGTATTGCATTAGAAAATACAATTGACTAAATGCCATACAGTATTTATTAAATCCATTTGGAGAAAGACATGGTTTTAGATTAGAAATTTTCTGCAGAGGTAGTAAGACATGCTTGTAGATGGGAAATTCTTTTCTGCATGTGAAAATCCTTCAGTGTGTGAAAATGCCTTTTCTAAAAAAAAACAACTCTTAGTTGCAGTCCCCAGGCCAGGACCATTCTTGCGTCGTTGTTGGAAACGATCTCACCAACTTGAGGAGCCCTTCCAGGTTCTTTTCTACTTCCTGAACTAACAGCATTCCTGCCCCACCCCACCCCCCAACTGCACAGCTGGTATTTATGGGGACAGTAGGGTAGACTAGTGTGTCAGAGAGGCAGACTCCATCTCAAATCTTGTACTTCACAACTGTGAACAGACTTCGGTTACATCTGATAGTTGTCTGTGGCAGCATTTGGGAAATAATGGCTTTTTAATGTTCTAACAGCAAAACACTTTTTTCTTCAGAACTATCTCTGCTTGTTTGCAAATATAACTTGAGTAAAATGAACATGATTAATTAAGATTATCTTGATGAGGGGAAGCTCTACATAGAAACAACAAGAAAGGTAATAGCTGATTTCTTTCCTGCAGATTTGAAAATTTGTTTGTCTGGGACTAGCTAAACTAGCAACATGCCTATCAGGTTAGGGCTATTTAAATACAGTCCCTCTGCACAAGCTAATGTTATGCCATTTCCTCTTTCTTGTACACAAGGTTATTTCAGTGCATCACAAGTACATCTGAGTTTCTGCTGCTGCCTTGCTGACATTATTTGTGAAAATACGTGACTTAATAAAATATTGCAGTGACAATGCAGATAAATCTTAAACTCTGGCAAAGTCCATTTGTGTTGGCACCACCTGTTCAATAATAGTCTTTGTATTTGTGTTTGGTATACACTAGCTGTTCCAAGGCAGTGGTGACATAACAAACATGGTTCCCATTTATAAATTCTTGTCAGCATTTAGGAACATAAGCATTTGAAAAGACACTGTGCAGTGTAATTCTGTGCATGCTTACACAAAGCTAGTCTCTTATTTCCAGTTAAGTGTATGTAAGTGTACAGCATTTTAGTCATCTTAATTTGACCCCAGGAATCAATTTTAGTAGGGTTCATCAGCATTCATTTTTGTATATCTTGCAATTTTTAACATTTGCTGAAAGATTGTCTTGTTAATGAGAACTTACTCTGCTATGTAAAACTCTTGCCGCCATTCTAAAGACTAAAATTAATTGCTTTCACTTTTATGGAAAAAGAGGTGAATATTTGCATAACTGTTCTGCATGGTGCAGCAAGAGGTCTTGGGTGTTCCTTCACTGCCACCTGACCTTTGCCTGTCTACCCCATCTTTACTAATTTTATCAGTTCCTTTCTTGCTTGTCTAATTTAGGTATTGTTGAAAGGTTGGACTCTGGGGAGTAATCTCAGCCTAAGAAAAGTGAGTTGCGACCTTCTGCAAGGTACAGAAACAAGTTCATAAGGAGAACGTTGGTAGATTGCACCAAAGGTCCATCTAACCCACAGTGGCCAGCCAGATGCCTCTGGACTATATTACCTGTTTATGGTATCTCCCCACTCCTTTTATTCATATTCCCCCCTGTCAATCCAAGACAAAGGACAATGTGAATTTTCTCTGCCATCTTTATAGAACCTATTTTTTTAAGGCACTACTATCTCTCAAATTACAACAATGTGTTTTAGCTGCCTTGAATTTAGTTCAGAAACAAACATTCTGCTCTTTCATCTCTAACATACTTGTATACATAATATACCATATTTTTTGCTCTATAAGACTCACTTTTTTCCCCCTCAAAAGTGAGGGGAAATGTCTGTGCGTCTTATAGAGCGAATATGTGTGTGCAGTAAGTCTGTCAGATGTGCAGCCCGTGGGGAAGTGATGGGGAATGTGCCTGTGATTATGTGCCCATTTGAGTCAGAATATTTTTCTTCTTGTTTTCCTTCTCTAAAAACTAGGTGCGTCTTATGGTCAGGCACGTCTTATAGAGTGAAAAATACGGTACATTCCCCAGCCATTTACTGTAGGAGCACTGGACAGATCCTTTGTAATATCGGTTGAGTAACAGATATATGAAGAGAGTGTACTGAATGCAAATGGACACAAATACAGCATCAGCACAAACATTTATTCTGTATCTGAGTGTCAGAAAATAAATTGCACACCGGGTTTCAGCTTATTCCAACCACTTTCTTTCCTTACTTAAATTCAGAATTCGCTCCCAACCATTTCTGTGCCCCCCACCCCAATAGCTTTGTAAGTCACCCTTTCAAAATCTGATATTTATCATACTGTAAAAGTTTCCTATGATTGATTTTTAAAAAGCTGATTATTGGAGACAGGCCTTCTCCAACCTGTGCTCTCCGGAAGAGTTGGCCTGCAGCTCCCATAATTCCCAGCCAGTATAGCCAATGGCCATACTGGCTGGTAATTCTGAGAGTTAATTCCAACTCATCTGGAAGGCACCAAGGTGGAAAGGACTGTTGTAGGCTATTATAATGTTGACAGCC
This sequence comes from Varanus salvator macromaculatus, assembly GCA_023646645.1. Lineage (NCBI taxonomy): Eukaryota > Metazoa > Chordata > Lepidosauria > Squamata > Varanidae > Varanus > Varanus salvator. Next base: position 21,534,649 of record JAIXND010000657.1, read on the forward strand.
TGTCAAGGTTGATCTGCCAGAATCCTAAATAATACCTAAGGAGTTATTTTGTTTCCTGTTGAAGATCCTTAAAAGTAAATGGAGTGTACTTTGCTCTATGAGTAGGCACAATATTCTGAAATGTTCGTCCATGTATGTTCATCTTTATCAATTTATATTAAAAGTAGGAACAAAGGAAGATGCCTTATAGGCATGCCATGAGCCGAGCCAGCTGGAGTGCGGGGCGCGGGGTCAGACTAGACGTCCGGGGAGGCCCTCTCTGACTGGCTCTGTTTCTATGTAGTGTCAGTCCATCAACCCAGAATTGTTGATGCTGACTGGCAACAGTTCCAGGACAAGAATTTTTCCAGGCCTACTTATAGATTGAAACTGATTTTCTGAATGCAAAGCAGGTTCTCTAGCACTGAGCCACAAACCCCCCCTTGAATGTAAATTTGCAGTAGGAAAAAATAGAATGCGATCTGCATTTACTTCTATGTAGATGGGCAGAGAATAAATGAAATGGGACAGCTGCAGTTCTCTTTATTGAAGCATAGAACTTTCCCTGCCACTTAGAAAGGGGGTGATGGGGTATATGAGGAGTGGCAGCTCTCCTGGATTTGTCAATAATCTGTCTGGAGCCCTTACCTCCAAGTGGCTTAAAGGCAGGGGCTGCATGGCTGCAGATGGAATGAGGGTTTTGACTGCCTTATGTACACCTCCCCCTTTCTTTTAAATTCTGACCTTCCTCTTTCTATGCAATGGAGCGATTCCATATTTTCATTTGTAGAACTGCCTGTGTCATGGGTGATTTAACACAGACTGGTTTGTGTTTGACATTACGCCAATTGTAGAAATCTGTCCTGGCCAATATAAGAAAATTTTAAGGGGTGGGGAAGCAGAATGGTGCCCTATTCAGAAGCCCTCACATGTCTTCTGACCATATTTTCAAGTATCTTATTTTGTTTTTTCAAACTCTGTTCTTCCTTCCTTTCTTTCTTGTAAGCTTTCTGTCAACCACTCGTTTAGATAATGGTTTTGCAAAAGCCTGATATCTATAAGTTGTTTGTGTACATAGCAAAATAGATTGTGGCTTTTCTCTACTGGTTGGGTTGCAGTTGGAATCACTAGGTTCTGATCTTGAAGCACCTTCAATGGCAGCCATAATTCTTGAGAAAGTTAATTTGAATAACTTTGCAAAGGTACCCTCACTTGAATTCATCTGTCTCCGTTCTAAAACAGACCTGTTTCACTTCTGACCCATGGGATGTATTCGATGTGTCATTTTCTCTCTGTATGTTTTTTTTAATCTGGGTATTTAGAATTTCCTTTCTGTGGTCATGTAAAAAGGCTCAATATGTTTGGCCTTCTCAGTGCTTATAGGTCTGTTCAGCTGTTCATTTCCTCTGCATTTAAGACTAACCTAACTAGGCCGTACTTCCTGTTCATGGCCAGTGAGAAAGGAAAAAAAATAAGTGAACTATAATTTTAAATCCACTTGGCCCTGAGGCTTGGTTTGGATATATTCCAGGCAGCCTTATTATTAACAAAAGTCATACTCTGCCAGTGACAGGATCCTGTAAAGGTTTCTGTTGACTAGTTTTATTTTGCTAAAAATGAAATACGCTTAAAAAAACTATCATATTCATATTTAATTTAAATTCATGAGGAATGGTCTGCTTGAGTTTTTCCTCTTCCCCTTATGGTCTTAACTATGGTTAACCTTTGCATTTGCAGTGACCTGAAATGTGTGTTTCCTTTCATGACCAGCATCTGAAACCACAATTTCTCAGGGTTCAAAACCTGAGTAAGAGGGAATTTGGTTAGCATTAACCCACCCACTACAGAAAAGGAAGGGAATTTGGATGAAAGAGGGAAGGGATTTGGCATTTCCTTTTCTTAAACATGTTAATAAGCTCAGGCAAGTCATGTCTGCATTGGCCCCTGATCTTACAGGTTTTTTCCCCCTTAAACAAAGTATCTCACCTGTTAAATATCCCTTAAAAATCATTACTTGTTCTGTGATAAGAACCACATTTTGTGGCATCCCATGCTCCTGGTTAAAGCTTTCTGTGCAGTGAACTTGAGGGAATACCAAACTGTTTTTCCTTCAAGGTTTATATCCACTTTTTATTTCCTGTAAGAACTTTTCCACAAAGCACGATCAGATTAAAGTTACTGGAACTCTCCACTGGTGCAAATATTCTCATTTGCCTTGTTAAGGCATATGGCTCCCAGAAGCCAGAGTCATCCTAACAAATAAAAGTTCTACCTTTAGCAGCATACTTCACAGATGATACCAAAGTAAGGGTGGTGGCCATAACTGGTACTCCTTTTGGATCTGGACAGATTGTGGAAGTGGGTGGGGGACAACAGGATGGTGTTCTGTGCAGATAAGTGTATGGTCTTTTCATCAATGACATGGAAGAAGGGCTGAACAGTCTGCTGATCAAATTCGCAGATGATACTAAAACGGGGGGCAGTGGCCACAACTGAGGAGCAGGTACTCCAGATCCAAAAGGATCTGGACAGACTGTGGAAGTGGCCAGGAGACAGCAGGATGGCGTTCAGTGTGGATAAGTGCAAGGTCTTGCACTTGGGGCATAGGAATAGGTGTCATAAGTACAGGTTAGGGGACAAGTGGCTGGAGAGCAGCACTTGTGAAAGGGACCTCGGGGTGCTGGTTGAGTGCAGGCTGAACATGAGCCAGCAGTGTGATGCGGTGGTCAAGAGGGCGAACACCACCCTTGGTTGCATAGCCAGAAGCATGGCTTCTAGATCGAGAGAGGTATTACTACCACTCTATATGACTCTGGTGTGCCTGCAACTGGAGTATTGTGCTCAGTTTTGGGCCCCTCATTACAGGAAGGATATAGCCAGGTTAGAGTCAGTGCATTGTAGGGCCACAAGGTTGGTGGCCGGTTTGCAGGGGATGCTGTATGAGGCAAGACTGAGGGAACTGGGTCTCTTCAGCCTGGAGAAGAGGAGACTCAGGGGGGATATGTTAGTGACATACAGGTATGGGTGTCACACGAAGGTGGGTAGAGACCTGTTCTCCCCTGCAGAGGAAGGCAGGACACGCTCCAGTGGAGCAAAGCTCAGGGAACCAAGGTTCCATTTAGATGCTAGGAAGCACTTCCTGACAGGACCTCAAGGGTATGGAATGGGCTTCCATGGGAGGTTGTTGAGGCCCCATTGGTGAGGGTGTTCAAAGATATGCTGGACATGCTCATGGCGGGCGTGTCGTAAGCGGTGCCTGCTGGAGACGGGGGTCAGACTAGATGGCCCGGGAGACCCCTTCTGACTTTTTCTGTTTCTATGATTCTATGTTTCTATGTCTTGCACCTGGGTCTCAGGAATAGGTGCCATAGGTTCAGGATGGGGGACAATTGGCTGAAGAGCAGCACTTGTGAAAGAGATCATGGGGTACTTGTCAACAGCAGGTTAAACATGACCTAGAAGTGTAACATGGCGGTTAGAAGGCACACTCCACCTTTGGCTTCCATGTTGAAAGAGGTGTTTGTTTGTACCACTTTGTATGTCTCTGGTGCTCCCACAACTGAAGTACTGTGTCCATTTCTGGGCATCGCATTATAAGAGAGGCATAGCTAGGTTAGAATCAGTTCAGTGCAGAGTCACAAGGAGGGTAGTTGGATTCAGGGAGACAACATGAGATGAGATTGAGGGAGCTGGGTCTTTTCAGCCTAGAGAAGAAGAAACTGAGAGGGGATCTTATAGTGACATATAGGTGTGTGAAGGGGTGTCACATGGTAGAGGGTCATGACCTGGAGAGGAGCAAAGGATGCAGTCCAATAGAAATGGACCATATGTACCTGCTTGCCCCTTCAGATCTGGGGCAGAGGTTCTGACTTGCTGTGCTTCTGCGAATGAGCGTCAATAGACCTTTATAAAAACAATGAAATGACTGGAGTCTGTTCAGGTTGGGTATGTGCCATACTTCATGGATCACTGCCTTGTCGTGGCGAAGGGGCTTGCGTAGCTCAATGAAGCTATGAGCTATGCCGTGGAGGGTCACCCAAGACAGACAGGTCATAGCAGAGAGCTCTGACAAAACATGATCCACTGGAGAAGGAAATGGCAACCCATTCCAGTATCCTTGCCATGAAAACCCCATGGACAGTACCAAAAGGATAGGATGCCGGAAGATGAGCCCCTCAGGTCGGAAGGTGTCCAATATGCTACTGGGGAAGAGTGGAGGGCTAGTACTAGTAGCGCCAGAAAGAATGAAACGACTGGGACAAAGCCGAAAGGACACTCAGTTGCCGATGTATCTGGTGGTGAAAGGAGAGTCCAATGCTGCAAAGATCTATACTCCATAGGAACCTGGAATGTAAGATCCATGAATCAAGGCAAGCTGAATGTGGTCAAACAAGAGATGACAAGACTGAACAGCAACATCTTAGGAATCAGTGAACTAAAATGGACAGGCATGGGTGAATTTAGTTCAGATGACTATCAGGTATGCTACTGCGGGCAAGAATCCCTCAGAAGAGATAGAGTAGTCTTCATAGTCAATAAAAGATTAGGAAAAGCAGTACTGGAATACAATCTCCAAAATGACAGAATGATCTCAGTTCGAATCCAAGGCAATCCATTCAACATCACAGTAGTCCAAGTCTGTGCCCCAACCACTGGTGCTGAAGAGGCTGAAGTTGACCAGTTCTATGAAGGCCTACAGCACCTTCTAGAATTAACACCAAAAAATGATGTCCTTATCATCATGGAGGATTGGAATGCTAAAGTAGGAAGCCAAAATATAACCGGAATAACAAGCAAGTTTGGCCTTGGAGTACAAAATGAAGCAGGGCACAGGCTGGTAGAATTTTGTCAAGAGAATACGATGGTCATAGCAAACACTCTTTTCCAACAACCCAAGAGACGACTCTACACATGGACTTCAGCAGACGGTCAACACAGAAATCATATTGACTATGTGCTCTGCAGCCAAAGATGGAGAAGTTCTATACAGTCAGTGAAAACTAGACCAGGACCTGACTGTGGCTCAGATCAAGAGCTTCTGGTGGCAAAATTTAGGCTTAAGTTGAAGAAAGTAGGGAAAAGCACTAGGCCACTCAGGTATGGCCTAAATCATATCCCTGATGAATATACAGTAGAGGTGACAAATAGATTTAAGGAATTAGACCTGATAGACAGAGTGCCTGAAGAACTATGGACGGAGGTTCGCAGCATTGTACAAGAGGCAGCAACTAAAACCATCCCAAAGAAAAAGAAATGCAAGAAAGCAAAATGGCTGTCTGAGGAAGCTTTACAAATAGGAAAGAAGGGAAGCGAAAGGCAAGGGAGAAAGAGAAAGATACAAACAATTGAATGCAGAATTCCAGAGAACAGCTAGAAGAGATAAGAATGCCTTCCTAAATGAACAGTGCAAAGAAGTAGAAGAAAACAATAGAATAGGGAGGACCAGAGATCTCTTCAAGAAAATTGGAGATATGAAGGGAAAGTTTCATGCAAAGATGGGCATAATAAAGGACCAAAATGGCAGGGACCTAACAGAGGCAGAAGAGATTAAGAAGAGGTGGCAAGATTACACAGAAGAACTATACAAGAAAGAGCTTAACATCCCTGATAACCACGATGGGGTGGTCACTGACCTCGAGACAGACATCTTGGAATGTGAAGTCAAACGGGCCTTAGGAAGTCTGAGCAACAACAAAGCTAGTGGAGGTGACAGTATTCCAGCTGAGCTATTCAAAATCCTGAAAGACGATGCAGTTAAAGTGCTTCACTCAATATGCCAGCAAATTTGGAAAACTCAAGAGTGGCCACAGGATTGGAAAAGGTCAGTTTACATTCCGATCCCAAAGAAGGGCTATGCCAAAGAATGTTCAAACTACTGCACCATTGCACTCATTTCACATGCTAGCAAAGTGATGCTCAAAATCCTACAAGCTAGGCTCCAGCAGTAGGTGGACCAAGAACTACCAGAAGTACAGGCAGGATTTCGAAGAGTCAGAGGAACTAGAGATCAAATTGCCAACATACGCTGGATCATGGAGAAAGCTAGGGAGTTCCAGAAAAACATCTACTTCTGCTTCATTGACTATGCTAAAGCCTTTGATTGTGTGGATCACAACAAATTGTGGCAAGTTCTTAAAGAGATGGGAGTACCAGACCATCTTATTTGTCTCTTGAGAAACCTATATGCAGGTCAAGAAGCAACAGTGAGAACTGGACACGGAACCACTGATTGGTTCAAAATTGAGAAAGGAGTTCGGCAAGGCTGTATACTGTTGCCCTGCCTATTTAACTTATATGCAGGGCACATCATGAGAAAGGCAGGGCTAGATGAATCACCAGTTCAAATCAAGATTGCCGGGAGAAATATCACCAACCTCAGATATGCAGATGATGCCACTCTCATGGCAGAAAGTGAAGAGGAGCTAAAGAGCCTCTTGATGTGGGTGAAGGAGGAGAGCACAAAAGTTGGCTTGAAACTCAACATTAAGAAAACTAAGATCATGGCATCGGTCCTCTCACTTCCTGGCAAATAGATGGGGAAGAAATGAAGGTAGTGACAGATTTTATTTTCCTGGGCTCCAAGATCACCGCAGACGGGGACTGCAGCCAAGAAATTAAAAAACGCTTGCTCCTGGGGAGGAAAGCTATGGCAAATCTAGACAGCATACTAAAAAGCAGAGACATCACCCTGCCAACAAAAGTGCGTACAGTCAAGGCTCTGCTTTTTCCAGTTGCAATGTATGGCTGTGAAAGCTGGACCATAAGGAAGGCTTATTGAGGCCTTTGAATTGTGGTGCTGGAGGAGACTCCTGCGAGTCCCTTGGACCACAAGGCGATCAAATTGGTCAGTCCTAGAGGAGATCAACCCTGACTGCTCTTTAGAAGGCCAGATCCTGAAGATGAAACTCAAATACTTTGGCCACCTAATGAGAAGGAAGGACTCCCTGGAGAAGAGCCTGATGCTGGGAACAATAGATGGCAAAAGAAGAAGGGGACGGCCGAGGATGAGGTGGCTGGATGGAGTCACTGAGGCAGTTGGTGTGAGCTTGAGTGGACTCCGGGGATGGTGGAGGACAGGAAGGCCTGGAGGAATGTTGTCCATGGGGTCGCGATGGGTCGGACACGACTTCGCGACTAACAACAACAACATGTGCCATACTAGGCGCCTTGTTACTGCCAATTTGGGTCAACACCCAAAGTTGCCTTAAGCTACTGTCACTCTAATAGAAACAAGGGAGAGGCACGGTTAGCTTTGTCTACCTGCACTACATCAGCCTTCCACCTCTATTGTGAGCATCAGTAGCTGAGTAGATGTAGCTGAGTTTCTTAAGCACCTGCGGACAGATGCAGATCTCTGAATACACAAAACTGCTTTGCCCACAGTAATCCACTACTGTGTGTGATAAGAGGTAGACCAGCATTTTCGAAATAGGAATTGGGATTATAGAATTCTTGTTTAATGGAGTCACTATTGTTGGGTCTGAAATACTCAATTCAGATGAAGATACAGTGGAACCTTGGCTCACAAACACTTCAGTTCACGACCAGATCAGGTCGCGAACAAAAATTTCATAAAATTTTTAACTCAGGTCGCAAACTCTGCATTGGGTGCCTACCGTGATCACAGCTGTCTCTCCGCCCCCCCCCCCAGAGTGGGGAGATGGCTGTGATCGTGCTGGGGGTAGGGGTGGGGAGATGGCTGAGATCGCGCCCGTCTTTCCTGCAGGAGCGCAACTGTGATCTCAGCCATCTTCCCGCCCCCCAGCACAATCGAGCCCATCTCTCCCTCCCCAGCGCGCCAGGATGACAGTCACGATTGTGGTTGTGCTGGGTGGGGTGGGGGGGTGGGGAGATGGTCGCGCTCATGCTCAGGGTAGGGGTGGGGTGGGGAGATGGCCCAATCTTTGTTGTTCTTTGTCACTTTGCTTCACATTTTTCTGATTTAAAAAAAAAGTTACAGAATGGAATAACCTGATTTATTTATTTGTATTATGTTTTATATTATTATTCTTATTTATTTATGTAAGCCATCCTGAGGCTTTTGCACAAGGATGGCGCGTGCGCGCGCGCGCGCGCACACACACACACACACACACACACACACATATATATTTACACTGAACCTTATAGGGAAATTTAACTTGGCTCACGACCATTTTGGGTCACGACCAGAGTCCTGGAACGGATTAGGTTCATGCGCCAAGGTATCACTGTACTTTAGAGTGCTTCCAGGCTATTATTACATTGCATTTATATTCCGCCTGTCTTCTCTTGCAAGGGCTTTTCCCCTTCTCCTTGTTATCCTCACAGCAACAAGCCGGTGACAAAGGTTAGGCTGAAAGTAAATGCCTGGCCCAAAGTCATCCAGTGAGTTTTATGGTTGAGTGGGGACTAGAACTTGATTTCTCAGCTAGTAGAGTTGGAAGGGATCTATTAGACCATCAGTTCCATCACCCTGCTCAGTGCAGCATTTCAGGTTAAATCATACTTCTCAGATGGCTGTCCAGTTGCATCTGCTAGTATGAGAGAGTCAACAATCACCCTAGGTCATTGGTTTCATTGCTGTACTGCTCTACCAGGCAGGAATTTTCACGTCATGTCCAGCCAGAATCTGGCTTCCTGTAACTTGAGCCCATTAGTCTGTGTGTCAAATGATGTGTTCTCCTCTCATTCTTCTCTTCTCAAAGCTAAACATGTCCAGTTCTTTCAATGACTCCTCACAAGGCTTTCCTTCCAATCCCCTGATCATCTGTTTTGCTCTCCTCTGAACTTTCTCCAGCTTGTCTGCATGTTTCTTGAAATGTGGTGCCCAGAAGTTGACACAGTACTCAAGATGGGGCCCAAGTAGTGGTGAATAGAAGTGCCCCAGTATTTCACTGGATTTGGAAGCTGTACTTCTCTTAATACTGTCCATGTACTTTTTTTGAATCTACATCACATTGTTGACTCATATTCAGTTGTGATCTGAAATAATTCCAAGAACCTTTTTGCCTGTAATATCATTGAACCAAGTATCTCCCAAGCTGTAACTGTGCATTTGGTTTCTCTTTCCTTAGTGTAGAACTTGGCATTTGTCCCTAGTGATTGCATGCTGTTGCTTTCATCCCAGCACTATCAAGATCAATTTGGATTTTACAGATGATTTTGCATCATCTGGAAATTTGATAAGCATTCCCTATACTTCTTTTGTCCAAGCCATTAATAAAAATGTTGAAGAGCACTGGTATAATGTGGAGTATTTTTGTATAACCCTACCTTGAATGTGCTTCTGCACAGCTTTATTCTGGAACTGGTCCTCATGATGCCTGCTTTTAGATACAGCCAGTCCCCTGGTAATGAACAAGTTCCAGTCCTGAGAAAACGAAATTTGTCAAATTTGTATGTTAGTTGGATCATGTGTAGCTGGCCCTTCACATTCATGAGGTCAAGGATGCAGGGCCCCATCAAAGTAAAATAATGTGAATATCTCTAGGCTCCCCATGCCCAGACTCACCAATGCCACCTCTTTTTGGCAAGGAAATGCCAGAGATTTCCCTCTCTGGATGTGTGGGGCAGGAAGGCCTGCTTTGGAAGCCTCCTTCTCTCCCCATTTGCTTCTTCTGTCTTTATGGTGGTGATGCTTTGGCTGCTCTCTCTCTCTCCCCTTTCACTACTTTTCTCTACGGTGATGATGCTTTTTCACAGTAATTTTTAAAAATTAATAGGCTTTATAGCAATTTATTTGTAAGTATGAGTTGTTTGTACCTTGGACGTTCATAACTCGGGGACTACCTGTACCCTTTCCAACAAACTCTAGGGCCTTCTGGAAACAAGTGTATTTAATTTGAGATCATGCACACTAGAATTGGACTCCATTCAACTCCATACAGTATTTGACTTCTGCAGCCAGTGAGTTGTGTGTCACAGAGTTATTTAGGCACGTCACAGCAAAGGGGGTGAACACTTATGCAACCAGCAAGTACCAGTTTGTTTTTATTTGCTTAATTTTTGTACTACGATAACATATTTTGTAGCTTTGCCATGTGTGCCTCAAGTGCTAACAAAACCAATGAAATCCATTTCAGTTTCAAGTTGCATCACAGCCAAATGTGCACAAGGTATTATACATGTTCGAAGATTAGTCCAAAGAAAGCAGGGAAGATATTAACCATAATCAATGCGGATTTTAAGATCCCTAAAAGAAAACATAAATATTTAGCCTTACTGTATGAAAAGTGTTTAGAGAATTAAGCTCTTGAAAGTTAGGAAACAACTGATGGATGATTTTCGTTTTGCTGACTGTCTCTTTCAACACTCATGTTTTTGCCTAATAATTAACTTCTTAAGCTATTTGCTTCAAGACTAAAATGGTGTGATCATACCACCTGACTTCCTATGTGAACTATAAAATACAATCTGGTCCTAAAGGCAGAGCATGACTCCTTCCTAATATATGTCTCCATAGATGTCAGGATTGCAGTTGAAAAAGAAACTATTCTGTAATATAGAGGAGAAGTTAGGCAAGTGTGCCTAGGTCTTTGTGGTGCTCTAATCATTCAAAAAAGGAACAGTTAGTGAAGCGCTCTGGTCTCACAGAAGTGTTGGGAGGCTAAAATTGCACTAGGCCTTACCTAGAGAAAATAAATCATACTGAAATCCTACTGAAATCAGTGAGGCTTAAAGTAGATGTGACTGATTTGTTGTGTTGATTTCAATGGCACTTAAATATGGCACTATCTTGGACTGGGTCTTCAGAGAGAAATGGTGTTTTGAAGCCGTGATGCAAGAAGTACCATGGTCTGGCGGCTGGCCCAACCTAGTAGCTGGTTATCTGGGACATTAAATTTAAGAGGTCCTAGCTAATTTTGGAAACTACTGAAAAAGAAATTCATCCCCACTCTGCCCAACATCTTGGGATGATGGGTCTTCCAGCTCCTCCCTGATTTTTCTACTGCAGATAAATTCATTCATTCTGTTCATTTACAGAACAGGGCAATGAACTGTAAACAGACTGCTTTTTCTCTCTCCTCCTCACTTCCCTGCACCTTTGCATGTAACAAGATGTGGGGCAGGCACTACCAAAACAGTTTATGGGTAGGGAAACCATCTAACTTGAATTGGCCATGCATAATGTTAGCAACATCCCAGTTATCACACAATGTTGAGTTTCTTTTTAAAGTTGAATAGCTTAAAATTTTAACATTGTGCAAATAGCACAACACATAATTCAGACTAATCGGAATACTTTCTTCATTCTGAGACACTTTATAACCTAGTATACCCTCTTGAGGAACAAATTATGAGGAGTAAAGTTTCTTAACTGCTCATACTGTAGGGTTAACCATAACCCTTGACCTGTCAAGGAGTAAGTAGGAAAAGCTATCTGTTCTTGCATCCAGCCTGCAGAGTGGAATAAAACCACTTCCGCAGTTCTTAAATAAGTGCTTTATCAGGAGAATGCACATTACTTGTATTTGAGATAGAGTATACCCCCCTCCGATGCATGTGGCATAGTTTATTCATTGTATAATAATTTATATCCCACCTATTTCCTTCACATTGGGTACTCAGAGCAGCATTTAAAAGTAATGCAACACAAAAACCAGTCCCCAAAATCATTTGAAATGCTTCAGCTGTGCTCATTTTGAGATTAAAAAATCTAGATCTTTCCCAGTTGCCCCACTTGCATTCATTCATTCATTCATTCATTCATTCTATATCCAGCAGTTAATTAGTCCTGGGGACTCTCTTAAGCAGATTACAAACAGTAAGAACAACATAAAATGAAAACGTATAAATATATGAGAACAATAACAGTAACAGTATGAAATAAAATACGCAATACATGTCTGGGGGAATCAGATATAAATAGATTAAAATAGTATATTAAAACGTAAAAAAATAAAATGATATGCCTTAAAATTCAGCAGTATAAAATCAGTTATTATTCATAGTATTAACAAGCCACATCGTTCCATTCCAAAAGGCTGATTTCTTTGAAAGCAATAAGCAGTGTCAAAGTTTCCTGGCCAGTTGGGATGTTACTGGAAGATAATCCTAAAAAACAGCAGCAAAGGTATGGTATGCTAGGTATGAGGTGGGTATCCTAGATTTGTGGTAAGCTGAAAATGCATTAAAGTTAACTTTTACAAAGGAAAAATGATACTCTCCCTCATGGATGTGATGAAAGTTTTTAATCAAAAGAATTTAAGTGAAGCTCAGTTCTAATCCTTCTTCATTTTTTCTACTTGCCAACATTATGGCCAGGTCAGCTCAAATTATGTTGTTTTATATTGTGATTATTTATTTATTGTTGTGAGTCGCCCCGAGGCTTCGGCGAATGGGGCAGTGTAGACGCTTCCTAAATAAATAAATAAATAAATATTCATGTAATTACAATCAAAATTAATTTGGTGGCATTCTTTAGAATCATGGAATAGTAGAGTTGAAAGGGACCTATAAGACCATTGAGTCCAACCCCCTGCTCAGTGCAGGACTCCCAGTTAAAACATCCTTTTCAGATGGCTGTCCAGTTGCATCTTGAATGCCTCTAGTGTGGAAGAGCGACCGTCCCCCTAGGTCATTGGTTCCACTGCTGTAATTCTGTAACAGGAATTTTCTCCTGATGTCCAGCCAGAATCTGGCTTTGTGTAATTTGAGCCCAGTATTCCGTGTGTCAAAGATGCGCCTTTGAAAAACATAGGTAAACAGCTATTAGAGGTATACATGACAGTTTATATGAGAAGTCTTCACTCATTAATGGAAGAATTATGGATTTTCATTCAATGGATAAATAAATGGATCAGAATGACGACGACGAAAACCCCAGTTTAGTTGATTGCTGTACAGTGTCTGAACCACCCCTAGACTGCTGTTGCAAGGAGACAGCTTGAGTCTTTGGTCTAGTGCTGCCTCCTGTTCTTTCTCCTCCTTTATGTTGCGGCAGTCCCAGCCAGCCATGGAGCTATATCAGCCCTTGGAAGAAGCCCCATGCATTCTGCAAAAGACTTTCTGAGGGTGCAGGATGGGTGGGGTGTTCATGTGAGGGTTGGAGGGGCAAGATTGATAGTTTGGTCATACATACCTTGGAAGAGGTTGTTCCTTTATCTATTACAGGATGTCTTTTTGAATCCCAATAGTCAAATTGGAAAATACTGCAAATAAACTTGAGGTATACTGGTCTGCTGTTTCACTTTCTTATGCTTTTCCCCCATCCCTAAAGACAACCCCAAATGCAGCTTTTGATAGTGCTTTGTGCTGTCTGATTAAGCAAATGGAGATCCATCCTCTGGAAATGAACTTATAGACACTTCTGCTTTCTTTTCCTTTGTGTTTTTCAGTGGATTTGATGGAAATAAAGGAAATCCGTCTAGGGAAAAATTCAAAGGATTTTGAGCGTGGGAAAGCAGCACGGCAAAAGGATGAGCACTGTTTCACTATTTTCTATGGTACTCAATTTGTTCTCAACACCTTAAGTTTAGCAGGTAAATGATTTTCTTCCTGGGGTTACAATTCCCTTAATCCTCATTCCCAACTTTGTCAAAATTTTAAAAAACAGTGAAGACTTTTGTGGCACGTTTAAAAGCTAACAAATGTACAAACTTCAGAGAATGGAAAGGGTAGCAGAGCTGCTGCTTCAGCAAATTTAGAAAGTAATTATTAACTTTATTTGTTCTATCAATCTCTATTCATCTCTCTCACCTTCATCTTTCTCCACTGCCCCATGTCAATTTTATTAAGTAAGCTCTTTGAGGTCAGAGACTGTCAGGTCCATGTAAAATAATTTGGATTTTGCATTAAAAAAGAAAGCAGGCATTTTAAGCAGAAATTTAACTCTGCAATCCTGTGCATGTTTAGACAGAAAAGGAATCCAGTAGCTTTCAGACTTCCTAGTCAGCCAGAGAATTTCTTTGCTATCATAAAGCTCTGCAATGGAATCACTGAAGAAATGTAACTCAGAAAAGTCCTTAATTTCTAACTTCTAATTCCATTTCATTTTCAGCTGACACAAAGGATGATGCTGACAAATGGCTATGTGGTTTAAATATTTTGCGTCAAGAAGCTATGAATGCTGCCACTCCAGCAATTACAGAGAGGTATATAGATAATTTCCTGTTTTCCTTATGATAGACCTGGAGGAATTTTGGAATTCCCAGGATTTCACACTGTGAAAAAAGCAGTAAAATGTGCTATCAAGACATTCTTTTAAGAATCTAAGCAATCCAGAAGTTGTAACCTTTCCTCATAGGGAACTTGCTCCAGTGCAGCGATCATTTTAGTTACCCGTTTCTGCCCTTTTCTCAACTCTGCAGTACCCTTTTTAAGGTATGATACACAACTGTACGCTCTTCTTCGCTGTCTCTGAACATCACATATATAGGCTCTGCACTTGCTGGAGCCTTCCATCAAGCTGACTGCATAGCTGAAAGTGTTTTGGCAGGATCCCCTCCCCAGCATGTGGCATATATGGAAGGAGTTCTTACCCATTTCTTCAATTTTTCATCTGCCTTTGCTGGTGCTGGTGCTGGTGCTCATCCTCTTCATAAGACTTGAGTATTTCTTCCTTGCAGTTTTTCCTCCTCCTCTTCCTTCCCTTTTCCTTTTGCTTCCCCTCTTCTTCCCCTGCTTTTTCCATAATAAGCTTTTCCTATATACCTGTTTCACTTTTTTCCATGTTCTGTTTTTTTCTCAAGCTGTTGCCTATTTCCAGACTATACCTGTTTCCCTATACTGTAAAAAAAAAACAAAAAACCTCACAGTGTTTCTTCACAGTCTTTCTCCAAACCTGCTACTATTTCTTCTACTTCTACCTTTCGTACTTACCCAATGACATCTAAGGCCCTGCTTAGAACATGTGTCTGGTGTGGCAGCAAGCTCCTGCGGATGGATGGGCATTTTCCCTGCTTCGCTGAGGGACATGGTGTCAATCCGAACATTAATTAATTTATTTATTTATTTGGAGTTTTTGTATGCCGTCCCATTTGCATAAGCCTCGGGATGGCTTCCAACATCATAAATAAATACAGATATAAATACATATATATAAAATCTGGATACATCCTGGCTCAATATTAAAACCAAGAAATAAAATCAACAATTATTAAAATATTTAAATAAAAAGGTCTTGGCCTGGAGCCAAAAAACAAATAACGATGGTGCCAGGCGGACCTCTCTGGGGAGCACATTCCATAAGTGGGGTGCTACCGCAGAGAAAGCCCTCCTCCGGGTACTCACCCTCCTAATATCTTTCACGGATCTCAAGGGGCGGGAGGGCAAATATGGACGCAGGCATTCCTTTAGATATCCAGATCCCAAGCCGTTAAGGGCTTTATAGGTAATAACCAGCACCTTGAATTGGGCCTGGACTTCAATGGGGAGCCAGTGAAGCTGGTAGAGGACTGGGGTTATATGAGAATAACGCCCAGTCCCTGTCAGCAACCTGGCAGCTCTATTTTGCACCATCTGAAGTTTCCGGACTGTCTTTTTTATTTTTTTAATCAATTTTATTGGAGTTTTTGAACTACAAACTACATATCCATCATCACAAACACACATCAGATCTACTGGATCAGTCTCTACAACATGCCTTTTAACATACTATAATCTTATTATACTCCTTTTTATAACAATATAAAAACTTCTTTAGAACCAAGTCCCGTTTTTTTCGCCAATTCATGATATATTTTCAAATTTGATAAAAGTCACAATCTTCCTTCTTCCATAACGTCAGTCCCATCTTTCTCGAAAAGTTCTGCTTCTCTTGTCCATTATTCAAGGGGGGCTTCTCCAAGTTGGGTGTAATTACATCTTTTTTCTCTTTCAGTAATAGGTTTCCTCTAGACATTTCTAAATATTTCAAAAGCTTATCTATTATTTTTATTATTATACAAAATAACTTCCTCGCTATCAAAATTAATAGTAACCTCAAAAAAAAAAAAATATTTAGCGTCTCAGTGAGCATCCTAGCTACCCTGCTTGGTAATATCTTTAAACCAATCCTCTTTAAACTCACAAGTATTTCATCATAACTTAAACTCCATTTAAACAAATATAGTTGACTATAGTTTTTAGTTATAAGATAGGTTCACCTATTTTCAATTTCAGATAATAGTTAGGGATATCCATTTAACACTGTTTCATTAAGCTAAGTTCTTCGTCGTGGCCTCTGTGCATCACACACATGGGTGCTGCGCCTGCGCAGTGCCTCTGGCCGGAGATTGCAAGCTAACGGTTTTTTTAGGTGGGAAAACTCCGCTCCCCTCCCCCCTTAGACCTATATAAGAGCGGAGCGTCCGCCATTTTGTTCAGTCTTTGTGACCGCCGTCCACTGTGCCTCGTGCCGCTTCGCTCTCGCTCTGACTATCTGTTCGTTAGCTCTTCGAGATTCTCCCAGTTTTTTGCCCTCGTTCCTCGTTACTGTTCGTATAGTTCCTTCTTGTTGATTCTGTCTTCTTCTTCTTCTTTTTCTATAAAAAAAAAAAAAAACCAAAAATATATACTTACCCTCTGCACTATCTTCTTTTCTT
Source organism: Varanus salvator macromaculatus (assembly GCA_023646645.1). Taxonomy (NCBI): domain Eukaryota; kingdom Metazoa; phylum Chordata; class Lepidosauria; order Squamata; family Varanidae; genus Varanus; species Varanus salvator. The sequence continues at coordinate 21,551,133 of JAIXND010000657.1, forward strand.
CTTTTCCAACGATGGCGCAGCGTGCGGCCTTCCGCAAGTGCGCAGAATGTGGGTCGAAGATGTCGCCTACCGACCCGCACGAACTATGCCTCCTCTGTCCCGGTGAGGGGCATAGAACCGATAAATGCGCACATTGCTTGGCGTTTTCCAAGCAAGCTCGGAAAAACCGAGAAAATCGCCTTCGCAGGCTGTTATGGGATCGGGCTCTCATGCAGTCCGACCCCGTGGTGACTGCTGCAAAATCGGCTCCCTCTGTGGCCCAACAACGGCGTCCTTCGGACGAAGGCGCCTCGTCGGTGATGGCTCCGCCCGCTTCTCCTAAGAAAAAATCAGAGAAACGGAAGCATTCTGACTCTTCGAAGTCGAGCGGCCACAAGAAGGCTAAGAAAGACAAGCCTTCTAAGCGCCCGAAGGAACCCGAGCGCCCACGGCACCGAGATTCGGGTTCATCAGCGCCATCGGTACTGGGCCCAACTTCGGTACCGACACCACCCGACGCTGTGCTTCAGGAGGCCATGAGGGTCACCCCGCAAGGGTCCCCTAGGCGTGTGATCGACCGTCCTCCAGATCCACTCCCTACCCTTCCCAGGGATTCTATCTCGGATGGAGAGATATGGGACTCCCCTACACAGGCGAGATCCCCCACTCCGATGCCTTCGGCGGCAGCGGATGTCGTGTTGTCTCCACCTCGGGGCCGTCGGAGCCGGTCTGCTGAGAGGCCGATAGACAGCTGGTACCGACCACCGTATCAGCATTGGCCTGATCCTTATTCCGTGGGGTACTACCTGGCCCCTCGGGTTCGTTCTCCATCTCATCGGGACCGTTCTCGTCCCAGGGATCCGAGACGGGACTCTCCGGTACCATCCAGGCACGACAGCAGCCGTTCTCAGTCGCCGCCTGAATCCTCCTCATCGGCTCAACCATACTACATGGCCGATTCCGACAATTCTGAGATCGACTCGACCTCTCCCGAGGCCGTCATTTCCACTCGGGACCCGGCCTCACCGGATGAGTCACATGGATCGTTCGCGGACCTGATGGGTTGGTTGGTTCAGGCCTTGGAGATCGACGCTGTCCAACGTCCGGCCCCGTCGTCGGACAGAATTTACGATGTTGTTCGGGGAGAACAGTCTACATCTATTGTTCTCCCCCTTATAACAACTCTCAAGCAGGCTATGACCCAACCTTGGGACCTGGCCTCCCACCCCCAACCTACATCGAGGAGGTATGAGACGATGTATCGGGTTCGGGAGGAGGACATCCCCTTCCTCCTCAAACACCCGAAGCCGAATTCGATCGTCGTCGAATCCTCCCAGGGTAGGGAGGCCAGAGGCCACACCGCGCCGCGAGACAAAGAGGGGAGGAAGATTGACTCTCTCGCCCGCAGAGTCTACGCGGCGGCAGGACTGGGGCTCCGCATCTTGAATTACGAGGCGACGTTGGCGCGCTATCAATACTTTCTAATGCAGCGCCTCCACAACGTCGCCTTGACCCTGCCGGACCATCAGGGAGATGTGGCCAAGGTTTTGCTGAAGGAGGCCATGCAAGTGGCCATTCAGCAGTTGTCCACAGCACGCCATCATATGGACACAAACTCGAGGGCCCTCGTTGGTGCCGTGTCCCTTAGGAGGCACGCTTGGCTTCGAAACTGCCATTTCCCCGACGAAACCAAGCGTCGCATCGAGGACATGCCCTTCGATGGGTCCGGGCTGTTCCATTCCAGGACTGACCACAAGTTGAAGAAGCTGCATGAGTCCCGCATGACGGCGCGCCGGATGGAGCTACCACCCCAAACCCGGCGTAAGTGGCAGTGGAACCGCCCCACTTATAGACAGCCCTTCCAGGCTAGGCAGCAGCCCCAGCAGAGGCAAATGCAACAGCGTCGCCGTCAGCAGCCTCAACAACGCTACCAGCAAGCTCGGCGCTGATTTGATGTGGACAGACGCCAGCGCTGACGGGACGGGCGAACCTTTCCGCTTTCCTATCCAACTCCCACCCCCCTCTCAGGTGAGGGTCGGCTGCGAAGCCGGCTCCCCATTTGGGAGTCCATTACATCTGACAAGTGGGTGTTGTCCATCATTCAGCATGGCTATAGGATTGAATTCGATACCGTCCCGCCATCGAGCCCGATAAAGTTTACATCGTGTTCACCGGTTTTGCTCGATGAGATACAACAACTTTTATCTAAAGGGGCTATTCGTCAATTATCCCCTCTGGATGGACTTCATGGATTCTATTCTAGGTATTTTACGGTCCCGAAACGGGACGGTGGTCTCCGGCCAATCTTGGACTTGCGTCCTCTAAATCGTTTTATTCCAACTAAAAAGTTCCGGATGACCACTCTTCAAAATATCCTGCCATTGCTGCGGAAAGAGGACTGGTTCGCCTCCATTGACCTGAAGGATGCGTATTTTCACGTCTCAATCCATCCAGCCTGTAGACGCTTCCTTCGCTTCGCTGTTGAATCCGACCTTTATGAATTCATGGTATTGCCCTTTGGACTGGCTACGGCACCTCGGGTGTTTACTAAGTGCATGGCCCCGGTATGTGCCTACCTCCGCCTCCAGGGCGTCCAGATCTACCCATACCTGGATGATTGGCTCCTGGTTTCACAGTCTAGAGACGATCTCCTTCATTCTATCAATTTGACGTGCTCCCTTTTGGACAACTTGGGCCTTCGTATTAATACGGAAAAATCATTTCTTGTTCCGACACAGATACTTACCTTCATCGGAGCTCGTCTGGATTTGACGCTGGAAAGAGCCTTCCTCCCCCGCGACCGACAAGATACGATGATTCGACATATTCTTCGGATTTGTCGCGATGGCACGGTACCGGCACGTGCTCTCCAAACCCTGCTTGGCCACATGTCAGCATCGGTCGCTGTGGTGCCTTATGCCAGGCTTCGCCTACGGCCACTACAACTACTGTTCATCAAGTCCTTCAATCCGCAGTGCGATCCACAGTCGAAGCCAATTCGAATCCCATCCTCGGTTCTCCAGTCACTCCTTTGGTGGACCTCCCTGGCGAACCTGTCTGTGGGAATGCCCTTTCGACAACCACCTCCATCGGTGACGGTTACGACCGACGCATCCCGCTTGGGCTGGGGAGCGATTTGCAACGGCATTCGAACTCAGGGCATGTGGACTCGTTCCGAATCCAAGGAGCACATCAATTTTCTGGAGCTCTTGGCAGTGTTCAAAGCGATCCGTTCCTTCGAGGATGTGCTTCGCCATCGTGTTGTTCAGATAACGTCGGACAATATGACGACGGTCTTTTATCTGAACAAGCAAGGGGGAACCAAGTCTCCAGCTTTGGTCAGACTTTCACTTCGGATCTGGGACTGGTGCATCCCGAAGGGAATTACCCTGATAGCAGTTCATTTAGCGGGTGTGGACAATACCCAGGCGGACTTCCTCAGCCGCCACATGCTTCTCTCCCACGAATGGGAACTACATCCTCGGATATACAGTCAGCTTTTTCGTCTTTGGGGAACCCCGGACGTGGACTTGTTCGCTACCCAGCACAACAGGGTATGCAACCTCTTTTGCTCGAGGGCAGGGATCGGCCTCGGATCCCTAGGGGACGCCTTCATGATCTCTTGGAACCGTCTCCATGTCTATGCCTTCCCACCGATTCCACTGATAACGAAAGTGGTAGCGAAGATAACCTGCGACACCCCATTGGGAATCCTAATCACCCCTTGGTGGCCACGCCAGCCTTGGTTTGCCACGCTTCTTTCCGTCTCCCACGGGGAATTTCGTCGCCTTCCGCTGCTTCCGGATCTCATAACTCAGCAGGACGGAACCGTACGCCATCCAGACCTGCTCACGTTGAACTTGACGGCCTGGCGGATTCGATAGCTCCTGTGCCCTTATCGGTACCGTCAGCACCTTCGTCTTTGCCGGCCCCGGCTACCTCTTCGACATCAGCCTGTAATTTGTCGAATCCGACGGGCTTGGATCCGTCCATCCAGTTTATCCTGGATTCATCATTGAAGCCTTCTACACGAAGGTCTTACTCGGCAAAATGGCATCGTTTTTCCATCTTCGCCGATTCTCACTCGTTCTCTCCACTGGAATCGTCTGTGCCTCAGATTCTTCAATTTTTGCTAGAACTTCATCGCTCTGGGCTTAAGCCATCTTCGATTAAGGTTTACACCGCTGCAATTTCCCACCATCGAGGGATGATCGAGGGGCTTCCGGTATTCTCTCAACCGCTCGTCAAGAGATTTCTGAAAGGACTTCATAATATCACTCCTGTCATAAGACCTCTTATGCCAACCTGGAGTCTTTCGGTAGTTCTTCAGGCCTTGACTAGAGCTCCATTTGAACCTTTGGCTACAATTGACCTCAGGCTGGTGTCTTGGAAGACTGCATTCCTGGTGGCCGTCACTTCAGCGAGGAGAGCCAGCGAGCTCTGTGCGCTTCGTATCGACCCACCATACTTGAACTTTCACAAGGAGAAAGTTGTCTTGCGACTTGACCCTTCCTTTCTACCGAAAGTTTCAACTTCTTTCCACTTGGGACAAGACATCGTTCTTCCAGCCTTTTTTCCGTCGCCTACAACCCCTCTTGAGCGATCACTGCATTCTCTCGATGTTCGGCGTTCCCTGGCCTTCTATCGATCCAGAACAGAATCCATTCGGCATACGAACAGACTTTTTGTTAAATATTCCACCGTGAATCAGGGAACCCCTGTTTCTTCACAGCGTTTGGCGAAATGGATAGTAAATACCATCACTTTGTCATATCAACTCGCCAAGCTCGATTTGCCTGTGGCTCCTCGAAGTCACTCGACCCGAGCAGTTGCTGCTTCTTCTGCATTCGCATCAGGTGTGTCCCTCGAGGACGTCTGTAAGGCCGCTACGTGGGCGACTCCTTGCACCTTTGCAAGACATTACCGCCTTGATGTTCGAGCCAGACGAGACTGCTCCTTTGGAAGAGCTGTTCTTTCATCGGTCTTGCAGTAAGGACACCTTTTCCCACCTCCTTTTCTGGTAAGCTTGGCATTCTACCCATGTGTGTGATGCACAGAGGCCACGACGAAGAAAGGTAGGTTGCTCACCTGTAACCGATGTTCTTCGAGTGGCCATCTGTGCAGTCACACACATGGGTGCTGCGCCTGCGCAGTGCCTCTGGCCGGAGATTGCAAGCTAACGGTTTTTTTAGGCGGGAAAGCTCCGCTCCCCTCCCCCCTTAGACCTATATAAGAGCGGAGCATCCGCCATTTTGTTCAGTCTATTGCGACCGAACGTACGTTCCCTGTCAAGAAGTTAACCTAGTGAACAGGTGAAAAAAAGGGGTCGGTACCGACAACAAAAATACACATCGGTACCGATAAGATTCACCTACCGACACCGAGTGGGGCCGGCGGGCGGGTTGTGTGACTGCACAGATGGCCACTCGAAGAACATCGGTTACAGGTGAGCAACCTACCTTTATTAAGTCAGCCTTTCTTTATCTCGTATCTACATACCAGTCTATTTAAATCATCCCTTTTTAAAGTAGAAAGAGGAAAGACAAAAAAAAGAAAAAATAACTCCACAGCTCTATTTGGCCACTATACCCTGTTTAACAATAGCTTTATATTTCATCTTAGCTTAAACCTTAATACCTATAATAAATTCCCTTATTTTCAATTACAGATGGAAACAAAAGTATAATGCTTCACCAAAAACAGTAGCACATTTTTTTTTCTATGTTAACATATGAGCACGCCAACCTCAATACATCACCCCTTTTCGAAACAACGAGAACAGAGTTGTCCTGTCTCCCCTTTAAATTTCTTCTTTACCCCTCTACCAAATATATCTGTCTTCAGGTTATAAAATCACCTTAAATGGTTAGTTATTTTCTTTTTCTGCACCAGCTTCTTCCAAATATATGCCTGTAATAAATCATGTATTAAAACGTGTCCGCTCATTATCTCTTGCACTCCGTTTATCTTCCTTAAAGTTTTCAAATCACCAGCTGCTTGTCTGTTCTGCAATGTTTTCAAATAACCAGCTGCTTGTTCTTTCGGCAATAATCCACTTGTTACCTTCTCAGCTTCAAATTTCCCTTCTGCTTGCTGGATATTTTGTTTATTCTGCTCAGGTACGAATTGTCTGATCAGAGTCTTGTTAGTAAAAAAACCAATCTTGTCAGAGTCCATTTTTGATTCCATTAATAAACCGTCAAGTTGCTTAATTAAAACATTCTCCTGGAAGTTTAATATGGCTTTTAAGGAATTATGAAGTTCCAAAATTATCTTTGAAAAGTCTTTAGTTTCTATATTAAACGCCTCCATCTTAGCAGTGATTTTACAGCCTTGGCAGAGGTCCATGCGCTTCAGAGACAAAAGAAAAAAGATGATCGGTATCTGGCATCCATCCAATAAACTAGAAGATTGCGTCTGTCATATAGTTAAGCATTAATTTATTAGTTCAAGTCTTGCCCTTGGAGAGATTAAAGAAAAGAGAAAACTTACAAACCGTCTTATCTCTCCGTCATGGAAGACGCTGCGTTTAAATTCCGTGGAGGTGGGGGGATTCTTTCCCATCCTTCACTCAGAGGACTTTCAGTTTCTTCTTTTTAAATCAGTTGATAAACAATGTGGCTTTCTCTATGGGTATTATTGCAAAAAAAAAGAAAAGAAAAGAAAAATAATTTCCAGTAGATCCGATGGTAATAACTAAGATAGTCTATTTCTACATGTTGAGGACTTGTAGAGGGCAAACTCCCTCCTGTATTCTTCCGGTTGAGAAAGGCTTGAGTTTCCCCAGTAAGTTCCAAATTGCTGTTCAGACACCTACTGGGAATTTGCCAAGCAATCTATCTTCACCCCTACAGGGCATTAAGACCAGGCAGCTGCCCGCGGCCAGAAGATAACCAGCATGCTAACGGAGCCCCGTTAGACACGTCTGTCTTGTCCCAATGCCATGTTTCTTCTCAGAAGTTTCCTGACTATCTTCAAGGGCAGCCCCACGTAGAGTGCATTACAGAAGTCCAATCAGGAAGTAACCAATGCATGTGCCACTGTTGCCAGGCAATCGTTCTCCAGATAGGGACGCAGCTGATGGATCAAGCGAAGTTGAAGGAAAGCGCTCCTCACCACCGCAGTCACTTGCGCATCCAGAGACAGCTCTGGGTCGAGGAGCACTCCCAAACTGCGGACCCTGTCCTTTAGAGGGAGTGCAACTCCATTCAAGACAAGGTCCAAGTCACCTTCCCCGAAGCCCAAACCACCCACCAACAGGACCTCTGTCTTGTCTGGATTGAGCTTCAGTTTATTGGCCCTCTTCCAGCCCATTACCTCAGCCAGGCACCAGTTCAGTACAGCCACTGCCTCACCTGGATTGGTTGAAAACGAGAGGCAGAGCTGGGTGTCATCAGCGTACTGATGATTCCGCAGCCCACACCTCCTAATGACCTCTCCCAGTGGTTTCATGTAGATGTTACATGAAAGGGGGAACAAAATGGATCCCTGCGGAACTCCATGGCATAGCTGCCATGATGCAGAGCCACAACCCCCAGCACCACCTTCTGGAATCTGCCATTGCAAAGCAGTGCCTCCTACTCCCAATCCCACTAGCCTATCCAGAAGGATACCATGGTTGATGGTATCGAAAGCCGCTGAGAGGTCCAGGAGAACCAACAGGGACGCACTCCCCCGTCTCTCTCCCTGCACAGGTCATCATACAGGGCGACCAAGGCAGATTCAGTGCCGTACCCGGGTCTGAAGCCGGACTGAAATGGGTCCAGATAATCAGTTTCTTCCAAGAGTGCTTGGAGTTGTCCCGCCACCACCCATTCTAACACCTTGCCCAGAAACGGGAAGTTGGCCACCGGTCTATAATTGGTGGCCATCTCTGGATCTAGGGACGCCTTCTTTAGGACTGGCCGGACTACCGCCTCCTTTAAAGGGGCAGGTACCTGGCCGTCCCTCAGAGAGGCGTTGACAACCTCCAGGATCCAGGTCCCTATTCCGTGCTTGGCTTTGTTAAGTAGCCAAGATGGGCAAGGGTCCAATAAGCAGGTGGTGGGACGTACTTGTCCAAGCACCTTGTCCACATCATCAGGCCGCAATAACTGGAACTCATCCAACAATGTTGGACCAGATGGCAACATTGGCACCTCCCCTGAGGGCTCTGAATCACTAGTGGAACATTGCAGCAAAGCACTGTGGGTGCTGGTTTCCGCCAAACTGTAGGGGCAGGCCTGCCCTTCAACAGCTGAGGCTCTGTCACTGCCTCAGTCCATGCCTCATGCAACTAGTGCTCTAGCCACCACTGACTCTGGCAAGTTCCCTCAAGTTTAAAAAGACAAGCTGGACAAGAAAACCAAGGAGGCAGGAGCTGTGGTTGCCAAACACAAGTGGCATCCAAAGGAACAGCTGGCCAGGATGGAGGCATGGAGGTGTTCTAGAATCAGGGCCATCGATACCAAGGGCTGGACCCTTCTTAGCTTCAGTATCAGAAAGGGGGATTTGGGATTCTCCTCTGCCTGCATGACCCCCTTTTGAAGCCTCAGCCCCACTGCAGCAGGTTGCTCCTTCCCCAACGGACCTGTAGTCTGTAGCCACTGGAACCAATCACCACAGGAACCATTCCCACTCTTCCATTTCGAACTGAGGCAGATACTCCACCTACTCCATTCCGCCTCCATACCAAAGCTACTACAAACTGTGGAGGTTTCCTTGCCACCAAGACCCCTTTTATGATCCTCAATTCTGACCAGAGCACCACCCAGAAGTCTGTGGGAGACAGGAGCAGTTCTGTCATTGTTTCATATACTGCCATTTCCTCCAGCAAGACTTCAGCAGCCAGTTTCCTTGCCTACAGATCTTCAGGAATCCCTGGAGCATGATGCTCCCTCTGTGGGCGGCCTGAGTCACTTCTTCAGTGCTGTAGGATGTTAAACGGATGCCTTATAGTGAGTTAGAGCACTGCACTGTTGGGCTCAGTGTTTACACTGACTGGCAGTGGCTCTTCAGGACACTAGAAAGAGGTTGTTCCCAGCCCCACCTGGGAATGCCAGTGACTGATCCCCACATTTGCAAATGAGCATTTTTCGCATTAGTCATTTTTAGGTATCCAGTAATGTTGCAGACATCTTAGTGTACACCTGACATATAGTATGTGAAACGACCTTTTGCTTCTCAGTTCACCCTGAAAATCATTTTGGTGGTGGGATATCTGATCAAGTATTCCACGTTGCTGCTAAAAAAGCCTGAACATAGCTGAGGAGCATGATTTCAGTTGGGGATATAACACTGCAGGCAAGGGCAGAGGGTTAATCCTTTGTCGGCGTGTCATTTTTCTGAACTGACCCTATGAAACTGCTCTTTCTCTGTTTTGCCCTATGGAGGAGGTTCAGAAGTAGAAAACTAACGGGAAAATTCTGCACCCTGATCTAGATTCTCTAAATTTTAGACTCTGAGGCTCTGAGGCAACTCCCCCCACCTGCCATTTAAAACTGATTTCTGCTTGAAATTGAGACATTTCTGTTTCCTTTTATTATTGTTGAGATTAAAGTAACTTGAGTCACAAAATTAATCACTGCTGGTTTTTTTTTCCTTGCAGCTGGCTGAGAAAGCTGATTTACTCTGTGGATCAGTCCAGAAGGAACAGGTAACGTTGCTTCCTTCAACTGCTGCATTTGTTTGCACTTGATCTGTCTGCTTACTTTTTATTATGCTAACTGCGGTAGCTGTAGTAAAGACAACATACTCACTTTTCTAGAAAACTGAGTAGGGCAATGCTCCAGCAAATCCTTACAGTCTGCATTAGCGATTATTATAGTTGTGAACTGGAAGCATTTGTACTGTGTCTGTATTGTGTCACATATTGATTTAAAAGTTACATCCTATTGAGAATTGCTCCCTTCCTCCCTCCCTCATCTAATCTCCATTCCTTTCTACTTAGAATTCCCTTTCTGCTGCTTCATTCTATGCCTTTTTTGCTAATACTTCCTTCTTAAAAGAGCTTTCCTTTCTTGCCCAAAGTCACTCAAGGTGCCATTTAGAAAATATGTTCATTGTGGGAGAAAACTGCTACCTACTAATGAACGTTCTCTAAAGGCCGTGTTATGAATTCCTGTCCTGATTGCCAGTCCTCCACTAGATAGGCTTGAAGGAACAGGGCAGTCTGCCTGAGGCATTGCAGGGAGTAGACACAAAACCTGTGGAACACCTGTCTGCCTCATTGGCTGCAGCGTCACTCAACTCCGCATGCTTTGGTCACGCCTCTAATATGGGCCTGTCCACAGTGCCAGTGCCTGGGTGGTCACCTGAGGTGTCCAAGGTCAAGAAGTTGGCAAAGAGGGACAAAGTTGCCACTGGTGGAAGCTGCTAAATCAAAGGGCTGTAAGTGACATTTGAGAACCTGCCACTTGAATTTGACTTCGCAGCCCCCATCAGTACTAACCATTCTTGAATCCATCTCTGTGGCGATGAGCTAGGAACTGGTTTCTTTGATGTTAAGAGGAGGGATCCAGAATACATCATCACATGCCCATTCCCCTTCTTCAGCCTTGGGATTGCAGTGTCAGGTGCCATCTCACCAGTTCAGGTGGAGCCAGCCTGCATCAAATCCAAGTACCGTCAACACTACTTTTGCTGTCCTCTCTTGGACTGGGAGAGGTGCTTGGAATGGTCCATTGCTCTGACATACAGAGAATTCTACAACCTGTATCAGGATCAAGAAGCCTTCGGTGATCCTCAGCACTGATGAGAACTCCGTCACAAGCCTTATTTTGGAGGGTGGGAGCACCTACATGGAAACACTGCATTTGGATGCCTTCTTCACTACCACCTAGGTTCCCACTGCCAGCTGCTTGGTCTCAGCCCCTTTGGGAACCATCCCTGGACCATACCACCACCTCTTTCATAGCAGTGCAACAATCATCATCACTTGCCCCTGTATTCTCAGGACTAGGACTAGTCTCCACCATCTGGACTGGAGGATGATGCATATGATATGGCTTCATTACCATCACTGGCTCTGTGTCTCTAATCTCCTGAACCAGCTGTGGGAACCCAGAACCCAGCATCTCCGTAAGAAAACTGGCCATCATCCAAATGCCCCCATCTCTAGGCCTGGACACACAGTAGTCAACAGAGAGAACAAGGGGCCCTGTATTTGACATGGTCTAAACAGAGATGTCAGTCCCAGTTGCTATACTGTTCCTGCCAACACTCCTGCAGATGGTACAGCTGTCATGGAACATGCTGTCATCAAGTCTGCTCAGGGAAGGTCACACTGGGAACATTTCACACAGGTCAGCAGGGTGGGCTGCCACCCGGACGTGGCGAGGAGGTGCAGCTGCTTGTCTTCTGCTGTGAGGCTCAAGGTAGCAAACCACTAGGCTACCATGGCCTGCTATCAGCTCTTTCTTTGGGTTAAGATCTGTTTCCTCTGTGACCAGAGAGAGTTGGTCAGGGTTTGTCACACCTCTCCCACTAGCAGATTCATACAGCTAGTGCCAAGCCAACTGCAGAGCAAAGGTGATGATTGGAACAGTGATATTGAGAAAGCGTGCATAACTTTTCTGTTCTGGTCTATGATAGGAGGCCTGTTTCTGGATTGAAGATCTATCATTCAATGGGGATGGGCTCTTCAGTGCAAAGATGGATGAGCAGGTGGACTTGGTTCAGAAAGTGAGGGCAACCACCCAGATGATAGGACTTAACCATCCACTATTGCTGAGACCATACCGTCCTCTACATGGTTCCGTCCCAGTCAGCCTTGCCTATCTACCACTGGCACAAACACACCACTCAGCTTGACAGCTGCCTGAGGGTGCATGGATACTACCTCTAGATACCAGGAGCTCAGGTGTTCTGATGTGGACAGGCACCATTTATGACTAACTCCTTGGGCTAACCCCTCTTTGCACACTTCAGTCTCTGGCCAACACCTTTCTTCTTTCCTGTTTGGGGAACAATAACACTGGACCCCTGGGTTCTATTTATTGAAGAACAGGGATACCAGATTGAGTTTGATGCCCTCTTGCCTCTCAGAATTGCAAGGCAGCTCCATCTACAACTACAATTACAGAAGTAGGCTCTTTGCTTTTGAAGGGGGCTATGCAACAGGAAATCACCTCTGGCTGTTCTTTAGAAGGATAAATACTGAAGCTGAAGCTCAAATACTTTGGCTATCTAATGAGAAGGAATGACTCACTGGAGAAGACCCTGATGCTGGGAATGATTGAAGGCAAAAGGAGAAGGGGACGGCAGAGGTTGAGGTGGCTGGATGGAGTCACTGGGGAGGTGGGTGTGAGGTTGGGTTTATTCCGAGGGATGGTGGAGGATAGGAGAACCTGGAGGAATGTTGTCCATGGGGTCATGAAGAGTCAGAAATGACATTGCGACTGAACAACAACAGTAGAATAGGTCCCTCCTTTCCAATTCAAAGATGGCTTCTACTCTGGCTATTTTATGGTACTGAAGCGGAGTGCGGAGCTTTGACCAGTCCTGGATCCCAGAGACACCAACGCCTTCATCACACCAAAGAAATTCTGTATCGTCATGCTGCAGAATGTTCTGCCTTTCTTGGAAGAAGATGATTGTCGCCCCTCCATTTAAAGGGCACATCATTCCACATTTCCATAGAGGCCTTGAACAAGCATTTCCTATTTTTCCAGAGGGGAAGAGAGGCTTTTCAGTTTTGTTATTAGGACTGTCCATAGCCCCAAGGGTCTTCATGAAGTACATGATAGTAGTCTGTGCCCACATATGCCTATGAGGTCCAGGTTTACCCCTACCTGGCCAACTGATGTGGCACCATTTAAATGAGGCCCACTGTGTTCTATCAAGACTACCTACATTTTATTGACTGAATTGGAGCTGTGTATAAACTTAGGAAAATCCTGTCTTTCCCCCATGCAGACCTTTCTCATCAGACCACAGAAAATTTTTGCAAATCTCCCACATGCTGCTTTATGAACTCCAAGTGAAATTTGAGATGGGTTTGTTTAAGCATTAGCTTTCTTCTCGCTACCATTCCATAAGGCTTTGTGAAGCATCTGAGTAATAGTTGTGCCATGGATGTGTTTTTCCATCTCAGTTCTTTCAGAGTTAACACTGCCCTCTTGGTTGCTTCTTTGACCAATGCCATCCTTACCCAGTCACTGAGTTTTGGTAGGTGGTCTTCTCTACAGAGCCATGCTTGAGCCATGTTCTTTCTGCTTGTACACTAAATAACCCAATCCTGATTGTGGTGCTTCTCCACAACTTTATCCTGGAGTTGGTCTTTGTTTTCATTGGTCTTCTTTGTATATACATGCCCTCCAACAAAATCTGGGACTTTTCAGGAACAGTTGAATTTAATCTGAGATAACATGGCACTGGAATTGCATGCAGGTAGACTCCATCAGCTACTTACGCTACATCCGCGACTTCTGGAGGCTGGTGGTTATACCAGAAGATATTTAGACATGTCATAGCAAAGGGGGTAAATGCTTATGTGAACAACAAATGCCAGTTTGCTTGCTTGTTTGTTTTTGTGACACAATAAAAATACTTTGCTGCTTCATGGTTTTGAGTGTCTTGTGTACATCAAGTGGTAACAGTGCCAATTAAATCCATTTCAGTTCCAGGTAGTAGCACAACAAAATGTGGAAAAGTCAAAGTGGGAGGGATACTTTTACAAGGCTGTAAATCTGACTAATTGTCCCTCCAGCCTCATACTGTCTATGTAGGTGGAAGCTCTTCATGATATTTCTTCATACCCTTTCAGCTGGAGCTGCCAAAGGCTGAACTTGCATCTTTTCACTTTTAAAGTATATGCTCTGCCACAGAACTGTGGATGCTTCGTTCTAGTATGTGCAGACTGGAAAGAAGTGGTCACCCAGATATATTTCAGGCCATTAACTGTAACTTGCATATTGCTGGAATGCAATCCTTGTGATATGTAGTTTTGCTGCAAGAATGCCGCTGCTAAACATTTCCCGTTTTCCTGCTTCCAGCATCAGCCTTAGAGAACTAAAGACTGTGCTTCCATCAGTGAACTTTAAAGTGAGCAGTGTAAAGTTCCTGAAAGATAAGTTTGCAGTAAGTATGAGTTGACTGTTTTCAAATCTTGGATGTGCATAGATAACATCTTCCTCTTATCAACTGTCACAGCTGTCATCATGCTTGTTGCATGCATGAATACACTGAAAAATAAAAATTGGCATGTCATTGTGGCGATAAAGGTTTTCCCCTCAGCTGGTATTTGGTGCTGGTTACTTTTTCCAGACTAGCTGTCCTTTATATTTCTGGATAATGAATCCCGGTGGGGACCTGTGAAAAGGATGGCCCTCTCTTTGGACTAGCAGGGCTAAGAATGCTTATCCTTGGAGCACAGGCTTTCCTCCCTTTGAGACCCTTGTGGTGGCAAAGGAGCGGCTCTGCCTTTGATGCAAAAAGGATTTCCAGGAAGAGGATGTGATTGCAGGGATACAGACCCCAGGAGGTGTGTCTCCAAGTCCAATTTCCTCCCCTGACTGAAGTGTCCAGTGGGCAGCACCTAGTGTCTGTGCACTGTTCTCACTACCTGAAGATACTTCCCATTTGTATGAGGGAAATAAGACATGGAGGCTTTTCACCCCCTGTCAGTTTGAGAATATTGGTGCAAACTTAGAGACAACTTCCTACCCTGAACAGGCTGTGTCCCCAGTATTTTCATCCATGCAGTTTGTATATCTGTGCTGGACTGACACAGGAGAGCTGGGATCTGGTCCCCACTCAGCCATGAAACCCCCTGGGTGACTTTGGTCCAGTGACTGGCTCTCAGCCTAACCTACCTCACAGAGTTAGTACTGTGAAGATAAGATGGAAAAGAGAAGAGCTTTGGAAGCCACCTTGGGTTCCTTGCAAGAAGAAGAAAGATGGGATATAAATGCAATGCATGATAATGGTGTCTTTGGAAATTGAGTTATAGAGCTCAAGAGCTTTTAGTCCCATTGTTGCTTTTGTACTTTTAAAGCTTCTGTTTACCACTCCTCTTCAAATGTTTGATTTTAGTGCACTGCACAATGTTAATTGTTTTTACTTTTTTGGGGGGGGTGTATTTTACCTAAAGAACCAAGTTCAATTTTGGAGAAGCTCTTGGAGGTCCTATTCCAGTAGTGGGTGGGGCTGAAGCCAAAAGGGGTGACGTCAAACACACCAAATAAACAAGCAAATAAATAAATAGAATATTGTAGCTTGAAGCTCCTACAATCAGTAACTAAGCCATAGGAAAGTTACTTCAACTTTGCTGAATGGAGAAAAACAGTGTGCTAAACTGGGAAACAAGCAAATAATCAGTGGTAAGGGGAAATGGAAGACCTTGAAGAATGAGATTGAGATTCCAGAAGGTTTAGGGTTAGGTAACCTTGTAGGCCTGAAGTTCTTCACCCCACCTATAGATTATCTGTCAGTTCAAGCAATACTTTACAAAAGCAATACTTTACATTTCCCTGACCCATTGACCTTCATTTGCTCCATACTTAACATATTCAGACTGTGGAGCCTTAACTAAGATCAAGGGTAACACTTTTCAGAGTTTATCAACTTTTTGAGTTGAGCAGAAAAATGTTCAGCTCAAGAAAATGAGGCTGAAAAGCCAGGTAACTAAATACAGCATTGAGACTGGATTGGCTTCCTGTAATCTGAATGCATTATGGTTTGCCATTTAACTTGTTTAGAAGTGTCTAAAGTATCATATTAATAATTAAGGATTTTAGATATTTTAAGATCTGATCACAGTCACATTTTCTTTTCTTTTTTATTTTCCTTCTTTTTTCTTCCTTTCCTCCTTTAGTTTTTGAAAGTGGTTGTTATGCTGTGGTTATTACTTAATGTTTTAATTACTGTTTTATTGTATCATTATATTACCATTTTCACCTTGGTAAGCCATCCTGAGGTGTGTTTCGCAATGGACGGGGTAAAAATGTTTTAAATAAATAAATATCTTATATAGTTCATATTTTCTTTGTGCTTCATATATGTAATTAGGTCAGTTAAATGAGTGTACATCTTATTGCTGAGTTATTTGTGTATTCATAGCTTGTGGAGAAAATCAAACTGCCTATTGTTTGCTTTTTTTAAAACAGGAAATAAACGCTGTTAAGGAAGAGCTTAGCTTTGAGCAATTTCATCTGTTCTACAAGAAAATTATGTTTGAGCAACAGAAATTGGTAACTCTTTCACTCTTATTGCATATAAATGAGGAAAAAATACTTTTTCTTAGTCCATAAATCTATCTGTTTTAACATGAGCAGTGGTTTGTTAGAATGCAAACCTTCCATTCTCCTTTGTTCACCTTAGATTCTTTCTTGTAGTTTTATTGATTCAGAAGTTTAGGGGTCATAGTATCATAGACTAGTGGACTTGGAAGGGGACAGTAAGGCCCTTGGGTCCAAGCCTGGAACTGGAGGACAGCCCACAGAGAAAGAATTACGGGAGAACCTTGTGCAACAGGGAGCAAGAGGCAAGAAGTCAGTTGAGCAAAAAGAAAAGAAGAGCAGATGTTGTGGAGAGTCCTTGTGTAGGACTGAAACCCATGTGTGTTAGAGGAAAGTGTTCAGGTTCTACTTTGGCTCAGTCTTCTCCCAAGAGCAGGTCTGTGACTCCCTAAAACAATGAGAGCTTGAGGCTAATAAACACATGGCCAAAAAAACACCTAATTCCATTGAGTGAATTCAAATCTTCAGGGCCTGATGAACTACATTTATTTTATTTTTATTTAAAAATTTATAGGCCGCCCCATCGCAACAAAGCCTCGGGGTGGCTTACAACATAATTAAAACAATATATAAAACAGTACAAAATTTTAAAATAATTTATCCCCCCCCCCACCGCCCGCGGTGCATCTTGGCAACAAAAATTAAATACCTCTTACCAAATAAATAAACCACCAACAGACACCCCAATAACTACAAATAATAAACATACATAAATCAATAGTAATCCACATAAACTCAAATCCTTGCTTAACAAAGCAACTGGCAGAAGAACTCTCAGAACCACTGTCTGTTGTCTTGGAGAAATCATGGAGGACGGGGGAAGTGCCTGATGACTGGAGGAGGGCTAATGTCCTTCTCTTTAAAAATGGCAGAAAGGGGGATCCTGGGAACTGTAGACCAGTTGATCTGACATCAGTCCCTGGGAAAATTCTGGAACAGATAAGAGAGGTAATAGATGGTGATCATTATAAGTAGGCTGTAAGCATCTTGAAGATGGTGCAGTAATTACTAGAAGCTTGCATGGATTTAGCAAGAACAAGTCTTGTCAGACTAATTTGATCTCATGTTTTGATAGGGGAACTTCCTATGTGGACTTGTGGGAATGCTGTAAATATAATCTATCATGTCTTCAGCAAAGACTTTGCCCAAGTGCCCCATGGCATTCTGATCAGAAAACTAAGTAGATTAGGTGAAATAATTATCTGGTGGATCCACAGTTGATTACAGAATCAGACTCAAAGAGTGCTTATTAATGGTGCCTGTTCAAACTGGGGACAGGTAAGTGGGGTACCGCAGGGTTCAGTTCTGAAGCCAGTGTTCTTCAATATTTCTGTTAATGGTTTGGATGAGGAGGTTCAGGGAATGGTGACCTAACTCGTGGATGACACAAAACTGAGTGGGATAGCTAATTTCCCCAGAAGACAGAAACAACATTCAGAATAATCCTTATAAGTTGGAGTATAAGCTGAAAACAACAGAATTAAATTTAATAGGGATAAATCCCAAGTTCTACACCTAGGAAAAGAGAACCTAATGCACAGTTCAAATATGTGGGGTACTTTGCTTAGCAGTAATAACAATAGGAAAGATCTTGGAATTGTTGCAGATCACATGGCTGGCATCATGCATTCTTTTTTACAGCAGTAATTATTCTGTAGTAAATTACATGCTGTGTCATCTTTTCCCTCACAGATTCTCGATGAATTCAAGAAGGATTCCACTGTGTTTTTTTTAGGGTAAGAAGTCTGCTATTGCATATGAGACTTGGGATGTCATGTTTTGGAAACTGCAGTTTGCATATATATCAGTTAGCAAGACAAGTTAATAGACTGCATGTAGCAGTATCCAACTTGTTCATACTGTGCCTTACTCAGCCAGAATTCGTGATATAAAGTGATTTGTGTGTTATGTTTTTATTATGTAATTAATATATAGTAGAATGAATTTTATCAGCAGTCTGCAAGTGAAAACTGTATCCAGTATAAAGTTTGATTTTGATTGTATCTATAGAGCTTTTGTGGAAGAAGTTAGTATCCTTTGTCAAAGACTAAACAATGGCCACAAGTACAATTCACAGCCAGAAACTCTTTTTCTTTGTAAATCCTAGCCAAAGGATTAAAGTAACTAGGATTAGTGTTAAAGAGTTGAACTGTTCAGTGAGTGCTGAAATGGAAAAAGGGCGAACTTTGCCTAGGGATTCCCTGTCTCTGGCATACTTTACTGTATATCCTATTTTCCCACACCAAGCTTTTCCTCCAAACGAGTCATTCTGCCTGCTTTCTTATCCTTCGCCCCAGAACCAAGAATGACTTGAAAAAGGAAAGGGAAACAAAAGAAGGTCAATTGCTAGTGTTTCTTATTTTAAATAAAAATGTCATTCTTAAGCCCTTTCCCAAGATTATGTTATATTTTGGTGTCTTCTAAGGAGCTCCATTAGTTACTACCTTACACTCATGCCTGCTTAGCCAAACTTTCTACAGCTTGAAGACAGCACATGGTAGTCAGACTTTGCTTTCATAGGGTGCCTTTTCCCCCCATATACCAGTCTTGGTATTGTGATGGTATATTTGTATGCTTCTGTGTCAGCTTCACTGATGACATGTAATAATTGTTCTTATCCATGCTTCCTTTGTTGCAGAAACACAGACCGTCCAGATGCTTCTGCAGTGCATTTGCATGACTTTCAGAGATTTTTGATACATGAACAGCAGGTGAGATATTCCTGTTACAGTTTTGAGAGCTGCCCTGGAGCTTCAGCCCTGGGGTGCTGTGTGAACATAATGATAACAAAGTAGAACTCCAGCAAGGCTCAGGAATGTATGCATGAGAGAATGATGTAATGTGGATTTGATCCAGAAAAGCACAAGCAGAGTACTGTCGGTTCACTGTCTTCTCTGCCTTCTTCCTGGGGTTGGGAGATGCTACGGAATGGTCTTCCCCAGCCTACTGCCCTCCAGCTGTGTGGACTGCAGCTTCCATAATTCCCATCCACTAGGGTTGATGGCTAAGTTATGGGAACTGAGGTCCTGGATAGTGTCAGATTTCAGAATACTGCTCTAGAATGATAAGGATGTGACTGAAGAAGGTGCTACTGGAGGGAAGAACTGGCAGAAATTAGGGGTGCCCAATTACTCAATGCATGAATAAAACTGTTTTCCATTTAAATAATGGATTCCCTGGATCTTGCCCAGTCTTGGTAATTTTGGCTGAAGAATGCTTCCCCAGACTTGCATGCAAAAGAAATGATGAAAGCATGGACTCTTTAGTAGTTGTTTCTATGCATTTTATAAAAAACATTGTTTGATGCCCATATCAGAATATATTATCAATGTGCCTAAAATTAATTGGTAGGCTAGTATCGTACATTAACCATATATTTAAAAGATACTGCTGAATGTTAGCTTATAGGTATATCTGATTTAATATGTTTGCTGTGGTCCCATGAATTTCCCTGTATGAAGTTAATGTTTCCTTCCCTATCACTCTTTCTTGAAGTAAAATTATTTCACTCTGAGGTAATAAGAGTATTTCAAGTCACTTAATTTCTTCATAATTGGAAAGCAGAGTTAGTTGGTTCTTTGAGCTAAGTTTTATATTGTATTGTGTTAACTTAAATATAAATCCACTTCACATTGTAGATGGCCATATGTAAGGGCAGTGTTGACATGCCCAGGGTCAAAGGTGCTTTGAAAGATAATTTACTGCAGCCAGTTGCTTACCATGTATAAGCAAATTGGGTATAAATGGAAAAGCAGATTGCCATTAATTCGGATAACCAGTTGATGTAAACATTTTCTAAACTACTCTAAATATGTGGATGTACCTCTTTTTTCTATGAATCAAGTTTTCTATGGTTTTGTCTATGTATTTTAAATGAATTCATTAATTTAATCACTTGAATAATTATGGGACTATACCACTAACTCTAGTGAAAAGTAAACTTGTTTTTGTAAAATATTTTCAATTATATCAACTATGGAGATGAACATTTGTGAGCTTGAAGTACAGCTGTATATTTTTGGCATTTCAGGAATCTTGGGCACAGGATCTTAATAAAGTAAGAGAATGGATGTCTAAATTTATTGATGACACTATGAGAGAAACTGATGAACCATTTCTCTATGTTGATGAGGTAAAATAATGATGCTTTCTTATACTGTATTTTTTGCAACGTTTCTTTCATAAGAAGAGTACCAAGGGCTGATTAGTCTAGTATCTTGTTTTTGTCAGTGGCAATCCAAATCTATTTGGAAAACCCACATGTAGTTCACAAAGGCAGGAGCTCTTTCCCACTGTTGTTGCTCTGCAGCTTGTATTTGGAGACTCTCTAATCCTGAAGTACCTATCTTTTATGATGTGCAGCCCTTAATAGGCTTATCCTCCCCATGTAAGTTGCGACTACATCAAAGAATCCACAACCCTGGGTTGACGAGCTGAGCAGGACTGTCACAGATAGGACATTTTCGGGGGCTTTTGTTCATAGGGTTGCCGTAAATCAGAGATGACTTGACGATGCATAATGACAACAGCAAGAAGTTACGGCTTTTGCCTCATCTCTTTGCAATCTATAATTTTTTCTATGATAAGTTTTATTCAAAATTATAATCCTAAAAACAAAGAAAAACTAAAAACAACATCAATCATCAAACACATCGGGCCTGCTGGGTCAGCCCCCACATTTTTTTTTCCATTTATGATAACTTAGAAACATATTTAAATCTATATGAAGTCCCGTTTCTCTAGCCAATAATAAAAAAGTCCCAAGTTTGATAGAAATTTTGCAATCTATAATTTAACTCTTCCACTCTTAAAGAGTTTTTGGAGTGGCTGGCCATTCCGGTTTAACAATTTAAGGCAACAGTCATCTCATTAAAGCAATAAAGCCAACAGAGCATTGCAGAGTACAGAACCTGTACCAGTAAGATAAAATCAGAACTTCTAATTAGCCTGAACAAGTAAAAGGTGGTTAGATGAAAGGAAGGACATACGAAAGTTACACAGTAGAGGGAATGTCGGTAGCTGTAGTTTGTCATGCAGAGATTAAGAAAACCTCTCTTCCCTTTTCTGTGAAAATGAGAACGGCAGCAAATCCCTGGACAAAAAAGGAAAATATTGAGGTTGCCAGTAGTGGGAGACTGATCGCTAAGTTGATTTTCTATCCCTCGTTCTGTTACGATTCTTGTTGAGAAGAACAGGTTTCCTCATGATTAAATTGGATTTACATTTTTTCTTTCTCTTCTTTTTGTATGTGTCAGTTCCTTACGTACCTTTTTTCAAAAGAAAACAGTATCTGGGATGACAAATATGATTCAGTTGACCCTCAGGACATGAATAACCCTTTGTCCCATTACTGGATTTCTTCTTCACATAATACGTAAGTTGGTTAAAAAACAAAATGAAAAAAGGCTTGATTGTCATCCTTGATGATGTGGAAAACTGTATTATATCTTTGTTTGTTTGTTTGTTTTGTGGCCTAGATACCTCACAGGAGACCAGCTTCGTAGTGAATCTTCTGCAGAAGCTTATATTAGATGCCTTCGAATGGGATGCCGTTGCATTGAGTGTGAGTACCCCTTTTGAATGCACAGTGAAGTCCAGATGGTGCGAATTTGAAGTATACCTATTAGGTGACAGTGGTCCTATTGAAAGAAAATGCTAGAATCATTCTGTTCTTATTTGGTATATCTTCTCATTTTCCCTGGTAACCTCAACTAACTAGGGACTTAAGTACAGGCAGTCCCTGGATTATGAATAAGTTCTGTTCCTGAGAAAATGTAAATTTGTCTTGAAGTCAAATTTGCATGTATGTTGAATCATGTGTAGTCAGTCCTCCAATTTGTGGGGGTTAGGAGACAAGAAGGAATATTTCTCTCCATCCTCCCACCCAGACTTACCAGTGCCTTCCTTGCAATAAGGCAGTGCCAGAGAGATTTCCCTCTCTGAATGGACTGGGCAGGAAGGCATGCCTTGGAGGCCTCTCTCTCTACCCCTTTGCCTTCTCTCTCTCTGTGGTGATGCTTTGGAGGTCTTCCTTCTCTCCCCTTTCGCCTCCTCTCTCCCTATGGTGGTGATGATTTTCTGCAGTATTTTTTTAAATCAATAGGTTTTATGGCAGTTTGTTCATAAGTTTGCATTGCTTATAACTGAGACATTTGTAACTTGAGGACTGCTTGTATTTATAGTAACCACGTAGTTGTAGCCGAGAATGTTTACAAGTCCCTGTATTATCATCTAATACACCAGGAAAGGGTCTGGCCAGTTAGGAACTATGCAGAAACAAGGGTTCAAGTACAACTGTAAAAAATAAACCAAATGATCAAGAAGACAACTACAGCAACTGGTATTCCATTTCTGGCACTACCAAGCTTTCTTATTCAAATAGGAGAGCCCGCCTTTCCCTTTTCAAATAAAGGGAATAAAAAGGCCACATTTGTATGCATACTCACTATCAAGATGTCTTTCTAGTACACAGAAATAGGTGAGAATCAATCACAATTTCTCTTTAAAGATATTTAACATCTGCTTCGTTAATGTCTGAAGAACTGTATTTCCTTCTAAACTTCCTGGTCCATAAGTGTGTCTGCTTGTAATACTTCATTTTTGCCACTCATGTAATTCGAATCAAACACCCTGAAGTGCTGGAAACAGATTATCGATACTTGAATATTGCATTCTGTGTTTTCTTTATTACATATGCCAGTGGATTGCTGGGATGGTCCTGATGGGAAGCCCATCATTTATCATGGATGGACACGGACAACAAAAATTAAATTTGATGATGTTGTGCAGGCAATCAAGGAACATGCATTTGTTGCATCTGAGTACGTATTCATTCTTTTTTAAAAGGAAAATGGTTTTTCAAAGAAGAAAGAACAATTTTGTGCTTGATTTACTGCTCTAAAGACAGAGATGTCATCTTCCTTAACCATATTCCCTTCTTTGTTTTTAAAAGCTCCAGACATGTCAAGGGGCTAAGGAATTATATTATTTGTTATTCCAGGTTAGGAGGTATTTATTTTCCCCACAAATCCTGGTGCTGAATTCAATATGAGCCAAAGGCTGTTCTAGTGTGAGTGTTGATTTGCTAAAAGTGCCTCATGTACTGGATGTAATATTGGGTCAGCAGCTGATGAAAAGGTTCATGGCTTTGAAACTGGAGTTTGGATGTGGGCAGGCAGATCCAAATCTGTGGTCATCCCAAGGCATGCTGAGTTTTGTGCATGATCTCCTGTTTAAGCAAAATAAAAACTTTGAAGTTGATCTTATTCAGGAGTCCTCAAACTTTTTGAATAGGGGGCCAGTTGAAAGACTGTGGTGACTGTCGCGGGCCGGTGAAGTGGGGGTGTCTGGGGGAACGGGCCGGTGAGGTGCCGTCGGGCACATGTGGCGGTGGCTCGCTCGCTTGCTCGGACATCTCCCAGCAAGTCCAAAACCATTTCTGAGCAAGCGAGCGAGCCACCCACCCCCCACCATGTGCGCTGCGGGACAGCAGCAAGCACACCTGTACGGGAGGCAGGAGGCGGCGGCTTGCTCACTCGGAGACAGCCACCACTTCCCTGCCCGTGCAGCAAGTGTGCGTGCACGTGGGGAATGGTGGCGCTGGCCGGATGGAAGGCCATGGCAGGCCAGATCCATCCTACGGGCCGTAGTTTGAGGACCCATGATCTTATTCATCTTAAACTGACCAGTTCCTCAGATACACACCTCCTAGATCTCCCCTTTCCTTAACAGAAAGGCTAAAGTGTTTCTGACTTTTCAAAGAAGAGAGATGTTTACAATAATGCTTGCTGGGAGAAAAATGTTATTGTCTTTCATGTCATTATAAACTGGGGACTAGAAATTAAGTCCTATTAGGAAAGACTGAAGGAACTGCATGTGTTTAGTCCTGAGAAGTGAAGACTAAAAGGGGATATGTAGCACTTTTGAAGTACCTAAAGGGTTGCCACACAAAAGGAATAGACAAACTGTTCTTATCATCCAAGACTGTAAGATACAAAATTACAGGCTTAAGTTACCGGGAGGCATATTTCTTGAACATTAAGACGACAGCAAAACTGGTAATCTAGGCAGGTAGCTGTAGGTACTTAAGCAGAAGCTGGACAATGTACTCCTCCTACTTGCCGCACAGCATTTCTGCACTGAGGAAGGGGATGGACTGACTAGAGGGCCTTCAACCTTCCTTTTCAACTCTGTAACTAGAACTCTTTGGCACCCATGGAGTAGATTCAGGACAAACAAAACAAAGACCTTCTTCCTGCAATATGCAACTACTTTATAGAATACATTGTCAAAGGGTGCGCTGCTAGCTGCTGTCTTAGGAAGCTGTAAAGAAGGGTGAGACAAATTTGTGAAAGACGGTTCTGTCATAGGGCTGTTTTGTAGGTTAATATTGTGAAAATGAGCTTACCTCAGGTTCACATGCATCCCTCCCTGGACTGGGGGCTTTAGCCTCTGTTTTAGATTAACTGCAGCTTGCCTGGTTATCTGAACTCTATTATAATTTTGGGAGTTTATCTTAAACTATGACCCCAGGCTTTGGTATGACTCATTCTTCTAAATGTACCATAGTTTGTCATTATGGCTTAATTTGTCTTTTAAGCACGAGGCTATATGGAGCCTCCATGGCCAGAGGCAGTGTGCCTGCTTTCAAGGGGGACAGGTGGCATCATGATAGTCTGCCACTTCCTTCTCTCTTTGTGAGCTTCCCAGAGGCACCAGACTGGTCACTCTGGGAAGAAGGGTGCTGGAGTAGATGGACCTCTTGTCTGTTTCAGTCTTGCTCTTGTCACCATCTGTGCTTTCTTTGCTGCAGGTACCCCGTGATTTTGTCAATTGAGGAGCACTGCAGTGTGGAGCAGCAGCGATATATCGCCAAAGTGTTCAGGGAGGTCTTTGGGGATCAGCTTCTAATGAAGCCCATCGAAGCTAGTGCAGATCAGCTGCCATCACCAACTCAGCTGAAAGAAAAGTTCATCATCAAGGCAAGTTTAGTTTGGTGAAGAAAATCATCAAACTACTGGTATTGGGAATTCTGGTATCTCCTGTCCTATTGGGGTAGTTCTGATAGCAGGTTCTTGGACTTTTGGCTAGGATCTGTAAATGCACTGCTGCAGTCCGCCAGGAGTCACCATCCAGAGTTGAGGAAGTGTCCTGTAGAGTGGTAATATTTCACAGTTTGCCTTGATTCCTGTAGTCTTAAACTTAATGAAGACAGAAGCCAGCTTTTCAGCCAGGACACTTCTTAGAAGGCGGAGTTCCCTTTTGCATGAACACCTAATTAGGAATGTGTGAAGAACATGTTTGGGGGCGGAAATCTGTTGAGCTCAGCTCCCTGAACTCCAGTACACTTTGCACTGGCCCTGAGACTGAACCTAGTGTTTGTGGGGCCTTGCCCAGAAATTGAGCCTCACACACTGTACACGTGGTGCCCCTTTCCTGTGCCTGCCGCTGCTGGCAACAGTGAACAGAAAAGAGGACTGGTTCCCAGGGATGGGGATTGGTGCTCCTGCTCCCAGTGCCCCTTTCCTCCACATGCCACTGCGACTGGCAGCAGCAAGTGCGGGGGAGGTTTGGCTGCTGCGAATGGCAACTGGCACGCCAGTCCACAGCCTCCCTTTCCCCTACATGCTGCCGCCGCCACCACCGGCAGCAGTGACTGGGGAAGAAGGTTGGTTGCTGGGAAAGGAGGCTGGTGGGCCAGTTCACAACTCTCCTTTCCTGCTTCCTGCAGCCGCTTCTGATGTGGAAGGTTGCTGGTTGCCCAGTTGGTTCTCCAGGAGCATCCATGGACTCCCTCTTAGCTTGGCCCACTTTGCAGGACAGGGCTAATGTTGGCAGACATGTATTACTCTTGAACAAATCCAGGAAGAGCAGAGCTGCAAAGGAAGCATGCCTTTTGAATGTCTACATTGAAGCTTGAGTTGCTTTGTCTGCCTAAACACAGGAGCTGTTGATTAAGCACTTTTTGCACATTGTACAGATACCCAGCTAGAGTGCCTGTATTTCAAGGACCTTCCATCCTGGGGGACCACAGCAGCCCGAAATTGGCCACCGCAAACGCACCATTTCCTGTAATGTTTTAGGGGAGAGGTCTTGATCCAGAAATACATTTTGTGAAGCTTTGTTAGGCATCATGTTTTTAACTGCAGCCGCTGTGGGTCGGGAATTTATGTTATTTATGTTGTATTTTATATTGTAAGCCGTTCTGAGGCTTTTTTGCAAATAGGACGGCATATAAATATTTTAAATAAATACATACTTTTATATCCCTTCCATCAGTACTGTCCAGGGTGGACTGAAGATAAGTCTTACAATTGTAGGCAAGTTCTGACAAAAACGAAGCCTACAAGTGTCACCATACCTTAGTCCTATCTGCAGCCTAAACTTGCCTAGGAACGCACCTTAAAACAATGTTAACAATGATAACATCAGTCCAATAAAGATATTTGAGCAAAGATAAAACAATTTAAACAATATTTAATTATTTTCATAAAAAGGTAGGATATAGAAAAAGTAAAAGTGTGTATTTGTATCTTACACAAATATTACATATAATATCAAGATCAAAAAATTTCACCAAAAATCAGTAGTTGCTATCTCTTCTAGACTCAGTTAAATTAATTAGTACTTAATTGAAACTCGGGGACTGCAGGTGGTGCAGTGGTTTAAACTTCTGTGCTGCTGGGCTGGTTGATCAAAAGGTCGCCAGTTCAAATCTGCACAACGGGGTGAGTTCCCATTGCTCCGTCCCAGCTCCTGCCAACCTTGCAGTTCGAAAGCATGCAAATGCAAGTAGATAAAAAGGTACCACTTCGATGGGCAGGTAACAGCGTTCCCTGCACTTCAGTGTCTAGTCATGCCAGCCACATGACCATGGAGACCGTCTGCGGACAAACGTTGGCTCCCTCGGCTAGGAAACGGAGATGAGCACCACTCCCTAGAGTCAGGCATGACTGGACGTAATGTCAAGGGGAAACCTTTACCTTTAACCTTTTTAATTGAAACTCATAGAGCAATTATTCTAATTTATAATTCTTAATGCTAACTTACTTTCCATTCCTTTTAAATTAATTTTAAACAGCATAGCATTTGTATTAAAATTATAACTGATAGTCATACATGCTCTATTTTGTTATTAATAAAATAATATAATTTATCATTGAATTCTTCAGCCAGTCTTTTATTTATATAACTAGCTAGTTTTGTCATTACTGCATATTCAGCTAGCTTATTTTTCTAGTTTTCTTTAATTGGGCAGTCTTCTGCTTTCCATTTTGATGTAGTCACAACTCTAGCTGCTGCCCCATTTAAACACTATTTGAAAAGCCCTGGATCAGTAACAGGCTGTCTTGGGGAAGAACCTTTTCTCTGATCTTCACCTGCCTAACTTTAAAGGTAAAGGGCCCCAGATCCTGGAGAAATATCTGTAATGTGTTCATGTGTGACCAGGTGGCCCTTCAGATACAGTCACAACCTAAGACGAATAGAGCTTTAAACAGCAGTGGGCACGATACAGGCCCAAACATCTGGAGGACTGAAACTCCCATGAATCCAAATGATCATAGCCTATGGTGAGGGATGACAGGAATGGCAAGCCAAAACATCTGTAGGGGCACAAGCTATACACCTACATAATAAAGGTTCTTTGAATTGTGATCAGGAATGGGTCACCATCTAGCCAAGATGGTTTTAAAAACTGGCGATTGTCCACCAGCAGTATTTTGAAACAAAGTTTCTCAGAAGTTTTTAATTGTTGAATAGCTATGACAGGCAAAGAACTGAGACAAGCAGGGGGCAGTGTTTTCCATGCCAGATTCAACAACTATTCATGAGGTTACCTTTCTGTTACTGCTGCTAATGTTGTTTACACTGGTTTCCTGAGATGTGGTTGACAGAGGGGAGAACAGATTGCCTGATACACCCTCTGTGAAAAGCACCACACCTTTTTGTGCCTTGTTCTGTCGATGGAAAGGCAGTATCTGTTTAATTTTATTTAAATATTTTTTACCTTCTTTTCATTATAAATTAACCCCAAACTGGGATACAAGCATGGAGCACAGTAAAGTAATACACTGTTGATTTTCTTTTTTAAAAGAACGTAAACAGGGAGAACAGTGACAAGTAAAAGATTACATGATACTAGCATGAGAAAAAAGCAGAAATTCAGTCACAACCAGGGCAAGCAAATAAGTCTTTAGCATGTCAGAGTTGGTGCTG
The DNA here is from genome assembly GCA_023646645.1 of Varanus salvator macromaculatus. Taxonomy (NCBI): domain Eukaryota; kingdom Metazoa; phylum Chordata; class Lepidosauria; order Squamata; family Varanidae; genus Varanus; species Varanus salvator. The sequence continues at coordinate 21,579,545 of JAIXND010000657.1, forward strand.
CCTATACAGTGGTACCTCGGCTCACGAACACCTTGGTTCACGAACAAATTGGGTCACGAACACATTTCTGAAAAATTTTGACTTGGGTCGCGAACTCTGCTTTGGGCGGTGACCAAGATCGCAGCCATCTCCCCTCTTCCCCCGAGTGGGGAGATGGCCACGATACCAGTTGCTTTTGTGCAGGGAAGGGGTGCCTGATCAGAGGTGCGCTGCTGCAGGAAAGATGACAGCAGCAAAGCAGAGCCGCAGGGGAGATGTCCAAGATTCCGCCTGTCTTTCCTGCAGGAGCCGCCTCTGACCAGGCACCCCTTCCCTGCATGAACGGAACTGCGATCGCAGCCATCTCCCCACCCCCAGCGCACCGTTTGCGCCCATCTGTCCCTCCCCCAGTGTGCCCGCAATCATGCCTGTCTCTCCCCCCCACCCCCTAGTGCGCTGGGATGACAGGCGCCTGCATGGATGACAGGTGCGATCTCAGTTGTGCTGGGGTGGGCGGGCGGGTAGATTGCCACGCTTGTGCTTGGGGCAGGAGGGGGGATGGCCGCGATCTTTGTTGTTGTCACTTTGCTTCACATTTTTCTGATTTAAAAAATGGTTACAGAACGGATTAACCTCATTTACATTGAACCTTATGGGGAAATTTAACTTGGCTCACAACCATTTTGGGTTACGACCAGAGTCCTGGAACGGGTTAAGCTTGTGATCCGAGGTACCACCGTATATTGAGTGGAAACACATTTCATAGTCTGGAAATCTGTATCAGAGCCCTCCTTCAGATTGCTCTATATTGAATTCTGGCAAATCTGGCACCATCAAGAGAGCATCTCCACTCAGTCTTAAAATTTGGGAACTATATTAAGGGAGAAAATTCTTCATGAAGTAACTGGGTAAAGCAACAAGGAATGCAGTTGTGTATCTCCTATGGAATATGGTATGCAGCCAGATGAATATTTTTTGATTGAGTAACTTCCCTCATGGACTGTAAGAATACTGTAGACATAATATACCTTGACTTCAGCAAAGTGTCCCATGATACCCTGATTAGCAGATTAGCTAAAAATGGGCCAGATGGAACAACTATCAAGTGGGCCCATGGTTGGCTACAGAATTGGACTCTAATGCTATCAATGGCACCTTCTCTAACTGGGGAAAGCTAACAAGTGGGGTGCTACAGAGTTTAGTCCAAAGCCTGGTATACTTCAACATTTTAATTAATGATTTGGATGAGGAAGTGTAGGCAATGTTTACCACAGTGGCAGATGACACAAAATTGGCTTTGGTAAGTAATACCCTAGAAGAGAGAAACAAAATTCAAAGTGATCTTGAGATGTTGCGGCTCTGGATTGAAAACAGAATGAAATTTAAGAGGGACGACTGCCAAGTTCTCCCTCTAGGAAAAACAAATCAAATGCATAATTACAAGATGTGTGAAACTTGGATCAGCAAGTGAGAAGGATCTTGGAATTGTTGTGGATCACAAGCTGAATATTCATCAATGATTTAGCAATTTAGCAAATGCTATTTTGGGCTGCATTAACAGAAATATCACTACAAAACACACAAGATACTAGTTTCTTCCCATTTAACACTGGTTATTCATAATCTTGAATACTGCATCTAGTTCTGGGCACCCCAGTTTAAGAAAGAGGCAAGCAAACTTAAGCTCCTGCATTGAGCAGGGGGTTGGACTTGGCATCTTATTGGCATCTTCCAATTCTATGATTCTATTTTATTTATTTATTTAAAACTTCTAGAACATCCCTTACCGAAGTCTTGGGACGGTTTAACAATACAGTATATAAAATATAACCCTAAAAATTCAACTGACGATAAAACCACAATTAAAACAATCAGATCTTAAAACATTGGGAAAATAAAAAGGTAGGGTATTTGTTTTACAAAATAGCTGGTGTTGGTATATTTTACAAAATTTCAATTCTGAGTGGCATAAAACTCTGTTGTCAAACTTTTTCAGTCATATGATGGGTGGATATTTTGGAGCAGATACTTAATGATATTAAGGTGGTGAGGTTTCCAAGACAAAGCAGAAAGGGAAAGTGTGGTCTTTGCGGGGGTGGGGTATGAAACAGGTCTTAAAGTTCCCTTCATCTTTGGCATGGTTACTATGTTACATATTTTCCTGCCGTCCCTGTCTTTCTGGCTAGTATTTCTTGGGATATGGTGACTGGCAACTTGGAGGCTTTTCAAAAAGCCTCCCTTTTCTGAATTATCCCAGATCATTTCAGGTGGTCAGATTTATGTGCAGGTTAAAATACTGTTGAAGGAGATTAGTTTCACTTGCTTTTAGATGATGCCTACACAACAAAGCACACAACATCTTTGTTCTGTATTTTTACTGCATTTGTAGTGCAACTTTTATGTTAAATCTTCTCAAATTGTTTTCAACCTGAGCATACGCAATTATATGATGAAACAAGAGAGGAAAGCAGATAAAGTTCAAAGCAGGCACTGTTTAAGACTGTAGTCCTGTGCACACCTATCTAGGAATAAGCCCCACTGAACACAAGGGTGAAGACCTGAATAGAAATGCACTGTGTTGCTCAGTATTTGGGCATTGTGTATGAAAGCATAAGTAGAAGAGTGCTGCAGCCCTGCTCCACTCCATTTTTGTATCTGTCATCCTCAGTTGAAGGTCAGAAGACTAAGCATGTTCTGTATTCTGTGGAGAGCCTCCTTAGGCACAAGAGATTCCCCAGTTTGGGCTGTCATTCACTGCTCCACTGAACTTTACAGCTTTGCCCTGTGGCATAGCAATTTCAGATCAGAAGTTGTTTATTTTCAGAGGTAAATGAAGTGAGAGAACAAGGGGAGCAAGTTGTTGGGTGGGACATGGTGCACAAGTTTTCACCCAGTGTCTGCTGTAACCGTCATACAGGGCATGCTTTTATCCTGTCAAGGCAGACAGAGGTTCAACAAAGAGACACTGGAGAAATTACCTGAAATGTTCCATTTTTCAGAACTGCTTTATTCATTTTATACTAGCATAAAAAATTGGGCCCCAAAGGTGATGTAGATGTGAACACAGAAGAAAAGAAAGAGGAGAAAAAGCAACAAGGAGAACTCTACATGTGGGACACCATAGATGAGGTAAAGATTGTTTCTCTTCCATTGTTTCATACAATGATTCCTAAATAGTTGAAATTAATCCTAAAGAACTTGTTCTTCAGAGGAAAGAGATACTATGTGAATGTAATCGTCTTTTTTTCTATTCTGTTCATAGTATAAACTTCCAGTTGCTTTTGTTGTATTGTAATTATTCCTTTGCATTCTAGAGATGGACTCGTCATTACTGTGCTGTAGCCAATGAAAAACTTTCATTCAGTGATGATATAGAGCAGAATGCTGAAGAAGAGTCATCCAAGGTAGTAGAACTTTAGTAACAGTATGGTTTTATGGTGTTTAAAGGAACCTTTTTGTGCTTCCTCTAGTAAAGCCTGTGAGGAAAAGTCTGGTTTTTAGTCAGTAAAATCCAACAGTTGATGCTTCTGGTAACATACAAGATGAAATCACACGCACAAGGATCTTGGCGATTACTTGCAATCCTTGGTTCTAGCAGAGGGATTGCAACCCATGGTACCTCCTTTCATGCGGATTTTTCCCTTCTAGGAATAAGTCACTGGTCACTGCTGGAATTTGGTGGCATATCTCTGTGGAGGTTTAGAATGGACAAATTTAGCTTGCTTGAAAGATCAATTCATCTATTCTAAGCCTCTCTCATGATAAACCACAAATTTGGACAAAACCTTTCCTCTTTTTTTGGGTAAGTGTCGGGGTGGAAGTGCAGCCTGTAGAGGGAGCTGGAAGTTCCTGAAGTTGTCCGCCTGCAGGTATGAAGTCTGAAATTATAAAAAACAGTAGAGGATGTCTGGTGACACTTACGCTGCTAAACCAAGAGTCAGTAAAGAGATAACCTTTTCCCTGGTTCGTATTTTACATAGAAAAATGTTTCATTTGATCACGATCAAGCATTAGGATATTATTAACCTAGAGTTCATTGTGTTGGTATTTAATTGGAATTGATGCATTTAATTTATTTAAAAAAATCTATACCATCATTCATTAAAAATCTTATGGTTTACACACAAAAATCCATGTTAAAGGAGTTCAGTTGGCTCAGACTACCTAGTGAGTGCAGGCTGATGTGAGATTTGGACAAGGAACTTCCTGGTTTACAACTCAGCCTCTTAACCACTACCCTTTGCTGGCTTCAAGTTTTGTGTTGTGCTATAGTGTGTATTGCCTCCCTTAAAGTGACTGCTGCATCCTTAAGACACACGATCAGCAGCGATACGTGGAGCCCAGCAGGTTTGGTCTGTTTCTCTTGGCCATGCCCTTTCCTCTTCCCCAGACAACTGGGGTACACCTCCTTCAGAAAGACATGTGATGGTCTCCCACAAACACTGTGAAGGCCCAGCTCAGTACTGGCTTCTTAGAGGAATGGCTGATGGAAACATGTCACATCGTTCCTTTCGATATTCCAGGAAATGCAACGCACAGAGCTGCACTATGGTGAGAAATGGTTCCATGGAAAAATGAAAGAAGGGAGAAACACCGCTGAGAGGTTGCTCCAGGAGTATTGCGCTGAAATGGGTGGCAAGGATGGAACATTCCTAGTGAGGGAGAGTGAAGCTTTCCCTAAGGACTACACACTTTCATTCTGGTAACAGAGAGTTCAATATCCTCAACGACACAAAAGCCCTTAGTTGCATTTTTGTAATTGTGCGGGCTGCGTTCTTAGAAAGGAAACCATTTAAGGCATTGAAGGAGTTTATGTTCAGAAATAAATGAATGTGGGAGTAGTCTTACCCATATTTAGACAGAAGAAGGTTCTGCAACTCCACACGTGCCTTACCAAAGCTGCCTTGGATGCCACACGTGAAGGAAAAAGGCAGGATTATAATACAACGTAGTAATATAGTTACTAATAATGATATAAATGAAAGTAACAGTCAAGTAATTCCCACATGGTCGCAGTGAGACCAAATTGAATGTGACTCCATCTGGTTTAATATCATTTATAGTGCACACCCAAACAGTGTTTTAATCCCTACCCCCACCTGTCTAAGCACACTCTTTTACAAGTGAAAAAAAAATGCCATCACTTAGATGTTGTGACTTAGTTATGAATTTAGCAAAACCAAATTTGTTGTTAAGCATAGGCTGTTTTTTTGTAAGGATTCTGGCTTTAAAAAGATCAGTTTACATTTTGTATACTTGATCTAAACAGGTGAAAATAAAGTCTGCAAAAGTTTGGCAGGTGCTTTTAAAATAAGGTTGGTTTTGCTGCCTTGAATCTTGATGTTTTTGTTTTGTTTTTAATCCACCAGTATTATTTACTTAATAGTTTTTCATATTTGATATACATTGTGGCTAGTATAAATATTTTTTTACATTTTAACTGTAATCTCTTTCGTTGTGTTTTATGTGCAGTGCTACAATGGTTTGTGGCTAAAGTAAATTAAAAGACCACAATGCTAATTTGTATCACAATTTTTTCTCCTAACCATGGTTGAGAGTGCGCCATGAGCTCCAGCATTCCTCCTCTTTCCCCTCTGTCATGTGAATCTGCCCTTGCTCATGGTAATGTTTTGCCTAACTGGTGTGTAGCATTAAGTCTGTTTCGAAACTAATCTACTGGCCTCATAACCAGGGTTTGCAAATCCACTTCAAATGTTGGATTCAGACTTAAGTGTGGCATTAACATGAATACTAAAAATGCAGTATTAACCATGCATCTGTTAGAGTTGTATTTTCATATGGCTTTAGTGACTTGCCAAAACCTATAAAAGCAAGTGAACTTTATACCATGACTTCTTTTGACTGGTGTTTTCTGTCTTAAACCCTGTGTGGATTGCAGCCAAAATCTTGGGCTATAATAATGAAAATTCTGTCACACTTTGACATATGTGTCAGTGTGCTGTAAATTCTTGATCTGGCCCTACAAATGTGGGCAGCCTGAGTTGTTTAAAGTTATCCTTCCCACCTCTGCAATTCACAGGCTGAATAACCAAGAAAAAATGAAAAAGTATATGAATGTGGTTTTAGAAAAATAACTGGTGCATTATTTTCCATGTTTTTAGGAGATCTGGTAGAGTCCAGCACTGCCGTATCCGTTCTTCAACGGATGGAGATACTGTAAAGTATTACTTGACAGACAACCTCACCTTTGATAGCATCTGCGATCTAGTCCAACATTATAAAGAAGCACACTTGCGCTGTGCAGAGTTTGAACTACGGTTGACTGATCCTGTGCCTAACCCCAAGCCTCATGAATCAGAGAAGTATGTTCAGCCAAAAGGAAATTCTAGGGTGGAGTAAAATGCTATTTTAATGCTGAAGTTTTCTTTTTGTCACAACTACTGTGAATTATGGGGCACTTGTTCTAAAAGAGCAACAACAAACCTAGCCTAACCAACCATAATTTCAGCAATTGTGTATTGAGCATGCATTTTGGCTTTAGAAGTCTAGAAAGGTAGAGTTTTCACCCTGTTGGAAAACCAAGAGTTTTCAAAGAGCAGTTCAAGGTAGAAAGGGGATGGGATGCTCTTACTCTGCATCCCTTTGCTGCTTTTCACTGGCTTTAAAGTACACCTTGGTGGGTTTTTGAAATTGCTTTGCCGCAGGTTGGAATAGTAATTGGAGGCTGCCATTCAAGTAGCACAAGAGATTTTTCTTTTACCATAGGAGAGCCTGCTCATTTTTCTGTAGGTTTTTGTTGTTCAATAAAAAATAAAAATTACATTGCAGGTGAGCTCTTTCGTTGCTCAAGTTCTTAATGTTTGTTTCCTTCTTCATGTACTTAGATGTTAGGCTATGCTGAAGTAACTGAGTTAAATCTTCAGATATGAGGGCTAACCTTCCATCCTTCCATCCATCTGGATACTCCTCCAGAGCAAGATAAGATTAAGCCTCTCCTATCTTCCTCCTGTTCGAGGGGTTGAGAGAGCAGATTTTCTCATTTCTGTGGCAGTTAAATTAATTTTTCACAGCTGGAGGAGACTCTAACAGTGATGGCTGCTCAGGGCATAATGGAGAGGGGCAGACAAGGCTGGCATGTACTTCACTGTTCCTCATATTTTTCAAGGCCAAACTGGGCTCCAAAAGAGGTATTAATTTAATCCCAAGCTTGCTTGTATCATGTATAAAATAAAACCGAGGGCTAAATGGCATACTGTGTTAAGTCTGTGACATTTAGCTAAGCCTGACTTAAAAAAAAAATCTAAGTACATGAGGCCAAGATCTTGATTGAGTCCTCTGTGTGGGGACCCATTGCCTCCCCCCCCCCCACAAAAAAAGTCCTTCCCCTAGTATAGGAGTTAGCAAAAGACAGGAAAACCCATGGAGGCTTTTCTGTTTCTCCTTCCTGTGTGATGGGTAGGCAAATGTAGGAAAAGAAGCATCTGGATAGGGAAGCTTAACCCACATAAGGAGTTTCCTATCCAGATTAAAATTGTGTGTGGTTACAGTATGGTAAAAAAACCCCCAAAGTGTTGAAGCACGGATTTTCTGAACCCACGCTCCCTCACAGTTTATCTCCAGGCAGTCTGCTGTGAGACAGTGGACTGGGGCAATGCATGTCACAGGGAGCTTCCCCACCCAAGCCCCTCTTTGCTTTAAAGATCGAATTGGCTTTTTATGTAATTGGCATAGACCTGGCTCTGCCATTCTCATATCTGGTTTGGCCATCTAGTCAGTAGCAGTCCTAGAAGGAGCCAACTGTAAATTGCCCTCTTAAATCGGGGTGTAGGGTGGTGTGGTTTGGGATTCTCTCTACCCCCCCCCCCACCTTAGCAATATGTTCCCACTGTATATGGCAGTGTTAGTCATGAGGATGTCCCTGTCCTTCCAATCGCGTATGTGCTTTTCTACCAGCCACCTCACTTTTATTTAGCATCTGGTTTAGGGTGCATTATTGTTGTTGGATTTATGCCATGTGAGAGTGAGAAACGCTAATCCAGTCAACATTTAGAATTAACTCATTTATTTTGCATGATGGTGAAAGTAAATGCAGGATTTAGCAACTAATGTCTGAAAATGCAGTATTATCTCCACTGCTTCACTTAGTGGGATCAGATCAAGTTCTGTGTCCACTTCTCTTTGTTTTTTGTAGGTGGTACTACAGTAACCTGAGCCGAGGAGAAGCAGAAGATATGCTGATGCGAATTCCTAGGGATGGAGCCTTTTTGATAAGAAAGAGAGATGAACCTGATTCCTATGCCATGACTTTTAGGTGAGAGGCAAACTTTTATTGCCATGGAATGACTCAGCACACAGGGCGACGTGATAATTTCTAGGTGTTGGGGCCCTGCAGGGCCAGACCAGGCAAACCAGAGGTGAGTACACAGTTCACATTAGGCAAAAGTTCTGGAAGATCAGAGGAGCTGGGAGTCGGTAAATAGTCAAGGTCCATCAGATTGTAAAGTTTCAAAAAGCAGCAGTCCAGGGAAAGTGGTTTGAGGCAACTGGGGTCTCTACTCATGGAGAGGATCAAAGCCTGAAAAGCAACAGGTATGCAAGGCCAGATCACCTGGTCAGGCTGGTCTGATGAGCTGCACTCCCATCAGTCCCTTTACCTGACCATTACCTGTTCTGTGCTGTAGAAGGCCAAAAATTAGGGCTAATAGCTCCCTCTGCCTGATCGTGCTCAGAGGCTAAGAGGCTCCAAGGCCCTGCTGTCAGATTCCCTCATTCAGTCCTCCTGGAACCTGATGCTAGGAAATGAAATGGGAATGTGCCGCCTTTACAGCTGCAGTGCTTCCCCCCCTTTCCCACTTGTCAAGTGAGAGTTTTAAAAACTTGTAAAAGAACAAGGAGCATCATACCAGTCATGACAAAAACACAGTCTGTGGAAGATTCCTTGTAGGCTGAAACCATGGGGTTTGGACAGTTCATTTCCAGAACTGTTTCAATTGTGAAATGTGATTTTGGATAAGCACTTAGAAACATAGAAACGGAGTGAGTCAGAAGGGGTCTCCTGGGCCATCTAGTCTGACCCCTGGCTCCAGCCTGCTCCGCTCACAACATGCCCACCATGTCCACCACTTAGAGAAGGTCCCAAGCTTGCAGTTCTTTAAAGATTGTTATCTATGCATTTTTAGAAACTTCCGGTTCTTACACTGGACATTTGTGTTATCAAACGCTCAGAGATCACTTTGGGGCTGGCAAATATATACCTTAATATATTAGCATTGACATGATCTTGCTTATGAGAGTTTATTGGGCACACTTGCTGTGTTGTTGTTGTCTTGCCTTGGCTCAGGCAAAGTTTTCTTCAAAGAGCCATGTTCATGATTGTCAACTTTCAATGGATTGCCCACCTGCTGTCAAGCAGCCTGCTGATAATTGCCTGCTCTTGACTTTCGCAAGCTACAGTTCCCGGAGCTCACATGTCACAGGAAACCTGGATTAGCTTGAAAGAGAAAGAAAGAAGCAGGGAAGCCATCCTAGGCACCATGGCTATGTGGTATATCTGAATACAAGCAAAGCAGGCCTATTGTGAATGGAAGCTTTGACAGATTAGAGACATAACTAAATCTTACTGTTTAAGGCGTCACAGTGCTTTTTGTGTTTGAAAAAATAAATGACTGCAGTGCATTTTTAATTAAACCAAGGCAGTATATACAAACTTAGAGTGAAGATTTGTACTGTTGAAGTCTGATTTGAATATAAGCCATCTTGAATTTTCTTTGAATAGTAGCTGTAAATGTCTTAAATAAAAATACTTCCTAACATCCTCACTGCCTACAGCATCAAACTTTAAAACAAGATAGAATAAAGGCTGTCAGTAGGATTCTCGAAGTGATCTCACAGGGAAAACTAGGAAATAGTTCTACTTAATCTTTGTCAATCCAAATTTGTTCAGACTTTTGTGCACCCAATTAGGAAGAATTAGTGTGTCTCTCCCAGCTGCTGCCATTGCAGCACCAACAGCAGCATAGTCAGTGGAGTGGACAAGAGGAAAGGTACCAAAGGAGTGTAAACATGGTGGTATGGGAGGCTGTGAGCCTGGCTAGTGAGAACAGTGAAGAAATTGGGAAAGGATTCAGGTTGATCTCTGAACAACCATGGTGTTCTGCAGAACTTAACTAAATAGGAAGATCTTGCCAGGGCACCTCAGAGCCTGAGAGGTTGATAAACATAGAAATACAGAAACAGCGCGAATCAGAAGGGGTCTCCCTGGCCATCTAGTCTGACCATGGATCTAGCCAGCTCTGCTCACAACATGCCCACCATGTGCAAACTTGTTGGCATTTTTCAAGCTTGCTCCTCATTACTTCCACAGAGCTGAAGGAAAAGTAAAGCACTGCCGCATCAAGCAGGAAGGCCGCCTCTTTGTCCTGGGCACATCAGCCTATTTTGAGAGTTTAGTGGAACTGGTGAACTACTATGAGAAACATCCGTTGTACAGGAAAATGAAGTTGCGCTACCCCGTGACCGAGGAACTGCTGGACCGCTACAGCATGGCAAGTGTTCACCTCTGTGAGCTAGGTGCATCCATCAGTCAGTTGCGTGGATTGCCAAAACCCTGCATAGAGCATAGGGCACTTGCTGACGTAGGTCAATTGCTGAGATGCATTGTATAATTAAGAACCTTTTCCTACCCTGGAAAAGTATCCTAAAAGAAGCTTTAGCCTGCCTGCTTTTGGAATCTTGATAATCAACACAATCAATTAAATATGGCTCCCAGGAATACTCTTCTATCCAGGAAACCTATGAATCTGATCTGCTTTTTGTCAGCGCTGGAACTGTACCATGTGCCTTTAGAATATAGGTCAAGATAGAATGCTCAAGTAAACTGTTGTCTAAGCTAGAGATGATGGGGTAGAAGGTGAGATCACCTAGAAGTGGTGCAGGTAAAGCAAGGAGGATTCTACAACTGTGATTAAGAGATCTGAAGCATTGCAGAGGGTCATGTGTCCTCTAACTTCTTGACCACAAACATCCTTCATTGTTCCCCATTCAGTCTTAACTGAACGTTGAGCATTATGCTCTTGACAATAGAACTTCTTGTAAGCTGCAGTGGGGGCCATTGCCTGGCTTTGAAATCTCTGGTTAGGTGATCATACCTTAATACATTTATAACAGCCCTAAGCAGATAAAGTTGTAGGTAACAGCAAAATCTTGGTAAAGTGCATTTTACAGGTCTGAAATGGAGTAGCAACTAAACAATTACACCTTGGGCCAGTGAATTGGTCCAGATGATGTTTTGACACATGGCCATATGTGTGTGTACCTGCACATGCTGCCCCCACACAGGTACATCTTACTGCGTAGGAATGGGGAGGTTTAAATCTCCCCTTCCAGCTCATGGGATTTGGAGCAGGATTACTAAGGGTGGGTAGGAGAGGTTTGAACATTGTCTTTTCCCATAGATGGCAATGCAGAGAGTTTGTTGTTTCTTTGCTGCCTGTTCTCTGCTTCCCATCTAATGGTTGTTCAGCTGGGAGGGGAGGGCAAAGTTGGTGGGGCACATCCAGATTCTGCAGGACAAGGCCCAGTTAGGGTCTGGCTGTTGGCCATGTGTGAACTATTACAACCGCTTGATTCCATAATGAAGCAAAAGGGCCACATTCAAGCTCCAGTTTTTTTCATGCAGGTAGGAATTCACTTGTGAGAAAGCTAGTGTCTTGCTGTACAGAAAGCTGATATATGAGTTACTAATAAAGAGGTTATAATGACAGTTCTGAAGTCTTTTAAAGTAATTGCTAAATTTGTCAATCAGTATGAATGCTCCAATTTTTAGTTCAAAGAATAAAAACAATGCAGAAAATTTTGCCAAAATCCCATTGACACTTTTTTTTGGAAATCCAGTAGTGGGAGGAAGAAAGAAATCCACAAAATGTTCATTTATTTGACATTTGTTTAGACAGTGTCACATTTAACCAAAAGCTTTCACTGGGTTTTTTTTTTCACATATGGAATTAATTTTCCTTCCTTTTCCAATCTCAGGAGAAAGACCCTAGTTCATTATATGATGTAAAGATGTATGTGGAGCCGACTGAAATAACACCATCTGTGGTGAGTTGTTCCCAAAGTATCGCTCATACTTGATCTTGATCTGGGAGAGGAGAACCACTAAGCAAACTGAGATTCTTTATCTTAATTTCCTGTGCAGTAAATTGAAAAGACTGAGTTTAAATAAAATGCATCAGGTAAATTGTCTCAGGACCTTGTTCCTCTTGTATGGTTTCTGAGAATTCAGCAATCATTTTGATCCATAGCCCTTTCCATGTCTTTCTGTTGAAGCCCCAGAGAACGGTTAAAGCCTTGTATGACTACCAAGCTAAAAGAGAAGATGAGCTGACTTTTTGCCGTGGGGCCTTAATTCATAACGTCTCGAAGGAAACTGGTGGCTGGTAAGAAGAGAGTTCTTACTTTTTGTAACTTTTGTTGAAGTTTTTGGTGCAGATCAAGCATGAAACTGCAAGAGTCAGGTTTCACCATATGGCTTTGGGATTCAGTCTTCTTGTACACTTTTTGTACACTTCAGGAAGGCTGCAATATTTTCCTGGACCCAAGGATGATGGTAAATTGAAAAACACGGGGTTTAGAGATCCCTCTGGTTAGTTCCATTACTTACCTTAGCACTATTTTGCAGTGTTTCTTTGGGTTCGGGTGAGGGTGTATGTCAGTGCTTCCTCCCATACTTTTTTCAGGGGCACAGTGAGATGGTATGATTATATCTCTTTCAAAAATGCTTCAAAGAGAGGCTTCTGAAGAGTGAGCCTTTGTTTTGAAGGCACCGCAATGGTAGCTGCAGGACATCCATTCGGAAGAGCGCTAGTCTGTAAGCAGCTCTTGTCTGATTCTCTGAGAGAGCTTTTTTGCTTCTGGTAGTAACCAAACAGTCTCTTGTTTTGGTGTGTCCGCCTCCTGGAAAACTGGGTTGGCATATTTTAAAATTGCAGTCACTGAGTAGTTTGAATGCAGCGATTCATTTCATTGTACTGACCACAGTTCCCTTGGAGTTGTATTTTTAAGAATAAGTATATAAGTATCCTCTTAATACATACTTCAGTTCAGATTCATCTACAAATTGTATTCCCATAATATTGCTCAATTTGGGTTGGGGAAAGTGTTTTACTTCTATAGAAAATACATATTTTAGCATTGTCAGTATGCTTACTGTGATTATGTGTTATGCTGGTTAGAAGTGGTCTAAAGCCTTTTCGAATAAGTAGTTTTGAAATCTAGTTGAGAACATATGGTCAGCTCCTTGATGCTTATGCAATTGGCACTTTGTATTTTGCTGATTTTTTTTACTCTCACTACTTACTGCTCTTTTGATTTATCAGGTGGAAAGGAGATTATGGATGCAAAGTGCAGTACTATTTTCCATCTAATTATGTTGAAGATATGTCAACTGATAGCATGGAAGAGCTAGAGAAACAGGTTGGAAGATCCTATTCAAATAACTGTTCTAATAACTAATAGAGATCCTATTCTAATAACTACATTGTAACATGGATAGTACATGTACACAAGTACCTGATGAACCTGGAAATGTTGGTATAAGACGCTAGCAAAGTTCTCTGTATTGCATCAGTTCATGGGTCTGCCTACCCTGCGTTGTCAGTGCTGGTTGGTAGCATGTCTTCAGGCTTTCAGGCAGGAGCTTTCACCCCACCTGAAAATGCAGGATTCAGTTTAGGACCTTCTGTATGCAAAGCCATGAGCCATGAAACCTCCCCTTTTTCGTCTTTGCAGAGGGAACGTTAGATCTTTCGCAGTTATTATGAGTGACATTTTAATTTTGCCACTTTTTTTACAGAAGAGAAGAGTGATTGATTAGTCTACGACCCTGTACTATGGTAGAGGATAAGAGAGGGCAGAGGAGGTGGGAAGCTAAGTTTTGTTAAATAAAGAACAGAGAGGATGCTGTGGAAATGATCAGGTGGAATGAGAATGAGTTTATTTGTCTTCTTTCAAAATAAGAGGAACAGAAAAGACTTTATTTCAGGCTGGTTGCATTTACTTGGAAATGCACAGAGGGGCCAGGCTGCCTTGCAATTGATCAGGTAATAGGGCGGATTAGGCTACCACACTGTGGTCTTCAGGCTCATTCAGACTGATGAGGACAGGCTCTTAGTGAGGAAGAAGCTTTTAAAATGGAACAGAATTAAGTAAATTGTGAATAAATCACACATTTAAAATGGCTATTTTTAAATATTGTTCTTGAAGTTTTAATATATGGCAGCTAGCTTTATGTATTGCCCATTTTGTGATGCATCAAATGGGTAAAATGACTGTTTTCAAATGCATATATTTTAATTGCAGATAATTGAAGATAACCCTTTAGGATCATTATGCCGGGGTATTTTGGACCTCAATATGTATAATGTTGGTATGTAGCCCTCTGACTGTCTGTGTGTCACTTGTGTTCAAGGAAAACAGGTTTTGATAGGAAAAGAAAACATCAGTAAAATTTCCTTAGGGATTAGATATGTTGTATCCAATTTATGTCTCATGTAGGGTCAATATAAATGTGTATAACACGCAAACAGAGAAAGGAATGGAATGTTGGAAACCCCACCAGATATAACCCTGTGTTATAAAATCTCATGATGCAATTCTATGTATGTTTAGGCAGAAAAAGGTCCTACAACACCAAACCTTTCCCTAAAAAACTTCTTCAGACTTTAGGCGTTTAAGCACGCACAGGATTGCATTTGCTGAGTTACTTAGCTTTTAAGCTTTGGGGTTTTTCCTGCATTATCCATCAAAATCCTGCCTCAGCTGTATTTTAATCTTCAAATGCTAAGTTCTCTTTCAAGGGCAGTAAGATTTCCCCACCCAAGTATAATTGTTGGAGGAACAAAGCTTCCTTTGTGGTATGAGGAAATGGCTGGATGGATAGCACGAGACCTCAAATTTAAAAGAATAAAGCTATAATCCAAGGAATGAAACTGGTATTGTTGCTTTTTGCCACTGCAAAGGTAGCTAGATGAGCACTCCTGTAGAAAGAAGAGGGACATGCTCACTAAATGAAATTTGAAAATGTGGACAAAAATAATCTGAGAGAGGGGTTGTATCATCAAATTGTGGAGTGAGGGGGAGGCAATGCTCCATATGTCATGCACTTGCTAACGTATTTGGCAGAACAGTGACATTAGTAATAGAAAGCTGCCTTACCCTAAGTCACACCATTTCCTCATCTAACTCAGCACTGGCAGCATCTGTCAAGGCTGTCAGACAGGAATCTTTTTGAGACCTTTCTGGAGAATCCTAGGCATTGAGACGTGGCCCTTTTGCAAGCAGAGAGTGCATTCTACCACTCAGAAAATAAATAAACCATCACTGGGAAAATATACGAACTCTGGAAAACTGCGTGCATTTTATTACGTAGAATAAAATGGCCATGAGATTGGGAATTTTCTTGCAGAAACTTGGGCTCAATGTGTGTTGTAAGATGGCAAGAGGATCTTATGCTGCACACATTGTGCCTTTACTGTTTTCGATTCCCAACAGCAAAAATGTCACAGGGAAAACATGGGAAAGAGTTTGTCTTCATCCTGGAACCCAAGAATAACACTGATCCGCCTGTTGAATTCGCCACAGAGAAAGTGGAAGAGCTGTTTGAGTGGTATCAAAACATCAGGGAGATCACATGGAGAACTGCTGAAGAGGTAGAAATCTTGCTGCTACTCAACTAATCAGTAGCTAATTCTAGTAAGAGTTTTGATTTGAAGATCCACTGGCTTACTCCCTTGCAAGCAAGCTTGCAAACAAAGACTCTTTAATTTCCTGTAAAAAAAGCCACATAGACTTTGGGAGAGGCCTTCCCTCCTTATATATCCTTGCCATGAGATACACATGATACTATTAAGCAAATGTTATCTCTTAATTTCCCTGCTGCCTTCCAAAACTATAATTGGTTGCAAAATGTGTGTTTTTCACAAAATCAAAGCATTACATTTTTGAATTTTTGAAAGGTTTAGATTTGTCATCTGAAATCTTAATAGTACCACCAAAACATGTACATTCTATTAAATTTGAGTCAATGCTTTGTTTGAAACTGCAGTTGTGTGTTTCATATTCAGGTAAAATAACAATTCTTGCTCCATCTTAGTGCAATTAAGAACATGAGTTTGTAGTAGTTGTTGTAGTCATGAAGTCGTGTCCGACCCATTGCAACCCCATGGACAACATTCCTCCAGGTCTTCCTGTCCTCCACCATCCTCTGGAGTCTACTCAAGCTCACACCAACTGCTTCAGTGACTCTGTCCAGCCACCTCATTCTCGACCGTCCCCTTCTTCTTTTGCCATCTGTTGTTCCCAGCATCAGGCTCTTCTCCAGGGAGTCCTTCCTTCTCATTAGGTGGCCAAAGTATTTGAGTTTCATCTTCAGTATCTGGCCTTCTAAAGAGCAGTCAGGGTTGATCTTCTCTAGGACTGACCAATTTGATCGCCTTGTGGTCCAAGGGACTCGCAGGAGTCTCCTCCAGCACCACAATTCAAAGGCCTTAATCCTTTGGCGCTCAGCCTTCCTTATGGTCCAGCTTTCACAGCCATGTATTGCAACTGGGAAAACCATAGCCTTGACTATACGCAATCTTAATTCCAACTGGTGATTCATCTAGCCCTGCCTTTCTCATGATGTGCTCTGCATATAAGTTAAATAGGCAGAGCAACAGTATACAGCCTTGCCGAACTCCTTAGAGGTAACTCTAAAATTGCAGCATAAAGATTAATGACACAATTTTCTGTTACTTTGTACCAGTACCGTTCTACAGGTGTCAATCATATATAGCCAACTAATGAGTTTTTCTTCTTATAAAATCTGCATATAGGCAAATATCAGGACATACTGGGAAAAGAAGCAGTTAATAGCCATGGAATTATCTGATTTGGTAATCTACTGTATACCCACAAGCAAAACCAAGGATAATCTAGGTAATCTGTTTGTTATTACGCATTTTAACTTTTTATTTGCTGGTTGCTAGAAATGATCAGCTTGTTGATTGTAGTTTTTAGAAAGGATAGTTATATTCTTCAAAACATGCAAACTACTTCTGGGCTATGATACTTAGATATCTGGCTGCTCCTATGTTGAAAGCATGACAGGCTTGGACATGAGACAGGGCCCTCTCTTTTGCTGCACCAAAGCAGGTACCTCACCAGCCATATTAAATAACCTTCCTGGCTCAAAACTAGATGGGTCTTGAGGACTGTTCATGGTCCTAGTATTTGATGGAATTGAGGGGAGTTGATGGAGGCCAGTGGCCCTGAGACTACCACCTGGGGAAGTGCCCTGTTTGTGAATGTCGTAGAGTGGGAAGAACTGCAACTTTAACTAACCTCATCTCCCAGCTCCAGCCCCAGTGAAGCAGAGACTGTGGCATTTTGGACAGAGGCCCAGAAGTGAAGCCATGCTGCAGGTTAGGTGCCTAATTCCAGGGCAGGAAAGAGTGAAGCAGCCTCATCACCTTTCAAGGTGTTCTGTTGGAGCCTGACCATTTGCTGCCCAGTCTCTCTCCTATTGGGATAGTTCCCCTACAGGGATTCTTCAGCTCACAGGTCTTCCTTGGGGCTTCTGAGCAGAACTCTCCTATTCATTGGTGTAGGTTGTTAAGGAATTCTCTGACAAATGATTTACAGTATACCCCCGTGAAGTTGCAGTTCAGCGTTCGCGGCCTCAGTCTTTCGTAGAAGTTTTCTCGAAGTGAGTCCAAGCCGATCTCCTTGTGAGTAAGCCAGCGCCTCGCTGTGTGGTGGCTTACTCGCAAGGAGATTGTTTCCTCCAAGTTTGGACTCTCTCAGAAAAAATAATCTCTGTGTGCGCCGGCCCGGCCCATCCCGCGCCTTCTACCTACACTGCCTTGGCGGCTGGCGCCCATCGCCAGCAGCAAATCGTGGCTTTTCACAATTTGCAGGTGCTTTAGGAATTTGGGGGGACTACTGTATAGAGCACCAAACCACGGCTAAAACACCTTTCTAAAACTGTTCTAATCCATTTAAAGGCTCTCCAGTTTACCTGTATGCATTACTGCATGTGTAGCTGTGTTGCGAAAGAGATGTGCATGAAACGTTCCAGAAGAGCTCTATCACATTCTTCGCTTGCTCAGTGGACAGTGTGACCCAACAGACTGGGCAGAACAGTTTCAGCAGCTGAGAAAACATTCTTAAGCATGAGATTATTTCAGCTTTGCAGCTGACAACACAACACTTCAGTGGAAACGTATATTAATTAGCAGCTCCTTCCCAACTCTGCTTTTTTGTAGAAAATCCCGATTTCAAAGAAATCCGTTCCTTTGTGGAGACCAAGGCGGAAGGCATAGTCAAGCAGAAGCCCACTGATCTACTAAAATACAATCAGAAGGGACTGACGCGGATATATCCAAAAGGGCAAAGGGTGGACTCCTCGAATTATGATCCCTTCCGCTTTTGGTTTTGTGGCTCGCAGATGGTGGCTCTTAATTTCCAGACACCAGGTAAGAGTTTCTTTATGGAAGTGCTGAGCCTTCCCCCATTCCTTCCCTCATTTAAATCAGTAAGCATCCCGTTCCTTTCGTGGTAGCCTTGTTAACAAGAGTGGACAAGTCTGCGACTTTCTTATCATGTGAGAATAACCTTATAGATTTAGAAAGCATTTAAATATTGTTAATGCTGGAAGACCAATAGAGTGGATATCTGCTTTTCATGAGCACTTTAGGTTAATTTAAGTATAAATTAAGTTTCATATGTGAAAGCAGAAAAAGCAGTTCTGAGCGAGAAACTTGTTTTTTCATGGTATTTTTGGTACAATATAGTTCCATGAAGTTTTAAAATAGGAGTTACACTAGGACTAGGTATGTGCGCGCGTGTGTGTGTGTGTGTGCAGACCATTCATGATTTGTAGAGTGTATTTCATCTGCTCATTGATGAAATCTGCTACATCCCTTCCTTCTTTTGCTGTCAATCATTCACAGCATCAGGCTCTTCTCCAGGGAGTCCTTTCTTCTCATTAGGTGGCCAAAGTATTTGAGTTTCATCTTCACTATCTGGCCTTCTAAAGAGCAGTCAGGGTTGATCTTCTCTAGGACTGACCAATTTGATCACCTCGTGGTCCAAGGGACTCGCAGGAGTCTCCTCCAGCACCACAACTCAAAGGCCTCAATCCTTTTGCGCTCGGCCTTCCTTATGGTCCAGCTTTCACTGCCATACATTGCAACTGGGAAAACCATAGCCTTGACTATACGCACTTTTGTTGGCAGGGTGATGTCTCTGCTTTTTAGTATGCTATCTAGAGTTCCCATAGCTTTCCTCCCCAGAAGCAAGCGTCTTTTAATTTCTTGGCTGCAGTCCCCGTCTGTGGTGATCTTGGAGCCTAGGAAACTAAAATCTGTCACTACCTCCATTTCTTCCCATCTATTTGCCAGGAAGTGAGAGGACCGGATGCCATGATCTTCGTTTTCTTAATGTTGAGTTTCAAGCCAACTTTTGCGCTCTCCTCCTTCACCTGCATCAAGAGGCTCTTTAGTTCCTCTTCACTTTCTGCCATGAGAGTGGTATCATCTGCATATCTGAGGTTGTTGATATTTCTCCCAGCAATCTTAATTCCAACTGGTGATTCATCTAGCCCTGCCTTTCTCATGATGTGCTCTGCATATAAGTTAAATAGGCAGGGGGACAGTATACAGCCTTGCTGAACTCCTTTCTCAAATGTGCACTTATGCCAATGCAAATTAACAAGAGTGCATATGTGTATGGGTATCTTTTAAATTCTTATAAGGGCTAATTGATATTAGGCTATTTAAAGTTTAGAATTGTGATTTAAATCAGCAAGAAAAAAAGCTTGGTATAAGTTGTTGCTTTAAAGCAAGTTTTGCATTCGTACTGTTTCGTGTATTTTCCAAACCATTGTGCAAATCTGACCACTAAGCCATGCTAATTTACAGCTAAATAGAGCAGCATCTACATTGTTTTATTGTTAGAACTAGCCATGCATCTTTTTGTTACTTTGTTTTCATTCTGCACACTTTCCTTACCTTTTCTTTAATCTTAGGGCTAAGTTTGATTAAAATGAATTCTTACTAAAATCAGTGGGACAGTTTAGTAACATAATATTGTCATTTTAACAACCAGAAGATAATACAAATTTCTGAGGGTAAAATATGTTGATATAGAGTGGAGGGAAAGGTGCAATAAAAAAAGAAATAATTTAAGAATGTTTTCACATTGTTGTCTTTTTTCTTCTTCCAAGTCCTGGTCCTTTCTGATTTATGCTGCCCTGGCTCATTGTACTCACATCTTCACAAAAACAAAATAGCAAACAATGAAATGCCATAAAGCAAAGTTTAAGCAGAATGAAGTATTCACTCTCGTGAAATGTCTTTGATAGGTTAAGTGTAAATATTTATATTTGCAAAATGTTCCAACAGGCTAATTTACATAGAAACAGATGATGTGTTGGGTGATGATTGCAAGCTTCTCCCCAAAATCCTACAGAGCAGTCACTATTGAGCTATGTGGATTGGAGAAATGCTGTCTGTCAGTATTTGTGCACTGACTATAGGTCATGCCAGAAGGAAGAACTGTGCAACTTCCTGAGCAATGGATAACACTCAAATATAGATATTGTAGGTAGGGTACATTGAAGATATAAAGGGAACGTTTCATGCAAAGATGGGCATGAAAAAGGACCAAAATGGCAGGGACCTAACAGAGGCAGAAGAGATTAAGAAGAGGTGGCAAGATTATACAGAAGAACTATACCAGAAAGACCTTAACATCCCCGATAACCACAATGGGGTGGTCACTGAGCCAGACATCCTGGAATGTGAAATCAAATGGGCCTTAGGAAGTCTTAGCAACAACAGAGCTAGTAGAGGAGACAGTATCCCAGCTGAGCTACTCGAAATCCCAAAAGAAAATACAGTTAAAGTGCTACACTCAATATGCCAGCAAATTTGGAAAACTCAGCAGTGGCCACAGGATTGGAAAAGGTCAGTTTACATTTCAATTCCAAAGAAGGGCAATGCCAAAGAATGTTCAAACTACTGTACCATTGTGCTCATTTGATGTGCTAGCAAAGTGATGCTCAAAATCCTACAAGCTAGGCTCCAGCAGTAGGTGGACCAAGAACTACCAGAAGTACAGGCAGGGTTCCAAAGAGTCAGAGGAACTAGAGATCAAATTGCCAACATACGCTGGATCATGGAGAAAGCTAGGGAGTTCCAGAAAAACATCTACTTCTTTGTCTCTTGAGAAACCTATATGCGGGTCAAGAAGCAACAGTGAGAACTGGACTGATTGGTTCAAAATTGAGAAAGGAGTTCGGCAAGGCTGTATACTGTTGCCCTGCCTATTTAACTTATATGCAGAGCACATCATGAGAAAGACGGGGCTAGATGAATCACCAGTTGGAATTAAGATTGCTGGGAGAAATATCAACAATCTCAGATATGCAGATGATACCACTCTCATGGCAGAAAGTGAAGAGGAACTAAAGAGCCTCTTGATGCGGGTGAAGGAGGAGAGTGCAAAAGTTGGCTTGAAACTCAACATTAAGAAAACTAAGATCATGGCATCCGGTCCTCTCACTTCCTGGCAAATAGATGGGGAAGAAATGGAGGTAGTGACATTTTATTTTCCTGGGCTCCAAGATCACCACAGACGGGGGCTGCAGCCAAGAAATTAAAAGACACTTGCTCCTGGGGAGGAAAGCTATGGCAAATCTAGATAGCATACTAAAAAGCAGAGACATCACCCTGCCGACAAAAGTGCGTATAGTCAAGGCTATGGTTTTCCCAGTTGCAATGTATGGCTGTGAAAGCTGGACCATAAGGAAGGCTGAGTGCTGATGAATTGAGGCCTTTGAATTGTGGTGCTGGAGGAGACTCCTGCGAGTCCCTTGGACTGCAAGGAGACCAAACCGGTCAGTCCTAGAGGAGATAAACTCTGACTGTTCTTTAGGCCAGACACTGAAGATGAAACTCAAATACCTTGGCCATCCAATGAGAAGGAAGGACTCCCTGGAGAAGAGCCTGATCCTGTGAATGATTGACAGCAAAAGAAGGAAGGGACTAGATGGAGAGGTTGACAGAGAGGATGGCATGGAGAGGATGGCAGAGGTTGAGGGGGCTAGGTGGAGTCACTAGGGGGCTAGATGGAGTTAAGGCAGTGGGTGTGAGCTTGGGTGGACTCCGGGGAATGGTGGAGGACAGGAGAGCCTGGAGGAATGTTGCCCATGGGGTCGTGATGGGTGGGGCACAACTTTGCAGCTAAACAACAGCAAATAGGATACTTTCAAACAAGAAAATATCAAATCCATAATTTGTTGGAAGCTTTTTCAGAGATTTTGTTAATGTGAAGCTAGCCACTAATACGGTGTTTCAGCAGGTAAATCAGCTTGCAGGAAATCAAATAGTCACACCTCTAGTAACTGAAAAAAGAAACTTGAAACAAACTTCCTTGATTTTGACAGTTCAACATATAACAAGGAATATCTTGCAACTCCTTCCCCTTATGAATCGAAGGGATATCCAAGCCAAAACTTCATCCAGGCACCAGTTCCAAACATGGAATCACTCCTGATTAATGTTAATTAATGCCATTCTCCCCCCGGCCCCGGCAAAAAAAAATATGGCTTGTTAGAACAGACTAACCTGGCTTTTCAAAATTTTCTCAACAGATAAGTACATGCAAATGAATCATGCCTTATTTTCACTTAATGGACGGACCGGTTATGTACTCCAGCCAGAAAGCATGAGGAATGAACCTTATGACCCAGTGCCAAATGAATCCAGGAAGAAACTACAGATGATTTTGACCGTGAGGGTAAAGGTTTTATGTGTTTATTCACCACTTACTGTATTGAAGACAGATGGCTGGGACTCTAAATCAACTTGCTTTTAATAGTACTTGTCTGGCTTGTCAAACACAACTCCGCAACTTCTTCAGATCATGAGGTGATGAGCTCTTCATTGGATTGAAGCAAGGTCTTTGTGTATATTATTTCCCAGCAGCATATTTGGCAAATGCTGTTTGCTCTCTGCCACCCTGCTTGTGGGTTCTTCACTTTTGCGATAATTGCGTGTTTGTGTGCGTGTGTGCATGTGTGCATGCACACACATATCTGTGTATATGTGGAGTGGGCGCAAGAGATTTTCTTAGAGCCTTTCCTAAGGGCTTATTTTTTCCCCACCCCATCTTAAATTGGCATTGGCAATGTTGCTCTAGGAATGCAGGCACGTTAAAAGCATCAATACACTGATTCATGGTCACAGGATCAGTTCCCATGGGCCATCAGAACACAAGCCAAAACGAACAGTGGCGCTCACTGCCCACTTTGGATAGCATTCTGCCTGTATATGAAATAGTTGTCACACACTTGCGAAAAACAGAGTTCAGCGTAGCATCTTAGGAGCATCCAAGCATAATGCCTAGAAGCACTTATGTAAGTCTCTTAGAATGCAAGCTACATCAATCCTATAGTTTTCTCAGAAGATCCTCTCATTGTCCTGACCGCTGAGTCCAAATTTAATGATATTGGGGTGGCATAATCTTATTGGATATTTTGTCTTGGCAAGTTTCATTACTGTGACAAAGATGCAGCTAAACGCTCCTTCTCATTGGTTTCAGTGGGAGTGCCTCAATCTTCTGCTACTAAATCTGTTTACACCCTGTATACTTTATTTATTGATTTATTTCACTTCTATACTGCCCAATAGCTGTTTACAGCAGCACATAAA
Organism: Varanus salvator macromaculatus; assembly: GCA_023646645.1. Taxonomy (NCBI): domain Eukaryota; kingdom Metazoa; phylum Chordata; class Lepidosauria; order Squamata; family Varanidae; genus Varanus; species Varanus salvator. The sequence continues at coordinate 21,603,238 of JAIXND010000657.1, forward strand.
ATACAATATGAAATGCAAACAGCAAGAAAAACAGAAGTGGTCACCATGCAAAATCTAAAACCAAATTTAAAGCAAATGTAAAAAAAATGCTACAATAGCTAATACAAATTAAGTCATAAGACCTGTTTAAGCAGCAAACGAAGCCAAATGTAATAGTAAACTAATTAAATGCCCTGTGATGGAGGACAGTCTTAAAAACAGCGCTGAAAAGATAGTAAAAGTTGCCACTAGGTGGGCCTCAGTGGGGAGCTTGTTTCATAAGTGGGGGCCACCACTGAACAGGCCCTTTGCTTTGGCAGAGGTAGGCCTCTGATCTTGATCATTGTGTCTCGGTCAACGGTGGCTGGGAGAGGTGTTCTATCAGGTATTATGTTGTGCTGGGGAGAAATTTAGTTGCATTATGAAATTTAGATATTTGTATAAATTTAGATATTTGGGCATGTTGTGAGCGGAACCGGCTGGTGCCGGAGGTCAGACTAGATGGCCCGAGTGGCCCCTTCTGACTCGCTCTGTTTCTATGTTTCTGTTTATGGAGCTTCTCAAGTGTCTGCCAATGGATTAGAAACTCATTTAAATTACTAAACATAATGACATGAGATACTTGACTGAAACAGGTCATTGGTGCTCGACATCTTCCCAAGTCTGGTAGGAGCATCGCCTGCCCATTTGTAGAGGTTGAAATTTGTGGGGCTGAATACGACAACAATAAATTCAAGACAACTGTTGTGAGTAAGTACTGCTTGACCTTTTGTAGAAAGGAGTGTTCTGTGTTCGTATAAAACAGAGCTAGTGTAGTGTAGTGATTTAGAATGTTACAGCTTAGAAATTTAGACTCAGATCTTCATTTACTGAAAAACTTTGCTGTTTCCCAGCCAAATCTTCCTGACAGAGTAGTGATAAAGGTGAAGTGGGACGCGCCCACACAGGGCCCTAAGAATGGACTAACGCCTATTAAATTAAGATGAGTAGAGCAATTGTGATTAAACTGTAGACTGTGTAGTGCAATGAACAGTGTTGGACTGGGGCTCAGGAGCACCAGGTTCAAGTCCCCACTTGGCCATGAAGGTCACTGGATGTCGTGCCTGACGGCTCGACAGAGGCGTCGACTCGCGAGAAAGAGTCAAACGTTCACAGTGAGAATCAGGCGTTGGAACAAGGGGACTTACACTTGGGGCCCAGTGCCCAAACGGCCCCTCTGCAGCCTGACTCCGGGACTGCTGAGCAAGTAGCCCCCCCTCATCCTGACTCTGAGGTGCCTGAACAAGCCCCCCCCCCCACCTCCTGACTCTGAAGCTGCTGGGCAGAGTTCGGGAGAGCAAGAAGACATGACAGTGAATCTGGCAAACGCCCAGCTCAGGCGGAGTTTCAGGCGCCTGGTTCAACTGCGTCTGGACCAATTGAGACGACAGGACAGAGGTTTGTCCCCCAGAGCGGAAAGACGTGACAGGAAAGTCCAATCCCACGTGGGCTCCTCAGAGACTTCAGAAAGGGGTGGGGGGCAACCGTGTTGCTAGGAGCTCTCCGCCAGAGCCTCTCTGTTGCATCGTAAATCTTGTAGAAAGTAGCAATAAAAGTCTTAGTTTTATGGCCGGCTGCCGTGTGAGTTAATAGGAGACGCGAGTTACAGCCTCACGACACTGGATTACTTTGGACCAGTCATGGACTCTCAGCCTAGCCTACCTCACAGGGCTGTTGTGAGGATAAAATGGAAAGGAGCAGGATTGTGCAAACTGCCTTGGCTTCCTTGCAAGACAATTTTTGTTTGTTTGTTTATTAGATTTATAGCCTGCCTTTTTTTCCTTACAATGAACTCAGAGCAGCTTACATTATTCTCCTCCTCTTGCTCTCCATCTTATCGCACTACAACAACCATGTGAGGTAGGTTAGGCTGAGTCTGTGAGTCACCCAGCTGGCTCCATGGCTGAGCAGGGACAAATGATGGGATACAGATTTAATCAGTGACATATGAAGGAAACAAAAACTCGGAATGTCTATAGCAGGGCTTAAAATTTCAAGTCTAGACCTACTAGCCAGGCAAAAACCTTACTCTCCACCAGTTGCCCCACCAAACCTTGCCCAGGTCCGCCTCCAACCCCACCCCAGGCCCGTCCCCAGCCCTGCCCCCAACCACGCCCCCTTAAAGCTTATGAAATTACATTTTTCTTTAGAATAAAGAGTCCAAAATATAAAAAACAGCAATTATAACATAGCTTTATTATGTCAATTTAAACATAACAGCAATAGCTTAATAGCAATAGGGTGCAATCAAAATATCAAGTAGTTAGTACTTCTTCAGCACATGGGTTCCTATGCTTAGTCAGCTACCAATTTTATTGAACATATATTTTTTTAATTTTAAATGAAATTGGTAGCTGATTGTGCATAGGTGTGCTGTGCTTTGTTTTTTTGTTTTTATTTTTGAAATATTTAAGCCCCAGAGAGCAGCACTAAGATGGCGTTGTTAGTTTTTTTTAACATTGTTGGTGTTTTTTTTTACTCTTTTTGAAATCATTTTGCCCCCAGAGCGCAGCAGAAAAAATGTCATTTACCTTAAGCTGGCGGTGTAGGGATGTGCGCCGGTGGAGAGCGGATCTCTCCTGCACATGTCCCCTCCGCAGTGCTGCCAGTGTCATGGTGGTGCCGAAGAAGAAGCAGGAAGTCGGAGACTGGAAGTCGGCTTCAAAACGAGGCTTGGAGCGCAAGTGGAATGCAAATCGATCCCCGGGGCCTGGGGATCACATTGCAAGCCACCCTCTCCATTACTTTGCTCGCCAGAAAGGAATTTACCCTCGCATTTGGCGAGCAGGCGAGCAGAATTTTCAAGCCCTGGTCTATAGTAACATTTTGGCATTTTCTTGAAAATGAAAGCCATGATCCGTCCAGAGTTAGATGCCTCACTTGAAGAGAATTATCATTCTACTGAACACTCCTTTGCAATTGGTGATTGACTGCATCACCATTTTGTTTTGAGTCTTGTGAGGGAATCCTGTTAGGTAATGGGGCTTCCATCTGACAGTGTGCCTAGGGCTGCAGTTGTCGTGAGATTGCTCGTTCAGGCAGAGAAACGTGTAGATGCTGCATGTTCTCTAGCAAGACTGTGGAGTAGCTACGTACTTCTGAAAATGTGCTGTTGTGCCTGTTAGTTTTTAACACATTGGCAGGAGATTAAACAAACAGCATTACTCTTAACCCCAAACAGATCAATCTGGGAACCAGTTGCTAATGTGGCTTATACTCACATCTGGGAATTTTGAATATATCCATGTAAAATGGGAATTCCATTTATGGAATGCGCTCCCCAGAGAGGCTCGCCTGGCGCCGTCTTTATTTGCTTTTCGGCGCCAGGCGAAGACCTTTTTATTCAAACAATATTTTAAATGTTAATTTATTGATATTTGGATGGTTTTAATTTAGACCTGGAGATGGGCCAGTTTTTAATGTATGTAATTTTTAGCATTTGGAAATTTTAATGTATTAGAAATTGTTTGTATTATTGTTGTGAGCCGCCCCGAGGCTTGTGGCAAGGGGCGGCCTATAAATTTCCAAATAAATAAATAAATAAATAAATTTGTTTTTCTGAGATTAGTATTTAAGTGAAGTACTAGAGTACTTCTTCCTAAAAGTCTTCTGTCTCCAGAACGTTTACTTCAAAAGCAGTTCACAACATAAGGGGAAGAAACACCAATAAAATAATACAACTCCCAACCTCTCCCATCACTATTTCTTTCCCCATGCCCTCCTCCTCAGCTCACCCTTTACTAACAGGCCTCTGCGGCAGCTCTTCTGCGGCAAACGGCATCCTCCATGGGAACCATTTTGTAGTGGTGCTCATACCAGTTTGTTGAATTCCCAAATGTGCCCACGAGTCCAAAAAGGCTGGAGATCCCTGTGCTTTAGGAACAATCGATTATTCTGTACACCATTTCCTAAAATATCATCTCAAATCCAGGGCAATTAAAATGGTTTCTCCTTAGTTGGGAACAGCGTTCCAGAGATAGCCAGCCGCCGCCTCCATGAGAGCTTCATGTCGGATGAATAGGTCATGTCCCCACGCCTTGTGATCTGCCAAGCTGAACACGGCCCCCTCCTCATGAGGCTCAGCTGCAGCTTGGCTGAACCTTTCCAGCTGTTTGTTTGTTTGTTTGGGACTGCTCTGTTGGCCTGCTTGATCTCACCTGTGCAGGCCTTGGTTTGACATCAGTGGATTACAGCGTGTTTATAGTAGTTATATTTAAATTACAAATTCATTTTATTACAGATGATAATGGCCTTAACCCAGTTTGGGCATCTCAAGAGCAAGTGAAGTTTGAAATTTATGATCCAAACCTAGCATTTCTGCGCTTTGTTGTCTATGAGGAGGACATGTTTAGTGACCCTAATTTCTTAGCACATGCCACATTTCCTATCAAAGGAATCAAATCAGGTAAATACCAAGCATAAATTAACAAATTAAGCAAAAAAATAGTGACAATTTGCACATAACTTTGGCTTTCCCATCCCAGGTGACGTGTTTAGCTTAGCATGCTAATGCACCCTTAAAGGGCAGTTGAGGAGTGACTGAAGAATTAAGTTGCATGGTCTTGAATGGGTTTTTTTTTTAAAACATTTAAGAATACTTTCTTAGCTCTTTAATGGGTAAGCTTAGCTTAGGTGATTTCTTGCTAAGATTTTTAGCGTGAACTTGCTGATCAGTCAGGGTCTGAGACCAAGTGCAACCCTGTTTCTTCTTGCTTGTCAGCTTTTGTCTCAACCTTCTCAAGACTTTTCCTGCCATGTCAATTGTTCAGGGCTTCTGGGGCATATGCTACCACCTGATAAAATTTCCTGAGGTTCATCTTTTTGTCTTCCTTGGCTGTACCTACACTTTGCTTATTCCAAAATTCATGGTGATCTGCTGCACTGGACATATTAAAATAGCAAATTAAGTAGTTTTCCTCCCAACCATATTTTATGTGTCTTCTTTTTCAAAAACCCTGTCATTTCAAACGATGATGGTTTTCATTACTCAAAACAATTTTTAGGACCTAGTGAATCAGCCATAAAGCAGTGGTCGTGGCAATTCTGTTACATTGCCAGTTTCCACAGTGGGAAGGAGATAAGCTAGGGACTACTTTGCAGTGGGAGGAAGAATGTGCCAGTTAAGTGGCAGGTGTTTCTGTTGTTCATTGTTCCCTTTGGGAAAAATATCAATGTGAGAAACTGTGCTGCACTAGGTTTATACCTAGGATTTCAGTAAAAAGCCTAGACTATGATGGAGTCACTCCTATCAGTCTCCTCCACACCTGGAATAATGAATACATCCTGAAATCTATCCCTGCTATCAGTTGTCTGGCTAGCTAGTTCTACTTTTGCTTTTTGAACTGTTGCAGAAAAGCAGATCCCTTGTGGCAGCTTGTGATTTTTTTCAGCTCTGGTTCATGTGACTGTCTTGCGATACTCCATGGTGCCCTTGTCTTTCCTGCTCTGCCTGCTGCTTCCTAGTAAATCTCCAAACTCTTTTCTACTTTCAAGACTAGAACAGGTGAGCTACAGGCTGTTCCATCATGTCTGTGAGTCTGAGGCAACCTTGAAGTTAACATTAACCTTTGTAATCCTGCCCCTTTAGGCTTTCGGGCAGTCCCTCTCAAAAACGGACATAGCGAGGATTTAGAGCTGGCTTCCCTCTTGGTTTATTGTGAGATGCAGCAAATTCAGGTAAGTGCAACAGCAGTTTATGTTCTCTAACTCGCCTTTATGCTGGGTAGCAAAAACTGGGGCATTTTGGAAATTATAAATGTGAAATGCTTATTAACTTTATTCATGAATAACATTTCTAGCCTCCTTTTTCTCCAAGGAGCCTAAGTGCTCTATATGAGCCTTCTGCCCGTTCCTATGGGACTAGTGTGTGGGGCAGAGTGAGGGTGGGGGGGATTGGTGGCTTCCAGCAGGTTGGCAGAAACAGAGCCACCCTGCTGCAAAACTGGGTGAGGCGCCAGGATCAAGGCCAATGTGACGTTCCTATTTTGGGCCAGGAATTTTAACCAGAGAACTTTTGATTCAGCCTCATGGAGAACTGAATGCCATTTCTGTTAGCATTGTTTCTTTCCTGAGGAATTGGTGCCATGTTGGTCATATATTGTGAATCCCAATTTTGTGTGGCAGGTGCTGGCCTCTCAACAACCTTGAGGTGTACTTTAGACTGAGGAAAGAAGAGAGGGAGGAAGAGGGTTGCACATGTAATAGGGTTTCCCCAAATTTCAGCCTTTTCCAACCTGATGGCCTCCAGATCTCTTGGCTATGCCACATGAGCTTCTAGGAGTTGTATTCCAACACATCTTGAGTACGCAGGGTTGGGAAAGGTCCTATAGTGACCTCAGCACTGTAGCTGTCTCCACCTTCACCTCCTGAGGCTGAAGATGTGATGTGAAAAGGTTGAGATGTGATGTTTAATGAGATGTGAAAAGGTTGCTGTTGAAGTTGGAAGGATAGACATAAACTTTGCATATTCTCTTGGTCCAAATGAAACTACCCACACCGTATGGCAGGAATGGGGAATGTGTGACTCCAGGTGCTATTAGAATTAACTCCAGCATTGGCCAGGCTGACTGGAGGCTGATGCCAGTTGTAATCCAGTACATGTGAAGAGCCACACATTCTTCACTTTGGGATCCAACCGTTATGATCATCATTAATATTTGGTATAAGCTTCTCATGTTACCTATTTTCCCCCTCAGTGGATTTTTTCCCCTTTATTCTGTATTCAGGTGTGTTTTTTCACTGTGGCTCCAGTCCTCTTAAAGCCCAGTTTATTTCAGTGGGAGAGAATTGAGCATGTAGTTACTACTAACTTAACTCTTCTATTGACATTCGTAAAATTATGATTTAGATGTATACAAAGAGCTTGACAGTCAATATTTTTCTAAAAAGCCTGTTAGAGCTTTCTGGAAGAAAACATTTTAATTTGCCTTCTTTCCAGGTGTGTCTAAGCATTTTGAATACATACTTTTATTGTCTGCCCCCTGCCCTCGATTTCTTTTAACAAACCATATGGGGGCTTGACTTACATTTCACCTACAATTCCCCAGAATCTGAGCAAGGTTTGAAGATCCTCGTTTTTTGTAAATGCATTAATACGCTGTAGGTTTGTAAAAGTCCCATGGTGTAGCAAGGAAGGGGTATGATCTCCTTGATTATAAAGGAAGACTCATGTGTTTGATCTTCAGAAATCAGAATTTGTACTGTATGATGTACTAGAACTGAAGCTTGCGAAACTTGCAAGTTTTTGAAATATTGTTTATTTTTTTTAACTAGAAGATTCACATGTAAATAAATTCATGGATGGCATAGAAATGTTTTTAATAAATAAATAAATAAAGTACTTTTCTTACTTTTTCTTTGGAGGAAAGTGAAGAAGAGCTCTATTCATCATTTCGGCAGCTACGGCAGCGCCAAGCAGAACTGAACAATCAGTTATATGACTCCCGACGGAACATAAGGAGCCCCAACCGAGATGCATTATTGCAAGAATTCAGCGTGAACGAGGGTCAGTTACGAGTATATCAAGAGACTTGCAACAAGAGGTATGCTGACAAGGATCTATTGTCTAAGAAAACCCAAGAGAATTTGAAACACAATTTTTGTATATGACTTTTTAGTGTGAATTTCAATTTGAAACCTAAAAAAAATTATTTGAGTGAATCTATTGCCAGGAATACCTATATACATGTTCAATAGATAACTCTGAAGAAAGTACTATAGACTATTAAACATGCACAGACTTCAAGAAAGGCAGTCCACAATATCCTTTTGTAAATTATGGCTAAAAACCACCCATTCAAAAATCAAGTTTCATTGATCCATTGTATTGTTACAGTGGCTGTTTGTCCTTCCTTGCACCTTTTAGCTGTCAAAAAGGCATTTAGAATTCACTTACATTGACCTCATGATAAGTTCCAAGAGACAGATCATGAAAAAAGAACATGTGTATCCAGAAATATGGAAGCACTTTTGAATACAACATTTATCCAAATTATTATCACCTCCCAAAAGGAAGCAGCCAATGGGCAGTGCCAAAACATATGGGGTAAGAGAAACATTAGCATTGTGGCATCTCCAGCAGTTGGTTGATTTACATCCAATAAACATCTTTATTGGAAGACATTGTGATGTCCAGACATTGTGATGTCCAGCACTGTTGTGAGCCACCCCGAGGCTGCTGCAAGGGGCGGCATAAAAATATTTAAATAAAAAAAATAAAAAATAAAACAATAAAAATATCCAAAACATCTATTTTTACTGGATTAACCATAACTTAAGATCCAGTACCCCTTTTAACAAAGTCCTCCCTGAATTGAGCAAAATAGAGTATTCCAACCCATTGTTGGTACTTCTAGCTTAGTACCTTGTATATCATATTTGTTTGCTGATAATATGTATGTATAAAACCTGGTGCGTGGGTCAGCACAGCTGCTCACCCTGAACTGGGAGCTCTGAAGCTGTAGAAGCAGCATGACCAGACCTAGCAAGAATTTCTGACGGGAGTTTCAGTTGCATGCAATGCCATTAGCAAACCATGTTTAGCAGGCAAAATAGGGAATGGCAAGATGTTACCATCTGATCAGCCTACACGTTGATACAGAGAAAAAAATCATCCTGTCTGTCCAAGCCCACAAAACAAACATTTTCTAGCAGTCTTTTAAGCCTGGGTTTCTCCATAGAGGTATTTTTGTATTTGAAAATAGACCAATTGGCATGAAACTATGTGCCACAGCTCTTGTTCAGCTAGAACTGTAGGAGACCTCCTGTCTGTTGTGCCATCTTTGAATACCCATGGTAATTCATTTGGAGAAAGGATCCAACAATGAAGATTCCAAACCTGACCAGGGGAAAGAGTCTAATCTGAGAAAAATTGCTAAAGTTTAGTACAAGGCAACAAATGAGCTTGAAAATATAAAAAGAAATTGGGGAAGCCAAATCCTCCTTCCTCTTTGAAAGTTGCAGCCTTTTAAACAATATTCAAGGTGTATTCCCACAGGAATTTAGGAAACAGCATTAAGTTTATGAAAATGCTTAGCAGCCATAAATAGAGGAATACCATGTAAAACCTAAACAATTTGGTGGCATTACATTCATTTTAAGTGCATTTATCCTTCCTCATGTCAATGTCCCACTACGTTTCCTTAATTTAGCTTACTCAAATTTAGCTTGATCATTTGAGCTATATGTTTGGACCAGTATTCCCAGATAAGTGATAAATTCTGACATGAACTAGCATATTAGGAAATTTAATACCTCCAAATAACTTAAGTTCATGTTAACTGATCAATCATTGAAATGGCTAATCATCCACATTGAAGCCGGAACATATTAGTGGAGTGCCAAGATGAACTGTAGAAAATCAACAGCATGAAGAATAAGATTGCATTGTAAACAATTATACACAAATCTGTGTATTTTGGCAGAATACATATACTAGGGGTCGCAAACATAGATCAAATATCAGTGGAGAACATGGACATCCCTGTCTGGTACCTCTCTTAAGAAAGAAGTCAGAAAAAAGTCCATTTGTTCTGCCTCTAGCTTTCAGGACCTAATATGATGTTTTAATTCATTTCTGAAATTCTGCAGAGAAAGAAACACCTATCAATGCAGCCAGAATAAATGTTTAGTGAATTTTATTAGACGCTTTCTCCTTATCCAAAGAACAAATGAACTCTGTGTCTGGTCTGTCCATATTTAATGAAACCGTATCAAGCACCAAACTGAGATTGTGAGCCCCTTTTCTGCTTTGATGAGCCCCGTCTGAGTCGGTCGGATTATTGTGGTAGAACATGTTGTACTCTGTCAGCCAGAATTGCAGTTAAAATTTTAATGTTGACTTTAATTAGATTGGTTGGTAATTAGCACAGGAAGTATGATCTCTATTGCATTTAGAATTATGTTAAATAGACCTGTTGTTGGGTACTGGTGAAAGGCAACCTGGTTAAAAAATGAACTTGAATAATAAATTTAAGAAATTGGGGGACACAACAGACCCCCAGTCATTATCCATTCTTAGAATGTGACTCAAAGCTAAAGAAGGAAGGTAGTTTCATCTGTATTGACCCAGGGGCTTTAGAAATCACAGGCAGCCCATCAAAGGTGTGCCTGCAGTCCTGTGTCCCTGGAGACACAGGTTGTTGGATCCACCCAGCAGAGGGTGGAGAGGACTCCCTTTCTAACCCCTGTGGAATGTACCCCATATTTTACATTCCAGAGGGGAAAAAGGAGCATGGCCACAGGTGGGTTCATCTCCAAGCATCATGGAGAAACACGTTTGCCAGCCCTAGCAGGGAGCAAGAGAACAGCACTCTTCCCGCCCTCCCACTTTGCCGTAACGGGCATTGCAAAACTTGAGTGTGACCAAGTCCGGGTCCAGTTGGTAAAGTACCATGTAAATGCACATAAATGCTTCTTGCCTTTATAATGAACCTTTACGTTTCATTCTCTAAGTCATGGGTCCTCAAACTACGGCCCATGGGCTGGATCCGGCCCGCCATGCCCATTTATCCGGCCTGCCATAGCTCACCACGCATGTGCATGATGAGGTGGCGGCTTGCCTCGCAAGATCGTTTTGACTTGCTCAGAAAACTGGCTCTCCTTGCAAGCAAGCCGGCGCCTTGCCAGGAGATCCTTTCCTCCGAGCGAGTCCAAAACAATCTCCGGCCCCGAGGCACCGGCTTGCTTGCAAGATCGTTTTGGACTCGTTGGGAGAAAATGATCTCTGTGCACGCACGTCCCTGCCTTGCTGCACACGCCCCCCCCCCTGGCCCCCCTGCCCGCATCGCCTTGGCGGCCTGCGCCCATCGCTGACACCTTTCAACTGACCCCCCATTCAAAAAGTTTGAGAACCCCTGCTCTAAGTGTACTTCCAGTTTTAAGGAAAGAAAATGCCATGTTTGGGTGGAAGAGGCAGAGGGGACTGACATACCTAACCGCACAGATCTTTTTATTTGCTCTTGTTTAGATTGAGAGAGAAAAGAGTCAGCAACAGCAAATTCTACTCCTAGGGGAACAATTTTTCTTTGACACGTTATACCTGGTAAGAGACATTGCCTGCTCGCAGTGTTGGCTCCGAGTCTGAAATGTACAGGAATCCCAAACTTTAAGATAATGCTAAACAAGTTTTCTGGGTGGGTGGGGGGCTTACATACATTGCGGAGTCGCGTTCTGTGCAAAGCAATCATTTCAAAGCCTGGGATATTTTGCGTAGGAAGCACATACTGCAAGAGCCAAGGGCAGTGGCTCTGCAAGCTGGCCTTGCTACGCACGGTGGTTTTATATTAATTTGTGCCATTACTTTGCTTTATAAAGTATTTTAATTGTCTTTTGTTAGCCACCTAGAGATGCCATGGGTGACACATCAATGTTTAAATAAGTAAGTAAATAAATAAATATGTTAGGCTTTTGCAACTCTAGACTCTTAGGGGAGTTGATCACGATCGAACAGTTAATGTGCCACTGAAATACTTTGTTATCCTTTTTGCTAAGCCTGCTCTTCCTTCTGTATTAGGTGGAACTGCTTTCCCAAATCATCGAGGAGGAGAGGATGTTTGTCATGCCCTTCGGCTGCCACTAACTGGCTTACGTTGTCTTTGAAATTACCTAATATAGTAGCAACAAAAGTTAAACCATCAGATATACTATGGACTATCCAGGGTTGTTTCTACAAAATAGAAGAATGTCAGATTTGAAGGAAAACAAACTTTTTCTTGTGTGTTTTAGAAATCTTAAAATTGTAAAATCTTTATTTGATTTTATCGGTCTAAAATTTATTTATTTTTAAATGTATGTGTACATCGAAAATACGTACGTGGAAGTACAAAGTCCAACTTGCACAAAATTTACATGGGTTTGTACAATTTTCAGATTAAAATGACTAGCATAAATCAAAACAACTTTGTCATTTAAAAGTTATAAAGGAAGCTACTCTTTTATATGTGCCAGATACCTTTGTGCAAGAAAAATAGATGCATTGCAGATGCCAAGTTTCTAGTATTTCATTGTATTTCCAACTATGCCTTTCAGTGCATCATGCAAAGATGACAAGGAACTTGTAAGGCTTGACCTTCAAAACCAATCTATTTGTTATCAAATTCTATTGGTATTCACACTTCTAAGTTCAAAACTGACTTTAGAAAAAAAATCTTGTATGGAAATTTTAATTGTATCAAAGAACGTAATGTACAGCCTTTGGGCAAGGATGATGGGTGTTGAGCCCAAATTATGTTGGCAAATGCTTATTTAGACCAGTAATATCCCATAGCTGGGCTAGACCCATTCTTAATCCAAGTTTTTATGCAGGTGTGAGCAGAAAACCCCTGAAGTCAGGTCGTCATGGCGCATGCAGAACAACTGTCTGTCTCCTAAGGGTGAATTATTCACTTCCGGACACAATACTGTGTGTGCGTTATTTTATTGGAAAAAAACAGATCTTCTGTACAGTAAATACAGCTTAACAGGTACGACAAAAAACAGTTTAGGTGTGCCTAGTTATAAAAAGTGGGTTTGTTCCCAAAGTCAACACCTATCAATCTGTATCCAGCGATAACCCCATAATGTGTGTTGACATTACAAATGGCCTGCATATTTCTATCACAGCAGCCTGCAAATTATCTGAGACAGAGCAGAGTGATACCCAAGGAACTTTTTGATTTAGTTTGAAGAATCCTATACAACCTCTAATCGAACAGTTGTGTGTACATTATACAGTCTGTTTAAAGTAAAAATAGCCTGCAGGCAGTGGGGTACAATCATTTGTCTAGATGACTGGCTTTGTTACTGTCACCGTTCCTATCAAATAAATAGAAAAAAATAAATAAGGGAGAAAGAAGGGACTGCTCTAACCAGAGGCCCACAAATCTCTTGTACACCATTGTACATACGTAATTATCATTTAAAATGTGTATCTCAATGTATAAATTCTTAGCCCATACTGAAATTGAAGTTCTAGAGAGAGTCCAAAAAGAGAGAGAGAGTGTGCGTTTTAAAAAAAAATGCTGGTTCTTTTGTGTGTTTCTTAGAAAATGCAGAGGATCTGCAGCAGCAGAACCTAGCTTCTCTGTCAAGGTTTTCCCCTACCTCCTATTGCAAAAGTTAAGTTCAGTCCTAATATACTGCATACCTTTACTAGAAATTCTGCACATTTGTGTTCTAAAAAATAATCAGCATTAAAACCACACACAGTCACTGGAGTATGAAAGCAGAAATGGAGCTGCATTACAGCAACATGATTAAGAATCTTGCCAGTAGTGGTGCCGAGGTGCAACACCACGGCACTCAGAAACAGATGTGTATGTTGCAACTGTGGGAAAAAATCAATGGAACTTGTATTTAGCTCCACAGTATGTTGTATATACTTGTGGCAGACAGATCTTGTAGAAATGGAGGCACAGAAAGAGAGAGGTCGTGATCAAACTGGAATGTTCTTTCGACTCGGAGAAAGATGGTGGCGTGCATTGTCCAATCTGGATCAAGAGTAGATGGTGATCACTTCCCGGCCTCCACCTCGGACAAGTAGCACTCGCTCCAAGCCTTCAGTCAGGACCTCGAGAAATTCCATATCTGGAGCAATGCAGGTGAAGGATCAGAACACAGATATGGAGGCATTTATAGCGCCCTTTGTCTCTCATAGTAAACTGCTTTCTCTCACACATTCAGGGCCCTTGGAATTCCCTTGAGGCATATAGGACATGTGATTTTTAACCCCTGGCAAGACCACTGGCATTGTGAAGAGCTTAATTGTGCTGAACAGTACATTGCTTTAATGTGCAAACATGATTATTCAGTGTGCATTCACTGAAACACTATTGCTTTCCTTTCTTGTGGCTGAAATATGGCTGTAGAGAGGATGCACTGGAGGACCAGTGCTGAATTGTTCTATTGCAAGGCCTGCTCGCTCTTTTGGGGAAGAAATCTCCACATGGAAACTGGCCCTGCCTCCCCCTTCCCACGGAGCAGGATGGCAGCTCAAGATTGACAGGCAAATGGTCAAGGAGCATCTCACAGGGTTGAACAGTAAAAATCTCCAGGGTCCAACGAACTCCAGCCTAGAGCCATAAAAGTGCTGGCAGAATTCTTGGAATCATTATCTTTGAGAAATGATAGAAGGGCAGTGCCAGATGACTTGAGAAGGGGAGATGTTTTCATCTTCAAGAAAGGGAAAAAAGAAGAATCTGGGACCTACAGGCCAGTCTGACCAACCTCAATCCCTGGGAAAACACCTGGAAAACAATGCAATGATGACCAGTCAAGAACAAATCCTGCCAGAATAGGCTGATCTCATTTTTTGATTGGGCAACCTCCTGAGGGACTCTGGGAATGCTGTGGACAGAATCTACCTTGACTTCAGCAAAGCTTTTGACAAAGTGCCCCCTGATATCCTGATTAACGAACTAGGAAGTGGGCTAGAAGGAACTAATCAGGTGGATCCGCCGTTGGCTACAGAAATGGACTCATCAACGGTACCTTCTCAGACTGGGGATGGTAACAAGTGGGATACCGCAGGGTTCAGTCCTGGCCACAGTGCTCTTTATCATTTTTATTAATGATTTGGATGAGGAAGTGCAGGGAGCACCTATCAGATTTGTGGATGGCACAAAAGTGGGTGGAATAGCTAACATCCCGGAAGATTCAAGGTGATCTTGATAGGTTAGAGCCCTGGGCTGAAACGAGAATGGAATTGAGTAGGGACACATGCTAAATTCTGCACCTAGGAAAAAGAAACCACACGCATAGTTACAAGATGGGGAATGCTTGGCTCCACAATACTACAGCAACATGATGCGACTGCAGAAAGGGCAAGTGCTGTTTTAGGCGTCATTACTTCAAGCATCACTTCCAAATCGATCATGAGAAGTAAAAGCCCTGTTAGGCCTCATCTGTTCACTTGGTTCAACAATACTGCATGTGAGAAGGATCTTGCAATTGTAGATCAAAAGCTGAACATGAGTCAATAGTGTGATATGGCTGCAAGAAAGGGCAAATGCTCTTTTAAGTTGCATTATTCCAAATGTGAAATACTAGCTCCCCTTTACTCAGCACTGGTTAGGTCTCACCTGGAGCCGTGTCCAGTTCTGGGTACCGCAGCTTAAGAAAGATGCAGACAAGCTGGAAAAGGTTCAGAGGAGGGCAACAAAAAGATCCAGGGACTGGTAACAAAGCCCTCTGTGGAGACATTGAAAGAACTGGGAATGTTTAGCCTCAAGAAGAGAAGACTCGGGAGATACAATAGTCCTCTGCAGGCACTTAAGAGTCACAAAGAGGAAGGAGAGTAACTCTTCTTGATGTGGAGCCCTGCCCTGAGCAGGGGATTGGACCTGATGGTCTAATGGGCCCTTCCAACTCTGCTCTTCTATGTTTCCATGAATATTTATGCAATGAACACGTGCCAATGTAGTTTTCTTTCCTTCACTTTTGTGTCATAATACTAATATTTTGTACCTCCATAGTACTTACTAAGTATCTTGTATGCATCAAGGGGCAATTATACCCATTCCAGCTCCAGGTTGTAACACATCGAAGTTTCGAAAAGCCAAATGGGGTGAATAGTTCTGCCAGGTTGTGCATGCTCAGTTGCATTTGTACCATTCAACTAAACTACAGAATGAATTAGAGGGCAGTCCCTATAAAAAATATTTAAATCTCTGTTTTCAGTTTATGAATCTACAAGGTGTTTAACTCTGTTACTAAAAAACAAACAAAAAAGTTTTCTTTTTTAAATCTTACTCCAGAAGTAAGATGCCACACAGCTTAGCACAAAGAAGACATTACAATACCAATAGGAATATCATTTTTAAATCTTTATATACCACCCCACATTCCCATAAACTGTGGTTTTGGTGTAGCTTCAAAAGGGAAGTATTTCCATGCTGCTTTATAGTCCAATCTAAGACACAATTAATTTATTCCTATAGTGAACGGGAGGCACATACCCATCTGCAGATGAATGGCCATCTTGTCCCACTTTCGTTTCCACAAGACTCCCCATAATCTCATGTAACCCTGCAAAGACTTGCCCTGCCACATTAGCCAATGCGTTCTGAGGCAAGTTAGCTCAATCCGCCAGCCATTGCCATTAAGTCTGCTATCATGGCTTGAAGATGCAGATCAATGCAGCAGCAAACAGTTTGTATGTCTATTGGAAACGCCTATTTTGAAGCTAAAACTGCTGGAACATTCTTGCTGCAGGCAGTGTCACAACTCCAGAGCTGATCTTCCACACACACAACTTTAGGTTTTCCTTCCAGGATTAATTTTGGAGGGGTATTTTTTGATACTACTGTTCATCAAGCCATGCTTTTTGGGCATGTGTCATTCAATCTGCCTGCCAAATAATGGGAACTCTCTGCAGTGTTTGGAGGAGTCTGGCATATGATTGCAAAGTTTATTTTAAGTTTAGGGAAACACTGGTCTACCAATATAGCTACATGTTCTTTTAATAAGAGTTGGAATAAATGTTTCACTGGAAACGATTGTAGGCCATCGGCGACCATCCCTCATAACTCTGTTTCATTAAAAACAATGGTCCTCTTCCTTAGATAAATTTCCCCCAACATCCACAGGATAAACCAGGCTGTGAACAAATTGGGCAAAAGCTTGTGCACTATTCTTAGCTCCCTTCTGTTTGCCACTGGCCGTTACAAGATTACTTCCTAGCTCATGGAACAAGCTCTCCCGATTTCAAGGAATCCAAGAAACAATGGAATTGCAGACTTCCATAATAAAAGGATACAGTTTTCATCTCCATCCGTGTTCTTTGGAGGGCCAGGCATGTTGAGAAGAACGAGCCGGGCATCATGGGACCGGTTTACAATTACTTCATTCAGCTTCACAGCAGTGTGCATCCTCCGGACATTCGACTGGTTGCTGCAGGATCACATCCGCACATGCTATTACCGATCACCATTTGCAAGGTACAAATGAAAACCTCCACCACCCTGGCAGGGCTGGCCAGATGAGTCAGGGTTAGTCAAAGACTCGGGAAGCGCCAGGTTGGGGAGGGCTGCTGTGAAGTTGGTTTCAGCCCTTTTGCTCCTCTGCCCCAAGAAACGAGTCAAGGGCCTGCGTCTCGAGGTGTGGGAGCTTGCCTTTGTGGTAATTCGTGAAGCAGGGCGAGCCTCTTGGTTCTGTACTGGGGTTTCTGTGCTATTAGAGCAAAGACTCAGATGCAAGATTTTCAAAATGGGAATTTCCTCATCTGCCCGCCCCGAAAGTGATTTGAAATTTCCCGTTCCTACATACACCCGGTGTGATCTATAATAATGACAGCAAAGTCTGCAATACCCTCTGCAAGGAACACACCTAATTGTGCTTTTAATACAAAGATTGGGGGCAGCATTTAAATAGCCAATGGCAATGACTCTTTCTATGACCTGTGAAAAGGTCAGTCGGCTCAGATATTCCCCCAGAACATTGGAGTGCCCAGATCCCCAGTCCAACACGCAAAGCATGCCACTGCACTGGGCCGTAATGCCAAGGAAGCACAACCCCGAGGTACCGAGCGAGATGCGCTGGCAGCAGCAGCAGGACGAGTCACATAACTCAGCGCTGCTCTGCTCTGACTGGGTTCAGGCGACACTCCGGGGTGGTTGTTCAAAAGGATGATTCTGGCATCCGGAACCAGCCATCTTAATAAGCCACGGTTTGTTCATCAACTCGTGGTCTGGTGTTCTCTTCCGAAGCAAAAAACTGCCCCAGTTGGGTAGCAAACATGGGGGTGGGGGCCCCTTCTTGGCACAAGCCAAGTGTGGACAAGTACTGGACCCTCTCTCTCCACACTGGCCCTCCTACCATGTGCGTCTCACCCCGGTGTGGTTGCTGTTGGCATCAGCTTGGCTGCATGAAGCGCTGGGAATCGGAAGCCGGGGAGGCGCTTTTCCAGGCCACTCGCCGCAGCCCCCCCTGTCGCGGTGCAGCTCCGATACCCAACCCCTGGATTGCCTTTCTGTGTGCCTGGAGGTTTGGTTTAAACTCGCAGAACTGCCACCCTTCTCCCTAGCTGGGCCCTAAGAGGGGTCAATAGGTTTAGATGATTGAACTTACAGATGCTCCCACTCACTGTCAGCATGGAAGGAAACAGTAATATAAGGTTAACGTGCAAGTGCCTAATGAGACTAAAAATCGTACCAATGCTACTACTACTAATACTGCAAATTGCATGTTTGCATTTCCAAGAAACACACCCCGTCTTCCTTCCTCCAGCACCCCGCCTCCAGGGTCTATTTGGTCTCTGCATCGAAAGGCCACTGGGTGTGCTCAATCTTCGGGCTGTTTGGCTGCTTTCTCCCGGAAATGGTTTGCCTGCTCACACAAACCTCGGGGCTTTAGGCACCAAAGGAAATGTTTAGCGTGTCCCATGCATGTGTTTGCTTGCCCTCAGCCACCACTGCTGAATTTGTGGATGATGGGAGAATGCAATTCACACGAGAATGGGAGGATGCAATTCACATGAGGAAGGTCATGCCTGCACGCCATCTTCCCGAGCCATTTGCGCTCTTCCATGCCTTTGGCAGTAAGAATGTGATTGGTGGGATGGGAACGGGAATTCTGGCTGTGGCACCTTGGCCACTGCGCTGAAAGCCTCCACCTGTAGGTGGCCCATGTGCCACAGGCTTCCCATGTGAAGTGTATACACAAAAGGAAGGGGAGACTTTGTCAGTCTGGCCCTAATGACATGCAGCGACTATATGGCTCAATTTTCTTGCCCCAGCGGGACTTTGGCCCTTACGGTTTAATGCTGATGAGCTCTTTGAAGTTCTCCGCTGCACTGTTATGGATCCCTTTCTCAGAGGCATGTTTGTCCTTCGTCCAGGTCATTTGGATCTTCTCTGGCACGGCTTCCCCCTCATCTTCCTCGTCGGAGTAGAGGCTCTCCAGCCTGATGATCAAATGTCTGTCCTTCACCAGCTGGGCCTGGAAAAGCACAGCCGGGGTTTCATTTCCAGGAGAACCACCACCTCTCATGGCTTTCTGATTGCCTTGCGCTAAGCGGGTAGAGCAGCCTTCCCCAACCTGGCAGCCTTCAGAGGCATTTGGACCACAACTCCCAGAATTCCCATCCAGGAGGGGCACTGACTGGGAATGCTGGGTGCTGCGGTCCAAGCATGCCTGGAAGGAGCAAGGTTGGGGAAAGCTGGTGTAGAGCGTCAGCTGCTGGAAACGTTGGGGACCGAAGGGCTTGGAAAGGCCCTCCCAGTCGGTGACAATTGGCAGTGCAGCTGCGAGAGGGCTCGAACTACAGGGGGCAGGAGCAGTCCCTGCACTACTCGTGGCAGCTTTCCCAGAGTGCAATTCTAAGCACGCTTAGACGGAAAGGTCCGACAGCTCCCAGCATGCCCCAGCCAGCACTGCCATGCTTTTCTGTCTCAGCACACGTAGCAACTGCCTTTGGAAGGAGGGGCACCATTCAGCTACCAGCGGGAGGAGCTCGGTGGATGGCGCCCGCGAGGGCCTCCACCGCCCGAGCTGTGCTGCAGCCACAAAAAGGCCGGTACATTTATGCCTCGCCTCAGATGTCACCTGACGTCTGCAGCTGCTCATCTGCTTGGCTCCACCCTCCCATCTTCCAGCTCCTGATTGTGACTCAAAGCCGACTCCTCGGCTTCGGCGTCAGACAGCTTGCGTCCTCCGCTCTCCCACTGCTCCCCAGCCCCCAAACCAACTTGGCATAACGTTCCCCCTCAGGAGGAGCGCTGGTGAAACAACACCTGCCTGCTATCGCTACTTTTGGAATTCCATTCAGGCGTGCCTCTGTTTGAGCACCTGTGGGGCCGGGGAATAGGAGCAGCACAGGCCCTTTCCTGCACACCTGCCATGCAGCTCTGCAACCTGCTGTGGCTTGTGGGTTTGGACAACCAGACAGCCCACTGAGGGTACAAACAGCCTTAGAACAACCCACGGGTTCTCTGTGTGCCTTGCCTGGGAAAAACGCTCTCCGGCAGCCCACCACGGCCGCCTGTGGCGCCCCCGCCACAGTGCGGACCCAGCCCGCCACTTCGGCATGTAGCGCACTGTGGTTTTGCCACCGTCGCCTCATTCAAAGCATCGCACGCCTTTGTGAGGCGCGCAGTCACCGTACCTCCCGCTCGCGTTCCGTTTTCGTCAGCCTCATCTGCCGCAACATCTGGGACCTCTGCTCCATCATCAGAGTCCGCTCATAGGTGTACGCCGAAATGTCGCTGTTTTGCTAGAGAAAACGGGGCAGATGGACAGGCAGCTTTTAAAGCCGCACAAAGACCCCACACCAAGCGCGCCAAACCAGCCTTCCTCATCCCAATTCCTTCTAGGTGTACTGAACTACAGGCCCCACCCTGCTGGCTGGGGATGATAGGAAGGCGGCTGAGCAAAAGGCCTCTGTCTATCCCAGAGCAAAATTCAGCCCTGTTACCATCTCCACGACCTCGACTTCAGCCTCTATTCGGAGGTGGTAGAGGAAGGTTGCCAAGTCTTTCTTCATTTGGATGCTGTTGTCATCGATCTGGGCTACAGTGAAAATCCGCATCTTGCACTTTCGCCAAACCTGCAGAGGAGAACGTAGGTTTGCCGTCTCAAATGTCTCCGGCTTCTCTGCAGAGCCTGGAGAATGGCAGGTCAGGGGCTGGAAGCCCCTGAGTGTGGGGGGTGGGAACTGAATGAAGGAGGAGGTGTCTGTCCTGCTACATATGGTCAAATGTCGCTTGCCTGTCACCTGCACCTGACAATTTTGGTGCTCAATGTCAACTTTAAAAACATTCCCCAAACCTCCCACAGTAGCCTGGCCCCGTGGCAGGAGCTCCCAGTCACCACCATCTCTGCATTTTAACTTTCATGCATATAAGTCACACACACTTATATATTTTGCGTGGCCGGATCGACACCGTGTGCCTTCGCACGGAGGACAGGGCGAGGTTACGTGAAAATAGGACACTTGGTAAACGTCAGCACTGGCTTGCGAGCTGGGTGTGCACATCTCCCTCCGTTCTGCGTGCAGCTGGTCCTTGCAGATGAGGAAGATCGGCCTGGGCAGCACCGCCACTTCTGCAGCCCAACACTTCAGCAACAGGAAGTTGAGGTACGAGTATTTCTTGCTGCACATCCTGTTTCGCACCAGCACTGCCTGTCGGAGCAATCCTTGCTGATGAACTGTCTGCCACTGAGCACTGCCTGGTTTCCATTATCTTTTATTGAGGTTTTCTCTCTTGTTTTAGAATGAGTACTATTGTGGATTGCCTCAAACTCTCTCAGGCAGAGCCAGTCAAGAAATGCCCCCTAATGCCCTGGATTAATGCATGCAAGCTGCAGGAACGCCACAAGCTCCCGGCCCTCTTACTTTGTGCTGTTTGAGTAGAAAAGGGAGCAGCATCAACATGCCTCCGTCGTGCACGATCCACCAGACGTCAATGCTCCCCTCATTGTAGCGCTCATGATTGCCGGGGTAGAAGGACACGTTTTTAGGCACCAGCAGTGCAAGGTGGGCTGCCGTCGTGCAGCGCACGGTGTCTGGAGAGAAAAAGGAGGTGTCATTATATACTCCGCAGAGCTAATGATGGCTGGTTGCATGGCTTCGTGATGGAAATGGCCCACAATAACATTTGGTAGAGAGCACCTGAGCAAGAACATCGAGGTGTGTAAGGGCTGGAGGGGAGAGACTCCCACAAAAAAATTATCAGCTTTGGAATCTTCTCGAAATAGCTCCATGCATGTGCACCGAGGCCACACGTCCGATGCACAGAGACCACGAGAGTGTGCAAGAGGCTGCAAACAGCAACAAAGAGCCGAGCAGAAAAGGGAAGAATTAGCATTGGTATCAGATTCCTCCCTGCAGTCCCGCATGCCAGGAGTGTTTTAACAGACGCAATCAAAAGAATATTCCAATAACACCGGGAAATATTTCAATCTGAAATTGTGACGAGATGGTGCTAATCAACACAAAAAATGCTGTGATAAAGTGGAAAAATCTGGTTCAGAATAAGGAAGCAGCCCGTAATCTCGCAGCTATACTTAAGAATCTCACCTATGCGCCACTGCATCTTCCACGAAAAGGGGTACATGTATGAAAGGAAGCCTGGCCATTCCCCCTCTGTAAGGTTTAATTCAATACATGTAGTGAGTGTCCCAAGAGTGCCTTTACATGTGGTTCCATGCTCCTGGCAGAAACAGGACATCAGGCACAGTGACGGGAAGCGAAGAATGGATGCTCACCCCGCTAAGTTATCAGAGTGAAGTACCAGAATATGATGCCAGCGGGCAGCTTTAAAACACATCTGATCAATAAATGTGAACGAATAAGCTGCTTTTTGATGCTGCAGAGGAAAACGGGCGAGACAGGCCAGCTCGCTGCTTCTGGGGGCAGCTTGTGTTTCTGCAACGCCTTGCGCCTGGCTTCCCTCTCTAGGGAATCGCGCTCATGGCGCAAGCACACAGCATGCTGACCGGAGGACTTGCCTATAAAGGTCTTCCAGGCCCGGGGGTCCTCACTCTGTCTCCAGCCATACGGCCAGCCCAAGACCACCGTGTTGTGCTTCATGCCACCCAGGCCGCATGACTGTATCAAGTGAGCGATGCCGTCACGGACTTTATTCGCCACAACCACTTGGCAAAATCCTTTCACCTTCTCAATTTCGATCATGTTCTTGATGGTCTGCAATATAAACAATGAGATCAAGAGAAGTCAACCCTCACAGGCTGATAAAATGACACATGCACACCCAACGGGCAGAGATGGAAATTCCCCACCTCCAAACTTTGGTTTTGCTTGGTTCCCAGAGATTCCCAGCAACTGGATTCTGAAACGTTGCCTTCTATTTTTGTAATAATATCTTAGTTGGAGGGGACCAGTAAGAAATCGAGAGTAAAGGCAGCAACATGGAGAAAAAGGCTGTGGGCTGTGTTTGTAACGTTAACGGAGAGTGTTTTCTCTGTCACCATAACTTGAAATGAGAAGAGCTTTCGAGATCCGTATGTGAGTGCCAAGTTTAGGGCATGATTTTTAATAAATCTATGCCAGCGGTTCCCAGACTTTTTTGGTCATGAAGCCTTTCTGAAGCCATTTTTTTCCTGTGGAACCCTAACTCTATTCCTGATTTTTACTAAGCACGGTGATCCCACAACGGTCTTCCTCCTTTCATCTGCGCCTATTGTCCGAGTGCTGTGCATCGTTTGGAAATAGAGAGAAAATGTTTTAAACATAACAAACGAATAAAGTGATTATATGGCAATATGCAAATGAACTCTTCCAGTTATTCCCAACACTATGCAATAGAGTCCTAGGAACCAAACAACACGATGCATTTCCTCGTTTGCTACTTGGACGCCAATGGACAACCGAATAGTTGGCCTTGTGTGGTTTCATTTTAAAATCTGTTTTAAATTTGATTTGTGAGATTGTTTGTGGAACCCCTATGAGGCTTTTGTGGAACCCAGTTTCTGCAGAACACCGTTTGGGAACCCCTGATCTACGCAACTATTGCAGAGACCACAAAGAAGAACGGCATGCTGGAAAAGCAACGTTGCAGTCAGCCGAAAGGCTGGGCCTCCACCAGCTCAACTGGCAGGCTGGGCTCATCCTCGCTCCCACCATGCCGTGCCGTGCCGTGCTCACCTGCTCGGCAGCCTGGGCTTCTCCGTAGCTCTCCAGGAAGTTGCCTTGTATCACTGTCCCAATGATGGTCAGCCCCTTGCCTGCCTTCAGCTGGGAAGCAAAGGTGAGCAGCCGGGGATACTTCACATGCAGATCTTCGTCCAGCTTCAGAAGCACCAGCAGCTGTGGCCTGAAGGGAGAGAAAAAGAAGTGGCCAGGGATGCTGGGTGTGCTTTCTTTGCGAAGCAGCGGAATACCAAGCAGCTTGGAAGGCTTCAGACTCCATTTGGTTTGGAGCCCTGGGGGAGCAGGGGGTCCTGTTATGCATTCAAATGGCTTCTTTGGGAGCTTGGCTCCTCGAGACACAGGGCACGCAGGCAGGCAGGCAGGCAGGGTGAAGGTTTTGTTTCTGCATCCCAAAAACTTTCGCGGGAAATGCGCATGTGGGGGCGGGCCCAGCTAATCAGCATCATTTCTTGTCAGAAATGAAAGAAACACACGTTGCATCTTGGCTGAACAGACTCAGGGCAGTGTCCTCCCTACTCATATTCCTAGGAGTTTCAGGTCTCCGCAGGAAGATGTTCCCTGAGCTCAGGAAAACACACCTTACTGTGCTATGTAACACACCCGATCCCCAGATTAAGAACAAGTCCCGTTCCTGACATGGCCTTTAAGTGAAATTGGCATGCAAGTCGGATCATGTATACAAAAGGCATAAAAAACAACCAAGAAGCACTTCCATATACACTAACACACCCTAAACACAATACAGCATTTTAATACTAATAATAATACCATAATAATAAAGTAACTACAGGTACTGGGTGGGGGGGTGGAATCTGTATTACGTACATAGGTATGCAGTACTGTTCTTAACCCGGTTTGGACAGAAAGACAGAAAACAGTAAAACATTACTGAAGGTTAACACTTCTTGCGATGGGGCGGCAAAGAAATGTTTTAATAAATAAACAAACAAACATGGAGCTGGATGATGATGGAGCTGGACTGGTGCTGGAGAGTCAGGATTTGATCACTGGAGGGGTCCTGGAATCACTTTCTAGTTCTGAGTCTGCCACTCATCACTTCCTCCTCTCCCCTCCGACGCAGTGCTCATCACTCGCCCCCCACAGGTGCCCACTTGGCCCTTGAAGACAAGGCAGGACTTCCGGGCTTCCTGGGTTTCTTAAGCAGGGCTCCTTCTTAGCTTGGATGTGCATAACTGGGGACGAAGGCTCATGGAGAACGGTGGATGAGGGAAAATGGGTCTGCAGGCTCAGCTGACTATGGGTTGGGAAGGCCTCGCAGACACTCAGCGAGGGGTTGTGCGGCAGTGACTGGTCCACAGGCCTGGGCCACGCTGGGAAGCCAAAGGACCAATGGTCAGCTCCCAGAGCCATGTGAAAGAGGGCAGAATTAAGAGCAGAACCGGTCCTTGCCGAGCACTGTCGGCGAGGAGGGCGCAGCGAAAAGCTACTCCTTCAAAATGCCTCCACGGTCAACTTCCCGGGCCTCTTTCTACCTTGAGAAAGATTCTCAACAGAAGAGCGTCTCCCTTTCCTACTTTTAAAGCATCAAAATGCTCCTGAGCAACAACCTTACAACTCTAGTGCTTCTTTGACTTCTCTGTGCTAGCAGAGCGCCTGCAGAAAACAAGTCTTCGTTGGATCGATTACAGCAATTGTCGGTCACCTCCAGTTCTTGGTGTGTGGGGGCCCTTCCTCCAGTCTCAGCAAGGCATATCGGGCGGCACTCAAGGAAAGACCACGGATCCCATCACCCCATTCCTTCTCTGCCCTGGAAAGCAGAATGTCATTATGGAGCCAGGTAGGACACATTTAGATGGAGGACTGGATGCTTCATGATCTAAATGGGCTTCCGGGACATGGACATTCGATCTACTGTCTATCTCACACTTCCTCGGAGAGTGACCCCGTAAAGGTCCCCGAGGTTTTCCCCGTTCAAACAGCAGCCACTTCCAGACGTATTTAGTGTCAACCATAGCATTAATGATAATGGGCATTTCTAGATGATGCAATTGGCCAATGTGTTTCTGAAGTCAACACTTGCAACAAAATTAAGCTTAAACGCACAGAGTGGAAAGGGACCTCAGAAGGGAAATGGCCCAACCCTTTGCCAAAGCAGAAAGTCCGCTCTAAAGCAACCCTGGTGGGTGGGTGGCCATCCCTGCTCTGAGAAGGGTGGGTCCTCTAATGAGGAAGAGTTCTGCTCCTGAACTACTTGTACTGCCAGGATATTCTTCCGATGTTCAACCAAAACCCTTTTTCTTTTAATTTGCACTCTGGAGCAAGAGGAAATGAATTTGCTCAGTCATTTGCACCTTAGTCCTTCCAAGATTTGAAGATGGCTATCATGCTCCGTCTTTCTCCAAACCTCTGCGGGAAGACCCTGTTCTGAACTCCCCAGGGACGTGAGCCAAAGCGACACCTTCCACACCCCGCTCCCCGCCGTACCCCGAAGTTTTCATCAGAAGTGACTTACCCCTGGTATTCGATGTACTTATAAATCATGCCTGCGATGAACATTGCCACTAAAGCATAATACCAGGACGAGATGAACATCAAGGCAAGGCAGATGCTCATTCCTAAAAAGGACAAGGCCCTGAAGGAAACGAAGCAGAACAGCGACTGAGACGCAGGACTGGATTCATGCACACGCGACAACATTCCTTGGTGTCTTAGGACTTAAATGGCTGGCGGCTGGATGCATGACAGATTCCCTCTGGAAGCCTTTTGCCTGGGGGGTGCAGTACCTCGTCTGCAAGAGCCCAGTCACGCAGGATGCTATGGACACACCTGTGGAGGCTGAACACCCATTCTCCTTACACCTGTAGCCTTCCACGCAACACAGATTCTCAAGGGCCTCTGACCGCTGGGCAACACGTGGTCGCGTGAACAAGGCGTCCTCACACAATGCGGGTGCACATATGCTCTGAATTACTGCAAGGAGAGAGAGGCCCTGCCCCCACCCCCCGGGATGCTTGAGCAGAATCGCTGGAATGGCAGAGGGCAATGCTTCCCCATTAAGTCTAGCAATTGTGGGAGGAGGGAGAGCCTTAAGCAGTGACTAAGCAGCGATGTGCGAGCCATTTGGTTTGAGGATGGGAATTCCCAGGCTCAGCTCCCTGGATGCGGGCCCACCGTTTCTCTGCCCGAAACCTGCCTTGAGCTCGGCGTTTCACATGAGTATCTGGCAGGCCAAGTGAGTCCAGCCCCCTCACACACACCACACATGTGGCTGCTGCACAGTGGGCTTCTGCTTTTGCACTTGTGACTCTACGCCTTGCACGCTTCGCAGAGCTCTTGCAAGGAAAGGATCCACCGGCACTCCTAAGCATTTGGAAACGTGACCTCAGCTTGACTCGTTTCCTTGCCAGGACCAAGCATGGCACCAGAGAACCACATTCCAGCTGCCTCTTCCCATCCCTAATGGCCTGCTGGTTCGGGGAAAAGGGTCTTCTCTGTCCAGCCCCCTTCCCAGCACCATCAAGTTCTCTCCGTTGAGCCAACGGGACTCTGAACTACACAGGGGAAAAAGACAAGTGGAAATGTCTCTGTGCTATTTGCACGCTGCTTCTCACCACCATCAGGCTCCTGACTGACCACTGACGAGTTTGTTGGCCGGTGAGAGCCAAATCTTGCTGGAGAAGAGGGTGGCTGGACGGTCCACCCACAAGTCCTCACCTCCAGCAGCAGCAGCGGCATGGGGAAATTCAGGAAAGTGCTGTGCCCACGGGCTCTGGCACCCCACGCCCTGTTTCGGGAAGCCTTCTCGTGTATTTATTTTCTAAAACTCACCAGTGGTAGTACTTAAATCTGGGCCGCCAGTTTGGAGTCCTCAAGAGCGTCTGCACTGCGCAGGCCAAGTTGACAAACAGGTAGCACATCAAGAAAAACCTGGTCACCAAGGAACAGGGAGGAGAGAGAATTTCATCCCAGGTTGGCGCCCATTTGGATCAGTGGCAAAGCACACAGAGATCAAAGCACAGATTGCAAGGTCAACACAAGGACAACTAGCACCAGGAAATGGCCAGTGACAGGGATTTAAAGGGAGTCGGGATGGGAGAAGGGCAGCCCCCGCTCCTGCAAGGCCTCCTCAAGCTGCGATTTGCAAGACTCTCTAGGGAGGGGAGGGAGGTGTGAAACTGGGTGATGCAAACCGGCAGAAACCTGCAGGACAGACACCGCGGGGTTTGGACGCGGGACTCTCCAGGTTCAAATCTCCTTGCAACAGTGTCTTCTGGGCAGCTTGGGAGAAGTTTCTCTGTCTCTCTTGCATGCGCATGCGCACGCACGTGCGCAAACAGAGCAAGGCTGATGTGACGCTTTGCACACCTTGGAAGAAGAGAACGCCGCACAGGAAAGGGCACTAGCAAGGGGCCAGCTGAGAGCCCGCCTGGACAGAAATTGCCAGGTCCATCTAGTGGACTCCCAGCCGGGATGCGACCAGGCTGGGGCTGCCCCTGGGATGGGTCAGAGTTCCGCACTGGTTCAAGACAGCACTGCGATGGCAGTGGATAGTGGCTTGGCCAGGGCACTGGCTTCCAGCCCGTTCCCACATCCGAGTGCTGGGGCAGACCTTTAAAGCAACACTTCCCCCGTGTGCACCCTGGAGCCACCTGCAGGTTCCTCTTCTGGGCATCTGCACCAACAGAAGCTTGGACAGACGGCTCAGGAGGCCTTCTCAGCTGGGCAACCCACTTATGGAAAGGACTAACCAAAGGGCTTGTGTGGTTAATGTCTTCCCAGGATCTGCCAAACATCCTTTTGCTTCTCAGGTATTTCCGTGGCCCAGTTCTAGCTTTCTATGGCTGCTTGACTGATTCCTGCCCTGTTTGCTGTTTTGAAGTGCGCTGTGTTCTATTATTTTAAATATTTTAAATATTTTAAAATGCGACAGAGTTTTAATGACCGAGGGCACACGTCACGAATTAGAAATCTCCCAGTTAAAATATCAGGATTGTTATGAGCTGATGGGGTGGCCACTTTCTGCCTCCTCCCCCACCCGCAGCCCCTCCATCCTACGGACGGCTTAGCAATTGCCTCTATGAATGGATGGGGAAGGCGCATGTCCAAGTCGCGGTGCCCACTCTGGAAAGAGCGATGCAAGTATTAGCTGCAGTTAGATCAGCTGGAGGGAGGCAGTGAGGTGGGCTCCCTCCCGATCGCTCCTGGGTGCTGGTGATCACGAGCTGGGCGCCCCCGCAAACAATCCTCTCCTAGCGGGGCTGGGAGAGCCCCCGTCTCTGTCTGCCTGAGCCTACGAACATCAGGGAATCGCCCGAAAGCTTGCCAGCCTCCATACGTCACTAAATGCGGTTTCGCTTCATGGGTCACGAAAGCTGCCGGCCTGGCTTGGAGGCTCCGTGCTGCTCGCTCTGCAGGCTGCCATGCCTGCAACGGGACAGAGTCTCAGGCCCGAGAGGCACCGCCTGCCCACTTGTGCACTGGCCTGAGCAACCCGAGGCCAAGCGCGAGTCCAGGCTCAGCAATGGCACTGGCGTCTTCTGCCTGGGGTGCTCCGAGACCTTCTGTTTGCCTGCGCTAGGAGGTGCTGACCGCCTGCATCCCAGCCAAGCTCAGAAGATGCCCGTGCCACCCGCCTGGCTACCAACCACGTGTAGTTTTCAAGTTGTGACTGCAGAAACCTGAAGCCCCTCACAACTTTACTAGGGGACCTGCTCAATGAGAACCAGACAGGCCTCCCTCCAAGAAGCTGGTCCGTCCTCACTGATCTTCTTCACTATCGCAGGATGGGGGTCGCTCTAGGAGGCACAAGGCCATTTCCCAGAAGCCTTTGCCACACACGGGGTTTCCTCAGCACGTGAACCCCATTCCCCCTCCCAGTGGGAACCGTGGGGCAGGTGCCTCAGCTATCTCAGGGGTGAAGCAAGTTTCGGGGCACGGATTTCACCAGGGCTCGGCTGGCACCTTCTGTGGCCAGCTGCCACCTTTAATTCCCCAGAATGCCTGCAGAACGGTGCCCGGCACAGGGTGGGGCCATTCCAACTCCCAACCACCCTGTGCGGAAAAAGAGGTGGGGCCGTTGCATCTTATTTTGGGTGGATCCAGAGAGACTGGATCTGGGCCAAACTCCCAGCTCCAGAGGAAAGGGCTCGTGGGAGCCGAACGAACATGTGCTTTGATCCAAGGGGGCCGATCTGGAGCCTGCCCTTGGTACAACACTGAACACTCACATCGAGAGGATCGGGGCCACCATGTCAAGGGAGGCGATGAGGATGCCGAGCTCAGCAATCAGCGTGGTCAGCAGGAGGGCCCATGTTGGCTCCCCGTTCGCCTTCCCGTGGCCAAACACCTTGAAAAGGAGGTGGAAAAGAGAATGAGCTTGCCTTGCACCATGGCAGGGTTAACCATGGGGCCCGGGTGTAGCTGAGAGCCAGAGGCCCCCCCCCCCCGGGCTTTGTGTCGCGGTCCCCACCATACCGCACATCGCCCTGAAGAGCCCCGTCTGCCGCATGCTGATTCCCCGTCCCCTCCAGGGTCTGTCCTCCGGCCGCTTGACAACATGGGCCTATGGCCTTTTGGGATGTGCTGCAGCTGCTGGGTTAGTCCCCGGCGTGTGCAAAACCGTTTCTGCTCTTTTCCTCCTAGAATAACATCTGTGCCTTCTTCGCTGTTTGGTGGCGGAGGCCTTTCACTCCCACCCTCCCCCGGCTCCTGCCCAGGTTGTGAAAATCTCTCCCAGGCTCAGTTTCAGAAGTTATTCTCCTAACGCAGGTTAGCATATACTGAATGAGAGTGAGAATGAGGCGAGTGAAGGCTCCTGTTTTAAGCAAGTGCTTTTATAGCAAAGTGCTGTTTTATAGCAAAGTGCTGTTTTATAGCAAAGTGCTTTTGCTATAAATCCGGGGGTGGGGCTGTGTGGGGCTGAGGCATCTCGTGCGCCCTCCACGTCGGTTTGGGCAGGACCTTTCCGGTGGTGGTGCTCCAGTCGTGCAATTCTGCACTGAAACACGCCAGCTGCTTGTATTTTCTTGGCCCGCAGGGCCGTGTGAAAACGACTCTCTCCTCACAGGCAATTCCTTTCAATCTACTTTATGGTTTTATCTATTCGTGTTGCTCATGCTCATCCTTATTTTGAGCTGCCCATTAGCCCCCACCGGTACAGCTAGCTCCCATGGATAATGGGGTTTGTAGTCCAACAAATTCTGGCTGCCTTGCTTAACATACAGCACCTACTTCTTGGTCAACAGGATCCTAGGTATTTGCGCTGTGTGCATGAGGCAGAAAGTGGGAGGACTGTTTGCATCCGCTTTTGTACAAGCAAGCACAGCTGTGCCAGCCCACGAGAATGCCAGCATCCCTCACCACCACAGTATCTTTGGTGGGAGCCAACGGCAAGGTCCGAAAGCACCGCGAAAGCTGCCAAGTTCTTCTGATTGGTTCACCAGGCAAAAGGGGAAGGGAAGAGGGAGGAACCAGCAGCCGAAGCTGAGGCCTTTGGCCCCGCATGTGGTCACAGCCTTGCAGCAGAAAAGGGGCTCCATCGGAGACTGAGCTTGCCCCGCTGCACTCGCTTGGCCAATTTGCTCTCCTCTAGCAGGGAGCTGATGGGACACAGGGCAGGCCCACAGCTCTGCCCCCCCCCCCCAAGAACAGAACTCTGCAGGAGGCACAGACTTAGAGGGCGGCTGCCGCAGCCCCCAACATCTGCCTGCCCCCCGTGGCGGTGACTTCACTCTGCCTCATGGTGGAGTTGGCCCTGCAAATACAGCTGGGGACTATTCCCTTGGATAAAATGGCACGAGGGGGGAACTGAAGAGCTGCTGGAATACAACTCCCACCACAATGAGAATGTGCAGGCTTACGAGCTACCGGTTTAACATGGGCTTGGGAGTGCAGAATTCTAACATGGCAGACTGCTTAACTGCCCGAACCGGAGCTGCCTGCCCTTGTCTGGCGACAGCAACCCCATCTGCAGCTCCGTCCCACTAGCTGGGCCTGCCAAGGGCCGAACGCAGGTGTGCACGCGGCCACCAGACGACGCCCCCTTCCCTGGCTGCCCACTGGCCCCTCTGCCCCCTCTCTTAGCATGGTGGGCTCCCCAACTTCTAAAGAATCCCTTCCTGAACAGAAATGCAAGCTAGAACCCTCATGGGTCCATCCCCCCTTTTTGGCTGGGAAATGTTCAGCTCCACGTGGCAGAAACCCCTCCCTGTCTGCTGCAACCCTCGTACGGAGGGAAGCCACCCACTGGGTACCGACCCGCAGGAAGGGGATGATGTTGTCCTTGGCAATCGCCTGCAGCAGCCGTGGGGCACCCGTGAGGCTCTGCAGACCTGCCCCACATGTAGAGAAGAAGGAGCCTAGTACGATGACCCAAGGCGAGGGCCAGGCCAGGGTGCCGACCACCAGGTTCTTGTTCACCGCGTCGCCATATCTGCAGGAAGGATCAGGTGCAGGTACTTTAAAAGATGACGTGGATCCCATTTACTGGTTACACGACTAGACAGTTTTCCCTAATAAAGCTCGAGATGGCGTTTCTAAAATGCGTTACTGCTCATGCATTCAAAGGTCCTGTAACCCAATAAAAATATAGCAATTAAGTTGGGGTGGGGTTTTTTAGAATTTAAATTTACTATTTTGAATTGGCGTACAGAATCCCTTTCAGCCTGAAAGCTGACTTCCACTCCAGAAAAGGGTTGGGGACTCCATCTGGCCGGTGGACACAGCTGGAAGCCCAGTGGAGTGGGACCAAAGGTAACAGGAGCAGAACTAGTGTAACACTCATAATTGAGGTTGCAAGTTGGTTTGGGGCATGCTAGAAAATTCGGGCCTTTTTTCTGTCTAAATATGCACAGGATTGCACCTGTTCTCCCAGGCTTTAGTTGGATGGAAGAGGGATTTCAACCCTGTAGGACACTTGGGCTGGGTCTGAACAGCCCGGGAAGCTACCAAAGTGCACTGGGACCCTGGGAGGGCCAGATTTGGCATAGTGAGGCTCTGCACCCCGTGCTAAACAGCTGGGTTGACCAGCAAGGGGTCTTTTAAGTGGAGGGCTGGCAGAGTCCACCAGGGGTCCTGTATCTCTGGATACAGGGGACAGCGCTAGATGAGCCACAAAGCCCCATCTGGTCTAGGAGCACGTGCGCGCCCGCACGCACATGGAACTTCGGCCATGCCCCTGTTCTTTCACGTTTAAGCAACTGAAATACAAGTGAAGCAATGTACTCAAACCCAGAACAATTGACCACCGTTAGTGCAGCATGAGTTAGCAAAGAGTTAAAAAAATCGTTACAATGCAGTAACAAATAATTATATACACACAAGCACGCACAGACAGCTTTTGAAATGAGAAAAGCTGCACTTTTGTGTTTTGTAGACCTCAAGTTAAATAACTGGAGCATCCAATGAAGAGACAAAAGGAAAACCACCAGGGTGCTGAACAACATGGAAACACAAAATGCGAAAGGATTTGCTCACCCAAGATGCTTCTATTTCTCATATATGGAAATCCATGTGCACATACGCAGTTTCGAATTTCACTGTAGCCAGTTGAACACAGAAATACTTTCCTATCTCAAAACATCTGTTATATTTTGATCACAGATGCTCTGGAACCCTTTCTAAGTCAGTGCAGTGTAGAAATAATGATGTTGGCCTAGGACTGGGAGACACGGGTGCAAATTTCTGCAAACTCAAGAGCCTCCCTTTGTACACTTGACCACCTACTCTCAGCCTTAACCTTCCTCACAGGGTCGTTGGGAAGAGAACGGGACATGTTCAGCTTGAACCCTGGGGCAGCAACGAACTGCAAGACTATCACTGCGAATACAAAAAACAGCTCAGGACGGCGGCGGCTGCATATGGTGTCCTGGCCTCTTTGGTAGGCTGGGCTTTCAGCGTCATGCCATAAAATAAAACAGTCACTCAAGCAGAGAACGGAAACAAGAATTAGTCATCGCTACAGAGAGCGAAACCTTATTTGGCTGGGGGTGACCACGGAAGCAGCTTGGCGCTTCTTCTGCACTCTCCAGTTTGCACCAAGACCAGCTGAATTTTGCAACGTGTGCGCATTGCATGGCAAAAACATCTGGGGGCTGTCAGATCAAAACATTATGATGCTTCTGCACAATTTAGACTTTCCGAGTCAAGCAGCACGGCACGGCACTTGCCGCCAGAGCTCTGGGGCACAGGCTGCGGGTGTTTGATGCAGAAATTGTGCCGCCGGCACCACTGCAGTGATGTGTGTGGTACCATGCCTGGAGAAGCCTTCCCCCAACCCCCAACCTTGGGATGTTTTGGAATACAAGTCCCATCAGACCCAGCAGCATGCCCCTGGCCAGGAGTCCTGCAAGGTGTAGTCCAAAACATCTAGAGCTGCCTTCCCCAAGCTTGTGTCTTCCAGACATGTTTGGACGGCAACGCCCAGAATTCCCAGTCAATGGCTGGATGGGAATTCTGGGAGTTGTGGTCCAAATGCCTCTGAAGGCTGCCAGGTTGGGGAAGGCTGGGCTAGAGGGACACAGACCAGAACAAAACAAAGTCAGGTTCAAATGCCTGCTTCCTGATGAAGGCAACAGGGGGATCACCTGTTTAGAAAGGACAGGAAGGGAAAGTGGGGTGGGAGCATAGCTTTATATGTCAGGGAAGGGATAGGATGCAGTGAGAAAGGTTGCAGCACAGATGGGGATTCGGCAGAGGCAGTCTGGGTGAAACTTGGGGGTTTTGACAGGGAAAGCAACCTGACAGTGGGGGTATGTTATTGCCCTCCAGGTCAACTTGAGACCCTGGATGATGTCCTGACAGGCCAGATTCTAAGCATATCTTGGGGGAGGGACACAGTAATTATGGGTGTCTTAAGTTCAGGTTAGGGGACAAGTGGCTTAAGAGCAGCACTTGTGAAAGGGACCTCGGGGTGCTGGTTGACTGCAGGCTAAACATGAGCCAGCAGTGTGATGCGGTGGTCAAGAGGGTGAATGCCACCCGAGGTTGCACAGCCAGAAGTGTGGCTTCTAGATCAAGAGAGGTATTACGACCACTCTATATGACTCTGGTGCTCCCGCAACTGGAATATTGTGCGCAGCTTTGGGCCCCTCATTACAGGAAGGATATAGCCAGGTTGGAGTCAGTGCAGCGTAGGGCCACAAGGATGGTGGCTGGTTTGCAGGGGATGCCGTATGAGGTGAGACTGAGGGAAATGGGCTTTTTCAGCCTGAAGGAGATTCCAAGGGGATCTGTTGGCGACATATAGGCATGTGAGGGGGTGTCATGCGGAGGTGGGCAGAGACCTCTTCTTCCCTGTGGAGGAGGGCAGGACACGTTCCAACGGAGCAAAGCTCAGGGAACCCAGGTTCCATTTGGATGCCAGGAAGGATTTCCTGACAGTTAGGACTCCGAGGGTGTGGAATGGGCTTCCACGGGAGGTGGTTGAGGCCCCATCGGTGCAGGTGTTCAAGGATAGGCTAGATATGCACATGGTAGGGAGGTCATGAGTGAAGCCAGCTGGAGCCGGGGGTCAGACTAGATGGCCCAGGAGACCCCTTCTGATTTGCTCTGTTTCTTTGTTGATCCCCCAAGAGCAAGTCCCCCCTTCCTACACAGAAACCAAGTAGAAAAGTGATGCTTACTTACTTATCTCGAAGCACAACCCCTTCAATGCAAGCGCCAAACAGGATCACACAGCTGAAATCTGCACATCCGCTTAAGGAAGCTTTATTTCTGACAGTGCCCACAAGACACAACGCAACACATTTCCATGGCTGGCAACTTTCCATTAAGAAAATCCTACTGCATCCTGTAGTCAGGGAGGCAGTCCAAGCTGCCAACCAAATAATTTGCACAGAAAAATGCCACAGTTCAAGGGGGACGCAAAGGTTTTGGATCTTGGAATTCTGCAGCAAGACCTTCGGGGTCCATTTTTGTGGCCCCTTTCAAGCTCTCCATTTGTTAAGGAACCCCTGGAGATGACAGGAAAGGTTAGCTTTTCCTGGTCACTCCCATGTGCCTCCTTCCCACCTGGACAGCTCAGAATTAGCTGAGCGTAATCGCAAGATCAGAGGCAGACACTGCAAATGACGTCAGGACAGACGGTGCCACAGAAAATATCCAAGGGCAGCTGGCAGGAATTGCTCAGATTTATTGCTATTACAATAACAAGGGCTTTGCATGCATCGCTCTGATTTTGCTGGGTGCCCTTCATGCAGGTCATCTGCCTAAACGTGAAGCTCTCCCTGTGTGTGTTTTTAATAACTTCCACTGTGCATTTGTAGCAGCAAAATTTGATTTGAAGCAGGATGGACTACAGCCCTTGGCTATGGCCAGTGATTCCAGGATCGATTATTTGAATCGCCCCAGATCCAAGCTGGGTCTTTTGCCTCCTATGTTCACAAAGGACCCCCAACCCAAGTCGAAGGTGAAGTATTAGAGAAGGCTGTACGGATGCAGCTCATTCTTCACAAATGAAAGGACCCAGTTTTGCTCCCTGGTTAGAGGGAAGAGGGTTCAAGGCAGCAATGAGCCAGGTGGACAGATGCTTGCAAGTGGAATGAAGGACTTGCAGTGCACCAGAATCCTGGTGGTTGTTGTTTTTGAAAGATACAGACAAGAGAAGTGGTGACGATCGCAAGGATGGTTCCAAAGGGAATAGACTTCTGGGCGTCTTTGAGATCTCCAGATCGGTTTGAGCCGGCCATGATCCCTTAAGCAGAAAGCAAAAAAGGTTAGCTGTGTAAAATACTTCTCAACAACCCAAGCAATAAGGCACTTCCATGTTCTCACCTGTCACTGAAGGGAAGAAGATGCCAATTAGCACCATGAAGGAGGTTGCGATGTCTGCGTAAACGTAAAGGTGAAGGTTGTTTTTGTGCCCGGCCGCTTCAACCGAAGGGCGACCAGCTTTCTCCAGGATCTCTCCTTTCTCCATGTAATTGCTCCAGATGTTATCTGGGGAGAGCCATGAGAAGCATGGAGGAAATGCAAGGGAGAGCGAATGACGCATCTGCCTGCTATCCTCGCTGGACACAAGAGAATGTTTCTGTGCGGTGAATCAGCAAGCCCAAGCAAGCTTGCTCTAGATTTACTACTGCATGCAAGCCAATCAATTCTTTAATAAGCAGACAGATTTGTATACAGGATGTGCACGGATTGCTTTAAAATAATCAAAAAATTCTTCCACAAATTCTGCAACAAGAACAGCTGGATTCTGCAACCTGAATACATGTTCTTGAGAAGTGGATGAAACCAACATGCTCGCTCAGATTCGTAAACCACTAGCTAACAGGCCAGGAAAAGCCTTCTGCATGCAAAGCCTTCACGCTGCACAATCATATGGGAGTCCCTTAAAGGGAAACAGGTTTCCCAGTCCTCATGGTACTCAGGAAAGGGCTGACTGAACAGGCAGAGGCGCAAAGCTGGGACAACTCCTGGTCCGTCTAAATTAGCAAACTGCCTTTCCAGAGTGACGGACGAGGCTCCTTCCCACTCTGCTCTGGAGGTGTCCAAAGACTGAACCTTGCAACTTGGGCAGGCATGCAAAGTACACGCTCGGCCAGAACGCTGCCCTTTCCCCCACGATGTAAAAAAACAGGCTCTGCAGCTTTTGACAGTACCTTTCAAAATTCCGCTTGCAGCTCCGGGAATTCCTGGAATCTCAGTAACATTATTCAGCTCAAAGTACTTATCGCAGTGTCCGGAAGCACTGCTGTTACCAGGGCAGAAGAGCTTCATCAGGCTGGAGGGCACCGTATCGTTGCCGACCACTGTCGTTTTGGCACAAACATCAAACTGGTCCCTTGACAAAGTCCTATTCCCTAGCACACACACGCTGGGGAGGAAGGAAGCGTGCCGACTTGTTATGCTTTGCATTCTACCGATTTCGAAGCAGAATGCTATCAGCACACACACACCCCTGTTCCCTCATCAAAATTTTCCTCCCAAAGCAGCAGAACATGGTTTGTTTCTTCAATGTACGGATGTAAAGAGGATTTCATGTAGTTTTTCCACAGCAACTTACATTCTCTGATCTTGGAGAATTCCTATAATCACAGCAGTTGGCATCCACCCTTGGTGTAATTCTCCATCAATGCACCGCAACCCCTTTGGAGGCCACTGAAGCTGGCGCCCAAGGACACCAGCTACGGGTCTGCCGGGTTCCCTGAGCCCACCCCGCTATTAAGGTCCACAGAACAAGACCCTCTCAGGGGGCCGTTCCACCGGAGCCTGCCTGTTGGGCAACCGTGAAAGGGTTTTGTCCTGTGTCGCCCGCCGACTATGGACTGTACTCCCTCGAGAACTACGGCCGGCCTCCAATCGCTTGGACTTGAGGAAGGATGTGAAGACACACCATTGTAATGTGTGTGTTTGTTAAATTCATTTGTTAAATTTGGCTGCTTAACATGTATAGTTTAATGTTACTATCCTTAGCATCCTTTTTATTATTTTAGGGTGGTTTATTTTTTAAAAATACTTTTATTTTATCAATTTATACATTTATAAATAAAAGAATAATTTATTTTATTCTACCTTGTGCACCACACTGATGGCTTTTAGCAGATAAGATGATTTTTTAAAATTATTATTTTGCCTGCCCTTGTTATGGAACTTAATATGAGTTACATATTAGACAATTCAGGGTCCTTTTAGAAAGCACTCTGGAGTCTCTAGTGACATAAAAGGTAAAGGTAAAGGTTTCCCCTTGACGTTAAGTCGAGTCATGCCTGACTCTAGGGGGCGGTGCTCATCTCGGTTTCCTAGCCGAGGGAGCCAGCGTTTGTCCGCAGACGGTCTCCGTGGTTGTGTGGCCGGCATGACTAAACACCGAAGTGCATGGAACGCTGTTACCTGCCCACCAAAGTGGTACCTTTTTATCTACTCACATTTGCATGCGTTCGAACTGCAAGGTTGGCAAGAGCTGGGACAGAGCACGGGAGCGCACCCCATGTGCAGATTCGAACCGGCGACCTTTCGATCAAGCAGCCCAGCAGTTTCAACCCCTGCGCCACCTGCAGCCCCTCTAGTGACACACACCTATCCTATATGGAATGTCATTTCAAGGTACAGGTCTGCAATGCATGACCACACACCTTGCACCTGTCGGAATCGTTTCAGAGCGCTCATTCTCTCTACTGCACCTCTCCTGAGCAACGGTGCTCAAACGAGAGGCGGCTTCAGCTTCTGCTAAGACGATGCAAACAGTTTGCTAGAAGGTACCACATTCCTTTACACACGATTTTAGCATTCTGAGGCCAAGTAGTGGTCTCTCTTTCCAGGGTTTTTAGCTGTGACCTCATTTGCCTGGAATAAGAACGCATTGTTCTTGTTTATATTGTGTTTTACTGCATTTAAGAAAAAATTACTTTGTGTTTAATTAATTGTTTTTATACCACCCAGAGAGCTTCAGCTGTTGGGTGGTATAAAAACTAACTAAACAAATATTTTTTTTAAAAAAAATCTAGGCATCTTTATTTATTTATTTATTAGATTTACATTCCACCTTTTTTCCTTAGAATTCAAAATGGCTCACATCCATCTCCTTCTGTGGCTCTTCATTGTATCCCCACAACAACCCTGTGAGGTAGGCTGGGCTGAGAGTCTGTGACTGGCCCAAGGTCACCCGGTGGGCTCCATGGTTGGGTGGGGACTAGAGCCCAGGCCGCCCAAGTCCCAGACCCACACAGCTAACCACTGTACTACAGAAAACACAAAAGGAGGCCCTAAGCGACCCTTTTAACACTTGAAAGTACGCATAGCAGCACTGAAGTCATAACAGGAACCACACTGCCAAATATCCCAAATATTTACTAGGGCATGAGTTTCCTGCATGGATAATTCTGTTGCAAAAAGCTTTCCATTGCTCACCAAGATTTACTTACGGAAAAACAGGTGGATCAAAGATAGATTTGATCGCCCCGGCATAGATGGATAAGATGGATATTATGACGCAGGCCAAGAAGAGAGACGCGAGTTTGTTCACGTATTTGACCCCCACAAAGACCACCACCACCATTAATGTGAGGAATAATGTCCCGTACACTCGCATGTTGTTCAGGGTGGTGCTGGAAGCGTCATGGGCGCCGGTGGGGTGGAAAATGGCCACTTGGGGAAAGATGTACGTCTGAAACAGTTAGAACGTTGCCTTAAGAGTCTACATTAAAAAGCAAGCCATTTAACAATCGCACTTGCACAAGCATGATGCCAACATGCATCATGATGCTCCACAGACACCCGCGCCCAGGCGGAACAGACACACATGCCAACCAGCTGAAACCACAGGAAGGCTGAACACCTCTCAGTCACACTCCTGCTGCAGCAGCTGCAGGCCAGGGAAGGTCCCAGCTCTGTCCTCAGCGGGTGCTGGGATTTGAGGGCAGAGCGCCCTCAGCGCCAGCACGGTTCTTTTCGGGCCACCTGCAGCTTTGAAGGGCTTAAAGCAGGTAAGGCCCCACTCTCCCTTGTTCCACACTACTGCATCGTTCATTTATTGATTGCATTTGTCTCTTACTGGTTTTCTTTTTAAAGACCTCAAGGCAGCTTACACAGTTCTCCTCCTGCTGCTCTCCATCTTATCCCCACAACAACCCTGCGAGGTAGGCTGGGCTGAATGTCTGTGGCTGGCCCAAAGTCACCCATGGGGCTCCATGGCTGAGTGGGGACAGAACCCAGGTCGCCCCAGCCCCGGTCCCACATTCTTCGCCACTACCCCACCCTGGCTCTCTAGATGCACCAAACACTTGTATGATGTCTAGGAAGACCCCAAAGCCCCCTTAAAGTAAGGGCAAACCTGCCCCCACCCCAAGACACCTTTGGACTCCTATGAGTCCTATCTAGCGTGCTTCTCAGGCAAGGCAACCCGGCAAGCCCTGGGAGATGACAGGCTGCCCACCTGTACTTTGGGGTGCAATTACTGAATTGTGAGCAAGCCCAGAGAAAAATCAGGCATTAGGAAACAGGGGTGCGGCCCGAGGCAAAGGGCCCCGGCCATGCCGAGCTCTCCCCAGGAAGCGTCCCGCTGTTCTCTTAAAAATGCACGGGGATGCCTCTGCGACGCGCCGCCGCTCTCCGAAGCCCCGGAAACAGGGGAATAAACCAATCTGTGTGCAATTATCAATTATTCTAACTCGTGGCCTCTTTCCCCAAAACATCTTGGCTGCTACTTACCAGCAGGATTTCGATGGCACCAAGGATGTACATCGCACCTGCGAAGGTGGTCCCCAAGTAAAAACAGAGCCCCACAGCTCCACCAAATTCAGGGCCCAGTGACCTGGAGATCATGAAGTAGGAGCCGCCGGCTAGAAAGTGAAATTGCACAAGTATTTCTCTATCCCCCAGGATCAAGGCAACAGCACATTATAAATGATGTGTCCAAAACAAACAAACAGGAAAATACTATTCTGACATTTAATTGCTAACCTGTCTTGTAGAATCCATAACAACCACCATGCCTTTAAGGAAATTCAAATCAATTGTGTTTTTAGAGATCAGATCCGGTCAGTTGTCCTGCCTACACAGAGTGTTTCGCACCATAAACCAGTAAGTTTTGGGCTATTTATCCTCAAGAATTTAGACATAAACTAAGACTTTAAGAGTGGATTTCTGAAAGTAAGTTCCAAAGACTTGCCCTTTAAAAAAAAAGCATCTTAGGATGCAGATTGTATGACAACATAAACATGCAAACACATACTTAAAAATAACTTTAAGCAAGATAGGAAACCAGTATTTTCATGGCCATGAGGGACAGAAACTTTGCTATAAGAGTGCAAACCGGATATGAGAATATTAGGAGACGGTAGGCAGCATTGAGTGGCGCTGGAGGGATTGTTTGGGTGTGATTGTGTCCCACAGCCTGTAAGTCAGAGAACATTATTGCTCTCCTAGCGTACACCCCTAGTGTGCAATATATTTTGTAGCACCAGCCTTACAAGTGCGCAAGCATCCAAGCTGTTCAAAACCTGAAGTCCAGCAGCCCCACAGAATCAAGACAGGCACAAGTGAATTTCCCCCCTTGAAGAAATTCGTGATGAAGAATGTCACAAAGCACATTTAAGCTGTTTCATACCAACTCTGGGACAGGTGTGGGCAACCTCTGGAGGCCAAGGGGCCATTTCTGACCCCCCCCCCCATTTGACCCCACTGGAGGCCAGAGGCTGTGGTGGATCCCCTCCCACCAACAGGAGGGCTGAAATTGCTAAATTGGGTCCATCCACAAACTATATCTAACTCTCGGCATGCCGTAGCAGCTTAAAGAACCTGGATTTGCAGACAAGCCAAATCCCACCCTTCGTCGCCACGGATATTTTAGTGGAGGTGGGCATCGGAGGCCTGCCTGGGGGCTGCAAGTTGCCCACCCCTGCCCTACCTGCAGAGAACAAAGGTGTTCAACTTTATGGACTGTGCGTGCAGTTGCCGAGACTGGTATGTGACCCACAGCTTTTGAGCTGAAAAGGACAGGTGTGAGCCCTCGGCTTAGCACGAGGGTTCCCCGTGGTTCAAGACTACACCTATGGCACCAACCTGGGACGACTCCATTTGTTGCAATGGCGCTCATTGATATGGCCGTCAGCAGTGTCTGTAAATAGCAGCATGCACACCAACAAACAAACAGAGGTGGGGAAAGAAAAAGGAAAACGAAAGGTTTAGAAGCAACTCTGATGGAAACTAAACGCGCTGTTATTTTACAGTGAAGACATATTCTCCAAATTTGAATATGTGCAACGTCCTTTTGGCAGATTTCCACAGGATCTAATGCTTTCCTAGGAAGCAAAATGTTATGGTATCTAGAGGGTGACATGGACTCTCTGCTAAAAGTGGTGGATGCCTATGGAACGTGTCGGGCTGATTTGGTACCTTGGCTGAAAATGCAAAGATTAGCTCTACTGATCTGTCTGGGGAAATGTGCCCAAGTCAGGCCTGCTCCTAGGATCCCTTCCCATATCACAGGCGCACCTGGAATTGGTTCGGGTCCCTCCTTTGGTGCGGACTGTTGGAGAATCCATTCCCTAGGAGACAGTGCAGGCGCTAACCTTGATGTGGATGTGCTTGCAGGGTCAGATGTGTGATTCCCAGAGACTGTAACCGTTAAGCGTATGCCCGGGACGTACGGTAAGAAGAGGATCTTGCCTGCTGGGCCAGAGGATGTGCTGCTCGCAGGACTGTGCCCCATACACAGGCTGCCCATGCTCTCTGGCAGGGCCTGCACTGGGAGGACAGGCCAGTGACAGACCAAAGCCCTCTCCAACACGGCGCTCTGTTCACACCTTGGGCAACCAGCTGCCGTCCTTCAGTCCTTTTGGCCCCTCGTGGGCCTCACAGCTCTTGTCAAAAGAAGGCCAGCAAATCTATCAGGCAGCGAGGCAGCCAAACCAAACAGGGCGGGAGACATCTGGCCAGCTCATTGGTGCCTCCTCCGGGCGACCAGGTAAAAAGAGGCAGAAGCAGGCAGCAGGCAGGGCAGCTATGCCCCCAGGCCAGGTACTCACACAACAACAGCAGATCAGCACGATGAGGAAGGACTGGATCACTCCAGCTGTGCCCACGATCCACGTCAGTCGGAGGAAGAGAATGACCCCGAAGATGTTCTGCATGCAAGGCAGGTAGACCCCCATCAGGGTCCCCATGCTGGGCGACTGGAAAAGAAGGGGCAGGAGTCAATATTGTGTTTCGGAGCTGTTGCTAAGCGTGTCTG
Source organism: Varanus salvator macromaculatus (assembly GCA_023646645.1). Taxonomy (NCBI): domain Eukaryota; kingdom Metazoa; phylum Chordata; class Lepidosauria; order Squamata; family Varanidae; genus Varanus; species Varanus salvator. The sequence goes on from JAIXND010000657.1 coordinate 21,646,473, forward strand.
ACGGGGATTCAATTCCTCGCCTAGCCAGGCTGCTCAAGAAGTTCCAAAACGTTGAGAGCGCTTCACAATAAGCGGCCGTTCGGAGCCCAGGGGGCAAACTTCACAAAAACCTCCACCGGCACTTCTGCCTAGCAGAATAGTCACTGTATAACTCAGTCGATAGCCCTTTGCTTAAAATTAAATCAAACTGTGTTTGCTTGGCACAAGCACCAAGAAGAGCATCGCTCTTCTATGATGTATGCAGAGGTTAAACCTGAGCGCATGCACACCCAAATGCGTGCCGCCGGATCTCGGGTCCCGCCTGTGGTCCTGGAACTCACAATAGAGAACCTGAGATTGGACTTTAACACATGGCAAGTGTTCAAGCGAACTTCTCATGGTGTACAGGAATGGGGTGGGGGGGTCCCTGCAGATGTTGTCAGACCTCCCACGAACCGTAGGCTGGCAAACAGTCCAGGATGCCGCAGAACGTGGCAACTCTGCACAGCACGGGTATCATGGGTCCAAGGAGCACAACAGCCTGCACCCAAATGGGACATCCACCCCAGGCTGCACTTCGTTTCCTATTCTGGAGTTCCCTGTATGGGAATTTTGTTGCTCGGGGACCCATAGGCCCAGTTAGCTAAGCAAGCTATGGCAAAAATTCAGATGAATTTGACTGATTTCAACTATGCTCAGAAAGTGAAAGCTGGCTGGATGGATGGACATCAAAGCTTCTCAAATATGCTTCCAGTGTTTAGTGTACCAAGGCAGCACCTGGATTCATTTGAATACCAGAAAGCAAATCAAGTGAAATCCCATCTGGCAGCTACGCATTCCCACAGCTGTGTTTCTCCCCCTTTCCATCACGTGGCTAAGAGTTGCAGGCCCACATGTGATCTGGATTTCTCAGAATTTGTTCTACCCTGCCCAGAACAGTGACATAAGAAAAATGACGACAACAAGTTTCCGCTCTAGGCCTGCATGATTCATCTCCTGGGCTAATGGGTGGAAGCAAGGCAGGACCCGAAATTCTTTGCTATCCATCTCTCCTGACTCCAGGAGTCACAAGGCAGGATGAAGAAGGATCAGGTGTGAATAGCTCCTCCTCTGGCACAAAACAGAGGAAGGGAGGGGTCTGACCCAAGCCTTTGTCACAAGTGCGCGCGCACGCACGCACACACACTCCTTGCTCAGGTCAGGACAGAGTGCTTCTAACTTCAGGCCTTATTTAACTTTTATGCCACTCAATAGCTGGCATTCTCAGGGCGGTTTACACCAACCCACAAAATAGAATCTAAAGTAGATCACATTATAAAAACATACAGAATGCCAATAGCCCGATTAAACAGCTAACGACCTCTCGGCAAACTAATTAAGAAGACAGTTCTTATCAGCATCTTAGGTCCTGCTGGCCTCGGGCATTCCAGCTAAGAATTCCAGTCCCGCCTCTTCCCATTCCCAGGCCACAACTTTGGAAGGCTGCATTTTAGGAGAGGTGAGTGTGGTCCCTGCCGCCTTTCTGTCACTCATTCCAAGGGTGCAAAGCCAGCCTTGCGCATTATGCCCATCCCATGGCAGAATCTGACAGCTCACAGCCACAGCGTTCAATCTGTTTTCAAATTCCAAAAAATCCAGAGCACTTGCGGTATTTGAACTAATTTATCATGCTTATGCCTATTTTACCTCTGGTGTGTTCAGGCAACAGGACAGATTCCGCGATTCCGATCCCCAGTGTTGTCCTGCAATTAAAAAACCACTCACTAACGGAAGCTACGCACTTTGGATACTTTTCTCCGGGAGCCTTCGGCGCTTTCTGCTTCCTCATGTTCCTTGGCGCCCTGCGTGAGGTTTGTGTAGCTGACCAGTTTCCCAAGCAGAGAAGAGACTTTCGGGCGAATATCCAGTTCTTCCTGCGAATGAAACACATGTGAGGATTAAAATAGTAAATGTCTAGGATTCACCGAGTGGAGAGCTCAAGGCATTTTCGCAGCTACTGTTACAACAACCTTGTGAAGTAGGGCAGTATGACCGCTCCCATGGGGAACATCCATACCCAGCGCTCCTGTCGTTGAGTCGTGCAGGATGTTTCCCTGCCGTGTCCCACCAACTCCGTGAGGCTGGCTTGCAGAATGACCGTGAAAATCCAGCCGGCCTCTTCCTCCAGGTAAGAGTTCCGGAAACCACCCCCCTCAGATGGCTGTGCTCTGGGACAACCGTCCAGTCTTTTATGGCCTCCGTGCGAGAATAACAAACAAGAGCCCTGCAGTGCAGCACCTTGATTGTGACATTGGCCACCCTCTGTCAGACTAACTACTACTACTACTGAACGTTGCTGCTGTCGCTTCGTGCTGACGGACTAATGCAACGGCCCCCCGAGAATCCGGGAGCCCAGAGGGGAGTTTAAAATTCTTCAGAACTATGGCATTTTACAGGTAGTTGTTTTGAGGTCTACTATTTTTGGAATGGTTACTTCACTTTTTTGCAAGCGTTATCACATCATGGCTTTTTATTCATTTCATTTACAGCACATTTGCACCACTAATAGATACTAACACAAATCAACATGAGCAAAGTGCAAGGGGGACTGGAGGCGAGAGACGGGGATGTGTCTCCCAAGGCTGCTTACACTGTGGTCCAAGACATCCCTGACCCAGGCAGAGCAGCCGTGATCAGAGGCCGTTCTTCAAGGGGTGCACGGAAGCTGGTGCCCCCGTTTCGGGATTCCGTCTGCACTGAGTGCCCCCGCTGTCACCACCGCAAACCTTTTGGGGGTAGGTTAAAACTGCCCTCTCCTTCGAGAAATTGATTCATGTGTGGTGTATTTAAATCTGTTACCGTTTGTCGTTCCTTTGAAAATGATGGCAACGACAACTGTTCCGAGATCCATGTTTACCATCTGGATGCTCAGTAATGACTTCCAGCCACTGTAAAGTAGCCGATTGTGGGCTTGTCCTGACATTACAGTGTTCAGCTCCCAGCCTTCCCCAACTCAGGACCAGCAAGAAGGCCAAATGCTGCACCTGTGCTATGGAGCTGGATGCCTAACGCTTGCCTTCTGCCCTCTTGCAGACCGGGCCGGGGTCCTTAGGACTGCCTGGCTGGAGGCATCCTGTCCCTCAGCAGTCTCCAGCAGCAGCCATTCCAGCAGGCTGAACGAAGGGAAGGGCGAGGGAACGCATGACCCCGGCAGCTCGCTCTTCCCCCTCGCCTTTCTCTCCCCTTGCATGTTGTGTCTTCTCAGGCTGTCAGCCGGCGGGCAGGGCCTGCCTTGTTGAAACTATCGTTTGTGAGCTGCGCAGAAGGCGTGATGTAAACATAATTCCAGGAATTACAAATGAATACATGATCTCCTTCCACATAACATGCCCACCAACCCCAAAGCAGTGCCCATCGCCTGCGACCAACTACCTCTCAAGTCCTCCGTCTTGCGGGTGGGTGGCCAGATTCCACCATCATCAAGGAATACGAAAAACTTGGTAGATCTGGCCAAGGAGGAATCATCTCAGCAGCTTGATCAGCCAAACCTTCCATGTTTCATTATAAAAAGGTAAAGCAATGACCATCAATGTCTCCATGCAGGTTTATGGCTTGGGAGGCCCTCAAACACCTGTCACCTGCAGCTTTGGCAACAGACACTGTGCTAAGAGCTTGTCACTGAAGTGAAGCAGATACCTCGAAAGCTGCCTGGACCAGGTCAGGGGATCCAGTTTGTTTAGCATCTTCTGTTCCACCTGGCAACAGGTCTCAGGGATCATGGATCTTTGTTCTCACCTGCTAACTGCTCCTTTTAACTAGCAATGCAGGGGATCTGGGACCAATCTGATGCTCTACCATTTAACTACAGCATAAAAGCCTCTGAGAAAAAGGACTCAACGGAAGCTCTACATTCTTCTGTAAGATGTTTGTTCTCCTTCCCTCCTTCCCCTTTAATTGTGCTGTCAAGGAGAGATGAGGTGCAAACCTGTGAAGACCCATCTCTCCAGAACTCAGTGTTAGGCATGGCCACACCTCCCACAACCAGGCTGCCATATTCTCTTGTTCCACCTACCACAGGCTGACGATTCTCCTCTGTGATGCAACATGGAAGGTTCTGAGTTGACAACCCCGATCCCAATACATGGCAAAGGAGAGGGAATATTGGTTCCTTGCATAGGAGCCAGCTACCTGGGGAAGTGGTGGGCGCTCCCACACCGGAGACATTCAAGACAAAACTGGACAGCCCTCTGAGTGGGATGGTGCGACCTGGTGCCCTGCAGCAGCAGGGGGTTGGACTCAATGGCCTTCGTGGCCCCTTCTGACTCTACTATTCTATGGGCCTGACTCTCCCCACTGCAGAGTCCATGCGATGCACGCAGGCCCCTCCCCTCCGTTCCTGGGAACGATGATGCGGAGGCAAACAGCCCGTCTATACAGATGACTGAGGAAGGCAGATTCATGGGCATTAGCTCTGGCTATCCTCCTGAGGCACACAAGGCCACGAGGCCTTGGCAAGCCTTCAGGGCCCCACCCTGGCTTTTTGCAAGCTGGGACAGTTCGCTACGCCACCTGTGGAGAACCTCCTCGCCGTTCTCAAGGTAGAGTCTGAGCGAAGCAGCGAGAGGCCCCGGGACAGGGAAGGGGCAAGAAGCGTGCCAAAGCCACACTTGCTGCAAAGGTGCAACGAGGGCGGCACCCAGCACAGCACTGATGGCAAGCAGGATGAGTGCCACGGCCCCAGTGGCCAGCATAATGGGGAACAGAAGAGTCAGAGACACCAAGTGAGGCCCCTGCAGTCCCGAGGGAATTTGCAACACATTTCCTGAAGGGTTGGGGTCAGAAACCTGCAGGATTTAGAGCCCGGAAGGAATGGAGCCCAAGGCTGAGGCTTAAAAGAAGTGTCCCTGGCAGGCAAGAGGAGGGCTGCACACATGCTACCTGCCCCGAAAGCCGCCCCCGCCCCCCTGCCACTCTGCCCCCCCCATTTCCCAGACCTGAGCTGTCCCCAAGCATGGCGGGGGGGCGGGGGGGGCAGGCGGGGGCTTATGACGGGCTTATGCAGCACCAAAAGCTTTGAAAAAAGAGGCGGAGGTGGACTCTAAGCCTTAAGGGGATTCGAAGGCTGGCACTAGGCAAACACCTTTTTATTTACCCGATACTTTAACTGCCAAGATAATTTTAAAGCCTTAGACCATTTTATGGTGTATATATTACATGTAGGTACTCCTGTGCCTTTTTTTCTGTACTTATTGGTAAGATTCGAGCTTATTGTGAAGTTTTACTGCAGTGTTTTTTGTTGCTTGATTGTTGTGACTTTATTATTGTGAGATTTAATTCATTATTTAAATATATATTACATAAATATATTTAATAATGTATTAAATATATTATTATATTCTGCAACCCATCCAGAGAGCCGTTTTGGCTACAGGGCTGGCATATAAATCCATCCATCCATCCATCCATCCATCCATCCATCCATCCATCCAAAACATTTATATACCTTCTTTCACTATCGCGTCTGAGGACAGCTTGAATGAGAATTGATTGAATGAATGAATGTAGATATAACCTGGATTTCATCCTATACCATCCATCAAACCATTAATGCCAATTTCTGTCCAGTCTTTTTTCTCAACGGAACCCAGAATGTGCTACACAGAATCAATCACGCTCCAGGCCCCCATAAAACCCTAAAGGTGCAATCCAATAGGATTGCCTGTAAGCCTTCAAACTTGGAGGACTGCACGCATCCGATGCACGGCAGGAGACACGTGGAGGTAATCTTCACCTTGACGCCCTGACTTCCTGCAAAAGACAGGCAAGGTGCTGATTTCGGCTGCCTCACTGTGATGCTTCAGGGGGTGGGGTGGCTGGGGCACCCCTCTGCGCCCCACATTCCCCCTTTATCCCTTCTCCACATTTGCCCTTATGACCTGGGGAGGAGGGTGAACCAGGTGCAATGCCAGGCAGGCTACACAGCCAAACCTGTTTTCCAGCTGTGGAGCTGTGACTCTGAAGCATCCCGAGGCCTCCAAATATAGCCTGGGAGTTGCAGGATCGCTTTGTTTATCATGCCACAAATACTACTGCCGCAGGACAGCTGCAATCGTCACCCCCCCGCCCCCCGAGTGCTTTCCAGAAGAGAAATGCCTTTCCCATCTTTTGAAGTACTGCCAGTGACTAGGTCTGACAGGCAACCTACAGGGGGGAGCCATGGGGCAGGCAGGGTGGGAGGGGGGAGCACATCTCCAAAGTGGAGGAGCCGCTTCATATGCAAAATCCAGATCGATGTCCCACATCCAGCCCTGGCTTTTCCGGTTGAGAGGAACTGGGCAGGACTGGGCTTTGAGGTGCTCAGAGAGCTGAAGCAACTCCAAATTTATTATTTGCAGTTTATTAGGTAAACCACCCAGAGTGCCAAAAGGCTCTCGCAACGGTATATACATCAAAGTGCTAAATAAATAAAATAGACAATACTGGACTGGACAATGTGGAGCAGTGTTCGACTTAGCCCATGGTAGCTTTACTTGTAAAATCATTCTTACAGTCTTCTGCTGGTGTAATACAATTAGTACGGGCCAACAGTACAACGCAACAAACACAAACACATGTTCCACTGTGCCATCTTAGGGGCATGAAATCCAGGAAAAGCAAAGTACCATAAGCACAGCTTAACAGCGCCTGGGCGAAAGCATCCTTGCAGAATGAATACTGTACCAAATACTCGTCTGCATGTTTGCAGGTGTTTGCTTAACGCAGGAAAGAGATGCTAAACTGCAGCAAAATCCTCCTAATTTACTGGGCCTATTGTTAATCCAATTTTAGCTAATGTTTCTGCAAGGGCTATTTGGCATATTCTTGCAAATCGCCTTGCAATATTGCAGCCCCACAGCAGCCCACCATTTTCCAGGGCACACCGGGTGGCTTCAGTGGGGATGGCCAAGTTGCAGGGGTGTCAATGGCTACTGATCACAATGGCTGTGTTCGCCCCAGTGTTGGAGGTCGAGTGCCTCTACATACCAGGTGCTGTGGAACATGGGTGGGAGCATGCTACTGCACTCATGCCCGGCTTCTGGGTTTCTGGGGGGCAGCTGGATGGCCACTGAAGGACGAGGATGCTGATTAACCGATCCTTGCCTGATCCAGCGGGGCTGCTCTTCGGAGAGCTGGCAGGAGCTGGGGGAGAACCTTCAAGCTCCTCCCTTGAAGCCTGGCTGTTTTGCGCATGTGCCACAACCACAGTGCGACTGCGGAGAGGGCCTTGACCCAGTGATTGGACTCAGACAGCACAACAAGGGAAGTTGTTGAATGGGAGTTGCAAACCATGGGTTGTTGCTGAAATGTGGGTGACTATGCGGTCTGAACCTGGCCAAGATTTGGTTCACAACCCAACAATGAGCCATGGGTTCTCTTCAGGGGCTGCGCATGGTTAAAAGACAAGAAACAGGAGGGTTTGGACAACACGGCCGCAACCAACAGTTCAGTGACGTCCCACACTCAACCCCTGAGAGTGACTTGTGTTTTCTGAACCCAGTCTGTGCACTGAAGGTATTACAACCTGCAGAGACAGACAAATGCCACAAGCAGGGGATGGGGAAAAAGACCACTCTTGCCACACCAATGGCGTCCACTCCACACAGTACTAAATCGATGACCACACAGAGAGAAATGCAGACACATTATTTACCTCAAACAAGGCCAGGTTTCTGTCATAGTAGTCTCCTCCTTTGCCGAGGTCAGAGGTGCTAAGGAAAGGACTGCTTTCTTTATGGTTGCCATGACCTGCAAGGAAAAGAGGGGAAGAACGTTTCATGGAGGAAGGACTGCTTGGAACCGAAGGGAAAGGGAGACGGAGCAGGGCCACTTTCATAGTCCTCATTCTGTGTGCATACGGAAGTGTGTTGCTTTCAGCTGCCGCTTGCGAGGGAAGACTGTGACTGAGCCAAGAGGCTTCCTCGTGTGCAGAAAACGCCTCACAATCCCCTCGTCCTGACCAGGTTCTCCCCCCATGGGCTGAATCCACTGGTGGCCAAGCACAGCTGTTCAGGGACACGCCGCACAGGCCCCTTCGTCGTGACCCACATTCGAAAGCACCTCTGAATCAAGCTGTTTTGGGCATCTTAAAAATGCCACGAGGCAAGGAAGCTTTTTACAGGTTTTCCATTTTTATCCAGTCACAGTTATACCAGACACCACAATACAGTATCTTAGACTGATTCACCCCAATTCCTTCATTCACTTCATTTCTCGACTGCCCCACTGTCGAAGCAGCATGCGCAAATTACGTAGTCCATACAAACAGGTGATAAAAATACAATAAAATCAGGAAAAAAGGAGATGATTACAACAGCTAAAAACAAGTGGTAATACAAATAACAACCAGGGTGATTATAGAAATTGGGCACAGAATCCAAAGGATGACTGTTAAAGACAGGCTTTCAAATACATTTACTGGATTCAGACAACCAGAACTGAATAGGGGCTGATGGTTTTTGAACCATGGGTTATTGTGTTGTCTGAAACCAGATGTGCTCACAAACCTTTGCTGGTTAATGACAAATGATCCCGTAAGGAGAACTTCTTCTCTCCTCGGGGTGGGTGGTGGAGGGGATAGGCAGGGATGTATTGTAATAGATACGCGTCACTATTCACCAAGTCACAATCCATGTGTCCTGCATCTGGGAGAAACTAAGAAACAGCATGGAAGACTTTCGATTCTGAACCTCTGTCTCTTCCAGAGGATGCGAGGGAGGTGAGGCTGCATTTTTGGGTTGGTGGTTCCTGAACCATTTCTTCTCTTCTTCAAAATGAACACAGAGGGAGACGATGCAGTGATCCTTTGCAGAAGGTCACGAGCACTTGCACTAGCAAGCGTACTTGTTAAAGGTTTGGGAAGAAATCTGTTCCCTTGCAGCAAGCACAGCACCAATTTGCTCCAAGGACTCTCCGTCACAGAATTGCACTGCATTGCACTTAGTTCCCCCCAGAGTCGCTCAAATGCGTTTCTACTGAATGAACATTTGCAAGGACAACTGAAAATGTTCCAGGAAAATGCCAACTTTCTCGCTGCCTTGGAAAGTAAATACGATGAAGAGAGGAACCCTTTGTTGTTCCAGTTCACACTGGAAAGCTGCGCCAACACGGAGATGATTCGTGCAATGCTAGCAGACAAGCAACAAGCTGCCGCTGCTTTGCGTTGTGTGGCTTTTGGAACATTTGCTGCAGGAATTGTCCTGCACTGTGGCTGGAAGAGGCCTCAGGTTCCAGTCATTCTGATGTGTTCAATAATGCAGTGCAGTCGCTTTACCAAACCAGAAACCACAGCAGATCTTTTAGATCCATGGAAGCTCAGTCTCATCAGCTGAGATTTCTGGTTTGATAAAGCGAACTTCACCAAAGGCTGCGCTGGCCTTGTGCAACAAGTTACGTGTCAGAGAAGTGACAATACATAAAGGAAATTGAGCAAGAGCAACCGGGGAAGTTTTCTTCTTTAAGAGGTCTAGTAAAAGAGAAGAAAGACAAACATGCTTCAGGACTAGCGTCATGTGTGAACTGATTTATAGGCTGTTTTGATTACTCCTGTCTCTACCAGGCATAAATCATAGAATCATAGAACAGAAGAGCTGGAAGGGGCCATGAAGGCCATCAAGTCCAACCCCCTGCTGTTGCAGGAGGGTTGGACCTCTGCTGGTCCTCTGCTTCTCCAAAGATCCACTCGCTCTGCCCTCATTCCAAATCACTTTCGTGAGTCCGGAATTCTTCCCTAATAAGCCGACGACAAGGGGCTTAAAGTCAAGTTCACCGAAGGGCATCCTATTTTCATCTCCATCGATATGTTGATTTCGCCACTGCAAGCAACGTGCCAGATGAATTGTTAGATGTACTGTGGGATATAACCATTTATCACACCGGCAAAAGCATCTCTTCGCCATGATCACCCGCAATTAAGTGCCTGGGTAAGCTGCAGAAGGGACTGCTTAAGGCATCTCATCTCGTCTAGCGTGTGCCTTTTCCCAAGAAGAACTGCAACTGCTAGTTTACAGATTAAGTAAGTGAAGAACCATGACTTTTGAATACAGCAAGTTGCTGCTGCTGCTTTTACAAGCTATAAGTTGCATTTAGCTTCACTCCCCCACACCAGGACAAAAAGCTGCCTTTCTTTCGTTCTCAAGTTTACTTCTGCAGAACTAGCCTTTCATATGGACTGCTTGGCATATTGCAGGGGGTTTGGGGCTGTAGCAGCGGCACACTGCGTCACAACTGGACACAAGAACTATCGATGGGAGCAGCCCAAAAGCCCACCTGGCATTCCAGTCCAAGACCCTGTTTCCCACAGGGGCCAACAGGCCTCCCTGACTAGGTAGCCCACAGCAAGCACTATTCAGTGATAGCGGAGAGTCTCTCTAGCTTTCGTGGCCATTGGCCACTGACAGACCTCTCTGCCTCAGAAGATGGAGATTACATGAGCACAGCCAGCTGGAGTCCAGGGTTAGACTAGATGACCTAGGAACCCCCTTCTGACTTGCTTTTTTCCTATGTTTCTATATTTACATGGAGGTTGTCTTTCTTTCCAAGCCATATAGCCTGGGGGAAATTGCAACAGGGAATTCAATAAACTATGTGCTGTATAAAATACTTTCTTTTGCCTTTTCAGAATTTATTGGCAACCAGTTCTGGCCTTCCTTTGTGATCGGGCCACTACTTTACATCCCAGCTTTGTGGAATTAGTAGGGCTGGATTCACACATGACAAGACACAGCATGAGTTGACTGCCAGCCGGCGTTAAACTGCACATTGTTTTGTTATACTAACAGACAGCTGCACTAACAAACCATGGTTTGCTAACCATGAACCCTTCCAAGGAAACCATGGCTTGCTGCTGATTACAAACTGTGGGTTCTTCATGGTGACAGACCATGGTTTGCTAAGGAGACTGGGTTCTTACAGCATAGCAACCTATGATGCAGCAAAATGCACACTCATCCCATATTCAACCTATGCTTTGGCTTGTCGTGTTGCACGAACTAGGTCTGTACGCCCCATAGACTAAGTCAGATGCAGCAGCACTGCTACCTGGCAGAGCTACCCAGGACTTGCCACTTCATCACCTCCCCGGTGCTGCTCTTATGGTGCCCCAGACAGTCCCAGGGCCTATCCATGCATGCCATCCATCCAGACACACAGTGATTGGTCCGACCTTCATAACAGGGAGCATTATTTCACAAAGAAATGGCACTGAGGTCTCTCCCCTCCATAAGGCTTAAATAATGAGTTGCCACTCTGGAAAACAGCTTATTGAAAAATCTTAAGGCAAGTATTTTTTAATTTCAGTCAGATAATCATGCCTTATGTTTTTAAAATTGCGTACCCAAATTATTTCTGAAGACCCACCCAAGCTTTGCAGTGTTTCATTTCAGTTGTCATGGCATTTTGCATTCCTAGAAAAATAGACGGCCAACCGTAAAGCATGGCAGAGACGACCGCATTTGCAAACATGCGCTCTGCAACGTGGTCGTAAGAGAATCGGCTGGAAGTGCAGTCCCGGGATTGCTGCTCCATAATGCAGCACCCTGTAAACTCAGATTTTCTTCCTTGGTACAGTGAGTTCTAGCTCATGCCAATCAACAGTTGCAACTGCGATGCACACATGTTCTCCGAAGCCAAATGACGTCAAGGGTGTGATCTTCATTAGCAGTATTGAATTTTGCTTCTGGAATGGCACGATCAATTACTGGCAGCAGGGGCTTTAGATTTACAAATCATGTTACCACAAGAGGCATAAATCGCTGCCATTCACTTTCACAAAAAACAAACCACACTTCCATCTTTAAATTTCATTTTAGGGCATAATGGCTGACTCGTGCAGGTGGCTAAACCATGGTTTAGTGTTGCATTAGCAAGCCTGGAAGCTTAGGTTCATCCTTCTTCTCTAACCCTCCACATGCCCCAGTTTCCTCCCCAGTGCCTGTTTTAGGGCAAATTCCAGTTTGAAAATTCAAACTGCACCTTCTAATTATGGTTTGGAGGGCAAACGGAAAGCAAAACTTGCCCATTGCCCACTCAGCAAACAATGGTTTGCCTGAAACGAGAAGGTGGAGAAACAACAAGGGTGCCTGGGGAGGAAGGAAGCAACCCTTGGTTTACGAGTGCGTGGGTCTGGTGCTACGTGTCAACTAAGCCCCTACATAGCACAAGGATTAAAGCAGGGTTAGTACAGTGTGCCACTTGTGGGCACCTGAGTATCCTCCTTGTTCAAAATTCAGTGGGCTGCTGGCCAGTGCATCCCCCTGCAGCATGGCCAGTTTGTGGTAGTGCCCGCAACATTTTGTCCACTCGCCAAATGTGTCTGCAAGCCCAAAATGCTTGCATACCCCTGGATGAAAAGGCAGCGCTACAAGTCAGGATCACAGCAAACTGCCTTGTATACATCAGGTTATGCTTCCGTCTGGTCTCTCTTCTGGCAGACAACAGCTCCCCGAACTCTGACACAGCAAGGTTTTTTTTTCTTTTCCTTTATTAAATTTCTATCCTGCCTTTCTTCCACCTGCAACATCCTCTTCTCCATTTAACTGAATTTCCACCAAAGCAAATATCATGCTTATGACTACGCTGCACTTATATCCCACCTTTTTCCCCAAGGCAGGTTACAAAATCCTTTCCCACGCCATTTTATGCTCAAAACGAACAGCCCTGAAAGATGGGCTAGGCTGAGCATGGTCCAAAGAGAGCCCCCAGGGAGCTTTGGGGTCAAGCAGGTACTGGAACCCTGATTCCCCACGTTCCCCTTCCAACCATTTAACCACCACACCACACAAATGCTTCATTTAAAATATCTTGCAGATTTGGGGGAAGGTTTTGATCTATGTATACTGCAAATAAAATGGACACAGATTACTTTTTAGTCAAACATGCCATATCAGATAAAATTATTTAGAACACCGGAACATTTTCTTGGAAAAACCCCCCAGTCCTATTTCCTCCAGAAAGCCTGTATCAGACTGAACCTGGGACCCTCACAAGGCATATCACAGAGACATAATTCCTTTGCCCAGGAACGGAGAGATTTTGTTAAACCAGTCCATGTTCTGAGGATTGTCTGGTATCTTTTGTTGGTCATTTACAGCACTGAGGTTTTTTTGAACAGAAGTTTGTTTCACAGGTTCATGAAAATTAACACAGCTGCTTCCCTCACCAGGAAGGGAAAAACCCACACAGTGGAGGGCCTTGAACCCACAGGACCGATTTGCAGAAATCCAAACCCAGCTGAAGCCACTGTTGATTTCTCACCCCCATCTGCTCACAGGTGAAGACAAGTCGACCATCTCTCCGTCTTCGCCCTCCCTCATCTCCCAAATCGCAACAGAAGCTAGAGAGTACAGGAAGGACCCTGACAGATCCATCCAGTCCAGCACACTGTCCACACAGTGGCTGCCCGTGGATCTCGCAACAAGAGCACCCTCCTGCCCATGTTCCCCAGCAAACTCTGACCCTGGGGGCAGCACATGGCAACTGGGGCCGGCAGCCACTTACACTGTGGCTGACACCCCTGCAAGTGCATGGCCTTTTCGGTAGTGGGACCAGGGTGGCTGTGCGTCTCCTTGGTTTCCTGGGACCAGTCCTCTGCACAAAGAGCTCTTTCTGAAGGCGTCTTCTCTTGGGAGGACTGCCAACTCCAAAGAAAATTTCCCCCATCAGCCATCAACCTATGAGCAGCATCCACCTGAACACACCTGGGTCCCTGCCCCCCAGCCCCCCCAGTGTGGGGAGCTGCACGGAACTTTATTCAGGCTGCAGTCACGATGTATGCCCTTGGATCTCTACCAGGAAAAGGAAGCGCTTCTGCACCTGAAAAAGCTATTCTTAAACACTTTAGATCTGGCTAGCATTGCATCAATTCCAGGGGTCCAATTTGCCTTGTAAAGCATCCACCCATGGTGTTCGTAGCCATGAATGAAGTGATGCGCTTTTAGGAACGGTAAAGATGGCCCCCAAAACTGCCAGCTTCTGCGACAAGAGCTATCCATTTCGAGCGCTGCCACTCAAAACGGGAGAAATGACAGTGATGCCACAGAGCGTGGCCTTCCTTAGCGGGGTCCCTTCCAGCTGTATCGGATAACAGCCCCCATCAGCCCCAGGCATCCCAGTCAACAGCCAGGCCAGCTGGGAACAATGGGAGTTGCAACCAGGCACATCTGGAGGGCAGCAGCTTGGGGAAGGCGAGCCGGGTGGAACATTAGGAACACTGAAGTCACAAATCAAGGAAGGCCTTACCCCTGTGCAGGAACCCTTGCCCGTTCTCTGCAATGTGGCTCATTCTCCTCCTTATTCTTCTGGTCCTCAAGACCACATTGGCACAGGCAGGCGTGAAGCACCGGGAACAAACAAGGCAGGCTCCGTTCAGCACCGCCACGGAGCAGACAGAAAGCCCCTCTGAAGAACCGTCTCCCTGCTGCATGCTATTGATCCGCAAGGCACACCAAGCCGGGCTTCTAACAATCAGGCAGATTTGAAACCGATATGACCCTGACAGAGTAATGTCCTCCCCAGCGCCCCCAGCCCCGGCCCAGATTCTTGCCAAAGATAAACTATTAAAGAAGATGTATGAAAAATGCCTCATGGGATCTGGCGAGTTTGCAGACTTGCGCAAGACAGCTGCTTAAAAAAAGGCCAGAGAAGCAGAAGTACCAGGGACACGTGTGCTGTCGACTATCCATTGTAATCCAGGTATAGTTAAAGAAATTTCTCACTAAAAAATGACACATTGCTGTTTGCAAAAGAAATCAGTCTCTCTAGGCACAAAGGAAAGACAGAGAAACTGACTGGGTTCAGACAACAAAATAATCCACACTGAACCATGAGTGAGTGTGGAAACAAGGACTATTCTGTTGTCTGAACCCAGCTGAGAGAAGAAACCATGGTGAACAGCCCATACCTCACAATCCAAGAACCACGGGTTCTTCTCATGAGCTCTCTTCATGGTTTACAAGCCATAGCTTGTTAGTGCAGCTGAGTTCAAACAGCACAATAACCCATGTTTCAGCAACAACCCATGGTTCAATGACAATCCACGTTTAGCCCATGGGTGTAGGTTATCATGCTGTTTGAACCCAGTCAGAGAAACTCTGAGTTTTTACTGCAGTCCTCCAGGCATTCCCAAATACACATGATCAGTCATCATCAAAATGGTCTTCTCAATAGCATAGGAAAGAAGCCAGGCCATAAAACACATGGGCTTTGGCACGCACTACCGCCAAGTATGGCAAACAAGCAGAATGAACCTGAACTCTTAATACATGCAGGCAAATGCGACTTGATACGCATTACTGAAACTTGGTGGGAGGACTCCCATAGCTGGAATATAGCAACTGAAGGGAATAACCTCTTCAAAAAGAGCAGAAAAAATAGGAAAGGAGAGTTGCATTATATGTTAAAAATACTTATCATCACACAGAAAGAACAGAAGATGAGCCTGGTGGCCCATTCAAGAGCATCTGGCTCAAAACAAATGCATCAAGGAATAAAAGGAACTTGATGGTTGGACTCTACAACCCACCAGCCTATCAAGGAAAAGATGAGGATGAAACTTTGGCTAAGCAAACTGGCACTATTTCAAGGAAGACCCTCAAAGTTTTAACTCTCAGGATACTATGCTCAGTCGCCATAACTTTAGCAAGAAGGGTTTGGGGGTTAGCACTCTCTCCTCCAACAGGGACCTGTGTGTCTTCCCCACAGACAAGAGGGTTCTCCGTCCCAACCCTTCCTTCATACCGAAGGTGAATTGGCCCTTCCATATACCTCAGGGACTGAGTAACTTCCTTCTGCTTCCAGCCTGCAAGAGCAGCATTCACTGGACATGGGGTGTGTAGTGGAGTCCTCAGTGCCTCCCCACAAGACAATCTAACACCCTATTTGTTTTATTTAGACCTTCAGCTGCCTCTCCGGCCCAGTGGCTGTGTGAACGTAGTGCTCCGGCTTGAACCTCCAGTGGCCTGATGGTGCCCAAGGGACCTGGGGCTTTCATTCACGCACATGGCTGCCTCAGGGTTTTGGGGTGGGATCCCTTGGATGAGATCTGCAGGGCAGCCGATTGGACTTGAGTCCGTCCCTTTCCTAGGCATGACAGTAAGCACCACTCAGCTTCTGCAGAAGCTCCTTTGACTGGTCTGTTCTGCATCATGCACTTCAGCCCTAGCAGGACACCTGCCAGAGGGTCCATTGGCCCACCTGGGGATGTGCTGCTTTTCCACATGTCATGTTCCTGGGAGCAACAGACCTTCATTACCCACTGGTAATTTCCTGTTCTCCACAAGTGAGGGAGTCCAGCTCGGCCCTGCCCGTGCACCAGCCTCCCTCAAGGCTCTGGGTAGGTGGGCAGGCGAGTCTTCCCTTCTCCATAGCTTGCCTCAGTCTCAAGTGTTCCCTGGTAGAACCGTGGCAGCTTCTGAGCAGACCTTCTTCTCAAAACTGACACATTGGAATTATCAACTGGAGACTTCTCAGGAAAGCTGAGCAGAGTCTGCCTTCCTGGCCTCAGAGGCAGGGCCTCCCCACAGATGGCTGGCCTCTGTCATTTGCACATAACAGCAACCCCCCCCCCTCAGCACCAGAACCTGCCTGGGTGAGCACATCGCAAAGAGCCCTGGTACGGCCAGTGGGTGGGGCACCCCAAACATGTTCCTTCCCCAAAAGGATCAACAAAACACCCAACACCACCTTCTGAATGTGTTGTTACAACCTGGCTCACCACCAGGCCAGGCTGCCTGGGCCATCACATGCTCCACTTGTGCTCCACTGAAGTGCATCTCCCACCATGCTGTGGAGAAACGGCGACTGGCTTGTTACCTTCTTGCACCAACGGTGACTTTATGAACGCCAAGCTAAACAGCACCACATGCTGCACAAGGCGTGGTTGCATTTTACAAAGCTGCAGCTCTTTCCTCTGCTGGCTAAACATCCAACAGCGTGATCGTTTGCTTGGTATAGAGGCACACTCCAAATTGTGTGTGCGTGTCTTTTATGGCCTGCTGCCATGACAGGTGTTCTCCTCTAGGGGAAATAATGATAAGCCTTCGACTATGCTCAACAAGACTTGTGGAGTATTATAAATGGCTTGAGGAAATGTTACAAAAATCTTTACTATTTATACCTGAAGTCTTTTTACTAGGCATTGTACCTGATGATGTCAATAAACAAGCTACATATTTGATTTTACATGTAATTACTGCGGCAAGGATTGCATTTGCCCAACATTGAATGAGAAAAGAACCACCGATGAACTGCTTTTAAAAAAGATTCTGGACTGCGCTGAAATGGACAGACTGACTTTGTCTCTGAAGGAGAAAGAGGATACAGACTTCTGTCAAACTTGGAACTCTTTTTATTATTGGCTAGAGAAATGGGACTATGCGTAGATGCGAATATATTTACGAATTGCTATAAAAAAAATGGGGGGCTGACCCAGCAGGTCTGATGTTTCTGATGATTGATGTTTTTTAGTTTCTTTTTCTTTTTTAGTTTGTAGAAAATAATAATAAAAAATTTACTCAAAAAAAAAAAGACTTGTGGAATATTCTGCTCAAAAGGTGTAGCTTTCACTTTTCCTGCTTGCCCCTCCCTCCTCACACTTAGCTTCTTGTGTAGATATATTCTACTCACAACAAGATCTTCTTTTGAAACTTAGCACATAAGAGATATGGGGTTGATTCTGTGAACACAGATTTGCAAAGGAACAATGGGATTACAGACTTTTTCTCAACTCTATAATATTTTTGCTGTGAAGAAGAGGCACGTGATCTCTGCAGGCACAAATTCATGCTTTTGAGAACTGTAAAACCAAGCATCTGTGATAATATCATCACAGAAGAGATTTTGTTATTTTTTATTTTGTTACATTATATTTATTATATTGTTGTTACAATATTGCAATATTGTTATTTTGCATAATTTTGTAATCCACTTGGAAAGTCTTAGGACTAGTATAATGCAATAAATAAATAAAGTTGAAGTTAATTAGATAGATAGATAGATAGATAGATAGATAGAAAAATTGCCCAACAATTTTACAGGATCCTCTGGAAGAGCATGACATTGTGAATGGATTAATGGAATTCATTTACCAAACATTTAAAATTGCATGACTATGTAGCCTCGTGCTACATAATTAAAAACAAATCCTTATTTCATGATGAATAGCCTTTGGACTATAATGTGTCTTAAATAGGACATCTTAAAATCTTTAGATTTTTACTCAACAAGGCTTTTATTTTAAAAAAATCCAATTTAAATAAAAATTCGATTTAAATTTTAAAAATCCGATTTTTTAAAAATCCACCCTGTTTGCAGTAGAGAAGCCACAGCCTGGGCAAGCACAGCCTGGACTGCTGCTCCAGGCCTTGCCAGGGGGTCCAGTAGTCGTGGCCCCACCTAGGTGCCAACGGGGCACCTTGATCGAAACATCTACCAGCTCGGATCTCCCTGCTTCCCATTTGTCACAAGATGCAAAAGGCCTTCCTGAAGGCTGGGTTCCTCCCACTGGCATTCGGATGCTGGAGGCAGCCTTGGGTTTCTCCGGCTTTAATTGCATTTTTCAGCACCTTCCCTTGGCAAGCTGCTATGCCAAGTATGTGGCAGCAAGCCCCGACAAGTTGGGCCCACTTGAAGGATTAACCAGACTCAGCAAAAGCAACTGCCTCAACACCTCGCGTCGGGAAGGCACGCTTTGATCACGGGGTGGGGGTGCGTTTGCACAGGGCTTGTTTTCTACAGCAAATTGCTGAGTGTAGGGAGAAGCCTTAGTGTAGGCAAGCAGCCACACGGGAGCACTTCTCCTTGCACTCATTTCTCTGAGTAGCTTCCGAGCAAGAAGGCATCCCAGTCCTTTTTTGGCGCATTGAGCCCGTCTATCCTCCTCGTGGTTTTCTGTTCGGGGAGCTAAGACTCCCAGGCAGGGTTTTCGGCACTGAAAGCCCTCGCTGAGCACATCCTCCCACCAGGGGAAGGACCCCGGAGGCCCCCCCCACGGCCCGACTGCTCACAGAATCTCATCCATCCCGAAACAAAGACATCCAAGCACCAAGACGTGGCACTAGAGCACTCCTGAACCAGCGCGAGCCACAACGGAGGGGCGGCTTTCATTCCTGAGGCATCTGGGTAGAAGCTTCCTTCTGCCTAGCTAAATTTAGTACTTCTGCTCTCGAGCGTAACTGCAGGAAGTTAAAAATGAGCGAGCGACACATCCCGTACGGCACTTCGTGCAACGTCCCTGCATGGATCGTGCCCCTTTCACACACTTGCCCGACCGTCCCATGGCATGCTGTCCAGCCCGGTGCCTTCCAACACAGCCAACGAACCACAAATACAGGAAGGCGGTTGTGGACTGACATGGGGTAGCAGGGATGCCACGGTTTACAAGGAAGCACTGCTCTGCAGTTCTCCCAGCAGCCCTTTCCGCACAAGCACATCTTGGCGGACGCAACTAATCAGACTTCAATCAGCCTGCACTGCAAAAACCCAGCTGCAGAAGGAAAGGTGAGCTACCGCGGCTGCGTTCCTATACATGCTTGCTTCTGGGTAAGAGCCAATGAGCACAGAGGGACTTTCTTCTGGAGCATGTATAGAATCGCACCATGCAGGGGCATTCCAACTGCACCGTGAGGGTGGGGAAAGGAAAGCATCTTGTGAAGGTAGAATGCAGCCCTTCCAGAAACCCTAACACAGGTTTTGTACAGAGAAACAAAGCAAAGCAAAGCAAAGCACCCCCGAAATGCTTGATCACCTTGCCTCTTGTGCAGATAAAGGATCTTGAAATCCTAAATTTACATCCAGGACAGGCTGTGCTGCATTCCAAATCAATCCGGAGTCCAATAAGCCAGAAGAGTTTTCAAAAGTTAAGGATCCCCTCCCCATGTCACTCACTGAAGGTGTCTCTTCAGCTTGAGAAGCACTTACCTCTGCCGGCTTTTAAGCTGCTGCGGCACTGCGTGTCTCCCATTCGGTTACAGTCACTTATAAAAGGAAATAATGGCTAGAAAGATGTGTTGTTATGATGTGGATAAAAGCAAAGAATTAAAAGAGCAGAAAGAGGAGGCGTCTGGCCAGCAAAGGGTCTTAATCTCCGCCCAGCATGGGGTCCTCATCCACTGCAAACCAAAGTTCAAGCCGTTCATTAAGAGCAAACAGGTGCAGAGTGTGCGCGCCTGCACGTGAGTAAAGGGAGCCACCAGCACTTCGTGCTGTGGGGGCAAAGGGGCCCAGCCGGAGAACAGAGAGCCCACTGAGATCAAATGTCGCTCTGGGCATGAATCAAGCAGGTGGTCTGAAGGCCAAATCATACGTACCAACCTGTTGCGTCTAATCTTCTCAAACCATTTAACCGGCAAACTGCAGGAAAGGATCCGCAGGTCACGGCTGTCCGTGTTGAAGGGGGCAAGTAGCATGGAGGAGTAAGTCTTAACTTACACTTCCTCCCTGACCTACAAGGGACTCCTGCCACTACCTGTTCCATTGTTTCCGGTACTGCAAAGTTATCAGTGTTTCAATGTTGTTAACAATGCATTATTTTTATCTTGTTTTTATATTGCTACACTGGACTGAAGTGTGAACCTTTTAGGGATTTTAATATATTAGTATAAAAGTATTGTATATAAAAAAGTATTGTATAAAAGTATACTTTGGCCACCTAATGAGAAGGAAGGATTCACTGGAGAAGAGCCTGATTCTGGGAACAATTGATGGCAAAAGGAGAAAGGGGCTGCAGAGGATGAGGTGGCTGGATGGAGTCACTGGGGTGGTGGGTGAAGGCTTGGGGGGACTCTGAGGGATGGTGGAGGTTGTCCAAAGTCAGACAGTGTGCCACCTCACCCCACAGTCAAGCCGTAAAGCTAGAAAGCCCTGTGGCAAGTGTGACAGTACAGGGTTGCTGCTCTAACTGGTGACAGTCAAAGTGGCATTTGTGCAGCTGACAACAGCCTCCCCGTGTGCCCATCGAAGCTTGCGAGCAATCCCTCTCTCTCCCACAGCATCATCAGGGGTGCAGGGTGAAACCACTGGAGAACACCACATGCTGTCCCTCAGACCCCTTCAGGGCCTGGGGAGGGGGCACACAGCAGAGGAACTAGAAACATAGAAACAGAGCGAGTCAGAAGGGCTCTCCCGGGCCATCCAGTCTGACCCCCGGCTCCAGCCAGCTCCGCTCATGACATGCCCACCATGTGGACGTCCAGCCTATCCTTGAACACCCTCACCGATGGGGCCTCAACGACCTCCTGTGGAAGCCCATTCCACGCCCTCGGGGTCCTGACTGTCAGGAAGTGCTTCCTGGCATCCAAATTGAACCTTGGTTCCCTGAGCTTTGCTCTGTTGGAGCGTGACCTGCCTTCCTCTGCAGGGGAGAACAGGCCTCTCCCCATATCATTGTGACACCCCCTCACATACCTGCATGTCGCCAACAGATCCCCTCGGAGTCTCCTCTTCTCCAGTGAGTGCTTGGCCTCCTCCTCCTGGAGAGGAAGCAAGGCCAAGTGGCGGGATCCTTCTTAATAGGATGCTCAGAGCTGGCTTTCCTGGTTGGTGCATCCCTTCCCAAGACTCCCCTGCACGCCTTGGCCTTGGAAGGAGGAGGTGTGCTGGGAGAGCCACGCTCCCTTCCTTGCCGAGGAGGCGAGAACCTCCTCCCCACCCACCAGCCGGCATGGCACACAGAGAGAGCTTCCCCCCATCCCCTCTCCTAAGGAGATGTATGGGGCAGGCCCTGGCAGCAAAAAACAAACAACCCACAACATAAACAATGTGAACAATTATTCTTCTGACGTTGCCATGGCCACACACACAAATATTTTCTAAACTTTTGTTGTACAGAGATTGCCGACAATTCTTTGTGACGAAAGCTAGCCTAACCTTGCCCAGCCTGACACTTTCTCTAAGAATTGGCTATACAGACTGGGGCTGATGGAAGTTGTCATCCAAAGCTTCTGGTGAGTGTCAGATTTGGGAAGGCTGACCTAGCCCTTTCAGAAAGCTACAGCTCCAACAGCAGATTCTTTAATACTGTGCTGTCCGGGGCTTATGGGAGTTGTAGTTTGATGGCAGCAGACACCAACAGACCTTCCCCTGCCTGGTGGGACACCGTAGGCTCCATGCCTACCAAGGACAGGGGACTGGGCATCTGGCCAAGCCACCTCCCCCCACACATCACCACATCACTTCTGGCATCTGAACCGTGGGGGGGGCCTGTGGGCGCAGGCAAAGGTGGGAGTTCAGCTGGGCGGCAGTGGCTTTTCTTCTCCCTCCTGCCAAGCAGCCTGGGGCAAAGGTTTCCTGACTGAAAGGCTTTGTGACATTAAAGCTGACCAGCTAGGCTGGCTTTGCAGGACCAAAGAAAAGTGCTGCAGAGGCCAATGGCAAGCGTGCGAGCGAAGGCCGAACACAGCCCTGGCCACCAGGGGAACGCGGCTTACTGAGGCAAAGCGGACTCCTTCTTCTGCATCCTTCCAAACTGCAAAGCGCCCCACACAACGTCAAGGTCAATCCTCCCATTCCAGGGCCAGTCGCGCGGAGGAGCCAGCCACCTCCGTGGAGAATCATCCCACAATCTTTCTGGAAGTGGTCTACTCCCCAGCTGGCCCAAAGCCTCCACTGACACATTGCGGTAACCGATCCCACGCGGAGCTCGGGTGCAAGTGTGCCAGTTGCCCAGCCCTGAGCTGTGCTTGGGTGCCTTTTACCATGTCTGTCTGCTCTTCTGCAGGCCAGTTCTCAAAGTATGGACTAGAATCCCTGAACTATTCCATCTCAGAGGAAGTGTTACAGTTGTGTACATTTGGGACCGGCACAAAACCCAGTGGTGCTCCAGTTTGAGGCTCCAGCCACTCAGTTCAGCCCTTTTCCTGGTAACAAGCCTTCTCCCCACCCCAGTTTCAGCAGATTGCAACAGAGGATCAAGGGAGGGGAAACAAAGGCCTTCTAAAAGACTACATTCCTTTAGTTCCCTCCCCTTCTTCCCTTTGTCTCCTGCCTTTTCAGATTACATGCCTATGGGCATGGAACGTCTTGCTTTTCTGCAGGCATGCAAGACTTTCTGGCAGGCCTTTTGGCTGAGGAGCAGGATGAAAAAATATAAAAGGACTGTTTCTTCTTGCCAGACCTCCAGGCAAGCTTCAACTCTGCATGCACAAAAGCTCTATGCAGCCCATGGGAGCACATGGGTAGGTTGCACAAACTACTTTCCAAGAGTTAGAAACAGCCCCTTTTGATCATCCTTAAAATCTAAGTGTGGCTGATAAAAACCGACTGAAGGACAACAACACCAGTATTCACTGGATCTTCTCACACTGGAAGCATCCAGCCGAAAAAGCGTATCCGCCACATCACGCCCACCATCCCAATTTTACACCTCCCAGCACCTCCCAGGGAGAACAACCAGACAACCGCCTTCCAAACCAGGTCAATGACACCATGACTCCTCTGCAGTTTAGGCTGACAAACCAACTTCGGGGGAGGTGCATAGCTTTAGGCAGGGTGCCAGATGCTGATCTGTTACAACCAAAAAGCAAAGTCCAAAAAAAGAAAATCACATTCGACAATGACCGACCAACTTTCACTAATCATCTCATAGTGCAGGTGTGCTGAGACTCAACTCAAGAGCCATGTTTTATTTCGGAAAAGCAATTGGGGCAGAGCGAACGGCGGGAGGGTTCCAGGTTCAGATAACGTAATAATTTTATAGCCAAGCTGCCCTATTTCTAACCGATTGCCTTTATTGCACAAACTACAAAAGAGCAAGTGTTGTTTCGGGCCTATTTCTAACCGATTGCCTTTACTGCACAAACTACAAAAGAGCAAGTGTTGTTTCGGGCCACAGACAGTCTCCTGAGGCAGCCAAAACAGACAAAAGATGCAAGCAGGCACTCCATGATACACCACCTAGCAAGCTTCAGTTAGTTTTGTGATCAGGTTATTTTCGAAGCCGAGCGTCAGCCGCCAGCCCGAAGTCACACATGCACTTCATGGCCAAATGGGGCCAGAAATCACAAAATCCAGTCCTGCATTTTAACTACTACTTCACACTGGCCCAGTTAAATACTCACAAAATATAAGAGTTAAGAATGTGTCTGTTTATATTTACCTTACAAGATTATATACCACTTCATATTGCAGCGTGGAGAGTTCAGAGAGGTGAAAGATCAAAGGAGCAGAAGAATAAAACAATATATTCAACCCAGCCACAGTAGAACTGCTTCAGTGAAGCTGTGGCTGGGAAGACTAGCAAGGCTTCTGAAATAAGTGCTTTTAGCAAGTGCCAAGAGCAATTGGTGCTGGCGCGGCCGGAGCTCCAGGGCAGGGGGATTTCCAAGCAATGGAACCGCACTAAAGACTTTCTTCCCATTGGGCTGTAGGTCTGGACAGAATCACCAGCGGCACGGCATGGCTGCCGATGGACCAGGGCGTAGGTGTCCCCTCCGGGATCCTGTCCCAAGTTGTTTAGGACTTCACACAGTAGTGCCTTAAAACTGTGTCAAATTTGTGATATCCAGGAAGCTGGATTCTGCGCCTGCTATGAACTGTATTCTGCACTCGCACACTCAGAATAGCCTTCCTCACAGAGTTGCTGTAAAGATAAAATAGAGTCGAGAAGGAAGATTATGTAAGCTAATTTAGTGTTCATTGCAGAAAAGCAGGCCATAAATAGAATAAATGGAGCAAACTTCAGTGGGCAACGCCATCTGAAATCTCAGAGGCCACAGAGAATAACGAACTACACTTTCAGCAGCCAGAAGCAATGACTCTGCATCCTAGCCCTTCCCATAACTAGCAAAACCACGGCAACAGACAATAGGAAAAACTGCAGAATTCTGCAAAAGAAGGTGAAAATAGCTTTATTTGATGAAGATGCCAAATTATTCATGGCCCAGAATTTATAGCCTTGGTAATATCTCCTTTGTTACAATGTTCATAAATGCCCTCAGGACTAGTGCAAACCTTCACTTGCTTAAGTGGTATAGGCCTCTTACAGTCCTGCCTTGCTTAACATGGTCCTTGCATTGGTTTGTTTGGAGTTTTTGCATGCCGTCCCATTCGTGTGAGCCGAGCCTCGGGACGGCTTCCATACAATTCTTGCATCAGAATCAATACAGAGCAGATCTGCTAGGACTATACCACTTAGTGTGGAAAGTAGGCTCAGGAGAAATCACAGACACACCATAGCCTAGGAGCTGTTATTACTCATTACATTTCTATGGCACCTGTAGTTGAAGTTCTGTGGATGGTTCACAACATTTAAGTCTTCCATCCAGATTTCAACCAGGCCTGATCCTGTTTAGCTTTCAAGATTAAACAGGATCAGGCACTACAGACTATATGGAAGATATACAAATTAGAGCAGAGCACCAGAGCAGACATGTACATTTTGGGATATACCAAGGAAATGGAGCTAGTTTGGAAAAAGTGAGTTAAAAGTAGACACACCTGGAGAAGTTGGCTTCTGGAGATCTAGCAAGCTTAGACAAAGCCTCATCTGTTTTCTTGCAGCAAGAAGGAGATGGCTTTTGGAGGGTTTACAGAATTAACCTTGTTAAGGCTACACCTCCAAGTTACTCAGCTAACTTAATCTCCGCCACCTCTGCTAACCAGCATTAGGTAACTCTCCATTAACTGCCACAGAACTCTCCAGAACCTTGGAAGCTTCGGCCATTAGCCATCCACTTCGATTGGCTCCACCAGAGAAAGTCTGGCACCAGAACACACCACCTGCCCATCTATTTGTTCTCATCTGTGATCGGCAACATCTCCCCCGAGTCCCACACAAAGCTTTGGCCTCTCCCCAGAAACTGTCTGTGGTTGGACACCCCACTGGCCCGTCTTCCATGAGACTGACTATTTTTACATTCTAAACTACCTCCCAGAACCTCAGGGTGACTGGCATGACAAAATGGGGGAAGGCCACAAAACCCTGCGACTAGGGACGGGTGAGGATGCAACGGCTGACGCAGTTACCCAGAGCCCAGGCTGGGGGTCTGAAGCAGACTCCTCCCAGTTCAAGTGTGCCAACTGCTGGAGGAAACCCCTCCTGGACGCTAAGGTGGGTTCACCCTCTCACCAGGCCAGAAGCATGATGCTGAGGCAAACCGTTTGGGTCCAAGGGGTACCAGCCACCACTGCAAATATGAGATAACCATGACTTCTGAGGGGAACATGGCACCCCCAGCCATTCCAGCTGCCAGGCCAATTCCATGGCCTGTAGAAGCGATCATGTAATCACTGGGTCTCCTCTGATGCAGCCAGTGGCGCAGTGCTGTCTTTCTTGGCCACATTCCCCAAGGAGAATCCAAAAGTTCAGTGCACTGATCCGCATCAACAAAATGGGTTTTATCTCTACAGAAGCAGGTCTTTTATGAAGCAAATGGGCCTTGATAGCCCATGAATGCTTTGCACTGCAGCAGGGGAACTAGTGTGTGTGTGTGTGTGTGTGTGTGTGTGTGTGAGAGAGAGAGAGAGAGAGAGAGAGAGAGAGAGAGAGCTGGGAGGGTGCAGCTGCGCACATTCCAAGGGGGGTGGCAGAGGATGCCGGCATGCCTGCTCATCCAAAAGAGCCGGCACTGCTTCCTGGGGGCCCGGCTCTGCTACCCACCTGGATGCATGGAAAACCATGCCCTTGAGGTTGCCCAGTGCGCAAGGACAGAGTGTGGCGTGGTTGACCGGGGGGGGGTGTCCTTGCTCATCACCAACAGCCACTCCAACACAGTGCCCTGCTCTTGCAGAACTTCCTATCCAGCGTGCTGCATATTATACTAAGATCATACCAAGTTATTTCCCCACTGAGAGAAGTCAGTTTAGACAGAAAAGGTCCTACGATCTGCAGCCTTCCCAGCTGGTAGCTTTAGGGTTTTTTTCTTTCTTTCCTATCTAAACATACATAACATTGGTGCTTTAAACACACACACACCTAGGCACACAGAGACACGCGCATGCACGCGCCACCGCACTTGACAAATGAAAAAAGATCAACGAGAGCGGATCGCCGCACAAGGAAAAGCAAACACCAGTCAGAGATTAGAGAGATTAGCTTTTTTTAAAAAGGATCATAATGTTATGTAGCTTACCGAGCAAACCCTTGGGTAAGCCTTACCGGCAACGCAGGTGGCATTTAAGACAGTGGGCTGGACACAGAATCCACTGCAAAAGACAGACTTTTGCAGGACTTGCTGCCACTCCCACCTGCAGCCTCATGGCTGGTGGGGAGAGGGCTGCGTGAAGAGTGGTGTGGGGGGGAGGGTCTCTTCAGGGGGATACCCCTTTTGCCTTTGTTCAATGGACCAAGCCATTGGCTTTTGGATGGCATTCCCTAGTTTCTTAAAATATATCAGTGATGCAGCAGAGTGGAGGTTGCAGGAGGGCTGACCCCTCCCCCCCATTCCTTGCTCTCTCTGAGTTTACCGACAGTCCACCTAGTGGTTGGAGGGAAATGGATTTCCCCAACAAGAGTGCCTTGTTTCCTGTCGCACTCCAAAACGCTTTGGAAGCTCTTGGTCCTGAAAAGGTCAATTAGGGCCCTCCTGATCTGCAAACAAAGCTACACTTCAGCAGATAAAAAACCTGCCAGATGATATGGTTCAACATAGCTTCCTGCAAAGTTTGCACTTTCATTGGTGGTGTGAAGGGAATCTGTGCTTCAGCCTTTATCACTACGCCACAAGTCAAAGCTGTAATTTAAACAAGCCCTCTTGCATTGCGTTCATATCCTGCCTTTGTTCCTCTTGCAAGGAACCCCAGGCAACTTACAGTTCTCCTCCACTCCATTTTCATCCTCACAACAACCCTGTGAGGTAGGTCAGGCTGAGGATAAGTGACCATGACGTGCTTTCACACTGATCTACCAGCTCCCTGGTAGAGTGGAGTAGAACAGTACAGAAGGACCTGCCAGGGTTAACAGATGTATGAATTCCCCGCATGTCACTAGCATGTGCTTGATTTCACAGCATGGTGCTGCCACATAGGTCAGGATTGCCCAACCCAATGCCCTCAAATTGTACATGTGGGGACTGCTATTCCAATCATTCCTAGCCAACGCAGCCAATTCCCATCAACTCAGAGCACAGAGAAGAGGGCCAGATAAGACAAATGATCTGAAACCAGATTTGGTTTAAGTTTGTGTAAATCTCAACAAGAATTTCCTATGCATGTATGTGTGGGTCAAAGTTGTAACTTCTGCTGCTGTTTGTTTTTAACATCCTGGACTCTGCTTCTGAACAAGAAGTCGAACCAGTTCTTCCTTCCTATTAAAACAGTGATTGGGTGCACCAGACAGGCACCCTCCAGAAGGGATGAACTAGACCCCCATAATCCCCCAGGCAGCTATGGGCTCAACGAAAACTCCCAAAATCTTCCAGCCACCAGGTCAAGAAAGTTGGCACTAGTCTGCGGGGCTCAAACATTGGCAAGACTCATCCATTTTTCTATTTATCAAGCCCTTTGAACTTGGCACGTGTCCAGCATGAAAAATGACAGGACTTTCTCCACTTGGATGTGAAGCTTACAGTTGCTTAAAAAGCTGTGTCCAAACATCAGCAAAACAAGCAGACCTTCATGCAAAGCACATGCCAATCGAACAAAAAATTAACAAAGCAGCTCAGCTGAGCTAAAATTGCAAGGAAATGGGACAGAGCATCCCATGCTAACCAAACCCATCAGAAGCCCACCTATGGATTTTTAAAAATGCCGCATTACATTCACAATGTCTTGCAGAAGTATCACCCACCCACAACACACGCTATGTTACAATCCGGAAGTGAAGGTGACTGACTTAGCATTGTTACCACTTGATACACGCAAGATACTTGTCACAATGAAGGTACCAAATATTCTTACAGTAGCACCAACATTCAGCAAACAAGCAGTCTGGCACTTGTTGATTCTGTAAGTATCCACCTCACTGAGACAACAGTTGGTGGAAGAACTTTTAGCAGCAAGTAGGGAGAGAGGATCTGGAGAGGAGAGTAGGGCGCATCTGGATCCTGCTGTCTTTGCCCGTTCTTCCGGGTAAAACTGCTCCAGCAATTATGGGTTCGATGGAACAGTGGGGTACAGCAACTGTCAAGTCTTGCTGGAGGTCCTTACTCAGATTCGGATCTGGGCTTACGCTAGTCCATTCCATTTCTCGTTCTGAAACCACTCTGACGTTATTCGGTTGTGTTTTCGGCATCATTGTTCTGCAACCCTCTTCTCCTTTTGCAGGTTCCTTGCAGAACGAAACAAGTCTTCCTCTAGCACTGCTCAGTAGGATGGTGGGCACATTATGAGCAGAGTCATGCGTCAGACTAGATGGCCCAGGAGGCTCCTTCTGACTCACTCTGTTTCGATGCTTCAGCATTTGGAGGCATCTGCCTCACCTTTGATTCTGGCAGCTGCTGCAGAGGAAAAGTGCCCCCACAGAGGCTGCCCCCACCAGGCTTCACCATGAACACGGCACAGTCCTCAGGCCAGGAAGCACCTCTGGCTTTGTGTCACACACAGTATTTTCAGCAAGGCGAAAAGGGCCCCTTTCCCTCATATTACCCAGAGAGTGTTTTCCCACGTGTATGCGACATCTCCCATGTGCCTTCCTGCAAATGCCAAATGGGCTTTGATACGAGCTTATTCCAGCAATCGCTTCCCTCTCGCTGCTCCTCCATAAAGCCCAGCTTCGTGGAGCAGGGACCTAACGGCTGTGCCACAGGCTCACCTTACCCGGTTATTAAGTTTTGTTGTGCAGCCTTGTCTAGGCGAAGTCAAGGCTGAACCTTATGAGCTCCATTCTGCAATCGACAATCGAACAGCACTGCGGATTTCAGAATTTGGGTTTTTAATAGCCCAACACGAATTGCAGCTTCTGCACAACTTTATCCCAGAGTTGTCTGAATAGGTCCTTGGCCTTCCCAGTGCTGTCTGTTTAGAAAGTCTCTCCAACAAATTGCTTTCCTTCTAGAAACAGGCATTTTTTCCTAACCTGAGGGCCTGTCTAGAACCTATCCTTAGGCTATGCTACTCTTTGAAAGAACAGGGGTTTTGTTCCATCTCTGGCTGCTGTCTGACATCCAGCACTCGGCATGAATGCAAATGTGTGTTGAAGGAGCTGGGTGGGCAGAACAACTCTGAGCCACCAGACCAGCTCCAAGAGGGAAGAGCAGAGGGGGAATTTAGAAAGACAACTGACATTCCTCCAGACCTAATACACACACAGCCATCTTTCAGGCACCCTTTGTTTTAAGCAGGCAAGGAAGGATGTGTCACAGTGCAATTGTCAGCCTGTTTTTTGCAGCAGCCAAACGGCCCCAGACACAATGAGGGTTGGAGGGCCTTCTTCTCACACAGAGGCTGATCAGCACCTGCAGGAAATCTATAAGGAGACAGCAAGTGGCATCCATAGGTACACTGCCCCAGTACCATACAGCCATCAAGGTCAGTAGCCACTGATAGCCCCCTTCTCTTCCACAAACTCTCCCAATTCCCTTTCAAAACTATGGAGCCCCCTGGGTAACCTTGGGCCAGTCACAGACACTCAACCCAACCTACCTCACAGGGTTGTTGTTGGGGGATAAGACTGAGAGCAGCAGCAGGAGAATGAATTAAGTCACTTTGAGTTCAATGGGGAAAGCAGGATGTAAATCTAATAAATAAATAGTAACATAGAGCAAGCCAGAAGGGGCCTCCCAGGCCATCTAGTCTGACCCCCGGCTCCAGTCAGCTCCTCTCATGACATGCCTAAATGAATGAGGCCATCCAGATGGGTGGCCATCACTGCAGTTCATGCAAGTTCATTCGTTAGTTTCACTATGTGCTACATGAAAAACCTCTTTTAATCTGTCTTGCCTCTCCACCAATCAGCTTCCTGGAATGACCCCAGTGGGTTCCAGAATGACAACAGTGGGAGAAAGATATCTCCACAGCCACTTTCTCCACACCACTTCCTAAAAAATATAGGTACATATATACTAGATAAAAGGCAGAAAGTATTGAAACAAATGTGGTTAATAGGGAAGGTAGTGATGAAGGTCTAAACTGGGACCAGTTTAGCAATTGCAAGGGGAATAAGTATTAAAGAAGCATATAATTTAAAAAGAAAGAGGATTAAATGTGGAAAGAGGAATAAAAGAGAATTGGAGAATATATACAAAAGAGGGATGTAAAGACTTTGGTAGAATTAAAAGCTAAAAGGAAAGAGTTGCATAACAGAGCTTGAAACAATACAGGGGAATTCAATGTATCTGAAGAAGGTGTATTTTGAATTTAGTAATAAGAATTCAAGACTGTTGTCCAGGGGCACACAACAAAAACAAAGAAAGAAATTAACTGGCATAGTTAAGAACAAAAATGATACGAAAAGTAACTCAACAACAGAGAAAATGGGAATATTTAGATGTGCGAGGCTTCCCCTCCCAACTGGCTGGGAATGAAATGTGGGGAAGGTAGGACAATGCATCTCAAAGTTGCCAAATGGCCAGGGATGATGGGACATACCATCCAACACCTCAGGAAGGGTTCCGGTTGGAGAAGGCAAAGCTCCTCATCACATTCTCTGCACTTGGAGAAAGGGACACTGATGGGTTACGATTTAATAGACTGATATACTTCTTACCATTTGCAACAGCAGTGAGTGATGCCAGGATGGGGGCTTTGAAGGAAGGCAGTGGGGCTGCAAGAGGAAGGGGAGCATCTTGTCCCTGCCTCTGGTTGTGCCAGGCGGTAATCCGGCCCTGGGGCCAGAACCATTCCCCATGGCTGGCCCAGATGCTCTCTCCGGCTTGTTCTGTCACAGCAAGGTGTCTGCGCTTTTCATCCCCTCCCCTCTTTGCCCTCCCTCCTCCCGTGGTCCCATTCCACACCTTGTCCACTTGCTCTGTTGAGGAACTGAAAGATACTACAAAACTTTGCAAAGGTTTTGCAAAGGAGCTGGAGGCAATGGCCAGATCTCTGCCCCA
Organism: Varanus salvator macromaculatus; assembly: GCA_023646645.1. Lineage (NCBI taxonomy): Eukaryota > Metazoa > Chordata > Lepidosauria > Squamata > Varanidae > Varanus > Varanus salvator. The sequence continues at coordinate 21,678,383 of JAIXND010000657.1, forward strand.
CACTTTCAGAGGGGTTTGAGCAGGAGAGAGCATCTGGTACATCAGTTCTGCCTTAGCATGCCCTTGGTAGGCGAAAGCGGGACGTTTGGGTTTTCTGCTTTAGGTGCCAAAATACTTTGGTCTTACCCAGGAAGTGAGTCCCACTATGAATTTAAAGGGCGCTTACTCCAAAAAACTTATTCCAAAGCAAGCTTGCATTACATCCTGCCCTTAATTGCTCCCCAGAGAGGTTTGTCTGGCGCCGAGCTTATATTCTTTCCGGCGCCAGGTCAAAACTTTTTTTATTCAATCGTTATTTTAGAAATTAGTATTTTAATGTTTCACCAATCACTTTTGATTAAATTTTCATTGGTTATATGTTATTTATTATATTTGTATGTATTGTTTTATTGCATTTTGATTTTAATGACTGTAAGCCGTCCTGAGATGCCATGCATAAGGGATGACATATAAGTTTTAAATAAATAAATAATCACACCTATAACCCAGTGTGAGAAAGGCAGGCTGGTGTAGTGGTTAAGAGTGCGGGCCCAGGACTCGGGCAAGCTGTGGAGCCCACTGGATGATGTTGGGCCAGTCGCAGACTCTCAGCCCAGCCTACCTCGCAGGGTTGCTGTTGTGGGGATAAGACAGAGAGCAGCAGGAGAACGATGCAAGCCGCTCTGAGTTGCCCAGAGACGAAAGTGGGCTCTCTGTCGAAAAATAAATAAATAACGCCGCCATCCCGCACGACTGCCTCTTGGGGGTGCCCTTGCAACAGGCCCCCATGGGACTTCGCAAGGCCCGAAGGGTGCAGCCGACCCGCCTCCCAGTACCAAGGAACGCGGCGCTGCAGCTCTGCACGCTCTCAGGGACACCCTTCTTCCTCTTTCTACGTGAAAGGCAAAGCCAGCCAACGCAAGTCAGCCCTGCGGGTGGGGTGGAGAGCAAGTCCCAAGCCGCAGCTGCCCGTCTGCCACGCCGACCGTCCCTTTCTTCTGCCAGCAACCGCCCCGCGCCGCGGCTCCTTTAGACGCGCCTGCGGAACTCTTCACATGCTCGCGGGCAGAGCCCGGGCCTGCGCGCGCCCCGCCCGCCCCGTCCCCGCTCCAGGGCCCGCTCGGAGCAGCGGGACACAAAGGCGAGGCGGCGAGGCAGAGCCGCCGCGCCCGGGCCCCGCTGCCACTCACCGTCGGAGCCGAGCGAGTCGTAGACGTCGCGCTGGCGGGAGGCGCGCCGCGCCCCGTCGGAGCCGCCGGGCTCGCCGTAGTCCACGCAGCTGAGCCCCTCCAGGCTGCCGTAGTCGGCGCGCGGCTGGCCCTCCACCGGCACCACGGTGAAGTGCGGCATCGCCCCGGCCCGCGCCGCGTCGCCCCGCGCCTCGGCGGCCGCCCCGGAGCCGCAGCTGCGCGACGGGGCGGGCGGGCCAGCCTGGCATTCCAGCGGCCTTGGGTCACTTCCTCCCAGGAAGCGCGGCTCTTCGACGCCGCCCAGGCCCCCTTCCAGGCACTGCGGAGGGCGGGGCGCGGGCGCCCGCGGCGACGGGGCTTCGCTGGCGGGGCGGCGGGCGAGGGGCGGGCGGGGCACGCGCCCCCCCCCCGCCGCCGCCGCCTCGCCTCGTGGGGGCCACGCCCGATCCGGCCCTTCAGCCCCGGAGGAGGGGCTCGCGCCTCGACGGGGCCACGCGCGATCCGCACCTTCCGCGCGCGGACGGCGCCTGCAGCCTGCGTCGGGGCGCCAAGCGCCTCCTTTCCCAGAAGTGAGACTTCGCTCTCTGTCTGTCGATTGTAGCGAAGACGTGACTTGTCCCATTGGACCCTGTGGTAGATTTAAGCGCCTTTTGTTGAAAGAGGGAGCACAGGGTGGTGGGAACTTCACACTGGATTGGTTTGCAGAGAGAGAGAGAGAGAGAAGCCACCGCGGGCTGGTTATTCCCTGCATCGCTCGCAGCGTGCCCTCGAGACAAGGGGCTCCCCATGGGCTGTCGTCATTCCCTGCCCCTCAGCCCTTCCGTGGGCATCCCAGCGGACCAGGCGGCAGGATCCATCTCATGTGCCCCCTGCAATGCAACTAAGAGACCCTCTGCACTGTGGCTTTGGTCCCCTTCACCTTTTTTGCTGTCTTCAAGTTGACTCTGAGTGCCTCCTTCCCAGTCTCAATCCCTGTCTTCTATTTTCTGTAATCAGTGTTTAATCCTTTAAAGGCACAATCCTTAAAATCTTACAACTTAAAAAAAAATCCTACAACCCCCAGCAAGCTGGGAAGGCTGGCTGAGGATTGCTAGGAATTGTACGACCTTTTTCTGGCTAAACCGGCGTAGAGTTTCACCTGTAGACAGAAGAAAGTTGAGCAAAGTTAGTTAAAACACGGAAAGAACATGGACCTCACTGGCTGTCAACCACTTTTGTTACACAATTTGGATTTTTTAATGCAAAAACGAGAGCGATTTGCATGATAGGCAAACATAGATGAGATGAAAGCTTATGCAAGATTTCTGCTCAGTTGCTCAAATGCTTTGTAATGAAGTGCAAGATTTAACTTTTTTAAAAAAGTAGATTGGCAGATCACGGCATGCGATGTGGCCTGCATCTCCTCCTGCAAGTAACAGAACCAGATCGCATGCCCTTGTGTCTGGCCCATTTCTCCTGAGCATAAAAAGAACTACTGGCTCAGACGACGGATTGATCTAGCCTGGCATTCCATTCTCACCGCAGTTAAGCCAAAGGAGCACCGGGAAGCTTGCAGGAACTGAACCAATGGGTTCCGGTTGCCCTCCATGAATCCCTCTAATGCCCCTTTAACGCCATCCAACTTGGTGGCCATCACTGGCTTGCGAAAGCCAGGCGTGGAGTTTGAGTCAGGATGCGGTCAAGGGCACTTGCCTTTGTCTATCCCAGTTGCTGGTGCATTCAGGGATACTTAAGTTCAAAACAGGCTTTCTGTCACGGTACAAGTACGCAAGGACGGCTGCTTCGTCCAGTTCAGCATGGCAGGATGAGAAGAGCCACCTTTGTTTATTCTTAAGACAAGTTCATCCGCAGCCAAATGGCAGTGAACCTGGAGCGCGTGGCAGAGCCTCCTTTTATACCGCTGCTGGCCAGGCGGTGCTGACAGCCTCCTCTTGGGTTGAAATTCCCACCTTGAGAGCTAAGTGGCAGATCTGAATACAGGCGGTTCCCATGCTGACCTAGGAGGCTCCGGTGGGAGACTGAGGGATCGCGGGCTGTGGGCGATGTTCCGATTTGCCTTGGGGCTTCATGCGGGCCAGCCAGGTATCCCTCCATAAGCATGGTGCTTATTCTTTCCCTCAGTATTTGGATCTTAAGAGATGCACAAGCCCAGGTGGCTTTAGCCAGATCCAGTTAATACCTAATATTCGTTATTAATACTAATACTCAACTAATAGCTAATGCTCAACCAACCCACTTGCTCTGCCAAGAGTTTCCTTTAACTCAGTGATGCTTCAGGGAAGCAAAAGGTAGAACATTCCAGGAGAAGGACTGCTCGAAGCAAGTTCAGGAAGAAGCAGACCTATTTTTGAGACTTCCTGTTATCAGAACTTTGTTGGTGTTTATCTTTCTGCCAGATTTGCTGAAAACCATTTGCTCACCGGTGGCGAGCTGTTCTTTATTTAGACTATATTCTTTCTGCTTAATGATAAAAGGCTGAATGCAGCACCCAGCAAAAACACGAGAAACAAATGCAGCATGCAGTACATGTGAAACATACGAAAGGGAAACAAGAATGCAGAAAACTTTCCGCATTCAGATCCCAAAACAGCAGCAGCAGCAGCTAAAGATTCAAAAGCATGAGCCAGAAAAGTATAAACGTGCCTGAAACGTGCTTTTTTTTCTTAGCATCTTACTAACCATCTAGTGGTGTAGCATCTAACCACACAGTCCAGGCTTGTAAACATACAGCACTTGGCCCTTGATTTATTAGGCAGGAGAGCTGAGGTCATCTACCAGTCCCCCTCAGAATTCCCTTATCCCATTGCAATCCTGACACTAGCTGTGGGAAATGAATTTTCCCAGCAGCAATACATTATTCCTTGTTGTAATGCAAAGTGCTGGAAGCGGGTGGGGGTTGGCCTTGAATAGGACGGCAAGACTAGCCTCCTCCTGATGGAGAAATTGCTACTGGAACAGGTTTGCTGAATATTTCAGTGCTGACATGATAGAGAAGGTGCTCGTTCCCTACAGCTCGCTGAACTCCCTGGGTTTAATCTGAGAACACACACAACTGACCGGCTGTCAGTCTACGTTCACTAGGTGCAGTTAAAATGGTGAGCTGACATATACAAAGTGCTGTCATCTAAAGGAGAGAAAAACAGTTCTAAAAAACCTATAAAAATGTTGCAAAATGACACTGAGTTAGCATCCATCAGCAAAATCTAACAAATGCGGAAGTCATCCGGGTTTCATGCAGCAGAGGGTTCCAGTTGCTGGGAGCCGCAGTGGAAAGACCCTGTTCTGTAACCACTCAGACTCACTCTCCACATGCAATAGAATAAGGTGGCAAATGGTTGAGGTGGTAGACTGGACCATCGCACTTCAGACTGGGTGGGGTGTGAGCATACCACTTTGGATTGCATATAAAAATCTCAACGGAAACCAGTTTGAAAACCTTCCATGTTTGTTCTCTGTTTTTCAGGGAGATGTTTCAGTGCAGGGTAGCGTTACGGATTTATTTCTTCATCTACGGTTTGAAGTGACCGTCTGTTCTGTGTCAGCCACTCTTGGAGTCTTTTTGTCTGAGAAATGAAATGCAAAAACTTCAGAGAAATAAATCATACACCCTTGTTCTGCTGCATGTGTAGATCCAGGCTCAGTTTATGGCAATAAAGCAAAGCAAAGCAAAGAAATTATTTAGCTGCCCCAGCCTAAGGGTGTGACTTTAGGTTAGACTTCAAAATAGACACTATTTGGGGAGGGGGGGCGTGTATGGGTAGGGGTAGGGGTGGAAGGACAATAGGCAGACTTCCTAAAATGTATCTTCAAGAGATGGTCTAGCCACAGATTTTTTGTTTGCTTTTTCCTCAAAAGAAAAAAGTTCCTGTGTTCCAAGAACACAACAACTTACACTGAAGGGTTGTCATTGTTGGGTTGTTGATGAAATGGTGAACAAACCACAGTTCTCAGCCTGCCAATGAACCAGGGTCCTTTTGGTGGGTTGTTTGTGATCAATGAGCCATGGCGTTTTAGCATTGCTGAGTTCAATCAGGGCAAGAGCGAAGAGTTCCAAAGGAACCCCCTCACTCAGCCCCTGGAGTGGGTCATTGCGTTGTCTGAACCCTGCGAACTTCATGCTGTGCTAAAACCCACCCAACAGATGGTAACTCTGAGATGACTGCATAATTCCACGTCAGCGTCCAGGGTGTGGATGGCCAACTGACTGACATGGGCACCAGGACCCAGACAACCAGGCTAGAGTCCAAAGTCCAATTGCAAACAAACCTAAATGTTACCCAACAGTGCAAGGTCAGTGCCAGGAGTAGAAGAACAAAGTGAGTCCAGTCCAAGTGGTGAAAGCATAGTCAAACACGCCAGTGGTCAAGAAACTGAGGAAGCGATGCAGAAAGGAGCAGTGCCTTAGGGCGGGAACAAGGTCTAAAAGTTTGGGGTACAACAGGCAAGGAGCACCACAGCCAATTTGGACAGCTTCCTTGCAAATGCAGCTTCCTTGTATATCCCTTTACTGCCTTATATTCCTTGTATAGCTCTTCCCCACGACTCCCAGGTGGTGCTCATGAAGGCCCTGGTAGATGGAGGCACTAATCCTGCAATGACCAGGGCTGCTATGCTGCTTCTTGGCCAGCAGATGGGGCACTGAAGCTGCCTCCGATCCTGACACTAAAGGAGAAAGTGCCTGAAGCTATAAAAATGCGAAATTCTGAAAACCTTTGCTCTGGCTGGAATTTTCCCCTCAGGGCTTACAATAAGCATAAGAATGGCTTTCAGCTATCAGCAAGGACAGGGAATGTATGTTTTTTTTAAAAAAATCTGCATAACAACAGCAGATCCATTTTTCTTCCCATAACAATGATGTTGGCCTTCTAATTTAAAAATCACAATATGACCTTCCCACAATGGATTTAAAATGAGAGCAAAATTATTGCATGTTGCTAATTGCTAAGTCCAGTCGTCCACCCCGCCCCCCCCCCCAGTCCACCCAAGCTCACACCAACTGCTTCAGTGACTCCATCCAGCCACTTCATCCTCTGTCGTCCCCTTCTTCTTTTGCCGTCAATTGTTCCCACCATCAGGCTCCTCTCCAGGGAGTCCTTCCTTCTCACTAGGTGGCCAAAGTATTTGAGTTGCATATCTGAGGTTGTTGAAATTTCTCCCAGAAATCTTAATTCCAACTGGTGATTCATCTAGCCCCACCTTTCTCATGTTAAATAGGCAGGGCAACAATATACAGGACAGTATACAGCCTTGCCGAACTCCTTTCTCAATTTCTCAATCAGTGGTTCTGTGCCCAGTTCTCACTGTTGCTTCTTGACCCACATACAGGTTTCTCAAGAGACAAATAGGATGGTCTGGTACTCTTATCTCTTTAAGAACTTGCCACAATTTGTTGTGATCCACACAATCAAAGGCTTTAGCATAGTCAATGAAGCAGATGTTTTTCTGGAACTCCCTAGCTTTCTCCCTGATCCAGCAGATATTGGCAATTTGATCTCTAGTTCCTCTCCCTCTTCAAAATCCTGCCTGTTCTTCTGGTAGTTCTCGGTCCACATACTGCTGGAGCCTAGCTTGTAGGATTTTGAGCATCACTTTGCTAGCATGTGAAATGAGTGCAATGGTAGGGTTTTCATGGCAAGGGTACTGGAGTGGGTTGCCATTTCCTTCTCCAGTGGATCACGTTTTGTCAGAGCTCTCTGCTATGACCTGTCCATCTTGGGTGGCCCTGCACAGCATAGCTCCTAGCTTCATTGCGCTACACAAGCCCCTTCGCCATGGTGAGGCAGTGATCCATAAAGGGCGAGAGCAAAATTAATCTGAATTAAACCTTGCTTTATGCCTTTTACTTGGGGGGGGGGTCACAAAATCACCCTGCCCAGCAATTCCTAAGGTATTTACAAGGTGTCACCCCTGACATTTTTCCTTTCTTAAAAAACATTAAAGGGTAGGAAGCCAAAATGTAGGGGTGTCCTAGAACATATGTGACAGTGTGATAAAAAACCGTATTGGCTCTAGAGGTAGTTATAATCAAGCTAATATCAGTAGGCATAACAATTTTCTTGCTCTTTGCTTCCGTATATATGCTTAACAATTCAGTTCTGTTCCAGGGACTGGGGTGGACATACCCCACGGTTAAATAAATGCCTAAGCAGCCTTTGTTCTGAGCGGCCTTTGATCTGAGCAGCCTTTGATAGCCACAGGACAGCTAGACTTATCGGCCTTCTCCTGGAAAAGCGCCTGGCATAAACAAAGAGATGACTAGGAGACAGATAATGAACCCTTCTGACCCCACAGTAAATCAGCCAACAAAAACAACTGTATCCACAAATGTTGATTCCGGGACCAAAAGGTGATAATAAGTCTCAGCTTATGCTGTAACATCAACTACACAAGGTATAAAAGCCTGATGGTAACGTTAATTGGGGCTGCATGATTTGGGCAGGATCGTTGCCTCATGCAGTCGCCGGCTTAAATAAAGTACTTTGCTTTTGACTAATTTGGCCTTTGAGTGGTCTCTGGGTGATCTCCAGGTCGCACTGTAACACATACACTTTGTGACAATATAAAAGAATGAGTCACTAGGATTACTTATGTGCAAATCACAGCACCTGGAGTTGCAAGCCCCCCCCCCCCCCCCGCAATATGGGATGAAAGCTGAAGAAAACAACATTCGCTTGTCTGGGGTATTTACACTTGCCTTTTGATGTTTACCAATATGTGCTCTGCTTATGCATCGTGTGGGACTTCGAACCTCTTTCACTGGATTTTTTTTTAATTTTAACAAATGATTTTATTGCTATTGTTGTAGCTATGTGGTCTATCGTTTTTAAAAAAAATTCAGAGAGCTGTAGAAATTCTGTAGTATAAATTTAGCACATTGTTCATGTTCCCCCAAGAAGACTTACATGTGATTGAAATGTGCTAGAACTGTTTATTTCTGTGGACTATTTCCCCCCTACCTCTTTGTTTTTGTTTTTGTTTTAGCATCCATTGGGCTATAAAATCCTGTGCTGGTTCATTTTCATACATGGCCTCCCAGCTGAAGTTCCTGAGCCAGGTTAACAAATCTTTTCAGAAAGCAATAAAATCAACAGGAGTTACCAGGGTGTGGGGAAAATGTATGTTTCTCCTTGGTTCTTTACACATGCCTGGTACATATTTTCAAAAGCACAATTCTTTGTTTCATAGTTTATTCCGGGGGTCCTCTCCACTATGAATATTCATACACAGGATGCAACTTTCTGTTAGTGGGGGTGGATTCCACTTTCCATATCTGGTGCTTTATCATCTAGCCAGTTCGCTGATCTTTCTGGCTTAAATAAGATTTCCCACCATGATCAGTTTGGGATTTGTTGTGTGGGGTTCTGTTCAGGTAGGGAGACAGCAGGCTCCCAGCTTATTAAAACAGATAATAGCAATAGCAATAGATTCCTCTTATTTTTTGGCTTCCAGGAGATATTTGGCAGGTCTGGGCATTAACTGCGGTTTGATCCATTGTCACCCACTAAAATGTCCGTTTGGCAAAATCCAGATGACAAAATCAGCAAGAAAATGTTTTTGCGGCAGGACACAGACAGACTTGGCAGACTTTGGCTAAATTAGTGGGGCTGATCAGGAGTTCTTGTCATTGATTGATTTGTGTGCCAGATGTGACTTGTCTTGCGGGGCTGATCAAGGTTTGGTCTTGATTACAGCGTCACTGTCTCCTCTTCACTGGGAATACTTATTGAGGCTGATCAGTGATAGTGATCCATATTTATAAATAGCTATTATCAATGAATAAATATAGTATATTGGGTCTAATGGAGGAATGGACTTGGGAGTTGGAATGTCCTCACAAGAAAAACCAGAGAGAATCCGCTGGCAGTGCACAACCCAAAGAATATTTACAGTTTATTCAGACCTACAGGAAATGCGTGAGAGATGCAGGCAGCCCCCAAAGGGATTCCTAAGATGGCGTCTGTACAAGACGCTGTTGCAACCTCTTAGTTACATACAGAGTTTGTTGGAGGATGTAGACAGCTTGCTAGAGGCACCGTGAAAGTAAACAAAAAGGGTTGAATGGATTAGGGTGGACTCAAAAGGAGGAACGTTCAGGACTGGCAGATATTTGCTTATCTAAAGTGTACCAAAAGGAAGATGCTTCAGGACAGGTGCACAGGTGTACCTGGGCAGGAAGACTTGCAACATGGTTTCCTGATCGGACCAGGAACCCCACCTTAAGCCTAAGGCTGCTTCTGTAGCGTCAGACTCTGAGCAGCCGTATGATGGCAGATGATGCCCTGCTCTCATTTCGTGCTGACAGTGCAGTTCAGTCCCCACTGCGTTGCCATAGTGTCCGCCTCAGAGTTTTCTGTGGACCTAAGGTTAGATTCAACAGGTTAGCTGTTTTGGATTGTTTTCATTTGTTGAACACCATTCTAAGAGCTGCCTGCTAACTGAACGGTTCATGAAAGCCTTAAATAAATAATCATTTGCAAATTATTTGCATGCCATTTGGATGCCAGGAAGCACTTCCTGACAGTCAGGACACCGAGGGCATGGAATGGGCTTCCATGGGAGGTCGTTGAGGCCCCATCGGTGAGGGTGTTCAAGGACAGGCTGGACGTCCACATGGTGGGCATGTCGTGAGCGGAGCCGGCTGGTGCCGGAGATCAGACTAGATGGCCCAGGAGGCCCCTTCTGACCGCGCTGTTTCTATGTTTCTAAATGTGAATCTATATGCACAGGTGGACTTTTTAAAAAACCATCATTTAAACAGAAATACAATACATCTCCCCATAACAGGAGGCCTGTGAGCAGGTGACCTGTGGAGTGTGCCCTCCAAGGGCCATGGGGCCCACTCAAGCTCCCTGCAGTCCAGATGCTGTCTGGTTCTTTATCTTCAAATGGGCCTTGGATTGCACAGCTCTTGAAAAGGAGGACTGTTCCCTTTAAGGTAGGACACATGGTCATCCTAGAGAGAGGTCACATTCAAGGATGGGATTCATTCTGACGCCTTTTCACATTTTGACACCCAACTTGCTTTCTTTAGAAATGAAACTGTGGTGCCAAATATCTCTGACACCCCCCAGGCAGCTTCCAGCGAGAGAACGAAAAGCAGCAGGCCATGTAAGTTCATATGACCTGTCTTTGCGCAGGCATGAAATGCTTTGCTGCCCCCTTCACTTGCCAGTTTCACGTCGAAGGGCATTGCTGACGTAAGGTTACAACCCCTTGCCCACTTGCCTGGGAGGAAGCCCCATTGAATTCCATCTGGAATGCTTCTGAAGAAGATTGCTCCATGAAGTTGCACCCCACACATGCGGAAGTGGGGGCAAGCGCCATGTTGCTCAGGGAGCGCTACTTCTGAGTCAACACGCAATGCCAAGATGCTGAGAGCCATTCCAATGACCTTGACAAGCTGTAACTGAGATAAGGTGCACTTTGCAGTGAGACAGGTAACTCCCATTTTGTTTGCATTTCTGATCTCTCTGAAACCAAAAGAGCTGCATGACAAAATCAGAACAATTTGGAGAAGTCAATATTTGAGTTTCGCTGAAGATGGCCGGTGCATTACTCCATGAAAGCAAGTGCAGGCAACCAGAAGTTTGCTATGACCAGCAGGGGGGATCTACAGATCAGAAGAAGGGCAAAATCCCCCCACCCCCACTTCCAAGTTAGTCCCCTCACAGAATTGTATAAGGGAGAATAACATTGGCAGTTTTGTTTTCAGTTCTCAATTCCGACTAACATGGTGTTTGCCTTTTCCAGAGCGGCTGCTGGCATTTCCGCTTTGCTGTCCACCACAAGCGTCAGGTCAGCCACTGCAGGCTCAAATCACACTCAGCCCGATATAGGCCTCTTTCCGCTGGCTTACATTGAACCAGTGGGAGTGGTGGGGAAGCGCAGGCCTGGGCTCTAGTGCCCACTTAGCCAAGTCCCTCACTGGCCAACTTGAGCCAGTCACAGGCTCTCAGCCCACCCGACCTCACAGGGTCATTGTTGTGAGGATAAGATGCAGAGGAAGAGGAGAATGAGGAAAGCTGCCTTGAGTTCCTTGAAAGGAAGATACGTGGGATATAAGTATAGTAAATGCAGATTTAAACCCGCACTTACTACTCCATTTAAAGAAATCCTTCTGGAGATCCTTCAGGAAGACACCAAGTTAGGGCTGGCTGAATTAGCATAGGGATGTTGCATGCAAATAAGTCTTTTGTCTGCTTAGTGAAATACCCTATTTGGACCGTAGCTGCTTCCTGGCTGAAGAACCAGATTTCTGACCCATGTGGCTCACCATTTTTATCTAGTCTAAGTTTTGCCTTTTATGGTGGCATTTCTTGTCTTTTGTGACAAACACACCTTTTATCTGCTATTGATCGTACAAGGCTATGAGCAATATTGCACCTCCTCCTCTTCCTCTATCTCTGTCCGTCCGTCTTTCTCTCTCTCTCTCTTCTTCATTTTATTTCTATACTGCCCAATAGCCAAACCTCTCTGGGCAGTTCACAACACATAAAATGCAACACCAATACTATACGTGTGTGTGTGTGTGTGTGTGTGTGTGTGTACTATATAAATGTAACACCAATTCCATCCATCCATCCATCCATCCATCAGTACGTTTATTACAGTCATATAGCATAAACCAATGTAAGCCAGCATAACGGATGAAACAATGCTTCTCCATTACCCCAATTAAAATAACATTTTAAAACAAACTTAAAGACAAAAAGGTAAGTAATGGACACTAGAAATTAAAATAACCTAGGCCACATAACTAAAACACATAATGCCGCGAACATGTACACAATGGTGATACTAACAGAAACTTTGCTGAAATTCACTACAGTGCAATTGTATAAAATGTATAGATTTGTGACTAAATATCATTAAGGTTTTCTTAACCTGAGTATTGCCCTGCGGAAACTGGCTACCTGATATATAATCTTAGCATCTTTATCAGAGAGAAGAAAGTCAAGTTTGGCTTTTTCGGAAGGAATCCGATTATCCCAAAAGAGTGGGCTAATGAGCTCATTACCTGCCTGTTCGTAATATGGGCATGGAAAAACATAGGCTCCGAGGTCTCCGTCTGGCAAGTACGAAGCCTTCCAGCAAAGGGGACACCCTCGCCCTTGCCTTCGAGAATGGCGGCAGGAAGGGCAAGGCCCTTGTCGTCCCTTTTGCTGGTTCTGCACAATATTTAATGCCTGCATAAACCTTTATATTTGGTAAGCTGGTGTGATCAGTGTGACATTCCATATCCTCGATTCTCTGTTTGACTAATTTTCTTTGCATGATCTAATTCACAAGAGAGAAGCGTTTGGCGGGGGGCGGGGGGCAATTCTGAACAGCCTTCAGCCACTTGACTGAAAGTTACTGCAGGATAGCAAGGGGAAGAGGCTTTGTGGGTTAAGGTGTCCCTTCAACCATACATATGCAGGTAAAACACAGACCTGGGCTTTGGCTTTCACACAGCCTGTCCCCAATCTTGCCCTCACGATGGACACACGCCCGGGGACCTGCAACGTGGCTCTCAGAAACCTAAAATGGACTCTGCCATGGAGCAAAACACAAGCTGGGTTGTCCCATAAAGGATCCATAAAGCTACTGGGCCAATATCTCTGCTTTATAAATTTTAAGAGCTGCGGGGACAAAAAGCCCCTTTGTGCTCTGTGGAATTTCGCAAAGCTGTTTGCAGATCCTTCTCCTTTGTCTGCGGAGGAATTAATGTGCTGGAGCCTAAACACACACACAGAAATAAAAACATCGTAACAATTGCAATACAAATTTGTAAAAGCCAATTTAAAACAAAATGTTAAAAGCTGCAATAGTTTATTCAAATGACATCCTAAGACCTTTTAAAGCAACCAACATAATGACCCAATGCGCTATTAAAACTAAGTAAATGCCCAATGATAGAGCATAGCCTTAACCTGGTGCCAGTCATTCAAAGGACCTGAGGTCAGGTAGGCCTCAGAGGGGGACTGTTGCCAGCAACTGACCCTTCGTTGGAAGTCACAATTGGAGACCCTCGCTGTGGCTCAGCCTAAGTAAACTGCAGTAGATTGGTGGAAAAACCCAAATACAATTGCTACTATCACTGATTGGGATTTTAATAGACTCAGGCCTAAGAGCCAACCAGTCTGAAGCATCCACAAAAGCTTTTATTTATAGATTACACTCATAGAGTGCCTAGTAACCAGAGTGATATGGGCAGTGTACAGATGATAAAATGCAAAATTACATGCCTGCAAGAAAAAAGTCCCAGGTGAGCTTTCTATGGGATCTTTTCCATAACAGTGACTCATATATTTAGGTGCATCATTACTAGTCAGGAGGCCTTGGAAAAAAATGCTTTATACAGGTCAGTAGTTAGGAAAAATAAACTTGTTTCTCTCCATTTAGTGAAGGACACCAGAGGGCACCAGAGCTTTTCACATAGTTCCACAACTGAAGAAGAAAAATGCAAGGAAGTGATCACAAATGTTTCAGTTCCCTGCCTGGCACAGACTGGTTTTATGGCCGAGCCAAAAGGGGGTTTGTGTGATTTTTGCCAGTGTTTCCGTAGGAGTGTAGAACAGAGACACGCAGGCGTTGGGTTCCAAATTGCAAATCAGGCAGCTTGTCCTGCTTGCAAGCCCACATGAGACTGCAAACAGGAGCACAGCTTTTTGTGAAGTGTTTCCATGTTCCTCAGCTTGTGATTACATTCGGAAGAGCTGTGCTTTAAAAAAACGGATCCCTTATTCCCTGGGCTGCAGCTTGCCCCAGTATTAGAGACCCTCTATTTCTTTGGAGTTTGTCCTTTTCAGAGGAAAACACTTTGTCTGACAGAAAACGCCCCATTCCAGTCCACTTGAATTCACTCCCAGCAAGTGCTGCAATGCTGAGCTATTGCATTTGTGGCTTTGCAGTTTCTATTCGCACTCCTCATTTCCCATGTTCCAACTGTCTCTGCGTTGTGCAGCCTCAGACTTTCCTGCCGCCTCTATGCATGCCAGCCACTGGACTTCCTCTCAGATTAGATCTACTTGCGTCATTGGCAACAGAGCTATTCATACTCGTCCGTCACTTTTCCCCAGTGGCTGGTTGCATGCCTTCTGAGCTGGGTAGTTCATCGTCTGCAATATCCCTTGTTTCATTTTGGATTGTTTTATCATGCGGTTTTCAAGGTACAAAGATTCAGAAGTGGCTTATCATTGCCTTCTTCTGCGCAGTACTGAAAGTAAGGTTGAACGTTGCTGATGCTTTCCCGAGAGATGCTCCACCAGTGTCACCTTCATCCACCGCCACTGCCCAGTGGCTGCCCTGCAGCAGTTTCTCCACTCCCATCACCACGACTGAGATCCAGTCTCTTCTGCTGATGTGACTCTTGCTCCTGAAGAGCAGGGATGCTTCTTGATCTGGTGTCTCCTCTTTGACCATTCCACCTGCAGTGACCCTGCTGGGAGACCAGCCCAGTGAGGCAACCTGGCCTCCTCTCAGCTTCTCTGGCACTCCCAACCTCCCTTACCACGTTAAAGTGTGCATCCAGGAGGCAGTCACCTGGAAAATACCTACAGGATTAGCCTTGGACCTGCAAGACTAGGGCCAGTGCAAGCATGCGGACTCACTGAGAGCCACAGAAGGTCCTGCCAAAGTCTTTCCCAGTCTTGCACAGGTTTACCACACCAAAAGACACCGTGTGTCTTTGTGGTGACTGCTTCGTGTTCCTCGTTTGGCTTTGTCTCCAGGTGTGCAACGTCTTCAGCCATATCTTGACTCTTGCTGTTTCCTGGCAAGCATCATCTCCAGTCCCGCTGTGCCTTTTCCAGAAGGGCTTCTACACTTGGAATCCTGTGTCCAGTTCTGGGCACCAAGATGTAAGAAAGATGCAGACAAACTAGAAAGGGTCCAGCAGAGGGCAACAAAATGACCCAGGGTTTGGAAACACTGCCCTGCGAGGAGAGACTGAGGGAACTGTGCATGTTCGGCCTTGAGAAGACCAGGGGGACACACACATACACATGATATCCCTCTATAAATCCCTCAAAGGCTATCACAAAGAGGAAGGTCAAGATCTCTTCTCTCAGATACCAGAGTGCAGGACATGGAATAATCAATTCAAGTTGTGACAAGCTTTTCCTGATGTCCATTCAGGCTGGACATCAGGAAAAGCTTCCTCACTGCCTGAGCAATATGACAGTGGGACCAGCTGCCTGGGGAGGTGGGGGGCTCTCCCACACTGGAGACATTCAGAAAGAAACTGGGCAGCCACCCGAGTGGGAGGGTGTAACTTGGTGTCCTGCAACAGCAGGGGTTTGGAGCTGATGGCCTTCATGGCCCCTTCCAACTCTACTATTCTTTGATTCTAATTTTCTAACAGATCCCACAGTATGGAAAAGGTAAGAAAAAAGCAGGAGCCTTACCCTCAAATGGTTGGCCCAGGTGTCAAGAGGTTCTACCTCTCTCTGAAACCTTCTGAAAGATACTTGGTGGGTCTGAATGACCCTCTCACTCTTCCTGCTCTATCCTAGGGGAGATCGTGAGGAACACAGAGGGGCAGAGGAGGCATAACAGCTGCTGGGGTGCCCAACTGGGACGTTGGGCAGGTGCGACAGGCGCCCCTCACTCAGCTGAGCTGTGCTGACACCCAGGTAGACCTAGGGGGAAGCACCTTCTCACCTGCAGTGCACAGTGGGGAGAACCTCCAGTGGCAGGTGGGGATGGACAAAGGGGAAGCCGAATGCATCCCCCACATCCCTGCATCCTCATAGATCCATTGGAACATCAGAAGACAATGGTGGCCAGCCGTGTTGCCTCCACTCAGTCCTTCCCTGGCACCACTCAGGCCTTGTCTGCCCTCAGTACTTTCGGGTGCCCTGCTGCCTGGGGGAACGCAAGCTGCAGAGACTGCCTTAGGCGAGCCCGTTCCTCGGTGAGCAGATAGGGCCTTCTTGCTAATCGCTAGTCTGCTTATGTGCCTCCAGTGAGGGAAACACTGAGGACGGCAACAGGAAAGGGGCCTTCTCAGGGCTGCCTCTAGCTCCCTGACTGGGGATCGTTTTCCCCAGTGAAATGAATCAGGTGCCATCTCTTTGGTGCGAATTTAAAGACCATCTCTGACTCCCAGATGCTCGATGGCATCTAATGCTGCCTTTCAGCAGGTCCTGAAATGCTCATTGTCGATGGTTTAAAATGGTTTTTATAGTTCTGCGTGTCCGTTGTTTTCTGCTATGACATCTGCTATCTTTTTAAGGATGTTCACCTTTGCCCAGAGAGCTTTAGCTATAAAATGCATTTTTAAAAAAAGGGAAGGGAAGGGAAGGGAAGGGAAGAAATGTTCAGACTGAACAGATGGAAAACACACACACACACCCACACCCCATCAGGTTGTGGTACTGGTAAAATTGTGTCCGTCCCTAGCCCATGACAGTTTCTTAGACCAAAAATCAATTGCAGTAACCTCTATCAGTCATCTTCCTCCTGTCGGTTTCTCCCTCGCTTCCCCATTTGCTCTCCATGCAGAGCTGCTTTTGGACGCTTGGCATGGCGGGGAGGCCTGCCTGCCTGAGGTCCTCTTCCGCTGCTCTGCCCCCCACCCAGGGACGAGCCCACCCATTCTGCTGCATCATGTTGCCTGTCCCCACCCCCTCAGGGCTCCAAACCACAGCAGAAGCCCCTGTGTGTGGAGAAGTCTGCCCACTCCACAACGTCCCTTTCCAGTTTTACGAAAGGTGATGGAGTGTGTGATGGGTGCCCAGTGAAGGGAGTGGGACAACAGGCTCATCCACACTGCAGAGTGTGGTCTGGGGAGAAGGCAACTAAAGTTTTGACACCCATGAGCTGGCGCTTGTTGTTGGAAGCCACGCTGTGGCTCATAGGTTCCTGAATGTGCCTCACAGGCTGCCCACTGAACAGGATCCATCAATCTTCATGGTTCGTTGTGTTGGTCCTCACCAAAAGCCAGGGACAGGCAAGATTGTCCTAATGGCTTCATTGCAACCTTGGCGTCTTAGAAAGAGGTCCTGAAAAACAGTGGGGAGAAAAGTTCTGCTCTCTACATAATTCAGGATTCGTCACTTTTGACTGAAGAAGAAATCCGGCTGGTTTACACAACTAAGTTCACTTTCAGAAGAATATCAGGTGATCTTCCCAGCTGGGTCAGACAAGGAGATCCGAAGCACAGCAAAGCCTTTTTCTCAGAGAGCAGCTGGCCCCCAAGTGGCTTATTCAGAGGATAATTAACAGCTGAGGCCTAGTCATGTCTGCCCAGAAGGAAGTCTCACTAAGTTCAGTGGGAACGACTTCTGCCCAGGTGAAAGTAGCTAAGATCAGATTGTGCTGCTGGTGATGTGTGTGAGAGCGGCCCCTTTGCTGAGCATCCTCTGGCTGCCAGGCGCTTGGTGTCTCTTCGCACACAGAGATGAAGGAGAAGACAAGAATGCTTCTACACGGAGTCTTATGCTCCATGCCGGAGGTCCACAGGCAGGCTGGGCCAGGTCATTGTTTGGTGCCCTGAAACGATCTCAGCGCAGCGTAAAGTACACCACAGGGATAACTACTAGGCTGTTTGCCACCCGCCCCGAAAGCAGCCTTTCGAAATTGTTTGACAGCCGAGGAGCAGGGGGCTGCAGCTCCAAGCGACAGGCATTCCTGACTGTTTCCGGAGGTGTTTCCACTTCGCTTGCGTTCTGCGACAGACTCTCATTCCGCACCTGGAAGAATTAAATTCCGATCATCTAAACCAGATAATCAGATGATAATAGGTGTTTTGGGCGACATGTCTGGAGGACACTATGTTGGGGATAGCTGATTTATCCTCCAGCTGGGCCTGACGTACTAGATATTGTTGGATTGCAGCACCCATCAGCCCTGGCCAGCACTCCCCGTGGGCTGTCCAACAACATCTGGAGTGGCATCGCTTCTCCGCCCGTGATCAGGCTGTTTTGTTTAATCTTACATGGGCAATGGCTCCCTAGGGCAGGGGTCCCCAGCTTTTGGAGACCCATGGGGCACATCTGGGAATCTGAGAAATTGCTGTGCACTTCACCACAAAAGGGCTGATCATCCCATTGATGTCTCCCTATTGCATTTGTGGATCTTAGGCTGTGATTTGTTCAGTAAAAAATTATTTACCTGCGTCACTGAAATTAAGAAATGGTCAGCATGAATGGATTCTATGCACTCTTTTGAGAGCTAAAACATTGATTCAGACCCAGTTCATGGTCTATAACAATTCAGAAATCCTTCTCAGATGTAGCATTGTTGAGCCAGGCATTCCCTCATCTTGCAACGATACATTTGCTCTCCTTTTCTGGGTGCAGAACTTGGCATTTGTCTCTATGAAATCTCATTCTGTTGTCTTCAGCCCCGCACAGCAACCTATCAAGATTACTGACGGTTTTGTTTCTCGCTTCCAGGGTGTGAGCTACTTAGCTGTCCCACCAATTCTGCACCTTCTGCAGGTCTGAAAGACTTTCTCTGCACCGCCTCATCTAAACCATTAATGAAAACGTTGAAGAGCCCTGAGCCCAGGATTGAACCGTGGTGCCCTCACTCATTGCCTCTTCCCAGTCTGAGAAGGTGCCATTGATAAATTCCGTGCCCAACTGTGGATCCAACGTGTGGATGTTCCATCTAGCCCATCTTAGGTAGTTTGCTCTGGGACATCAGTGGGCGCTTTGCGAAAAGCTTCGCCGAAGGCCAGGCATACCCTGTCCACAGCCCACCGGACAGGTTGCCCAATCAAACAACAAGATCCGTTTAGTCTGCCAAGATTTGTGCTTTGCAAACCAACGCTGACTCTGAACAAACTCACAAAGTGTTCCTATCGGGATGAATAACATGCTGAATTTGAGTGTTCAAGTGTATCACTGAGCCAGCAAACATAGAAAGAGAGAGAGTCAGAAGGGGGCTCCCAGGCCATCTAGTCTGACCCCCGGCTCTAGCCGGCTTCACTCACAACATGCTTACCACGTGCATGTATAGCAAGAAGTGCCTTTATAAATCTGAGCACATGCCCCTTCCTTTAAAAAAACCTATAACTACCCACAAAAGTAATTTTTTTCTTCATCTCAGCTATATGCCCTCAGTCCCTTATACTCTTAGGAATTTCTGGGCAGAATACCAATGTGGCCTCGCCCCTGATCTGCACATCTGGGAACAAAAAGGAATTCTTTCTGGTGGGTTTCCTGAAACACCTGTAGTAAATATAATTATGCTTGCAGTAGATTCAGGGGTGGGAGAAGTCAGAGAAAATTTATGGGGATGGTCCTGGCTACAGGCTCAAATTAGGTGACACATGTCATCCCCCCCCCCCCAATGTTTTAGATTGGGTTCAAATTAGACTGACCCCCTGCTACGTCGTCCAACTTCAGCAACCAAGCAATGCTATAGTTAAAGGGCGACTAGCACAGCGCCAAATGCGTTTAAAAAAAAAATTACCTTTTCCACCTCCCGGAAGACACGAAGGAAGTTTTCTCTCAGGATGCCTTTCAGTTCTTCCTCACTCCAACCTCTCCGCAGCAGTTCTGCAATCAAGGCTGGGTATTTAGAAACATCCTCCAGTCCTTTGGGGAATCTGTTAGTAAAGAAAACTCAGAATGACACAGCACAAGCGGAGCTCCTTGGTTGGCAAAGAAACAGCGAGGGAAGACAGTTAACCACGGCAGGGTTCTGATAACGGGCGGTCTCGTTTACCACTTCCCTGCGTGGAATCTAACGCAAGTGTGCAAACTGGGGAAATGCCGCCTATTCACTTCCCCTCCTTGGGAGGGCAAGATATTTATTTGAACAGAATCATTCAGAGGTTGAACTCCAGTTCAGCTGAGCTGCTGGTCCGAAAGATGGCCATGCTCACCAGTTTTGGGCTCTCCCGGGAGGCCCTCGACTCCGACAGCAAAAGGACGCATTGCCTTCTGCGAAGGAATCAGTGGTGCCCCCTCACTGTGCACGTGGCCGCAGGACTCTTTCCCACGGAGCCTCCTGCTCCTGCACCAATACCTGCATAGCGGAGTCCTGCAGCAGCCGAGCGAGCGAGCCAGCCAGCCTCGTAATGCCTGCAGGCACACTGATCCTGGGCTGGCTACCTCCTCGCTCGCTCGCTCGCTCGGCCATGCACTTTTTCCAGCGGTGTCTCTGGATGCAGGGCAGACATGAAGGGTCAGCATGGTTGGGCCCCTGCCGAGGCCCTGCACCTCAGCACAGGCCCACTGGCAGAAGATTCACATTCCTCATGCGCTTTAACCCTCTTGTTCGCTTGCCTCTCACTCGGGCTTCCGCAGGAGTAGTGAGGAAGCACGTTGGCGGGAGAAGCCGCTGCCCAGGGGGGCAAGGAGGACATGGCAGCCATGGGGAGGCATGGAGAGGAGCCACTGGAGCTGGGACAATGGCAGTGGGAGGGTAGGGTAGGCCCAGCTGGCTTGCCCAAGGGCCTTCCCACCCTGGGACCAGATGCAGCGGGAAAAGGCCCCCGGGCATGTCAGCCAGGTTCTTCTGGTCATCAGCAAAGAGCCAGGCCAGGAGCAGGAGAGAGATGAATGACCAAAAGGCCAAGGAAGGATGGGTGGGCAGGGCGGTGCTGCTCACCACCTCCCCAGCCGCCGCCACATGCTGCCTCATAGCGGGGGGGGGGGGGGGGGCTGTCTGGGAGAACAATCGGAAATGCTTGCCTAGCAGACGTGGCCAAGGCTCCCTCAGCTCTTGGCAGTCCTGGTCTGATGTCTTGGTCAGCTCAGTGAGCACTGGAGAAGAAGCTCTCCAATAATGTGGCAGGAATATATGAAATGGAGGGCCCTGCAGACTAGTGGCGAGAAACCAGTGGCGGGCCAAAAGGGTCCCCAGGTGAATCCACCAATGAATGGGACAATTGAATGACTGGCAGCTGGCAATGCAACACTGGACCCTTAGTGGGCCTATCGCCCAAGGAAGAAAACCAAGACTGAGAATGGAATTCACGCATCTTTACAATGGGAAATGGGTTTAAGCCATCCAAAGCCATCTTTCCAATTCCCCAAAGCCGAAGGGCAAGATTTCCTGGCTGCAAGCACCATTCATTTTCTGCCTCATCTAATGCCCATGGAAGAGTTGAACGCCCTGCAATGGAGCGAAATGCCGGCCTAAGCAACAGACACCCCAAGGGAACCGTCCCTCGCAGGGTCCACAGGGAGATGCTCTCAGGGCCCGTTTTCCGTTCCTCGAGGGGGAGAATCCAAAGGCACCATTTTCAGCAGCCTCTTGCTCTGCTGCATGATGCACAGGGCTGTTCGAGGGCAAACGCACAGCAATAGAACAAAAATGGTTACTAACTGTTTTTCTCCATCGTAGTCACCGCCAATTCCTATCGAACTTGAACCTGCAATTTTCTTTATGTGGTCAAAGTGACCTAGGAATTTATATTTTCAACAGCAAAAGAGACAAACAGAAGTAAGATGACAAAGTATAAGTATAGATCAGGGAAAAGTGTAATGCCAATTAAAAAGACCAGCATACCCTCCTGCAGGGAAATCTCTGCCGTATTTCCAGTTCACGTCCAGTTGGAATACTGGTTTATTTCCCAACAAGTGATGATAAAAAAGGCTCAAATTAAAAAAAAATTAAAAACCAGGGTCCAGGCTAAGCATTTGCTGAACACACAGTGTGCAGTTACATATCTGATCTTATTAATCATATGTGTGGTAGAGGGAAGAAGAATCCTTATCAAAAATGTAACAGGTTAATAAATAATAAATAAATAAAGGGAATTGATCTCTTCCCTTCCCAGTAGACCTTTATTTTTTTCCTGAAAGGGGAAAAGTTGCATTGATACCAATCTGTGTATTGATAAAGAAGGAACATGGGGAGAAGCAGGCTATATTTATTTTAAAATAAACTGTGTGAGCCTGTGTATGTCTACTCACAAGTAACCCCATTAAGTTCAAGGGGGATTACTTCTGGGAAAGTATTGGTGGAAATGTAGGAAATTGCTTTCTTGCTTTCCTTCACCATCCTACAGTGATTGCTACATTATACAGTGGGCCTTACGTAACTAATTGATGTTTTGTGGATACACACAATCTACTTACACTTTCTACCTAATGATTATCTATGACTCTGGAGCTTCATGTAGGTGTACATGACACATGTATATTTTTTGTTACGAGCCATACAAAATAAATTACTGGTGTTGGTACATAGAAAGCAACAATGCAAACCTGCAACAGTTGAAATGTTGACGGCTTGGCTTTTGCAGGCCAAAAACTTAGCTGGGAACGTCACCATTATAATCCCTCTATTCTGTTTCTGAAATGAAGGAGGGGGAATAAAGTGAGTGAGACAAGCGAGACCTCGTTCCACTGCAGGTGGTGTGGAGGGAGATGTAGTAGCAACAACACACACATACATTCCTTGAATGGAAGTATTTTGAAGGCCAATATCTACCTGAAATAAAATTCATCAAAAATTCAGCTCTCATTTCCTCCAGTTTGAATGAGAACACCAGTTGCATTTATATATATGAAGGGTTCAAATTTTCAAAAGGTTTCCACACCTTTATATTTTATAAATATATTTCATATATTTTTTGATGATGGCATTAAAAAGTTGGTACGAAACTGGGAACATTTGCATCGCAAAGGAAGGTGACTATATAGGAAAATGATGTAATTTGCTTTTAAAATTCTTAATAAATAGAGTTTTTAAACGTGTGGAAACTTTTTGAAGAACCCACGTATATTTTAAAGTTCACAGTAAGTAGCTCACCATTGCAATGAGGTTTGTGTGATTATCCAGCAGTATTTTGTGAATGAGAGCTGTCTGTATTTTCTGCATTGCAATTCCCACTAACAACACAGTTCACGTCTCCTTCCCCTTTACCCCAAGCATGTGCATCTGCTAATTTGAGATTAATTCTTCACGCATCTGATGAAGAGGCCCGTGTCCACGGAAGAATAGCAACACGGGTTCAAGCACAGTCTTGCGCTCCGTGGCCTACCCTGTGGTAGCGATGACTGTCTACAGGAGAAAGCTGCTGCCCAGGTGCTCATTGTCTTTCTTTCTGTTAAGCATGCAAGCGACAGCAAGACGGGGACAAAAGGAGGAGCAGTAGGAGTGAGGGACAATGGCAGCAGGAAGGTAGATTCATGGGAGCGGGGGGACAGGGAGGCCTGCCCGGGGGCCCTCCAAACGTGGAGGCAGATGCAGTGGGAGAAGAGGCCCGGGCGTGCCAGCCAGGCTGTCTATGCTATCCGCAAAGAAACATCAGCAAAGGGTTTCCCTGATTGTTAGAAACTGGTGACTAAAAAGCCCAAATGGATTCTCCACACTTTTGCTAGCTAAAATTTTGACATTGCAAAATTGGAACAATAAACACTCCCTATGATGCAACAGATTTGCAATCTTTTTAAAGTCTCTTAAGTCCTTCCTGTACACTCTGCACGTCTCCTTTGGATCCCCTACATGCTTCATCGAACTGGACGCTTTGCAATAGCTGTGGGCGCTGCATTGGGAGTGCAGGCTATGCATTCCCTGTGCAGTTTCCAGAGTTCCCTGGGCAGAGGCAGCCAGGGACTGGATGGATTCTCCTCTCTGGGGAGAGTCTGGGACCAATCCTGCAGCTCCCAGGGTTGTTGTTCTGGTGCTCGGCCAGCAGATGGAGACCTGCAACTGCCCTTAGTGGCCCTGGTTCCACTTCTCAGCACCATGCAGGCCTGGGACATTCTTGGAAAACAATAGGCGTGCGTTGTTCTAGCTGGGGCTTCCTTCTGAAGGAGTCCAGTCGCCTTCCTCAAAGGGGAAAGGAAGAGAGCACTGCAAGAGGCCAGCACAGGTCGTGGGAGGTGGTGCTGGGTCTGTGCTCAGGGGGTGTGTGGCTGATCACAGTGTTCAGTTTGCATCAGCCTGCATTGCTGCGTAGCTAATTTGGTGATGCTCTTACACCGTTCCTCACTGGGAAGTTTAGTGAAGAAACCGAACGGTTCCCCTGTTGGCATCAGCCAGTCTGACGAGCCTGACGCACAGTTCCCAGCGGTTGCCCCGCTTGGTGCCGCAACAATTTTTTTAGCCTCTTACGTCCTTCCTGCACAGTCTGCATGTCTCCTTTCACTACCATAACGATTCATCAAACTGGACACTGCCGTCTTTAATGCTATAGTAAACATTAGCTTTAGCTGGAAAGACTTGACTCATATTTTCCTTCTCAGCAGCATGCAGCGGTCTAATGATCATATCTTAGAAATGTCAAAAGGGGCCACTCCTTTCTGGCCCAATAGAACCGACAGTCTTTTTCATAATTAAGGCTAGACTTCCACACCTGCGAAAAATTAAGCACATTCTCTTACAATATCCAGCACTAATCAGACCTTTGATTTTAGCCTATGCCTCCTGCAAGGGGGGCTAATAATACCTGTAGATGCATAGGGCCTCCTGCTTTCATGCATTCCTTTTCATAGCCAGGAAAGTCAAGGGATACTTACTAGACTTCGCAGAATATCATCTGGAACATTCCTTGCATGGCTGCAGACGGAGAACGCTGAGGAATGGCTGAAAATGACCGGTGCTTTGGAGATGTTGAGAGCAGCCGTTGCCGTGGCATCCGAGGTGTGTGATAAATCTATTATCATACCCAGGCGATTCATCTCCTTCACCACTTCCTAGCAAAACAAGGGCGGATGATCTTGCCAAGTTACACTACTCACATGCACACACAACAGACAGCCAGGGTGGTGCAGCGGTCAAGAGCGCAGTCCGGGACTCAAGCTGCCTGGTTCCAGTCCCTGCTCAGCCGTGGAGCCGGCTGGGTGGCTTGGGGCCAGTTGCCGACTCTCAGCCCCACCCACCTCACAGGGTTGTTGTGGTTGGGTTCAGATGGAGAGCAGCAGGAGAAGACTGATTTGAGTTCTTCAAAAAAGAAAAGGCAGGATATAAATCTAATACATAAATAATAAATACGCTGTTGTGGTGCGTGTCTGCTTCCAAAGGAGGGCTTGTGCTCTGAATGTCAGCTTTTCCCTGCTGTACGGGTTTCCATCATCCCCCATCACTTTCTGTCCTTCATTTTCTATGAGTAGCCAACATTCTGTGGCTACTGAACCCACTTGGTCATTGGTCTGAAGTCTGAGGTCGTGTGCCGGACCCTTTGTTTTGTAAAACAGCATTTTGCTATATTTTGGGAAACTCTGGAGTTGCCTGAGCACATAGAAACACAGAGAGCAAGTCGGAGGGGCCTCTCGGGCCATCTAGTCTGACCCCCAGCTCCAGCCAGCTCTGCTTGTGACATGCCCACCATGCGCATGTCCAGCCTGTCCTTGAACACCTGCACCGATGGGGCCTCAACCACCTCCCGTGGAAGCCCATTTCTGGTGTCATGTCACGGTTAGTGTGTTAGAATGGGGCTTGGGAGATCCGGGTTGTAGTACACACTTGGGCAAAGAACGCATGGATGACTTTGCACATTTATTGCTCAAGGGAATGGTTTGAGAACCCCTCCTGGACATGTCCACCCCCTGCCTGCCTTGTCCCTCTGATATACACTGAAAGGCAGGAAGTGTGACATTACATTTCAGATCGACTGTCAAACTTCCGACAGTGCCAAAGGCTTGAATAGTGGATGAAACTGAAAGTCAGTCATAGATCTGAGAGCTTTTCTGTGCACAGCTGCTAACGCCTGGACAAGCGAGTCTGGGGGTCCCAACATCTGTAGGGTGGTGTATCCACTCCATGTTGTAGTCCGGGCGTCAGACTTTCAGCACCCCGGATTGCTCCTTTCTCACTGCCCTCGGATGCCGGAGTCCACAGCCTCCACTGGTCCTGCATCCGCTTTCAGTCTTGGTGAAGAACTGAGACCAAAGCGCTACACAATGAATTTCTGGTGTGTGACCTCTAGGTGGCGCTGCCCTGTAGTCGAATAGGACAATTATGCAAGTGGGGGAAAACGACTTTTATCTAGGATTCTGTGACATTTTCACCCCCTCTCAAAACCTGCCTCCTCCCAGAAAAGCACCCCTTAAGAAGGGAAGTGAAACTGGAGGGTCAGAATGTTGTCCAAAGGACTATGAAGGATCATGACTAGGCAGTGGGAAGTGCATTATATATGCCTTATGTGGATAAGTTTTAGGAACTAAGCTCTCAAAGTTGTTTGCCTGGATCGATTTTTTAAAATCTCAAGTTCTTTCCCTCCTGTTCATGCAAAAAACTGGGAATTTCTATATAAATTTTTGGTAAAATTTGGTAAGTTCCCATGTGCACATAGATCAGGTCAGACAGGTACATGTTGTAACGACTTGTGCAGGAGGATGGGGCACTTCAATTCTATGCTGCGGACAATGGGGTCCTTCACATTAAGGGGGCCTCAGCTTGATTCCGGAAGGAACTTCTTAAACTAAAATCTTTCCAGAGATTGAGACGCATTATCAGATACCAGATTACCCTGAGCACCATTCATAGGGAGACCAGAGAATTTGGACCTGGCAGACATCAAGGCAGGGAAGATGCTGATCTCCGTGAGGTTTTGTCAGCAAGGGTCTCCTTCAATCCCAGCACAAGGCCCAGTGGAGCTCCTCGTCTGGCTGCTGATTGTGACGGAGCTTTCAGCCCCAAGCGCAGAAAGCACGGCAAGGGGCAACCCTGATTGATTTGAGGGCTCATGCAGGGTGAGCGACCTGAGCCCTCCGGCTGCTGAGCGGCCTCTTGCTCCTTGCTTCCCAATGGCTCGGGCCCTGAATCACTGGAGTGCCACGGAGCTTCATCTGGCTGCTGGGCTGCTTCTGCAGCGACTGCCCGCTTCGCCATGGAATCAGCGGCAGAGTCCAGCTGGGCAAGGCCCCCAGGACTTGAGAGCCCAACTGTAATGCTGGCATCTAACTCACCCCTCCCTGATTTGGAGTCAGACCCAAATTCTTCTGTGCTAAGGCCATCTGCAATACTTGCACCCGTCTCTATGCATGCAGCCCTATTTCCGAAGTGGGCTTTACTCTCATTCCATTCATCCTCAACCTCAGTTTACTGGGAGTTCCTTTTTACTCTTATGCAAATAGCTCTGGGTATTCACTACCTGAATACCTGCCTGAACGGGGAGGAAGGATAGGGAACAAGTGCTGCCAGATGCTATCGGACTTGTGCTCCCGTCTTCTCTCATCTTTGGTTAGGTAATCTGGGCAACAGCGTGACAATATCCATTTCTATTCAAAGCACATTTTGTCTGGGTTTTCATCAGTGGGTGTATTTTATTTAAAGGTAAGACCCACTGATGGACTGTTGGCCTAATCAGAGCAGAATGATTTGGTGGAATTTCACCACGGTAGCGGAAGAAACACATGCAGATAAATGACTTTCCCTTCAAATCCCGTCCTGCTTAAGAGTCGAGATGATGAATCTTAGGAAATCATTTGCTACTCTTAATTCAAATGTTTATCTTACTTCTCCAAAAGTGCTCAAGCCCACAGTGCTGGGGTAAAGATTATGGACTTGCCCTGATGAAGTTTCTGCCCTGCAGAGAAAACAGAAATGCAGGATAATTAGAGCAAGAGCAGTTTAAAAAGGTCAGTACAAATGTCATGGAAATATTACTTAGCAGCAACATTATTAAAATGCAGATACATGGGAGCATTTAGAAAGTATTTGTTTACTCTATTTTTCCCACCCTTCCTCCATGGAGTTCTATTTACTTTCCAGTGGGCGGTTGAGCTATTCCATTGCAGCAAAGCCGAGAAAACAAAACCCGACGGTGACATCTTCAAGACCTTTGCTGTGGCATAAAACATTTTAGCCTCTAAAGGGCTTCTGGCAGCTTACACAGATCGGAAGACAAGCCCTGCCTGCAGGCTTCCAGTGTCAAAGGCACCGGAGAAAAGGAAGGACGATTGGGAGAAGGAGACCTGATTGGGATGCCGCTGAGCAGAGCTTCCATCGTGCCTTCACCTGGCCTTGTCCATGGCATTTTGCAGAGCAGGCTGGGGGAGGCAGCTGCCATCAAACTCTTCCCTGTTTCCCCACCATTGCTTTCATATCGTTTCTTGCCAGGAAAAACACAATTCTGTTTAGGAGGGAAAGAGCATAGCTACAGAATGCCTTTTGGACTGGTAACACCAGGACCCCTCCGACTGGAGGCATGATCCTATGCACATTCAGGCAGAATTAGACATCCTGCAACAGTCTTCATTCTTCGATCGGTTACAAAGTTCAGAAGAACAGGAGAAAAGCCCTGCTGGATCAGAACCAAGGTCCATACCTGGTCCAGCACAGTGTACACAGTGGCAAACCAACTGCCTGCAGGATCCCTCAGGGTGCAAGACCTCCCCCTGCCCAAGCTCCTCAGCGGCTGGTCTCTGCAGGCAGGCCACCCCTGGGCAAGCAGGAAGAGCATGGCCAGCAAGGCTAGTGGCCACGGAGAGCCTCCTCCCTCGTGAATCTGTCCAACCCCCTTTTAAAGCCATCCAGACTGGCGGCCATCAGCACTTCCAGTGGCAGCGAATTCCAGCTTAATTATACACCATGTGAAGAAGTCCTTCCTTTTATCTGTCCTAAACCTCCCACCCATGAGCTTCATGGGGTGACCCCGGGTTTGAGTGTTATGGGAGAGGGCAAAATCCAAGCACCACCTTCAGGCCCTCCAATCAGGAGCAGAACTACTCCAAATCTGTGCTCCCCACTCCCAGCTTAGGGCTTCTACCTGCTGAGGCAGGTCAACCAGAGCACGGCCTGAAGGCATATAGGCATCCGCCATGTTGAAGCTCAGCAGGTCCTGGGCTGGCCTGAGCCTGGAGGGGAGGCCACCAGGGAGCCGCATGTCACCGCCTCGAGTTGCACAGTGGGAGAAAAGTGGGGCAGAAGCATAACAAGCAAACCATCCAGCACCTTGCTGAGCCAAAGAAGCATTGCCCAGGGGCCACCGGCTGAGGTGTGGGCCTAGCCAGGTGTGGACCTAGCCTTGATGCAGCCTTTTTAAAGAGGCTGACACACCTTCTCCATCACACGGGTCTTCTCAGCTTTCCCAAACCTGGTGCCCTCCAGATGTTTTGGATTCTCAGAATTCTTGACTATTAGCCATGCAGGCTGGGCTTGGTGGGAATCGAAGCCCAAGATGTCGAGAGTACATGTGATTGTGGGAGACCAGCATGGGCTGACTGCTTCAGCATTAACCAGCCTCGCCTAAAACCAGTGGAGGCTGGTGCTTCCAACGTTAGGGCTACATAGCCACTCCAGATTTTACTCCAGTCTTTTCAGGAGCTACCTGCACTGCCTAACCCCTTTGAGGGACAGGGTTCAGTGCCATGGATAGTTCCTCTGAAGCCCTGGCAGAAATCCAGAGTGGATACACCACCCTGTTGCTGCTGGAACTACCAACCTGCAATGGGTTTAAGTAAAGGTTGGTGAACCTGGGAGTAGCAAGCACCTCTCCAACAGCACCGGCCTGTCAGTTACCAGGGGGTGTTGCAGCTGTGCGTCAGCGTCATGTACCGAACCCCCAGGTCATAAAACATCCTCAGAGTCGCAAGACTGCTGTCGATGGAGTGGCCCCCTTCGATGCCGATCAGGCAGGCTATCTTGTTGCTCCGCACATCAGCGATCCCTGGATTGGGGAGAGAAAGACAGAGCTAAAGTTTCATTTCATTTTTACAGCAGATCAACACAGAACAAGCTTCTGCAAGAACAGACACATTTGCGGTGAGTCGGCCAGGCCAGGCCAGGCCTGCGCTTGGAGACAAGCTGGAGGAGCAACTTGCTCCCACTTCAGCTGCAGGATGCCCATGACCTCCACAACGGCCACAGTCTGAACAAGCAGCCCCAGGGGGAAATTTGGGAGGCAGATCTCACAGGGGCCCCTGGCAAAAGGTCTCAGGATTGTGAGCTGGCCAGGCCTTTGCAATGCTCCGCATTTCCCGCTGAGTGAACATGCAGCCTTTTGTGGAGAGCCAGTGAGGGGCAGAAGTGAGAGCATTGGTCTGGGACTTGGGGGAACTGCCCTCTGCTCCCTGCTTGGCCGTGGGCAAGGCTGGGTCAGTCGCTGACTCAGAACAGGAACCCTGTGAGGATACAAGGCAGGGGGAGAGCATTGTGTGTGGCCGCCTGCGCTCCTTGGAGAAAAGGCAGGACGTGCAGGCAATCGATCAGCTGAGCCAAGATCCTCTGGTCCCCAAAAGCTTTCCCACAGTCCTGGCATTCCTCCAAGCCGAGCGGTACCTCCCACTTGTATATGCACAGGGCCACTGCGGCGAATAACAAAACAGACTTGGGGGATGCATTCCCTGTTCGTACACGAGACGGCCTTTTGCAGCGTACGAGCCAAGGCACTGATGCTGCACTGCAATTTGTATCAAGCGTGCAGTGTCTGGTGCACAGAAAGTGAGTGTGCACTGCCTTAGTTCTCCTATTTCCGTCTGATGCTGACTGCGCTGTCAAAGACCATATTACCTTGGGAGGAAGTCACCAGCTCAAATTCTTCATAGGCACCGCACATCCGCGTCACAAGGTCAATTTGTTCCAATGTCAAACGCACGGCATCTTTGTTTTGTGCTCCGCAGAGAACATACACTGACCAGAACTGAAAAGATTGACAAAGTGTACTTTAAAAATTGAATTTTGGACCCGCATGTTATGGGCACAGAACTATATTAAATGCATATGTTGTTCCACAAGCTGCCTCCCCTGGGTTTCTAGTTTGACTGCACACTTCTTTGGCTTGAGGGCCTTCTTGATCGAAGGGCACCTGAGCGCCACATATGAACCTGAATCTCCGTGAATCCAATGCAGGATGGACGCAACCCACTCATGTATATATTACTGGCGGTTATGCTTTCTTGATCTACAAAAACAAGGGTGAGCACCTTATGATCTTCCTAATGGTTGGGTCTACCAATCCCATAATTTCTCACAAGTTTCTAGTATTACGGGATATGGATGCGTGAGGAATCCATTTTGGAGGTGGGAATCCATCAGATTTCCTGTACTCAGCTCTCTGGACTCTGGCCACTTTGGCTCCAGGTCCTTGTTGAGTTCACACCATGCTTACCAGAAATCGCTTCCATGACTGCTAAGTTTGCTGAGGTCTGTTAGGTGAGGAACATTCTCAAAAGCCTTTTGGAAGTCCAAGAAAACAATATGTACCACATCAGCCCTCTCCACCGGTGAATTTGCACTCTCAAAGAACTCTAAAAGGGCTTTGTAGAAGCTAAGTTCAGCAGGGCTTGTCTTTTAATATGCTTACTAATTCTATCTTTAATAACACTTTCAGCCAATTTGCTCAGAACAGATGTTGAGCTAAACAGGCGATAATCCCCTCAATCCCCCAAAACCCTTTTAAAAATCGGTGTTAACTTGGCCATTCTCCAGTCCTCTGATAGCAAAGCTGGTCTTAGAGGCATATTGTATTTTTGTAAGAAGGTCAGTAATTCCACATCTGAGCTCTTGAAGAACTCGAGGGTGCATACCATCTGGGCCTGGTGATTGATCAACATTCGGTTCTGTCAATAAGGAGATAACTTCACCTTTTATTACCCTACTCCTGAAACTCCCTTCCTGAAAGCATCAGTTCAGGCACTCATATCTGTCCTGAATCTTCTGCAACAAAGACAATGGAAAATAATGTATTCCCTGAAGCCTCCTTATCTTCCATTAGTACCCCTTCAACTCTATTACCATCCAAGGGTCCAATGGCCTCTTCAGCTGGTTTCCTGCTTCTGAAATATATGATGAATCCCCATGGTGGACATACTAGTAAACATCAAGTGATAGCAGTACCAATGAAACCCTTTTAGATTCCAGGTTGAAATGCAACAACATGTAGAAAATTTGAGGGGGGGAGTTGTGTGTGGCTGCTTTTCCAAGGTATCGCATATGCGTGGAGAGTTCTCAGAGTAAGACATTCACCTGCATGATGCACAGCATTCTACAGATGCTAAAACTGCTTATAGTGCGAATCTGTGTGTGTCCGTTGGGAAGTAGGCCCCATGCCATTCACCCGCAGAACTGTAGCACTAGGGAGTGAAGAGCTCATTTTGGCAACCCTTAAAAGGTAACAACAGAACCCCAATGTTTGCAGGATCTGGCACTGCAAAAACAGTGTTGCGCCAGCTAGCTACAGCTGCCATTATCCGCATGAACACTATGGAGTAACCACAGGTTCATTTGCATTTTAATGCAAACATTCTCCTTCCGAACTACTGTGCCTACCGAGAGCCTTCTACCTTTCAAAATTCTCACTTCTCCAAATTTTGCCATGGATTTCTTCAAATACATTTCCAAAATGTATTGGAAAATGTGCATAGTAAGGAAAAGAACATTCAGAAATGCATTCTAGTGAGAAAATGAATTGCAAAAATTAGTAGGCTAAGCGAAAATGCCTACAAGTTACATGGGTTCGCAGCAACGGGAAGAAAAGTGCTGATGATCTTTTGTGCTGACTTCTTTTCAAAACATTCTCAAAGTTTGGGGTAGCCCAAATGTAGGACTGGAGAAATCCTCAGCGTTTGAGACAAGAGGGGGAAAGGAAAGGGAATTTGACCATCGCATCCCCTTTTGCTGCTTAGCCAGAGAGCATTCTGGGGAAAGAAGATGGCGGCTGCTGTAGGCATTTAGTGCTGCCAGCCGCCCACATCTGACCACAGCACCCCCTCTGCCCCCCATAAGTTTAATTGGGGGAGGGCATCAGGATGACACTGGGCCAGGGCCCCTAGTGCCTATGCTACTCACCTGAGCACCCACATGGCCAGCCTGGAGCTTTTGGATGTTCGTGTGTGTTGTGTTGAGTGTCCGCAAGTTGATGCTGCTCAGTTTGTTTTTATACAGCCATCTGAGCTTTAGCGGCAGATCGTTGTGCCTGATGGAGGAAGGCAGGGCATGATCACTGATGCTCGAGTCTCCTTGTTTCTCCCTTCCACGTGTCAACCAGCCCCCCAACTTGCTCAGCTTCAGCACAGTGTGTGCTGGGTAGGGATACCACTCTGTGATCAACACATATCAGACTCATACAACAGGGAGGGGCCTTGTGGGCCATCAGGTCCAACCGCCTGCTCAGTGCAGGAGGCAAGTCTCCCATCCAGCTTTCAACCCAGCCTGACCCTGCTTAGTTTACAAGATTATGCAGGATCAGGCACCTTGGGCTATACTGAAGCTCATGTGGAGGGCATCTGGTTAGGAAAGGTTGATGTAGAAAGCAGTTTTCATTCTGGGAACCTCTCCTGCACCTCATTTAAAACAAATGTTCACACATCACCAGAAAGTCTTCAAAGCTCAGTCTTTCTCTTAGGGAAGGCTTGGGAATGAATGGACCGCTCGGGATTTGTTCCTGCTGTCCCATGCACATTTCTGCAAATTAATAGTGAAGTGGAAGCAAGGCACACATGGACTTGGTGCCAGTACTACTTTTTATTTTATTTTATTTTATTTAGCTTTATTTTATTTTGCTTTATTACTTTACAGTTTATTTTTATTTCATTTTATTTTATTACTTTACCTTACTTTACATTTATTTATTTATTTACTTTACTTTACATTTTATTGTATTAGCAGGCATGCTAATAACAGTCTTTGCCATCTCTCCTTAGACTTTTCCTGTTCTTTCAGCTACGATTGTCACAATAGCTGGAAGGAAACACATTTCCCAAGAATCATCACAGTGTTTCCTTTGAATGCATTTGGGATGACCTGGCCTCGAATGGGCAATTGTTGCACTTCCATTCCAAACGAGCTTTTTGGTAAACGATCAAAAGGGCTAGAAGGCGGTTTGGATATGAGTCCATGCAGCAGACTCCATGTTTGGTCCCTCATCACGAGGCAACCGCTTCAAAATTTACCACTGTGTGGCTGAGAACAGGCTCACCTGCACTCATTTCTTCTCAGGGTTTATTCTGAATTTTGTGGGAAGGACAATTTGAAATCTTTTATACAAGAAAAGAACAAAAACAAGAGTAAATGTTGGACACAAATATAAATTAAAATCATCTCTGTCTCTCTTGCTCTTTATGTAAAGAGTCTTAGGGAGAAATTCTATGCATGTTTAGACAGAGAAAAGTCCTAATACTGACAGCATTTCCTGGCCAACCTATGGCACTTCTCTAAAAGTACTAGAAATGGCACCCCAGGCGTCTTGTCTATTGGTCTGGTCCTGACATTAAGCTACTTCTGCAGTGGATAGAAAGCTGGATTTTAATACACCATTAGTCCAAGAAGTATTGGTTACTAGCAAAAGCCGCAAGCATGACTTCTTCATTTCTTTCCTGAGAAACTGAGCATGCTGATGCAGGATGGTGAGAGTTGCCATAGCCCGAGGAAAGCTGCAGCACAAAAGATTGGGGAACCGAGTAGGCATGGGTGGGGCTGTTTTTAGCAGCTTTCCATATGGGGAGCAAGTGCCTCTCGGGCTGACCAGGGGCAGCCACAACGCCTGGAGCGAATTCCTTCTAGAAATGAGGCAGAACAACTTCTCCAGTGAAAGCTTTAAGCATTTTCTGGCTGCTGAAGGCAGAATGTCCCGACAGAGGAAGACTGCCTGCCTGTCCACCAACTCTATATTTTTCCCTTGGTATTCAGCTCAGTACCTGCCACTGGCATAGTAAATAAAAAGCAGAATAGGACAAGACCAGACCAGACCTTATCTTTGAAAACAAGAAAGCGCACATACCCATCAATTAACGGGGCTTGCGTCATCAGGTCCAGGGCCTTCTGCCTCAAGGATGCCTTGGTTCCAGAGCAGAAGGTGTCGGCTAGCAGCACCAACCATAGAAGCTTCCGCAGCCGATCTCTCTTGGGGCCCTCCAGCATCTTTGCTGAGCAGGGCTGCATCGTGGCTACGAAAGGCCACAAATTGCTCTCAGATGTGCAGAGGGTTCCACAGGCTAAGATCCAAAGACAGAGGATCCAAGACGCTGCTTTTCTTGGCCTCCTGCTGGAGGAAGAGGAGGAGAGAATTAATGGGAGAAGAAAACTTGTCCATCACAGCATTGCAAGAAATCTTCACTGCACGGGACTCGGGCTGAAATGGATTCATAGCTCTTGCTTTCCAACCCACACAGGGAATCAGTGCTCACACCCACATTAAGGAAATTCAGGACTTGCTTGATGAGAGGCATGACCCTTTCCTGGAAGGTCTGTTCTAGAAAACTTAGTATAAACACCCGAACAAGAAAAGGAATAAGCAGGATGTCAGGGGCAGAATCCAACCACCCCCCCCCCCACCCTCCACACGCACGCATGATGTTTGAAGAGGATATTTTCCCAGATGCATTTTCTCAGAATCAAGTGGTTCTGGGGAAGGTTGAAGGAGATTCAAGTTTGTCGCTAATGCGTTTCGCACCAGCGCTCATAAAGATGGGCAGGAAACTGGAATCATTCCCCAGACAGCTGCCATCATCTGTGCCTGGTCAAAGGGGGTGGGGGGACCCACATCTGATAAGTTAGCTGTCTAGATGAGACACAGATTTGGACCTGCGAGCCCCACTGAGCTCAGTGCAATTACTTCTGATAGACATATTTAGTGTTATAGATCCTCACCCTATTCCCCAATTTTAGGTTGATGAGGCAGACACATGGCAGTTCTTGCTGAGTGTCACTTTGGGCTTTTGTTGGCTGCTGTTCTATCATTTAGGATATTTTAGGATATCATTTTTAGGATATTGTGAGCCGCCCCGAGGCTTGGGGCAAGGGGCGGCATATAAATTTGTTAATAAATAAAAAAATAAATAAAATTTAGTTTGCTTATTTTACCTGTACTGAAAGCAGCACGTCAACAGCAGTCCCAGTTGAGATCATGGGGAAGTGGGGAGCTTTATGTTCCCCCTTCCTCAGAAACATGGAAACATCTGAAGCTGCTGCTTTTGCATTGCTAACGGTAGTGGGAAAGCAGGAGTCCCTGCTGGACTGACTGGATCAGGCGGCTTTTGCGGCTTCTCCTCCAGCAGTCCAGTCTGTGCATGCGTGCAATCAGTCCAGCACTCTAATGATGGTTTATTTGATTAGGATTAAAATAATGCAGAACACTGGTATTGCATTTATTAAAACTGGCCCGTATCCTAATGCCATTAGCTCATTGGAGCACGTCACCAAACTCGAAAGCTTCAACTTGATCCTTTGCTATTTTGCTACTGGAGAGAGAGAACAAATGAGAAAAGCTTTCCAAAAATTGATTGCAGTGCCACTGGAAACTGAGGATGAGGACAAGTGTGTCTCATGAGGAGTAAGTATTAGCAAAGCAATAACTATAATTTGTAAAGCAAGGTTGAAATTATTATTGTTATTATTATGTTGTTGTTGTTTCTTATGTCTGCTGCTGCTGTTAAATTTGTTTGCCACCCCATAGCCCACAGGGGTCTGAAATGTTGGGGGAACGGGTTCTTTGATGGTATATTTGTTGCAAACTGCCCAGAGAGCTTTGGCTAAGGGTGGTATAGAAATGAAGAAAATGACATGACAGAGAGCTTGACCTCCTCTCTGTGATAGCCTTTGGGGGACTTCTAGATGACTATCGTGTCCCTGCTCAGCCTTCTCTTCTCAAGGCTGAACATGCCCAGTTCGCTCGGTCTCTCCTCACAGGGCAGCGTTTCCAAACCTTGGATCCTTTGTGTTACCCTCTAAGTTAATTACATTCCTGTTCTTTTTTCCTATAAGATGCCTACATCTTACCCTTATTCCTTCTAAAAGGCAGCTTCCAAGAATGCTCAGCTCTTATGCAAATAAGAGGCTTATGCAAATGGGACAGCGTACAAGTTGTCCAAATAAATAAATAAATAAATAAATACTCTCCCAATTATCCTCACAAGACCCTGTGAAATAGGTCAGGGAGAGAGCCAGTGACTAGATCAAAGTCTTTCAGAAAGCTTCATAGATGTTCTCCCCAGTCCAGTGGGCTAACCAACTGGACACACTGGTTGTGTGAATGGGGGTGGAAGACAGGTTCATTCAGACCACTTCGCTTAACAAAGCACTGTCCCTACCGGAGAGGAAGACGAGAACTGCTAGAGCTGGTTTGCTGATACAAATCAATGCAGTGGGTTCGGCTTTTCCTTGGGGATGCGCCAATGCGGCCCATTGTGCTGAGCACTTGCCAGCTCTGAAGCCCTTTGAGCTTCCCCACTGTGGCTGCTATTTGCATAATTGCATTCCTTCCTCAAGGGCAGCTGCTGAAAACCTGCTGGGCCGTCACATGTCAGGGGAGACTGGTGACTACGTGAGTGGAGATGCTGACACACTACAGCTTTTCATAGCAGCTGTCCCTGGTGATGAACCTCTTTTGAGGGTCAATAGCTACTCCAAAGCTCAAGATAAAAGCTGCAATGAATGAGGAGACCCACAGATACAGGAGGAGGTCCAACGTTCTTTGCTGCAAGGCCTGGACAATACCAGGCTAGATGACCAACGGCTCTTAACCTGCCACTTTACTAAAGTTTCTGGCTCAGGTTTCTTTATGGGATTAAGATGGTGCCTTTTCTGCTATAATTCCTCGGCTTTATTATTGGTTTGCTGCAAGGCCACAAGGTGGCGCTGCAGTATACTGGCGGTATCCCAGTACACAAGAACCTAATGTGGGTCCATTCTGTTACAAAGAACAGGAGAGGCCCTGGAGAATATTAAAACTACCTTGACTGAAGAATCGTGAGCCCACAATGGAAGGCTGTGTGCATCAGCGCGAGCCTGCATGTTGGTGCACCTGCCATTCAGTTGCAGCAGGCGGGCAGTAATACGCGCAGGGCAAAAATCCCAGCTTCAAGTATATGCTGATGGGAACTGAGCTAGCAGTGACTGAGCGAGAAAGGAATCTTGGGGTCCTGCAGGGCAGCTCAGTGACAATGGCAGAGAGCGCCTTCTTGCTCTGTATTCTGTAACAGAATAAAAAACAGAACTGCTAGGCCACTCAGGTATGACCTGAATCATATCCCTGATGAATATACAGTGGAGGTGACAAATACATTAAAGGAATTAGATCTGATAGACAGAGTGCCTGAACAACTATGGACGGAGGTTTGCAACATTGTACAAGAGGCAGCAACTAAAACCATCCCAAAGAAAAAGAAATGCAAGAAAGCAAAATGGCTGTCTGAGGAAGCTCTACAAATAGCTGAGGAAAGAAGGGAAGCGAAAGGCAAGGGAGAAAGAGAAAGATACAAACAATTGAATGCAGAATTCCAGAGAATAGCTAGAAGAGATAAGAATGTCTTCTTAAATGAACAGTGCAAAGAAACAGAAGAAAACAATAGAATAGGGAGGACCAGAGATCTCTTCAAGAAAATTAGAGATATGAAGGGAACATTTCATGCAAAGATGGGCATAATAAAGGACCAAAATGGCAGGGACCTAACAGAGGCAGAAGAGATTAAGAAGAGGTGGCAAGATTACACAGAAGAATTATACAAGAAAGAGCTTAACATCCCTGATAACCACGATGGGGTGGTCACTGACCTCGAGCCAGACATCCTGGAATGTGAAGTCAAATGGGCCTTAGGAAGTCTGAGCAACAACAAAGCTAGTGGAGGAGACAGTATTCCAGCTGAGCTATTCAAAATCTTGAAAGACGATGCAGTAAAAGTGCTACACTCAATATGCCAGCAAATTTGGAAAACTCAACAATGACCACAAGATTGGAAAAGGTCAGTTTACATTCCCTTCCCAAAGAAGGGCAATGCCAAAGAATGTTCAAACTACTGCACCATTGCTCTCATTTCACATGCTAGCAGAGTTATGCTCAAAATCCTACAAGCTAGGCTCCAGCAGTATGTGGACCGAGAACTACCAGAAGTACAGGCAGGATTTCAAAGAGGGAGAGGAACTAGAGATCACATTGCCAACATACGCTGGATCATGGAGAAAGCTAGGGAGTTCCAGAAAAACTTCTACTTCTGCTTCATTGACTATGCTAAAGCCTTTGATTGCGTGGCTCACAACAAATTGTGGCAAGTTCTTAAAGAGATGGGAGTACCAGACCATCTTATTTGTCTCTTGAGAAACCTGTATGTGGGTCAAGAAGCAACAGTGAGAACTGGACACAGAACTACTGATTGGTTCAAAATTGGGAAAGGAGTTCGGCAAGGCTGTATACTGTCTCCCTGCCTATTTAACTTATATGCAGAGCACATCATGAGAAAGGCAGGGCTAGATGAATCACCAGTTGGAATCAAGATTGCTGGGAGAAATATCAACAACCTCAGATATGCAGATGATACCACTCTCATGGCAGAAAGTGAAGAGGAACTGAAGAGCCTCTTGATGCAGGTGAAGGAGGAGAGCGCAAAAGTTGGCTTGAAACTCAACATTAAGAAAACTAAGATCATGGCATCCGGTCCTCTCACTTCCTGGCAAATAGATGGGGAAGGAATGGAGGTAGTGAGAGATTTTATTTTCCTGGGCTCCAAGATCACTGCAGACGGACTGCAGCCAAGAAATTAAAAGACGCTTGCTCCTGGGGAGGAAAGCTATGGCAAATCTAGACAGCATACTAAAAAGCAGAGACATCACCCTGCCAACAAAAATGCGTATAGCCAAGGCTATGGTTTTCCCATTTGCAATGTATGGCTGTGAAAGTTGGACCATAAGGAAGGCCGAGTGCCAAAGAACTGAGGCCTTTGAATTATGGTCCATGGGGCCGCAATGGGTCGGGCACGACTTTCCATCTAAACAAAAACAAAAGTAATCTGACTGCTCCTATGCTATGGTTCCAAATCATGCAGAGTGTTGCATGCTTGTGTGATGCTTTCAATCATGTAACCTGTGCAAGTTTGCTGCTTTCTCTGTGTTCTCGTTCGGACTTTCTGAGGTGCCCCCTGCTGCTGCCTGTCCGTTCCAGCTGATTGGGGGTCCCCTTGCATGCTGCCCTCACTGCACGCTGAAAGCATCTTGCTGCTAAAGCCTTTGAAACCTTGCTAGCATGTGGTGTGTTGCAGAACAACAAACTGCTTTGATCGTCACCGGATGTTAAGCTGCTTGGCCACATCTGTTGTGTCAGTGCAGAATGTAAACACATTTTGATTGCTGATGCCTGCAAGACTGTGTTGATCTGCAACAGAATGTTAAATTGGATGAGTGTCTAGCTAAGGAGATGGCTGGGTCGTGTCACTGAAGAACATCCTCCCTCTGTTTGCAAACGAGGGGCCCATCACTTCCTGGGAGTCAAAGGAGCAGCCTCGCCCATGGCCAGGGCTCAGGGGGATACGGGGCGGAGGGGGCAGGTTTAGCGCCTCTGCGCTTAGCACAGATTCTGGGATAGTGAGGCGCTTTGTAAGACCCAGACACTGCCTTTTGTTCCCAGCCTGGGGAGGGGAACGGACCCATCGCCTGCCAGAGCAACGTTGGAGGAAGCAGTCCAGCCCCAGATAAGAGGAATGCAAACTTTCTTGGACTTGCCCCTTTTCTGCACCTGCACTTCATCCTTTTCAATAAATTGCATATTATGTCTGACACAGGTGGTTTTGCTTCCTGCCAAGGATCCTCAGAGGAGGTTTTGCTCCAGACCGGGCTTCTGGGGGGCGGGGGCAAAAGCTTTGTGCACTCATGGAGGGGGCCGTGGAGGGGGCCGGGCCCAAGAGCCCTCCGTCACCCGCAGCCGGCACGGAACACAGCCCAGGCTCCACCACTTGCACTGCACACACACCTTCCGGAAGGCCAGCAGGGGGACAAAAACCCCACTGCACTGGTGGGGCACACGATGAGAGAAGGGACTGGCACAACGCCAGCTGCAGCTGGGTGAGCTTTCTAGTTTTTATGCATGTTTGAATTTAAATATCGGAAGCAAGACATTGGTGCTGATCTGCTGCCAGTCTCCCGGAGACCCTTGCTGACCTTCTGGGCTGTGATGTGCCAAAGGGAAGGCTTGGATCAAAGGTGCCCACGTGGGCAGCAGGAACCCGCAGGAACAGCATCCGCCTTTTGTTTCCCGAGCATTTTGATCTGCAGTCATATCTCGCTTCTGTGCCTTATTCTGGCAGTTGCCCCGTTTGTCCCATGTGCTGCACCGATGAGCACATTATCTGCGTCATCTAAACAGTCAGCATTTCCTTCCCCAGCCGAAACCCACAACGACCAGGAGGGAGCTGGGAGAAAACTCACCTGTCGCTGGCAAGCGGTATCGATCTGGATGAGGGCTGTCAGGCTGCGACGTCCACGCAGAGGAGCGGTCCTTCTGCTGGGGCACATGGCCCAATGGGACACACAATTTGCAAAAGAAGCAAGTGTGCGGCTTCTTGAACATCAGTGCAGTCCACGTGCAAGATGCATCTGGCCCAGGAGCGAGTGGCGTTAATTGCATTCCGTCTTCTGCCATAAGGTCCTCAGACGTGCCCTGATCAAGCACAAAGGGCAGGTGCACACATGTGTTGCTGTCTGCATATCACCGTAATCAAAGGGCAGAAGCCACTGGAAAACCCCATGTGCTCAGAGCATCTCTGGATCTTGTAGAACCCGTACGCAGTCTTTTGGCGGCTTCCCAACTGTCACCAGACCCAGGTGCTAACTCCTCCGGTGGTTCCATCCAGTGCTGGTACCTTTTACAATAAGCCCCAATATAATAGTTTATACGATGCTTGACTTTTAACTGTGATGCTTCTGACCGAAATACAGAAAGAAAAGATAGCACTGCCTCATTTCAGTTCACGCAGGGAGGGTGAGGTCAAGGGGCGGCCAGACTTTAGCTTCTCCCCTCCCTGCCTGCCCCCTTTCTAATGAGGAAAGCAAAACGGAACAGCAACTGGCAAGCTGCCGTGCTAGGACTGCAAGCAGCTCTCAGGAGCATTTTGCAAGGCCCGGGGGCCCAAGTCAGAAACTTGCGCAGGGAGAGGTGGAGCAGGCCTGGCCACTGGTGGCACCCCCTGCCCCCACTCCCATTCCATGTGCAGGTCTTTCCACCTTCACTCTTTCTTCCCCACTGGAACCAGGGCAGCATCTTCCACCATCCCAGACTCACGGAGGGGACAGAGGCATCCTGGGAAGGTGAGAAGGTAAGAGGGGCAAAGTTATTCCTCCAAAGTCCAGAGCCACGCTCTGTATCCAGAGGGAGACGCAAGGCACCAATGCCTTTTAGGAGCCTGGTTTCTAAACACATCATATTAAGCAGCGCTTGTGGAGGGATGCTGCAGCCTGCAGTTCGGGGTTACACAAGCTTACAGATGCCTTCGTCTTTGTGTGTGGATGGTCCGGCTCCAGTGACACTTGAACCCTGGAAATGCAGGGGAGCTGTTCTGTCCTCCGAAAGAATCAGCAGGCCGGAACATCTGGCAAAGGACAACTCAGGTCCACTTGGCTCATTGCAGAATCCCCTTCCAGGGCCTTTCAGAACTGGTTCCCAAGCCACCTCCCGAGGCTTTCCAAACTGTGCTCCCGGCTCCTGTATTGAGAATGTGCTGTGAGCCACAGCAACGCACGGGCAGCACCAACACGTTGAAACCCTGCTAGTCAATCCAAAGCAGAGAAATAATGTTTTCCCAGCTGTCAACCCCATTTCCATCCCGGCAAGGACATGCACAGCTGTCTCCGCAGTGTTTGAACTGCTGTCACATCACTGCTGCGGGTACTAACCAGACTGTATCATGTGAGCTCCACAATACGTTTTCTGCCGCTTGTTTCCTTAAGATATTCAGCAAACAGCCACTATTGATCTGCAAGCATTTCATATCTGATTTTACAGGCGCTTGTGTCTTGTGATCACCTTTTCAATCTCAGATCATTCAATATCAGACCGCATTCGGAAACTTTGGACATGTGATTGTATCATCAAACACGTGCATTTGGCCTATGACTTATTTTATTTTAAAACTATTTTTCATTCCGTTCATCCAAAGAACTCAGGATCAGCTTTGCAAAAATACCCTGAGAAAGGTTGGGTTGAGCGAATAGTCTTCGTCCCCAATTACATTTAAGAAGGTAGCCTACAATGAAGTGTTGCAGCATGGAGAAGCCCAGCTCATGGCTGGTACTGGCTGGATACTACACGCTTATAGGATATACCATTCTATTCCTCTTCCTGTCTGGATGTCTTCTCTCGTTCTCTCTTCCCCTCCACAACACATACTCCTGGTACCAATAGCCAATCTTCTGGAACCAGCGAGCACAGCCGACCTAATTCTGAGGGTTCCCACCTTCCAGCTTTTTCTCAATGGTTCTTCTGCAAATATAGGGATTGATTCTTCTGAATCAGATGCCTCCCTCTTGCCCACGGATGGTGCTGTTTTAACTTCAGAGTGCCAGTACTTAAGAGAATGCTGTTTGCTATTCGGAGGTGCAGCACATCTTGCTGTCTGAGCTGTTGAAATGAACCTGTCCCATCCTGGACTGTAACTGAGCAATAATGATGCCTCACTCTGCCCAATGGTAGGGCCAGCTCCACCCAGAGAGCTTGAGAGGACTTCAGGGTTCACCAAGGCTTCGTTGCGAGTCAGAAGTGGCAGCTTTCACTGGGGTGGGGATTTCTCAGGTTCTCCATTCAGTGAACAATGAAAGCAAATCATTAAATATCTTATGAGACCAAATCTTCTGGATCTCATTTCACCTTCTGCTGGATTTTATCCATGTGTCCCCACCACAACCAGATCTAGCTATCCTTGCCTGATCATCTCCAAAGAGCATCAGAGTTTTTTCGGGCAAGTAACTTTATTATTCTATTTTGCATGATCCCTGTGCAGTCACAGCAGTAGTGAAATATAGCCCCACTTGGTTGCCCCAGCCAAGAAATCAGTGTGGAAGGGTAGCTCCTGGAGGTGGCTTCATTTCCAGGTGGCAGAGGTGCTCTGCCTCCTCCAGCGGAATTTCTTCCTCACTCGCTTGCATAGAAGAGAGGTCGTGCCGCACCTGGAAGAATTAATGTTCAGAGTTAAGCGTAAGGTGGGACCCATCGGCATGCTAAGCCAGGTATAGAAGGGCATGTGTCTATCACAGCTCACAGTGATCAGGTCTCTGGGTATCCTATGACTGAGTCTATCTTACATGAAGGAGCCATGCATGGTTATTCACAAAGCCACACATGAGAACCGGTACAGCTAGGCGTACATGCGGACACTGGCTGGGTGCACACAGCTTGAGAAGCTTGAGTGTGGGTTACGCATGGCTTGTGCTGAATTGTGGGTTCCAATCCATACCACCCCAAATATCACACTGCAGTTGCCAGAGACTGTTGTGAGGTGTGGCTCTCCTCCTGAGTAAACACGCTATTCCCGAGTCGCTTTTCCACAGGACTTGATTGTTCCATATCTCTGAGTTCGTGCAGACTGACGTGTTGAGTCCTCTCTCTTCCTCCTGGCAGGCAGAGCTCTGCGAAGCCTAGTCCTTTTGCAGTCCTCACGCTTCTCAGACAACAGAACTCCCTGCCTGTGCTGCCTCCTAGCCACTGGCAACACCTCCTCAGGGGGAGGGATCTCTGCCAGACCCACTGCTCAGCTCCCTCTGCGAGACCATCCAGCCCCCATCTCCTCCTCCTGATCCACTATTGGCAGATTGGGACTCCCATCAGCTCCAGCTATCAACACTAACTTCTGTTCAGCTATCTCTTCATTCCCATGGGCCAGTTGGCCAGCACCCCCATCATCCTGGATTGACAACTCCCCTCCTTGTTCCCCAGACACTCCTTGACCTTGATCTGACACTGGGGCTTGTTGAGTTTCCACAACGATTTTGTCAAGCGCTGTATTCCTGTCAACACTGTACAGCTCATGTGCATTCTGCACATGACAGTGACTGGGTTACAATGACACAGGAACCCACATTCAAGCATCAAGTGTGGTTTATTGCTGAAATGTGGGTTATCGTGTCATCTGAACCCAGCTGTACTAACAAGCCATGGCTTGAAAACCAACCCAGAGATCCCACAATTTGTCAATGGGTTGTGAACTGTGGCTTGTTCATAGTT
Organism: Varanus salvator macromaculatus; assembly: GCA_023646645.1. NCBI lineage: Eukaryota > Metazoa > Chordata > Lepidosauria > Squamata > Varanidae > Varanus > Varanus salvator. Next base: position 21,723,302 of record JAIXND010000657.1, read on the forward strand.
AACTACGGTTTCCTAATGCAGCTGGGTTCACACAAGATTCCTGTGGCACGCTTGAAGACTAACCAATGTCTTCCAGCACGAGACTTTGCAGGCTGGAGTCCCTCAGATGGGGTCCATTGTACTGGGTGAAAGCCACGCGTCCGTAATGCACGCGCCTCGGAATAGCAATCATTGCCCGTGCGTTCGGCATTTCATTTCCCGCTGACCTCACTGCTTACATCCTCCCCCAGCATGCGCACAGTCTAATAATTTGGCTAGTCTTGCCAATCGCACAGGACTTTGTTGCTCCTCTTGCTGAAAGTAGGAGATCAGAAGTAGTGACAAGCAGCTATTGACATTCCTAAGAGCTCAGTTTCATGTGTTTCTTCCCAACTATAAAGAAATAGAAAGCAAATCTAACAAGTTTCAATTTGGTTATTAAGTAATGGATACCAATTGCTTAGAATCATAGAATCATAAAACAGTAGAGTTGGAAGGTGCCAAGAAGGGCATCGGGTCCAACCCCTGCCAGGCCACCAATTTCCACCCTCCCACTCAGAAGGCTGCCCAGTTTCCCTTTGAATGTCCCCAGTGTGGGAGAGCCCACCGCCTCCCCAGGCAGCTGGTCCCACTGTTGTAGCTCTGTTCTGACAGCGAGGACGCTTTTCCTGATTGTATGTTCCATCTTGTCTCCTTTTCTTGCCTATTCCTCTCTCAGGAAACAGAGTAAAATTGCCAGACTATTATTTTTAAAGGATCCATTGAATGCATGTTGTCCTCCTGTACTTATCAGTCAAGTTGAAGAAACGCAGGGCTTGCATTCAGAGACTTGCAATGGAGACTTCTTCTGGTGGAAGGCTTGTGAGTTAAATTATCCTCGAGGAACTGTCAACGTTGTGAGCATTCAAGCCCTGAGGGGGGGTCTGCATGGCTTGCTGCATTGTGTGTACTAGCCAGTAGGAAGGTTAAACACCCCTCAAATAACCCAAGCCTAAGGGCAAACGAGGGTTATTTCACTGGCCATCTTCATGTGACAGGACAAGCCACAGCGATTCCCAGCCAGGGTCTTTGTATTCATAATGGTGGCCATTGAGTGCTGTGAGTCCTTGAAGGTAAACGGGGAAATGCCTTGCCCTGCAGCCCGTGCCTTACAGTGGAACGAGTCCTACGTCCCACAGGCCATTAATCCAGATCAAACCTCTACCCTGTTCTTCCTCAGTTCCATCAGATGAGCAATAAGATGCCGAGGGTGCATTTACTGAGCAGTTTTTCAATTGTTGGCTTAGGAGGGTCAGTGGTTGCGCTGCCCGGTGCAAGAGACCCTCCTCCTACAATTGCCTTTTCTGCTTTTTGAAACTTTGGCAATGGCGCAAAGACCTTCTTGCTTGCCCCGTTTTTTTCTCCTGAACATGTGTGCTTTGGAGCCTGTGCTGGGGCAGGACCTGGCACCCTCATGGAGGCGTTCCTTGAATGTCCACACACAGACTGGGCAGACCAGTCCACCGGCCTTCACCCCCGCCCCCGTGGGGATGTCCGCTGACCTTCCTAACGGCCACAGTGATGCTCTCCAGTGCCAGCTGTAGTGCCCCCTGTTGGCAGCCAACCTGGGTGGCTTTACAAAAGAGTAAGAGAATGTATACATATTTAACCTTGTTTCCCTCCAAACTCGGTTCAGTTCATCCACTCAGATTGAGCAGATCAGTTTCTTAGCCTTCTCCAGCCTTGGTGTGGGGTGTCAGCCGGCCATCCAAATGGCCAGAGTGATTTGATGTGCGATCAAACGAACCAGAATTGCGAGCAACCCACCCACACTAAGGGACAGCTCTGCCAAGGAGAGCCGCTGTGGCCTGGAACCAGCTGCTTTTTCTCTTAGCCTTACCTTTTCCACCCCCCGGAACACGCGAAGGAAGTTCTCTCTCAAAATGCCTTTCAGTTCTGCCTCGCTCCAGCCTCTCTTCAGCAGCTCCTCTATCAAGGCTGGATATTTGGAGACATCCTCCAGGCCTTTGGGGTGTCTGTTTGCAAACTAAACACAGAAGGAATGACTTCCCACAAAACAGATGCCCTGCTCTGTTCAGAAATCACAGAGGTAAACGTGCTTTCTCGCATCCCTCGCAAGCGAGGAGGCCTGAATTCCCATTTAACAGTCGTCAGGTGCATTTAGACATCTGCAGGAAACGCCCGTGCCTGGCTTTGCCATGCTGAGTGTGTTCAGAAGCAATCCGGACTGGAAAAGGCCGAACTCTGCCCGGTGCTCTGTTCAGTCAGGGCTTTTCTCCACTAGGAAAATACTCCTGCTGATTCTAGCGATTCCGGCTTAGTCAAAGACCATTCTCTTGAGCACAATGATGTTGAGGTACACTTTCCAATAAATTGGTTCTGTTTTTCTAGAAGGGCTGCCAGGCCTTAAGAAAGGGCAGTGGATGGCAGGTATTTGTGTGGTTATACAGGACGGGAAACATCTCTTCCTGGCATAGAGATCGAGGGGTGGGCAACCGCTGATCGCTGCGCACGGAGCCGTGCCAGGAGGTGGCAAAGTACGGCTAGTCAGACCAAGGCGTGGTGCTTTCCTCTTTACACAGCGAGCTGAGCCCTCCTGCCCCGTGCCCTTGCTGAGGAAGCAGGGATCTGCACATGGGGGAAGGGGCCCGATCCGTTCTCAAACACTTCTGCTGTGAGTGGGAAGCACAGTGGGAGGAAATGTAGGAAACACGGGGGAATCGGTTGCCAAAACCAAGAGGCCTGCCTTCTCTTTGCAGGACCAGATGCAGCTCAGTGGCAGAGGACACCCCTGGAAGGTGTAGGCAGCTGTTTCTCAAGGTAAGGCTGGGACTAACACTTGTTTGCAAACTGGAGGAGGACAAACCGAGTGGACCAGTGGCCAGATTCAGTGCAAAGAAGCTGAGCCCGTTCACCCAAGGATGCTTCAGAAGCACGCTCAGACCACACGGGCCAGAGATATGGGCTTTGTCCAGTCACCATAAGTGTACAAATGCAGACGCAGCCCCAGGCTATGAGTTTGGACCAGCGCGATGGAGAGCAGCTGGTGTAGCAGGACACACCGAGCATCGCTGAGCTGGTGTGAGAAACCACACTGGTGTGGGAACCATGATTGCTTATCTCTGACGGCACAGATCTGGAAACAGGAGGAGCAGACTTGCTTTCTTAAAATGTTCATTGCAGAATAGTCTCGTAATTTTCCAGGCTGCCACACACCAGCCATGGGGCCAATTTCAGTCCGTGCTTCTAGGGCCAAGGAGAGTTGCGAGAAGCCCATACACACGCCACTCATGGGAAGAGGACGGCTGAAATCCACTGGGTGGTCCATGCGTTCTACATTGTGGTAAATATTATGAGGGAAATGGTGTTTCTGAGCAAGGTTGAAAACAACTCTTATAAACCTGCATATTTTACAGGATTAATAAAGCCAATAAAGGACTTCTTGTCCAGACCAATAAGTCTTCCCTCAGAATCCAAACACCTTTTGCCATCATTTTGCTTACTTACATATAAAAAAGATTAAATTCTTGATGGATGGTTGTGAACTGAGTTTTAAAGGATTAGCATACAGTGGATCATAGTTGTATTAAATTCAATTATTTTAAAGAACAACCTTGTTGTAAAATTTGACTCGGCATCTTACAGAGTGCGTCAGGTTTTTTTAAACAGCAACCTGATTTATAATGTTAAAAGAATCAATTCATATGCACCAGTTTTTTCTGCCATTTTAACATTTTCAGAAGGGGTGTAGTTATATGTATAGGATACAGATTCATCAGCTCCCTGTGCAGTACCGTGTGGTGTGGCGTTGCGTTTCCAAATTTCCTAACCCATGTGCGGCACACCAGCCAACTGTGTCCAAGATGCAATGCGCGAATGCTCTGAGCATGGGGACCGACCTTCAGCGCATGGACCTTTAAATGCAAGGTCAGCTGGGAGGAGCAGTGCACAGCAAAATGCCTTTTATGCACATTGCCTCTTACATAAATTCAGCTTGTACTGAGGAGCAAAGACATTTAAAAACAATACATTTTTACTAACATATTCACTCCATCGTAGTCTCCACCAATTCCTATATATTCTGAGCCGATTGTTGCCTTGAGGTAGTCAAAATGATCTAAAGGAAGGGGGAAAAAGATGACAGAACATGAGTGCACAGCCCAGCAAAAGTAACACAACTTGAAAAATTTGACGGGGTTCAGACAATACAATAACCCACACTCAAAGGCGGGGTATAGGTCGGCATGGAGTCACTGGTTCTTGTTGAAATGCGGATTATTGTCTTGTCTGAACCCAGTTGAGATGGCAACCCTCACTGAGCAGACCACAGTTCATAACACAAACCATGGTTAACAACTAACCATGGTTAGTGTTGCGGGGTTCAGACAACACAAGGACCCATGTTTCAGCAATAACACACACTCAACCCTTGTCTGAAAATCTCCTTTCTGAAAAGGAGAGGCAAAGAAGAACTACCTAAAACTGAGTCACTGACAAGCATTGTGCATCATTTGATGTATGTGGCCTGGCATAGGGGAAACAGACCAGGCTGACCCTACCATTGGGTGGAGGAAGGTGGCTACCTCGTCAGGCAACCAGTGCCACCAGCCAGGATCCAGACATTGCTTTACACTGTCTGTCCTGCACCCGCTTAGCCTGTTGTCCACACAACAGTAGAGGACAATGCCTCACATCATTCATGAGGCAAGATGGAAGGGCTAGTCCAATCCACTTTTTCACAGGAAATGGGGAAGGGGCAGCCAAGGGCCATCTTGTCTTTCAGCCCAAGCAGCAAAATGCCATGGGCTGGCCCTGGGAGAAGAGCTTCAACCACTACTAGCACATGACACTCACTAGGTCATAGCCTTGGGCAAGTCCCTCATCTTCACCCTCCTCTCTACTTTTAAGGACTATTCATCATCTTGAACACCTCAAGGAGTGGGATACAAATCTGAAAAAAACAACACACACCAGCACGGCAGCTGTCGGCAGTTTCTTCAGCACGTTTTCCCAAGGTGGGCATCCGTGTTGAGGACCACCTGTCCCCTGCTCAAAGGGGCAGAGCTGCTCAGCATGACTGGGCAGAGCAAACAGTGGGGGTGGATGGTATTCTGCCAGATAGGTCATGCCAAGGCCACAAAGACGCTCTTGAATGACCCCACCTACCACTGTGTGCTTAGGCCCAGTATGTGCACCGAACCTAGCAGTCGCTTGGCCGGTAGCTCCCAGGTCATTCCTGGTAACGCTGGGTGAGCAGTGCTGGCAAGAGATTGGTCCTCCTGCCTGTGACACCAACCGTTGAGGAAAAGGCTGGTGTGGGCAGTGTCAAGGTAAAGTCCATAGTGCAGGTGTGTGTTAGGATAGTCCCCATTGCCACATTGCCAAACCTGCAGGCCCATCTCAGCAAGCCCAGCAGTTTTCATCTCCTCCAAGAGCAGGTCTACTGTGATGTTCCTGGGTCAGCATTGCCCACTGGCGGCCAAGCCATCAAAGCAGACTTTGCATTGCAACTGGGAACACGCAACTGTTCCAGGGAAAAACGTTTCTCCTCAGCTAGTGTAAGGGCTGCAGCCTAGCCCACAAGGACAGGGAATTCTAATGGAGAAGGCAGATCATGTCAGAGAGCAAGAGCTGTACCTGCACAAGCCCTGGTTCCACTACCCCCGGGCTAGTAACCGCACAGTTGGCCTCCTCCATGGGACCATCTTTTATCAGATGACCCTCCAAGCTGATCCCCTTGCTCCTGTGCCATGCTCAGAGAGGGAACTGCATTATGCGGTAGAGGACCTGATTCGGCCTCCAAAAGGGTTCCACTGCCCCTTGCGGGTGCTAAGGACGGTCCCTTTTTGATCTGTCTTGGCAATTCATAAGCCATCCTCCAGTGGCAAGACACGCCTGATGGCCTAAGACCAAAAAGCAAATGCAAGAAAGCAAAGCAAGAAAGCCACAGGATTGCAGAAGCTGTACAAACTCCACTAAAATCCAGAAAGGTAATTATTGTTGTTAGTCACCCATGTGTCCAACCCATCACGACCCCATGGACAACATTCCTCCAGGCCTTCCTGTCCTCCACCATCCCCCGGAGTCCACTCAAACTCACACCAACGCTTCAGTGACTCCATCCAGCCACCTCATCCTCTGCCGTCCCCTTCTTCTTTTGCCATCTATTGTTCCCAGCATCAGGCTCCTCTCCAGGGAGTCCTTCCTTCTCATTAGGTGGCCAAAGTATTTGAGTTTCATCTTCAGGATCTGGCCTTCTAAAGAGAAGTCAGGGTTGATCTCCTCTAGGACTGACTGGTTTGATCGCCTTGCGGTCCAAGGGACTCGCAGGAGTCTCCGCCATCACCACAATTCAAAGGCCTCAATTCTTTGGTGCTCAGCCTTCCTTATGGTCCAGCTTTCAGAGCCATACATTGCAACTGGGAAAACCATTGCCTTGACTATACGAGCTTTTGTCGGCAGGGTGATGTCTCTGCTTTTTAGTATGCTATCTAGATTTGCCATAGCTTTCCTCCCCAGGAGCAAGCGTCTTTTAATTTTGCGGCTGCAGTCCCCATCTGCAGTGATCTTGGAGCCCAGGAAAATAAAATCTGTCACTACCTCCATTTCTTCCCCATCTATTTGCCAGGAAGTGAGAAGACCGGATGCCATGATCTTAGTTTTCTTAATGTTGAGTTTCAAGCCAACTTTTGTGGTCTCCTCTTTCACCTGCATCAAGAGGCTCTTTAGTTCCTCTTCACTTTCTGTCATGAGAGTGGTATCGTCTATGTATCTGAGGTTGTTGATATTTCTCCCAGCAATCTTGATTCCAACTGTTGATTCATCTAGCCCCGTCTTTCTCATGATGTGCTCTGCATATAAGTTAAATAGGCAGGGGGACAGTATACAGCCTTGCTGAACTCCTTTCTCAATTTTGAACCAATCAGTGGTTCCGTGTCCAGTTCTCACTGTTGCTTCTTGACCTGCATATAGGTTTCTCAAGAGACAAATAAGATGGTCTCTTATATTGGGAAGGGAATGTAAACTGACCTTTTCCAATCTTGTGGTCATTGTTGAGTTTTCCAAATTTGCTGGCATATTGAGTGTAGCACTTTTACTGCATCGTCTTTCAAGATTTTGAATAGCTCAGCTGGAATACTGTCTCCTCCACTAGCTTTGTTGTTGCTCAGACTTCCTAAGGCCCATTTGACTTCACATTCCAGGATGTCTGGCTTGAGGTCAGTGACCACCCCATTGTGGTTATCAGGGACGTTAAGCTCTTTCTTGTATAGTTCCTCCGTGTAATCTTGCCACTTCTTCTTCATCTCTTCTGCCTCTGTTAGGTCCCTGCCATTTTGGTCCTTTATCATGCCCATCTTTGCATGAAACGTTCCCTTCGTATCTCCAATTTTCTAGAAGAGATCTCTGGTCTTCCCTATTCTATTGTTTTCTTCTATTTCTTTGCACTGTTCATTTAAGAAGGCAGTCTTATCTCTTCTAGCTGTTCTCTGGAATTCTGCATTCAATTGTTTGTATCTTTCTCTTTCTCCCTTGCCTTTCGCTTCCCTTCTTTCCTCAGCTATTTGTAGAGCTTCCTCAGACAGCCATTTTGCTTTCTTGCATTTCTTTTTCTTTGGGATGGTTTTAGTTGCTGCCTCTTGTACAATGTTGCGAACCTCCGTCCATAGTTCTTCAGGCACTCTGTCTATCAGATCTAATTCCTTAAATCTATTTGTCACCTCCACTGTATATTCATCAGGGATATGATTTAGGTCATACCTGAGTGGCCTAGTGCTTTTCCCTACTTTCTACAATTTAATTCAATTCAATCTTTTTTTACTGACTGTATAGAGCTTCTACATCTTTGGCTGCAGAGCACATAGTCAATCTGATTTCTGTGTTGACCGTCTGGTGATGTCCATGTGTAGAGTCGACTCTTGGGTTGTTGGAAAAGAGTGTTTGCTATGACCATCATATTCTCTTGACAAAATTCTACCAGCCTGTGTCTTGCTTCATTTTGTACTCCAAGGCCAAACTTGCCTGTTATTCTGGTTATCTTTTGGCTTCCTACTTTAGCATTCCAATCCCCCATAATGATAAGGACATCATTTTTTGGTGTTAACTCTAGAAGGTGTTGTAGGCCTTCACAGAACTGGTCAACTTCAGCCTCTTCAACACCAGTGGTTGGGGCATAGACTTGGACTACTGTGATGTTGAATGGTTTGCCTTGGATTCGAACTGAGATCATTCTGTCATTTTGGAGATTGTATCCCAGTACTGCTTTTCCCACTCTTTTATTGACTATGAAGGCTACTCCATTTCTTCTGAGGGATTCTTGTCCGCAGTAGTACACCTGATGATCATCTGAACTAAATTCACCCATGCCTGTCCATTTTAGTTCACTGATTCCTAAGATGTCGATGTTGATGTTCAGTCTTGTCATCTCTTGTTTGACCACATCCAGCTTGCCTGGATTCATGGATCTTACATTTCAGGTTCCTATGGAGTATAGATCTTTGCAGCATCGGACTCTCCTTTCAGCACCAGATACATCCACAAATGAGTGTCCTTTCGGCTTTGACCCAGTCGCTTCATTCTTTCTGGCGCTACTAGTACTAGCCCTCCACTCTTCCCCTGTAGCATATTGGACACCTTCTGGCCTGAGGGGCTCATCTTCCAGCGTCATATCTTTTTGCCTTTTGGTACTGTCCATGGGGTTTTCATGGCAAAGATACTGGAGTGGGTTGCCATTTCCTTCTCCAGTGGATCACGTTTTGTCAGAGCTCTCTGCTATGACCTGTCCGTCTTGGGTGACCCTGCACAGCATAGCCCATAGCTTCATTGAGCTACGCAAGCCCCTTCGCCACGGCAAGGCAGTGATCCATGAAGGAGAGAAAAGCAATATAATAATATTAAAACTAATGAAAGGAACAGCAAAGCTGGTGCTTGTAGTTTTCTGGAGAGATGTGTTGGAACCTGGAAGAGGAGCTAAGTGTGAATAGTTTCCAGTGTCGTTTAGTGTAGGCTGATTGTGAGCTTAACTGCTGTGAGACACTGGAGATCACCAGCTACCAGGTGCTGTGAGAGAAGGGTGTTTACACGCCCTTTTGCTGAAGTTTATGGGGACAGCTGGCCTTCCCTCACCCTCCTGCCCCTGTATCCTGACAGCCCCTGAAGCAGAGGCAGCGGGGAACTGCCTAAAATCCATGCTGTTTGTGGCTTTCCCCTTGGAACCAGGTACCCGAAAAGTACCTGCATAACTTGTACCCCCAGAGCAATGTTTGTCACCTCAGGATGCCCTGTGACTGAGGGGACAACTGTCAACTATTCCTTTGCTTGTTGATAAGTCACACCCATATTTTGCCACTGCATATATTCAGTAAACTGAACATCATCTCTTCCACAGGTGGTTTGCTGTCTTTCCAGAGTATTCTTGAATCTAAAGTGAAGTGCCTTAGAACAAGCAGGCCCCAGGGTTAAAACAAGAGGACATTCTACTGTATATTTGAGGTACAATGTCAGAAAAGGAGAACCTGAGATGAAGAGTGCAGGATTGGGCATGCTGAGAGCCCTGCTACAATGTTTCCTGGAAAGATGGTCCTGATCCAAAGTCCAAGTCTGAAGAGTTGCTCTAACAGAACTATCAGGAGGGCCCAGGACTACAGCAGTTCCCAAAGTATTAAATCCCACCCCTTTCCCCACTTTTAAAGTAATTTACACTACAGTAACAAACCTGCTACCGTTGAAATAGTAGCTGAATAGTTGCTGCAGGCCAAAAACTTGATATCAAAGGTCAGCATCACAATCCCATTGTTTTCTTTCTGTATGGGAGAAGGTAAAAGGACTGGCTCACCAGCTCTGTATTAAGCCAAAGGTACATTCAAATCCTGCTAGCATAGCCCCATGAAACTTTCTTGTGGGAGTTTGATGCAGAAGTAGCAATCACTGTGATTCCCTGGTTTCATTCTGGAGCCCTTTCATTACCTTCTGGTGTTCAGTAGAGGATTCAGGTGAGTCACGGCTGACTTCCTTGTGGGGTAGGATAGTCAGTGCCTTATTCAGGCCGGTTCCAGCCAGAGGCCTGCCTTCATCCTCCACCTCTCCAGAAGTCAAAGACATCTAAGACTGCAACATGAGGCATGCGCCTTTTAACAGTCTAATCAATACTTTCAGGTGGAGGAAGAACTCACCACTCTACAGGTTTTGTCAGTTTGCATTAGGATTCAGTTGGCTTTTACTCCCTGCTGAGACAACATCTTCCTATAGTTCTAGAAGAAAGTGGAGGAATCAATTTTCACATTCCATTACATGGCCCATGGGACCCACTGAGAGGAATGCCCGATTTCCATTCCCCACACACTTTGTGGTGGAGGCTGGTGGCCTCCATATCCATGGGGCACACCACCCACTAGCATTGGGCCTGCCAGCCTCAGTTCCGGATTGGTACATGCCTGGACTCTGGACCCTGCTTGAACTGGCCTTTAGTGGAGTCAGGTCCCTCACTGGTTACGCACCTAGAAGCAAGCATCTGCCCTGGTTGCCTATGCCGATCCCCTTTGCATGCTTTCTCACAGTTACATGAGAGAAGAGGCACTCACCAGACGTTGCAAAACATGATCGGGGATGTTATTTGAGTTTTTGCAGATTGAGAAGGCTGCTGAATGGCTGAAAATGACAGCTGCTCTGGAGAGTTGGAGGACAGCCCGTGCCGTCCTGTCAGATGTGTGTGATAAGTCTATCATCATACCCAGGCGATTCATCTCCTTCACCACTTCCTACAGCAAGAAGACAGATGACTACTTCTTTATCAGGCTGACCTGATGCAGAGTTCAGATGCAGTTTTGCTACCATCATGGGATTATAAAATTCTAAGACACGGATCTCCACTGCCTGTGTGAAGATCTTCATTCTCTGCCCCTTCAACAACAACAAAAAATAAAATTAATAAAACCTGAACAATGTTAGAACATCAAGCCATGCTTCCTGTTTCTGAACCTGCTGCTAATCAGCTGTTCAGCAGACAAGAAGAGAAGGGAAGAGTCTCTTTCTAGACCCAGCCTGTCTTCCATCCACACATACCTTTCCCTTTACTCTCCTTCTCTCTCCCATTTCCAGCCTCTAGTTTTGCCATTTCTCTCCACTCAAGCCTTTTCCTCACTGCCTCTCTCCCTTTCCCAGCCTTGCTCTTTCTCATTCTTTCCTTCTCCCCTGCATTTTCTCCCACTGTGTGTAGAAGGCCGGGGGTTCGTGCCCTGGCATCTCCAGCAGTGCTGGGAAAACCCCCTGAAATCCTGGAAAGCTGCAGCTGGTCAGCAATGGACCCAGGACTAACTCAGTTTACGGTTGCATCCCATGTCCTGCAACTGTTGCAAGCATGGTCACGGTGAGCAGCGGCTTTGTGGGTTTATTGCAGCCATGCAAACTGGCAAGCTGGATGCCAGGTCAGCTCTCTAACTTGCTCCTTTCTTCGTGTACCAGCAAGCATTTCTCCTTGGAAAAAAAGAAGAGAGAGTCCAGGAAATATGGACTCTGTGTGTGTGTGTGTCTAGGCTATCCCTCTTGCAAACAATGATAGGCACGTCCTCTCACCACAGGGCAATTTTGCGAGCGTTCCTGCAACACTTTCTTAAACTATCAAATGTGTCCACGGTGGGACCCTGGAGAGGGTCTATGTTTCTATAGGGTGTTTAAGGATAGGCTAGACATGCACATGGTGGGCCTGTTGTGAGCGGAGCTGGCTGGAGCCTGGGTCAGACTAGATGGCCCAGGAGGCCCCTTCTGACCCGCTCTGTTTCTATGTTTCTAGGTCATTCCTTGCTTTCATATTCTGTGACTGGTTCAGCAGTTCTGTGGGGTTTGTGATGCCTCTGGCAGTCATGGGTTGTGGCAAAGGACAATAAAGGTTTTAAAGCAAATCTGATCCTGGCATATTTGCGCTCTCCCACTAGGACATGCTTCATGCACCTGTTCACCAAAAAACCTTTTGTAATTTGCTTTTGTAAGACTCATTTGTCCAGTAAAAAAAAAAAAAAAAACAGTTTGCAGTAAATCAATTTTGTTTGCAAGTATGTTTAGGCTACTTTTAAGCAGAAGATTCTTCACTGGTAATGATATAGGGACCTAGACAGGTTCTTTCAAAAGAGAATCGGAGGTGAATAATCTAAAGAGGCGTGTGTTCACTTATTTCACCAAAGGTACTCAGCCCATTAACATTGGGATAAAAGTCCTCTTCTCTTACTGGTAGTGCTTCTGCCCTGAAAAACCAATAATGCGCGTGTGTGTTATTCACCAATCATAAAATGTACAAAGGAACATGGCACACTTTAGAGTGAAACAGGATCATGAAACTTTGTTTGATGGCACACCACTGCGAATACACAGCGTGCTGGAAGATCAAGGGTTCAGTGGAGCCAGGATGGATGTGTTTTGCCTCACCACCAGCTTCTTGGCCTCCCAGATCTCTCCGCAGTTATCCTGGAGTACAGGACATGGAATAACGGTGAATAATTCCTGAAGTCACAGGAAGCCCGATTCTGGCTGGACATCAGGAAGAACTTCCTGACTGCTAGAGCGGCATGACCAAGGGAGGCGGTGGGCTCTCCCACAATGGGGGCATCCCAAAGGCAACTGGACGGCACCCGTCCGGGATACTTTAGCTTGGCATCCTGTGTTGTGCAGGGAGCTGGACTCAGTGGCCTTCTAAAAAGGACTATGACCAGCTCATGCCAGAAAGTTCCCATTAAACGTCCGTTCCGCCTCCTCCTCTTGCCGAGTCATAAAGAATCCTCCCAGCCTTTCATCCCAAAAAGCAATTTCCCAGCAGATAGTACGTTTTCCTTCTATTTTTGGCAGACAAATGGCCTTCCACACATGCTACTTCGTGCCTGTTTTGCGCAAACTATACAGGAGCCTTGCACCTCGGTTACCAGGGAGTGTTGCACTGGGGCGTCAGAGTCAAGTACCGAACGCCCAGTTCACAAAACATCCTCAGGGCTGCAAGGCTGCTATCGATGGCATGACTTCCGTCGATCCCAATCAAACTGGCTATCTTTCGGCTGTCAACAATGCCTGGATTTAAACAGAGACAAATCTGTGGTTAAAAAGGTGATTCACACAGAATGATACAGATACGGCAGCTGACAACTGCGAGGGCTGTTTTGCAACGGCAGACTTCAGCAATCTGCCGTTTCCCTCTTCAGGCTTGCCCTAGCAGCTGAACCATGTGAGTGACATGAGGCACTGCAAGAGAGAGTTGTTAGCGCCTCAGCAGATGATCTGGGCAAGAGCTATACTGCAGCTTGTTCCCCAGGCTCAGCATTTATGCAGGACGTATTTACCACAGTCGGGGCACATGCTGATGAATTGCAGCATGGCTTCTTGCACTAAACACACATTCAGTTCGTAGGAGAAACCGGAGGATGTTTTGCCAGTGTCGGGGGAATTCAGATAAACCCTGGTAGAAAAAGGTTGCTTCTATGTGCCTTCGAGTTATAAGATCAAACCTGCAATATCCCTGCTCCTCTTTCTCAGAAATACCAGAATTCCAAGCAAGGCTTCTGCTCAGCATTGTTACTTTAAGAGACTGCAACTCCCAGCTTGCCTGAGATGCTGCAAGAGAAGTTAATCCCCGCCTAGTCCTTTGCTAACAGCAGCAACAGCTAATAAGCCTGCCAGGTTAGTCTCCCTAATTTGCACGATCAAACTCACAGCTAAGACTCACAATAATCCTGGCTTTCCTGAATTGTTATGTCAATCTCCTGTAATCAATAATACGCACATGCATAAGTATTTGTTCATGTCTCGCACCTCCCAAACATTGGACGTTTACCATACATAGCTCTTCTGTTGAACAAATCTGGCCACCCCTGGCATTTAAGAAAGTCATGCTGAAGTGGCGGGAAGAGTGTGACGAGGACAGGTTGTGGTGAGTGTGATATGCCCGTGAACCAGGGGCTGCAGTGCCAGTAAAAATGCCATATGGAGACCAGCCTGTCACCCTGAGTTCTCCAGCAAGGATGTCCTCCAATGTTCATGCATTTGTCTTTCCTACCAGGAGCCCAAGGAAGGATACGTGATCCTCCTCTTCATGTAATTCTCACAACAACCCTGTGAGGTAGTGTAGGCTGTGGATCAGCAACTGCGAGCCTCATGGCTGAGAGGCATCTAGAACCCGGATCTCCTGCATCCCACTTCTTCAACCGCTGCGCCCACTGGCTCTTAAGCTGCTTTTAAAGGGCATTAAAGCAAAGCTGTTACTATGCAGAAGTGGCTCTTCGCACTGGGCCTACAGTGAGGCAGAGAGGAGCAGCGGGTTCAGCCTGCAGGTGCTGGAGGGGTCCAAGCCCTGGCAAGGTGCCGGAGAGCCAAGCTGAATGGGCCACGCAACCCGCCCCGTGGCCACCGGCCAGCCGGGGGCACCCGGGAGTCACAAAGTGCGGCATCTCCCTCGGCCACTCAGAATCCCTTTCAGAGTCCCGGCTCCATGCCCTAAAGGCAGTGAACAGAGACAGTCCCCAGCTCACCCTGTGCGGAGGTCACCAGCTCCAGCTCCTCGTAGCTTCTGCACATCCGCCTGATCATGTCGATCTGTTCCAGGGTCAAGCGTACCGCATCTTTGTTGAGAACCGCAGAGCAGCTGCACTGTCCAAAACTGCAAGACACATTCCCCACCTCTTGTATTTCTTCCTGCCCCCGGGTCAATATGATCCTAGATTCACTGCCATATTTAGGGACTTGCCTGCTTAGGAAGCCCTGCTGCAGGACGCATCCATATTCAGAGAGAATTCTGGGAAGTCTTTTAAATAAAGTCCGGAGACTTTTTGTAAGCCGTCCAGAGACTTTAGTATTGGACAGCATATAAAAACTTTAAACAAACAATAAAATAAAATAAAGATTTCATATATTTTTAATATATTTTAAATTTTTAAATAATCATTTAAATAAAGTCTCAAGAGCCATTTTGGCTGCAGGGACATGATAGAAATCTAATGAATTGATAAGCTGATAATATTAAGTCCAGCTTTTACAATTGACAGTGCTCTTCCTTCCATTAAAATAGGTAATTTAATAAATTTTAATTTAATAAAACATTTTTATCCCATCTTTCACTAAACATCTCAGGACGACAGAATGGTGCATAGGAACTGCTGAGAGCCAGAGCTCCTCCTTCACACATTCAAAAGCCACAGACAATTTTCCTTGCAAAGCATTTTTTATTGACCTAAAAGCACAAAGCACCCAGAAGGAATCTCTGAGCATGCACAGAGTGGTTTGGCAAACCCTCTCTAGCAATCATTTCCGGGAATTCTCCTTATGAGCATGCCTGGCCTTTCAAGGATGGGGGGGGCAGGGGGGCTTCTGAAAATGAGCATGTCCTTTCTGTGCATCAGTCCTATAATTGAGGTACCCTCCCTGCCAAAACTCTTCTTCTTCTAAAAATATCTCTTCGGATGCAATTCCATGCATGTTTAGACATGAAAGACCCTCCCATTCCCAGCATTCCCCAGCCAGTAATGTTGGGGAATGCTGGGCTTTTTTCTGACCAAATGGGCATGGAGAATATTCACTGGTGCTTATACATGAGGCTTGGATTTCATCCCACTTCTTGCCATGCAGGGCTATAAGCAGCCTACTTTATTTTCTTATTTTCTTATCTATCTATCTATCTATCTATCTATCTATCTACTTAGAAAGCTTCTATGCCGCCTCACTCAAACCACTGGCTTCATCCGCGGTCAAGCGGGGAAGGTGGCCCTGCAGACAGCGGCAAAGCTGTGCACGGTCTGGACCCAGGAGTCCGGGCGGAATGGCCCAATGGCTCTTCTGCTCTACCAAGTACAGAGAAGGAGCGGGGTCATTAACAAGGCTGTAGAGGAGGTGGTCCTGGGAGCCGGGGGGGGGGGGGGGAGGGCCAGAGCACCCCATTTATTTTGGAGGGGGCCTTCAGGGGGGAGGCTGGGTCCAGAGTCACTGTTCTTCCCCACCGCCTCTAGAGAGACATAATTTTGCTGGTTCATGGCTGTAGCGGAGTCCCAGATTTGAAGGATAAAGAACAGGGTGGTTTTTGTTTTGTTTTTTGTTTTGTTTTGTTTTGTTTTGTTTTGTTTTGTCTGACAGCTCCCAACAGTTCTGGGAACGTCCCTTTCTGGAGAGGCCTGCCAGACATACATGTCCTGGTGCTTTATGAGGGAACACGGCACTGCGGGCTGACGAGGCTCCCCGCTTGGGACTGGGGGTCCCCCGCTCCTTTCCAGACTTAGGCACACAGAGAGACGGCCGCCAGGTGGGCCTCAGCAACCGCCTGCGCTGCGGAGAGGCCTGCACCCGGCTGCCATGCTTGGGGCTGTGCAGGGCGCTCTGCCACAGCGGCTGCTGCTGCTCTTGCTCTGTGGCACATGGGACTCCCGAGCCGACCGCTCATTTGGCCAGAGAGCTCTCGATCTCATGAGAGAAGCCCCTTTAATTGATGGGTAGGTCGAACCGCTTTCTCTCCCTGCTCCAGGGTCCCCCAGGAGGGGGCCGCAGCGTCGCTCTTGGCCCTGTTTGCAGGGCTGCGTGAGGACCTGGCAAGAGCTTTTGGAAGAGCCCATTTTGAACCTGGGGGCTGGGGGGAGGGGCGCTTTGGGACCTGCCCTCAAACGATTAAGCAGTGAAACTCTTGCTCTCAAGGCAGGTGCACCTTCTCCAGCGTCACAAACTCTGTTTTAGCCTGGCTTTCCATGCTGGGGCTTCTTTTTTGGGGTGAGGTGCAGGTGCTCTTAAGATGGCTAAAGAAGTGACAAAGAAAGAAAACGTGTGTTGAGGTTCTTAGAACAGGTTCCTTCGCATTCTCTGATGTACTCCTCACTCTGAGGAACAGCTTCTGCTGCAGTACCGTATTTGGAACCTGTTCCATGTGATTCGATGCGATTTTTTCAAATGGGCAGGAAGCGCTCATCTGAATTACATTGGTGTTGGACGCAAGGGGCCCAGACGTGGCCCCTTGCGTTTGGGCTGGGAGCCCTGGCAGGGAATTCGCAATCCCTGGCCACGTGGAAAGCTCTGGCTCACCGTGATGAGGCTTGGGGATGTGACCAGCTTGCCCGGGCTGAATGCCAGCCAGGCAGGTGTGTCCCACAGTGGGGTCCTCTGGGAGTGAGGGGCAGAGTGAGTGTGAGTGCGAGTGCCAGTGAGGCTTGGGGCTTGGCGTGCTGACCTGAAACGCGGGAGATCAGGGCTCCAGCCCCGACATTTGCTCAAGAAGCTCACTGGGTAACTTTGGCCCAGTCCCTTCCTCTCAGACTAACCATGAAGATGCCAGGTATATAAGCCGCTGTGCATTTATTGCAAGAGGGGAAAATATGGGATATGCATGGCATTGTGCATGTGTGCATGCATGCACATGCAGCTGATAGTTCCCCCCACAACATCTTCCCATGTGTTTTCCTGAAGCGTCGCCTTTCCCCGGGCAGCTGGGAATGGAATTGAGAGGTGTCTTTGCGCAGGCTTGGGGCTGCCCTGCCCAGCTGGCGCTGCACTTGCCTGGCAAGAAGACGCTTCTAGGACAGATGTGGGCAATGCGTGGCCCAAATCCTTAGTTCACCTGACCCTCAGCCTATTTCCAAAAGTGGGGTGGGGGAGTACAGAATAGAAAGATACCTGTAATGTAACACCCCCACCCCCACCCACCCCACGGGAAACAGAAGAGTATGACAGGCAGTAAGTGTCCAATCCTGCAGCTACACTGAACAGGGAAGAAATACCTGGGAAGGAATAACCATCAAACTGGAAGGGTTCAGTTTAAATAAACAATTAACCTAAAAATACCTTAGGAGTGCTTTGCCTGCTGGGTTGATGCTGCAGCTGCATTTTTGAAAAGTCACCATAAACCAGATGCGGGAGGAAAGTATCAGGAAATCAGCTCAAGAAAACATTGAAAAGCAACTCTTTGATGATCGTATTGTATGCCTTCCGTATTTAAACTGTAGAAAAAAAGGGAGGGGGAGATAGTCCAAAGAAAAGGTTCATTTAGAACTTGTCTAACTTAGGTTGCAATCCTATAAAAACTTCCTGACACTGAATTTAACGGTGGGGAAACTCCAGCCTGCAAGCTGAACCTAGCCTGCAAATCCCACTTGGAGGAACCTCTTAGTCCCACCACCTGGACCAGGCCACTAAAGTAGTCTGCTTTGTGATCAGGGCATTCCATTATCCGTCCTTCTCCCTTCCAACTGGGGGCCAAAGAATATACTCACTACTCTCACCTCAGGCCACTGATTGGTGCTTGGAGTTCTCCCTTCGCGCACCAAAGGAATAGAGAATGTCTGGAGAAAAATTAAACGGGTGGGGACGGAACTAGGTGACCAAGCAGGGGGCAGAATTCCGCCCCCAAATGTCACCTGGACTCTAGCAGGCATAAGGAGGAAGGGAATCTTGGCCCCAGTCAGTTCACCTGGCTGATTTCATGGGACCTCCGAGTCTTAAAATACATAGGACTGCAAGATTATTTCCTTAAAATCTAAAGGGTGGCAGAACCTTGTGCAAAATGCAGTTGCCAGTAGCGATATCAAGAAACACGTCGAAAGGGATACAACTAACACCCCCCCCCAAACCTGTCCAGCAACAGCGATCATTGGATGATTATGGATTGTGTGAAGGGGTACTGCAAAGATATTGTAGTCAGCAAATTGCTACTCATTGTGACACCTCTCCACAGACTTTTCCTGGAAAATATCTGTAGCTGACAGTTCAAACCAGCAAGCTAGAGCTGCTGATCTATTGCAATTACTCATACCGAAATGTGCTAATGGAGAATTCTGCAGCAGCACTTAGCCGATGCCATCAGCAATGTCTGCAAGCACAGCTTTATACATGTTCCAGCCACATTCCTCTGATCCAGGGCTACTTTTACCTTGGGTGGATCCCCACCACCATCACCACCAGAAGTCCTGCCATGATTCTCCTGTCTTTTTATCACTCAGACACAATGACCTGCCATGGAAGCTGAGATGCTTTTACAAAAACAGGCTGAGCACAATTGACCTAAGGACCCTCAGCACCACAGACACTAATATTCAGAAACTCCAGGCTGGCCATGTTGGTGCTCAGGTAGGTGGGTTCTTTGCCCGTCCAAGCCTTCGGGAAGTATTACAGAAGTACGACTTCCAAATCACGAGAAGTAGTAGTTCCTCTATACTCCTCACTAGTCAGACCTCATCTGGGATACTGTGTGCAGTTCTGGGCACCAAGATTTAAGGAAGATGCAGCTAAATTAGAAAGGGTCCAGCGGAGGGCAACAGAAATGATCCAGGGTTTGGAAACACTGCCCTGTGCGGAGAGACTGAGAGAACGGCATGTTCAGCCTTGAGAAGAGGAGACTGAGGGGGGACATGATATCCCACTGTAAGTCCCTCAAAGGCTGTCACAGAGAGGAAGGTCAAGATCTCTTCTCATTCAGTCCAGAGTGCAGGACACAGAATAACGGACTTAAGTTAAAAGAAATCTGATTTAGACTAAACT
Source organism: Varanus salvator macromaculatus (assembly GCA_023646645.1). Lineage (NCBI taxonomy): Eukaryota > Metazoa > Chordata > Lepidosauria > Squamata > Varanidae > Varanus > Varanus salvator. The sequence continues at coordinate 21,742,757 of JAIXND010000657.1, forward strand.
CCAGGAAAAGCTTCCTCACAGTCAAAGCAACAGGACAGTGGGACCAGCTGCCTGGAGGGGTGGGGGGCTCTCCCACCCTGGAGGCATTCAGAAAGGAACTGGGCAGCCTCTGGGTGGGAGGGTGGAATTTGGTGACCTGCACCAGCAGGGTGGACCCGATGGCCTTTGTGGCCTCCTCTGACTCTACTGTTCTGTGATTCTAAGCTCAGCATGAGCAGCAAGATCTGCCAGCCACCCCTGCTAATCTGAACATCTTGGCAAGCGCCGGCTCTGCCACAATACAGAGCATAGCCAACGTTTTTCCTAGAAATCTCAGTAATCCAAAAGGGTTTGGCAGCAGATACCTAATATTCCTTAGGAGACAAGCCTATGAAATAGAGGGTTTCTCTCTCTCTCTCTCTCTCTCTCTCTCTCTCTCTCTCTCTCTCTCTCTCTCTCTCTCACACACACACACACACACACACACACACACACACACCCTAGGCTGAGGGTGATCGTAGTCTAGGGACCCTTGAAACAGGGTGAAACAGACTCGCACTGCTGATGCTTTTTCTTTCAGTTTTGGTCCGTGTATGTTCCCTGCAGTGCTCAAAGATGCCGTTCGCCTCACTCTGGAACAGGTCGATGTTGTCACACGGATGTGTGAAACGTACGAGGAATCGGAACTGGTGACATCTTCACAAGGTGAGCTGTAGCCCTTTTGACCCAGTTCAAGCCTAACGGCAAAGCCCGCGTGTGGACAGCTGTGGAACAATGGATTGCTGTCATGTGTGAACCTTGCATATGATTTAACTATGGGTTGGTAGCCAGATACAACACAGGCAGAAAATGCTTGTCCCGTCCTTCGAGTCTCTTTTCTTTCCTACCACAAGAAACTTGTAGCTCCTAACCTGGCCATGAACCATGCATTCTCTTTTTGGGTTGTCTTCAGCTAATATTGTGTTGCATGGCTCTTACATACAGTAACCATGCACAATTCAGCGATAGCCCATAATCACACTGTATTCTGGGTTGTTATGTGGAACCAGGTATTGATATTCTGATACCTTCTGGTGCATCGAGCTTGGATCACGAGAGACATCTTGGCACGTGAACTCCCACTCCCTTTTCCGTTTTTTTAATAGAAATTTTATTAGGATTTTAAAACTAAAACTACAAACAACAATCATCGCACACACCGGATTTACTGGACCAGCCCTCTAGTACCTATCTTTTAACATTCTATGATCATACTAGAATCCATTTGTAATGACTTGAAAGCATCGTTGGATCAAAAGCAGGTCCCGTTTCTCCAGCCAATAAAGTAATCATAATAACAATAATCCAAATTTAATAGCAGTCACTATCTTCCTCTTCTTCAGGAGACAACAGGATGGCGTTCAATGTGGAGAAGTGCAAGGTCTTGCACTTGAGGCATAAGAATAGCTGTCATAAGTACAGGTTAGGTGACAAGTGGTTGGAGAGCAGCACTTGTGAAAGGGACCTCAGGGTGCTGGTTGACTGCAGGCTGAACATGAATCAGCTGTGTGATGCGGTGGTCAAGAGGGCGAATGCCACCCTTGGCTGCATAGCCAGAAGTGTGGTTTCAAGATCGAGAAAGGTATTACTACCACTCTACACGACTCTGGTGCGCCCGCAACTGGAGTATTGTGTTCAGTTTTGGGCCCCTCATTACAGAAAGGATATAGCCAGGTTGGAGTCAGTGCAGCGTAGGGCCACAAGGATGGTGGCTGGTTTGCAGGGGATGGGGTATGAGGCAAGACTGAGGGAACTGGGTCTCTTCAGCTTGGAGAAGAGGAGACTCAGAGGGGATATGTTGGCAACATACAGGTATGTGAGGGGGTGTCACATGGAGATGGGGAGAGGCCTGTTCTCCCCTGCAGAGGAAAGCAGGACGCGCTCCAATGGAGCAAAGCTCAGGGAGCCAAGGTTCAATTTGGATGCCAGGAAGCACTTCCTGACAGTTAGGACCCCGAGGGCGTGGAATGGGCTTCCACGGGAGGTCGTTGAGGCCCCATCGGTGAGGGTGTTCAAAGACAGGCTGGACATGCACATGGTGGGCATGTCATGAACGGAGCCGGCTGGTGCCGGAGGTCAGACTAGATGGCCCGGGAGGCCCCTTCTGACTCGCTCTGTTTCTATGTTTCTATGTTTCATCCATGAAATCAGTCTCATTATTTCTGCCAAGTCCTGTTTCTCTTAAGCAATGCCCAAGGGGAGTATCTCCAAATTAAATAAAATTGAAATATTCTCTTTCTCCTTCAGAGATAGATTTGATCTAAACATTCCTGGACAATTCAAAATCTCACTCCCTTTTCCCCACAATGTCTTACGCGGCTTTTTTCCAAAATGGGTTTCAAGTGCATTTAGTCACATGGCCTGTGAAACTCAGTAGCGTTTTCCCCCAGACACAGTCTTGTTTGTTTGACTCAGCTAGAAGAGGGTGATCCAGATGGAAGTTGAACCATCAGCAGTTTCTTATCAGCTAAAGGGTTTTCCCCACCTTTTTTTTAGAAGAAACTGTTGGCGATAGAGGGAAGAAGGCCAGGAACAAGACTTGCAAGGAAAGAACTTGCGTTATGAGGCTTCTCCTAATGTTTAACCGAGATCCGCTTTCTTGCAATTTATGCCACTCAGTTTCACTCCTGCTTCCTGAAGCTACAGGGAGGAGTGAGTCCTCTGAATGCTTCGGGGGATTGGATGCTTGCCTGTGACTCCGGGGGATTTTGACTCCCCAGTGCTCATCCAGGGCTTTGGCCACTGGGCTACAATGGAATGATTATCAAGCCAGTTCAAGATTGTGCCCAGAGTATGCTTCTATAGCACAATTGACCCACCTCTTCCAAGGAATTTTATGGGGGAGCCAAATAATGATGTCTTCCACTCATACCCCTGCCGTGCATTTCATACTTCTTCCGTCTCTTTCCTTACCACAAAAAATCCAGTAAGGCGGAAGGAAGGAAGGAAGGAAGGAAGGAAGTTATGGCATCATGCCTTCTTGATTGTTGGTATTCCATCTGGAAACCTGTAGGAGTGCCTTTCCCAGGGAACTTTCAGCTCCTTCTATAGCTCTCTTTTAATCGGCCTCTTTAAGATCCGTTCTTTTATTTAAAATCCAGGGATCTCTGACGTGCCGAGCAACAAGATAGCCTGCCTGATCGGCATCGAAGGGGGCCACTCCATCGACAGCAGTCTTGCGACTCTGAGGATGTTTTATGACCTGGGGGTTCGGTACATGACGCTGACGCACAGCTGCAACACCCCCTGGTAACTGACAGGCCGGCCAAGCCTTCCCGCTTCCCAAGAGGCAGGGATCTGGGATCCGGCAGCACTAGCAAGAAATAAACAGAGGTCTGGGGCCAGCCCAAGACCCTTGCCTCCTGAGATGGTGCAGCACACGGTGCCCCTCCCCCCCCCATAAGAAATTCCAAAATTCAGGCCGGTGTGTTGGCTCATGCCAGCAATCCCGCTCTAGGCCAAATCATCACAAAATACTTTGGATTGCAAGGAGGAACAATATTGTTGTTGGGAGTTTTCACGGCCCCCCTTCCCTGCTGCTGTTCGGGTTGCCAGAAGTGGGCGGGAGGAGTGGGAAAGGGAGGTCTGAAGAGGACAGCGTGTGACCCCTGCCAGTGGAGGGCCCTGGCACCGAGTCCCTCCGTGCCCTGGCGCTGCCCACCCCGCTGACAAGCGCTCGCGTTGGCAGACGTAAATCGGGCTCGAATCGAGGGTTCAGCTACGCGAGCCAAACAAGTCTGCGGGGGCAATGCCAGAGCGCCAAAAGATGCTTGGTGCTGCGTAAATCACAGCGCTCCAAGGGATGCCACTTTCGCCTCTGCGGTGGTACGATACAGTTGCTTGGCATCATAGCGATTTCTTCTGAAATGCCCATTTCTGGCTTTCTCTGCCAGCTAGCCCGGCACAAACTGTGCTGCTGTGAATCGGTGATGATCTAATGCGATAGATATTGGCCACCAGTGAGAGTGTGCCGGTCGCATCTTTGTTTGCAGTGCACATGGTCCCTTCTTCTGGTGACGCTCTTGTGCCTACCTTTTGGAGTGCCCTTGCCTTTCTTTATGCAAGAAAGCAAAGGAACTTAGTACCCCAAGTCGAGAACCGGGAAAGAGCCGGCAGTTGCAGCTGCAGCGCCAAGGAATCCGCCATGTGCATCACTGTTGCTTCATTAAAAGACACATCTTGATGAGTCCTCAGACGAGCAGGGCTGGGACTCTGCACCCTAACCTGAGGAGGCCCTCTGACCTATAGCCATGCCCTGGGATCCTGCCCAACGGTGCCTGGCTATCCCTGTTGCCTCCAGTGGAAAATCCCAGGTGGAAGGGGCAGGCAGGGGTGAGCCTCCTCCAGACTTTCCTGGCCCACCAGCCCAAGATTCGACACCCTTCTCCTCCAGTTCTTCCGCACTTGCTTTTGAATAACGTGGGACCCACCTTGACGCATGTCTGTATTTTGGCTTTGCTTTCCAGGGCACAGTCATCAACGCAGCAGAAGGCGCACAGCCTGTACCCCATCACCAACCGCTTGAGTGGTTTTGGAAAAGTAAGCAAACACAAAGTCCCCTGCTGGATTTGCCTCCGTCTCTCTTCTGAGGAAGCGATCTTGCCTCCCCCAGCAAGGACTCCTTTATGTCCGCACTACAGGTCTGTCTGGGTCTTGCATCCAGAGAATCCTGCGAGCTGCGTCTGCTGAGAGAGCTGAGGAATCTCCTGCTGGTGTTCTAGCTCTCCATCCATTCAGAATTACATCTCCCTGCCTGTGCGCAGAAAGTAACGGCTTCATTATGCTCAGAATGAGGAACATATGAAATGGTCTTATCCCCGGCTGGACCTTTAGTAGCACTAGCCCAGTATCGTCAGCTCTGGCAGGCAGTGGCTTCTCAGGGAGAGCTTTTCCTGATCGTTTTTTTCAAACTGGAGATGCCAGGGATGGAATCTGGGACTTAGGCACGCACTGCGAAAGCTTGTGAAATCTCACCTGCAGGCTTTTTGAAGGAGTGCCAACAATGCACTGTGATTTCACTCAGCCTACAAGTTCAGCACAGACTATTCCTGAGGGGCTCAGGCTGGTGTTTAGGAAGAGATGCATGTAAAGACGGGCATCCATGTTGCACCCCCGGATTCAATGAGCTCATATCATCACTCGCACAGGTGGTCTAGTCCTTGCCAAGCATACCTGAACCAGGCCTCTGGGGCTACAACGGCCGTGTAATTTGTAAATGCTATAAAATCAAGCTATTGTTGTCACAAAATCAGAATTTTCTGAACAGTTGCTTTTCTTTTGAAGGACTCGTCTCTGCCTCTGGGGACTTGGCCCAAATGCCATTGATGCACATCCTTACAGAACGGAATGGGTTAGACATAGGAGGAAAAACGAAGGCAGAGGAGACTGCAAATGGGAGGTCGCAGCTTGAGATCATCTCGCTGTGCAAACGAACACGCATCTTTTATACCTGGAGGGGGTGCTGTTTAGGGCACCATTCTGTCACTTTTAAGGGGAGCTGAGTCTGTATGGAAAGCTCAGCTGTGGAAGCTTTCTGTTGCTTATTCCTCATGGCAGCCCCAACACACGTTTCCCTCCATTCCCAGTGCATGTTCGCATTTTTTTTGACATCTTGTTGATTTTTTTCCTAGGATATCTATGGAACTACAAATATATACACCAGCATATAGCACAGAAATAAATTCAACAAGATTTTAAATATATGTGCATCGATATTCTGTTCTAGTTAAACTGAAAAGTCAAAGAAGACAAAAGGTGAAAAGCTTGCCTGGTCCGCAAGGGGAGAGATAAATCAGACAACACTTTCAGCATTCAGCATGTTGGGAGGTCACTCTGGAATAAAGTTGCAATATTAGCTCAAATTAAGTCTATGCCTTAGATTTTAATAAGCCTGAATTATTTTAATAAGTTTTGTTGTTGTTGTTAGTCGCACATTCGTGTCAGACCCATCGTGACCCCATGGACAACATTCCTCCAGGCCCTCCTGTCCTCCACCATCCCTCGGAGTCCACTCAAGCTCACACCAACCACCTCAGTGACTCCATCCAGCCAACTCATCCTCTGCCGTCCCCTTCTTCTTTTGCCATCTATTGTTCCCAGCATCAGGCTCTTCTCTGGGGAGTCCTTCCTTCTCATTAGGTGGCCAAAGTATTTGAGTTTCATCTTCAGGATCTGGCCTTCTAAAGAGCAGTCAGGGTTGATCTCCTCTAGGACTGACTGGTTTGATCGCCTTGCAGTCCAAGGGACTCGCAGGAGTCTTCTCCAGCACCACAATTCAAAGACCTCAATCCTTCGGTGCTCAGCCTTCCTTATGGTCCATCTTTCACAGCCATCCATTGCAACTGGGAAAACCATAGCCTTGACTATATGCACTTTTGTCGGCAGGGTGATGTCTCTGCTTTTTAGTATGCTATCTAGATTTGCCATAGCTTTCCTTCCCAGGAGCAAGCGTCTTTTAAATTCTTGGCTGCAGTCCCTGTCTGTGGTGATCTTGGAGCCCAGGAAAATAAAATCTGTCACTACCTCCATTTCTTCCCCATCTATTTGCCAGGAAGTGAGAGGCTGGATGCCATGATCTTAGTTTTCCTAATGTTGTTTCAAGCCAACTTTTGCACTCTCCTCCTTCACCTGCATCAAGAGGCTCTTCAGTTCCTCTTCACTTTCTCCCACTAGAGTGGTATCATCTTTTTTTTTTTTTTTAATGTTTGTGAATTTTAATGTTTGGAAATTTTAATGTATTAGAATTTGTTGTTTTTACTGTTGTGAGCCGCCCCGAGGCTTGTGGCAAGGGGCGGCCTATAAATTTCCAAATAAATAAATAAATAAATAAATAAATCATCTGCATATCTGAGGTTGTTGATATTTCTCCCAGCAATCTTGATTCCAACTGGCGATTCATCTAGCCCCATCTTTCTCATGATGTGCTCTGCATATAAGTTAAATAGGCAGGGTGACAGTATACAGCCTTGCCGAACTCCTTTCTCAATTTTGAACCAATCAGTGGTTCCGTGTCCAGTTCTCACTGTTGCTTCTTGACTCGCATATAGGTTTCTCAAGAGACAAATAAGATGGTCAGGTATTCCTATCGCTTTAAGTACTTGCCACAATTTGTTGTGATCCACACAATCAAAGGCTTTAGCATAGTCAATGAAGCAGAAGTAGAAGTTTTTCTGGAACTCCCTAGCTTTCTCTATGATCCAGCAGATGTTGGCAATTTGATCTCTAGTTCCTCTCCCTCTTCGAAATCCTGCCTGTACTTCTGGTAGTTCTCGGTCCACATACTGCTGCAGCCTAGCTTGTAGGATTTTGAGCATCACTTTGAACATGTGAAATTAATAAAGTAATTAATAAGTTTATTGAAGGCAAATGGGGGGTAATGAGTCCTGCAACTTCTGCTCTTGTCTCAGAGATTTCTACTGCACGGAAATGCACGTCAGTCTTCTGGCTTTTCCGCACATTCCCTTTCAAGGTAGAAAGGCAGGATGTGAGCCAGACAGGTGACGCTACTGTAGCCAAGTACATGTTGCGTGTTACTCTTAGCCAGCATGGCAAAACTGAAGGTGTCTTTTGTCCATGTTGTGCTAGGAAGTGCTGAAGGAGATGAACCGCCTGGGTATGATAATAGATTTATCACACGCCTCGGACACAACGGCAATGGATGCTCTCAAAGTCTTCAAGGCGCCCGTCATTTTCAGCCATTCAGCAGCCTTCTCAATTTGCGGCCATTCAAGTAATGTTCCTGACCATATTTTGCATCAGCTGGTGGGTGAAGTTCATCTCTTGTGCCTGTGAAGGATCATGCAGGGGGAAGGTTCTCAGCAGAGATTTGATTTTCCTTTTCACTGCAAAATCAGTAAGGAAAATGAATCTTCAGAAGAATTCTAGGCACAATTATGCATCTGAAATACCAGCCAGTACTGGTGCAGAGCAGCGCTGAAACTAATTTGACCCTTAGCAGAGTTCCCCCTGCCAATGTTGGTGATGAACGTATTTTGAAAATTCAGATGTTCCCTGGATATTTTATATGGGTATCTGATGAATCTTCACACTCCCTCTCCACCCAGGATATGCATTATCTGATAATCATATGTTTTTAATATTTTGACCGATGCCACACGGTTATATTTTGCAGCTGATAATTTCAAGGGGTGGGGATGGCTGTGTTAGTATATTGCAGTAAAACAACAAAGTTGCCATGTAAAATTTGAATTAGTAAGACTTTTGCACCTGTGCTCTTAAGAGGTTTTTCTGCTTGGACATTTGTCGTGTCTCTTAGAGATACAAAGTACTGACTTAGAAACATAGAAACATAGAAACAGAGCGAGTCAGAAGGGGCCTCCTGGGCCATCTAGTCTGACCTCCGGCACCAGCCGGCTCCGCTCATGACATGCCCACCATGTGCATGTCCAGCCTATCTTTGAACACCCTCACCGATGGGGCCTCAACGACCTCCCATGGAAGCCCATTCCACGCCCTCGGGGTCCTAACTGTCAGGAAGTGCTTCCTGGCATCCAAATTGAACCTTGGCTCCCTGAGCTTTGCTCCATTGGAGCGCGTCCTGCCTTCCTCTGCAGGGGAGAACAGGCCTCTGCCCACCTCCATGTGACACCCCCTCTCATACCTGTATGTTGCCAACATATCCCCTCTGAGTCTCCTCTTCTCCAGGCTGAAGAGACCCAGTTCCCTCAGTCTTGCCTCATACGGCATCCCCTGCAAACCAGCCACCATCCTTGTGGCCCTACGCTGCACTGACTCCAACCTGGCTATATCCTTTCTGTAATGAGGGGCCCAAAACTGAACACAATACTCCAGTTGCGGGCGCACCAGAGTCATGTAGAGTGGTAGTAGTACCTCTCTTGATCTAGAAGCCACACTTCTGGCTATGCAACCAAGGGTGGCATTCGCCCTCTTGACCACCGCATCACACTGCTGACTCATGTTTAGCCTGCGGTCAACCAGTACCCTGAGGTCCCTTTCACAAGTGCTGCTCTCCAACCACTTGTCCCCTAACCTGTACTTATGACAGCTATTCCTATGCCCCAAGTGCAAGACCTTGCACTTCTCCACATTGAACGCCATCCTGTTGTCTCCTGCCCACTTCCATAGTCTGTCCAGATCCTTTTGGATCTGGAGTACCTGCTTCTCAGTTGTGGCCACTGCTCCAGTTTTAGTGTCGTCTGCGAATTTGATAAGCAGACTGTTCACCCCTTCTTCCATGTCGTTAATGAAAAGATTAAACAGGATCGGCCCCAGGACAGAGCCCTGGGGGACCCCGCTTGTCACTGGCTGCCATCCCGACGATTCCCCGCTAATGGTTACCTTCTGCTTTCGGTCAGTCAGCCATGCCCTAATCCACCGGACAGTGCTTTGGTGTATCCCAAAACTCCTCAGTTTCTCCACCAGGATATCATGGGGCACTTTGTCAAAGGCCTTGCTGAAATCCAGGTATACCACATCCACTGCGTCCCCTCCATCCAGCCATCTCGAAACCTTGTCATAGAATTCCACAAGGTTTGTCTGGCAGGACCTGTTTCTGCGGAAGCCATGTTGTGTGGCTGTCAGCCTCCCTTCCCTATCTAGCATCACTAGATCTCTCTCTATTATGAGCCTTTCCATTGTTTTTCCTACAATGGACGTAAGGCTAACCGGTCTATAATTCCCCATGTCCTTCCTACTACCCTATTTGAAGATTGGGACCACCGATGCCACCCTCCAGTCCTCTGGAACTTCACCCGTTCTCCACGAGGCCTCAAAAATGGAGGCCAGCGGGCGTGAGAGAACCCCTGCCAACTCTCTAAGTACTCTCGGGTGTAACCCGTCAGGGCCTGGCGCCTTTGTAATGTCCAATGCCCTGAGGAGCCCCTCGACTTCAAGGGGGGTGACTCTAATCTCTGCCCCTAAGTCCCCAGCCTCATCCAATCTCCTATATGGATATCCCCCGTCCTGCTTTGGGGAGAACACAGAGGCAAAATAGTCATTTAGCATCTGTGCCTGTTCCCTCATGTCAGTCACTGGATCTCCTTCCTCCTTATTTAGTGGTCCCACCACTTGTCTCCCCTTCCTTTTCCTATTTACATGCTGGAAGAAGCCCTTTTTGTTGCTCTTGATATTCTTGGCAAGTCTCAGCTCATAATCAGCCTTAGCCTTGCGAAGAATCCTTCTGCAACGGGCCTCCTCCTCCCGGTATACCCTTTTGTCTATTTCCCCCAGTACCCATTTCCTATGGAGGTTCCTCTTTCGTCTGATCCCCCTAACCACCTCCTTTCGCATCCATGGCGGCACTCTCCTCCGCCTCCCCACCTTACTGACTAGAGGTATTGTCAGGGCTTGCGCCTGCAAAACCTCCCTTTTGAGTGCCATCCACCCCTCCTCAACTCGCTTACCTTCCAGTAACCTATCCCAGGAGACTTTCCCCAGCCTGGCCTTCAGTTGGCCAAAGTTGGCCCTCTTGAAGTCCCAGCTTCTAGTGCTCGCCCTGCTGCACGGCCCCAGTCCTCTGATCTCAAAGCAAAGGATGGAGTGATCACTCGCATCCAGAGCTCCCCTAATCTGTACTTCATCTATCAGCTCCTCCCTATTGGTCAAGACCAAGTCCAGGATGTTTCCCCCCCTCGTCGCCTCTCGGACCCTCTGTGTGAAAAACCCACCCTCTAGAGCTTCTAGGAAGCGACGTGACCTGGCTGTCACCGCCGAGTGAGTCTCCCAAGTAATATCCGGGAGATTGAAATCTCCCATAATTACTGTGTCTCTCCCCCGAGATATCCTTAGAATCTGGCCTGTCAGGACATCATCCAGGGTCTCAAGTTGACCTGGAGGGCGATAACATACCCCCACTGTCCGGTCTCTTTCTCTGTCAAAACCCCTAAGTTTCACCCAGACTGCCTCTACCGAATCCCCATCTGTGCTGCACTCTATCTCACTGCATCCTATCCCTTCCCTGACATATAAAGCCACACCCCCACCTCTCTTTCCCTTCCTGTCCTTTCTAAAAAGGTGATACCCTTCTATGTTCACATTCCAGACTTGCCTTTCATCCCACCAAGTTTCTGTGATTCCCACCAGATCGTATCCTCCTATTCCCAGGAGAGCTTCAAGCTCTTCCTGCTTATTACCCATGCTCCTAGCATTGGTGTACATGCACCTCAACTCCTTCCCACTGCTTCCTTTCCTTGGAGTGCCCAGCATCCTCCTTCCTCCCATCCTCCCTGGTACCTGGCCCCTCTCTGTAGAAGTCCTGTCAGTCCCTGCAGTATCTCTAAAACCCTGCTCCCAGAGCCCCGATCCTCCCCGCACACTTGTCCAGTGCAGACACGTTACTGGGGGGCCTGAACCCACCCCCCACTGGCTCAGTTTAAAGTCTTCCGGATGAAGCTCGCTAGAGCATCTCCAAAGGACCTTTTCCCCATCCTCGTGAGGTGTAACCCATCCCTTGCCAGAAGTCCATTGGCAAGAAAACGAGTGCCGTGGTCGAGGAATCCGAAGCGTTCCTTCTGGCACCACACCCTAAGCCAGTCGTTCACCTCAGAGGCCCTCCTGTCCCTTCCTGGCCCAAATCCCCGGACAGGTAAGATTGACGAGAAGGCCACTTGGGCCTTCAGCTCCCTGAGTTTCTTCCCCAAGGCCGAAAAGTCCCTGGTGATCCCGACCACCCCCTGCCTGGCCACGTCGTTTGTGCCCACATGGATCACCAGGAGTGGCTGGTGACCCCCGGAGCGAACAAGACGCTCCACTCTGTCCTTCACGTGCCGGATGCGTGCGCCCGGCAGGCAGCAAACCTCCCTTGTCTCAAGGCTGGGGCGGCACACCGCCGCCTCAGTGCCCCTCAGCAGGGAGTCCCCAACAACAATCACCCGCTGCCGTACCTTCTCGGTGCTGGTGGGCAGCCGTGCCCTGGTCCTCGCCTCTCCTGAAGTGGCTCCCTTGCCCCTGATGTCCCAGGCTGGGGGTCCTGCTGGTCCCCCAAGGCCTCGTCAGCCCCAGCCTCCCCAAGTGGAGAGAACCTGTTTCCCAGCTCCAGATTGGTGCCAGGAGAAGGAGGAGGCCGTGCTGGCCGCCTCCTCCTGTGGGTGACATACCTCCATGTCTCCGCAGCTGCTCCTCCCGTGGTCTCTCCCTCAGCCCTCTGTCGAGAGGGGGGCTGCTGCGGGGGGGCCTGAAGAGCTCTCTCGGCCCTCAGGCACCTCACCTCCTCCTCTAGCAGGGTCACCATCTTGCACCGAGGGCAAGTGTATCCCTGCCTCTCCTGGGGGAGAAGGGCGAACATGTCGCAGCTCTCGCAGCGGACAGCAACACCCATGACTCCCGGCAAGGCCATCTCCTGGTCTGCCATCTGTAACCCTTCCGAGACCTTACCTTGGTCCCCTGTCTTGTTAGTCCTGCAGTTCCTCTCACTCGCCCAGTTCTCCCAGGCAAAAACCCCACTTGCACACACACACAAGGAGAAAATAAACTTAAATTTAAATTGAAAGAAAAAAAGAAAAAAAAAAAAAGCACAAGAAAGCAAAGCAAAGTGCAAACAAAACAAAACAAAACAAGAACACACAAACAAAACAAAAAACAAACAAACAATCAAACCAACAACCTCTGTGTCTCAGGGAAGGGAGTCCCTGGACCGCCCGGACCGCAGCTCAGGGACACAGACGAGGGACGACGCCAACAGCTGAGCTTGGCCCTCTCAGTCCCTCCGGCCAGTGGCCCTGCCCCCTGCTTCCCCCTGGCTGCTCTCGCTCTCTGGCCCACCCCTCCCTCTCTGCTGCTCCTGGCCCTCTGCTCCCACCTGCCCAGCTCCTGCCTTGCCTGTGCCAGTCCCCTGGCCACTCAGCGCTCTCTCCCAGCCTGTGCCTCTGCTGCTCTGCCAAGAGGCCAGAGCCAAAAGGGCTTGCAGTGGCTGAGCTTGGCCTTATCAGCCCCTCCGGCCAGTGGCCCTGCCCCCTGCTTCCCCCTGGCTGCTCTCGCTCTCTGGCCCACCCCTCCCTCTCTGCTGCTCCTGGCCCTCTGCTCCCACCTGCCCAGCTCCTGCCTTGCCTGTGCCAGTCCCCTGGCCACTCAGCGCTCTCTCCCAGCCTGTGCCTCTGCTGCTCTGCCAAGAGGCCAGAGCCAAAAGGGCTTGCAGTGGCTGAGCTTGGCCCTCTCAGTCCCTCCGGCCAGTGGCCCTGCCCCCTGCTTCCCCCTGGCTGCTCTCGCTCTCTGGCCCACCCCTCCCTCTCTGCTGCTCCCGGACCTCTGCTCCCACCTGCCCAGCTCCTACCTTGCCTGTGCCAGTCCCCTGGCCACTCAGCACTCTCTCCCAGCCTGTGCCTCTGCTGCTCTGCCAAGAGGCCAGAGCCAAAAGCTTTTGTTCTTCTTGCAGAGGATGAACAATGGGATGATAATGGTGACCTTCTATCCAGATATTCTGGCCTGTGGCAATGACATTGTTGACATTTCAACTGTGGCAGGTCTGTGGCCATTCCACCTAGAGTTGGGGAAGAGGGCAGGATGACATGTTTGGGTGATGGCTTTGATCCAGCAGCTGTTACAGCTTGAGCTGCTTTTTTTGACCCTAAGCTGTGAATATTTATCTGGTGGTCTCATATACCAAGAATGCACTAGTCTTGGAGACACTCCTAAGAACACAAGCAGAACTATGCTGGACCCATCAGCACACTGGCCAAAAGGAAGCCCACTCTTCAAGAGACTTTTTAATGAGCTGCAATCCTCCACACCAAGGAGAGGCAGCTCATCTTTGGAGTCGGAATCAGGTTACCCATTGCCTGATCTGCTTCTCTTAGAGGACTCTTGGAGGACCCTCTAACCGAGAAGACAAAAGCCAGAGCTTGAGTAGGAATGGGCTGCATGGATGAAGCCTGCTCACCGCAGCATCTCCCTGGCTTGACAGTTCACGACCCTGGCACAGGAAGAGGCTCCATTTTTGGTACTGTTCACACAATCAGCTCTTTCAGATGCTACCAGAAATGGCAGGCAAAGAGGAGCGGCCACAATATTACTGGAAAGGAACACCCTGGAGCTGAGAATATCGGCCTGGGAGGAGTCATTGAAGGCACAACAAGACCTAGGCATGAATGTCCTACTCAGATCATGCCCCCCGGGCCTTCATATGTAATGTACATGTTGGCCCATTGAATTGCATGGGGGAGTTTTGCTTCCCTTGAGCGTCGCTTGTTGTGCAATCACAGAGGGGGTGACCTTCAGCACTGGAGCTGCTGCTGGGGCAATCCACCAAGGAAGCAACTCCCTTGGGTTCCAGACTTCTTCTGAGGTGTTCCAGGTGGCAAACATGGGCCTTACCCTTCAAAACCCATTCAAAGTAGTGTAGGGGGAAATGAAGGGACTCTTGGGGCCATCCTGCAAGAGATTAGGCTGGCGTCAGCACTAGAGACTTTTTGGTTTCACAGATATTTTGGAGAACGAATCTGCTGGGCTTGATTTTAAAGGATGTTTTGAAGGTTTTAGGCATTGCTAGCATTTTGATTCTGTAATTTTATGGGTTTATAATTTTATGGATGTGTATAATTATTTGGGGGACTGCAGGTGGCACAGTGGTTTAAACTGCTGTGCTGCTGGGCTGGTTGATTGAAAGGTTGCCGGTTCGAATCTGCACAACGGGGTGAGTTCCTGTGGCTCCGTCCCAGCTCCTGCCAACCTTGCAGTTTGAAAGCATGCAAATGCAAGTAGATGAAAAGGTGCCACTTCGGTGGGCAGGTAACAGCGTTCCGTGCACTTCGGTGTTTAGTCATGCCGGCCACATGAACACGGAGACTGTCTGCGGACAAACGCTGGCTCCCTCGGCTAGGAAACGGAGATGAGCAGCGCCCCCTAGAGTCAGGCATGACGGGACTTAACGTCAAGGGGAAACCTTTACCTTTTATCTTATAATTATTTTATTATTGGTTAATTGTTTTGTATCCCCTTCCCCAGGTTAGTAATTTATTTAATCTACTTTTAATTACTGCTATTAGTTGATTATTATAAATTTTTCTGATTTTAGTGTTTACTGTTTTACCGTACTGTTGCTGTTATTGTGAATCTGACCATAAGTAAGCTGCCCAGAGAGCCTATGGCTAACTGAGCGGCATATAAATAAAATCAATTGATCAAGCAAACAAACAATTCTCCCACTCCTTCCAAGCAGACCAAAACAAAGACTTTCTAATGAAAGGCTTCATTAAATTAAAGCTGAGCAGCTAGGCCGGCTCTAAAGTACAAAGGAGCACTGCAGAAGCCAGTAAGGAAAGGCGGTGAGAATAGTAGTCCCTGAAGCAATTCAGCTAAATGAGAAGCAGTGGATTCCTCCCTGAGTTGCCTTGTCCCTTGCAAAGTGAGAAGTGCAAATCACACTTTCAAGCCGGCTCCACCTCGCCTGTACGTTTCATGGCTCTCAGGTGGTCTACCCCCTTAACCTGCCGCCATGATGCTAGGTCTACCCCCACTTTCCCACCGAATTTTAAACTTTCTGATTCTTGGTGACTTATCTCTAGCTCTCTTGGCCCTGGCATCTCAGCTGTAGATTATGGGCCCTACTCTTCATCTGAGTCAGACTCTGTTTCTACAACCTTCGAAGGCTCTTTCACAAGAGGAATGGCCCAGTTCCTACAACAACCAAGCCAACGCCACCCAGTGAGTTCCCTGAACGTTGGGTTTTGTGACTTGCTCTTTCCGTGCTCCCTCCATATTACGCAGGGGCCACTTTCCAAGTTGTGCTACTGTTTTGCCCCACCGTTTACACAGGCTCTCTCCTCTCTCTTTTCTCAGATCATCTTGACCACATCAAGGCAACCATAGGTGCAGAACACATCGGCATCAGTGGAGACTATGATGGAGTGAACAAGTTAGTAAACTATGAGTTGTGAACAGACTAACCCATCTCTCCTAGGATTTGCCTTGAAACGAGCCAATCTGACTCCAGAGGAAGTGGAAGAGAGATCAGCTCTTTACTCAAGGCAGTCCATAGCGGTGGGCAGCTGGTTTCTGGGAAACTGTTATTAAGATTCGTATTAAGATCCCTTAATAAGATAAGGAATCTTTTAAAGATGCATCCAGTGGCAGCGATGTAGGTGAACAAGAGGGACTTGGTCTTTTCTTTCCCTGCTTTCTACCGACATGCCGCTTAAGTGAATCAAGGCTCCACACAGCGCCCCTCGTGAGCTGTGCCGTCCCAAAGGAAGTCCCTCCTCACCCCAAGCTTCCCTGGCCTGACGTCCCTCTTCCCCCCACCCCACCCTGCCACGAGCCCCCCTGAACCTGAAGGACATGAAAGGTGTGGGACCTTGAGGCCCTTCTCCGCCGCAGAAGCAGTGGAAATGGCAGGCACGCCTTAAAAGCATCAGTTCTGACCAAGACCTGCGGGAAGGATGAGCAAGACTGTGAAGGTGGAGTCGCTCTGAATGGGGGCTCCAATATCTGACGAGCGGCTATACAGAAGACGAAGCAGATTTGTTGTTCCACGGGGCAGAGCTAGATGGGATGGGTGGCCGTTACGGGCGGCAGAGTTCAGCTCAGCATTAGGCGAAGGTTCACCACAGGAGCCCGAGGATGTGCAGAATTTTAAAAATCTTTTTCCTCCATGCTTTGCGAATTTGCCAGGTATCACTGACAAAACCACGTGTGTGGCTTTTTGAATGGGATGCACGGCAATTTTCTTGCACTCGGGCCAGCAAGCATTCGCACGAGTGCAGATTTGCGTCAATTCTTCCCCACAAGTTAAAAAATGGTTTGCAAATCAGTGGGATTCACATGAATCCAAGTCAGATCCATAACATCCAAACTCATTTAACTCTGTTGCGGATTTCTCCAAAGCCCCTTTTTGAACCCTTTGACCCAGGAAACAATGGGCCTTCTTTCTCTGCGGGCATTTCAGCAGAGGCTGGACAGCTATCCATCAGGGATGCTCTGCTTGTGCCCCAGGATGCAGAACTTTCATTGAGCAGGGCTAGATGACGTCTAAGTTGCCCTCCAACTCCATGTTACTGTGACTGTACGATTACACTCAGCTTATCTTTATAATTTATGATCATCTTAACAAAGTTGTGCAATTACCTCTAAGAAAGTTATCCAATTGCTTCTGAGAAAGTTGGGCAATCATTATGGGGGTTACAAGAGATGACTAAGCATCATTCCCTTATCAATTAGCCGACTTCCACAAACACTGGGTGATTCTTCCCACATGCAAAGCACCATCTGAGCATTTCCCTGCCAGAACAGGAAACACCAGTTTTTATATGTTTACTAATTAGAGGTCAAAATCTTGCTAGTATTTGGAACAGAGAAGTCAGCTGCTCCCAGACTGACGTGGCTGATACCTAAACAGGGATTTAAGAATGTTTTGTTTGTTCTAAACAAGAAATGTTTACTCTGCACGTAAGTCTTGGCTGCTTTCCACCTGCTCCTTGTCGAGCAAGTGGTACAATGGTAAGCAGGGTTTGCATCTGCATCACTCAAGGCCTGGAGATGACTGCCTTGATCTACATCACTGACACAAGTAATCTGCACATTACGTTAAAGAAGTTGTCCCACAATATTTTAGGATGCCCGTTTCTCTTGGGGGTTTTGCAGTGCCCCGTCATCTTGCAACATTTGGCTTGCCTTTAATGACTGCACAGCATGCATAAAATAGCCACGGAAACTTTCCCAGGCACTTCAGTGCCCAGAACCAGGAAAAAACATAAGCAGTAGTTTTTGCATGGTTTTTTATGAATTTGAGAAGCATTTGGAAACTTGCTTTAAAATGCCACTGCCCAGTTCGATGGATGGGACCTGTGTCCTACGCTCTACAGTATCGGTCATGTATTCACTTTTGCACTTGGAATTAGCTCAAAATATTGGTTCATGCCCTGAACAATGCAGGAAAACCATGATGGAAAAACCTGCTTCTTCCTTGCACATCCTTCTGTGCATTGGATCAATACCTGAAGCCCTGCTCTGCACTGTCGGAATGCAAGCGTGCGAGGCAGGGCCTTCCCAGTGGTAGCACCTGCATTGTGGAATTTTGTCTATCCTACAGAGGACTGTCCACCTTCTTGCCCTTTTTGAGGGTTTTCTAAGCTGATGTGGGCCAGGCACATTTTCTAGCTTTTTTCTGCTATTTGGATTGTTTTGTTTGATTGCTTGCTTGCTTGGTAGGTTCTGACTGGCTTTTATTGTTTCTTGGCACTGTGGTTTCATTGTTATTAACTGCCTTTGTTTCCTTTGGAAGAATAGAGATATTACTGTTACTGATACTAATGTGTTTTTTTTGGGCCTTAATCCTTAATCCTAACCCAAAACTCAAATCCAGTGACCACTTTTTAATTTCCAAAAGCAATTTAAGTGAGTTCAGGCCTTGCCTGCTCTGGAAAATATAAGCACGTTTCTTCTACCCCTCTGATTATGGAACAGTTGAAGCATGTGTTTCATGGGGAATAATTCCTTCCATGTTTTGTTTGCAAACAGACACCCCAAAGGCCTGGAGAATGTCTCCAAATATCCAGCTTTGATTGAGGAGCTGCTGAAGAGAGGTTGGAGCGAGGCAGAACTGAAAGGCATTTTGAGAGATAACTTCTTTCGTATTTTCCGAGGGGTGGAAAAAGTAGGGTTTAGGTTTTTTTAAGCACCTTCTGAGTCATGCTGGTTTTCTTTGGCAGAACTGTTCTTTACTGTCAGTGAGGTGTGGGTGCTGGCAATGCTGTTCCAGGTACAACTGGTATATTGAATCATTCTGTCCATTTGGATGGGCAGCTGACATCCCATTGCAGGGTTGGAGAGGGCCAAGAAATTAATCCTCAATCTCTAGCTGAGTGGATTAACTGAGTTCAAGATGAAGTGCTATTAGTTCCTACCATGTAAGGCAGGGGAAAAGCTAAGGTGTATGATGGCAAACTCAAGCATGACCTCAGCATCACACAAAATCCATGTTGCAAAGTGGGGAGGGGTTGGAAAGGAACGCCTGCGATCACAAGGTGGTGTCTCAAGCTGTTGGCGGAGAAAGCAGGACCAAAATGGCAGGGGCCTAACAGAGCCAGAGGAGATTAAGAAGGGGTGGCAAGATTACACAGAGGAACTATACAAGAAAGACCTTAATGTCCCTGATAACCACGATGGGGTGGTCACTGACCTCGAGCCAGACATCCTGGAATGTGAAGTCAAACGGGCCTTAGGAAGTCTGAGCAACAACAAAGCTAGTGGAGGTGACAGTATTCCAGCTGAGTTATTCAAAATCTTAAAAGACAATGCAGTAAAAGTGCTACACTCAATATGCCAGCAAATTTGGAAAACTCAACAATGACCACAAGATTGGAAAAGGTCATTTTACACATTCCCATCCCAAAGAAGGGCAATGCCAAAGAATGGTCAAATTACCGCACCATTGCACTCATTTCACATGCTAGCAAAGTGATGCTCAAAATCCTACAAGCTAGGCTCCAGCAGTATGTGGACCGAGAACTACCAGAAGAACAGGCAGGGTTTCAAAGAGGCAGAGGAACTAGAGATCAAATTGCCAACATACACTGGATCATGAAGAAAGCTAGGGAGTTGCAGAAATACATCTACTTCTGCTTCATTGACTATGCTAAAGCCTTTGATTGTGTGGATCACAACAAATTGTGGCAAGTTCTTAAAGAGATGGGAGTACCAGACCATCTTATTTGTCTCTTGAGAAACCTATATGCAGGTCAAGAAGCAACAGTGAGAACTGGGCACAGAACCACTGATTGGTTCAAAATTGAGAAAGGAGTTCGGCAAGGCTGTATACTGTTGCCCTGCCTATTTAACTTATATGCAGGGCACATCATGAGAAAGGCAGGGCTAGATGAATCACCAGTTCAAATCAAGATTGCCGGGAGAAATATCACCAACCTCAGATATGCAGATGATGCCACTCTCATGGCAGAAAGTGAAGAGGAGCTAAAGAGCCTCTTGATGTGGGTGAAGGAGGAGAGCGCAAAAGTTGGCTTGAAACTCAACATTAAGAAAACGAAGATCATGGCATCCGGTCCTCTCACTTCCTGGCAAATAGATGGGGAAGAAATGGAGGTAGTGAGAGATTTTATTTTCCTGGGCTCCAAGATCACCGCAGATGGGGACTGCAGCCAAGAAATTAAAAGATGCTTGCTCCTGGGGAGGAAAGCTATGGCAAATCTAGACAGCATACTAAAAAGTAGAGACATCACCCTGCCAACAAAAGTGCGTATAGTTAAGGCTATGGTTTTCCCAGTTGCAATGTATGGCTGTGTAAGAGGTTGAGTTGATTGAATGGGGTCACTGGGGAGGTGGGGGTAGGCTTAGGTGGATTCCAGGTGATGGTGGAGGCCAGGAGAGCCTGGGGGAATGTCCATGGGGTCGCAATGGGTCAGGACAGAGGAATCACATAAGGTTACTGCTAACAGTATCTACTCCCAGGATGCAGAGTGGGTAGCCTGTGAGCTACAGCTGGTCCCCAAGTCCCGTTTGACAGCCTCCCCCTAGGGGGGGCAGGACAGAGGAATCAAAAAAGGAAACTGCTCTAGAAATGAGCTTCTGGGTTGCTACCATAGAACCTTGTTCCTGGTGTGTCCCCTGAAGTGCCATAAGAAGCCATGCCTGAAGGTTTCTGCCCGTCTCCTGGGACACTCTAGGAATAGGGCTTCTATGGCATGAATAACAGGGCCTTTTCCTGGGACATTATCTCTTATTTTCTGGGATTTATTACTGAAAAAGTTCTAGGTGACAACAGGGTAGGTTGTCAGGAACTTCCAGGGGAGTGGATTAGAGGAAGGAGAAGGGCCAGGAGCCAGGATTCCTGGGTTAACAGGTGGTCTGAAAGCCACCTGTTAACTGATGGTTACTGATGCGTGTGTTGTTTTAATCAATCAGGTCTAAGGCCTCCAAAATGCTTCTAGGCAGGAGTTGGATTTGAGCAGGTGTGGTGTGCAGTTCCTGCTACCCTAACAGATATCTGATGTGGCCCTTGGGGCCAAAAGAGTTTGGTGCCCTGATCTAGATAGCTCATCGCAGCAAACACATTTGTTACTGTTAGACCAGCTTGTGTATTTTTAAACATCCAGAAGAGGGAGATATTTGCAAAAGCTCTTCTTGGTTGAACAGGGCCAGGAAAATGACCCTAATGTCCTTTTCTGCAAGGTTTTCCACTGAAATGCAGCTTTTATAAGGCAGGGAGAGGCCATGGCCCTCTATAGGACAAGCTTTGCAAATGCTTCCTAAGAGCTCAGTGCTGCAGAGGATTAATGGCATCTAGTGCAAACCTACCCATCCCAGCATGCCACCTGTCTTACCTTCTGGTGATATCTGAATTTGACTTCTTCCAGGTGCGGGATGAGAGTGATTCTATGCTAGCAAGTGAAGAAGAAATTTCCCTGGAAGATTTGGACAGCCCCTGCCGCTTCACTTGGAAATCTCCTCCTGGAGCAGCCATTTTGAATTGATTTCTTCACTGGAACAAACAAACAGATAATGTTTTGTTACTGGTGCATTTGCACAGAAACAGTCAGGACAAAATGAGTGAAATTCCTACTATAATATGGCTGCCGAAAGCCTGGCTTTGGAAGAACAGCCTTAGACTTAGAATGCTGACTGATCAGGAAATCATATTGCAAGTCTTGTTCCTGCTTAGGTATGCGAATAGTTGCCTGTCCTGCAACTCCTTCCTTCCATACTCGTCACATCCTCTAGCAAACTGCCCCAGTGGCCCTGCACCACTTCTCCAAACTGGGCATGTAACTGGGAGGCTATAAAAGCTCCCAGTATGGGCTCCATCTTGGTAGTCCCTTTGCAGGTGCCTTCATGCTGCATGTTTTTCCCACGTGCCTAAATAACCCATGAATGTGCTTTTGAATGCACACCCTCCCCGCCCAGCAAACCCGTATTCACTGTTTCTTGGCAAAACTATGTCGAGCAATGAGAATAAAATAAATTGGCTGGCATTAGAGGATCTTTGGGGGTGGGCAGGTACAAGGAACAATATGTGAGCAGGATTTCCGGTTGCGAGCCAGGTGGGGCCTAGCATTTGGGGCAGCGCAGGATGCATGGGATTGGCTTTCAGCAAAGTGCAGACCAAACCGATTTTCCAGCCTTGCCAGCTAAGGCGGTGCCGTGTTAACGCCTGGTGCCAGCATGCCGCGAGAAGATTGGGTGCTCCCTGTTATGACGTGGATCCGCAGCCTCTCTTACAACTGTGGCACAGTTCTCAGAGGTTCTTGGATGTTGTCGGAGTCTCCTCGCCAATGGCAGGAATGAACACGCGGACCCATAGGGAAGATTTAAATGGCCTTGAACCCCACCACTTTTACTGGTGAGACCACCCAAGCCCCCTGCAGTTACTTACCACAGCATGCTACCTGGTAGTGGCTCTCACCACCAACTACAAGCTTTTAGAACATACACAGAGTGTTTTATAGATTCTGAGTCACGTGGGCCCAGCAGCTGGGCAGTTGATGACGAAACAAGGGGAACGCAGTAGGAAGAAGGTGAGGGGTCTGCAGAGGGGGCTCAATGCAATGACATTTGATTGCAGGATATTAACATAATGATCATGGGATTATTGTGAGTCTTGGCATGCAAATAAGGGTGATCGCAATGCTGTTAACCTGGCAGCCTTATCAGCTCTTACTGATCAGCAAAACAAGAGCCATGGCAGCTTCTAAGCCAGCTATCAGTTTCCACTTCTTAAACCAGCAGCAAATGCTAAACATAGAAACATAGAAACAGAGCGAGTCAGAAGGGGCCTCCTGGGCCATCTAGTCTGACCTCCAGCACCAGCCGGCTCCGCTCACGACATGCCCACCATGTGCATGTCCAGCCTGTCTTTGAACACCCGCACCGATGGGGCCTCAACGACCTCCCGTGGGAGCCCATTCCACGCCCTCGGGGTCCTAACTGTCAGGAAGTGCTTCCTGGCATCCAAATTGAACCTTGGCTCCCTGAGCTTTGCTCCATTGGAGCGCGTCCTGCCTTCCTCTGCAGGGGAGAACAGGCCTCTCCCCATCTCCATGTGACACCCCCTCACATACCTGTATGTTGCCAACATATCCCCTCTGAGTCTCCTCTTCTCCAGGCTGAAGAGACCCAGTTCCCTCAGTCTTGCCTCATACGGCATCCCCTGCAAACCAGCCACCATCCTTGTGGCCCTACGCTGCACTGACTCCAACCTGGCTATATCCTTCCTGTAATGAGGGGCCCAAAACTGAACACAATACTCCAGTTGCAGGCGCACCAGAGTAGTGTAGAGTGGTAGTAATACCTCTCTCGATCTAGAAGCCACGCTTCTGGCTATGCAGCCAAGGGTGGCATTCGCCCTCTTGACCACCGCATCACACTGCTGATTCATGTTTAGCCTATGGTCAACCAGTACCCCAACGTCTCTTTCACAAGTGCTGCTCTCCAGCCACTTGTCACCTAACCTGTACTTATGACAGCTATTCTTATGCCTCAAGTGCAAGACCTTGCACTGATCCACATTGAACGCCATCCTGTTGTCTCCTGCCCACTTCCATAGTCTGTCCAGATCCTTTTGGATCTGGTGTATCTGCTCCTCAGTTGTGCCCACTGCTCCAGTTTTAGTGTCGTCTGCGAATTTGATCAGCAGACTGTTCACCCCTTCTTCCATGTCGTTAATGAAAAGATTAAACAGGATCGGCCCCAGGACAGAGCCCTGGGGGACCCCGCTTGTCACTGGCTGCCATCCCGACGATTCCCCGCTAATGGTTACCTTCTGCTTTCGGTCAGTCAACCATGCCCTAATCCACCGGACAGTGCTTTGGTGTCTCCCAAAACTCCTCAGTTTCTCCACCAGGATATCATGGGGCACTTTGTCAAAGGCCTTGCTGAAATCCAGGTATACCACATCCACTGCATCCCCTCCATCTAGCCATCTTGAAACTTTGTCATAGAATTCCACAAGGTTTGTCTGGCAGGACCTGTTTTTACGGAAGCCATGTTGTGTGGCTGTCAGCCTCCCTTCCCTATCTAGCATCACTAGATCTCTCTCTATTATGAGCCTTTCCATTGTTTTTCCTACAATGGACATAAGGCTAACCGGTCTATTTATTTATAGATTTATAGGCCGCCCCTTGCCACAAGCCTCGGGGCGGCTCACAACCTCGAAATATAATTCTATAATTCCCCATGTCCTTCCTACTACCCTTTTTGAAAATTGGGACCACCGATGCCACCCTTCAGTCCTCTGGAACTTCACCCGTTCTCCAAGAGGCCTCAAAATGGAGGCCAGCGGGCGTGAGAGAACCCCTGCCAACTCTCTAAGTACTCTTGGGTGTAACCCGTCAGGGCCTGGCGCCTTTGTAATGTCCAATGCCCTGAGGAGCCCCTCGACTTCAAGGGGGGTGACTCTAATCTCTGCCCCTAAGTCCCCAGCCTCATCCAATCTCCTATACGGATATCCCCCGTCCTGCTTTGGGGAGAACACAGAGGCAAAATAGTCATTTAGCATCTGTGCCTGTTCCCTCATGTCAGTCACTGGATCTCGTTCCTCCTTATTTAGTGGTCCCACCACTTATCTCTCCTTCCTCTTCCTATTTACATGCTGAAAGAAGCCCTTTTTGTTGCTCTTGATATTCTTGGCAAGTCTCAGCTCATAATCAGCCTTAGCCTTGCGAAGAATCCTTCTGCAACGGGCCTCCTCCTCCCGGTATACCCTTTTGTCTATTTCCCCCAGTAACCATTTCCTATGGAGGCTCCTCTTTCGTCTAATCCCCCTAACCACCTCCTTTCGCATCCATGGCGGCACTCTCCTCCGCCTCCCCACCTTACTGACTAGAGGTATTGTCAGGGCTTGCGCCTGCACAACCTCCCTTTTGAGTGCCATCCACCCCTCCTCAACTCGCTTACCTTCCAGTAACCTATCCCAGGAGACTTTCCCCAGCCTGGCCTTCAGTTGGCCAAAGTTGGCCCTCTTGAAGTCCGAGCTTCTAGTGCTCGCCCTGCTGCACGGCCCCAATCCCCTGATCTCAAAGCAAAGGATGGAGTGATCACTCGCATCCAGAGCTCCCCTAATCTGTACTTCATCTATCAGCTCCTCCCTATTGGTCAAGACCAAGTCCAGGATGTTTCCCCCCCTCGTCGCCTCTCGGACCCTCTGTGTGAAAAACCCACCCTCTAGAGCTTCTAGGAAGCGACGTGACCTGGCTGTCACCGCCGAGTGAGTCCCCCAAGTAATATCCGGGAGATTGAAATCCCCCATAATTACTGTGTCTCTCCCCCGAGATATCCTTAGAATCTGGCCTGTCAGGACATCATCCAGGGTCTCAAGTTGACCTGGAGGGCGATAACATACCCCCACTGTCAGGTCTCTTTCTCTGTCAAAACCCCTAAGTTTCACCCAGACTGCCTCTACCGAATCCCCATCTGTGCTGCACTCTATCTCACTGCATCCTATCCCTTCCCTGACATATAAAGCCACACCCCCACCTCTCTTTCCCTTCCTGTCCTTTCTAAAAAGGTGATACCCTTCTATGTTCACATTCCAGACTTGCCTTTCATCCCACCAAGTTTCTGTGATTCCCACCAGATCGTATCCTCCTATTCCCAGGAGAGCTTCAAGCTCTTCCTGCTTATTACCCATGCTCCTAGCATTGGTGTACATGCACCTCAACTCCTTCCCACTGCTTCCTTTCCTTGGAGTGCCCAGCATCCTCCTTCCTCCCATCCTCCCTGGTACCTGGCCCCTCTCTGTAGAAGTCCTGTCAGTCCCTGCAGTATCTCTAAAGCCCTGCTCCCAGAGCCCCGATCCTCCCCGCACACTTGTCCAGTGCAGACATGTTACTGGGGGGCCTGAACCCACCCCCCACTGGCTCAGTTTAAAGTCTTCCGGATGAAGCTCGCTAGAGCATCTCCAAAGGACCTTTTCCCCATCCTCGTGAGGTGTAACCCGTCCCTTGCCAGAAGTCCATTGGCAAGAAAACGAGTGCTGTGGTCGAGGAACCCGAAGCGTTCCTTCTGGCACCACACCCTAAGCCAGTCGTTCACCTCAGAGGCCCTCCTGTCCCTTCCTGGCCCAAATCCCCGGACAGGTAAGATTGACGAGAAGGCCACTTGGGCCTTCAGCTCCCTGAGTTTCTTCCCCAAGGCCGAAAAGTCCCTGGTGATCCCGACCACCCCCTGCCTGGCCACGTCGTTTGTGCCCACATGGATCACCAGGAGTGGCTGGTGACCCCCGGAGCGAACAAGACGCTC
Organism: Varanus salvator macromaculatus; assembly: GCA_023646645.1. NCBI lineage: Eukaryota > Metazoa > Chordata > Lepidosauria > Squamata > Varanidae > Varanus > Varanus salvator. The sequence continues at coordinate 21,768,932 of JAIXND010000657.1, forward strand.
CACTCTGTCCTTCACGTGCCGGATGCGTGCGCCCGGCAGGCAGCAAACCTCCCTTGTCTGAAGGCTGGGGCGGCACACTGCCGCCTCAGTGCCCCTCAGCAGGGAGTCCCCAACAACTATCACCCGCTGCCGTACCTTCTCGGTGCTGGTGGGCAGCCGTGCCCTGGTCCTCGCCTCTCCTGCAGTGGCTCCCTTGCCCCTGATGTCCCAGGCTGGGGGTCCTGCTGGTCCCCCAAGGCCTCGTCAGCCCCAGCCTCCCCAAGTGGAGAGAACCTGTTTCCCAGCTCCAGATTGGTGCCAGGAGAAGGAGGAGGCCGTGCTGGCCGCCTCCTCCTGTGGGTGACATACCTCCATGTCTCCGCAGCTGCTCCTCCCGTGGTCTCTCCCTCAGCCCTCTGTCGAGAGGGGGGCTGCTGCGGGGGGGCCTGAAGAGCTCTCTCGGCCCTCAGGCACCTCACCTCCTCCTCTAGCAGGGTCACCATCTTGCACCGAGGGCAAGTGTATCCCTGCCTCTCCTGGGGGAGAAGGGCGAACATGTCGCAGCTCTCACAGCGGACAGCAACACCCGTGACTCCCGCCAAGGCCATCTCCTGGTCTGCCATCTGTAACCCTTCCGAGACCTTACCTTGGTCCCCTGTCTTGTAAGTCCTGCAGTTCCTCTCACTCGCCCAGTTCTCCCAGGCAAAAACCCCACTTGCACACACACACAAGGAGAAAATAAACTTAAATTTAAATTGGAAGAAAAAACAAAGCACAACAAAGCAAAGCAAAGCTTAAACAAAAAACAAAACAAAAACACACAAACAAAACAAAAAACAAACAATCAAACAAACAACCTCTGTGTCTCAGGGAAGGGAGTCCCTGGACCGCCCGGACCGCAGCTCAGGGACGCAGACGAGGGGCGCCGCCCGAGCTCGGCCTTCTCAGCCCCTCCGGCCAGTGGCCCGGCCCCCTGCTTCCCCCTGGCTGCTCTCGCTCTCTGGCCCACCCCCTCCCTCTCTGCTGCTCCTGGCCCTCTGCTCCCACCTGCCCAGCTCCTACCTTGCCTGTGCCAGTCCCCTGGCCACTCAGCGCTCTCTCCCAGCCTGTGCCTCTGCTGCTCTGCCAAGAGGCCAGAGCCAAAAGGGCTTGCAGTGGCTGAGCTTGGCCTTATCAGCCCCTCCGGCCAGTGGCCCTGCCCCCTGCTTCCCCCTGGCTGCTCTCGCTCTCTGGCCCACCCCTCCCTCTCTGCTGCTCCTGGCCCTCTGCTCCCACCTGCCCAGCTCCTGCCTTGCCTGTGCCAGTCCCCTGGCCACTCAGCGCTCTCTCCCAGCCTGTGCCTCTGCTGCTCTGCCAAGAGGCCAGAGCCAAAAGGGCTTGCAGTGGCTGAGCTTGGCCCTCTCAGTCCCTCCGGCCAGTGGCCCTGCCCCCTGCTTCCCCCTGGCTGCTCTCGCTCTCTGGCCCACCCCCTCCCTCTCTGCTGCTCCTGGCCCTCTGCTCCCACCTGCCCAGCTCCTACCTTGCCTGTGCCAGTCCCCTGGCCACTCAGCGCTCACTCCCAGCCTGTGCCTCTGCTGCTCTGCCGCTCTGCCAAGAGGCCAGAGCCAAAAGCAAAAAAGTGACCTGGCTTGGAATTGGGGTGCTTCCTGAGAAAGGGGTGCAAAATTAAATTTATAACACAAAGGCACATACATCCTGACAGAAAAGGTTTGCTTTTATCTGAATTTTCCCAGCACTATTCCCAACAGATGCAGGGGCCCTGCTACAATTCTAGTTATCCCTGACCATTGGTTGATAGGAATTGTAGTCAAATCTCATTTGGAGACCCAAGCTTGGGAAAGGCCGATTATTATCGCAAACAAGCAAACACAAAATGTTTTCAGTGGTGAGCCAGTCCAGAGAAACCTCCTGTGGGATTTTAGGCCAACAAGAAAGGCATTTGTTCCTGGAAATCCGATTTTATCAAGCCAAGGTTTGTTGCTGCAGTACTGAAGGGCTTTACTACGGCTACAGCAAGCAACCGCTGTTTGAGGTCACATGGTGCCTCTGCTTCATTTTGGATGTAGAGCAAATGCCCCCATAAGCATAGGTCTTGCATCCTCACATACCTGAACAGTGTGTAGCAGAGTCCTTTCTGCAGCTTTCAAAAACTGCGGCTAGATGGCAGCACTAAGCCTTTTGCCAGTGTGCGCAATACCCAACCAGCGAGCCTCCAAAAATAATGGAGCTGCGTGTAGGATAATAGCCTTAATATTCTGTTTCGTGTGGTTCTAAATGTGCTTGCTTCCCTCAGAAGTATTATTGACTTCACTGGGCTTACTTCCAAATATGTTTGCATAAATGTTGATTCAGAAGAATAATACAGTCACAAAAGTCATATTAAGAATGTTCTTCCTCTCCAAAAAAGACAGAAAAGTTGCAAAATGGATATATAGGCCTGGTCCGACCAAATGCATCTTGTGTCGTGTTTGAAGGTCTGCAGCTGAGCAAGAATGGAAGGCAGAAGGCCGTGTGAAACCCGTCACAGATGTTTGTTGGAGGGGCCAATCCCATGCAGCTGAGCTGAGCGCACATCCCTGGCTTGAGGCTCTGGCTGTGGGGTGGAGTAAACTGGCGTCCTGCACCAGCAGGGCTTAGCCCAATGGCCTTCTTGGCCCCTTCCGACTCTGCTATCTATGATTCTTGCTTGACCCACTGTCAAGTAGAGTGACGCCTTGTGCACTGGCAAAGTTGAGGAAGTGTCTCCCCAGAAGAGAGGACGCACCTCCACGTGCAGCTTTATATGCACAGAGGCAAGTCTGGGACTAACCGCTAGAATGGAAAAGGCAGTTCCAGTCATCTCCCCCAAACCGCGGCGTGGGAGACCGAGGATGGGCGGCATGCGGCGTGCGTCAGCTGCTGCTTGGCAAGGCCAAGGCCCTCGGCTGCGTCTCCTTATTCTGCCTCTTCCGCTTTAGATCAGAGCTTGACTGGGTGGCCCTTCAAACAGAGGACTGCTTTCTGTCAGGACAGTGTCTGGCCCGACACACTGGCAGCCTTACGCAGAACCCAAAATATGATAAAACCCTTTCTAGCAGTTGAGCAGGTTTCCCGGAGAAGCTTTCCAAAGCACAGCTGACAGCTGACAGAGGAGAAATAGGACTGCACACTGACAGATGGGACACGTCGCAACATTCCTTGGCAACTTTAGAGCATCCTAGTCCAAGCCAAGAGAATTTCTCTGAACATTTCTGCTCCTTTAGATTTGTCTGTGCAAGCAATGAGAATGGCTGAAAACAACGCAGGAGAGATTTTTGGCATGGCACCATCAAACCCCTTCGAAATGAAAGCCTCACCTTCTCAGCATGCATACAAATACGATGAATAAATGAAGTATTTTGATCCACAGATTCCACAACAGATGGCTTGTTATGGTCAGACAAAAGGCAAAGGGCCATTCCATTGGGGCTTATTATCTCAAGAGTTCTGTCTTGGATTTCATGCAAAATGGTAAGAACAGCTATTAGAGCTGAGCAAACAGCTTCTCATGGCAAATAATTTAAATTGCATCCTTCTAGAATCTGTCTGAAGTGCCGGTAAAACAATTGTGTATTGTGGCACAACAAGACATTCAAGGCCCAGGTGTAAGCCTAGCGCATGCTCTGAACCATGTGGGTTTGTGAAATAATGGACGTTTTCATAAATTTACTATAGAAGGCCTGTTGCAAGTTTGCCTGAGTGGGCCAGGGAGCTCTGTTGAGCCTTCTCTCCCATGTTCATGGCAAATAAAGAATTCCTCTGAACGTCCCGCTGCTGACTGGAATTTCTTCATCACTAGCCAGTCTTTAATGGAGAGCTTGCCCGAATTAATCTGGAACTCTTCTTTTAAATTTATTGCCAATTAACATAGTCAAAATATATAATTCCTTGATCACCCTTCCCTCACTGCCCTCCAGTGATGTGACGGTGAATTTTGGGCATCGGGAGCTCATTAGGACCAGAGCCACTCCCCTAAAGAGAACGCAAAACCCAGGCAGCGGTGTGGATCCATAAGAAGCAGACTACTTCAAAGAGTTTTTATCGGCCAGGAGCAAGGGTTTGTAAAGCTAATGGGTTGTAATCACTCATTCAAGACCCAGGCACTCAAAAATACTTTTGTGACACAAGGGACCATATATTGTTGCTGGAAAAATTCTCTCCAGCCGTTGTGCGGGTTCTAGCAAAGCTCAGAGAGAACAGGGAATTCTGTGCTGCGTTGCGGTGAGTCCCAGTCCCGCCACACCGCTGCTGCTCCTTCCCCCACCTCCTTCTTTCCTTGCTTCCCCCCTTTCCTGATCCCCCACCACCCTGAGCACTTCACGTGTGAACAAGCAGCACCCACGCAAAGAAGCTGAAAAGCGAACCAGCCGCTGGCAAAGTGCCTGCTGCAAGGCTAGATAGGAGGACACAGTTTCCCTAGTTAGAGCAGCCTCTTTGCGATCGTCCCCAACCCAAAAGAAAAGAAAATAACTGGGGGAAAGCAGGCACTGGACTGCGCAGCGGAGCCTTTTGCTCTGCACAGACACAAACACAGGAATAATGACTACAATTTAGGTGGAGACAAGAGGCACCCCACCATAGTGGAGAAGGTTCTCCATCTGCAGTGCAGGAGCTACGTGCGAATTAGCAAGGCTAAGAGTTTTCTTCTTGAGGGCCTTGATCTCTAAAGCAGGCCAAGCAGCCTTTCAGAAGACAGAGTGGCTCAATTCGGACATGGACTCAGCCCCTTCAAAATGGCTTCGCAGCGGTGAGTCGCCATGGAGACACGAATCTGCAGAATTGTTAAGGCAGAAGGCAGTGGCCACATCGGGGCTGCATTTCTTCCAGATGTGCTGGACTACTGTCAGAATCCCGGAGTCTCAATTTGACCCGGGAAATAAACTCGGGGTCATAGGAAAGATCAAGCGTTGTGAACCTCTGTGTCTTTATTGTCTATCCCAGGCCTCGTGGGTGGTCTCACGATAAGATAAGGCCTTACCAAGCAAGCAGAGTTAAGCTCGCTGCCAAGCTTCAACAGAAATACAGAGGTTTTATACACATACAGGTACATACAGGTACAGGTACAGGGCAATTGATGACAGAATGTAAAGATTACCATAAGATTCTGAGGTCATCACATACAGAACAAATAAAGAAATGTCAGTCTGTAACAATAAGATTACAATATTTCTAATTGACACTTTGGCCAGGGCACGTGCAGCCTCTGGGCTAGGAAGATACTTCCATGTAAACTGAATTACAACAGTGATTATTTACAATGTATATTTGGACTGAATGGCTCTGTCTTCTGTAGCCCACAGCTAAAGGTGAGAGAAAGGGAGTGGGGGAATGCCATTTTACACAGTGACAGCTTGGTTTTGAGAAGCAGCACAGGATTTGATCCTACAATGCAAAAGCACACACAAAAGTAATAACTTTTCAGACAGGATTTACCCAAATTTTCCCAACAAACCCCCCTTTGTCACTAGCTTCGCTATGTGACACAAACAAGTGAGTCAATTTGGATAAATCCAGTTCCAAGCTTTTTCCCATAAAACAGCTTCCATCTCAAAACCAAACTAGTGTGAGGAGAAAGTTATTGCATACAATGGAGACTTGTGTATTTGCTGAGAGTTCAAAGGGTAGGAAAAATTGGAAACAATTTGAAAAAGCAGCAAAGAAAAAGAAAGCAAACACATGGTATGCAACCCCAGTGCTAGTAGTCCTCCTGGGAAACCCCATGCTGATTTTGGCCCCCCTTTGGCTGCAAAGAACTCGGTGCCAGCCAGCGCTCATCCTCCCCTGCTCCCCCGCCTCTCTCCAGTTTTGCCACTCCATTTTGAGGCCTGGTTCCTTTGCTCCTTAGGCCTCCTCTGACCCATGGCAGCCTTCAGAATTTCATCCTCATCTGGGCTGAGGCCCTCGCGGTGATGAATATCCTGTCTTAGGCCACCATCCCTTCTGGTCAGCAAACGTGGGTTAGCCTGCTTTGCAAGGTGTGAGGCGAGGCAATGGCCTGATGTCCAGTTCAGTCATTTGTCTTGCCCTTTTAGGCAATTCTTCGAGATTTCGTTGTCTAGGCTTCCCTCAAAACTTCTTAGTTGTAGAACTTGCATCTCACGGTTTGCCTGGTTATTCCTTATAAATGATGCAATGGAGCAAGGCAGAACCCAGGAACGGATTCCCATCAGAGTCACTGCAGTTCCTGGAACCAGGGTGTAGCATGGGACATGGAAAGTTTTTCCTTCCAGGGCTGTAGAGAAAAGGAGTCTTTTTCTTTTATTTTCTGGGGTGCCAGCGTGGCTGTTTGGTTCCTGGAAAGGTGCAGCTCAGAAAAAAAAAATTAAGAGGAAAAAAATGCTTTTACATTTCTTCACAGAAGCTGGTTGTAGACAGTGGCAGAGAGATCCATGAGTTTAACTGTATATCTTGAGGTTTCTCTCTTAATGTCCTTTTTGAGTCTCTTTAACAGTGTCGAGAAGAAAATGTTTGGGTTGCTGAAATCAATCCAACCAATGCAAAAATGCACACAAAAGAGATCCTCCTTTGAACTGGTGTTGCACAAACCTGTTGCTTGCCTAGGCTAAAGAGAAATATGCTTCCTGCTGGACAATGAGAACAGTTTTACACAATTTCTTGTTAGAGATGATACGCTCCCACATAGATACAAAATGCACCAACCCATTGTTAACACAGACAAACATTTAGATGAACATATGAGTGCTTATGTTCACGGAAAGAAGTTTTGAGAACTTGCCATTTTAGCTACCCACATCCTTGGGCTGGCAAATGGGCTCAGTCCCCAACAAACTAGGCTACTGGAAGGAAAAAAATTTTTAGCACCATAAATAACAGTAACAGTAAAAATTGTTATCACTATCAGTAATAGTTGGCAACATTGCAAAAGGGAAACAAGGAAACAAAACTTTCTGTTGAACTCCAGAGGGAAAAGTAGCTTCATAGAAATGAAAAGAAATTCCTCCCACTGCATGCGTGTGCATCCACACATACACAGGACCAGAGTTTCATCCATTCCTTCCCAAACATTCAGTTGTAGCATAGCAACAACAAGATGGTATACTCAGAATTCAGAACTTATATACACACCCATATATAAGACCCAGATCCATGTTGCATAGAAAAATAGAAGTTATAGGAGAGGAAAAACGCTAGATGGTTGACACAAACAATTAAGACACATGCTCACATTTCCTTTTGGAAGGATTCCCTTCCTAAGGCCTGGTTTTAACCCAAACCTTCCCATGGAAAATTTTTCCTTGAGGCAATACAAGCTTTGAATACTCAAAGAACCTCAAATGCCTTGCCTGTTACAACATTTTTTTCCCCCCAAGACAACCAAGATTTCTTTTGAGTTTTCTAGAGACTCAAAGACTTTCTTTTGAGAACTAGTGCAAGCCCGCCTCCAACCTGTGGCTGGAAGCAGAGCCGCTCAAAGCCCCCAAAGTACTTTGAATTCTGCACATGCTCAGAGGCTTTGTGTGTGCTGCTTCTGCAGTACTCACAAAGTGGTGGTACCTTCCTGCCAGAGCATCCCCCCTTTTCTTGGCTCTGTGGAATAGCCAAGCCCACATAGTCAAGAAATTCAAATTTTCAGCACAAATCCCCCCTGAATTCAGTTGGCCAGACCAAACCCAGAGAAGAGGCTGCAGTTACTGTCTCTTTAAATAATGGGAGTGCTCTTAGCAGGGCAAACCATGCCTCTTTTTTCCCCCATTTGTTTGTCTTTACTCCAAGTTACACATTTTTCATTTTTTTTTCAGTAGAAAAGTACCAAATCACCCATTTACCAAAACTTTTAAAATTCTCACACACACCAAGCACCATGCACCCCTTGAATCAAGGAATTCCTGTCAAATACACACTCATTCTCACATGGCATACGCACAACATCCAGAAAAAAAAATCTTTTCGCCTTTTTTTTTCTCTTTCAAACCTCACATTGCAAACAGTTGCAAGTTCAACAGGGGGGCAAAACCAACCAATTTCCACTATTTTTCCAAAAACCTCCTCCACAGAGAAAACCCTTCCTTAATAACAGAAAACCCTTCCTTTCTGCATCTTTGCTTCATTTTTCCTTCCTTTTCTTTCACTTCCACAATCCATCTGCTCACTTGCCTTTACTTTCTACTTACAACATCTACAAAATTCCAATCCAAACCCAAGAAATTACAACCACACCACAGCGCTTTCCCACATTTCCTCCTGAGCCAATCCTCTTCCTTTCCTACCATACCTTCCTTCACAAACACACTCGTATAACCCAAAAGCTACCCCAGAACTGTAAAATCCTCCCCAGGAACTTGCAAAGAAAGCTCCCCCCCACATCATCTTTCATCTGCCCATCAGCATCCCCTCCTGGAATTTCAAATGCCATCTAACAAGAAAATCCTACCTAGGAGGGCTGTAAGGCAGATGGAGGAGGCAGAAAAACTTAAAAGACATTAAAACAGTGTTCCCAGTTTCTGACAAGGAAAGGACCTGCATAAAAATGTTCCTATATAACTCCTCTTTCATACAGGGCTTTCACACAGGATAAGCTTATTGAGGATGTCCAGAAAACTGGGCAGGACCTGTGTTGGCAAGCCCAATTCAAAGGCCACACATTTCCTTACTTCCCAGTTCTGGCTCATATAGGAGGAATGGGGGAAGGAAAAAATCTCACACACACATTTCCCTGATCATCGCCTTTTTCCCAGCCGGACTCAGCCATGCTTGGGCTCAGGCAAATGACCTCATGAATCTATTTCTCAATCACACATTCTCATCTCAGGGGCAAGAACTCCCATCCACGCCCTTGCTTTCAACCGTGCCCTGAAGAGGACAGATTGGTGCGGCTGCGTGGGGAGTTTCCTGAGGAACCCCCAAAACCCACTCTGGGCTATGCCTACCTCCCAGAAAGGGGAACACTTTAAAATACAGACAGACAAGACAGAAAACACAGACAGCAACAATGAACACAAGACTTTCACAAACAACAAACATAAAACTTTACACAAACCCCAGTGCAAACATACTCACACGTGTAGCTCTTTCCTGGTGCACCAAAACCATATTAGCTAGCTTTTTCTCCACCACCAGCTTGGCCCAAAGCAACTTTGAAAAGGTGTAGCCAATTGCAATCAAATGAACCCTCCGAAGCCAAATTAGTTAGGTTTGACCATGCTGTTTTAAATCAAATTACCAAACGCCTGTCACCTGACAACCCCTCAGGTGTCGCCCATGGCCATCCACTCCACCCTGCAATTTGATGCAGAGGGGTCCATGGGGTAGGAAGCCGAGAGTCTGAAACCCCCATGCTTCCTGGGAGTCCACAACGAAAGCCCTCGTGCAAGGAGGTTCAGAACCAGATCTAATTCCATTGACCCGCCTGCGAAACAGAAGAGATGGCCAGTGTCTGTGCTCCCCCAGTGGAGAGAATTTCGGCCGAACTTACCATCTCTCCTGCCCAGGATAAAGGGCCAAAAACCCACGATCCCACCTTCGTCGCCAAATTGTCAGAGTCCCGGAGTCTCAATTTGACCCGGGAAATAAAACTCGGGGTCGTAGGAAAGATCAAGCGTTGTGAACCTCCGTGTCTTTATTGTCTATCCCAGGCCTCGCGGGTGGTCTCACAATAAGGCCTTACCGGGCAAGCAGAGTTAAGCTCGCTGCCAAGCTTCAACAGAAATACAGAGGTTTTATACACTCCCAGTCACATACAGGTACAGGGCAATTGATGACAGAATGTAAAGATTACCATAAGATTCTGAGGTCATCACATACAGAACAAATAAAGAAATGCCAGTCAATCATACTGTAACAATAAGATTACAATATTTCTAATTGACACTTTAGTTCAGAAGCCTAAACCCATCTCCAAGACTGCTGAGATATGTAAATTCAAGCCACTAAGAAACTATGCATGAACTCAAGACTCTTACCTAAACTCTAGACATTCTGAATTGGCCAGGGCACATGCAGCCTCTGGGCTAGGAAGATACTTGCATGTAAACTGAATTACAACAGTGATTATTTACAATGTAGATTTGGACTAAATGGCTCTGTCTTCTGTAGCCCGCAGCTAAAGGTGAGAGAAAGGGAGTGGGGGAATGCCATTTTACACAGTGACAGCTTAGAAACATAGAAACATAGAAACAGAGCGAGTCAGAAGGGGCCTCCTGGGCCATCTAGTCTGACCTCCGGCACCAGCCGGCTCCGCTCATGACATGCCCACCATGTACATGTCCAGCCTATCTTTGAACACCCTCACCGATGGAGCCTCAACGACCTCCCCTGGAAGCCCATTCCACGCCCTTGGGGTCCTAACTGTCAGGAAGTGCTTCCTGGCATTCAAATTGAACCTTGGCTCCCTGAGCTTTGCTCCATTGGAGCGCGTCCTGCCTTCCTCTGCAGGGGAGAACAGGCCTCTCCCCATCTCCATGTGACACCCCCTCACATACCTGTATGTTGCCAACATATCCCCTCTGAGTCTCCTCTTCTCCAGGCTGAAGAGACCCAGTTCCCTCAGTCTCGCCTCATACCCCATCCCCTGCAAACCAGCCACCATCCTTGTGGCCCTACGCTGCACTGACTCCAACCTGGCTATATCCTTTCTGTAATGAGGGGCCCAAAACTGAACACAATACTCCAGTTGCGGGCGCACCAGAGTCATGTAGAGTGGTAGTAATACCTCTCTTGATCTAGAAGCCACACTTCTGGCTATGCAACCAAGAGTGGCGTTCGCCCTCTTGACCACCGCATCACACTGCTGACTCATGTTTAGCCTGCGGTCAACCAGTACCCCGAGGTCCCTTTCACAAGTGCTGCTCTCCAGCCACTTGTCCCCTAACCTGTACTTATGACAGCTATTCCTATGCCCCAAGTGCAAGACCTTGCACTTCTCCACATTGAACGCCATCCTGTTGTCTCCTGCCCACTTCCATAGTCTGTCCAGATCCTTTTGGATCTGGTGTATCTGCTCCTCAGTTGTGCCCACTGCTCCAGTTTTAGTGTCATCTGCAAATTTGATCAGCAGACTGTTCACCCCTTCTTCCATGTCGTTAATGAAAAGATTAAACAGGATCGGCCCCAGGACAGAGCCCTGGGGGACCCCGCTTGTCACTGGCTGCCATCCCGACGATTCCCCGCTAATGGTTACCTTCTGCTTTCGGTCAGTCAACCATGCCCTAATCCACCGGACAGTGCTTTGGTGTATCCCAAAACTCCTCAGTTTCTCCACCAGGATATCATGGGGCACTTTGTCAAAGGCCTTGCTGAAATCCAGGTATACCACATCCACTGCATCCCCTCCATCTAGCCATCTTGAAACTTTGTCATAGAATTCCACAAGGTTTGGTTTTGAGAAGCAGCACAGGATTTGATCCTACAATGCAAAGGCACACACAAAAGTAATACTTTTCAGACAGGATTTACCCAAATTTTCCCAACACTACCGTTCCCAGAGCAGCCAGCTGTGAGCCACCCAACCCATGTGGAGGACACAGAGTTGGAGAAGGACGATCAAGGATGTTCTTGAGGAGGAGCAATCAACAGCCTGCTCATGAACTGTCAGGGCCAGCCTGACCGTTGGAGCGTCTCAGGCAAGAGGGATTGAGAGGTGACTGCAAAGTTCTGGAGGGGAGGGCAAGCGATAGTTCATGTTGTCCATGGAGCCCTGAACTAGCCTGCTGCTCGCTCGCTCGCTTCAGAGAAACATCCAGCCACCAGTCCAGTCGACTTTGTATGTGGAATGGGAGGGGGCACGGTTTGCTTTTTACCTGGGTAGCAAAATGCCCAGGCCATCCCTGACAACCACCCACCAGCACAGTCCGATGGCTGTCACTCCTTGCCTTTGCCACAAACCCCACCTTCTCTAGCAAATAGCATTGCATGGGCTTCTGGGACTGGCATGCGGTGACCATTTCTGACCTCCACCCCGGTGCACTACTATCCTCTCTAAGCAACACAAAATAGAAACAGCATAAGGTGGGAAATCAATACAAAAAATATAACAGAAAGTTGCCCACTCGGCCTGCCCTTCAATCTTGTTTTAAAGAAGGGCAGCTTTTTTCCGCTAGGGATCATTTGGAGGAAGTCGTCCATTTCACAACAAAAGCCACTGGACTGGCATATGAAGAAACGGGAAAAATCAGGCAGATCCAGCCGTGAAAGAAGAACTAAGTCAAATAAAATGTCCAGGATGCAGTTGCTAATTGGGGAGTGAAGATTTAATTCTCTGGATCTTTAGTTCATATCATAAGGCTTATCTGCTATCTCATTCCAGCGATTGGAAGAACCTTCATGAGTTGGCTTGGAGTCAATGTATTAGGCACCTCATTCCAGCTGGTCCTGGCACATTAAAACTAGGTCCCAGGCACATTAAAAAGAAAAGGCAGGCCCATCTGCAATTTCAGCTGCTAGAGAGACTTCTAATGTCTTGCCAGCTGCAGTTTGATTTGTACTTTCATGCTAAATTAACTTCATGGAGGAATTCTGGTTTGGAAATGGGGAAACAGCCTTTTAGTGGGACTGGGTTGAAACTGGAATTATACTTTAAATGAATTAATAGAACCACACAGAGCCATTTTCAGAAGGCAGCTATTCCTTAACACTTACTGCTGGCTAACAACATACTCAGTTACAACACCTTTTGGTGTCAATATGTAAGACATCAGTGGTTAACACTCCGGATTGTCCTGCATTGTTGGAGAAATTGATTCTTTATTCTTTTAGAAGAATTACTGCCTACATAACAAGGAAGTAGGCAGTAAGAGTTGCACTCTAAGTTAAAGATACATAACTTTGCATTCTGGGACAATGGGCGACAACTCCTGGAAGACAGACTGCTGGCAAGGACTGGAAAAAATGAGTTTGGCCCCAGCATGAAGACGTTTATCAGGAGGGCTTTAAAGTGAATCCTACATTGGAGGAAGATGTATACCTGGACATAACAATGGACAAAAGCTTATGCCCCACAACAGAGGGACTAGCTCTAATAGCACCCAGTACTAGTCTTCCAAAAATGTATTAAGAAAGCTAGAGTAAAAAGCATGAGGTCTTTGATATCAAAATACTTATGCCCTGAGTACTAGAAACAAACAGCATGAACTTGAACTCTTAATACAGGAGGGCAAATATGACCTTATTGGTATAACTGAAACTTGATGGGATGACTCCCATTACTGGAATTCAACAATTGAAGGATATACAGTGTTTGAAAAGAACAGAAGGGACAGAAAGGGAGGAAGAGTTAAAGGTACATCTCTCTGCACAGAAATGCAGGAGGATGTGCTTAGTAGTCCCATGGGAGCAAGGAATGAAAGGAATGCAATGGTTGGAGTCTATTACTGATCACCCAGTCAAGGAACAGACGAGGATGAAAATTTTGAAAATTGCATGCCATCACAGGATGGGAAGAGGAAAAATAGGTGAGAGTTGGGGAAAGCAGCAAGGCACTGAGGAGTCAAGGTTTGGTAGGACAACAAAAGAGTGGAAACAGGATTAAGAGAGGGAGGCATCCATCTGTCTATCTATGGAGAGAAATCAGATTAGGCAAGGAGAAGTAGAAAGTTCAGCAAATAAAGATGGAGAGGAAATCAGTAAGCAAAGGGGAAAAATAGCTACAAGGAATGGAGTAGACTCTTCCTGGGGCACCCACAATGGTGGCAGAAGAACTGAGGATTGGATGGAAGTCCCATTGGGGTTCCCACCAAATAATCTTACCTATAGAACTTTCCCCAAGCAAGCTCAGGAAAGTCCCAAAACTTGATGCACAGAGACCTCTAGGAAGAACCAGGGAACAAGACGCCTCTCAAGAGTGGAGGGATTGGGTCGGTCACCCGGAATGAGATGCCAAATTGAGAGTTCCCATCCCTGCCACATTTTGTCTGGTTCTGGCTGAACTTCAGCTTGAGAACCACGGTCAGAAGAGAGGCATCAATCAGGCCGACTCTAATAAGCTGGCTGGAGCCGGGGGTCAGACTAGATGGCCTGGGAGACCCCTTCTGACTCACTCTGTTTCTCTGTTTGTATGTTTCTAATATGTAAAGAAAGTCCTAGCTGATGGAACCTTGTGGAGATCAGCATCTTGCAGGATTGGATATCTACTAGGTCTGAATTCTCTTAGTCACTCTATGAATTCTTATTTATTATAAGAATTATTACAATAAATAATTATAAGTTAATTATTATTTATTTATATAATAAATAAATTGTCTAACCGGTGCTGATAATTACAATGCTTTTAGCCTGGGGCTAAGGTACCAGACAGAGCACCTGCTCCCATAACAACCTGCTAATACATCGATCTTTGAAGGCACTTCTCCATTCCACCTGATGGCTGGTCATCAGAAGGAAAGTATCTTTTTGGCCGTATGTGGAATTCTGCTGCAGAGAGGCTGATCGACATATTTCTGTTTTTGGTGCTAGGGAAACACATTTTCATTTCCCCAGCCTTTTGATAAGCATCAATACATCTCTTAAATAGTTTGCTGGTTGTGACTTGTATTTTCTCTTGTTTTTGTAAACCACTCTGAAAATTCTGCTGAAAGATGGCACTGAACATCAAATGAAAGCAACCAGTCAATAAAAATAGAGGCCTCCTCCACAGTTTTGCCTCATCTCCTCTCAAAACCATCCAAATCAACAAGTGTCTCCACACAGCTAAAATTGGTGTTGTGTGCAGGGGGACTTTCTCTTGCCCACCCTTGATCTACTGCCTGTCCCTTCCGTGGCGTGGCCGCACGCACTGGGCACTATGAAAAAAGGAGGAAGCAACCCACTTGCTGTTGATGCTGCTTAAAACCCAAGTGGGATGTTGCTCTTTTGCTGAAAAGCTATCTGGAAAAATGGTTATCAACCTAGAGTTGTCTTTCACAACTGTCTTTCATGCTAACCGTCATTTGTCAGCTATGGCTGGATGGCAACGTGTGTAATTTGATTGATTGATTGATTTAAAACTTTTCTATACCGTCCCATACTTAAATGGTTTTCAGCGATTAGTCCAAAAAAAAAAAAAAATAAGAATAAGAATAAGAATAGCAATAGCAATAGCAATAACAATAACAATTGCCCAGCATCCAACGTTAAAATATAAACCCACCACTAAAACAAATTAACAGTTACAATACTGGGAGGAACAGTTGAAACATTTGCTAGAATCCAGGTTTGTTAGTAACTCAGGCCAGAGGATACTGGCATAGATCTCCTTAATTACCTACCTGTTTTTTTAATTTAATGTAAGGACTATGCAAAGGGATTTTTGCACCCTTTGGACAACGAAAGGACTGATGTTACAAATATTGGGAGGACAAAGGGCAGGCTCTGCTGATGAAAAGGGACAGAGAACTTCACGCCACGTTCGACGCTTGAAGAGGTGGTCTTTAGCCATAAATAATAAATGAATTAATACATGGATATTTAGTCTATCTTCTAGCTATATGCATATGCATAACCATACTTATGAATTATATAATAGATTGCTTTATATAAAATGCAAAGGGGTATATGTAGCAATTATAATTGATCTATTCATATTTCATGTAAGAAAATTGTAAACATTGTATTTTTTAGTTTTTCTTTCAGTTTTGTCTTGACTTAACGCCATTCACAATGAAAACATTAATTTATATTTATTTTATTTATATACTTATTTGTATGCCGCCCCTCGCAGCAGCCTCGGGGCGGCTCACAGCAACTTAAAACATATACAATATTAAAAACTGGCCCATCTCTAGGTCAAATTTAAAACATATAACATAAATAAATTAATCCATTAATAAATAATAATCTTAAATTAGAATAAATTAACATTTAAAATACTGTCTAAATAAAAAGGTCTTTACCTGGCGCCAAAAAACAAAACGACGGCACCAGGCGAGCCTCTCTGGGGAGTGCATTCCACAGGTGGGGAGCCACCGCAGAGAAAGCCCTCCTCCGGGTACTCACCCTCCTTATTTCTCGCACGGAGGGTTCCCGGAGGAGAGCATCAGCTGCCAATCGTAGGGGGTGGGAGGGCATATATGGTCGCAGGTGCTCCTTTAGGTAGCCAGGACCCAAGCCGTTTAGGGCCTTATAGGTAAGAACCAACACCTTGAATTGGGCCCGGACTTCAATGGGGAGCCAGTGGAGCTGACGGAGAACTGGGGTGATATGAGAACCACGCCCAGCCCCCGTCAGCACCCTGGCAGCTCTGTTCTGCACCAATTGCAGTATCCGGACCGTCTTCAAGGGAAGCCCCACGTAGAGCGCGTTACAGTAATCTAACCGGGAAGTCACCAACGCATGTGTCACCGTCGCCAGGCAGTCGAACTCCAGGAAGGGACGCAGCTGATGTATCAGCCGAAGCTGATGGAAAGCGCTCCTCGCCACTGCTGACACTTGAGCAGTCAAGGTCAGCTCTGGGTCGAGGAGCACTCCCAGGCTGCGGACCCTGTCTCTCAGAGGGAGTGCAACCCCATTCAAGACTAGGGTCAGGTCCCCTACGCCGAAGCCCGACCCACCTACCAACAGGACCTCCATCTTGTCTGGATTGAGCTTCAGTTTATTGGCCCTCATCCAGCCCATTACCTCGGCCAGGCACTGGTTCAGCACAGCCACCGCCTCACCTGGATCAGTGGAAAACGAGAGGTAGAGCTGGGTATCATCAGCGTACTGCAAAAAGAGAAAAAAACTTTCCTAAACCTAGCATCTTCCAGATGTGCTGAACTATATGGCCTTTACCTGGGCCCAGCCTGCAAGCTGGGACTGATGGAAGCTCTTGTCCAACACATCTGGATGGTGAGCACCAGGTTTGGAGAATGTTGCCCTCACTAGTTTAAAACCTACCCGAGCTGCTGCAGGACTTCTGGGCCCCCTGTTAAGGTTACTTGCTCAACTATCCACCCAGTATCCATATAACCAAAGAGTACAACTAAATCTCTTGAAAAGCCAGCAAGTGCGACTTCCTGGGTTAGTGCTTAGGTGTGCAGGATCAGTGCCCGTTCAACGATGCTAATTAATAGATCTGTGCATGCAAGTGTCTCATACCACATGACAAACATACGTCCTGCATGCCAACTAGCCTGGTGGCACTCTGCCAGGCCCTCCAGCCATGCCAGGCCTCTCCTACCCACCATCTTGCAAACAGGCATGGAAAGAAACAGCTACGTCACTGAAACCCTACATTAGCCTTCTTCCTCCAGAAGTATCTGATTGCCACTCCCATCAGTCCAAGCCAGCCCAGCAAATGGGCAGGGACGATGGGAGTTGTAGTGCAATGTCTGGTGAATATCATGTCAAGGAATGGTTTGGGAGCAGGTGATACATGGGCGCAGCTCTTCCCACATGCTCACACACGTTTTTGCCCCTCTACCCCCTGCACTGGGTTCTTTTGCCTTTGGAGGTCGTGTTGGCTGGGATGCAGGTCCTTCGCAGTGTTGGCCCCAGATTGTGGGACACCATGCCTCAAGAAGCCCTGTCGGCTCCTTCTCTTTAGCCTTTAGGTCAGGGGTGTCCAGACTTTTTGCAAGGAGGGCCAGATTTGGTGAGGTGAAAATGTGTGGGGGCTGACCATCCAGCCTGACATTCTTTGAACCATTAACATTAAATGCAAATGAACTATTTTATGAAAGAGTAAACAAATAACTTAACTGCACTAATGTGAATTGGCCCCCAGGCTGGACTTTGGACATGCCTGCTTTAGGTGATGTGTGTTTTATGCGTGTGTTTCATCCGCAGTTGGAAGGATTGAGATTAGGGCTGAGCAAAAGGTAGGTCTGGGTTTCCGAAGCTGATGGGCAAGGACTTTTGACTCCCAAGTGGTTAACAACAATAGCAACCAAATAACTCCTGCTCTGTATTATACTGCTGTAAGGAAGAAAGTGTCAGGTAATGGAAAGTAGATTTTTCTGTGGAAGGACTGCAAACTCTGTTCAGTTCCTCAACTCCAAATTCTTTAACTGTACACGTGTGACTTCACACTAGGTTCTGATGGTTGGCTTTTGAGGCCGTACAAAATAATAAAATAAAATAAAATAAAATCCTGCAAGCCTGAAAACTGCCTGCCCTTGATGTAGCTGTCTCTCCCCATTGCTTATGTTTTCACTTGTCTTCATGTTTTTTTTTCAAGCTCTGTTAGCATTTCTATTTTATTTCTGGGTTGTGTTGCATATGGTTTTCATTTTATTGTAATCATCATGTTTGAAAGTAGGAGAGAAATGAAAGAATAAAGAATTGATCGTGGCCATTATTCCTAGTGTTTGTGTCTGAGTGCAGTTGCCTACCTGTGCCTGGAGAAATAGAAACATAGAAACAGAGCGAGTCAGAAGGGGCCTCCCGGGCCATCTAGTCTGACCTCCGGCACCAGCCGGCTCCGCTCATGACATCCAGCTCTCTGGCCCTCTAAACCCTCAATAAATAATAAGCAAGCAAGAGAGAGGCATTAGCAGGCTGGGAGGAACTCAAGATCTGCAGAAGTACAAAAGTTCTTTGGGGGGTGGGGGCGGTGGTCAGGGATACTAAGGAAGAAGACCCTCTGAAATGAATGCTGGCAAGGCTATTGGGGTTTGGAGGACACTGAAAACTGGCAAACTGGGTAGGGTAATGGAGCATCACAGAGCATGGCTGGCTGGTATTCTGAAAGCAGTGCCTGATCACAGAGCCCTCCAATATCAGAGGCAGCATTCCTCTGCCTTGTTGCTGGGGAATATTGGCCGGAAGGATCACGTCCTACCTGCTGGACCAGACAGGTTCAGGCCCTCATCCAGCATGGCTGCTCCTGCATTCTGCTGCATCCGTTGCTGCAGGCCCCGCATGTTCTTATTCTGATAACCGTCTATTAATTGTGTGAGCAACGGGGCCCATAATCCCCGGCAGGCTGTGACTGCCTGTTCCCTCCCCGCGCCCCAGTGAGATCAGCCGCCCACCGTCTTCCCACTGCCCCGCCTTCCACCCCCTTCCACCTCAGCACAGGAAGGAAGAGCAGCTCCCTGCTGGGCCCTGAAACTCACGTGCAGGTGGATGTACCTGGCCACTCTTACCAGGTGGCCTTGCACGCCTGACCTCCCATTTGCAGAATTCTTTGCAGTTTCTTTCAAAGAGCAGCAAGAAAGCAACATAGAGCAGAAACATTCCTCAAAGCGGCACCTAGAACCATAGAGTGGGAAGGGGCCATGAAGGCCATCAGGTCCACCCCCTGCTGTTGCAGGACGCCAAGTTGCACCATCCCACTCAGGTGGCTGCCCAGTTTCTTCTTGAATGTCTCCAGTGCAGGAAATTCCTCCCACCCCTCCAGGCAGCTGGTCCCACTGTCATGTTGCTCTGACAGTGAGGAAGCTTTTCCTGATGTCCAGCCTGAATCTGGGTTGCCGCAACTTGAATTGATTATTCCGTGTCCTGCACTCTGGTATCAGTGAGGACCTCCCTATTTGTAACAACCTTTGAGGTATTTATAGAGGGTTAACATGTCCCCCTTCAGTCTTCTCTGCTCTGTTCTGTTCTGTTCTGCTCTGCTCTGCTCTGCTCTGCTCTTCTCTTCTCTTCTCAACATATTAGGACTCCAGCTTTGTTCCAGATGAGAACTGAAAGTGCAGCTGCTGGGTAATTAAGGGACAAATCCAATTTACACAAAACACACTCTTGACACAAAGTAGAAGCTGAAAGCTATGTGCTTCCAACATGGCTAGTGTGACTCATGTTAGAATTCTCTAGTTTCAGACTTCCAGTTTTCAAAAAGATTGCAAGCCATGCTATTTGCACAAATTTGCACAATTTGCACATATTTGCTTAGTTGCACAAAATGCACCCTGTCTTAGAGAAAGAAGTCCATGGGGAAAAAAACCCCTGACTTGACCTGCTTCCAGTCATCAGATGGGAAGTGGGCAAGAAAAGCATGAAGCTCAAATGAACCTGCAGATGACTTTAAAAGGGGCCTCGAGGCCACCAGGATTATAGAAACAGAGAAAGAGAGTGAGCCAGAAGGGGTCTCCCGGGCCATCTAGTCTGACCTCCAGCTCTAGCCAGCTCTACTCATGACCTGCCCACCATGTGCATGTCCAGCCTGTCCTTAAACACCCTCCCCGATGGGGCCTCAACCACCTCCCATTAGGGGTCCTAACCATCAGGAAGTACCCAAATTGAACCTGGGTTCCCTGAGCTTTGCTCCATTGGAACGCATCCTGCACTTCACTGCAGGGGAAAAAGGGTCATGACCCACCTCTGTGTGGCACCCCCTCAGGCACCTGTATGCCGCTAGCAGGTCCTCTCGGAGTCTCCTCCTCTTCAGGCGGAAGAGACCCCGCTCCCTCCGTCTCTCCTCATGTGGCTCCCCCCCGCAAACCGGCCACCGTCCTTGCGGCCCTTCGTGGCACCGCTGTCGGCACCTGCCAGTCACGCTGGCCGTGCAACATCTCCTGGGTCCAAGACGACGAGCCTCTGCATCGCCGCCTCGCCTGTGCCCTGCCTGCCTGTGGGCTTCCAGGAGTGTCCGGCCAGATTCTGTGGGAAACGAGGCGCAGGCGCACGGGGCCCGTGGCCTGATCCTGCTCAGCTTGCCCAGGGTCTCCAGCTCTGCAGGTGCTCCTGGCCTGCAGCTTCTGTCAGCCTTGAGCAGCGAGGGATGAGCAGGGAGCTGCGTAACAATGTTCTGAACAGATCGATGAGTTGGGATCAATTCGCTCGTCTTCACAGTGCTGCTCGCAATTTACAAAGCTGGTGGGGAACTGTTTCGGGAACAGTTTCCTACTTTGGCCGAACGCACAGGGCTGCACAACACTTCCCTTCCAGGGGACTATTGACTCTTTTGCCCAGCCTGCTGGCAGAAGATGTGTCGTTTCGTGCTGTGAACGTTTGCTACGATACTTCTGGAAGCGGCTTCCCATCGTCGGCTTCCGCCATGAGAAGACAGTATTCGAGATTCACAATGCCTTTCCGAAGCCGGCTTATCGGGAAGGAGCGCATGTGGCACGTACAGAAAGTGCTAGTGCTCAGAATGACGTCCACTCCCCACCAGCCCTAAGGTGCAGCGTTTGGTCCCCTGTAGCGGCAACCTCCCCCCGCCAAGCCGTTTCCGTCCAATCCCCCGGCGAGTGGCGCGTTGGTGCCAGTTAGCTAATATCCTCAGATCCTCAAATATTTTCAACTTGCAAACCAGGCGACAGCCTTTAGGAAAGGTCAGCTTCCATGTCCCACGAGGATGCTCAGAACAGCACTGACTCATTTCTAGTTGTGCTGTCACGACTCACTTTAATAAACCAGAAATCCTGGGCTCTGTCTTTTGTCCCTTAAAACAAAAGCTACTTTTTGCTGGCCGAATCCAAATAGATCAAATTATTTCTTTAGCTGAATCAACTGTATGGAAAGGAAAGGGTAGCAAACTTTCAGTTTCCATAGAACTCTTCTTCAGGCCAGAATAAAGTGTAATTTCATCTAGGCATATAAACATGGGAGATATGAACAAGGTTCCTACTTAGCTTGGAGCTAAGCAGAACCTTGAACCCAAAACTGTGACCAGCGATACCTGACTGGACTGAAGATCTGGACCTTGTAAATTTAACGTTTATGTCTAATATAAAGATTGCATCTAATAAGGTTTGTTTGATGAATTCAGTCTTTGTGAATTCTGGTGAAAACTGATTACTGGACAAGCTGCAGAAGGTAATCCCATAATGCTAAATTTTGCACTTCTCTGACTTTTGTAATGCACATTTTGCCTCAAAGTTCGTATCAAAATACATTTGCAAATGTATAGTTTATGATAAATAAAATGCTTAGAAATGTGTACATTTTGAAAAAAATACCCCAGGAAGTGCCTATTTTATGAAAAGTTTTATGAAGTACCTCATGAAAGAGAACATGAAAAATACATTTATATATGAATTTTTATGCAGGCTTTTAAAAAATCTGCATATTCTTGTGGAAATGGAATGGATTGGGCTCACCGAATTTGTGAGGGTGTGACTGAGTTTAACCTATCCAGGTGGTAGCAATGTCACGCGCTTCCCCAACCTGGTGCCTTCTGAATGTTTTAGAACCCACTCCCAACATTCCTGACCACTGGCTGTACTAGCTGAGAGTGAAGTCCAAAACATCTGGAGGATACCAAGTCAGGGAAAGGTGCTTTACCACCATCTTCTCCTGCACTTCCTTCCAAGGAATTTGGGGAATCAGCAACACAGTCATCCAAAGTCATCCTCCCAGCATTCCTAGCAAGTGGGTCAGACTGAGGAACCGTGGCTCCCTGAAGGCCGGCCAGTCACTTCCCCACCACGTCCGTGGGATTCCCAGCCTCTGGAGGTCCGGCACACGTAGTTTTGGCACCTACTGAGCAAGTGTTTGCTTTCCTTTTCTTTTTCCTCTGGGCAGTGCCTGCCCCTCGAGATCTAGGATACTGCCATGTTGGGGAAGGGGAAAAGGAAAAGGAAAAACCGCTGTATGAGTGCCTGCAAAGAAAGTGGAGTAGGGCTATTGTCAGACCACCTGAGTTTGGATTTCTTGGTCTGCACTGCAGATCTGGCAAAGGGGAAGAAACCAACCCCCCCCCCATTCAGCCCCCCTCCCCACTGCCCCCTTCCCTGTCTGGTCAGCAGAGATCCTCTTCCCCTCCCTTGGGCTGCGGAGCAAGAGGAGGAGCTGCACAGCTTGCGGCTTGCCGCTCTCGGCAGAGCTCAGAAGCCTGTCGGCTGCCGAGGGGGCTCATGTAACCGGCTCCTTCAGCCTCTGGCTTGCATTAGCCGCGCTGCTGCGGCTGACCTCTGGATGCTGGGGCTGCCGGAGGCTGCGGGGGCTCTGCGGGGGCTCTGCGGGGTCAGGGAGCAACTTCACCGACCAACCGTGGCACGGGAGAAGGGAGGATTCAACAGGTCTCCATCCTGGAGGAGAAGTGACGCGCCCAGGCGAAAGGGCGGGTTTTCCCGGAGGGACTCAGGAGAGCAAGGCTCCCCACGCCAAGGGGCAGGGTCCCATGAAGCGGCCTTCCATCTCTATGGAGGAGGATGCGGCCAATGCCACCACTTGCTGCAGCAGCTTTGACCTCGGGCCGGCCAACGCTTCCGCTGCCTGGCCAGAGTTGTCCGGAGGCGGCCCCGAAACGGTGATCGTGCCGGTGCTGTTTGGACTGATCTTCTTCCTCGGCCTGGTGGGGAACAGCCTGGTGCTGGTGGTGCTGGGCCGCCTCCGGCCAGGGGGGCGGCCCTCGCGGAGCGCCACCAACATCTTCATCCTCAACCTGAGCATCGCGGACTTCTCCTTCCTCCTCTTCTGTGTCCCCTTCCAGGCCACCATCTACTCCCTTCCGGAGTGGATCTTCGGAGCCTTCTTCTGCAAGTGGGTGCACTACCTGGCCACGGCCACCATGCTGGTCAGCATCTTCACCCTGGTGGCCATGTCTGTGGACAGGTACATCGCCGTGGTGCATGCCAAGCGCTCGCTCTGCATCCGCAGCAAGCGCAACGCCTGCCTGGGTGTGGGGGCCACCTGGCTCCTGTCCCTGCTCATTGCCGTCCCAGTGGCCCAGCACCAGGCCCTGGTGAGGGGCCACCAGCAGGCACCCAACAGCTCCTTCTGCTGGGAACTCTGGCCCGACAACCCCGCCGCCAAGCAGACCTACAAGGTGGCCATCCTGGTGGTGGGGTACCTGCTGCCTCTCGTGCTCATCAGTTGCTGCTATGCCAAGGTGGGTGCAGATGGGGCAGGAGGGGAAGCGGATGGGGGCAGCAGTGGCCGGTGGACCTCCCAGGGGCGTCTCAGCCGGACTCGGAGCGCCCAGGTAATGGTCAGCTCCAGAACACGTGAGAAGATCGTGGAGAAGCCAGTCCCCTCCTGAGGACGACCTTGCCCTAAGGAGCCGCTCGTGCTTTCAGCTATGGAGGGGGGGGGGGGGAACCAGAGCTCAGGTTCGCTCTGCACGGCTAGGCCAGGAGCAAGAACTTCTTTTGATTGTCTGCTGGATTCAGCTCTGAAATAGACGGATGGTTCACAGAGAAGGCAGTGCCCCAGAGCATACACAGAGAGGCATCCCCTTGTCATTAAGGGACAAATGCCAACCGATTGGGACCTTGAATGGTGGGGTTGGGAAGGGTGGCTCCAGCGGTTTGGGCTTTCCAACTAAGTTAGGCGAAAGCCTTCCTGCCTAAGAAACAAACTCCGAATCCCTCGTCGTGTCACAAGTGCTTGTACCAGGTTTGCACAGGCACCTGGCCGTATCCCAGGAGCCCGGACTGAGACCTTACCTGTAGAGGTTCTCGTTCTTGTCTCGAGCATCCGTGACTGGCCAAGCCTTGCAATGCAGGGGCTGTGAGTGGGAGATGCAAGCGAGGGGCGAGTGGAGCGGCGCTCCAGTGCCTGGGAACATTCTGAGAACCTTTGCCGGCCCACAAATGCATGGCAAGACCTTTTTCAGGAGTATAAAACCACAAATACCCTAATTCAGCTGCACACTGCTGAGCAATTAGGACCCTTGAGGGAAAATGAGAACAGTCTCGAAACCCTGGAAGTTGCGGGACCCCCTGCATGCGCAAAATCAGATTTCTGATTGATGTATGTGTAAGCAGCACTGCCGTGTGTGTTGAGGGTGACCAAGTATTACGGTTTGATCCAACTGCAAATACTTTTTCAGATGCTTTCATGACATAGTTCTCCCTCCCTCCCTCTGCTCAGCTTCCCTAACTGATTTTTAAATTATTTTTGTTAATTGTGATTAATTTTTAATGATGTGTGGAAAGCTGAGCTGTTTATGGTGATGTCAATTTGTGTGTCAGTTGTAATCCCAGTTCTAGGGATGTAACATTGATTTAAAGATGGATCTGAGGACTGCGTGCTCTTCCCCGGACAACACAGTTTTACTCTCCGTCCCCTTCAGACAAAGGAAAACTGTCTAATGTCAACGAACGTATCTGGACCATAAACTGCAGACAGTTATGAAAGGTGATTTAGGGTGGCAATTTCCGTATTTCCAAAACAAAAAACAAAAAAGCAGAGGGAGAAAAGAGAACATGCATTTGCATACAATTTGCGTTTCCTTTCTTGGGTTAGTTAAACAGGATTGGGTTGGACAGGGCTTCAAATAAATGATGTCTTCAAACAGAGGACTCTCCTCAGCAATATAGGCCACATGGCCAGCTTATGGGACTACTTCTTATCCCGCCCGAGAATGTCTGTGCCTGGACTCTTTGTCAGCTTCATCGAAACTAAGATAAGGAGCAGGGCTGTGTTCTCCATCCCGGTGCTTTTTCCCTCACCATTTTCTCATGTTCTCTTTCCTTTGATCTTGGGCAGGCTTCTTCATTGCTTTAAGAGCTATTTTCCCTGCACACCATTTTCTTGCAACCCCTTTCAGAGCTTCCTCTGCTTTGATCTCCCTTCCTCTGGGAGACTGTCTTGTCTCAGTTTCTCTTCTACATTTCTTTCAGCATCACCCAATATGTGTTCCATGTTCCTTACACCTGCCCTTGCAGCTGCTCTAGGCAAGGGTCAAGCGAAAGATCTATTTATTTACTATAGTTATATCCCACCTTTTTTAGTTTTCAGGGAACTCAGGGCAGCCTCCTCTCAACTTTATCTCCACAACAACCCTGCGAGGTAGGCTGGGCTGAGAGTCTGTGACTGGCCCAAAGTCTCCCAGTGGCTCCATGGCTGAGTGGGGACTAGAGCCCAGGCTGCCTGAGTCCCAGGCCGACTCTCCTAACCATTGCACCACACTGCCTCCCCCAGCCTATTTCCTGGCTGCTTGCTAAAATTCCTGAAACAAATGCCAAACCCCCTGGCCCTTGATGCGTCGTCCAGCAAAACAGGCAGCTGCTCAGCCTCTTCAGAATGGCTGCATCCTCAGGATGGCTTAACACAGCCTTCCCCAACCTGCTGCCCACCAGATCTGTTGGACCACAATTCCCATCATTCCAGTCAGGGTAGCCAATGGTCATGAATGATGGGAGTTGCAGTCCAGCACATCTAGAGGACACCGGGTTAGAGAAGACTGACTAAGCATGCCCTCTTGTGATTTGGGAAGACTGAGGGGGAACATGATAACCCTCTAGAGCATGAGTCCTCAAACTATGGCCCGGGGGCCGGATCCAGCCCGCCATGCCCATTTGGACCCACCATGGGCGCCAATGGCCTTCAGAGCCCCTTCTCACTCTACTCTTCTATGATTCTAGGATTTGGAAATTTAAGAAAAACCTTGCAAACTGCTCGGAGAGCTCCAGCTGCTGGGCGGTACAGAAATTAAATAATCAATAAATGCATACATAGCAGAATGTGGAATGTCTCATACCGAAATGAGGAACCATGTAAGACTAAAGCCAACCCTCACCTGCAAGAGTCTGCACTTGTACATGCAGCCCACTGCTCAGCACGGGGCGTGGATGGAGGCCCTGATCCAGCCTGACAAACGGCAGTCCTCGGCTTAAAGGCATCCTCCAGTCCAAGTCCAGTTTAATGATAATGAGGCTTTCTAGACAAGTCATTTACTCTGTGGGTGAGATCTCACTCCTGGCAGTTTGCAGGTGCTTTACAGGAGGTGAGGAGCAATTCAGTGGTCCACCCTCCAAGCCGCATCTCAGTGGGTCCCAGAACCAAATCTCTGCTGTCAGCAGCACTTCTGCTAGCCAGTCGTTCACCCGGAGTATTCTTCTTTCTATTTCTCTTCCAAGAACTGGGAGGACGGATGAGAAAAGTCCCTGGGCCCCGGAGTGCCGGCGCTTCCTACCCACAGCTTCCAACTCTGATGCGATTCTTTCCGCTCCATCTGGCGGCATCGTTTGTTCCCAGGGGGAGTCGAAGCAGCAGACAGGTGTCTGTGGGCTTTCTGCGTTCGGCCACCTTCAGCCACATCTGCAGCCTGAGCTCCAGGGAGACGGCACCCCCGGTGGCCCCGGGGTCGTTGTGACACACGCGGGCGACAGGGCGCCCCCACAGGGCCCGCTGCCCGTCTGCGTCTCGCTCCCGCTGCCCTTGTCGTTCCGCCTCTGCAGGCTGCCCCCTAGAGCCATTCTGCTGGAGCTGCAAGAGGTGACTCGCAGAGGCCGCTGTGGCTTGTAAGCGGGCCGGTAGGCGCCGGACGCCTGGCGGCTGCGCGCGAGTCAGTCTGCGCTCTCCGTGCTCTCTGCCCACAGCCAGCAGAAAGCTGCGAGGGAGGCGGCGCGCCCTGGGCGCCTGCACGTCCGCACCCGAAGGACGGACCAGTCGGGCGTCTTCCCCGCGCCCCCCGGCCCCCCCAGCCCTTCCTTTTGAGGCACAGAAACGTGAAAAGCCGAACGCTGGTGCACACGTAGCCGTCCTTCTGACGGTCCATTTCGGGACCCGCTGAAGGCTGTGTCACTGGAGAGGTGGTGACAGTGGGCCGGGTTTCTACTCGCATCGCGGCCATCCTGACCGCCCCCCGGTGAAGTCACTCGGCTGGGTTTGGATGACAGAACCAACCATTGCGGGCAGGAAGGACCCCGAAATGAGCCTCAGGGCGGCTTGTACGGCTCGCATCCAGCTCATGGTCCACGCGTACAGTAATTCCGCGATCCTTCTCACTCGCAGGATTTCCCATCTCGTGGGGATGCATTTGGTTTCTTTTTCCTAGGCGCAGGCTTGGCATTGGTCCCTATTGAGTTTTATTTGGTTGTTTTCAGCCCAGGGCTCTAACCTAGCAAGATCACCTTGAATCGTCTTCCTGTCTTCCGGGGTGTTAGCTACCCCACCCAGTTCTGTCTGTCTGCAATTCTGATAGGTGCTCCCTGCACTTCCTCATCCAAATCATTAATAAAAATGTTGAAGAGTCCTGGGCCCAGGACTGAACCCTGCAGCACCCCACTGGCTACCTCTCCCCAGTCTGAGAAGGTGCTCTTGATGAGCACTCTTTGAGTCCAGTTCTGGAGCCAACAGTGGGCCCACCTGATCGATGTTCCATCCAGCTCACTTTTAGCTAGTTTACTAATCAGCACATCATGAAGTATTTTTCAAAAGCTTTACTGAAGTGAGATAAAAGACAAGGGTTGTTTCAGATGTGAAGACACTCCCTTTGAGGAAGGGCTTTGAGGAGTGTCATGATGGGCACCTTCACTCCAGAGTTTTGCCACCAAACTCACTTTATTAAGTGTTTGTCCAGAACTGCAGCATGTCCCATCCCAGATACTGCCGAAGGGGTAGTGAGCTGCGGCTCTTAGGATCAGTGCTCTGGGACTTTGGGATTAGCAGGGAGCATCATCCGAACACACTCTTGGGTTTCCCTCTAAGTGTAGCTCAATCCATATAGAGAAACACAGAAACAAACACAGAAACAGAGCAAGTCAGAAAGGACCTCCTGGGTCATCCAGTCTGACCCCTGGCTCCAGCCGGCTCCGCTCATGACATGCCCACCATGTGCATGTCCAGCCTGTAGAGGCTTAGGAGAAAAGATTTCTGCCCACCAGAAATGTACTCTTGCAAGAGGTCCCCGTCGTAATGCAAAGCATTTGGGGTACCCTGGTCTTGAATGGGCAGGACTATTCCTGAACGCTGTCAGAAGCAATTCACCGATAGGGATCAATACTGTTGCCTCCGATGGTGGGTTCTCCTTGGGGAATGCGGCCTGATGAGCGCTTGTGCTGCAAAGGGGACCACAAGATTTGCCACTGCGCAAGGCTTGTCCGTCATCTGCCTGCCCTGTCCTTAGGCCCTGCGGGGGCTGCTGTGGGGAGGAGGGGGAATCCCACTTCTGCCCACACTGCAAGTATGGAATGGGCAGCCTGTTGGACTCGGGGTTCAGACCCCTGCTAACCTACCAGGCAGGGTTGCTGTGAGGATAAAGTGGGGATGTGTGGGGAGAACCGTTCATGCTGCCTGGCGCTCCTTGAACCAGCCCTGTTTTGGAGCGGCCAAGTTCATCCGGTGAATTCACGTTCTCTTCCAACCACATAATTCTACAGTGGATCAGCCTGGACATTACTTTGGCTTTCTCTGCTTTACTGCTTTGGGTGAGCATGCCAGCAAGACACATAAATGTTGCATTTAATAGATGGATTTTCTTTTAATTAATTGGCTTAAGTACTTTAGGTCTCCTAGCTCTAATAGTTAAGTACATTCATTGCTTGGTTACGGTGGTGCTGTAACTGCGTTTTCAAAAGGTTAATCTAAATTTTGTTGGAGTGCTGGATAAATTTCCCCCTTTTAATGGCTTTCTTTCTTTTCCTTAAAATCACCTATGAATTTGTCTACAAGATTCTGAATCTGAAACAGAACAAAACAGACAAGCAAAACCTAATAGAGAGGTGATTGCCCCAAAGCAAAGAGCAGACAGTTGAGTATCAGCAGCCATGTAAGGAAAGAGAACACGAAGATTCTTCCTCGCCCTGCTGCTCCTTAGCAGACGCATTTCCTGCCACCAGTCATTAACCAACAATGCACCAGTAATTAAAAAAATAGGTTACAAAGGATTGTATTTTAGAAAAGAAAGAAAGGAACAAATGGGAAGTACTAAAACTTCTGGAAATAAAGTACACAAGAAAGGCATTGTGCTGCCTGGGGATATTAGGGCAAAATGGCAGCCCTGTATGGAAGCCAACTGGGGCGCAGTCGAATTTTGACTTTGCCAGTGGTGAGTGGCCAGCATCCTCCACTGCACTGGGGGCACCAGGCTAGCTGGGGGCAGTGCTGCAGGGCAGGTTAAGTGGCTTGAAACCAGCTCCGAAAACTCCAAAGAGATGGCAGTCTGGGTTTTCCAGGTTTCGGTGGCCCCTCGGGCAAGATTCGACCGACTGGCCTCCTCCCTTGGGTGAGCCTACATTTCACCGCCACTGTCACCATCCACTGCTCTTGCCCCACATCTTCTTTCATCTCACTGGTGCCACTTCCATTCTTGGCCCACAGGAAGCCTGGAAACAAGCCCTCAGGGACTTGTCTTGCCCCTGCTCCTCCTCCTCCTCCTCCTCCTCCGTCTCCTCACCATCACCATCCTCTGAGCCAGTGTACAAAGCAGGTGAACCGGCAGGTGGCAATGAGGAAGAGCGAGCAACTCCAGAGGTTCTCCCACCAGGCCCCCGCAGGTACCCAACCGCGCCCCCCTGTATGTCGGCCCCCCTGTATGTCGGTACCCACCCAAAGGTACCAGGACTGGCAGTGAAAAATGCCCCTGGTAGATTCCTTCTTTGGAGGCTGGGGCTCTCAGCTGCACAATGACAGCATGCACACAGCCCAGTGCCTTTGGCCTCCCCCTTGCCTTCTGCCTGGTATTTATGGAGTTTGGGGGAGCTTCCAAAAATACACCAAAATAGTTCAAGAAAAGCCCTAACGTAGACGGCCTCCTGAGACTCGAACGCAGTTCTGAAGTGTCGGAGGCAGCGAAGCCAGCAACCTCCTCTGCTCCGACTCTCCTGCTATCCAAGGCAAATCCAGTCTGAGTGTCTGCAGGTCTTTGAACATCCCCAAAATGAAGAGCCTTCCATTTTTACAAGGCCCTCTTTACAAGACAGGCCTCTCTCCAGTTTATTCTTCGTGATAAAAGACCTCTGTGTCAGATGTGTGAGCTCAAGGGAAGCCCTACAGTGTCCGAGCATCTTGGACACTGACTTTTTCCCACCATGGCCAAGTGGAGGTAATTTCACCTTCTCTGCAACACCTGAGGTTAACTGTCTGAAAGTAATGGATGTTTTGCTAATAAAAAGGGGTTGGAAAAAGCCAGGGCAGTCTTGGCTTTGTCTGGGATTAGGAAGCAAAATAAGACTTTCTCAGTCCCTGACCCCTTCCATGGTGGTCCAGGCAGTTGTGGGGAAGCATCTCCTCTTCAAAGCTGTTACAGGCATTGTTGGTGCCTTGGAACAAACATTTATTATTGTTATTGTCGTTATTATGATCATTACACGGCATTTATAACCTGCTTTTCCCTCTTCTGTAAGGAATTCAAGGCTTGCCTAGCTCCATTTCATCCTCACAGCAACAACCCTGTGAGGGAGGTAAGACTGAGTGACTGGCCCAAAGTCACCCCGTGAACTTCATGGCCAAATGGGGACTGGAGCCTGGATTGCTCAGGTCCCAGTCCAACCCCCTAAGCACCACGTGCATAGTTGATTCGAACAAACAAATCAACAGACCAAACATATTCATTGCATGTAATCAAATTCATGCCTAGCTGGACCACTGGCATTATGGTTCTGCTGAACCTGTCAAACCATCCCAAGACCTGGTAGTGGTTGGTATAAAAAAGTCCTAAATAAATAAAAAAACAAATAAACCTGAAGGTAGCATTTAGTCTGTAACAACTCTTCTTCCCTTGACTGTCACTATCAGCAATTAATTGCACAGGCTGTACTAAGGAAGATGAAAGGTGAAAATGCCCATTTTTCTGGCCCTCCTGGGAGACTTTTTACTCCTCTCCTCTCCTGTTTGCTTGCATGCCATGTCTTTTTAGATTGTGCATCCTATAGATCATATGCTGCTTTGAAATCCTTTTTGTCTAAGAAGAGGGGTAAAAAAGATTTCAATAAATGTAGCCATTGTAGCTAGTAGCCATGGATCACCTTATTCCCCATTAATATCCCTAATCCTCTTTTGAAATTCTCTGTGCCATATAGATAGACAGTAGATAAGGCAGTAGATAGAACAGGATTGAATGGTAGCTGTCTGCTGAATTACGGGAAGTTTTCCATTTTACATGGTTTAATGATAACAATGCATTCCTGCCCAAATTAGGCTTACTAACATTACTAATAGCAGACCTATTTTCTGAGAGTGGATCCGTATGTCCCCGAAACAACACTATGCCCAAGGCAAACCCAAGGCTGACAGAAATCTAAAACTCTTTCATGGGGCAGGGGGAACCTTAAGAAGGGGGAAGTCCCCAAAACAGTCCAATTGGGATCGAGCATGGAAGGCTGGCTGGCTGTTGGAGGACAGGGAAGAGTCCAAAAGCCAGATGGCTACTTGAAGACATGCCAAAGCCTGTGTTCCCTGAGTATACGCCTTAGACATGAGCTGCTTTTGGCTGTAAGAAACAAGCCTGCTTGCTTTCCCAAGGGGCTTTGTCTGCCCGGCCCCCTCCTCCAGAAGAGGGGTTAGGGTCTTGTGAACTGAGAGCCTCTAGAACAGTGGGAGAGAGGAACTTCACGCAATTTAGGCCAGAGCCATTGCCTTTTGTGCTCAGCTTGGGGAGAGGAATGCATGCAGCGCTCACCCGGGCAGGTTTGGTGGCCCATGGAGCATCTCTGGCCAATTCAGAAACCAATATGGCCACAGATGTGGGGCTGTAAGTTAACTCCCACTTGTTTGTACTCTGCTTCCCTATTTCAGCATTGCATTCAATAAACTATATATCGTCTTTGAGACAAAGGGTTTTGCTTCTTTCTCAGTATCCCGAAATGAGGTGCTTTGGTTGGACCGGGCTCCTGGGATTAATAGAATGGCCAAGAGATCTACAAAGGCATTGGAAGGACAGACTCTGACCAAGAGCAAATATTTGCTTGCTAGGCAAAATACACGCAAGAAATCCTGCATGTAGCAAGAGAAAGGGTGGGCAACCTTTCGTGTGATGAAGCGACAAATTCTCTATTTCTTTTTTCAGGTGTTGTATCATCTTCATAAAAAGGTGAAGAATGTTTCCAGAAAATCAGAGCAATCAAAAAGAAAGGTAAATTCAAAACACTACGAGTCAGTCAAAACTATGATGTTTTGTGGTTCAAAAAGCAACAATCCAAACATGGTTTGTATCGAAGCTAAAGTTTGAGTACTCTAAAATTATTATGCTGGACTTGCGTTTCTTTGAAAACTTGTGGAAATCTAGACTTGGGCTGTGCTATCGGCTGAATCACCTTATAAGCATCTAATCCCTGCTTGTGGGTTCGGTCCATTCCCCTTGCGACAGAGTACGAAATAATGGTGATATAATCAAATTGTTGCAGACAGTTATCTCTTCATGCGGGTGTAGTGAAACTCAGTCTTTCCATCCATTCAAATATAAAGCCCTTGTGAAATTTCATGTGCCATATTGCAATGCAGGGCGACATCTTTTGTTTGCAATAGTGGCTCTCAAAGAAGGTACAGCCAGTGCAGGGAGCATTTGTGTGCGAACCGTGAAAAAGACTCTGGCGGGTGTTATTACCAGGTCAGCATCAAAGGCATCATCCCTTTATCTTGTTTTAATTTCCTACTTTTAAAAATGCATGTTTCTAGCCCTCTGTATCTATGAGGATGGTTGTTGTTAGTCGCAAAGTCGTGTCTGACCCATTGCAACCCCATGGACAACATTCCTCCAGGCCTTCCTGTCCTCCACCATCCCCTGGAGTCCACCTAAGCTCACGCCGACAGCCTCAGTGACTCCATCCAGCCACCTCATCCTCTGCCGTCCCCTTCTTCTTTTGCCATCTATTGTTCCCAGCATCAGGCTCCTCTCCAGGGAGTCCTTCCTTCTCATTAGGTGGCCAAAATATTTGAGTTTCATCTTCAGGATCTGGCCTTCTAAAGAGCAGTCAGGGTTGATCTCCTCTAGGACTGACCGATTTGATCGCCTTGCGGTCTAGTATGCTTTTTAGTGTGCTGTCTAGATTTGCCATAGCTCTCCTTCCCAGGAGCAAGCATCTTTTAATTTCTTGACTGCACTCCCGTCTGCAGTGATCTTGGAGCCCAGGAAAATAAAATCTGTCACTATCTATGAGGATACATGGAAGCATACATAGAAGGGAAAAAGAACAGAGGAATTGGCCAGCAGAAAGACAACTGTACAAATTAAATAGCTACACAGTCTATGCGTTTTACAGAATCCAGCTGATGTAACCTGCATTAGAATATGATGCAAAACATCCTTAGACTATCTCATGTAAGGATGGGGAACCAATGGACCCCTGCATGTTGCTGAATCACAGCTCCCAGCATCCCTGGCCATTGGTCATGATGACAAGAGCTTATAGGAGTTGGAATCCAGCAACATTTGGAGAGCCAGAGCATCTCCGGGACTGGCTGAATAGCAATGTCCTATATACTTCTACTTAGGGATGGCATCCCATCTTAGTATGGCTTAATCCCATGTGAATAGATACATGACAGCAGCTTAAGTAAGAAATTTGGTAGCGCACGAAAAATTCACCTCTAAAAGAAAGTGTTATTTTTCTTTAATGTTCCTGAGAATAACTGTTCTTAGAGACTGTAGGCACAACTCCGTGGCGATGCCACCAGGAGATCTGGAGATACTGGGTCTGCTCTCTCAAAACGCAACATTCCAAGCAGGAAATGGGGGCTGGAGGAAGGCGGGGAGGGGAAATGCCAGGGCCAGTGAGGAAGGCTGGCCGAGCAGCTGGTGAGCACCAGCGCCTGCTGCTGGAGGGAGACATGTAGACGGGGGGGGGGGCAGGGGGGCAGAGAGGGAAGGCCATGAGTGGGTCAACCCAGTGGCTCATCATGAAGCCATGTCCAACATTCCCTCTCTCTGGCCCAGGAGCAGTAGGGCAGAGCCAGCCCATTGGTCTCCCCAAAGGGAGGAGGGGGCTCCTGACACTGGCAAGAGCCAGCCCCACCCACCATGGATGCCTGCATAGCTGCTACTTGTCAACCATTCTGTTCTTACTCTGCACATGTAGCCTGAAGGGCCTGATCACGCCTCATCTTGGAAGCTAAGCAGGGTCAGGCCTGGTTGGAATCTGGATGGGGGACTTCAATGTTGTGAACCACCCAGAGAGCTTTGGCTATGGGTGGTGTAGAAATATAATAAATAATAATAATAATAATGCTGCAAAGGCAGCCTGGCTCAATAAAGGACTGTGCTTTGGAAGCCTTGCAGCTTGTCCTGCTGGACAGGGAAAGGAGAGAGGAATGCTCACAAAAGACATGCCGTATCCCAGCATATCTTAGTCTCCTTTGCCCCCCCCTGAACAGCCTCTTCACAGGTCCTTCCACACCAGCTGTGAGAGAGGAGGTAGATTTGAACAGAGGCCCCTCTTCAGCTCTTGGCGTTGGGAGTCTGAAATGTTCTATGGCCCTCTGGACACTGTCAAGGGGCCACAGGTTGCTGTGTAGGTACCTGAGCTCTACAAACATTCAAGACGTCTCCACTTATTATGAAGAAGCAATTTCCATTCATTTCTCTGAAGTCCTCCTGCAAATGTAGAGGCTCTGCTCTGTGGATAGCGTCATTTTACTGTTCGGTCACTAGGTGGCACTCGTGGGTGGGTTCACATGACACAACAAGCCATGGTGGTTTGTTGGTCTGTCATTCAAAACTTGTGGTGGGGTTGCAACATGGTTGTGTTTTAGGAACGGCAAACAGAAACAGCCGGCTGCTGCATACCATGATGGCTTATTTTCCAGATGCAGAAAACGTAATTTTCAGAATGAGGGAGCTGGCTTGGCAAGAAGGCAGTTCCTGCTCTCGCCACAGCCCAGCCTGAGAGAACCACTAACCGCTCTTTGTGCGGCTGGCAAAGGTGTCCCCAATCCGCCTGCCTCCCGTCCCGAAAGTCTTCTTTGAGACAGGAGCAGGCAATTAGAAAGGAATGGCACCGCACAGCTGATTCCCCTGCGTCCAAGCAGCACAATTGCGCTTCACACAATTGCACGAGTGGAATCTTAAAAGGCAGCAGGAGGTGGGGGGCTTCCCCCTCATGCGCATCCAGATGCCCCTGTCAAGAAGGGCCCAATGCTCTATTTGCATGAGAGTGAGGGGGACACTTCCGTAGTGTGACTGGCCCAGTTCTTTGGCTGACTGCAAAACAGAGGCAGCCCCCAGGAAGGGCGAACAGGGAAGCTCCTTACCAAAGAGGGCATGCAAACAACAGAGAGCAGCTTGCTCCCGGAGAGACCAGTGACCCCAGTGAACAGGCCAAATGCTTTTATACTTAAGAGCCATCTCAGCAATCGTGGGTCATGTCCATGTCTCCCCATGTACCTTTGATCTTTCCCCTCTGTCTGCTGTTAGCGTTTGAAGGCTGTTTTTACCGCATCCCACAGTTATCTGAACAGTGAACAGAGAAGACAGATGCCAGGCACCTTCTTCCCCGCACATGCCCTGCAATTCTCTCACTAGCGGAACAAAATTGCAAATACGCTATTTCAGTGCAACTGTTTCTAGTATTTCATTCACAGACACAAACACCTGTAAATTTCCTGTCTGTCAATGGAAGATGTGCTGCAATCTTCCGCACTGAACCCAGATTCTTCTGCGAGTGCAGGGGGTTCCCAAGTATGGGTCGAGAGGGACCACCATCTTGTCTTCTGCTTTAGCAAGGGAAATATGTTGGCCTGTCCCAGAATCCTAATCCTTTCCCTCATACACACAACTTGTTTTTCATTCATGCACAAACCCAGTTCAGGGTCCTCCATTCATCACAGACACGGAGCTCTCTCAGCTGCGCCTTTAAACATTTAAACAGCTTTTAAGGAGAAAAAATGAAGGGATTAACTGTCTTAGAAAGAATTGTGGGTGGGGATGGAGAAGCTGGAAGTGAGCCATATTGCTTGTGCTGCTCTTCATTCCAGTGTCATTTTGCAGATATACAGCGTCTTACAGAATTATTCCCCTGGCTGCTTTGAGTTTTTCACATTTTGTTGTGATAGGACCTGAAACTGAAAAGGATTTTATTGGCATTATTAGCATGTGATATGCACTGCAAAGATGCAAAATAATTTACTGTGGTACCAATGTGACGTAAACTAAGACAAACGGGTGTTTGTTGGTTGTATGAGTATCCACCCCTTTTGCTGTGGCCTGCCTAAAACAACTCCAGCATCACCCACTGCCCGCCCCATTTCCTCCAGTCATCCAACACTTTTGGACCTGTGGGCACATTTGGGATTGAGAAACTGCTGTGGGCGCTGCCACAAAATGGCTGCCAGGTAGGAGCTCTTGTGTTGCTCGTGAGGGCTTGGCTGGTCAAGAGGTGGGAGACAGCAGTGGGGAGCTTGGAGGCCGGAGGAGCCGGGGAGGCCCAGTGCTCTCCTGGATTGGGTGCAGTTTTCTCCACGGCCGAAATGCCTCTCCAGAGCCTTAGTTCCTGGCAGTAAGTAGGAGCAATCCTCTGACCCGAACATCTTCCAAGCAGCCATGGCCCGTTGACCTCCAAGGGGGCATTTGGAGTCTCCTTGGTGCAGACACGGAAAGGCCCGTGCCAGCCGGCCTCGAAGGAGACCCCGCATGCAAGCGCACGTTTTTCATCTGGGGAGCCTGAGCCACAGATCTTTCCGCCACTTAGCATTGCCCCTGTCGGGGCAGCTAGGAACGCAAAATTCAGTTCTGCCCTTCTCCTGCCCTGCGCTGGGTGATCAGAAGCTTCCACATCTGGGGGCTTGGCAGTTATCAAGGGTGTGACCCACAGGACTGCACCCTATGCTACAGAATGGGGGCATTTTGGGTCATCTTGCCCCCCCCCCCCGAAATCTTCTTCAAGAGGGAATGTGGTCCTTGAGCCAAAAGAGCTCCATGTCCTGCTGCAGATCCAGGCATAGGAGATGCTTGCAAGGTTCACAGAAGCAGCGAACGAGCAGCGGCGCGAGACGGCCGAGGGGCCGTGGCTTGTGAACAATCCTTGCTGTAGCAATGAGGATAAAAACTTCATCTGCATCATTTCTCTGTGACGAGCTGAAAATAAATTTAACAATATTTGGAGACCTTTTATTGATTTTAATAAAAGGAAAGGGGTGTGCACCACCCCAAGAGTCAGTGCAGTTCTGGAAGGGAAGTGGGGCAAGCGGAATGAATACATGATCTTACATTAAGGAATTAGAGCTGTTGGAGGTAGTACTGATGTTGATGTGTTGTTTCATCAGTGATGTTTAGCCACAATTGTTGTTATTGTGTTAATTGTATTGCTGTTCTTAGTTGTAAAAAAATAAAAAAAAAGAATGGCTGGGGCGGGGCAGGGGGGATTTAGGGGACATGCAGCACAGAGGGAGTGTGGGGTAACGCTTCCCATTCCAGCTGTGATCCTGCCTGGAAACCCGCCTTACCCAGCAGGGGAGCCTCGGAAAAAGGTCTCATTGGCACCCACGGAATTTTTCTGAGCTCAGCTGCCCTGAGGGGAGGGTGCGCGCATGCGTGCGCGATCTTTGTCCGCAGCCGCACCCCTTGCAGTTTGTTCTTTGAGGGGGTGCATGTCTTTTAGAGATGCACTTGAATTTGCATATATCCACAGGAACAGAGGGCCAGTGTGGGGACGTGGTGGAAATGTTGTACTGGCAATACACTCTCGTCCACACCTGGCCATGAAACTCCCTGAGTGACTTTGGGCCAGTCGCAGACCCAAAGCCCAGCCTACCTCATAGGGTTGTTGTTCTGGGGAGAAAATGGACTGACATAAGCCACCTTGGATTCCTCACAAGAGGGAAAAAAGGTGGTGTCTATT
This sequence comes from Varanus salvator macromaculatus, assembly GCA_023646645.1. Lineage (NCBI taxonomy): Eukaryota > Metazoa > Chordata > Lepidosauria > Squamata > Varanidae > Varanus > Varanus salvator. The sequence goes on from JAIXND010000657.1 coordinate 21,807,163, forward strand.
CACAGATATTACAAGTGTTCGATATTTAAATGATCGCTTATGAAAGAGACGTTGTGGTATCCAACAGACTCGGAGAAAAAGTCTTCCTGTATGATTATGAAACCTTCCATTCATGCTAATGACCTCTTAGGTCTCGTGGGAATAGATCTGAGGCTGTGGAAGAGAGATTCAGAGCTCAATCCCCAATCCCCAGCCCGTGTGGGGGTGATGGAAACCGTAGGCCAACACACCTGGAGGGCACCAGGTTGGAGAAGGCAGCCTGAACTCAAGGGCTTTATGTTCGCAAGACCCTTGTCACATTTATCCTTTGTAAAAGCTTCAACAGTGGGTGATGTACTTGCTCTTTTGTCCCTCTGTGGACAGAACCTTCCATTATGCTCTGTACCTTTGCCGAGGCTTATGTGACGAGGGCGACATATAAGCTGTCTAAATAAATAAATAGAATAAATACCTCAGCAACCATGAAGCAGGAGAAGGCCAAGCCAGTGCCTTCCAGATGTTTTGGACCCCCCCCCTTCCATCGCTCTGACCATTGGCCATGCTAGCCCGAGGTGGATGGGAACTGTTGGCCAAAGCAACTGAAGGGCACAAAGGCTGCCCATGCTGGGTGTAATCATGCCTCTCTTCATTGGAGGAAAACATGCTGAGAGATTTTTGCCATTACATGAAAACACAAAATCTCTATACAGCCCAAGTATCAGTTAATAAGCCATTACTTGGGCCAAAGCACTGCATTCATTTTGCTTCACCTCACCTCCTGAGGGCTCACCCAGTCGGCACAAACAATCCCACAGTCAGATTTTAAACAACCACCCAGAAAGGCACTGGGGAAACACACACACACACACACACACAAACGGTACGGATCAAACCTTGTGGCAGGCAATTGCAGATGCTTTTACCATTTACTGCCTGGTTCTCGATCCAAACCAGATATGAATTGCACAAAGGGAGACAAAAGATGGAAACACAAGCCAGAAAAAAACACAGAGGACTGTTAGGAAGCCAGTGAGAGTTAGAAGCAAACAAACTGGCTGTAGCACCTTCCCAAGGATGTAGCAAGCGGACTTGGCGGGGAGACCATTCCCTAACGCATCCCTTTCTCTCTCTGAAAATGGCAGGATTGCCGATGAAAACACGGAAGGAAAGGTAGCAGCCCCCTTTCCCCACCGTGTTGTGCGAGCCAACTTTCCCCAAGGTGGTTCTCTCCAAACAGGCTGGACTACAATAACCATCGTCCCCCTGCAGCAGGGACGGTCCAGGCTGAGGACGACACTGCTGCAGCCCAAGGAATCTGGGGCGTGCCGGGCTGGGGAAGGCATGGCCAAGGCATCTCCAGTTGGTAAGGAGGTTGAGCTCAGCAGAGGGCCATCTTCTCCGCGTAGAGGAAGCCGCGTGCTTCATCCCGGGCATCTCTCGCTTGAAAAGGGGCAGGGAGCAGGTGATGGGGAGCCCTTCTTTCCTGAGAGGAGGGAGAGCCCTTGCCAGCCAGCCAGCACTGGGCTAGCTAGGCAAATGCTCTACCCGGAGAACAGCTGCCTTCTCTGCCACTAGCAACATGATGGTGAATTGCTCTTACACTTAAATAATCAGGTAACAGTGACAAGAAAGGCCAGGGAGCCTCTGCTGGGGGTGTACAACTAAAAGGACATTTATGGTTCATTCAGATGAAGGGGGAATGCCTGCGAGGTGCAGGCAGCCCCCAAGGGGACTCCCGAGATGGAGTCTGTACAAGATGCTTTTATAACCTCTCAGGAGGCTATACACACGCAGCTGTATGCAGCAGGGATGGGGGATCACCGACACACATGAGAATAAAACAAAAGGCTTGAACAAATTAAGGCACCCCTCCCCAAAAAAGAGAAGAACTGTCAGGAGAGGCAAACAATGAACGTGTCTAAGGTGTGCCTCTAAAGGGAGACCAGGGCAGGAAGCCCACCTTCAGTCCAAAGCTGCTCTTACAGTGCCAGGCTTTTGGCAGCGCTTTCGCTCATTTTGTCCTGGCAATAGGCACAAAGAAATGAATCCAATTAATAACATTGATTCAATGCATTGATTCTAATCAAAGGACAAAGTGGATCAGACCCTGGTGGGCATCACCCAATTAAACACAACAGGAGTGAGAGGGGGAAATTGGCATTTTTCTTTTTGAGAATGAGTTTGATTACAAGCAAAATGGCAACTGACCCAGGCGGCAGTCCCCGTGTATATCCTGGCTGGGCAGGTCGCAATGACAGCTACTGCCGGGTTGAAATTCCTGGGTGGTCTCTGCACATACCTGGCGGCTGGGCTGAGGGCTTTGGTGGAAGCTCACTCAGCCTCTGGCCATTGACGCTGAGGACGCCTGGGACGTGACCAGACTGCTCCTGCTTCATGTCAGCCGGCCAGGCATGTCTTGCAAAAGGTATATATGGGTTGGATAATCGAAAATCTCTGGACAGCATATATAATACACCCCCAACAAAAACAAATAGAAGATCCAGATTCAGGCCTGAATCTGAGGCCTGGAGGGAAGGGGCCACAGCCAGTGACTACGTTCAGGCAGCAGAATCATCCGCAGGGTTAATTGTGGGTTGTTTCTGGAGCATGGGTTATCATGCTGTCTGAACCCAGGCACACTCCTGAACCTCGATCTGTTAGCCTCAAACAACCCATGAAGCAAACCCAGGATTTGCTGTTAGATTGTGAATTTCTCGGGTAGGAATGTCTGAGAATTTTGTTTCAAGCATCCAAACCTGTCCCTGAACATGTACAAATGCACATTCTTTAAAACAAACACATCTGCACATTCCTGAACTTGTGGCCACATTTGGAAACAAAATAAAAGCACTTTCACGTTTTAGTCAACAGTGGAGAAAATGCACATGCTGAATGGTAAAAGTGTTCTGGTTTGAACAGAAAAAGGTGAAATGAAATGGGACAGGGCCAACCCAAGCTTTAAAGTGATGTTTAGGCAAACTCAGACATTGCTGCTTCTCCATCCTGTGCTTTGGGAGATGGCAGGCTCTCTGGCACTAGAGTTAGCCAAGCAAAGGCAAGGTGGCCGCCTGGCAGGGGTGCTGGACTTGCATCCTGCATTGTTGATCGTGCACTGAGGAGGGGGTTGGACTAGAGGGCCTCCAAAATACCAACATTATGATCTTATAGGTGGCTGAGAAAGGAGGTCATTTGGCGAATCAGCCAGCTTTTCCCTGCCCATTCCCCATCTGCCTCCCAATTCACTTTACTTCTGCAAACCTGAGTCCGGTATTTGCATATCGCGGCATGTAATTTCATCCCGAGACTGTTGACCTTTCAGATGCTGGCAGCTCCTGAAGGGTCCTCAACGGCAGATGCCATTTCTTCAGGCAAATATCCCCCTCCCACTTTTTTCCTTCTCTGTGTGCAGTTCCGCAATTAGTCTCCAGAATTACTGAAACCAATCTCAGTGGTACACCGCTGAGTGTCTATTCAGCCTGAAATGACTCAATGTGTTTTGCACCAGACTGTTAGTGCCTCTGAGATAAGACACTCAGCTTCACTGAGGTAACCAAGAGCAACATAATGAGGATCTATTTCCAACACTACTTTAGCACTGGAAGTACCAGTGTGGGAGTTGTGATGTTTGGATGATAATTCAGACTGAGACCTCGGACAGTAATTGTGAGCTGCAAAGACAGAACAATGTTGATTCCCTATTAGTGTAATTCAGTGGGGAGGTAAGCTTTTGGAGCTGTGAGGCCATCTGGCAATCTGAGACACTGCGATAGGCACTAGCACAAAATGGCTGTTGCGGGAGCCATTGCAGCGGACGAAGGACCGCGTTATGAGGCAGAGCCCCCACGCCTGAAGCAATACTTTTGAGTGCAGAGTTTTCTGTACCAATAAAAGGCGATTCTGCTGCAGTCCCAGCTGCTAGTAAGAAGATGTGCTGCTAAAAAAGGCAGGGAGGAGAGAGTTAGAACCCAGGGAATGCGAGCGGTCGTGCGACTTGCTTGGGACGAAGCACTTTTATTAGAGCTCTCAAAAGACCTGCACAACTCTTCATCAGGTAAAAAGAAGCAAGTCGGGGGGTGGAGATGGGTACGAGGGGAGCCAAGAGGGGTGCGACTGGCCCCTGGTCTTGCAGGTGAATGGAAGGAGTTCAGGGCAAATGCAGGACTGAGCAAGTTCTCTTTTGCCAAGAGAAGACGGAGGGGCGACATGAGAGTCTGGGTGGGTTCACACGACATGACACGCCAGGGTAGTTTTCCACCTTTTCTGGTCTGCTGTGTTGCCTGAACCCCGTCATGGCCTTTCAGCATGGCATGGTTGCTTTTGAGAACACGCAAACAGAAACAACGGCCAGTTCTGTGGTTTCTCAGAGCCACGACGGCCTGCTGTGCTCCCTCAGCCATGTTGCTGATGCCAGAACCAGAGCCCTCTGGGCAGGAACACGCAAGCGCCACGGCCGGACGGACGGACGGCTGCCTTTTGGCGCAACAGCCTGAGGAACCCCCACTCCTCTTGCCCCCTGCCCTGAAGATCCTCTGCTCAGCAGCAGTGCCACACGGCGGGTGCTTTGCGGCGGATCCCAGCACCTGCGCTGCCCCCGTGCAAATGCAGGGCGGAGCAGTGGGGCATGAGGCAGCCGGGTGACATTGCCCCGTGGCCTGGCAGCCTGCACAAGGCACCTCGCTCTTGCACGGGCGAGGGGGGATGGGCTGAGCCGTGCGGCTCCCGGGGCAGTTCCTTCCCTTTTGCCTCAGGCACTTCCCCTGGAGCAGGAGGGAAGGGTGCCTGACCAGCGTGGTGCCCCCTCCGCTGTGTTTCAGGGCACGTGCCCTGTTTGCGCAGCCGGGCACCGCTGGGCACTTGCCGTAAGCTAGACTCGGTGCATGACTGCCGCTGCTGAAGCGGGAGCCTCGTTCCTCTTCGTGGATGGGGCTTCCGGGACACTTGCAGCCTGGAGGACTGAGGGGGAAGAAAATCGTGGACCAGAAGAGGGTGCCTGGCTGCCCTTCAGGTACATCCCAGCAAAATAGCACGCATGGTGGAAACTACGTGATGTTGCTTGTCATGGTGCGTGAACCGGAGCAACTTTTCAAGTACCTGAAGGCTTGCTGCTCAGAGTAAGGCCCCAGGCCGCTCTCTGTAATCTGAGACTACAGGTCATGAAGTAACAGGCTCAAGTTACAAGGAGGCAGTTTTAGCTCAGCATCAGGAGGAATGTTCCACTGGCTGGAGAAGTCAGACAAAGGAACCAAATGCCTAGTAGGCCGTTGTGTGAGCAAAGACTGCAAGCCACCTGGATTCCTGCACTGAGTAGGGCTTGATGACCCAAATGGCCCCGTCAAACCCCATGATTCTGTGGTCTTGCACCCCTGCTATAGACTGTGCTACTCAGCTCAGCCGCATGACTTGCACAAGGAGCAGGCGAGCGCCAAGGGAGGTCACACAAGCAACCGGGAGCTGAGCCGGAGACTCGGTGACCTGCCCGGGGTGGGCTGGTGCGCTGCGTCGTGTTCCCTGGGCCACACACAGGCTGGCTCCAAGCACGGAGGAGGGCATTGGCAAGTGCCCTCTCCCATGGGCCCCTTCTTGACTGGTGGGCAGTGCTGGGAAGCGACCCACCAGCAGGCAGCTCCAGGCCACCGAGGCCCGGAACGGCCATTTTGAACAGCCATGGGCATTGTGGGAATGAAACAAGGCAGCTCTTGAACACAGGCGCTTCGTCACAGGCATTAGCAGAAGTCTAGCAGCTTCCCAAGGAGGCCAAACACTGAACTTAGGACTAATCCCACGTCTTCCTTTATCCTCTTTAATATTTGTATCCTGCGTTTGGTTCAGCTGAGGTCTCCATCACGGGGCCTGCGGGCATTTACCAGCTGCGTACCCCTCCTGATGCGGATTTGATTTCTTTCAAAAAATGACTGTGAAGCTGGCCTGCCGCAAAGCAACGCGCTTCTTCAAGCACCATGTTAATTTGGGCTCAGCAGAGCGGTGTCGTGCTCTGGAGTACAGCGCCTGCCTCGGACTGAGGCTCTTCGGCAAGCAACGTCCCCACAAGTCTTACCCCCTGGCCTTCCGGGGAAACCAGAATGCTCTGAGATGGGCCACATCGGCCAATTTTGTGCCATTTCATGACTGGGCGCATCCGAGGCAGACCTCTTGTGAGAACCTCCACAACCTCCTCTCAAAATGCAAAAGTGCTCTTTTGAACCCAAACAATGATGGTCCGGGATGGCATACCAGCCTGCCAGGTAGATGGACAGGGGGCAGGCAGGCAGCACGGCAGGCAGAATGAATGACTGGGAGCCTTGTGAATGCACACGGTGCTTTGAGAGCAATCCATTTCCCCCATGGCTTTGCCTTCCCCGTATCTGTTTACTGAGCTGTTGTACCACAGTAAAAATATTGTGTACCTTTGCATTGTTGTGTACATCAAGCAGTAACAATGCCAATTAATTCCATTCAAATTCCAGAACACAACAAAAAGTGGAAAAGTCAAAGAAGGGAGACAACTTCTGCAAGGCTTTCTCTCTCCCTTTTCTCTCAGAAAGGGCAGGGGAGTGACAAGAGACACCCTGACTGAACATTAGCTGTTGTTGTTTCCAGAAACAATAGCAAAAGGGGAGAATGCGAAGCAATTTATTTCCTTACTATTGGCATGTACCAAGAAAACTGACATTCTCTGCCTGACAATGACACTAATTAATGGGGTGTTAGTCATGCATATCCAGAGTGGTTTATAAGACAGAAATGGCCTCCATAAAACACTTCAGTAAATCGAAGCATTTTCGCGCACTCTGCACGCTCCCGATCCAGCTGTTACTCAAGTGATGGAAAGTTCACAGATCAAGGTTAGTGAGCATGTTCTGACGGTTTTTGATATTTCACTATTGCTTCTTTATTGTGCTCCGTGGTGGAATTAGTTATGCAACACAGATCTGCATCTATTATACACAAAGTTCCTGTTAAATACTTTTCTGCATATTTATTACTATGTGAATATTATTCTTGCCCTCCACATTTCTGGGTTTGTGACTTGGCGTTTCCTCTACTTTAAAATGGGAAACGGCCAGTAAGGACTTGAAGACAGGTGAAAAGGAAGACTGGTTGGCATCGCCTTCTCCCTCCGCCCCATTCCCTCCCCTACAGCTTTGCCACGGGTAGCTATAGGGGGGCTCCCAGCTCTCTGCCTTCCATGAGCTCCATTCTGCTTGAATGGACCCTGCTGTGAAGCACACTTTTTAATTTCCCAGTGTCATGTGTCTCCCAGCTCCAGGGCCATTTGGAGACTTAACATGGCAGTTCCCCATCGGATGCCACCATTTAAACCCCCACAGTTCCCCAGAGAGGCACAATATCCAGTGCTCTGGAGCACTTTATGAGAATATGATGGTTGTGGCAGGGGGCCTCAGCAGGGCATCGTGATCTCAGCAACTGCTTGAGGAATTCCAGAAGCCGGTGCCAGCCTCTTTTCTGTAGGTTGGGTGACACTTCGAAATCCTCTGCAAATGTCTTCACCAGGGATGGCAAATGCATACGTACAATGTTGCAGACTTGGCCACTACCAATGGCTGGTAGGTGACCCATAAAAGAACCTTCTTGATTCCTAATGTTTAATGTTTAGTTCCCAAAGTGGTCAATTCACTTAAAGAGGGTTGAATGGGTGTTGCTTGGAAGGAGCAAAAGTTGCCCAGGCTGCCCACCCAAGTGCCCCTCAGATGTGTTGGACTAGAGTCTCTATCATGCACTCCTGGCCTGGCCACCCTGGCTGGGGATCATGGGAGCTGTGGACCCAGAGGCCAGTCAGTTGGGGAACCCTGCTTCAAAGATTCACCAGGATCACATTTATATCAGCCATTATATACATCACAATGGCAACTGTTTTTGAACAAAAATGGCTTTTGCAATATAAATATTGCAGAATGAGCTCAGGATGGGGAGGGCAGAAATAGTAGAAAAGGCTATATGACGTACAGTGGTCCCTCGGCTCACGACGCCTCACGACCAATTGGGTCGCGAACAAAAATTTCATAAAAAATTTCACTCAGGTCGCAAACTCCACATTGGGAGGCAACTGCGATTGTGGCCATCTCTCCCCCCTCTCCCCGTATGGAGGGATGGCCGCCATCGTGCTGGGGTGGGGAGATGGCCGAGATCGCGCTCGTCTTTCCTGAAGGAGCGCAACCGCGATCTCAGCCATCTCTGCCCCCAGCACGATCGCGCCCGTCTCCCCCCACCAGTGTGCCCGTGTTGCGCCCATCTCTCCCCTCAGGTGCACCAGGATGAGATGATGGGTGCATGCAGGGATGAGGGGTGTGATCACAGTCGTGCTGGGGGGGCAAGGAGATGGCCGTGATCTTTCTTGTTCTTTGTCACTTTGCTTCACATTTTTCCAATTAAAAAAATCGTTACAGAACGGATTAACCTTGTTTACACTGAACCTTACGGGGAAATTTAACTTGGCTCAGGACCAATTTGGGTCCCGACCAGAGTCCTGGAATGGATTAAGTTCATGAGCCGAGCTACCACTGTGTGTTGCAAGCACATTAAGTATAAGTAACAACGTTAGCAGTTTACAGTGCCTGCAACGGAAGCCACGTAGATTCTGCTTGTTTGCCCACAGTTCCAGGACAGTATTCCGCCATTGCAGAGCATCAAACGAGGCTGTCTCTATTTTGGTTGAAATTTGCCAGCAATCCCATATAACACCAAGGCCATATTTTGCATAGATTGCCTTTACTGTCTGCTTTTCCTACCCCCACGCCCCAGACCGCACAGACCGTGTTGCTCGTGGTGGCCGTGTTCCTGATCTCCTGGCTACCGCACCACATCATCGTCATGTGGGTCGAGTTCGGGCAGTTCCCCCTGAACAACGCATCCTTCATCTTCCGCATCATCTCCCACTGCTTGGCCTACGGGAACTCTTGCATCAACCCCATCATCTACGCTTTTCTGTCGGAGAATTTCCGCAAAGCCTGTCGGCAAGTCTTCACATGCAAGTTTCTCCTCCAGAAGGACCCTGTGGAGAAGCTGGTGAGGATCCGCATGGAGAACTTTTCCACCACTCACACAACCACCAACGTGTGAATTAGAAGGTGCGAATCAAAGCCTTCTATAACTTGGGTGCCCTCTAGATGTTTTGCAATTCATTTCCCATCTGCCCCGGCCAGCTTGGCCAGTGGTGAAAAATGCTGGGGCTTGTGGTCCAACATATCTGGAAGCCAGCTAGGTCAGGTTAGGCTGCACAGTTAGAGAAAGGTACAGAGAGAAGAGAATGCAAACATGTGGATAAACATCCAGTGCAGAAACAGATGCATCTAGGAGAAGCAGGCTTAATCTGGATTATCTGATTGCTTGTGTTAATGGCCATTACATGAGCCTCACTTGGTCCATCTTGCCTGTCTGGTCCAGCTGCATCTTGCAAGGGATGGTGTTCTAAGAGGCTTCTGACATTGCGCAAAGGGGATCTGAGCTTAGCTGCAGCGCACTGAGATATCATTGTCGTTTCTTGCTAAGCATGAAGGTTAATGACTCATGGAAAGGTATGTCTGTGCATAAAATGGATCTATCATGCAGAGGCACAGAATAAAGGCAAGTGGTGGTGATGGAGGAGGACCCAACAGCGCAAGGATGTCTTCTGAAATTGCTCCTAAGGCGTTACAACAGGAAAGCACACTACCATCACTGCAAATTCATAAAAATTTGCTTGCAAAAGGTGCTCTTGATTGTGCAAGGCGGCTGGGGCTGTGAGTCACTTGTGCTAATACTTCTTAAATTGCTGTATCAAGATAAACTGGATTCTGCAACCTGTGTCTGGTATGATTTATTCTGCAAATTTTATTACTGTATCCTGGTTTACTCAATCATGGGAAGGAGCTGTGCAGAGCAACAAAGCCTTATTCTCACCCACTGGAAGCCTATGTCATCCCTCTAACTCTCGGTGTTTCAGCAGCAGCTCTCCTGCTGGAAACATAAACTTTTTTTTTTTTAATAATGAAATTTGATTTGCGGGAAGCAGAATTCTACTACTGCTTTAATCTACTCTGCTTGTTCTGTGATTGCATGGCCAAAAGGTAACAAGCCTGACCAGTGGGCAGTAAGTAAGGCACTGGGGTGTTTTTTTGTGATAATGGAAGGGCAGAGGGAAGAATATTTTTGATATTCTGACTATAAATGCTTTACAGCACCATCCACATCCAAGAAGGAAGTGCCAGCAGGCTCAGGGAAGACCCAAGGTGCTCAGAGCTAACAAAAAATGGGGAATCCTTGCCCTCAGGTAGCCCATGAGCACCTAAGTATATTCAGTGCCCATACAATAGAATAGTGACTGCTAGTTTGTGGGGAATGGTGTGGAAATTGGGAGTAGGACAGAGAAATGGAGCATCTTGAAAAGTAGCACTCTATCCTGCAACATTACCTTGCAGGTTCCACTTGCAACAAATAGAAGTAGTCAATAGCATTCACTGAACCATTCAGTGAATGTAATGTAACATTCACTGAAATAAAGAAATGTCATCACACACACTTGTCCTTCCTTTGCATTTGCCGGGGCTTCATACCGACCAAATTGCAGCATTCACAGGTGGATCCGCATTCAAAGGTTGAGTATGGGCAATCACTGAAATATGGGCTACTGTGTTGTCTGAATCCAGGCACACTAACAGACCATGGTGAACAGCCCACATGGTAAACAATCCACTATCCATAACCCAGCAACAAGCCATGGATTCTCTTCATGGGTTGTCCATGGTTAACAAGCCATGGCTTGTTAGCACAGCTGGGTGCAGTAACATGATAATCCATGTTTTAACAAGAGCCCACAATGAGCCACTGAATTTAAGTTGTTGTGGTGCTTGCACTGGCTGCTTTGAAGTGGTGCTTCTTTTATGCAAAAGCACGGGCTGCAAAGTGCATTGCTGCTTTAATGTTCTTGTCCAAAAATGCTTGTATTCTGAGCCAAAATGATGGTGTTTGATCTAAATGGTCAGTTCATTGCACTGCTGTTGTAAACTTGAAATGGGTCTTATTGATTGCATCCGTGACTGAAAGAAATGTCTTCTTTCATCTTCCTTTGTAAATCGGAAAATGTGCCATTAAAACAGTCTTTGACTCAGCTATGATCCATTGATGCATCACTGGCTGTAACCAAAAAGAAACAACTGCCATAGCCGGGCCAAGTGAAACCATCTCTCTTACTAATGGCCAAGATTTCACTTGGTTTAACTTAAATGCAAGGAGTCCTACTGCCAGCCAAGATTTAGACTGAAAGTGTACCAAAGGAAGGACGGACGGATGGACGGACAGAAAGACAGACCTAGAATATATTTGGTGTTCATGTTAAAATAGCTGCATCTAGAAATCTCAGGAATCAAGGTGCAGAAGCAACAATTCCATCCATCCGAGGAAACATAATAAACAAGGTGTGAAGATGTGTGAAAATCCAGATCTTTCTGATCTCACCCCCTGCTCAGAAGAGTTCCAGTGTTCAGCTTATATAGGAGAAATATAATTCACTGATCATTTTTCTTTTAAGAAATCATCTTGTTTTATGGATTGTGGTAAACCAATAAATACACAAACCACCCAGGGAGTTTCAGCTATGAGGTGCTATAGAGAATGATGCTTCCAATCCATCAGGCAGGCATGGGAAAGAGCAGAGAAATAGAAACATGAACAGAAAACATATGCTGAGGAGGAAGGTGGTACCTGAAGTGAAACTCGGTTCAAGAATAGGGTAGTGAAAGTAATTTTAAAAGTGCTCCTCCAAAGCTTTGGCTTTGGCCTCTGTCTTGAAGTAAGGAAGCAGCTCAAGTTGCATGTCAGGTTTTCCAAAATTGGATTTTTAAAATAGTAGCATGGCATACGGAAACTTAGGGGATAGGCAGGGGAAGATCAACCAAGGGCCTTCCCACCACCGCAGCAGCTGCCCTGTCCCTGCTTTTGCAACATCCTTCCATCCACTCACAATTTCTCACTATCGTGAGGTGCTTTGCGCAACCTTGGAGGCACATCCCTTTCGTTATTAATTCGTTATCCAGAAGTTGAAAACCAACTGGGGCAGAACCCTGGAAGCAGCATGAGCTGCAATGTGGGAAGGTGTGACCCTGGCACCAAAGGAATCCCAGAGGAATCTCTGGAGGAATCGATAAGGGGGCAGACATTCATGCGCACAGGTGGATTCCCACCCCTACACCAAAGTGGTGATCAGGGAAAACAAGGGCTGTCTAAATGTTGCCTTGGCCCCTTGATCCTTTGTGCTTTTCAAGGGCACCCTGACAGAGTGAACATTCAGAGACGCTCGCAGTGTGTAGCGCACCACCACGCCTCGTGAAGACCCAATCTTCTTTTTGCAGTGACAGGCAGCGAAAAGGATCAGCTTTCTCCAGCACAGGTAAGCGATGGGCCAGGGGTGGCACAGCTACGCTCGTCGAAGGAAGGCATGCCCTGTTTCCATCCTTGCTGCCCTCCACAGGCTGCCGCTTATGCGCTTGGGTAAAGGTAAGCCTGGCCAATGTCACCTCAGTTCATGTTGTCAGGGAAGACGCCCCACACCCCAATTTCTTAGCAGCACCCGATTCATGTGAAGGTGCGGCAGGCCCACCTGAGGACACGGGTGACTGCCCTCTTCTGAGATGGCGGTGCTTTATGCCCCATCCTTCTCCAAGGTCCAGACTGGCATGCTGGGGTAGGGCGTGGGACGTGGCTGAGCCCAAACTTTGTCCACAGGTGGCCTCAGGTTCAGATAGGTGAGCCCAGCTCAAAGGGCACCAGGTTGCAGAGCTGGGAAAATCCCCTTGGCCTGAGACCCCGAGGAGCTACTGTCAACTGGAGTGGAAGATACTGGACTAGAGGTGAGCTGTGTGTCTGGCCTGGCATAAGGCAGCTTCCTAAATGCATGGTAGCTAATCTACTTTTTCATTTCATACAGGTTAGGAAGGGCTGAAATTAATCTTCACGTACCAGACTGATTCACGTGGTCCAATATCTTGTTTCCCAGAGTACCAACTAACAATGAACTAGACCAGGGATCAGCAACCTGTGTCTCTGGAGCCGCATGTGGCTCTTTCATCCCTCTACTGCGGCTCCCTGTTGCTCTAAATATGTGTCACACCTGCCAATGTGCAACACCCGCCGGCACGCGATTTATTGAGCTTTTCAACCCCCGGTAGGCCAACCAGGGATAAATCCAAGAAAAGTAAAGTTTCAGAAGAAAACAGAATGTTTAATGGTACGTAGGCAGATTCATTTGCTTTCACTGCTGATGAGACTGGTTTACCAGTATGCTTAATATGTGGTGAGAAATGGGCAAACAACAAAAAGTCGAATGTTGCAAGACATTTCTAGAATAAACACACAGCCACTGCTGAAAAATATCTGGATGGAGATGGGAGAAAAAAGGCCATTTTGGAACTGATGCAGAAGGTTGATCCGAGCAAAAATCATTTCAAGAAGTGGATTAAGTCTGCAAATTCAAGTACATATGCTAATTTTGTGACCGCTCAGGAAATAGTCAAGCACAGGAAGCCGTTCACAGATGGAGATTATATAAAAGACTCAGCATGACGGTAAAAAACGATACATGCAGTGTGATCTTCATTTTAGATGTCAAAAGGGGTTTGGAAAAAACACAGGATATAAATATCGGGAAGAAATGACAACTTGCCATGCAGCTAATGATTAAGTGCTGAGAGAACTGTTACAAGACTGCTGTGGATGACATTTCCTTATACCACAGCACTCAACGGTTAAACGGATCCCTCAGCAGCTCGGTAAACATTTCCAATGAAGTGCATCATGCTAAGCATCACCATATTTTATGTTGCACAGCCATCCAGAGATCCAAGGTTATTGGGCAGCCCATATAAATGCTGTGGCTAACCCTGCACATACTTAGAAAAAGTCCTCAACTCCAGCATTCCCTAACCGGTCTGGCCCTTTTTCTGCTGAACCAGACACAGGATTGCACCCTAAATAAATATACACACCTACCTCATATCTACTACTACTGTGATACAAGAACACCTGACACCTTTTCCTAGAGAATGAGACTTCTGACTTTGTCTGCAGAGTACTATAAAAACAAGTATGTCTTTAATTTTAAAACTGTGTGATCTCAGATTTAATTTTATCCCAAAAGTGCCAATCCTTTAAGGGGTACAGACTGCTCTCCCTGCTCCCTCTCCACCAAAAGGAGCTGTGCTAGGGTGACAGGAAGCACAGAATCATGATCTCAAGACAGACCGTGTAGCACAGCACTGTTGGTGACTGGAGAAAGACCTTTAGAGTTCCAGAGGTATTTCCCAGGTCTGCTAAGAGATACAGGAGCCAAATGGACAGCCTTTTGAATGCAAATCTTGTGCTTCGGCCCTCTTGTGTGATGAAGGACAGATTGCAAAGGGCTAAAGGGATAAGCAAGAGCTGCTGAAAGATCTTTCCTTGCCCAGCTATCTTAGTTACTAAAAGGAGCAGAGGGTGCAGTAGGTCTTGTCTGTCATTTGTTCTTCCACAAGCTGCCCTTTTTAGGCTAAAACATGCAGGGGATGATACACAATGTGTCATACTTCCCTCCACTATACAGAATGGATGAGGACAGGGTTGCTTTTTAGCATACGCAGGCATCCGCCTCTGTGAGGAAGAGAAAAGGAGACAATTCCACATAAGGTGCCTTTCAGGTTTGAGGCTTAATTTATTGTAAAATTCTTTGGCTGGGCGTGTCTGCACTGCCATTTTCCTTTGATGCTCAAATCAAGCATACAACAGTTTAAACAATGCTTTTTTCAGAAACATGGTGAAGTATTATTCCAACTCAGTTTCTTTTGATACAACTTCCCCTGCCTTTTTTGGCAATGCCTTCCCCTGCCTTCACAATGGGTTCCAGCCCTGGCAGTGGAGCCCTTTTGCGAGCGGCTGTTTCTATTTTCCGGACAAGGTCCACATCCCACCTGTGGGTGACAAAGCTGACTGCAGTCCCAGGGAACTTACTGCCAATGCGGCCAACTCGCCCCACTCGATGGAGGTAATCATGCAAAGTTGGTGGAAAGTCATAGTTGATCACTAGCTCCACATGGGTGGTATCCAGTCCTCGGGAAGCTATATCAGTGCATACCAAGATGTCAAACCTGCCTTTCTGGAAGTCATCAAAGATGCTCTCGCGTGCTGCTGCTTGCATCTGTCCCTGCAAGCGCAGGTGCTTAATCTTATGGTCGTCCAATATGTAGCCAAGCCAGTTCACTGTGCTGGCATTGTTGCAGAAAACCAGAATGGCTCCAGATGAAGGCGCTCGATCTTTAATCAACTGCAGCATCTCCACCACCTTGTCGCTGCCCTTCAGGCGTATAAATTTTTGTTCTACATGAGGCTGAATACGATGCAAGCTATGGCTGGTCAGTATTTTGATGCTGTCCAGGTCAGCTACCTTACTCAAGAGTGTGCCCAGCCCCTTCGGGATGGTGGCTCCCATGGCTACTAGCTGGGCTTTGGAATCCCAAACGTCAGCCACTTCACTGAGCCTGGAGACAAGAGGAGCCTGCTGAAGCAAGTCTTCTACTAGGTCTACAAAGGTGGGATCCAGTAAGGTGTCCACTTCATCCAACACCAGGCAACACAGCCTTTCCAAGGTCAACAGATGACGCCTCAAGGCCTTACAAAGTGCACCTGGTGTGGCCACCAAGAGATCAGCGGGGCCTTCAAGAATCTTCTGCCGGATGTTGCCTATGCCCCGACCACCCCCAACCTGCCTCACCTGCAAGCCCAATGGAGTGCACAGATAAGAGGCGACACTCCGCACCTGTCCTGCAAGTTCTCGGGAAGGCAGTACCACCAAGGAGCGAGGGGAGGCAATTTGCTGACTAGGCAAGCACTGGGGTTGCAAGAGCCGCTGTACAAGAGGGAGCAGGTAGGCCAAGGTCTTGCCACTGCCTGTTTCTGCAGCGCAGAGTGCGCTGGACCCCCTCAGCAGGGTCGGGATGGTGCGCTTTTGCACAGCAGAAGGCTGCGAGATGCCCAGAACGTCCTGCAAGACAGAGACCAGCCGGGGTTCGATTCCTAGGTCTGGGAAGGAGGCGAGGGAAGAGTCCGCGTCCGCCTCCCGGTCTTGAGGTGGCTCTTGCCGCGTCCGCTCCAGCTGGAAATAATCCCCTCGGGACAAGCGGTGCTTCCAGCCGCCCGAGACCAAGCGCGGCTTCTCCCAGCGCCCCAGCGTGTCGCGAGCGGCTTGACTGAGCTCCTCCCGCCGGCTCCGCAGCAGCAGCTTCCCTGGGCGGGAGAGGGACGCCGCACGCGTGTCCCCTCGCGAGGCGGCCTGTTCCAGCCGCAGCCGCCACGCGTGGGGTATCCGCACCACGTTCGCCGCCGCCGCCTCCTTCTCCGCCTCCTCCTCGGGCGGCGCCCCGGAGCCCGAGCGCAGGCCCCAACGGCGCAAGGCCGGCGGCGCGCACGCGGCAAAGCGGCCTGGGGCGGCGGCCCCGCAGCCGCGCAGAGCCATGGCCGGAGGAGGAGGAGGCGGCCACGCCGCGGGCAGCGCCGGTCGCGCCGTCATGACGCCACTACCCCGCGCGGCCGCTGCACGCCGTGCTGCGGGCGCCGGCGAGTGACGCACGCGGAGCCGGGGGCGCCAGCGCGTGGCCTGCAAGGCGTCGGGGCCTCAGAGGAAGATTAGCTGCCGGTTCTCTTAGAGCGCCGAGTACTTCCCACCGGAAGCCCGAGTGAAAATCGTAGGCGCGGCCCCGAGACCGTCTCCTTTGCTCGCCCCGCGAACTCCGCAGTGTCGCGTCAGGATGACGTTGCAACGGGGATCAGCGACTCGTCTCTCCCCCGAGTGGGGCGACTTCCCCGATGCTCCGTGTTCCTCGACTCACAACAGATTTGCTTATTTGTTTGTTAGATTCGTAGCCCGTCTTTTTGATTACAGCGAACGCAAGGCAGCTTATATCACTCTCCTCCTGTCTCTCTCCGAGTTATCCCCGCAACAACAGCCCTGCGAGGTAGGCTGGGCTGAGAGGCCGTGACTGGCCTAAAGTCGCCCACTGGCCCCATGGCCGAGCTGGGACTCGAACCTAGGTCGCCTGGGGCCCAGTCCCGCGCTCTTCACCACCACACCAGCCTGGCTCTCGCCTGTAAACGTGGATTTGAAGTGGGGAGGGAGAAGTCGTGTAGTGATGACCGTGAGCCATCTCTGACCAGTCGATTTACAGGCGAGAAAAATGCATTCCAAATCTACCTAACGCTGAGAAAATTAGAACATCTCTTCATACAGTGGTGCTATTCTGGATTTCTGGAGCTGCCCATAGAAATTGAGTGTTACTGCAGCGACCTGATGAATGAGAGCCCTCCAAAAGGTCCCATCCAGGACAGCCCTGCTCAGCTTGCACAAACTCAAGGCTGTGACTTCCTTTATGGAGTCCATCTAATATTTGCTCTTCCTCTTCTGCTTCTGCCTTCAACTTTACTGAGCATGATTGTCTTGTCACACCGATCCGCAAAACAATGGCTCAGAATCAGTTTCTTGTCAAGGCAAACAGGTTTATTTACAATTGAATACATGGATCCATGGGTGCCTAAGATAGGAACACCTCATGTTAATTTCCTTAGGGTTATATGGAATACCCAAAAGGGGAGTGAACACAATACACAGGAAGGTGATTGGATACTTTGATATGGATATGAAAGTGATTGGATATACGTCACAAAACCATAAAGAAAAGTTACATTTCATTCTAATTAGATACTCTTGACAGGCCTTCTAAACTAAAGTTACCTTGAACAGGCTGGCCAAGTTAAGTAACCAAAAAGGTTACATGTGTGAACTTACAGGGTTAGGGAGGCACTCTGGCACACCCATAAAATACAAAGATAGCAATTGACAGTTACCCACTAATGAAATGGGGTCATTTGGTCATCACCACCAGACACTGAGGAACCCTTTGTGATCTGTTTATGGTGAGGCAGTGTGGCGGGATTATATATCTTGTTTTTCTGGGTACAGTCTTCTCCAGGGAGTCGTGTCTTCTCACAGTGTGCCCAAAGAGGTTCGCCTGGTGCCAACACTTCATTCCTTTTGGCACCAGGCCAAAGCCTTTTTATACTCCCTTTATTTTAAGGGTTGAGTGTGATTTTAATGTGGGGTTTTGTCGTATAGAAAATCAACTTGGATGCTGTGCTCTACTTTGTTTTAACGTAAGACTATCCCGAGACCTTTGTAGCAGATGGTATATAAAAGTTATAAATAAATAAACAAACAAATAAGATCCAGTTTCATCATTTTGCTTCCAGCCTACAGAAAAAGATGGTGAATCACAGGTTTTTAGCCTTGTTGGGCTAATAATGTGTTTAAAACAAAAGGTTGTGGCAATCATGCCATTTCAGAGGCAGATCTTGTTATTATGTTCAACTTTTTATTCTTAGCTTTATATTTTAAAATATTTCAAAATTTGTAGTGGCAGTGCCTATACTACAATTTGCAAAGCAGGATATGCTGGGATGAAGTAGTTTTGCCCAGCCATTTGGCAATGTAATCCACTGTTCAAGCTGCAAGTCATAATACGAAGATTAGTTATTAATTCCAGCCAAAAGTCCCCCATATGGACAATGCCTCACATTACACCAAAGATCAAATACTCCTGGGTCATATTTACTACTCAACTGCATATAGATTTTTTTGTACTCTGCTGGCTTCCATGTAGAGGTGTTTTGCTTTGAAACATTGAAAAATGAAATAACTATGGTAAATAAATGAATAAGACTGATATTTCTCCACCCCAAGTAAGACTAAGTTATCTTGAGCAGAGACACCACCTTTTGCTGCCACTAATTTCAGGGTGGAGGTGCTGGTGCCCCAAATCACAGCTATATTAAAACACCGGTGGTTTCATTGATCTCCTGATTGTTTCTTTGACTAAAACACTCCTTACCTCATAACTGAATTTTGGTGGGTGGCCTTCTTCAGGCAGAGTTGTACTCAAGCTATATCCTTTCTAGTTTGGACTCACGGATTTAACAGTGTTCTAAGGAAAGTTTCTCTCCCTCTCTCTCTCTCTCTCTCTCTCTCTCTCTTTGTATGCCGCCCCTCGCAGCAGCCTCGGGGCGGCTCACAACAACTAAAAGACATATACAATATTAAAAACTGGCCCATCTCTAGGTCAAATTTAAAACAACATAAATAATCCATTAAATAATAATCTTAAATTAGAATAAATTAACATTTAAATACTGTCTAAATACAAAGGTCTTCGCCTGGCGCCAAAAAACAATGACGGCGCTAGGCGAGCCTCTCTGGGGAGCGCATTCCACAGGTGGGGCGCCACCGCAGAGAAAACCCTCCTCCGGGTACTCACCCTCCTTATTCTCGCACGGAGGGTTCCCGGAGGAGAGCCTCTGCTGCTGATCGTAAGGGGCGGGAGGGCATATATGGTCGCAGGCGCTCCTTTAGGTAACCAGGACCCAAGCCGTTTAGGGCCTTATAGGTAAGAACCAACACCTTGAATTGGGCCCGGACTTCAATGGGGAGCCAGTGGAGCTGACGGAGAACTGGGGTGATATGAGAACCACACCCAGTCCCCGTCAGCACCCTGGCAGCTCTATTCTGCACCAATTGAAGTATCCGGACCGTCTTCAAGGGAAGCCCCACGTAGAGCGCGTTATAGAAGTCTAACCGGGAAGTCACCAACGCATGTGTCACTGTCGCCAGGCAGTCATAGTCTACAAAGGGATGCAGCTGATGTATCAGCCAAAGCTGATGGAAAGCGCTCCTCGCCACTGCTGACACTTGAGCAGTCAAGGTCAGCTCTGGGTCGAGGAGCACTCCCAGGCTGCGGACCCTGTCTCAGAGGGAGTGCAACCCCATTCAAGACTAAGTTTGTGGCTTGGGATTTTTTAATCGTTCAACCCTGACTGGTTCTTTTGCACAACTTTATTCCTGGAGGTTTGATAGCACCTTGCTCTTCATGATGCTGTTTATTTAGATCTACTCTCCAACAACCTCTGGACCTTCTGGAAACAGTCACACTCAGTCGGATCCGGTGGCGTTGGAGTTGCAAACCGGGGCACTCCATTCAACTACAACACTTGCAGTGTGTGACTTGTGGAAGCCGATCGGTTGCACCAGGCCTTATTTAGGCATGTCACAGCAAAGGGGGTGAGTGTGCAACTGACAAGGACCAATGTGTTTTTGTTCATTTTTGTGCTGCACCAAAATAGTTACATCTTCACAGTGAGTATCTTGTGTACATCAAGTGGTAACACTGCCAATTAAATCCATTTTAATTTCAGGTTGCGACCAACAAAATGTGGAAAAGTTGAAGAGAAAACCTCTTCAATGCACATATATGTAATATTAAAGCCTGGTGTGTATGCGAATATGGAGAGAGCTAGAAGTAGCTGCAAGAAAATAGTTGTGACAAGTAGGAAACCAATAAGAAAACTCTTTTCGGCGCCAGGCAAAGACCTTTTTATTTAAGAAATATTTTAATTGTTAATTTAATTATTAATTTATTTATTTATTAATTTTATTATTTATTAGTTTTGAATTTTAGTTTTTGTTAGTTTTAATTGGGACTATGAGATGGGCCAATTTTAGTTTTAGTTTGAATGCGGTAGGTCGTTTTGTGTTTCAATTTTATGTTGTATATTATAACATATTATATGGACCTGCTGTAAGCCTCCCCGAGGCTAGCTGGCAAGGGGCGGCACAGAAATTTTTCTAATAAATAAGAAATAAATAATAAATAATTTACTATGACTGTTGTTACTGTTTCTTCTGTATTTTAACTTTCGGCTGACAACGGGCATTTCAAAACATAGTTGCTTCTGAACTAACTGGATTTTCCACTCATCTGTAGCTGTGAGTTGCATATTTAGCATGAAATAGATCTTGACATAAGTTTGTTTTAGGCCATCTTTCTGCACGCATTGCTATACGACGTGCAACCAAAGGGGCAGGAATTTCGTATACTTGGAGCTGAAGCGAGCTGCGATTTTCAACGCCCACTCAGAGCGGCAGGCTGCAATGCAGGTTGCGAGGGAGCAACAGCGGAGCCGCGGCTGCTGCACAGGCGAGCGCGTGCCCCCGCATGACGTCCAAGTAGGAGCTCCGCGTGCGCGGGAGCCGCGCTCCCCCTTCCAGCCCGGGACCGCGTGCCGGGTGGCAACGCCGTGCGGCAGGCGGGGCTGCGCGCTCTCGGGGCCGGCATGAACTCGGAGGCTCGAGCCCCCGCGTCTCTCTCCACTTTTGCTATCTCTGACTGCACAGCGTAGCCGGGCGACGTCCTAGGAAGAGGGAGGGGAGGGGAGGGGAGCGGGGCTCGAGGGCGCCTGCGCGGACGTCGGACGAGGAGAGCGGCGGGAGGGAGGGAGCGGGCCGGCCTGGAGCGAGGTGAGGCCCGGCCCTGCTGTGGCTCCTTCGAGGGAGAGGGGAGGGAGGGTGCTCCGGGAGAGGCCCGGCCCTCCCTCGGTGCCCTGCGCGCCGCCCTGGGCTCTCTTCTGGGCCGAGGGCCCCGCCGAGGCCTGCAGCCCCCGGCCTGCGCGAGCCATCATGGCTAGCTGGGGCATGCCGGGAGTTGTAGGACTTTGGATTGGTTGGTTGGCTGGCTTGGTTTTACTTCCCTCCTCGTTTCTTTTTCTTTTTTATGAACTCAGAGAGGCTTACACCAGTCTCCTGTTGCTGATCTCAGTCCTATCTTCCCAACAACAACCCTGCGAGGTAGGCCGGGCTGACTGGCTGGTCCAAAGTTTCCCATAGTCTGCACGGCTGAGCGGGGACTAGAACCCAGATCGCCCGAGTCCCAGGCCTGCCCTTTAACCACTGCACAGCACTGCTTCTCCGTGTGGCTTTTCTCCTGCCTAGGCACCGATGCTGCCTGCTTAGGTGGGGGAGAAAGTGTTCGGTGGGACTCGAAGGCCTTTCAGGCTGCAATTTTGGTTCAGCTCCTTTGGTTAGTGCATAGGCGAGAGGAAGATGCCTTCACACACACGCACACCTGGTCCCAAATTATGCTGCTGAACTGAAGAAAGTGTTGGATGTAGTAGCAGTGAGGTTTTGCATGGCAGGACTGAGCTTTGGTTCCAAGTCCCAAGTCCCAAGGCTGGGGGTCCTTTCATGCCCAGGGGGAATTCATCACTTGCTCTAGCCAGTTAGGTAAATAACTGCAGCGACAAGGATAGGGCTGCCGAGGCAAATGCCAATGGCCCATGCTCTCGGGCTGGAGCCTGCTAGCAAGAGCCCTAGACTTGCTGCTCTGCTTCGCCCTTGTAACCAGATTGTCACAGGCTTCTTGCTCTGACAAGTGCAAGTAAGTGGAGTGAAGCGGGAACGGGAGGGGCCATTGCTTATTTCCACTCTGCCAGTCAGGCAAGCAAGCGAGAAGCAGCTGCATGGTTGAGAAGGATGTAGTAGAATGAGACTGGTAGCTGTAGGACACAGATGATTTAATTATTATGCTTTTCCTTGAAATGATACAATTCAGTTTCTCTTGTCCTCCTTTTTATCCTAATAGCTGTGAAGTGGGTTATAAATCTGGAATATTGTGCGCAGTTCTGTTTGCCACTTTTAGAAGGCATTATGCAGCAGGGAAAAGGGAAGAAAGTGGCAGTCAGAATGAGTAAGATTGTTTGCCGGGGAGGAAATATCATAAAGCTTGAGGTTATTTAGTTTAGGAGGAAGGTGTCTGAGTGGATTCATGAATAAAGTATATAACAATTTTCCTGGGAAGGAGAAAATGAGCAGCAAGAAAGTTTTTTCCTTTGTTTCATAATGCTACAACCTGGATCATTGTCCAGCATTTTTGGTTTGAACTTTTGCAACCAGGAAAGCCGCAAAGCAAACTAGAATTAAACCAGGATAGCAGATCTGCATGTTACAGCTTTGGTGAGAAGCTAGCCATAGTTGTCTGTGGCAGGTTCATACAGATGTACCACCAGATCACAGCTATGCTAAGCAAGCTGCAGTTTAGCATATGGCCATTATTTTAGTTATCACAATAATAGCTTCCCTTGTACATATTTGTAAATAATGTTGCAATATTGTTTTCTAAAACATTTGTCTTTGCATTTTCTTGTTTCAGACTATCCAAAAGACATCATGACAGTGCACACAACACTGCTCTCTTTCAGAAACAAGACCATACTGGCTCCTATGGTGAGGGTTGGGACTCTACCAATGCGACTTCTGGCTTTAGATTATGGAGCAGATATTGTATACTGTGAGGTAGGGTATATTTTTGCCTTCATTGCTGCTGTTGTTGTTGTTAGTCGCGAAGTCGTGTCCAACCTATCGCGACTCCATGGACACCATTCCTCCAGGCCTTCCTGTCCTCCACCATCCCCCGGAGTCCACTCCAGCTCACACCAACTGCCTCAGTGACTCCATCCAGCCACCTCATCCTCTGCCGTCCCCTTCTTCTTTTGCCATCTATTGTTTCCAGCATTAGACTCTTCTCCAGGGAGTCCTTCCTTTTCATTAGGTGGCCAAAATATTTGAGTTTCATCTTCAGGATCTGGCCTTCTAAAGAGCAGTCAGGTTGATCTCCTCTAGGACTGACTGGTTTGATCGCCTTGCAGTCCAAGGGACTTGAAGGAGTCTCCTCCAGCACCACAATTCAAAGGCCTCAATTCTTTGGCACTCAGCCTTCCTTATGGTCCAACTTTCACAGCCATGCATTGCAACTGGAAAAAGCAGAGCCTTGACTGTACACACTTTTGTTGGCAGGGTGATGTCTCCGCTTTTTAGTATGCTGTCTAGATTTGCCATAGCTTTCCTCCCCAGGAACCAGCGTCTTTTAATTTCTTGGCTGCAGTCCCCATCTGCGGTGATCTTGGAGCCCAGGAAAATAAAATCTGTCACTACCTCCATTTCTTCCCCATCTATTTGCCAGGAAGTGAGAGGACCAGATGCCATGATCTTAGTTTTCTTAATGTTGAGTTTCAGGCCAACTTCTGCACTCTCCTTCACCCACATCAAGAGGCTCTTTAGCTCCTCTTCACTTTCTGCCATGAGAGTGGTATCATCTGCATATCTGAGGTTGTTGATATTTCTTCCAGCAATCTTAATTCCAACTGGTGATTCATGCCTTTCTCATGATGTGCTCTGCATATAAGCTAAATAGGCAGGGTGACAGTATACAGCCTTGCCGAACTCCTTTCTCAATTTTGAACCCATCAGTGGTTCCATGTGCAGTTCTCACTGTTGCTTCTTGACCTGCATATAGGTTTCTCAAGACACAAATAAGATGGACTGGTACTCCCATCTCTTTAAGAACTTGCCACAATTTGTTGTGATCCACACAATCAAAGGCTTTAGTCAATGAAGCAGAAGTAGATGTTTTTCTGGAACTCCCTAGCTTTCTCCATGATCCAACGTATGTTGGCAATTTGATCTCTAGTTCCTCTCCCTCTTCGAAATCCTGCCTGTACTTCTGGTAGTTCTCTGTCCACATACTGCTGGAGCCTAGCTTGTAGGATTTTGAGCATCACTTTGCTAGCATGTGAAATGAGTGCAATGGTGTGGTAGTTTGAACATTCTTTGGCATTGCCCTTCTTTGGGATGGGAATGTAAACTGACCTTTTCTAATCCTGTGGCCACTGCTGAGTTTTCGAAATTTGCTGGCATATTGAGTACCACGTGAACTGCATTTTCTTTTGGAATTTTGAGTAGCTCAGCTGGGATACTGTCTCCTCCACTAGCTTTGTTGTTGCTCAGACTTCCTAAGGCCCATTTGACTTTACATTCCAGGATGTCTGGCTCGAGGTCAGTGACCATCCCATTGTGCTTATCAGGGACATTAAGCTCTTTCTTGTATAGTTCTTCTGTGTAATCTTGCCACCTCTTCTTAATCTCTTCTGCCTTCATTAGGTCCCTTCCATTTTGGTCCTTTATCATGCCCATCTTTGCATGAAATGTTCCCTTCATATCTCCAATTTTCATGAAGAGATCTCTGGTCCTACCTATTCTATTGTTTTCTTCTATTTCTTTGCACTGTTCATTTAAGAAGGCATTCTTATCTCTTCTAGCTATTCTTTGGAATTCTGCATTCAATTGGGTGTATCTTTCCTTTTTCCCCTTGCCTTTCGCTTCCCTTCTTTCCTCAGCTATTTGTAGAGCTTCCTTATTCAGCCATTTTGCTTTCTTGCGTTTCTTTTTCTTTGGGATGGTTTTAGTTGCTATCTCTTATACAATGTTGCAAACTTCCATCCAAAGTTCTTCAGGCACTCTGTCTATCAGATCTATGAGTAGTTCTTTAAATCTCTTTGTCACCTCTCCTGTATATTCATCAGGGATATGATTTAGGTCATATCTGAGTGGCCTAGTGCTTTTCCCTACTTTCTTCAATTTAAGCCTAAATTTTGCCACCAGAAGCTCATGATCTGAGCCACAGTCAGCTCCTGGTCTTGTTTTTACTGACTGTATAGAGCTTCTCCATCTTTGGCTGCAGAGCACATAGTCAGTCTGATTTCTGTGTTGACCGTCTGGTGATGTCCATGTGTAGAGTCGTCTCTTGGGTTGTTGGAAAAGAGTGTTTGCTATGACCAGTGTCTTCTCTTGACAAAATTCTACCAGCCTGTGCCCTGCTTCATTTTGTACTCCAAGGCCAAACTTGCCTGTTATTCTGGTTATCTTTTAGCTTCCTACTTTAGCATTTCAATCCCCCATGATGATAAGGACATCATTTTTTGGTGTTAACTCTAGAAGGTGTTGTAGGCCTTCATAGAACCGGTCAACTTCAGCCTCTTCAGCACCAGTGGTTGGGGCATAGACTTGGACTACTGTGATGTTGAATGGTTTGCCTTGGATTCGAACTGTGATCATTCTGTCATTTTGGAGATTGTATCCCAGTACTGCTTTTCCTACTCTTTTATTGACTATGAAGGCTACTCCATTTCTTCTGAGGGATTCTTGCCCGCAGTAGTACACCTGATGGTCATCTGAATTAAATTCACCCATTCCTGTCCATTTTAGTTCACTGATTCCTAAGATGTTGATGTTCAGTCTTGCCATCTCTTGTTTGACCACATCCAGCTTGCCTGGATTCATGGATCTTACATTCCAGGTTCCTATGGAGTATAGATCTTTGCAGCATCGGACTCTCCTTTCACCACCAGATACATCGGCAACTGAGTGTCCTTTCAGCTTTGACCTGGTCGCTTCATTCTTTCTGGCGCTACTAGTACTAGCCCTCTGCTCTTCCCCAGTAGCATATTGGACACCTTCTGGCCTGAGGGGCTCATCTTCCAGCGTCATATCTTTTTGCCTTTTGGTACTGTCCATGGGGTTTTCATGGTAAGGATACTGGAGTGGGTTGCCATTTCCTTCTCCAGTGGATCACGTTTTGTCAGAGTTCTCTGCTATGACCTGTCTGTCTTGGGTGGCCCTGCATGGCAGAGCTCATAGCTTCATTGAGCTACGCAAGCCCCTTCGCCATGACAAGGCAGTGATCCATGAAGGAGTTCATTGCTATAAATATTCCCAGTTATTTTACCTAGGCACCCAAAATTTTTGCTTGATATGTAAGGTTTCAATGTCATGTGGAGAGCCTTCAGTATGGTTACCTAGCTGTCTGCAACTTTACTTTAGAGGAGCTAAAAGGCTTGTGCAGCTGCAATGCTGACCAAGAGTTAATACTGGCCTCTTGTCAATCACAGGTGAGAAAGTGAGAGCCGCTCTTGGGAATACAAGCCCCCTTTCCCCCTCCCTCTAATCCATGGGGCAAGTTCTCTGCTGCTGCCTTAATCTCTAAGGGGAAACTTCAACCCCAAACCTAGCATAAAACCTTTCACTAGCCAGATGTAGCTAAAATGTTTCCAGGGGCAGGCAGCCTGGAGGAGTTTGAAGGATCTGGAAGACACCTCCTATCAGCCCTTTGTACCTCGACTGCTGGTCAAGGATTGTGGGGGTTGGCATCCAAATCTGTTTCTTTTTGCTGTGATAAGTCAGAAGGGGGAAATCTCTTTTCAGTCCTGTTTCTACATATTTTCTTTCATTAGATTTGTGTGCCTTTGTACAGAGAAATATTTTTTTTTCTGCCTGGGACCTTGATCTAATCCATTCTTGTCATTGTTCTTTAAGGAGTTGATTGACCTAAAGATGCTTCAGTGCAAGAGGACTGTAAATGGCAAGTATGCTTCCATTGCATATTGGAAAAGCTTTGGCAGTTCTAAGTGGCCTATAAGTACTTTTATTAATAATTAATTAATTATATGCCTCCTTCTATTAGCCTGCTTGAGGTAAATTTGTAGTTGAGGTTTCCCTTCTTGTTTTGGTGAGATTATTCTTTGTGTTTGTTGGTAGGCTTGTACCCCTACTGCTAAATACCCATAAGGATGCTCTAGGTAGCATCTGTCAGCTCCTGAAATAATCACTTCCTGTATAATGGATTTTATAACTCTTAGCTTGAGACAATAAACTCTTCTAACTACAAGCACCATGCAATTTTCAACGGACCACTGAGTGTTCCCCATAAACACATTGGCTGCATGAATGCTTTTCAACGTGGGCCCAGATTTGAATTCATTGACATCCTTCGGCTAGAAGATTGGTATAGAGATAATTAAGA
This sequence comes from Varanus salvator macromaculatus, assembly GCA_023646645.1. Classification (NCBI taxonomy): domain Eukaryota; kingdom Metazoa; phylum Chordata; class Lepidosauria; order Squamata; family Varanidae; genus Varanus; species Varanus salvator. The sequence continues at coordinate 21,834,672 of JAIXND010000657.1, forward strand.
ACTCTGGCTGCAAACTGAATAATAAACAATATATAAAAATAAATGTTTGTATATCTTTTTCTTATGTCTGAAAGTGTAGGCTGGGACTTCAGGTTATTCAAGGTAGCTTCCATGGAGCATTAAAATGAGTCTTTGGGGGCTCTAATTCTGGCAGAAATGTGCCTCCTTGTCTTGGAAGAGCTTAATGCTAATCTGTCCATGTTGCGCTAGACAGGTTTCATTGGGACAATGGAAAGCCAAACTTTCAGCATCTTTTATTTCTCAAGCTTCTTCCTTTCTCAAGTTCTAGAACTGAAATCTTTTGAGTGGCAATGTGGGTGCCCCTACCTTAATGTAGTTCTCCCTTCTTTGTTATGCAGAGGTTCTTGGAACCGTGGACTTTGTTGCTCCCAATGGGAGGGTTGTCTTCAGGACCTGTGAAAGGGAAAAAGACTGTGTTGTCTTTCAAATGGTAAGAACTGGCTAGATCTTGACTTCCTGCTTGACTTGACTGTCCTGTTCACATACCTTAATGAACTGCTAGAGCAAGAGTCAATGAAGTCTCTCCCACTTTGACTGACTTAGGAAGAGAGAGCATGAAGAATATAATTTCTTAAGATTCAAATAAGAGTATGGGTGAGTAGGTATTCTTGTTGTGTCAATGCATCGCCTTAGTAAATTAGTCATCATCAGGTGTTCTGTCTATTTAGAATCGCCTGCATATCCACAGCATTTGCAGTCTGGGCAGCTGAGGTTTTGGTTGCCTGCTTTAAAAATATCACATAGAGATGAAGCTAAATTGGTTTTTATTGCTCTCTTCTGCCCCAGGGGTATATTAAGTTAAGAGACCAATACAATAATTAAAGCAGTCTTCATAATGCAAAGAAATGGAAATGACTAAACGAAAACAAAATCTGTTGCTTAAAAGTTAAGCAAACCATCATGGCAGAATAGTAATAAGGCAAGCTGAAACATAGTTAGGTATTTCCAAACTTGAAGGTTTAACTGGTAAATCAGTGTCAAACACAGATAAGAAACCACAGATTTCTTATCTGTTATTCTCATCCGTTATTCTTATCAAGCCCTATAGGAAGGTTGAGCACAACTGGTTCTGCCCATCCATGCCTGCAATTCCCACTGAAATGAGTACAATATGCATAGTCTCGTTTTAAGAATGAGAGTTTTTTGGTTGTAGGATTTAGGAAAAACTTTTTTCCCAGCCCTCTGGCTAAGAAATATGTTGATTCTTCTAGTTTTAGCCCGTATGCTACATGAACTGTGATTTGTTGCAGCATTAAGGTGAATATAATGTTTTATTGTCTTGATTTATTTGTGAGTAAGTCTGGGGATCCTTTGGGTAGATGGGTGAGACCTAAATGTCTGACATAAAAATGAATAATTACATCGTCGGTGTTTTTTCTCTTCATGTTGTTCAGGGGACAGCAGATGCTGGGAGGGCTTTGGCAGTTGCAAAACTTGTGTAAGTAACCGTTGAGCTTTGTTTTATTATAGCCTGTTTCTTTCTCTAGTATCTGCTGACAGGACGTTACCAGCTGGCCCTGTCTTGCAAGTTGTCAGCGTCTGAGACATGGGCAGCAGGAGTCTGGACAGAGGTAACAGGACCTGAGGCAGGGCAGGGTCTGAAGACTGTCTGGAGTCTGGTAGTTGGTCAGAGGCAGAGTCATAGTTGACAAACAGGCTGAAGTGAGGAAACAGGAGTGCATCTCGGAGCAGGATGAGGGTGTGGCCGTGACCCAGCCTGTAGGGACTGGGCCAGGCGCTCACTCTTAGCCATCTTTCCAAGGGCCTGAAAGGGATTCTGGAGGGGAGGACACCAAGGAAGGGGCAGTGGGAAGGTAGAAAAATCAAAGGCGGGGGCAGGAGTTTTGATGTGCCATCAGGGCGGTTGCCCAGTTTCCCAGGGCAAGTGAGCGAACAGGCATGTTTTGGAAGAGATGGGAGGGGAGTCAGGAGAGTGGGGGCAGCCATTGCCTTACCCAGTCCCTGATCTCATGATGGGTGCTGGGAGAGATGAGCTATTCAGAGGACTTTCTGGCTGACTTTCCACCAGCAGGACCCTCCCTAGGGGTGGAGCTTGCATGCGAATGAAAGGGGAGTTTTGAGGAGAAGTTTCCAATTTGGATTCAACATGCCCTCACTCTTTGTACTATCATTCAGCTTTTTAGAGTTGTATTGCCTTGTTAGCTGGGAGGTGTGGATAAGGACCTGCATTGTAAAGGACTGTCTGGTATTTTGGAGCCTGGGGCACAAAGGAGGAGTTGGGCGCTGAGCAGGGCGCTTGGTTGCATCCCAGAATGGGCAAGGAGCAAGTACCAGAGGCAGGATAAACCAGACGGGATTCAGGAGCAGCAGGAGCTGCAGTGAGGCAAAGGATCAAGCAAGATGAAGGGGCTGGAAGAGCTTGCTCTTACACAATCCCTCTCCCAGATCCCCCAGCTGTTGTTCATCAGGAGGATGGGAGCTCTAGCGAGTCCTGGTCCCAGTCTTGCACTTGCTGTGGTGGCTGCTCCAATTCCCAGATGGAGCCCCAGAGCCGCTTGGACCCTGACACAAATAAATCCTCAAAAAGCCTTGCTTTTTATCAATCTGCATGTCAGGAGTAGAAGTTAGGCTTGTCATACCAACATTTATATCTGTATCAAGCAGAACAGTAGATAATACAAATCTTATTTTTTTATATCCTTGTGCTAGAATTAGGTCTGAGTGCTTGAGTATGGCGCGCCTGAGCACATCCTTAGCACAGTGGTTTGCTTTCAGCGCCAGAACTGGAGCTCTTTCTCCCTCACACATCCTTCAGTGCACAGATCTGCTTTTACTTCAACCTTCTTAATTGCAGCAACCTAATTCAGGTGCAAAATGACAGTTTTTGCTGTCACTGTTGCTTCAGTTGCTGGCTATAATCGATCTTGGAAATTGATTGCTTCAAATCTTTTCAGTAGCATGTATCCACTTTTGCCCTGGTGTTGTTTGCATTTGTGATTTCCCTTTTGTGTTTCAGAGAGAACGATGTGGCTGGCGTTGATGTCAACATGGGATGTCCCAAGGAATACTCCACTAAGGTTGGTTGAGTCTGTCTTGTGCGCCTTCACATTTAGCACCAGCAGTTTGCCAGATGCTGTACAATCCTTAGACTGACATCAGTATAAACTTTGGGCATCATTTTGGTTGTTTTCCTCTATCTTCTTACTATCATGTCATAAGAGAACAATACATATCTTCCCTTGTACTGTGAAACAATGCCAGGCGTTCTTCTGTGTCTCCAGGCCACATAAACATTGCTTCATGCCTCATAGCACTGGGTAAAAATGTTTTAGCTAGGGATCTCGCTCCATTTGAATGGGATGCATAACTAAAATGTTGCCCCAGCAAAGTGGATGCCGTGTGCTTGTTGTTATGTTCCTTCCGGTCATCTCTGACTGATGGCAGAAAGGTGAGGCAATCCCAAGCTAAGGTGTGTATTTTGAACTTCCTCTCGTCAAGGCTTCAAAGGTGCAAAGCGGCAGGTCCCCAGGCCTCTCCTGGGTCTCAGCCTTGCCATCAGAGGTCCTTTGAACTAGCACCTGTAATTTGGACCAGGCTTAATGGCAACCATTGTCACTGCAGCAAGGGTGATACGGCTTCCATGGAAGTAAAGGCAGCTTCTGTGCAACTGGAAGCTTCACATGAGGCGATCGCAATGCTGCCACACGATCTTGTTGATCGTGGCCACCAGCCTGCCATCTGTGTTGCCGCAGTAATGATTTTGTGTGTGTGTCTGTGTTCCCCCAGGGTGGCATGGGAGCAGCACTCCTTTCCAGTCCTGACAAAATAGAATCCGTGAGTAATTCATGCCTCAGTATTTGTTTTGCCCTGCTGCTGGATTTCTGTCATTTCTTCACAAAGAACAATTTTGATAGGAGTCATAAGAATGTCAAATGGAGCTGAACCCAAAGCATATGAGTGTCATAACGTCACCCAAACAATTGTTGTTAGTGCTGCCTTTCTCTCTGCAGCAAAATTATTGCTGTTATTTAGACTCTGTTTCATGGTGAGAGCCAAAAAGGACGGGCAGTAGATGTAGACAATGTTTAAGATTTCCAGGCATAGAGTGGCCAGCAGCCTGATCAGGCAGTGAAGGAGACATAAGCCTGGGAACTTGCCCACATCTACAGTTTCTTAACGATTCCCTTTAAGATGCTTTAGTTCCCTCACTGTTCTCAATGGGGAAGCAATTGGAATGGGGAGGGACAACCTGGCAGGAATGTCAGGTACTTTAAGCCTGCCAGGCACTGTTCCATGCACTTAAAGAGGACTTTTCTTCTCCCTTTCTTTAGATTCTAACTACTCTTGTCAATGGAATTAGTAAGCCGGTGACCTGCAAAATACGAATCCTGCCATCAGTAAGAACATGTTGTGCTCTTGGAAGAATGCTTTGACTAAAACAGTAAATTGCTGACTGATCATTATAGATCAGCAGAATAGAAATGAGCCCAGAAAATACTGTGGTTTGGTGGTCTGTGGGAAAGCATTCAGCAGGCAAAGTCTTACAAGATAAATAGGATCAGCTTTTTAAATTTTAAAAATACAAGGTGGCGCACCTGTCGCGGAAGTCAGCAGGGCCCCAAATGTGACTTCTCAAGCCAGTGGTCCACACACAGGAAGCAGTGCTGTGGCTGGAAGAGGCAAAGCCGATGAGATCATTCCCTTCTCAAAAGGGAAGCTGTATAAAGCAAGCTTGCATCATCGCATTCCTGCACACAATGTTAAAAAGTTAAGGCATGTTGCCTAGGAATGTTAAGGCAAAGGCGGAGAGCCTCTTTTAGCCATTTTCAGGGAAAAGCACTCCACTCAGTTCCTGATCAGAAAAAGGAACATTTTTTTTCCTCTGGGGCAGAGGGAGTGGGCTAGGAACAGGGCCAGAAACAGCCAGGCCAGATGGGAAAGCCCCAAGGGCCTTACCGGGATAGATTTATTATTTATTATACTTATATCCCACCTTTTTCCCCCACAGAAGCCAAGGTGGCTTGCATAGCCCCCCTTTCTATTCTGTCCTCTCAGCAGCCCTGTGAGGTAGGGTAGACTGACAGTCGGTGCCTGGCCCAGGGTCCCCCACAGAGCTCCAAGGCCAAGTGGGGATTAGAGCTTTGGTCTCCTGCATCCCAGTCCTGGTCTTTACACTGGGTAGTCCTCACTGTTGCTGTAAATCCGTCTTCCCTGCCCTTGTGCCTTCCAGACATGTTTGGACTGCAACACCCAGAATCCCTATTCAGTGTCCCTCCTGGATGAGAATTCTGGAAGTTGCAGTCCAAATGCCACAAGAGGCCACCAGGTTGGGTGAGGCCGCTCTAAACAGTCTTCTAAGAGTCAAAGCGGGTGAGTTCTTCTGCAAAGCATTCGGTGTGTGTGTGTATCTGTGTGTTACGATATCTTACTCGTAAATTACAATATTATTGGCCAGATAGGAGTTTTGTATGTTTAGGCCCAGTCTGTGCCTCTCAGAGTTGGGAAATGAAGTTTGCATAAACTGTGTCTACATGTGTGGGCCCCTACTCAAGCATGGAGAATGCCAAGCCAGCCCCGTGGCACACAGAGGCACGTCCTTACAGAGCTACCTAACGCTGACATTTGATAGAGCAGAAAATGTGAATGCGTTTTTTCTTCTTTTTCTCCTTCTCAGAAAGAAGAAACAATAAGTTTAGTAAAGAGGATTGAGCGGACTGGAGTTGCTGCTATTGCAGTTCATGGAAGGTAAACCTCTCTGGGAGAGAGAGAGATACTAGCTGGCCTTTCTTCAATGCCGGCTTGTATCACGAGGGCTGGCCGGGTGACATTCCCTCTTCTAAGAGAAACGCTTGGTGGTGATAAGCCTTGACCTGTTCGTTTGCTCTTGTTCTCTCTCCTGCAAAGGAAGAAAGATGAAAGGCCTCAGCACCCTGTCCAGTGCGATGTCATTAAAGAAATTTCCGCAGCAGTCTCTATTCCAGTAATAGCCAAGTAAGTCAGACTCTGCCGCTTCTATTAGTCCAAGGCATCTCTGTTTGCAAACGGGCAGTATATTAAACAACAAACTTACTAGAGACAGGATGTTTAGAGGCTTGTAGAAGAGGCATGGCAGAACAACAACAATGGCATTTATAGTGTACCTTTTTTATTCTTGCCAGGAGCATAAGGTGGCCTCCCTGATTCCCTTTCCTCTCCCCATTTCATTCTCCAAACAGCCCTTTGAGGTAGGGTAGGACAAGAGTCGTCCAGGGAGATTCATGGGTGAGCGTGGCCTAGAACTGGGATCGCCAAGGCTCAACTCGGCATCAACCTTTTTGCTGTCACCGAATAGTACCAAAAGCTGTGAGATTGTGGTGCTAAACAATATACTGCATTTCAGCACTTCAACAATCCAGATTCTGCACAACTAACTGCTGTGATGTGCAGAAATCATGTCGTGATGCAGACACTGCTCCTCCTCTGCTTGCTTGTGTGCTTTTCTCACTATTTGCTTAACCCTGATTTTTGTATTGCCATGCAAGGGCAAGAAGTGAAATAGGGCCCTGAAACCTCACAGGAAATCATGTCAGCAACTCTGGTTTCTGAGATTTCATAGAAATATAGAAACAGAGTGAGTCAGAAGGGGCCTCCCGGGCCATCTAGTCTGACCTCCGGCACCAGCCGGCTCCGCTCATGACATGCCCACCATGTGGACGTCCAGCCTGTCCTTGAACTCCCTCACTGATGGGGCCTCAATGACCTCCCGTGGAAGCCCATTCCACACCCTTGGGGTCCTAACTGTCAGGAAGTGCTTCCTGGCATCCAAATGGAACCTTGACTCCCGGAGCTTTGCTCCGCTGGAGCGTGTCCTGCCTTCCTCTGCAGGGGAGAACAGGTCTCTACCCACCTTTGTGTGACATCCCCTCGCATACCCGTATGTCGCCAACATATCCCCTCTGAGTCTCCTCTTCTCCAAGCTGAAGAGACTCAGTTCCTTCAGTCTTGCCTCATACGGCATCCCCTGCAAACCAGCCACCATCCTTGTGGCCCTACGCTGCACTGACTCTAACCTGGCTATATCCTTCCTGTAATGAGAGGCCCAAAACTGAGCACAATCCTCGAGTTGTGGGCACACCAGAATCGTATAGAGTGCTAGTAATACCTCTCTCGATGTAGAAGCCACACTTCTGGCTATGCAACCAAGGGTGGCGTTCGCCCTCTTGACCACCGCATCACACTGCTGACTCATGTTTAGCCTGCGGTCAACCAGTACCCCGAGGTCCCTTTCACAAGTGCTGCTCTCCAGCCACTTGTCCCCCAACCTGTACTTATGACACCTATTCCTATGCCCCAAGTGCAAGACCTTGCGCTTATCCACATTGAACGCCATCCTGTTGTCTCCTGCCCACTTCCACAGTCTGTCCAGATCCTTTTGGATCTGGAGTACCTGCTCCTCAGTTGTGGCCACTGCTCCAGTTTTAGTGTCGTCTGCGAATTTGATCAGCAGACTGTTCACCCCTTCTTCCATGTCGTTAATGAAAAGATTAAACAGGATCGGCCCCAGGACAGAGCCCTGGGGGACCCCGCTTGTCACTGGCTGCCATCCCGACGATTCCCCGCTAATGGTTACCTTCTGCTTTCAGTCAGGCAACCATGCCCTAATCCACCGGACAGTGCTTTGGTGTCTCCCAAAACTCCTCAGTTTCTCCACCAGAATATCTTTTTTTTTAACAACTTTTTATTAGCTTTCACAACAATATTAAGACATCCATCATCACAAACATCAGAACTACTGAGTCAGCTTCTCACTACACATCCTCCAACATTCTGTGATCATTTCAACTCTGTCTGAAAAGTCTTACAAAATCTTTTTTAGATCCAAGCCTGGTCCCATTTCTCCAGCCGATAACAAACAAGATCCCCAAACTTGATAGAGGTCACCATATGACAGCATCAGTCCTCCATTTCTTGCAAAGTCCTGTTTTCCATATTAGAGAAAAGACTCTCCACACTTTGTATAGGTAATATCAGATAAAGGTTTTCAGCCTAACATGCAATTCCAAATCTTTTCTTTTTACTAATATTAAACAAACTCTCCCTAGTAACAATTACCAGTACAATCAAATCAATTTTTTGCTTGCCAGTATTCCAATCTAAGGGACTGCAGGTGGCGCAGTGGTTTAAACCGCTGTGCTGCTGGGCTGGTTGATCGAAAGGTCGCCGGTTCGAATCTGCACACGGTGTGAGCTCCCGTGCTCCGTCCCAGCTCCTGCCAACCTTGCAGTTCGAAAGCATGCAAATGCAAGTAGATAAAAAGGTACCACTTTGGTGGGCAGGTAACAGCGTTCCGTGCACTTCGGTGTTTAGTCATGCCAGCCACATGACCACGGAGACCGTCTGCGGACAAACGCTGGCTCCCTCGGCTAGGAAACGGAGATGAGCACCGCCCCCTAGAGTCAGGCATGACTGGACTAATGTCAAGGGGAAACCTTTACCTTTACCTTTTATTCCAATCTAGCATCTGCTAAAAAAGAAGAAGAAATAGAAAAGAAAGTTCATGTTCATATATCTCACATCCTAAAAACATCTTAAATATCAAATAAAGAATTTCAGCCTAGCCAGCACTACACAATTCCAAATCCTTTCTTTTTACTAATATTGAACAGATAGGCTCTTCCTAATAACAATTACAAGCACAATCAAATACGTTATTTGCTTACTAGTATTCCAGTCTAATATCTACTAGGAGAGAGAAAAAATAAAAATAAAAAATGAAATAGCAAAGAAAGTTCATACCCATATATCTCACATCCATTCATCATCTTTGGTTCTTAATCAATCACTTTTAAACTTTAAGACAGTCTAAAAAAGCGAAAGAGAGGAAGAAAAGAAAAAGGGAGAAAGAAGAAAAAAAAAAGGAAGAAAAAAAAATATACCTCTTCCATATTCCATTCCATACCCCAATAGACATATCAGGCCATTTATATTAAAACAAATATTTTTTAATATGACGCGGTGGTCAAGAGGGCGAATGCCACCCTTGGTTGCATAGCCAGAAGTGTGGCTTCTAGATCAAGAGAGGTATTACTACCACTCTACATGACTCTGGTGCGCCCGCAACTGGAGTATTGTGTTCAGTTTTGGGCCCCTCATTACAGAAAGGATATAGCCAGGTTGGAGTCAGTGCAGCGTAGGGCCACAAGGATGGTGGCTGGTTTGCAGGGGATGGGGTATGAGGCGAGACTGAGGGAACTGGGTCTCTTCAGCCTGGAGAAGAGGAGACTCAGAGGGGATATGTTGGCGACATACAGGTATGTGAGGGGGTGTCACATGGAGATGGGGAGAGGCCTGTTCTCCCCTGCAGAGGAAGGCAGGACGCGCTCCAATGGAGCAAAGCTCAGGGAGCCAAGGTTCAATTTGGATGCCAGGAAGCACTTCCTGACAGTTAGGACCCCGAGGGCGTGGAATGGGCTCCCACGGGAGGTCGTTGAGGCCCCATCGGTGAGGGTGTTCAAAAATAGGCTGGACATGCACATGGTGGGCATGTCCTGAGCGGAGCCGGCTGGTGCCGGAGGTCAGACTAGATGGCCTAGGTGGCCCCTTCTGACTCGCTCTGTTTCTATGTTTCTATGTTTTGTTTAACACCCCTGCCACGCCATTTAAAATCCAGAGTTCGTACCATCTGTTGCAAAGCATTAATCATTCGCAATGACTGCATTCGTTGCAATAAGACCTTCACCTCTTCTTTCATCCGCTGCAAATCATTAATCATTCGTAATGACTGTATCGCTTGTAGTAAGACTCTCTTTTTTTCAATCTCAGACTCCATTATAATTGCTTGAAAGTTCAGAAGTTGCCGCTCCTCCACCGTAGCAAACAGGTTTGATGGGAGGTGATTTATTGATTCTGTTAATGTTGTTCCATTATCTGCAGTCCCACGTAGCTGTGGTGTCTCCTGCATACTCTGTTCTGCCTTGATCATTCCCGGCAGCATGAAATAAGCTTCAATTCTATCAAGCCTCTTTTGCTGATCATTTTGAAGAACTTGTATTTTATCCAAAAATATTTCTTGAGAAGATCATATAGCTGATAACAGTTGATTAATTGTTGAAAGAGAGTCTTGTAAAGAAATCATGATTCCAATAGCACGAACAGACAAAGGATTGGCAGGCTGCCAGATATTTTGGCAATGGTCCCAGAAACGCAGACGAAAAAATGGAGATTCCTTCCTCCCCCTCTCCCTTCCTCCTCTTCTCTTCCTTTCAGTCAAGTCTTCATGCTTCTGTCAAGTTGCACCATATATTTTCAATAAAGTTAAACCCTAGAGACACTCTCAAAAAAGCTTAAGTTTAACTTACACAGAAGTTCCAAAGTCTCTGTATTTTCATTTGCCGCTTTGATAATTAAGAGGGTTCTTCAGCTCTTCGTGCCAAATACTGCTTTCCCATGGGTGATTGTTGCAGAGAAAAGATAGCCTAATAAAAATATTTACTTAGCAGTTCTGATGTTTATCCAGCTTATAAAACTTTCTACGCTAATCTAATAAGATGCCGTGAACTTGCAGAGGCTAAAAAAACCTGTATTGTCCAGCTGAGACACCTGAATTGTTCTTGACTGATATGGGATCGCCACCCCACATCCAGCCAAAACATGCCCAGGTAATCTGTCTTAACCCCTACAGGGTTTGATTCGGTCTCCCGACCCCACTGCTAGAATAATACCGGAGTAATTAGCAGAGATAGCTAATCACATCCGTCTCGTTCCGATGCCATCTTGGAATCTCCACCAGGATATCATGGGGCACTTTGTCAAAGGCCTTGCTGAAATCCAGGTATACCACATCCACTGCATCCCCTCCATCTAGCCATCTTGAAACCTTGTCATAGAATTCCACAAGGTTTGTCTGGCAGGACCTGTTTTTGCGGAAGCCGTGTTGTGTGGCTGCCAGCCTCCCTTCCCTATCTAGCTTCACTAGATCTCTCTCTATTATGAGCCTTTCCATTGTTTTTCCTACAATGGATGTAAGGCTAACAGGTCTGTAATTTCAGTGGACACTCCTTGTGTACTATTGCAACCTGAAGGACTAGAAACTTTTTTTTCTCTCTTCACCTGAACCCCTCCCCCCCCCCCCAGACTCTTGAAAAGAGTCATTCTGTATCACATTTTGTGCTGATGTATAATTTGTGGCAGGCATGGAGCTGTGTTAATTCCTAATGCCAGCTCTTTTATTTTAGTGGAGGTTTTATTACCTTCTTTAGAGTATTTCTTTGGTTTTGACTTAGCTGCTGTACTGTGAATTAGAAGTGCTTGTGTTAAGTCTCTTGACTGCCTTGATAATAAGTTTTTCTAATCCTTCTGGCTGCATTAAGAACACTGGGTCTGAATACCTTTCCAGCAGTCATTCTTTCTGCCTTGGTTAGAACAGTGTGATCCTATTATCAGGGAAAAGCCAGGATGCGTTCCAAACAAAATCATTCTAATTAGCAGCAGCTTAGCTGTTGGATTGCATGGATTACAGAATAATAAGGCATGTGGAGGGTTTTTTTTTTCCTGCAAGAAATACATGGTTGTAGCCTGACTTTACTGTTTAAAATTATATAATCTACACATTTGCAGGGTTGTCTAACAGACTTGAAGGAACTAGAACAGAGTAGCAATTATTAGCAGTGAATATTATCTGGCTACTTTTAATGTATCTCTTCTCTTGCTTTCTCTTTGAAAAATGGTCTTGCAACAGTTTTACAAAATGTGTTGATTGTATTACTTGCGTCTGAAATGACAATGGAATTGAATAAAAATAATTAATGTTATACTTTCTGGTGATAGATGATATATGAATTCAGAGAGCTGCAGACTTCATGCCTTATTACCCATAATAAAAACCATGCCATTGGGACGTACAACCAATCTCTGACAGAATTTTCACATAGCAAAAGAGCCTATCACCTTTTGCAAGACAGTCTTGATTACCTTACCTGTTGCTACATTTTCAGAAACGACCCTTTGCTCCAGTGCTCATGGCTATGCTTGTGTTCACCCTTAACTCTTTAGAGTGCTTCAGGGGTACATCTCCTCTTGCAGAGTAGTCGTAAGACAACCTACTAAGTGGAAACTCACAGTGGCTTCTGAGCATGGTTGCCTGAACCCAGAGCGCATTCCAGGAGGTGGTTTAGAAATAAGCCCATGGTTTGTTCTAGGGGTTAATTAACCCACTCTCTCATCCCAGCTTAGGCAATGCAGTAAGCCATGGGCAGCCTGAGAGACAAGCATGCCCCGTGTCCAGAGTGGCAGAAGGGCTTGCTGCGTTAGCCAGGCGCTGCTGAGTGATCATCTTTCCCAGCCAGCCCCAAAAGCCAGGGCCTGTGCTTGGGCAAGCTGGGAAGGCCTCTGCCTCGTGTGGCACAGCCACCACTAGTCACTTCCTGGTGGCTGCAGCTTGGCTAAAAAAATCAAAAGAGGAGATTTTCAGGTTGCAAAAGCCACCAGTGGAAGGCTGCCAAATGTCTTTGTGTAGAATTTGGGGGGGTTGCCTTCCCAGGATGCCCGGCAAGGGTTGCCCATAATGGTGCATCATTTTTAAAAAGGATTTAACATCCAATACCGAGCTCAAGGAGGTGTCAGAGGCATTGGGTAAAAAACCCCCAAAACAATTGCGCTGCCATTTGCACTGTCATTTTTAGCCCGTCATGGACCTCCTTGCTGCTTTTGCTGAACTTGCCAGGTATAAAGAATAGAAGGCCGGAGTGTTGTGTTCACCAGACAAAACTAGTGTCATGTAGTGACTGGGAGAGTGACGTGGGAGCCTGCTAGAATTTCACATCTGCCCCAGGCACCGTAGGGAGCTTTTGCTGTCAGCTCAATATCCCATTGAGCACCCTTCCCTAAACCTGGTACCCCCAGGTATGTTGGCTTGCCACCCCCAGCATGCCCCAGCTGGCGTGGCGGGCTGGTGCATGCTGAGAGTTGAAGTCCCAGCGCATCTGGAGGACTCTAGGTTGAGGAAGGCTTTAGAGGACTGTTGCAGACATTTCTGAGTGGTAACTTGGGAAGCTCTTTAAATGCTTGAAATGTACTGTGTGTGGAAGAGCTTGTTCCTTGTGTGTGCCACATCCTTTAGAAGCGGGGAATGTTCCTTGGCTGCTTCCAGTGTGCTCCCATGTATGTGCAGCGCATATCCTGTCTTCTGCACTGTGCTTTGAATGTGCCTGTGGATCGTTATGTTTTGCTCTTTCTGATGGGAGCAATGCTGTTTGTGTTTCAGTGGGGGATCCCATGACTTCATTAAAGAATATGCTGACATAGAGACCTTTCAACAAGCAACTGCGGCGTCCTCTGTGATGGTAGCTCGTGCTGCCATGTGGAACCCCTCGGTCTTCAGGAAGGAAGGTCCATGCCCCCTGAAAGATGTCATGCAGGAATATCTCAGATATGTATGGATTGCAATTCCTGACTTTTATGTTCTAACCTTTAACTAGACCGCAATTGCAGTCACATAAGACCCATGGGAGGTGTTTGCATTTCTCGGTATTCCTTATTCAGCAGAAGCAGACTTGGGCTGTCTTACACCCAGGTGAGCAACTTGTGACTCAGCCTGATTTTGTGCAGGCTCTCAACAAGCAGTTGGCTCATTCGAGAGAAGGGGCTGGCAGAGAGGGAGGGAGGGAGGGAGGGGTTGGCCATCCCCACAGCTGGCATTTACCCTCAAGGAAATGCGACCCTTGGTTGAAAGAAGGTTCCCCTCGCCTCTCCTACACAATGGTTAGATTTATATCCCCTCCACTCTCCACTATAGGAGGCATCTTCAGTTTCGATGGTTTGGTCATACAATTTCAAAACTACCTGCAACAGAGGTTTGGAGATCAATCAATCTTTAGAAACAAAGCCAAGAGTTCTTGTGATTCAAAGGGCATTTACTGGTTTCTCTTAGGTTCTGCAACAAATGTTTTTATCAAGCCCTGCTCTCTTACTGAATAAGAAGCCCCTGGGCCTTAAGCTTTTAGGCAACTCAGCCGTTCCAGCTTCAGAAAGGAGGGCGGCATTGTTCAGCGGCATGGGCTTGAAGCCCAATCTTGAAATACTTCAGCCACTGAGAATAGATCACTTCTTTCGTGCTACTGTGCCTCTTCCTGATTTTTGCCTCGTTTTTATCAGGCAGTGAGATATGATAACCACTACACCAACACGAAGTACTGTTTGTGTCAGATGCTAAGGGAACAATTGGAAAATGCACAAGGGAAGAAGCTGCATGGAGCACAGTCCATGCAGGAAATCTGGTAAGAGACTGTCCTCCATAATTAAGTAAAAGGGTAAAATCACCCATGTTAGAGGAAGGGAGAGAGAAGGTACCAGTTTTATAAATAAAATGTGCTTTAAATATATCAGGACTTGTATGTATGTTCCATCATATGAGGGCCCTGAAGGAAACAAGGCATTATTTTGTAAATGCATCTCTTGTGGAAGAGATATTTTATTCATTAAGCCCTAAATTATTTTGGTTCATACTTTGTTTATTAAAGTATAAGTTAGCTTGCATTGCTTGGAAGAAAGGGGTTTTTATGCTTCATGCCTCTGAAGTGGTCTTTAAAATAACAAGACAAAGATTGATCAGCAATAGGAAAACCAAGATGTGAAAGCACTGAGGTGCATTTCTGCTGAGCACCATTTATTTATTTATTTATTTATTTAAATATTTATATGCCGCCCCTTGCAACAGCCTCGGGGCAGCTCACCATCTGCTTTGCTTGCCTGTTTTTATTACGAGGAAGCCATAGGTAGGTCCTGATAGGCAAGAGGCCAGGTCTAGACCGCAGTGTTATGCAGGTCTGCTCAGATTTAAGTCCCAGTGAAATCAAGGAGGCTTCCTTTTTAGGGAAGGGGGTGCAGGATGGAAGCTTCTGTTGAGTCCATTTCCCTCTGAGATTGGTGGGACTTCATTTAACGGAGCCCAACTAGCTCTGCTGCGTTAGTGAAACCCACATTCACCTAACTTAGTCTGCTTTGAAAAAGGCTTTGGAAAGAGGTTTATTTTAATTGAATTCGGCTTCAAGGAGGAGGCAGCTGGCTCCTATACGGTCTACCCAATGACACGTCCCTCAAGGGTTCTGGGTCTTTGCTAGACGAGACTCTCTGCCTTGCCGGTTTATTCGCAGTCAGAGGTCTGGGCAGCCTTGGGCAAGGACTCGGTGATCAATTTGGCCAGGCACATCCTTGCCCTGCGCTTCCCAGAGGCCATTATTTGGCCCACCAAGGTCACTGCTGCAGTTGAAGCCACTGGAGTTTGGGAAGGGGGTTCTCAGATTTTGATTGAAACGAGATGTGTGTCCCGAGATGCGCTTCCATTGTTCATCGGTTAATTCTGATTTTAGGCATTAGACTTGTCTTTCTTCTCAAAATGTAACAATTGGGGTAGTTTTTGACAGGTGTAGAATTAGTCTGCTTTTGGAGCCTGGCAAATGAATCACTCAAATCAGCATCTTTGGATTTAAACAGTAGCTTGGGACGCTCTCTGGTGGCCAGTGGATGTATAGCACCCAGTAGAAAGTCACCGTTTCACTCAGCAGGGCCACAGAATTTCTTACAGCCCACGAGCTGAATTCTGTTTTTGGAGAAATTCTTGCAGGCTGCATCCCGTGGAAGCACAGAAAGCTGCTGCAGGGACACGGCTGCTGAAAATTCTTCTGGCAGAACCAGAGGCCGAAGGGAGCATGACCGGGATTCCCGAAACACTGGCATATTTTTGCTTAATGCTCTGACTACTCCTACTCAGCCTTAGGGGAGGCATTTCAGCCTTTCAGAATGGAGGGAAACTACACCCCAGCTGAGGAAGCACCTGACAGTCCGTGGCTGAGGGAGAGGCGTTGGGGCCGGGGAGGGGGTTTTGCCCCCGGCCTGAGCTCCTGCACCCTGTCATGTGGGTCTTGGTGAGCGCAGCTACACACTCAGCGCACATCCTGATCTAAGAACCCCCTGAACAGTTGTGAAACGGCAGGAGGAAGAGGTGGCGGGAGCAGATGCCTCAGCTTTAGCCACTTTCCCTTCGATTGTGCTTCTGGGCATTTGTTTGCTGGACAGGGTGCCAGGGAGGTGGGGTCTGGAGGGGAGAGTGGGGCTTGGGGTTGCCTGCGTGCCTGCTCCTTCACTGGGGGAAGTCAGTTCTTTCATTCTGCTGTTGCCGCTTCAGTGGAGCATCCGGGGCTTCGAGCTACTGCCGCGGGCACAGCTGCAACATATGAGGCTTTCAGTCAGCAGCACTTTCAGGGGGCAGCTTTCCCCCTAGCAGCTTTCTGTGCTTTCAGCGTGATACTGTAGTTCATCCCCCCACCCACTCCCCCAGCCCAATACATACTCTGGAAGGCAGCTTTGCAGTAGATACTGTCCTAGACATCTTCCAAGAAGTCACAACGGGGGCAGACAGTTACGCCAACTTTGCCCTAACTTCTCCCCATGTCCATCGCCTTTAAAACTGCTGTTTCCTTGCATATCTGCCTTCCTGCAGTTAGAGGGTTGCATTCGTTTTGAATGTGCTGTGACTTTGCTCTTTTCCTTTCCTGTTTCTTAGTGAAGCCTTTGGGATGAGCAGCTTCTATCAAGAAGCATCAGCCCTTCTGGAAGCCAAACGGGTTTCCTTAGAAGCCAAGGACCAAGAGGAAGATGAAGAGGATGCAGACGTCATAAAAATGGCAGTTAGATTTGATAAGTAAGAAAAAGTATCCACTTCCTCTGTTTGTTTCAGTGTGGGGCTAGCCGACGACTCCTATTCTCCGGGAGCCAGCTTGGCGGCTTGTTCGGTGACTACAAGCGTAGTTTGCCATGCACACGGCCCACTCACAGTGATGTGGACTCCATCAGGAAGGCCACAACACCTAGCTGTTAACAGGTTTCGGTGTGTTCAGGCATCACGTTGTATGTGTGCGCTAACGCAGAACTGCACGTATTACCGACAAAACGCAAAAGAGAGCTGTGACATGGGTGAATGTGTGGGGAAGTCTTTTTCTTTTCTTTTACTATAATATGCTTAAGGTGATACACTGCAAACTAAGCCCACTTGCGGGAAGGCCAGACTTCTGTGTTACTGTATCGGCTAGATAGTCCCAAGACCATCTGGCTGAACCGGTCCTGTGTTGGTAATTGGTAAGGCTTTGTAGTAGAAACTGGGTAACTCACATATGGTAGCTGATGGTGGAGTGGCTTCTGAGAGCTTCCAGTGGCGTGGCCTCGGCGTGCCTCTGGAGCAGCCCAGCCAGCAAGAGAGCTGTGCTGTTGCTCGAACCCCGCTCTTCCCAGCAGCATCCGTGCCCTCAGGATGCATAAGTTGTCCGGCTGGTGCTCCAAATGCGCCGCTGCTCCACATGACAGCTTGCAGTACTTGTCCGGCCAGGCCAGGCCCAGGCCAGGGCAGCA
Organism: Varanus salvator macromaculatus; assembly: GCA_023646645.1. Lineage (NCBI taxonomy): Eukaryota > Metazoa > Chordata > Lepidosauria > Squamata > Varanidae > Varanus > Varanus salvator. The sequence continues at coordinate 21,852,033 of JAIXND010000657.1, forward strand.
GTGGAACAGGCATTCCACGAGAGTGCTTGGCATAACTGCTCACGATAAGCAAAACATTTAAAGTGGTTTGGCAAATTGACATCCCCGTACTTGGCTGTGTTTGTGGAAACAAAACCTACGCCCTGGGCACACATTTTGCGTAATAGCTCTTACTCTTGTTTGCTTTACCGGACAGCTATCGCCGAGGCAATGTGTTCACCATGGTTGTGCAGGAATGCAGGAACAACTTAAAGATGTGGCACTGAGCAACAAAATCTAACGTGCATTTAAAAAAAATTGTTTCTAGTCCTTATGATAGCACATACACACTTCAAAGTATATGGGCAATGCTTAATAAATTCTCAGGTGCTGGAGAGTTGGCCAGTTCTCGGTGACTGAAAGTGAGCATTCAGTGCTGCCTATTGGCTGGGATAATAAGAGTAAGTTATACAAAGTAAAACAAGTTATGCAAATAGATTAATTTATACAGCTGTGGAGTTCAGATTTTCTTGGTATGTAGTTGGGGTTGCTGGGGTGCAGATGCATTTTTTCCCACAAACACAACAGGGTCACTCCTGCCGCCCAAACCAGTTTTATGCTTCTGGAGACCATTTGAGGGGTTCTCTTTGGCATCGAAGAATAACACCGCTTCTGTCCAGAAATGTGCATTTATTATTTGTTTTTGCTCTTTCTTCTCAGGCGAGACTATCCCCCACAGATCACACCCAAAATGTGTCTTTTAGAATGGTGTAGAAAAGAGAAGCACCTTCAGCCAGTTTATGAAACGGTGAGTCTCTGCATTCTGCAGAAAGTCAGGTTGTGAAAACACCTGTAATTTAATCCTATACAGGTAGGTGTGCATAGGATTGGAGGTTTAGGCTGCTTCGCATGTGCATTTACACTTTATCTTTCCAAGTGGGATGCTTCATGATCCAAGAGCTGCATTTTCTTTGCACAAAATGGAGTCCCTGGTTTTATCTACAGAGAGATCAGAAGTCAGAAGGTCCAGTAACCAGACCGTCAGGCTCGGCTCAGCCTCATGGTCTGCATTTTTACCTGGGGTTAAAAAAAGGACCCTTTTTACCTGGGGTGAGGAACCCACAGGCCACATGGAGCCCCTTGTCTAATTTTATGCAGCCCATGGAGCCCTTCACCACCGATCCCACTGTTTCCACACAGGACATGAAGGAAAGTGAGTGGCCATTTGCATCTGCGTCATCCCTTGCCTGCTGGCCCACTGTGTTTTCAGGCTGGTCAAGGAGGAAGGGGCTGCAATAGAGGGTGGGGTCTCTTAGCTTGTGAAATGGCTGAATCCGTAAGCATACCCAGGAAGAACCTACTATTCGTTGGCTTTGCTTCTGCAGCTGTTCTTCCTTGCTGATCTACCAAAACGCTTCTGAAACTCGGGGATTTCAGGGTGTCTTTCAGTTTTGGACTCAAAAGACACCTGAAGCAAAGAGAGCCAAAAGCTGCAGGTGTGTGAACTCCGAGTGCCACCTCTCTCGTCCACAGGGCTAGAGAACGAGCCCTCAGCTCACCAAAAGAGTGTGAGAAGGTGATGGTCTTAGAGGATGGGGTGATTCTTGTCAACCATCACCACCACACAGCCTACAGTTGATAACCATTGATGGAATGTAGCTCTCAAAAGGAAAAGAAATCCCCGAATCACATGGCAGAAGCATTCGTTGAACATCATGACCTTCGGAAGAGGATCCTGTTGTCTGGAATCTTTGACTGAGATCCAAAGGGGACTTCAGACACACTCCGTGTGTTTGCCTTTTTGACACTCTCCTTTTCCGTGGCAGATTGGGCCTCAAGCAGCCTTTGAGCTGCCCCTGGTTTCCAAAAGCAGTTTGCCTTATTAAGAGCAGCTGCTCAGGAAACAAGAGTCCAGATCGCCTGCGGTTCTGTAGAGCCAGCTGTGTGTGTGTCCTTGGATCTTGGCCTGAGAATAGTATTTGGGGTGCTCATTCCCAGCATCCCAGTTAAAAGAGCTCAGCTGTTGGTGGGCAAGGCTTGATATTTCAGACTGAAGTACCTGAGTGGCTCCATATGGAACGCATGGTGTGTGCCCACCCTGATGGAGCTGTGCTTTTTTTCTCCAACCTCGAATTTTGTAATGACAGACACGGAGCGAGTCAGAAGAAGTCTCCTGGGCCTTCTAGTCTGACCCTCCCTCTGGGCTCCAGCCAGCTCCACAGCTCAAATGACCATTTGAGTTACTGCACCAAGGATTGAAGGATTGCACTAATGCTTCCCTGGAGAAAGTGCTCAGGTTCTGTGCATTGGGGTGTTCCATTTTACAAAGCTGACCTCAAACCACCCTGTGACTTCTTATCGTCCTTTAGATTGAAAGACCACAAGACAGATTATTCTGTTCTGTTGTCACAGTAGCAGGAAAAAAATACAGATCAACCTTATGGTAAGTCTTTTTGGACATATATTGTTTGCAAATGGATCTTGAGGGTGGAGGGACGAGGTCTGTGTATTCAGCTTTGGGTAACAGGTACCTTGGAAAGAGGAGATGGAGGAGGGATATTTTACACCTTTTTCAGGTGTTCAGAGCATCCCACAAGCCTTAGTTTGGCTCACTTGTACGACTAAACAATGGTTTGGCTTACAGCAAACCTCGGATTTGCACACTCTCTGCCCAGACCTCCACCCAGCAGCATCAGTGAGAGGGCTGGTGCCAAGCATCGACTAAGCTAGTGTGAGGAAATCAGCACAGCTTGCCCTAAAAGCAGCGGACTCACAGTGCCGGGCCAGTCATCACCAGCCTAGCACCAGCGACATTCTGTCACAGTCTTCCCCTGGCCACTGGATGGTGCCACCTTCAATCCAGGAGATGAGGCCCAAAGCATGTGGGAGGAGAGGAGGTGGTTCAAATGCAGACAGTCCACCTTGATCAGGTGCAGCTCCAAGCTGAACTTCTGTGGACAGATACCTGGTATCTTCTGTACACATCATCTCCTAGGACAGGGGTTGGCAACCTTTAACACTCAAAGAGCCATTTGGACCCGTTTCCCACACAAAAGAGCCGCAAAACCCTTTTAACATCTACAATGAAGATAACACTGCATATATCGTTTTTTACCTTAATGCTATGCATATCTTCATTATGATTTAGCGGCAGCTCTTGTTCAGTCACTAAAAACTGTTATTTTTAATCTTACATTCTAAACTAGTAGGACTCCTTTTATACATTTTGAATAGGAGAACAGCTTCCTGAAGAGTCAAAGTCAGTGCTAAAGGGCTGCATGCATTAAACAGCAAACCCCATAAGTTCGTCAGCAGTAAAAGCAAATGAATCTGCCCACGTATCATTAAACATTTGGTTTTCTTCAGAAACTTTTCTTCGATTTATCCATGGTTGGCCTACCCGGGGGGGGGGGGGGGGGCTCAGTAAAAAGGCATGGGTCCACCTGATATAGGTGTGTTTAGTGACTGATTAGCAGATAAACAGTCAAGTGCTGTGAATTGTGACAGGTCCCAAGCACAGCTTTTAACATTCAGATGAAGGAGATTACATTGGGACAAAGAGGATCTTTTTAGCAGCATTTCGTGTAACATGAGAGCCTGCAGGAACCTTGTTTAGCAGAGGAATGTAGCGATTTACTTACCATATTTTTTGCTCTATAAGACACACTTTTTCCCCCCTCAAAAGTAAGGGGAAATGTCTGTGCATCTTATAGAGCGAATGTGCCTGACACCCGGGACGCTGCCCGCCCACTGGCACCACCAGGCCGGCACGTGCTCGGCGTGCCCTGCTCCACCTTGCACTCCGGGAACTGATCACCCCCACCGGGAAGCTCCGTGCCGCCGTCGCCCCACCGCCCCGTGCCATTGCTCTGTGTCGCCATGCACCACGCCGTCCTGTGCCGCTGCCGCACGCGGCCGCCCCACGCCGCTGCCGCGCACCACTGTGCCGCCCCACGCCTACACCGCCTCACACCGTCGCTCTGCGCCACTGCCGCTCAAGCACTGCCATCCTGCGCCGATCCGCCACCCGCCCCCCACGCCACTGCAGGCACAGATGACGCTTTAGAAGCACAATCCTTTTATTAAAGTTTAACAGGTTAAGAAACAGTATACATTGAAGCAGCGTTCTCTTTGAGATGTGAGAGAAGCAATTGACAATGTAAAGAGCTGGATCCAAACTTAAGCTTCCCCTCCTTCCATTCCTTTCAGAAAGAATCCAGCCCTGAAGGTGGCCCCTGCTGCGTGAGGGCTAGACAGCAGGAATGCTGGACACTTCTGAATTGGTCCACTTGTTTAGCCTGTCATATCCTGTTGGTGCCAAGGACACCCCTTCCATCTCCTCCCCACCACTCTGAAATGTCTCCCTCCTTTTCCAAAGAGGGCTGGTTCTCTCTCTTTGCCCTGAGCATCTTCAGTAAATAACCTATAAATTGCCAACTCATCTATTCAGCTCTGCTCTTCCTCCTCAGAATCAATTGATGACTTTCTTATACAATATGTACATCATGTCCCTAAGATCACTCTCTAGCCATGTACCAGCACTCTAGGACAATTTTTAAAAAGGGATCTGGAAAATTATATGCTGCTTTGCTTTCTGTTGGTTCTGCGTAAATTGGTTGAAAGTGTTATTCAGGATAGATTCAGTTAGCATATAGAAGAACAAGCCCTGCTTTAAAAGAAGCAACATGGCTTCTGCAGGGGTAAGCCTGTCTTGCTAATCCAGTAGAATTCTTTGAGAGTGTCACTACTACACATGGACTGAGCAGTCAAATAGACATTGTTTCTTCCAAAAGCCTTTTGATAAAATCCATCAACAGACTCTTGAGAAAACCTGGCAGTGATGGAATAAGGGCTGTGTGTGCACACACATGTTGTCCTATGGATCAGTAACTGATTACAGAATTGAAAGCCAACATTGAGAATGCATGGTATTCTCACAAGATTCTGCATTAGGATCAGTGCTTTTCAACCTGTTCATAAATGATCTGGAATTAGAAGTGAGCAATAAAGTAGCCACGTTTGCTGATGATACTAAAATAAAACATTTAAAAGGGATTGTGAGGAATTCCAGTGGGATCTCTCTGAGCTGGGAAAAAGGGCATCAGAACTGCAAATGCTTTCAGTGTAAGCAAGTGTAAAGTTAGCATGCTGGGGGGAAAGAATCTCATCTTCAAGTATAAGCTGATGGAATCTGAACTAGTGCTGACAGACCAAGAAAGGGTCTTGAGAATGTGGGGGACAGCTTGATGAAAATGTCAAATGTTAGGAGGAAATGCCATAATTAGGAAAGGAATTGAAAATCAAATTTCCAAGATCATATTCCTCTTACACAAATCTTTAATATGACCATACTTAAAGTATTGTGTACAGTGCTGGCCACCACACCTGAAAAATGACATTGTTGGAAAAAGTGCAAAGAAGGGCAACTAAAACAATCAAGGGATTGGAGCAGCTCCCCTATCAGACTTTGTTACAACAACCAGGATTGCTTCTCTTAGGAAAATGATGAGTAATGGGAAGCATGGCAAAGATGTTCAAAATTATGCATGGTGTGAAAAAGTGGAAAGTGGGACATTTTCCTCCTCTCTGAAAAAAAAAAAGGGTTAATCCCCATGAAAACACCCATCACTCCTTTGTTCTGAAAAAAAAAAAAGATTCAACAGCAGAAGTGTAGTGAGCTTGAAATACCTTTTGGGAATGGAAGGGAAGTTCCCCACAATTCAGCTTTGTCTTTCAAGGGTTGGGCCTTTTAATACCTCATGGATAATTAACTGGGCCTTCTAAATGCTTAACAAAAACAATGTGGATATAAAGTTCCCTTCCCAATTGAGGATACAAGAAACACAGTTATTATAGTGATCTCTGCAACTGTGCAAATGTTAGATTTTCATGCCCTTGGTCCAGAGGAAGAAATGACACACAAGAGACCACTGAGTGAACATTTCTCTCGAAGATGCAGCATGCGTAGATGCAGCCCGAGTTTCTTAAGCATCACTTTTAAATATGAAAGAGAGAGAGAAAAGTTGGAGGATTGAATTTAGGTCTCTCCTCATTGCTCACCTTCTCTGTCTAAGATAGAGGCAAAAAAACCCAGAGAGAGCAGTTATGCTGGGGGTGTGCAATCAAAAGAATATTTACAGTTTATTCAGACCTACAGGAAATACATGTGGCATTGAAGGGACTGCAGAGATGGATTCTATACAAGATGTTTTCATCCCCTAACAGTTACATGCACAGTCTGTGGGGGATGGGGGGGTCATGCACACAGTATGCTAGAGGCACATGAGAGTAAAGCAACGGATTAAAAGATCCCAACACATCCCATAGTTTATTAAACAGTTCAGTAAACCATTTGATTCAGAATATTTTTTTTCTTGTTTTCCTCCTCTAAAAACTAGGTGTGACTTATGGTCAGGTGCGTCTTATAGAGCGAAAAATACGGTAACTAGCTGATTTACTTAACTAGCTATCTCTGCTTCGTGAGTGGAGCTTCGAGCAGATCAGCGGCTATGCCGGTGCCGCAGCAGAGGGATTCAAGAGCCACATTTTTCATTCATTCATTCATTCATTCATTCATTCATTCATTCAAGAGCCACATCTTTCTTTCTTTCTTTCTTTCTTTCTTTCTTTCTTTCTTTCTTTCTTTCTTTCTTTCTTTCTTTCACAGACTTCTATGCCGCCCCATTGCCGAAGCCTCGGGGCGGCTCACATACATAAATAAATAATTCAGTATTAATAAATATAAAAATTTATATAAGCCCGCAAGATGGCTGTAGGGGCCGAGTAGGTGTGAGCCTCTGCATCGCTTTTTTACCCAGTCTGTTCTATTCTTTTACAGGGAAAAGTCAAAAAAGCTAGCGGAACAAGCTTCAGCGATTGCCTGTTTAAGGACTCTTGGCCTCCCAGAGGGGAAGTGGGGGAGAGAGGCAGATCATTTGGTTAACAAACGCAAGAGGCAAGACAGTGAATGTTTGAACAACGGAGAACTCGGAAATGACCTTGTGGCAGAGGCTGCTGGTAAAACACTTCACTTTCTCACAGGAGCATCTGACTCCAGTGTTCCCTGAGGGGACAGATGTTTTGCAGCTCTGCACGTGTGCCAGGCGCTGCACAGACCTGAATCCCACATAGGGCGTTTGAATCGTCTCGCAACTGATGTCGTCAGCTTCTGGCTGCCTTCCTTTTGTGCCTTGCAAATGGAACAAAGCAGCTGCTTTTCTGGGAGAGGGAGAGCGGCCTCCGTATGACTTTCTTTTTTACAGTGAATGAATTTTGAATGTGGGGAATGGGGAAATACTAATTACGAAAGTCTCTTCTTACTTGCAGTCCCAACACTTTGCAGTTTGCCACGGGTTCTGTCTTTGGGGAAAGCACATCATGATGCAGGAATCGTGCACAGTGAAACGCATCATGGTACCAACCAGCACAGTGACCCAAACATCACAGACAGTGAAAATGGGCTGCGTAATGTTGGGTGTTTCATTGCAGACGAAAGCTCATACTAGAGCAAATGTGAAGCCAAACAGGGAATGTAGCTTGGGAGGAACTAGAAGCTGACGGTTTTTCTTCCCCTCTATATTTTACAGAGTGTATATTTTTTAGTGTATATGAAATGGCACTCTGAATTGATATTTGAAATATCGATTCCATCATCATTGGCCTTTATTCCCTGACAAAGAATTAAAAGACATATATTGTCTCCTAAACTACGTTCTTTTAGCCTATTTGATAGGTTCTAATTGCAATTTTCTTGCCTTTTTATTGAACTCTGAGCCAAGTGAGATAGAAATGGAAACAAAGTATTATCCAGATCCAGTATATTGAGATTATTTCCTCTGTATGTTTGGAACTGCCAGGATAATTGTATCCTAGCAAAAAGGCCATCATCATACGCTGAAAGTCGGTGTGGTGCAGTGGCTGGACTGAGACATGGGAGTTCTGCATTCTTGTCTCGCTTACCCATGAAACTCATCAAGTAATGTTGGGTCAGTTACTGAGTCTTGGTCTAACCCACCTCACAGGGTTGCACGGATAAGATGGAGAGGAAGAACCAACAAGAAGGAAGAACCAGGAGGGAAAAACCTAGGCTATAAATCTAATAATAAATATAATGATCAGGAAATAAAACTCAGGACATGGCGCTTGGGCTGGCATATTTCAAAATGGCTCCCTCAGATTTCTGTCTTGACACCGCAGGTGCACAGAAAGAGGGATGCTGCGAAGACCCAGCTTCGGGAAAGAGCACCGTGACCTGTGGAAGAGGCTGCCGGGAGAGCAGCTGGCGTTTGCCCTCCTACACTGGTGTCCCCAGGCACAACGCCTCGTTTTTCCCATGTCAGTGTCCTATCCACTGGTATGACTGGCGTTCCTTTGTAAGAACTTTCATAAAAGAATTCTGCTGCATAGGCCAACTCTGGGGCGAGAGCCCATCTCTGGCGTGCCTGCCTCATGCACATGGATGCACTACTGATGGGGCATTCGTTTCAACGCCACCGTAAAACATGTTGCCTGCGCATTTTAGTGGCTTGTACTGGTTCATCTGCTCTGCTGTTTTATGCTTTTGAATGGTTTTTACTGTGCCGTTTTTGTCTTTATTGAAGTTTCCGATGTATTTTGATTTCTATGCCTCTTGTGTACCACCCTGATAGATGGGTTAAACATTCTTACAACAACTGACGGAAAAAGGGAGGAAGGAAAGGGCTGCGCTCAGAGAACTTGCTGGAATGGGGTGAAGACTCCCCTGGTGACTTCCCTTGATGTGCCACCCACTGTGTTGGGTGATACCTTGATGGCACATAACAACACCGCCTTGAAGAAGCAAGTCAGTCTTTTAGAATGGGGGAACAACAGGACAAAAGCTGGGAAGCCCACTTGCAAGAAAGGTGCTGAGTCCACCTGGGGACCCTCAGAGGACTGAATTGAGATCCCCAGACCGGAGGCTCTGCTGATTAGTAAAACCCACCGCTGCAGCACCTCTGCCTAGAGACTGCACCACCTTCCAAAGCAACCTGTCCTCGTCTTCCCTTAGAACTCTGTGCGGGCAGTTTAGCTGGTCCTTCCTTCCGTGTTCCATTTGTGTTGGCGTTTGGTGAGAGGGCATCACGTCTATTTCATACCTAACAAGACGGATTTGCTGTTTCTCCGCATTGTACCTTTACTGCAATGCACGGAGGTACAGCGTGAGTTGCTGTGAGCCAGAAGGACTTTAGAGGGCAGTGGAAACCTCAGCTTAAGCCACCCTTCTCCTGGCCCAGCCTTGTGCCTCTCTAGCGCTGCAGAAGAAACCGAGGAGGCCAGATCGCTCCTGCTGTCACGCTTCTACTTTGCAAGCAAGCAGACTAATCTGGCATGGAAAAACAACTGCCAGACTTCTGATTCATGCACGAATCTAGGCCAGCAGCAAATGTGCACCATTGATTTAATCTGTGCATCGATTTTGCGAGACAGTGACTTTTTTTTTCGTCACAGATTTGCAGCATATGTGTTTATGTTCTGCTGGATTCCACTAAAGACTTCCTTTGTAAAATGCCATCTGTTGTCCAGGAAAGCTGCTGAGGACTCAGAGAGAGAGATTCCCAGTGGTTGGTCCATCAGTTTCTCTCAGATCTCCCTCCCTCTCCAGTCCTGCCAAAGTCCAAGCCTTGAGCACCTCTCAGAAACCTCATAGGACTGTGTCTCTAGCAACTAGTTCACCATTGTGTAGAAATGACGGGGAAACGTCGTCAAGATTTCATCTCGGTCAGTTGTCTGCTTCCGATTATTGTCTTTTTACCTGCCTGTGGGCTAAATCCGTGATACAAACAGGGCAAGACCAGACCCTCCACAGTGCATGCACTGTGGAAGATCTCTGACGCAAAGGGCACGGCACTCGCCTGCATCTGAGGAGAGGGCATGAAGCCCTCTGGCCTTAGATACTCCTGGGCTGGGGACTTCCTCCTCCTGAGGAGATGCTGGCGGAATGCTTCTGGAATGCCCCAGCCGCCAGCTGAGCCCTGCCCTGGAATGCCAGGCCGAATAAGGGGGCCAGGCGCCATTGGAGCAGTGCAGCTCAGCGCTCCCACACGCTGCTGTTCCAGAGCTGAGCGCCCTCCCAGTCAGACTTCCCAAATGCTTGGCTGGCTTTCTGTGCAGGTTTCTCTTTCAGACTAATTTCTTTACCCACCGTGACCTGCAGCGCAGCGCAGTTTTCAGAAGGCTTTCCGCAGGCCTGCAGCTTGATGAGAACAGGTGCTGGCTTGATAAAGGAGGCCTCTTTCACAGAAGGGTTTTTGTCCCCGTGTCACTTGTGGCAGTTAAAAGTCACCCTGGGGAAGCAGGTGGCTGGCAGTGGGGCCGGGGGCAGGTTAACTGGGACACACACAGCCACCCCAGCGCACGGACCTTGTTCCGAGCTGCTGAAGGCCGTCTGGCTGGCACAGGCAGACTGCTCTGCTGAATGTACAATGCGTGCACAAGAAAATTGATTTGTCCCCCATGCAGGCAGAATGCAGAGAAAAGTACAGAGCCAGGCCTTAGGCCGAAGTGAGCTTGGAGTGGTTCTGTGCAGCTGGATGAAACCAAGCTTGAATTTCCCTCATTTTTAAAACCAAGCCTCTGGTTCTCATGGGACTTCTTAGTACGTTTGTAGTCTGCTTCCCCACCACCATCACACCAGTTGCTCAGGCTAACTGCCTGCCCACAAGGTCCCTCCAGAAGCTTCATGGCTGGACATGGTGTTGCCTTATGTCTCTTCAAACACGTTTGCGTTAGTCTCTGGGCATGGCAGGGACAGTGGCCCGCCCGTTGGAAAGGGTAGTCCTTTGCTAGGGTTGGGCTGCCTGCGATCTTGCTGCCGCTCTGGCTCGCTGGAGCAGAGGCTCAGGTGGACAGGTGGGGCACGTTCAGTAGCGGGGCATCCACGGTGCTCTCCGGGTTCCTGTGATTCAGTGGCTTAAGCCCTGCTGGAAATGTTTTCCTTGCTATTCGGGAAGGAATGCGTTGACTCCAGCAATTTGTGGCAAGAGCATCCGCAGCCTGTTCCATCAGTGCTGAACGTCTCCCCATTTCTGCTTATCCAGAATCAAATCGCACATGATGCGTGATCCGATTGAACAGCAAGCTTAAAGGTCAACCACTTTCAAGTTATTTCAACCAAAATCACTCGGGGGGGGGGGGGGGCTGAGCGTGTCTTTTTTTTCCAGTGCAAAACCTGGAATCCTGGCCCTTCCATCCTTCGCCTAAAAAGATAAAAAGTAAGAGCTTCCTTGGGTACTAACTGAAAGTGTGTTTTGTGGGGCAGCCCCACGCAGGGTGAGGTTGGAGCCTGCTGGAAGGAGGAACTGGTCTGGGGGTGGTTGTCAGTTGTGTGTGTGTTTTAGCCTGAGTGCCAGCGCACATGTGGAGAAGCTCCCCAGGGGCTGCCTCTCTGTTGTGGGCAGAGCTGAAGGCAGCCCTAAAATAGCACAGTGGAGATGTCCGTGACAGTGATCAGTGCATCAAAAGCACCATCCAGTCGAGCCCAGAAGTTGTGTACACCACACTTGCTTGTACTGTGCACCCCGCCCCCGGGCATAATTCTTAACTGAGGTGTAATCTTTGAGGGAGCTCATTTTCCCCACGACGGCAGAACTTCCTTAAGCGAGCATCGGTAAACAAACTCCGTGCGGGGAAATTCGGACTTTAAAACTCACTGGTGCAGCTTTTGTGTCTGTTGAGAGGTCTGAACATCCTCCACTGCTTTCACTTTTCCTGGCTCCCATTGTCCCTTCCTGATTACCCACATCTTTTATCATGGAAGAGTTGAGCTGGAAGAGGCCAGAGGGCCATCTGGTCCAAGCCACTGCTCAGTGCAGGACTCCCAGTCAAACCATCCCTCTCAGACGGCTGTCCAGCTGCGTCTTGACTCCCTCAAGTGTGGGAGAGCCCTGCTTCATTTCCCTGACGAGGTTGGTTGGGCTAGGGGAGAGTGAACTGCACATATTTAAAGCAGATCGAATATTTGTACAAATCAGGAGCTATCTTCTCTCATTCTGTGTTAGGCTTACCCTTAGCCTCTTGCGCCAATGACAAAGGGTAGGCAGATCTTGCTATGTGTACTTCTTCCAAACGGAATTGAATTTCAGCTTCCTTCACTCGTCCTGGGTTCTCATTCTTGCACATTTATTTATGGCTCTCACATTAATCCAGAATCATACTGCTCTGGCGACTCTGTAGTGTTTGGTTGCTGATAAGCTAAGGGAAGTCCACAGCAGTCGTGGCTGCTCACAGCCCCACAACGCATGAAGCCCGTGGGTCTGGACACCTACAAGCAAGTCACCCACCATCATTGGGGTGTCCTGTTGCCATCTAGGTTTCATGGCAGCTGCAAACTCCTTAAAACCTTCGCAGGTGGGAGGAGTTCGGTAGATCAGTGAAAGGTGCAGGGCTAAAGCCACCCCCGCCCCCTAAGACCAGCCCTAGTCTGGCCTTATGGTGTTCCTAGCCATTTGCACCCCTTCCCCCAGCCTGTACCCCTTTCCCATCTTTTGAGTTGATTTTTTTTCCATTCAAGAAGCTGAAAATGCCTCTCCTAAGACTTCTATTAGTTAAACTACATTGATGTGTCTGGTGTGCCATTTTTGCTGTTGACACTGCCCACCATTAAAACGAGGCTCCTGCAAATTTCTCTGAAATCATCCTTGGTCCTTGGACTGAAGGAGGTTCTTGACCCCAAACTAGAACAAGCTTACTGGTCAATTAACCTAATCAACTAGAATCCATCCCCTCAGGCTGTTGGACAGCAGCTGGCTGCAGATGGCGAGAGTGCTAATCCTACACATGTGGCGTGTCGGGAAACTGAACCAGGGGCTCAGCAAAAGACTTGATACTTCCACTAGATCGTTGTGCCAATAGAGATCCCTTGGCTTGACTTGACTTGGACTAGTCGCTTGAAATCAGCTCCTGGCTGAGTACAGAAGTGGCCCAGAAGGGAGAAGCAGTGGGTGAAGAAAAGTTTAGCTGGCCCTCCCTCCCTCCCTCCCTGCCAGCCCATGTCCACCTGCTTCTTAGACACCTACGCGATGCCTGGATTCACAAGCCTGGTCACCTGAAGGTCTTGTTAGGCCTCAACAAAAGTCTGCAGGTGACTAAAGGGTTAAAGAGAAAGCAAGACCTCATCTGTTTCCCTGCCGATCATGAATTGTTCCCAGGGCACAGACTTTGGAGCTGGAATTTCTGCACATCTGGGCGATGACAGGAGTGCTGAAAGTGGATTGGCCAAGGCACAGGGCTCCTCTAGCTGGGAGAGGTCTGAACACAATCTGGGGAAGTGTAGCCAATCTCCTGTGGTTAATCCAGCTTCTGCCCTGGATTATTTTAATCCCTTTGCTGAGCCTGCGGGTGTCCTGTAATGTTGCAGCCGTGTGTCACCGGGCACCGAGAGCCTTAGCAAAGGACACTACAAGTGACACTGTGGGTGATGAAGTGGGGGGCGGGGGCACACCAAGATGCTTGAAGAGTGCCTGGAGTTTGATCTACAAACAAGAAATCTTTCCAAAGGAGTTTCCTTAAATCACAGATACAATAAAAATAAGAACAGCTATGACAATCAAAATAATTTCCAAATGTAAAAAGAGCACGGCAATGCTGAAGGCCCCGGAGGGGATGACATAAAGCCAGTTACTGAAAAACGAAGCCAGCCAGTGTGGTTAAAGAGGGAGTCCTGAGCTGGGATTCAGGAGACCCAGGTTCCTTGGTTTGTGTCTTGCATCCCTCCTCCTCCCCGAAGAGTCCAAGGCAGTATACGTGACCCTTCTGCTTCATCCTTACAGCAGTCATGAAGCTGACAGGGTGGCTTGGAGCAGCCATTGACACTTAGCCTAAGCGACCCTGCAGGCTCGCTGTGCAGAGAACACGGAGAGATGGAAGATCGTGCAAGTCCCTTGGATCCCTTGCAAGATGGAAAGGCTGGTAGGCAAATGTAGCTATAAATGCATGAACTCGAACCCTAAGAAAAAGGCCCAAATCCGTACTAGGGTTAATTCCTTTACAAGGCCAACTCTGAGCTCACGAAACGGCATGCAAGCACTTGGGTTCTCTGCAGCTTTTCTTCAGGGTTGGTCTTGGATGCAGAACTTGAAGGCCTGAGGACCAATCCGTGGTGTCCCAGAGTGTCAGGGCCGACAGGTTGGTGGTTTTCCAGCTGTTCTGCAGTTTATCCCCATTCTAAGTGGTTGGGATGCATCTTGTAAGGCTGATTCACTTGCAGCGAGTCCTTTCAGCTAAAATATGCCAGTGCCTTTGGCTCCACCCCTCTTGCATTATGCCTCCCCCAAATTAGACTTCAGTCCTCCATCTGAACAAGGCTCCCACGCCCTGGTGGGCTTGGTGGTAAGCAAAGCAAAAGCGCAGGGGATCGTAGAGGAGAAAAACAGTCAAAGTCAAAGCCCGGCTCCTGCATTTAGTCCCAGGCTTAACATCAAACACGAGAAGAAGTTGCTGACATTCAGATTAGACTCTGCCAGGTGCCGGGCTGGTTTCAGTTTGCATCTGGGGCTGCCTCTAGAGCTGCTGGGATGATGAAACAAGCAGAAGTCTCTTCCTCCCCACGCTGCATTTTTCAAATACAAACTCCAGCTGAAAAGCTTCGGTGAACCACTGAATCGCGTTTCGGTCCCCGTCTGAAGGCCAGCACAGGAAGGGCCCTGCTGGATCAGACCAGCATCCCTTTAGTTCAGCTTTTGCTTTGCAGGATCCCACAAGCAGTGCATGAGAGCAGCAGCTTCCCACTGAACAGGCACTGGGCTCTAACCTTGGAGCCAAGAGAACCAGGAGCTCTGCTAGCCTCTCCATGAAGCCGTCTGATCCCCTTTAAAACAGGAAAGCGGGAGAGAGAAGGCTCATGCGACTTCCTGCGGGCAGCATTTCCCTGACTGTGCGAACAAAGCAACGAAGCCTTCCTCCTCGGATCTGCCGGTCAAATCTCTTCCAATCACATGGCAGAGAACAGGCCTCTGTGCAGATCTTGGGTCCGTGCAGTTGTGCTTGTATGCAGGCTGCATGTTTCCCCATGGGTCAGTCCTTTCGAACGCAGCGGAGCTTGCTTCTGAGTAGATCTGCGTGGGGTGGTACTGTTGGAGCCTTAATGGCTAGCATTAGCACTTTAATCCCAGGGTATATTAGTACACCGATTCGCGTAGGATCGATGAACTTGTTCTTGCCTGCTGTCAAGTCCTCTCTGGGCTATGGCAGCCCCATGCATGAAAGGCCCCCAGAATGTCCCACCCATGACAGCTCCATCCAGTTCTCCCAAGGTCAAGGCTGCAGCATCCTTCGTGGAACCCACCCACCTCATATTTGCTCGTCTGCCTTCGACTTTCCCTGACATGATTGTCTTCTCCAGGGAGCCTCACCGTCTCATAATGTGTCCAAAGCAGGACAGCCTCAGTCTCGTCCTTTTGGCTTCGATGGAAAGCTCCCGCTGGATTTGATCCCAGACCCACTTGTTGGTCTTTCTGTCACTCAAGGGCCTTTGCAAAGCTCTCCCCAACACCCTGTTTTGAACACAGCTTGGATGGACCTGCCTCTGGCAGGTGGCCAGTTTTGGGACATGGGGAGTAGGCTGAGGGGAGAAGCGGAAGCTGTGGACATTTTCTCTCTTTCATGAAAGTGCATTTGTTGCCAGCTGTGACTGTGAAGGCTCCTTAGGACCTTTGAAGGCTGGTCAGCAACAGAGAGCAGTAGCCCTTCCTGTTACTGCCTGCGTAAGGTGCAAGTTCTGCATTTGGGCCCTCCAGAGACCAACCTGGAAGCCACTGCATAGTTTGGACTGTGGCTCCTATAACCTGTGGCTCCCATAAGCAATGTACCTGGAACAGACCTTAAGTTAACCAGCCTGTAATTTCCTGAATCCCTCTGGATCCTATTTTAAAAAATGGTGCTACATAGGTCCACTGGTTACAGAAGCCAATCTTAAATATTTATAATTCACTTATATTTGTAAGGTCAACAATTTCATAGTTGAGTTCTTAAAGAACTCTAGGACGACTTCCGTCTGGGCCCAGCCTTTCAGCTTCTCAATAAGACTAGAAGGTATTTCATGGCTTAGTTCCTTGGATTCTGTTCCTGGAATAATCAGACCATAAACAGGTAACTTTTCTGTATTCTCTGCTATGAAGATGGATGAGAAACAATTCATTCCACTTCTCAGCAATCCATGGATCCTCAAGCCCAGCATCCGTCGCAAGAATCCCAGCAAGTTAGTGGCCCACCAGAAAGTGGTCAGTCACCAGTGGGTCTACCCTCCGTGTGTGCCCCACGCACCTCTAGGGCAGGCACTCTCTTGGTGTGGGTAGCAACTAGACCTGCTGCTCTCTTGGCTTGGAGCGCGCCGCCTGAAGAATGTCCCGGCTTTGGTGTGTGCAGTGCTCAGGGGCACGATGAGGGGGCACGATGCTTTTCAGGGAAGCAGGTTGCTGTTACTGACCTTCCCTTTGAGAAATCCCGGACAAATATCAAGGGGACGCGTCAGGAAGGCCAGGCTTTCCTAGGAACATCGTGTGAAAGTCGCGTGAGGAGCAAAAGTTGGAGAACGAAGCGAAAGTGAATGGTGGGAACTCGGGTCCAGACTCGTAAGCCTTCTTGCGACTGTGCGGACTGCTTCCACGGATTCCTAGACGTGCGCCTTTGGTGGCCTTTCCTGCTTTGCCCAGTGTTTGCAGTCAGCCATTTTAGGCTAAGCTTGGAGGATGCAAGACTGTCTTGCTTTCTTTGTGATCAGCTGGTAAAGGCTCGGACTCGACTCCCTCCATCAAAGATGTTGGGGAAGTCTGGAGGTTGCCGTCCTTGCCTCCCCAGGGCTGCACCTGTTTGCAGCATTGCCAGAAGCAAAAACCACAGAACAAAGCTTGAAGCAAAATATATCTAGAACAAGGCTTTGCCCTTCTCCTCTCCGCAGCCCCACCAGGCAAAAGTAAGGCAAATGATGTGTAAGCAAGAGGAGGGTAACACTGAGCGGTTCCAGCAAGAGTTGCTAAGTCAAACTAACCTCATCCTGTTGACATCAACAAAACAGCCCTGTTTCCTTCAGCCCCTTTTTGCTCCTTGACAAAAAGGAGTTTGTGAAACTTGCATCCAAAATCTGGCAGTGGAGGAGAATGCGAGTGGCTCGCCCCCACAAGTTCACAGCCTTCGCGAAGAAGCATTTTCTCTCGCTCCTCTGCTTACACTGCCGTTTCCACTGGCCTAGGGAAACTGAGGCAGTAGGCCCAGCTGCGCCAGTGCGTCTGCCGCGACTCACCTAATCCAGCACAGACATGCTGCGAAGGACGTCCGCATGATCATGCACACACGCCCCTGGATTCCCGGAAACGTACGTTGGATTTTTCCCAGGGAGAAGCCAACGGTTTCAGCACCCGAGCTTATGATGGAAGGGGACGGATTTTAACGACGTGCATTGGGCATGCAGGAGGCTCCCCCCAAGGTACAGTCCCCATGGAAAGGGGTCAGCATCGCTGGCAGAAGCCCGTTTGGGGCTTGGAGAGCTGATTTCCTCCAGTTGGAGAAAATGCGGGCAGACAAATGTTCTGACTTGGCCCAAGAGGCCTCCGGGATGCACAGGTGCTGTTCTGGGAGAGTGCAGGCATCTGCAGGCAGTCGTGCAACTGCGCAGTGACAGGGTGGTTTCATGCCCCTTCTGCCTCCGTCGGGAGCAGGGCCCCTTCGAGATGGTGAGCCCCCAGTAGCTCTCATTCTCCGAAGAAACCATGTGTTGTCGCCTGGAAAATTCGTTTCCCTCCAGGCACCAGGAGGATGGTAGCTAAGCTCCGGTGGAACAAGTAATGCCCAGCAGGGTGGCCGGCACAGTCACGGTCCCCACTATCAAGAAAGGCGTCTTCTTGTGTCCCTGACCACTGGCCCAACTTCTTGTCACTTCAGGTGCCGCAGCAAACGCAACCTTCTGCCGTCAACTCCATGCCCGGCACTCGCATGTCTTTGAACTCGCTGCTTTTGGAAGGAGAGAAGGGAGCAGAGCAAACCAACCGTTCGTTAGTTCGTTTGTTTGTCTAACATATTTGTATGCCGCCCCCTTGCAAACAAGCCTCGGGGCAGCTAACAACATAAAAACATACAATTTAAAAAGCAATGCACAATTTAAAACTACTACACAATTTAAAACTGGCCCATCTCAAAGTCTAGAAAATAAAATATATAAATATAACAATATATCAATATAAAATTAATAATTTAACAGTTAAAATATTTCTTAAATAAAAAGTTTCCTTCCAGAGATGTGTGTGGTGCCGTCCGCTTCCCCCGCTGCCTCTCCTGCTGAAGCCAGACTGGCCTAAGGGAGGGGAGAACTGAAACCCAGCGACAACCAGTTCGTCCTCCCGCCAAAGTTCCCGAAGTGGCATTTCACCTGTCCGCTCCCCAGTGAGGCCAGGTTGGCTCTGTTGGCAATGGGCCCTTGGCAAACGCCCTCTGGTGCGGCCTGCCTCCGCCTGTGCCCCCTCCCATGGGCTCGTTGCAGGTGACAGAGGCGGCAGCAAATCCTCACGCCCACCTTCGGGCGGGTGCTGTTTCCATTTCCAGAAAGTCTCCAGCAAGGATGCAGTAGGAAGGCAAAATGGCTCCCCGTGTCTCTGGCTGCCACAGGAAGAGGTTCTCCAGGCGGGGGGGGGGGGGGGGGCGGCCACCCAGCACTGCTGCCAGTGGTGCGGAGCTTGCCGGCCAGCAGCTCATGATGCGGAAAGGCCCCTTTGGGAGGGGGACCAAAGCCCCTCCCAGCCTTCCCAAGGGTGCGCTTTGTACATACCCCGCCCAAGTGCAGGCTGGCAGCCAAGGAGGACACATTAGCATAGGCTAATCTATATGCAGAGAAGCCTGTTTAGGGGTGATTATTAGAATCTGAGTAGGAACACCGTGCACCTGCCCCCCGAGCTGCGGGCCTCGCTCCATCTGCCGTAGGAACCACCTCAAGGGCTCCTCCTCCTGCTTTCGTCAGACAGGCTAGGCAGCCCTTCCAACAGAGGACCGACCTCTATAAGAGAGGACACAGGGCCACCCCGTGCTGGCGGGAGCTGTGGGGTAGGTCCGGAGGCGCCTGATCATGGAGAGCCGCTCGCACGGACATTCTGCATCGGACTCCCATGCTGGCTGGGAACTCTGGGAGCACTGGGAGGGTGCCAAGTTGAGAGAGGCTGATCTTGCTTCTGTGCCACGCAGGCGTTCTGCCAGCCCAGATTTTTAAAAAATTTGCATCCATGTGCAAAGTATTCACCGGCTCTTAAAGAAGCAGCACAGCTGTCCCCCTGCCCAAAACCTAACGGGCATCATGATTTGACAAGTCGTGCTCCAAGAGGCTCTTCTCTTGAGGGGCAAGGACTCTGCACAGCCCCATCCGCTTCCTCCTCCAGCAGAGTATCTGCAACCACATCTTACGACACCCACGCCAGTGTGACTGTCAACATTTCAGCTCAATTGGTTTTAAAGGTCATCAGATTGTGAGATCTTTGCACATGCAAGCACATGTTGTTGAGCTGAAACCAAAATAAGATTTTCTGGAAAGAACGGGGCGGGGGGTGGGGGTAAAAGCATCCACCACATCAGAGGAGCAGAAACGTGGCCCACCTTCAAAACACAGCAGAACCTGCTACGGTCTGTGGCCTCTTGTCAGATCTGTGTGACTAACCCCTGCTGCCCCCCCCCCCCATCAAACAGGAGCGAGCAGTGCGGTCCTTCAAGGGCTGTCCAGGCCTTCTCTGGTCTGCAGGCATAAAACATGCACAGCCTCCCAGGACATGCTCTGAAGGCATGTGGCGTGGCACATTTTATTTATTTATTAGATTTATATCCCGCTTTTTTCTTTTTTAAAAAATCTCAAAGTGGCTTACATCATTTTCCTCCTCCTGCTCTCCAGCTTATCCTCACAACAACAGCCCTGCGAGGTAGACTGGGCTGAGAGTCTGTGGCTGGCCCAAAGTCATCCAGTGGGCTCCATGGGTGAGCGGGGACTCGAACCCGGATCCCCTGAGTCCCAGACCTGTGCTCCTGACTACTACACCACGGCCAGCCTGTTCTTGGAAGAAGGGCCGGCTACTTAGGCTTGGCTTCCTTTGGCAAACTGGAGACCTTCCATTTATCTGTTTTATTGGGATTCTGTAGTTACCAAACTGCAGGCAGCACTGCAGTGCTGGCGTGGCCAGAGTGGTGCCGCCCAAACAGCGGAAATGCCTCCCCGACAGAAAAGAGACGCCAGTTTGCATGCAATGTGCATGTGCCTTTTGTAGCTGTATAGATGCAAGAGTGCAACTGACGATCGGAATTTGAATGCAAAGCTCGTACAGGTGCAGAGCCCGGGAGATGTGTGTGCCCCCCCCCGCCGTGCAACCCGCAGTTTGGGTGGGCAGCCCCCTTTGGGGCACGAGACCTTCCACCCAGGCTTGGGCTGGACAGACCTTCGAGCAGCTGTCTGCAAGAGGGGCCACACAGCCGCCCGTGGCCGGGAGCGAGCCTTGCGCATGGCATCAGTTCCCCAGAAGAGGCACACAAGCCTGCAGGGTGGCTTCAGGGGCATGTGTGCCGCTTTACGCAAGACGGTCCTCCATCTGAAGGCTCGTGGAGGCCACGTCCACCTTAAAGAGAGGCCAGCCGCGATTCCCCACGTTCTGAAGCGCCTCCCGGCTGCCAGCAGGCGGGCAGGTGCTGCTGCTCTGGCTCTTCCGGGGGCCCGGGGACGGCGGCCTCCTACCCGCCTCTGGGCTGCAGCAGCCGGTCTTTCTCGCCAAGAGGCGCCCCCTGTTCTGACTTGGCCGTGGCTTAACGGTGTTGTCTGAGTCCAAGCCTATGCAACCCCTGCTACAGTGGTACCCTGGCTCACGAACTTAATCCATCCCAGGACTCTGGTCGCGACCCAAATTGGTCATGAGCCAAGTCAAATTTCCCCATAAGGTTCAATGTAAATAAGGTTATTCCGTTCTGTAACCATTTTTTTAATCACAAAAATTAGAAACAAATTGACAAAGAACAACAAAGTAACAAAGAACAACAAAGATTGTGGCCATCCCCCCCCCCCCCCACTTCCCGAGCACAACCGCAATCGTGCCAGTGCAGGGAAGATGGGCGTGATCGCGATCATCACCTGATGCGGAGTTTGCGACCTGAGATATTTTTTTTCTGAAATTTCTGTTCGTGACCCAATTTGGTCGTGAACTGAGGCGTTCGTGAGCCGAGGTGCCACTGCACATGCCACGGGTGGTTGGCACGGTTTGTCGGCCACCCTGTGGGAAGAGTTCTGGGGACATGGTGTGCAAATCCATGGCTGAATGTGTTGCGCTATCCATGGTGATAAACCCATGCGGGGCAGCATTGCCCAGCAGTACCGATCTTTTCTAGAATGCTCAAATTAAAAGCTGCAGTAGATAAGAAAGCCCACTGATCCAGATGTCAGCTTCGTGTCCCTGGTCCCTACTTCTGTTCTTTATCATTAAACTGGACTTCGGACAGCCTTTCAAATAGAGGACTATCCTCCATAAAGTAGGACACATGGTTTGTTCTTGGTCACAGGGAGCAAATGCCTTGCTGTATGGAATTCGTAAGCTGCTTATGCTGGGTTGGAGCTAATGTCAGAAGGGGTGGCAGAAGGGGGTGGGGGTCCAGAACCAGAGCAACCACCTCCAGGATCGGCCCCAGGCCCTGCTGGAGCTCCCAGCCAGAGCCCAGGCGGAAGAGTGATGTAGGAGCAAGCTCTCCCTCCAGGACTGGCCTCAGCAGCTCCGGTCCTCCTGTTTGCAGTAGCGCCTGCTCCTGGCTCCTGCCATGTCTCCTGCCCTGCCTTGCTGCCTCAGCAGCGCAGGTTCTCCTGCTTGCTGCTCTGCTCTACCCGCACCCTGCCTGACCGTTCCTGCTTGTCCACGTTTCCTTGCTGCTGTGCCTGCCTGTTGCCTCACTGATATCCTTGCCTGCCTCAGTAACACAGGGCTCCCTGTAAGCTGGGCTCCAGCTCCAGCTCCAGCTCCTGCCTCTGCCAGACCCTCCCTGCAACTGCTCTTTGCTGTCTCGTGCACCCTGCCCTGCCGTGTCTCCCACCCTGTTATCCTGTCCAAGGGACCTTCATCTCTGCCTGTCCTCCTGGTCCTCAGCCTTAGGCTTGTTCCTGACCATGTCCTCCATCTGCCCTCACGCGTACTTCTGGTTCCTGACCTCAGCCTGACCATGGTTTGGACAAACCTTGCTTTTGGACCCTGCCTTGACTGCAGTTCTATTGCCCTGTCCCAGGGCCCCTGTTGCTCTTGTCCCACCTTGTCTCTGGCCCCCATGTCTTGGCCCCAGACCCTGACAGTGGGCAGAGAAGGTGGTCCTGTGTCCTGAAATTCCCTGCTTAAATTTCTGTTGATGCATATTTATTTTACAAATTTATATGCCGCCCCCTTGCCAACAAGCCTCGGGGCGGCTAACAACATATACAAAAAAAGTACAATATAAAACAATACACAATCTAAAACTCAATCTAAAATGAGTTTTAATATGCATGAGGAGGAGCACAAGTTCTCCGCATGGGTGTCCTCTTTCTTGGTACCGTGTGCCTTCTTTTCCTGCCATTTGTCAGTGGCTGCACCGTGGGGGAAGGCTAGCGAAACTTTTGTCTGCACGTGCAGCTTTCGACATTGTGTGTGTCAATGTTAAACTCCCGATCTAATGCAAACACAGTGACCCACGGACGAGTAAGCTGTTATAGCACAGGGCGCATGCCAGGGGATATGCGCTCGTAGCCTGACGAGCATCTACTTTGCATGCTACACAGCCAATAAGCCACTGCCGAAAAACGCCCTGCTACAAACACTTGCATTGTCTGGGGACAAGCAGATCTATGGGAGGCCATGGGTAGGTTTAATATTTATATGATGTGTCATTATACAGGTGGCCGATTGTTTTTATTTAGGGTTAGTTTCCCAGTAAAGCTGCAAGCTCTTGAGAACAAAGCGTTTGTTCATGCAGCTGTTAGAAATTGCGCTGGGATGAGGCCTCTGCTCCCGGCTCGATCCTTATGGTTGCATTTTCTCCCCGAAAAAGGAATCCGTCCAAGCCCCATTTAAGAACTCTAAGGAGAGCCCAAGGGCAGTGTTGGTGTCAAAGACCCTCAGACCCCCGCCCCCAGTCACTATGCAGCATCTCTGCTTAATCCAGGATGGGTCACGGGACCCCCCAACAGTCCCTGATACGGCTCCTACTCGGCAGTTTTTCGACAACAAGAAGTGGCCGTCCTGGTGGCAAATGTGGTGGCAGGCCCAAGCGACCCTCTTTGGAAGCCAGGTCCCAGACCTGCAGCACACCTACTGTGCCATACGGGTTCAATTTAGCTTGGAGCTTTTCTGCTCCAAAGCACGCAAGTGGCCATTGTGGGCAGAGGAACAGAGTCCTGCCCTTGTGGGTCGTGGCCGGTGGGGGGGACATGGATGAGAATAGCCCCGGACTCCCCAGGGATGCTCACCCTTGATTTTTGCGTGGGTCCATCTAATTCAGCATCCCACCTTCTTTTGCCCTCTTTTTAAATAACCCTGTGAGTAGATTACCCTCTTGTTTAGGCTGCAATTCTGCGTACACTTATCTGAGAGTAAATCGCTCTGAGATTCAAATGGAAGATGCTCTTCTTGGTTCACGGCAGAGGTCCAGGCATGTTTTGTTTGAGACTTATTCCTCAGTAAGCGGGGCTTGTTCCCTGAAATTAAAATGAGGGCGTCTGAGGGTTTCTGGGGGGGCGGGGAGAGATATGATTCCCAAGAAGCATCATATACATTTTCCTTCAGTGCTGTGTTCCTTATAACCCCTTGGTTTCTCTTGGCAAAGACTAAGCAACTAATCTAATTAGCACAGGGTTCCCCAAAACAGCCGATTCAGCTAGCTAAGCCTCAGCTGAGCCAGGCAGCAAAGGCAGGCCGTGTGCCGCCTGGGCAAGGGCAGGGAGACACGGCGCCTCGTGCTGGTCTTTGCTCCCCCCGCCACCTCTTGTAGCTCCTTGCTACGCGCCTCCACTCAGTGTGTGAGTTTCACTCACAGGGACACGCGTGCCATTGGCCACGGTATCAGATCCCCCAGTTCCCGGAGACGTTAGCTGCAGCTGCACGGCAGCTGGGAGAAACAGATGCTCCTAACAGCAACACGCCCCGGGGAGCAGTCTCTGCTGCAAAGCGGAGTACCGGGGAGGGCTTGGACTTGAAGGGCAGCTAAGAACAGTTCAGCCGCACTGGCACAATCGTCTAGCCAGGCTCTCTTGGGACCCCGTGGCCTGGCATAAACGGGGCAGAGCGGAGCAGGTGGGCGAGTGAGCCCAGCGCCACCATTGTACTCGAGGTGGCAAGGGACACGGGGTCCGGCCTGCCCCCCCCTGGAACACCCCTTTCTTCCCTCGCTGAGGTCGACTTCCTGAACAGAAAGGGCAGGCGGTACAGTGCTTTGGTGTTGACTGTAAGGGGACTGGATTTCCAATCCCCCTTCCAAGCTCAGGAATCCCCGATACCCTTCGGCTTCTCGGAAAGAGCCTACAGGCCACAGCGTTGCTTCCTTAATTGACTTCTTTTCTCGTGAGAATGGAAATGGAAGAGATGGAAGGACCACAAAAGAAACTGGCAGTGTCCAGACCTGTTTAACATCCTCCATGTAAGGCACGGCAATTGCGAAATAAAGCCCTTGTCCATTTCCATGTGCTTGTATCTGAGTTCCACTCTCCCCCTTTGCCTTTCTTTTATTTTGAGACCTCTATTTCTCGTGCAGCACTCTATTTCTCTGCAAAATCCCCCTGCCTCAGCAGGGCCTGGGATGGGTCCGCTGATGGGAACGGAAGTGAGGGCAAAAGGAGGAATTCAGGGCTTGGCTATGGCTGGAGGAGGAAATCGCAGCTACTTCATCCATCTCAGTTCACTTATTACATTTCTGTATCTGCCAATAGCCATCCTGCATGACAGGGAGCAGTTTGGATCCACGTGCACCCCGGCATCCAGATATCCCACCCCCCGCTTGAAAACGTCAACCTGCGTTCCCAAATACTTGGGAGCAGGAGGAGATCTTGGCTTGGCCCTGACGAGATCACAGGCAGGCCCCCCTGGGCAGGAGGGGGCTGTGGCCTCCCGGGGGAGATCCTGGAGGCTGCGGCTCGGCCAGCTTCGCCCCAGCCTGCCTTCCCCGCCAGACCAGCTCCGCGTCCGCCCGTCCTGACGCCGGCAGAAGTCTGATGTACTCTCAGAATGGACAGGCTGCGCTTGGGGCTTCACTGCACCTCCGCATGCAGCTGTACCTCAGGAAGGGGAGTGCCCAGCAGACGGGAAACACAAGCAGGGCCTTGCCCCACTTTCCGGACCGTGTTTTCCTTTGCATTTGGAGGCCTAAACCCTGACGGGAGTCGCACCACCTGTCTTCTGGCTGGCACTTTGCAGCTCTGCTCCTGGACAGAAAAACGCTCCTTCTGGGCACCAGCCTGGCCTGGCCTCCAAAACCAGGATCTCCTTCCCCCACTGTTGGCCACCGTCGCAGGTGCTGGCAAATCGGTGGAGGGGAAATTAATCCCACCCCAAGTTGTTGTCACCATCAGCGATCTATGGATGGTGCTGCGTCCTTGGGGATCCCCTTGGCCTCCCAGCTAAAGCCCCAGGAGAGACACTGGGTGTTCTCACGATATTCTGGCTGGGATCAGAACAAGATGCAAACACCGGCAACCTCTCACAAACAACCAGAGGCCCAGGGCTATCAGTTCTCGCCCAGGAGACCCTGCTCGTTCGGAGATGCAGCTGGACCACCACTGCTGCTCCCAATTCAAGCCCTTTCTCGTCCTCTACCCACCATGCTGGCAACCGGAAGGACCTTCTGAGGTCTCCCTGGTTTTGTTTCCATCGGCCCGCTGCAGCCGTTTGATGCCGTGTCCTTTGAGGCTTTGACAGTGTGGACACAGTTCTTAAAAGCTCTGTCGGGAGAGACAGCACCTTTCCTGAGCTAAAAGCGGAGAAGTTTCGATGCATTCTTTCCATCCATCCCCTGATGTGTATCTCTCTTTTCCATGGCAATATGGGCCTTGATGATGAGCACTCTTTCTTTTCGCCGCTCTGGAATGACTCTTCAATCTTAGTTTTGCTTGAACAGAGGCAAGTACAGCCCACGAGGTTATTCTTCTGGGCCCCCATTCCTTTGTCCTCTTCAACAAGCACGTGTTTGCTCTCCGATATCATTGCACCGCCAGGTTTCATCCTTGAGCGGCCCTCCCAGGGCTTTCTTTTCAGGGCCTCTCAAGGGCGCCTCAGTCAGAACTTTTATATTCAGTAAACATCTCCAACTACACCGTTTCTCTATAGCTCTCTTGAGATCACAGTGCTGTTTGCTGGCTTCTCCTATGTACTTGCCGCTGGATTTTCTTACACTGGGTGATTTTGAAGGCTCCGCTTTGTTTGTTCCTAGAACCTCGACATACCCTGAGTGCAGGAATTCCTGAATTTTGAGCTTGGGAATTTGAGCAGAACCGAGTTCAAAGACCTCCGAACAAAACCCCATTATTTTAACCAGGGTTTCTTCATTTCTGCAGTGCAATTGATGCTTGTATTAAGGGTCATTTTATGGTTCCATTTGTTACATTATTGGGAATCAGAAATCCTTGCCAACCTACTGCACAACTCCAAGAGATCTACCAGTACATTTGGACCTTCACCCTGGCAGTCCTGGCCTAGAAAGCCTAAAGTACTTAAATCTATTTATATTTTTAATATATTTTAATTTTATTTATATTTTCATTTGATCTAGCCAAGAAGAGATATCCTCTGGGTAGATTACAAAGCTAAACAAATAGAATGTTTCAGTGCAGTTGTTTTCAGGAGCTTCCCTTTGCGAATGCCTTTGCAAAGGAGCTGCAACAGCAGCCTTTTCACTACCAGGCCAGGTTTAAGATTGTAGTTCTCTTGGATAAAGCCTTGCAGCAGGAAACTTGAGAAGGCTCCTTCTCCCCTTGGGGTTGATGGGTCGTCGTTGAGGCCCCATCGGTGAGGGTTGTTCAAAGATGGGCTGGCCATGCACATGGTGGGCATGTCATGAGCGGAGCTGGCTGGAGCCGAGGGTCAGACTAGGTGGCCCGGGAGGCCCCTTCTGACTTGCTCTGTTGCGATGCTTCAACTTGCCCAGTCCCTGAAGTCATTGGAGGACATTCCCCTGGTGGTTCTGCATGGACCTATGGTCCAATCAGAGTCACCAGGACAAGCGTCTTGCGAGTGTTGGGGCAATTCTTTGGAACCCCGCTTCTGGTGGTTGGGCGGGCTGCAACACAGTGTTGCTGCCAGCCACCTGCTGAAGAACCTTCACTGAGCCTTCCTCACCGACCAGCCGCATTCTTCACGTTATCCTGCTTTCCGGTACTGTTTCTATAATTTTGCTTGTTTTAGCTTTTCAACATTTGCGGCTCAGGATTCTGCTTCAATACCGAGCAGGATTCCACTCCTGTGAGTAAACCGAGAAGGCCACCTGTCTCTCCTCCTTGCTTCCTTCAGTGGGTGCACCTGGAAAGAGGGCTTCTGAAGGAGACCTCAAGGGCAATCCTATGTAAGCTTTGGCAGAGGAGCGGGCCTACAGCTCCCGAGCCAGCATTCCCCGCCCATCTGTGCTGGCTGAACTTTTTCTGTCCACACGGCACAGAATTGTGTCTTATCAGCCCTTGCAGGTACGTCGGAGAGGAAGCCCTCCCTTAGATCGGGGTGTGGAAGCTTCTGCCTGCAGGCCTCCAGGTCGTGTGGCATCTCAATCTCTTGTAGGCTCCAACCCCCACCAAGGAATCCCCTCGAAACTTTCAGCATGGCGCGAAGACGGAGGCACTGAGAGGAAGGAAAGGAGGCAGCGGCCCGCTGTGTGCATGTGCTGCCAGCTCCTGCGGCTTGTTTAAGCTGTGCATTCAGGCAGCCGTCCGGGGGATTGGCCCCTGGTTGGTGGCTCCATCTGATCCTGGGTGGAAGCCCTCCAAGAGCCCCCGCTCAGGTCTGGGCAGCGTCGCAGCCGCAGCCAGGGCTTGTGACGCGTGGCTTAAGCAAGCCATGGGGCGCTGCGGCGATTGTGCAAGCTGGGCGCCGAGACCCACCTTTCCTGGAACTGCCCGGGACACTCACGATGGGGCAGTGGCAGCACCAAGAGGTGCACTGCCGCCGAGCGGAGTGCTCACGCAGGCACCGTCCAAAAAAGAGGACGTGCCTCGCAAGAGACTGAAACACACGCTGTATTTAGACATGTAAATCTGATGTAAACTGGATGTCGACTTGACAGGGTGTAGGCAAACATTGAAATCGTGACTACTGTCAAAGCAGGATCGCACCGCAGCGAGGAAGACGGCGGCTGGGTGACCCGGGGCAGGGCCGGTGCCCGGGGCGGGTGACGGGGCACTTGCTCCTCTTTGCCCCACCGTGGCAGTTTTCTCGGCTGCCTCTTGCGGAGCTCAGACGGCTTGTCCTCGGCTCCCTGCCTGCCATGCGGGCTGGTGGTGGCAGCGACCAGAAAGAGGAGAAGTTTTGAGACCCAAAAAGGAAGAAAAGAAAAGCCCAAATTTACGCATGCTAATTCGCACATGCTTTAAAGTCTCTGTCTGCCCTCAGTGGAGTTTCTCTCCTAAGGGCACTTCTGTCTCTCATGGTTTGTGTTCATGTTGGTGTTTGTTTACCACTGTTTGGTCATTATGTCGCGTATCTTGTTTTTATTGGTATTTTGTTTTTCCTACACTTTGTAAATCTGCTTGGAGAGGACGGCCAGACCATTGGGTGAGCGGATTAGACATTCAGCCATAAATAAATGAATATTGTAAAAAGGGGGCTGCATGCTGAGGGGGGAGAGAGCAGCTGATTTCGGTGTGGGGGAGTCAGGCTGAATGACACCAGGTGGGGCAGCCGTGGGGGAAGCCCGCGTGGGCAACAGCACTGCTGATCCGGCAGAAGGCCTTGCGGAGACTTGGGTCCCCCAATGCAAGAGTCAGGGCTCCCGTGCTAGTAGGCTGCCCCCATACCCCCCCCCCCCGTGCTGGTGCTGCCAGTGATGGGGAGGGGCCGACAGACCAGTCCACTCTCCGGCCACTAACGGGCTGGGCAGCTCCAAGGCCCAGCTCCCGGTTCTTTGTCTGCAGGTCCGCTGTGAACTGGGCAGTGTTTCAGCAAGAGGACTGTCCTCCGCAAAGCAGGACACTTGGCCAACCTGCAAGGCAGAGGATGTGCATTCTAGTGCCTGGAAGGGGAGGGTTTGCATGCTGCCAAGCGATAAACAAACCGGCGGTTCAGGCGCGATTAGGAATTTGTTCTTGGAACACAAGAACGCTGCTCGCGGCTCTTCTGCCGCCTTAACAGAGGAGTAGCTAGAGGACTGGGCAGAGAGGGAAGACACCCGCAGCAAACTGCTTTTTCCTTCCATTAATTTGACGAATTTATAGATTGCATCCTCCTGCTTCCTCAACCAGGCAGTCTCATCAAAACAATAATGAATAACCAAATAAGAATAACCAGTAATCAAAGTTCGTGCCAACTTAGCCTCCCTAGGTTGTCTGTTAAGGGTTGTAAATTCCAGGGCAGTTTGTCCGACAGCGGCTCATCCTTTCCAAGCTTTTTAGTTGCTCCTGAAATAATTAAAATATAGGCAGCAGCAAGGGAAACCCTCTAGAAATGGTCTGTATGCTTCTGATGACTGGCAGAGTAATGAAAACAAATGTTGCCTTTCCAAATATGTGCTCTGGAGTCCTGGACAGAAGGGAGGACTGGTGGGGGAGTGCTTGCCCCGAAAAGAGAGGGAGAGGAACCAGGCTGAAGAATTTCTGGCGGGGCTCTTAATCCAGTACCTGACGACAGCATGAAGTTCTGCCTGTGCATTCGAGGTTCTTCCCAGGGCAGAAGGGGAAGAACTGCAGCTGGCCCACCTGCGAGCCCACCTGAGGTGCTTCTCCTCTTCTGCTCCGTCCTCCTCTTCTGCTCTGCTTCCCAGACAAATCACCTTCTTCCGCCTGTTCTACTCCCTTCAGCAAGAAGCGATCTGTCCATTCTGACCTCTGCAAATGTAGGGCAGGATCTGTTCCCGGGGCACCATGAGGTTCTGGCAGGCGGCTGGTCTGTGCCAGGTGAGCTGTGACTGCTTGGTGAGGAACGTGTGTCAGGGCACTAAGGGGGAGTGTGGGGGGAGGGAATCCGTCCCCTGGGCAGCTCCAGACCCCTCTCCTGAATGTTCCCTTAGCAAACGGGATGGAAACTCGCGGGTGTAGCTGCTGCTTTGCTTGCAGAAGGCCACCTTTCCCAGGGAAGGCTAGGAAGGAACTTTGCCTGAGAAGAGGGGTGCTGCTGAGGGTTAGTGCCAACCATACTGGTCTAGATAGGAAACAGAGCGAGTCAGAAGGGGCCTCCCAGGCCATCTAGTCTGACCCCTGGCTCCAGCTGGCTCCGCTCACGAAATGCCCACCTAATAGAAACATGCGGTCATTGAGATTAGAAAACATGATAAACCCATACTCGAGAGTTGGATGTGGCTTCTATTGAACTGTGGGTGATCGTCTGGTGCCAGTGGAGATCACAGACCACGGTGAAGAATGCGCAGTTCAAAACCCAGCAACAAACTGTGGGTTCTTTTCATGGGTTGTTGGTGGTAAAGAAGCCATGGCTTGTGATCTCAGCTAGGTTCAGATGATACTTGAATCCACATTTTCACCATAACCCATGATTCAATAACAACTCACACTCAACCTTTGAGTTTATTATGCTGTCTGAACCCAGTTAGTATAAGGCAGCACCCAGTGTTGCAGCTCCAATGCTGTTGGGCCCAACTGACCAAGCCTAGCCCTGCGGCCAGAAGGACTAGAGCAGCAGAGCTGATGCTTGTTGCGCTAACAGAAGCATCACTTCTGAAACATGTGAAGCATCGGCTCCCCTCTACTCAGCACTGGTTCGGCCTCACCTGGAGTCCTGTGCCCAGTTCTGGACACCGAAGTTGAAGAGAGGTGCAGACAAGCTGGAAAGGGTTCAGAGGAGGCAACAAGGATGGTCCGGAGACTGGAAACAAAGCCCTGTGAGGAGGAACTGCGAGAACTGGGCACGTTCAGCCTTGAGAAGAGAAGGCTGAGTTGAGTGGGGACATGATATCCCTCTAGAAGTCCCTCAAAGGCTGCCACAGAGAGGGAGGTCAAGGTCTCTTCCCATTCAGTCCAGAGTGCAGGACACAGAATAATGGACTTAAGTTAAAAGAAATCTGATTTAGACTAAACTGCATGAAAAGCTTCCTCACTGCCAGAGCAACACGACAGTGGGACCAGCTGCCTGGAGGGGTGGGGGGCTCTCCCTCGCTGGAGACATTCAAGAAGAACCTGGGCAGCCCTCTGGGTGGTGCAGGGGTGACTTGCTGTCCTGCACCAGGAGGGGGTTGGACCCGATGGCCTTCCTGGCCTCTTCCAACTCTTCTGTTCTATGAACCGTTCCATCTTCAGCCCAAGGACTACTTTTCATTTGGAAGAAGTTCTCGGTGTGCCATTCCAGCAACTTGAAGATATCAGCCCCCTGTTGTTGTAACCATCGAGAGCAAAGATCTCGGGAAGATCAACAACCACAGTTTCTTATGCCATGCATCTTTGCTGTATCTGATTCATGTATTTATTTATGCTTACATTTCCATCTCACCTACCTTTTCTCTTGCAAGGAACCCAAAGCCCCTCACATGCTCTCCCGCCTCTCTGCTTTATCCTTTAAGCAAGCCCGTGAAGTAGGTGAGGCTGAGGCTGTGTTCGCGCATAACAACAAACCACGGCAGAAACGGCTTGTTGTTACGTGTGAATTCAATAAGTATGCTGGAGCGGGGCATGTTTGGTGCTCTTGAATCCCCAAGGAGAATCAGCGGTTCCCACATGGCAGCCAGGTTTGGTGTTAGCAGTGAATCCAGTGGCAACGTTTTTCCGCACTTTCCCTGTTTCCACTGTGAAATTTGGTGGCGGGAGAGGTGGCAGCTCATGCCGCAGCCTCCGTTTCTGGCAGCCCCGTTCTGCCTAGCGACTGCTGAGGCAGCTGCGGCTGTGCGCTGCTTTCTTGCCTTGTGCTGGCCTTTCCCTCTCTCTGCACACCGCCTTCCTGATGCCCAGCTGCACCGTGGGAAATTCGGCCACACCTGGGCATCGCACAGCACCACTGGTGACTTTGAAGACAGCATGCTTGGCAGGCCTCTGCGCAGCCGCACTTTCCTGGCCGGCGATCTGGAGCTCGGGGACCAGCTCTGCCTGCTTGCGAAGGCCGGTCCGCCCCAGAGGCGTCTGGCGGCTGTGTGTGGGCATCGCCACCCGGGCATCACCCCGAGAAGCCCAGTCCCCGCGCTCTCTCCGGCCCTTCCGGCCACTCCCTGGTATTCTCGTGACATTCCCGAGGACTGTCGATAAGCCTCGCCACCCCCATTCCCGCTACGGCTGCAGATCCCCAGCAGATGCCGGCACGTCCTCCCATGGAGAAGCATTCCTGCAAGGCGTGCTTGTGGCATCGGTGCCTGGAAGACGCGCTGGATGCAAGGCAGGCAGTCCTGGGTAGTGAGTGCGAGCCCCACGCACAGGGCTGTGCGGAGTGGACACACCAGCAGCGAGGGGAGGGGAGGGGAGGGGAGGGCAACCCGCGCACTGGTGCAGCCGCGAGCGTCTCTTCAGCCCGGCCCCGGCGAGTAGGCCGTTGCTTCTCAGAGCAGCAGGGGAACAGCCAGGGGAAGGTGGGGGAGAGGCCAAAGGAGCATGCAAGCCAATGTGGCGGTAGGCGGGGAAGGCAGGAGCAGTGCAAGCTGGGACTGGTTCCCAGCAGCAGGGGATGACGGGATACGTGCTGCCAGCTGGGGGAAGGTGGTGGCATGGGGAAACTATGGATGAGCAGCTACCTGGCGAAAGTGTGACTATGGGACCCAAGCTGAGAAAGGTGGCGTTGCGCTATCACTTGGCTCTGAGAGCCCGTGACCGGTGCTTGCATCACCATGGAGGTACTTTGGGGTCCCCGTCTCTGGGGCTGTGAGGACGGACATGACAGAGGGGTGCAGAATTGTGCCTGGTGTGGAGAAAGTAGATAGGAAAACATCCCCCCCCCTT
This sequence comes from Varanus salvator macromaculatus, assembly GCA_023646645.1. Lineage (NCBI taxonomy): Eukaryota > Metazoa > Chordata > Lepidosauria > Squamata > Varanidae > Varanus > Varanus salvator. Next base: position 21,885,025 of record JAIXND010000657.1, read on the forward strand.
CTCTCCTAATACTTGAACCCAAATTTAGGTATTCATTTATTTATTAAAACCTTTTCTATCCCATCCTCTACAAATGCCTCGGGACGGCTTGCAATAAATAAGTAGAATAAAACAAACCCCACAGTACCCGGCCATTAATATGCCAAAACCCCAGCTAAAATCAATTAAACACTAAAATAGTGGGAAAATAAAAAGGGTTTGGCCTGATGCCGAAAAGAATATAAAGTCGGCACCAGGGGACCCTCTTTGGGGAGCGTATTGCGTAGTCATGAAACTGATTGCGAGAGATTTAGGAGAGAAAAGGACGTACTTCTTGGAACACACAGGCACATGGTGCGAGTCCCCCGCCTTGGTGGGCACCACTTGGATGGCTTTAAGGGGGATGGGCAAATTCATGGGGGAGGGGGCTCCTGGGGGCCCCAGGCCTTGCCAGCTATGGACCACCTCTCATTTTGGAGGCAGAGTGCCTGTCTACGCCTGTTGCTGGGGCACATGGACGGGAGAATGCTCTTGCACACCAGTCCCGCTGGTGGGCTCCCCATGGCTGGCCATGTGAACACAGTGTGGGACTAGATGGGCCCGATGTTCTTCGGGGCACAATCTGGACTTTCTGCCTCTGCGTCCCAGAGCCTCCTACCAGCTTTTCTCCGAACACAGCGATTCTGGCTCGAGGCCTGTGGATCTTTATTTCTTTTGCCCATGACAAATCCCTCACGATGGCCCCTTGATCCACTACAAGAGATCCTCAAACAGCTGCAGTGGGGAGGTGCCACTTGCGTGCCTCTGCCCGTCCTGGATTCCTCGGATCCACCCTGTGGCGCAGCAGCGAAGCGGGTGCGCCTCACCTTCCTTCACCCTGAGCTCAGCGGCCTCTTTGGCCCACGCTGTCCTTCTTTTGCAAGCCCGCCACGGGAGCACGGGAGCACGGGGACGGATGCGGCCGTGCGCAGAAGGACTCCGTGAGCGTTGATTGAAACAATAACGGCAGCAATGCCCGGCAATCTGACCGTCCATCCGTCATTTCTGGTTCCTGCAGGTTCCGACCAAAGCAAACTGAGGATGTGCCCGACGGGAGCATCCAAGGGACCGACACAGGAAAAGCGGCCCGTGCTTCCCCTGACGCACTTACACATTGTTACTTTGCCTGCACATTCAGAAGAGCAAATAAACAAGCAGGCGCATCACAGGAATCTCCCGTGCATCATGTGCACTCTTGCGGCTCCTGGAAGATTAGCAAAAGCCCAGCACGCCCTCCGCTGTTTTTCCGCTATGGTGCACGCACGAAACAGGGAGTGGTGGGGATGATGGCACAAGAGCTGTCTGTGCAAAAGTGCCCTTCGCCCGTGCGACTTACGCCGTAATCAAAGCCGGAGTAAATGTGTTAGCCTTCAGCCTTTAAGCCAAAAGACCCCTGGTTGCTTTTGCTGCAGCAAGTCTACCAAGGTCATTTCTGGAAATTGCAGCAAAGGGATTCGCTATCTCGATAAGGGAGGGGAAACTTTCGGAGCCATGGGCACCTTTGGGAAAAGACAGGTAGCCTCCTTTAAAAACGGGGCATGAGGCAGAGGTGGGGTCTGAGCCCCGCAGCTCCTTCGAACCCACAGTGTTCTACAAAACCAGAAAGCTCTTTCACCCAGATGCCAGCAAGAGATACATGGTTTTTTTAAAGGTGGAAGGTCTCGGGCTTCCTGGAAAATTCCAGGCAAGGTGTCTGGAGGGATTTTGGTGCCTGCGAGCACTCTGCTCCTCACCCAGAATAGACATCTGCAACCCAGCCACTCTGGGTTTTAATGGGAAAGTTTTCCTGTGCATGCAGTACAGGCCTGAGCACATTTATCCAAAAATATTAGAAACTACAGCTTTGCTTTCTTGCAGGCGAACTGAAGCGAAAACTGCAAGATCCCGGGCAGCACAAGAACCAGAAAATGGCAAATGCTTCCCCAATCAGTGCCTCTTTTTAATGGCCCTTGCCTTTAATCTCCGTCCAGCAACTGTGTAAACAGGGTGGATTAGAGTCTGCAGGAGAGGAGCTGCATGCAAAGCAGCTGCCGCGGTTCCTGGCATCTTCACGCTGTGCAGAAGTGCGCTGGAGACGAGAGTCGTCCGCTGCCGTTGCCTGGGTGGAATTCATGGGTACAGGCAGTTCTGCTGGCTGATCCTCTCCCTCCCCGTGCAGCTGGCTGTCTTTTCCGAACAAACCCCCCTGCCCCCTTGCCCATGTCAAATCCAACCATGCCCCTTGATCCTAAGGGCAAACCGGAGTGGAGCGCCTTCTGCGGGCCCTCGGCACGGCGTGATAAAAGGCGGCATGTGGGGGGGGCGTGTGAAATCCTCCAGGACGTTGGGTGCGTGTGGAGTGCAGTAACGCCGGAAAGGCATTCCCAAACCCGCTGGGAGGAGTGATGCGTTCCAGCTGCTCCAAGTGGGTTTAAGCGCCTGCCTCCTGCATTAAGCGCAGCGCTTGTAAGGTAAAATCCTATGCAAGTGTAGGCAGAAAATGGCTACAATTCCCCAGCTAGCGATGCAGGACGTCTTCTGTCTGAACGTGCACAGGATTGGGCCCTTAGTCATGCGTCACTTCATTGTAATTTTTTTTAAATGAATAGTTGTAAACTGCCCAGAGAGCTTTGCCTGTGGGCTGGTATGGAAATGGAATTAATACGAATGGTGATACGATCATTCTTTTCACTGCTGATCAGCAGGTTGCAGAAGTTCACATGTGAACACAAGAGGGAAAGCAGTGCATCACGAGGACGTAGGCGCTTAGGATCATGAGGCAGGGGTCCTTCTCCGGGAGCCCCCTTTGGAGGAACGAGGACGGCAGCTACTTGGAGAAGGGCCTTTTCAGCAGTTGCACCCCGACTGTGGAACACGCTCCCCAGGGAGGCTCGCCTGGCACCATCGCTTTATTCTTTTCAGCATCAGGCAAAGACCTTTTTATTTTCCCAATTTTTAACAGTTAATTGGTTTTATCCTTGTTTTTATCATTATTTATCGGATGCAGTGTGTTGTGTGTTGTTGTTGTAATGGTTTACTTTGTTTTTTTTGTTTTTCGTAAGCTGTCCAGAGACTTTTTGGTATTGGGACGGCATAGGAAAACTTTAAACAAACAAACAAACAAACAAACAAACAAAGGAACATATGTTGGACCGTTCCTGGGGGGCACCAGCAGGGCATTTTGTCCACACAGCAGTCGACTAGGATCCCACAAGCAGGAGTTGAGTGTGCCAAGCATCCTCAGGAACAGGAAGGGAGAGGCGCACGGATTCTGGTACCCCCTGTCGGTATCACGCAACTGTCAAGGCTACTTACCATCGATGGCTTTCTCCTCCAAAAGGTCATTGCACACCATGCAAAAAACTTTTGCACAGGCATGTGAGTGAGCAGGAAAGCCGTCCTTTGTAAGGGTGCCTTTTGCAGATTTTGCCGTTGGGTCGTGCGTTGGCTCAGCGCAGCCTTGCGAAATATTCTGTCGGCCCGAATGACGTGCAGCAGCTGTTCGGCTGCGCTTCCCTCCGTGCTCCAGTCTGTGTGCTCCCCTGGAAAAGAAGCAAGCTGCCGGGGTGAGGATCCGGGCCTGGGACTCGGAGATCTGGGTCTCGTCCCCACCCAGCCCTGGAACTCCCTGGGTGATTCTGACCCAGGCAGTGGTGCTCAGCCTAACCTACCTTACAGAATCGTTGTGAGGATATCATGAGTAGGAGGAGGAGGTTTACTTAAGCTGTCCTGGGTTCTTTGCAGGAAAAAAGATGGAATAGAAATATAATAAATAACATTAATGATGTCATAAATTAACTAAGAGGTTGCACCTACTTTTGAGACAAACCTGGTGCTTTCCAGATGTGTTTTACTGTAGGTAGAACTGCACCATTGCTCAGCCAGCCATGCAGTCCGACACATCTGGAAAGGTACTAGCACCAGGTCGGGGGTGGTGGGCATCTAGTATAAGTGCTGGAAAGCATCTATGATTGCACTCAGTGTACAGTGAGGATAATAATAATAGCAATGCTATAGCAACAGTATTAAAAACGCAAGAAGGGCCATGATCTAGTTATCCATTTTGCAGCATTTTTGAATGTTTTGTTCTTTCTTTTGGATGTTGAGAAGTTTCAGGGTTGGTGCTGTTTGGGTTTATCCTCCTTGGAGCAAAAGAGAATGGTAGTATTTTGGGGACATTTGCTTTATTAACAGAAATACGAACAAGACAGAAATGTGAGCAAAGAGCAAGCACAATCCCGTAACTTACATCAGAAGGTGCACGGCTTACATCATGCCCCTCAGGAGACTTTCCGTCCCAAGTTGCTCTCAGCCAGGTTGCAGCTTCCTTTGTGTCTCCGTTGCTCCAGACAAACAGCTGCACTCACTCTTGTGCTCTTGGTCTCTCTGTGTGTCTCTCACACACAGGCACATTTGTCTCTCTAAACATAAGGCTATGCAACAGAAAGAAATGGGCAAGCCAGGAGACGCAGCAATGCCACCCAGGTCAGCGGAGTCTGGGCGCTGCACGCTTCTGCCCGTGGGGCTCCCCCACTTCCCCGGCTTTGGTTTCTGTGCCACACATTTGCTTCTGGCGCCACTCCCGGTGGTCATCCAATCACTCTCTCGGGCATGCCTCCGATGACTGATGCTTTATCCTCACACCAGCAGCCCTGCAAGGTAGGTCAGGCCGAGAATCAGGTCCAGACTGGCTAAGGATGTCGGATGGGGCTAGTCTGTGGTTTTTGGTCCTGGTTTGGACAGCTCAGGCAAACCATCCTTTGCCACTCTGCTTGCACCCGTGAGTGCAGTACTTGTCCCCAGCGCGCCAAACAACGGCTCAGAGGCCTGCTTGGATTCACAGCACGCTGCTAAAAGTGTGAATAATTCACAGAATATGTCTGCCCTTTGGCATTTATCCTGGGGCATCAAGCTCACGTTGTCATACAAAAAACCAGACCAAAATGAAGCAACTTTTTAAAAGTCCGCTTTTCCAACAGTGGTGGTGCTGAATAAAGCAATTGACATTACAGCTTTTTGCAGCTTTTGACCAAAGTCAATTAATAGACAAATAAATTGCCTGTGTTTGACCAGTCAATAGCCCAGTCCAGTGATGGCGAACCTTTTAGAGACCGAGTGCCCAAACTGCAACCCAAAACCCACTTATTTATCGCAAAGTGCCAACATTGCAATACAACCTGAATACTGAGCTTTTAGTTTAGAAAAAACAACTCACAACCAGTACAAGCAAATATATACATATATATCCTTGGCAGCGCACTGACCATCCATGCAAAAGCTCGGACGAGTCACGGCTAATGAAGCACGCGCATGGCCCCCATGTGCGCTGTCATCCGATGCTTGGCTGCCGGGGAGATGCTGGGGCGACTTGGCCCGCGTGCCGACAGAGAGGGCTCTGCATGCCCGCTGCGCACGGGTGCCATGGGGTCGCCACCACTGGCCTAGCCTATTAAGTCCAGCAGAGCTTATACACATCTGCACCCAGTGATCTATGGCAGCACATGCATTGCATGCCTTCCCTTCTTCCAGACTGGGATCTGGGGAAACTGGTTCCGTTCGCAGGTTGTGCACAAAGCGGATCGGCAGGAAAACCAGTGCTGTCACGAACTCAGCCACTCGGTCCTCCGGGAAGCAGCTTTCAAGTGGCTTCAGCTCTTCCAAAAGGGACAAAGGCACACACAGTGTGAAAAAGGCACCGGATCAAGATCCAGTTCAGTGCTGCAAAAAAAGAGAGGAAGAGGAGCGGGGGGATCCTGCAAGACCCGCTTTTGAAATGTATTTCTGCACGCACACATTGATGTGATATTTAACACCCCACCCTTCTTCTTCATGATTTATTTTCTACTCTTCCGTACTATCTTTCATCTTTGGATCTTAAGCCGTTTATCTCTGATTACTTAGCTTATGTTTTCCAGGTACGGCTGAGTTTTGCTTCCTTGTCTCTCTCTCGCTCTCTCCTTTGCCCCTCTCAAGGTCTTTGCAGACTTATCTTCACCTTATGTGAACTTCTTGGTTGGCACCAGTTTAGAGAGCCATGATTGCGATCAAGGGAATGGTTTCATGGAAGCAAGGCACTGAAAATTGACTATCTAATTTGTAGCTCAGTTAGATAATGTCTTGCTTTGAATCCGCTTTGATGAAGTGGGTGGAACCGTTCAGAGAAAAATCAGTTGAGCACGTTAACAAGTGCACCATTTGGCGAAGCATAACAAATCAGTGAAACAAGATGTATTTGGCTTGAAAAATGGGTTGTCACGGGATGTTACAGTCTTAGCAAAGCGGACTTGCATCCCTTTGGCCAGATGTTGCAGCATGCCACACGCACTGCTTCAGTTTTCTCTTCCTATTCTCTAGCAAAGGCTCTCTGGGCCCCCTTTTTAGACCTGCCTTATGTCATTTCACTCCTTTTAGGAGGCAGAGTTCCTGTCTTGGGTGACCTGAGTGAAACACGTGTGTTTAAATGGCGGACAACTTCAACTGGGTATGAAGCACAGTGGAGAGCATTCTGCTTGAAAGTCTCATGTGCGTAGCGACTGGGCCCGTCCTCCGGCCCACTTCCGATTCGTGGTCGAATTCGGGTTCGGAGGAGCAAAGTGGGGCGAGGGATTTCCGGCTCCAAGTGCGCCTAGTGAAGGTCCTCAGGCAGAGGGTGAGAATTGGCCCACTTTGGAAGGGGCAGAGGGTTTTCAGGCCAGGCGGGGAGCAGCCCCTGGCCCCTGAGGAGGCGTTGGAGGAAGGAAGCTGTGCAGCGGGAGGCGCTCTGCCACCGACGCCATTTTGATCTCCAGCAGCACCAACAGCCTCAAGCTTTACTAAAGGGGAAATTCCCAGTTTGGATTCAAGCCGAACCCTTACCCTCACCCTCAGCTTTGGTAGTAGGCAATATTTAGCGTTCAGGCTGTTGTACAGTTTGTCACTTTTCAATACAAGTGCTGCGCTTTGAAGGGCTGCCTGTTGGGAGACACATTCTGCCAAACATGCCCCTCCAAGAAATTCCTAACATGTGTTGCTGACAACTTCCTTCGACAGAAAGTGGAGGAAGGAACCAGAGGAACGGCTCTCCTTGACTTGATTCTCGCCAGCAGGGAAGAGCTGGTGGGCAGAGTGCAGCGATGGGAACTCTGGGGCAAAGTGACCGTGCCAATCCTTGCATTCGTGCTTCTAATGGGGGCACAGGCCGGATGTAACGGGTACAAAAGCCAAAAGCCAAACGTGCACCCTGCATGTTAGAAAGCCAGTTTTAATAAACTCGGAGCAATGACAAGACCAGTCACATGGCAAGTGACTCTAATGAGAGCAGTTCGAGACGGGTGGGGATTTTTGAAAAACGGAAATTCTAGAAGCACAATTACAAATAATACCCACAAAGAGAAAGGTGGAAGTCAGCAGAAGAAGTCCCTGTGGCTTCACAAAAAAGTTTAAGGATAGTGCAAAAGCAAAAAAAGGACAATGGAAGGAAAGCCAGGCTATAAAGTAAAAGTAGAAGCAGGTAGCATGAGATTGCAGGGATGGTGTTAGGAAGGGTAAAAAAAGGGAATAAACAGAGGTTAGCGAGGAATGCTGAAAGGGGCAAAAAGCCTTCAGTTACGTCCACAGTAAAAGGCACGGGAAAGAAATAGGGGCACAACCTGCTACATGTGAGCGGCAAAATAACAAATGACAAAGAAAGTGCACAGTTACTGCTGTGGCTCCGCATTCTCCCAAAAGCAGATCCATGACCTTCGTGGTGACGGAGAAGTACAAGCTGAAGGAGCAGGATGGCGGCTCAGTATCGACAGGCAAATGGTCAAGGTTCATCTAACTGAGTTGAATGAGTTCAGTTCTCCAGGGCCTGATGAGCTGCATTCTAAAGCGATAAAGGAGCTAGTGGAAGGGCTCCCAGAAGCACAGTCTGTTATCTTTGAGAAACTGTGGAGGACAGGAGTCATGCCAGATGATTGGAGAAGGACAAATGTTGTCCCTGTCTTCAAGAAAGAAAGCCGAACGCCGAGCCGAGCCAAGTAACTATAGAATAGTGAGTCCGACATCAATTCCTGGGAAAATTCCAAGGCAGATTATAAAGCAGTCAGGCTGCAAACACCTTGAAAACCATGCAGTGATTACTGGAAGCTAACATGGATTTGTCCTGCCAGATTAATCTGATCTCTCTCTCTCTCTCTCTCTCTCTCTCTCTCTCTCTCTCTCTCTGTGGGTGTGGGTGTATGGGGAGTGGGGTAACCTCCCTGGTGGACTGTGGAAATACTGTGGACAAAATAAGGCTTGATATGAGCAACACATTTGACAAAGGGCCCCATGATATCCTGATTAGCAAACTAGCGAAAAGTGGGCTAGATCAAACTATTATTAGGTGGGGGGCAGGAACGCTTTGCGGCTCTTGTGGTGCCACATGCCCTTCCTGTCTCTTTTCTGGATGTGCTGGGTGTATTTGGCCATCTTGAGCAGGAAGGGGGGCACAGCTCGGTGGAAGTGTCCCTGCTCTGCCTGCAGGACATCCCAGGTTTGATGCCCGGCATCTTGATTTAAAGGGTAGTGTTGGGAAAATTCAGATAAATCCTGGTAGAAAAAGGTTGCTTATATGTGCCTTTGTGTTATAAGATCAAACCTGAACCCCCTTCTCAGAAATTAGCAGAATTCCAAGCCTGGTTACTGTTTAGCACTGCTGTTACTTTAAGAGACAGAAAACAGAACATTCAGTTGTAAACTTCACTTGCATTGAGGTCTTTGTGCTGCTAATCTAGTAGCAGCAGCAACCTGGCCTGATTAATTCACATGCAAACTGATGGCCAAGACCAGCAATGACCATGAGTGGCATAACAATCTCCTGTAATCAAATAGCATTGTAGTAAGCCCCCCCACCCCACCCCCAGACCTCTCACCTTCTTCTGACTGTGTTCCCCTTATTTTGCCATCAACTGCAGACCTGCTGGGCCCATGTGACTCAGAATCTGTAAAACACTCTGTGTATGTTCTAAAAGCTAGTTGTTGGTGGTACGAACCATGACCCGGGAGCATGCTGTCATAAGTGACTGCAGGGGGCCTGGATGATCTTTCAATAACCCGCTGAGGTTCAAGGCGAAAGATGCTTCCCTGGAGAGTCCCTCAACGTGCAGGTTTTAAAAATTGCAAATGGCAACAGGAGGCTCAGCAGGCAGGGAGTCGGAGCTCTGTGCCACAGTCCTGATAAGGAGCGGTCTCTGGCATTGCTCCCACTGGCCCCTGAGCGTGACCCCTGGGGAGTTCCTTCCAGTCAGAGCAGCTAATCCTGAGCGCGATAAGCCAGCGATCTGGCTTGCCGTGCTCTTAAGTTGGATCAGAGGTCTTCCTAGCTCAGAAGTGGGTGCCTTTGTGATTAGATCAGTGGATCACCACAAAGAGGGTAAAAGGGGGCATGGGGGTAATAGAAAGAATACTACAAAACAATATACATGTGCTGCATGAGGGAACGTATATGTCTCCATGCACATTCGAAAACAACTATTTAAATAGAAATGCAGTGGCTCTTGCACGGGGATGCTGGAGAAATCTGCTACAGATGCAGACTGTATCTGGATTTGGATTTCCAGGAATATGACTTTTGTGTCCTGCAGTTCACTGGCTTCTTTTGAGCTGTGGAGATTCTGCAGACTTTCAGACCCTCTTTAAAAAAACCTTTTCAGGGGATTTGCACAAATGCACACTCACAAGTGCAAACAGGAATTAAATTCTTCTGCGTTCTTAAAAAGAAAAAAGAAATGATTCTGTTGATGTCTGGATAATGGCATGGACGTGCCTGGCACTCAGCGAAGTGCAGTTGGAAAAGATTTTAGGAAATTCGTCCATGCAGAATCTAAGCACTGCGGAAGGAGGGTGAGTGACGATCCACGTGCTTGCGCAGTCTCCTCTCCAGGCGCAAACGCTGTTCTCTTCTCGAAACTGGACTCGGACTGGACGGCCTGCCAAGGAGAGGATGCGTTCAGACAGACAAGAGCAGTGTCCTCAGACAGCCCTTCCGTGAGACGCATGCCCTGTGCAGACGAGGCCTCCAGGATGCGTCCTGCTCTTACGAGATCGAAATACAATTTCTGTCCTGTCTATCAAGGCATTTTAGTTATTGATTTGTTCATTTTGGGGCAATTCAAATGCGGCACTTGTATTGCCGCCCTGAAACGCTTGTAGAGGACGGGGTAAAAATGCTCCACACCATCATCATCATCATCATCATCATCATCATCATCATCATCATCATCTCAGCCTCTCATTCTTTTGTGGAAGAAGCTGGTGTCTGTGAAATGGATTAAGCAAATTGCCCAGGGCAGGGCCACTAGGCTAGCGGCTTGTAGGCAGCAACCATTGCTGTCTTCCCCTTTAAAATCTCAGAAATACAAAACAGCAGTTTATGAAGTAATGTCTGCTCCGTGTGGTGGAATGCAAACTGAACAATAAAGAAAGGCAGCATTTGTGTCCTATCAGAAATATTCTGGAGGGAAAAATAATACTTGGGTAGGTTAACTTCACTGCATAATGTATGAGGAGCTGTTAAATTTCCTAAGGAAGGTCATAAAAGTGGTTATGAGGGGCTATGTGGGCCACTGTGGCTTTTTATGTGGGCTGAGTTTTCATTCAAGCTCACCTTGTGGGCAAACGTAATTGCCACAGGATAAATGCCCCATTGATTAGAAATTGTATACATATATTGTGTACACAAACTCTCCATCTCTCTTGTAAAGGATCGGAGCATTTTAACAGTAGGCACATTCTTGGACAATGTCTATTTTTGCTGGAATCCTCTCTCATCTTGTTTCAAAGTCTTTTTAAGGTTCGTCCATGAATTCCCTTCTTATTTAACAGACGCCCCAACTGGTAGAAAAACTAGTATCTGAGGGGTACCAGCTCTTTGAGCTCTTAAGCAAAGCTTCAGGACTATGTAGTTAACTTTTTTAAAAATATACATTATTAACTTGTGCCAGGAGTTTCATGGTTCACCCTTGCTCTGGTAATTAGCCAAGGAAATTATTAAAACAACCAGATGTTGTGGATTAAACAGAAGCCACCCATGACCCACTGTGCTGAATACAGAACTCCCCTGAATGCTGAAATTCACCAGCATATATTTTTTTCCTGTAGTTTAATGCTAAAAAAAGCTAATCCAAATATTACTCAGCCTGAGCCTAAAATAGCTCTTTCTCACGCTTCCCTTAGATATGCTGTGCTCAACTATTAATAAAAAAGGACAGGGATAAATTTTGGATTTAGCACAGACTGATTCAAAGATGAGGACTGCCCCCCCGCCGCCTCTCCCAAAAGAGGACATGCATCACCAAAAAAGTGGATTAAAGGATGCACATACGCTACTGCATAAGCTCTCATGTATGCCCATGCTGAAATTTAAACTCTTCCTCTGGCTGCTTCTTTAACGTTAAACCAGATTTGGACTGGGCAGCCCTTCAAAATAGAGGACTGTCCTTTGACAGCCTGTCAGATAGAAGACTACTTTCTATAAATGAGGACATGTGCCCCCCATGACTGGCCTTAGAAGCAAAAACAGAAAGACTGTATTGTGTAGTGGCCAGAGCAGTGGCGGGGGTGGGCACACCTGGCGTTTGAGGAAATGTCATGATGCCGAAGGGTTGCCAAGGGATGGGTGCTTATTTGCAAAATGGCTGCCATGGTGTGCCCGAGTAATCATAAAATACCCATTTCACAGAATGGCAAGCTGGTGAGGCTGGAAGACTCGTAATTTGTCCAGGACCCCTTAAAGGCAGCAGCAGTGGCTTTTGGTCCCCAGAAATTGGCACCCACAGGTATTCCAGGAGAGGAAATTAAGGTGGTGCCTGCCTGCACAACAGGGTTTCAGTTGGCCTGGTTAAAAACAACAAAACATTGACGGGGTGGTGGTGGGGAGTTAAAAATGGCAAAACAAAACAACCCTTAGCCCATCTGTGGAAGTGATGCCACCTATGGGAGGCCTCTGGGTTGGAAGGCTGGACTAGCAATAGGGGTGCACAGGTTTGAACCCCCACTCTGCTCTCTCGCCCACACACTCACTTTCTGTCTCTCTGGCTACCCCATAGGATCCCAGTGATATTAACCAGGGAGGGACCTTGTGTCCCCATAAACAACTTGAAGGGGAGATGGGGGAAAACTGCAGTCACAGGCACAAATAAATGCAGGGTGCCAAAAAGCCCCATTACATCTGACGACCAAAGCCTAGCTGGATGCGGGCGTTCGTGATCTTCATCTTCACAGGCTTTCTTTCTTTTATTTTATTTACTTACTTGGAGTGCTTGTATGCCGCCCCATTCGCATAAGTCTCGGGGCGGCTTCCAACAAATAAATAACAATATACAAAAATACACTGAATTGGAAACATCCCAGAGTTAGATAAAAGCAATAAATAATTTAACAATCAATTAAAATAGCATGGGCAGCTTCCAACAAATAAATAACAATATACAAAAATACACTGAATTGGAAACATCCCAGAGTTAGATAAAAGCAATAAATAATTTAACAATCAATTAAAATAGCATTTAAATAAAAAGGTCTTGGCCTGGCACCGAAAAGCAAATAACGACGGCGCCAGGCGGACCTCTCTGGAGATCGCGTTCCACAGATGGGGCGCCACCGCAGAGAAGGCCCTCTTCCGGGTACTCACCCTCCTAATATCCTTTACAGAGGGTTCCCGGAGAAGGGCCTCTGCCTCCGATCTTAGAGGGCGGGAGGGCAAGTATGGATGGAGGCGCTCCTTTAGATAGCCAGGTCCCAAGTCGTTTAGGGCTTTATAGGTGATAACCAGCACCTTGAATTGGGCCCGGACTTCCATGGGGAGCCAGTGAAGCTGACGAAGGACTGGGGTTATATGAGAACAACGCCCAGTCCCCGTCAGCAACCTGGCAGCCCTATTTTGCACCAATTGAAGTATCTGGACCATCTTCAAGGGCAGCCCCACGTAGAGCACGTTACAGAAGTCTAATTGGGAAGTCACCAGCGCATGGGTCACTGTCGCCAGGCAGTTGTACTCCAGGAAGGGATGCAGCTGATGGATCAGCCTAAGCTGATGGAAAGCGCTCCTCGCCACCGCTGGCATTTGAGCTTCCAAGGACAGCTCCGGGTCGAGGAGCACCTCCAAGCTGTGGACCCTGTCCTTCAGAGGGAGTGCTACCCCAATCAGGACAAGGTCCAGGTCCCCCACCCCAGAGCCCGAACCACCCACCAACAGGACCTCCGTCTTGTCTGGATTGAGCTTCAGTTTATTGGCCCTCATCCAGCCCATTACCCTGGCCAGCACAGCCACTGCCTCACCTGGATCGGTGGAGAACGCGAGGTAGAGCTGGGTATCATCAGCGTACTGATGATTCTGCAGCCCTCACCTCCTGCTGACCTCTCCCAGTGGTTTCGTGTAGATGTTAAAGAGCAAAGGGGACAAAATGGAACCCTGCGGTACCCCATGGCATAGCTGCCACGGCGCAGAGCCACAGTCCCCCAGCACCACCTTCTGGAATCGGCCATTGAGATAGGAGTGGAACCACTGCAAGGCAGAGCTTCCAACTCCCAATCCCGTGAGCCTATCCAGGAGGATACCATGGTCGATGGTATCGAAAGCCGCTGAGAGGTCCAGGAGAACCAACAGGGATGCACTCCCCATCTCTCTCCCTGCACAGGTCATCATACAGGGCGACCAAGGCAGATTCAGTACCATACCCGGGTCTGAAGCCGGACTGAAATGGATCCAGATAATCAGTTTCTTCCAAGAGTGCTTGGAGTTGTCCCGCCACCACCCGCTCCAACACCTTGTCCAGAAAGGGGATGTTGGCCACCAGTCTATAATTGGTGGCCATCTCTGGATCCAGGGATGCCTTCTTTAGGACTGGCCGGACTACCGCCTCCTTTAAAGGGGCAGGTACCTGGCCGTCCCTCAGAGAGGCGTTGACAACCTCCAGGATCCAGGTCCCTATTCCGTGCTTGGCTTTGTTAAGGCTTGGGGTTGGGGTGGGGAATAAAGCTAAGATTTATAGTGGATGGTTTCATGAAGTAGGCACAGTTGTCCCACAGTGGTAGGAAACCACAAGATATGTAGTATTGCTGTGTAGTTGTTGGCTGATTTTCATTCAGGAACGTGTGCAAAGTACACACTTTCTACGTTACGCCTTCGTCTGGCTTAATCTACTTATGCATTGGCTACTAGGATGCAGAGCTGCATGACTTTGGACTGGAAGTTTAAATTTATTAAGTGTTCGCACACAGCTGTCAAAATTCTAGGCAAGCAGCCGTATCGGCAGAAAGCAGTCAGGCTCCTGGCAAGCAGCGAAGCTTGTAAAAGTCGCGAGCTTTCTTGGGTAGAAGGGGTTCCCCACTTGGGCAGAAGCATCACCTCTTGATTAACCATCGCATAAGAGGCTGTTACAGTAGCATCTTTCAAGAATATACAGCACCCGGGAGTGGGAGAATAAGGACGGGGGGGGGGGGCGATAAGATCATATTCACATCAAGATCGTTGTTGGAGGCTCTCCTCAGGGTCACCCCACAAATGAAACAAGGCGAGTGGCTAGAAGGGACAAGACTTTTTCAGCAAGAGAGGACTGAAAGAGGTCCAGAGAAGGTCACCTGGTGGTTTTGGAGCCTGGTGGGGGAAGGCCTCTTCTCCAAAGCATTTCAGGAGTGGGTTTTTCAGCGTGCCACTCTGAATTTAGCTCCCAGCATTCACCAGCCAACCCTGTAAGGCCTTTTTAGGATTGTGCCCTAAAAGTGTTTCAAGTACTTTATTCTGCTACAGCTTTTAATTCTTTGTGTACTTACATTTTTGGTGTATTGTACATTGCCCAGAGAACTTCTACAATCAGGCAGTTTAAAAGTACAGTCACTAAACAAATAAAAGCATCTTTTTTCTGGTGATGAAAACATAACATGTTACGGTTATGGAATGATGCTGCACAAAAAGGTTTGTCAAAATTGTGCTGTTGTGCAACCACATTGTACAAACAACTGTACAAACAAGACTTCATGTGTAGGACAGTTTCCTTTCTCGCACCGCTTGGCTTGTTCTGGCTGAGCAATCGTGGCCTCCGGCTGTTTCAGGCATACCGCTTTGACCGGGTTTCCCTGGCACAGTGGCCACCCCGAGGTTTGCAAACAGAAGTCTGAGACTTCCGGGGGCTTCGGGCACGGCTCAGTTTCTGTCACCTGAGCCACCCAGGTGCCAGGTAGTTGTTAGTGCTATTTCCCTTGGAGCAATCGACATTTGTGAATAATAGCAATGACATGAAAGAACAACCCTCCTTCCCACACACGGTCAGGAGAGTCGAGTTGAATGCCAGGGTAGGGCTCTCCTGACAGGAATGGATCCACAAGCTGCACTTCTCAAAATACTCATAGTTGCTTTGAAGTACTAGGAGAATCCTGGGCAAAATACCCAGATAACACCACTGCTGATGTTAATGAAAGAAAGGGGAGGTTTTCTTGCACTTGTAGGAGAGTTCTGGCACTAAGAGAGCCGTTGTCCGGGAGCTTACTCCATTGCATCTGGAATGTAAGATATGCAATCTTTAGATCTGGGATGCTATTTTCAGATTTTGTTGGGTAGGCAGTGAGCTTGGTAAGTCGCATGAGGAAAGCTTGGGGGAGGGAGACCTGTGTATTGATGATAATGCTTATTTGTATTTTAAAGGATTTCTGTGATTTTTTCAAAAGCAAACCAGTGTAAATTTTTTAAAAACTGTGACCGTATAATGATGGTACAATGAAACATCTAAGATAAAGTATCAAACCAAGTAAAATTATCCAAATTATGATATGAATATCTGCTGTCATTACTTTTTTATATCTCATAATTAGCAGCATCAACACAAAGTCAAAATGAAGGGATTTGTGCCTTCGGCCACAAAAAAGAATGGTTAAACTTAAATTTGGCTCAGTTCAGATATAACAATAATTTCTGAGAGCAAGATTGGATCTGTGCCCAGGTGTTTTCTATGCCCTATCTTTCCTTGTTCTCTTTCAGGGCATAATACTGTATTTCTAGTGTTTGTTATTCTGCTATTCCTGAAGCATGACCATGCTTTAAGTTTTGAGTACAAACCAGGATTGCAAACCAGAGCTTGACTGTGGTTCCTCCCCGGATTATGGTCAGCATTTAAGCCACTTTTTCCTAGTTCAGGTACAACAAACAAGCATGATTGAACAAATTCCAGAAGTACTTCATTAAAATATGGGCAAGAAAGAGGGGGCAAAGTGAAGAAGGAATATGCAAAACACAACGATGTTCTGGGTTCATTGGACAGAGATTGTTACATCTGAACCCAGCCAAAGCCTTATCGTGGCTTGTGAACTGTGGATCCAGGGAGTTAGCGAGAGATAGGATGATCCCCTGGAAAAATCTGGTCCAGCCACCTGGACTGCGGCATGGAGCAGGGATGGGGAGGGGGTCTTAAAAAGAGAGAGCCTTTTGGAAAGATTGTAAAACTCCACGGCCCTCATGTTTTCAGCTCAGTTTTGGTGGGACCCTACAAAAAGTTTAATATAGCCCATTGTCTTGGATCCTTTCCAACCCCCTTGAGAAATACAAATTCGCCCTCTTAAATGTTACCCCAGTGCAATGTTTGGGGGTGCCTCCAAGGTAGTGAACAGAGGAATATCTGTGTGGTAGTGGGGTGATAGTCACAACTTTAACTGTGTTTTATCCTCTCTGCTCTTTTTAAAGGAGCAGCAAGCACAGAGAGAGAGAGAGGGAGAGAGAGGGAGGGTGGGGGGGGTGAAGGAAGGTAGGGAAAATCTACAACTACTTTAAATCAGGTGACCCAGAGGTTGTGGACAGAGCTGATACTAACAAGCAGCTTTGACTGCAGTGTCGCTAAAATCACATCTCCGGTGCATATCCATGCCGCGTCATTCAGCAGCTCTATTTTAATTAACCCAGTTCTTCTGCTGTTAAATGACAGGGGCAGCTGTTCTTTCAGCCCATATCCAAGTATCACATTGCATAGTATAAATCAGCAATGAAATATTTGCACTTTTGCCTCTCATTCAAGCAAAATAACCTTTCTGGACGATGAATCCCGCCTCTCCCTCCAGACCAGCCTGCTAAGAATGAAAACTGGAATGCAATTTTTGTACTATGATTCAGGCACCTGAACTGTTTCTGGATTGATACAAAATGATACAAAAATACTTCTCTTATATACTAAAATATTGTGTATGTTCTAGAAAGATCACACACACAATCTCTCCCTCAGTTGTTGGAACAGTTGATCGCCCTTAAAGATTCGTTAAAGAGAAGCACACATTACAAGGGTTTAGCATTATTTCCTAACCTTCAAAAACTTTGTTTAAAGTGAAATGAAAGCAGTCTGACCCTAAATCTAGGAATATTTACTAGGAAGTCGTTCTACTGGAATCAAAGGTTTGGGTGCAAACTGCAGGCATATTATCTGACACTAAAGCACACTTTTTATTTGTTGATATATGATTTACAGATGTCTGTTTCACCCACCTGTTTCATTCTTTTCTCTTTTCAAAGCACACATCTGTGACCTGCAAAAGCAGTGGAGCAACTGGGACAATGAAGCGCTAAACCAGGTAAACAATCCCAATTTATATGGGACAGACAGTCGCTCCTGCTCTGAAGTTTGGGCTTTTCCAAATACCCTGAAATCCTATGAAATGTTATAAAAAGATCTGCAAAGCTAGACTGAGGTTGAAGTGGGGCTTAACTGGGTGGAATGGGACATCATTGAAAAAGCAGGTCCCACATCTTGCCTGTCAAAGAGAATTAAAAAATTCCACCCGTTAAGCTGCATTACTGTGCAGTTTTAGACAGAAAAAAGGCCTACGGCTCCTTTTTTTGGTCTAAACTGACATAGGATTGTGCCCTTAACATACTTGTCAAATGATGTGCATACTATAAATATGTAATTTAAAAACTGAGCCACTTTGCTATTTTAGTGGCTAAAATTAGCACTCCACAGCAAGGCATGCGGCAGGCACGAAAGGGTCAGACTATCTCCTGTGTTTCTTCTCTTCCCATCCCTGAAAGGAAGCAAGAAGAATAAAATGTATTCTGCACATGCTTTCTGTCACGTTGTGAAGGGTTATTTATGGCTTATAATACCCAAATGCCTGATGGATCCTCTTCAACGCCCCTGAACCTAGGGCTGTGCATGCGCTTGAAAAGCCAGGTGAACGAGTCCCCCATGTGCCCCATGTGCTCACAGTGAATGAAGCAGAAATGTGCCCTGAGCATGGGCGCTGCCTCATGCTGTGTTTCCCCAGACGGCCATTTTCAGCTGCCTGGATTCAGCTCCAGGGACAGGGAAGGAGGGTGGCTGGGTGCTCCTTTCCCCCTCTCTCCTGAAATCCTACTTTTTGTCCTCAGTTTCAGTCTCGGGAAGAGGAGAAGCTGGTATGCTTCTCTCTCCAGACTGGCCGCGAGGCGGTGGAGCAGGGACTGGGTCTCAGAGTTCGGACACTGTGGGCAAAGGACACAGTCCTCGGACTCTAAAAATCCTAGTGCCGCCCAAATGATGCCGGAAGGCCACAGGATTGCAGGCTAAATTACTTTGTGCAGGAGAGAGGCATTGTTCTGCATTTTGCTGGGTTATCACTGCTTTCCGTGTGTTTGCTGTTTTCTTCCAAATGCTTGCTCTCCTTTCTCTTTCATTCCGGGTGCTCGTTTGGCTGAAGAGTGGGGTTCAGATGCCTCAGATAAATAATTAAGTAAGTAAATAAATAACTAAATGGAAAGCACACCTTGCCCGGACGTCTGGATACAGTTCATAGTAACTGGACCGTAGGAGTTGCGGGGATGGTGAAGAAACAGTGAAGCTGACCTGTGCAAAGCTCTAAGCCTAGAGGTTGCCTGCAACAACATTGGTAGATGCGCCTCCAAGAATCCACCGATGGCTTTTCAAAGCCATCTAAACCAGCACACACAGTACACTAACTTAATTTCAGGCATGCATGCACGCATGTACCACCCAGTAGCCAAGGCTCTCTGGACTATTAACAAAAGTCAAAATTAAACAAACCTTAAAGCAAACATACCAACATTAACTGGAAAGAATCAAACCACAAAAGCAACGGCACTAGTTCCACCATGTGAAGCAGTTCTTCCCTGAATCTCCTGCCAGTTATTTCCTTGTGGGGATGGCCCTGTTGGGTTCTGAGAGAGGGTGGGAAGAGTGTCTTTATTATGGGTCTCTTAATTTATTGTCCATAGTGCCCTTTAGCTGCCCCGAGGCAACATGGGCATGACACATGCCAGGAAAGCGCCAGCCCCAAAAAGCCTCCCGAAGTTGCAGCGTGGCTCTTTCTGCCTGGCCGAGGGCCCGAAGATGGCAGGCACCATGGGTGGGGGGCATTTGGGGCAGTGAGACGGGAGGGATGAGGCACAGCCAGGTTCTGCCAAACTGCGGTGTCTCCCTTCTTCCTGTGGAGGAGAAAAACCTGCAGGTGGCTGAAATGAGCTCTCTCGGGATTTTTGAGGGTGAGGAGAGCCCATATGTGGAGGTCCTACCGAAGACTGATGCCTCCAAAAGAAAGATGCGTAGTTCCAGTCCTAGTGGGCTGCTACCCAGCACGGTGCCCTCCGGCCTACTAGCTGATCCCGAGCGACTTCTCCACCCTTGTCCCTGTCCTAAAAGTCTTTTCCATACAGTAGATCGCACTGAACTCCGTGGGGCTTACTTCTCAGTAAGCATACTCAATCCTAAAGGCATTTGGCCCTGACTGTTCTCTAGAAGGACAGATGCTGACGCTCAGATGCTTTGGCCACCTGATGAGAAGGAAGGACTCATTGGAGAAGACCCTGATGCTGGAACGATGGAAGGCAAAAGGAGGAGGGGACGGCAGGGAATGAAATGGTTAGGTATGAGTAGTGCCACTCGTGCAATGAACATGAATTTGGGTGAACTCCGAGAAAAAGTAGAGGGCAGGAGTGCTGTGGTCTGTGGTGTTACGAAGAGTTGGACACGACTTTGTAACTGAACACCACCACATGCTGAGCCCAGGGCTGCCAGTGAGGTAAGCAGAAAAGACACTCTGTACATGAGCAGAGGTATTTTCATCAGATGACTTGAGGGCAAGTAGGAATATGTTCAAGGCTGAGCCTTGGTTTGCTTTCAGACACCTGGCAATGCAGGCACTGCTGTAACTGAAAGGGCATAAAATAGCTTCCGTCCTGTATGTGCTCTGGATACGGCAGCTTCTCTATTCACAAGGCGGGTGAGTCGCTCCCCCACGAGAGGGAAAGAAACGTCTCGATGGCAAACTACAATTCCCGGCAGGCTGGAAGGGCGGGGCGGGGGGGTCGGTACCACGTGACCAAAGGCGCCATTGCCTCCCCCCTCCTGCTAGTATTTAGTCACGAGGAAAGATTCTAATCGTTTCTACGTCATGGGAGAAACAAGCCAGGCTTGTGTGGGCGGGGCACGAGTGGGCGGGGACAAAAATAAGTTGGGAGGAGGAGCTGCTGGGCGTGGCTAAACTAAAAACAGCGGCATAGAAGATACATGTTGATAGCCCGTGACGCTAAAGGGGCGGGGCAATTCGGGCCAGTAGGCGGGAATCTGTCACCGACAAGATCAGTTTCTGCGGTTAACAGCTGCATTTCAGGCTTCCGATTATCTTCGAAGCTGCCTATTTATTTATTTATTGCATTTATAGCCTTTTTCCTTACAAAGAACTCAAAGGGGCTTAAAAAATTCTCCTGCTCTCAATCTTCTCCCCAACAACAACCTTGTAAGGTAGGTTGGGCTGAGAGTCTGTGACTGACCCGAGGTCATCCAGTGGATCCCATGGCTGAGCCAGCTTTATGTTTATTTGATTTCCTAGGCGCCTCTCCCGAAAGCCTCAACATGAAAAAGGCCCAATTCTGTTGCGACTGCCTCTTCAGAGGCTAGTTTGGAGGCAATTCAAGAAAAGTCTTTTTGGGGTAGGGCAGGTGATGGACAGCCCTTCCAGGGAGACTTGGCCTGCTTGCTAGCCTTCTGTCTGCAGGCAAAGACTGCTTTATGCGAGAAGGCCTCTGGGCTTGTACCAGGGCCTGTTGGATGCAGTGTTGTTTATTTTCCCTTTTGCAGCCATGTTTTAATCTATTGCATTAATCAATTTTAATTATATAGGTTGCCTTGAGAGTCTTTCCTTTTTTAGCAGAAAGTGTGGTACAAAGCAACTCAATAAATAAAACCACCCACCCTCTAAAACCACAAAAACATCAGTGGCAGACGCCAGGATGCAAGGGAAGCAGCATATTTAATATTCCTCCTGCATTCCTTATCAATGCATTACACTCAATCAGACTTGATCCCCCCCCCCGCCCCCAAATCCCACTGCGCAGGGATTCATGCAGAAAAGAAAGTGCCTGACACCGAGGTTCTCTCATGCCTCAGATCCTCTGGGCTAGGTGGCTTTGAGCCCACACCAGCCTGCCTTTTGTTGTCTTGTGGAGCTGACCGGGACCTTTTCAGTTCCTATTACCTTACATCTGTATCTTTCTTCCTCTTGCAAGCAACCCAAGTGGTGTACATAGTGCTTCTCTCCACTGTATCCCTGTGAGGTAGGCCATGCTGGGAGTTAGGGGCCTGTGCAAAGATGCATGATGAGCGGGGACTAGGCCCGGGGCCTCAGAGGACTAGCCCAACACTCCAGCCAACGGGCCACATCGGCGCTCCAGCTCTGCATGCAGCTGACGATCAGCCGTCAGAATGAAGTGGCTGTAAACCGCGAAGAGCTTGGGCTGAGTTGGTCCTTCGCTCTTGTGCCGCGGAACCTGATGGTTGCAACTTTCCTTAAGGTGAAACGCTGGGCAAGTTTGCAGACAAAGGGCTTACAACTCCCAGAAATCTATGCCTAGCGTAGACCCACTGGAAGCAACGGTGCTCGGGCTAGCCGCGACTCAATTTCTCATAGCTTTCAGTGGGTCCACTTGATTTAGGGCTCCGTCAAGATCCAGTGCGTGCATGGCATTGCGATCTTACACTGCACCTCCATGCCCGTTGACCTTGCATGAGGTGCCGGTGAGTTCTGCGGGGCTTTGTCCCAAGCAGTCACGTACAGGACTACAGCCTTAATTCCGCGATTTCAATCGGCAAGCTTACTGGGGCGTACTGGGCGTGCTAGACCTCCCCTCCGGTACACACACCGCCTCAACTTGCATGAGAGTCGTAGACCGAGCACATGGACGGGCGGGGGGGGGGAGGTTTCGATCCGGCCCCGGAAACGAGGGCAGTGCGCGAGGTCCGGAGCGCGCGGAGAGGGAGAGGGGGCGGGGCCGGGGGCCGGCGCGGCGCGGGGCGGGGCCTCTCCGCGGCCGGCCGCCCCTCCCCCACCTCCGGCGGCCGTGAGTGACAGGCGGGCGCTGAGAGCCGAGAGGGCGAGGAGGCGCGTCGCCGGAGCCGCTTCTTCCTCGCCGCGCCGCCGCCGCCGCCGCCGGGCGCCCGCCCGCTTCCCCTTGTCGTGAGGCGGCCCTGAGGGAGCGCGGCCGCTCGCCTGCCGCCGCAGCCCGGCCCAACCGTCCGTGCGCTCGCTCGCTCGCCCGCTCAGCCCAGCCCAGCCCAGCCCAGCCCAGCGAAGCCCGGCGCGGCGGCGGCGGGGTCCGGGCTCCTCACCCGCCCCCGATGACTGCGGCAAACTGCGGCGGCGCCCACGACGAGTTCGACTTCAGGCTCATCTTCGGCGAGGACGCGCAGCAGCCGGGCCCGGGGCCGCCGCCGTCGCCACTGCCACGGCCGCCTGGGCCTGCCGCCGCCGCCGCCTCAGCAGCAGCAGGTGCGTCCGTCCCGCTCGCGAGCCAGGCCGGGCCGCTCTCCCGCTCGCGCGCCGCGCCAGGGCAAGGGAGGGGCCCGCAGCGAGCCGCGCCGCACCGACCCGGCGCCGCCGCCGCCGCCGCCGCGAGCGGCTCGGGCCGGGACTGCGCTTCGCCCGGGCAGCCGCCCGTCGCAAGTCCGGCGTGCGGACCGAGCAGGCTCGCGCGGCCGGCTGAGTGGCGGCGCGGCTCCGCAGGTCTCTCCCGGCCCAGCTGCTCGGGAGGCGCCGAGGCGCGCACGCCGCCTGCCCGGCGAGGAGCGGGCCGGCGGTGTCGGAGGAACGCGGGGGCCCTGCTCCTCGCTGCGGCGCGGCTGGCGCGGCGTGGAAGTGGGTCGGCCCGAAGCGGGGCCGCTTGGCTTGCTCCGCCACATGCCCTGCCGGCAGCCGCGGCCCCGCCCTCGGGGGCTGCCCCCCAGGAGCCAAAGCAACGAGGCTGCTCGGGCGGCCGGGCCGTGCTGGAGCCCGGTGTGAGGCTCGAGGCAGATGCGGGCCGCTGTGGTGCCGCCAAGACTGGTGCGGGCTCCACTGGCCGGCGAGCGCCTATTCTGCTCGGTTATTTGCTCCCGTGTAAACGCGTTGCAGGTTTTCTTGGGACTGGGTCCCAGTGGGCCTTGCTGGAGGCTGGAGAGGGATGGCACTGCTTCGGCCGTTCAACCAGAGAAGGTTCATTTCTAGTGACTTGTGCGAAGTTAAATATAGGCTGTGTTATTGCAGCAGACCTATGCATGGTTGCCTGAGAGTAGCTCCCACTTGACTTGGCTGGGTCCGCTTCGGGCCATATGGTTGCTTTAAATGTACGCTTCACCAGTGAGTATTTTGAATATAGAGCTTTCTCACACAGGAGGAGAGGGCCCTGCCTGCAGGAGCTTGCAGGCTAAAATTAGATACAGGTTGAGTGACTTGTTTATGAGTGTAAAATTTAAAAAAAGTTGTGGATAGGAACAGCATTCACTGCTGAGCACACTTAAAGCCATTTGCATCCATCTCTAATCATGCATGGGATGCGATCCTGAGTGCCCTTGTTTGGAAGCAAATCACAAGTGAACAATACAGTTTTATTACCGAAGCCTAAACACCCTTCCCCATCCCCTGTGAAATGCACTTTTTCCTCTCCACAAATGATGGACAAACAGATCAGTGAATATCAGGTTGTTGATTCTTCAGTTTCTGAATGATGGTGGGGGAATTCTTGCTTTGTTTGTGCTCCCAAGTGCCCAGAAAAAGATGACAAGCATTGAGGTGCTTTCATAACTAAAAGAGTATATATGCCCCATTTGGAATGTGCTGTGGAGCTTTAGGAGATACTTTGGTCTGAACAAACTGGTTCCCCCTCAGCCAACACCGGAAGCACCTTGTACTTAGCCAGACTCATCTAGCCCACTGTTGCTTCTTTTGACTGGCAGTGGCTCCTAAAGTCTCATGCCAGGGTTTTTCCCAGCTTTGTCATCTGAGATCCTCTTAACTGCCAGGGTTTGAACTTAAACCCCTCAGTGCATGCAAAAATATATCCTTTGCTGCTGAGTGCTGAGCGCTTTGTGTTGTCTGGAGGTTCCTGGCTTATTTAAAGCACTGGAGCAGCTGGCCGAATGTGAGAAAGGGGATTAGAATTAGATTGAGGGTTCTGGGTTTCTTTTGGCTGGAAACTGCATTTGGAGTTGCCTCCACATGTGGAAAAACGCGTCTGTTTGTTTTAGGGCACTTTCATTGGTATGGCAGATTTCAGATGGCTTATTCAGGGGCCACCAAGTGAGCTCTGAATTGGGGATTCTGTTAGGACAGACAAGTATTTACATGAGCTGATGTTAAAGCGTGACATCATGTTTACATATGCATGCCTTGGAAGGAGAAATATGCTGATATTCGGACTGTCAGTTTGTGATGCCTCAACTCAGTCTGTGAATTTCTGGGAAACCACTTGGTTCTTTTTTGTTGAGGCATTCAATTTATTTAGGACACGTAAATTAAGAACGGGTAGATTATTGAAGTTCAGTGTAGGCACCTGATAAGAAGCAGTGAGAAAAGATGAGCTATTGGAGAGGAGAGGGTGTTTATTTTAAACATTTCTGTGTACCTTTTCCAATTCTTGAAGTGGTACACAAAAGTGTTTAAACAAGTACAAAATCAAGTAACAAAAATAACACAGCATTCCTTTGGGGAAAAAAGTACTGGGCAGACTAGCTGGCAATGCCAGCAATGAAGCGAATCAACTCCAAATCATGGAAATAGGTTAGAAGGTGGTAGTAGGTCAAACAGTCTTGCTGAGAATGAAGAATTATCTGGGAGGCTTGAAGAGATTGCCGCCCTAGGCTGCAATGTTCAACTTGCCTTGGCTGCCAAATTCAGCCAATAAGTCGCATCTGTCCTTCCCATCCACAGTAGTCTGGGATGTACATCCAGGATTGAGGAACCTTGAAGTTCTTTTGGAAGAATAACAGCAACACGTTCTAACTAGAACCACGTGTGTTTTAATTATGAGCAAGACCTGTCTCTTACTAAAGAAAACAAACTGTAGCAATTCAGTGAACTGTGACTGGCAGGATTTTGTTGGGAACTTCCTTTAAGATTATGGGTCTGTGAGGCAAGTTATATCTAGAGAAGAGCTTAGCTTAAGACTTTGGTTCATTGTGTCATTCAATAAATGCCTGACAAGTTTACTATGCTAGTGGAAGAGGTGGTGGTAATCTTGACCGTGATTTTGCTTTTAAAATTCTACTGCTGTGGAACATTCCTATAATTTCTGTTAAAAACCTAATTCAAGCATATATACTACAATGTATGCAAAATCAAGAAGAGTGGCTTAGCACTGATTTAGTTGTAGAATCGGATAAAATACTGGGAAGAATAGGTGCAAATATTCTAGGCTCATTTTCAGCAGTTTTTAATTCTATAATGTGTCTACATTTAAAAAATTCAAATCCCTTAGCTTGAGAATAATCCATTGTTTCTTGAATATAGCATTTTCACAGTACTCTAAACTTATGGGCACAGTCTTACCCCACAGTTCACTAGAAAACTGAGAAATGTATGTTCTAAAATTAATTCTAACTTAATTTTAAAAATAAACTTAAGATATAAAAGTACTTAAAATTGTTGTCCAGTACAATCTGTATATTTTTGTGTAATTATAATATATAATCAAAATTACTAATTTGTGTTTAGATGTTATCACTGAAATTATCTGTAAGAGAAATAGCGTAACTAGCAGTTAGGTTCTGAAGACCGTTTTGGTTTATGACGGTTAGCAATAGCAACAAAAACTTACTTATACCTGTGCAGTGACATACATGAATGACATGATTGTTCTACAGACATTTGTAGTAAATTGCAGCATTTACTACGTGCTAGACAAAAGTTTTTTTCCAAGGTAAATGAAATTTGTTTTTTTCTGGTATGCACTAAATAGCCTAAAAGGTCTTAATCTATTATAACTCCTGATAAAAATGAGAATGAATCCTTATTTGTGCATCTTTTAGGCCGAATCCTGTGCCAGCTTACCTGGGAATTGGGTTTATTGAAACCAATAGGGCTTACCTCTGACTATAGGATTTGGTGTTGGCTCATAAACATCTGATTGCCTCTAAGAAAGTAATGACACTGTTCGCTTTTCCATATTTATATATGTGACTTTAACAACCAAAAAAGACCCTAAGATGTATTCCAGATCTCCATACAGAAAGACCACAGAAAGCTGGGATGCAATGCATCCTTTATAGGGACCAACCACCAAACTTGGTGGACCACTGGGCGCTTTTGGGACTTTGAGAAGCTCTTGTGAGCACCGTCAAAACTGGCTCCCGTGGAAGATGTGGCTAGTCACGTAATGGCTGCTGTGGGGTCTTGCCTAGTAAAAACCTGCTGAAGAATGGTGGGGAGAAGTAGTGAAGGCTGGGAGGAAGCGGGAAGTGCCAAAGAAGGGAGGAGAGAAAGAGCAAGGCTACACGCTGGGAGTGGGGAGAAACAGCAAGGCAAGAGATGGGGAGGCAAACTGATTCAAGAGACTGGGAAGGAGGGGAAAGTAGCAAGGCAAAGGGGTAAGGGAAGAACAATACTAGGTGCGAAAAACAGAGAGCTAAAAGGAGGGGCAGTAGTGATGCTTGAGGCTCAGGATGGTGGGGGGATATTATATAGGGGAAAGGGGATGGAGGAGGAAAAAAGGAAGGCTGCAGGTTAGAAAAGGAGAGAAAGAAGGCTGCTGTGATAGTGTTCCTTATTCAAAGGTGCCACTTCAATACTCATCAGGACCTTCCTCTCTATGTCTATGTTATTCATCTTAAGTAAGCTTGTCAATTGTTACTTGCTTGCTCTCCTGTTACTAGCAAAAATAGTCTCCACATACCAGGCATGAGAAGTTTCAGAATGGTAGATTATGTTTGTATTTAAGCATTTTATATTAATGCATTAATATTTATATTAATCTGTAAGGACACATAGCTAGTAAAAATGGGAGGGGCCACTCATTTTTATTTGTTATTTGCAAGGATATCAAGTACTGACACTTATTCCTGTTTCATTGAAGCCAAGCATATGTGGAATTTGGACTAATTACATGTTCAAGGATGCTGGAATTATAGTGTGGTAGTGACATCTTCAACTCAGGTATCTGGATTTTTACAGCCAGTCAGCCTGAGCATTATGATTCTCCATAAAATGTTAAAGCAAAATAGCTGAAATGTAAGTATACAGATTGCTTGCAACCGCTCAATACTCTTTAGTCGACACTGCTGGTGTTTTTCTGTAGAGTGGTTTTCTGAGTAGTTGTGACTCACATGTTACATAGGTTTGATGTATTTTTCAGCTTACTGCATATCCATTTTGAGCTCTCATTTAGTGTGCACACTCTACATTTCTTCCCATTTCTTTACCAGTGTAACAATATTTTGCTTTTAAACTTGCAAGCTACACAAAGGTGAATACATCTCAGCAGTTATTCCTAATAATTTTGTTTGGTTTTACTTGACTTAGTTTTATTTTGTTTAACATTTATTATTGATGTAGTCTCACTGTACTACACTTCTACTGAACATGTGGACAGGATGTGCACTGGAGAGGAACTTGTGGGAATGTGATGTAAAGTTGAATTGTGGCTTGTGCAAAAGGATTTGTAACTGCATAACAATGATGGCATCAGGAAGAGAGCTAATGAGAACTGAACTAGTTTGTCATAGAGTAAGTTCTTAAGTAATTGCTTATGAATCGAGACATTTGAGAGGTGTTGCAATTGATAATTGTGATTTCCCCTTTCTACTTCCAGTCGTTCCCAAAGCGCTCACTGTTAAAATCCATATAAGGTACAATTTAATGACATGAGTGTGTGTGTGTGGTGGGCGGAGGGGGGGAGCAGTGTCCTTTGCTTCCTGGTCACTTAGGCCATGGATGAGACTTCAAGTCCTTTTCTCCAGATGGGAGGAGGCGGAGGACCTATATGGATTCAGGGTCTGGTTGGCAGTAAAAGTATAAATGCACAAAACCAACTTCTGCATGGTTCCGGTTGGTATAATCCCACCAAAATGTACTTGCACTGGTAATTAAGCTTTAGGTGATACTACTTGTTAAATTTAGGGGTGGTTCACATGTCAGAGTTTTCTGTAAATAACTTCCAGTCTGTAGAGGTTGTGAGCATGACATGCAAACTATGAGCAATTGGTTTTGAGGAGCTAAACGCTCCAGTGGTTGACACAGCAACAAACCATGGATTGAGTGCTAAATTGTTAAGCCCCTCTTAAACCAGTGGGAATAGGTGCCCTTCCATATGTTTGATAATTTTTATTTAATTAGACTTTCTACCAGTTTACCTGGAACAGATAGTAAATTGTTTGGCCTATAATTTCCTGCATCATTCTGTATCTCCACTTAAAATTGATGTTACATTTGCTGCTCTCCAGTCCTTGGATATGGAATCCAGTCCTCTGGACAAGTTAAAGATTGCAATTTCACATCGAGTTCTTTAAGAATTCTTGGGTAGCGATGTGTTCATTTTCAGTTTGTTCATGAGGCCTAGAATCTCATCTCCTGTCTATTTACCTCACTTCATTTGAGTTTTTTGATAGTTCTTGTGTTCAGACACAGGTATCTGCCCTACATCTTTCACAATGAAGACAGATGCAAAGAATTCATTCAGCTTCTCAGCAATCTCCTTATCATTCTTTGGGAACATCTTTATTTTCTTTGTGGTGTAACTGCTTTTCTAGCCAGTTCCCTGCTTCTAATGCATTCCTGTAATTTCACGCTGTTGGTCTTTTAGTAATGCCTCCTCCAATTCTTTTTTTCCTCTCACAGTCCTTTTTATCAGCTTGCATGTCATTTATCTAAAGTTTGTATTCTTTTTTCTTTTCCTCATTCAGGTAAGATTACTGAAGGAATCCTTCAGAAGATGGGGGGAAAGGGCTTTTTGTTTTTTTTTTTTTTTTTTAAAACTGCTATAATCACGTTGGGAAATGGATGGGGAATACAAGCTGTTGCTACTCTTCCTGTTACTGATGTTGCTAAGCAGGATGATCTACGTTAGTATTCTCAAACACCACCACCACCAAGGGAAGCAGTCTCAAAAATCCCTCAAAGAATCTGACATAATTCAAGTGGAGTATTCCAGAGGCAATGGCTGCTCTTTGACACTTATCTGATTCTTATCTGATTGACTTACAACAGTATTTTGCTTCTTTAAACAAGTTTATTCAAGAAAATGAAGACACTAAAGAAATTAGGAGCAGGAAAAAATGAGTGTTTCTGAATGGAGGAATTAAAACTGATCCTCTCTGAAGAATGGCTTTCTGGAAAAGAAAGTTGGCTTTCATTGAGATAAATTGACCCAGTATGCACTAAAGACTGCACATGGCAGTTTGCTTGCCAGTTTGAGCTGGGTGCAATTTGTTTCATTACTTGCCTGGGCATGACTTGACATTTCCTCTAAACTTACGCCGGGGGGGGGGGGGGGGTGTATTTATTTATTTATTTTTGGATTTATATCCTGCCTTTTTCCTACAAAGGGCTCAAGGCAGCTTATATCTCCTCCTCCATCTTATCCCCACAACAACAACCCTGTGAGGTAGGCTGGGCTGAGAGTCTGTGACTGGCCCAGAGTCACCCAGTTGGCTCCATGGCCGAGCGGGGACTCGAACCCAGATCATCTGAGTCCCAGTCCCATGCTCTTAACCACTACGCCACACTGGCTCTCTCAATCCATGGGCCTATGCAAATAGTTTCAGCTATATTTTGGTACAACCGCCCAGTTTTGTATTACCTTGAAAAATCCTGTGTAATTAACCATATTTTTCAATTCCCACTTCCCCACCTGAAGTATGAACATGGACATACATGGAGAGCAAAGCATGGCCATGCAACTGCCAGTCACCTGGTTAGTCCACTACAATTTAATTAACATGAAGATTTGCAATAATTATATTGCTGTGTATATTTAGATTTATTTCTCGTCTATAATGGTTGCAGTGGATAAAGGGGAAGTAATATTTCTACAGAACTGGAGCTGTTTTGCTGTTTGTGTTCAATGTATTGAACAGTTTCTGAAGTAAGTAACACTTAAAAGCAAATTCTGAAAACTGTTAGGTACTCTCAGGTATGATTGGGTTGAAATAATAATTGAGTAAAAACAACAGGCTTGTGACATCTTAAAGGTTAAAATGTTTTTATGCATACATTTTTGTGGCTCAGAGCCTACTATTCATGTACATGAGAATGCCATCTTGAGTTGCATGCATAGGTGGGTATATGAAGAAGAATCCTTTTTACCATTGACTTTTAAGGGGGATGAAATAATGGAATACTATTATCATAAATAATACTAGAATATTTATTACAAATAGTAATATTAAAATACAGGCAATGATAATTACATTAAGGAAAGGTGTATGCAAAATAATTATAGTGACCAAACGCAAAGTAGTGTTGATACACATTCTGGCTTTGGTCAGCTATTAGGTATCTGTAGTGGAATGTATAAGGCATATGACCAAGTACAAACATAATAGAGGTGCTGCTGTGAAGAAAGTAGATAGGGAAATATTTTCTCCCTCTCTTATAATACTAAAACCTAGGCCTATCCTATAAAGCTGATTGGTGGGAGATTCGGGACAGATCCAAGGAAGGACTGCTTCACAGAGAGCATATTAAAAACTATGGAATTCACATCCACAAGGTACATTGATAGCCACCACTTTGGGCAGTTTTAAAAGAAGATCAGACAAATAAATCTATGGAGGAGAAAACTATTCATAGTTATTAGTCCTGATAGTTATATATTGGGGGGGGGGGTTGTAACTGAAGTTACGTGTTCAAAATTTTTATTGTTGTAAGCCGCCCTGAGGCTTTATTGCGATGGGGCGGCATAGAAATGTATGTATGTATAAATAAATAAATATTACCACCAGTTTCAGAAGCAGCATGCCTACGAACACCAGCTGCTGGAGAAGATGGACAGAGATTCCTGGTGCATTCGACTCCTTATTGGCAGTTGATTAGCCCCTGTTTGAACAGAACTATTCAGCTGTGCTGAACAGACCCTTGGTCTAATCCAACATGACTCTTCTTACATTCTTACGCCTCTAATCTCAATCCCAGCCACAGGTGTTAAAATCTAACTCCTTGATAAAGATTAATTCAGCATTTTCACATGAAGTCCCCCCTTTTAAGTGCCTTTGTTCAAGAATAGCCACTTTAATGTCAATATCCCACTGGCTTGGGAAACTGAAAAGTTCTTACACTGGTTTTAGTTATTGCCCATTTTGATACTGTTGCTTTTCTGTGGAGAGGCAAGCCTGTTTGCTCTTTGTAGAATTGTGTAGATGGTTTCTTTGGAAGCAATGAGCAGTCTGGCCTGTTCAACCTCCCCTTCCCCTGCAACTTTGGGACAAAAATTAATAATTTTGCAGCTCATAGAACGATTGCCATTTATGTGGTCAAATCTACAGGCAAAAAGATGATTGTTTTTATATGCTTAGTGGTATAGTGTAGTTGCTACAGGCTAACAGGCCAAAAGGAGGTGATATAAAACATTTTGGAGCTGCATCAAGTGCTTAAGGTTTCTGGAATCCTGATTATTGTAGTCAGAGGCTGCCTGTAATTATTAGCAATATTAGCATTATCTCATTCTCCTGATAATGGCTTCCTGCTGCACAATGCTAGTATATTTGCTAGAATTAGAGTGTTTGTACTGCTAGTGTTTAAATAAAGTCTATATTAACTTTTATGCACGTAATAATGCAACTATGTCTGTGTGCAAAATTGTATAAGGTTTAGATCAGGCTGTGTTGTTTTCACAGCAGTCCAGCCTCTGCAACTGAATTAGCCTAACTTCACTTCCTGATGTACAGCTCATCAGCAAAATGCAGTTTGGGATGTGTACATACAACAGTGGAAGGCTTATCTTGACATTGCTGTGACATTGGATTAGTGCAGTGTTTACTGTCCTAAAGGCCATGTTACTTGTTGCACAATTCTTATGTAGAAGATACTTCTTTGTAGGAAACCTGTGCTTGGACCATGGAGTGGTAATTGTGTGTTCTACCATGTAATGCATATGTTGGGGAGGGTGCCACATGCGGATGTACAGTGGGTATGGTTGACAGAAGGACCCCACATGTAAAGGCATTGTCACATGGACTATATGCAAGAATGGCATTCTATCTAGTAACTGTGCATTGAGATAAATGGTCTTGCTATTATTGATTTGTCTCTCTTGCCTACAACATTTTCTTTAGTGGGAAGGCATCAACCTGTTAAAAAAAACATGATGCTGTCTCACGTATCTTAAGTATCTATTTGTTGTCCTTCATTCAACAAAGGACAACATACAACATCAACCTGTGGAGGTGGCTGTGCAGACCAGTTTAAGTATGGGGTGTTGCTTGGGAATGGAGGGTGGAGGGGAAGCATGTCACTTTTGCAATCGATAATGTATCCCTGACTAAAATGTTAGTTTCAATCCAAAATACAGACAGGGTGACTTGATTTGCAGGTCACTATGGTTAAAATAACATGCTATGCTTGAATTGAGGGTTGCTTTGCCTTCAAATGAGCCATGCTGCTGGGTTTGGATGACGTAAGAAACTGTGCCTGGGCAGGTAATTAGGCAAAAGGTAGTTGGTGTGGTTTGTGGGCCACCATGATTTGTTTAAGCCATGGCGATTGTGTGAACCAGGACTTTTACTGTTAACATATTGATACAAAGAAGAAATATGTTCTACAATATTGAGAAAGTGTTTGTATTGTTTGGTTGCTAGAGGCCTGTGGAATTTTGCTGGTGCAGTACTTCATGATAGCTTGGACAGTCTGAATCTGCTGCTCAAAAATCAGGCTACCTTTAGTACTGAGTGAATAAGCCCTATGTGAGCCTTGGGATCTTGCTTATCCTCTCTTCTGCTGGCATGGCTGTGAGGAGGAGAGTGAATGCCCCTGCTTCTTGGTTTTAAAACTAGCAATAATTAACCAATCATAAATTTTTACTGAAGTCTTTAAATATGAGGCTCTCTGCTCCAGTGATGGTATGCTTTTAAGCAAGATGCCTTTGTGGAAAGGTGCCATTCAGCTTGAATATAAACTTCTGTAGCAGAGTTGAAAAGCTGTGCTTGGATCTCCCTTTCCCCCTTGCAGCTGGCAGAGAAAGAACTGTGCTGGCTGCTTCTCTGAAGTTGCAAGAGTGACCTTGGAGAAGGGGTAAAGAGGGTATTCTGGGGGACAGAGAGGAAGTGAAGTATCCTGATAGCGCTCCAGCTCCTTTCCCTCTGCATTTGCAGTGCTGTAGTTAGGTGTTCAAATTGACTGTCTAGCTGCCTTGCAGGAAGAGTGGGAAGGCAGAACCTGGCTTTACTGCTTGTCCCACTCTGCATAGGATGTCCCTAATCCTGTGCATTTAAAGGCTTATGGGCATCCCTGTAGGATTGGGTAAATGAGTTCTCTTGCAAACCTTTGCCAGTTGTGTGACCAGCACTATGATATGGGAAATTTAAGAAGACCATTTCTTAGTATAGTTAGCCTGGGTCTTTCAGTATCAGTCCTGAGTATATGTCAGAGTGTGTTCCAAGTGTAGTATTTTGCAGTGGGGGAACCAACTTGGTACTCATCGGATTGACTTTTTACTATTTAATCTGCTGGAAAGGCATTTTTAAGGGATTTTGTAGGGATTTTTGTAGGGTTTCTTTTAAGGAATTTATTATCTGAGTTTTATCTGTGTTTCATCTTCTTTTATGTTATTTTAATGTTTTGAAACATTGTTAACTTCATAGAAAAGTTTTCTATTGTTAACTTCATAGAAAAGCCAAATATAAATTTTAAAACCTACTTGGATGATAATGAACATGCTAGAAATATCCACAATATTGCTAGTTTGACAATAGATTATAAAATACCTTGGTGTATTAACTGGACTTTTGCTTTCCATTTCAGATCTTGAACCTGATGATTGTGCATCTGTGTGTATCTTCAGCATAGACCACTCATCGTCTCTAAACCATCCTATTTGTATCCCTTGTCATGGATTTCAGTCACACCCTTCTCCTTTGTCTTCACCTAGTAGACTGCAGGGTCATAAAAGCTATGAAGGAACATGTGAAGTACCTGAATCCAAATATAGTCCCCTAGGTGGTCCCAAGCCCTTTGAGTGCCCGAGCATTCAAATTACATCTATCTCTCCTAACTGTCATCAAGGAATTGAAGCCACTGAAAATGAATTGCACACAAATGGCCCTCAAAATGACTATATGGAAAGGCCTTCAAGGGATCACTTGTATCTTCCTCTTGAGCCAGCTTATAGGGAATCATCCCTTAGTCCAAGTCCTGCCAGCAGCATTTCCTCCCGGAGCTGGTTCTCAGATGCTTCCTCTTGTGAGTCAATGTCTCATATTTATGATGATGTGGATTCAGAACTGAATGAAGCTGCTGCTCGATTTACCCTTGGGTCACCTTTGGCATCTCCTGGAGGTTCTCCAAGGGGCTGTCCAGTAGATGAACCTTGGCAACCACCATATGGATTCGGGCATGCCTTGTCACCTAGACAATCTCCTTGTCATTCTCCTAGGACTAGCATCACAGATGAAAATTGGCTTAGCCCTAGACCAACCTCAAGACCATCATCAAGGCCTACATCACCATGTGGGAAGCGGCGCCATTCTAGTGCTGAGATCTGTTACATTGGTTCACTTTCTCCTCACCATTCTCCAACTCCATCACCAGGACACTCTCCTAGGGGAAGTATAACAGAAGATACATGGCTAAATTCGTCTTTCCATGGTCCAACTTCGGGCCTCTCACCTTTTCAGTGTTGCGCAGAGACCGACATCCCTCTCAAAACAAGAAAGACCTCTGAGGATCAAACTGCCATCATAACAGGAAAAATAGAGCTTTGTTCTGAAGAACAGGGTAGCTTATCACCATCCATTGAAGCTGCAATAGATGATAGCTCGGGATCGCAACATGCATTAAAAAAAGACTTGTCTGGTGACCAATTTCTTTCTGTTCCTTCACATTTTACCTGGAACAAACCAAAGCCTGGCCATACTCCTATTTTTCGGTAAGTAATGTAAAGATAATGAAATTAAGTTTCTTTTGCCTTTGGAGAGTTGTAGTACTCATACATTGTGAATATGTTTGGAATTTTCTGTATGGTCATATAACATATTGAATCTATTTAGGTAGTTGTATTCTTAAGATACTTTGCTAAAAACAAATTGTCCAGTGCCTGCTAAACCTTAAAACATTATATAGCCTTGCAAATTACTACAGAGTAGTCTATAATTATTCCCTTATTCTTTAATTCCATGGAGACAGTTCAGCCTAGACAAAGGCCTAGTTTGGTCATAACTTGAAGCTATGGTTTGGTATTACATAAATAACTGAAAGCTATGATTTGGTATTATATAAATGTGCCATGAGCTCATCAGCTCCCCACTGCTAATGTGTGTCACGCTGAACCATAGTTTAATGTTATCTCTGAAGCTGGCTTCATGGACATAGGTTATACTCTTTGCGAGGCTCTTTGCGAATTGGGCAGCATAGAAATGTTATAAATAAATACATACATACATACTGATAACCTGAATGCAAAGTTCTGTCAAACAGGACATTTCTATGCACATGGCTTTGTGTATTAGAATTGTTCTGAAAATGAAGGGAACTTTGCTCAAAATGACTAGGTACTGTACTGAAGTATACTAGCTAAGGCTTAATTAATCTCCCAGTGGAGACCTTTGCCCAGTTTTGTCCAATTCAGATTTCATGGTGCTGCCTACATTTCTTGCTTTCTTGGTAAAAAATAATCAGTGATTTTTGTTTGAATTTTAAATATTAACCTGGCCTAGTAGAAAGGTGTTCTAGATATATATAATATGGTTTTGCAATATGTGGTCACTTCTGCTATCAGTAACAATTAATAAAATATACCAACATAAGTTCACTGCCTGAAACAATCATGATTTTAACAGCTACTTTATTGTAGTTATATCTCAGTTAATTTATATTTGATTCAGATATATAGCTTCCAAAACTTAATACTCTTTGTGATTCCTATTAGTTGCATTTACTGAAGCACACTTTTCATCCTTAAATTACTCTTGTTCTGCATAAGGTTTGGTATGGATAGGATAAGAAGCAGTTTGAACTGAAATCAGATTACATGTGTTTGCTAGCTCACACTAGGATTTGTTGGGTCAGCCACCCCTGTCCCAAAATAGTGTATGAAAGCTTCTTAAAAATTGACCCCTTTTTAATCCTGAAGTCTTCTAACTGGAGTGATAGTATATTGAACCTAATAAGCTAAAGGATAATGCTGACTTGCTACTTAATATTTTCAAACTTGTAGTAAATGGTGTGGGAAGCCAGTTACGTGTTGAACGTTGCATTAGGATAGGGCTTTCCCCATTAATCTTGCCCACCATATATGGTCCATTCTTTCCGAGTTACACAGTGGTCTTGCTGCAGTGTGGGAGGGAAAATAATCGGGCCCCACAGACACATGCATGTGCTCCTGCCCTCTCTTTCTCTTTCTTCTCTTTAACAGCTGTTTTTTGCTACTTGGTAAAAGATGAAGGTGAACCCTTTTAATGTAGAGTATGGTTGGAATTGAATTGTATATACTTTACAATATAAATATTCTTTGTTTCACTGAATATTTGCATATTCAGTTGCAGATTGTCAGATTTGTCATATATTGGTAGTTGTGAAATGTTTTCAAAAGCCTGTCTTCTAATTATGAAATGTTTTGTACCGTGTGTTTCACTGTGTTTAAGGTAAGACTTCCAGAAAGCAAGATGTGTTAATAGAATTGCATTCAAAAACTCAGCTATTCCAGAGAATTTTTATAGGTAAGACATTTTAGCTAAAAAAGAATGGAGTATTTGGAATACCAACATTATTCAGCAGTAGAATTAAAGAATAAACAAAGAAACAAGTGAAAGACAGCAAGACCTTTTAGGTCATAACTAAAAGAAGAAAATCCTTGTACATGTGAGACATTTGAAGAGCAAACTAGTAAAGATGTAAAAACCCATTTCATAGATTGAGAGATTCTATGGCCCCTGCCAGTTATAAGCTGTAACTGGGAGAGTACAGATGCTGATACTTTGGCAGCGATCATGCAGAAATATATTGAAATTTCACATTGTGTTCCTCCCCAATCTCCAACAAAGCAAACCGACAAGTTGGCTTGTTCTCCAGAATACAGACTGATCAGGTTCTTTAGATTAAATCAGTCTATTCCTTCAAGAAGTTTATTCCTAACAAGTCTACTTACTTGTTAAATTTATTCTTAACAAGCAAGTAGGGAATGCAAATTTATAATCCTGGGTTTTTATTGCATGTATCTTCATATAATAACAGCAGTGTACCAATTGTTTTTTTATATTACAGAACTTACTAGGGAGACTCATTAGTATCATAACTTCAGGGGAAAACCCCTAACTTGTACAAACATAGAATTGTGAGTAAGGATGTTTTTATCATCAATTATTGTGGTGCAAGTGTCCCTGGCATCTCTTATGAATTATGTTATCTTCAACTTCTGTTTGTACTTGGACTGTTGTCTCTTCTGAGTTGAACAGCTGAGTTGAACCTCAATAGATTTATGCTTGTGTGATTTGCATCAATATGAAATGAGTCGCTCCCATAGTGTCAGCTGTGGCAACAGAGAGAAGAATCCTAAACATGCAGAGCTGGGCTGCATTGAAGCCAAAGTTAGTCTTCCTGTAATGGAAGGAAGGAATGGTTTGGATTAAGTACGTTTGATATCCAATTTTTAAACAAGCAGCCTGGTAAAATTGCTTGGAAAATTAAGATTCAGTGAAAAAGAATAACCTGAATACTAATACTTAAGATCAGAACTGGGTTATGTTTTGATCCAGTTCTGACCACAGTTGAGATTGACCTCAATTAAGAATACCAAAAATAAATAAATACATATTTTTTTTAAAAAAATCCTTTCTTTGTCTATCCAATGTATATTTGGTAATTTTTCCAGTGGGAAATGTACTGCCCATTCATTTATCAAAACTGTGGTTTCCTCAGGCTAAAAATAAATAAATAAACCAGTTTTTTTACACATTTACCTACAGCAGATCTGGGGGCCCTCCAGCCTTCAGATGCATATGACCTATGAGAAATCTCTGGTAAGCCCAGTGCTCCAGGCTATCAAGATCCCTTTGAAATTTTCCTTTCTTCCAGGGGATTAGCTGTCCCATTCCTTCCGTATTATCTGCAATTTTGACAAGCATTTCTTGCACCTCTTCATCCAAGTCATTACTAAAAATGTCGAAGAGTATAATCCCAGGAGTGAACCCTGTGGTGCTCCACTTGTTAGCTCTCCCCTGTCTGGATTCTGCAGCCAACTATGGATCTACCTGATAGTTGTTCCATCTAGCTCACTTATGGCTAGTTTTCTGATCCCAATGTCATCAGGCATGTTGTCAAAAACATTGCTGATATCGAGTTATATTATAACAACGGCATTCCCCCAGGCCACAAGGGAGGTTACGCAATCAACAAAGTAGGCTGAACCTTACACTCAGGTGCGGTCTGTGGCCCTGCCCACTTTTTCGTGCAGCCCTACCCACTGGTGGCATATGGTGCTTGACATGCTTATTCCTTACTGTCCTGGATGTTGTTGTATTTCCCTTTGGATGGTTGCTCAGTTCCTGATATTTCATCTGTTCCAGTACACTGATTTATAGCATTAGTCCAAGGAGTCTGAAAAGGTCAGTCAGAGACCATAGCATAAGTGCAAGGTGAATCTGTTTAGGGAGAGCATTCCACAAATGCAATGTTACAAGTGAAAAGTCCCTGTCTTTTAGCCACTCACCTCATGTTGTTTGGTGGGGGCACTTAGAAGAGGGCCCTTGTTATATCTCAATGTTTGCAGGGAGTTGGGTAAATAAGTAAGTTCCTGTAAAAGTTCTATATTCACTGCACTTTTGAATGATTCTAAAATGAATTGTTTCTCTTTTCAACTTTTCTTAGGTCTGTTGGGAATTTAATTTTGATATGGTTGAAATGATGCATCTTTTAAAATACAGTGAAAATATTCCCTTTTTAGTGCTTTTTACAGGTCTAAAGTCATTTTGTTATGTTAGAAATATAAAATATATTATGTGTTACTTGGTTTGTTCATAAAATTATCATTAAAATAGAAGTAAACTCAGTAAATATATAATTGTTGTTTTAATGTGCTACTTTTAATTTTAATTTAACGAATATTATAATTTATGAATGATGCTCAAGTACTTTGGCCACCTAATGACAAGGAACAACTCATTGGAGAAGAGTTGCATCAGGGGATTGTTCCCCTGATGCTGGGAACAATTGACGGCAAAAGGAGAAGGGAATGGCAGAGGATGAGGTGGCTAGATGGAGTCACTGGGGCAGTGGATGTGAGCTTGGGTGGACTCTGAGGGATGACAGAAGACAGGAGAGCCTGAAGCAGCGGTCCTCAAACTTTTTCAATAGGGGGCCAGTTGAAAGGCTGCAGTGACCGTTGTGAGCCGGTGAGGTGCCGTCAGGTGCTCGCAAGGCAGCATCGGGTGCTCGCAGCGGTGGCTCACTTGCTCGTACATCTCCCAGCGAGTCCAAACCCATCTCCGAGTGAGCAAGCCACCACCTCCCCACCCGCGAGCGCACGTATGGGAGGCAGGCGGTGACAGCTTGCTTGCTCGGGGACCATCTCCAAGTGAGCAAGCCACCACCTACCGGCCTGCACAGCAAGCGTGGGCGCGGGCGGTGAACAGCCACTCGGGCCGGATGGATGGCCATGACGGGCTGGATTCGTCCCGCGAGCCATAGTTTGAGGACCCATGGCCTGGAGGACTGTTGTCCATGGGGTTGTGATGGTGTGGGCATGACATCGCGACTATCAACATATTTTTGAGCGGTCCAAATGATTTATAATACATTTTAGGTTCTTATTTTATGTCTTCCCAGAGGAAACTTCAGCATGTAATCCCTAAATCATACTAAAAACCAGAAGTAGAAAGAGCTGGAGGCGAAAGGAGGCTAGTATACTGCATCCAGCAATTTAAGAGAATTCTGTTAGTGAGGGTAAATGCTCAGCTAATTTTTCGAGTACACCCGTGTTTCTTCCCCATCAGCATCAATTCAGTCAGTAGTGAGTTGGCAATTTGCTCAGTTTGGAAGGGAGATCCTGAAATTTGTTTCAATGGTGTCATAATTTAAAAAAAATAAAGTTATTGGTGATATTGTGCAAGGGTGCATGATTGCAAGTCCTCCTGTTGTGCTACAAGTCCCCCTTTTGTACACATCCTTGTTGCTTCTTGCTCTCCACACATTGTTTCCTTTAGCCCAGCTGAGGCATGAGGTTCCCCCCACTTCACCTGAAGTGGAGGATGAAATCAACAAATTTTTTGACAGGTATGGAATAGAGTTCTTTTGGCCTAAAGGAAATAGTGTGTCGAAAGCATAAAACCAGCAATGA
The DNA here is from genome assembly GCA_023646645.1 of Varanus salvator macromaculatus. NCBI lineage: Eukaryota > Metazoa > Chordata > Lepidosauria > Squamata > Varanidae > Varanus > Varanus salvator. The sequence goes on from JAIXND010000657.1 coordinate 21,925,718, forward strand.
TATTTACAAGAGGTGAATATGACTCTGCAGGGCTATATAGCAAAGTTTAAGTTCACGTGCTCTTATGCAAATCTTCAATTAAAATATTAAAACAAATCATAACATCATTTACCTCTCCTCCAAATTGGCACAAATTCATGCAGATGATGAAATATGAATAAAAGTGTTTAGATTTTTTTATTCTTATAAAATATGCAGCTGCAATCCACTTTGATTTACTGAAATGGAAGTGCTATGGAATCCTGTTGTAATTTCCAGCATTGCACACTGCTAACAGCACCTTTTCCTGTTTCTAAGTAAGAGGTTAGGGAAATCTGATTTGAAGGAAAGCCTGTGAAAGCTTACTTTGCTGTGGAGGAACCTGTTACCTGTTAGGAATGGGAAGAAAAAACATTTAACCAACTTTAAGCATTCTCATGTTGTTTGAAGAATTAAATAATTACACTTAGAGTACCGTTCTATCCTGATGACCCTAAGCCTTTAACTTGGAGACTGACAGTAATCCAGTGAAGAATAGGAGGAATGGCAGAAGTGACCTTTGCCCTCCTGCTCTGTCCACATTGCATTCTTTGCAGGAGCAATCTAGAAGGGGAGGAAAAAGAGACAGGGGAGACCAGGATACAAGGGCGTTTGTATCCTCCCCTCTCAACCACCAGACTAATCCATTTTACGCTGTCTGACGTTGAGTTCCCAATCACAGAGAAGCAGCCAGTATGAGGCAGAGGGGTGGGAAAGGGGCAGAGATTCCTAGCTCTGAGGTTGAAGCTCTGTTTCTGACTTTAGATCTGAGTATCCACTGTACCCTGTCCTCCACCCCGGATACTGACTGGAGGCTGTAGGCTTCCTCTTTGAATACATGTTTTAATTTTTGTTCATGGTGGTGGTGTCAATCCTATGCCTGCACCATAGGATCCAGGAACTTTTGAAAATCAATGTTATGGATTATGTACTCCAAATTTTAGGGCATGCAGGTTCTGGATTGTTTGCTTTCTGTTTATTGTTATCTTTGTATTATGGGTTCAAGACTTTCCTTTGGGAGAGCTGATGAAATGTATGTATTAATAGATACTGGACACAGTAGAATTGGTCTTGCATATTGCAGTTCCTCTTGAGTATGCTAACACAGGCTTCAGTGTTTTCAGTTTTTCTGCTCTGTCCACTTGAGAGGTAGGGAAAACTATTAGGAGTTCTTTTACTTTCCACAAATTTAGAAAGTTCACTTTAGGTATGTCAGGCTAAATCCTTTTCTTCTTGATTTACAGGATAGAAAAAGGGGAGTGCTATAAGTAATGTCTATCAGGTTTTCCCCTTTTATCAGTGCAGTACAGGGAGTTGGGTATTAATACTTAACATTTCTAGCCAAAAGTTTGAACTTGGAAAGCTTTTTCAAGATTAACTCTGATTTTGAATTAGCAGTTCAAGGATATTTTAATCCTCATAATCATTCAATGCTATTCATTACTGCCTGTATAGAAACAAAGCTGAACAACAACAACAAAATCTCAGCTCTATTCTCTTCTGTAACAGCCTATATGAAATCATCAGGCTGCATTAAGTAAATGTAGCCTTCAAATAAGCTTGTTGACCTGGGGATAATTGTCCACATAAGCAGGTACTTTTGAAGTCCTTGTGTATAAGAAAATACACAATACAAAGTTCACATACACTTAATGAATCTTTTAAACTACAGATAAGTTGAAGAAGTTAAAACACTTGTATGCAGAGGTTTTATGTGTGTTCTAGCTTTTAATTTTCAGTTGTTGAGCAGTGGCAAATATCCTTACACCCCAAATTTAAATAAACATTCATGCCATTAAGCTCTGGCATCTAATTCTGATACCACAATTATTTACATTTTCCTAGATTCCCATGGAAGTAGAATTGGTTTAGTAAGTTCAGAAGAAAGATTATTCTTATATGTCATCCTGCAAACCTTCCCCAAACTGGTGTGTTCCATATAATTTTGATTATCATCACCCTTGACCTCTTTTCAAGTCTGCTGGGGCTGATAGGAATTTTTATCTGAAACATATAGGGGGCACCACATTGGAGAGGAATTAAAGCAAATTAATGGTTGGTTGGTTATTGGAGCATCCAAACGTACCTTGAGTGAAGCTCTTAGGTTTAACTCCCCATATAGGCAAAACTTAACTTGGTTTGATTTAATTCTTATTAATGTGATTATTTTAAATAGTGTAGTGTAAAGTCTCAAAGGAATGGAATAGATTAAGAAAGCCATTGAAAATGGCGTTAGATGTTTATGAATATAGTTTGGGCAGTTGATACTGCTTAGAATAACAGGCTAATTGTCGAGAGTTTCGGTTTAACAAGTATGCAAAAACTCTTCTAGTGTTTGATAATAACAGCCTTGGAGCAGGAAGCCCAGTTGCTCAATGTTACTGCCCAAGACTGCAAAGTGTTTTGTGGTTGACTGTTCCACTTTCTGGACACCAGTGTGCATGCTTGCTGCAATCCTTTTACAATACTCTCTTTGCTCTGGTGTTCCTTCAGTTAGCTCAGCCACAGCTGCTGCTCACTGATAATTGCTCTGTGGCCAGGCAGGCAGCTTATTTTGTTATTAATTGGAAGTGAAGCTTGTTATAACTTAGCGTACAATCACATGGCTTTCTGATATTTGGGGAGGGGGCATATATTTGTTTGGAGTTCCAACTCCCACCTTGGAAAAATGCTCTGATGTCAGAGCTGGTTGTCTGCTCTTTGAGGACCCAGACTCTTAGAAACATAGAAACAGAGCGAGTCAGAAGGGGCCTACCGGGCCATCTAGTCTGACCTCCGGCACCAGCTCTTACTCTTACTTACTCTTCTTAGTAAGGGAAGTGAGAAATACTAAGCCTGTCATTTTTCAAATGGTTGTGTTGCAAATCTGCATCTTCCCTTTGATGGGTGCTTGGTTGCATAAAAATACATGGTTAGCATGGATGCTTTTTGCCTTTGTCCCCAACTTCTACTTGTTTCTTACAGTGACTAATATTGACACTTCTGATTCTTTTGTAGTTCATAGGGAATCTCATTGCTTCTACTGTTATAGAGGAGGAAAAGCAGCAGTAGATAAAGTGTTCAGTCAATTACAGCTTATCTAGTAAAGTACATACAGCAATGCTATATTGTTTCTAGTGTTTAATTGGTTCACTAGTTTCTTGTTAAGAGAGAGTTTTTCAGTAGGTGATTTTTCTAATACAAACCCTCAGGATTTCTGTGAAGGTTGATCATAAAGCCTCATTTTATCGGATTTCTCTTATACGTGCATTCCCCCGACCTTTCAGCTTGTGCGAATACAGTTTTAACATTATGAAGGATGTTTGCATACTGCTTGATTTTTCTTTCATCTTTTGCAAATATGGAAAAAGGTGGGTGGTAGCTTAGCTTCATCTGTTGATCATGTAGAAAGTCATGTAGCTTTTGCACTTTTAAATTAGCAAAGCTCTGCAATGATTGCATCAAGTCAGGTAGACAGCACTTAATTTTGGATGACGAATTTAAGTAATCCAGATGCCTACAAAGGGGATGGTTGTTCTAGACTTAGCTTACTGTCTAGTGAGAAAAGTTAAGTTTTGCCCCGATTCAGTAGATGATGATTTGCAAGCATTTGCTTATACTCTGGTGGAAGACTTTGTCATTACCTTTATTACAAGCAGGAGTCTTTTCACAACTTGAGAAATCTGAGCTCTTCTAGCCTAGTAGTGACAACTGTTCTTGAATAATATAGATGTTTGCTGGGGGAAAACATCCTCCAGTATTTCTATTAGTCTTGTAGGCTAATATTTCACTGGATGAGCAATTTTAGGCTAAGAGAATTTTTACTGTTAGCATTATTTAATAAGAATATACAATAGCACATAACTTTAAAAAATTTTACCTAGAGTGTTGGTAATTTTTTAAAATCTAGTGTTACTTTGATCCAGTTAGGCTTCTGTCTTGTTTTGGTAACAAAACTAAATCCTGCCTTGTCAATTAATCCTTATTTATAATAAATAAATCTGTCCTATACTAATCCCTGTGTAGCCGCTAATATCATAAATGTTGTGTTTAAAACACACTTAAAGCATAATAACAATACTACAATGCATATTAGATTCCTCTGGAATGATTGTAGTGCAGGCCTTAAATCTTATTTTGAGAGGGAAAAGTTCCCCACAGATGCATGCGGCAATGAAAAATATACTCCTTCCTTTCTTATGAGCTACAACAAGAAGAGACATGTGGAAGAAGTTCTTTCCCATATTTCTTAAAGGAAAAGCAGAAGCACTCCCTGTGGTATGCTGGACCAAAGCATCTAGGGGTTTTGGTAAGAGTTGGTCTTGCCAATTACATTTGCAGTTTTGCAGTTTCTTTAAATTATGCAACTTATCCCACAGTGAAATCTGTCATGCTTATAGTTGTCATTTGCAAGCAGTGGTCTCTCTCCAGATGCAAATGATATCCAACAGGGTGGCAATTTATGTGTAATATTCAGTGTTTTTTTCCTTGTCTGGTGCTGGTTGTGCTCTCATTTCCTTTTGCATTTCTTTTTTGTGAATTGTTGTACTGTTGTGTGTTTGCATTTTTGTTGCTATATTTGTATTGTTTGCTGCTTTCAGAATTGTTGCAAGTTGAAAGTGCAAGATAAAAATTTGTGAAATACTGAAATCTCTGTACTTCTTATTTTTAGCACATCTTCATTGCCTCCTTTAGACTGGCCTTTGCCAGCTCAATATGGACAGTGTGAACTGAAAATTGAAGTACAACCAAAAACTCACCATAGAGCACATTATGAAACTGAAGGGAGTAGAGGGGCAGTAAAAGCATCTACTGGTGGGCATCCTGTAGTGAAGGTAAGAAACACTTGTTCAAGTCTTTTCTCTGAACTACCATTTTTCATGAAATTTGTTGAACACTGTGATAGAAGGATTTTTTAATGAGGATAATATTAACTGAATACTTTGTATCACCCCTGTGCCAGTAAGTGATCCAGGTGTGGATAGGCAACATTACTGAGGCTGCATGTGTAATTTTTGTATTCATCTTTCTAGCCACACAGCTACTGTTGGAAGTTGGACGATAAAATTGACTCCTATACAACCAGCATCTAGATAATTACTAGTTATTTCTGTTATTTAAGAGAAACACATGACCTATGTGCTTGTGGCTCATTCAAACCAGATGGGACTTGAGCTTGTTTTGCTGTCTCTGAATTACATCACTTTGGGAGTGCAGATGAGCCTAGAAATGTGAAAGATTAGAAATAGTTCACCTTGATGCAATACTGATTTTTGTTGTCTCCAGAAAGGTGATAGATAACAAGGCAAGAGGTACTTGTTTTGCTATACTTTCTAGGGAAAGCGCAATCAAGTTAGAATATTTTCTGCTTGTTGACCATATTTTATATATTTAAAAGAAATTAATAAAATAAATGAATAAAATACTTTGTATTAGGTTATTCTTCATCTACCATGATGTGATAACTTGATCATGAGAACAGCTATGCAGTAAAAGATGGAGATGCCTTTTCATTCCTTCTGACTTTAAAAAAAAAACCACACACACACACACACACACACACAGACACTGAATTTTATGTGGATATTTACGCCTTTGCACTTGGGCTGTACATGTATGTTATACAAGGTATATTTCTCAGAGCAAAAATGTAGCATATAAGATGACTCTGATGTTTGTAGATTGTGCTATAAGCTATATCTAATGTGACAACATTGTTTAATTTTCTGATTTTAACATTTGATCCCTCAGTGGATATTCATGTAGTGTCTTGCAGAAGTATTCAGTCCCCTTTGACTTTTCCATATTGTATTGAGGAATTGAAACAGACTGATTGGCACTATTTCCACTTGATGTTCATAGGATGCTAAGATAGAAAATAAGAAGCACAAGAGTTCAGTAAACAAAAACTGGAAGTAATGGAGTCTGTTTGTATGCAACAGTATACACAAATTCCAGTGCCTCATGACCACATGATTAAATACATCTGAGAATGTCTTAGAATAGTCCAGTCCAAGACCAGACCTTAATTCAATTAAGAATCTGTGACAAAACTTGCAAGTTGCTGTTCCCCATCAGTTCCCATCCAACCTAATGGATCTGCTTTGCCAGGAAGAATGGACAGACATTGCAGGATCCAGATACATAAAGCTATTAGAGACTTCCCCAAGAAGACTTACCAGTTGTAACTGCTGCTAAAGGTACTTTCCCCAAAGCCTAACATAGGAGAGAATACGTGTGCAACCAATAAGGGCTAGTTTGTTTTTGTTTATTTTAGTGCTACAACTTGCACCTTCCCAGCATTTAGTATCTAGCTTATATCAAGTGACATCAATATAAATTAAACCTATTTCAGTTCTAGGTTATAACACAATAAAAATAGGAAATTCAGAGAGAGAAGAATATGTCTGCAATGCACAGTACTGCCATGAAAACATAGGAATTATGCTAACTCTTTAGTACAGGTGAACACTGTATAATGCTGAGACTTGGGGTAGTTAAGCTATAAGAGAAAACACTTGGAGGCCAAAACTGACTCAGCCAGCATAACCTATGATGAGGGGCAATGTGACCTGTCAGCCTAAATGTTTGGATGATCCAAAGTTGAACATGTCCATCGAGCAGCTTAGGTAAATGGAAAAATATAAGTGATTCTGTATGATTGATATGCAGACATGAGATCAGATATAATGCGCCACACCTGTTCATTCAAGGCTCACACTGCTATCCTATGCATTATATTTGGTGCAGCCTCTTCCCTACAAGTATGCGCATGAATGCTATGTTGGCACAACCAGCTGCCTCTTCTCAGCAGGTGAAAATATCAAGGACTGTCTCCTTTGTGCAGTGTGCTACATTTTTGAGCCCTACAATGATTTCCTTTAGAGTTGGGTAGTAACAGGCTTCTTTAGCGTAGGTCCAATTAATTTTGAATGTTTCTCACTGTTCAAAGTTTTTTTCTGGAACCCTTCATTCCATTTGAAACATGCAAAGTAGAGTTTTTCTCCTTCAGTTTGTACTTGGATAGGAACATTTTAATACAGAGTCCTACCACCTGGACTTTGCCCTACCTTTTGTACAGCTCATACTGGTTCAAGGTAAGCTGGTGCTGCCCAAGTTCCTGGAAAGGGTACCAAATGATATTTTATATGCGTTCCATTTTGCCTACCTATGGAGAAAGCTTGAGTCCCCCTTCTCTTACAAATTTGGCAGCAATTAGGATTTAATACTTGTTAGTAGTTTCAGAGGTTGCCTTTAGAATGAAGCTCAGTCTGAGGGACAGGGTGATTGTGACCTTGATTATTCTCTTGAACCTTGCAGTGGCTTTTGATATACCGTATTTTTTGCTCTATAAGACTCACTTTTATAGAGCTTATATGTGTGTGCAGTAAGTCTGTCAGATGTGCAGCCCATGGGGAAGTGATGGGGAATGTGCCTGTGATTATGTGCCCATTTGATTCAGAATTTTTTTTTCTTCTTGTTTTCCTCCTCTAAAAACTAGGTGTGTCTTATGGTCAGGTGCGTCTTATGGTCAGTGAAAAATACGGTAATCAGCCATGACATTCTTCTGGATAGGTTTATCTAGGCTGAGTGTTGGAGATATTGTGTTGGTGCAGCTGCACATCTACTTGCATGGCAGATTCTAAAGGCTGTGCTTGGAAATTGTGGCTCTTCCCTTTGACCTTTCTTCTTCATGGTCTCTGTGCTTCACACATAGGGCTCTGCACATGGGCGTGGCCTGCTGTCGGGAAGATTTTCCCAGCTAAGCATTTTGGTGTGAGCCCCCCCCTCCCGCCGCCCCATAGTTTATAAAGCTGGAACTCCCACCATGTTCTTCAGTTCTTTTCTGACTGCTGTTTTGGGTGCCTCCAGTTCATTCTGTTCCTAGTGCAGTTGTGGCTCTGAAGGCAGTGTGCGGGAAATGGGTGTGCTGTGGTACAAAAATGCCCTCCACAGACAGACACTCCTCAGATTCTTCTGCTTGGATGAAGATTAACAGGGTAGACACTTGCCCACATTGCCAAGCCTTCACCTGGCAAACAAAAAACCTCACCAGCAGTCTTAAGCATGAGATGTGGATTCATTCCCTTACCATAGCCAAAATGGTACTTTGACTCTACCAGAATGCAATTCCGGTCTCTCGCCCACCATCAGTGGCTTCTGGGACTCTACCAGCTGCATCATCCATGTCTGGGCATTCAGAGGCTGAGGAAAGGCCTAAAAAGAGGCCCAGGAAGAGCCAGAAAATGAAATCTAAAGGTGGCAGCAAAATGGCAGCCATGAAAGGCAAAGAGAAACCCGAAAGACAGGCTAGAAACCATTTGCTGACTCTGCCTTCAGCATGGAACTGTTAGTCTCTTCTGCCAACAGTCTTAACAATGGACCCTGTGCCAGCCTCATCATTGGTTCCTGCGCTGCCTCCACCTGTGGTTCAAACCTTCACCATTAGGTTTGATGGTGCAAGTGGAATGGATGACTCCCCTCTCCTTCTCAGAAGTTGAAATCTCACATTCCAGTGAGCCCACCACCACTATCCCCTTTGAGACCACTCTGAGAATTGGTTCCTGGCCCTTCATATGAACTGATCTCTTCATCTCCCTCTCCTGCTCTAACAGATGAGATAGCTACACTTTTCTTGAAGGGAGCAATCCAAACTATTTCACCATCCAGTCTCAACTATGTTTTTTTCACTCCTGCTACTTTACAGCAGGCCTCTTTCCCATCCTGGACCTGCAAGGTGTGAACTTCTTTACCCCTCACAAGAAGTTCTGCCGGATCACCCTCCAAACCCTTCTGCTTTTGCTACGCCAAAGGGATTGGCTCACCTCAGTTGACCCAATGGATGATTATTTTCAGATTTCTGTCCATCTGAACTATAGACACAACAGTTCTACAGCTACACTTCTGAAGCTTTTGAATTCTACATGCTCCCTTTCAGCCTTTCGATGGTCCCCCAAGTGTTCACTAAATGCCTATTGGTGACCTTTTACTTCAAGAGATTCAAGTATTCCCTTACTTGGACGTCTGGCTCCTAACTGTCTGATTCCTAGAGGGCCTAACACTTTCCATCCGCAATACATGTTGCCTCTTGGAAAGACTGGGGGCCCTGCATTAACTTTTGAAAAATCTGTGCTTTTTCCTTCCCAGCTGATCCTTTACGTTGGTGCCAGACTGGACTCTGTTAATGCCCAGGCGTACCTCCCTCCAGACAGAGCAGAGACACTGATTGGATTGGTGTGAAGGTTCCAGCTAGAAGCCAGGACTAATGTGTGCAAGGTGCAGTGGCTTCTAGGGTTCATGCCACCAGCTGTTTCTGTCATCCTGTTTAGATGCCTCTGAATGTGAACCAGTTATGGTTTGCACGGGACTACCACCCCCAATTCATTAGCGGTTGGTGCTCCCACATTTTGTATGGAAGAGCCTAATCTGGTGCCTGACATTAGGGTGGACTAGGTTTTTACTTTTGCTTTATTTGGTTTTGAATTTCATTTTGCTACACTATTGTATTTTCTTGTTTTGAGTTTGTTTTCTGATCTGCCTCATATCCCATTTGTGTACATGTCTGTATTACTTTCTTAAAACTGTTTCACTAACTTCTGTTGAACTGTATATGATCTATTCTTGGCTAAAATTGATGTGGATGGGTGGCAATAATGTTATGAGCCATCCAGAGACTCATTGTGATTGGACGGCCTAGAAATATCCCAAATAAAATTAATTAATTAATTAAAAGCCGTTTTACCCTACTCTTCCCAGAGCAGGTCACAAGGATGACGAATTACATAAATTCTTCTCCATTAAGAGCCAACTGCTCATCTGGATAGCTTCTTCTCAGTATCATCTTGTGAAGGGCAAGGTGGTTGATGATCAGTGGCTTATACAAATTAGGCAACTCCTGATCAGTCCAAGGCTGATTTTCATTCTTGTTCGTCAGTACATACTGGGCACAACAGGTCTTCCCCTTTCCTCCTTCCGTGAGCTGGATTTTAGAGCAGTGTTGCTGTTATGAGAAGACTTGCCATAGACCAGTTATACCGTTCGCTCCTCTTTCAAGTGTGCATTAATGTGTCCAAACTGAGTTATTGCCTCTTCTCTTTCAATAGTGCAGTTGGCTATCCGTGCTCTTCCTATGGTTTTTCATGGGGTGCAGTCTTCAAAAACAACCTCTTTGAGCTCCTTGCCAGCAGTGTAGTGTATGTACAGCTGGGATTATTGAAGTAACTTTGCATTAGCTGACAGTTTACAAGGATTTTATGCTTTTATAAATGGCTATTAGCGGCCGTGAAATGTTATGATGTGATACAAGATTCATAGAAACCTAAGCACTGCAAACAGAGCTTTTTACAGAGCAGAATTATAGCGCCAAGTTATTTACAATCATATTCTTGAAATAAGTTTCTTCAAGCAAATGTCTGCAAACTAGGAATAGTGGTGGGAGAGAGTAATAATGAATTATTCATACCTTAAAGGATTAAGAAATATCAGTCATGAGGCTCACTGTTCCTACTCATGTTCCTGTTCTATATAATTGACCTCATCGAGTGTTGTGAGACTAAAGCAAGTGGCAGTATTGATAAGATGTGAGTGCTATCATAAATTAAGAATGTACGAGCCAGCATCCTGGATCAGATGAAAGTTCCATCTAGTCCAGTAGGCCTAGAAAGGCATGAGTTCAATAGCAGCCTCTTGCTCATGTTTCCCAGCAACTAGTGTACACAAGCACATGACTGTTGATGCTGGATTTACCATACCACTTTGTGTTAGCATAGGGGACCTCTAGTGCAATGCTAACAGTGTTAGTTTTCTGGGGAATGTAATTGTGCCAGCTGAGCCTATCAGTGTTGCCTTCCTTAGGAGATGTTTATGGTAGCACAACATAATTTATGTTAGTGATCATATCTTACTGGCTGCTGTCCAAGATAATTCAGTGTAAACTGCCAAAGCTTCTTGAAGATTTGATGGGATAGAAATGTGCTCAAAACTTAATGAAATGGATTTAGTTCAGCTTCAGAATTGAACCTAGGATGTTTCTGGCCACAACCACCAAGTATATCTTTCCACACTCTTAACTTTTCTGTTGTGTTTGGTCTTCATTCTTATACTTCTGAGATGATACATCATTCAACTTTTTTGATATTAGCCACTTTCTCTGTGTTTTTCTTGGCTGGTCTTCCTCATATTTTTCCTCCCAGTAGTGATCTCTGAGGGCTTTTCCATTGGTATTTATTTTAGGGCTTGACTAGATGTGATACTAGTGATCCTTGAACATACTCACTTCATTTTTCTTAAAAATGAAAAGCAGTACTATGCGTGTTTAAGCAGTGGGGCATTTGAATCAGGTTGTGTACACAAGAAAAAGCTTTTCTGCATTATCTTGATTTGAATTTCCCAAGCTGCCACTTGCTTCATGGGCAAAATCTCTGTTCAGTGCAAATTGCATTCCATTTTCTTAAATTTTTTAAAATTAGTTTTCAGTCTAAAATACAATCAAACAAAACTTACAACTAAAATAAAACATATAAAATTAAACATAAAATTAAAATAAATCTTAGAAATGCTATGTTCCCTAACACCAGGAACCTAGGATACATGTTACAGATATTTTAAATTTCCAATTCTTAGCTATGATTAATCTTGCAGCAGTTAGTAAATTTGTTATTAATTCTTTATTATTCAAACTATTGTTTCTTATCAAATATAGAAATTAATGTGATGTCAGGTCATATTTCAATATTTAAACTTATTATTTTACTACTCTCTTTTAAACACCTCTTTCCAAAACTTCATTATATAGTCACATTCGCACCATATTTGAAAATATGTACCCACTTCAGAACCACATTGCCAACACAAATTTATTATCTATACAGTTCAACTTCAGAAGTTTGGTACCACTTCCATACAATTTTATGAAAGTTTTCCTTTATTCTTAGTGACATATATTTTAATATCCTCTTCATCCAAATATTTTCCCAATCTTCATTACTGATGTTCTTCTTCAAATCTGTTTCCCATCTTGCTTTAAGTGAATCATATTGATGCTGGTCTTCTAACATAATCTTACGAATTTTACTTACTATCCCTTTCATCTGCATATTCTCTTGTTTTCCCTTTCCTACAATCATATCTTCAAATTTTGTGTAATCCCTGCATCTACCTCTTTTCTTTATCCATTCTTTAGTCCAGCATTCTAATCTGCATTCCATTCTCCTTGCATGTAGTTGGGTTATTTATGAAGCTAATACCCATGTATATTTTCATTATTTAGCACTTTATTATTAATTAATTAAAAGCCATTAAGTCCCTTGTCTGTTTGCTGGAGAATTTTGAAACAATGTGAAGTTGATGGAGATGTTGTTTAACATTGTATCAGCTGTTTAATGTTAGCTTTCCTTTCCCTAGGTTTCCTTTTGGGAACTTGAGGTTTATTTATTACATTTATAAACTTCCCCACAGCCCATGAGGCTTTCTGAGTGGTGTATAGTATAAAACAGAATTAAAACATGAACTACAATAAAAGCAGAATACATGGACCTCTGCAACTCAACAAGGCTATAACAAGGAGAAATGCAACTTATAATACAATCACAGCTTGAAAACATCAATAAAAACAGTATTAAAACCAATCTTTTGTTAATTATTAAAATGGTAAATAAGGAAGTTTTAACCTGGCACCAAAAGGAAAACAAGGATGGTGCCAGGCTAATTTCCTTGGGGAGCAAGTTCCACAGATGGTGGGTAACCATAAAGAAGGCCCTGAACATTGCTTCTCTTGCTTCCCTCATTTCCCTCAGTAGTCATTCCTTAGGAAGGCCCTCCATTGAAGATAGTAAGGTCCAGTCAGCAACATATGGAAAAAGGGCATTCCATTAAGTCACCTGGTCCCAGTCTTTTAGGGCTTTAGATGTTTAAATTGGGCCTGGACTTCAACTGGTAAGCACTGCAGCTGGTGGAGGACTAGTGTAATGTGGTGCTGTGGGCCAATCCCCATTATCAGCTGTGCTGCCCTTTTCTGGACCAGCTGAATAGTCCATCTTCAGAGGTAGCCCCACATAGAGTACATTACAGTAATCTAGTCAGGAGACTACCAGAGTGTGGATTACTGGCAGGGCTTTTCCAGTCCAGGTAGGGACATAGTTGGCGAATAAGCTTGAGCTGGTAAAAGGTGCTTCAGACTGTGAAGCCCACCTGTGGCTCAAGTGATAGTTTTGGGTTCAGGAGCACTCCAAAACTATAAAAGCTGTCTTTCAGAGGGACTGCAGCCCCATCCAGGACAGGGTGAATGTTTCCCAGTTGGGCAGATAATCTGCCTACCAATATCTTTTCTGTCATATCTGGATTAAATCTCAGTTTATTGGTCTTTAGCCAGTCCATTACCGAGTTCAGAGACTAATCCAGTGCAGCCACTGCCTCACCTGAGAAGGAAAAGTAGAGCTGAGTGTCATCTGCATCTTGATGACACTTAAGCCCAAACATCTGGATAACCTCTCCCAGTGATTTCATGTATATGTTAAATAGCATGGGGAGTAAGACTGAGCCCTGCAGAACTCCATGGAACAATTGCCATGGTGCAGAGCAACAGTCCCCTGCACCACCATCTGAAATTGGTCAGCTAGGTAGGAGTGGATCCAACGTAAAGTGGAGATGCTTCTTCCTTCCTCCCTCCCTCCCTCCCTCCCTCCCTCCCTCCCTCCCTCAAGGCCATCCTGTGTCTTGCTGGCATTTTACTAATTTCTTTTAAAGACTTGATACATTTTCACATTCTATAAATTTCACAAAACTTGAAGAAATACATGAATAACCAAGTAAAAGGGGAAATAGTACCAGACAGGGGTACAGTTAAAGCAAATAATATAAATGTGGCTGTATGTAGGGTGTCATCATGCCATCAGGTGAAGCACATGCAGGGAAGTCTGTATGCAAGAGCAGTAACATTTAGATTCCTTGAGCCATGTGTTGGGCTGTTCTGTACATGTGTCAGTAATAGGTCCATTTTGGAAGATTTTGGTAAGAGCTCACTAAGGCACCAAATGTGCAGTTTTACCCATACGCAGCGGGAAGGAGCCACTTTTGGTGTCAATGACTATCCCCACTGAATCCTACTGGGGAGGGACATGTTAACATGAGGCAACCGCTGATGGAGGCCTATGCACCATAACAGAGATAAGAGCTCTTGTAACACCGCAAAATATTCTTCACAATAATGTAGGAAAGAAGCCAAGCTATAAAGCACATAGGCTTCATTGTCTGCATACTAATGGCTAGTGTATGGGAAATAAACAGAATGAACTTTGAACTCTCAATACCGGAAGGCAAATATAACTTAATACGTATTACTGAAACTTGGCAGGATGACTCCTATGGCTGGAATATAGCAATTGAAGGGTATAACTTGTTCAGACAAACAAAATAGGAAGGCAAATGGAGTTGTATTCTATGTTAAATATATTTATCCCTGCACAGAAATACAGGAAGATGAATCTGGTAGCCCCACTAAGAGTATTCATTATTAAAATGAATGTGTCAAGGCAGGGGTCCTCAAACTTTTTCAACAGGGGGCTGGCGAGAAGGCGGGCGGGCGGGCGGGCGGGCGGGCATGCATCTTATAGAGCAAAAAATACTGTAATTGCAAACAATTCCAACAAAAAACAAAAGATAGAAGACCACAGAAGAAACCAGTGAGCCTTCACACAAGACTTTGAGTTGACCTAAAACAAACAAGCAAACAAACACGTATTGAAGTGGAGAGAAGGCAAGGCTACAAAGGAACAGAATTGGCCCAGAAGTGCATATCAAGTATGCCAGGGGTCTCAAACTCACGGCCTGTGGGCCGCAAGACGATATTTTGTGACCCCCACTTGATATCAACGTTTAGTGATAGTGCGCCGGTGGCTCCCAGGCCGGCCTCTGGGAGTGACGCGGGATGAGCGGCCCACCACCACCGCGGTGGAATGCTTGATGCGGCCCAGACTCTACTTCCAGCGGCCCCCAGGTAAGTTGAGTTTGAGACCCCTGAAGTAGACTAAAGCTGAGAATGAGCTGAGCCTGGCAAGGAATGCTACAAGCAATACGCTGTTTGGAGGTAAAAGAGAAAAGAAAGGCTGGTTCAGCTTCTCACTGAAGAAGGCAAATTGATCAAAAAAGGCTGAAGTGCACAATTCCTATTATGGCTCAGTCTTCTCCCAAAAGCAGGTGCAACCACCGCTACCCCTGGCAAAAATGAAGTATGAATGGAAAGGGCAGGACTGAAGTCTGAGATGGATAAGCAAATGGTCAAGGTGCACCTAATTTCTTTGAATGAGATCAGATGCGTCCTAGACTAACAAAGGAACTGGCAGAAGAACTCTCAGAACCACGACTATCTTTGAGAAATAAAGAATATGACTGAAATAGAACTAAAATTGTCCCTATTTTTACCCTCAAAGGTGGTAAAAATTTTTACCCTCAAATTTTACCCTCAAAGAGGGTAAAAAGGAAGATCTTGGGCGATATGGACCACTCAATCTGACACCATTCCCTAGGAAAATTCTTGAAGAGAAAATAAAGAAGTCAGTCTGTAAGCATCTTGAAAACAATGTAGTGATTAGTAGAAGCCAGCATGGACATATCAAGAACCAATCACGGCAGACTAATCCGGTCTCATTTTTTGATTGGATAACCTACCTTGTGGACAGTAGGATTGCTGTGGACATACTATGTCTTGTGTTTGACAGAGTGCCCCATAGTGATCAGCAAACTTGCTAAAAGTGGATTAGGTGGAACAGCTTCTCAAACTGGGGAGAGATAATGAGCAGGATACTGCAGCTAACTCGTGTGCCCACTGCACTGCAACATTTCTATTAATGACTTGGGAGGAGGTGGAAGGAATGCTGATCAGATTTGCAGATGACACAAAATTGGGTGGGATAGCTAATACCCTGGAAGACAGAAATGAAATGCTAAGTGAGCTCAATAGGCTAGAGTGCTGAGTTGAAAGCAACAGAATGAAATTCAGTATACCTAGCAAAAGAATGTGTCTCTACAATGCTACAAGCAAGAAAGATCTTGGAATTGTTGGAATCATAAACTGAATAAGCCCCAACAATTCAGTTTGGGGCTTATTATCATGATTTGCTGGGACACTTCACATAAGCCACTTCTGCATACTCTGAACAACCTCTGACCATCGATTGTATAATATGTGAACCTGAACTAATGGTTGTTTAGGGTGGTTTAGACAATGCAGCAACCATTAACAAACCAGTTAAAGCTGTTTGTTAAACACGTAACAAACAATGGTTAACAACTCAGTTGTTTAGCCTCTCAGCAACCCACCCCTTTGGGGTTGCGTGTTACACTGGCCACCCCGGATTGTGTTGTGAACACATTTCCCCCCACTTTTCTTTTTTTGCAAATCAAAATGAAAAGCTTATAAAATACTGTCCTTTATTGACGCTTAACAGGTTTTGCTGAGTTAGAGGGCATTTTCTATGAGAGCTGTTAATGAGTTGCATAAATCAAATTAACACTCACTCTGATCTGTGGGAGTAGCTTCTGTCCATGTGAAGAGCTGATTCTAAACTGAAATGGCCCCCTTTCCCTTCCTTTTCCCAGAGTGCCTCTTGCCTCTATCTATCAGGGTGGCGCATGCTAATTATGGGCCAAAGAGTGGGACCATGTGATGTTATATAATTGGTCTGCCTGTTTGGCCTACTGCCACCTTACAGGGTCTAGGAATTCACTCTCCTCCCTACCCTGTTCTGCACCCCCCCCCCCCCCGGTCATGCAAGACAGCTTAGTTCTCAGTCACTGCCTGACTAATCTTGCTTGGTAAACTTGACTTTGCAGAGTCATCTGCCATTTTCCTCTCTCCCTATACTCTGTTTATCTCATATTCCAAATCTCAGCTGTTTGGTTGGAAATGCTTTATGCTGGGCCCCATCTCCATAGATTGTACTGACTTGAAAGCTGGGCCCCATCTCCATAGATTGTACTGACTTGAAATTGCTTAAAGAAACTAGAGGTGGCTTGCAGTGGTGTGCATCCCCATGAATCATGGGCTAAACAACCATTGTGTGAAAACTGCATCCAAATTTGACTGAATTTATTTTAAAGAATTAACTTATTCAGTTTGCTTTGCCAAGTGCATGTTTTCTTTTGCAGCTGTCTGCTATGCATTCATTCTGTGCTTGTAGCTTCTTATCTGAATTATGTCAGTTGACTGACAAGTTAACCTGCTTTGTTGTCAGAAGCAAGGCAACTGGACATAAGGATAAATAATATTATGGGAATTAATAGAATGACCAGACAGCAAATTGGGCAGTTTATTTATGACTACCTTTGTGTGTGTATGTTTGTACCAGCATGGTATACATAATGCTGTGAAAGGGAATTTCTGTGTATTTTGACTACAAAATTGAAAACAGTGAATTGTTCACAATAAAGCTAATTGGATCGTACCATTTTCCGTTTATAAGCAGGTAATTCTTGCATAGAAGTTGATGGTATTTGCTAGTTCCATTCTCTGTAGGGAACCTGCATGAAAGAATGTCCTTAGCTCTGCCAATTTAGAAATCAATGGCCAGAACAAAATATCACTTCCCAATATTTTAGCAACTGATGCAAACAATATGGTGCAGAGTTTGACCTTGAACTAAACAATCTCTGCCCTTCATTGGAAGTATGTGTCATAGTTCTAGATGTGTTTTTCAGAGAAGGGTTGAAGATCTTAAAATGCATAATGTTAATAAATTCAGCTCTGTTATACTTATATATAACCAAAAATTCACCAATAATATGCTGGTGCAGTTGGAAGTTTCTCAAAGGGGAAGCTATTGTAGCTTATCCTGTGACGACCTTCTCTTTTTAGCCTTCCAGCTTTAGTTTAACTTACGCATTCACTGACCTTTGCTATGGAAACGATAGAGAAACACACAAACAGCTTGGCAGAGTTTCCTCCACAAAGCAATGGGTTGTGTGTCACAGTATACAGTTACTAGCGGAGGGTTTTTAGAGGTCAGTAGTGAGAGTGTGCTGTAACTTTTTCATTATTTACAATGTTCTGTATGATGAATGGTGTGGAATCTGTAATGATGTTTACCAAATATAACATTCACTCTCATACAAGTATGCACATGTTTATCTGGAACAGATGCTGGTAGTAAATATAAATTTATTTTAAATATACTTTGGTCCTTTTTGTAATATACTTCTAACTCCTCTCAACCACCAGTATAATTTACTTTCTTTGCGCAAAGGGCATGTGGTTGCATATTCATTCGATCGGCATTCGTGTCAGTAGTTTAATATAACTTAACATTCATTGTATGATTTGACAGGGTTTAATTTGTTACAAGTATTTTAGATGTTCTATCTGGAAACAGTGCACAACTCCCCTGAACATTTATCCTTGGCTATATGTTTTATTTCTGTGTAGTGTACAATATAAATCTGTGAGAAACCAGCCCAGTTCTTTTAGCATCTTTTAGTGTCCTGCACCATTTAAAGTGCTTCAGAGCATCCCTGGTATCGGAAGTACCAGGCTTTGTGGAAACCAGCAACTTTGACTGTTACCTTGGATCAACAGCTCAAAATGGCCCCTTGGTCCCAAGAATTGAGACGAGGCAGATCAAATCAATAAGATCCCAGAATAAACAACCTGCTAACTTCCAGACTCCAAGACCAAAAAAAGAAAAAGAGAGTTCATGACATTAAACTTATACGGAACCCCAAATAGCCACCTTAGTATAGACATTGTCTCAAACTCCTATATGATAGACTATGTGCATGCTTAAGAAACTACAACCCACACAGAATCATAATTCCCCAGATAATATTTAGTATTTGGGCTCCATATTTGGAAGCTGAATCCAGGGAAAGTTTCTTGCTGAAACTGTAGTACCACTCCCCTTGAGACCATTATCCAAAGACATATAGATTCTCTAGATAATGACAAACCTCATGGACGTCCTCTTCATCATCACATCATTATGTTATGCTGTGGGAGACCCATAGACTCCCATAGGTCTCCCTATTATTATGAGAACTGTTCATCTCAAGACAGCAGCAGTATGATGGGCGCAGGGACAGAGACTCTGCGCCACCATTCCCATCACTAGTGTTCTTATTGTCCTTACTTTCTAGAATGACCTAAGGCAGCTTCTACCCATGCAACACATTTTTACAAGGTATCTAAACTACTTAAACTCAGTTACCAGCAACAAACATAGCACCAATCTTACCACTTGCTCTCCACCTTTCTCTTCTGAAAAACTTTTAAAGAATGTGATCCTGAGAAAATTCCTCAAGTCACCAGCTGCTGCACTCACAAACTTAACCATTGTTCTTCTTTGTGGTTTCTGAGCATCACATATATGGACTCTGCAACTGCGTGGAGCCTGTCTCTAGGAAATTTCTATAGCTGAAGATGTTTTGGTGGCTATCTGTTGTGCCTGCCTACTCAGACGAGTCCCTTACACGTGCATAAAAGGAGGAAACTTCCCAGGAGAACCAGAGTGTTGATGAAGAGCTATTTCTGGTGCCAGCAGAACAATCTTTACTCCCCAGTTGCACAGATGATGAGAATGAGAATGAGCCAGATAAGGAGGCTCAGGGAAAAGTCAAAACAGAGGCGTGAGAAGAGGTCAGTTTGGGAGTAGGTGGGAAAACAGACTCACAAGTTGCTGAGCTGGAATGTGAGAACCAAGGATATAAGGGGCAAGGGGCTTTCGGGGATGCTCGTTCTCGCAGGTGCACGCGCAGACTGGGACAGCTAGAATCAAGACTGACTGAGCAATGCAAAGAAAGGGGTCACAGTGTTCTGCCCTGAAGGATTCATAAACCCAGTGTAGGTTGAACTAAGTTAGAACAAGAGGACAACTTTCTAGCCTGTGTCACCGTAATTGTAATACTATTGAGAATAAAGACATTTGTAGTATCAACTGAAGTGATTACTTTTGTTGGGAAGAAGCGCCAGCTGCATGACAATATCTTTCTCTCACCATTGTTGACAGTATATCTCAGAAGGTTCCTGCCTATCTTGGCCAGTTCTTTGACCACCTGTGTAGTAGCCGCAGGAAGCTCACCTCTTTTCTCTAGCTGATCTATTTTTATCTTCATATAATTCATTTAATTTTTGCTTTACTTTGGGCTACCTTTCTGCAGCTTCTGTCAGGACTGCATACCACCCTTGGGAATGTGAAAGGATCCATCCTCCTGATGTGCAGGCTCTTCCCCTCCCAGCATGGAGGAGCATTCCCTAATAGTCCCTGGTGCTGCTCTCCCTGAGGGACTTCGGACCATACTAGACGCAGCTTGGAAGCCTTCTGCTAGGTGATCTTTCAAGGCGAAATGGAAACCCTTATCCTTGTTTACATCTAAAATACTCAGACTTCAGGACATCAATCACTTCATTTGCTCTAAAAAAATTAGGATAACCAGATGCGCCCCTATTATTCATCTACTGTGTTGGGAATTGCATTCACTACAGTAAATCTTCTTACTGCCTACTTCCAGATCTCTGTCTATCTTATACAAAGTTGTCCCAGCACTGAAGATCTTCACAAAGTATATGACAAACACAGTAGCATTCCTGAGGCTTCATTGTCTCTCCATACACAGATAACTGGCTCTTCATAATGCCGTTTTACCAGCCGAAGTATTTTAAAGTCACTTGCTCTATAGGTTAAAAAAAAGCATGCAAAATAGATACAGTGAGAGGAAGAGATACAAAGCCTGCTTGTAGGAGTGAAAGTATAAAGAATACTTGATTCTAGTTGTAAATTAACATTGTTTAGTCTTCAGATGTTCACCGTTGTTCAAGAAACATGAAAAAAATCATGTGAAACATGATTTAACCTTATCCCTAAATCAGTAGTTCAAATTGCCTTGGTTTAAATCAGTCTACTCTGGAAGCACTATTCTAAAATGATGGGAAGATCAAAAACCATAGAAGCATCTCTTTTCTAGGATAATTCTTGACACCTTTCAGCTAGTCTTAATTATTCAAAAATAATATAAATAATAAAATACTGGAGAATAAACAGTAATTATATGGGGTTTTATAAACAGATTGCATTATATAGTCATTAATTTAAGAATAATATTGTTGGTGCAACACATTGCCTTTTCCTTAAAATAACTTAGATTATAAAATTTTGGCCCTAGCAGCTGTTGGAGTTTGATTTTTCAGAAAATATCACAGTAATGAAAAATCTAGTACCTGTTTTTGCCTTAATGAGGCCAATTCACACAAATGATTTTCCTCCCATGTAGTAATTCCATCACCACATCACTTTGCGATATAATCCTTGGGCAATTAAATTTAGTGAAGGGATCCCTCCTTGCTTAACCCTCATTTAGCATCAGGATTTGCCCTTCTGAAGTTTCAGCGGGAGAGCCAAGTATAGCAGCCTTGTTAAGTGGTGTGTCATATCTTATTCCTAGGATATAGTAATTGCATCCTATGCAAGTGGAAACTGATTGCAAAAATAAATTATGCATATTTAATAAAACTTCTCGCTAGCCTCACCCATGAAGTCCCATGGTAAACTTGAAACTTGTAGCTTCTGTTCCATACCTACAGTCAGGTGATATCAAAATATCAACCCACCTTACAGATAGTTGTAAGATTTAGTAAGCGTACTTGCAACACTTTGGAGTGGTTTATTATATTTATAAAGGAGAAAACCTTTTCTCCTTGCATAGTTCTTCCCAGTTTATCCTGAGTATCCCTAAACAGTCCTGTGGAGTAGGTTAGTTTGAGAAACAGTGATTGGCCTGGAGGCCCCTTCAGTGAGCTGTTTGCCTGAGTGGGAATTTGAACCTAGTTATCTCTGGTCCTAATCCAGCATTTCACCAATGCATTGTTCTTTTCCCCTATATAATCTTAGTACAAGTTAAAATGAAATGCATTAGAAATGGACAGATTAGGTTAAACTCAGTCCATGTGCAGTGGTACCTCGGCTCTCAAACACCTCAGTTCACGACCAAATTGGGTCGTGAACAAAAATTTCATAAAAAATGTCACTCAGGTCATGAACTCCATATTGGGAGGCGACCGCAATCGCAGCCATCTCCGTCCCCTCCCCCAAGTGGGGAGATGGCCGTGATCATGCTAGGGGCGGGGGGGAGATGACCGTGATTGCGCCTGTCTTTCCTGCACAAGTGCAACTGCGATCTTGGCCATCACCCCCCCCCCCGCAGCACGATTGTGCTCGTCTCTCTCCCCCCCACCCCCAAGCGCGCCGGGATGACAGGCACGTGCAGAGATGAGGGGTGCGATCGTGGTTGTGCTGGGGGACGGGGAGATGGCCGCAACCTTTGTTGTTGTTTGTCACTTTGCTTCTTCACATTTTTCTGATTAAAAAAAAAATGGTTACAGAACGGATTAACCTTATTTACATTGCACCTTATGGGGAAATTTAACTTGGCTAACGACCAGTTTGGGTCATGACCAGAGTCCTGGAACAGATTAAGTTCATGAGCCAAGGTACCACTGTAGCTTCCACATGGACTGAGTTTCAGCGGGAGGAAGTAGGAAGGAAGGAAGGAACAGTAGGAAGTCTGTTTTTGTGTTCAAGCGCATGAATTCTTTCTTGAGCAAGTAAACAGGCAGCTTTGTTTTACTTTTTAAATATTGTCTTATTGCCTCTTCTTAACAAGCTTTTTTGGCAACTTGCAGCAGCCATAGAGAGTGGCAGCTACAATGCTTGTTAGAATTGGACCAGAAATTCCTGTAGGACCAATGGAATATTAGGGACATCATATGGAGGGGGGCTCCTTATGGGTGTTCCTCAGCAGCCATCTTTTATTTCTGGATGATTGTATACCCCCTGGGGCTTTTCTGATTCCATTGCAACCCATTGTGCAGTTGCTATGCCTTCTAGCAGATTTGTTAATGTTTTTTTAAAGTTGACCCTTCAAACCATGTCACAGGATGCAGCAGGGTTGTGGTTCTGGGGTGGGCTATGCTCTGACCTGCAAACCAGTCCAGCAGCTTCAGATCATGTCGGTTCATTCTGGAATGGGGCCCCTCTGGATTCATCAAGTATCTGTAGCTGCAGTACTTGACTACATTGGAAATATGAATAGGGTTCATATGATGTGTGATGACTAAGAGGTTAGATGTAACTTGCATATTAGAGGTGAAAAGAATATTTGTGCAAAATGTGCTGTTTTACAGTTTTGCCATTCTGATTTTTGACTTTAATTTTGAAGCACCAATCAAATTTGCAGTTTAGATTTTGAATTTTAACTTAAAAATTTAATGCCATAAATTTGTCATATGCTATAGATTCTTGGTTGTTTTGATTTTATTGGTCTTCAAATACTATATTTTTCGCTCTATAAGACGCACTTTTTCCCCCCTCAAAACTAAGGGGAAATGTCTGTGCGTCTTATAGAGCGAATGTGCCTGACACCCGGGACGCTGCCCGCCCGCCCGCGGGCACCACCAGGCCGGCATGTGCTCGGCGTGCCCTGCTCCACCTCGAACTCCGCGAACTGATCACCCCCACCGGGAAGCTCCCCACCTCCCCCCCCACGTCAATCCTTCTAAAGCCTCCGCCGCTCGCACTGTCATCCCGCACTGCCATTCCGCGCCGATCCCCCACCTCCCCCCACACCACAGGGGGCAGGCACAGATGACGCTTTGCTTTAGAAGCACAATCCTTTTATTAAAGTTTAACAGGTTAAGAAACAGTATACATTGAAGCAGCGTTCTCTTTGAGATGTGAGAGAAGCAATTGACAATGTAAAGAGCTGGACACATGGACTGAGCAGTCAAATAGACATTGTTTCTTCCAAAAGCCTTTTGATAAAATCCATCAACAGACTCTTGAGAAAACCTGGCAGTGATGGAATAAGGGCTGTGTGTGCACACACATGTTGTCCTATGGATCAGTAACTGATTACAGAATTGAAAGCCAACATTGAGAATGCATGGTATTCTCACAAGATTCTGCATTAGGATCAGTGCTTTTCAACCTGTTCATAAATGATCTGGAATTAGAAGTGAGCAATAAAGTAGCCACGTTTGCTGATGATACTAAAATAAAACATTTAAAAGGGATTGTGAGGAATTCCAGTGGGATCTCTCTGAGCTGGGAAAAAGGGCATCAGAACGGCAAATGCTTTCAGTGTAAGCAAGTGTAAAGTTAGCATGCTGGGGGGAAAGAATCTCATCTTCAAGTATAAGCTGATGGAATCTGAACTAGTGCTGATAGACCAAGAAAGGGTCTTGAGAATGTGGGGGACAGCTTGATGAAAATGTCAAATGTTAGGAGGAAATGCCATAATTAGGAAAGGAATTGAAAATCAAATTTCCAAGATCATATTCCTCTTACACAAATCTTTAATATGACCATACTTAAAGTATTGTGTACAGTGCTGGCCACCACACCTGAAAAATGACATTGTTGGAAAAAGTGCAAAGAAGGGCAACTAAAACAATCAAGGGATTGGAGCAGCTCCCCTATCAGACTTTGTTACAACAACCAGGATTGCTTCTCTTAGGAAAATGATGAGTAATGGGAAGCATGGCAAAGATGTTCAAAATTATGCATGGTGTGAAAAAGTGGAAAGTGGGACATTTTCCTCCTCTCTGAAAAAAAAAAGCGTTAATCCCCATGAAAACACCCATCACTCCTTTGTTCTGAAAAAAAAAAAAAAGATTCAACAGCAGAAGTGTAGTGAGCTTGAAATACCTTTTGGGAATGGAAGGGAAGTTCCCCACAATTCAGCTTTGTCTTTCAAGGGTTGGGCCTTTTAATACCTCATGGATAATTAACTGGGCCTTCTAAATGCTTAACAAAAACAATGTGGATATAAAGTTCCCTTTCCAATTGAGGATTCAAGAAACACAATTATTATAGTGATCTCTGCAACTGTGCAAATGTTAGATTTTCATGCCCTTGGTCCAGAGGAAGAAATGACACACAAGAGACCACTGAGTGAACATTTCTCTCAACTCAAAAGGATGCGTAGATGCAGCCCGAGTTTCTTAAGCATCACTTTTAAATATGAAAAAAAAAGAGAGAGAGAAGTTGGAGGATTGAATTTAGATCTCTCCTCATTGCTCACCTTCTCTGTCTAAGATAGAGGCAAGAAAAACCAGAGAGAGCAGGTATGCTGGGGGTGTGCAATCAAAAGAATTTTGTTGTTAGTCGCAAAGTCGTGTCCGACCCATCGCGACCCCATGGATAACATTCCTCCAGGCCCTCCTGTCCTCCACCATCCCCCGGAGTCCACTCAAGCTCACACCAACCGCCTGTGTGACTCCATCCAGCCACCTCATCCTCTGCCGTCCCCTTCTTCTTTTGCCATCTGTTGTTCCCAGCATTAGGCTCTTCTCCAGGGAGTCCTTCCTTCTCATTAGGTGGCCAAAGTATTTGAGTTTCATTTTCACTATCTGGCCTTCTAAAGAGCAGTCAGGGTTGATCTCCTCCAGGACTGACCAATTTGATCGCCTTGCGGTCCAAGGGACTCGCAGGAGTCTTCTCCAGCACCACAACTCAAAGGCCTCAATCCTTTTGCGCTCGGCCTTCCTTATGGTCCAGCTTTCACAGCCATACATTGCAACTGGGAAAACCATAGCCTTGACTATATACACTTTTGTTGGCAGGGTGATATCTCTGCTTTTTAGTATGCTGTCTAGATTTGCCATAGCTTTCCTCCCCAGGAGCAAACATCTTTTAATTTCTTGGCTGCAGTCCCCATCTGCGGTGATCTTGGAGCCCAGGAAAATAAAATCTGTCACTACCTCCATTTCTTCCCCATCTATTTGCCAGGAAGTGAGAGGACCGGATGCCATGATCTTAGTTTTCTTAAAAATATTCAAAAGAATATTTACAGTTTATTCAGACCTACAGGAAATACATGTGGCATTGAAGGGACTGCAGAGATGGATTCTATACAAGATGTTTTCATCCCCTAACAGTTACATGCACAGTCTGTGGGGGATGGGGGGGTCATGCACACAGTATGCTAGAGGCACATGAGAGTAAAGCAACTGGGATTAAGAGATCCCAACACATCCCATAGTTTATTAAATAGTTCAGTAAACCATTTGATTCAGAATATTTTTTTTCTTGTTTTCCTCCTCTAAAAACTAGGTGTGTCTTATGGTCAGGTGCGTCTTATAGAGCGAAAAATACGGTACTTCATTTCTACTTAAATTTAAATCTGTGGATTGTTTTTCTAACAACAAAAAGCAATTTATAATAAAACATCTGTGGACAAACAGGTTCTTAGCCTGATGAGGCCTAAGGCCTGATTGACACGTCTGCCAATATCAGTGGAGAAGCAGCAATCTTGAAGGGGATCACTGGATGCAAAATGGGGTGGGACAAGTGGGTGTGAGTGTGATGTTGTCTTGTGTCACACATCACCATCTCACTCACTTGTCTGTTTTGAACATTTCCTGAAAGAGGAAATGTGACCCTGAAAAATATGCCAGCAGCTCTAACAGAATAATTAAAACATGATTTAAGATGATAAGTAATTTACATCAAGAGACTTCAAAAGTCACAACAGAGATTGTTTTAATAAAACCCCTTAAAAGATTGCGGAACAAATAACTTGTAATAAATCTCTAAAACTGCAATTGGTTGGGCTTGCCTTGCCTCCCCTCCCCTCACCGCGTGTGCCTGCCAGTGCCTTGCTGCGTGCCCCCCCCCACTTCAGCGCATGCGCCGCCTCTGCCCCCTCACTGCCCCACACACACCACCGGCACCACCTTGCCGGCCCACGCCCAGCACCAGCACCTTTCAACTGGCCTCCTGGTCAAAAAGTTTGAGGACCCCTGTCTTGGACCCCCATTATCAGCACAAGTCAGGGATTGCCTAGTTTATGCCAGTCACTCCAAGCCAGGTTTGAAAGGATTGTATCTTGGATCAACCACCTGATACATAGAGATACACATCACAGCAGCCTCACTTTCCCACTCACTGATACGTTATTGCTCCCTCCCCCCACCCCCCTCTCGTATATCATTTGTGTGTGTGTGTGTGTGTGTGTGTGTGAGAGAGAGAGAGAGAGAGAGAGAGAGAGAGAGAGAGAGAGAGAGAGAGAGAGCCTCTTTTTAAAATGTATTGTCCTGACAGTTCTTATGGTTGTCTGCCTTTTCCACGTATCATTGAGCCTCTAGGTACTCCAGGAAAGAGAGATCTGCATCTCACCCACTTTTCACAAGAACTTGCTTATGACAGCTGTCAGAAAGGGGAGATAAACCTGCCCCCCCACCTTTTGGAAGACCCTCCCTTTTTGTTCCTTGGCTTTTTCGTGGTCAGCCAGTGATGGTAACTCCAAATTGCCATTTGAGCATGTTACTGACATGGCCCTGAATCTGCCCCGCCCCCCAAAGGGGGAAGGAAGGAGGCAAGTGAGCAAGCAGAGCTTGCAAGCAGATTGAGGAAACAAGACAGGTTCTGGCTGGAAGACGGGAGAGAACAATCCATAGTAAGCCTGATAGGTGTACTGTGAGTTATTCCATGAACGATGCACATGATGTATGTTATTCCTGGGCTGGGTTGCCTTCTCATGTGAGATTGCCTGCCTAGTTCCTAGCCAGAGCATGCAAGGAGGGAAAAGGTGGTATCCTAGCTGCCTTTCCAGATGGGAAATACTTGGCTCAACAGCACTGAAAAAAGAAAAGGAACTTGGAATTGTTGTAGACAAGATAAATATGAGCCAGCAATGCTCTGCAGCTGCAGAAATGACAAATGCTATGCTGGGATACATAAATGGAAGCATCACTTCCAGAATACTGTATTCAGTTCTGGGCATCCAGGTTTTAAAAAGATGCATTAAAAATAGAAAGGGTTCAGAGGAGGTCAACAAAGATGACTCAGGGTCCAGAAACTAAGCCCTGTGATGAAAGGCTGGGGGAGCTGGACATGTTTAGGCTAGAGAAGAGAAGACTGAGGGGTTTTGATAGCACCTACAAGTACCTGAAAGGCTGCGCAAGGAGGAAGGAAAAGATCTCCTCTGACTGTAGGACATGGAGCAACAAACTTAAAACTGCAGCACACCAGATTCAGGCTTGACACCAAGAAAAACTTCCTCCCTGTCAGAGCAACATGGCAGTGGAACTAGTTGCCAAGAGAGGTCGTGTGCCCTCCCATGCTAGAGATGTTTAAGGTGAAACTGGACAGTCTTCTGGGTGGGATGATGTGACTTGGCATCTGGCACCAGCCAGGGATTGGACTCAGTGGCCTTCCTGGCTCCTTCCAGTCCTGCTCTTCTATGAATCTATTAGTCTGTGTCATATACACATAAATAGTAGACAGAAAAATGTTATCTACATCATTGCACACAGTCAGAAAAGGAGCAACACATGCTTCCCTTTCAGCTCTTCTGCAATGTTTATTGCATATTTTCATGGGTTCCTACATAGAATTCCACTGCTGTGAACATCTTTTTCAGACCCATTAGTACTGTACTAAGCTTTTCATTTCTGTGCCTTTGGAAAATCTATAAGTACACACTATCACTGTTTAAGTTAATTTAGAATTCTTATTTTCAAAGCAAACACAATCTTTTCATATTTGATCCCCTGTCTTGTTTGAAATAAGAATCCTTACAACCCAAGTAACCTGGTGTGCTCCAGAATCTCACATTGCTGACTGAGGCTAATGGAAGTTGTAGTTTAACACATCTGGAGGCCACTAGGTTGCCCACACCTACCATAGTCCACAATACACAACTTTTTCGCAAGTGTATTTGTGCTAGATGTCTGGAACATTGACAAGATGTGTTTATTCCTGATAACTGTTTCTTTCCTAGCAATTCAGTTCCTTGATAGAATAATGCAAATCATTTCACCATTATACTTTTTAGTTAAGAATCTGAAATGGGAAACAAAAGGGGACAGAGGATACTCTTAATGTGGCAGGTTGAGCAGTAATACTGATTTCAATGATTATATTCCATAAGGAAGAATCCATAGGTGCAATATAGCTAATATAATTTCTTGTACTGGGAAGTGCCTTCTCACACAGGCATTTATGTAAGTCAGCTCTAGCTAACATTCAGGTAGTGGGGAATGTGCAATTCAGTGTTCCCACACAGAGTGTAAAAGCAGGACTACAGCTTTATATTAAGAAAACAAAAATAATGACTACAGAAGAATTACAGAACTTTACTGTCAACGATGAAGAAATGGCGATTGGGAAAGATTTTGGATACCTTGATTGAGTCATCAATTTAAATGGTGACTGCAGCCAGTAAGTTTGAAGAAGGCTGAGACTTGGAAGGTCAGTGATGAAGGAACTAGAAGCAATAGTCATGTTTAAGGAAGTTTCATTGAAGACCAAGTTCAAGATAAACGCACTATTTTATTCCTAGTTACCATGTGTGGATGTGAAATTGGGACAGTGAAGAGAGCTAACAGGAAAAAACTTGATGTGTTCGAAAAATGGTGCTGGAGGAGAGATTTGCAAGCACACTGAACCAGCAGAAAGACAAACAAGTGGGTCTTAGATCAAATCAAGTCAGAACATTTCCTGAGACTGCCCTAATGTGGACACATCATGTGAGAAAGCAAGACTCACAGGGGAAGACAGTCGTGTTAGAGAAAATTGAAGGCAGTAGAGGAGAAAGGAGAGCAAATAGGAGATGGATGGATTCCATAAAGGAAGGCTCAACCTTGAGTGTACATGAACTGAGCAGGGCTGCCAAGGACCGGGCATTCATTCATAAGGTCACTGTGAGTTGAAGACAACTTCATGGCACATAACCACAACAGAAGGCACTCTGAAATAGTTTCATTCTGTTAACACAAGCAATGTTTTGCTAGTGGAAACTTCTCTTTGCACAAGAGGAGATTCCAGCTAAAGTCCTGCTTGCACACACACGTAGCTATCACTTCCTCTTACAGGCTCTGCTAGTGCGGTGCAGTCAGCTTGCACAAAGTAAGTGCAGTGTGTTCTGTTTGGGTAAGCTCTGCTGGCACGCACTATGACAAGTGAGCAAGCTCTGCCAGTGCAACCAGCCATGTTATGTTATGCAAGTAAAGTTGGTGCCTGGTGCCAACCCATCTCACCTTTTCATGCCAGGTTAAGATGGTCCCCTTTTCTCAGGCAATCACAAGGGCCAAATAACACCTGGGGATAGCAAATGTTGTCATCGTTTTTAGAAGCCCAAGTAGTGTGGGCTACTTATCTTAGTAGTTTAAATGGTTAAATATCTGGTGTCAATTTAAATCATTAAAATCTCTTTACAGATATGGGTCATTTATGCATCTATATTTCAGTTAGTAGGCACAGTTAAAATTCGCTTTACATTGTGATGAGTATAACAGCTGTAGGATAAGTCTTCATGCATTTGGACTCATGAGATTAAGCATATTTCTGGGTGTAAATACCAAGTAATGTAACTTATCACATGACTGTATCTTTTTTTCTCCCATCAGCTCCTCGGATATAGTGAAAAACCAGTAAACCTACAGATGTTCATTGGGACAGCGGATGATCGTTACTTACGGCCACATGCCTTTTACCAAGTGCATAGAATCACAGGGAAAACAGTTGCTACAGCAAGTCAAGAAATAATTATTGCCAGCACAAAGGTTTTGGAAATTCCACTTCTTCCTGAAAACAATATGTCAGCCAGGTATGACAGTTTTTCTAAGCAAGTCTATAAGTTATGTGCCAGTTTTCTCTGCTAGGTATGAGTAGAGGATAAGAGACTTCTTAGAAATTGTATTGGCTAGTGATATTTTCCAATATTGACTTCTTACCAGTTCTTTCATTTTAAAGAGCATTCTCTTCATCCTGTTGTGAAATTTAATTTTAGCTGCTGCTTAAGGCTGAAATCAGCACCTTGAAAAATTGTTTTGTTGTGTTTTGTTTTAAGAGGGAATAGGACTGGCTTACCATAGTAGTTTAGGTACCTTAGAATGCAGCCAGTGCTAGTGATTTTATATGAACAATACAATTGAGTCTATCAGCATATTACGCATGTCTAGGAATTCTTATATATGGATAATCTAGCTTTATTTCATATTTTAATGTTAGTTAAAGTTAGAAGCAACTTTTTATTAGCCAGTAAGCTTATTTAGAACCCCTGTACTCTCTTCTCTGACTCGTTTGACATTTGTGTGTGGCCTGCTACCTCATGTCAAAAACAAAAGAAAAGTCTCTGGCTCTTGTGATAGTAAAATACTAAGATCAAATCCAAAAAGAACCAGTTAAAACAGTTGATTCACATGTTATGGTTCTCAATTCTGTAAACATATTTTGAGAGACCCAGAAAACAGTACTGCTTCATACACTCCTTTTCCCTCCAGATCTCTTGCCTTTGTCCACTTATATTCCCTCTTTCTCTGCCTTGTTTGTACACACCATAGCATGCCCAGTTTGTGGGTTATAGTAAACTATGAAGTGTGGGGAGGGACGTAAGGGAGAAAAAATGGATTTGCAAGCCTTGTTGTTGTTGTTAGTCATGAAGTCGTGTCCGACCCATCGCGACCTCATGGACAACATTCCTCCAGGCCTTCCTGTCTTCCACCATCTCCCGGAGTCCACCCAAGCTCACACCAACTGCTTCAGTGACTCCATCTAGCCACCTCATCCTCTATCGTCCCCTTCTTCTTTTGCCATCTATTGTTCCCAGCATTAGGCTCTTCTCCAGGGAGTCCTTCCTTCTCATTAGGTGGCCAAAGTATTTGAGTTTCATCTTCAGTATCTGGCCTTCTAAAGAGCAGTCAGGGTTGATCTCCTCTAGGACTGACCGGTTTGATCGCCTTGCGGTCCAAGGGACTGGCAGGAGTCTTCTCCAGCACCACAACTCAAAGGCCTCAATCCTTTTGCACTCCGCCTTCCTTATGGTCCAGCTTTCACAGCCATACATTGCAACTGGGAAAACCATAGCCTTGACTATACGCACTTTTGTTGGCAGGATGATGTCTCTGCTTTTTAGTATGCTATCTAGATTTGCCATAGCTTTCCTCCCCAGGAGCAAGCGTCTTTTAATTTCTTGGCTGCAGTCCCCATCTGCGGCGATCTTGGAGCCCAGGAAAATAAAATCTGTCACTACCTCCATTTCTTTCCCATCTATTTGCCAGGAAGTGAGAGGACCGGATGCCATGATCTTCGTTTTCTTAATGTTGAGTTTCAAGCCAACTTTTGCACTCTCCTCCTTCACCCGCATCAAAAGGCTCTTTAGTTCCTCTTCACTTTCTGCCATGAGAGTGGTATCATCTGCATATCTGAGGTTGTTGATATTTCTCCCAGCAATCTTAATTCCAACTTGTGATTCATTTAGCCCTGCCTTTCTCATAATGTGCTCAGCATATAAGTTAAATAGGCAGGGCGACAGTATACAGCCTTGCCGAACTCCTTTCTCAATTTTGAACCAATCAGTGGTTCCGTGTCCAGTTCTCACTGTTGCTTCTTGACCCACATATAGGTTTCTCAAGAGACAAATAAGATGGTCAGGTACTCCCATCTCTTTAAGAACTTGCCACAATTGGTTGTGATCCACACAATCAAAGGCTTTAGCATAGTCTATGAAGCAGAAGTAGATGTTTTTCTGGAACTCCCTAGCTTTCTCCATGATCCAGTGTATGTTGGCAATTTGAGCTCTAGTTTCTCTCCCTCTTCGAAATCCTGCCTGTACTTCTGGTAGTTCTCGGTCCACATACTGCTGGAGCCTAGCTTGTAGGATTTTGAGCATAACTTTGCTAGCATGTGAAATGAGAGCAATGGTGCGGTAGTTTGAACATTCTTTAGCATTGCCCTTCTTTGGGATGGGAATGTAAACTGACCTTTTCCAATCCTGTGGTTACTGTTGAGTTTTCCAAATTTGCTGGCATGTTGAGTGTAGCACTTTTACTGCATCGTCTTTTAGGATTTTGAATAGCTCAACTGGAGTACTGTCGCCTCCACTAGCTTTGTTGTTGCTCAGACTTCCTAAGGCCCATTTGACTTCACATTCCAAGATGTCTGGCTCGAGGTCAGTGACCACCCCATTGTGGTTATCAGGGACATTAAGTTCTTTCTTGTATAGTTCTTGTATAGTTCTGGAGAATGACTGCCTGGCGACAGTGACATGCGTTGGTGACTTCCCGATTAGATTTCTGTAACGTGCTCTACGTGGGGCTACCCTTGAAGACGGTCTGGATACTTCAGTTGGTGCAGAATAGAGCTGCCAGGTTGCTGACGGGGACTGGGCGTTGTTCTCATATAACCCTGTCAGCTCCACTGGCTCCCGATTGAAGTCCGGGCCCAATTCAAGGTGTTGGTTATGACCTATAAAGTCCTAAATGGCTTGGGACCTGGATATCTAAAGGAACGCTTGTGTCCATATATGCCCTCCCACCCCTTGAGATCAGCAACAGATGCCCTTCTCTGGGAACCCTCTGTGAATGATATTAGGAGGGTGAGCACCCGGAGGAGGGCTTTATCTGCAGTGGCACCCCATCTATGGAATGCGCTCCCCAGAGAGGTCCGCCTGGCGCCGTCATTTGTTTTTCGGTGCCAGGCTAAGACTTTTTATTTAAAACTTATTTTAATTGTTAAATTATTTGTATTTATAGGATTTTAAATTTTTAGCCGAGATGCACCGGGGGTTTTAAATAATTTTTTAATTGTTATATTGTTATTTATGTATTTTGTTTCTGTTGTGAGCTGCCCCGAGGCTTTGTTGCGATGGGGGCGGCATAAAAATCTTTTAAATAAATAAATAATCTTGCCACCTCTTCTTAATCTCCTCTGCCTCTGTTAGGTCCCTGCCATTTTGGTCCTTTATCATGCCCATCTTTGCATGAAATGTTCCCTTCATATCTCCAATTTTCTTGAAGAGATCTCTGGTCCTCCGTATTCTATTATTTTATTCTATTTCTTTGCACTATTCATTTAAGAAGGCATTCTTACCTCTTCTAGCTGTTCTCTGGAATTCTGCATTCAATTGTTTGTATCTTTCTCTTTCTCCCTTGCCTTTCACTTCCCTTCTTTCCTCAGGTATTTGTAAAGCTTCCTCAGACAGCCATTTTGCTTTCTTGCATTTCTTTTTCTTTGGGATGGTTTTAGTTGCTGCCTCTAATTTGGAGAATTAAGAATGTTATGTCTAAACTGAATTTCAGCTTACTCTCACCTTCATGTTTTCTTAGTTCAGATGTAAAAAAGTGATAAATGAAGATAATCTTTGCTAGATGAATGTTGTAACAGGTGTGACATATATGGCAAGTGTAATCTGGCATGTAGGAACTGCAGAGGGCTGTCATGGGTGGGATGTTTGGAGGGTTTTCGTTCATAGGGCCATCATAAGTCAGAGAAGACTTGACACTACATAGCAGCAGCAACCGTCTGGCGTGCGTAACTTTCTTAAGGCTTAGTTTCAATGTTCATTGGTCAGTGATGTGGTTAATCGATGCCAATTAGCATGCTTGTTCAACTCAAGACTCATTTTCACAATGTTCACTACTGATGAATAGGTTGTATTCTGTGCCTGGCCAGTGTTGCACTGTGAAAACAAAACGAAATAGGGTGTTGAGACACTCCCTCTTGCAGTGGGAGTGATTGGGCAGGAGGGGCCACTAAACATAGGGTTGTTGTGAAGTGTGTGCCAGGCCACTATAACATTAATATGACTTATGCTTAATTTTTTTGTTTAGTAAAAACATGGTTGACCATTTTTTCATTCAAGCTTTTGGTTTCCCATAGTATTGATTGTGCAGGTATTTTGAAACTCCGTAATTCAGATATAGAACTTCGTAAGGGGGAGACTGATATTGGAAGGAAAAATACAAGAGTGCGACTTGTCTTTCGAGTACATATCCCACAGCCTAGTGGAAAAGTCTTGTCCCTTCAAGCTGCATCAATACCTGTTGAATGCTGTAAGTTCTTTTCCCTCTTTTGATTCCCCCCCAAATGAAAATAGCCTTGCTATTAACTCATGTGCTAATAGAATAACACTTGTATCTTACAAAATTGAATGTCCAGACAAGGCTGTTGTGCTTTTGCTGCTGCTCTAGCGGATTCCCTTCAGTAATTTTACCACATTGATCTGTGTATTTTAAAATATTACTTAGATATTGTATTTTGTTTGCTAAATATTAGCCTTCATTGGAATGTTTTATAAAAAGCTTTTTTTCTTATGAATTTAGTATGGTATTGACAGTAAGTATAAATAGGATGTTTTGGTATTGATTTGTAATCAGCGAATGCTTGGGACTTCTAACAAAGGGGAAGCTGAGTATGAATTAAATACTTAAACAAGCCAACTTTAAAATTTCAGTTAGCTGAATCAAAACAAACTACAATTTGAGAACAGAATAAACATAGCCTGTATTTTAACCTTTAGGAAGTGCAATTATTTCCTATAAAAATCATGTATGAACTTAGTAGCATTGTTTCAGTTACTGTTTTTTAATCTTGGCAGCCAAATTTGGCCCCTTGCCAAGCAAGTTTTTTTTATGGACCATTAGTTCTAATTTTGTGCATACTTTTTGTGAAAGCAGAATAGTGACCTGGATGTAAGAACTATATGCTATGGATAATGTGTATTATGATCCAACCTATCTGAATTAAAACTCACAAAGCATTGTGCAGTCTGTTGGCATAATGTGAAACAGTAGTACTGCTATTAGTCGAGGGAGGGTGAAGAGAGGACGCTTGATATGAATAAAGAGTATATGTAGTAATATAAAACACAGAAGTACATGGGGTTTCTCTTGTGCAAGTGTTTTCCACTCCTTGAGGAAGAAAAGAACAGTGTGAGTGGTATAACCATCTATCCCCAATAAGAATGTGTAAGTGATGCATTTTATATTTGAAGCATTCAGTATAGGCCTTGTAACTATCATAGTATCTTGCCTATAATTTCAGCATGCTTGCATATTTTTGTATATTTTGTATATCTTTTTCACAAAGCTCAGAGATCTGCTCAAGAACTTCCTCAGATAGAGAAGTACAGCATCAATAGTTGCTCAGTGAATGGAGGCCATGAAATGGTTGTTACTGGATCTAACTTCCTTCCTGAATCCAAAGTAATATTTCTTGAAAAGGGGCAAGGTAAGTTACCCTCTTTCGGGTAGCAGAAAAGGCTTGGGTTTTGGATCGAAGTGAAACGAACCAATTAAAACCATCCTGTCTTCTCTTCCACTTGAAGATGGCGGTGTAAAGCCAGGCATGCAGGGAGACATCTGTGCCACTTCTTTTGTTCTTGTGCATGCATGTGTAAAGTCTAGGTACAGTCCTTAGCATGCTATCCTAATGCTCCTTGCCAGATACTCTGCCTCTGTTGTCTGAATGTGAGCAGCAACAGTTGGACTAATGTAATCTGATGTAATGTAAGGTAACACAATGTTTGATTCACTGCGTTTGCACATGTTCGTGAAGCATTAGCTGTGCAGAATTAATGCAGGATCTTACCATGCCATGGAACCACATCACAGTTTGCCGCTGGTTTTTTTCTATTTCCTGGTTTGCTATTTTTGTGACACATGAAACAGCACTATGTCTCTGCACCCCATATGTGCCCTTTCATTGCACCACATGCTTTTCATGCAAACTGTTGTGTGATTGCATCAGCCACTGTTTTGTGAATTAAGGAGGAATGTGTCCCTTGCCATACATCAACTATACTTCCCCTTCCCTGTTTCAAATTTATCTTCAATTATCTTCACTTCCTCTACACAGCATTTGCCTTTCTGGATTATTTGCTAGCAGTTAAACTCTTCCCTGCCAGCCATCTTAAAGCAAGACAATTTACTTCAGAAAGAGAAGCCTTTTATTTTAAATGAAAATTGCTATTAAAAATGTTAATGTGTACATACTTTTTTGTAATGTGATTCTTGAACTAAAACTTTTTTCTTGGTAGATGGACGGCCCCAGTGGGAGGTGGAAGGAAAAATAATTAGAGAGAGGAGTCAAGAGGTGAGAAATTATTTTACCTGGATTTTTTATATGGCAGACACGTAATTAGCTTGGCAGACATTTCAGTATACTGTGGATAGCCATAGATTAGCTGGTATATCTAGGAGCTAGCTTTGAGAAAGGGCATTAGAACTGCATGCACCACTACCAGTTCCAGGCAGTGCTGCATTATTCAGGTCTGCCTAGAAGTCATAATCTCTGACATGAAATGTTTCCTTCAGTGAGTGCTGTGATTATTTGAGGTCTGTAGCACAGATGTGGAACATGCTTTGCATGCAAACATTCCCAGATTCAATGCGTGGTATCTGCAGGTAGGGCTGGGAAATACAGTGCATGAAACCCTGGGGACCTGTTCCTACTTGGTGTTGACAGCACTAAAGTGGATGCCTTGATACAAGTTGGCTTAGAAACATAGAAACATAGAAACATAGAAACAGAGCGAGTCAGAAGGGGCCTCCTGGGCCATCTAGTCTGACCTCCGGCACCAGCCGGCTCCGCTCATGACATGCCCACCATGTGCATGTCCAGCCTATCTTTGAACACCCTCACCGATGGGGCCTCAACGACCTCCCGTGGAAGCCCATTCCACGCCCTCGGGGTCCTAACTGTCAGGAAGTGCTTCCTGGCATCCAAATTGAACCTTGGCTCCCTGAGCTTTGCTCCATTGGAGCGCGTCCTGCCTTCCTCTGCAGGGGAGAACAGGCCTCTCCCCATCTCCATGTGACACCCCCTCACATACCTGTATGTTGCCAACATATCCCCTCTGAGTCTCCTCTTCTCCAGGCTGAAGAGACCCAGTTCCCTCAGTCTCGCCTCATACCCCATCCCCTGCAAACCGGCCACCAACCTTGTGGCCCTATGCTGCACTGACTCCAACCTGGCTATATCCTTTCTGATATAGGCTTAGGCTTCCTAAGACAAGGAATGCTGCAGGTTCCTCACTGTTACTTCTTATCTTTCAGAATCTGAGTTCTAGATCTGAAAGGGTTTTCAGCAATACCCAGTATTAAAATCCCAGTTTTCTAAAGTAGTAACGGTGGTGGTAGCAGAAATGGAGGTGGGAATGGTGATATGTTGACTGGAAATGAGTTGTGCATAGGGGTTTGGGACATAAAAGGGCCAATGTGTTGAGGAAAAATTAAACAGTAATAAAGTGGTGATTCTGGTGACCTTTAGGATTGTTGCACGCACCAAACATAGGAGGGCCTGCTATCACCTCTTGTTTACCTTTTCATGCAACCCAGGTGCCAGGCATGAGTGGGTTACTAGATTTTCCCACCATTGCGTATCATTGCCGTACAGGTGCAGAGAATATGGAGGTTAGACTAGTAGGCTAATCTGGAAAATCTTGGATTGGGTGGGTAGGGGGGATATAATGTTTGACCCCCAACAAGGGCACTGCGCTTTGCTAAGGTACATAATGGGCAATTAAAAATCTTAGCAACTCGTGCTTCAGGTTATGAAGCATATGCTGTGCCCAATTACTTTAGTAGGTGAGGAAGCAAATTGGAAGAAGGTGCTTTCTGTGGTACACTTTGCCTTTAATATATAACTTTATCCTTTTTCGTTCAGGCTACAATTGTTCTTGAAATCCCTCCATATCACAACAAAGCAATTACAGCGGCTGTGCAGGTGCAGTTCTACGTTTGCAATGGCAAGAGGAAAAAAAGCCAGTCTCAACGTTTTACTTATAGTCCAGGTACAGGCCATCTCTGAGTGCAGATCATGAACGATGCACAAAACATTCTTTGTTGTAAATGACTGTGGCATCTGCACTTTTGTTTTGGTACCCAGCTCTTTTTTACGGTGAAATTCAGGCATGAATTCAAAAATATTTAAATTCTAGGTAGTATAATGAGATGGAAGAGAAGCGATAGAGGTATTCAGTAGAAATTTCCAGCTACTTCTGGAATGCTGCTTTTTGTCAGAGTCCAGGGAAATACACCTTGCTTAGGTGTATGTGTTATGACATCTATGTGTTGTTATGAGTGAAGCATTTCTAAAATAACAGTAGACATACTTCTAAACTAACATGACCTCAGCATACAGAGATAGGCTAAAGGCTTGAAAGCAAGTTTTATTTTCCACCTTTTTTATGTCTATTGATCTAAAATGTGCCAATCATGTCATAAAATGAAAATGTGGGCCTGATTTAAAAAAATCACTATTCCCTGAAATGATTCTCAGCTTTTCAGTTTAAAATGTCTCAAAATGTGTGTTCATTCTTTAAAAATTCCAGTGCTGATGGTAGGAATTTGCCTAAGAAACGGAAATCTATACAGACCTTAAAAATGAGTGAGCATATTTTCCATGCCATTTTTCCACTGAGATGATCTTCCAAAGAAGCTTGTAAATAAAGTTCTTACAAAGGCACAGAAGAACTAGGAACACACTTGGAATGTGAGGGTGCTGAGCAAAGACTCAGTTGTGTTAATCAGGGGCTCAGTAGGGACACATGTTACGGAAGTAGTTTGTTGTTTGTAATAGTCCCTTTAAGAGAATGCAATACTTGTTGCAGGTCTGTCTCCTTAATTGTCTTTTCAGACCCCATGCCTCCAAATCCACTTACAGCATTCGATGAACCCAAACAGCTTCATGATAATGCATTAAACTGTGTGTTAAACCCTTGAATGTGTAAAGAGAAGGCTAGTGTGGTTATAGTATTACAGCATTAAGGAGACATTTGATGGGGAGGAGGTCTTCCGGGTCCTGCCGGAAATGATACTGTCTAGGTTCCAGGATTTCTATCCAGAGCAGGGCCTAGGTTTTTATAATACTAACAGTATAGTTGAGTTTTATGTACTCGACACAAAATAATATAGCTCATGCTTTGCGTGCAGAAGGCTCCAGGTTCCAATTCCAGCATGTATATTTTCAACTTTGATCTAGGCGAGCATGGCTGCGGGTAGGGTTGACTTTACAGGGATATTTATTTTATTTATTTAAAACATTTATATGCCGCCTGATTGTGCCACAGCACCTCTGGGCAGCTCACAACCATAAGATAAAATACAGTAAAAACACAATAAAAACAGGAACACATTAAAAATAACAAAAAAAGACCAACCAAAAAAAAAAAAGACCCTGTTCAGACTTGGGATAAAGTAACATGCAATATTGTTTTAGCCGCCCACCTGGTTGATCACTGGTTTTCTCATTATACAGTTGTACTGAAACAAGAGAACAGAGATGACTTGGATTTGTCTTCAGTTCCCTCACTGTCCCTGCCTCATTGTACAGGCGTTCAAGGACTCTCTTCTCTCCAAACTCAGCTGCCTTCACCAGATTCAGGACTCTCACATGATAGTTTACTTTCTACTTCACCCAGGAGCCTTGTATGCCCAGTCCAACAAACGTACACTCCCATGGTGTCCTCAGCAGTGTCCCAGTTGTCACACATCCAAGCTAGGAGCATTAGTCCAGGTGAAGAGCATCCTGTTTTGTCTCCAGCTGTAGTCCACCAGTCTTTTCAGGTAACATCAGCTTCTTCTGTGAGGCCTTCCTACCAGCCTATGCAATCTAATGTTATGTTTAATGGACAGTCTGGTCTTCCCATGAACTCTGCCTCCTCCAGCCAAGGATATGATGCACTGTCATTTCAACAAGATGCAGCTGTACCTCCATTGATAAACCTTGGCTGCCAGTCTCTACCACAAATGCCGTATCATTCATCAGATCCAGGCTCGGTGTCAGCTTCTGTTGCAACAGGGGGGCATCCGTCAGCACATTCAGCTCATTCAAGACAATCATCACCTCATCTACAAGCAATGGGGTACCACTGTCCAAATCCCCAACAAAATTCTGTCTCTTCTGCAATGACTCAGTCCCGTGGACACCCTTCCACACCATTGCAGCAAGTCACATACCATTCCCCAAATCCAGGTAACACTTCATCACCATCCCCCAAATCTTCACATTCTTTGGTCCACTCACCACAATCCGGGCCATCTTCTCCACAGTTGCAACCTATGCCTTACCAGACCCCTAGCTCAGGACCTGCCTCATCTCCTCCTCCACCTACTGTTAGTCATACTGGTCAACAGTCCCCACAAGCGCATAGCCCAAGTTTGGGAGGAATTGCTGCAGCTTCATCCTTGTTGCATCAAAACATGTGTGATGCATCTCCATTTTCATCAGAGGGGTCAACTGTTAATGTTAAACCTGAACCCGAAGATCGAGAGTTAAATTTTCAGACAATGGGGCTCCAGGACATCACCTTAGATGATGGTAAGTGATACTGCGTTTCGGATGTTTGTTTAAATAGCTGCTGCTTTTGGAAGAACAGTATAATAAACAATTGTGTTGGGAGCATCTGATCCAAGTACTATGCATGTGGCCATTTCAAGTTGCTATGGAGTTTCCCATTCTCTGCAGTATTGGGGGTAGCCGCAAATACAACTGGGAGGTGAGTGCTTGGGGTCTGTGCAAGGTGTGCATGGAAGTCCTTGTTTGCTCACCTACTGGTGTGCATATCTGGGTGTTAGCATGGACAAAGCACCACTGATCCACTTGGTCATACTTTGGCAAGCTTTTTAATGTTTGCTTTGGTATTTAAGTTTACACAAAATAAACATAGAAAAAGACTGTTTTAGTACTTTGGGCTTGATTGTGTGGGGTGTGTTCAGGCTTGGTAACAAGGTAGGAAATTTCAAAAGACCTTCAAATACAACTTTGCTTGCATGATCCTTTGTTTACTTTGTTTTGTGAATGAGTGTGTTTTCATCTGCAAGATATAGAACACAGGCATCAATTGCAAAAAGGGCCGTTCAAATGATGATTTTGACAAACAATGTCATGTTGAAATTATAGGGAGGACATAAAATGGTAATCAAGATGTTTTTAATAACAGGAAGCTATCAACTCTACTAGCTATCTATGCTGTGACTATAATTGCTTGGACTATTTATTTAACTAACATTGTCCATACTTTCAACTCTATCCAGACAAGCTCAAGTGTGCTGAACTAATTAACATGTATAACCTATGTCTAATCCGTGCAAAGCATCTCACTAGAAAGGACTGTTGCTACATTCATAATGTTATGCTGTTCTTTTATTACCAAGTTATTGGGTCTAAAACTACTATGCTAAGTAACTCTTGAGTCTAAGAAACATACATTTTAGGAATTATCTAGTTCTTCTTGGTCAGGTGTATAAAGAAACTATTTCAGGGATATCAGAGCAGTGTAGTTGGAGAATGGAATTCAGTAATGCAAGAGCAAGGCACAGTATAAAATGTAGCTAGATGGTGTAAAAGAAAAGAATTCAGTAGCAACACCACAGATACGTACCTACCTATAAAAGGTGGGTAAAGGAGTATAAAATGGGTGGCTTAGACTACCTAGCAGGTGGGGCAAGCAAATGTTTTGACTGCCTCCCTAGTTATATCATGGAAAAGAAATAGATTTGGTTAAAGATTTTGACTGTTTAGTGTGTCTATTTGAGACCGAAAAATAAGCCTTTGGAATCATTCTTCTGATCTCAATATTAGGTGGAATTCACTATAACGTAATCAAAAATTTATTTGGGGCCAATTCCTGATATGTCATGCAAGATTAACTCCAGTGATTCACCTGAAGCAGCAGTTGTGGTTCAAGATTTTTAGAACTAAAGTAATGGATCTCCTTACACACAATCTTGAAAAGTCATGGTGTTATCCGTG
Organism: Varanus salvator macromaculatus; assembly: GCA_023646645.1. Classification (NCBI taxonomy): domain Eukaryota; kingdom Metazoa; phylum Chordata; class Lepidosauria; order Squamata; family Varanidae; genus Varanus; species Varanus salvator. Next base: position 21,968,230 of record JAIXND010000657.1, read on the forward strand.
GAGCAGTTGTATTGGGTTTAGCCTTAGCTTTTTCTCAAATGCAAATCCCTGTTTGTAGTTGTTGTACAGTAACTGTCCAGATATTTATCAGACTTAACTCATTTGATTCTTGCATCGATAGATCATTAATGCTACTAGAAATGACCATTGAGTAGATAACAGTTTCATGTCAAGCATATAGTAGGACAAGTAACTTAACATTTATGGTAGATAGGGAGAGACTTGATGATGAAGCTCTGCCATGCTTGTGATGTCTGAACAGTATTTGACAACTTGCTGGGAGAGGAAAGGCCTGGGTGATGGCGGCACCAGTTGCACACAGTGATCAAGAATGGTCTCGCTTGCCAGAAAGAATGTGTATGCATTTGCCGCTGTAATTGTTCAGTTGGATGAAACACCTTTGCTATTACTCGTAAACCCTAATTTGAAGGAATACATATAATTGAATTAATTGCACAATTGCATAGATTCCAAAAAGAAGACAAATGTTTGAGAGTTTTTTTTTAAATGTAAAAACATCCTTTTTTGTGTTGTAGCAGTTTAAGGTTATGTTCACCTTGAGTTAGGTCCTATATTTGCTTATAATGACCTTTTGCTAATCTTCTTTCATTTCCTTATCCGTTGTATCTCTCATTACATAATGCTATGGATTAGAAAGCCAGAGAACAGGACTGTGCATTTATTCTAGATCAATGCTATGTCTTTATTGGATTTCTCTGCAGAGTAGGCATCTGCTTTGGATCTAGTCCTTGAACATCTAGTAAGGGCCCATTAGATCAGATAGCAATACTTTCATATCTTACACAGTTCGCATGTTTCAGAGCATTTGAGGGAAAGTGTGCAGTTTCTTTGCTAAACAGCTCAGGGATGCCTTGCTCATAGTTTATTCTCACTGACTTCTGAGAATAAACCCAGAACTCTGGGTAGCTGAGGGAGAAACAACCCAGAATTTTTACCCAAGAACAGACCATACTTATGCAGTTCTACATGCTCAAGTGCAAGTTTGAAGGTGTAAGGTTCTAGGGAGCAGGCAGGAATGTGTGAGCTTTTGTCCCTGCTCTTGAGACTGGTGGGTATTGAAGTTGGAAACACAGAAACAGAGCGAGTCAGAAGGGGTCTCCTGGGCCATCCAGTCTGACCCCCAGCTCCAGCTGGCTCCACTCACGACATGCCCGCCATGAGCATGTCCAGCATATCTTTGAACACCCTTACCGATGGGGCCTCAACAACCTCCCATGGAAGCCAATTCCATACCCTCGGGGTCCTAACTGTCAGAAAGTGCTTCCTGGCATCTAAATGGATCCTTGGTTCCCTGAGCTTTGCTCTGTTGGAGCGTGTCCTGCCTTCCTCTGCAGGGGAGAACAGGTCTCTACCCACCTCTGTGTGGCACCCCCTCACATACCTGTATGTTGCCAACATATCCCCCCTGAGTCTCCTCTTCTCCAGGCTGAAGAGACCCAGTTCCCGCAGTCTCACCTCATACGGCATCCCCTGCAAACCAGCCACCAACTTTGTGGCCCTACTCTGCACTGACTCTAACCTGGCTATATCCTTCTTGTAATGAGGGGCCCAAAACTGAACACAATACTCCAGTTGCAGGCGCACCAGAGTCGTATAGAGTGGTAGTAGTACCTCTAATAAGTTCATGCATTATAGGTTGAAGTAAATACTGAAGTAAGTCTTTTTATCCTTAGCCATTTGCTCTGAGGAACTTCCTTCTCGGAGCCATTTGGCAAAGTCCTCCTCTTTTGCTTAACTAGCTTTTCTTGATAAAGAATTAGCAAGGTAGATACTTTGTCTGGTCCTGAGTAAGGCACAGGGAGTGAGCTTCCTTCCATTACCAGTACTTAGTTTCTTTGGTGAATTACTTGTCTTTTTACTTTCCAAGCCTCCACAGCAGCCTTATGTGACATTTATTTAAGCAATTTTGCGGTGAAGCCCACTGCAGTTTCATAAATTCCCAAAATGGACTCATGCATCCAAAGAGACTGGGCACATGTGCTGTATGGCTTTCTGCTTGGAAGAGTCTTTCTTTGACAAACCTACCTCCTAGGAATTTGAGGAAGCCCTCCCTACAACACAACTGCCTGTATTTGCTCCTGTACAGCATGAAAGAGGCAGTTATTCTTGGTGTGCTTCTGAGAGCCAGCATGACCCCAGCCTTTCAGATGAGGACTGGGAAACAAGAAGTGTGGACATAGAGATGGTGGAGCAGAGAGAACTTATCTGAAGGCTGCTATTCCCCAGATGTTCAGCCATTCAGCCAGACTTTGAGAACCAACAGGGTTTGGAAGTATAGGGAGGGAAATGGGAGAGGAGCCAGGTCCAGTCTCTGGCCCCAATGGTGCAGTGTTGGGAGAGAAGGGCTACCCAATCAGAGGGCCTGTGTAGGTGTAGGAGGCTAGCCCTTTTCCGGAGGGGCACACCCAGAGGGGTGAAGCTCAGGGTTGCTGAAAAAGAGGGTTCTCCGAAATAGTTTCTCGTTTGGGTTCAACAAACACTATTCATGCACTGACACTCAGCTTCTTGATGGCTGTAGCTGTTGATCAGGAATAAAGCACCCTTAAGCAAAAAGACAGTTGTTTGAAAGGAAATAAGAGGGAACCCAGCTGCCAACAGCTCCTACCTTAGGATAGGTGTCACTGGCCAGTCCCATGCCATGACCCCTTGTAATTTCTTAGTCCATACTTCAGTAGTTCAGAAATTACTATCGTCTTGAAAGCAGGTGCCACATTTCTTTCCAGAAGTCCAGAAGTGGATTGTCAGCAAACTTGTCTGTGCTGCAGTTTGACAAAACTTTCCTGCGCATGGTTATTCCCTGAATGTCCGGTCTTCCTGAAAGCCTGCCCTGTAGGTATGCAGCGGGCCATGAAAATGTACTCTTTGGGGAGACCCACCTGGAACCTTCAGGAAAGGCAACTAGTTGGGCTTCAAAATGTAGTAATAGAGCAACCCCAAGGAGAAATTCTGCTCACCATTTACTTTTTCTTCAACTTACCTGCTTACCTGTTTTGGGGGGATGCAAGTACACATAGTATCACTCATCTTCCTTGCTTTAGGAGGGCTAGATTCTCTAGTCTTTTCTAACCATTTTGCCAGCTACTAGGAAATTATTAAAGGCAGAAAAGCCACTGTGCAGCAAGCACATTTCCGCTGCCTTAGTTGGTGCTGCTGCCAAGGACTTGCTGATCTGCAGTGTCAAATATGGGACCTTTCCCAGAGCCTGTGGGCCTGAAGAGGTAAACTGCTCCAAGTGTCATTCCCTCCTGTAGCTGCTGAGGAAAAGGAGTCTGCTTCCTTCTCAATTTAAAAACAGTCAGATTGGAATATGTGACCCACTCCTTTTAATGAGCATTTATTTAGGATACTGTCTTCCTGATTGGTATTTAGATGACTTGGAGACTTCTTGTATTGGCCAGGATGGCTCCCTGCTGCTCACTGTGTCACTTGCTTTTAAATGTGTAGATCTTCAGTGTGCAAAGTTGGTTGGTAAATGAAATGGTGCACTTGGTTGGTGTAGCACTTCTGTATAGCCCAGCAGGGGCTTGTATAATACAAGCTGATGAAACTTAGTTTTTACTTTTGAAGTCAATAGAATATTACAAGATCCCTGGCATTTGGCCATTATTCTTTGAAGACTGCTGCTTTTTCAAGGCAGCATCATGTACATCTGTCTTCCATACATCCTCTTGAGAACATATTAATTAATTAATTAATTAATTAATTAATTAAAACATTTATAGGCTGCCCCATTGCAACAAAGCCTCGGGGCGGCTTACAACATATTAAAAACAGCAAAAGTACAAATATTAAAATACTATATCCCACCCCCTCCCTCGGTGCAGCTGAGTGGTAGAGGTAACTCTGCAGCAGTACAGAATAGGATATGTTAATTACATCCTGGCCTGCTGCTATAGTGTAAACTGACATGATGCCACTTATTGTCACTTGCAACATAATCACTGTCGTTAGGTTTTCTTTGTAGATGCATAGGCTGGTTCTTGAGACTTAATAGTAATCTTGAATAAGCCCTTTTTTGCACCTGTGACTTCGTTCACCCAAGAAACACAGCATATCAGGTTTCTCTTTGTAAAGCAAAGTAGTAGTAGTATTTTAATACTGCAGGTTGGATGTACAGCAGTATTCTGACCATGTTTATGCAAAAGCAAGGTCTGCTTGTGATGGATGTCCAAGTAAGAGTTCTTATGAGTGCAGGCACATGTTTGATTCAGCAGCACATATTGTACTACTCCTGCTAATGAGTCAAGAGAATGAACAAAATGCAGAAGGTGGAGCTAGTAATTTTAGCAGCTCCTATATATTACTCACTTGGAAAACAATCCTGTGTGCTGTGGCTGAGGATCAAAATACATTTTGGCTGACTTCGGTTGCTGTTGTGCTTATGCCGGGCATGGTGTCCATAACCCTTCAGACTCCACATGTGTGATCAGATTTTGTGTCCCCACTTCCCCCCACCCCCTTTGCTGTGTTGTGCCTAACTTGGGCCTATCATGAAATTTATACCATATGCGTTCAGATTAGGCCTGTGGGTCTTGACTCTGCACTTGTGGACCCTACTGGAAATCCAAAGTGGACAGGCCAACATCAAGCATGGCTGGTTGGCAGGATTACAGTCTTCCATGTACGTACACTATGAGTATCATCCTAGAAATCAGTGACCCAGAGAGGTTGTGGGCTGACCCACACCGGAAGCGTTCAGAATGCAGATGGACAGCTCTCTGAGAGGGGTGGGTCAGCTTTGAGTCTTGCATTGGGCAGGGTGTTGGACCTGGTGGCCTTCTTTAAATGCTAAACCACATTTTGCCTTCATTATGTGAAAATAATGAAATAAGTGTCTCAAAATAATCTGATTTAGAATTTTGGGATTAATATAAATAGACATATGGAAATGTATACACGGAAATAAATTTGAATGCATTTCTTGAATGTATGACTCTGCTGGCAGCCAATCACATGGGCATCTTTCTTCCCAAATCATGGGGAAACTCCCTTAGCACGCATGTGTGATATTTCCTTGGTGCTGTGGGGGTGTGGTACAGCTGCTTGGCTTGCTTGTAGGTGTGCTTCCATGAGCATCACCAGTTTGCCATCTGTGAAACTGGGGGGAGGGTGTGCTTTGAGGGGTAAATATGTAATTTGGTATTCGTAGCTCAGATGCCACTATCACATGTTTTACTCAATTTCTTGGCCAAATTACATATCTAAGCCTCATCTGTTTGCATTCTTGAATGGCTGTTCGAACAAAAACAGGAGTGTTCAAAAAAGTGCTTTTTTGTTTTGGAATTCAGAGCCCTTTCTCTCTCTGTGTCCTTCAGTTCTTGGGCAAATTATTTTTCTTTTCTATGTACCAGTTTGGCTTTAGGAAGTAGGTGTTTTGTAAACGCCCACACCTACCATGGCAGTCATTTTGTGAACTGAAATACTTCTCCCCACTGTAGCCATTCATGAATGCACCCATGACCCTCTCTCAGAATTCTAAATATGCCCCCATGACAAGCAAAATGATTGAGACCTGTCCATGAACGTCCAGGGATCTGTGGCTACCTGGTGTATGCAGTGTTTCACTCCAAGCACCCAGGATCAGTGAACAGTGACACACACAGTGGGCTGATCCTGCACATTATAAGGCCAGCAGCTCAGGTGCGATGTAAACATGCAAATACACATAGGTAGTTCATCTCTGATGACCCTGAAAAGTCTTCCTTTTTCCATTTTCTCTTCCATTATTGTTGGAAACAATCTGCTTTGTGGTATGCCTTTTTGGCTCTCTCCTCCATTTCATTTCTGTGTAGTCCAAATTCTGGGCATTCATAAGAAAGTCTGCAAACCCCTGAAAGGTTGGTTTCTAAGGAACAGTGCAACTCACAGTGCACGCTTAAGGAAGCTCTTGAGATGCGAGAAGCCCAGCTGCGAAGTTTCCAATCTTGTCTAATAAAGCTGACCAGTGGAACGGAGCTGAAGCTGAGGCAGAGGCTGTTCATATGCTCTGATTTCTGCCTGTGAGCAGGGTGGGGCTGGCACTGGGCTATTTCAGACACGCAAACTGAGAGTTGCAAGAAGGTAGATACAGTTGTTTTTTTAATTTTTAAACCCACATCAGTTGGGTTGGGGAACTTCCTGATGTTTGGTCTAGCAGGTTCAGGAGTTGTTAAAACAGCAGTATTTTGGACGTTCTTTGCAGCTTTGCTGTGGCTGTGTTTAGTGTCTAGGTCTTAGAAGCAAAGCATTAAAAAATCATAACTCCCTGTGATTTGCTTAAGTGCCTAATGAAGGTGAGTCCCCCCCCCCCCACATGTCTGATTTTGGTAACTTGGTTGTTCTCCACTGCTTCAAGAAGAAGCCAAATGTTGCTTAAGGGTTAGCAATTAAGTGAACGGTAGGTAGTCCTTGCTGTAGGAAGCTGTATGAGAACAAACAATGCGGGAGTTACACAGAGGTTCACTTGATTGTAGCCAGATATGTCAGCTGCTGTTTTTTCCCTCCTAAGATTGCAAGGTTAACTTGTTTTGCCAGAACGAAGTTGCAACCCATGTTGCTACTTCTAATTAGAGCAACCTAGAGGATCTGCTTTCACGCCCACTTTCTCTCTAGCCTGGATTTAAAAAGGTATTTAATCTGTAAAGCCTGCCGCCAGGGCTTGTATAGCCAGAATAGCTGCGTTTGGTTTCTCTTCTTGCAAGTAGCAGAGCAACAACACTGTGTAGGAAGGAAGGTGCAGCCAGTGTGGTTAGAGTGCTGGGCTGGGGCTCAGAAGATCTGGGTTCGAGTTCTCACCCAGCCATGGAGCTCACTGGGTGTCTCTGGGCCAGTCTCAGGCACTCCACCCAACCTACCTCACAGGGTTGTGGTTATGAGGATAAGATGGGGAGGAGGAGGAGAATTATCTAAGCTGCCTTGAGTTCCTCAGAAGGAAAAATGGAGCAATGTAAATAGAAATAAGGAAGGAAGCGGGTGTTCAAGGATAGGCTGGATGTCCACATGGTGGGCATGTTGTGAGCGGAGCCGGCTGGTGCCGGAGGTCAGACTAGATGGCCCGGGATACCCCTTCTGACTCGCTCTGTTTCTGTGTTTCTATGAAGCAAGAGAACAATGCCAAGAGGAGGTGGTGTGGGAAACGTCAAAATGGGGGATGTGAACTGTGTCCATTGCACAACTATCCTTAAATGTGGCTTACAGTTACCAGTGAAAAACCAGTCATTGACTGGGTTTTCACAACATGATGGGTTGTGTAGGTTATAAGCCATAGTGGGTGTGTTCACAGTGTGATTTATTATTTCAGCTGCCCATGGCTTGTTGTGGGGTTTATTTAACCCCTGTGGGTTGACATGCTATCTGGACCCAGATGCTACTTTTCTTGTGCCTCATCATCACACAGCAAGAGTAGGAAATCAGGCTGTGTATGTTCTTGGCCAAGCTCTGCCGGACAGCAGGATATGCTCAGTCTGCCCAACCCTGCCCGCCATCTGATGCTGCTGCACCAGCCGGGCTCTGTCCCCCGCTCCCGCTTCACTTTTTCTCCATAGCTGTTCATGCCATTCACTTTGCCGTGCATTGGCAAGCCTCGCATTTTTCCTCAGGATTTTCTCACTCTTCCTGGCGCTATCATCTTGGGGCTGGGAACCTGTTTCTGAGCCCCACAAAATTTCCTTTGCATCTGCCTGGAAGGAAGCATCAGGTGGGGTATTGGCCATCAAAGCACTCGTAGCAGCCCATTCACTGGATTCTTGTAGCGGAGTTGGTAACTGCCGGTTATCCTCGCTTGCCAGTCTGCAGGCATTCCATGGGCATGAGGACCCCCCCCCCCCGCTTCAAAGGTGGCTCCCACACCCAAATGCACTTCCTAGCGGTTTCTAAAAAGTATGCTTTGCAAGGTTATAAAACTTTCAAACTTGGGATGGACACCTAGCAGGATTGGATGAATAACAATTCCCAATTTCAGGGTTGTACAACTGTGCAAATTGTCGTTTCAGGTGCTAGGAAAAAAATAAAGTTTTGCATGTAAGGATCATCATTTGCAGCAACACACTTTTTTGCGGGGAATGGGGGGAATAATATTTTTATGGCATCCCCTTGGCAGGTGAGGATAACACAGCACACAGATCTGCCCCATACTAAAACCCTCACGTTCTTCTCATGGTCACAGGAGAATCGGATTAGCAACCCTGCCTCCTCCCACTGAACAATGGGGCATGGCTGTAGCTGCTGCCATAGCCAGGCTGCTTAACACCAAAGCGAAATGCTTCTTCTGCACTCTTCTAGTGACATATTCAAATTGTTGGCCTGCAAGGCAGGCCTGGGGATGATCTTTAAACATTAATATCTGTTGATTCCCATCCTTCATTTTTGCAAGTATCAGATAATCATCTTGTACTGGACGCTTTATTGACCTGCTAAGTAGAAGCGCACAATGGGCTGTCTTTCTGGTGTGCTTGTAGCATTAGCCATATGCTCAGGTTGCCCCCCCCCCCCACAATTCATTGGGATTTGGGGAGCTGGGATGCACAATGGAGCAGCCTTGCTTCCATGGACATTCTGTGCTACACACAGGATAGGGCCAAGACTTTGCTCAACCCACAAGGGCTGCGGAGGTACCTCTGATGAAGGGACCCTTCCCCAAGGGTGCCAGCTCCCCTAGGGTGTGATCCGAGCCCCCCACTATGCTGGTGAAAAGAAAGATGGAGCTTCCCCCATTGTACATACCAAGATAATTTTGCCCTGGCAGCTGTCTGCAGCCGCATCCTATCAGCCTGGTATCCTGGGAGGCATCTGTGTGCTCGATGTACCTATGCTTGAGAGACGTGCTGTGTTACTCTTCCCTGTGTGTGTAAGACGTCCGCCAGCATTGCTCGGAATGCTTTCCCCCTCTCAGGTTCCCACACTGTGATTGACAGGGACCTGCAGACACCCCTCAGTTCCTGGCGAGGGCAAGCGAGGCCAGAGTAAGTTTCCTCCTCCTGCCCACTTCATCACCAGGCGTTCCCTCCTCTGTGCGGACGTGCTGCTGCCAGAAGCAGAAGTGCTTTCCAGGCCACTTAAAGCATGGACCCCACAGGTGAGGCCTCGCGCCCACTCGTCTCGCGGGAGCACGTGGCACAAAGTGCTGTGTCTGAGGCACAGGGAGCGAGTCCCGAAGGCCGTGCTGTCATCCACCGCCACGTGGGCACTGAGGCACAGCAGGCCTCTGTGCTCGGCCTGGCTAGCTCATGAGGCCACTGCAGGACGGCCCCTGGCAAATCTAGGAGTTGGGGGCTCTCTTCTTGCAGAGCTGCCCCGGTAGCGTGGGTAGTTGTCACTGCTGCACCCACATCTTCTCCGAGCCCAGTGACCTCGCCCTCCCTGGATCTGCCATAGAAGAGTCAGGCAGCAGGGAATGGGAGGGAGCTGCTGCTGCAGCAGCAGCAGAGGTTCCTTTGGGGCACTGGGCCAGCACACCTGGTGGATCTCATGCCTGAATGAGCTGGTGTGTCCTCTTCGATGCTGAGCTTTGTAGAAGGTCTATTCTTTACTCACATCTACACTAATTCTTAAGTGTTAGAGATGTCTGCATTGCGACACCAAAGCAGCAGTTCTTGGAAGGCTAGCAAGGGTACCAAATGCAAATAGGGGTGAAAGACAGGAAACCAGGAAGGCAAACGCTTCGGTGTTCTGAGAGTAGGAATGTTTCTGTGGATGATGGAGACTGGGTCAACGGGAAAGCGGGGAGATAGCACAGAGGGAGGGAATGGGCTGCTCTTGCCATTGTGAAATGCTTGAAGGCACAGGAGGAAGCTGGTCAGGGTGGAATTGGAGGAAACAAGGTGAAAGAAAAGTACAGCTTCACCAGGCTCTGGGGAACAGCTGCAAGAATGGCAGCTGGAGTGATGAACTGGAGGACATGGCAGGTGGGACCAAGTCCTGGGTAGGAATTAAGCTGCAGTGCATGGGTAAAATTCCAGGGGGGTTGCTATGTTGTGCAGACCTTTTCAGGTGCCGTTAGCGAAAGGGAATGTAAAGGGTTCACATATGTCGTGTACTAGTCCTCCCCAACCTGGTGCTCTCTGGGTGGGTTGCACGTCAGCTTCCTGGCCAACGGCTATGCTGACTGGGAATGTAGGAGTTGTGGTCCAGCACATCTGCTACCAATGGCACGCCTGGCATTTTGTAGTATTGCTGAGTGCCATAGAAAAGCAGTGCCCAAGTCTGGCAACCTGGTACCTCTCAGACATTCTGGTCTGCAAGGGTCTGTAAGCCCTGACCATCCCCGCTGGGGCTCACTGGAGTTGTAATGCAGAAGCATCTGGAAGGCACTTGGTTGTCTGCTTCTGGTTTAATCAGTTTAAGGCGCATGTTTAAATGTTTGGAAGAACTGCCTGAAACAAATACTGTTTAATAGCTTGGCACACACATTCTCTGATACATGCAATACAACTATCCATTTTTGGATTAACATTGTTTTCCAGAGCTGTTTTAACTGCAGCTTTTTTGTGCGCATGGATTGTGTGCTTAGCAGTTTGATATACTGGCATTTAAATAAAAATTCTACAATTGCTTTTTTTCTTTCCTTTTAAATATAACATCTGGGTGGTTATATGGTAGTTTAGTGTGTTGTCTGAACCCAGGACTCTTCCCACAGGGTGACTTCCAAACAACCCCAGCGAGTCATGACTTGTTGTAGGGTTTAATAAACCCATTGTGGCATGTCGTGTTGTCTGAAGCCAGACAATAAACTAAGCAATGGTCAAGTCAAAAAACTAGAGAGCCCCTTGGCAGTAGGGAAAGGCCCCCCTGAAAGTCCCAAAAATGTAGCAAGGCAACGTACTACAGCGAGTCATATCACACTGCATGCCACCTGACACTCTGTGTGTGTGTGTGTGTGTGTGTGTGTGTGTGAGAGAGAGAGAGAGAGAGAGAGAGAGAGAGAGAGAGAGAGAGAGAGAGGATTGCAGTAGCCCATTAATAGTGGTTTTCTTGGTCCATTTTTGGGGCATCTGGGAAGGAATCTCCGATGATCCTGAATGGCACTTTTGGGGGCTGCCTCAGACTGCTGGCTATTTTTTAACTCAAATACCCCTCCCTTTCCCTTTGCTTTGCACTTGTGAAAGTATGCTTGAGAGACCAGGCTTCATGGAAAGCGTCCGTTTCCTCAGTCTCCTGGCTTCCTGGGGGAGCTCCACCCACCAGGTGCCTTTCCCAAGTATTGGCAGTCTTCTTTAAATCATGAGCCTTGTGCTCCCCCCCCCCCCCCGTGTCTCTCAGGTTTTACTACTTCCCCTGGTGCTATCCTTGGGAGAGTGTCACCACAAACACAACTTTTTTACAGATTCTTGGGGCGTTTTAAAGTGACCCTTGTGCTTCTGTGATATTCACACCTGGGAAAATGACAGCACCCCCTAAGGACCTTGCCTGAAGGGGTACCTCCCTGCCCATCCCAAAAAATAGTGCATGGTTGCTGCAGAGTCGCAGCAGGGCAGGTACACTGTGTCCATCTGGTTAAAAGTTGAGGGCAAATTATGATGTTGTGGCTCACTGCTAATTATTTTTTCAGACTTTTTAAAAAGCGCAGTGTGGCAGAATCCTCAGTGCTGTGCCAGGGTGGCCCTTCCTAAATGTGGATAGCACAGTGACTCTCTCTTACAAGCCGTGCCATGGCCAGTGCCTGGTGGCTTGAGGCGGCAGGCCTGTCATGTCCCCTGGGCTATGGAAGGAGGACTGAGGATGAGCAGGAGCAGGAGCAAAGGGGAGGCGGAGGCCCACGACCCCTGCTGTGCGTGATGGGCAGGCACAGTGGCATCTGAACCAGGGTGCATAGTTAAAATGCCTGAGGGGGTTAATGTGATGTGCAAACCTAGGCAACATCTGTGGACTTTTTCAGTCCAGAAATTAGCCATTGCTGATTGACCAACCATACACATGTGCACATACTCCAGCCTGGCTGCAGCATGATTCAGTTGTATTTGTGCCTGGGTTCCATGGCTTGCCAGTAGACTTCTGCTGCAAAGATCAAAAGGCAAAGCAGATCGTTCCAGCAACTTTATCAGATGTCACTTGCCACCTGCTCTGCTTATAGCTATACTGCTCCCAAATAATTTCCAAATGGTCAGCAGGTAATCAAGTAGTCTGCAATTCCAAGCTCTCAAGCTACATGTAAACAGCATTCCCATTTGGATTTTCCTCCTCTGAAAGTTTCTGTCTCTGGAATATCAGGAAGGCCTGGAGGAATGTTGTCCATGGGGTCGCGATGGGTCAGACATGACTTCGCGACTAACAACAACAACAAGTTTATGAAACTGAGGGTACTCTATAAAACAAAGCAAGAAAGAAAATGTTATAATGTAGTTTCTGTGAATTTCCATGGTGAAATTTAATTGTTGCTGAAAAGGAGTAAATGTAGCTTTTTAAAAGCTAACCCTTTCAGCTTCTGTTGTGCTGCACCTGTAAGATTTGGCAGGAAACCACCAATTCCTTTGCTCGTGCTGGAAATGTCTGTGGTGTGGCTTCTGGAGTGGCTGTGGAAGTTGGTGCCTGGGCTCCATGAACTTGTCCACACCTGTCCTTGCGGCATTTTCTGTGGCCAACATGATGAGCAGGGGATTGAACCAAAGCAGTTGAAGAAAGGGGAAGAACAAAGTTCCCAGTCAGCTCCCAAGGCTGACTCCCAAAAATGCACCCAAGTTGAGGCAACGATCACATAAACTCAGGCTGCCGATTAAAACTTTCACCTACTGCATGTAAGAGCTGGAGGTAACGCTAGCCTTTGCGCAACGCTAGCCTTTGCGCAACAGTTGTTAAGGAATGTGTTAGAATGTTCCAGCTGATCATAAGTTAAAGGAGCACTAGGCCTAGAGACTAAAAGGGTAGGGTGTGCAAGAGGGAGGATGCATGGTGTCAGGTGGGAGTTAACTGGCACAACTGTGAGAGAGATGGAAGAAGTGTGAATGAGGCATGGACATCTGATTTTCTTCTGGTAGCTTCTAGTTTTAACCTAATTATGATTTGTACTGTTGTCTCTGAACACGTCAGTACTTTTTTTTCCAAAAGGAAAAGAAACCACATAATTAATAGTAAAATACAAGGTCTGGCTGTTGCTAATGAGATCACTGGGTTCAGTCCATATTTATACTTAAAAGTAGGCCTGTTGAAACAAATGAAACTTAAGTTAGTTGTAACTAATACAGCTACTGTTGGTTTCAGTGGATCTGCTCTAAGTTTGATTAAGAATGGGTACAAGTCACTATGTGCCATCGAAATCTGTCACACCTGGAAGGCAGAAGCCACCTAATTCCAGATATTTCCTTGCTGACTGGCTGGCTGCATTGCTGTGTTTGGGCTGCTTATCAAAAATTTAACAGTAAAGAGCAGCAGCTGCTGTTGACTTGTACAGCCCCGGGACTCAATAGCTTTCAGCACATCCAAGGACAACATACTGTTTGTAATTTGGTGGTATTGCAGGTTGATGATTAATCTATTTCTGTCCCCGAAGGCATTCATTAAAGCAGCATGAAAATGTATAATACTTTTAAAATGAAATTTCAGAACAAATGTGCAAAACACACACTATCTGATGACACTGATAGATTGACTTGTAAAGTAATCAATAAAATAAAACACATTTGTAACATCAGAATGTGACCTGCATTCTCTGAAGCAAAGTGGATTGTTCGCTTTATACAAGGTATCCAGTTATAACTAAAAGAATTAGGGTTTTATGAGTTTGAATGTGTTTTGGTTTTTAAAAAAATATGCTTAGCACTTTAATTTTAAAGAATTTAATAGCTTTTAAAGTTGATAGGCTCTTAAACATTCTATTTCCCCCCTAAACCAGCTTTGCCCATATTCCCCAAACAATTCCTGGCCAGGCAGATTCAAAACATACTTCACGCCGATTGGCTTCCTTGCACTCACAGTGCCACTGTGTTGGCATAATGGACTTTTTGCGGGAAGCAGAAAATGTGGAAAAAGCAGAGAAAAAACATCAGAGGGTTACAAATGGGAAATGATGTCATTTGGACCTCCATAAAATTCAGTGTTTCAGGCATCTCGACTGTACAGTAAAAGCCTCAGCTAGAAACACTCAAGGGCTAAAGAAGGAACAAATGCAGAGGGTCTCGGCAAATGTGATGCTATTACCGGCAAAGTGCTGTTCACACCCCTTTGTATTTTTGAATGCTTGCTCCTGTTCAGAATAGGGCACACCCCTGTGATATGTATGGCACCTGGAGAATATCTGGGGGTTGGTATGTCATCCAAACACAGATGAAATGCTAACCACAGTCAAGCCAAAAGGCTATATAGCAAGATTGCAAAAAGGGGTGCCCACCGCTCATGGGTGATCCTGTTCTGCCTGCACAGGCAGAAATGCGTGTGGGGAGCTGCCAGGCCCTGCTGCATGTCACCCACTCAGCCCTGATGGGTGTTGGGGTGGCAGCACATGGCAGGGGAAGGGCCACCCAGTTGTGCTCCCTCAAGAGGAAGTGAGGCCTCTGTACCACTGATGCAGTCCTTCCAACTGCGACTTTGGGTGGGAAGTAGCTACTTGGCCTGCTTCCTTTCAAGGATAGCAGTTGGAAGACTGAGCTGCAGGGTGGAAGTCCTCCACTGTGTCCGATGAGCCATTGAGAATTTTAACTACAGTGCATGGTTAACATATCCAGCGGGTTAAAAGTGTCACCTGAAACCAGCCAACGGGTGCTTGATTCAGGTTGCAATAAAACCATAAACAAATCAAAGTGCAGTAAAAGAACCTGATAGAATATATAATAATGAATAGGAGAACTTCCTAAAATTAAAGAGCAGCCTCAATATGTACAGGCTTGGTAGAACAGCAGTTTTTAACCAGCCTTCTAAAGAAAGGCCAAGGAATCCAGCTTGACTTCTGAGGAAAGGGATCTCCTTCATCAAGATGCTGCAGGACAGAAGGCTTTGCTGTGGTTCTATGTCAAATTTGCCTGTTCAGGAACAGGGCCATGTAGCAGGGCGTCTGGTGAAGACCCTCAGTTCTGAGCAGGTGCAGGCAAGAGGAGGTAGTCCCTTAGGTATTTGGGTCCCGGGTGGATTTTTAAAGCTCCAAAATTGAAAACCAGGCCATTGCTGTGTAATTTATTATTTGTATCTCCAAGACTTTGGGAGAAAATACCCTAATTGTACAGGAAGGTGTTTAAAAACAAAGAAGCTCAGGGTCCAGTAGAAATGGCCAGGCATTAAGTGCTAAGATGAGCAACAGATCTGTACTAAATCCTGGTTTTGGCATATTCAGACCTGACAGTCTTCAAATCTCGAGGCTGCCAGTCCCTTGAGATTTTCTGAAGGCACCTCTGAGCTGTGCCAAACTCTTCCTGCTCGCTACTGCCAAAATTCATTTATGCTTGGAGTTAGTGAGAAGCAGACAGAAATGGAAGAGCTTTTAGGGTAGGAAGTGCAGTAGCATGTGCTGTAGCTGAGAAAGACAGTGGAGCTGGACTGCTGAGACTGCCCGCGTGCTGTCTGTATCTATTTTGAGAGTTCAGCTCCCAGAAGGCTTCAGTGCGTGGAACTCATCATCTGATGGCAAATGCCTCATGACATCTGGTGCTGCAGCTGGAGAGAGGACCGCTACCTCTCGAGAGTGCAGCTGTGCACTCGTTTTGCTTAATTAATTGCACGAGGACAAGCAGAAACAAAAAGCGAGCAAGTACAAAACACATTGCACAACGGCCTCTAAAGTACAACAGCGATCCCGCTAGCTGAAAATGAGCCTATGCATCACACCTCTCCTCACCTTGTAAGATCAAGGTGGGCTGGTAAGCAGAGGCAGGACTTCGTCCCCAACTTTGGAATGCTTTCTGGAAGGAAACTCAGCTGGCACTCAGTTGTTATCTTTTGTTTCAGGAGAGAATGCCTGCTCTTGCTTTATTGGTCGGTCTTTGAGCTTTTGGGATAAATCGAGAGCCTTCCCATTTGGGGAAAAACGTCTTGAATTCCACTTGCAAACTCCCGAGAAAGTGTGTTCTTCATCTCCTTTTGGTTATTTAGAAACCATGTCTTCCTGCGCATATTTTAAAAGCTTGTACTGTAAAGATATTTGATCCTGTACAGTTTATCTTCATGTAATATGACATGGTATAAGTATCATCCTGGATATGCGTCTAAAAAAACAGCGTTTATGAAAGCCATGAAAATACATTTATCCCCTCTCTTTCTCTCTCTCTCATTTTAGTGAATGAAATAATAGGACGAGACATGTCTCAGATCTCCGTGTCCCACGGAGTGGGAGTAGCCATCCATTCTCCACACACGTGCTCTGCATCGTTGGAGGCAGGAATATCGGATGGAGTTTAATAACAACTGAACTTGTGATTGAAGTGACCCAGAAATCTTCGCACTTTTCCTCTGAATAATGCTTCATCCCCTCTTTAGATGTACAGTGCTTCCGACTTTGTGGCCTTGATGATCCGGACAGTGGATCCTTAAAGAACTGTTTTGGAAGGGTGGGGAAGGGGTTATACTTCTAATTTAGGAACACAGCAATCTAATTTTAGCTTTTTAGGATGCTGAAAAAGAATCTTTATAAGAAATGGACACAAAGAAGCAAGACAAGCTACTCTAACCTTGAAAAAAAATACCAATGAGCTTTGCTTGTTTTGTGCATATAGTAGAATTCTTTTATATTAAGTGCTTAATTGTATGGAGAAATTTAGTTTTGCTCTCAATATGCACATTTCTGAATGTGGGGATTTTTTAAAAAAAATACACATCTTCATATGCTGCTTTTCCTTAGGAGAGAGATTAGGATTGTAATAGAAATTTGTACACCTTTGAGTGGGAGGTCTTTTTGAAGAGCCTTTAAGCTTATGTTGTTTAAAAGAGAACTTTTTTATAATCAAATCTTCCAGAGACACAATTATACCTGTCATCTTAAGCCAATGCCTTTGGAAGTCTTGTGTCTAGAATATTATTAGCATTTTCTTTGGATTTTTAGGAAGCAAAGCCAAATAGGTCTGTGTTCTTCATACATTAAAACCTTTGGTAGGCTGCAAAGAGACCATTCCACCATGAAAATATTGGGATAGAAATGACATTCCAAAATCTAACTTTTATGACTTTGTAATCCATGCTAGCACAGGCCTCTTTTAATAGAAACAGCTTTGCTTACTCAGAACAATTTCTAGAAATGCTCATTTTTAAAAGGCAATTAAGGTTTTTGGATATATACATAAAATGGCATGCTATAAAGAGACATTTTGGTCAGAATTATTTTAAATTAGGGTTAGCTCCACTGTTTTCAAATCCCTCAGGTAGGGGTTTTCTCTCAAATCATGTTTTATTTTTCTGCTAGAACTGATTTTTATCTCTTGTTACTCACATTTGCATCTTTAAATGTTTCTCATGACATTGTGGCACTTCTGTTCACAGGCATTTATCCTCTGTGATGGGGTGGATAGCACGCGTCCCCCCAGGGGGCTTGGGCTGCAGCTGTGGTCATCCCTCATCCATGGGGATTGTGTTGGGGGTGGCAGGCCAGGCCCTCTGGGGGAACACAAGTAGCTGTTCTAAGGAGTCCCAGTTATAGTAAAGGGAATGTAACAGGTTTGACAAGTCATTGGAATATATTACAGGTAATTGAACAAGTCTTGCAGCCGTCACGCTGTAACAGAGCCACCAGTGCTGCTAACAAAGACAGCTTACTGTAGTTGGCAACAATCGGAGGCACGATCCACCACAGGCACCACCAAAACCAGTGGGGCTTGTGCCTTCTGCAATGACTTGCACTTCCAGCAGCCCACGCCCTCCAGGAATAATGTTTACAATGATGCCTTTGCATTCTCAGGCCTCTCTGAATTAAGGGGGGAACCCCAAGAATGGAACTACAGCTGTCAGGTGGGGCACCATTTCATGTTTGTATTTCTCACGGCGGCTTGTCTGATCACAGAATTTGGCTAATACAAAATCCAAATGTTTAAGATGAGATTCCCAATAGTTTAAGGATTTCTTTTGAACTGTTTTAGTCAAATGTTGCTGCAAAAATGGGAAAATCAAGCTTATTCCGCTTTAGCTAACCACATGGAGCAGGAGGCTCTAGATTGGAATGAACATTAAGGCTGCAATCCAAAGTGTGTTTAGGGAGAAAACCAGCCTAGTACAACCCATGCTGGGAACTGAAGCCTTTTTTCTGTGTTAACATGCATAGGATCCTGCCCTAAGAAGATTTGCTTTAAAAAGCCATGGGGGTAAGAACACTTGTCCTGTTGAGGGGGGTTTTCCCCTTCAGTGTACTTGCATTGTAACATATGGTCTTAAGTGCAGCTGTAGTTTTGATTCGTTGGAAGGACAGAAGCAAGATGGGCTTTTAAGTTACATATCGGACTTAAAAGCCTGGGAACTCGCCAGCAACAATGAATGGGAAACCCAGTGCACTTTAAGCAGTCTTCCCTCCTGTGAGAGCACCACTTTGGTCTTCAATTTACGTAACCACCCTGTTGTAAAATAAAACATAGCAGGTTCAGGTGTGTTTGCCCAGTTTCGGAACTGAACGATGCCTGTTCTTTTTAACCACAACAAAGCAACTCCTATAAAGTTTAGAATTAATATTGAAGCATGGTAATTTTAGATGACTTATCAAAGCTAATGTGTGGGTGTTTTGTTAGGACCTGCATTGCAAGTGCAGAAAAGTAATTTGTCATATTCTTGTTGCAACTAGGGGGTTTCACATTTGGGAAGTCCTTAAATTATGCAATGTTATTCCTCCCCGCTCCCTTCTTCCAGACAGGTCTGCATTTTCTCTTGAGATATGTAACATTCTCATTTGTTCTGTGATTTTTAGAATGTCATGTATAAATATTAGAAATCAAAGGAGCAGCTCTCTCTCATTTGGATAAGGTAGTCTCTCTAGTGTTCCTCTGCAAGCAAATCTGTCTTCTGTTCATTGAGTCTGAACAGTTTTAAAAGAAGCTGAAGTATGGCTAGTTACACTGTAGCACTTCTCTCCTTTTTAAATAATCCAAGCCTTCTATGTACATTTTTGTGGCAGCGGGGTGGGGGCAGCTGTATTAGCAGTTTGCCCTCCTTTTAATGGGTCTGCAGTAACCACCGGTTGCAGGGCGATTTCATGTCTCAGAGCTTTCTGTGGGGGTTTCATGCTCCCTGACGGGGTGTGGCACACCCTCTTCTCCCTTCTAGGTTGTCTTGAGTAGTTTGGATTTATATTGTAGCTAAAATGTGGGAACCCAAACAATCCCGAGTTGCTATGCACTAAGTGAGCAATCCACCTAGTACTGCAGTATTACAGCCTCTCTCCATTTCAGCAAGATTTGCATGGGAGCCCCTTGTAAATGCCTTCTGAAAACTTTGGAGATTTTGCAGCAGCGGAGCTGGCGGATTGTTCACAAACTCTTCTGATGCCTTTAAATACCTTGATGCCTGTAGTCGTAGAAATGCTTTCCTATTTAAAACAAAAATATAGACTTTGGGTACTAAAATGGTTGTATTTGCCTTGTAAAAGCTTCAGTACAAGGGTCTTAATTTTATTTTATTTTTTGCTTGTGTGATGCTATAGTTAAGACTGTTAATCTTGTATAATGTAGTGGATATAAAAGCACACGATCTCCATTGACTATGCAACTTACAATTTTCAGCAGCGGCCTGTGACTGGCTTCTACCTTGCTAGCCTCTCTCTCCTCCAGATCTACAATTGCTTTCTATGCTGGTGTCCAATTTTTAAAAATATGATAGGAAGCCCAAATAAATTAATATCTTTGGAGTAAGATTGGAGGCTTTCAAACGAGGGGGCAGTCAATGGCCCATTTGATATGGGTTGTAAAAGTAGTTTTAGTTTTACCAAAGTTTGACCACAATCTGGCACCTATTGTAATAAACTGTCCATCGGAAAAATGGAACTGCCATCCTTTATAAACCAAAGATTAAAAATGAAGAACACAAATTTTGTTTGAATCCAAACAAATCTTGGAAAACTCTATTTTTGATACGCAGAATGAATGTCATTCCTTGAGGTTTGGAGATTGTTCAAATTGAAGTTTTATATTTAACTATGTGGGACAATAATGATTTAAGACTAAAGGTTACATTCTAGATGTTTACAGAGCCTTGTATTGTAATTTCATGTACATTTTGTGTATTAAACCTTTTGTAAGTTATGATTGCAGTGCTTACATGCAGAAGTACAAAGGGAAAGACATGCATTTTAGGCTCTTGAATCATAAGTGTTGAAATAAACAAGAAAATGCATACACGTGTTTCTTCACTGTATACTATTTTGGCAGGCTTTTGCATGTTCTGGCATGTTTCTCTCATTCCCTTCTTGGTGCTTGAAAAATGTTAAATTTTCCACTGAGACCTGTAATGATGACCAAAGAACTCCAGACTATTTCTTCCACAGCAGCTTGAGTTTTTACTATACAGCACCCTGGGCAGGTTTTTCATGAAATGAACCTGGAGCTATTTCTTAAATGGCCCAGCTGTATGAGCAGATGCCAATTCATAGAATCACAGAACAGTAGGGTCAGAAGGGACCAAGAAGGCTATCGAGTCCAACCCCCTGATCCTGGCTACAAATTTGACACCGGGAAAGATGGGTACTCTTTCCTCCACAATTCCTTCCAAACTGGTGCTTTTAGCACTTTGTGGCAAATGTTTTTAAAGTTTGGTTTTTGAGCCTGGGTTTCAGTGGACAAATTGCCATCAAAGGTAGTTCCACATGGTACCCGTGGGATTCAGGAGGCCTGCCTTAGATTCAGTAGACCAGGCTCCTAATGCACTGTGCTAAGTAGATAGGAATCAGCACTTACTCTCAGGTGTGGGCTAGTGAGAAACACTGAAAGACCGCTTCCCACAGCTCTAGGAAAGTGTAAGCTCCTCAAGGATTTGCATTAATTTTGTACAGTGCTACATAAATCCGAAGGAAATGCTGAATTAAGAATTTGCATCAAACCAATGAGGGGAGGGGGGTTCCAGCAATTGCACTGCAGAAGTTCAAACTACTCACTTTTAAAGCTCTATATTAAGAATTTGAAGACAAAAGAACAATTATCAAGGCAAGCAACTGTTTTCGCATGTGAGCGACACTCGCCAAAGTATGTCCAGTACTTTCATTTTTTAAAATTGATTACTTTTTTCCACAAGCACAAGGAGGTTGATCTAAATTGTACGGGCCACTCTCTGAACTTGGGGAGAGGAATACAGACCCAATCCCATGGAAAGGTGAAATGAAGCTGAGAGACTGTCTTAACTGCAGAGAGACATAGAAGTGTTGGTGTGACCTTGTTGTTACTACATTTCTATGCTGCCCCATTGCTCGTTGAGCTTTCTGCATGGTTTGCAAATTTAAGAACAAACAGTACAGTAATCATATGTAGAGAAAACAAGAAAGAGTATAACAAAGGCCGATAATCTGCAGCCGTTAAGGTAAAATTAATGCATGGCATAGCCATGCATATAGTAAAAACAATTTAAAATCTATTGAAATGTCTGGAAAATAAAAAAGGGTTTTCACCTGGCCGCAAAGAGAGCAGGATGGTGCCAGGACACCACCTTGGGGAGCATGTTCCAGAGATGGGAAGCAACTGCTGCAGATTATCAGGCCCTTCTAGCTATCACCCCCTCTCTTTTGGGAGGGGTTCGCTGAGAAGGACGTCTGTGGATTAGCTTAGGAACGGGTAGGAATGTCAGAGCAAGGCGCTCCTGCAGGTAACCTTGTGAGGGCTTTGCCCTCCAGACAGGTGCCCTGCAGGTGTCTTGCAGTTCAACTCCCATCAGTCACAGCAAGGTTGCTCGCCTGGGTGGGTTGTAGGTCAAGATGCAGGGGCTGGACTTCAAGCCAAAAGGCACCGCCTGACCTTGGTTGTGTGGGGGCCAGAAGTGGTGCACTCTTTGTCTAGACTCAATCACCCGCTTTGTACGTGTGGAAAGGTTCGAGGAGGAGGGAGACCGCTTGCTCTAGGCTGGTTCTCCTGGGATCCAGGAATCAGTGTCCGGGTTATTTGTGGAGCCGTGGTGGTCTTGTGCTCCACCCCCGGGTGTAAAGAGTAATGCCTGACATGGAATTCCGTTGCACAAGAGCTAATGCAAGGCTTGTAGATTAAACCTCGGCTTGCTTGTGCGTTGCCTTTCTCCTGCAGGCGTTTCAGCAGATGGCTGCAGCATGAAAACAGCTGATTTTGAAAGCAGGCCTGAAGTTCAGTGTCTACTTGTTTGGCTATGAATAGGGACCATGGTTTTCTATCCCACTGGAATGGGGCGGCTCTGTTTTCATCAGTCGCTCCTGTTGTGAATGGCCACTGCTTCTGTCCTGTGTGGGTTCATTTATTGCCATTTGATTCAGCAATTACAACTTCCTTGCTACAGTGTGAGGGTTCTCTGTCTGTTCGTCTGCCTGTCCGTCCGTCCGTCCGTCCATCTGGTGTGTGCATGTGCATGTGTGTGCCGGGGACCCACATTCATGCCAGGTGAAAAGGGTCGTTCCTATTTCAGATGAAGCAGGATCCAGTGTATGAAGAATTGTGCTAAAACGATAGGCAGGATCCTGCAGCAATCAGGAATGAACGTGCAACTCCTTTCCAGATCCTTCCCAGTGCAGGATTTAGCCCTTCCCTTCATTTCCTGGGTCATGACTAGAAATGCTGGTTCCCATTGTGGAAGCACTGGATTCCTCAAAATTTTGCTCTAGGCCTGGTTTAGTGATAAGTGGGCTAGAAAATAGGACTCTTGTCCTTTCTTTCGAGCTGTGCAGCCTAATGAATGTTCACCCCTTTGTAATCCATTTTGTGAAAGGCTTTAGCTCAATGGTAGTACCTTCGTTTTCAGTATTCATGTTCATATTCAACTGGATTCATACTCAATTCTCCAGCATTGTTGCTTTAGGATGATCACAGCTAGCTGTACTTTGATTATCCTTCAGAGGCACGGAAACCAGTGACAGACTCACCCTGTGCAGCTTAAGTGCTAACCTGCGCATTCAGGATATCCATCCCCTTCTGTGAGACTGGTAGCATTTGCCTCCTTGCCTGTGTGAGGAAAGAGAGGAGATCTGAGTCCCATCACCCAGCCGGAGCCCCCTGACCAATTCAGGATTCGTCTCCTTGTTGACGCCTCTGCCTTTATGGGTGGCTCTTAGGCTATAAATAGAGGGGGGGTGGATGTGTCTGCCAAAGATTTCATATTAAGCAGGGATATCTGAGGCTTTCCTAATATAGTTGGGGGGCTTGAACTCTGCTCTGCATTCCTGCCATGCAATTAGGAGGAAATTTGAAAGCAGTGCTGGGGCTGATCGGCCAACAGAGCGGCAGCTTCATGGGGCTTCTGTGAGCCTGGCTAGTTTGGTGCACCTCCCGCAGGGAACTGGAGCTGCTGGGCGCTCCAGCTCGGGCTGCTCCTGTCCTCCAGCAGGGAGGCAATTGCCCCATTGCTCATGCCAGGCATTGCCACCTCCAGGACTGGCGCGGCCTGTCTTTCATGGCTAATTAAGGAGTTGTGCTTGTCCATCTCCATGGGAAGAAACTTTGCGCCTGTTGGCACTCTGGAGCTGAGCCAGGTTGTGTAGAGCAGGGACACCAAGGCCGAACCCTGCTCCCAAGGGGCCAAATCCAGACCCTAGAATCTGCACCCCAACCACCAGTCATTGGGTGCTTTCCCAGTCGCAACATTTCCCCCATTCTTCAAAGTTGGAAAAAGTTCCAAGGGTTTCCTTACCACGCCACAAGCTTTAAGCTAAAATATGCTGGAAAGTGGCTCCTAAGGGAATTCCAATAGGAATGCGCCTCTTAGACCAAACACAGCTCTCCCTGCAGCTGAGTAGCTTGCATTAAACACCCTGCTCCACTCATGCGCTGGACGGTTTGAGCACAGACTAAGCGGGACGTGACCCATGGCTGCATTCAGGTGCACAGATCTTTTTTCCAGATCGCTGTTGTGCCTGAGACCAGGGCAGGGATCATGACCTGCAGGGTTCCCACTCTCCCCAGGAGTTCCCCATGGCCCCAAACCTACTGTTGGGCTCAGGAAAGAAGCTGCGCTTTCTGGCTGCAGAAACCAAGAGCTGCTTAGGTTTGGCCTCAGCCGCTGGTTTGCAACTTACTGGGTGGGCTCTAAACATTTCCGTGGCTGCCATGCACTTTTCGTCAGGACAAAACGAGCAAGCGCCTTTCCAAAATGCTGCAAAAAGCCCACACTGGAAAGATTTGATGGAATTTTTCTATGTAAATTGTTGTTGTAAGAGGCTTTATTGCGATGGGGCGGCATAGAAATGTTTTAAATAAATAAATAAATAAATAAATAAATAAATAAATAAAAAAAACGTAGTACGGGATCCCCAACCTGACCCCCCCATCCTTCCTCCACACTGTGCAGCTGAGAGGTTATGAAAGTGTCTTGCACGAATTCCTCCTTCGTAGTCCCTTCAGAGGTTGCCTACATGCCACATGTGTTCCCTGCTTATCGAACAGCGTTGCATGCAACTTTCATTTCTCATGGTGTATTAGAAGGAAAGAAACTGGTTTTAGAGGGGAAATCATATTTCATAGTCATTTGCTGCAGCCAGGCAACAGAACCAGAACAAAGAGCCTAAGAAATGTGGTGAGCATGTCGTGAGCGGAGCCGGCTGGAGCCAGGGGTCAGACTAGATGGCCCAGGAGGACCCTGCTGACTGGCTGACTGTGTTTTGCTGTTTCTAAATATGCCCTCAATATGTATTTGGCTGGTTAATCTGCCCCCGCACCCCATTAATGAACTGAAGTGAATCTGTATTAAGTCATGAAGGGACTACATGGTTTCATGGCCACATCACCATCCTTACATGATCTGCCTTTTTTAAGCGGTCACTAGCCTCACCTTCAGTCTTCAGCGTAACAGTTCCCCACAAAACAACTGGCAAACCTTTGGTAAGAGTCCACCATAGGTTGTACCCACGTGCCCTTGGTGCATGCTCCGGGATGTGGCTCTGTGGTGGAGCACCGCTTGCATGGAGACGTTGCCCAGCTCCAGGCAGAGCTGGGACAAATCCCTGCAAACATCCCGGAAGTCTTTATTCTCAAATGTAGGCGTCTCTTTAGGGCCTTGAAAGCAACTTACAACATGCAACAATGTAAAATGTTAGCTTTTATTTTCTTAAGAAACAACTCTAGAACAATTCTTAAAGTTTTTAGCAGTGTTTAATTTGGGAGACCCGGGATGCCGTTCCCTCCCCCACTCCCAAATATTTTTCTGCCGGTGGTACAGAATACTGCCCATAAAGGGCCGGTCCTGTGGCTTCCCAAGCACATAGGTTAGAGCTCAACGCAGCTGCAACTTGGTAAAAGAGCTGCAGGACCAGAGCTGGGACCTCAGCCCAGAGAGTCTCTCCCTCCACTTTGAACTTTCTGTCCTCCTCCTGTCCTCTCTCTGTGTTAAGACAACATTGCCAGCAGGCAATATTTTGCCCTCCTCCCCTCTTGCAGGCTTCTAGCAGGAGCTGGTCTCACTTTCTGCTTCATTAGAGAGCTATTAGCAATGGGCAAAAGTATCTTTCACTCTCTGTGTCCCGTGATACCTCTCCAACCAGCCTCTGTCCCTCTTCTGCCAGCAACATCCATTAAATTACCATTTCAGGTCAGGAGCAAGAAGCCTCACTTACACAATTCCAAGCATTCAGTATTTCTTTTTGTATTGTGCATTAGGACAAATGGTACCCACAATAACATCACATGCCAAGAAAAGATTTCTTCCCCATCCCATAAAGAGTACATTTAGTCCGTTGACTTGATACTTGCCCGGTAATTAGAGAGCTCAAGTAGAACTAGATACGGAGGATGGGATGGGTTAGGGCTTACTAGGGGAAGTTCTGCAAACTCGTTCAGAAATAGCTTTGAATAGTCTGTGCATGCAGGTAAGCGAGCGAGCAAGCAAGCACATTATGGGGCCAAATGGCTGCCAGTGAAATTTATGCACTAAAGGAAGAAGTGTCTCTAACTGCTGCCCATGTGCGTTTTTTGAATTATGTATGTGCGTTCTCGAAATTGAGCGTGCCTTTCTCCCCAGATTTCAAAAGGGGGAGCCGGTGTGTGTGTGTATACACACACCCTGCAAAAAGAGCTGTGGGAAAATGTTCTGGCACGGCATAATTATGCTGGTACAGTTTATGGCCAATATGGGCTGTGGCACATCCAGCATCTGTAAATATTAAAAATTAGTTTCTCCTGGGGAGGAGGTGTGTCCAGCTTGACAAAAGATGGTTCCTGTTCTTGAAGTGGGGCCTGGCTATTCAAAGTACTTGTATTCACCCCCCGGTTCTAAATATTAAGAGGAGAAGGACCAAGCTAGCCTCAGACGTAAACCAAAAAAGTAACCTCGGTCTCCACCCCAGTAGAGAAAGGCACTGAACCATCTGGCAAAAACCTTTGCTAACAAGAGCAGCAAAGATGCTACCGGGGGGGGGGTGCGCATGCACACACGTGCGGGCGGGCAGGCGAGTGAGCGAGAGAGAGAGAGCGAGAGAGATCCCTTTTGGAGAACTTCAAGCTTCTGAAGAACTTTGCACACCACTGAAGGGCTTGTTATCCTCCACGGGTACAGAAGCAGGGACGAGCCTTGGGGGCCTGCAAGAGGGCTGGAAGATGACCTGTAATACTGCTAAGAAGTACTACAAAGCCTTTTCAAAGCCTGCTCTTTTCCTGGCACATTAAAGGGCTTCCTGTTGGCCTTTGTCATTACCCAATGCAGCGGGGCAAGCAAGGTGGGCTGGAAGCTGCATCCCCGCACGCCTCACTGCCTAGAGAGTGGTGGCAGGCAGGTGGAGGTCCTCCGGTGCAGCTGCCTGGTGCAGGTAATCACAGGCTGCCGGTATGTGTTGTGGGCCCTCCACCTTTTTGGCCAGGTGCTCTCGATGGGAGGTACCAAAGCCAGAAGGTTGTCCCTGTAGGAAATTTCCACATGCATCTGCCTGGGTGGCAGAGGGACTGTGAAGGCCTCGGACAGCATGGCTTTCTGGAGGTCCCCTTTCTTTGGCCTGGTGGATCCAGTGGGGAAGGAAAAGGGACCGGCCCTGGTCTGCTTTTCCCCACTGGATGCTTTAAAGTGCTTGTGCAACCCTAAGATGTCAAGCAATGGCAAAAGGCTGTTTACCAACCGAGATGTTTCTGCAAGATGGCCGGTCTGCGTCGTCAGTGAAGCCAGAACCCCATCGTGATGGGCGGGGGGGCCTCGCTTTGGCTGCCTCGCTCCTCCCCGGGCACCCCTCCCCTGGCCCATGTGGGCCGGGACTCTGGCTCCTTCAAGGGCTGGCGCTGACAGCACTGCAGCTCGCGGAGGTCATTTCCGTCCCGCTTGCACCTCACAGTGCTAATTAAATTAATTCTTAAATTGGTGTTAAAGCTGCCCTTTAGCAACATGCTCTCTGGGAGGCCATTACAATATAAAATAGTTAAATGACATTAGGTAATATGATTGAAGAATAAAAACAAAAAAAATCACAAAATAATTGCATAAAAATAAAACATATATTAATTATAGTTAAAAAAAACTGTGCACTGATAGAAATGGTCTAGACGGTGGCAAAGGTGCCCCGGAAAAGGAAAGCTGCCTGAAGCTCAGCATGGTGGGCGCCTGGAGAATCTCTGGCGGAGCAGTTCCATAATTGGGGGCCCCCACTGACAGGGCCCAGACTCGCCACCTTCACCTCCTCGGGGAGAGGGACTCTGCGGAGGGCGCCAGGTGAAGATCGTAGCCCACGGGCAGGAATACGTGGAGGAGGGCACTCCTTAAGGTACTGTGGCCACAAGCTGTTTAGGGCTTTGTGTGCCGTAGTTCAAAGCTTGAATTTGGCCCAGAGAGGAGCAGGTGGTCGGAGTAGCCGAAGGACGTTGTCGTGAGCTAGGCGTCCCCTCCCAAGCAAGACAGTCACTTCAGCCATTCTTGGAAGAGTCTGAACATCTGGCTCAGCCATCCGCTCATCTTCCTCAGAGTCCAAGCCACCAAAACCAGCCATCCCTCGTGCACGTCTGGGAATCTCATCCCAGCGAGCGGCACAACAGAGGACAGGTCTGATGTGCCCAAGAGAACCTATCCTTGTCAGCGGCCCTGCTGCCCTTTCCTGCATCTGCAACTTGGGACAATGACTCGTGCTTTTCAGAAGGGCTGCAGGAGCTGATGGGTGATGGAGTCCCCTCCCTGCCGTGCCTTGGAAGGGAGAGCAGGGTGAATGTCAGGGGAGGGATGGGAAGCCATGTCTTCCTCCAGGCCTTGGAGGACTGTTGTTCCCATTAGCCTGAGGCTGCAGAGCTCATGGTGAGGCCTGAGGGTTGCTGTAGTCCCGCCAGAGCTGGCCGGCCATGTTCCCTGCCCATGTTATGGACTGCTTCTGAAACTCTGCCCGGCTGCATGTTGGTCCTCAGGAGTGCTCGAGGTTAAACCTCTAAATGGAGAGGCTTCTTAGGGGCACACATATGGCCTGGCATGGCTCTTCCCTTTCATCTCCTGCAGATGCCCTCTAGGACTACTCAAGACAGCAGCACCCAGTGCAGCAGGTAGACAGAGGAGCCTGCCCCCGGGCCCCGATTCCCCCCGTTCACGTAGGAGCATGCAGAGATGAATGCATCGATGTAGAAGAGTGCAGGAATGTTCTAGCCTGCAAGTAACAGGGACCACCTGGAGCAGATTTAGCTCGAGACAGAAAGTCTGACAGTCGTGACCTTAACCCCAGTGCATGCTTGCTTCTCTGTTGAAGCAGCTGGAGCAAGTACCCTCTGATGTCCATGGCAGGCACTTGCAGAGGTTCAGCGTGGTCCCTCTTTCCACTCCCCCACCTTTGCAAAACGAATGATTTAACTCTAGTGTTAGCATCCCTTTTAAGGAGACTGGCTTTTTATTTATTTATTTATTTATTAACAGATTTATAGGCCGCCCCTTGCCACAAGCCTCGGGGCGACTTCTGAAATAAGCACAAACTTCAGACCTTTCTTAATGCCATGCTGCCTTTTCTTGAAAAAGAAGAACTCGTAGTACCAAGCACTTGGGTACCAAGGTTGGCTCCCTTTTTTGTGTACAGAACATGGGCTTGGAAGGGAAATATTTTTCCCAAGGGATATGTCAGAAAAGAGGTGGCTAGTGCAAACCCAGAGGTTCGAAGTCGCCTGAAATGACATGACATGCCCTTCCCAATCTGGCGGCTTCCAGATGTGCCAGACTATAGTATTAATTACATATCTATACTGCCCATGGAAGAGGTCTCTGAATGGTTCATAACACGAAGACATCCATCTGGATTTCAGCCAGCTTAGCTTCCAAGATGAGTCAGGATCAGGCTACACGGAAGCACTCGGGACTTCAACTCCCAGCATGCCTTTCAGCCAACCATGAGACAATGGAATTCAAACTCATGACACCTTCAACAAAACATGCCGAGCACCCGCTTCTGAGTTCCAGTTGGAAAGCCATACCCAACTGCAGCTCCCCTCCCCTCCCCACGGCATTGGGGCTGGGGATGATGGGAGCAGCCCAGCACTGGGGAAGCCTGGAGCAAGTTGTGCCGATTCTCAAAGGCACGGCCTTGCTCAATCGCAATTGCTGCCACGCACGGAGCTCCTGGGTTGAATGACTGGCAGAGGCAAATTCCTTGGCCTGGCAAGAGGGGGAACGCGTGGGTCCTGGATCAAATCAAGCCGGAGCTTTCCCTAGGAGCCGAAAGGACAAGGCTGCGACTGTCCTGCTTGGGACGCGTCCTGAGGCGGCAAGGCCGACTCACTGGAAAAGACGGCCATGCTGAGCAAAGGCAAGCTGTTCGGGAGGGCAAGTAAGAGATGGGCTTGCTCCATAAAGGAAGCCACGGCATCGAGCTTGGGAGAGCTGAAGGGGCCCTACGGACAGAGCATTTGGGGGGCTTTCACTCATAGGTCGCCGTAAGTTGACCCCTGTGGTCTGCCGGCATCCTCCCTGTTAAACTGAGCAGGCCTGGGGCTGCCCTGAGCTTGAAGGGAGACCCCTGCAAACTGCATGTTGCCACCCCAAGGTCCAGAATGGGGGATATCAGCACAAAAAGCCAGGGAGGACTTGAGGGTGCAGATCGGCAGGAATTGGCAGAAGTGGCAGGACAGGCGCCTGTTATCAGCGCCATGTCACGTTTGGTGTGACGGGGACACCTGCTGGCAGGATGGGTGGATGGCACCTTTCCACAGCCAGCTGCCCAGGAGCAAGGTCAACTGGAATCCGTGCATGGAGGGGGAGTCGCAGGCATTCACGCTGCTGAAAGGACGCCTATCTGCGCAGAATTAGCATCTGCTGATTCTTTATGTAGTGGTGCAAATGCCAAAGCAACTCCTGGACTGTAGCGCAGTGCAAGTCATCTCACCATGGCGGGGAAGACTCACTCAGTCGTCCCTTCAGCTGGCTGTCCAGCCACGTACCTGTGCATGGCATCTCCAAGGCCTCGGCTGATCTCCCTTCCTCTGGCCCATGAGCATCGCATGGGATAGCCCTTGAAACTGTAGAGCAGGTGAACATCTTCCTACCCTACCACAGACTGCTTCAAGGAGAATGATTTTCCCACGGATTGCCAGATTTTGACCCAAGTATATATGGGGAGGGGGGCATAGGCAAGCTGATGCCCCAAAGTTGCTTTGAGCCCAGCCCAGCCTGCTTTCTGACGGGCACTGTCAGTACCAAAGCATCCACGGAAGTCATTTTCAGGCAGAATTTGCAGCTCAGTTTTTCACATCTGTGTGGGGGGATTTGAACTAATTTTGAATTGTGGTGCTGAAGAAGACTCCTGCGAGTCCCTTGGACTGCAAGCTCAAACCAGTCAGTCCTAGAAGAGATCAACCCTGACTGCTCTTTAGAAGGCCAGGGACTGAAGATGAAGCTCAAATACTTTGGCCACCTAATGAGAAGGAAGGACTCCCTGGAGAAGAGCCTGATGCTGGGAACAATAGATGGCAAAAGAAGAAGGGGACGGCAGAGGATGAGGTGGCTGGACGGAGTCACTGGGGCAGTTGGTGTGAGCTTAGGTGGACTCCGGGGGATGGTGGAAGACAGGAAGGCCTGGAGGAATGATGTCCACAGGGTCGCGAGGGTTGGGTGCAACTTTGCGACTAGCAACATTAACACAAGTAGACATTTGCTTTAAAATGCATTTCTTAAAGCAAGCAGATGCCAGTGCAGCTTGTCACAAGTAGAATGAAAAGCTGACTAAAAAAACCCGGTTCGGTCAGTAAGCAGGTGATGGAAGGGGTTCTTCCATCAAACCCCAAGCCAGAATCTCCAATATTTCTCAAATTTATTTTTCTGGTTTGGAATGTTCAAAGGTATTTCATGCATATTCCTACAAACAACCCGGTAAAGTCGGCCTCGTCCTTCACATGCAAAGCTGGGGTTGATGCGGCAAAGATGGGGGCATTCAGGGAGTTCATGCTCGAAGGACAGTTTGATCGTCTGATCTGGGACTTTATGCTTCACGGAGCAGTTTCTCAGCCCCGACGGAGCGATACTTTGCTTGCTGGCTTCAGGGAAGCTCCGTGGCCAGTCATGTCACAACTGCTCTTCAGCAGACGCTCCTGCAGCGAAGTTCCGCTCCAGAGATGCTACTGAGTTCAAGCAAGCCAGCATGGTTTCTGCAAGCTCATTTTATTTGTTACTATATAAAGAAGCATACAGCATTCATTTGGGAGGGGAGAGAGTTTGATTCCCTTTTCAGTACTACTCAGGAGTCGAACATTTTGCAAAAACAAACAAACAAACAAACAATTCTCTGTGTAGACAGGCAATTCAGAGCCTCTTTCCAAACGGGCCGCTTCCAGTTTTCTCTGCTGTTATTGCACATTTTGAGAAAGTCCTGCTCAAGGCACAGAAAAACTAAAATCATGTAGTGCTTCTACAGTAAATGTTTCAGCACAGACTATGCAACATAAAACTATATCCTTTGAACATGTATATATATATATACATACATAAAAAAGAGACATGCATTAATTAGGCTTAGATTTCAACTTCTGTTGCTTCATAATATACAAATAAAGTATAGTGTAAACAAATGGCATGCACATAAAGAAGAGCAAAAAATGCTTCGATATGGTATCTGAGAGCTATGATGCTTAAATAAAACAAAAATATATAATTTACTAGTCCTCAATGTTTATGTGCCATTCTCGTCCTAGTGGGATTTTGAAAGTTCTCAGTTTCTTTGTTTGGTTTATGGATTGGCAGCTTGAATGTAAGACAGATATGGCTTTATATTATTTACTTATTTGTGTTGTACCCCTGCCCAGAAAATGCTCGTATTTAAAAAAAGAAAAGAAAAGCTTCTTCTGTGATTTCATTTAGACGTAGCTTCCCAACCGGCTCTTTGGCTACTGAAAGGGAATAAAAACACCTACAGCATGATTGGCAATGTCCCATTCCAGGAAGCCCTGCTTTGTGTAGGCCTTCTTTTAAAGAAGGGCATCCGCTTCCCCGCCTCCCCTCCCCTCCCCATCCCACCCAACCAAAACAAGGCACATATTTGGCAAGCTTGGATTCAAAACGAAATTCAGATTTTTCTTTCGAAAGTTATGTAAGGCGTTTTAAAGAACATTAAGCCAGTGGCTACAGCTGCAGCAGCGCTGTGGATTATTCCAAATTAACGGGGTGCGGTTGCCATGGCGAGGCTTCTGAGAATCAAGCCCGGGTGCGCAGGGGCGTCCTCCCATCGCCCCGTGAAGCCGCTCGGAGGCAACGCCACGGCCCTCCCGCAGCCGCCCAGGAAGGCACCGGGCAGAGGGCAGGCACGGCTGTTCCCGGCAGGCGCTAGTTCTGAGGGGCTTGTTCTTGGGGCTGCTAGATAAGGCACAGCTCCACGCAGTGGCTTCCGAGGAGGCACCCGCTTCTCTCGGCCACGGCCTTCTTGGCGGAGTCCAGGCTGGGGAAAGTGACCAGGGCTTCTCCGCTCGGCTGGCCGCTGAAGTTGTAAAGCGGGAGGACGGCGTCTGCGTGAAGCTGCAAGGGTGGAGCAGACGGTTAAGATGTCGCCCGGCAGGCAGGGACAAGCCAGGGGAAGGAGTCCCGACACGGCTGTGCGCCGCTGCCGCCAGCGGCCCGGTTTCCCACGGGCTCCGCGTCTTCCCGGCACTCGCGCGGAGACCCTAAAGCCCTGCCCAGGCCCGGCTCGGCTGTGGAGGGAAGGGGATCTGGGGCAAACGACCTAAGGTCCCTGACCAAGCTGCCTTAACGCCCCTCTCGCTCTCCCAAAGGCCACCCGGGGAAGAGCAGCCGGGCCTGAAGCCTTCGGCATGCTAAGGTCATGCTCTCTTGCAGCCTTGCCCACGCTGGCTGGGGATGGTGGGGGTTGTGTTCCAATACATATGGAGGACACCAGGCTGGGAACGACTGGCTCCAAGCTGTGGCATCTCCCAGGGAAGTTTCATGGGGCAGCCAACCTGAGACCGCGTGGAATATCAAAATCCCGGCACGCAGCTTGTGGAAGCTGGCAAATCCCTCTCTGGGTGCAGCATTTTTGACTCTTGGCACAAGCCTCCTTCCCTGGGCTAAAAACAAGAATTAGGCATGCCTTCCTGAGTACATTTTCTAACAGAAGGGGATGGGGTGGGGGCTCTAGAAAAAACCAACCCATGTTTCTCCCATGGATGCGTTTTCAATTGGGTTAAAGGTCGGGCACGCTAATGCCTGAGGAGCGCTCCTCTGCAAATCACCGCAGGTGTTAGCCATGCAGTGTTGCTTCTTCCCATTCTACAGATGGCAGAACTGAGGCTGGGCGGGGGGGCACTAGCCCAAGGTCAGCTAGAACCGCCTGCCAGATTCAGATCTCATTCAAGAGCCATGTTGCAAGAGCCAATTACAGCCACATTCTGCAAGACTCTAGTCCCAAGTAAGGTGAAATTCCTCATTTACAGCGACACACGTACACAAAAGGAGAGCAAAATAGAGGAAAGCTACTCCGTAAGTCCCTGACTGAATTGGCTCCGGGGAGCTTAGGGACATGCAGGGGGACTGCTCAGGAGTGGCACCCCAGGGCTCCTGAAAAGCAGCTTGCCCAGGGATGAAGCCACCCTGCAAAGCTCAGCTCAAGCGGGGGCCACAGAGGTACTAGGGGCCGCCAGACACCCCACATTGTGCTGTGCCCACATCCTGAGCAGGGAGGGGGGACTGTGAGGCACTCCAGAAGTTCTTGAACTGCAACACCTATCAACCCTGTACAGCAGGCCAGGGCTGATGGGAGTTCCAGTCCACCAACCACAAGAGGACCCATCTTCCCCACCCATCATGGGCCAACAGCCCCGCAGAACTCTGCAGTGTGCAGGGGATGTTCGACCATGTGGAAAGCGGCCCCTGAAAGCCACTTGCATGCAGAGTCGGTTTGTGCTTGGGTGTTGGACTTCACGGTTTTGCATTGTTGAGTTGTATTTTGTATGCCACTTTAGTGGGGTTCACCACAGCCTCTGAATGATTTTAAGCCAGCCGAAAAGGCAGAACCCCGCCACGTGGCCCTGTAAAGACGCGACTTCAGAGTTAGCATTACAGCCGGGTTCTCCCTCGAGGGACATGTCTCTCCGCTGTGCAGAGCCAGTGAAACAGGACGTGCCCCTGGCTCTCTTCCACGCACCCCCCTGGAGCAACAGATGCATCCACACCGTGGCTGCTTCTAGGGGTGCGGGAATCCGTTCGCATGTGCAGAGGCGGGGAGCTGATGGGGGATCCAGGTTAAGGTGCATGGCTACTTGGGGGGGGGGGATACCAAGACAAAAAGCAAGAGCAAGAGCACCCTGCAAGGGTGCATGCGGTCCCCCACAGGATCAAAACCCCCACGCTGCAGCCCGTATGGTCGTTACAGGGGACCCTGCTGTCGAGGACACTCCTGCAGGGCTGAGGATTCGGACAAGTCCCTCTCCTTGCCTGGGTCCGCTCTGCCCGATGCGTGGAGAAGCCTCTGCGGCTGATCCACGCCAAGAGACTTCCGGGGCACCTCTTGGGGCACGTTCTCGTTGGCATGGGCCAGGCTGTGTCTGGACTGGGCCAGTCAAGCTGCAGCCTCTGCCATTCCACTTCCTCTGGCCATGCGCTCCTCCTCACAGGGGGCAGCAGGAGCGTGGGGAGTTCAGCCCCACACCAAGGAGACGCTTCTGCCTTACAGACTCCGGGCACCAAGGTCGGCACCCCTCAGCTGCCGCTTCCCGACCCGCATCCCTTTTCTCTGCTGGCTCAAATGCCAGATCGAGAAGGAAAGGCTTCACTGGAG
Organism: Varanus salvator macromaculatus; assembly: GCA_023646645.1. Lineage (NCBI taxonomy): Eukaryota > Metazoa > Chordata > Lepidosauria > Squamata > Varanidae > Varanus > Varanus salvator. The sequence goes on from JAIXND010000657.1 coordinate 22,003,406, forward strand.
AGCTGTGGCACTTGGTTTGCTGAGTTCCATGTTTGCTTTTGTATGAATTGCCCTCGCACTCCATTTCTCATAGCCTGGGACAGAAGATGCTTGTTTGTTTAGAACAGCCTTCCCCAATCTTGGGCCTTCCAGACACTTGGACTGCAACCCCAGAATTCCCAGCCAATGGCCCTGCTGGATGGGAGTTCTGGCGAGTTGTGGTCCAAA